>OU745314.1:7310000-10042500 GCA_916618145.1 Emmelina monodactyla | reverse complement strand
TCTTTCAATCAATATAAGGAGGCAAAAAATGAAAAAAAAAATCTTTCTAAATCTATGCTAACTTTGGAAACATATTTTGAAGTTATGAATACTGGAAAAAGGAACGCGGAATTTGGAAACATAAACTAACCAACTTAGAACAGTGATGTTGCAGACACACCTAGTTTCTACTATATTGAAACGGAAATAAGTATAAAAAAAGAAAAATGAGGTTTTTACATTAATGACAATATCTTTAAATTATGTTAATTTAACCCAATTTTTGCATTGAATGTATTTTATATTTTGTATGATTGTAGAGATCACTCACTTAGCAGACGTAATTTATAAACATACATAATAAAGTTTAAAGCATGAACTTATCAACTTTTCATCATACCAGGCAGTTTGAACTAAGAGGAAAAACTACTTAATAATATTAGCAAACTTTTTAGCCCCTTCATAATTTTACTCCATTGATTTTTTTATTGCATCGAAACAATGTTTTGTATAGTTAAATAATACTTACACATCAATAGTCTTGATATTTCCATCATCTGAAGCAGTAACAATTAGCTTTGAGTTGGGAGAAAAGGCCACAGTTCTGATGGAGCGTACATGGGCTTCCACTGTGTGGATCAATTTGCCTTGAGCCACGTCGAAGATGCACACAGCTCCGTCTACTGAGCCACTGCAGATGTATTTTCCGTCTGCACTCTAGAAGACAACAAAACTAGATCTTATTACTACAATTTTAAAGATTTAGATAATAGAAAAAAATATTTATGAGAAGAAATATATTAAAGAACTAGTGCTACAAAAATACCAACCCAATCAACGCTCAGTGTAAATTTTCCTCTAGTATCCAGCACTTTAACTTGTATTCCCTTTGCCACGTCATAGATGACAACTTTGCCAGTGTGACTGCCAGTGACTAGCTGTTTCCCATCCGGTGAAAACACCACATTCCACACGTCAGTAGCTGCAGTTGGGATGTCATGCACCTTCTGACCAGTCACAAGGTCCCATATTGTCAGTGCCGAATCTAATGATGATGTAGCCAGAGCTGAAACAAGTATTAATTATATAGGGGATTCTTTCACTTTTTTGAGGGTATTTTAACAAAATATCAAACATATAAATTACAAAGTTAATCAGCTAAGATCTGTATGATTTACAAAGCAATTGTCATTGCAATCACAATAATAACTTACTGTGTCCATCCGGGCTAACAGCGAGAGAGACAATAGCCATCGTGTGACCGTCTAGGGTATGAACTAATTCCAGCCTGTTGTCAATCAAAGTCCAGATTTTAATTAACCCATCCAGACCTGCAGTCACAATAAAATCTCTGCGAAAAGAAAATAAGTAGCATTAAAAATAAATATGAGTTTTTATGTTTAGTAATGTGGGTATATATTTTTAAGTAAATATAACTTACTTAGGTTCATCAGTAAGTCTAGTTTTGGTCCAGCAACAGCTGTAAATTGGGTCTTCATGTGCATCTTCTTTCTTGTATAAAAGAGTATACTGAAACGTGGTAAGTATTTTATTAAAATCATAAAAATTCTGTAGGTAAAAATAAAAAAAAAGTTAATTAATAAAAACTTGGTCTTATGTTTTTTACTTACAACTTCTGCGGCAGGCATTTTTGCAGTTTGTTACTTTTACTTATAATACATCAACTTGCTTAAATTAGGTATAAATTGTTTTCAAGATGCACTATCAGTAAAGTGGATTTATTTTTTTGGATTTTTAATTTTTGGACAAACAAAATTACCACACACAAGTCAATAGAAACAACCACACTTCTGTCATTGTGATAAACTGTCGGGTCCCTATAATGTACGACACAGTATTGCACGACATGATAATTCGCGACACGTATTTGCACGGCCAGTAATCCGCGACCAAGGCGTGTCGCCAATTACGGGTCGTACAATACGTGTCGCGCAATATCAGTACGTGCTGATATTGCACGGCCTGGAAAGCCCGACATGATAATGTACGACCCGTATTTGCTGACATTCTAACTAGTCTCCTATTGGCTAAAAGGTTACCTTCTCATTGGTCGGTTCGCATGACGTATGTCAATTTCATGCTCCGTTTGAACTTTAAAAAGTATATTTTTCTTGGTTAGAGATTTACTTGCTTGTGCGAGTACAAACAAAACTTGTCTATGACTAATTAATATCAATATCAATAGGGAACGTAGTTTAGGTTATTTTTTAACAATATAATAAATAATTCAATAATTAATTGCGTCCTACATAATGAAATTTGTGATTTGACCGAGGAATATCTGAAATTGTCGCAGTTTGTAAATAAACAACCGTTGCAAGGGAGGTCTATGTTCAACTGTGGATGATTAAGATACGAGTATGAAGCTGTTTCAATGTGCGGAAAATATTTTAGATTACAGAAGCTACAGTTAAAATATTGGATAATCCCAAAGAAAAGTTTCCCTAGTGCAAACTTTTATATGAATACTAGATATAATTTACCAGGTTGGACTAAAGAAAAAGTGACAAATGGTCAAATCAATTGACAGTACTAAAAATAATACAGGAACATTAGTTTTGAGTGAAAGATGTTACCTACATTGTGCAATGTAGATTGTGCTATGAATCAAAAAGGAACACAATACTTTAAGATCTATTGTTCTTTAGGTTACTAATTAACCTTGTTTGTTCAATAGTTTTAAATTAAAGTGTCTTTTGTTACTCAATAACATTAGGGTTTAACATTATTACTTTTATGTTAAGAAGTTCCGACCGTTAAATCATGAATAACTTTAATTTTGTAATTCCACCAAGTGTAGTTGCTGTATATCTGCCATTTGTTTTAAAGAAATAACTGTTACTTATTTTGTTATATAGTTTTTAAAAATGTTGTTTTAAATAAAAGACTACCTTATTATATCTGCTTAGCATTATAACAATATTTGTTAGATACTTGTGTCTTTTATTAGACCTGGCATGTCATTAAATAAATCTTTTAAAAATAACATCTTTGGCTTTCTTGTACCATTTAACCACCACCTACTTACTACAGTTAAGTTTGTAGCAAACTGAACAGAAAGTAAATAGTTCTTCCTTACTATTAGATTTACTATAAGTAACCTATATAAAACTTATCAAACAACTTCTTATTGAAAAGAAAAACCTACAAGGTAACCAATTTTTTATAACAGCAATCAGGTATGTTGGCTTAAGAAGAGACTTTAAAGCGGGACATTTATTATGATATAATGTTTAACAAGGATCTTAGAAGCAAGATAGTTATGTTATCTGGCGTTGCTACTCGCATGGTGGCCTTCATTGCTTAGCTTGCTGAAATTGCAGTTGCATAGGTTGATGTTCAGTCTTAGTTAGTTCCTACAAAGGTAATGTTATAAGGTTTCAGTACATAGACTTCTGTACAGACATGTATTGTATCTCAGTTAGTTAATAAATAGTTTTTAATTCATTTAACGGTTTTTAAAAAGACCACTGTTCCTGAACTTTGACTAGATTGTATTGGAATAACAATTTCAATTGTGGAATATACAAACTTAAATTATTTCTATACTTGATAAAAAAACATGGTACATTGTTTATTTAAAAAAATAAACTTTTGTTATAATATTAAAAGCTTTAAATAAGTGTTGGTAAATGATAACACACAGAATTTAAAATGTTTCATTTAAATATGCATAGAAGTTAATAAAAAAAACCTTTTGTGTTTTGCCATGCCAAAATTTTACCTATTTTTCCTATAGAACAGTGACATTGTAGGCATTGGATAAATCTAATACATAGAGGGTAAACTAATGCTAAAATGTTAAAGACTTTCTTCATATTCTCCAATCAACATTCAACGACAAACTCATGTTTTTTAAAAATAATAAACCATATCATAAACATACTTCTTAAACATTTAAATTCATAATTAAATAATCCATAGTGCCACGTAATTCAAGACGTCTTTGTTACTTCTTAGCAACGCAAGATATTTTTAAGAGCCTGCCAGCTTGCTGCAAGACGATGCTGTCGTAATCCTGCATCATGAAGACAAAGTTGACTTGAGTTAGAGGAGTCCCTGCAGATATTATTGAACCTTCTTAGTTTTCCCACGCTTAAACGGATGGAGTAACTGCAACAACTCCTTGAGAGGACATCATACATAGTTCACTGCAAAAACATTTTAAATACTACATTTGTTTCGCCGATCAGTAGCTTGCTGCTAGCAAAGTGCCTCCATGATTATTAAAATTGTAATTAAAGTACTTAAAGTGTCGAAAACATTATTATTTCACAGTATTATAATGTAATAGGTTAGGTATCAATGTTTTTCTTATGTTGCCTTGCCTGACAGTGACAGTTACAGCTACCAATGACTTAGGTATTATTATAGCTAAAAGTGACTTGTTTATAAAAAAACGATCAGAAAAAAATATGGAGACTTTTCAAATTCAATTCTTTTAACCAATGGAGATAACAACAGTTAAAAAATAACAAGAACATAATTTTCAGGCACTTTTAGTGGAGGGTAGGGAGCGTAAGTGATGAGAGAAAATGAATGATTGGTTTAATTTGACAAAATTGGTTTTATTTTGCTTATTCTGTGCCTGTTACTTTTATTTGAAGTATAAAATGTTAAAGTAAAAATAAAAACTACGCAAAATTAAAAACTGATATGATGATAGAAACGAATGTATTGCTTTTTTCTTATTTGACAATAAACAAAGTCATATCATAGCAACGCTACTCTAGTTTTTACAAACAACATAGGCTTAGAACATTTGCTTTACAGAATCTTTAAAGCAAATGTTCTAAGCCTATGTTGTTTGTAAAAACTAGAATCTTTATATTTATTCAGTCTTAACATAAAATAAAGTCCCGTTTAAAATATCATAATTTCTGGCCGTTATTAAAATGTTTATGAAGGAAAATCATAATGAAGGAAATCCCTAATTTCAATGAGCGATTTGTAAATAAACCTTTTAGTATGTAGAATTAAACAAAAAATGTAATAATATCATAATAATAATAATTCTCCAGACTGACACACCAACTGTGTGGCCCTAAACTAAACAAAGCTTGTAGGTACTATAGGTACCACACAATGGACTAGGGAACCCAGTTACACCCAGACGCCAATATCGAAAAACTAATTTGACGAAGGTTACACGCTGTCTATGTTGTGTACTTCTTTGTTCGTGGATTTCTTTGGTTATTTCTGATTACTTTGGACTCATCTTTTATTCTATATCATTTACTAGTGGCCGCCCGCGACTCCGTTCGCGTAGTCGGTTTCCCGTGGGAATGAGATGTTTTCCCGCGGTAAAAAGTATCCTATGTGTTATTCTCATGTATAACCTATATTACTGCAAAGTTTCATCCAAATCCATCCAGTAGTTTTTACGTGAAAGAGTAACAAACATTCATCCATCCATACATCCTCACAAACTTTCACATTTATAATATTTGTAGGATATTCAATCCTTTTACTTTTTTAAAGGTCCAGCTGCGTACTTAGTTTGTTCAGCGCCATCTAGCGAATTTGTATGAACTATTTTTTTTTTTTTAAACCGTTCATTGTAAGGTGGTTATGTGCTGGATAAATTTACTGCAAACAGTTCACTATAACAATTTCAAATACGCAGACAGCTAAAAAACATGTTCATTACTATATGTATACCTACCTACCTACCTATCTAGTAGATAGTATCTACACTGAGTTCACAATAAAAATAATAGGGGATATTCATGTTTTTTTTTCTTGCCTTTAATTAATAGTTTACAACATTATAACATAGAAAAAAATATAAAAAATCTTCAAAATACTCTAGATATTTTTAAAAATGAAATATAAAACATTGAAAAAATTAGAGCAGTTAAAACGCCGCCATTTTGCGCGCGCTTTGCGCGACGTCACACGACACGTCCAGTGGGACTTTACTATGAACTTTTCAGTTATTTCATACATATTTACAGTTTTAATAGCTTTAAAACCATGAAAGAAGCCAAAAAAATATCTTATAAGTATTGCATAGTACCGGAGTGCACAAATACTATTCGAAAAACACCCGAGAAAGTGTTTTTTTCGTATTTCAAGTGATGCAAAAATACGAAGGCGGTGGTGTATACAGCTTAATGTGAATTAGTAAAAAGTAAGTTTTGCATTAGCTATTGAACATTAGAAAATTCGGTATAAAATTAACCTACCCTATAAGAAAAGATCAGTAGCTATAACTTTCTATTAAAACTTTATTCCTGTTGTGGTTTTAAGCAAGGAGAAAAATATGTACTCTACGGTTAAAGAAAGGAGTTTTGCCTGATATATTTTTGTGTCAATATGTAAATGTTTTGGTGTATTTTAAGTAAACTGCTGTGATCTCTGCGCTCGTATAATCGAGTTTCGATGCAAAATTATATGCTATCATAAATGCACCTGTTCTCGGTAGATTGTCCTAATGTGCTATAACAGAACCAGCTTCAGTCAACGTCAAAGATTCACTACCAATCTAAATTAAACTTCATTACAATGAGCCCAAGAATATAGGTTAATTTTTTTTTTTTCACAAAATTTTTAAAAAAAAAACACTTGTAAAACAGTATAAGTTTCGACGCTGATGAATGCAATGTCGTTTCAGATGACGTCACATTACGTTCGACCAATGGTGGCGCGTTTTGGAAGTTTGAATTTCGCTCCCTTATTTTGCACTTTTTAAATATTATTTTAGGGGTTTAAATAATAAATAAATTAAAAAAAAACTTTTGCATTATAATATAACGATAATAAGTACCTATTCAAGAGAAAAATATTTTAGGCCATTTAAAATTTTATGCATATCCCCTATTGCCTCTATATTTTCAAGCACAATATTTATTGTCATAAGATAAAAACCATAATCATTTATCATACATATTTTTTTTTGAATACCGCTCATTCTTAACGTGTAAACACTACGACGGACATAAACAAAATTAACATAATATAGCCATAGATTATACGTCACCGCTGTCGATGTCACTGACCGACTTTGACACATTGTAATTTTACACCTGTCAACTAAATTTCTTTTCTGCTTGCTTAGCTATGAGCACGTATTGCGCTTTAAAAGTTAGGAACTCAAAAAACAAGCTTACTAGGTTATTAATCTGAATATTTGAATTGAAGTGGAATTTTAGAGTAGTAATCGTTATATTATTGGCATGCAAACAATAGTGGTATTTAGTTTTTTTCCTTTACATCTTATTGTCATAATAAAACACGCAGAAAACCAAATTATAACCAACAATATTAAGATCGTCATATACCATTAATTTTATGATAGTGAAAATCAAAAAGTTATTTAAAAGTAGTTTTATTTTTCGCGTCAAGTACAGGATATTCACATTTTCTTGTATAAAATCTTTGACTTAATTTTGGTTTATTTATAACTTTTTTATTCACCACTTACAAAATTCATACTTTTATTAAGTTAAAACATTTGATCTAATGCATTTGAGTTTGATTTGATTTGAGTTATTATTAAAGATCCTCTATACAGGGTTATTTGTAATTAGCGCATCACCTCTCAGGTGGCTTCCTTACATCAATCCCAATAACATTTGTTCTACGACTTTTTGCAAAACTTGATAATTAACACAAAATCAAATTTGCGCGCTCTGTTATTTATAACTCCGTATTTTGTAAGAAGTTCCTAAACCGGTCGCCCACCCCCCGTCGCCCGCGCGCCTTCCACGCCAGTTGCGTGCGCGTAGAGTATTGTACCGTTCAGAGGCATCTATTAAATTTGTATGGTTTTTTTTTAATATTAATTTTAATTATTCGTTGGTTATATGTTGTTGGGATTGGTGATGCGCTAATTAGAAATAACCCTGTATATGGATGTAATAAGTATATTATTGAACTTAAAATATCAGATGGGGCTGCGTTGGCGGAGATAGAAATGTTCGAGGAACTAGAGTACCTGTGCGTGCCCCATAACTCTTTGGCGGTAAAAGGGGAGATCTCCCAGTGCTAGACAGGACACGGGTCTAGGGCCAAGCGAGGCCACTGAGATGATTTTTAGTACATAGTTAACTGCGTTTTAAATGTTGATAGCGCGATATACGATTTGCCATACATTTCGGTGTCATTTGTATGCGTACCGCCGGGAAAGATTGTTGGCGACGGTCAGCGCCATCTATGTCGCCACAACTCCCTCTTTCCGTAGACACCTGTGTATTAGCCCTTGCACAGGCTGAAGCTTATATTATATTTAAATGCAACGACTGAGAGTCATATTTATTACAATTTCAAAACATTGTCCTGAATAAACACTTTAAGTAAATAAAAAAACGCAAGAAACGACCATATGGTTTTATTTCTGTGTTGTTTTTGTTTGGTTGCCTATCGCACGCAAATATTCGATTAATGATTAAATCGAAGTTTTATTCCATAGTCGCTTTAAACAACTCAGTACAATAAAGTGATTTTCGTTTATTAGTTTATACATACCTACTTAGGTCTTTGTTTTGTTCAAAGTATTTATAACATTAATAATGCTTCGATTGAAAAGGATTTTTTTTAATGTCAAAGTAATATATTTATACAAAGTAATGTGCAAGTAATGAGTAGTTTCAGATTAGAAATCTACTATTGTAAGTAAAGTTATTAATCAACCTTTATAAAAACCAAAAAAAATATTGTAACATTGCGATTAAGACCTTATTATGGGAACTGCATTTGCTCTATTTTTGAAAAAAAAAAAAAAAGTGATTGTAAACGAGGCATGAGGCATCGGACTTGAAAGTAACGTTACTCTTGCTTGTCTATGGATCTCTCAGGTACACCAATTATCATGTTGTACAATATTGTGCCGTACATTCCTGAACGGACCTGTAATTCGCGACACAGTATTGCACGGCACAGTATTGTACGACCCTGTAATTGGTGACACATGACACCAATTATCAGGTTGTGCAAAACTGTGTCGCGTTTTATCATGTCGTGCTTTATCGTGTCGTACAATACGGTTTCCCTAAACTGTCATCTGTCTGTCAAATTATTGATGTAACAAGCGGGGCTATTACGAAAGCAAATGGTAATCGAATGTCATATTTTCAACAATTCTGGAAAAGGTTAAAATTAATGGAAATCATCACGGTTTTGGGCTTCATAGTTGGCAACATTGATTATCTAAATATTAATCCAAAATAACTTTATATTACATCAATTTTAACGTTACCCAGAATTCTAAAGAAAAGACATTCGATTACAATTGGCTTACGCAATAGCTCCGCAGCTCAAAGTTAAGTTATTTTTATAATCTATCAATGATAATGAATTACTTATGTACTTTTTCCGATAATCGATATTATACAATAATATTTCGATTTGTCTCATACTTACTAAATAGTGTTGTCAACTAACAAACTAAACTTTTTTTCGTGTTTGGCAATCAGTCAGTCAATCAGCCAGTTCACACGTCTTAAATTCTTTCTCTACTCTCTATTTACTGATACCTACTTTTTAAACTCGCTCGCTTCTACAATAAAATCCTACTTCCAACATCATCATTACATACTATAAATCCAAGTCGCTAATTCTGTCTGTTAGTATGTTTGGCCGCTAACTCCTCCTAAACCAGTTAAGGGATTTTAATGCGGTTTTCACCATTCTTTGGGTATTTTTTTCATTTAAATTTGTAAATAAAGAACAACCGGAAAAAGTTTTTTTTAATTTGCTAAAAATCTGTGTTTCGTGAGCAAGTCGGCCAAAATTACACCATTGCGAAGCGTGGGCGGGTCGCTAGTATGTTATAATCGTGAAAGTTTTGTAAGTAGGTATGTATGGAAATTTGTTATTCTTTCACGTAAAAACTCCTGGGCGGATTTGGATGAAATTTTACAGTAACTAACAGGTTATAGATCAGAATAACACATAGGGTACTTTTTACTGCGGGAAAACTTCAAATTAAATAAATAAATAAATGAAAATATTTTGGTTTTTTTATTAGTTGTGATTTGTTCATTATTTCAGAATTATTTTGGAAACTTGATGGAAATAGATTGTTGCTAAGGTTCACTACATTTGATCTGCAGCTCGTAGCTAAGCGCTTCTTTTATTCATCTCAAGAACCCAATAGGTCAAGCAATTGAATATCCTAAACACAAAAAAACCTCATAATTTTAACTTACAAGCTATATTTATTCAGTTATAATGGACAGTCATATACATTTACACTTTTATCTTCAGACACAGACACTATTTTATTGCTTTCAGAGTTAAATTTAACACCCCATACCTGAAAATAATAAAATATCAATTTAAAATGTAATGTACCAATACAAAGTCTTTACTAAATAAATGTACAAACCTGATCAGTATGTTCTTTGAACACATGTTGGCATTGCATGCTCTCTAAATCCCAAACTCTAACTGTTCTGTCCGCACTGCTGGATACAAACCGTTTACCATCCGGTGAGAATGCTACTGACAGTACCCAAGATGCGTGGCCAGACAATGTACCAGCCAAGTTTGCATGTACCCTTTAATAAAAAAGCTGTTGAAGTTCATGTTTAAATAATCATAAATGTATTAATCACAATGGATACCAACACATCATAAAGTTTCATATGGCCATCGTCTGACGCAGTGAGTAACAGTTGTGAGTCAGGAGAAAAGCACAGACTTCTGATTGGCATGGCATGTCCTTCGAGTGTGTGCAACAGCTTTGCTTGAGCCACATCAAATGTGTTGATAATTCCATCTAGAGCTCCACTAGCTATATACTTTCCATCTGGACTCTGTAAGCAACAGAAACTTCAATTAAAAAAGAGATATGTAATTTTTGAGTCAATTCATGTAATTTAATACACTTACATAAGCTACACTCAATGTAAATTTCCCTCTTGTGTCCAACACTTGTTCCTGTTTACCACTTTCAACACTGAATATCAATATTTTGCCGGCATTGCTGCCTGAGATAACATGTTTGCCATCCGGGGAGAAATCTAAGGTCCACACATCAGTAGCACCAGATTCAAATGTCTTTAACTTCTCTCCAGTAGCTATGTCCCAGAGAATGAGGGATGAATCCTGGGAACTACTTGCCAAAGCTGAAATAAAATAAATTAATATTGAGTTGCAAAAAGATAAATGGTATAAAGATTTATTTAATAATAATAATAATAATATTTAGAAAATGTTTTCCTAAGTTAGCACAATAATTACATTTTCATTAACAGTTTGGCCATAATTATAGCATTGCGAGAAGTGGGTGGGTTCCTAGTAAATAATAAACTTACTTTTCCCATCAGGACTAACAGCCACAGAAATGACTCCTAAGGAATGACCATCCAGTTGATGTCTCATCTCAAGTTTACCATTTTCCAATTGCCATATTTTAATAATATCATCGAGGCCTCCAGTAATTATATAGTTCTCTGAAGTGACTTCGTTATTTTCCTCTCTAAAAATGCATAAAACCTTAATTAAAAGAAAAAAAATGTTTTTCGAATTTAGTCAGAGGTTATAAACATACGGTGGATTTTCGTTTTCTGTATTTTCAGGATCCTTGGGCTTAATAGAATCTATTTTACTCCAACCACAACACCAAATAGAATCCTCGTGAGCATTTTCTTTTTTTGTTTGCATATAATACTGAAATTAAAAATGATTAGGAAAAATAGTTCCTACAGATTACCGGCAACTTTACGGCTGTGAACTCACCAGCGTGGTTATCGACATGATTGGTAACAGATAATATAGTTAGCGGCACGGAGGTATACTACTACTAAATCGGTCACAAAATAAGTTTTGATATTTTTTTATGTATTCTTTTCTTAATTTATGTTTGCGATTTTGCGTCGAGCGTGTTTGTTTACAATTTTTGACAATTTACAGGTTAGGGATGTGAAACAAAATCGATTTATAATAGATAAAAAAAGTCGATGTTAATTGGCGATTTTAATATTGGCAATAAACGATTTTTTAAAATAGATTTTTCATTTGCCACACCCCGACATTTAAGTCTGTCCACAGCGCATATTTAAATTAACGCCATATGTTAGCGTGTAAGCAACTTTTGGTACCAGCTTCATCGGCTCCAGCAGATAGATTTTTCTCAAAAAGCGGCGCCATATTTACCGTCACCCGCCGTCAGGAGCTGAATATTATCCAAACGCTTTCCTAAGCTATTGTTCCTAAATTTTTTGCCTACGGATTTCTAGTTTTCCTTCCTAGTAATATTATAAACGTGAAAATTTTATGTTTGTTTTTCTTTAACGTAAAAACTACCCGAGAGATTTGGATGAATGAAACTTTACAGTAATATAGATAATACTTCAGAATAATAATAATATAATAATAATAATAATAATTTATTTCAAAAACAGTTTGTTACATTTGACAGTTTTGAATGAACCCTCCTTTTAAGTATAGAAATACCTGTATCAGGAGGACTCGCTCTTTCATATTTCATTACATTTGATTTTATTATTTATTATATTTTTACAATGAAAAACATATTTAATATTATATATAAAATAATCAAAAACATTACAATAATAGTCTGTTAAATAATTACAATTATACAACATATAACATGCTATTATTTGTGTGTGTGTGTGTGTGTGTGCGTGTGTGTGCGTGTGTGTGTTTGTGTGTGTGTGTGTGTGTGTGTGTGTGTGAGAGAGAGAGAGTGTGTGAGAGCGTGTATGTGAGCGCGGGAAAATAATGGGCTGTATCTAGCTAAATTTGTGTAAATGTGAGTGTTTTTATGCAAGCCATAGAATATAAGAATATTAATGTGTTACTTCAAGTATTTTTTCAATTTTGTTATAATTAAGGTCCTGGAGATAATTACATATTGCAAACTTGCAAGTGTAGATGTTCATAGGGTAAATATTAAGTTGTTTATTTATTTCATTATAAAGAAGATGTGCACGTCCATAATATTGTCGAGCTGCAAAAGTGGTTTTTATTGTGGGATTTTTTAAAACTGAGTGTTTTCTTCGTTTAGACAAAAGAATAGGGTCAAAGATAAGGGTTTTTTGTTTTTTTAAAATGGTAAAAAGTATATATAATTTCCGAACAGATAGAACTTTAGCTTCTGAATACAATTCAGTAGTATCATACCTTCTAGGTTTAAAAAACATAACTTTTAGTATGGTACGCTGAACTCGTTCTAAATCTAAGAATTTTGTTTTTATTGCACCTCCCCATACTGGTATACAATAAGACAGAATCGATTGTACCAAAGCTTTATAAATACGTAACAAAAGTTCCTTGCCAGCAAGGTGCCTTAAGGTTTTAAAGATCCATATTAATTTTCTAGTTCTACTCATGAGGAGTTCGAGATGTGTGATCCAGGATAAACGTTGATCAAGCATGACTCCAAGATATTTAATGCTTTCAACCTTATTTATGGCCAAGCATAAACATTCACAGTTTTCAGAGTGACAGTCGTGTACCTGAATTTTGAAATCTGATTTAGGCTGAGTGCGGTTGTCCAAAGAGAAGCAGATAAAGTTAGTTTTAATTATATTGAGCGTAAGTAAGTTTGATTTTAGCCAGTCAGATATTATTCGCAGACCACACTCGGCCTTCAATTTAGTGTTATGCCAATTTTTACCAGTAAAAACAACTGCCGTATCATCTGCGTAAGAAAATATATGACCCCCATTTATTTGCAAGTTGCAGAGGTCATTGATATATATTAAGAATAGCGTTGGGCCCAAGACACTTCCTTGGGGCACTCCATACTCTACCAAGACGTCTTCACTCAGTACATTCCCTATCTTAACACACTGTCTTCTTTCAAAAAGGTAGTCAGTGAAAAGAGCAAGGGGGGCACCGCGAATACCAATCTTTTCAAGTTTTTTTAAAAGAATGGATGTGGAGACGGTGTCAAAAGCCTTTTTCAGGTCTAGAAACACGGTTAGGCATTTCTGACCACTATCAACTGCTTTTACTATTGAATTTGTTACTGCAGTTATTGCATCTTCGGTGGACAAATCTTGCCTAAAACCATATTGTCTTGGTGAAAGTATGCTGTGCCTTTTAAGATATTCTAAGAGTCTAATATTCACAATTTTTTCTAGAATTTTCGCGATTACAGGTAAGACAGAAATTGGCCTATAGTTAGTAGCGTCATTTGGGTCACCATTCTTGTAAACTGGAGTAATTATTGCTTTCTTAAGTAAATTTGGAAAAACACCTTGATTAAAACACAGGTTAGCCAAGTAGCAGATCACAGGAGTCAAAATATGCTTTGATATTTTTATAAAATGTGAGGTGATATTATCCCAACCCGGAGCACTTTGTGATTTTAAATTTGTTATTATGTTATGAACCTCTTTTAGGTCTGTTTCCATTAGAACAAAAGATGATAATTGATGTCTATCTGAAGTGGTTTTGCATATTGAGCCCAAGCAACTTCTATTAACGATAGTTTCTGCGAGGGCTTTTCCAACAGTACTGAAATATGTGTTTATATAATTTACCGATTCTTTAGGAGAGACTTTTATATTTAATAATTGATTGTTTGGAGACTTTGCTGGTTTGTAATTAGTTATTTTGTTTATAGTTTTCCAAAGAGTTTTACTATTGTTAGAAGATACAGTCAAAAGATCCCGTTCATACTTTCTTTTAAGTTTTTTTATTAAATTATTACAGAAGTTCCGGTAACGTCTATAAGAGATTTTTAAAATTTCGTCATCTGGATTAATTCTCAATTTACGCTGCATGTTATTCCTAGTTTTAATACAACGTAGAATACCCTGCGAAATCCACGGCTTCATAACACGTTTGCTTTTTTGAATTTTGACGATAGTTGTATTTTCGTTTAAACTGTTTTGTATTGCACATATCAGTAGTTCGGTAACAGTGTTGGGATCGTTGTACTGATATAGATCCAAAAGTTTCTCCTCTAGGCTTTCGATTGCAGACTTATAATCAATTATTATTTTATTACTAGAACTCTTAACAGTGCTTATTATATTTGAAAGACTCATAAAAACCATACGATGATCAGTTACTGAAGTTTGTAAAACAGCAATTTTTGCACACATTTTTGCTTTATCAAGTTTCAGCATAAAATGATCCAGACAGTTATCCTCCCTAGTCGGAAGCTGATGGCCAGATAGTATACCAAAAACGGATAATTCACTCAGATATTTTAATCTATTACTTCTTTCATACGAAGTTTCTTGCGGTTTTTGTTTAATGTTTATATTTATATCACCTACAACGACAATGTTTTTACTAGAACTTATTGTAATAAGGTGTTTAGTTAAAGAGTTTATGAAAGTATCAGCATCTCGGTTTGAAGGTGAGCGATATATACAGAGGATAATAGTATTGTTTATCGTAATTTGTAAGCAAGATGCATGTTCCAGTATTATTTCCTTGACTTGAGCACTGTGAAGTTTATTGATATAAGTAGTTACACCGTCATTTTGATTTAAGTGGTTTGTTGTGTTAAATGAATTATAGTTTTGGATTTGCGGTACATTTTTAAGTAGCTGTATTCTACACTCAGTAAGCACAATTAAGTCTATATCGATACTTATTTCAGCTAATGATGTTTCAAGATCGTCAACATTACTATAAATGCTTCTTATGTTTTGAGTGATTATAGTTAAGTCTTTTGGTTTTTGAATTATAAGATTTTGTAGCTCGTCTACGTTACACTCAAAGGAATCCGCCACTTCCGTAATGTCTATGTCATTAACTATGTCAAGATTTCTATCCATATCGAAAGTTATGAAAATAAGGGACAGTTAAGATAAATGTTTGTATGTGATTTGTCGTTTTATGTGTGTATGTGAGTGTGTGAAAGGGGTTTTGGTTTATGTGCAATGTGTAATATAGCATGTATACAAAAGTAAGAAAATATTTATGAATTAATTTGTACAAATTTTTATAGGTAATAATTTCCGTTTGAAAAGAATATACTAGGTAAAATAAGAAAGTATTTACAATATCTAGTCATGCAGTGTTCATTAAGTTTTGAATTTGTGCTTCAGATTGAATATTTATTATGGGTGAGTTTTCATCTCTTCTTATGTAGATTTTTCCAAATGATGTCCAACAAAATTTATAGGTTCTGGATTTGGCTAAGTCTCGAGCAAGAAAAAATAGCCGGGCCCCTTTAGGTGTTAATTGTTCCGAGACAAAAATTGGTGTTTCTTCTTTAGTCTTCATTCCAATGTGCTTGGCTCTTAATTTTTCCTTGTTTCTTATATTAAAGGTTTTACATGCCTTCAGTAAGTTAGTTTTGAGCATTGTGGATGAAGTCTCGACGACGATGTTACTGTTTTTGTTATCACGTTTACCCTGCAGACGATATATATCCTTAACGTCATTTAATCCAACTGAACATTGAACAGTTTTGGAGAGAACGAGAACCATATTCAAGAGATCGCTTTTGGTCTCTTTTTCTAATTTCGGAACATTCTTAATCTCAATACAAGTTTTTTTATTAGTTCTTAGTAGCTCTTCTATTTTTTCTTCCAAAATGATAACATGTTCTTTATCTTTACGGGATTGTAGTTCAAGCAGTTTTATTTTATTTTGTTGTTCTTCATTCTGCCGTGTTAGAAATTCTATGGAGGATTCTATGTTCAAGTTTGAGTTTCTAATTTCTTTTACGTTTTCTAAAATGTCTTTCAGTTCTTTTTGTTGTGCCGCTATCAAAGCTGTGAACATTGCCTTCATCTCTTCCTTGAAACTATCAAATTCAGAAGATGACTCATTGCGTTTTCTTTTAATTCTTTGACAATGATAATTTGTTGGCGTGGTTTCATTATTTGCTGCATCAAAAATGTTCGATTCCGAGGCGGATTTGTCCATGTTGTGATTATGGTAGGGTTTTTTTTTTTTTATTTTTTTATTATTATTATTATTTTATACTTAGATAATGGATACAATATTCTAAGTTTGGGGATCGTATACTGGACTGAAGTTCAGAGATTCAATTAGTTCAAAGGTATGGGTTAATTCACAACTATCTGGCACTTGCCAAGTGGTCCAATGCATACAACTCTCTACAGTCGATCACTGAGTCCGGGTTCAAATCCCACATCCACAGAATAAACACATATGGTAGTTTTGACCGCGGGAAAACTTCTCATTCCCACGTGAAACCGACTTCCACGCGAACGGAGTCGCGGGCGTTTAGTTTGGTGTT
This sequence comes from Emmelina monodactyla, assembly GCA_916618145.1. Classification (NCBI taxonomy): domain Eukaryota; kingdom Metazoa; phylum Arthropoda; class Insecta; order Lepidoptera; family Pterophoridae; genus Emmelina; species Emmelina monodactyla. The sequence continues at coordinate 10,025,354 of OU745314.1, read as the reverse complement.
ATTTTTGTTTAAATTCTAAAACTTTAATTTGTGTTGATTTTTTAAACTTTCTTTTTTGTTGTTTATTATGAATAATAATAAATAAAATGGTGTTAATACAATATTTTGGCTTTAAATAAAGTTAACATAAAAGAACAACTAAAAATACAATAAATGATGATAGATGACGGAAGTTGCAACTTATAGCTTCATATAATATAACACATTCGCATAAACTACATTTAGATTTTTTAGATAAAGCCAGCGACCCGCCCACGCTTCGCAATGTTGTCAATTTAGCCGACTTGTTCACCAAACATTAAATTTTAGCTAACTTAAGAAAAAAAAATCTGAATGTTCATTATTTACAAATTTAAATGAAAAAAATTACTAAAAGATGGTGAAAACCACGGAACAGAGAAGTAGATGGAAGTGTGAAGTCGGCGGGTCACGCGTGCCAACTGCCACTGGTAAGCAGTGGATTGCAAACGCATACCTTGTGTGCACAATAACCGCATTGCATTATGCCTGTGACGACACTACATTTATTCTATCCATAGCAGCGTTGCCAATCTGTGGGGAATTTCAAGTCGAGTGGGGACTGTGTGGGGACTGTAGTCATATGGGGAAAATTTACCCACAGTCCCATAGAATTTGATAATCGGCAGTTTGAAGTTTAAGTATTTCACAATTTCATCTGTACTGCGTTCAGAACATACACCCGGGGTGCCCTCCGACGCGCTCCAAGTCGTTCAAAACATCGGAGAAATGCCACTCTGACTGACAGGAGTGAAAAAACAAGGGGGTGTTTTAAAATTTAATTTGTCTAAAATCATGTTATCTATATGGCAAAAAATTGCATCTAGATCTGATGGAATATTGAAATTTTATTCAATCTGGCTTCTTTTCTGTAGATAATCTATGTGGAGAATTTGTGGGGAAAATTCGAAGTTTATTCTCCCCAAATTTGGGGAATTTCACTCCGATTTTTGGGGAATTTGGACTACTAGCATTGGCAGCACTGATCCATAGACAAGCAAAGCCAACTCATTCAAAATCACTCATCGTGGACTTCCGGTTTGCGCGCGGGAAAATTGGAAGTGAAAAATTTTTTCGTGAACTTAAAAATTCATTTAATTCTTTCAATTTTGTTAAATAGTGTACATTTTGTATATATTTTTAATAACTATAGTATAGAAGCTTAATTTTTATTAAAATGACGTCTCGGGCGAAACGCAAGAAAAAGAAGGAGGAGGCAGTAATATCAGGGGAAGACTCGCTGCTTTCGGACTCCGACTCCATGCACAGTGACTGCAATTCAGCTAAGTCCGATCCATATAAAACTTATTTCGTTCCCGATTATACACGTCGGTATCCTGAGGATTCTTCAGCTACAGATTTCGTTGTCTTCTTGGAATCAAACGATGAGTCCAAACCTATTTCAACAAGAGATATGATTTCTTTATCATCAACATTAAAGAAATATATAAAAGGCATAAAATATATGCAAAATCTTAATAAATACAAAGTTACAGTTCATTTTGACCGTGCAAATTTGGCAAATAGTTTTCTTAACAATAAGACTTTGTTATCAGAATATAAACTCAAAGCAACTATTCCTGCAAAAACTACTGAAATTACTGGTGTTATTACTAATGTGCCCATTAAATGGTCCAATCAAAAAATTTTTGGAGTGATTAATAGTAATAAAAAAATTATTTCTGTTCGGAGAATTCAAAGGAAGGTTAAAAATGAACAAAACTTTGAATTACAACCGACTAAAACAGTAATCATAACTTTTGCTGCCATTTATCTTCCTGATCATATTGATTTACAAGGCTGGAGGTTTCCAGTTAAGATGTACATTCCACCTGTAAAACAATGCTTTAAATGCCTACGGTATGGACATTTGGCTAAGTACTGTAAAAATAATGTTAGATGTTCAATATGTGGAGATGCACATTCTTTTAAAGAATGTACAGTACCTAGGGAAAAGGCTACATGCTGTCACTGTAGAGGAAATCACATTAGTATATCTGCTGAGTGTCCTATTAAAAAGAAAAAAATTAATGATATTAAAATTGGTTTATCCTCTTTGTCTTATGCTTCAGTTGCAAATACAGAGAGTTTTCCAGCCTTAGGACAAAAGTTTGACCTGCTCAGTCACTTGAAAAAAGATAATAAATCTTTGAATTTATTGGTTGAGGCTATTGTTAAAATAATTACATTAAATAAAACAAAGGAAACTTCCATCAGTACTAAAAATATTTTACAAATATTAAGTGATATTTATGAAAAGTCATCTGCTAATAATCCATCCTAATGGCTCATTTAAAAATAGTTCAGTGGAATGCTCAAAGCATTAAAAGTAATAAATCTGAATTTACATATTTTCTTTATAGTAATGATGTTGATATCGCTTTAATAAGTGAAACTTGGCTTAGACCACATCATACCTTTAACATAAAGGGATACACAATAGTTAGAAATGACACTGGTAATACACATAATGGAGTTGCAATAATAATTCATAACAAATTACAATTCTTAAAAATTGATACTTATTTTGATGATTCCTTACAAAATGTTGCTGTACAGATAAAAATAGGTGGTAAATATATTTCATTTGTTAGTGTTTATTGTCCTTCTAGGTGTCATTATTCAAAATTAAAATTTTCAAAATTAATTGATAGTCTTCCAACTCCAGTCTTTATTGCTGGAGATTTCAATGCATACCATACTTCTTGGGGTTGTCAAAAAGTGGATAAAAGAGGTGAAGAAGTACTAGATTCTTTTGATGAAAATAACCTTGTTCTGTTAAATTCAGGAGAAGTCACGACTGTAGGAACTTCGTCCTGGAGACCAAATGGCTTAGATCTTTCTTTGGTTAGTCCAGCTTTATCATGGGATTGTGAATGGTCTGTTCATGATGATTCCTTTGGAAGTTATCATTTGCCTACAATTACTAAACTTCTGTTGTCTCAAACTCCAGTTATATCTTCAGAACATTGTGTTCACTCTCAAAATGTCAGTAAGAAATTAAACTTGAATTTAGTTAATTGGGATTTGTATGTAAATATTGTTAATACTTCGTTGAATAGTTTTATGATTAATTCTGAATGTTCACTAGAAAGTTATTTGCAGTTTTGTGATATTTTATTGGCATCAGTTGAAAAATCTATGTCACAACAAAAAACGAAAACAAAGTCTTGTTGTCAATGTCAAAATCTTTGTCATTTATGCTCACGTTCCGTTTCAGGTTTTAGGGCAAAAAGGGCAAGACATTCCGTTCCTTGGTGGAATAGCAAATGTGCAGATGCTGTTAAAAAATGTAAAGATGCTTTTGTTGCTTTCAAAAATGATCCTTCTGTAGAAAAATATTTGCTTTTTAAAAAAAATCAGGCTTCTAAGAAATTGACTATAAACTTTGAAAAACAGAAATCTTGGCAAGATTATTGCAATTCTATAAATCGTCTTACTCCAATTTCTCATGTCTGGAATAAAATACGCAGATTTAACAAAACTTTTGTTTCTAGAAGTGAAAATGATCATTGGGTAAATAGTTTTTTAAAAAAATACACTCCAGACTATGTCTCGAAACCTTTTACTTTTGCAGATAACAAATTTCATAGACAAAATCTTTCGTTGCTTGATCCGTTCACAATTTCTGAACTTACTGCTGCCATAAAATCAAGAAAAGATACAACTTGTGGTTTAGATGGTATTTCCTATAAAATGTTTCGTCTTCTCAGTCATAAAAATCTATGTAAATTCTTGATAATTTTAAATATTTTGTTTGAAAATGACTTAATACCAAATCAATGGAAAACTGATTGTCTGGTCCCTGTACTGAAGCCAGGGAAGGATCTTGATAGTCCAGATTCTTATCGACCTATAGCGTTGTCCTCTTGTGTTGGTAAAATTTTTGAGCAGCTGCTCAAACAACGTCTGGAATATTACATCGAATCAAATTGTATTCTTCCTAGTAATCAGTTTGGTTTTCGGCGTGGACGCTCGGCTAGGGAAAGCATTGCACATTTGTTATTAGATGCAAATAAATCCATAAAGGAACGGAATTATCTTGCTTGTAATTTTTTCGATGTAACAGGAGCCTTTAACAATGTAGGTTAGGTAGGTAGGTCTATGTTAAATTGGGTAACAACTTTTATGGTCCACGTAATTCCTATAAAGGCGTCAATCAAGGCGGCATCTTGAGCCCTCTACTGTATATAATTTATATTCATAAATTGAATGAGATATTAGGCGCAAATGTTTCTAATCTGCAGTTTGCTGATGATCTTGTTGTTTATTGTTCTGGCAAAAAACTTAAAGATGTGCAAACGAATTTAAATAATGCCTGTAAAAGGCTTGAAGTCTATTTTTCTTTCTTAGGTTTAACTGTAAATACAGAAAAGAGTAAATCTCTTGTTTTCTCTAGAGATAAAGATTGTAAATTAGAATGTGTATATAATGGTAACCTTATTCCTAACTGTACAGAAATAAAATTCTTAGGTGTAGTATTTCAACAAAATTTAAGTTTTAAAAAATATGTGCAAATATTGATAGATAGAGCTGTAAAAGCTACAAATATTTTAAAATGCCTTACTGGTTGTCGTTTTGGTGCAGATCCTAAAATATTATTGATGCTGTTTAAATCATTAGTTAGAAGTCACTTTGAATATGCTTTTTTTTGCTTTGCTTCTGACAATAATTTTATAAATAAAATAGATAAAGTACAAAATAAAAATCTCAGGATAATTCTAGGAGCCATGAGTACTTCTCCGATTAATTCAATGCAAGTTGAAACTAACACTTGTCCCATTAAATTTAGGTTTGATTATTTGAAAAGAAGGTTCATAATTGATTTGATGAAAACTTCTAATAATGCGTTGTACAAAAAGATTTTGATATCTAATTACTCTTATTTATGTAAAAATTTTGATTTCATTAATTATTTGAAAAATGAAAATATTGCTCAGTATGATATTTTACCTTGTTATAGTGGAACATATGAAGGTAAGTTTTTTAAATTTGATGTCATTATAGACACAAATTTAAAAAATAAATATGAAGTATATGAAAAGTTATCATACTATGATAATTACCGTCAAATTTACACAGATGCTTCAAAAACATCTCAGTCTGTGTCGATAGCGGCTTATGATATTATTTTGAAAATTGCACATGGTTATAAGCTGTCCAATATTTGCAGTATTTTTACGGCAGAAGCTGCTGCTATTCTGTTTGCTTTAGATTTGATTAGTTCTGTAGATTCTTCTGGTAAATGGATTATTATTTCTGATAGTATGAGTGTTCTTCAAGCTATTAATAATCCCCGTCTTTCTAGTAAAATTCATCCTTTTATATATGAGATCCGGGAAAAGATTTATAAATTATCATTGAAACATAAAGAAATTGTCATTTTCTGGACACCAGCACACATTGGTGTTAGTGGTAATGAATTAGCTGATACATTAGCTAGTATCATTACAAATACTGATAACAACATTTGCAAATTAAAAAACATAGCAATTCCCATTTCAGAGTTTCTTCCTGAAATAAAAAATCAAATGATTAATAATTGGTTTCAATTTTGGCAAGATTCTCTTAAAGAAAAGGGCAAGTGGTATTCCGTATGTAACCAAAAAATTTCGTCTCCTTGGTTTACCAAGGGCTCTTTCAAAAATAGAGAGTTTTAACAAACAATAAAACTTACCTATTATTTTTCTTGAGATATCCGGAATCCATATTGAGTCAAAGCCTTGCTTTCCTGCGTTCTAATGTGGCGCCATCTGTCCCCCTTGTCGGTAATACGTATACAGCCCACGATTGTTTTTGGTCTAAGGCGGGAGCTGTCAATATTTGAAGGAATGGTGCACGTAATTTTTAATTCATTATAAAACTCAATGTACCAGGTAGGAATTACCTGGATTCCGGATATCTCAAGAAAAATAATAGGTAAGTTTTATTGTTTGTTAAAACTCTCTATTATTTGTTCTGTCATCGATATCCGGAATCCATATTGAGTGACGTGTTTGTTATCTCCTGGTACTCTCGTAATGATGCTATAATGTGTCTTTAATTAATTAATAATCAAAATAACTACAATCATATTGAAATTTTAATTTTCAGCATTAAAATAGTGTGATAAAGAAACTTCACTGCTCTGAACAGGACCAGCATCAATTTGTTTTTTGTAATACTTCCGAAAAGTATGTTCTCTTTTCCAATTTCCTGTAGCAAGAATCTGATCAATAGTAAAGTTCTCTAACCAATTTAACGAAGCGACTGCCGAGCGCACCGATCCTGGTGAAGCTTCAACACCAGCGTCCCTCAGAGCTGATTTAACCCATCCTCCTATGATAGTTCTGGTAGCTGGTTTCGGATCGCCTCTAGTGGTAATAAATAAATTAAACCAGTTACCTTGTTGTCGTCGGTCTGCAGAGATATTTATAAGGCATTTTATCCAATGAACACAGCACAAATTTTTGTTAGGATGTTTTAAAAGTTTCCAGCCAGATTGCCTGTGATTTCTATTGTCCGTTTTGGAGCCGAATGATGGCCACAATATTATTGAGTCGCCATCATCAATAAGACTTTCAGAGTCTATGCTCAGGAGGGTGAGATCATGAACTCTTCTACCAGACGATAAAAGTAAAAGAATAGCTGTGTGTTTAGAAACTTGGTAAAAATTATTTTCTGCTACAGCACATGTACTTAGATGATTAATAACAGTTTTTGGATCCCAAATTGGAGCCTTTACTTGTTTTTCTTTTGCAACTGAGATAGCCTTTAAAATATGTTTGATAAAAAAGTTGGAAGACATGTCTATGTTTGACGTTAGATTAGAAAATGTTAAAACTACAGATTTATGTACCAATATCGTTCGGTACGCAAGGCCTTCAATATTATGTAAATAGGCTAAGTAGCGGGCTACCTCAATAGGAGACGGTGCTTTAAAACTTACTGTATGATTAACACACCATTCTTTCCACTTTCTCCATACGGGAGCATACGTGTTTAGAGTTGATTTTCGCCAGCTGGACAGGAGCAAAGATTTTTCTTGTTCCGTCCAATCGTCTATTATATCTGACCACCCAAAATCAGCCATGCTTCTAAATGAATTTCTTTGATTTCCGGTGGGTGCATTCCTGTCCGAGTGTCTATCAATACTCTGTGAAGGTTGGATATCTGATATGGGGCATGGATTGCACGTTGTTTCAGATCTGCTCTCCAAAAGGTGCGGGTCCATCTCGGAGAGATGAGAATGTACCGACCTCGGGCGTTGTTGAGATGGGTCAGTACCTGAGGGATTAAATTTGGAGGTGGAAACACCCAAGCTAGATGAAAGTCCCATTGGTGACAAAACGCGTTGTGGAATAGTGCTTGGTTGTCCAATGTGTCTCTTGTCACATATGTTTTCACTACGTGTGCAGTTTTGGAGGCAAACAGATCCACTGTAGGTGTTCCCCACTTCTGGAAAATAATTTGAGCTGCTTCCTTGGTCAGGTGCCATTCGGGACATGTTTTCTGTCGTGATAGGGCGTCTACCTCGGTATTGTAACGGCCCGGGAAATATTGCGCTGTCAGACATATATTTGACTCGTCGAGTAGTGCAAGCAATTGTTTCGTCAAGCTCAGCAAATTTTTCGATTTGGTTCCACCTTCTTTGTTTATGTAGGCTACTACCGTCCGGTTGTCCGTTTGTACAAGAACATGCGCGTTGAAAAGTAGGTGATTTGCGTGTTCTATTGCAGCGTAAACTGCATAAAGCTCTTTGAGATTCACATGCCATATTCGTTGTGATGCTGTCCACTGACCTGTGATCATTGAGTCTCCCAGCTGAGCTCCCCACCCGATATCGGAGGCGTCGGTCGTCAGAAGGTGAGTGATCGGTTCGTTGTGTATCGGCATTGTTCCTGAAGCTGCTTCCAACCACCATTTCATCTCGACAATTACCGGCTCTGCTAACACGACCTGTTTGTATGGATGCCGTTTGGGAAGTTGTCGACTGTAGTGTTGCATTGTACGACAGTGTAGTCTCCCCCGTCGAATGACGAAATTGGCAAAGTTGAGTCTCCCCAGTAGGGACTGGGCCTGTTTGAGGGACCAACTGCCTTTCGACATCTGCTGCTGAAGTGCTTTGCGTAGCGTTATGCACTTGGGCTCCGACAGAGATCTGGTATTCTTTTCGGTGTCCCACAGAATACCCAAAAACTCTAGGCGACGAGTCGGAGCCAGAACAGATTTGTCGAAGTTTATTGTCCAGCCGAGTCTCTGCATCAGTTTTACTGTAAAGGCAATGTGTTTTCGAAGTACGTGGCAGCTCTGACTTACTATTAGGAAGTCGTCTAGGTAGACTACGCACCGGATCCCGTGTGACCTCAGATATTCTGCAATCCAGTTCGTTACTGATGCAAATGTTCTTGGTGCCGAAGACAGGCCGAAAGGCAGACAAGTCATTTGCATCAGATTTCCTTTGTAGCTCATTCTCAAGAAACGACGGTGCTTCGGAGCTATTGGTATGTGGAAGTAAGCCTGACTGAGATCGAGTTTTGTCATCCAATCTAGCTTTTGCAGGAAACTGGGTACACGAAAGTGACTGAATAGCTGAAATGTTGTTGTTTTTACAAACCTGTTCAATTGTTTGAGGTTGAATATTGGACGTTGTGAGCCGTCTGGTTTCGGAACTAGGAAAAAGGTGGACAGGTAGCTTGGTGATAACTCCACTTTTTCCAAAATTTGTGCCTCGAACATGTCTTTGATCTGCATAGTCATTTGTGTGCTTTCCTGTGTCTTGAATGATTGCAGAACCAAAGGGGTTGGGTAAATTAGGGGTGGTTTTAACATAAAAGGAATGCGCATACCTTTCAACAGTTGACAGACCTGTTTTGGTGCTCCTAAATCTTTCCAAATATGTATATATTGCCGCAGACAACCACCCCGAAATGGTCGCGAGTCATGCGCGACGGCTGCCCTGCTTCGAGGGAGAGTTGGGACGAGATTTCTTTCCTTTAGTTTGCTGTCGGCCCCTTGAAGCAGTGGTTTTGTTTCCTGGAAATGACTTTGACTTATGAGGCTTGATTCGTTTGTTAGAATTGTAACGAAATGGCTTCTCATTAGACTGTTTGCTAGTAGACGGCTTAGGATAGTCATCATGTTTTTGGGTACGGCTATTAATATTAAACGGTATCGATTTTCGTGCTGTTATATCTAAAGGAAGTGATGTCAGTTTATCAGCCCCCCCAATTTTTCTAATGTACTCATTTAATAATTCATCATCAAAAAGATGCTCCACATTTGGTGGAATTCTTTTTAGTGCCTCAGAATGGAATTCGTCCGGAATTTGCTTCAACAAAATATCTCTGCGCAATTGTATAGTATCTGCGCGCCTACCACATGTCATTTGTACGATATCGTCAGTAACCTTCATATAAGTAGACTGTTTACTAAAAAGATCTTGAATTTTTTGGAAAATCGACGTAGATGTTAAAACAGTTTCTTTATTTCCAGACCAATTTATAAACTCTTGTAAGGTTTTATTTAACTCTTCTTTTTGATTTAAAATTGCATTAGTTGTAGCGGCAAAAGACCTTTCCAAAAGATACAAGCGATATTCTTCGTTAGATTGCGTATCGAATCTCTTAAGTTCGTCATTAATATTTAATTCTACAAAACCGGGGGTAGTTACATATTTCTTTTGAACTTCAGCAAAACGAACAGAATTCCATTCCTTTGACTTGAATCTTTGAAATTCGTTCAATTTAGACAAGTACGTATCTTTAGATTTCGGATATATTGGATCTTTAACCACTGTGCTAGGTTCAGACAAAATTAAAAGATTAGAATTTAAATTTACATCACCCGGAGGTATCAGCGAAAATTCCAACGTATTTTGTTGCGTAGCACGTGTCGGTTCAGTAGGTGTAGCTGCGGTCGCGTTGACCTGATCAGGAACGGCACTAGTACTCGCTATAGCACCCGATGTCGTTGCAAAGTTAGCATTTACTTGAGATTGCGTAATCAAATTCGTTAAAAAGGCAACCTGTTGTGTCAAGTATTCAAAATGAGGGTCACTTACAGTTCGTGCTCGTTTAAACTTACGAGCGGCGTAATCCTGGTGTCGGTGGTGGTGACGGGGGTCCTCCGCTGAACACGTGCTTGAGTTAGAAGACCCTGAGCTACTTGAGCTAGAATCGCCCGATTTTCGTTTTCTTGGAGAAACCGTTGCATTTACACTTTCTTTATTTAAATTTAATTCCATACCGAAGGGGGAAATTTAATTTTATACGTGTTTTAAACTTTAAACACAAAAATTAAAGAACTTTGGCTTAAGTATGTGAACGCTAAGAAAAACGACGCTATAATGAATTAAAAATTACGTGCACCATTCCTTCAAATATTGACAGCTCCCGCCTTAGACCAAAAACAATCGTGGGCTGTATACGTATTACCGACAAGGGGGACAGATGGCGCCACATTAGAACGCAGGAAAGCAAGGCTTTGACTCAATATGGATTCCGGATATCGATGACAGAACAAATAATAGAAATTTTTATACAACAATTTGTCGTCTTCGTATAGGTCATGCTGCTTTTAATGAACACTTATATCGCATGAATATGATAACTTCCCCTTGTTGTTCATATTGTAATGAGTCAGTACAGTCATTGGATCATATATTTTTTGAATGTCCTCAATTTCATATTGACAGGTTAATTTTCATTGATGAGCTATTAGAAATTTATAAAACATTAGAAAATATCCCGCGTAATACTCAAGAACTTTTAAAAACAACTGAATGCTACTTACCTATGTATAAATTCATAAAATTTACAGTGTGTAATATCTGATGAAAATGTTTATGTATACTCATAACAAATATATATTAGCATTTTATTATTAAAGACATGGACTTGGTCCTTATTATGTTTGTTTATGAGGAAATAAAATATCGTCAATGTTACTTCTTATTGAAAACTAAACAAAACTAAGTCAACAAGAAAGAAGAAAACCAAATTATTGATGACATGGCTGTATGGGCATAGTCTCTTTGCCTTTCCGCATGACGGAAGAATCTAACAAAAAAAAAAAAAAAAAATCACTCATCGTTCATTCATTCTTGTTGTAATAATTTTGTGGTGTGGTGATAAATGTTGTATTTCAACGCTAGTTAGTTTTAATTTAAGTTAATATTGCGCACAGTTATAAAGTGATGAAAATATATTAGAGAATTAGTGTAATGAGTAATTAAAAAAAAAGATTTTTGTGTACATACTATCAAGTTTCCTTTATTGTTGGAAACGATGGCTGTTTCTAAGTCTACCAACACGTACAATCGCCAGAATTGGGAAGATTCGGTATAAAAATAAGGATTTTGTGATGTGCTATTTGTTCTTAATTATTTTATTTACTTACTTGATTCTACTTGTTGCAGGACTTTCCAATACTATGTCAAACTTGTTTGGGGGACAATCCGTACATCCGTATGGTAAGTACAACGCAAGTAAGCATAGCATGTCATCAATCACGTATTATAGAGACTATGATAACGTTACCATCTTATTTCAGACTAAAGAGAAGTATGGCAAAGAATGTAAAATATGCGCTCGACCGTTTACCGTCTTCCGTTGGTGCCCTGGCGCGAGAATGCGCTTCAAAAAGACTGAAATATGTCAAACGTGTTCAAAACTAAAGAATGTTTGTCAAACATGTCTCTTGGACCTTGAATATGGCCTGCCTATTCAAGTTAGGGATGCAGCCCTTAAAATACAAGATGATCTACCTCGCAATGAAGTTAATAAGGAATACTATATTCAGAATATGGAGAACCAGATAGCAAATTCTGACCCAACTCAACCATCCAACTCTGCGCTTAAATCTAAAGGTGCTTCGGACCTGCTCTTGCGTCTTGCTAGAACAGCTCCTTACTATAAGAGAAACAGACCACATGTGTGTTCATTCTGGGTGAAGGGCGAGTGCCGGCGTGGAGAGGAGTGTCCGTATCGACATGAGAAGCCCACTGACCCTGATGACCCCTTGGCAGACCAGAATATCAAAGACAGGTACAATTCTATTCAATACACTTGTCTTGATTGTGATAACTGTCTCTAATCAAAACCATGACTTGAAATCAACGCTTGCAGGTACTACGGTGTAAATGACCCTGTGGCGGAGAAGTTGATGCGTCGCGCCGCAGCCATGCCGGCGCTGCCTCCTCCTGAAGACCGGACCGTCACCACGCTGTACATAGGGAACCTGCCCGACAACATCTCAGAGGAAGAGCTGAGAGGACACTTTTACCAATATGGAGAGATTAGGTATGTCAAAAATGCTTTTTTATGGTCCCTCTTTGCTTAATTTTTTTAAACACAGTGTATTTTAATATTTGTTATCTACTTATTAATATCCATTTTATCACATTACTTAATATAAAGCCAAGTCTTGAGTATGTTTACCCACAGAAGAGTCTTATATGTAATGAAAAAAAACGTCAAGAAACTGTAAAAGCGTCTAGGTCTATTTCTAGGTTAAGTAAACCCATTACACAAAGAATTGTACAATCTAATGTGGTTGCTAGAACTCTGACGCTGGTGCCGCGCGCGCAGTGCGCGTTCGTGCAGTACACTTCCCGCAGCGCCGCCGAGCACGCCGCCGAGAAGACCTTCAACCGCCTCGTCATCGCGGGGAAGAGACTCACCATCAAGTGGGGCAAGTCACAGGGTCAGTATTCTGATATTAATCATCATCATCTTTTGACCTGTGTTTACTCTGTGTTTCTGTACAGCTTCAATATTAAAGAGAAAGGGGGTTGATTTTTTTATAAATTTATAAACATACTAAGTAATGTAAACTAAGTTCCACCAACTAACTTGCAAAATGTCTTAACTCTAACTATGTCATTTTGGACAGCGTTTTGTAAGAAGTGATTAAACAACACTGAGAGAAAAAAAGAGATATAAACATATAAGAGTTCATACAAATGTTTTACATGTTGCTTGATTCACCCTTTATTAAAAGGCACTTGGAAGGAGTGACTTTTGAACACAAATTTGATGAATACATCGATTCATCATGCATTGGATCAATCTGCATTCAAAAGACATTTTATCGCTTGATTCGTATCCTATATCAATACAGAATGAATGCAAACTATCAAACATTCTTCTGTATTATTTTCTTACATCCTCCATAATGTCACACTGTAACTCTAGCACATGTCTGATCTCTGTCGTCACGATGTGGTTTGTATTGTTTTCTACCATCCTACATAGTATCACACTGCAACTCTAGTACCCGGCTGATGTCCCTATCGTCATCCTCCTTGTCGGCAGGTCGGCAGGGCGCGGTGGAGCGCGGCGAGGCCCCCGCGCTGGCGGCGGTGCCGGGGCTGCCGGGCGCGCTGCCGCCGCCGCCGCCCTACCTGCACCCCTTCCCGCCGCAGGTGGGGGTCGCTACTGACACATTTTAGAACTAGTTACATTTTAGAACTAGCTAGTGATTATTTTGTAGGATGCTAAAGGGAAATGTGGCCATATTATTTTCTTGGGAAACTTCATATTAACACTATTATTTAATTTTATTATCTTATACATTAGAATAATAAATAAAGTATGAAATTAATTCTGTCATAACATCAACAACTTAAAGGTGACAAGTTAAGTGAACTTGTATATTAGCATGAAGAAAAGAAATCTTCTAAATATACTTAAGGTCAAATTTCATACAGTTGAATATTTGATGAACGCCAGTATTTTACAACTTCTTCAACAACAACAAACATCGACTAATGTTTGGGGGAGACGTGTAGAAGAATTAAAATACTTTAGGTTATGTTAATAGCTTTATAATGAAAAGCATCTTAATAAAATGATTTTATAGTTATGTGCTCACACTCCGAGCACCCAAATAAGAATGTGCCTGGGAGGAAGCCGTCGACATTCCATTGTTTTCTCTTTAAATATATTCGAGAATTCTAAATAAAATAATAGCTGCCAGTATTAAATAAGAAGTTTCCTACCTAGCGTGCTTATGCACCTTACACATCGTGCCTATTAGCCTAACTTACCCCACGTCCGGTGTCCAGTGATGACCTTGCTACATCACAAGTATCTACATACTCTGACTTCTATTCCTGCAGATGTCATCCTCGCACCGGCCCAACGACTTCTTCAACCTGCAGTTCGGCGGCTGGGGCTGGCCGGCGCCGCCCCCCGCGCCCGCGCCGCCGCCCCCGCTGGCGCCCCCCGCCCCGCTGGCGCCCCCCGCCCCCCTGCACTACCCCAGCCAGGACCCCGCGCGGCTCGGCCACGCGCACGCCAACCACCCGCAGACATAGTGCGGAGGATAGGGATGTATGGTCGGGTTTGCTTTGTAAGAGTACTAGAATAAAGTTTGTGCGAAATAGTGGCGTTTTATTTAGATCCTGTTGATAAGTAGTTGTAACCCCTACTAATATTATAAATGCGAAAGTAAATCTGTCTGTCTGTCGGTTACGCTTTCACCCCTTAACCATTGAACTGATTTTGATGAAATTTGATATGAAGGAAGAACTGAACTTGGGAAAGGACAGAGAACTTTTTACCGCGGGAAAACTTCTCATTCCCACGGGAAACCCACTTTCACGCGAACGGAGTCGCGGGCGGCAACTAGTAAGTGCATAATTTGCTATAATATGTCTTAACCCATAAATGTCATTCGTTTTATCACCTGCGGCAAAATCATTGTGTGCAAGGGAATGCAATCCCAACTCAAGATCGTAAAGTCAAGATTTCAATCCCGCGGGATCCCGAAATTTGCGAAATTTCGTCTACTTAAAAAAATCACATTACGAATACGATGAAAACTGCATGTTTGTGACTGCATATTTAATAATTAACAGTTTTACTCAAGGAGATTAAAATCTAGTTACGGGTGATTTTGAAAGTTACTTCCTAAAAAACAAAGTGTATCAAGAGTACTATCTGCTAACATCTTTTATCCGTTGCAATGTAGCCAGCTGCTGAGAATGCCCTCCCCGACTCAACACTGGTTGGCAACAACGTGACTAAGCAATTATAATGTAAACTCCGAAAATCTCCCTCTTCTTCCTCTACACTCAAATAAATTAATTTCCTTTTTTTATTACTGTCTCTAATTTAGCTTGTAAATCTGGATACACGTGTAAAAGGACTTTTAGACGCTCGCAGAGTTTCTTCACTGTCGCTGACCATTGCCGCCCAAACCAGTCTATATCGAACGTGATCTCGGCATATTGCCATAATATTATGCTTCGGGATTGATACTGAAAAATTATACGGGATCTCGCGAGATGCTGAAGTTAGTTGGTAGTGCCTTGTCATTTTTAAATACACTAGTTTGGGTGTTTGTTAGGTAGCCTTCTTCAGCATAACACACTGCTTTAAAACTTTTGTTAGAAGTGTTTTAGGAGTTGAACAAAGTAGGACTCGGAATACTGCCTTGAGGTACACCCTACTTATTGATTTTTTTCGCGGGAACGAAATCGATTTTTTTCTAATAAGATAATAGCTACAAAACTAGTTTACACATACCCTCAAATACCAAAAGTATTTGTAATAGGAGCAAACTGATTCAGAATCGGATGCTTTAGTTTAGTCTAAAAAGCGTTTATTTTTTGTATTTTATTCTGCACTTTCCTTGTCTAAATCAGGGACCGTAGCCATGCAATAGTAACCACCGCCAGAAATTGAAATACTCGTATAGTCGTTGAGCGGTGCATTAGTGGACTGCCAGTAGAGAAATTATGGCGGATTTGCACCGTACTTACTAAAATTTTCATCTAAATGGATTTTTGCAAAGTAACGCCTGATTCCATCTTTTTTTAATAGCCTTGCTTTTTTCATCACGTTAAATCCATTAGATTTTTTTCCATCAGATCAAGACAATAATATCTGCTACATGTCCGTCGCCAGATTAAAATAACAAATAAGAGAAAGGAATAAATAACACAACAACTAGATAATCAGAAACTATATTTATCATAAATCATAAGTTATAACTTGACTTATTTACTACAAACAGTAAACATTATATTCCCCCACTTACCATTCATCTGGGTAAGGACGGTTTGATGAACATTTACAATATCTCTAGGCCCAGACATAAGATAAATATTGCATACAAATTAAGTGAATGATTCATTTTAAATTCGTAAATATTGATTAAGTTGCAATTTTTCTCGATTAATACAGTTATTTAACATAATTATATTTAATGACAACAGTTCTCAAGCGGCTTGTACGAGATAACCTTTATGTAGTCAATTGACTAGTAAAATAATTTATTAACGCGCTTACACTATTTATACAAACATTAAAAATAGCTTCAAACGAAGTATTCAATTGTGCTCGATGTAGAAAAGCTATTTTGGAATGAAGTTGCTACGCTGTTGTCTATGGTCTTACAGATTCAATACGATGGCAAATAATTTAAATACAGTTTTCTAATACTTAGCTAAATATGTATTTTTTTCTAAAATGCAAACAACATCACAAACGGTTTTAATATAAGTACAATAAGCAACGTGTCTCGATTACTATGCTGTATAACATTATGTAACATTAAAAAGTTAAATACACGATTCTAACAAGCAAAAACGAACCACTATTCTATAATATAGGTATAGGGTAAGGCGGGGTAAGAGCACATGAGTAAAGAAACTGAACAGAGACAAAGCTACATACGAATGCGCTGTGACAGGTACATCACTACAAGTGCAACGCGTGTGTGTGCGTGACCACTGGCCGCTTGTCACGTATGAGCCGAAACCGCTTCAAACTAGATCAGCCAGTGGTCAATCTCAGGGCGTGCAGGCGTGACGCGACGCTCGAACGTTGTGCGTGTTTTGTTTTTGTTTTCGACAATTTTATTGAATTTGTTGAATTGCTTGAGCAAAAATTTCGCGAATATTTTGATCTTCATATTAAAAATGTTAATATTGGTAATGACATATTAGCACGTTATGTGAGTGTTTCCCATTGGTTTATTTGAAAAAACTTTATATTAGATTTAGAATTTATCATTCGATTAAAAGACACAACAAATTATTAAAAACCAAAAGTAATAAAAAAAAAATATTTAGAGTATGTAATTTGTAAAAAAAAAACCTATTTTAATAAAAAATTTGAAAAAAAGTACATTTATATTTTTAATTTATTCAATTGTGCCAACCCTACCAAAATAGGTATAAATTTTGCTAGCTCTTTAGAAGCTTTGTCTCTGTTCAGTTTCTTTACTCATGTGGTAAGAGCGTCACCCGGGGAAATGTCAACACTCATTAATGTCTCGTTCGATGCGACGCGAGACATTAACCAGTGTTTCTGTTACCCCACCTCACTATACAAAAAATATCCCAAACCATTTTGATAATAACCAATACATATTTACAATTCGCGAACATCATCGTTACATTATTTTGGGAATGTTAAAAAAACGATTAGATGGTAGTGTAGAAGCAGAATTTTGAATTTCATTACAGTTCAATGAATAAAATATTAAAGCGTTTTTAAGCTCATACCGTTAATAACTAGCAAAACTAAAGCTATCGGCATATAATTGTAAATATTAAAAACTAAACAATAATAATTTTTCAACAATGTTCCGCAACATTATTATTTATTATTATTTTTCGAAGTTTCGATCGTGTTCCCAACACAGAGTTGGCAATACTTATACAGGGTCTGTCGTAATGAATGGATAACCCGTTACCTACAGTTGATCCGGATATGAGGCTATAGGAAAATGGTGTCTTCTTGCCAGGGTTGTCAACCATAAGAAAATGGCGTAGACTTTTAAACTTTTTTATAAATTTCGCTATTTTTTTCATTTATTCCGCTGCCATTTCTTCAAATTTTGATGTATTTGTATAATTCTTTTAGTATTATACTGCTGAAGACGTGTATTATGTAATTTAAATACAATTATAGGTGTTATTCACGTTGAACATTATCAAAATACTCATTTTAAGAAAAATATTTCCAATTTTTTTTCTTTATGTCAACTTTTGATCATCTCCTGTGGAAAAAAAAAGTATGACGTTATAGCTGCCCATGATCTCAATAAATTGTCTAGTATGTGTAGATTCTAAAAAGGTATAACGATGTGTACTTTACAAGCAACATTAAGTTACAGGAGCGAGAACACTAATCAAGGTCGGAATTTTTATTTTTCATGTTATGTTATAAATGGTTGTAAAACTTCGTCATAATGATTTTATTCTATCAAGATACTTTGCACAAACACTATCGGGCTACTAATAGGATATTCAGAAGAAAACCCGGTTGTTTTTGGGAAAAAAATAACATTACTTCACGATAATAATGTAATGAAAATGTACAAATGAAAATTGTTGTGCTCTAATAGTTACATGCGACAAACATGTTGCGACAAGTTTATTCGAAATTGAAACGGATTTAAAAAATCGAACAAAGACCGCATTACAAAGAAAAGTGAAAAAAATTAGAAGGAAATCGTCCTTCCATAAATGCATTGTGCACTTTAATGAACACACGGTAATCAGGATGTCGCACATTTGGATATCTTACACGATAAACACTAGAAGCTCTATTGGTGCTGCCATTACATACACCGTAAATGTAATGCATGTTCGCGTATTCGGCCGGCGTATACTGTTGCGGCATGATACACAAACTACACAACAACTTTTCCAAAACAACAAGTTCAATCGATAGCACAACACAATGTCCGTAAATGTGAGCAAAGTCATCAGTATCACCACGTTATCAAGTCCAAATCACAAGGAAAATCATAGTCAAATATTAGAAAGCAGTAACAAATTGACGAAAATAGTGGCCCCGATTCTCAAAACACTCTCTAAAACTAAATTAAAAATATCGCTGTCACTTTCTCATGCTTCGTATTAGAACAAGACAGGTACATTGGTCTCACTAAATTTAGTCCACATCATTGTGAAATTGAACGAAATGCGCTGAGGACTAGCCTAAAATTGCCTTCGCCGTGTCATATTGCACGTACATTTTAGTTTGACAGGACTAAAATGATTACCTGTCTCTGTCTTATTGATGTGTAAGTGACAGCGATAGTTTTAGTTTAGTTTAGAGAGTGTTTTCAGAATCGGGGCCAATGTGAACAAAAGGACATGTGATGGTCAAAATCACACTGATATGATGAGTACCCTTTTTTTGTAATGCGGTCTTGTTCGATTTTTAAAATCCGTTTTAATTTCGAATAAACTTGTCGCAACATGTTTGTCGCATGTAACTATTAGAGCACAACAATTTTCATTTGTAAATTTTCATTACATTATTATCGTGAAGTAATGTATTTTTTTTCCCAAAAACAACCGGGTTTTCTTCTGAATATCCTATTAGTAGCCCGATAGTGTTTGTGCAAAGTATCTTGATAGAATAAAATCATTATGACGAAGTTTTACAACCATTTATAACATAACATGAAAAATAAAAATTCCGACCTTGATTAGTGTTCTCGCTCCTGTAACTTAATGTTGCTTGTAAAGTACACATCGTTATACCTTTTTAGAATCTACACATACTAGACAATTTATTGAGATCATGGGCAGCTATACCGTCATACTTTTTTTTTCCACAGGAGATGATCAAAAGTTGACATAAAGAAAAAAAATTGGAAATATTTTTCTTAAAATGAGTATTTTGATAATGTTCAACGTGAATAACACCTAAAATTGTATTTAAATTACATAATACACGTCTTCAGCAGTATAATACTAAAAGAATTATACAAATACATCAAAATTTGAAGAAATGGCAGCGGAATAAATGAAAAAAATAGCGAAATTTATAAAAAAGTTTAAAAGTCTACGCCATTTTCTTATGGTTGACAACCCTGGCAAGAAAACACCATTTTCTTATAGCGTCACATCCGGATCAACTGTAGGTAACGGGTTATCCATTCATTACGACAGACCCTGTATAATGTTGCTGAGCATAAATAACTTAAACTAAACTACGTATAAAAATATAAGTTAAGGTAGTTAACAGTGTTACTGAAGATAGGCACAGCCTCGCGAATATTTTGGCTGTTCGTATAAATGTAGGTACATGTTAATATTATCTGATGAAATCAAACTCCCTTTAGTTCAGTGTAACTTTTTTTCTAACATTGAGTTTTTACCCAATTACAGTTGACATGTCACAACCCAACTAAATTGAGATATGTCTAATGAATGTTTACGTAATGAATGTTTTTTAATTTATATTTTAATCGACAAAATAGAAGTCAATAAATTTGTAGTAATTGGAGCCACATTTGCGCATGAGAGTTGTACTTTACCAACGATAAATGGCTAAATTGACAGAACATCAGAACAGATAATATAAAGTTTCAGAATTCAACTCAATATAAGGAATGAAACTTGTCAAACAGTTAAATAAGTTTATTTGGTTTACCAACAAGTTAGTTACATTAGTCGACTTACAGATTTGTTTCACTTTTCATTCTTATGTTCAATATTCCAATCTGAAACAAGGGACATCAGCTTAAAATTTAATATTAAGGGTCCATATTAAGTTATATAGTCGGTCATGACTATTTAAACAATTTCAACTAGAATCTGAAGATAAGTTTACTTCTGCATACAATTTCAACCTTAATGTGTCGGTCTGTATTGTGTATTTAACCTCTTTAAACATTTTTCTCTCTCAGTATCTGTCAGTCTTATCGCTGTAAACATCCAAAATGAGTACTTGTAAGTCTTATTGCTGTAATAATTCTGATATTGTGAACTATGGTTCCGATTTTAAAAATAGTAAATCCTACTAATATTATAAACCTGAAAGTTTGGAAGTATGTTTAGATGCTTGTTACTTTTTTACGTAAAAACTACTGGACGGATTTGCACGAAACTTTACGGTAATAATAGGTTATACGTCAGAACAACACAAAGGGTACTTTACCGCGGGAAAACTTCTCTTTTCCGCGGAAAACCAACTTCCATGCGAACAAAGTCGCGGGCGGCCACTAGTTTAAAATATCGCCGTCACTATTCCGTGCGAAGTATAATAAAAGAAATCAGTGTAAAATTGAATAAATGGCGCTAACTAGTCTAAACTTGCCTGTGCTTTGGCAGTTTTAGGTTGCCTGGTATCTAGTCACACCTGTTTGCCTAGTAACTGTGAGTCTCCCCTGGTTGCCGGTATCTGTAAGTCCGCCCTGGTTGCTGTAAGTCTCCCCTGGTTGCTGGTATCTGTAAGTCTCCCCTGGTTGCCGGTATCTGTAAGTCCGCCCTGGTTGCTGTAAGTCTCCCCTGGTTGCTGGTATCTGTGAGTCTCCCCTGGTTGCTGGTATCTGTAAGTCTCCCCTGGTTGCTGGTATCTGTAAGTCTCCCCTGGTTGCTGGTATCTGTAAGTCTCCCCTGGTTGCTGTAAGTCTCCCCTGGTTGCTGGTATCTGTAAGTCTCCCCTGGTTGCTGTAAGTCTCCCCTGGTTGCTGTAAGTCTCCCCTGGTTGCTGTAAGTCTCCCCTGGTTGCTGGTATCTGTAAGTCTCCCCTGGTTGCTGGTATCTGTGAGTCTCCCCTGGTTGCTGGTATCTGTAAGTCTCCCCTGGTTGCTGGTATCTGTAAGTCTCCCCTGGTTGCTGTAAGTCTCCCCTGGTTGCTGGTATCTGTAAGTCTCCCCTGGTTGCTGTAAGTCTCCCCTGGTTGCTGGTATCTGTAAGTCTCCCCTGGTTGCTGGTATCTGTGAGTCTCCCCTGGTTGCTGTAAGTCTCCCCTGGTTGCTGGTATCTGTAAGTCTCCCCTGGTTGCTGTAAGTCTCCCCTGGTTGCTGGTATCTGTAAGTCTCCCCTGGTTGCTGGTATCTGTGAGTCTCCCCTGGTTGCTGGTATCTGTGTGTCTCCCCTGGTTGCTGGTATCTGTGAGTCTCCCCTGGTTGCTGGTATCTGTAAGTCTGGTTGCTGGTATCTGTAAGTCTGGTTGCTGGTATCTGTAAGTCTGGTTGCTGGTATCTGTAAGTCTGGTTGCTGGTATCTGTAAGTCTGGTTGCTGGTATCTGTAAGTCTGGTTGCTGGTATCTGTAAGTCTGGTTGCTGGTATCTGTAAGTCTGGTTGCTGGTATCTGTAAGTCTGGTTGCTGGTATCACTCACCTAGTACCGGTGGCCGGCGATCTGCGCGTTGACGGCGGCGGCGGCGGCGGAGGAGGCGGCGGTCTGCACGTGCTGGTTGCGGAGGATCTCGGTGGTGAACTCCGCCTGCGCCTTCGCCAGCGACGCGCCCGTCGACCGGTAGATGCGGTGCACCTGGATATAGCAACAGTCGGTATAACCACGGTCAGGGTTTAATACTGGCCCCGATTCTGAAAACACTCTCTAAACTAAACTAAAATTATCGCCGCCACTTACTCATCAATAGTATAAGACAGAGACAGGTAATCATTTTAGTCCTGTCAAACTAAAATGTATGTGCATTATGACTCAGTGAAGGCAATTTTAGGCTAGTCCTCAGCGCATTTCGTTCAATTTCACATTGATGTGGAATAAATTTAATGAGATCAATGTATCTGTCTTTTTCTAAAACAAAGCATGAGAAAGTGACAGTGATATTTTTAATTTAGTTTTAGAGAGTATTTTCAGAATCGGGGCCACTATCCGCTAATAGTCGTTCCGGCGCGCCTTCTCAAGACGGACGGGGAAGATTCAAGAAAGGAGGTTAGGCGAGTAAAACGCGGGCCGTCGCCGCCGGGGCTGATCAGTGAGAAGACTACCGTTATCCCGCAGCCCCGGCACTATGGCCTTCGAGGGACATCGACTGGTTTTTAGTGGGTACACACGAGTGAGTCCCACATGCCCCCGGAAGGAAGGTATGGTGCGTAAATTTTCACATAAAAAAAAGGGTTTACTTCTATCAAGATAATCGGTTATCTATTGCAATTTAGACATTAGGATACCCCGTAAAACGATAGTTTGTTATAATCAACATAATTATCACGTTAAACCTTGTGACAATTATCTACAAAATACGGAATTAAAACTAAGCAAAAAAAAACACGATTCCGTTCAAACTCTTTGTATTTATAAATTGACTAGCATTCCGCCCTGCGGTTTCACCGGCAGCTAATTGGCATATCCGTGGAAATAAATATGACTTATTAAAAACTGCATACATGTTATTCATATTTTTAAAAGTAGTTTTCTTTATTATCAATAACAAATTAATTTGGACTTTGATACCAACTTTATATTATACCCTTATATTACCCTCTTATTAATAGAATTTCTATAAATGCTGATAAAAGTATTAATTTACTTATTTGATATCACAAGCCTGAAGACGTCTCCCCCTATTTCAACCCTTGGTGGAAGAATATCCAGAAGTCAGTACATTTCAAATCAGTAGCTCAAAAAAATGTTCAATACAAACTTTCAACCCCCTTTTCACCCCTTAGATATAAAAATTTATTTCCTTAGTGGGTGTTTTTTCAATAAAATAAGCCTACTCACCAAATTTAACAGCCCTAATTTTAATAGTTTATGCTCAGCTATGCCTTTTACCTGTAGTTACCTTAAAATTTCAAATGTGGTTCGACAATTTTCCTTAGACAAATTACATACTGGAAAAACCGAATTGTAAAATGATGAGTTATAGTTATCGCCTGCGACATATACACACACAGACATTGCTATATATGTAAAGAAGAAATTAAAATATAAAAACTTACCTTAGCCATGAGCATGATGTCAGCGACCACACACACGATGAACCCGATGGTGACCAACAACGTGATCACTCCCACCGTGATGCTTGTACTGAACGCTGCAATACTTGTCACCAGCCCACTGGAACATATATTTAGAATCAGTTATTGAGAATTAGCACCCGACATTGCCTTATATGGCTGCTAGTAACTCAGATTAAGATTAAAGAACAACCAAATTTTATGACTAAGGCTGTTTTTAATTTAAAAAATATCAGAGACAGTTGCTCGGAGAGAAGGGTTTTTAGCATAAAAAAAATTATTAATCAAATCAGCTTATAGTGTTACGAGTTAAAATTGTTACCCACCTGGATCCATATCCAATCGCCTGTATGATTGTAATGATGATTTGGAATAGGAATATGAAGAAGAACACCATGAAATTAAAGGAAGAGTCACTCCTGAACGCTTTGTATATTGGTCGGTACCAACATATGAAACTGAATGGTGTTAGTAATACAAAGAACAAGATGGCTAGGCCGAACGGGGTGAAACCTTGTCCAGCTATCATAAGAGACATGCCACCAACTATATTTAATGCCAGGACTAGGGCATGAACTGAAACAAAAAGACATTCATTAATTTTTACTTTAAATTGAAAGTTTTATTTAATGATGATATAAATTTATCAAATTTTGTTGGGCTACTTCCTATTACATGTATTATTTTAACAGTAAAAGGCAAAGGAAATAAATACATACACATCCACAAGTGGTAAAGATGTCGAACAATTCTCTGGAATTCCAGCGGTATATCTACATTGATGTCCTGGTAGAAGCAAGGCTGCACGGGACAAAAGGCTGGTAATGGTGGCCAGTTGTTACGTCTGCCCGCAGAACCTGCTCTTAGCTCAGCTTCTCTCCGTGACAATTCCTCCGCCTTTCTCTCTAGCTCTTCTTGCCTTCTCTGTGAAAATAACAATATTAACATTATTACATATTCAACACTTATCATCAGTAATACATGAGTACATGCTTTGTATAATATATTTGTGCAATTAAAATTTTTAATGTTAACATGCTTGATTACTTTCATACTTACTTGTTTAACTATGTGGTTATTTAAAATTCAAACTATACTCAATTTAAATTGTTAAAGTATAACACCAATTATCTTTATGTTTATTAAGAAAACAAGAAGTAAGGTTTTAAAATATTCTAATTAATTTAAATAAAAGCAAAAGAATGCATGAGAATTAAATGTTACAAATTATGACAGTGATTTGTCAAACTATGCATCACAACACAAGGTGAGTCAGGTTAGTGAAAAAATCTATGTTAATGAGAAGCAAAGTATGTTTTACAATATTTACCTTTAGCTCCTTTTGTGCATGGTGAAAAAAAAAGTGAGTGTTAGGTTAAATACAACATTCAATATGTACACATTTGCAAAAAAAAATTTTTTATTACATTAAACAAGATTCAAGCTTCTCAATTTTTAGTGCTCAGTGAAGAAAGTTAGTGTCAATACTTTGGGAAAATTAAATTAAAAGTTAATCTAA
Source organism: Emmelina monodactyla (assembly GCA_916618145.1). Lineage (NCBI taxonomy): Eukaryota > Metazoa > Arthropoda > Insecta > Lepidoptera > Pterophoridae > Emmelina > Emmelina monodactyla. Next base: position 10,000,146 of record OU745314.1, on the reverse strand, counting down.
ACAGGAAGTGTGTCTATTGACTATATGGTGTCTACTCAATTGATTTCAATTGGATACTTGAGAACTAGTTATTAAGATAAGGTTAGGATTATATTATTTAGTCTTTTTTTATTTTAGCCACATAAACTAAGTTGATTGATAGTATTATGATAGGACAATGAGTTTGTTTAAATTAACCACCCAAGGGTTAGGCTTAACATTAACAACTTTTATTTAAATGCTAACACTTAATGATTATGAGAATTTAATTACTTATCCAATGAATGTCACAACTTGTAACTATAGCATGACCTTAGACATTAAAAACATTTGTATAAACAAAATTGGTATATTGTGTGAATAATAAAATACCTGGAAATCAGCAGTAGTGAAGTTGCTAGGTGAAGTCTGTGGCGGTTGTTGTGTGGGTCGGTTGAATTGTCCCGTGGGGGGCGGAGGCGATACCGCCTGCATGATGGCGGGCTGGGTCGGCTGCTGCGGCTGGCTCTGCATCAGTTACAACAATCAAATGATTAAGAAACTTGAGGTAATTAAAAAAAAAATTGGTTTGTAGCCTATTAGATAAGGATGAATTGGTTCAATATAATGAGTCATATTTTGTTACCAACGGTTAGTAGTCGACTTAATTATTAAAAGCTAGCCTTATTTTATATCCGTTTAGTGTGAATTACAAATTAAACAGTAATGTGATGACTTACAGCTGGTTGGTTCGCATTTTGTTGTCCATCAAAGGGATTGTAATCGTCGAGGCCTTGTGTTGCATTGTTTGTACTTCTGGCCACTTGCTGCACCGCAGGGTCCTACAGGATATATATAAATCGGTAAATCACATAAAAACAAAGTCTTACACCCACTGCAATACAACTTACAGCAAAAGGATTGTCTATGGCTGGGTCGCTAAAAGGATTATCTTCAAATTTCGACATTGACGCCGATTTATTTAAGCCAGTTTCTTAATGTTATCAAATATACCAAACAAAGGGCTATTTATCTTGCACTGTAGAGTCCAATATTTTTAGAACAAATCAAGAAAACACAGAAACCGACACAATGACATTCTGATGATGACGAAAATGACATTTTTTTTTTTTTTTAAATCGTTTTTACAGGCCTGGATTCTAGTCCTTTAAGCCTTTTCTTGAATCTTCTTGTTTCTTTTATAATGTTTCAAAGGTGTTTATAATATATTCTTGAATCTTCTTTTTCCTTTTATAATGTTTCAAAGGTGTTTATAATATATTTAAAAAGAGGAACATAACAATCTGTATTTTCTAACATAGTATTTAAGCGGCGGGAGTCTTCATTTTGCAGAAATTCACCAACTTCACTTGCAAGGATTAATCGTTGTATTGAGAAATGGCAACAATCAAATATCAGATGGTTAATGTCACAATTGTCATGGTTGCAATATTTACATTTTGCTTCTTTTACGATTTTCAACCGTGCCAGATGTCCAGGCGTTGAATGGTGTCCAAATCTGAGCCGACAAATTATAGATATAAAATGTCTGGAGGCGTTCTTGAAATTCTTATGCGCATACCATGGCTTAACAGGTAAGTCCCTTTGAATTGACCCATACCAGATTCCCTTGTTTTCAAGGTCTTTCTTCCACATTTCTTTCCATAGCTGTTTCACGTGTTTCTTGATGAGGTCGTAATAGTCAGAAAAAGGCACCTTTACTTTACAACTCAAATCAGTTTCATTTATGCCAGCATAAGCTATATGGTCAACTACTTCATTACCAGTAATATTACTGTGGGAGGGAATCCACCTCAAAACAATTTCAAAATCTAACATTTTATAGTAATAAATCAATTCTCTTATCATATATACAATGTAATTTAACTTAAAAATTATTTTTGGATTTGACAAACTTTGAATCAAACTTAGTGAATCAGAAAATATGATGAATTTTTTGAATTTTTTAACCTGTTTAATGTATCGCAAAGCTTGTAAAAGCGCAAAAGCCTCAGCAGTAAAAATTGAACAGTTAATGTCTAAATTAAAACTTTCTTGATGTTTAGTTTTGGGATCATATATAGCACTTCTAACATGTTGCTTTGTTTTACTACCATCAGTGTATAGTCTATAGTGTTCCAAATTGTTGTCAATATATTCAAGAAAATCTTTATTACTATGGATATTTCTTTCAATAGAGGTCTTAATTTCTATTATTTTGCTATCATAGGTACCAGAATAGCAAGGCCAATGGTTGAAATTATTATAAATATTTTTAAAGGTATTATAGGTGAAGTTAAGAATGTCTTGGATGGTTGGAGAAATACCTAACAATAATTGTGATCCATTAGTTAACTCATTCAATGGGGAAGTGACAGAACATATAATTTTATTAATAACAAATTCATTTTTTGCAGTGATTAATTTCAAACAATATCTTTGGGCTAGTTCTATTCTTCTTATTATTAGAGGCATTATATTAGTTTCCACTTCCATAGCTCTAATGGGAGTAGAACATATTGCTCCAGAAATTATTCTAAGAGCTTTGTTTTGAATTTTGTCTAGTTTATCCAGGTGATGGTTATTATTTATGTAGGCAAGATAACTGTAATCAAAATGAGATCTTACTAAAGCCTTGTACAAAATACTAAGTACAATGGGATCTGCTCCCCAGGATATTCCTGCTAAACATCTCATTATATTAAGTTTTTTTAAAGCATTTTCTGATATATGATTAATATGCATTAGAAAGGACAATTTATTATCAATGATGATTCCAAGAAACTTGTGATGTTGAACTTCTTTAATAGGATGATTGTTGTATTGAATATTGAAATAGGAATGATAATTGCTGATAACTAATACTGAACTTTTTTGTGGGTTGATGTCTAGCTTTAATAAGTTTTTATAATAATGATGCAAACTGCTCAGAGCACTGTTAACAAGAACTTTAGCCATGTCTAAATTTTTATTTACACTATATACAACAATATCATCCGCAAATTGAAGTATATTTACACCATTAGAATTTACATATTTTAATATTTGACTGGTATATAAACTGTACAGCAACGGAGATAGAATGCTTCCTTGCATTGTACCTTTAGATACATTTTTAGGTCCATGTAAAATGTTATTAAACTTAATATATAATGTCCTATTAGAAAGGAAATTGTAAATCCACTGACATATTTTACCAGGAAAATTTAATTCAATCAAGACTTTTACTAATATAGAGGGTTCAATATTATCGAAAGCACCTTGTACATCTAAAAAGGAGCATACAGCACTTAAATTTGAATTTTGTGCATGTTTCAGGTCACAAATCAATGATAGAAAACTGTCGCTACAGCTTCTACCTCGGCGAAAACCAAATTGAACTGGAGGAATTATGTTCTGTGATTCTACATAAAAATCTAATCTTAGCTTCACCATACCTTCAAAAAGTTTGCCCATGCAAGAAGATAGAGATATTGGACGATAAGAGTTAGCATCATCTGGTGCCTTATTTGGTTTTAACACTGGAATTACGCATTGGGTATTCCAGCTTTCAGGAATGATATTATGAAGCCATAGATTGTTGAATATATCAAGAAGAATCTGTTGTCCGGAAGTGTGCATTTTTTTAATTAGTATATAAGGTAAATCATCAAGGCCTGGCATAGTATCTTTCCTAGATTTAAGACATATATTGAACTCACTCCATGTAAATGGTCTTAATAAACTGCAAGATGTATTTAATTGATTATTAGAGTCAAATAAACTTTGTAAATCAACTGCAGAATCATTACAACCTACTTTACTTAATTTTGATATAAAAGGTTCAATGAAACAATCATTTTTAGAGTGTGGTTTTGAGAATGAGCCACTAAATCTTTTGACATGGTTCCAAATAACTGTTGCAGGAGTTAATCTGTTAAAAGATTCACATAGATTTCTCCAACTATTTTTCTTTTCTTCCAGTATAACTTTCTTTTTAAAGGCAATCATCTTTTTATAATTAATAAAATTTTCTATAGTGGGTGACTGTCTATATAATTTCAAACACTTGTAAGCCTGTGTAACAGCTTCTTTACATTTATCGTTCCACCAGGGAACAGGTTGTTTACTTTTAAATGCAGTTGATTTAGAAAGTTTTGGTATACATTCATCTTTTAGATGAACAAGCCTATCACAAAAGGAATTGTAAGCTGAAATAGGGTTATTATTGTCAATTACTATGTCATCAAATGCTGTTTTACTTAGATTATAATATTGGATCCAATTAGCTCTTTTGTATATATATTTATCAAAAGGAATATTAAACTGATACTGTATGACATTGAGATTTATATAAGTAAAAGTTGGAAAATGATCACTACCTAAGGGGTCATCATGTACTTTCCATTCACAGAAAGGCCCTAACATAGGACTAACAAATGTAACATCTATTGCAGATTGACTATGGTTTAGTTGAAAGGGAAATGTTGTGGGACTACCATCATTTAAAATATACATATTTTCATTCTCTATAATTTCATATAGTTCATTTCCTCTGGGTTTTGTTGTAGAGCAACCAAAAGCTACATGATGTGCATTAAAGTCACCTGATATTACAACTGGTTTTGGTAGTGTGTTAATTAGGTTTCTAAGAATATTAGATCTAAAATTAGTACTAGATGGAGGACAGTAGACACACAGTAGTGAAATAGGACCCTTGGAGGTAACAATAGATACTGCAACATTTTGAATGTCTTGATAAAATCTGGTGGGAATTAATTTATGTTTAATATTATTTTTAATAATGATGGCAACACCACCCTGTGAGTTTTCCGAACTTTTACTATAAATATTAAAACCTTTTATATTTAGATTAGAATTATTTTTAAGAAATGTTTCATTGAGCAAACATATATCAATATTTTTTGTGTGCAAAAAGTCTGTCAAAACTGGATATTTATCTTTAGTTAAACCATGAATATTAAATTGTACAATTCTTAATTGAGTATATGTATTGTAGTTGTTACTATCCATTAAGGTTTTTAACTAATTTATCTTTTATAAGAGCATGTGTAATTTGTACATCATCTGTTTTATTACCCAATTCTACGAGTGTCTTAACTAAAGCGCCTATAATAGCCTTATTATTAATTAAATCAGTGATATGATAATCTTTATGAATATTTTGTTGAACATCACCCTTGTTTTTATTTTCATTCAAAATGACTGGACTAGAGTTAGAGTTATTTACATTAGTTCTTTTATATTGTTTCACTAGAGGTGGAAAATCAGCCAGGGATTTTGTATTTACTACAGCTGAATAAGAAATTTTTGATTTTTTTTCATTAATCTTTTTTAATTTAATAGGACAAGCCCTAGAGATAGCCAAATGAGGACCATTACAATTAATGCAGCATATTTCTTTAGGATTTTCACATTCCTTGTAGTTATGGTCACCTGAGCAAATTGAACATTTTTGTTTATTATTGCAAATCTTGGCTGAATGGTTAAATTTTAGGCATTTGAAACATTGTTGTAAAGGTGGGACATATTCGAATACTTTGTAAGAAAATAAATCATATTGGACGGTGTCGGGTAAAGTGTTTGTTAAAAAGGTGAGGCTGACTGTCTGTAAAGGTATTTTTTCCCCTCCTACTTTCTTAGTGAATCTTCGTACTGCGATAACTTCATATTGCGATGAGAGTTTGTAGTATAAATCCATAGTAGAAATATCAGTAGGGACAAACCTTATGATACCGGTACACTCAATTTGTTTAGCTGGTATGAAAGCCTTAATATGGTTGGCTTCTAGGAATGTAGTATTTAATATAAAATTATTGGCAGTAATGGCTTGCTTGAAGAAGATAGCTATTTTGTTAGCATTAATTCTAGTTACGCTTGTTACGCCTTTGACATCTTTCGAGAATAACTTGTTGAAATATATTGGGCTTTTGTTACCCAGTTTTTCACCATTTGTACTTTGTATGAATACTTTATATTCGTTTACTGACCCATTTTCAGGGAAAAGTCTAATGTAGTTAGGTTTAATAAATGGTTTTATATTACCATCGCTCCCGCCGCTGTTGCTGGTATTTACCGCTCTGAAACTCCTCTTCCGAGGGGGTTGATCTGGAGGCCCCGGATCTTCGCCGGCCTCCATTTCGCCGTTTTGAAACACTTTTTAATCAAACTATTGGTATTTATTATTTTTCACTTAAAAAGGAGAAAAATTGCGTCCACTTATTTAAATGGTTCCCGCCAGAATCCATGCCAATTGATTCACGAAAATGACAGCTAATGAATGAATGAATGAAACATGTGAATGATTGAATGAGGTTACTAATGTCAAATGAAAGATGCCAATACAAATAATATATACAATAAATATAAATATTTAAGAATAAATAACTAAATAAAGAAATCTTAGGTTGAATATAACTTACCTACTGTAAAAGATTACTAAGAAACAGTGTTGTTTACGAGCAATAAATATAATTTTAAAATTTATTTAAAAATCTCGTAACTTTATGTAATCAAAATGATTTCTTAGGTGCATTTGAATTTAAAATGCAATTATTTAGTATTGGGTGGTTGATAATATCATAATTTGCCATATTTGTCACTAAATCCTTAATATGAAAAAAAAATATAAAAATCTTAAAGTTTTTCCACAAGTGCAACAAGTTTTGGTTTCGCAATGAAACGTCACGTCACGTAAATTTTTCAATGTTGGTATTATTCGAGGTGAAGGCGAAAGTAGTTTTGCGGCTGGCAACTGAATGTGATTGTCATTTACCTGTCAGTTTCGATGGCACTGTCAAAGTAGGCAGATGTTTACATTTTGTATCGTTATTTTGCGATCGTTTTGCTCAAGTTTTTGTTACGATCCTATTATTTTTGTATAAACTCCTTTATCTAGTTGCTGCTGCAGTATAAAATAATTGTGTTTTTCGAGAAATAACGTGTTTCTTTGAATCATGTCAGATGTCAAGAGGTGATAAGTCTGTGTTTTGTGTGTAACGTGTGTGTGATAGTTTTTTTAGTTGTTTTGGGATTTCCAGGATAAACAAAACGGTGAGTTATTGAAGCTTCTAGTATAAACAAGCGTTTGATAAACTTGTGGTTATATGGTGTAGTGCTATAAGCGTGTAAAACCGTTTGAAAGAAGTCAACTGTTTCTGGCGTTGTGATGTAGCCACTGGACCCCTAGCTGTCTTGCGTAATGTTAGTTTAACGTGTGTTACGGTGCAAATTCGTGAGAAGGCATTAGCAATTTCTTGAGTCGAACATACACGTGACTAAATGCAAGAGTCGGCGACTAGGCGAGCCGCGCAGGCACAGTCGGTGCATACGCGCTAAACCAGCGAAAGTTGTTTGATCTTAGTATCCAGGAAGTGGCTGGAGCTACATTACACTAGTCCTGATTAGCACACGCCGCTAAATGCGTAATCCGTATTTGGTTTCTTTCATTTTACATCACTCAGGTGTAATTAAAACCTGGTTGTTAGTGACCTAATCACTATGCTCACTAAGTGATGTAATCTATGAAATAAACCATTTTTGAATTATTAGTTTCACATAAAGATAAAACATCTTCAAATTATAATTTAGTCTACAAGCTTGCTAATTTATGTAGGGTACATAGGAACAATTACAATTTGTATTATTCTATTTGAACACAATATCTACTCTGAAAGCAATGCCTCTAGTTGTTTGAATTCATTTATGGCCTGATAATCACAACAAAAAGTTTTGATGCAACAACAAAAACTTTTAGGCCCCAACTCAGTTTCCAATTATCAAAAAATGCTCAATAAATTTTGACCTTTTCTGTTGTGTAAAAGAAGTGTTAATGCAATGTTCTTTGTACTCATTGCTAATTTGGTGTTTCAATCAAAGCATGCTTTTATACCTATAATAAATGAACTACAGTTACTTAAGAGTTTTTTTATTATTCATTTGCTTGTAATTTGCCAGAAAATAGTGGTAGTAAACTTGGCATTAACAGCGGCGGTTAATGGCATTTGGACTGGGTTATTTAAAGTTATTATGCTTTTAATAGATTTTTTTACATTCGTATTTCTAATGATATTTTTTCACTACTTTGTGCGGAGGCAGTAAGTTTGAGCAACACGAATGTTATTACCAATAGGTATAGTTAAAATAATAACCGTTATCATTGAATTCTGAATGACGGTTGGATATTTTGTAAGTTTTGCAGGTGAAGGCTACCAACTTGTGGGTATGATGGTTAATGTTTCTGAGCATGTAGGTTTTAGGACCTTTCCTTTTAAGTTTCAATTATAATTTTGTATATTTAGAAAATAATAAAGGTTCTTTTTGATATAAAATGTAAAAGCATGGTTTTTACTAAATTACTCAGAACTGGGCAAACATCATTACATAGTATAAATCTAAGTCGCTAATTCGGGTCGATGACATTTCGGACACCATGGCCAATGTATGGAAAAAAATAATATTTAAATTAAAAATCCATACATTGGCCAAGGTGTCCGAGTTTTTTGTGTCCGAAATGTCATCGACCCGCTAATTCTGTCTGTTTGTATGTTTGGCTGCTAACTCCTCCTTAAGTACGTAACGATTTAAATGCGGTTTTCTCCATATTTTAGGGTATTTATTTAAATTTGTAAATAAAAACGAAGTTTGGTACCAGGTTGTTAATTCTTTTTTACCTTAAAATACTAGTTACTGTAACAGCATAAAAAACAAGTAAGTATTTTTGTTAGGTAAAAAAAGTACTCAAGAGTTTCAATCAAATAAATCTATATCCAAAGTTGAGTTAGAATGGGTCATTTGTATACTTAGAACAATTTTCTGTTTGTGGGCGACTAAGAATCCGATATCTTATCTCATGTCTCCAATGATGTGACAAACTCGTAGTTTCCGCGCCAATGCATCTCTATGGTGGAACTTTAGTCGTGTGTACCTCCACAAAGTTCCGCCGAACGACTACAAACGTGGAAACTACTTCTGACTCGGTTATAATGTAATGTATACAGTCGATTGACGCCGCGGGCGACTGTCGCCAAACAAAAGTGAACGGACAAGTATTGAGGACGAATTCTTATCATTTATGGCGAATCATACTTTCGATTTCTAGAAAGGAAAGGAAACCTGATTGTGTTCGTCCTTAGCATTCCTTGCGAAATATTTTTTATGTAATACGTTGGGTTTTGTCGCGAGGCACACACTTTCGTTCTTTTTGCTTTTTAGCATTTATTTATGGATTAGTAGGTTAGCCTTAAGTATCTCGACGACAAACATAAATTTATCTGACGTAATAAACGCTCTTAAGAGCCGGTATTACCTTACAATAGGCCGTTTATTTTGGTGACAGGATACATTTTAAAACAGCTAGGTCAAAACTACCTAATTTATTATCCCTGTCTGTTAAACTGGTGTTAACCTTGGTCTGTCTGATTGCTGTAAGTACCTATCACTATAATATATCCGCATGTCCCGAAATGCGCGGATTAATTCTGTTTTAAACGGATGTTGTTCCTCTATTAAATTACTTTTAATCAGTGAACGGGCGGCCTTGCTCAGATTGTAGATCGAGTATGTCTGCACTGCAGGAACTTATTACACTCAAGGTAGGTACTTAAGTACAATGTTTTTTTTAATGTAGCAATATTCGTTATTTAACCTTGGCTTTTAAAATTCACAAATTAGAGCGTTTCAAGCTTGGATTTAAATGTTATTGTTGCTAAATCGATTACGATCCTCCTGATGGATTACTACTATTGGATGAGCAAGCTGTTTTGAAAACAATCAATTGCGCAATCTTATTGATTTACATTAAACCGTGTCACGAGTGTGTTTACTTGACGGAATTGTAGTTTTAAAAACTGAGTTATGTTCATATATAAAAAATAGCTATAAGGATATTTATTTAAATCATAAGCAGGTGGCTACACACATTAAAATTTATAGATATTCTCAACCAGTTAATATCGTGAGAAATATAATTTAATAGTAGAATCAAGTAAATCCAGTCTAAAATAGGATATGAAAGAAACTAGTTTGACGTGTGTCCGCGTAACTTATTCTTGAAACGACATAATTATGAACAGAAGGTTGTCTTACAAGCTTTTTTCATGAGTAAACTTTACTATTTATGGAACTTAAAACTAATCGATTGTGAAAAAATAATTAAACAAACATTTTCTGTTCGCGTGGTTGTGCTAGGAGTTGTAAAATGTTCAGGAGAAGGCAATATACCGTTTCTTTTGCATATCGCATTAATTATAATCAAAAGCCAACACATGACGTTTACTGGTAAAACCCTTTTGAAACAGAGTTCGGCCACAAGATTACTTTGCATCATTTAAGTTAATTTGTTTTAATACTATTTTGTTTAAATTACAACTTAATTCAGGAACATCACTCTTCTGTTCCTGTATATTCTGTTTTCTTATCTTCGCTATAACACGTTACCTAATTATTGTTTTAAGAATGGTTTATTATCAATTATAGCTTTTAACAAGTACATAATAAAGATGATAATAAAAGCGTACGTCCTCGTAACTAAGTGCCCAATTAACTGCAGCTAATTGCATTGGAAATTGGTAGCTCTATTTAATTAAACGCAATTTACTCTACAAAGGTTTACGGGTGGTAAGTTGAAATAATTTATTTTGTTTTAATCACAAAGGAGGCTTGTTAAAATCATAAAAAAATGGAACCTCCGTGTAAAAAGTTTCAAATCTTTCTTCTTAACGCGTTACAATTGTGAGTCGCTAAAATATGTTAAAACCCGTCTAAAATTAAATAATACCGATTATGTTTAATACATAATAAGTCATGCGTGAAACATACAACATACTCGTACAATTTCAAAGTAAGTTTTCATTTTAACATCGTTACTTAATAATCTGGTTTCAACCAAAATTACTCAATTAAAATACTTTAGCACTTTAATTGAAAGTTAATGTTACTAAGCAAGCACAACAATAAAAGTAATTAGATAAGTCGATACCGCGGAAATGATAATTTAATGCATTAAATGCATAAATTACAGATAGTAGTTTAAACTATGTGGATATACGAATTCAACGTCCTCGTTAGTAGAAAATAGCCCTAAGTTTAGGTATCTAGTTAGTTGAGTTTATTTAATATTTCAACACATTCCTTTAGAAGTCCCGTCTTAAGAGCAACTTCAGGAAATATTTCCTAGAAACTTTCTAGCTCTCATATCGGCTAATGTTTTAAAGAAACAGTTTCTGAGAACTGAGTCCACACTTCATACACTAGCCGCTGGCGTTCACGACGCTGCCGCGACAGAAACGCGACAATACCATTAATATCCTTGTCTGAAAGCATCGTTTTGCAGCTCCATATAAAAATCCCCACTAATAATGACGATAAAACGTCAAACCGCCATATTTCTCTTTTATTAGTTCCACAGACTAGACGTATCGGCGGTCAGCTGCAACAAACGGACAGACGATATATTGGTTTCTCACGTACGGAGCAATCAAAATCAAAGCCGACCAATGACACGTCCGCTTTTTATAAAGAGGATCTGATTGGCGTTCCAATTTAAATTAAATCGGCCGAACGGCAAGTAAACCACCGAAACGGCTATAATCTTCCGCCATTAAGTTTGTTCGCCGATTTACTGCGTTGTCTGATGTCGCAAGTTTCTCGCCAATTGCCCTATAAAAGTTATTTGTGTACCCATTTTCTGGACATTCTCTTTGCCTTTAACTTGACCTAATCTGACCCAATTAGCTTTACCAAATATAACAGATTCGGGATAACATCTCGACCCTTGCACGTCCCATGTTTAAGGTGTTATTAGCGACTCAAACTTTAGACATCCCCGCCTCATTAGGCGGTTCACTTTTTAAATATTTAGTGTTCATTTGTATGCGGGATTACAGTCCATCGCTTTCTACAATCGACAACAATCGCCTGCAGTATACCAGCCTGGTTTCTAATCGAGACTTAGCAATAAATCTCTAATTTGAAAGTTGTAGACTGCGCGTTAATAATTCTGAACAATCCCTAAATTAAAATACAGAAGCTCTCTCTCGTGTCTATAAAAGAAATTACGTAACTTTGTCGCGGCGCCATCTGGACACCTTTTAATTGCTAAACTTTGTCTGAAGCACTTTGCTTAGCGTATTATTACATATTGTTATACTGCTTGGGTAATGTAGTAAAGTAATTATTTTGCGGAAGACAGCTTTGGTATTAAGATTAGTGTCGTGTGCGGCGCTGCATGCAAAATGGGACCTTCCGTAGAGGACACTATCAAATTAAGTAATAAAAATTGCCGCGGGTGCATCATACGTATTGTTACTAGACTTTTTGCGTAGTTTTTTGTTTATCGTTCTCAGAATTAAGGATCGTTGAAGGAGTTATCTGCTTTTATATGTTGTGCCAAGTTACCTTAATATTATGTGAGAATTAATTGTAAACTTCATTTTATTACTTTTGTCCGTTATTATATACAGATTTTGCTCATAAATAAAGACTCAAAGTACTTAGTATTTTAAACTTTGAGTAGTTTCCGAGTATTTTATTCATAAGGTTTTAACTTGTTGGTTTGTTGCAACAAACTAGTAGCTTCTTAACCAACTTGTTTCAACCACAACTGCTTTTCTGGGAAGACCTTCCTGCTTCCACTTTGGTATTATGCAAGAAATTAAAAACCATAAGTAACTTGTTGTCTAAGATTCTTAAAGATTTATGATTTTGAGAATTGTAAAACTTAGATGTGTCGTATATTTCTAAAAGTTACTGAACAATAATTAGCTGTTTTAAGTTAACTATCTTCAGTTATATAAACTAGTGTAGGTAATATCCAATTCTATCTGTTTTATAATCGACTTATCTTTAAGTTATACAATAGGTACATATCTGATATTCATTACAGTTCTTTAAATTCCTAGTCTTGTAATTATTCTAATTTGATTACGATCACTGCGGTAATACCGAAATAGTTCAATAATACATCTTAACACGCGAATGTATTTATTTCTGCGAAGCTTAACTACAAGGCAATCCTTATAAAATGTAACTTTTGAAACTTTGAGGTTTTTTATGGCACTCAAACTTTTCACGAGTACCAAAATCAATAATATTATTGATAATTGTTGAGCGCGATTGTTGATACGTACTTATTATCTACAGTGTCTACTTTTTACAATAAATAATTGAACCGTGAACCCACGTCACGTTTTAAGTGTCTCTTGTACATAAGGCTATGGTTGTGCACCGTGCCATTAGCGATTCCCGAGGACCCGATTGGCTGCGCGCGCGTCACGCAATACCGCGATTAGCCATAGCTAGCCGAAATGTTTATTTCTTGTTTTAAAACCAATTACATGGGAAGCACTAGTGGTTAACTCAGTCTACAGTTGAAGCACTTGTTACGTTGTGGTTAAGCACTTTTTAGTAGGTAATTTGTGTTGTTTTTGTTGTAATAACCAGTGTGGTTAATGATTTCTTGAAGATTATAGAGTTATGTAGAATTTATGAGTCACTTAAGAACTTATCAGAAGTTATTAATGTGGTGATAAATACAATACTCAGCATTGACTACGTAACCAAATAGGTATAGTCACCATGAGAGAAAATGGAATCCAAAACTTTAACAATATTAGATCTTCTTATGACAACAGATCAGAAGTTTATCTATCACCGCCCGAATTTCATAATATTTTAATCTATTGTAGACTATAACAATTACATGAGTGCGTTGTGCTAGTATACTGAGGTTGTGCAACTATTATACAAATGATTATAAGCCGGTATCTAAATGCGACAGGCACGGGCCGGTCGATATGCACTATGCGGGTTCAGCGAGTACTTGGACAGTTTCGACCCCATTCCTCGAAAGCTATTACCATCTTTTCAAAACTATTCACTTTGAGGTTGTTTTAAGCTCCTGCATTAAGAAGTCTTATTATTGGCAACTTTGAATGGAGGCAGCGAAGGAACTTAGCCGATCGTGTTTAAAACGTTCAATGCTTCTGAATAAAATTTGAATGAATAGAAAACGGTTTTCAACAGCCACGTGACATTTGGTGCACGATTCCGTCAAACTAGCAATCGAGAAGATTAAGTGGTGATCGATTTGAAACAAAACTAGTTTAGTTTTCCTTGAAACACAGTTTAAATTAGACGTGTTGAAATAATGAAATCGTGTTAAGTTAGGCAACACGTAAATCCTAATGTATTCCTTATCTCCATCGGAATTGAGCAACGTTTACATTTCATGGCTCGTCACGATTCGCTCAGCTTCAATTGTAGCAATCGTGCGAATATTAACCCCGCAACTGTTATTAAACTTGGATTACAGAAGCCTAACGCAAACAAACCCGAACTCAATAATAATACATAATGTAGAACAATGTTTTCCTGGTAGATAATTCTGCGAGTGTAAGGCCGTCCCTTGTTCATCTATCACGTAACTCGGCATTTTTGTTGTAAATAAATAATAAATAAACGACACACTGCGACCCACATTAAGGCTATCCCGCTCGTGACAAAGATACATCTACAAATATACATGAAAAACATTCCAAGGAACATGTTACGACGATTCGGAGGTGACATACGTCCTCTGAACTCGGGGATAGAAGGTTTACGGTTATTATGTTTATTTTATTAAGGGACTTCCTTTTCGGTTTATCAAGACTAAATTGAGACATTGCGAAATCGTTCGTAACATAGTTACTATGCTGGATTGTATAAGTATCTTCAATGGTGTGCTGCTGGCTTTAATGGGTATGATCTACGGTATGGATTACAGTAATCGTTGTAGTCTAGTTCCAGTAATCGATCTGGTAGTGGAGTGGCGTGAAAGGGCAGATCATACTTAAGGGAAGCCCCCCCACCACTAACAAGCCGCAATCACGACATCCTCGAGCGAACACGCCCGCGCTCGATACAAACGATATACAACCGATTCTGCACCAATAATTTAAACCCCACTTCCGATTCTAAACCAATACGTGGAATAGCTTTGTCAAATAATCAAATATTTGATATCTCCAGCAAACGTCGATGGCAAGTGCCTTTTGTAAAAATGGTGGAGCTAAAATTGTATTTTTTGCTGACTACCGGCTGAGTCGTGGGTTCCAGTCGTTGTTTGAATGGCAACTAAAATTCTGTTTTCACGTACTGTGTAAGAGTTTTGAACCTGGAAAAAAGAACTGGCTGGAACAGATGTGACTGGAATTTTAATTGGTTTCGAAATTTTACCTTGTTACGTCAATGCAGCTAGCGCAATTTGCGAGTTGGAAGGTGCCCCTATTTCTCCCTTTACAGCCAACTTGTTATATCCCACAAACAGTTCACTGGATAAAGTTTCGAATTAAATGAACTGTTGCCAAAATTGTTGGAGCGAAAATGGACACGAACACAATAGTTATTATAAACTAAAAATGCTCTGGTCGACCCGCACCAGTGTTATCTGTATCCTTTCCAAGATGTACACAATACAGGTCAAATTAGCGAATGAAGTGGAAACGAACGAGTGTAACCAGTCGATGGTCATTATTAATTCAGGTTTGATAAATAAAGTAGGAGTGGGTTCGGTAAAAGGTTTGGTTTGAGTGAAATATAAAGGTCTGTGTCCACTTAGGTAAGAGGTGGTGTATGCTGGCACAGTGGGACGTGACCCGCATGCCAACTCCTCGCGGCTCCTCGGAGCCCGCGGTCTAGCACCAGCCACACCGGGTTAATAAAGTTTTGAGTCCCGACACAGACACACGTGACCAACTCCGTGCCGACTTCGCTGATAAACTCTACATTGCACTTCCTAAGCTTTCGTTCTCTGGAAACTTTGTTAACTCTTTATCGCATTTTTATGCAGCCTTAAAAAGACCGCACTTAATTGAGTAATCTTGAAATTCATCACCACACGTATAATTTAGTTCCCATTTTCACGAGCGAAGCTCTTTTACTCGAGGACTTTATGAATATG
The DNA here is from genome assembly GCA_916618145.1 of Emmelina monodactyla. Classification (NCBI taxonomy): domain Eukaryota; kingdom Metazoa; phylum Arthropoda; class Insecta; order Lepidoptera; family Pterophoridae; genus Emmelina; species Emmelina monodactyla. The sequence goes on along the minus strand of OU745314.1, from coordinate 9,984,248 downwards.
CAGGAACTAAAGAGTTCTATTGCTTCCGGTAAACTAGTGCAGCCGAAGTACAGTGTCCAACGTTTATTACACTATGAGCTATTCAATTTACCCCGTAGATGAGGTGTGTGTGTTATTGTGTGTGGTACGGTTTATTAGCGAACAATTTACAACGGCTAAACCTGCAAACAAAGGATAGGTAATATTTGCGCGGGAGACCCGGGATGTCCGGTGGTGGGTCGCTTCCAGGGGATGTGCGGAATTTTCTAGACAAATAGCCATTCGACGCGCTCGTTATGACCTCACCCGCAAGTAAACCTACATAATAGAATGATGCTGACTCGACTCGGTACGTGATATCTTCGACTTGAATTTACAATAAGAACACGAAATCACTGCATTTATGTAACATCGAGATAATGTTTTTCTTGAAGGCTAATAAATATGCAAGCCGCCTGCTCGGCCGTGGTCGGCTGTAGTCGGGTGCAGTCGGTTTTTCTCGTGCTATTTACGGACATAAAATCCGCAAACAAAACGCCGCCGGCTTATTTACACGATGGCGCCACCAAAAGGAAGTCCGAGCGTACGGACACCAGCCAGAAGGGAAGCGAATATAAATCACTAGATTTACAACAGATATCTGCTTTTTTAACGCTTAATAAATAAATTATTCACACCACAATTTCCTCGACTATAGAAGGAAGACCGGTCGGGAATTAATTTTATTTGTTAATATATTGTTAATGTACAGAGTAATGATCTCATTAAAACAATTGCTTGCAGATATCAATATTTCGTAGTACTTCGTCATTAACCGCGTTTGTTTGTTTGCGTGTATATCCGCTTACTTCTTCTAAACATTTCAACAATCTGCAGAATTCGGTTTTCATTATAATTACAGCGCTCAGAAAATGTTATTTGGAAATAGACTCAAATCTAAATTTTATGTTCGTGTTGTCAAAAAATTACATCCGTTCGAAGCTCGGGCGGGTCTCTCGTTTAGTTATATTTAAAGTGTTGGCTGTATTCTTCTTTTTCAATGTTTTCAAGTACATTGTTAGTGCTAAAACTGATAACTACGTGCAGAGGTCATGTCCTGTTATACAACATAGTTTTCGCTTCGCCAAACAATCGTGTGAAATCCTGATTGGATATGCGTGTGTGTAAATGTCCCGCTGTGTTGTCACGTCGACACAGCATCTTGTTGTATTCGTATCGTACAATTTGCGATCCCAACTCGGAGGTGCAACAGAACTCGTCGAGTATATCTCGGCTCGGCACAAGTTACTCCGAAAGGTAACTAGCTAGGAAACCTTATATCGTTGAATTTATGATACTGCGTTCCAGTTTCCGAGGTCATTTGCGGGGAATGTATCACTGGAATTACTCTGGAAGTATTTTCTTAGATAACATTTTCCTTTGCTAACTTTAAAATCAGCGACTTCACATTCGAGTGCCGAGGTATTAACGTTTCAATTTGAGTTAATCCTTCAGTCCACTGAAATAAATAGTGAATTTGAGTCGCTTAATAAAGCGATTGTAGGCGGTGAGTTAATAATAAAGGAGGTTGGACTTGGCCCGAACTTGGCTGAAACTTGTGTAATAAAACAATTTGGAGGTCCTTGCGATGCAGCGGGCGCGGCGTCGCCGGCGGAGACCTGCATACAAATTATAAATGGTGAGATGGAGTTTGCAACTTGATAAAATGTTCCTGAGGTTATAAATGAATTTATATTTAAAGTTGCAGCGGAATTGTAGTTTGAGGATGTGGGGCTTGAGTGATACGAGGAGCTTGTTTACAGTTGGTTTCGTTGGAGGACTTTTACTGTTTGTGAAAATTATGAACATTTTAATGGTAAAGCGAATTTCTGACATGTATGTAGGTTATTTTTTTTTATTTTACAATTTCGCCTTGAGTCATCATAAACAATAATCTTCTTCATTGTATTTACTCGTAACATAATTAAAGGGATCGTCGCCATCAGTTTCTTTAAATAGATTTTAAAGTTTACAAACCTACCTTAATTTGGAAAATGATTTTATTGCTAAATTTTCTTGTTTTGTGATCAATTCTCCAAAAACTACACCCATTCGAAACTAGGGCGGTCTACTAATAAAACATAAACAGACCCCTTGCCTACTTTATATTCACTACACAAATACGTCAAAAAACCCGCTCTGGTTAAGTAATCGCATATGACATAACACGAAAGAGATTCGCCGCGAACGTGTTAACTATATCAAACTGCCTTTTACTGTTAATAACCACGTAGGTATATTGCGTGTAAAAAACTCGTTAATAAGATAATCCTGTTAGTGATTCAAAGCTGTTACTTGCAGGCTCCTCGTGTAGGTGTACATCGTTACTCCTGGTAGTGTTGCAGGTGTACCCTGAGGTCATGTTAACACGTGACGCGCGGCGTTCGGCAGTTTTCTCTAAGAAATCAACGCCGGAATGACACTCCGTGTGTAATCTGCCTTAATAGAGGGAAATGCGTGCTGTTCGAGCGTTTCGTACGATTTGGGAATGGAGTAACGCGCTAGTAATTAAGGTCGACTAACTGTGTTTCTCTAGTTTTGAATAAAAAGTTTGTAATTAGGACCATGTTTAAAACGTAAAAATTCTGTTAGTCCCTTTTCAGACTCTTTTTACATAAATAACTTAATATGATACTTTCTGAATAAATTTAAATTTCATTTCATAATCTTATAAAAAACATCCTCAATATCAATTACGAAAATCTTTTTTGCAATTGCATCAAAGGCTTTCATTTTAAAATACATTTTAATATGACTCACTCAACCCTCGCTTCAGTCCTCATAATAATCATTTTGTAATCCCAATTGTAAAAGCATTTTAATTTGTAATAAAAATGTTTAAAATGTTCGCCGATTTAATTATTTGCTGTTCTGTTATTTAAGTGTAGTTGACTGTAAATTAAGTTAAACTGGGCGTTAAATTTATAGTTTTAACTTTAAAAAGGTAAATTAAATATACATTAAACTAATACTTTACGAACGAACTATAAACTGTATAGGCATTAAATAGTAGATTCGCATATGATGTTAATGGTATTTTATAAATTATCGTACATTTATGTATCTCAAAACTATTTTGTCAGCGTACGCGAGTAAAACAACAATTTATATTCAGACTTTTTAAATAAATTTATATTTTAGGAATTTTCGAATAGTTTTTTCTAACGTAAAACATAACCTATTTTTATTCTTAATATCATAGCTTTCCACAAGTGTTTTTGTTAAATCAGTCTAGTCCAACAAACTTACAGATATTTCCTCTTTAAAATATAAGATAGATAACTAGTATGTTGGTGAACTATACTGGCATTTAAATACTAACTAAGCACAAGTTCTAAGTTCATAATAACATAACCTCAAGTCGTCGTCATTTCGAAACGATCTGTCAAATGCCACAGCTGATCTCCCGTGTTTGTTTACTAAGTTCTTGTCTGGCAAATGTCAAAGTGTATATTCTCAAACAAAAGGTATGAGTGGAGGTAGACGCTCGCATGACACCCGCCGATTATCATCTGTAGAGAAATGAACAATACCTCCGACAAAGAGATTATACCGGTGTATTATTATACGTTACCAAAAGCGATGATACTTGAAACTTGAAAGCAAGATGTCTCATTATTCACTGTACTAAGAAACTATGAATTACAAGTAATTTATGATGCGGCTGTACATGAAGTTTCAAGAGTTATTGCTCTGCGAGGTGATGCACGACACTTGTTCACAACTCGCTAATAGAATGTTAAACGTCACAAAAATATTTTAATACCAACAACCTGTAATATGAAGCCTTTGTCAAAGTCTGTAAAGTCGAGAATAGAGCGCCACTAGCGTGGTGATCGCGACAGTATTTCAGATAGGATCTGTGAAGTTTTCAACAAAGTGTTCAGTTTAAAATGAACAACTTTGTGCGAGCGGGACGGAATGAATACAGGATTAAGACTTCCGTAATGTGCCGCGTTAAATAACTGAAGGATCAGAAAGTATAGAACTAAGTCTGCTTTATATCCTTTGTCGTAAAGACCTACTTAGAAACGTTTGCTTTTATAATAGAGTTTTACGTCGCTATAATAAAGTTAATGGGATTCCGGCTTGATTAAAATATTTGGGAGGTTATTGCGATTATGAGGGAACTTACAGCGAGGACTGGAGCTGGCGACAATTAAACATTAGATTGTTTCAAGTAAATAAATTTCGTTATTTTTAATATAAAAGTAACTCTTTGTACGTCATTTGCATATACGTTTTAACTAAACCGCTGTGGAGGCTTCGATGTCATTTGAATAAACGATCGACTTAATTTGGCAAAAGTACGTAAGCCTTCATTTTATTCCATTTCCAAGCAAAGTCGTGGACAAAAGCAGTAACAACTTAAATACGTGGTATTAACGTAAAGTGGTATTAACTTGGGGTAATTACCATGCAACGGTGTAATAGCTTCTATTCCCCAGAACTAATTATTCAAACACTATTGTCTTTGAAATTATATATTCACAGTTTTGCCTACGATATATTCAGGCAGTCAATTTAAAATAATAAATTGATACTTTTTGCTTCCACAAAGATAATTGAGTGTCCTTTTGCATGAAATGAATTGCTGTTTTAAAAGTTGCTGTTAATTGCCATATTAAATTGTTTGTACAAGGCAGTGGAGTGCGGGTTTTCATGCAAATAACGAGTGGCTACTCGACAGTTGGTACATTTCGATCGGTAGGAATTCTGTGGCTCGTTACGATCTTGGCCGTTATCTGTTATCCCCGTGCTTCGATGCGTTCTTCGAACCAAGCACTTTTTACCTTTGGTATTTACTCAGAATCAAAGCAGCGTTTATATAAAGCGGTTGGTCCCGGGTTTTATTCCCGGACTGTGTCATTATAAATAAATGTCATTCCAAAACTATTGTGTGAGTGTAACTAGGTTCTCTTAAGTTTAGGGGCTCGTAGTAGTGTTAGTCTGAATTTTTTTTTTTTACTTGTCTAGTCAAGTCCGCTTTAAATCCTGACCATGCCTTTGGCCTATAACAGCGATGCCTAAAACTGTCACTAGATATAAATGTGCTGCAGAGTCATATACATCACACAAAGCAGAAGTAGTCACGACTGCGTCATTTATCTTCCGGCACATGTGACGTTGTGGCACTGTACTACACGCGTGTGCCGAGTACAATATCAAATGATAAGTTATTGATGAGCTATTTTAAGATTGCAAAATATAATAAACTAGTGGCCGCCCGCGACTCCGTTCGCGTAGAAGTCGGTTTCCCGTGGGAATGAAAAGTTTTCCCGCGGCAAAAAGTACCCTATATGTTAATCTGATGTATAAGCTATATTACTGTAAAGTTTCATCAAAATCCGTCCAGTAGTTTTTACGTGAAAGAGTAACAAACATCCATCCATCCATACATCCTCACAAACTTTCACATTTATAATATTAGTAGGACTACAATATGCTCCAAGATCTGGTAAGATTTACAGTTTTGCTCATTAAAGGTTCTTGAATATTTGTTCACAATAAAAATTTTGGTTCAAAAATAATCAACCATTTAAAATTCTATAAAGCTGTAGCAACCGACACTGTATTGTGGTAAAATATAATTAATTTACTACTTAAAAAAATGACATTTAGAAACTAGTTTTTTATATTTAACATTATCCTTTGGTCAAAAATAATTATTTTCTAGTACTTGTAATTGTATGTTCTGAATAATACATTACGTTTGGGAATATATTGTAATGTATAAATAAATATTATTTTCCGTCTGTACAAGTGTACATACAATAAATGTAGGCATACGAGTGACATGGCAACTACATTGGTTCGGAACGTAGAACTAATCGCGATAATTGCTTCATTTGTTTTCACGGCTTGTCCCACAGGTCTTATTAAAAAATAATCAAAGTTACACGCTTGTTTATATCTGTAACGAATTCTTACAAAGTTTACAGTCGTGAGTTCTGGTTGTCAAATCATTTAAGCATATTGTAGTTATTGTTTTAGCGGCACGAAAGAACCAAATGATTTACTGGAGTATGTAATGTAAGATTATGCTACACTAAATTATATTTTGTAAAGTAAAGCACCCAATTACGTATTTTTGATTTTTTTACACTTTTATCTTTTTCGTATAAAATGTACAGTGATAAATGCCTACCTAGTGACTAATACCTTGTGTATATGAATTGCCTAATGCCATTAAACGTATCCAAAAGAAAAGTGAAATCGTGTTAGTTTTATAGAACCTTGCTCTACACGATAAAAACTAGACTTAATTTATACAAGAATACTTTACCCATATCAGCCAATTAATAGCTAGATAAAGCTACTTAACACCTAATTCTTAACTACCAAACGATGTGCCAGGAACTTGGAATTGCCTTTCCATAACGTCATCACACCACGTATAATGTGTTATCTTTATAAATGACTTCCCAAACGAAACGAGTACATTATTTGTGATAAAAGCAGCTGGTGCGCGCGGTAAATTGCGGAAAATGCACATTTATTTCACGTTACTTACCTACCAATTGCAGAAATGTGTTGCCGGCCCGCTTTTTGTATCGGTCGCGCGAACCAACACAAAAAAGTGAACGGGCCAAATGTGTTTTAAATTTCGGTGTGTGTTTGCTTTATAAGTAATTGTGTGTTGATTTTACTTTATAATTTAAGTAACCTATTGTTTTTTTGCAGGTACGTGGAAAAGTAACCTTTAGTCGTAAGAGTAATTAAAGGTAAGTGGTGAATTGAGAGCAAGTTTGACACCGCGCAATGATCTCGTGATGAATGTTGGCAACAATGGATGCCGTGTGAACAGGAACAATTGTTTGCCTCAATATTGTAGTGCGTTTGTAAGTGCCAATATGGGCATGGTGCCTTCTCTACTCTTGGTGCTACGTACGTATTTTAATTTATTTAAATGAAGTAGTTTTAACATTACGCAACTTTACGAAAACAGTTAACAAAATGTATTTTTTTGCAGTATGCAAAATATTCTTTATTAAATAACGCGAGCATTCTTCGCTAATTAAAGTTATATTATTACATCATAACATATTTAATGATATTTTTACATATTTGCGTGAAGCCTCGGCGTTTTTATTTAGGTCGGTAGGTATCTAAGTAACCGAAATTAAGTTGTCGCTATCCGAGCAGCAAGAAAAACTAGACAGACCGTAGACAGTACTTAATTAACTATAATTTCTCCGTGAAATTCGCAAACCAAGTGAGAAATTATCTCGTCTCAATTGGCCCGTGTCGGATAAATCGTTATTGGTCCAAATCGGCGCGATACCTTATAACCAACTAAAGCGCTTATTGTTTTTACTTTTCTGACTCTGTGAATAACGGTGTTGTTTTTCTTTATAAAAGTAATTGTGTGTAAGTTCAATAGATAGATCGATTGTTAGTGGAAGGTCTAGATCACGATAATGCATTTGACCCGGACGTAAAGGCAGCTATGATCATTGCAAAGATTAATGGGTACGTATATACCTAACAAAGAAGTAGGTACCTCGTGCAAGGTTACATGTACCAAACACGTTTCTTATACAATTCGTTATGCACGTGACTAAAATTATCATAATAAGTACCTCTACTTGTTCATTTAGAAATATAATAAATGTATACAAAATATTTGTTCGTTAAATTCAAATAGAATACGCCTAGTTAGAAATGTAGTACAATTTAAACAGTGCACAGTTTCCGATATAACTAGGAAATGTGTTTGACACGGTTGGATATGGCCGCGATCTGACGTTACCAGGCTAGCATAACACGTAGGAAGCATTCCCTCGGAATTGACGCGGGGGAAATATGTGTCGAGCATTGCGACAGTGTTAAGCTTTCACGTGCCGGTTGATGCTGTGAGTACCAGGGATGCATGGCGCGATAGGCGGCCGCGATACGCGCGTCGACCTCGTTGATTGACGTTTGTACGAATGGCGGAGTCAAGCCCGAGATAAGCGACTGTTGATATAATGACGTAAGTTTAATAATATGAATTGAGTAACGGGCGTCTTTGATAATATGTGTTATGAAATGACGTTTCTCGGCTACGTATGTATGGCTCTGCGAGAAATTATAAAATGACCGCTTAAGTAACTAAGTTTATAGTTGAACGGCAAGTATGAAATACAAAATCATATCACCTACTCCTTTTGAAAAACACCTTTCACTTTAGATAACTGGCTGGATCGTTAAAATCTATATCAATAGCTTTAATCCGGTCTTACAAACTTACAAAGAAACGCTGGGAGTTAGTATTGAGCCGTTTGCATATGTCGATATGGTAACGAGCGCACAAAGCAGCGTCGACGGCCGCGGCGCGAGGCAGCGGCGGGCGCGGGGTGGCCGCCGGGCGGGGGCGGGAAGGCAAATGTAGGATGAGGCAAAATTAAAAACAATGTTTGGAAGAGACCAAAATGTTATGTGAGAGTTAAGCTATCACACGAATTTTATTACTACTTAAAATGACCGCTTTAACCGTGATATTTGTGACTTTTTGGAAGATATGGGCAGGTTTTTGGCCCAACAAACATTATTGATTAGTGTGATTTTTTCGCAAATGATTTATTTACACCTGCACCTTCAAATTGGTTTATCGTAATAATAACCAGCAACATACATGCAACTTGCGCCAATGCCTCACCCGTCATATCGCTCAGACATGTCCGTTGTTTGCTCGCGTCGACGACTGCTGCGGCCCACGTCACTGACTCCAGCGATTGTACCGACTGCACAGCTTTGCACACATATTCACTCCGAATCTATACGTCCGAACTCTATACAGAAATTTCGCTTTGCTAGCAACCTTGTGAATTGTTTATCAATATCGTCCATCTAAGAGTAACTAAATTTCGTTACCCAGATTAGGTACCTAACCCTTAGCCGTCCCAGACTTTCTCCGAATTATAACTTCACGACCTTAATTAATTAGTTATTTAATATCATTCATAGCAGATACTTTAACCTAATCAAATAAGCCCGTCTTATAAAACGTGTATAATAATTTGGCAGCTCTTCTTGAGTAGGAGACACGGGGTGACTTTGTTTCTTGCAGTTGTACATAGTATTCAGAAGATGGTTGATGTTCTGTCGCTGCGTTGATCGCTGCTTCACCTTCTGAACTAGGGGTAAACGAACTCGAGGGTCAGTGAGGAATGTCATTTGGAGACTGACGTGCAAACTATCTATTGCTTCAACGGGGACTGAAAACTTTTTTGGGTGGATTTGGTTTACGTTGTTTTCTCGACCGATTCAGAGATTTAAAAAATAGTTTTACAGTTTAGTTTTTTGTATGGTCAATGGTGTTACTCAACATTAACACAATTGATCGGTGGCAAGATAGTTATAATTAGTAATGGAGGAGGTCTCGTTTAGAAAATCGAAAACCATATTTACTTTTGTTTTAACAAAACCAACATTATTGTAATTGTAGCATAACCTTATACCGTATCCTTATTAAGATAAATCAAATTCAAGTTAATTATTTTCCATCATTTTATCTCATTATCCAATGTCTATCTATGGCATAAATTTCAAGCCAATCCATCTTGTTGGCAAGCTCAGCTCGCGTCTACGGTCTGCTGTAACATCGTATATCAAATGTTATTATCGAAGTTATGACTTAGTTCCATCCCCAAATTAATTAATGTACTTGACTGATGTACCTCGGGCACACGTGCGGCACGGAACAAGGGCAAGTACCACGAGCCACTACAATTGGGACTTGTCAAACTCACATATAATTAAATGTAAATTTGACAAACTTTATCTAAGTTTCGGATAGTGTGAAGTTACAAAATTGAGCTGGCAGAGGACATTTTGATCTTAAAGCTTGAATGATAAAACGTAAAACGACACCATGTGATTACATCACCGGTATTAGATAGTGTACACTAATTAAATGATGTAGCAACATCGGCAAAGTCCGTAGTTAATCCGGAGTTTTGATTTAACGACTTTGCGCCAGATTAATGTGTTTAGTCCGAAAACAGTGTTAATCTGAAAGATATCAGTTGGAAGCCGTCCAAATTTCAGCGGAGCGAGGCGTATAATGTTACGTGGGGTGAGGCCTCGTAGGTAAGTGCAAGAAATAAATACTGGAACCGGCGGTTCACCAGCGGCTTTACCTGCCGATGCTGGCGTCCGCTGGCCTCATTTGAAATTCAGAACACACGGGCATTTGGAGAATTATAGATACCCAATGATCCTCCTATTTATATTTACGCTAAAACAGATCTCTTTGCGATGAGACACGCAAATAATCTTCAAAAATATATAAACAGACAGCTGCTTTGATTCCCACCCATTGAGATGAGTCGTTAAACAACACCGATGGCATTATTGAGATGATCCATGCGGTATATTTGTACAAAAACGTCTTCCTGTTTTTATCTTAAATGCGTCATTTATCGACGTCCCGAAAATTAATGGTTTGCTCCGGCGCCGGAGGAAATTTTTTAACGTACAAGACATATTTTTGCCGGAGCGATAGCTGAGACGTGGTGCCGTTAATCCTGTCAGATGTAAGTAGTCAACCCCATCGTGCGACCAATATGAGGGATTTCTGCAGGAGGACGGCTTCGTGACGATATTTATATGGTTGATGTCTTCTTCAACCTTTCACATGAAGGTTCGCTTTATAGGTCTTTAGTACACAGTTGCACGAATAAAGGTGAATCTTGTCGTGTTATTTTTGCCCTTTTGCCTAACTCTGTAGCATGAGCTATATACGATCGTAAACCACGTAGATATGAGTCCCGAAAATGTCTTTCTACGAATTTAAAACTCGGTGTAAAGCATAAAAAATTATGATGCAAGTTGAACACATAAATCCAATACCTGTAAGAGCGTACTAGGCTCGCATATCAACTCCAACCACAGTTCTGGGGAGTTCTTGTGCGAGTTGGCCGCTGAAGGGTACTTTACACTTTTGCTTTGTGTCGTGCATGCGGCAGGAGCCTTTGTGCTGTCGATTTTCAATTACACACCAATCAATAACAGGCTTTGTTGGAGGGAGCTGCAGGTAATTCTCAACTTGACGGGTGGATGATGGAATGTCTGTCCGCTCGCAACACTAGTGCCTGGCGAGTGGATCCCCTAGTTCTGTTTCGGGTTCGATCTGCTTGAACGTATGCCTCGTTGCTTTATGGATACTCTACAAAGTGTTCTCTTCTTTTCGGAATAGTATAAGATGGTGTCGCTATGTACGTATGTATGTAGGTTATTGAGGAAAAAATGTAAATTCATTATATACTTAGAAAATATATTTCGTAACTAACTTACATTTTATATAACGTAACTACGTTTTAAAAAGTGTTATGTGGTCCATATTTTTAGGCTTTTAAATAAACTTTTTGAACATCCGAGAAAATGTATAGAAATCTGAGTATTTTTAACTTTATTTATTACCAATGGCGTCACTACGTTCAATAGGTTTTCTATCTGAAATTACCAATAACCAGGTGTATTTGCACAGTCAATTAAATACGGTGGTTCGATACCAAGTTGTTCGTTTTACACGTTTGTCGTCATACCTTGTTTATTTTATTACACAGATACAAAATACGCGCGTTACTAATATCGTTTATTGGCATCGGTTGCTTATCGCTCACTTGTTGGTCATTCTCAGCTGCGCATGCATTTATTATATATAAACTAGATATTGCTGCATGTAATTTTATCCGCGGTTAAATTTGGACAAGCTAGATGTAAATATAAAATTCTAATCATTTCTCTCTGCAAAGCAAGTCAACAGCAATCGTCAGTCAGAACAAAATGAATGTCTCTGCAAAGTCCGTAGCGCAACAACTATCGCGTATTTGCATCAGTTGGTTATCGCGTTATGAGCGTCAGAAGGGTAAGTTGGTCCACCCGGCGCGGTGCGGGGGGGGGGAGGCGTCGAGCGTGTCTGAGTTCCCATTAATGTAACGCGACCCTATCAGCCGGAGCCGAACTTTCCGTCCCGGCGAGCCTGTATCGACGAACTTACACGATTAAACCGTTTGAGGATCACTGGAGCCGATAGGGCTGTCGCTACGGCTGTATTCGGAGGAAAATTATTTTAATACATGCTCTTTGCCTACAGTGGAAGAGGTTTTCATAATCAACACAATCGAGACGGTTTTTATTACCGTGAAAGTTTTTATATTCCTAATTTAAGGAAAATCAAAATACTTCAATTATCTTTGTCAAGTCTACTGTTAAATTTGCTCCGAAATTCGCCTTAAATAAGACGATAATCTCGCATAACACTGCGGTGGTAATTCCTGAGAGAGTCGCCAGATCTTATATCCATTTAATTCGAAACTTTACGTCCCCGGCAAGTCGTAGATTCTATTAAGCGTTTGTCAACCCTACATGCCCTCAGGGACAAGATATTGCGCCATCTACGTTACAAATGTCTTTGAGATGCATTTGTTTACATTTTCGAGGAGCGCTCCCTTATTTACTCGACTACGGATTAGATCGGTGGAAAATTAGCCATTTTATAGATTAGTCGGTATTAGCTTTTTGAAAAGTTTAATCAATCTTGCGCTGGAGCGACTGAAAAAGGTAATATTACATCAATTTTCTGATAGCATCTTGATTGACTATTACTTATGTATTCTAGGGCTGAAGCTGCTCGCCTGCTAGAGTGATTGATTGCGATTGATAAACCCTGTATTTTTCCGTTGCTTGCCGTGAGTAGTAACTATTGTTACAATTCTTTTTAAAGAGAACAAAAATAGTTATACTCGTATATAAATTTCGATTGAATAGTGTTGTGTTAATAAACTACGTCAAGTAAATACGTAGACTAAATTAAATTTAACACTTTGTTGTAATATAATGGATGAAACAGGTGTTGGGTTTCTGTATTAAAATTAATATTCCATTATTTTGACAAAGACTCGATTTAATCAATATCATTCGAAACGTCGAGTAATTAAAATAGTTCGTTGGATGAAGATAAGTAGCAAAACAGGTGATCAACCAATCAACGGCGATTGACAACGATTGACATTAGCATTCGCTCGCTGTAATACCACAGAGATTGACAATCCGAGTGTCTGAACCTGGCCTTATTACAATTGTTATTGCTTCTGAGAATTGTGTCGTAGGATTGTTTCCTTAATAACAGAGTGTGGTAATAGAAAAGTTGCGTGGTGGCAGTCGCGTGAGGGCCCAACTCGGAAGTAATTTCCTTCTAACGCCGTTATAATTGTGTCGGACCTTTTTGTTTTATAGACGAGGAGATTCTACCTCGAGGTTTCCAAGCTAGGTTACTAGGCACTTGATTACTTTGATTAAATGATTCCTTGAACGATATTAATTTTTTTACAGATAGTGGAAAGCTACTATCAACTTCCATTGTAAGAGCACGGTTTACAGAGGCTAAAGCAACAAAGTATCTAAAATGTCTTTTATATTTTGAACACAACAGTCGAGTGATTACAAATCTCCAGACAAAGCTCTACGCCACAAAATACCTTGTAATCATTAGTCACAGCGGCCACAAAAACATCGGACCGGAGAATAGAAACACTAAAAGCACTCACTTAGCTGCAAACAAAAATACGTAAGGTTTGTCTCTTCGCAGTCGTGACTTGGCCATAGTCGGTGTTGGCGGCCCTCCAACGACCCTCCTAACACGTAAAATTGATATTAGCACTTACACGCCGTCCCCTCACACTGTTGAAAATTTCCGGGTTTTTGAACGCATCGGGACGCAGCTCCCAAATAACGAACATCCGAATTGAAATGTTCCATCCAAGTTTGCAGCACAATATTTCTGTCGAACGCTTTTGTAGAGTAGAAAGTTGTTACGTGTTTTCGCAGTTTTTCGCTTTTAATTGTTGAACGTGGTCGTACTTCTCGGTTTCTGATTCTCGTTTTTGTATGCGCCAGTTTTTGGTGTATCTAAAATTCTTGTTTACCATTCTGGCAAAGGTCAGAACTGTTAGTTAAGATAGTTTTGGTTACGTTCTTAATTTGTTTGGCTGTGTACCTACTTGAAATTTTGGCAGGACTATTCAGTGTAGACGACTGTGTGGTACTGTGAATTATGCTGTTTAGTTCAAGAATGCGCAGTTGCAACCATAATCTGCTGCTACACCGCTTGTGTTGCCAACTCAATCATCTTGCTGGTGACTCCGGCGCTTTCCCCGAGTTAAAGGTTATGTTACAATGCGGTCGGAGTCGGTCGTGGTTCAGGGCTGTGTTGTGCAACGTCGTCGTGTCAGTCGGTCGCGGCCGCGCGCGCCTCAATGAACTCATGCAACGAATGACACGACATTACGAACCCTGCAAATGCGAGAGATAAACTTGTAATATTGTTTTCACTTAATGCAGCAATAATATGAGATAAATGAAAAGAAAAACCTGCGTGCATTATTATAATTTGCTAGCAAATTAAGACCTAGTCCTAAGCACATTTTATATGAGAGAGTAAACCCTTCTTCCCAACATCTTATACTCGTATATAAAATTTGCGTGTCACAATGTTAGTTATCTTACTCCTCCGAAACGGTTTTACCGATTTTAACCAAATTTTATATGCATATTCAGTAATTCTGAGAATAAGCTTATATAAATTTGCCATATCCCTAAGTTACCTAGAAATAAATGTATATGGCAAAACAAAGGTGGCCAGGTCATCTAGTGATGAAATAATTTGAAAGTGTATGAAATAATTTAAGCATAGTTCTGCGTGTGTTTCAGAATCAGAATCAATAAATTTTATACATTTATAAACAAACAGGCTGTGTGGTATTCTTTGGTGCTCTGAATATAAGCTTATGAACTGTAATAGTCTTTTCCAGGAACTCAATTTTCAAACTCAATTCCAATTTTAGTCCAAAAAGCCTTCATTAATAAAATCCCCGTGTAATTGTTTAGAATTCAAATTGCCTTTACAAAAATATCCCAGGCAGTTGCCATCAGCAGGTGTCCATATAGTATACCTTTCTTTGCTTATTTACATATGTAAATGTTTCTGAAAATTTCCATTTTACTGCTATCCTATGTTTTACATTTGTGGGACTGTATTTTAGGTAAACGATGTACGGATTGTGTGGAAAGGATCTTTTACGGGAAAGCGATCGTATGGCAGCTCGTTTAGACCGAAATGGACTTTTTATTTTGTCTATTGAAAAAGTTGGTCATACCCAAACTTAACATATTCTGCGTCGCATTTACTACATTTTCGTTTCTTCCATAATCAAGCTAAGTCACCACTTAATACTTTCCCAAATGAAGATCGATACTAATGCCCTTCTCTTTGAATTCCTTTTGAAGTCCATCATTAGTTCGGTTGTCGTTTCCTGGAGAAGTAAGTTTCTTATCGTCGGTATTCCGCTAGCTGGGGCCGGACTGGTGGCTATATTGGAATGGTGCCAGCCCCGCTGCATTGTTGTTCTGCCATGTTGGTAAATTAATACCGTCTATTGAGATCGGTAATGCATTGGCGGTAATAAAGCGATGGGAATTTTCTTGCTGGAGACAGATATAGTAAACAATACGTCAGCGTGACACCTATTTTTCTGGAGGGAAATATTTTTATACGAAATTGAGACTTGTCGCTGGAGACAGATGATTGACATTTTACTTACTGGCTTGTGTTACAGAGATGCAGTCTCGGGTAATGTTTTATAATTTAAAAGTTTCTTTTCAGCTTTATACCGAGAATGTATCTGTTCAAGTTCCTATACATAATAAATGTACTAACCGCACAATGTGGTGTATTCGACCGTAGTTGAATCTGCCTTGATTGACACGTGCAAGACATTGATGTATTATGTAACAAATTC
Organism: Emmelina monodactyla; assembly: GCA_916618145.1. NCBI lineage: Eukaryota > Metazoa > Arthropoda > Insecta > Lepidoptera > Pterophoridae > Emmelina > Emmelina monodactyla. The sequence continues at coordinate 9,968,445 of OU745314.1, read as the reverse complement.
AAGGCGAATTTGAGGGTACACTGAAACGGATAACGTTCAAATTCAGAAGTTACATTACAGGCGGCTGGCTGCACACTTGCAAAGTATTATTAGATTTTGTGTACGGTTTTAACTATAGAAGACATCTTTTGACTATTTTCGAAAATATATTGTCATGTGGAGGAAAATTATTACCTTGTACCTTGTTTCAGATAACACTTCAAGAAAATTAAACTACTTCAAAGACCTGATATTGTACAGTCGTAGATACGTAGTAAAAGTAGAGAACGCCCCGTAACTACAAGTGGAAAGTATTTCAAAGAAAGTTGGAATACCCAAATGTTACACAACTTCTTCAAAATTGCGTGTAAAGAAACAATCTTTTTGTTTCTTTTTTAGAATTAGATATATGTGACAGTAAATAGGTTTGAGGTTGAAACACTTTCTGTTTCCACTTTCAAATATACTTGGATAGACATTAATTCCTAATTTGAACAATATGTTTATTTCCTCAGTGTTTCTGGTTTCATTATTTAACTTTCTTGTTTTTACTTGGAAAGTTTGTTTGTTTGGTTCTGTTTTGTATAATTTTAACCCTAGACGTGGGGTGGGGTATTTATTTTACGAATATTTATGTTTATCATAAACTTTGTTGTTCGAGGGTTGTCTAGTTTATTGCTGAGCGTTGATTACTTATTTGTTGCATTGTTTTATTTTATTTTGGTTCAGTTTATGGAAGACCAGCTTTTAATCGCCGTTAAGTAAATGCTCATGGAAGTTTGAGGGGTCTTCTTTGGTATTTTCCCGCGGTAAAAAAAACTAGCCGTTGTGTGATGGTGATGGTCTTATACAACTTCTATCTAAATCCGTTGAATCGTTTTTGGGTGGTTGAGGAACAGATGTCCAAATATATTTTACGTTTATCATATTAGAATGATTTATCTATGCAGTCATTATAAAGTCTACTTGGAAACCAATGATAAAGTCTATTATGCTTAGCTAAATAGTCGTCGGTGTAGTCATAGAGCGAGCGTGAAGGTATTGATTGGCACGAAATCCGTTTAGGCAAACAATTGAAGGTAGCATTGTGTCGGCGGCCCTTGACACGGATCATACCCGGCTGCAGCGATTGCTGGTACTGTACTTAAATACTTACTGACACTAATACAATGAAGTCGGTCAAAGTATAATTATGAAAATGATAATATCTATATTCATAGTGGATTTTTAGTTTTTGTTTGGTAGTAATTAGTTGTGAAAGTTATCATATAAGATTGTCAGAGATACCTACCTTATTTAGTTTTAAATGAAAAAGGGTGGAAAGATATTATACGTTTATGTAGGGATGGACATTGTTTCTTGAACTTTTAAGTGTTCAAATAAACGTAGAGAAAACACAAAAATATTAAAATAATGGTTTAACAGTAATCAGTGGTGATTACCAGCTGCATTATTTTATGTTTTTTAATTTTACAAGTCTATTAATTCGAGTTAATAATTTATAACTCTGTTAACTGCTTCCTATGGCAGGTAATGGTTATGATCCTTGATATTTTTAATTGACGAGTCGTGGCCACGAATAGTTACTCATATTCATAAATTGCTTGTTATAATTACTCAACAGTAAACGCGGTGAAACTTGTTTTTATCGCGCATGTAACTGTGGTCTATCTGTTTTCTGACTTTTGTTTTTCATCGCCTGTCCTAAACCGTACTGGCCGAGGCAGATACAACACGTTCCCGCCCGTTCCCAGATAGACAACTGAAAAAAAAACAAACGCCTAAATATGTAAACACACGCAATACACGGCGACACGCTGAAAAATATCACGCGATGCTAGTTGCGGGGGGCGGGGGCGTGGGACGTTGCACGCGTTGACAGATGTCAAATGACGATAGCGTCGCAGACGCATGCGATGCAACGTCAATACGAACGGAATTGGGGCGTGAAAAGTGTTCGTGTGTTCAAGGCTATCTGCACCGATGTTTACTTACTAGGTCAGTTTTGACTGTTTTGAAATATTTTAGGCATATATTGGAAGTTGGTGTCTTTTAAAAATGATCAGAAATAGCAATTCTAAAGGAAAATTAATATAACATGATGTTCAAAGACAGAGCGCTTTTCTATTATCTTATCTTTAACATCTCCCCTTTTATCTTGAATAGAATTAAATGATCTTTTGATACCGTTCTTATGACGCTTCAAAAACTCCCCGACAAGAAAATCTTCACGGATTTTTCATACTTCATTTTCAATATTGATCCCTTTCGCCTTTAATGTTGGTGTATCGAACTTTATCAATTATAGTGTATTGGCTCAAGTTTCGGTTCTTGTCGAATATTTCGCAAAGTTCCTGATGCTGATAAGAAGTTAAGTACGCACGCCGCGAAGTTGGCTGCTTGATATTCTCTAGGGCACCGGAGGAACCGAGCAGATATATTTGAAAATAGACAACTTACCGATGAAGTGTTCTAACACCCAATTATCTTTATCATAACTTACTTTGTGATAGAAATGATGTAGCTGCGAAGTACCATTCAAACTACATAATGAGGACGCGCTTTTTACTTTTCGTACTTGAGTCATCATAGGTTAAAACTATGTGGAACTCTTAAGTCTTTTATTTCGTTCTGTATGAACTAATTTGAAATTCAAACTTGACATAGCCTCCGCGAAATAATTGACATCGATTTAAAATTCGAACGTCGTCTTTCCGACGCACGTTCCGTTTCAACGAAAGTCGGCACATCACATTTGTTTATTCGAAATGTGTAACTGCCAATCTCGGCGGGTGAAAGTGTGTAGTTACATCAGTGTTACGTTTTGAGAAGCATTAAAATGTAAATGTTAGTGAATTCGATGTATTTACGGCCGAGGTCCGCTCACTTGCGATTCAATGTCAAATTGCGGAGGTGTGACGTCATCGGGAACTTTCACCGCGAGACCCGCTTATGTAATTGAAGTCAAATTAAGGCTTTAATGCTGCGCTGCTCATTCCGGTAAATGCAGTTGCTTTTGTATAAAACAGATTATTACGCGTGACATATATTAACGTAGCTCGTACTCGGAAGAGTGAATAAAAAATCAGTTTTAACACAATACACTGTTTTTATCTTATATGATGCTTTGTTTCTTTCACTTTCTATTACTATTTCTAATCATATTACAATGAATACTAAATGTCAATCACTGCGTTAATCCGCTTGGGTATGACCTTCCCGCAACAGGATTTGTATATTCGCAATTTCACGCATCCGTCTGTTTGTCAGTCAGCGTCGATGTAATTTGTTTGCCGCTATGACAGACTAATGGGTTTTTTTCTCACACAAACCGACGCTAATCATAACGACGCTCATCGCAGAACAAACCAGCTTTTTTGTGTTGCAATCAGTTGCAAAAACATTTGCGAAATTTGGTAATGACGTACTTAATTAGTTAATGATAAACAATAATGGAGTATGATGAAATTGAAAAGTGCTTGGTTTGTTAAAAATAAACAAATTATATGAAAACATACTATAAAACACTTAGTGTAGAGTGGTCTTTCCAAATAAAAACTGATATCAAGAAGTTTGGCAGTATAAGATAAATACGTCTAACTTAGGTATACCTATCAACTTTTGATGTTAGGAGCTTTAAAACATATAGCAAGGCTTTATCACAATTGCTTTGAATAAACTTTACAGTAGCCATCTAATATTTATTAAGGTCGTAGTATAATGTATGTAATCTTATTTTCCAGAAGCTTAAACAGTAGGATCTCGATCTCTAGATAAGTAGGGAACAATTGTCAAACACAATAGATTGGAAAGGGTCTAGGTTCACCTGTCCAACGCTCCGAGTGTTGGCTATCATTTGTCAACGTCGCCGGCGATGGAGCCCCATTGTCCGCCCTCGAGGGCACTTCCAGAGGACGGAGTACCACTGGGCGAGGGGGGTTCTTCACTGGGTAAATAAAGTAAAATGTATCTCTTAGGCTTTCAGAGACAATTGGAAATGATTGAGGCAAAAGGTTTGTGGTTCTTGGTCGAATGTGAACGCTATGGTATGCTACTCGATATTAAAGTAAAAAAAAAGTTATATAATATTGTAGTACATAGGTATAGCTAATGAGTATACAAATAAAAACAATCAACTGAATTACTTAATACTTCTTTACAACATAATCACGCTCGAACCGGTCCGTTTCAACTTCTTTAAAGTTATCCTGGTGTTTGCGGCGCGACGTGACTAAACCAGTTCTCCTTCACAGTTAACTATAAACTACATTTAATTCGAATCGATCGCCGCGCACCAGCAAACTGTACGCGAACTTTAACTATTCAATTCGTGATAAGGGAAAGGGCCTCTTTGACCGACTTTTACGGATCGAAAGGGAATACGTGAAAAATGAGTTTGCAAACAAAAAGACGGGACTGCTACTTATCTCGGACAAGTTTTGAAGTTTCGTGGATCCATATCAAGATGTTTTGTTTTCTTTTTGCAACACATGTCGAACAATGCCTTGAGTAATTACTGACTTTATAGGAAGAGATGTGTCGGCTGTGACACAGTTATGGTATGTAATTTCTTGGAATTTAGGACAAACATATTGTATCTGCAAACTTGAGAGTCTGTCCCATAATCTACTTGCAAGCCGTTATTATATCTCACTTAAAGACATAAAGGCACTGTTTTCTACACCAGCACACCTGATAATAAACATATTCAGTTAATGTCGCGAACACGGAGCTAAGTTAAATGAGCCGGCACCGAGAATGTCGGAGGCTGTAGTTTCAAACGACATTAAAATGTACGAGGGTAATATCTGTGGTGCGGATCTAAAGAACAATGCAACATTTTAACAATTTACCGTGGTGGTATATTTGCACAAGTTCCTTACACAATTAAGAAGCTTGTGCACGTGCTGTGAATGTGGGTTCATTCCATTTTGTATTCTGGCTCACTGTAATTAAGTTTAGTTTTTAATTGCCTACATCTTACAGTTAAACGTTGCTCGTCGTACATACAGAATCTTGAGTAGTGTATTATGGTACAGCTGTTGGTGCCCTTGTTTGTAACCTGGATGTTATTCGGACCTCTGTCTAAAATAATTTGTATCCGTGTGAGTGAGTGCAGGTACCATCATGTGTCAGGAGTCAGGAGAACCCGTGGAACGACTCCCGAGGGAGCTCCCAATAGGAAACGATAAATTTCGACAATCTCTTTCACTTGGCATTTTAAATCCGATCCCCAAAAAAACGATGGAATTATACTTACAATCGGATTTGGGTATTCCGAATGAATTTTCTATTAAAGCTTTCTTATCTACACATACATTTTAGCGATGTCAGGTTTTGGAGATGTATTGGAACTGGGGAAAATGATTATTTTCTTCGTCTGTCTTAAAGGAAAGCTTCACGTAGTTGTGAAGTAAACGTCTGTAGCAGGGTAGCAACCCGGATACATGTGTCCAAAAGCGTCGCAGGTTGTGAGTTGGTAAGTAGTCGCGACTGGTTGGGTGTGTGTCGACAGAACTTGCGAACTTGTCGTTGTTCACTTCCCAACTTCGGGCGGCACTGCAGCAGGCTGCCGGCGCGCACGACTGAGCGGGCTGCTCTGTGCTACATTACAGACAGGAAACATTTTATAAAGACATTATTACTTTGCAATATACGTAGTACGTGATGGGCAGGCTTTAAGTGGCTTTAGCGATGTCTATTGCCACGTTTTGTAGTGGGCAGTCCTAACCGATAACGATCATGACCTAAGGCGTATAAGAACGTGGTCTAAGAGTTTTTACCAAATTTCCTATCTCTCAAAATTTGCCCTGACTTATTTGTTTTGATTTAAAATGTAATAGTAACTATGAATCGTAAGCTATTAGTCTTAAAATCTTATTTCTCTGTGTTCATATGTATAAAACATTATTTTATTGTTATTTTACCGCTGTACCATATCCCCAGCCCCGTATTTTTAAGGCGAGGTTTGAAACATACATGAGCTTATGCGGTCCCAGTGATTGTTATAAAAGCTTTGTTTGCTGGTTAACTTGAGTTGGCACTTTACCGTCTATAATCATTAATGGGCTATTTATTGTTTCCCTTTTTGCAGGAACTTTTTCATGGGCTAAATTGTTAACACTGGCGGGTCTCTATTCGACGGTCATTTATTCATTCGGTCTGTTATCGGCGGTTGTTTTAGCCACGCCCCTTAAATTGCGCGGTACGAAATTATGAAACCAAAGATGTCGGTATCGAAAACAGATTTCGACGTCGAGTTCAAATCGACGCTAGTTACGCGGTAGAAGCCCAGGTTATTAGAGTATGTTCGATTGATGAATATTTTTTCCTGGAATTTCTTAAATAATATGATTTTCATAGTATGGTTTGGTCCAAAGATTAAGTAGTATAGCGGTTGTTCTGTAGGTTACATTATAATAATTAGTAATATGTCCTTGTTTTAGAGCCATCGTTGCATATACTCGTATGTATTCAGATCTAATTCCACCAACACTATATCACCCATCCTACTTTAATTAGAGCGTTTCGTTAATCAGTCAACAATAGTTCTGGTATCAGTGTAATAATTTCAATCTGTAATCTGTACATGCAGGAAGTTGCGAAATCTTTGTTGTCTGTGTCCGGAGAAAGTTTTATTGAATTGCGCCGACGCAGCAGCGGCCGTTACAGTGCGGAGGTAGCCTTTCTAAGCAATATACAATACATTAATATCTTATTAATACCTGGTAGGTTTGTAAGAAAGTATGGATGAAGATATTTTAATGGGTAGCTTATGAGTTAGATTAACATATAAGATAGCTACTTTTAGCGTGTAAATAGTTAAGAACCTTTTTTCCACACAACATTTTTTCATTGCCGAGGATAAAATTTCGAAAACTAGCTTCGCTTCATTTATATGTTTATAAATTGATGTTTAACATTCCATTTGAATACCTACAACAAACTGCAAATCTGCAATTTCCACCTAGCCATAATTCATATCGTTTTAATTAATCGTGATGGTCTATATCTCTACTATTGATCTGATAAGTATTATATCAATTAATGCGTGCTTAACTCTAGGTACAGTCAAATATTGGATTAATCAGAAATTTCATATTTATTTATGGACGCTTTAAACACCGCTTTATTCTTTTTATTAAAACACCTTTCATTTCTCAAGTTCGAGACAGTTTATCAATGAATGCCTTGACAGTGGATAATATATTTAGGCTACCTAATTGATAATGGAAACAGCTCCTATTGTTGTTAGTTCTTATGGTCTCCGGCTGAGACACAGATGGAACTGTAACCTTGCTAAAGCAACATACTTGGTGTTAGTGTGTCATTGTATAAGATGATAGTCCAAGGGTAGAACTTTGTATGGAAACGAAAACTATAGTGACATAGGTAGGTATAGTCTCGGGTACAAAGCGGAAGTTATGTATCTCAATAATATATTGTGTTTTTAAATATCCTGGCATAACCTAAATTAGTTCACTTCTAAAATGATTTACATTTTAATAGACATACTTCACGTGTGCATTCATTTAATCATATTTTTTTCATTAACTACGTTTTGTCGTGCATTCATAAATGAAACAGTTACAAAGTATACTTGATTTAATAGATTCTAGCGGTTTCTTTGTTAGCCGTCGTTTTTACCAGATAAGTTACGTAGGTAAGCTTAACGTTTAGCTCCGAATTGCATCAGCTCCTGCCCTATCGCCGCACAATAGGCAAGATGGCTCAAATTGTCTGTAGATAGTCATAATTGCCATTATGCGCATGCACTGAGCTATAACCGAAGGCAATTGATGCCTTTGTGGGAGCGCTTGCGTCGGTGTCTGCAGGGCTGTCTCGACTGCCATTAGCTGGGGCTGATCGATGACAGCGGCTTAGTCTCTAAGAGGTTATTGACCTGGAACTACAACCAGTTTAAACTAGTTCAAAATTATTTGAAAGATACTGTGATTTTCATGACTATGCTTTCGTTCGTTCGTTTACTTTGAGTCGTTTTAGTCGTGAAATCAGTGCCGTTAAACCAGCTTATCTGATCTCCCCTTAGAAACCTCAGTTTAAGAGTAATTAGTTCGGGGACACTTCAGCGGAGTATTTATTTTGTTTGGCTAATGGCGCGACAGCTCGCTTTAACTGGAGTTTTGTGACTTTTGCAAGATCGTTAACGTGTACCTACACAGTTATTGTGTGGATTTAATAAAGTTATATGTTTTGAGAATGTAGAGGACATAGAAGTTAGGTATTTTAAATACCAATTGTCATTTTTAATTATACTGACGCCGCGTTGGCTGCCGCGATTTGAAAAGTACGTGTGATAGGGAATAGTCATAGTGCGAATGTACATTTTCAATACCTTATATTTGTGACTAGTTTTTAAAATCAAATAACTTCATGAAAATACCAATATCCTCTCTCGGTTTATAAACTATCTGTCATCCCACATAAAACTGAATATAGCGCGACTCTCGAGTGACTTAGATATTATTTCTAGGAAAGATCTCATATTGAAACGATTCATCATGTACCACCTCATTTATTAAATTCCCACCAAGTGCAGTATGTGGGCTACTGTTGAATATTCCATCGCGAAATGTATAGCCATCTGAATTACTCCCCCGACATTCTTTGTAGACCATTCTTTATTATCGCACGTGGTTACTATAGTTGGTTAATATCTGAGTTTTAATTAAAAAACAGTGGTTCGCATAGAAATCGCATGTGGAACGTCCGGTCGTTGGTTGTAGCAATCGTTTTTTAATACTCGAGTTGTTTTGTATGAAACTCATGAACTGACTTATCTTTTGGTGGTTTGAATGTAAAAATATATGTATTCTAAATAAATGGGTACTTACGTACTGAAAAAATATGCTTAGTTTTAAATAGGCGTCAGAAAAAATATATTTGTACAACTCTCAATTGCAAGGAAGTGTGGCAACATTCATAGCAAATAATAAAAGAGAAGTATTTAAACAGAAATATTTAAACACTACAGATGATTCATTTGACAAATTCCGCGTAGATACAACAAAGCTGGGAAGTCTTTGCCTCGAGCAACAAGTTAGAATAGGTATTTAATATAAACATTTCCTATTAAGTAGCTCGGCAATTATTCCAACTTAGTAAAGCAGGTCAAATCAAATTGAGAGACCACAACATAGTTAGGTGTTCCGTCGAATTTCAATTAGACGTCGCTTCTGTTACAGTTGGAGTCCTGAAACTTGCCGGTGCGCGTGACTCTGTGGCGAAATTAGACGGTTGCCGGGAACTACTTGCGGTATCATCCGAATAGTTCACACCAATAACCTATACAGGAGGTACAAGAGAAGATTTTCACGAAGAAATTTAGTCTAATAAAAAGTACTCGGTAGTTTTTGGGGACGAAAATGTCGAAAAGCGAAAAAAAAGTTCTCGGAAATTCGAGGGCATCCCTAATGGATACTCAAAAGATAGAAGTTTTTTTATTCTTTTCATATTTAATGTAGATAAGTAGATTATTAGTTTACCAAAAATAAACAATGTAACCTACTTTGGATTCTTTAACTTAATGAAAACTCGCTTTTGAAGCTCGTCTCGTGTGGAACCTTACGTTTGGTTGACTTTCCGAAATCCCTGAAATGGAATCCCGTAATGATCGACTTCGGGCTTTATAGTATCGAGTTCCTGAACGTTCTCGATCCACTACATAATTTCAAAGGGTGATTTTAGTCTAGTAGTTACAGATAGCTGCTGCACAATTAGATCGTAAAAGGCGCGTGTGCCAAGACTCAATTACTGGTGATTGAGTGGAGCTCGCGTCAGTCGGAGTAGTCATTAAACCTTACCTACCTACCTACCCTCCTGCGACGCTTCACTACAGGCAACACGATGACGACACGACTATACAGCTATCGAGATTAAACATTTAGGTCACCAATCAAATCTGGTCGGCCGGCCTAAACCACAACCAAATGTGGATTCATAAATAAGTTCCAAGTTTGGATGTGGGATCAATGTCCGTTCGAGTGCAATTCCGATTTTATGTGATGCCCGAAATAATTCGAGTATAAACTCCGATATGGTGATGGGTGAATGGCATGGAAATTGTAGACGGCACTTGGTATATACCTACGCTGGAATTTTACGGCCCTTCTGTAGTTCAGGCTTAGTACGCGTTCAGCGACACCATAAAAATGTATGATGATTGGATATTTTACGGTTTACCACAAATAGGCGTTGGAAACAACTTCTTCATGCGACTTACAAACGTCCAGATAAAACTAAGTAAGAAAAGACGGGGAAAAATAAACTTATTCAAAAACGTTCGTTTAGTTCCGACAGTCTGCGTTTAATGAAATACAGTATTTTCAAAGGAACAGAGACACATTTGTCTTTGACGAGTACACAGGTTAATCGATAAGAAAATCACTAAGCGATTTGCTCGCTTGTGTCAGCGCTGGGAGTGTGTTGACTTCATTGAATTGGTAATTTCTTATACCGAACAAACTCAATGGTAATCCTTTTAAAACAACGCTCGTTTAAAGTTCTGCTCGTCGCTATCGGCGCGATTGTGTGCCTCACAAAATTAATTTATAAAGAAAAATATAAACAATGCGATCCGGGACGCAAACACGACGCTTCAATTCTGCAGCTTAAAAGTTTCAACTGTAAACAGGATTTTGTCAATTAATTCTGTGCTTTTAGAATTGTTCAAAAGGCCTTTGATTAAGGTATTAATTTGTTTTACGTCATTGCTTTTATTAATATCTCGAGCAATTAAAACGATTGCATTGTCAAATACTAATAAAACAAGATTAATATCATAGAAAGACAGAATTGTTTCGTATAAATAAATATAACACTGAATTGAATTCTAAAACCTTCAGTTTTCTTGAATATATTGGGGCCGTAGTATTTCTACATGGATATTAGATATTTTGAATAATATCTCTATACGACACGTCGGTCTGGAGCTGTGCCCAAAAGTTGTATCATGTATCGGATACGGGAGGCCCATGTGTGGGAAAATGCGGGTCTCTGCGCCACTCGGGTACCTTTGTTTCGGGCAGATGTCTGAAGCCGTTACTTTTACAGGCTTCATGATCTACGAGTAGATCCGCCAACCTTGGCGGTAGCAGGTACCTACCTAAAATTAAACCGAAAATACAAAGCTAATATTCAAAATGGTTGTTCAAATGCTTTTCGACATTGAATTAAGTTAAAGCAAATATTTTCCGTTAGCACAATATTTACAGTCATGAAACTAGCCAATGAGAATATAACGCTGCAGTAATATTGCATTGTACGCGTGATGATTGGTCAAATAGCAGCGGAGTAACATATCATGCACGATTTATTACGAAGATACATATTTGCTATTTAAATGGCAGTGTTTGATCAAATACAAATGCACTGAATTTAATTTTATGCGTTGTTTTCGGCATAATTGTGTATTTTGGCTAGGTGTGAAATAACACAAATTTACTTTTTATAATTTGGTTTTTATAAACCTGTTTGCTTGTGTTAGATTTTGAGAATTAATTGTTCGCTAAATAAATAGGTGATCAGTACGGTACGCTTATAAGATTTTGATGAAAGAGAGTGTGTTTTACTTGATGGAATGTATGGAATTGATCAACCTAATGTACTTTTGGCAAAAGGCAAGGAAAAATCATCGCGCCATTAACCACAACATAAGGAGAAAATGTTATTTATATTCAGGTTCACTTGTAACATTGGCTGCAACTGATAGTATTTTGCCTCTTCATTGGTAATTTCAAATTTCCTCCATGTTTGACTCCCACAAAGCACCACTAGCGAATGATCGCTGCCCCCGGCCAATATTTCTAAAGTAATCAGCACTAGTAGTCCCTCGTCGCACTCGTGCACATTCATGGTTCGCTTGTTTTTCGATTAAAATCGTCAACTGCGCCGGCGGTGTCGCCGCGTTTTGTTTTGTTCGGAGTTTTTGTTCTTTGATTATTTACAGTTTTTTATCTGCCATTTTGTTTGTTCACTTCGTGTTTACTACGCCCCTTTATTGATAGAGTTTGTCTGTTTTACATTACGCGGAATTTTGAATGGTTTAACTGTTGTGCTGTTTGTTGACTTTATCGCGTGTCCCATCTATTTTTATCTGTGTTTGCGACATTTGATCGGGCTGTATTGATTTTTGCGATGCTTTGGAATAAAGCTGTATAAATTTGATGTATTGCTACAGTTTCATTTGTTTGTATTCGAAACGTATAATGTGTTGAGTGCAAGGAATTTAAAGAAAATGCGCATTACGTGGAGCGGCGGAAGCGGCCCCGGGTCGAGTAGGTTGCCGGTTGTCGGGGTGTGATTGAATCAGAGTCGTCGTGAGGAGACGCCATTAGACATAACGCGGCGTGCACACGGGATCCGTGTTATTAACGGTAATGTTCCCGTAATGCTCAGGACGCGGGGCTACATTGGCCCATTAGGATTATTTATTAGGTGTATCCTAAGCCGTGGACCATTGCGAATGGTACACGCTGAATAATGGTGGCGGTACTACGGATTTACTGTTGCCCACCTCTGTTTCCGCCTTTGTTTCTAATTAACTAGGTCCATACTCAGGTTTTCGGGTCGTAATACGTGTTGCTGAAACTGCTGTCTGCGCGGAAAATTAGTTTCGCCTTGGATGTGGTGATAAACGTTAGTTAATGCAGCCTTGATCTGAAATTCTATTTACGCATGCACTCTTTAGCAATCCATGACCTTTAAAACTTTTTTTATTTGGAATCAAATAATAATTATGTTTTTTTTCTGTTTCAGGTACGTAGGTACACAGCTTTGGTACTGAGGTATTTTCGAAGTGGCATTGCTGCTCGGGTTTTTAAAGTGCGCTGAAATCGGAGTTATTGGAGCGAATGTCGTAAGTTGTCACCAGAGGCCCGGCGTCCAATATCGAATGGGGGGTTATTTCGCCCCACTGCTCCTATTATGGGCGGCGTGAGCCGAATTATTGGCTAGTTGGACTCCTTTTATTGTGTTGGGGATTAAGGTGGATGGCTTTATAAAGCAAGCTCAGGTGGGTTTAAGGCTGACTTATTTGTGATGCCAAATACCGGCAACGTTGACAGATTAATCTGTAATGGAATTGAAATATTTACTGAAGGTTTCGTTGGAATTCTGAAAAAGTAGCTTAATAAAATACGTAAAAGTTGAAACTTTATAATGTTTTAAATACATAGAAGCAAAGTTATCGTCGTTTTATTCCGATATATCTTTCGGAATAAAACGACGATAATTTTGCTTCTATGAATGTCGCTATTAAACTTGAAGATTGAAAATTTTACCTTCAATTTGCGGTGTCAATTTCATAATAAATAAAGCGGGGTTTGAGCCAAAAGTGCAAACCGAGTCGCCATCAATGTCGGAGTTAGCGCCAACACAATAAAATAGAAAGCTCTAGCGGTTGTAAAGGTACGGCCATACCAAAACACAACTATGTACACTTATAAAAAAGTCATATTAACCTTGCTTGTATAGCTTAAAATTAACTTAAGATTATACGCCTTAATAATATCGACCACAGTTAAATTTGCTCTTCTTTTTTATCAGGCGATTAACAATTTTGGCCTACTAGTTGCCTCCATCTCGGAGGGCGTTTGAGCCTAAATATGATATGCTAGCCCAATGCATAGTAGTAATAACAAAGATATATTAAAATGGCTGTAAAAATATAGCCGCACCCTAAACGTCTTGTTACAAGAAATGAGGTACCGATTCGTTCTTCCAGTTGTCAAACGGTCAATACTTTTGCAGCAAGGGTTCTTTCTTTACAACCGTTTGTGCTAAACACCCCCCCACGACCCCCTGCACACCCCCGCGACACCCCTATACAAGAGATAGCTTTATTTAGAAACTTTAATGTCAATGTGATGTGAACTGCAATGATATTTATGATGCCAAAAGAGCATCGATTATTGAAAAGGTTGAATGAAGCTTTCGATGCTGGTAATATATTGATATTAATGGTTTAATGAACGCGGCAGATAAATGGTTTCATATTGAAACTTATTGTTAATTGTACGATTGCAATTATTCACGTTTTCAGGTATTTGATTAAAGTGCAGGTGTTTTCGTTTCAATATTTAATATAGGTTTAGTATGGGTGCAAAATCAACAAAAATTTTGGGCTAACCGAATCACAGTCACCAAAAGCGATAATCCAATATAGTGATTAGTGATGATGATGATAGCGTTGTCCCCCCCTTCCTCTCTAATCCCCTGACCCGCGGGGGTGCGGGGGGTGCGCGGGGGTGGACGCAGCGACCGCGGCAAATATAGTGAAACCTCTCATTATTCATAGTGATTGATCATCCGCTCGTTGGCGCATTTGTTTAGCAAATACAAGGCGGGTTCCGGTGTCGCGCACATCGATTGAACGGGGAATCTGATTAGCGTATCTTAATACGGGAAGAGTAGGTTTCATATTAGTACTAGTGAAAATTAATTTTGGATTCGGAATTTTTGGATAAAATATTGTTTGACGCCTTGTTATTAGTTAGTAGAGAAACTTAATTTGATTAGTTATAGATAAAGAAATGGTATATAACAAATTTTTTTTTTAATAGGGTATCTATGATTTTACCTTGCATAATAAAATCTGATAATATCATATAGATAACAAGTCATTACAGTAACAACCCAATAACTTTATCCGCCACAGCGCTTGTACCGCTGTCCGAGTTTGTATTGTTATGCAAACACCACGCTCGTCAGCATTAGCTTTTATCACTTTATCAGATTTGGAAATTTAAACTTATTATGTTATCATTTCCATTTCATTGCATTATATTGCATGCGGTTATAGTTGCAGATTTTAACTTAATATAATGCATTTAAAATTAAACCTTCCTTTTAGGTACACTAGGAACCGCTTTGCACGAGTGTAGGTAATTAATATTTAGAAAACATTAAAGTTAAGTTAATTACACTATTATTTTTCTTATATTATTATGTGTGTCATACCTACAAGCCGACGCTGAAAAACATACCGAACAGACGGAATCGGTTTAAACAAACGTAATGATTTTTAAACGAAGCTCCCTTTAATAAGAAATATTTAAGCATTGTACCTATACCAATTAAATGTATGCTTTATCAAACTGTATCTATTATCAAGTGCAGTATTCCGATTGTTTCTAAGCACATATCCTTTCTAACTCGGAGGCTTTGACGCCGCAAGCAAATGTCGCAAACAAGGCAAAATATTCTTTAGGCGGCTTATGACCTAGTTGTCACTATTAGTTGTTAGTCACGGGACCGGGCTGAACCACCTAGTTGGTGACTTTTCTAACAAGTAGCCTATATTTTCGATGATGATCAATACTAAAAAAGGACTTCAAGCTGTAAACTAACGCAAAAGACGTTCATAGTTTGGACCACACGAAAAGCACCATAAATAAAAAAGGATAATTAAAATTGATTCAACCAGTCGTAATTTCTGAGGTAACAAAAGTTCAGTCGTAACAAAGATAAAAATGCAATTAAGTTGAGAACCTATTTCTTTTTTCAAGTCAGATGAAATCTCCTGACGTGCCACACACACGTCACTTGGCACGTTGTAAGTTACAGAATTGCCCCGCTGTTCGCTGGGACGGCGGCGAATCCTCACAAAATGAAAGAGAGGTCAAAGCTCGTGGGTGATTTCAAAGGGCAAGCGATGTAATTAGACGGATATATTCAGTATTTTGTAACTTGTTTTGCAAAGTAAGAAGGTTTTTGGTTCATTGCGTATAAAAGTAAAAGCACTGACAATGAGAAGAATATTAGTTGTTGGATGGGTACATCGCACTTGACTGAAGCCAAGCACTTTCAAGATTAATGTCGAGTGTCTTCGCAATAGTCTGGATGTTTTATTCAGTTAAAACACTATTACACAAGATAGGTGTCGAGTAGCAGTGTGAAAAGCTCTTAGTTTTTTACGCAATATAAAAATATTAAGAATCGTTAACGTTACAGGCGTTTACAGGCATTAAGTTCATAGCTAGCCATAAATCTCGCGAAAAATAATTGTATAAGTAGCTAATAAAAAAATTGTAGAGCGTTTATAAATGAACGAATGATGAAATTAATTAATTTATTTTGCGTTTTTGAGGGCTTTATTGAAGTTCGATGTCGCTATGATCCTACAAAGGCATGCTTCATTCGTTTAGTGGTGGAGAGATATTTCAGCGCAGTTGTGGAATAATTGAGTTTTGTATGGAAGCCACCGGCTGTGCTCTGATTCGCGTGGTTTCATTCGGGTTCCATTGGATAATGTAGCATTTTATCAAAAATCTGCTAATATAATGTGATTTTATCTTTCTAACATTTATCTGTTTCACGTGTTACTATTTCTATCTATTCTTTTTATTAAAAATCAGCTTCAAGACATGCGTATCTTAACCTTTGGAAGTTTTTCCATCATTATTTTTTGTAATGAAGTCTTAAAATGCAACCGTGTGACGCACGCGCAACGAGCAGGTCACTAGACAAAAGCTAGCACTAAATAGCATTAGACACATCGCTGTGTACGAAAGTGTAAAGAAATTGAGTAATTGCCGTTTGCAAGTACTTAGGAAGTGTGTCGTGAGCGAGTGATGCGAGTGCCGCGCCGAGCGTGACGGAATGAGCCGCTGTGGGAACACCTTGACATACCAGGCACAACACACAATGCACCTTTTTTAGTCTACACCCATTAACTAGGTGAACTAGAAGCTGAACAATTCTATAAACCGCAAAAGAAATGGTGACCTCGAACAGAATAAAATACAAGGATGAACGCCTTTTGTTTGTTTTTGTGATTGCGGAAAACGGGAAAATCTTTTTAATATTTATGGCGAGGCTACCTTATGGCAACTTCCGTTCTGGTTTTACACAGCTTTGCTAGACTTGCGAGCGTGTGCGGTGGTAGCCCGGGATTTGGCGGGTAGAAATGAAAGATGCATAAATACTAGAGCATTAACAAGAAACGTGGGGTGAACCGCGCTTAGATACCCACGGTGCAAACTATTCATAGTTACGATGTTTCTGTATCTTGAATGCGGACGTTTCGCAACGCTCATTTGTGAATCTGCCTCAAACACAAAAGCGGAAAATTAAGAAAGTGCCATCTTCATCGCTGGTGATTTCCCACTTCCAGCGAGCAGCTATAATGGGAATTGGTGGATATCTGTGAAGTGGCGGTCGTGTTTTGTTCGCGGCGACGAACAAAGGAAGCGCTTTCACTCAGCAGTTTAATATTTGCTGAGCAACACTCGGACAGCCGGGTTCTAAACATGCTCGGGAACTAAGATGGAGTCTAAGTCTTTCTTACAATAATGAAAATATTATAGTTCAAGTACATATATCGTAAAACGAAGGGTGCCCCGTAGAAGTTTGAATTAGGTATTTGTATGATATTTAACAAGTTTCAATTACTCCACTGCACTGATCAGTTTTACAAATAATCTGCCTCGTGCATGTTCATTCAAAAAACCTCATAAGCGGTTTTATTTAATAACTTATTTCCTTACACGAGTAAAAATAATTACTTTTATTGATCCCAGTTCCTTTTCGCTCTATTACTTCATTAATATATGGAATACTTTGCATACATTTTCAACCGGGACGACCGCGTCCCGACCCCGGGAACCGTAACCAAGTTCCCATATTAACATACATCTTCCCCGGCGTTTCCAGCACTATTCTATTTCGTTACCAAAACAATTTCAACTATTTACATTACTCACCCGTTGAAATATCTTTCCTTTACGGAATTCTCCGTCCGTTTCCCGTATTCAAATATTCACTATAATTTAGTCCTAAATTCGTGTCAGATTTCCGGGAGGCTACAGTTGTAATGTTGCCAGTTATTCGGAATCGGCCTTATTATGGCCGTGCAACAATTTGCCTATCGAATTCCTTAGTAAACGTTTAAAGATTTGGATTATGAGTATGGGAAGCAATAAATATTATGGAATTTTACTAAGGATTTGAGTATGGTTATTTCGTATATATAAGGAGAAAATTTTGAAATAAAATATCCTTGAGAAAATATTTGATCTTGTCACCGTAGGGACCGTATTCCAAACAGCGTCTGAAACTGAAATTCTTGCAAACGTCGTTCATTACAGTAATGACATATAAGGGTCGCTCCTTTGAATATCGACACGACGTAAGGCCGCGGACACATCTACAGTTTCAAACGGACCGTTCAAATAAGCGCCCTAATTGAAATTGTTTTCGGTACGGACAAGGTAACAAGACAAAATCGTCTGTCAATACCTCTTTGTGTGGGTGGTCGTTAAACCGTGGCGTGACGTGTTTCGAATCTCGTTTTGTCCGTGACAAGTGAACTGGAGGTGACGGAGCCGATGCTAAAACGAGATATAATATACTATTGTTGTAACGAAGTTCGGGATGCGGGGGGGGGGGGGCGTGTCGAGAAAACTAACGATGTCTAGAATGTCATAGACAGTTCCCGTGACAAGGCTTTTGTGAAAGTCAAGTCGAGGTCTACCTTTACGTTTATATGATAAGGAAGATTTGTTTGATGTAACAAATATACTCTTTTTAAACCAGATTTAAGAACAATTTTTTCAATCATGAAAAAGGCTGGTTAATAACAAAAATAATAATAATAAATTCAATGACGTATATCTAAAACAAGTCACGACTGCGCAAGTAAACACTGGCAACATTATTTTTCATGGTAAGGTCGGCTGCAATAATTCCTTAATTGATTTAATAAGGTGTTTGTTATGTACCGAGCCGTTAGCACGTTTTCCCCGTGATTGCTGGCGGTTGCCATGGTTACAGTGACGTCATACCAGCTGCTCGTGGTCGGCGTCTGCTCGGATGGTTCGTTTCAAGGAGGAACTAGTGGTTTTTACCAGACACGAATACGCACGAAATTCGACTAGACAGAAATTGTTATTTATATGTTTTTAGTTCAGCAGCCAAAGATAAAAAAAACGTACCTATGCCAAGAAATATTACTTGAAGATCTCGTTGACCTCATATCCTTGCGATGGTAGTAAATCTGCAGTAACGTGTATCGGGACAACAATCTGTACAATAGATTGAGGAAAGTGTCGCCTCCCACGCACGCTGACGTCGATCCGTCAACGTCGGGGGACCTTCTAAACTGCGATCTTTAGGAGGCAATCGAACACCCCGCAACACCGCACACACCGCCCATACAGTCTCCATAGATGCCGCGGTGGCACGGTCGTTGCGGGGGGTACAAGCCGCAACACAGAAAGGAATTGATGCTATTACTCTTGGTAAATGCAATTAGACGGAGCAATTCTTTGTTCAGCTAACGCGGCGCTGACATTGTTGTACTTGCTGGGGTTGGGTTTTTCAATGGCACGGTCCCGCTGCGGATGGTTTCATTTAATTTCTTACTAAAGTTGCTTTCAAAAGTTTAGAAAAACAATGTTTTGGTTACCTACTGTCTTGTATGCACAGTCACTGTCTTCAGATTAGAATGTAATGAAGGAATCTAATGAATAATTAACTCATTGATATAACTTTAACAGACTCTACTACTCATTTAACTCTATGTAATTTCAGAAGACTGTCAGAATTGTGCGAGCCCAAAGACGTAAGTAACGATACCTACGTCTCGTTCGCACACAGACATATCATTCGACCAACGTAATTAGGGCCGCGCATTTTCCCATTATTTTTTCTCTTTTACACCAGACACGACTGAGTTGCTGTTGGAAATTAAATTCGCCTCGATGCTAGCGAAATCCATCAGTCGCTGAATTATTCAAACAGTTTATTGGACTGAACGAATACGTTTAAACATTCATATTTGTTTCCAATTTCGGTATATATCGGACCTCTAAGCAATTATTTTATTTCGAATTCCGAAATGACTTTATGCTGGCCGTCGCTTCGGATTTTTATGGACGATACGGGAATAAATCCGTTTATAAATTACTTTATATCCGTATGAATAAATCCAGTAGTGGAATTATATTTCGGATCCGTCACCGATGCCAATTAGGATATGGAATCTAAATCTGGATGTGATTAACATTTTATACAAATTTTAAGATTTTAAACACGAATACTATGTTGGACTTTGAAATTTTGCTTCATATTCTAAATCTGCAAAATTTAGTCTGATAAACTAGTATCACCGCTGCAATGCTTAATAAACGTATCTAACATAAAATTTGACTAATAAACTGAACCCACTATAACTTACATACTTTAAGTTTAAAATAGTAAATATGCAGAACCTGTGCATGCTTCCCGCGGCCCGGCTCCACACGACCATGTTTACAACTTGCAGTGACGTATACTAGGTACTTATATTTTACAACGGGAGTTGTGATTGGCCGGCGATTTTTTTTGGGGGTTAAATCGATAATAGATTTGAAAAGATATTTACTTATTATTACTTATAGGAAATAAAAAAAGAAACGCTTTGCAGAAATTGGAAGTTGTATATTAGCGGTTTTTCTGTAGTTTTATCGATTAAAAAATAAAAAAATGAAAGTATTTCTGTTACCAAATGTATCCTCATCACGATGCTAAACATCTCACTGGCTGCCGGTTGATATTTAGGATGGTTCGGCAACTGTCGGGCGTCGCCGGCGTCGTCGCGTGCGCAACTTCTTATCATTGTTCTAACAATTAGAAGAAAAACCACGGTACTTGATATTACGGGGATTATTTTATAATATTCTCTGCTATCTGTTGTATAAAAATAAAAGTATTAAGGTCTAAACAACATTGTCTTTTTTCCTTTTAAAATACAACATGTTGTACAGGGTGTACCAGTAAAATGTATACAGTATTTGTTTCGTTAGCCTCCATTTAATCCGAGGAACATGAATAAAAGAAATGTTTTAGGCTTAACGAGGCAATGTAGTGTTAAATTTACTTGCACTGGAGAAACATTCACTGTTCGCAACCGAGATATTTATTTAGAGGGTTTTACTGTGTTTGGTGCTAATATGCAACTAAATGTTGAAGTAATTGAAAGAAGCCCTTAAAATATGATAAATATAGACTTAAGACTATGAGCTAAAAGAAGTGAGATACTGTAGGTATAAGCCAACAAGTCACGAATAATCTTTTTTTAACGACAAGTCGGCCGTAAACAATTAACAATGTTATCAATGTAGCCTAAGTACCTGCTAAAACTAAAACTAATAGATTTATTCAAAACTTTCCCCGCAATGAAATGTATCACAAAATGGAGTTCATTGTACAAAACTAATGTAATTACTTTTACTGTTCGTTGATAAAAAATATAACGCTTGTAAAAACTAACGATTTTATCTGCTGAATAATAATAGTATTGCGTTAGCGACACTCGCAATAAAAAATAACATTATAAATGTGGAACGCTTTTAATATGTAACGACAATGGCCACAATGAAACTACAATACGCAGGCTGTACGCGCCACTTCCGTCCTTTGCCTTTTTGGGTAAAAAAAAAAAATTTTTTTGTAATCTGTTGTCACAGGATCGATGTCCACAACACAGAGTATAAATAATGACGCGGCACATCGCGCGCGATCTGAATTTTTATGTGCAATTCAATTTTGTTTTCGCATCAAAACGGTTGCAGTGTCGAGCTAACGTCATTTGCCTAAACGATTCTTTATTTATTTATTATTTTTACACCCTTGTAGGGGACAATGCGGATTTGGCCGATGTCGAAACAATGGTTGGAAATATCGTTAAGTCATGTTTGATGCATAATTCAATGTTGTCTGGGTCGAATAGGTGCAGTTGTTTTAACGGTAATCCAGAGTTATGTATTGTTGGCGCATAGGTTATTTGTTGGGGCGTGACATCTCTAATTACCCGGTGTCTGTCTGTTTACTTTACCATCAGTATAATCGATAATTACAGGTAACCAGCGTTTATGTTGGTGTAAACAAGTGTGAAACTGCGGAAGTAATACCTACTTGATTTTCTTTTTGGACTGACCTACTGTTAAGTCCGGCAAGCAGAGATTACGTGTTTAAAATCATTTGTTCGGAAAAGTAATTTATTAAGCTAATTAGGTTCCTTTCAAATATCTCTGTCCCCTTATCTTCATTCAAAAAAGTCTTTTGACTTCATCTCATTCGCCAAAAAGAATCAATTTAGCCAGCGATACATTCTTACATTTCTGTGACTAGTTGCTCAAAGCCGGGGCGGGTGTAATCTATCACGGTTTGCGGGAAAAAACGATGTGCCGGAGTATTCCCCGGGCGGCCGCACAATCGAGCGCGATTGCAATTTTTTCTGCAGCCCTCACAATCTCGCGACGTTCCCTGACAAGCGAGCAGCTCCCGAGGGACTCGGTTTTAATCATTCGATATCCCGATAGCGGAATATCGATTCAGACACACATGTGCTGCAGCCGATGTAAATGTTGCACACGCCTCTATGAATCTTAATACGTGCATCCGATTCTTGATACTCGATTGGTATATTCAAACACTGTTTGCATATGCAACTTCTTGTGTCGGTTCGCGATAGTGTAGTC
Organism: Emmelina monodactyla; assembly: GCA_916618145.1. Classification (NCBI taxonomy): domain Eukaryota; kingdom Metazoa; phylum Arthropoda; class Insecta; order Lepidoptera; family Pterophoridae; genus Emmelina; species Emmelina monodactyla. The sequence goes on along the minus strand of OU745314.1, from coordinate 9,945,985 downwards.
TTGGCAACTAAATCAAGTTTAGGTACTTCGCGAGACGTCGGCCCAAACGCGGGGCTGTTAAAATTTACAAATGGCTCCATAACAAACAGTACACCCAGTTTTCTGGGTAAAATATATGCACAGAGCAGGTAAAGCTAATTTATAATATAGCAGTAAATTATGCCTCGAATTCGGAGTCGAAATTACCTCGCTCCGAGTGAAAACGTTTCGTGGCCCGACGGGAGATAAGCTCCGAGTAAGCGGTCGTGGGCCACAAAAACAGCGACCGGCTGAGTAATGTAGGCACAATAAATTGTCTCTTTAACTATTATATGGAATAAGTTTTCATATTACGACTTATCTTTTGAAGAGGGAAAGTGTGGACCAATTTTGTATATGAGTTACTAGATATGGGATTTGATTTTCATATAAATTCAGTGTAATATAAGAAGAAATCAGAATAAATTCTTTTTGCTCTTGTTTAGAAAGTCTTACTTGCTTTATTTAGTCGTATATTAAGTAGCCCCAAAACTCCGTAGCATGTACAGTACAAGCCGCTCTTAGGTATTTAGTGCTAAACTTGACTTGTTGCACGCTCACTCCACGCCGCTACTAGCTAAACTAATCAACCTGTAGTTTATTGCGCTAAAACATCATTATATTATTCATTATAACACTTATTATTTATACTGGAAGTAACTCTTACAAGACCATCATCCCTTCTATTTTCTGTACGTATAAAATGTGTAGGTATAATCCTAATATCGTGCACTAAATTGCCTTCGAGGAAGAGGCGTTGAAAAAAAGGGAAGACCGGGGGAAATAGCGACATCCAACCAGCCGCCGTCGGTCATTACGTTAATGCGAGTCTAAACTTGATTGATGCGAGCGGCCGATGCCACCAGGCCTTGGCCCACTCCACTGCTCGCTGTCACTTTGATTTACTATTATTTATTCCCAAATCTTCAGTTCTATTGCCGTTTCAAACCGTTTTCTCTTAAAGCATAATATATGCTGAGAATTGGTCATAAAAACCGAATAAACACTGAAAGTTTTAACCATTTTAGTCGGATACAACAAATAAGAGTTAAGTTAAAATGTAAATGTAAACATGAACACTTTTAACAACATTTTATGGCTACTTTATACCAGCATCAGCCATATCACTCCTTAAAGGCACGTTAGTATATCTCGTTAATAAAATGGAAGTATCTTTTTAAAATCTCGCAGCTCGCGTTACGGACATCTCAGGGAGTATTCTGTAACCCTGGTATCGTCTTATAGGATTATCCGGAGCCCACGTCCGAGCCGGCACCGACAATACTATCGCGGGATGGGTCGCTGACCTTTTGACGTCTGTCACGACAATAGAACAAATAAGCCGGCGCCATTTCTGTCCCGTGGACAGTATTAGAAAGAGCGTATCGTTATGTAGCCCTGATAATCGCGAGGTACAAAAGAAGTCATTATTTCGCCTCAGCTAATGTTGGATACTTGTCTTTCAATAGAATACTAAATTATTCTTTTATCTACAAGGCTTTTAGTGAAAGGTACTTTGATTAAAATAACATTATTTTGACGACTATAAAAGCCCGTATATATCTCAGATTTGTCACGAAAAGGCAAATCAAGATACTATTCAGCGTCTTCAATTCCTCAGAGGCGTGTTCGCGATAAATCCTTTCTTATTACAAAAGCTTTACTTCTGTTTATTACTTTAATATATAAAGTAAAAGACAGTGTTCATACATGGAGCAAAAAAATAAAATAAAAAGAGCAAAGAGCGCGCGTTTGCAGTTGTTTCTGATTTATCGGTGCAGATATTGCGCTGTCGAGTATTTATTTGTGTGTGTACATCGCCATCGCATCGGCACGTGCTCGGAGCTGTTATCTCGTTCAATAATAAGGCATTATGACCTGTGTATGAGTAGTGTATCTAACTAATGGATAAAGTTTTATTTTGTGGATAAGTAACGTGACAAGTAGATATTTAGTCTGTAGCTATTGCGTTCTTAGGATACGTCTAGCCGATTAATACATGTCTTTATGGAATTGAGATTGTTTGTGCAAGTGGCAAGGGCAAAGTGTCGCGAGTCAATTATATTTTATAATTGCACCATTAGAATTCTTATCTATTGCAAGTCACGAAGTTCTTACTCACCTTGACTGTGTCGGTCAGAATCTTAAGGAAACCATCCAAAAACAAGTAACCTAATTCTCCCCGATTCGATGTAGCAGCACATTGTGGCGTTCATTCCTGTACAAATAACTAGGTGAACATGAGGACGAGAGGGCAAATGGATTATCTACTTATTAAATATAAAGGACGGCGCGTGAGAGGAAAGAATTAATTGTTTTCGTATTTACTGCGGAAGGGGAAGTGCTTAACTGATCCACGAAGTTAAAGGGTCAGAGTTATTTCTGTTGGGTTCAGTTTGTTTGTTCGCGCGCTGAAAGGTTGGTGTGGATATTGAATTATTAGCTTGGCTAAGATTATAAAAGATGCGTGATAATATAAACTTGCTTCTATGGTAAGAGGGATTGGCTAAACAAAGAAAGGAAAAAGCACCTTATAGTGCTTTGCGACAATGATGGTTATCAATGGCGACGCGTACTGGCAAGGCTCTATAAATGTAATCAGCCCGGGAATGCCTCTTTATCCAGCCGTGAACGTACAAAAACATCGAAAACAAAATCTGCAGTTTAAACTAATCGATAAGAACCTCAGTCGTTACTATCTCTCTTCTGTGCAAACTCCTTTCTCAGACACAAAAACGACAAATTAATTCACAACATGTTACACTTTAGATAAAGGTTGTTTTCCATACGTTGCAATTCTACCGGACGCGGGTTAACCCAAAAACAAGCCAGTAAATTTTCATAAACTAACTACGAACGTGTGACCACCAAACAAATGCGAAACATAAATACGATATTTAAGCTGGTGCTCCATAATGTATGGATTAACATAATTGGCCACTGGTAAAAGCAACGAGGCATTAGGTTTAGAAACTTCAATGCAATTGAAAATAAATAGAAAAAATATATAGGTTTTTATTGTGGGTTAATGTTGGTTATGTAAATATATATCACGAATTGGAAATGAGCTTTGTCAATCACAAAAACACCAAACTCATATAAGCATGTTAGAGCAGAATAAAGTTGGTTATTTTCTCCGCTACTTCCTCCGCTATTGCACCACGACATAATCCACTGGCCAAGCAGACGCCATTAGTCGAATCTACTCCCAGGAATCCTTATAAATTGACCGCTATTGAGTTACTGCGGAACCCTGGGCTTTTTACATGGCTGCCCCCTTTGCTGCACTATCTAAGGCGTCGCGGAACTACTGCTGCCAACAATGGCAACCCGACTCTATGTCGTGTGAGAGAAATATTGCCTCGTCGCAACATAAAAGATATCTCCGCAAATAGTGCGCTTTATACCGGGAAATGGCGGCGTGGATGCCGAACGCGACGGATAGATGGCGCTAGCGGTAGCTTTATGACGATGCAACTTTAGATCGCAGATAAACACCACAATATTCACGTCGTTAAGGTTTTTTCGGGGGGAGCTATGGTAGATTAAACATTTTAGCACGCGCGGAATAAAAGGCTTTTTCCCGTATCAAACTGGGAATCAATTTATGTTCGCTCGTGCAGGTAAAGCGGTATTCATTTCCACCCAACCGGGATTAACTCAGTTCAATTAGTTTATTAACTTATTTTCAATACTGCTACAGTTTTATGCAATTTGTTCCGTATTTTTGGTGGACAACTGCGTTGAACTTTGACCGCTAAAAATTAACAAATGACCATCACAAACGGGTGATTTATGCCAAATTGTGGTTATAACTTATTGTTAAAAGCATTTGGTTGATTAGATGAAACAAAAAGTATTTGAACAATCCCTCGGTACGACGGAGCATTATCGTAGCGCGAGTCTGAACTTGATGGATACCGCGTAAACGCTAACATTTTTATTCTAAACTTAGCTCACACGATGTGAATTCCACCCGTATTGGCTTAAACATAAGGTTTAAATTCGTCTATTATGAGGATGCTGGTAAAAAAGTGGTAGCTACATGGCGACGAAAGCAGAAGCAATCGCTCCGTGTAAGCCAAGCAGCGTGATAGTCTCCTAATGAGAGCTCACCGTTTAGAGGGTAGACGGTAAAAATTGTCGGGATTACCTTGACGAAGTGGAACAGGAATGTTAATAAGTTTTACCTGCTTCCACGACGTCGAAGGTTTTTGTCGCTAATCCGGTCTAAGGGCTGTATTAATTATGGAACTGGAATTTAGTCTTTTCATGCGCTTCTGTTGTTTCCCATCATCGGAATCTTCCAGAAATAAGACAGCTAGGAATTTCTGCTTGAGTTCTAAGTCTGGAACTCCCTTCAGGTTGAGACATGGTTATTGTAAAATACATTTTATCAGACATGTTTAAAGCTTGTTATCAGCTATTTGTTACCCAGAGTAGGTAAAAACAGTTTAAATAGAGAGCAAGAGAACACGGTTCTACCTCTAGCAAAATTACATTTGATAAAAAATACGTAAAAACGCTGTATGAACGTTGTAAGCCGGCTACCCTTTTCGGACAGTTGGTATCAGTGTCGATGTATTCTTGTGTTATCATTTTAAAAGGTCCCACTGCGGCCGACCCATTTGCGGCGGATTTTAATTGACGTGCCCCCCGTGACCCGCCCTTCTGAACACAACTCGGGAATTTGTTTATAAATTACATAAACCAATCCCGAGATACGTCCACGATGGAAACGGAGAATTTCATTATAATTAAGTATCTACTTTCATTCAATTATAAACGCTCTGGTCTTTATGTTTCGGTCAAAGAGCGTCGGTTTTTTCTTTTGTTTCTTTTTGTGTTCGTTCAATAGCAGTCGTAGTGTTACAGCAATCATTTCGCCGACCTCATTAAGAAGTTTAATGTTGAGAAGAAAAATATCTGGTGTCTCGGTCGGCTCCCTTTGTTGTATTATTCTCTCCGCCGTAGAGCCTTCATTGTGTTCCCGTCAACTTGTATAAGTTTTTTGTTTATTCACATCGATTCAGCGTTGATTGTTATTTACTATAGTCGAGGCCGGTGATTGATTCTACGGGTTTTTTGTTGCTGTTTCTATTGTGAGGCAATGAGTGAGTTTGAATTGTGATTTCAAATGGAAGGGAGTTCTCCTTGCTGCATTGTGAGGAATGTTTAATGGAGTTCTGAGAAGAGAGATGAATTTGTGCGATTTGAAAAGTCGTTTAAATTGCGATGAAATACCATCTCAATCATATTGGTTTGGGACTTAACACGTATCGTCCAAGTATGAAACATCGGCGGCAGGTCGTTAGCAGGCGCCGCGTCGTCCATCATGTTTAATCTGCCATGTTCATTTTTGCACTTCCCTATTTGTTCGTGTACGTTTCGGACATTTTGTTTCTGTGCCGCCATGATGGATCGCGTGTACATAGGATTTGTCTAAAATGCTCGATTAATAGCCGGCTATATGTTGCCGCGGTTTTTTTCGATTTCCCAATGACGTATCGGCTAATGGCGCACGTTAAAAATGTTGTGCGAAAGTTTAAAAGTATTTTTGCGGTTGCAGCCGTTCCATTAGTGGATATTATTTTGTGCTACATAGTATTGTGCTGTGGTGGTGAAATATCGTTCTGGTTTTACAATTTACCAGTTTCGGTTGAGATTGTGAAGGGTGATTTGTTGTGGAGTCGGATAGCCGTTTCATTAGGTCAGATTGAACTATTGGTTTCTATTAATATTATTTGTAATATGATTAGGATTCCACGTGCTCTGCCTTAATGCCCGGCACTCAGACGCACGGATGATTAAAGGTCAGGGTCCGAAAGGGTTGGACGATGTTGTTTAAATGTTGAAGTCGTAGTATTATAGCACTTGAAATACATAGAATATTTGCCGTCTCGAATTTTACCGACAGTAAAAAAATGATATCCCGGTGAAAGTTTGTGAGTATGGATGTATGGATGTTTGTAACTCTTTCACGTAAAAACTACTGGACGGATTTGAATGAAACTTTGCAGTAATATAGTTATACATCAGAATAACACATAGGGTACCTTTTTGCGCGGGAAAACTTCTCATTCCCACGGGAAACCGACTTTCACGCGAACGGAGTCGCGGGCGGCCACTAGTATCTATATAATTCAATAATATTAAGAGTCTAAAAACTTTGCTGACCACTAAAGCGATAAAAGCTGTAGAAAAATTTAAACAAAATCCATTAATTATTAGTTTTAATGACTATTTTAGGCCTTAATGCTTGTTTAATACCTGTTTCTGTTTCGACGACAGTTAACACTCTTAATTAAGCAGTTACGTACCAAACAAACAACCCTTTATGTCAACTAAAATTATCATAAGTTTTAATGAAGCTACGGACTTTTACAGTTCATTTTAGTACGAAACAATATTTCAAATGAAAAAGTATAAACATTGGGTTGAAGTATTTTAAATGTGACTGATTTTAAAACGAATATTGTTATGAATCTAAATAAAATGTATTATATTGGTTTAAAACAAAGCCGGTTTTGTTCACTGTCACAATTGAACATGGGTTGCGAAAGAATTTATATTTTTTCGATATATTTTTGGCGTTTCGCAATGGAAACTTTGACTTTATAGTTACCGACGCGCGGTGTACATTACGTTATTCTTTATTTCCTGTAAGACAATAATGAACATACCAGGAATTAAAAACAAGTAAATAAAAAAAGGTTAATTAATTCCACAATACATTTTATGTGTCTATTCATTTTGCTATTCAAGTTTTTTGTCCTATTGTCTAATAGCTAATTGTTGCAGCGTTTTCAGACGTTGGCATTTCTTGATCAGCATTTAAAATTCGTAGCACTTCTTGCATATTAACTTATTATTTTTATAGGCGAACATTATAACTAGCGAATTTTTTATAACCAAAATAAAACAAACCACTGAAATAGAAGCTAATATCTTCCTACCTTACATTATTAACAAATATAAAGTTTATCAACATCGCACAATAGACAACTTTCCGCAGTTTCCATCAATGCACTGCAACTGGCTCATATCTCATTCTAAATAAACAATCCTGCATACAACGGTATTCAGTTAGAGAAACATATTGAATTCGCAGGGAAATTAAATTATTTACTCGAACCTTTGAAGCAGTCTTTAAGACTTTGTATTTTATTTATCAATTACATGTAGTATATATTTAGATCATCTAAGCGGAGATTTATATAATTGATAAGTTATCAATCAATTACAATAATTAAGTGTAATGATAGACGGCGGTGATTATCTTAATGAATCGTGAATTACTCAGATGCTTGATCTAATCGAGTGATTGTAATTTTAGTACTTGACGGGATATCGCAGTATGCAGCTTAGTGTAGTCTAGGGATAAATCGCCACAGCCATTAGGGCTACAAAACTAGATGTGCGTTTATCACTTCGTAACCATTTTCTATCAAAGGAAACAAATAGAATAATTAATCCTAAATTCGTGAAAGAGGTTTGTCTCTGTCCATCTTATGTGGCAGCTTTCGTTACTAACAAACGAAGCATAATTTACAAAAATGAAGATTTCAAATGTAAAGTTTAAGAACGGGGTCAGTGTTTTAGAGATACATAATACATAAAGAAAAAGTAACCCTTAGTGATCCCTTTGTTTGCAGTCTTTTTATCAAGGCCCCTTTTTCCCAGAATAGCGTATTAAGTTGAAATTAATATCAAATTCCAAGATCTGCGTTCTCTCAAGTCTAAGAAAGTTGATTGACCTCATGATTTCTTTTCTGCAAGATGCGCTTTCAGGCTTGCACGTATTTCGCAAGAAGTTGGGTCTTAAAGCACAGAAAACAAAAATGCATATTTTTTGTATTTTTTCAAAAAGAAGTTTTTATGAAACCCTCGCGTGCGAACTCATACTCACTTTGTTTTTATAAAAAAAGCCGTATTTATTACCTATCGCTTTCTATTTCATTTAAACCCTCGCCAGTATTGCGCCACCTAACCCCAGACAAGGGTGTGACGTGCGTGGACAGTCGCCCCGCGCAGTCCGGGTAAAATGGGAATAGTTTAGTGGCGTCGGCGCCGGGCTACAAATTAACCCGTTGGCGGCCGACGCCTGCGTGTGATTGTGACGGACGCGGCGCGGCCAGGAAATGTGCGGTTTGTGAGGACAGCGTCAAATGTAGCGGGTGTATTCAGATTAGGAATTGTGAAAGTTTTTTAAATTCAGGCTGTTTACTAACTAACGATTTTAATATGTTCTAGCAACATTGTAGTGGTTCAGCTTCTTATAAAATGGGATGTAACTTGATACTTATTTACACTTGTCAATTATTTATTTTATAAAAAAAAGAGAAAATATTAAAATAAGTTTAGATTTTAAGGGTCAATTTAACCGATACCACACTCCTCTAGAACACCCTGCCCTACGTCCCATCATTAACCCCTCACCAACCCCACGACACCACAGTCCCACTGCCATAGTCTCTGTGAACACAATCCTGTATTATTTCTCTCTCCGCAGGTAAGTAAGCGATACCTCTGTACAACGCGCTCCTCGAGAGATCCGCGGGTGAGTTTCAGACCTATTGATGTCAAAGACGCGGCTCGTTAGCCAGCACCGGGTAGTTTTACTACGGTTGACAACAAATTACTATGTCAATTATTGGTATTTAGCTTAGTTATTTAATTTAAATAGACTTGATAGTATATATCTTCTACGTATAGTTCATTTGACAGTACCTTGTACAGCAACTTTAGTAAAACACCATTCTGCAAAAACTGCTTAAATTTCACGCTTGACCAACAGCGCCACTTAAACCCTCAGTTTATTATAACTAGAAAAACTGTTAAAAAAGCCGGTCCCATTACTTCCGCGACATTACCGTTAAATGCCATCTGCGTTAACACTCCAGAGTTATACTCGAATACAGGGTGTCCCCGAAACTGCGTCGTAAAGCTGCGAATTACCATCCCGCTGTATTCACAGTGTTAGCGGCTGCTCGCTCCCACGACTTACTTGGATCTGTCCGCGTTTTCACATTAACGTAATGTGGGGACTAAACTTGACTGATTACATACGCTTTATCGCTGTTGGCCATCGAAAACAACGAGTGACAGAGACAGATATATGTTTTAGCTACACGCGTCTCTTTCACACGCGGTTAGTTTAAATTTAAATTCGGGACACTTTTGGGTGTGTATTTTTGGCATACGTCGACATTAGTGCCGGGAGGTACGGGGGTAAAAAGTCGCCTGTGAGATGTGAGATTATGAACTCTGTTTTGTTTGTTGCTTTCGCGTTCCGATGCAAATAGTTGCCTCGCTGAGAATTGTAATTGGATGCTGTGCATGGAATTAATTACATTAATCACAGACGTATAGTTCAGAGTTAGGAAATATTTTGATTATTGACTAATAGTGGTTGCATTTTACAGCGAATGCTTTTATTTTACCTTAATTTATGTTTTACCCTAAACCCATAAATAATAGTTACGGAACATTTATAAGTTATGTTTTATTAACTTTTACGGATTTAACGGGTAACGTTTTAAGCAGTTGTTGTAACCTTATTAATGGTTATTTATTTTACATTATCATTTTAAGTTAAATCTTCTCGCCTCAAAAAGTTACCTTTATTCTAAGTTAAGTCTTTCAACATAACTAAGTTCAATGCAAATCCGCCGACCTAGTTTTGCGTCATTAACTTACAAACTCCATATATTCTTTCAAAGAAAAAATCTTTAACTTTATTATAATATTGAAGTTTTGATGCCCATTGTCATGTCTACACCAAGTCCATTTTAACACCCACAAAGCAATAAACCAAGGAACCCCCCCCCCCCCTCCATGTAACCCGGTGCGCGTGATCATCTCGACTCATGTTGTAATAGTTGACAGTCGCGACTCCAATAATTAGGCAGTTAGTCGCAGCCCGCCGCCTCCGCATGAATAAAACATTGTAGTAGGGATGGGAGAGGGGGTGGGTTCGAATATTACAGAGATATTCGATAGCAACCGTATGAAAAAAGCAGATAAACTTGAAAACTAACTGATCAATAACAAAACTCCGATCAATATCCTTGATTTCGATGATTCGACCGAGTTTTGTCAAATGTTTGGAGTTTCCACTACTTAGCCTTTAAGAAGATAGTTCCACATTCCACATTCCACAATGTATTATACATATTCACCTCATGGCTAAAACATAGAACAAAATAAGTACGTACTCAAAAAGACTAAATATTTTTAAAATCAGTACCAAAAAAATCGAAGACCTAAAGCCGCCTGGGCACATCACTAATCACAAGTACAATTACAATCGCCCACTACACCCTGACCTGGCATCATGAAGCAGCACCATTAACACAGAGGTCAAGCACCACTGGCCAAGCACAGCCGGGTAAACAAAGAGGCGATGGTACACAGGTACTTGTAATGGGAATACTTGCGCGTACTCACAGAATGCATCTAGTAGTGAACAGAGGAGGAATGAACTAAACACGGAGGAGTACACGGTAGGTGACAAAGTGCAAGCAATTCAATTATATGTTTTGGGTGCATGAGTATATACAATAGAAGTTATGAAAAAATTTAAATATCGTAATGTAGAAAAAGTTTGTATTTTTGAATTCGATTTTTACTGTTATTAAGTTTGTTTGAGTTAATTGTTAAGTATTCTAAATTCAGGAAAACATATGCTCAATAAGCTTTTGTTGTGAAGAATGAATTGAAATCAAAATTTAAAAAGTTATAGCCTTATGATTAAAGAAATTATAGATAACTTTAATGCTGCCTCAAATAATTCAGTTTTACTACTATAACTCATCTACTGCAACGTTTGAATAGATAAACTTCGTTATAACTGTTATAATAATGTTCCCTACGTGACATCCGTTTACACAACTTTGACAATGCCCCGAAGACAACGTCAAATATATCACACAAACTTGCTATCCGCCCGCGGCTTCACTCGCATGCAAATAAATTGAGCCTAAATATAATTGTACTGTCACTCTCTGAAAACGTAGCTTTACATTAGTGAAACAATATTAAAAATCGGTCCAATACTTCCAGAGATTACCCCGAACAAACATAACACACGAGCTTAACCTGTTTTATTAGCGTGAATAGTTCGCATAATAGTGCAGAGTACGGGGACCCTAGCAGATGATCTCAATTGTCCCTCGGATGCATCGCGAGGGCGGCGAGAGGGCGCCGAGGGCCGCAGAGGGCCGCAGCGGGCCGCAAGAGGACGCATTGTGTGCGCCCCTCGATGCGCACTCGAGCGCGGCTTGAGATGCGCCACTTACAAGCTGAGCGCTGTCTGCGGGGGTAGGAGGGGGGGTGATGGGATCGAGGGGAAGGCTAGAGGTACAATGATTACTAATAGGTGTTTGTAATAGCGTTATAAGAAATTAAGACTAAAGGAAAGCCAACAAATAGATTTATTTCACTAAAAAGTTGGATGTAAAGCTAGATTCTTCACAAATTCAATTTAGAATATAACTTTTGCGAAATTAAAATAAAGTAGCCTCCAACAAAGCAGCACTTTAAAATACTACTAAAGTTTTAATAACTTTCTTTTCACAAAAAGATTCTTAATAATCCAGTGTTTTATCATTTAAATTTTAGCCGTTCCGTAGCAAAAGTTCGTAGCTGGCAGTCGGCTACGGCGTAGCTGCCGTAGCACAATGTGCTACGTCGGATGTTCGCCGCCGTGTCTGGGCATAACTAGCCCGGACCAGGTTTTATTGCTTCTCTATTTAATTCTGCACGAAAATACTTTAAAAGGGTAACCTCTACCTCATAAATAATTCGCACGTCTACGTTCGCGGTTTGATATAAGTAGATATAGGTAATTCCAACACGAGTTACATTAACTGTCACTTGAAACGTTTGTTAGACAGTAATCAACTGACTAACGAAATAGTGTTATATTCTAATAGAATCTAATCTATAACGTGCTTTAATGTTTAATGTCGTAAGACTCGAAATGCGGTTTTACATCGCTGCGGTAAACACACGAGTGACGTGCGTCTACATAAATACATCTACTCAGACGAAATCGAATTACAGCAAGCCTGGGATTTTATATCTATTAGGCAAGCGCTCAAAGGACCCGAGGCGAGGATTTAGATACCGATAAGTTTCTCATTTCCCCCGAACACGGCCGAGTGTCGCCGAACATTGCCGAGTGCTGCCGAGGACTGCCGAGCGCTCCCGAGAGGGACCGACTCGAGGGTTTGTTGGCTAAATAACACAGAGAGTAAATCTGAGTACAAGAGGCTAACACTCTCCACGGGTGTTTGGTGTTGAGTGCCATCGAGGCTAAACGCAAGAAATAAATTGACAATACTGTGCTTTGATGCCTATTTTTATAATATATCCTTAAAAATGAAGGTGTGTTTCATATTTCTGCGGTATTTAATTAAGTATGTTATGTCCACGGTTTTTGATAAAAATTGTTAAATATTGTATAGATGGGTGTAATTAATAACTGTTCGCACGAGTGCTGGAAGTGTCATCCGAAGTCGCGCGACTCTTAGCGAACTTTACCTTGCATGTAGCGAGAACTAAGTTTGCTTACATCGGCTTTTGTGTACGTTACTTATTTAATATTAAAAAGTTAAAGGTATAGTGTACCTTATAATTCGAGTAAATTTGAAAAAAAAAACACTTAATGCAAAGGCAACAAAAATATTTTTCAAATTCAACTATAAAAAGAACTATTATAAATGTGAAACTTCCGTTAAATAGGTAAATGAAATTTAATATGTAGATCACTACTTGGAAATATGATAGTTATTTACAATGGAGCTACTTCTACCAGTTTAAATGCAATAGCAATCGATGTTTTACCATATTTCACTCGTGCGCATATGAAGCCATCGATCCTGCGTGTGACGTCACGTTGACACGTTTATTGCCACTTTTTACGACACAACTCGTCGACCAAATGGAAGCCGTGTGCTGTCGATCATTCACAGCGGCCGGATTCGAACGCGGGAACTTCTACTTTAAAACTCGTATAGGTATTGAGTTGAATGTAAATAAAAGATAAGATATCAAATAACTGTGAACCGAAAGTTTTAAAACCATAGTGAATGAGAAATAAAACTTTATTTTTGATAGTCCTTTAAAAATACACCACGTAATTTCTTAGGTTTACGCGATCATTACTTGAAATTAAACTTATTGTAACGGATTTTTAAGCGTTTATTTATTTTTATTTCATTTTCCGTTTTTAACAAACATCGTGATTACGAACAAACTCTGTTAAGTTTATTTTCACTAAATACATCATATCAATACTACGGTTTTATAAGAAGTCATACCACTGCTAATACTTTAACTTTAAATTTAACAATATCCTTATATTACCTATCCAAAATAAAACATCGCCCTACCTATGCTTACTCTCGCACCGTCGACTATTGCCTCATTATTTTGACTATTGCCTCATGGCTTATTATGGCATACCCCACGCCCGCGACCTCTCTAAAACCCTACGACCCGCAACTACGTGATAACGATGCCTATCAACGATGCGTATGCGTTGCGTGGCTTTTTCAATACTAATGTAACAACGTGATAGAAAACTATTGCCTAGTCATAGTACAACGAGCCTCAATGATATGTAGAAGCGAGGTGATGACGGGTCTTGTGGAATAGATTTGAGATATGTTTGTGATACTGATCGGTTGTGAGTGAACAAGAAACTAAAGATAAAATTAGGCTGGCGTTCATGGAAATACCGTGAACAATGTTCCAATAGTTTGACGTTAAGTCACCAAAAGGAACAAATGTAAACTAGTGAGGAGTCGCAAATGGGCAACTTTCTTTAAAATATCTTCTGAAAGAGACATATTTGTGCCAACTGTTTAGGTGTGGTCTGGTTTGGCACCCTGAGAATGCACTTTTCAATGACCACGATGTGTACCCAAATTAAGATAATTATCTCACCTTCATTGCCGACGTACTTTGATCACTGATTTCCTCCATCGCTCTAATCCGCAGGTATTATGTAATTATTCGACTAAGTCCGCGCGCGTTCGGGCGCTCCATTGTGGAACAAACCTCCGTACTGTTATTGTAACGGACGTAACTTCGGATAAACGTCAACTGTTCCCCAATTTACTGCGGCACGGAGCCGGTTTTATTAGCTCGTTCCGCATACATTACGCGATACATTCACGTGAACACGCGCAAACTCCACTCTGAATAAGCAATGTATGATTAACGTCGGCTGTCTAACGCTGTTAGTGTCCGCACGGCTCGCATAGATAAAGCGGAGGCGTTGAGGCAAAAGTTGGAGATATCATATTATTTGTTGGGTAAAAAACGACTAAGAGAAGAAGAGAAGAAATTCTGTTTTAGGCTTTGGTTTAATTCCAGTTCATTCAAAATAAAAAAAATCATTACGTGTATCTAAACATTAACAATTACAATATACAAGTGATACTGCTAAGATTTGCACTTTTAATTTTACTAATTGCACATTGCACACATTGCTTAAGATAATTCACTTATGAACATTGTTGAAAAAAAAATTAATGCTCGTGAAACCCGTATAAAAAGTAAAAGTTAACTACTAACTAACAGATAGCGATTTAATACTATGCAATAATAAACAAATAAAACAAAAAATAGTTAAGTTCTAAAACGTTTTTCTACCAAGTTACAAACCTCCTTTAAAACCAAACAGAAAACTGCAACCAAATTAAATTAGTAGTTCCCGACTCCGCGGAAATTGGCTCCGTGGCGGGAACAAGCCGCGGACCGCTAGTAACAAATACACGCGGGGAGGCAGTCGAACTTAGTAATCGGATGATATGGTCTTATGCGGGTTCTACAGTGGCAATGTGATGATGAAGGGGTACTTTGTAGATGCAAGCACAGCAAAGATTCAAACTTATTTGTTATTACTTATTACTCCTGATCCTTGATTTTGTTCCTTCTCTTAACCACACTGAAGTTTTTTACTATATTAAATATAACATGCCAATACTTTTTTCCTCAATGCATGAGCTTCTTTACAAAATGTCTCGCTAAATTCTTGAACATCACTTCACAATCTTAATTTGTTAAAACCAAATTTTAACTATAAAAACTTGAGCAGCTGCTCCATAACGCCGAGTACTTAATCCTAACACAGTACTGGTAATGTGTAACAAATATTTAATTCATCCCCTCACCTCAAATACAGGAGAAGACCCTTAAACCGCTCGATACATACTCTAGTTCTTGTTACATTGCTGTTACTTGCAGCACTAAGGGAGCGTTTAATACCAATATTGTCACACAAAGCCGCAATGGATCGGTACATGTTTAATTAGAACATGGAAGCACCAAGTAATTGATTTTCAACTCGTGAAAGGAAATGAATTTCAATCTAGTCATTTATTTTACTTATAAACTTAACTTCGTTGTTTTAAATTGGTTTGATAATAATGTATCTCTACGTAGACGTAGTATACTAAAAATACGATGCATTTCGCTCCCTACTTCTATTTATAACTCCTTACAACTTCAAAAGACTAAATAAAACGCCACAAGTCAGTACAAATCCACTCCGGAGCATAATAGAAACCGACTTCAGTTTTGAAATCCCTGCACACCAGTATGTATTCCGGGCATCCAATAACTGTATCTGTCTGTATGTCTACATCTGTATGTACACATATACACATATCCTGGCATTTCGTAACGTGTATTTCCGTTCGGTTGGACAGCGAGTGTATTAAGCTGAACCCTTTGATTCCCACTGTGCGTGAAGACTCCGGTCTGGCCTCAGAGTACATATTGGGACTGTATGGAATCTGGGAGTTAAACGGACGACGGATGAGATTGGGGTCGTAGTTAGCAGCTACAGGGTTCACTTGAGGTGAAGTAGGCAGAATTACAGGTAACGGTAAATTTTGAAATAATTAAATTGAAGATAGCTATTTAAAATAAGATTTGAATTAATTTGATTAGAGCTCGGTGGCCCGTTGCGATCTCGTCTATCTACTCGATAGTCGAGGTTAAGCAACGTAGGCCCCGGTCAGTCCAAGGATGGGTGACCGCTAGTGGCATATTATCCCGAGTTTCTCCGTGCTTCGGAAGGCACGTTAAACCGTTGGTCCCGGGTACTTTTCCACTTTGTACTCATCAAGCCAAGTCAGGTGCCTAGTAGTAGTAGCGGCTTGAAAAATACTGACGGTAGGGCGGCCACTACCCTACAGGAATCACGTCAGAGGCCCTAACAAGGCGGTTCCCAAAAATTTTGATTGATAACGCATTTGTTTTCTATATTAATGTGAGTACACAAAAGCTAATTCAATCTAAATCGTGTACTGTTTTGGTGGTAGAAAACTCGTATATCCACGTCTCTTTACTGGCTTTAGTTTTATTGTCTTTATAGTATATTGCTTTCTCTTTGATTCCATCTTCGGAATGGAAGTGCAAATACGGAGATTCAATCTCAGTTATTATTGGAGCTTGATACGTGGAACCGGGTGACCTAGGTCACTTGAACGCAAAATACGTCATAGCACTTCAAAAATGTACTCCACAGTGGTAACGAAAGAGTATTGTAACCTGGGTGATCATAAGCAACTTATGAATACTTATTTAAGTGTCCTGTACCTTTTTCTTACCCTCTGAAATGGATCTCTATGAAGTGTAGTGACGTATTTTATGACAAGACGCAGCCTGACCTAATAACAAACAAGATAGTCACCGCCCCTCGCTACCCCTCACCCCCCTGTACCTGAAGATAGAATCACAATACCAAGGGATTAGTTTAATGGGTGTGACATGTACGAGTGAAGTTAGTATCTGATGTCACTTCGTAAACGTATCTCTTTGGGATTGAACCAAATGTCACATGAGTGAGAGGGAAGTTTAATGTGCACACTGTTGTCGCTGGTGGGGTGTGTTTATAGATGTGTCGGTTAGTGTGTTTGAGTGAAGGATTTTTTTCTGAAAGTATAGAAACTTACATGGCATTATGTCTTTGAACCGCGTGGCATAAGAAAATATTGATGATTTTGAGTAACTTAGTAAGTAGTATAATTCTTAGTAAAATTTGAAATTCAAAGTTTTTGTACATTGAAAAATTAAGAACCGCTGAGTGTTTTTAATCAAAGCTATAAACACTTTTGATTAAGCATTATTTTCGTTGAGGCCCACGTTGCCTCAGATGGTCGTGAGACAAAAACACCAAACTTCTCGTCGTCTTACACTTCCCATTTTCGCTCAGTAGCCAAAAAAGCAAACAAATATCACATACTCCTTACAAATCGTCTCACATGAGCTCCAGTCTCCAGACTACTTTAAATCCAGGTACTACACATTCCCTTGAAGCTGCCATCCACACAGAGACATCCAACACTCGTACGTCGCGCCCGACGATCAATCACACGATACAAACATATTTTATTTCGCATCACAACTGAGACGCTCTTTATATCAGAACAAAGAAACGCGAAGTTGAGAGAGAATATCGAGAAGTTGAATTTTAAATTATTGCAACGCGACAGAAGCGTAGTATTGTCATATCTACTCGTAAAATCAGTTTACGACAAACATTTAAAGATTCTTGACGCTTAAAGGACAAATTTATCTAACTAAGAAGTCGGCAAAGAGAGCGCCAAATTCGCGCCCGTGCTGTCTCGTGCGGTGTTTTAAGTAAGAAACAGATTGTTAATCATGTTCAGGACATTGTTTTACGCAATTTATAAACTACGAGTATGTATAAGAAATAAATCAGGAACATTGAAAAAAAAAATCACTTTGTTCTTTTCCTTTTTTTTAAGATCTCCTAAACAAATTACAGCCCTGACAAAATACAAAATAATATTGTAAGTTGTTATTAAACTTGACTTGATTTAAAATTAATTATTTAGTTTCGGCTTATAAAAGTTCAATTACGCATCTCTTCTCAATTTATTTCTAAAATATTAGCCTACCTTTAGCCTCATATTAAAGTGCGCTATGATTTCGTGATGATAACATTTGAAAGCTAACCCTAAAGCACAATCGCGATGCATGCGAACCGCAGCGCTGCGCGAGACACGGGATTTTCATCTCCCTGTCTGTTGCACTGACGGCCTTTGTACAGACAAAATACTAGTATTGTGGCCGATAATTAGGCTTAGGTTTGTTGAAGATAAACTGACCGAAATTGGTTGAGTTAGTATTTATTTTTATTTTGAAATCTATACTAATATTATAAAGCTGAAGAGTTTGTTTGTTTGTTTGTTTGTTTGTTTGTTTGTTTGAACGCTCTAATCTCAGGAACTACTGGTTTGATTTTAAAAATTCTTTTTGTGTTGAATAGACAATTTATCGAGGCAGGCTTTAGGCTATATAACATCACGTTGCAACTATAAAGAGCGAAGAAATAATGGAAAATGTGAAAAAAACGTGGAAAATTATTCATCCTTAAGAGCTTCCGTTGCGTGCGCTGCCAAAAACGGTTCTAGATACCAAAAATATATTACTTTTTACCGCGGGAAAACTTCGCATTCCTACGGGAAACCTACTTCTACGCGAACGGAGTCGCGCGCGGCCCCTAGTAAATAATAGATGTTGAATTTAAAAAGGGGTTCTTCCCGCCATTCAAAAAATCCCGAATTTAAGGCCGACCACAAAATAATGACTACACATCCCAAATAAAACGAGAAACCTCGTATTTTGATCAAAAAAACAATCGTACAATCTAAAGATAAATCTCTAAACACAGCGAACGGGCAAATTCATTTATTTTCTATTCCCCGGGCAGGGGGCGTGTCGCCAAGAGGGAAGTATTTTTCATTTTGACCGCAACAGGGGCGAAAACAAATATATATACAGGGTGTCCCAAAACTCGACGTCAACCCGAAACCGGGTGACAAGGCAAGTCATGCTGGTTATCAGAAAAATGTTTAAAAAAATCTAAGTCACGTGTTCTCAAAATTATTGGCATTTTAAAAAAACACGCAAAATTTCACACCCTGTGACAGTGTTTTTGCTGCTGTTGCCACAAATGTTCACTTTTGGAAACTTTTTTTTTTGATATGTAACCCTGAATAATGCTTCTCTAAACTGTTATCAACATTTCAAATCTAGCTCCTCGAGATTGCATAAAAATAGGACTTATTTCCAAGAAAAAAATTAAAAATTAAAAATGGCCTAGTTTTAACTGTCTGCATTGAAAAAAAATTGTACTACGCGAGTTTGGCAAGTTGTGACAAAAGTTGGCGCATTTAGTAAGGATTCCAAAATGGTATGACACTTGGCAAATTGTAGCTGCTATCATGAACAAAAAAAATATTTCCATGAAAACCCATTTTTAACTTTTTTTCTTACTTGGTTAAAATTGCAAAGCTTATCGTTGGTTACATTGGAGCCGCTTCCAATTTACACACTGATTAAATTTAACTGAATTGTACATTGTACTGATGTACTCGTCTATCTTTATTGAATGAACAGATTGTTCACTTTTAATTTATTTTTTTTTGTGTGCATTGGAATAAGCATTTATTGTTAAAGGTTTCAATTTTAAATAAAACAAAATTTTAATACTAAATGTTTATTAATAAAATTTACAATAATTCTTAAAATGTTATAATAAGTGTTCGAAATGCCTTCCTTCGGCGGCAATACAAGCGCGACATCTTTTTAAAAAAGATCGAGCTATCTTTCTAGCGTATCGTCCATTATTTACAAATTGAGCTGCTTCAGCTATTCTCTGCCGTAATTCATGTTCACTCCCAATGGGCTTCTCGTAAACTTTTTCTTTAACAGCTCCCCAGTAAAAAAAGTCTAAAGGATTCAAGTCCGGTGAACGGGCCGGCCACGAGATTGGTCCAGCCCGCCCGATCCATCTCCCAGGAAGCTCTTCATCGAGGTACTCTCTTACGGGGCGAGCAAAGTGCGCTGGGCACCCATCTTGTTGGAACCACATTTCTCTGTAAATGCTTAGCGGCACGTCTTCTAATAAATTTGGAAGATGGTTTTGAAGAAAGTCTAAGTAAACCTCGCCAGTTAATGCATCAGGCAACTCAAAAGGACCAATTATTTTGCCATTCAAAATTCCGGTCCACATGTTAACTTTGAATCGGTACTGGGACCGATCCTGTCTCGTTAAATGAGGGTTTTCAACACGCCATTCATGCAGGTTGTGCATGTTCACGTAGCCGTCCTTTTTAAAAGTTGATTCGTCCGACCATAAATTTTTTGTTAGAAAAAGTGGGTCATCTCTGTTCCTCTCCAATATCGTCCGGCAAAAATTCACCCTATTTTGGTAGTCACCGGGTAATAATGTCTGTACTCGCTGTACGTGGTATGGGTGTAGGTCATTTCTTTTTAAAATACGGTGGGCTGAACTTTTGGGCACTCCGGTGTTCGTTTCAATAGCTCTTACTGAAGTACTTGGGTCTTCTTCGACAGCCTGTAGAACTTCTTCTTCCATAGGGTTGGTGGGTCTGCCTCCACCATGCGTTTGATTTGGGAGGCGGCCTTCTGAGAAGAGCAACCGATGCACATTCGTAAACACCCGATAATCGGGGTAACGAGCAGCGTTTGGGTACCTTTCGCGGTAAAGTCTGGCAGCAGCACTGGCATTACACCTGCACTCACCATAAATAAGGTGCATATTAGCGTATTCGCGAGTGGTATACGAAGACATCTCGGCACTTGTCACACACTCACACAATAGTCCAGAGGAAAGCAAAGGTCGTCGTTAAGAGAAAACAAACAGTCCGAATCTAAATCGCAAGCAATCACAAGTCCATAAACATAGCCAAAAGTAAACAGTACGAAATCAACACAAACGAATACGAAAACAAGCGCAGTAAACGAAGGAACGTAACGTACTGACTGGTTTGTAATGTGTATCTACAATAGCGAATACCTGGCGTCACACTCTGTCTCTCTCGCACTTGGTAAAATGACTCTCTCCATCTCAGTCACTTTAGCGTCCATACCTGTCTCGCTCGCACTTGAGAAGGTGACTCTCTCCGTCTCACTCAATCACTTTAGCACAAATACTATCTCGCTTACACTTCCTAGAAAGACTCCTTTGTCACTACTTACAATTTACGACTCTTTGGAAAACCTTGGGCCCATTAGAATATTTTTTAACCAGGTAAGAAAAAATTGTTGAACACTGGATTTTTACGAATTTTTTTTTTGTTCATGATAGCAACTACAATTTACCACGTGTCATACCATTTTGGGATCCTTACTAAATGCGCCAACTTTTGACACAACTTGCCAAACTCGCGTAATACAATTTTTTTTCAATGCAGACAGTTAAAACTAGGCCATTTTTAATTTTTAATTTTTTTCTTGGAAATAAGTCCTATTTTTATGCAATCTCGAGGAGCTAGATTTGAAATGTTGATAACAGTTTAGAGAAGCATTATTCAGGGTTACATATCAAAAAAAAAAGTTTCCAAAAGTGAACATTTGTGGCAACAGCAGCAAAAACACTGTCACAGGGTGTGAAATTTTGCGTGTTTTTTTAAAATGCCAATAATTTTGAGAACACGTGACTTAGATTTTTTTAAACATTTTTCTGATAACCAGCATGACTTGCCTTGTCACCCGGTTTCGGGTTGACGTCGAGTTTTGGGACACCCTGTATGTATACCTTCCTCCGGCGGCGTCGGTCAAAGGTCTATTATTTCAATTAATCCGGCACCTAAACGTTATTACGTTGTTCTCTCCCGAGCCTTTGTTGGAAGTATTGTCAGAAAACACACGCACTGGCCCCCACACACACAAATGAAATTAAATATATATAGTAATAGAAATGTTTTATTAATTAAGTATTATTTTATGAGTAAAGGCGTATAGTAATTATATTAACCGGATTTAAACCGTAAAAAAATCATTTTAAAGCTATAAAAATTACGCTTTGGTTATCTTTATAAGACATTATTGTTTGACGATGTTTTATATCTTTAAATTAAGATGTAATAATAAATGACCACCTATATTGCGTGGCAGTACGTATCTACGACCTCTTTTTGCATAGGACATAGGTTTTCGTCCAGTAGTGAACGGCGGTTGATAGCCCCAGTTGGATGGTTCGTCGTGGTTCCAGTGAGGCCTCGGGCAGGTGTTGAGAATAAACAAAAATATGGATTGAAGTGTCACCGCCTCTGGACATCTAGCGAACATTTTTTTAAGAAACTACAGGATATCAAAACTTGACAAAAGAATGTCAAGGGCTTTTTGCGTCGGCTTTTTTCTCTTGGTTTACCTAGCACTGACTAAAACCGATGTTATACATACTGACAACCACAAGTGTTAGATTTTTTATATCCAATGTTAAATATTTGATTATAAAGGGCAACATAGTTGTTTTTATTAGTTTATTGCCTCCAAAATACTACCTACTTTATGTACAATATTGAAGTGAAAAATTGCATAAATTGCGTAAACAAACAAGTACAGCCCCCCCACAGTGGCGGGGCGGTAACGATGGAACGTAACTTCGCTAAGCAATAAAACAGGCACCTCTAGTTACCGACTAGGGATGATACATGTATATTTGTTTTTGATTATAGGTTGTTTCATTTTAAATGTTAGATTTTTTTAACAATTGATTTATTTTGCAACTTATTTACATATAAGTTTAATAACTTTATTAAAAAAACACATAGAAATCAATATAAGTACCTTTAATATGCTTACTGACAATTTATTTTACAAATATATAAAATTTTAAAATGACAAAAATCAATTCTAAAATAATCGATATACTCGCCGTCCCATCCCTAAAGCCGACTAGTTCCCACTACGACACTTCTAAATAACTTGTAATTCTACGTTTTCAGCGCACATTCGTCTATTACGTTTGCGCCATTTGCTTGTGTACGCCGCAAGCCATTATCAACTCTGTGCAGTCAAATTTAAAGTTGGTTTTTGAACGAGCGGCCGCGGCGGTAACCGTGTTTGTGCTTGACTAAGTTCGGTTGGAACGTATACGGGTAACTGTGTTAAAGCTTTCACAGATATTATCGTAGATATGACGTTTTTTAAATTCTGTATACTAAACAGAGGTTTTAAAGTAGAATATTAAGTACTTTTGTAGTATTTTGAGGTTAAAAATGCCCTTTTTCATTGAAATCCAGTTATTTGTCAAAAAGTTGTATAAAAGACAAAGCTTAGTTTACACGCTTTTTATCCATCAAACAAGCTTATTATCCATCGAGACGTGCAAGCAGCTGGCACGAGCGGAGGACTCGGTCACGTATGAACTACACGACAAACTACTGGCTCCAAGGAGTGCCTACAAGTACTTTATTAATACCAGACTAGCGCACAATAGCTTTATGATGTTCTTTTAGTTAGTCACTTGTTTATTACAAAATAGTTTTTTTTTGAATTATTGAAATATTTTTTTAAGAAAATAGAATTGTTAGTCTTTGTAAGTTGAACTTTGAAATCTAAAGTAATTTTAGGTTGATATTAGAACTTGGATTATACATATGTCAATTCATTCATCGTCATACTACATACATAATTCTTTAACTAAGTATGTAAAACTAACGTATCCATTATATTCTAACTTGTAACGTCCTTAGCCAGCAAGATGGCCCCAATCCTTCGTTACAGCAGTGCACATATCAAATATTCCCCCAGCACACAAACAAACATACAAACAGACGGACTAAATCTGTGCGCGTGCGTCGCTTTGGGGCCGGACCTCTTAGAAACGCAACAAACTAACTGCGGGACAAAAGTGAATATGCAATTGAGTTGCGGTGGATTTGAGTGCAAGACTGGACTGGGAATATTTGCAGGACTAGACTACGTTTTTTAAGATTACAGGTTTAATATTTTTTAAGTCGAAACTTGTTTGTCGTCCAATGGAGGAAAACGACTTCGGTTTCAATTATGCGTAGGCAGTAAACAGTACGAATGGTAATCAGGCGTTGGAGAAAAGCAAAAAAAAGCAAATTAACAGATACACTAAAATAACACATAAGGTTATTGTTGTTGAAATGATGGATTGTTCAGTTTACGGATATTTTGTTATCCGTGCAATGTGTCGGTATATGCCCCATATAGCATGAACTGTAAGCTGCTTCATGCTCCACATAGAACCCCTGTAGCGTGTACACAAATAACTCACATCCTTATTTATTAACTGAAAATGTGTTTTCTTACAACATTTTTCATAGATGCGATATATTGCGGTATTTTTTTCGTACAAACTAAACCTATTGGATGTTTATCAAATATTCGTTGCGTGTAATGTACTCCCGCAGGATCAAATACATCGGAAACCAGACGATTTATTACCTGGATGTCTTGTAGTTGTACTGGGTAATATTGTGGGGAATTTGAATCACTACGTTGTTATACAACAGTTTTTATATGTTAATTGGCCATGTTTATAGGAGGTCTGATCAAAGATTTCGATATTGGTCGATGATTATTATTTCGTTTTATCAAACATATAAAAAATGCCTTGCAAAAGACAGGCTACGCTTATAACCAGCATATTCTCTTCTTTCGTTTGTGTGTCATAATTTTAGGACCAGTCGTTGAACTCAAAGAAAAACACAATCAAACCGTGTAAGTAGTAATTTTAATAAAAAAATGTATATACTTCAAATAGTGTTTATTACAATTAACAAAAATGTAAGTCTACTTTAAACGACAACAGTCATAATATAACTCTGTGCATACATTTGTAGCTGTCACTTGTTTTCGCAGATTAAAAACAATATGAAAACGCAATCACTGCTCTGATTAAAACAATATTTCGCGGGTTGTCGGGTGGAGGGGCGCGGGGGGTACACGGTCGATGGTTGAAGAGGCGTGCTGGCTGATTTGTAATACTATACTATTCATAATGTTTGTAAAAGTGTATATGCATGGATAGTTGTTAGCCAATTACGCCTAAATTTGATATTTGTATAGAATCATTTGAGTACGCACGATTAAAAAATAACTTTGAAGTTGTACAAAAAAAAATGTTGAAAAATCTTACCAAAAATTTGGTACAAAAGAAATGCTATGCAAGTAACACCGTGTAAAGCTTATCAAAAAGTAAGTATACATGTACTTACCTATTTCTGTTTGTCCTTCGTATGTATAAACCTTCTTTTAACAAGTTTTAAACCGTCTGATTAATTTCCAAGATTACGCTATTCCGATATTCCACGTGGAACATTATCACGAGTTTTACATCTTTTCTGCTTTCAATTAAGGCTATTTTCATTGGAGGTGAATGAAAACATGTTATGAAAGCACCCGATGCCCGGGTGCAGGTATTATGAAAGTTTTAGTTGAGCTTTGCAGGAAAACCGCTGGAAATATTTTCATTCCGTATCAATTTTATGTATGGAGCGATTTTAGTTTCATTTTTAATCAAGAATAGATTCCGGAAAATAAGTTTTTCGAATAGCTCTCGGATTTATGGAAAAGTTACGTGTAGTTTAATACTTGAAACTTTACTGGAAGTGGTAATGGAATAACAAACATCCAATTGTACGAACTTTATTAATTATTGCGAGCACTAAGGATTACCTTGACTTTGTTCATGTAGGTATATGCTACGGCTAATACCCGAAGTGCGGCTACACCTAGTTTTAACCGGTTAGAAGTGTTTTTAATATGGAAAACTGTAAAAAAAAAATATACCTATGTGTATAAAAACTGGCTTGAATCATGAGTCGACGGAGTACGCGGGACTCCTTTTTCTGGGTGGTATCAAAAAAGTAACCTAACTAACCTAACCTATTGATGTTCTAACCGGCTAAAACTAGGTGTAGCCGCACTTCGGGTATTAGCCGTAACATATACACGACTAGATAGTAATATCCCACTTTCTCAGAACACATTTGAACTCATTGCTAGCGCGGCACTCGCGTACAGCGCTAATGCGTTTATTATTTTGTAACTGTCGCCATTAGGCAAAGTTTGCCAGTACCAAAATTCAAAATAAGTCCGCTGAGTGGCGGCATTAATTAAAAATAACTGGCAACTTTGTCCAGCGGCGGGCCTCTGTCGAGTGGGAACTTCGTCCAGTGGTGCCAACGTGGAACAAAACATTCCTCGCGTGTTTTGTTCGGCTTTAATTATGAGTAATTGTTAAACATATGACTGCGGTGAGTTTGCTAGTGTTTAACTAACAAACACATTGGAACTCAAATAAGTCGTCATTTGAAAGTGCGCGCGAGTTTTAACAGCGTAGCAGCTTATTTTTGATAATTAAGTTGGCGTGTGTAGAAAATGTACTCGTATCTACAGATTAATAAAGGGACCGTTTTAACTTGCTAGCTATTTTTGCAACTACGAGTATTTGGATAAAAAAAGTGAAGAAATATTTAAGTACGCGTCCCTCTAGGTATGTGTAAGGAAGATTATCTGTATGTCATCATTATGAATGGATATGGATGAAATATAATTGATATTGAAGCTCAGAGCTGCGCGCGATAAAAATTCAAGTCGCGAAATTGTGTTTAAAACATTGAGTGCACTAACGGTAAACTTCTAAAGTGTCATTACCTACTAAAGTTTCGCCGCTTGCTAATTTTCCTAGTGGTAGCTGAACGCAAAATAATTACAAACAATATTACCATCTTTTAAGAAAGGTGGGTGAAAAATCTTTTTGTTTCTGTATTTGACTTAATAATTTATTTCTAAAAAACATAGCTACAGTATCAATCAGTGTGGTTCGGCGGATATATTAAGAAATATTTTTAAAGATGTGGTCCCACGGTGCCTACACAGCCCCGCACCGCACACGGATAAGCGTTTGTAATAAAGTCTTCTTATATCTTGCAAACACAACATTTTAGCTACTTAGGGCGTAGAATCACGTACCGTGGGACCGCTACTTTACCAACCTTACATGCTTAACATCAAGTAAGGGCCTTCAAAAGCAGTACCTATCCATACCAAAACCAAGCGACCTCTGTGAATTGCATACAACAAAACACTAGTCCGCCCTCTACTTTTAATTGCGGTGTTCAACCATGTAATAATAATAATGTGGCTGAGGAATGCCGGTTTTATCTAGTTTAATGAATTCCTCCACTGCACTATATGTTCCACGGAGTTATGGCGACGCCTTCTAACAATAATAACTCCAGGTTTGCGGGTAGATGGAAAACTGGGATGGACTAAGCTTTGCCTTTGTAGGGTTGGGTTTGTTAGGTTAGTCTGTTTAGTTAGGATGTAGCTCAAACTTTTATGAAAATAATTAAAAACTACGTGCGCGAACATTGTTGTAATCTAGATATTGTTATTCGCGTTTGAACGAAATTCTCAAATTATTTTATTTTTTAAAAGTTATGCAGTTCGTGATGTATTGAAATGAAATTATGTTATAAGATTTCTAGGAATATTAGCTTTTAATTATATTAAGCTTTGAATTATGCTAGCAGTATATTCAAGTTATCTTATATTCAATGAAAAAAATAGATTTTTTCTTAATAATATTACCTATAAAGTCAATCGTATCCTGTAACACTTCTCAGAAATTCAAGAAGGGTGTTTCAATCAAAACAAAATGAGGAAATTATTTATAGGGACTAAGGAGTTAATATATTCATCTATAATACCCTCAACATTTGTAATGATATATGTACAGTGTTCGACATGTAGTGGTGCTTCCGCTTCCTGCGTCGTGTGTAGTGCGACGAACGGACGGACAATACGTCATCCCGAGTAATTATCATTAATGCTAAATGTGATCTACCGACGTATGGACGTATAGATGGAAGCGGGTTTACTATAGCCATGTAGAACACTAAATAATAGAGTCATAGCGTTCAATGTTACTAAATATGTAAGTGTTTGATAAAATATGCAATAAATTGAACGAATACTAGGCGATATTCATGATTTATTAATAACGGATATTAACGAATATTGCGCGTTTATTAATTACTAGCTTTCCATCCTGTGGTTTTACTCCAGTTTAATGCAAATCCGTTCAGTAGTTTTGGCATGAAAGAGAAATAAACACACATACTCACAAACTGTGGCATTTATAACATTAGTTTTAAGTACGATGTTTGTTAAAACTGTACCAAAACAAAAAAGTTACCACATGTACACCCACCGACTTAACAGATCAAACACATATACTTGTAGTATCCCGAGCATCGCACGAGCACAAGAAGCACATAAAGCTTGCGTCCCTATACAGATGTCTGTGCGCAGCACACGGCCTATGCTAGCGGTAAGAACGCTAATTAATGCGGGGGCAGGTGCCGCGCCGGGTGGAGTGTACCGAGACCCTCACACGAGGTACTTACTTTCTTAGGTGGTTTATTGCTAGTAAAAAAGATGTTATGGATAAGGAAGATTTAGTTTGGGTTTTTTTTATGAGAGTTAAAAATGAAATGGGTGGTCTAGTCACACAACCAATGAACCAAGCCCATTTATAGCCCTCACCTAAAGGGTAATAAGTAGAGATGCGCCGAGTAACACTTTTGCCGAGTACCGAGTATTACTCGGTTCAATTTTTTTTTAACCGAGTACTCGGCCGAGTAACTCGGTTCTATCAAATTCCCAATTTCGCGCGCGTAAACAAGTACAAACGAACACAAGTATATTAAGAAAAAAAATTGTTGGCAAATGGTGGACAGGGCACCAAACAAGGCATCATAATTTACATTTATTAAATTTTAAATATTGATTATTTTTATTACTGTTCCTTTTGTCTCACTAGTAGGTACTCATGCATTAGCATAATTTTGATTCTATTACTTGAGAATGTCAAAGATTTCCTCAATCAGTACGTTTTGATTAACACTGTTGTTTCAATCAAATCTACCTAAATATATTGATTTCTTTAAACAAAGTATATTACTTTTGGTACTCGGTACTCGGCATTCGTATACCGAGTTACTCGGCCGAGTACCGAGTACCAAAAAACCCGCCGAGTACGCCGAGTACCGAGTATAAACCGAGTACTCGGCCCATCTCTAGTAATAAGTAACCGGGTATATCTATGGTATACAGTCGTGTGTTCATAACGTAACTGTTAAACATATGGCCGATATTGGTTTGTTTTTTATAACTCAAGCGCGAGTGAAGTTAGCTACGTTTAAATATTCAAAGAAACATTTTCTTTAATTTCTAAATATTTGTTAAATTAGAATCGTAATGCTTAATCAATAAAGTATATAATCAACAATTTTAAAACTGCGTCATTAGCTTTTGACTAGACTTTGTCTTTTCAAGAAATTCATTAAAATAGTGTAATAACAAAACTAAACTTATAATTTAAGTTACGGTTTATATTATAAACTATATAACAACAAATAATGATATTCAAGTTCAGTAAACAATCTTTTGAATTGATTGTAAGTATTCATAAGTCATTACGTAACACCCACTCCCAGCAAAGTCACTGACGACCTCGAGCCGATCCTAAAATAACTACAATATTTGATTATAATCGCTATTTTATCTTTTATACGAAAATCCATCCCAAAAATTTACTTTGATCGCAAATATTCATAAAAAAGTTCATCATCTACCAGCTATCAAAATACACAAAGAAACCGAACTTTATGAAAAAACTTTGGCAAAGGTAACAAAAATATTTTACGAAAATTCTAGTAAAACAACCCGTAGTAATAATACAGTTGTTTAAACGTTAAAACTCTCGCGATTCTTCGAGACAAAAGGTAGGTTTTTCCACGCGGCGAAGTTTTTCATAAAGCCTAAACCTATACAAAGTTTGTAATGATTAATGCCAGTTTTTCTAACATTAATTACAGCTTCGCCGACAAAAGGAACTTAACGTTGCTAAGGGACTACGATCGCCGACTATTTCATCGTGACTACACCTACACTCATTACCGCTCTAATCCACGTAGGAATAAGAGCTATATTCGATTGACGGCTTGTTCATTTTAGCTGCAAAGTTACCGCGTCCGTAGGGACATATACTTTTACTTTTTCCAGTTCTTTGACAAAGGAATACCTCTGTTATAATTTCCTTTATCCACGGTGAAGTTTTTGTGGACAGTGGGAAACATTGTGTTTATGCGGCGGGAGGGATGAGAGGCAGGGTATGCGTTTCATTCGTCGGGTCATTTCTACACTCGGCAATAAATATATAAATTGAATTAAGCGTTTTGTTTTGGGGACGATAGCCGGATTTAATTCTGTATAATTTGATTGTCGATGTTTGGACGTTTGTTTTATGCCAAATTGCGTGTGTGAGAGGTATACTTGTTTATTTTGAACGAACTTGTCAGATATTTAATTAAACTATATAATCATCTGTATTAAGGGCGTCATTAACCGACTATATTTTTATCTCGTGACTGAGTTGGTCTACATTGTTTGTGTGGTTGGTCATAGGTGGCTATAAAAACAACTGTAGTCTCCCTCCACTATTAATATGCAGGGGCTTTATCAACTCAAATCTTAGTATAAAAACTGTATTATCCTTCACAATTCAATTTCTCTGTATCCATCAAAGCACAGTCAACCAATTGTGGGCCCCACCAAGTCCCCAACACCCGACTCGATATCGTCCGGGAGTTTCTCTGCGATACCGTAACTTACATAAGTTAAGATTGAAACTGACAATCAAGACAGAATTCAGAAAATAGACGGATATTAAAACATTGTCTATAGAATATCACATAGGTGGTTTTTACGTGAATAATATGGGTGGCTTGCTGAAAGATTGGTATATCTAATATTAGTGGCAAAGCGGAAAGATAATTTTAAGTTTGTGAACCAAACCGGGTTTTAACATCACTATCAAAAAGTACTGAATTCGAGATAGTATTTTATAAATATCCGAATTCATTGTAGGTTAACATCATTAAAGAGGTTCGAGTAAATAAAGTAAATCTTTTTTTGTATCATCCGTTTTAATAATCTTGAGATACATTTAAGGTAAGAATACCAATAAACTCTTAATAATAAATAAATATCTAATCTAAAACAGAAAAGTAAGTTCGGTTTGTTGTTGCACTTTAAACTCTTCATCGATCTATTTTGACCAGTTCATGCAAATCAGCTCCATCTCTAAATATCCTAGTACAAGCTACGTCACGATCAAATTTATATTTAACGTTCAACCCCGACGTGTCTACCAGATAACCAGCTCGATGCTAAATGAATTTATTAATGTGGCTTCAGTGTATTAATGTCGGTACAGCAATACACGTCAGTCAACATGACGAGGGACCAACAATCTCATTCATAGTTTGAAAGTAAACACAGTAATAGACGCCGACGATGGCAACGACATGATTAGATTAAGGAACGACTCAGACTTATACTTAAAAGCAAATCGTTAGTTAAATCAACATTTAAAAGCATCAAAGAGTCAAAGGACGCTGAATTCAGAATTAATTTCAGAAATGCTCGCAGTTAATACCTAATTCACTACTTCAATTTCCACTGTTTTGACATTCGAATTCGACGTTCCAATTTGCACTAAAACGATAAGATCGCCCGCATGAAGCTAATGGGCATATTTGACCAGCACATAAAAGCATTGAATATAATATCCATAATGGACGTTCTGGACTATTGACCGGTGGCGGCTCTCGTCGGCACTCAGCCCCGGCCGCAATTCAATTCATCTGCCTAAAACCCGATAGCCCGCTAATCTGATTCGGGCTGTATTCCACGGGACAAATTGCGTGCGCCTCATTTGGCGTAAAAAAAAAAAATCCGTGCTAACCTGTTTACGCCGGGACGTGATCGGCAGTAATCTTGCGCGGCGTTTGTGCCATTTCCGAGCAATTACGTGACTTTAGCGACTTTCGATTCCGCGGGTATCTGTGGCTGCATCGCGATAGCCATCGGCGCGGGAGGAGGACGGCGATAGTTCTGCGCTATGTCTGTCTCGCTCACTCGGCCAGAGGTCACGCGGCGCTCACGGCGACAATGACCCGCCTAATTACGTTACCGTTATCGAAGGTTACGGCGCGGATGTCGCTCCTGTTTATGGCGCAAATCAACTTACAAAGTATTAAGAGCGACTGCCGGCTGTTGGCGGGACAACCGAACATTCTCGACATTTACTTATATTACATTTATATCGAACTTACTTTAAACAAAGTTTCCCCTGTGTGTAAATAGAAAAAGTCGATGTACTTAACCCGCTTAAGCGAAGTCTCTCGTAGATTATTCGAGAATATTTATTTAAATCAGATGCTATAATTTTATACGTGCGCTGCAGCTGTAGCGGTGTTAACCACAACTCCAGATGAGCAAACCGACCTAAGACGGGTTTACGTTATAAGGTTCACAATTGCATCCGACGGAAAACTTTTAAAGTTATTGCGAAGTTTCATATGATATTCTTATACAGCCTGAAATATAGCTTGATAAATATTTCCTCACATCGGCTGACCCTTTTCCGAGTCCCTGTGGATTTTTAAACAGCTGTCAGACGCGTCTCGAAGTAGTAGCCCCCGAGACCGCCGCTGTTTGCGCCGCTGCTCGCATGTATTATATATGTTACGGCTAATACCCGAAGTGCGGCTACACCTAGTTTTAGCCGGTTAGAAGTGTTTTTTATATGGAAAACTGTAAAAAAAATATATACCTATGTTTATAAAAACTGGCTTCAATCATGAGTCGACGGACTCCTTCTTCTGGGTGGTATCAAAAAAGTAACCTAACTAACCTAACCTATTGATGTTCTAACCGGCTAAAACTAGGTGTAGCCGCACTTCGGGTATTAGCCGTAACATATATAAATCGAAGCAACTCTCCGATTCCGCCACTATTTTCTCTCACGCGGCGGGCGATGAATCAGCCGGAGCCGTGTTTATGAGTGCAGTTGATGTCCCCGGGACATAAATCGCGAGGAACGTGCCAAAAACAACATGGACGCCGCCGCTCACTCACGCGGTGGAACAATCCCGGAGACCAAATTAGGAACTTAGCGAGCTTTGTTTATAGATCCGCTTAGCTCGTTCAGTTAATGAACGATTTTCGATGTTTCACCGCCTCGGGTTCAAAGCAAAAAGCGACTCCTTTGGCGATGAAGCGATTCTATCTTTGGCAGCGCCGCTTTGTCTGACACTCTCTCGACCCGGCTCTTGCTATTAAACAATTGAAATCACAAATCAATGCCGCCGCCGCTTCAGTACTGAACATTTTAAAGATCGTATCAGTTGGTTATTGTTTTGTTGGTAACAAATAACAAGCTTTCGAACAACGTCTCAAGTCAGGAGCGACGCTTCCAACAAGAAATATGTTTACAAGAAAGTTTGTTAACGTGTCTTTTGATGTTGAACTTTTAGCACGGAGGTGGAGACTGTGCCGTGTGTAGATCTGAGATGTGATACACACATTGAAACTCGTGTAGTTATTCAAGTAACAAAGATATTCTTATCTGCAATCGGTTGCAATAAAATAACTTCATCGTATCCAAAATCAAATCAAACAAAATCAAATTTTTTTTTCATCATAGATAAGTAACATATACTTAATGAACGTCAATGTTACAAACTTCGACTTTACCTAACCGAAGACCGAGAGAAAAAAGCCGGCGCAAAAAAACTCCCAGCACGCTTTTTGAAAATTATACATCCGTATATTAAAGTGCATTGAAATGTTATGATGTCGCCATATTGGTAAATCGTGGAAGCTCTCAATCACCTTTACGTGAGAATTTATTGAAGTTCCTATGATAATTGTTTTTTCTGCTGAAGCACACGAACAATACACCTCCAGTATCATTGAATTTCCCGACAACATTATTAATACAGAGTTTTCTGAGAACCACTCGCTGTGTTCGGACTTCTTGCAATTCGGATTTTATGTAAATTTGTTTATATTAAGTTACTTATGTTATAATTGACGATGAGCTAAGGAGATTTGGAATTGTTTTAAGAAGAGCGTATAAATTTGCCTTTCACAGCTAATTGTTGATTTTGAAATTGTTTTTGGTGTTTCTAATCTGGCTTTACTAAATATATAATATAGGCAGAAAAAATAAAGGCTTTTATTTATCCAACGTTTTTGTGTTTACTAGTTCATACACCAATTGTTTTGATAGCCTTAGGGCAGATTTTTCAATTGTCAGATAAATTCTATTCGACGGATTAATAGTATGTTACAGTTGTATGTCGAATAACTATAAATATTTATCATGTGTATGAACTGACAAAGAAAACATGCTTCTAATTATTCGGATATAAGTTATCTGAGACTTGAAAAATCAGCACTTAATCCTAGTTCGGTGTATGGAAATAACTGTACTAAACACCATTATTATATCGTCATAGGAATACTGCCAGTACCCAAGTAAAAAAGCAAAGCATTTCCCCGCTACGCCGCATCAATTTTAATAACTAATTTCAAGCGATTCAGCTTTTGTGCGACGTCCAAATTTCTCGCATCCGCCGTGAAAATTCGGTGGAAAATAAAAAATCCAAAGTGCTCTCGGTCGGCGGTATGAGCCTTTTTATTGTAGAAGCATTTAGTTCTTTTGTAGCCGCGCCGTAACACAAAGTGTGCCTTTTTAGTGTGGTTGGGAATGAAATTTCATAAAATTCCCGGAGCAAAGGCGCCGCAGAAATGCGAGCCCTCCGCTGTACCGCGACGAAAAACTGCGCCCTTTGCCGAGGTCAAGAAATGTCAACCGAATTCCTAACAAATCAGAAGCCCGCAGTGAGTTAAAGAGTTGCTCCATCGAGGGGGGAGCGTTGATGCATATTTAAAGGCTGGAATGTAGCAGTTTGGAGCGTGTCGTTTGTCGGCGGCTGGAGCCCTAACTGTTGCCACTTTTCATATTCATACATAACAAAGCAGTCATTTGTTATTCCCTGTGTGAGGAGATGACGCGTCTTGGAAGAGATTCGCTCACAAATTATGATTAGCTTTCATAATAAAAACGCTGTCGCCGCCCTCCTTTTACTTGGAATTGAGTTTCAGGCGCCCCATCGCAACGATGTGTTATATTTTTAAATGGCAATCATGTTAACTTGACAATGGCGTTGTTAGAAAAAGTTTTTCTTTCAGCATCATTGAGGCACCCCGTAGAAGAAAAGTTATACGTATATTGCGATGGGTGTCTGCTTGATATAGTGAAATTAAAGTATATCAAGCTTATAGGCACCACACAATGAACTAGGGGAGAACCTTTAGAACACCCAGACACGAGCCAATATCGAAAAACCATTTTAACGAAATTGGCCCGACCCGGAGATCGCACCCGGAACCATCCGCTTAGCAGTCCGGTATATATACCGCTGCACCACAGAGATCGTCGATACAGCCTCCACACTGACATGCGACGTGTAACGCCGCCCGCCTTCAATCGGATTACCGACGACTAGTTATACCATGTAATCAACTTACTTACTCAAACTAATTGATTTACCATCCAATTATAGCTTAGTGGTTGGGATCTTTGGTTTAAACTCTTCTAAACAAGTTTTATTTGACAAAGCTTTTGATAATGTGAAAGTTTGGGTGTTTGCTAGTCAATCAAGCAAATATGGCTACACGGACATGGTTTTAAATTTTTTATATGAATAAAATATAATCTGGGATAACAAAACGTTTATGTTTGGAAAAATATCTCATTCCCACGGGTAAAGTCTACAAATCTTGAACACAAGTTTGAATAACCTTAAATAATAGTTTCTTATAGGATTACGTATAACAAAAACAACATAATCAACTATTTAGTAACCTTGTCTCAGGACTTTGCCTTTGAAACTCTCAGCTTTAGAAATTAAGTTGATTGTTAGTAATAACAACCCCGAAAGATTTCACAAGAATAATGCTTTCAACACAAAACTTTTAATGAGATAACTTGCACGTACCACCTCGTGTACTAGACCCTTTAATCAGAGCGTTGTCTAATTTTAATTATTTATTCTAAACGTGTAGCTGCTATTTCAATTTGCAAGAAGATGAAAGAAAACGTGGAGATTGCATCGATTTGCAAAACAAGCTGGGAAAGTAAAGTATTTCTTTTTACATTTTGCTGTTGTGTTTGTTCGAGTAAAACAGTGTCTTTTTTCTTTAGCTACTATTTATTCCAATGTTTTTTCTTAAACTTTATCGTAGATTTCAACGCAATTTTATACTCGGCTACTGCATTTATAAATATTAAATATTTTCCCTCATTGTGTTTCTTTTGAATTTATTGTCAAAATTACGACTTCTTGAAAATTCTCACTACTCCAAAAAGTTTGTTTCTTTGTGTATTTGAATACAGCGCGGTTGATACGTGGTGGTGTATTCTGCAATCATTGCCGCGTTATTACCCAAAGTGAGCCTCGTGGTGGCGTCATTGTGGGAATAGCCCCCTTCGCTAAATTGCGTCGCTTTCAAAGAAACGTCGTGCGTATTCACAACTTAATACTCGTTCCGGCTACAATACATCGTATATCATGCGGAGTTATCATACAAGTTCGCGCGCACAACTCTCTTTGTCAGGTGCGGGGGAAAATCATCTCTGCAAACGTATATTAGCGTATATTTTTCAATAAGAAAAAACGAACGAAACAATTTGTGTAGCAGCTTTCGTAGCAAGGTAACTACGGGAGTGCTACGGCTGCTACGTTCGACTACTAAACCAATAAAGTACGTTATTTGAAATCAGTTTATAAAATTGATTCTCCATTATCCAGTACTTACACTATTATTTCAAAATCTGTAAGTACGTTATTAGACGATGTTTTACGAAATAAAAACTGTTATTTAAGGACAATTACGAGTTGATTTTCTTGAAGCTACTCCTTTATTTGTTCACTAAAGCTATAATTTACTTTGCCCGTAATAATATTTTTTTCCATTTAAGTATGTAATAAAACGTGCGTGTATATACATGGCTATGTTTGAAATAAGTCCTCCATTGTTGTCTTATGTTGGTAGTTAGAGGGTAGGTCAAAGCTTTTAAAATCGAGAAGATTTTGTTCATAAAATCTTTGATTAATAAGTAACTAAAAAAATGGTTTTTTTTTTGTGTAAAAGATATTAATTTCTTTTACATTTTTGTCGTAATGCAATTACCTGGTAA
This sequence comes from Emmelina monodactyla, assembly GCA_916618145.1. Lineage (NCBI taxonomy): Eukaryota > Metazoa > Arthropoda > Insecta > Lepidoptera > Pterophoridae > Emmelina > Emmelina monodactyla. The sequence continues at coordinate 9,909,012 of OU745314.1, read as the reverse complement.
ACACTTCATTATTATAAAAAAAAAAATTTTTATAATTTCACAAATGGGTACTATTCAAAATAAAAGTTGGCAACTTTAACGTGATGAAACGAAGCTAACATTTGCTTTTCTATTAATCTTACATATAAAATTCTCGTGTCACAATGTTCGTTCCCGTACTCCTCCGGTTTGACCGATTCTCATGAAATTTTGTGAAGATATTGAGTGGGTCTGAGAATCGGCCAACATCTACTTTTCATACCCCTAAGTGATAAGGGTTGTCCATCCCTAACATTTTTTTTCAAATATGGCAAAACATCGTTTGCTGGGTCAGCTAGTTATTTTGTAAATCTTTTCCAAGTGTTTCTGCTCACAGCCACAAGCCGGCGCGGCGGCGACCAATCAATGAATTGTACAACTGATTGTATACATATGTGCAGATATTGAGAGATATGTATCCGAAGAGCCGAGCAGAGAGAGATATGTGGTGTCAGGTGGTTTAAGCAAGAGTTATATTAATAATCCTTGTATTTGCTAAAGTACTTTCTCTATGTTATCTTATTTATAAAGGATAAATGTATTGTATGAAGATCCAAAGAATATAAAGAAGTACGGTTTATAGAAATTCGGGAAATAGCGAATGATACATACAAAATGTATATTTTAACTTACAATGGATAGGTTTTGAATGATCTTGTAGAATACTCATGTTTTGTCTTTTTATTTTGTAGTAAGATACACGGTTATTTCTAATTAGCGCATCACCTCTTGTAGGCAGCTTTTCTACATCAATCCCAACAACATTTAACTAACGAATAATTAAAATTAATATAAAAAAAAATAAGTTTTTCCATACAAATTTATTAGGTGCCTCTAAACGGTACAATACTCTACGCGCACGCTACTGACGTGACAGGCGCGCGGGCGACGGGGGGGCGACCGGTTTAGGAACTTCTTACAAAATACAGAGTTATAAATAACAGAGTGCGCAAATTTGTTTTTGTTTTTTTGTTTTTGTGTTAATCATCAAGTTTTGCAAAAAGTTGTAGAACAAATGTTATTGGGATTGATGTAAGGAAGCCACCTGCAAGAGGTGATGCGCTAATTACAATTAACCCTGTATATTAATACAAGTGGCCGCGAAAAGTATTCCCGCGGTAAAAAGTACCCTATGTGTTATTCTGATGTATAACCTATATTACTGTAAAGATTCATCCAAATCCGTCCAGTAGTTTTTACGTGAAAGAGTAACAAACACTCATCCATACATCCATACATACATACAAACATTCACGTTTATAATATTAGTATGATGCTGGGTTTTTTAGTTACCACAGTTTATTTGAAAGTTCATTCCGAATTTCATCTTCAGTCAGTCTCTAGTGTGATCACTATATTTATTTTTTTCTGTTCAGTTTTCGTTGTGCGTCGACAGAGTGTTCACCTCATATTTCACCTCCAAAACCCGACGATCCCTCGAAAGCAACATAATAAGAAAAATAACATTGTTTCCCTGCCTTACCCTATTATTTAGTCGTCTTACAAAGTAAGACTTAAAAAGCCTGAGATTATTAAATTTCCTCTCAGACTGACTACATATTTCGTACAAAATACAGGCTCTGTGAACGTGCAAATAATAAAATTACGTGCCACGTGATACATATAATGTATGGCTGGGTTATATGAAAACTAAGTTAGTAGATGTTATGAATACAGTAACTTTAATCAAATTGTTGCATCTACTTAATAAAAATTGTAGGTATAACATAACTATACAGACAATTGTATAAATTTTATTTAATCTCACTGGCCGCCCGCGACTCCGTTTGCGTGGAAGTCGGTTTCCCGTGGGAATGAGAAGTATTCCCGCGGTAAAAAGTACGCCATGTGTTATTCTGATGTATAACCTAGATTACTGTAAAGTTTCATCAAAATCCGTCCAGTAGTTTTTACGTGAAAGAGTAACAAACATCCATCCATACATACTTACGAACTTTCACGTTTATAATATTAGCAGGATTAGTAGGATAGTTGTTAAAAAGCGGTTACTTTTGACTAAAAACAATTGGAAGAAAAGTTAAGACTTACTGCCGTACACAAAGCTTTTCTATAACTTAAGGTCTAATGGTATTAACAATTTGGTTAAAGGTTGTAATTAGATAACGAAAAATATTAGCTTGTGACGATATATTGTATTTTTAATTAACTGCTACATATAACCAAATTACCCATCATGAAACAGGAGACTTCATTATGTATATATTATATGTACAATCTGATATGAAAACGAAACCTCGCCCCCGACCACACATCAGCATGTGAATAACCATCAAATTTCACACGAGACTCTAATTACAATAATAAGTGAAATTACAGCTGTAATTGTGCTGCCTGTAATTTGTAATTGTTCATTAGCGCTTCTAATGAGAAACTTGTATCAGACCGAGATTGTATTAAATAGCGACATCTACAAATTAAACCCGTATTGTTGGAAATTGAAGGCAAGAAATCAACGCCACTTCATGTTAGTTGAGATGGATGAATATTATATGACGATTTGTGATTGGAGCATGCGCAAGGCACTGGGTTCGTCAGTGGAAACGATATATTTTGCTGGTGTAATAATTTAGTAAGACGTTACATAAATTGCTGATTAATCAATGCCCTTTGCGAACTATTATAGTCTGTTCGGAATTAGATTCTAGAGATCTTTGACTTAACTTCAGCCACAGGTCATTCACCTCTGAAATAAATAAACCTATTTATATAGATCGCAAAATCACTGCAATTTCCAAAGCATTGTCACCAAATCACGTTCAAGATCTCGACTTTAACGTGTTGAATAAATAATCTAATTAACAGATAGTCTAAGATCCGAAACTAAATCGACCTTCACCGGGGTGATAATAGAACGAAACATATTTTATCATGAATTTAGTATATTAGAAAACATATTAAAAATGGGTTTGCTAAAAAAATCCTGGACAGACTATTTTTAATTATTTTTCAAAAAATGATTTTTAATTAAATGTTGCAACATCAGGATAATAAAAAAATTTGTCCTGACTGAAAGTATAAAACGTATAGAATGTGCAGCCGTTGGGTTGTCTACTATTTACCTGGGTGAACTACTGGGTTGTCAGGTATAAACAGGTATATCGATGCCAGTTACTTTCACTGGATTGGATAATTAAAAAAAAATTATATCATCATAAGCGCTGTTTTATTGCGAACACGTTGATATAGGGTTGTCTGCGAAAATTCCGGTCCTATTAGGGGTTTGCGAATTTTAAAGATTTTAATTTCAACGCGCGTGGAAATGTGTGACAGAGAGATCCGAGGTAAGTATACTGTGTAATAATAAAGGACCCAACATCGCAGTCGCTTGTGATGGGACCCTGCATAGTAGAAAGTGCGCATGCTCAGTGTGTAAACTATGGAGGGTAGAAGTACCTCTACTACCCTTCATATAGTAAACAATGCGTGTTATTTTGGAGCAACTGATATTTTAGTTGCAAAAAAAATAATTAATTAATTGCATAATAATTAAATATATTTAATATAAAACAATATAATATCAATATATTAAGTTATAACCATAATAATATATCTATAATAGACAATAAAAATATCAATTACTTACTTTGAAGTAAGTATTTTTGCTCTTTCTGGAAATAGAAACAAAGTGGACAGCCGAAAATTCAAATTAAAAAATAACAAAAAAGATAGACTAGACATTTTATATTACGATTTAATTTTTTTATTACAAAACAGTATAAATACAAAAATAACATTAATGAAAAATATATTCTAATAAATATTTTTTATTCAATATCTGATTCATCAGAAGTATCATTTTGACTCTCGAATTCGTCTGATTCATTAGATTCCTCCTCACTTGCGCACTTTCTACTATTCAGGGTCCCATCACAAGCGACTGCGATGTTGGGTCCTTTATTATTACACAGTATACTTACCTCGGATCTCTCTGTCACACATTTCCACGCGCGTTGAAATTAAAATCTTTAAAATTCGCAAACCCCTAATAGGACCGGAATTTTCGCAGACAACCCTATATCAACGTGTTCGCAATAAAACAGCGCTTATGATGATATATTTTTTTTTAAATTATCCAATCCAGTGAAAGTAACTGGCATCGATATACCTGTTTATACCTGACAACCCAGTAGTTCACCCAGGTAAATAGTAGACAACCCAACGGCTGCACATTCTATACGTTTTATACTTTCAGTCAGGACAAAATTTTTTTATTATCCTGATGTTGCAACATTTAATTAAAAATCATTTTTTGAAAAATAATTAAAAATAGTCTGTCCAGGATTTTTTTAGCAAACCCATTTTTAATATGTTTTCTAATATACTAAATTCATGATAAAATATGTTTCGTTCTATTATCACCCCGGTGAAGGTCGATTTAGGTTCGGATCTTCTACTAAGAGGTACAATTTAAATGTATACAGTGATTAGCAGATCCAGTGAACATTAGCGACGTCTACTGCCGAGTTAATTAAAAAGAAGAAAACAAAGACGCATCGGAGATCGCTCATTATCTTTAATTAACTATTCTCGAGGCAATCGGTGATTGTTTTGTTTAATTAGACATTTAAAAACACTACCTTGTATAAGGGAAGTTCTGTTTACGTAAAGACCATGTTCTGATTAGTTAAAGTAGTTGCTATGGATTAGCAAAATTTAAGATAGCTATTATGAGAGTAAATATCTTGTTGAAGCATGCAATTTTATGAAGAATATCTATACCGGGTGTAATCGTTAAGTGTGCACAGGCGATTATTCCATAACTATTACAGATATCAAAAAACTTTAAACTGATATCGAAAGTACTTTACCTAATAAGAAAAATAACACTAATAACTTTTAAGATGTACATTATCCATCAGTTATCTATCACCGAGTGAACTGTAGCAAGTAGAATTGATCAAGCGATAACGTTCATGTCTAGTCCTGGCAGCGAGGATCTTGTACAATTATCACAGTCGTGGGTAATTATAATGTATCTACGCTCTAACGCTCGCATGCTGTCATCGACGAGGTGACGCGAGCGTGCGAGCGTTACGGTGGAGCTTTCTTGATATCTTTTAGCGAACTTGAGTATTATTATTGAGAAACAATATTTTTATCAGAAAAGATTTTTTTTTGTAGTTACAACAAATAATAGTTTGTCAAAGTTAATACCGCTGTTTTTAGAAACTGTAGACAAAATATCAAAAAGTAGAGGATAATATTTTAAGTATACATTATATAGAGGTATACCTATCGTCTTGTCTTTAGTTTGGTATCGATGTTTTGGCTATAAATACAATTCAGTTAAATTGAACAACACTATTTAATTCTCTAACTGCAGTTCAACGACATGAATACAGCCAAAGTCGCCTCAAACTCAACTTGTACTTGTATCGGCAAATAATCAAATTGACTAAACACACCAGCAAGTAAACACGCCTTCTTGAAGACGTTACTAGTGTAACTAGCAGTGCGATTCAATACAAATTTGATGAATAAATTAATAACTTCATACGATGTTTAATATAGTATGTATTAAACGTTTACGCGCTCCAATTTGTGGTAAATATGTAATGTGTGTCGTGTTGATTTAGGATATTATGCTATTAGGTATCTTCAGGCTGTCCGCGTGTGTTGATTATCAAATTAACGTTATGCAATAATAACATCAACTGTTTATACAACGTAACTCTGTTAGTTTTAGTAAAGTGGCAAGGCAGTGTTGCATGTCCACCTTTGTAACAAATACACTTGATGATTAATTATTTTTCAACAAAAAACAATAAAATAAGAAGCCAGACACCTAAAAACTCGTGGGTCGATAAAATAACAAAGTGCAATTATATTTTTTTATTTATCCAAGCTGGTGACTTAGCGATGACTTCATGGTAATTTTTCGCGATATTTAGTCTTCAATAAAAATAAAGGCTGTATTCACTGACTGTGAAATTGAATATAGTCCAGCCTAATGTCACGTTTCATTATGGTATAGTTTATTTTTTATAGTGTGAGCACATGAGTAAAGAAACTGAACAGAGACAAAGCTACATACGAATGCGCTGTGACAGGTACATCACTACAAGTGCAACGCGTGTGTGTGCGTGACCACTGGCCGCTTGTCACGTATGAGCCGAAACCGCTTGAAACTAGATCAGCCAGTGGTCAATCTCAGGGCGTGCAGGCGTGACGCGACGCTCGAACGTTGTGCGTGTTTTGTTTTTGTTTTCGAGTTTCTCACATAATACGTAGTTATACTTTTGTTTTAGTATTTAAAAAGTTTTGTAAATATGGTTGTACATTGTACTGTGTGCATGAATAATAAGTTTTTTGATAATAGGTACCTCCTGACAATTTTATTGAATTTGTTGAATTGCTTGAGCAAAAATTTCGCGAATATTTTGATCTTCATATTAAAAATGTTAATATTGGTAATGACATATTAGCACGTTTGCAAGATTGTACATTTCATATGCCATGTGAGTGTTTCCCATTGGTTTATTTGAAAAAACTTTATATTAGATTTAGAATTTATCATTCGATTAAAAGACACAACAAATTATTAAAAACCAAAAGTAATAAAAAAAAATATTTAGAGTATGTAATTTGTAAAAAAAAACCTATTTTAATAAAAAAATTGAAAAATAAGTACATTTATATTTTTAATTTATTCAAGTGTGCCAACCCTACCAAAATAGGTATAAATTTTGCTAGCTCTTTAGAAGCTTTGTCTCTGTTCAGTTTCTTTACTCATGTGGTGTGAGTCCGCCACCGTTGCGGTCAACAGTGATGACTGATGTCAGTGGATGCGACAGTTGATGCAATAGTAGGGCGTTATAAAAACACCGAGCGTGGGGCGTGAGGTTTAGATGGGATGTCAACTAAACCCGGAAAAAGTCTGTCAAATCTGACGGGACGGATATGACGTCGTGGTGGCTTTTTTATTAATGCTAGTGAACGTAGTTTGTAGTTTCATAGCTCCGCGATCTCGCCATTTCGCGAACGTTAGGAAAAGAATTCAAGTAACTTTTAACTTTTTTTTAGTAAGTTCATGAGTGATCTCGACGCAAGCGGCTCTCACAAACAAGTATTTTACAACTGACTTGACTCGGAATTTTATCTATTTCACAAGTCTCCTTATGTGTGATTAAGACATACTCAAATGGCATAAAATACCTTCATAGACTTTACGATATCAAAATAACTGTAAAACTTTATAATTTTAGCTACAACAAAAAGGTCCAAAAGTAACTGTCAAAGTAGAAAATAAAACACGAAATCAAAGTGTTTACTCTCTTTTCAACGCCCAAGTCAACATTGTCTTCACAACATACCCTTCAATATATAACACCCCCGACAAGCCACCCCCACAAACAGGATGTATTATATTAATATCACATATCACATCCGGGAAACAATTATTACGTCTACTGAACATTTAATTAATTACCAACATTATTATGTTATTTTTCCAGACAGGGTCTCAGCGTTGAAAGAAAATCTCCACAACTAATAATTTCCTCTAGTTAGCGGTATTTTCCTGTAAAGTGTTTACTAATAAATATCTTTTCTCGCAAACTCATTAATTAGGCAATTTCAGGCTTCTATAATTTCGCAAAGAAAATAAAGGTATCATTTAATAAGTAACTAAAAACATAATTACAAATGGCGTTTATGAAATTTTCGCACGGCGATTTAGACTGTCCCGCGTTTGAAGCCAACAACGGATTCTTTAAAAAAAAAGTTAACTATAGTTTTTCTGAAAAATAAACAATTAATTTTAATAATGTTTTGTTTCTCTGCTATTGAAAAATAACAAAATATTCCACGTGTTTTATGATTACTCGTGTAAATTCCTGTGAGAGGCACGAAGCTATTTCATTTTGTTGTTTATTACTATTTTATTTAGACTTTTAATTTAATTTTATAACTTTAATCCCTAGTATCGTTACTAACAGAGTAGTAAAAATACTAAGAGCTCATTTACACGATACCATTTTCTTGCACGTTCAATAGCAATAATTGAATACAATAGTGGAAGCGCAATATTTGCAATCAATAATTGTAAGCAACTGTTTACACGTTGATATTATTTATAAAGTTGAACGCCATTATTGAATGCAAATCTTGAAAAGAAATAATTGCCAGCGTGTTTTGTTTACATTGATACCATAATGGTAAGGAGATTATCGCTTTCAAGAATTGTCTTGTCTAAACATCGACTTGTACGTTCCTGTTCCATTTACTGGCACGTTGCTTCAAGAATTGACCGTATTTGCTCAGACGAATATTTTCATTCAAGTTTTGGACGTCTTCGGATAAAATGACTATCAAAGTCAAGTGACAAACCTATTGAATACAAGTATTGCACAAGAAAATATTGTATGTACAGTTTAAACTGAGAACATTCTTGAATGCAAAACTTGCCTAGTAGAGAAAGAATATGGCATGTTGTTTATACGCTGCAATTCAAGTATTGCTTCGACATAATTGTACGCTACAGGCAAGAAAATGGTATCGTGTAAATGAGGCTTAACGGTGCGTTCACACGGTGCGGTGACTTTTGTACTTAAGTTAAAGTTTTGGCAGTACCTACATTTTTAGAAATTCTTACGAATACAAGGTTTTAGTTTAGTTCTAAAAATTACTTTCATACGATTGGACGCAGAAAAGTGAACTTAAATTACTTTTTCAATAGGTTTTTTTCACTTTGTTTAATATAAATGTTAATCAATATAAAGTATATTAAATTATAATCAGGCATTTTCCTGGATCATCAATAAAAAAGGGTGCACCGGGCCGAACCCCTTCCCTGCCCTGTGGAAGTCAAGTATTCCAGACAACTTGTACTCCAGAGAGTTGATAGGTATCCCACACGCACCCCTCACGCCCAACTACTGGGACACATTAATACCTAGTAAATCAGTTTTGATTAATGAAATGTGCTTTTGTTGAATAAATCAATCGTCGAATATTTCATTGTACGTGAATTTACCACTTCAATATAGGATGGAATATCATATTTTGAATTTATTTGTAAACTGACGAGGCCGAATTTGATTTGTCATATTTGACTATTTGCCTGTAGTGCATACAAAGGGAGTTAATTTTCATCTAAAACTTAGTTGTGATTCCGACATACATTCTTTGTAATAAAAAAATATATTTCGTTTTAAAACGTATAACTTTATTTTATTTTACTAATAATTTAAATGTAAATCAATATTACCATTCCGGATCGGAAGCATTAATGTTGTAGAAAATCGTCAACTATCATCATTCATTCATATATTATTTTCTCTTCACGTAAACTCGTAGCAACAACATAGTGGACTATCTGCAATCGACGTCATATAGAGAACTTACACAGACGATCAACTTTAGATAGCCACAGAAATTAAAGGATGTTTGGTGTGTATCTAAGGTTATGGAGCATTTGTTCGGTTTCATATCTTTTGTACAGGCAATGTAATTTCCAGAGACAAGACTAATTTATGAACTGTAAATAAATAATGTTAAAGTGTGACAAGATGTAAATAAAACTGTAATAAACGACGGCAGGACTAGCTTATTGATTAAGATGTTTTCCGATTGTTACTTTGTCTAAAGTAGTTGTAATTAGCAGTAATTAACAACATATTGATTATGTTTTGTCATTGACGCGCTAACGAAGCACGTATCGAATGGCCTTTTGTTTGAGCAACAAAGGTCGGACTTGATTGTAATTATAGACGGACGATATTCGTGTCAGAGGTGCGTGATTGTGTCTATCAATTGAATGTAATCAATCACAATTACCTGATAGACTAGATTGTGATATATGACAGAATACCCTTCCGCCCACGTGCAAATAAAATAAGCCTATACAGAAGTAGTCTATGTCACTGATAAAGTAGCTATATGCTGGTGAAATATTTTCAAAATCGGTTTGGTAGTTCCAGAAATTTTGTCCACATTCTCACAAACTTTACCTTTTACTGTAATAGTTTTGATATACGATTAGGGAAGTAAGACAGTGCAGGTTAAAAAATGATTTGATCAGTTTAATTGTTAAAAATAAAGGTACTTCAAGAGCTTTCCTCATTGGCAAAAAGTAGTCACTTAGAATAAAATAAATCAGGAATTACTGTTATTCGCTTGACTGGCTCTCCGTTAAAGCCTGAATCGTCTGCAAGTATTCAAAATATGCAATCTTCTGCTTTTTCACAAATAAACACCGACCGGCTTAGTGAGGCGCGAGATCAGGAATCTCAGTCCGTCATTATAAAAGGCTTCCAGAGCTACGGCAGCGCCTGCCCCGTTGTATTTTATAGAAATCTCTCAGCGCTGCCAGCGACTCTTGGCCGGCGCCCAGACAACCTTAATTTGCCCAATTATATGTCGTTTACCTGCAGTGAGAGAAAAATGTTAGCAGAGATGAAACGAGGCTTCGTAATGGATACCTGCCGCTGGATAGTAACGGATGAAAAATATATTTAAACTGACGTTAGAGTTTAACATTATTTCAGTTAAAACTTGCCATAAGTGTTGTATTAACAAATGAGTGGTTAAATGCTTTTCTGAATAGAGTTAATCACTATGAATCTAGAAATAATTTTAATGGATATCTGGGTAATATTAATTATTATTAGTAGGATATTGTGTAATTTGCCACCGCAATATTTAAATCCCTCTTATAAATCTGCTGTGATCAATTTTGCTAAATATTTTTGGTTATATGATTGGTATTAAAGTATGCATATTGGTATTAAAGTCATTATCAACATAATGACGTGGTTTTCAAAATAACGCTTTGGTTGGGTCCTTATAGGAAGATTAAACATGATAAGAAAGGAAGAAAAACAACCTTTTGTGCGACTTTTACGAAGTACCCTAGAGTAATCTAGTTTGTTTTTTTTGTGTAATAGCTTATACATCGTTAACTCATCAAGTATCCAGCTATAGGTACTGTATCAACTTTGTCAAACGGATACAAAAACCTTTTAAACTACTTCCTCATTCACAAGGCTCTCTCAACCCGAAAAAGCCATATCTCCCAGCATTAACCACTGTAACTTTTTGGATAAATAAAGCCTACGGAGGCCTTTTATTAACTCATAAATACATATATTCCGGGCCAGCCTCCGTCGTGGGATTTACCGAGCTAATTGAATTATTTCATTGATAGCTACGAATTAATTTAAGCGACGGCAGAGCCTTTTTAAATATTGTCCTCTCCCTCAAAGGCCGAACTTGATATACGGCGTGCGATGGGGTATTATTATTTTTAAAGAGGTCATAAATTTTAATTTACCGGCCTTTATCGTTTATTGTTTGTGGCCAGTCAATATTTAAAATTGGAATCGTACTATCGGCCGAGAGCGACGTACAAATCATCGAAATGGACCGGCTGAAAACAAAATGTTTTTTTTTTCTTTTTAATAATGAGCTGAAGCTTTATGAAGTATTTTTAATCAACTGTTGAAAAGCGAACATAATAGAGGTACGTTTATACAAATATAGCGGTAGATATGTATGTCCGTATCATGAGTTACAGGATATTAGAATTCCAAGAATAGTTCTTTGCCATCGCAGTCGAGATGAAGTGGCTTACCCGCGGGTTATAGCTATGCAACTAGCAGTTTCGAATGGGTGGTTCCATTTGCATGTTTTGAAGTATTTCTAGGACATGGATATTGCGTTTCTGTTCTGATCAAAAACAAAATGAATTTTTCATACTCTACTAATAGGTATTGAAAATTCTGTTTATGATTCTATTTTGACACTGTATATCAAAACTAGTTTTTTTTGTGTTCCATTAAGTTGAAAGCCTGCTTGTTTTTTCTTATTTAGTCTTTAAAATGTGCAGAGCAAAAAAGAATCCATCTCATGCCCCCTCAAACCAGCAACTAATTTTCTCCACGTTTGTTGCAGGTAACCCGCCAGTGCCCTGCGCATAGCCGCCAGTGCCCTCGCTAGATGCGGTTTGGCGCCCCTCGGCCATGAGTCCGCTGTGGGCGTGGCTGGCGGCGCTGGTGTGGCTGCGGGCCGCGCGCGCGCTGCCGCCGCAGGTGTACCACAACCAGTTCGCGGTGCACGTGCCGGCCGGCGCGAGGCATGCACGGGACATCGCCGACAGGCACGGGTACGACTACCATGGACAGGTAAGGCGATTTGTTGGTTTTGGGGGAAATGGGTTTGCTCATGAGATAATTGTGATGGCTAGGTTACCCAAAGGTTGTCGGCGGGTTCGCGGCGAGGCCTTAACAGGTTATTCCCGTGTCCCTGCCATTATACGACGGCCTGAAGGACAACTCCAGGTTTTTAGTCGGTGCGAGTCCGACATAACCCGTCTCCTTTCCCTGGAGGGGCGGGTATGCGTAGGCATTTTCCTGGATTAACAAAAAAAAAAGGTTACCTAGAGGTAGGCTAACTTAACTCAAGCTTTTAAAGAGTCAGGTTGTATGTAGTCGGCAATACAGAAGCAGGAAGGGAACTCTACTTCTTTGCTGCATACATAATAAATGATGAATATAAATTATGTTGTTAAAAGGCAACTGAAAGATGATGACCAACGCCTTCTTCAGTATTTAATGTTGACTTTATAAGTTTTCGATGTTCGGTTTTAAATGCGTTTCAGCAGAACTTTAGGAAACTGTTTTGGATATCTATGGGTCAAGCTCGATGTGTGAATGCAGCTTATTGCGATCGTCCGAGGAACACGCGGTTAGATTGGTGGTTGCGGTTAACCGATATAAAGGCTCGCGGATCGTTTAGTGGGCTATTTGTACTTAGGCTTCATCACTTGCGAATTATTCACACTTGCACATTATTCATCATGAATCAAATGTGCTTTCAGGCAAAGACAGTACTTTTACCATCCTTTTTATTTAGCAATACTATTGTTTTACCTTAAAAAAATATTCTAGACTGTACTGACTAAAAGTAATTCAGGCAACTTAGCAAAACGTCCTTTCAAAATACCCAGAATCTATATTTAATACGATTAACGAAGATCCCTTCTGAGTTAGTTAAAAGCCAGAACCCTTCCCTTTTGCAGAAGGGATTTGTTTAATTACGTATCCTATACAAACATGAGTTGTGGATCGACAACTGTTGCTTGTTTTAGTAAATTTAACGAGTTACGAAGTGTGCTCAATTTGTGGGTACGAGCGTACTTTGCTGTGTTCCCCGAGGCCGTCGAATCGGAACTGAATTGTACAGATCAGCGCAGCCTGCTTAAATGACTGTATTCTTTTGTTTTTTGGCGATGAAAATTGCAAGTGGCCAGTAATTTTTTAAGTATCGACATGCCTCATGCTCGACACCGGCAGATAAAGAGTCTGCACAATTAGAATCGAAAGTTCTAGATTATTAATTTGATTTATTTATATGATGCATTTTGAAATAACTTATAAAAAAATAAGTGAGTAGATACGATACATTGATCATATGGCAATACTAAAACAATCAAATCATTTGGATTCAATCATTAAGTTACACGAAGCGTCGTTAACATTAATAATTAATATATTCGTGATACCAATGCTAACGCTGTCAATCGTAGTCCAATCAATTACATTTGGTATTCACAAAAGATATGTAATTTATCTTTATGTTAATGAGATATGATGTAATTAAGCGGTCCGAAAGTAATTTTAGAAATATATGTCAGAAATGTCGAAAGGCAGAAAATATATTTGAATGTTAAAATTAGATTTATATGCTGCAAATAGCTGGTTTTAGCAGTTCGGTAGTTACATTATGTAGACATTGTTTCAGAGAATATAAAAGGAGAGTAAACATGCTATAACCGCACTTTACTCCTTCTAGCTCTGGTACGAATATTTCTGCCATTAGGTCTCGCCTTAGTGGTTATAAACTGGCTTATTCAACATTACTATGTATCAAACCGACAAACACGTATCATCAAACAGTGCTCGCAGCATTACGAGTGTTTCTCTCACTACAATTTGACCTAGGCAGCACAGGTTCTAAATATCCATTTTGAATTATTCGCGCCCACTCGACGGCAGTCAAACGTCGCACCGTAATTGGCCAGTTCTGTTCGCCACTCTCATTACGCGATACTTACCACCAATTAGGGTGATTGCAGTTTCATCAATACCCCGGCGACCTGGCCGGTATTTTAGTGCTCAACAATTTCGTGGTCTATTTAATTAATTCCGTATGGCAATCAATATTTTCAAATTACACGTTTGGTCTGCTACGTTTTAGTGCGCCGTTAGTTTCCACGGTTTAATAAAATTAACATTATAATGGAATAATTTGGAATTTTATAACTGAGTCTATTGTAAACAACATATTTATTTTTACACTTGCAAATAACCAACCCCAACATTGATACAAAAGTCTTCTTGAATTCATAATCTTTTAAATTGCAAAACTCTCGCTAGCAATGTTGCCATGTACATTTAAACACACCCGTCCTGTTAACAGGTATGACCCGACGCTAAGTGCTCTAAGCCCCGGCATTTACGTTAAACAAAAGTGAATACAGGCAGCCCTTTACGACTCTCTCACGTAAGTTGGAAGCACCCTCGAGCGCGACCATACACGTGTAGGAACGCTCAGCCACTCTTGAATCATATCTGAAACTGCTCTTACACTACAAATGTTGTTTACCCCTTTAATTCGCGCTTAGAGCAGGTGGACAACATTTTTAGGAAAAAATTTTTTAGCTTATAAAATTGTGTGGATAAAGCTGAAATGAAAAGCTTGTCAGAATAGCAGTAAACTAATTGCATTGTCGGTCGCGTTGTTGTTTTTTGTGTAGTTATTGGTTTTTGGTATTGACACTGGCTAACTAGTACGCGGGATACAAATATAAATTGTTTTGTTTCGGATTGTTGGCTTTTTTAAATATGTGGGTAAAACCGGCTAACATAAAAATTAGATCCAATATAATAGGTATTGACTAATACTAATCATAAAATAGTAACTACCTGTGAACGCGTCGCTTAATAATTTTCACGTTTATCTTTTTCATAAAAGACGAAAACCCACCTTTTTAAAGTATTAGAAATTTGAAGTTAAAATTACGCAACAATTTTACAACTTGGTCTGAGAAAAAACTCCCGTATTCTCACGCCTTTATACGAAACATGTGTAGCCTCTTACGTGTAAACCCTCTCTCGTATTGTGTAGCACCTACATTGTTGACAGGTCCTGTATCGCATCTGTTTGCCCGTAACTGATTACTCCGCCGCCCGGCCGTCTAACGCACAATTTACTCTAACCAAAACCTAATGTAGTGTTTATCCAGCACACGTATTTCAACCAATTGATTACAGCGGCGCCACCGTCAATGGCGGACGATAATTAAGCGAACTATCGAAGCGTGGGGCCACGCGTCTGTCAGTGGGCACCGATCTTTACGCCGGGATAGTTTTAGACGTGAAATACTGATAATTAGTGCGTAGATAGGCGCTGTACTGATAGCCACGCATGAGTGGGCTTGATTAAAAAGTGCTCTGGCGTAGATAAGGGGTAATTGAGTTTTTGGTGGTGAAGTTGGTGGAGAATGTTGTGAAGGACCGTAGGAAACACACAGCTGTTCATGTAATAAATTATGGCTTTACAGTACCTACCTATATGCTCGTGGAATTTTAGGGTTTTAAGAAATTATTCCATGGCATGATTCCTGTACCGCAGGTACAAGTTAAAAGGTTTTCCAAGCCACTCCAAGAGCACCTGACTTGGCTTGACGAGTTGGTTCGGCTTTTCTAAAACCAGTTAGCGTGTTTTTTCAAACATAAAGTCACTTGTGAAAAAGCACTAGCTATCTTCGATCCTAGGACATAGTGCGGCTTACGTTACTTCAGCTCTACTGCCGAGTCAATTTCAAAGTCGTAAAGAGCCCCGATTTTCAAAAAGACTGATACAGTTTCTATAGTGTCTTTATTCCTTCCATCCTAGAATGTTACAAAAAACATCTTTATTTTTCCCCCTTTACCTTTACTCGGTATCATATAACCTTTAACCTCTAAAACAGCATCCCAAAGGCAACTAACAAAACCAACATACCAGGGCCCCGAGACACCCGGGGCCCCGCGACACCCGGGTCAGATTAACGGCAGGTAGTTAAGTAAACCATCTTGTGGTGAACAAACACTTCACGTGCCGCTGGAGTGTCTCCTCGCGTGGAGGAGAGAACCTGGTACGGAGGTCTGTTTGCTTGGTACGGGGGGCACAAGTTTGGAGTTGGGGGGGAGTAAGAGAAAGAGTTGGTAAATCTCTGTGTATTATAAATAAAAATATATCGTATTAAAGTCTACATTAATTAGAACTAAAACGTAACACACAATCTTTAATCCCGAGATATGCTAAGCCCACGAAGTTACAAGTAACTGTGAGGTAAGCGTGAAATAAATTAATTACGTACACAAAATTAACATATTATTTAGTTTAATTTAGCTTAAATCTTCAAAGGCAAAGTTATTTGCTTGCCGCACGCCGCCCGTCTTATTTATTTTAGGTACCAGGCGAACATAAGCTCTGCGGAGATATCAAGTTTGTTTAATTTCTTATCCTTAGAAGAAAGGCGAAAGATAATTTATTTTCCTCACAGCTGAAGGAGGTAAGCCTCACCATGAGCTATTCTTTTGATTAAATCTCTGGATTGCAGTGGCCATTTCCTTTGGGAGAGTTCTAGAATAAATTAGCTGGGACGTAAACTATCGTGGGTGTATGCAGTAACTACAAACAATCACAGTAAGTGCTTTGTCAAATTAGATTTGTATTTTAATCACTCGCGGTTGTGTTTACAATGTTAGTAGATAGGTATATGGCTTTCCCCACATATTCAATGTAAATTGTTTAAATACAGTTTATTAAATTCTTTTTACAAAAGTATTTCCCTCATTCGTAACTGTTTCCTTGAAACCTAATTAAGAAATAGTTACAGCGATATGAAAAAATATAACAAAGAGAAGCAAAACGTCTCGTGTTCTCATAAAATTACGTAAGAAATAACCGGAATTCGCAATTAACTTCGTGTAAAAATGTTGGAGGCTCTAACTTTATAAATATATTGTTTGAACGAGAGGTATTATAAACAGTAACTTGTTTCAATGTTTTTTTCGAGATGTTAATTATTAGACCCAATGCGAGAATACATAAGTTTTTTATTATTAAAACTAAAATAATATGAAAACTATACTATGTATTTCTTACTACCTAGCTATAGTATGTAACACAAAAATAAGGAATAAACCCTTTTTAAAACTGTGGGTAAAAATTAACGCGGCCGACTTGCGTTACCAGGGCGACATAACCGCGAAGGGTTATTCCCCGCTCGGCCGTATCTCGGTTGTCAAGGACGGCATTAAACCTCGGCAGCGTCATTTGCGCTAAACAGAAACTGTCTTGGGGCCCTCCTTTGAAAGACATAATGTAATATTCCTGTTGAAAGGCGCACGGGTGACAGGTGCCCCGCTCCG
The DNA here is from genome assembly GCA_916618145.1 of Emmelina monodactyla. Classification (NCBI taxonomy): domain Eukaryota; kingdom Metazoa; phylum Arthropoda; class Insecta; order Lepidoptera; family Pterophoridae; genus Emmelina; species Emmelina monodactyla. The sequence goes on along the minus strand of OU745314.1, from coordinate 9,891,553 downwards.
TGTGTTCTATGAAAAATGTGCCGCGTCCCGTCGGTATTGCTGTACCTACCATAGAGTGTACACTTAGAATGTACAGCGTGACCATTTCTTAATGTTATTTGTAATATTATTTTCACTGTTCGAAGTCTTGGCAGAATAGTGTGCAATTTAACGACTGAAGCTTTGCTTTAGTTGTTTGAATTTTAAAACAATGCTCTTTGAATGTTGCTTGACAAACTTTTAAAAGCTTATAACAAACTTTCATTGCAATTGCTTTTACGTCTACCTCGAACATACAACAGATCAATCTAAGTTTTGTTACGACGTATCCCACTTCGTTCTTTCCTGCAGACAGCTTACAACAGTACACTCACTGCTTAGTCAATGTCGTGTAGATGCAAATACGTGTCAGGCAGGTTGTCGCCGTTCCCTTTGTGTCGTATAATAAGTGCCGCCGCGCCAGATGTCGCCGCCGACGTACCAGAGATCTACACCTTCACTGAGCAAGGGGGTCGATCATCGGAACAGAGGCTTCATAAGACTATTCTGTAGGTACACTACAAGTGTCTAATAGCCGCTGTGACTAGATATAATCGGTTAATTGTCGCTCGGCCAGTAGAATGTTTGTCATTTTTGTTTGATATATTTTTTCCAACCCTACAATTAAAGGGTAAGAGTTTACACACTGCTTTAAATATCGTTGTACAATGCTAAAGGTAACTAAAGGAGCTTCAATAGTGCGGTGGTAAAGCGCACGGTAGTTACAGATCTTGTGTCTCTGTTCAGATTATTTACTCACTTGCATGCATATAACTGACGGAGAGTGTTGGCACGTTGTTAGTTCCACAGTCAGTTCAGTCGTGGGGAGAGGTTAGCATCGACTTATCAGCTGACAGTGTTTAGGAAAAGCATTTGATGTAGAGAGATTATAAACAGAAGTCGAATAAACTTTAAATACCTTACTATTTTTTGCACATACGAACGTACCCTTTTGATTAAAGCCAAGTTCCTGATTTAAGGTTAAGTAGAAAAGGCGAAATGATAGATTAGTAGTGAAAACCTAAAATAAAAAAGGGCTAATGTTGTGGGTTCATTAGTTTTGTTCGATAAACAAAAAGGACTTTATAACTATTCACAGCACTTACTTTGTCTTAGCCGCAGCTTAGGTCTTTAGGTTAAGTATCATGAAATCTAAGTAAAGAGTTTTAATTGAACCCGGCTGAATTCATCTAAAAATAATTTCTATATTTCCATTACTTATAATAAGAGTTGCTCAATTTCATTTTGCTGAATTTCAGCAAAAACCTCCCGAGTTTGACTCATTATACTCTCGTTTCTCTGTTTATTATGTAACTCGTGTATTTATCTAAGGACATGTTGTGGATCTGTTTATGTAAATACGAATATCATTGTTGGTAATAATGTTTACGTAATAATGGCCTCCAGTGGCATCACCGGAAGGGCCCCATCCCTTCCTGTGCCCCCCCGAGGGCACAGCAATCATTGTTTTCTTATAAAATACCTCGCGTACATATTTGTTCGCGGCGCGCGGGGAAATCCGCACCGTGTGAACACAATGCCAGTTGACATAATTTGGTTGTCATTATTATTAATGTAATTTTCGTGTATGGCAACACAGAAAAGGGCTCTCGTAATGAACGCTACCTTAATAAATGATTCCGGTAAGGAATGTTAAGTGGTTACTTTGTAATAATACGGTAATTAGGTAACTATTAACTATAGTAAACTTTAATAACTGATTGATAAGGTGCACTGAAAATAATAATGAACCAAACGATAGATTAGTTAAAATTACTGATTGAATTGATAGTAATAAAAATGACATGAAACAGCAGTCGTGGGAAATAGCAGGTGTTGAATTGTAATTTATTTACGACTTGAAATTAGGTTAATTTTTTAGGGAAATATGTTTAACCTTGTTAGGCATAATCAGGAATAAAATCTTAAATAATGGTAAATTAATCATTACCTTAACTATAAAAATATACGCCTCAAAATAATTTCATTTTGTCGTATAACGGTGTAATTTTAATAGCGAACATTGTCTTCAATTTTCTCAACATCACGAAAGAAAAGTATTATTAGGTTACGCCCCTAAACAAAGAAATAAATGTCGGTTCAATGTTTCTGGATGAAAGAAATCTTTTCTAATTTAGTTTTGTTTCCACATTTCCATTGTTAAAGGTGATTGTTATCATTAGTTTAATCGTGTCCCTTGTTTTTTATATTGTCGTGTTGTACTGCCATTACTGGTGTCGTGTCAATGTTTGTGTTGAAACACCGGTCGGGATTCGAACTTCTAATGGCGGTCGAAGTTATTATTAATAGCAGGCTTGCGGCCGCAGTTAACTACGCGGATACTTGGAAATTGTTAAATCTTATTAAAATAGCGATGAAAGATTAATTAAAATGTTCTTGGTTTAATAAAGAAAACCGCGATATTCCAACAGCCAGGCTCCAGTCTAAGCATGAAATTTAGAGTCGTAAATTCTTTTCATTCAAAAGAACGACAAATTAACATCTTTTACGTAGATATTTGTTTAATAAATACTTTTTTGCACTTAATTAAACCTTTTCGTTCCCTTCCCAAATTTAAACAAGCATGATTATAAAAACGTGAATTACGCCTTAACTCAAAGCTGGAAATCTTTATGTACATCCAGAGTTAATTAACATTATAAAGTATAAATAAATACAGAGCCTTGTGAACGCGGCATCACAGGCAGCATGCGCCGAAATACACCCTGCTGTTAATTTATACTGAAAAAATATTGCGTTTTTTTGCTTTTGTAAACCGTTCGTATTAAAAACGCGGCGTTCGGCGCCGTTTGATGAATATGCAAATGTGGCTATTGATATGTTTGCTGCGTGCATTTGGGATTACATTTACATATAAACATATTGGATAGAGGTGATGGTAGCGCGGGGATGGGGGTCGGCTTACTTATATTCGGGTATCAGTAGTAATATAAGTAGGTGTGACAGGCTCTGTGTTTGTATGTAGGTATTTGGTACCTTTTATGCGTTTTTAACAAACTTTTGATGACAAACCGTGGGACTGGGATTTAAGGTTGAAATAAATAAAAAAAACAAAGTAGAATAATTGATAGACTTTCAACTTAAATATTTTGATTTGCTCGCTATAAAACGTACCACGACACTTAATACAAAAATATCAGCTCCAAATACTGAAACAGCGTTATTGAAAGCCAATATCAAACGCCATCTCCATTGCGTCCAAAATTAATGCTCCAAATATAATCTCCGGCAGACAGTATAAAACCAACTAATATATTCCTTCACTTATCAAATAAAATCCAATTTTATTCCCAACTCCCCGCCATCAACCAGACGGAGTCCATCATAAAAACATTTTCCGATTATATTCCAATTCGGATTCAGTCGAACGGATTTTATAAAACCGACTTGAAAATGCTGAATCCACCTCTTTTATGTGGGCACCTTTATTTCATTCGTTCAGTCGCTCCCATTCGTTCGTTCGTCGGCTAATGCTGTCGATCGCAGTAACAAAAGCAGGCACTTACGCCGCGTCATAACCGAAATTGGTTACGTCATATTCTTGAGGCATCTCTGAGGTGCCTCTGGTCGGAGTCGCGTCTCTGTGTGTCTGGGTGTGCTATGATTCAATTTGTTTGTTTGTGTATAATGCGGGTAATGTTGCTGTTATCGTTTATTTAGTTTCCCGCCCCCCCGTCGGTGTAGCGCGTCTGAGGAAACAAGGCTATTTCCTCGGAGACGGCAGCGCCCTCTCGCGCTTTGTTCGTGATCGGCCAACGGTGGATAATGCGCGGGACCTACCCTGTCATGAACCGTATTTTAATACAGACGTACAGTTTATCTTCCATTGCTTCGAGGAAATATTTAAATGGGTCGGAATTCTCGAATCGTTATAGCTCAATATTGTTTTGAGGAAGTGTACATTGGAAGGTTACGCATTATATTGAAGGTACAATATAAGTCTGAAGACCTTAAACCATGATCTTTTTACTTTGTGACTGTAGTTGAAATTTTGTTAAAATTAAATGGCCTTTTATCCGTTAAATTGAGTGAAACGAGCCCTTTGGTCACCTAGTGACGCGTATCAAAAGCTGTCCAATGATATTTTAATAATAAGTTAATTCATGAGCTCAGCAGCTAATTCATAGGTCCATGTTCATCTACCACCCCCCCAGCCCCCGCACCTCTGGTGACGTGGCTCCATTGTGCCTGCAGCTCATTCATCTGTCGCTGACAAAGAACGCCGAACAATAACGCACATTTACAACACCCGATGTAAATTGCGAAAAACCGTTAGTATTCTGTGGAGAAGTCTTGAGTAGAAGGTACTTACGGAGTTTGTAGCAGATGACTATTTGCGAACAGTTTAACTATTTTAATAGCTTAATAATAGTATAGATTTTATCTAGGTTTTTCTACTGTAGATTGGTAATATGTTCACTAAACAACGCTAAATTGTGCTCACAGTTACTGTGGCGACACTTATGTTTGAAAACATAATTATAGTAGATATGTATAAAATATCACGTACGTCACGCGGGCTATAGAAAAATACTCTAAGCGAGGCCTTTCTTGTAACTTTTCACATGTCATTTTTTTATGGAAATATCATTTAAGAGAGATTTCTGGTTACAATTAAATAAGACAAGACAAGTGTCGTATGAAATCCCGCAATAAGTATCGTTGGCACAGTAAGCCGCACTCCAGAATGTTCCAGATTTTTCCAGAAACTAAACCTTTCTTTGTTCTTCAGAACAGGGCAGATTTTCCAAGTGATTTATCTTTCAATCATCTATTATGTTGAAAGATCCGGACTAGCTTGAGGAATGGTAAAATATGCGATGGGATTGCCGTGCAATGAGTTACGACCGGTATATAGCAGTATATTCCGGTTTTGTACGAATATGACTGATAGAAAAATATGGCCGGGAGGATCTGTTGAATATGAAGCGAGTTTTAAACGAACTCAAATAAAAGTGGTTTCAATTGTAGTGTTTTGTGGTAAAATTAAATTTTGATTGATTTTGATGTTTGTTCATGTTTATTTTTTATTAGGAAAGGTTGGAGCCATTCTTATCATTTGTAAGATATGATTTATTAACTTAAATAAAATATATGAATTAAGATAAAATAGTTCCTAATAAGTTAATTTCTAGAAAGTTATTAATTTAATATAGAAAAATAAATTGAAAAAAACATTTCACATTAAATTTATTGTAATTGTTTTAAACAAAATAATATTATTTTATGTAAAAAATTATCGACGAGGATGGGATTCGAACCCACGCGTGCAGAGCACATTGGATTAGCAGTCCAACGCCTTAACCACTCGGCCACCTCGTCATGTGAGCGAGTTGTTGAAATAAGCAACCAATTTACATAGAGATGCGAAAACGAGTATTGTAGCGGGCATACGTAATTTGATAAAATTGTTTTATCAATTTAATTCTTGTTCTTGATAGCATTTGTTTTTCGTTTCATTTGTAACATTTTGTTTGTTTTATATTAACAAAACATGGATATTATTTCATAATTCGGACAACATTTGTTGAGTTGAAGCGGTTTCAATAACTTTTGTTTGCCCAAATGTTTTCGCTCAAGAGGCTAATATAAAGATTTTTCATAATCCCCAAGTGAAGGCCCATGAACGGCAGCTGTTGTGTTCATAATCATTTAACTTCTTTCAATTTTGTTTCGTTCTCTTGTTCGCCCTGATTTACGCAATGGGTTAAAGCTGCGGCAAACAGTTTTACATTCCTAAACCCAATACTTAGCAATAACATTGTTATTTGAGGCTATAAAATCCGTTCGTGTATTTCGAATGGAACGGATTTCAGAACGTTTCGTTTGCTCTCCGTGTATCCGCTTTCCTTTAGTGTGAGGGCCCTCGAGAGCGGTTGGAAAAGATCCGTCGAATTCAGCTAACAGCATCACGCCTCTACAATGGAGGGTGTCGTTCCGAAACCTCGATAGCCTTACAAAGCGTCCCGTTTCTGTCAACTTACCAGCAATGACGGCCGTTTCCGAACATAAACGCGGTGTATCCGACCAGTTTGTGAGCGTCACCCGCCAGATTTGTCCTGCGAATAGTTATCATGTCCTTTGGGAGTTCCAAATTTGGTTTTGTATGGCGGCTTCAGCTTCAAATAGACTTATAGATTTGATATTTCGCTCATGGTCTGGCATTTTTTGTAAAATGTTATAAGAGTTTCATCTTGAGAATGCATTTCAATGAATCGCGCCAGTCTTATCTTGGAAGCGTTTTACTTTAATGCAGTTTTCTGAGTGGAACGCTTACATCTAAAATAAAGTACGTAATTGAGATATCTCAGTCGACGTTAGTAGGTAGTTGCTCCGGAGCCGTCTGAGAGAGATGGAGGTATACGAGAGTCAATTTAGTCGAATCGAGGGCGTAACAATATGATATCGTTGTTAATTATAGGCTCTCGGCGAAAGTAATAAATTATGTTTTAAACTGGAACGCCATCTTTCATAAAACTTAGTAACGCAATGTTGAATGAACACTTAATAATATAAGTATTCGATCACTTTTTAACTTTGTTTTATTATTTTTTCTACTCGTTACTCTACTAATCTTTTTATTTAGGATAAGGAATTTTCTATAATAATAATAATAAAAACATTACGTTAACACGTTAAAAGTTAAAAGCAAACTTAACATTTGCTTTTAACGTGTATTACCTATATAAATATACAATAAATTAATAACTCACTTATTTTTAACTATTGTTAGAAAGAGGTAAAGTTTGCAAGTTAAGATGTAATGAGTATTAGTGAAGAGGCAAGTTATCAGGGAGTAACCTAGGAGTCTACTTTTTTTTGAACATGGCAATCAAGTCTCTGTATAAAAGCGCTTATACACTATCATTATTGAGTGACACTCGAGCTACCTCGCGTCGTTTACGCGCGCGGCTGATTGGCCGCTGGTGCCCGCGAATACGTAATGCGTGCGCCCGCGCCGGTGTCGACGCCATTAAGATAATCCCGCGGAGTTCGCACGAGCTGCGGGTCGGTACACGTTGGTGGCTGGCGATTGTGTATAGGTGATTTTAAAGTAAGGATTTTTTATATTACATGACATGGATGAGGATCAAAAGTTAAATAAAATGTATTATATGGATGACTGGGTTTATCAGTTTTTTGAGTGGAACGCTTACATCGAAAATAAAGTACGTAACTGAGATATCTCAGTCGACGTATGAGTCAGATTAAAATTAAAACAAACCCTGTGCTTGCCCAAGGTATTTTTTTAAAATGTTTAGGTAAAAGAAAATTTCATTGCTACGTAACTAAATTGTAATGGTCATAAAACATATTAAAAAAATATTAGCGACATAAACTTGCGTGGTCTGCTAGTCCTTCATAGATACGAATCTATACTCCTTAACTAAAAACCACATCAACGTGAAATTCTTCCACACCAATAATATTGGCTCACCGTCTCCAAGCACCAATATAAACGTGCCTTAGTATTTGCTATTAATTAAGTGCCTGCGTACAGATGTGAAGTCACCTTTACAGCGGGGCCAATTCGCCCCAAACGCGTTCATTACTGCGGCCGGTACTTGACATACGAGTATTTCGATCACTGTTTATATAGTTCCGTATATAAACGTTTATATGATTATATGGATGTGGTGGATGGGTATCAGTGACGTGACTACCCGCATCTGTTTACAGAGGGGTAGGAACTTTATATGCTTTGTTGATATAGTTTGAGAGATAAGTTTTGGCATCGTTCATAAACAATGACCATTACAGTATAATTTGACCCTTAACATTAGTGTGTGAGAGTTTTCGGTAGGTTTATTAAACATGATGTTCAACAGATTCTCAGACCAGCTGATAACTGAATCTTTATACAAACTCAAGTTCCTTTTGATATAATTTTTCAAATTACAAAGAACATTATTTTCATTATATTCATAATGTTGCCAATAAACTGTAGCTTTTGTAATGTATATGCGTGTGGCTTTAAGCTTCCTTTTGATCAAAGCGACTTACAGTGGGCTTAGATTTTTAAATAATTTAGTTATTGAATGCTGTTTAGGTACTTGTTTATTTACATTTTTACATAAGAACAAAGATAATTTACTTGGGCTTTAGAAAAATGCGTGTAACCAAAACCTTTTTTAGTTCCGAAGCCTTATGAAATATCTAAAGTTACTAATGATAGCAATGTTAGCTACATGAATGTTGTTTTTTTTAAATTTAACTTGAAAGTCTGCCTTAAGTAAAAAACCGTATGAATATCCATTACGAGATTAAGAAGGAGCTAGTGGATATATCTACCTTTACCTATATACAAACACACGAAAATGGCGACTTTGTCTTACATTACATAAATACGATAAACAAAACACACTGCCTCTATCAAGTGCACACGGCGTCACATAACCCCAACAGCCGTGTTGCTATCTATTATAAATTACTATTTACTACCTACATACACACACACACAACCACATGTAACTAGCTCGCGATGTCGCCCTGTTTATTACCGTAGTCGGACAATAATTAATTACAATTGGATACACCGACGAGCTAAATTATTAGGACACACTATACTAATAATGTTGCCAAATTATTGATATATGATTATCTGGCGGCGTTGTTTAGGTATCTGTGCTGTGACATAATTATAGTTTACGAATATTGAGCTCAATTTACGTTTAGATTTAAAAACATAAATTAACATAAATTTTAATAGTACCAATCGAGAATATAACCTGCTACCTTAAGTTGGAATTTAGGATTTTTACAAGTCATTACAGTACCAAATGTATAAGACTAATGAAAAATATTTCCTCCAATCTTCTATACACACCGAATATACCTTTTACCGCGAAGCTGGCAGCCGAAACATCAGCATCCACCTCGACATGACATCAGGGTGTTTGTGACCCCACACTCCGCGGTCCGACGTGTGACCCCACACCTCCGGGGTCCGACTTGTGACCCCAGCCATTCAAACTTGCCCCAAACTGGTCCTGCACTAAATCCGATGTGGGACACAAATGCACTACGGTGCGACGACATGCGGAATGCCTTTCTTTAACTTTTAGACGTAAGTTAAAGTTCAATTTTAGTTGTTTTAACACAATTTGTCGCCTTCAGCCTATGTTAAATCTTCCTTTGTGGGTAGATAAAGTCTTTACAACAAAATCTGCATTTTAGTATCCATAATTTGATTAAAACAACAGTAATTGAAATAGTTACATATAACCAAATATTATACGGTATTTAAGATCCAACCCGAGTCTCTTCAAACAGTCTCTCTAGTAATTGGGATCAACATTAAAACAGTCGTAAAATCTCAATCACCCAAAACAAAACCATCATCAGTTGCAACAGACTCGCACAACCCATTCGCATTTAATAGTTATTTAGTGCGCCACCCGTGATTCTGACGTTAGAATCAGTCATAATGTAACATTGGCGAATGCAGCGCGTCAGAAACACTAGATATTTCACTAATAGCCCCATTCTAGCAGAAGGATCGACCCGCGCTGCGCTTTCAGGCGAAACTACTAATAGTCTGCAGTGTTGAAGTCTGGCATATAAATTGTACATTTTAGTATTCGCAAGAACAGATTTAGCTGAACGCTTTTATAAAAAGCTCCCGTTCGGAGAAATTATGGCAGAACACGATATCTTGTATAGTTGAGATGTAGAGTAAAAACACTTTGTGATGAGATTCAATTGTGTTTTGTGTATCTAAGTCTTCTAGTTCTTTTTGTTTATAGTTACTTACTTCGGAACATAGAGGTCTTAGAAATTACTAGAAATTAAAAAGGTTACGTATGACTCATGACAAAACGATGCCTCTTTTTTGGGGATAAAAAGGGGTAAAATCAAGCTCAAATTAGCCATAGAATCCAAAATATATACCTAATATTTATACTCTTCTTAATTATGATTTTAACAAGAAACACCAACCCCTTCCACGCTCAACTTTCAGATCCCCGTCGCCCGGCTATCTTAAATTAAGACAATATTACTAAAATGAACCCCCCCGGGCGTCGTATCCATTCCTGTTGTTCCAGCATGCCATCTCGCTCGCACGCAGGCTGTCTCGCTCTGAATTAGTATTATTGTCATGTACAGAACACTGCGGTCGGAGATAAGCGCTATTTCTTGTACGGAGCCGGCACGGAGCGGGTACCCAAGTAATTTACGTAAACGGATCCTATTCTAAGGTTGGGTAGATGCAACAAGAATATCGAATTGAAAAACTATTTAAATCTCCCTCAAAATCATCGGTATGATAACTACTTTATAACGTTTTGAAAAAAACTACAACTTATTTTGTTAAGTTCAGAAATAAACGCACGCAGTTGTAACGCTTCATAAAAAATACCTTAACATTTACCGTGAAACAAAACCCGACATTTAATGTACAATCTTATTTATACACCTGCTACGTTTACGGCTAATAAAACGATATTCTATTGGATCGTCTCAGGAATAAGCCGGTCGAGCTATCTCGCCAATAAAATTGTATGTAGGATGTTTTACGTTTCATTGTTGCGACTTTGCTCCCGACGCGCTTAGAATATGATCCGATACTCGAAAACAAGTGACGAACTACTTTATACTGCGCCTGCGCTGAAGTCGAGAAATATGACACTGACTTTATCTGTTATCTATCCCTACCATTACCTACATAATAAAGAGGGAAGTCGCTCACAGTTTATAACTCCTTCAAAACTACAGTTTTTAATACGGTTTATTGACAATAAGTTATCAAAATTACATTCCGTTTAAAAGGTTAAATAATACTTAATAATATGATTTTGTTGTCAAGCTGTTAAAGCGCTTTAAATGTGAGTGAGAATTATAAGAGAAGAAGAGGCGATGACCTTTGTTTTATATAAACGTTGCGTAAGGCTCGATTGTCGGTGGAGTCGGAACGCAATATTTTGCTATAAAATAAAACTATAAACGGTTCGTAACAAAGTTATTAATACTGTGTTATATATGGTTATCTATAAAACGTACAACATAAACAAGATATAATTTAGCAAAACCCATTTCCATATTGATAAAAAGTCGCACCTAGCAACTAAAATATTTGCACAACGCACAAAAACAGCTTTACCAGCGCTGTGTGACGCCCGCAACCGTGAAATATATTCACGAATTCAAATAGAACTGAACAACAATAAGCAAAACACTCGTTACAGCTGTTAACTATAAACAAACTGAGCTAGGAATCAGCTGAGCCAACAGGATCACGTTATCGAGGTAATTGGCGACACCCTTTGACCCTAGGTGGCAACACGGCGGATAAGGGCCTGTTAGTTAAGACCACATCTGGTTTGCGTTATCAATTGTGAAAATTATACAATTGTTGTCTGTTATGAATGAAATCTTGATATATTTTAATTTGCATAAATCTTCGTAATATATCAGCATCTGCACGTGCTTATGTTTCTTTTAGTGTGGTACCCATGGACTAGTGAAGAGTAGTAAAACCTTGTTATTTTTTATAACATTTAATTGAATTTTGCCCGACTCCGAAATCGACCTCCGAACCTTCCGCATAGCACCCTGGAATGACGTCAAAATCAGTCAGGTCATTAGTTCACAGGCTACGATGACACCTACAGTCAGCCAGAATTACACAAACAAAGAAACAAACTTCTTATTTATCTCCCATATATGAGCGTTTATTGCAAAAAGTTGAAGACAGCAGTATGTGTTATGACAAGGTCTCGAAGTCTAAGGGTTGACGCGGGTAGTTCGATCGAGGGGTTCCATAAACTCTGCACTTTTGTTTGACACGTTGCCGCCATAACTCATGCAAGTTTCCATATTGTCGGCTGGTAGACGGCAAGTCAGCGGGAATCTTCCTTATAGCAGTTGCTACTTAGTTGATATGGTATGATAAGCTCAACACAACTGAATTGATTATTGTGTTTGAGCAATCGGTTTTCTAATAAAGAAGATGATAACGCTGTATTAAGAAGACGTTTGTAAATTACATCTGTGCATGTGTTTACAAATAAATTAAATATCAAACTATTAAAAATATTCCAAAATTATTCTTCTTACTAGTTAAGCACAGCCCTTCTTTTGGATAGCGAATGAGACTGAGCCGTAATCCACCGCGCTGGCCAGTGGTTATTTATCCCGCCATGTAGCTTCCGAAGTTTTCCCACATCGTTGATTAAATAGGATTAAGAATGCTTCGTTTTCATTTCTTCCTTCTATTTGAAACATATTTAGAGCAAAACAGCAACATTGTAGCTACAATGTTCAATTATTGTTCCTGTGTCCCATTTTCTCAATACATTTGCGTGTTTTTTATTTAACCATCGCGAGACGGCGGCGGGAAATGTGTTTTTAATGTATTATTTAGAGGCAGTGATGTTATGCATGACTTGTTATACCTATGGAAATATTGGAAGTTATAAGTAAGTGTTACTGATGAAATAGTAGAATGGAAAAAAGTCATTTTTTACATAGGTAAGTACATGATTATACAATTATTTAAAGCCAGTTTTGCTGGTGTGTGTGTGGAATCAATGCGTTTAAAAAAAAAACATAAAAACAAAAGTACCTATATATTGAAACTTAAACCAAAAAGGTTTTATTTTAGCCTACAAACTGAATGCATTTTACGATGTATGTAAACTGTAGTGAAATGCAATGGTTTTGATGGGTTTATTTACAAAATCCAGACTGAACCCGCTCACCACGGCACGTACTGTGGGTTTTCAATGACCTGTTAATATTAAATCTATTTCCCTTGCATTCTACACTGTATTTAACATCAGACTATAGTTGAAGTTTTGTTTAGTTATAGGCAAGTACCTATATATACACAAAACAAATACACATAAGATAGCTAATTCCGTCGAAATACTCTTATTTTTTCTACATTATTTTTTGTGGTACTAGCCTACGGGTTAGCAAAATAACTGAAGCTTTGTGGAAGTGTCTTAATAACGATATGAAATACTTTTATTGAAATTTTGAAAATATACTAAACTAGCACACCGCCCACGCTCGCAGTAATGTAATTTTGGCCGACTTGCTCACGAAACATTTAATTATGGCTAACTTAAAAAACATTTTACCGATTGTTTTTTATTAAAAAATATATGAATAAATTCCCTAAAAGATGGCGGAAACCACATTAAAATCCGTTGTGTGGTTTAGGAGAAGACAGCGGACAAACATATAAACAGACAAAAATAGCGACTTGGATTTATACTATGTAATTATTAAGATTATACTTTTCAGTTTTTGCATTAAAAATGCTAATTTATTAATTTTGAAGTTATAGATACTAAAAAAAGGAACGCTGGTCTCCGAGCATTGCGCGACTGGGAATTGAACCCAGGACCTTTAGATTGCCGGTCTAATGCTCTTACCACTGAGCTACCGCGCGCTACCGTAACCCAACGAAATTTCATATGTATTGATAATGATGTTCACTTTGCCTGCAAGTTACTCATATGGTATTAATTGGTTTTTGTGACGAGTTGGTCGATCCCGGCAGCACGGTGCCGCGTCTGTGCACACGCTCCGCTGGTCCCGGGTTCAACAGAGCCCGTGTGTTGCCAATACTCAATAAACACAGATTGATACGCTGCTTTGTATCAGATATCAATGTGTATAAAGGTAACGAAACGACATAGTTTTTGTACAAGCAACATAGATAGAGAAATACTTTATTGTAGGGATGAATAAAATCATTTTGTCAACTACGTTTGTAATCCTGGTGGGAAGTGTAAAAAGAATAAAATGCAATGGTTTATTTGATTACAGCAAGTATATTACTCGGCGTAAAGGAGTGTGACAGAAAGGAAAAATATATCTAAAAGTAATATTTTATAGTATCTGTTATTATTTTATTTTATCAGCATTTATCCCGCTGGCAACAGAGTTCAATGACCACAACACATAATTATATAAATCAATCTATTTCCAAATTCAAATAACAAACTCTTGAATTGAAACCTCAAAAAAAAAGAAAAAGTGGCTTGCAAAGCGGCCAGTACCGTTTGTGTAAGCTGCCAGCATCGAACGCCTTATCACGAGGGCCCTCGACTCCATCCATAGCTAGCAATGAAACCTGCCAGTTACTGAAGCCGGACAAGTATTCCATTCGTCGATGAAGAATATCGCAGGTTCCAGTGAAAGAAGCAGGTTCGATTGGCGCGCATTTCACAGCCTTTGACGGTCTTTACACTCAGTGCCGCCATTGAAGTGCTATAAATATGGCTCGTATTTACAAATGAAAAAAGTTTCTTTATCAAGGAAAAGGTTGAGATATTGAGTTTGTATTTTCGTTGCGAGGGTTTGGTTTCTTGAGGAATGGATGAAATTTGATGTTCTATTAATCAATCGGTCTTTAAATTTGTTTGATTGATTTTACAGTTATTCTATTGAACACCGTTTTCATTTTTTTTATTTTTGTGATATAATAAATCTTGATTATTTGGCTACCTTGTGACATCGTATCAACAATACATACAACGTGATTCTTTTGTGACTTAGGACCGGACAATATACACGTACTGATGGCAATATATTTGCTTTTTAATTTCAAAGAAAATAATATAAAATATAAAGTACTTTAAAAAAAACTATAATATGTTTTCTGCTGGGCATCTAGCTACAGACCCAGCGCTAGCTCCGTGTTCGGCAGGTGTGGCGCACATTTGGCCCAAATTGCGGATATCTGGGCCCCGCCCGATGTCCGCACAGAAATCCGATTGCAGCCCGACGCCGGACACGGAACGGAAAATAAAAGCGTTCTACACTGCGGATTGAAAGACCCAACTGCTGCGCGCTTTGTACTGCACGCGGCACGTGGAATAGGTTTTAGACGTTTTGGTTTGGTGGAATTAGGGCTTATTTAAACGTGGGTACTGAGAACTAATTTATTTGGTTGGGTAGTTAAATTAAATGTTTATTAAGATCATGAAATTTTACATAATAACTTGAATATAGGTAAATATAATTAGGTAATTATTAAAACGAACACGCGCGATAATTTTGTGGCGTAATTTCATAAGTTCTGTCAGTTACTCATTTCAATTGTGGTATTCCAGTTACAAATAAATTGTTATCGTATTACTTAAAGGTTAATTCATTTATAATTCAACATTGACAATCAATAGCACGTCGCCGCTGAGCCCGTATCAATGAAACTTGTTCGCTAGTCGGGACGGCTAGTTCCGGTGATTACCAGTTAATCCCGGCTAGAGTTGACTAGCGCCGTGCCCGCGGAGTCACTCGGGCTCGGGAGGTAAGCTCCGGATTAGCTTGCATTGGGAGGGCGTCTTACCAACTTGCCGACTTGGGTTAAGGGAGTACATGTTACTGGGCTAAAAAAGTTAAATGGTTTCACATAAGAACCCTTTCGGGCACAGCAAAGGATGGAGACAGTCCGAGGTTTTTATATGTAAGCAGGTATTGAACAAATGTCAAACTCTCAAAAGCAACATGCATAGGTATACATATAGCCCGTCAATTATCTAATATATGATTTAGTTGCATTATTTTACTATATGACATATGACATAAGACGCCTAGTCTTTAAATTAAGACGGATTACGGCTCTGACCCATAAAACTAACACATAGTTAATTAAGTTAAGTACATTACAAAACTAAACTATCTATGTGTACCTCAGTTTTTAATTTTCTCTCGAAAATACATATTTTTCAGTGCCGCTATGTGGCGAATCCATCAATTTGTCAAAACGCTGAAAACTGGATTACCGTAATATATGTTTGTAAACTTCAGGCATTACGCTGTCATCAAGGTAATCAACAAGATGCTGGCGACACCTGCGTCCGCGCACCTGCGCCGTGCGATCCAATCAAGTGTTGTTGACTGTACGAACCGGCTTATACTAGTACTCCTGGCCGCCCGCGACTCCGTTCGCGCGGAAGTCGGTTTCCCGTGAGAATTAGAAGTTTTCCCGCGGTAAAAAGTACCCCACCTATATGTTATTCTGATGTATAACCTATATTACTGTAAAGTTTCATCAAAATCCATCTAGTAGTTTTTACTCACAAACATTCACGTTTTTAATATTAGTAGGATTAGTAGGATTAGTAGGATTGACACTTTAGAATGAGTATTCTGAATGAAAACTTTTGAACTTGCAAAGATGTTACTCGCGTATTTGTGTTAGTCACTACATCAGAGATTAAACGAGCTGTGATTTTTTTATAAAAGTGTAATAAACGAAAAATATAATGATGTATTCACAAAGATATTAAGACAGACATTACTGTATGAAGGCAATAAAATGCCTTAAAAATTACTTCTAGTAAATACATACCATTGTTTTTTAGTCTCCATATAAAAATCGAAACGTAACGTAAATGTTATCGTATTTTCCATATAATCACATACCTTCGTATAGGCTGTGCTAGCGAGCAAAGCTGCTTGTATCAGGAAACACCAAAGTTGTGAGTTTGACTCGTAAATCTTACCGTAGTGTGATTTATACGCCCACGATGAAACTGCCTCGAATTATACACCGACGCTGTGGAATATCTGATGGTGTTTATACAACAGTTTTACATTTATAATTACGAGCGATTTGGTGGATGATAGATACCTTTTGTAAGAAAAAAATATAGGACATCCTCATGTAGGTACTCACCATCTACGATTTTTAATTTTAACTGTGTATGTAAGGTTAGTAGGTAAGCGTTTGTGTGCAAATCTTTGCTATTTAATAATAGCTAAACATTAAATTTGAATAAACATAACACCTTTAATACGCTTACCTCAAAAAACCTGTTTACTTCCCCAATATTCTCCGAAGCGACCGATAACAAACGCAAACTAAAACTGTTTTAATTAAAATACTACAAAGTGGTCTCCCGAAAGAAACCCAGCAAAAGTTAATTTGAAAAAGCAATTTCCAACATGGCCTCTAAATGCGTTTAACTCAGTCAGCGTTGTTGTAAGTACCGCTCCATGGAAACTAAACGCCGGCCGCGGCAGTCGCTCGCGCAAAAATAATTAGGAGGGCTTCTTTAAAACGCGATTGTTCCTGAGAAACCGGTATTACGTCTACTGCTTCTGTGTGACTTTTGGTAGGCCGTGATCATGATGGGAGGTACTCATATGAAAAATGCATTTAATTTTTGAGGAAGCTGACATCAAACCTAACTTAATAGAGTCTAAATTATATTAAGAGATTCTATGTCACTAAAATAATTTGTGAATTAAGTATAACAATAAGTTATTATATTATTACTAGGTAAGTAAAAATAAATAAATTGAGTAATACCGGCCCAATAATATCGTTTGAATTAACGAACACGTTATTTCGCTCCGGCAACACCGCCGCGTTATTTTGTTACGAAATACGTCAAGAAAATACACAGTAATAAATTTATAGCGTGCCACTATAAATTCCCGATTTTGCCCTGAAAATCTTTGGATAAATCTTAGAATTTATACAAAGGGCGAGAGATTCAAATAAATTGGCAATCAATCAAAATTGAATTTGTACAGGATGACTTCGAACCCAAAAACAGAATTAATTTCTTTAGATGAGGCTCTGTATGTAAATACAACGGAAGAAGATTTCGTTTGTGGAGGTTTGTGTAATCTACTCAACTTTATTGTTTATTTACTTTACAATTAAAAACAAGAAGGAAGTTTTGTGTCATCTGCACATGATTGGATCCATTGATTTAAATACTCTCAGTAACACACATATTTTCCCTTAGCTGGTTTACATACATTAAAGACAAGCCAAAGGCCCAAATATCATTCTCTTTCATACGTAAAGCACAAAGCTATAATTTACACTAACGTGAACTATTTGTGCAAATGCAAACTCTCCGGTTCCAAACGGCCAGTATCTCCTTTTTACGATCAGTAAAGGAAACAGTATGATCACATGACACATCGGAAGCAGTCCCATATTCAAACGCCGGCGGTTCATTTCCTGTGCCTCGATGCATTCTCGAATGTGGCAACTCGATAACTGACTATCGACGATCTATGGTAATTTTTGGTCCATCCATACAGTCGGGACACTCCACGTCCATAGGAAACTGAAAGCTTTCACTAAAATGCAGATTAATCCAAGCGAATGAAGTTTCGAGCTGAATGTTGTACGTTAGAAATTTTGAAGTGGTACTCCAATGTGACTTACGTTATGTAAGTACGGTTTAATATGGAAGCTCTAAAGGTAAGTGGGCGAGAATTATAAATATCGAGGAAGGTAGTCTGTGGAATGTTTCCTTTTAATATTACCTTCCCCGTGTTTGCTGCAACAAAACGACTAACAATACCTCACAAAGTTTACGTTTCACGAAACTTCTCCATGTGAATTCTTTACTATCGCTGACTGCTGAGAAATTTGAATTTACAAAAATGTCCTCCGAAATTGAAACTACCAGAGAAAAGCCTGACGTATCAAAGCTCGGGACGGCGACTTTAAATCTTGCCCTTGGACTGTTCTCACATAAATTTTGTTGAACGAATCTAGATTCCTTCGCTTAGCGTGCTGACAGCACGAAATGCCACTAATATTATGGCGAAATTTGTCGTGAAATATCAAGACAGAATCTGGGCACGGGGATATTAGACGGTGATGTTTGTTTTAAGGCGACGCTGGTGAATGGAATAGAATATTAAGACTGGGACCCCCCAGCCGAGATTAATACGTCGTCACCCGTAGTTTATGAGCAGCGTCCGAATTCATAGGCGAGCAACATCTCGGCCGCAGGCGATGGGTGGTAGCGTTTATAACATGGTCTTTTACAAACAAAAGATAACTTGTCTTCTGCCTGTGGTTTTTAAAACTAACTAAGAGCCTAAAAAGTATTGGTAACTTTTAAAATTGTAAAATAAAGAATTTTACCGTAAAGAATAGACAGAGACTGTGTCACTCAGTTGCTTTGCTTGTTAATACAGTTAAATTCGACTAATGCCTCGGCCCACAGGCACACGCCCCGCTTGCGCCCGATCCGTGCGTCGCGCCCTCAGTTTACATTGGTCGGTCCGCCACGCTGACAAGGGTCCAAATCAGAGATATTAATTTGTAGGGTACGTTGTAAATTAACCGTTGCCAGCCTTGTAACCGAGTTACACAAGGGGTTCAGTAATTTGTAAGGCAAGAGAGTAATAATTTCCGGGCGTCCCTTACGTGGGCCAGATTAGGGCGTCTTTACCGTGCATGAAACCTGAGACCAGGAGTAAGATGGTAAAGGTCGGCGGAGGTGTTTTGTTTGGGATACGGGGGAAGTTTGTTTTGATTAGAGAAGTTTAGATTGCTGTTTTTGGTGGCGAAATTATTAAGGCTTTAAAAGGAACAGTTTGTTTAGGGAAGCGTTCATTTTGTGGAACAAAGCAGCTGGCTCGGATACAAGTTGTGTTGCTTGTTTAAAACTTTATTATAAAAACGGATTAATAATAGGTTTCTGGATATAAATGCCCTTACTATAAATTGCTTTGTTTTTGCAAAAGCCTGTCTTAGATGGCTGACCACATTATTAAAAAGTATGGATCACTAATTAAAAACATAGCCAAACCTGTATTTTGGCGTGCGCATTCATATAATTTACAGCAACGATATAAGCAGTCAGCACCGCTTAAAAAATCGCTTGACCTATCTACAAACCTAAGTTTACAATCGAGTCAATCTAGCCATACAAAGACTTACACGTTTATTAATTGGGCAAAGCGGCGACCAATCCCCAATCCCCCATGATGCTGAACCCCGGTTCACACGGGGCAGCTTTCAGACGTCGTTGGCGGCGGTATATAAAGCTCAGGATGTTCTTGACAATGCCGGATTGTAGGTGCTGTGTACACAGGCTTACAGCTCGAGTGAGCTGCAGTGGGCGCAAACACACGAGGACACTACGAGGTAGCAAGACTGGGGTATTAGAGAGGAAGTTGATTAAGAAACTTGTGATAAATGGGTTTTGATGATTGACGAACATCTTTGAAATTTTTTTTAAGACCAAACGACTTGTTTTAATATTTATTTAATCTTTTAAATTATTGCTTGTCTCAGTACCTCTTACGTAGAAGATTACAGTTTGGTTTGTGTGGTATTGAAAAAAATGCATTTTAATTGTATTAATAAACCCAAAACTGTTGTGAGGTAAAATCTAAATAATTAACCAACGAAAAGGAAGTAAACTACTGTCAAACTAGTAGGATGCAGAGACTAAGGCCCAATTGCAGGGAACGTTTTAACCTCGGGTTAGCTTCGGGTTAGCTAACTCAGGTTTAAATGGTGCCACCATCGATTGTAACTACTTCTTATTACAATCGATGGTGGCGCCATTTAAATCTGAGTTAGCTAACCCGAGGTTAAAACTTTCCCTGCAATTGGGCCTTAGTGATATAGTTGTCTGCGTAATAAAGATTAAAAGGAATACGGAAGCAAGGCGAAATAGCAGTTTAAGTTAAAACGATTGTCCTATACGGTTTCTTTTAGAAGTACGGTAAAAAATGCATTTCCTAGATTTTTATAGTCTTGACTGTTTATAATCAAACTTAGAATACTTTAAATCGATATAATTTTAACTCTTTTAGTTCTGGGTTCTCTCTAAGTCATGTGACGAATATGACAATTATATATTTTGCTGTTGGAAGTTTTGGAAGGATATATAAAAAAACAATAAGAATTCTCTAACTTTAATCACTCCTAAGAGTTACATGTAACAGCAACTCTACCTGATTATCCCAATATAACGCGATTGCTTATTCCCATGTCCCGTGTTAGCATTCCATCCCGGCGTGTTGACACACATACAATCCGTTGTTCGAATCACAATCGGCGACCGCGACCGACGTGCGGTCTGCTCGCCGACACGCCACAACTATTGTAACTGAGGGAAGGATATGGAAATGTATGGAGGACAGGGATGGTTGGGTGTTGTGTGCTGTATTGAACAAGGTTATTGAGGAGTTATGCGTTTTTTTATAGATGTTTTGATGATGGGTGTTCTGTTTTCGGTAACTATTGTTTCTTGTATAAAATCTCTATTGGTTTTGCAAAGAACGTTTATCTCATTAAGGGAGTTTGTGAAGAAAATCACTTGAATTTTCCCATTTTTTTCTTTGCAACTTATATGCCTAAGGTTTGTGGGTATTGCAAAAAGGTAACTTCTATAAAAGTAGTTCCTCTTACTAAAAGCTCGAAATTTTAGACGTACCTGTTTGACTCACACATACCGCTACCTTCTGAATTTAGCTCGCACAAACCAAAAAGGGTTCTGAACCTAAATTCATTTCTATTTAAAGTGCATAATAACTTAATCCGTGTGTTCATATAGCAGCCGGTTCACAGGCGCGGTACATAAATTGTGGGGATGTGAAAAATAGACGCGCCCGGACCTGCCTCCGGCGGAGTTGGATATATGATCTAGAATTATACAGGTACCCTACCCGGGGCCAGGGGTGAGACCTTACAGGTTTTAGTGTTGAAATAAGGCAAATATTAGTAAAAGGATACAATCAGGGAAAATTATATGGACGGTTTTAACGTTGTGATAAAAATAATTACGTTAAAAAAACCGACACCAAAAACTAAAAAGTTAAAAATAATAAAGATTTAATATTAATTAAATACTACATATCGTCTTTATGTGCTATTAGCTAATAGGCTTACAAGCCTTTGACAAATAATATAGGTATATTTTTGAATAGTCAGATAAATGCTAACTGACTGATAAGAGGTATGTTTTCATTGTCATTTCATACATATGTCAAGTATTTATGTTCGACGTTTAACAAAAACATACAGATTTTCCGTCACATAACATTTATCTGACTATTGAAAAACCGGCCCTGAGATATCTAAAGAAACAAACTATAGAAGTAGTTTTCCTTCAAACCTTGAAGCCCCTGGCTCGAGACCGCAACTTGGTTATTTTAACCTCGTTTAAGTTTCCGAATAGCCCGACTTCTTAAAAAGCGGTTCCGTGTTTATTCCCTCCTCGTAGCGATCGAACGATCTCCAAGATTTGGTGTGAGGTTCCGGTTATAACTAGTTTCCAACTAGATTGGAGCGGTTCTTGTTGGGATTTGTTTTTAGCCATCATTGAACCGTTCTATAAATGTTTCTGTACCTATAACGCTATTAAAGATAAACTTATGTCTACGCGCAAGGACAGTGATCGATATATTTAACCAGCAAAAAGTTATTACTACGAGTTATATGGACCAACACATAAAGGTTATGCCTTGAGTACCTTAACTATTCACACCTACTTATATCCTGCGCTAAACGAATTACTTATTATTTTCAGAATTAAAATTCTTTCTCATAATATAATCCCATAGAATCCGAGTTTTCTTCCCGTACCTACATATTGTTTGTGTATAAACATTCTGCTCCTATCGAGCAAGCGGCGGGCTACAAGAAGTGAGTTGAGAATTCCGCCTGCGAAGCCTTCCACTGCACGCTGCGGGAATTCCTACACCTTTTATTAGACTGAGATTTGATGTGCGATGTACGCGCTCGGCGGAGTTCGCGGGAGTTCGGGCGGGTTCGGGCAAGTTCGGGATACTTCGGCGAAGTTCGAGATTTTGATTTTAGAGTATAGTTATTGTTTAGGGTGTTCCGTATGCTATACAGAAAAAAAGGCTGTGTCTGCTTTATCTATACTAATATTATAAAGCTGAAGAGTTTGTTTGTTTGTTTGTTTGTTTGAACACGCTAATCTCAGGAACTACTGGTTCGAATTTAAAAAATATTTTTGTGTTGGATAGACCATTTATCGAGGCAGGCTTTAGGCTATATAACATCACGTAAAAAGCGAAGAAATAATGGAAAATAGGAAAAAAACGGGGAAAATTATTCATCCTTGAGGGCTTCCGTTGCGTGCGCTGCGAAAACGGTTCTAGAAACCAAAAATATATGTATGAAAGAATTAAGGGAACTTCTTACCGCGGGAAAACTTCGCATTCCCACGGGAAACCGACTTCTACGCGAACGGAGTCGCGAGCGGCCACTATTAGAAATAAAGAAGGATTACCCTAAGATTGATTCAGCAAGAAAGTAAGTTAATTACTCGTAGTGAGTATTCACTTTAGTTTTTGAGAAATGATTGTTGTAGTTGGCTTGTCAATAACTGTGTTTAATGACTAGTTGTAAACATCTATGAGCTTTACATTAATTATACCTGTAGTAGGTGAAGCTTTTGTGTTAATAGAAGTAGAGTCTTTTAAACTCTCGCGCTTCTTATTTATTACTTTATGGTAACTTCGCGTCTTACACGCGGTCATTTTGTAGTTAGATACATTAATGCTATATACCTGTATTTCACGACGTTTCGTTCGACCGAGTTACATCGATCGTGGTCTGCCCGCGACCAAAAAGTAATAAAGAATTAGATTCAGTTTAAGCCTGAAGTAAGCATTCCTCTGTTGATGCAGGTGAAGATATATTTAGAATACATTCAAATTTTTCAGTAAGTCAACGGTAATCCATGCAGTTTTTCTTCAAAGTGCTATCTAAATAACGTTATACGTCACCATAAAGGCCCTAGATTGCTACGTCTGCACTAAACATGCAGGAATCTTCTAGAAAATACCGTCAGTGCAAGATACTAAGATAAATAGCTGCAGATACGGAATATGCAATCTGAGAGGCTCCTGATGGCATTTTATATCTCTCTGGTTTACAAAGAGAAAATCACGCACTGCAGGTCGGTGCCTTAAAGAGAGTCGTTTAAAAACAATTCTTTCGGTGCTTTTTACGTTGTCGTGGGCTTCGTGGGAACTCACTTTAGTCCTATTACCTAACTTTAAAAAGTATCAAGAAAAATATGTTTTAGATTAATTTTAGTGATCGGTCAATACGGTTACGCTATTGTGTATCAATCAATAAGCTGATTGGGTTATTGCCACAAAAGCAGAACATTCCGAATGTAGATCCATGCTTTAAACTAAACAAATTCATTCAATGATAAAACCACTCCGAAGAGAAATAAAAATACAAGTTAAAGGAGATGTATCTTGTGTTACACATAAATATAATGTTCGTAGATATCATGTTATATTGTAAGGAGAGAAAGAAATGTTGTATTCGATTACTCAAAAGAGTATCGACATCAATATCGATAATGCTTTGGGTATAAAGGAACGACTCTTAAAATATCGTATTGTTATTCAAAGAAAACTGCGACCCAGGCTTACGAAAAACGACCTAAAAAATTTAACATTCCTTTAATTTAACACCGCTCACTGTAACTTATCAAATTGTCCCTGAAACAGGGGTGTTTATAAAATGAGGTCAAAAACAAATTGTAATCTTGATGGCCGCAGTAAAATACAAAATAAAGTGTATAATAAACCTTTATATGTAATTTCGGAGGTTTCACTTAATGCCCTCCTAATGGGATATGGAAATTAAGTTTTCTCTCATTAAATATGAAAATGTTTGGTAGAAATATTAGTGTTGTGGAACTAATTGCAGGGTCCTGTGAAATATGGGTTTCTTTATGGAGTTTGTGGATTATAATCGGGGTCAACATATACAGGTATAATTCTAAAATATATTTTTATTAAATAATAGATTCATTTGGTTGTGGCATTTTTAATTAGGTTTTTACTCGTTATTTTTATGTGACGTACTTATTAAAAGAAGTAATTCTTATATTCTTTTTGATTTAAAATGTTTTTTACCATCATAAATAGGCTTTAGTTTTTAAATAATCAATTGATACAAATATCCTCAAATAAAAATGGATTTCCCCCAATCAAAAGATGTCTGTTATCTGCTGGACTATGAATATACAGTTCGTGGCTTTTAGTGATTCATCGGAAGCTCTCTTTTCAACCGGACTTGGTTTGTTCGAGGAAAATTGAAGCGATTTTATTCATATTGTGTTGGTGTATGAATAAAATTGATTGTAGATGTTAGGCGGTTGATTTTAGTTGTGGATTTTAGTCAAATAAAAAAAAATTGGTTGGTTTTCAAATAAATTTGTGACTGCAAACACATGGGATGTTTCTCTGTATATATGTTGGTGTGTGGTTGTGCAAAAAATTATCATACGTGTTTCAGTAAATAGCAACCTGACATATTGTTTCACCATAATTATTCAATACCAAGTTTTGCATATGTAGGTATACTGTATACATATTGACAAATAAACATTTAATATGCCGATTTGTAAAACGTTCGTCGCATAACTATTAGCTTTTGTTATTAGTCGTAAATGTGGATTACGGCTTACTTCGGCCATTGTGCCATTAAAAGCCGTCATATCGCTGAATGAATACCAATTCCATACAAGCAGAATCACACATTCTATATACAGGGTGTAGAAAGACTGTTTTCGAAAATGAAACTGGGATTTTTTGGAATACTCGTTACGTAAAGAGCAACAAGTATTTGTATATATCTATGAAATATATTTTTATTATTAGGTATACACAATTGCAAAATAAATTTGGGATTTTTTATTTATCTGCAAAAAAGCTTCGCACCAATCCTGCCTGTCCTACACCAATAGCTGATGTGTGAGCGTTATTTTTTACTGTTGTCCAATCGGGAACACTTACTTATTAATCATTAAGATATTTAAAAACGAGATTTTTTAGCTTATTTTGCTACTGAATCTTTTAGGCCCATCAATGGTTTCGGGCTTCGGAAATGATCTGCGTACACCCTGTATATTTTCAGTGGCTGTCGTATTTACGTAAAAAGTGGCGCCATCTTCTGAAGGTAATGACCCGTGCAGGCAGTTGGTGATAACTTGAATGTGATGGTGCCGAGTTCTTTGTGAAGCGGTTTTTTAAGATTGATTTGCTATTATCAGATAAAAAACACAAACAAAAAGTTTTTTATCAGAAACTTGGAAGTTAAAAGTGTGAAAATCGTATGTATTTTTTTACCAAAAACATATTGAAGGAAATAATGCTTTTTCATCTGTTTAGTTATAGTAAAACGTGAAACAGAAAACTTATTCCAAAATGACTTATTTTACTTACCCATGTTATCTCCATAAACAAAACGCAAACCTAATCCAATTTAAACTGCACAACTTTCCCTGAAAGGGCAATACAAAACTACAAGTACCGGCTACCCAACGAAATGGATCTGTCGCGTCCGAATAAATCGCGCTTAATCCGTCACCGTGGAACGCAATAAAAATGTGTATATACCCCGAGTTCCCCTGTGTTGCATCGCTGACTTTATAGCGCCATAAACATCATAGTTCGGATAGTTTTTCACGCGAGAGTCCCGAACATTATGGTGCGGAGGCTAACCCGTGGACGGGCGGTAGGACGCGTTAACCCGCGAGGGGGCGCTTTGGTGCTTTCTGGATTCATGGCGGTGCCGGGCGACGAGGCATGTGGAATGGTTTTTTGAGCAGCTTAGAAGTCGAAGGTTGAGGATTATTGTGTTATATACGGTCACATACATCATTAGCAACTAGAAAGTGATACTCGAAAAGACCCTATTTTGGAGTTTATGAGCTGCATGGCGTGAGTGTATGGAGGACACTGTCTCTTTAAACAATTTTATTCTGCAGGTAAATAGCACTGATTCTAACCGCTTTTACAAATATCTCTCAATACTTTCTCTACAATCTAAACCCATATATTATTTCCTCTAACGACTCCACTGTAAACCTCGCTAGTTTCTGCCATCTCATGCTCTTCTACAAAACCTCTGCCCCGAGCGGGAATCGAACGGCAATCATCGCAGCTATCTGCGGTGAGCTGTGTAACGCCAAACATCTTTCAAGCGATCAAGTGAGGGTAGTGCTAAATAACAGCCTTGATATACTTTCTGACTTCACTTACATATATGGGGTGTTAAAATAAAATATTTTACTTAATTTTGTGACTGACTTACCTACATGTTTTAATCACATTAAAGATGCAACAAGTTGTAATTTTAAATCAAAACTATTTTTTTTAAATGTCAAAAGTCGATATAACTTTTTGTCTGATTTCCATGTGTAAGTTAAATATGAGACTGTTTTTAATTTTTAAAGTTTATCACTTTTGTTAAACTTCCTTCAAATTATAAAGTTGCAATTTTTTTCTATCATTATATGACCGATTATATTTCAATATAATATTTTGCAAATTCAATATTCCAAGTACCCTTTAACCCCAGCCATCATACGTACACTGTGTGCAAAGAAAATTCACCTTATTATTATCCTGAGAGGCAGTAACAAAAATAGATGTCGGTAAATAAAGATTTTCCTTTCGTTTCGACTTGAAAGCTTCCGCCTGTATGAAATCGTTGGCTATAATAGCCCGTTCGATAGTATGGATTGCTTTGTCGGCAAATATAAGTCGACTCACTTACTTTGTGGGGTCTGCAGCGTGAGTGGGTCTCGCAGACCTCCTTGGGCGAAGTTGGTTTAATTACTTGAGAGCTTAAGGGTTAAGTAGTAGGAGGCGTCGGTTATCGAATAGTTATTGAACGACACACAATACGGATGGAGAATATGTTGCTTATATATTTTTTTTTGTTCACACATGTAAAGTTATAAAAGAAGTGCGGAAATTTATTGTTAAATTGAAGTGATACTGTTTCATAATCCTTTCTATGATTTGTAAGATTTTAGCGCAACAGTACAAACATAAACAACTTATCCCGATTTTTTTTTCAATAAGGTATCTTTGTCATTCCCCTAGCATCAGATTCTCACTATGTATCCTATTTGTTTCAGATCGGTTCCCTGAGCGGGTACTATCTGTTGTCACACCACGAGGTGCGCAAGCGCTCCACGCAGCCGAGCCACGACCACCACAAGAAGCTCAACGATGAGCCACAGGTGAGTCATAGTCTCATTCGGTCTCTATTCGTTCTTTTTTGCATTCACTCATCATATGTTAAAAGTTTGGCGCAACTTTTTATTATGTTTTTTTGTCAGTTATAATTTCCCGCGAAACTAGGTTATTCTTCAAATAAATATCTATTTAAGGTATATGAACAGCCAGGTAATTAAATTAAAAATAACAATATATTTCTAATATTTGAAGACGTACAAAGCTTCTTTGAAAGCTCTAGATTTATAGAGCCTAATATAACTCGCTTGCTTATACAGGGTCTGTCGTAATGAATGGATAACCCGTTACCTACAGTTGATCCGGATGTGAGGCTATAAGAAAATGGTGTCTTCTTGCCAGGGTTGTCAACCATAAGAAAATGGCGTAGACTTTTAAACTTTTTTATAAATTTCGCTATTTTTTTCATTTATTCCGTTGCCATTTCTTCAAATTTTGATGTATTTGTATAATTCTTTTAGTATTATACTGCTGAAGACGTGTATTATGTAATTTAAATACAATTTTAGGTGTTATTCACGTTGAACATTATCAAAATACTCATTTTAAGAAAAATATTTCCAATTTTTTTTCTTTATGTCAACTTTTGATCATCTCCTGTGGAAAAAAAAAGTATGACGTTATAGCTGCCCATGATCTCAATAAATTGTCTAGTATGTGTAGATTCTAAAAAGGTATAACGATGTGTACTTTACAAGCAACATTAAGTTACAGGAGCGAGAACACTAATCAAGGTCGGAATTTTTATTTTTCATGTTATGTTATAAATGGTTGTAAAACTTCGTCATAATGATTTTATTCTATCAAGATACTTTGCACAAACACTATCGGGCCGCTAATAGGATATTCAGAAGAAAACCCGGTTGTTTTTGGGAAAAAAATATTACTTCACGATAATAATGTAATGAAAATGTATAAATGAAAGTTGTTGTGCTCTAATAGTTACATGCGACAAACATGTTGCGACAAGTTTATTCGAAATTGAAACGGATTTTAAAAATCGAACAAGACCGCATTACAAAGAAAAGGGTACTCATCACATCAGTGTGATTTTGACCATCGCATGTCCTTTTGTTCACATTGGCCCCGATTCTGAAAACACTCTCTAAACTAAACTAAAACTATCGCTGTCACTTACACATCAATAAGACAGAGACAGGTAATCATTTTAGTCCTGTCAAACTAAAATGTACGAGCAATATGACACGGCGAAGGCAATTTTAGGCTAGTCCTCAGCGCATTTCGTTCAATTTCACAATGATGTGGACTAAATTTAGTGAGACCAATGTACCTGTCGTGTTCTAATACGAAGCATGAGAAAGTGACAGCGATATTTTTAATTTAGTTTTAGAGAGTGTTTTGAGAATCGGGGCCGCTATTTTCGTCAATTTGTTACTGCTTTTAAATATTTGACTATGATTTTCCTTGTGATTTGGACTTGATAACGTGATTGTTTTGTGCTATCGATTGAACTTGTTGTTTTGGAAAAGTTTTTGTGTAGTTTGTGTATCATGCCGCAACAGTACACGCCGGCCGAATACGCGAACATGCATTACATTTACGGTGTATGTAATGGCAGCACCAATAGAGCTGCTAGTGTTTATCGTGTAAGATATCCAAATGTGCGACATCCTGATTACCGTGTGTTCATTAGAGTGCACAATGCATTTATGGAAGGACGATTTCCTTCTAATTTTTTCCACTTTTCTTTGTAATGCGGTCTTTGTTCGACTTTTAAAATCCGTTTCAATTTCGAATAAACTTGTCGCAACATGTTTGTCGCATGTAACTATTAGAGCACAACAACTTTCATTTGTACATTTTCATTACATTATTATCGTGAAGTAATGTTATTTTTTTCCCAAAAACAACCGGGTTTTCTTCTGAATATCCTATTAGCGGCCCGATAGTGTTTGTGCAAAGTATCTTGATAGAATAAAATCATTATGACGAAGTTTTACAACCATTTATAACATAACATGAAAAATAAAAATTCCGGCCTTGATTAGTGTTCTCGCTCCTGTAACTTAATGTTGCTTGTAAAGTACACATCGTTATACCTTTTTAGAATCTACACATACTAG
Organism: Emmelina monodactyla; assembly: GCA_916618145.1. Taxonomy (NCBI): domain Eukaryota; kingdom Metazoa; phylum Arthropoda; class Insecta; order Lepidoptera; family Pterophoridae; genus Emmelina; species Emmelina monodactyla. Next base: position 9,861,656 of record OU745314.1, on the reverse strand, counting down.
ACAATTTATTGAGATCATGGGCAGCTATAACGTCATACTTTTTTTTTCCACAGGAGATGATCAAAAGTTGACATAAAGAAAAAAAATTGGAAATATTTTTCTTAAAATGAGTATTTTGATAATGTTCAACGTGAATAACACCTAAAATTGTATTTAAATTACATAATACACGTCTTCAGCAGTATAATACTAAAAGAATTATACAAATACATCAAAATTTGAAGAAATGGCAACGGAATAAATGAAAAAAATAGCGAAATTTATAAAAAAGTTTAAAAGTCTACGCCATTTTCTTATGGTTGACAACCCTGGCAAGAAGACACCATTTTCTTATAGCCTCACATCCGGATCAACTGTAGGTAACGGGTTATCCATTCATTACGACAGACCCTGTATAAATAAGAGACTAATGTAAAAACTGATTTTGATTTCGCAACCAAAAAACAAAATCCCATTTTGAAATGAAATAATAAAAATATATTTACTTTGATAAATCATTTCACTGCGCAACATACCAGGATGTCTTTATTAATGCACAATTTATTAACACCTGATGAAAAAATCATTTTCCCTGAAATATTTGATATAAAATATTCAAATTATGATTGTGTACCGTGATGCAAAGTGTCGTCACAACTCAACCCAATCAAACTGAATGAATGAATGAGTGTGGGAGCGGCTCCTTATATAAATAAACTAGAGGCCGCGCGCGACTCCGTTCGCGTAGAAGTCGGTTTCCCGTGGGAATGCGAAGTTTTCCCGCGGTAAAAAGTTCCCTTAATTCTTTCATACATATATTTTTGGTATCTAGAACCGTTTTTGGCAGCGCACGCAACGGAAGCTCTCAAGGATGAATAATTTTCCCCGTTTTTTTCACATTTCCCATTATTTCTTCGCTCTTTATAGTTGCAACGTGATGTTATATAGCCTAAAGCCTGCCTCGATAAATGGTCTATTCAACACAAAAAGAATTTTTTAAATCAAACCAGTAGTTCCTGAGATTAGAGCGTTCAAACAAACAAACAAACAAACAAACAAACAAACAAACAAACAAACAAACTCTTCAGCTTTATAATATTAGTATAGATTTTTACAACTTAATTTAAAAATGTAAAAAAAAAGAAATAGGTAAATATATTTTTTATTGAGGATTATATTTTATAAAACTTATAAATTAAATATTGAATCTGAACAGTTAGAACGAAAGGGTACAATATATTTACATCAGAAAAACACCAGCGAACCATCAATTTAAAAACTTTTTTAAGCCAATGAGCGTAGCGGATCGAAATTTGAAATCCGTGCCTCCATATTTCTTCCTCGTTAGATTTTCCAGCGGGGAAGCCTGAAGTATAATTGGGTAGCTAATCGAATAACCCTTTTTTGTGCTTTAGTCGGTCGGACAAGACAAAGTAAGGTCCGCAAGGGCGGGCCGCGCGTACGCAAGATTAAGTGGGGACCAGATTAGGGCCGACTGTCCTTTAGCTCGTAATTTTATATTGCAACAATAAATATACATTATTCGCAATTTTATGCTTTAGCTACGCAGTTTTTTTATGTGTGTATAAATTTTTTATGGAATAAGCTTTTGATAATGTTTAAACAAACCGTTTTGTAGTTTTAGGCTCTCTCTATCTAGTTAATTTCAGTTCGTTTAAAGCCAAAGTTACAAATATTTTTTTGTGAATACTGATACCTATGTTTTTAGAGTAAGTAAATCGTCCTTGAATAATAAAACACCTCAGACAAGAGAACCTTTTTTCCGAAATCTGTCTGACGTTCATTGCGAAAACATAATATTTAGAAAAGATTATTCACTGATTTAATTTAGATTTCAGCGCCCGACCTAATTCCTGCCGCGATCCATCGCAAGATAAAAAACCTTTTTCCCCGATATAACCTAGAAAGAGCGTCACTTGAACTATTTCCATTTGAAACTTTGTAAAGAACTATATAAATTCCAATCATATCGAGCTACGAGATAAGTGTAACACTCGTGAAAGTTGTGGAACTGTTTGAATAACTTCTTTATCGAGGACTCGGGGGGCGATCTCTTAAACGGACACCGAAAACTTGCTCCGAGTAGAACTAGTGGAGAAAAAACTTGGGCCGGTCGGTCGGGCGGGCGCAATAAAACCTCGGGGCGGGGCGCGACCTCCTTTCTTATGTTGATGAGCAAACCCGACGTTTTCGACACCTAATTTTAATATAAACACGCTTTATGAGCCGTTTACGAGCCAATAATAAACAACATAACACCATCGTTACAGCAGTGTAGCGTCGTCGGGCTCGTGTTGCTGTTTAATTAGCCGCTTGTTTACATTATTTTTCATTGCAATCGCTGCTTTATTAGGTTACAGGAGGTTTTATGGTCGTTTGATAGTAAAGTTATTAGGATATACTATGCGGGTGTTTGTAGGAGATGTAATTTTGCAAATTGCTCGGATGGCGCCTTATTAATGTGTTTGGCTAAGAAGACTCTCCAGACTCTGTATTAAATGCTGAAACGTAATTTAATGTATGATTATGCTAAATAATTTTATACGTAAATGTTACGTTGAATCACCTTAAGCCTTTGAGAATTATTTCAAGCTTATGAAGAAGAATCGTAATTGGTTCATTATTTTTCCAATTTGAACATTTTTTTTTAAATTTTATGGTTAAATCAAATCCGTTGCCCGCATACCATCTGTTGTATAAAATCTTACCGCAACCTTTTTTTTCTAACATTACAATCCGTGTATACAAATGAACCTTTTTAGGAAAAAAACTCACGGAAGCATTTTAAACAAATAAGCCCAATATAGGGTTAAATTGGTTCGTGTCGGAGACAACAAGGGTTAACGACGTCAATGAGGCTCCGGGTTTTTTGCACAAATCTGTTTTAACCTAAACCGGGAACTGAACCTGGGGAAGAAATACACGCGCCATCGGGCGGAATTCCAATGAGCGTGATACAAATGTATACAATTATAAACTTAATGGCCCTTGAGTTTGAGACTAAATTATGTTGAAGTAGAACTTAGTAACTTTACTGAATAGGGAAACAAACATAAGTGAGGGCATAGCTTACCATTAGAGAGATAAAGTCTTTAAACGTGATGACAAATTAGTCTTTTACATTCAGAAACGTACCGACTGAAACCTAATATTTTAATTCTAGAGAACAATAAAGGTAGTTTTATAGCTGGACTTGCGAAATGAGCGTATTAGGTCACCCGGCGAGCCAGGTAATTATCATAAAAGCGGACCCGCTCCGCGCCACTGTATCCGCACCTCCGACCAACATTCGGGTAAGGTTTTATTAGTTTAGGACACTATTGCGCTGGTTGTAAATACGGCAGGGTTTATTAAAGCTTGTGTGTGGAACAAGAGTTCTTTGGAGACCTAAAGGGCAGCCCGCAGTGCCGGCGGGAGACGCCCGTTTTTGCGAAGGTACAGCTCTGGGAAATTGTTAATTATTGTCGTAAAAGGAACACTTTACTGCTGTTTGACTGTTTTATTATACTAATACTTCACCGGCACTAAAATTGAAACACTACACGAGATATTTGGTGACGAAATAATAGGAGAAAGTTGCTTTTTGTTGTGAACCACTTACAACATAATCGGCGTGATTTTATCTGTAGATGCATAAAAACTAATGTCATCCTGCTTGTCTCCCCTGGCTTGGTGTATGCCACGTTAAGATCGCCGCGGTAGATACTAGACCCTCGATACACATGCTGCAACATCACCATGATACAAACACGAATGGCTCGGAATATTTCCATCCTGCCAACAATTTTAATCTAACTAAGCCCTTTGATGTTTCGACCGGCCATCATTCTACTTATAGCCCATTTAAAAAAGGGAAAAATCCATGTTACTGGTGCCTCATACGTGTCCTAAATAAACACGGAGGAAATATCCGTAGCTATGTTTTTGAGTTTCCTGCGATATGTTTGCAGATTTTCATTTTATTTTTAAATGTTCTTTGTACTGACTTCCAAACATTTTAATTTCCAAGTAATTTTAAAATTTATGTGTCATGTTGGAATATTTTCTCTTAATTGTTGACTTTTATTACCGAGTTTATTTTGAGCCTCCGCAAGTTTGTCGAACGTGATTTCTTTACAAAAGCCACCGAACCCAGCAAGAGAGTTGTAAATTTCCCGGGGCTCCGTTAGTAAAAAGCTGCCAAAGTTTAGCCGCTGAAAAATTATCGTTGTGGATAAGTAAACAGTGGGGGGAGTGGGAATGCGGCGGGTTTTTTATTAAATTACTGGAGAGTGAAACAAACAACCGCCGGTCTAGTTACACTCGGAGTGGAGGGGTACCAGTACTGTAGAAGTTAGTTGGGATTAGTTAAAAAATATATATGAATAGATAATAACCTTTCTGGGTTAGAATTAAGTTAATTGCCGTTTCCCCCCATGAGTACGTCCGCCCAAAATATATAAAGCTTAAGTTTTCAGGCTTTAATAATTCTTTGATATCATATCACTTTGATGTTAGTCTATGGAAGCAAGTATTTCTTCTAAAATCTCTCATGTACCAAAAAATACGGTTTTTGTTTAATCAAACGTGTGTGACTGATAGCAACCCAGCACATATGTTACGACACAACAATAAAGTGGGCAAACCCCGCTCCCGGACATTTTTACTTTTGCCTGTCCCCGTTTTAACGCAATTACACGAACAGAAATAATACGACACCCTCAAAGAAAGAAACAAGGCAGCGATGCCTCCTGCGGTCACGTTGGACCAAGTTATTCGCGACTAATTAAATGTGACGTTGTTTCACTAACTCGGCGGTCGACGGCGGGACGGCAAAGAGAAAAAATGGGTAATACTTGAGGTTAGTTAGTTGATGCGATTAAAAACATTTAATTAGGTGTCTTGTTTAGGGAAGTCGCTTGTGGTTTAAAATTGGACTCGTTTGTACGGGACATTTGTTTCAAACACAATTTAGCAAACACTGCGCTGACAACCACAAGTCGCTGCAAAATAGCGTCTTCGGACTAAAGATTTTACGAGGCAAAAAAATATCCTCAATCTTAAAACGCAGTCTTTAAACTGAACTTCCTATAAAAGCAAACAGGCCCAGCTCGTACAATAGGCCTCGCAATTAGAAAGCGCTTCGTCCCGGTGCCGTCTATTATTACCTGCGCCCGCGCCGCGTGTCGCAGGTCGGACCTGTAATTAAGTCGTTTTGTCCTGCCCCGCCGTGGCTCGGGAAAAGCAATGAAAACGACGGCCGCTGTCGGGCTGTTTCGATGGTAACCACGCGGCGGTGGTGGCATGTGCGTGGGCGTTCATTGGGTCAGGGTACGTTGTTGACGTCGTTTGGCTTTTCTTGTCAAGTTTTTTTGTTATAGAGGTTATTTTTTGATTGAGTTAGTCTAGGTTTGTTAATATCCCATCTGTTTTACACATGGAGATGTTTTATATTCTCTAAGGTGAAATGGTATCAGATGGAAAGTAGGTATATATTCACGATATTTTTGTTCGAAGACTGTTAAGAAGCATAATATTTGACAATAACGACCACACGATTCAGAATGAACAAATGCAATTTGCTGAGGTAAACGTGTGCATCCGCGTAACCGTCACCTAGTTTCTACTGTGGGAACATCTCCAAGTCATTACAGAAACAGCCCGGCGCAGGGTTCTTTCTCATGCTAATACGAGCCGGCACCACTGCGGGAGCCGGCCGCTGCCTCCCAACAAACTGTGAAATTGCACCTTCAAACAAACTACCACAAACGCTGTTTTTATTTTCTATATAAACATCCGTGTAGAATCTCGCAACGGCAAAAGTTTATTTTTCATTTTCACTCCGAGATAGTTACGTTAAGCTACGGCCAAATGTTTTTGTTGCGAAGCAAACATTAATATTAAAAAGTCTGTGAAAATATTTACAATTTCCAATGTTTCTCTTGTGGAATTGTACGGGTGTTTCTATTTTGTTTTGACGGTGAGTTTGTTTTAAGGTTAGATTTCGGTTAATATTTTTTTGAAGCACGCGAATAAGGCAAGTCATCGTGTAATGAAGGCTGACCTTGACCTGACCCCTCGGAGGCTGTCAAACGCACGATGAACGCAAACACAAATGATTGCAGTTCTCGAGATATATATTTCTTTTTTTTGACAGGTCAAATGGGTCCAGCAGCAGAGAGAGAGGCGGAGAACGAAACGGGATTATAACCCTTATGAAGCTGGCGCTTGGAGTCAGTTTCAACGGCCGCGGTCGCAGGCGCACCGAGCGAGGCATCGCGCCCTGCCTCCTACCACCGTCTTCCCTGATCCTTTGTTCAAAGAACAATGGTACTTGGTACGTATCAATAACTTTATATTAACTATGTTACCACTAACCTAATAAAAATACTAAAATGATTTTCTTTTTTAGAATGGGGGAGCCAAAGACGGTCTCGACATGAATGTGTTCCCAGCGTGGAACAAAGGGTACACCGGCAAAGGAGTTGTCGTTTCCATTTTGGATGATGGCATACAAACCAATCATCCAGATTTAGCGCAAAATTACGTGAGTCCATTGTTATACGCAGTAGTTCACAATAAGGGTAGTTTAATTAGGTCAAGTGAGATATACTACCCGCATGATACGACTTCAAATAAAGATTCAAACTGACATAACCATTTTCTATCTCCAACTTGGTCTTGTAGATTATTTTGTTAATGGAATGTTATTTACTTTTTCGGTAAAAATCTATTCTGTAAACTGTTCTGTAAAATAATAGTACCTAATATTTTTGTTAGGATCCTAATGCATCAACGGACATTAATGGTAATGATGATGACCCGATGCCGCAAGACAACGGCGACAACAAGCACGGCACCCGCTGCGCCGGCGAGGTCGCCGCCGTCGCCTACAACCAGTTCTGCGGCGTCGGCATCGCCTACAACGCCAGCATCGGCGGCGTCAGGATGCTGGACGGCGTCGTCAACGATGCCGTCGAGGCGAGAGCCCTAGGCTTGAACCCGGACCATATAGATATATACAGTGCCTCGTGGGGACCAGAAGATGACGGTAAAACTGTCGACGGGCCAGGCCCATTAGCTAGACGGTATGTATCTTAGTGTATGAAAAAACTAAAAAACTACTTCAGAAACTAATGACTATGTAATTTCAGAGCTTTTATATACGGTGTGACGAGTGGGAGACACGGGAAAGGATCAATATTCGTGTGGGCCTCTGGAAACGGAGGCAGGCACACAGACTCATGCAACTGCGATGGGTACACAAATAGTATATTTACTTTATCCATATCTAGTGCTACTCAAGGAGGGTACAAACCCTGGTACTTAGAAGAATGTTCATCTACTCTGGCCACAACATACAGTTCCGGAACACCTGGTCATGATAAAAGTGTAGCGACAGTTGACATGGATGGGAGACTACGACCCGATCATATTTGTACAGTAGAACACACAGGCACTTCAGCCTCAGCTCCATTGGCTGCGGGAATTTGTGCGCTTGCTTTAGAAGCTAATCCAGAACTTACCTGGAGAGATATGCAATACTTAGTTGTTTTCACTTCGAGACCACAACCGTTAGAGAAAGAAACTGGTTGGATTGTCAATGGAGTTAAGAGAAAAGTAAGTCACAAATTTGGATACGGATTAATGGATGCTTCCGAAATGGTTAGTTTAGCAGAACAGTGGGTCACAGTTCCTCCTCAACACATTTGTAAATCTCAAGAGATCAATGAAGACAAAACTATAGATTCAGCCTTTGGATATGTTTTGACTGCTCACATGGACGTCAACGGCTGCCAAGGATCCGTCAACGAAGTACGGTTCCTCGAACACGTTCAGTGTAAAATATCCTTAAGATTCTTCCCTCGTGGAAACCTGAAAATTCTTTTAACTTCGCCGATGGGCACAACTTCTACACTTCTATTCGAAAGACCACGAGATGTAGTTAGTTCTAACTTTGATGACTGGCCGTTCTTGAGTGTTCACTTCTGGGGCGAACAAGCCGAAGGTAGATGGAAATTAGAAATTGTAAATAGTGGCAACAGACGTGTCAATCAGGCGGGAATATTGAAAAAGTGGCAATTGATATTCTATGGAACCGCAGTAGATCCAGTTAGAATACGCCATAAGAAAATAGCGAACAATCAATTTGCTTATCCAACAGCCGCCGATAACTTTGAAGCTATTGGTGATTCTTTTTACAATACTGACGCGTTTTCGAATTACCAAAGCTATCCAACGCTATTTGCGGCAGGTTCCGACCCCGAAAAGGCCGTCGCCCAACTAGACGGTCACAATATCCCTTCACCTCATGGACAGAATGTCCTTTCCGATAGCAACGACAAACGGGTTATTCACGATTGTGACCCAGAGTGCGATGGACAAGGCTGTTATGGAAAAGGACCAACGCAGTGTATTGCTTGTAAAAACTACCGATTGGATGATGCTTGCGTATCTCGCTGTCCACCTCGAACCTTCGTGAACCAAGGAGGCGTGTGTTGGCCGTGCCACGAATCTTGTGAGAACTGTGTCGGCCCTGGCCAAGATTCTTGCTTGACGTGTGCACCGGCACATTTGTTGGTATCCGACTTAGCTGTATGCCTGCAACAATGCCCAGATGGTTACTGGGAAGAATCAGAATCAGCCGTATGCCGTCCTTGCGCTGCTAACTGCGCTACTTGTTCTGAAAAGGCGGATATGTGTACTTCTTGCGAACATCATTTGGTGCTCCACAACGGTACCTGCTTGACGTCGTGTCCCCCTTCGTTCTATGAGACTGATGACTACATGTGTGTCCCCTGCCACTCCTCGTGTGACACTTGTGATGGTCCGGGCGACGAACAGTGCGTCACTTGTCCGCCGTCCACTTACTTCAAGTTTGATAACAACAGATGCATCTCCACCTGCCCAGAAGGCTATTATGCGGACAAGAAAAGAAGAGAGTGCATGAAGTAAGTATATATTAAACGGTTTTTTCTAAAAATGTCTTTGAAATATTAATGCTCTGTTTGTTTAATAGGTGTCCGACAGGGTGCATATCTTGCGCTAGTGCCCATTGCTTGTCCTGCGCTTCCGACTGGGAACTGAACAAGAAGGGTAAATGTGTTCCGATCAGCTCCGCCAGCTGTGCCCCGGGGGAGTTCGTCGATGAAGATAGATGCGTCAAGTGTCACGACAGATGTGAGACTTGCTACGGCGACAGCGACGAGCATTGTCTCACTTGCGACTCCCCTAATCTTTTAGAAGATAACAGGTATAAGAAATAACAAAGTCTTACCCGTTAGCGATTAACAAAACTGTTTCTAAATGTTGAACATTTTCAGATGTGTGTCGGATTGTACCCGTGGATTTTACCCTGAAGCGGGTCGGTGTTTGAAATGTGTCCACGGCTGTGCTGCATGCGTTTCCAGGTTGAACTGCACCGTCTGCTCGGGTTCTCTCAAACTACAGTCTGGCGCCTGCAGGACTTCTTGCGCCGAAGGGTAATAACCATAACTTTGCTCTCACCCATTCCAGTTTTAATATGTAAAGTAATACACTCGTCACGTACGTTATTCTGGCTACAATAGCTGTAAAAGTTTCACTAAGATTATAAAATAAAGTTTTAGTTGCAATAAACGTTGTTGATTTAATGAGTACTTTCGGTACTACGTGTCTGTGTTCTGGTGGTAAAGTCGGTGATGGTGTATTTGCGGTCAGGTACTACGCGGATCGCGGGGTGTGTTCGAAGTGCTATCTGTCGTGCAAGTCGTGCAGCGGCCCGCGGCGCGACCAGTGCGCGTCGTGCCCCGCGGGCTGGAAGCTGGCGGCCGGGGAGTGCCACCCTGAGTGCCCTCAAGGTGAGATTAACCAGCCAATTTGTAGTAAATAGAATGAAAAAGTAAATTTTAATATTGGCCTTGTAATTTTGAGACTATTCAGGTAGTTAAATGTGCTATATGTAAGCTATTAATTACATTACATTAACAAGCCCTAGAATTTTTATTCTAATAAAATACAGTGAAGGACTGAAGTAAAAAAACACATTAGGTATTCTTAATCCTTCCTAACCCGAAAAGATTTTTCGTGATGAAGTTAAAACAAAAATCGGTGATTCTTCCACAAGGTTTCTACCAGTCAGAAGAAGGCTGCCGCCACTGCCACCACTACTGCCAGGAGTGCGACGGCTCCGGCCCCCTCCACTGCACGGCGTGCCCCCCCCGCTTCATGCTGGACGGCGGGCTCTGCATGGAGTGCCTCGGGAGCCAGTACTACGAGAGCAGCAACGGAACCTGCAAGACTTGCGACTACTCGTGCCAGACTTGCACCGGACCAGGAAGGTTCAGCTGCAGCAAGTGTCAGCAACCTTTGAAACTAGATAAGTATGTTCTGATGCGTACGTTTTGTTGTCATGTCTTTGAGTGTCCAAAAGCTAACGAGTTGTGTCGTCAACAGGTTGAATAATCAATGTGTGCCATGTTGTGGGGAGCAGACCTCGAACGCTAGCTCGGACCAAGACTGCTGCCATTGTCACTCGGAAACAGGTAAACCATCCAGAAAACTTTTTAAGATCCCAAATATTTGCAACATTTTCCACATTTTATAAACAATAGAGTTAGTTCCGAAAACTTCGATAGTGTGTAATGTAGAGGGAAATGGTATCTGCCCATTAGAACGTACCACACGGGCAAAGTCTACTTAAGTCCAGTCTTAGTGCCTTTAGACCCAGTGCTGAAGACTTTAGAGTCTAGTTTCTTAAACTTCCTCCCTGTGCTGACGACGTTAAGGTTCACTTTCCTTAACTACCTGTGCTGAGGTTCCAGTCCATTTTTAAGAACTTCGACCTTATGCTGAAGCCGTTACAGTCCCGTTTTAAGAACTTCGACTTTGTACTCAAGCCGTTAGAGTCCACATTCCAACAGCACCTCCCACCCACAGGTGACTGTATAAACTCACTTCAACCTTATGCTAAACACGTTAGAGTCCACATTCCAACGGCACCTGCTTCCCCCAGGTGACTGCATAAACTCGTCCGTGGCGGGCAAGCGGCGCGTGGCGGAGTGGGGCTCGCTGCAGGCGTCGCCGGCGGGGGCGCGGGGCGCGGGGGTCGCGGCCGTCGCCGGCGTCGCGCTCGTGGTGGCCGTGTCGCTGGTGGTGGTACTGGTGGTGCAGGTAAGAGAAGAAATAGTAGGTATACTATAGGTATAACTACGTATAGGTAAGAGAACAAATAGTAGGTATAATAGTGGATGATAGTGGAAGTGGGGTGTAGGTATACTCTGATAGTGGAAATGGGGTGTTGCCGCGCTCGGCCGGTAGATGGCGCTGAGGTCAAATTAAATCGCGCTACTTCTTGGGTTAAAGCGATCATTAGTACTTTAAATCGAAGTCAATCTATTACGCGTTTTTGGATTTGTTTTTGATTTTTGATTTGCTATTTGTAAAATCCTGACTGTCGGAAAATCGAAAATTCAATAAACGCATAATAATCCGTTAAAATTAGTTTAAATATAAGTAAAGCGCGTTAGATATTTTTTCACAGCTCGTGTTATTTTTTTTAATCATTACATCAATTTAAGTAGCCATTCTTGTCTGTTTGTATGCAATAACGTAAGAGTCTTTAAGTGTACTTGATTTCGATACATGATTTTTTTAAGTAAAAACAAAATTATATGTTTTGATTAAGGCGTCAAAAATTGCATTCGTGCCAAGCTCTGGTGCTATAAACTAGTATAGAAATAAAAACTTTATCTTTACATGAAATCGTTTAAAGCTTACGTTAAAAAAGATTGATATTTGCCTGTATTTTTTCTCAATTAAAACGTGTGATTAGTTTTCTACGGGTAAACAAAATTTTACTGTTTCTTTCATACTAACAGTAAAAATATGATCGAAGCAACGATATTCTGAATACAGTTTTATTCAACTAGTCGAGTTATAGAACGTGAAAAGTGAATTATATTGGAGTAAAAATTCTGAATTCGGTTGGCGTTCGCTTGAAAATATTAATAACGCATTCAGGTGATGCACAGAAACCTATACGGTACACTATATGTTCTCATATTGCACAATTTAGTTTGTAACATAAAAGGTTATGAGTAGAATCTAGTTCGGAGAAATAATTTCATTTCCCATTTGTAGTGTTGGGGGAAACGATGGTTTTATCGATGATTTTAGTGATACAAAAAGCCCTTTCAGAAAAGGTATAGTAGAGAAAGTATAGGTATAAGTAATATAAAATGACGTTATTAAGAAAGTCCATACAGTTTTGATGGAAATATTTTTAGTTTTTTCAATAAATTGTCAAATTAAATTGTCAAATTATACTACGGGTGATAATTTTTAGCACAAGTCCATTCTTTATAGCCTCTTTTCGGACATGACAGTATTTTCTTTATTTTCCATATATTGTTATTTTGTTCCACTTTTGCGTGTCCGTTTGCCAGGTGGCAAAGGCCTCCTCCAATCCACTCTACCCCATGATGTTCCTGCGACTTGTCTTATGTCGTCGTCCAACCTTTTTTGTGGTCTACCTAGAAAGGTAGAGAAAGAGTTCTCTTTCCATCATTGTGTGATTGCTCCATTTATCCTTTCCCCTGATCGTGTGTCCTGCCCATTTCTACTTTTGTCTTCTTATTTTCAAAGTTATGTCCTGTACCTTAGTCTTTCTTCTGATGTTACTACTCCTTACTTTGTCTCTTCTTTTGATCCCAGTCATGCTCATGCAACACTAATCCATACAAATATAAAATCCTTTAAAGTATCGACTGTTACGCAACTCTAATCCGCAATTTTTGCCAGCCGCCGTATTGCACAATACACAGCCGCATATACTCGAATACGTTTAAAACGAATATCACTAAAATGGCAGTATAACGTATTAGTACAGCGGCGACCGCTAATGGCTCTGTAACGCTAAACACGGACTTTACACCGGGCGTTCGGCTATTTAATAAAAACACATTAATGGAAACATTTAACTTTTGTTGGCAAATATTAATGGACGCATCGGGTAGCAATTTCGCTAAAATGTAATGAAATATCGATTAAAGTAATGTTTTTGAAATTACTTGATTTAGTTGCAGTGCTTTCAAACATGGAAATGTTAAAGAAAAATAATTGTATAAAAAAAAATATTTCATCATAAAGTAATTTCATTACAGGCTTCGGAAGAGGTCTTTTTACAACCGTTTTATATTCAAATGTATTGCGACGCAAAAGTTAATATACTTACATGTTTAAATATTTCCTTCAGAGATTTTCTATTTCCAAGTTTATAAATTCCGAGAATAGCCCTTTTCTGAAGTGTGAAGATCGTCTGCAGCGTTTCCCCATAGCAAGATGCCGTAAGACATTATGCTATGAAAATAACTGAAATATACAATCCTGGCTGTATTAACATCAGTTAGTGAGCGAATCTTCTTGACCGCAAGCGCTGCAGAACCAAGGCTACTTGCTAGTTGTGAGATGTGGGCTCCCCACTGCAATTAACAGTCTACAGTCATTCCAAGAAAAACAGTAGTGTCTACTAAGTTTAACTTGTTACCATTCAGTTTCAAATTTGAATCGACTTGTTTAACATTGGGTGCAGAAAATTTAATGCATTTAGTTTTCTTATTGTTAAAGGCTAGATTGTTAACATTAAACCACTGAACAATATTAGAGAGAGCATTATTTACGTCGTCATAATTTATTTTTTGTCTATTAATTAAAAAAAATAAGAATTTAACATCAACAAATAACACTATATCATGATTGTAAATGTCCAGTTTAAAACTATAGGCCTTCCAAAATAGACTGGTAAAACCTAGTATATGCCTTATTTAGATGTAACATCCCCGATTTAAAACCCACGCTACACTAACACTAATTGAAAGCTAAACGCCCACACAATCCAACAGATAATCTAAAGTTATTCCTGTAGGTAATAGAATTGACAGCGAAAAGCCTAATCCATCGTTCAGTTAAAGCCGCGCGCCCCCACACGAGTTATACTTGCGATTATAATTGGTATCGGACTTAATCAGGGCTCAGCCGCGGGTCCATTAGGGCCAGCATTAACTTTAGCGAAAACATAAGTCGGTACTAATACCGCTTTGGACGGCGGACCAGCTTTTAGCGTTCCGGAGCGCGCGAGTGTTATGACGTCAGACTTACATGATGTACGTTGTTTGGCGTGTGAAGTGTTGTGTGGGTGTTGGCGGTTAAGTGGACAGTTCTTGGTCAGATTGGAGTTAGAGTTTGATTATCTTGATGAGGTAATATTTTCAATGATTAATAAGAAAACCGTGCATATTTGAATATGAATTAAGTTGAATATAAGTTATACTAGGATTCCCCTTTATTAGGATGCATTATGGGTAATTAATGTGCCAGAATGCGCTAATATTGTTAAAATATCACCATAAAATATAAATCAATCAATTAAATGGCATAGCAGGTTTAAATCGCTACTATGTATCCCCAATTTAAGCTAAATTTATGCTCCCCACAGCGCCGCGGTGCTCGCTACGTAAATGCGTTCATTATCTTATTTATTTAGTTTGTTCAGTAGATTGCATTCGTGCGGTTTTTGTGCCAAACTGCCGCTAACGAAGCCAATATTATGTGTGTGCAGTGTGCCCGAACCTATGAATAAACTACCGCATAGTTCGGTGAAAGCTTTGCATTTTGTTAAAAAAAAAACTTAGCTAATTATAAAAAAAAACAAATATTTAAACTTGTATTAAAAATAATGCCTGTTTGGGATATTTTTAATAGATTCGAGGAGAAAAATATTTTTACTGGTTGAAAATTAACTAAATGATTCTTAGCACACAATTATAAAAGATTCAATTCAACTTCTTAGATTTACGCGATCATTATTACTTGAAATTAAAATCATTTCAAGCCTACCCGTGACCGCGGCTTTTGTTAAAATACCGAAACGTCGGATAATCAAAAATAATATAATTAACGCGTAAAACCCGTTAAAATGAGTTTAATTTCAAAGATTCAATTTTTAAACAAAATTGATATAATGAATATACTTAATCCAATAAGTTCAGCAATACTGTTAGCCTGTAATGTCTATATCGATGAGCTTTATGTCGTTTTAGTTTTAGTGTAAATGAAATGGCAGTGCTGTTAGTTGAAATACGAATGAATAGGATTTCGATGTAGAGCCAGAGGTTTAATGTTCAATGAAATAGGTTATAACTATTAGCTAGTAAAAATAATTAATAGCGGTTGGTGAATTGAAATGTTCACGTTTAAATGATTAAAATATATTAGAACTGGGGGCTAGACTTGTGTAGACATTTCATTACGCTCTATCCTGGATAACGTAGCTTTCTACTGATGAAATATTTTTTCAATCGGGTTCAGCAGTTAGTAGATTCTTCACAGCTACACTAGCGTAGTCTTACTCTTCTGAATGACGACATATATTATAATTGTTTTGTCCTCACCTAGGCCCGGAGACATCAGCCGAAGCTGCGCTCGCGCGGGGCCGTGTACTCCCCCCTCGCGTGCGACGATGACGTCACCGTGCCCCCCCCCGCCGCCCGCGCCGCCCGCGCCCCCCCGCGCCCGCTCGAGCACGAGCCCCTTCTCGAGAACTCCACATAGCGACCCCAGCAGGAACCAACCATCAACTGAAACGTAAAACTGTGAGTGATTGCCCGTGCGAATGGACCATCAAATATCAGATAAAAATCTACATGGAGTGGAGTCTTGCATTGCCGGCGCTGTGTTACTGAAGCCATTTGTATTGTATCACGTCTCAAACGCGATACGAGATATATAAGAGTTATTGTCACATGAAAAGACGAATGCAACACTCTAGGGGTGCGACATTTCTATCTGGCTGCAGTCTTTGAGTGTTTGTGAAATATCCAACTGATATATCGGAAGGTGTAATTTTAGATATTTAGAACAAACTGTTCGTGGGAGGGTCGCAGTGTGATCCGTGATTGTTTGTCCGTCTGTTTGCTTCTACCTTGTTTGTGGAGTGCCTGCCTACTCCGGGTGACACTACTGTTCATACAACGTTATATTACTCGGGACTACAGTGTATATGTGTGCTTGTGTACAGGCACTCTCTCGGTAGTATTTACCTTCTATGTCAATATTTAATACCGACGGTTGCTTCCTTGCATTAGCTAACAGATATTACAGAAATCTATTTACAAACTACACATTGAAGTTATCAAGCCTTCGTGATTGAAATTAAACTTTATGTCTCCCATACGACGCGAGGTAAACCTTTCTAAATTCATCCCTTTTGAAGCAATTAATTCATAATTCGCCTTTGCCCGATGTAATGGAATGAAACGATTAATTTAATCGACAACCCTTGTTATTGTTCAAAACTTTCAGAATATTTTGGGTGTTTAAAATTCTTGTTCATTTTGAGGACAAAGTAAAATAGGTATAGCTGTTTTGTTGAAAGAAGATATTGCATGAAATATGGGAACACCCTACTGTCTTTTCATATTGGGCCCTTAAAAGGTTATGTGGCAAAATTCAGCTTAACCCATCGACTTGTGAAAACTCTTGGTAAAAGCAAACACAGCGGACAACGTTCAAATATTAAAATTTATTTCGAATTTATCTTTAAAAGTGTCTATCAACTTTTAATGAGGTGTAAAATTTTAAAATTTTCTTTCGAACTTGTAATCCTTTCGTTCATTTGACAGGCTGTTTATGAAAGAGTCTGTGCTTTTCTTTCAAAATATTACTTTACAATTTTTAGTTTTAGGCCCCTTAAAGTTACCACATAGATGTAATAGGGTTGTACAATAAACAATTTATAAAACTTAAACAAATCGATTTATGGAAATTTAGAAACATCATACACGCGTTTTATTTAGCTATTTCAACAACAGAAAAAGAAGTAAATAAAGACGCCTTACGAATTACTTTATACATATAGCCTCGTCATAATTTTAATGTTATGTTTTAAGTAGCAAAGTTATTGTAGTTTAAAAATTTACTTGTAGGTATATAATTATTTCTTTCGATTTGTAAACGTATCACTAGTTTAATTAATATACATGCCACAAAATAATGCGTTGAAAAATGTACGAAACATAATTATTTTTAATTAAGTATAATGTATGACCTATATTGTGATACCATAGAATTATATCATAATAAAACACAATATCATGGACCAATTTCAGTGTTTTAATAAAAGTCCATGATAGATATATCGATAATGTTATAAATATTGTAAAATTTACTGTTTAATTGTTACCATGACTACATCACAAATGTAAATATGCATTGTTGACAAATTTAAAATTATCAACAAAATGTAATTAGAAATTAATACCTAATTATTCAATTTATGGTTTATTCTAGTGTCTTTGTCGTTATACATTTTTTGTTTCGATAAAGAGATGGTTTTTGTCGTCTGATTGACGGTGCGAATTCTAAAACTTTAAATTAAATTGATCAATTGAAATTCAAAATGAAACTTTATTCAAATTAGTTAAATTCTAGTTAACAGTTGTAATGAAATGTTTCCTTTGATGTTTGAATATTTAATTTATTTATGAAAAAATACTTAAATATCTATTACAAGCAAATACCTTTTTAATAGCAATTCGAAATGAAACTTAATTCGGATGAACATCTTTAAGCATTTGTAAACAGTTTTAGAATTTGTTTTAAAGGGAATCTTTTTAATTAAGAATTATATTTTTGTATGAGATGTTCTTACGTGCAATTAATATTTGTAATAAAAAATATGAAGCCTGTGTTATTGTTTTGTTTTATTTATATTTTGCCAATAACCCAAAAGGAATGATAAAACTGTAGGCTAACATGAATGAGTTCCTTATTTATTAGAATATTTTTTTTAACACTTGTACTTTTTATGAGCTTCGACGTCATGACACAGAAAGCATTTAGACTTTTATACCCTATGTTAAGATCGATAACCTAAAAATAAAGTATTCTGCGCCTGACCATCAAATTTGTTTCAAAAAGGCATCTAAATCTTCAACAGTTCGAACCCCATACCACTAGACCACTCAACGAAGTCGCAGTACACAGTTACAACTCCCCAGGGTGGTATGTGGTGTACCAATTGCAATAAAATATTAGGTGTCTACGAAAACGGTAATAAAGTCGCAGGTAACAAAGAATACGCCTTCTAGGATCCCACCGGCGCGGGGGGGGGGCGATTGAAGACGGTGCGACTTTCAATTGGGTGATGACATGATAAAAATATCTACTTATATGGATGTAGATTTTTTTTATTGATAGAACACCTTCCTTAATCCGATAATTAAACTTTTTTTTTCTTTAATTTTTAGATAGATAAGTACCTACGTTATTTTTTGTTAGTTCAACCCCTAGATAGAGGCTTGCATATAATTAAACCAGTTTAAAACTACTTAAAACTTTTACATCCTTGTAAACTAAATAACACTATTTCTAAACAACAAAGAACAATGCCAACAAAGAACAATTTGAGAATAGCCCCCCAGATCGATGTCACCGTTATTAGGGTAGGAATACATTTCGGGACAATATCGGGCAGGGGCGATATTTGCATAGTATTGTCCTGTGGCCGGCGGATTAACATTTAGAATACACCCTTGGACAATTGCATGGAAATACCTTTTACTTTGATCGGAGTCAGGCTGGCTCGGCGACACGTCAACAAGGTAGAACAGACGTCTGTTTTGGCAAGTCGGGTCTAATGAAGTTCATGTATCTAAGACATTGTGGAAGGTATGAGGTCAGTATGTTTTTAGTGTAGGATATTATTAAGAAGTGTGAGTTTAGTATCAAATTTTGTAGAAAAATTACTCTTCTTTGAAGTTAGAGTAATGATTAAAATAATCAATAGTAATTGATACCTAATTGGTTGCACAATCGTAGTTACATAGCTTATTTTACGTTAGTGTAGGATCCAAATAGATACCTATATATTTGTACATAATATTATCAAAAGAGTTTAGTGCATATTTGTGCATATTTGCCATAATCCACGCTACATAATATTTGCAGAAATTCAGTTGACTAGCATAAGCGTATCAGATTAATAACATCGGTGTACTAACCGAATCTCATTTTAATAACCAAAGACCCCACCGGGAACGATAAGTAGGTTAAAACTAACTTAAACTTAACTTTAAACTTGGAAAACATAATTCTATTTCCCGCAAACTCGTGGGCATTCTTGCATGCACTGGAATTGAACCCGTGAAATCGAACTAGTGCAAAGTTTCCTTTGCTTTTTATTCGGCGGTAGAGTTAAAATTAGATTTGTATGAAAAACTGTGTGGGATACTTTTAGATACTTTATTGTGGTAACCGCAGATAAAGTTAGATTAATAAGTCACGCCGTATTTAAAAAAAAAAGTTACTACGGCGCATTTTATTGTATTAAATACGATGATGGAAAACCTACGTATTAAAAAGTATAGAAATTCAGCCAAACTGTAGCAAACTGACATATACTACGGCGTAAATAGTTTGTTTTTGTTTTTAAAAAGTCTTTATTTTCATAAATATGTTAATGCAATAACCAAGAAATATGACTTAATTGGTAATGTAACTTACAATTAACAAATTTTACCAGGCTCGAGGCCTCCAAAAATGATTTAATACATACATTTTGGTAGGGTTTTGCATCATATATTCATATAAAAACTAATAATCTAAAATCAATTGCAATATTTTTAGTAAAATATGCTTTTTACAATACAAAAATTACAAAGAAATGTAGGGTAGGATTCCCAAAATAACAAAGAGATGACAAGACGCACGTTACTCGCGCTCTTGTGATTGGTCAGGCGGGAACAATACGTAGTGATGCGGTAAGCGATACGATCCGTATTTGTCGATGTAATCTAGGTCTGTTAACTTTGTTTTACAAATGTTAGAAATTAACTTATTTTTATTAAATTTATTTAAGGCATAGAATTTAAGTGTTAGTTTATATATATAGTTTTTTATAAAAGGAAAATTTATTTTTAAGTGAAGTGATTTAAGATTTGTTTTGAATTTTGTGTTGTAGGGGAATTGTGCTTAAGATGACATACTTTTTCTTTTGAGACAAATATTTGAAATAAATAAAGTCGTGTGAGATCAGGAACTTGCGTATATTCTTAAATGAATCATAATTAACAAAGTTACTTAGTTCAAGAACAATCAACGATACATAAAACTAAAAAAAATGTATAAATCTAACTTTGGCTGACATGTGTAAGACGACATAGCTATTGGGTAAAATGACATAGTATATGTCATCTTAGACTCCTGACTAAAATGGCAGAGTTTGTGGTCTTATACAATAAATCATTAACGAGCACAGTTTGCAAATGTTTTCAATGTTCTTTTGTAATTACCGGGCAGCCTTTAATAAAACCAAAAAAAATTGAGCATTATACATTTTTTATTTATAAAAGTAAGATAACATAGTATGCCATCTTAAACCCACGTCTTGTATGTCATCTTACCCAATGGCTATACAAGTATAATTTTAATTGTAGCAAAAAAAACTTTGAGATTAGAATATGCATTTACCGAATTTTGATTTACATAATAATCCTATTATACATTACAAATAAGTTTAACTACAAAATTCTTAATTTAAGCATATTTTCACCACCAAACAAAAGAGCAAAGAAAGTTTTTTTCAAATCAAAATCACGAAAACATCCACTACACTCTAACCTGTGCTCAGTTTCCGCCATAGTAAACTTTAATACCAGCAATATCTACAGGTACTCTCTGGAACGTCACAGGATCGCCATTAGCGCGTATATTTAAACCAATATGAATGGTGTGTCATCTTATCTGACTATGTCATCTTGAGCACAATTCCCCTAGGCTATTTTAATAGCCTTATTTTGAATGGTTTGTAGGAAATCGTAGTTTGTTAAACATGTACTGCTCCATACTGGACAAGCATAAGTCAAGCATGGGCGAACAAGGGCAGTGTAAATGGTCATTTTCGTAGAAGGGCTTAGTTTGCTTTTACGATTTAAGATAGGCCCAAGTGAACCCATTGCTTGGGCTCCTTTTGTACGCACATTGGACACATGTTGTGACCAATTCAATTTAGAGTCTAGTGTGATACCGAGATAACGCACCGATTTACTCCACGGTATTTTTAGATTTTTGATTTTTAAATACCGTACGGGTTGTTTACGTTGTCGTGTAAAAAGAATAGCCTCAGTTTTTGAACTGTTTAGTTTTAATTTCCATTCCGTAAAATAGAACTGCATATCGTCAAGAGCAAGTTGGAGTCTATCAATAATTAGGTCTACATCTTTGGAGGAAGTAAAAGCAGCTGTGTCATCTGCAAAGCACGCAAGTTCTGTTCGTGGTTGCTTTGGTAAATCATTTACATATAAAATGAAAAGAAAAGGCCCAAGAATTGAGCCTTGGGGTATTCCAGCTGGTATTGGAAGAAGGGAAGAAGAAGCCTGATCAATGTGTACTTTGAAGTAACGATCTGATAAGTAAGATTGTATTATTTTGACCAATGGTAAGGGAACATTTAGCTTAATGAGTTTGTGTAATAGGCCCTCGTGCCAAACAGTGTCAAATGCTTTTTCTATGTCTAGCAAGAACATTCCTGTAGACTGGTGCATGTTGAGGTTGTGCGTAATATGTTCAGCAACTCTTGCTAGCTGTTGAGTTGTAGAGTGCGAGGGTCGAAAACCAAATTGCTCGTTTATCAAATTATTTTTTGCGTAAGTTACGATTCGCGTATATATTACCTTCTCCAGCAGCTTTCCAGTTGAAGGAAGTAGGCTTATCGGCCTATAATTGCTGGGTATTGTGTCATCTTTACCAACTTTTTTTATAGCGATAACTTTAGCTACTTTCCAACAACTAGGAAAATAACCGAGAGATAGACAACCATTGAAGATTTTTGTCAATAGAACCAGTGACTTTTGCGAGAGATTCTTCAGCAATATGTTGTGTATGTCATCATGGCCCGGAGATTTGCGATTTTTAAGTGTTTTAATGATCTTACTAATCTCACGAGGAGTTACTGGCTGAAGCAGGGTATTAAAATTTTCATTAAGCTTGGACATTGATTCCTTTACTTCTTGCTCGCAATGATCGCTGCTTCGCCAGTTCAAAGTCAAACACATGTTCGAATAGAACGCACGGGCCAGTTCATTGGCTTGATTTTCCGAGGAAGAAGCGCGGGTGCCGTCAGAACATTTGAGTGTAGGTATGATAGTAGATTTTGGCTTAAGGGACCGTGTAATGCGCCATAAGTCCGAGACACTATTATTAACCTTTTCCATTTTCTTGTTCCAGATTAAATCCAAATGACTCGTGATTGCAGACCTAATTAGAGTTTGTAAATTATTAATGATTGATCGCCAGTAACGTTTTAGGTGACAAGAGGTGTATAGATTTTGTTCTTTTCGACGCAATAAGTTCTTAAACCTTATTAGCTTCTTTATATTTGCTGGGAGTTTTAACGGATTATCATGTAATTTAACAATAGGAACACAAGCTTTACGTGCAGCCAAGATGCTATCACAAAGCTGAGCAATCGAGGAATCAATATCATTTTTATTATTTATTAATTTATGGTTGAGAGTTATGTTATCATCTAAAAGGGTTCTGAATTTTTTCCAGTCAGTTTTATTATAGCAATGGAATTTTACTTCGCGATGTACGGACACTGACCCTGATATTTTAAAATAAATAGGTAGGTGATTTGAAGATAAAGCTGTCAAAGCAAAAAGTTCATCAATGAGATTTGGTTTGGAAGCTAGCACGAGATCGGGTGTTGTGGGATTTAGATCTGCCCGGTAGTTAATTTGGGTTGGCGTCAAGGGTGCGAGGATATTGTAATCGTTACTGATCATATGCCTAAATAAACTACGGCCCCTAGTGTTACAATAGCTACTATGCCAGTATGAGTGGTTTGCATTAAAATCCCCGCAAATAACAACTCTAGGCCCCAAGTGAAGTAAATTATCAAGGTCGGAGTGGACTAAAGGCAAATTTGGAGATTGATATATTGCTATAATTAGGAGCTCTTTACCAGACAAAATAACTTTGATTGCAACAGCTTCCATATTTATTAAGTTGGGTATTACAACAGGTATATGCATGATGCTTTTTTTAACAAGTAAAGCAACACCTTGACCTTTGTTATTAGTATTTTTATCATTTCTAAAAACTAGTAAATAATTATATTAGCGTAAATAGTAAATTACTATTAAAACATTCCTTAGTTAGAAACTTGTAACTATCTGTAATTATTGTACAAAAGTATTAGAAATAAAACTATCTCATTCCTTACAAAACTGGATACAATAAAATCGATTGCATGGCACACATCTCAAAGGATATTAATAAAATAATTTCCGTCACAACCGAGTCCCTCGATCCACGAGCGTATATTTTATTTAACCCGAAGAACTTTTCGTTGTTCCATCCTCCAGGGAGGCGGCATATTTCTATATATTTATATTGAAAAATTGAATTATCGGCCTCTGCCGAGGACTATGTTTGACGTCGCATCGTCCAGGGACACGGTTATTGAATATATTTACATATATACATAGTTTACGAGAGAAAGCCTACTGCAATAAAATATGAGAGCGTCTAAAGTTGGCTACTAGCTTTGGGATGGATGCTCGGGTTTTACGTCGTTTCCTTTAGTGGGTTGCATCATAAACAGACCAATAGTTTTCAGATAATTTTCTGAGGCTTTGTTAAGAATAGCGTTTTTTAAACAAAGTTGCTTTTTGAAACGTAAACCTGTTATATGTCGTATTATTTCAATGCCAATCTAATAGGTAAACTATGCAGAGTAAAAGTTCTTTTCTTTTTTGTTACTATTACATGTGCATAAATCCAGTTAATATATTTCATTTATTTCTATAAAGTTAAAAATATCACAAAACCATAAAATAACAGCGACCACTACTTAAAAAAACAGCTATTTATTAAAGTATTAAAGCATAAGATTTAATGAACACTCTTGGAGGAATTTTACAGAGAAAGTCTCCTAGTTAAAAAGGCACCTGAAGAAGTAACGTCAAGAATATCGAGATGAATTCTAAGAATCGATATTAATTTATACTTCCCCGTTTTATTAGTTCCTGATAAGTGTCAGTTAATTAATCGAAAATGCTGTTCGTTGTGATCGAGAGGTATTACGGCCGAATTCAGAAGACATCGTTATCCACACTCAAGAATTGGAATCAAGTAGCCTCTCAACTTGATGGGGTTTTAATAATGATAAGCACTGAGCCTATCAATTACTATCGCTCTGTAATTAGATTTACTGTAGAGTATTGTTCGGCGTATTTTAGGATATTTAAGTAGCATTAGACGGTAATGGGCGAGAGCGTAAGATGCTACTTTGGCAGGTGTTTACAATATTAACTCTTTAAATCAGAAAGAAGCTTGATTGATAATAGATCAAAAGGCACAGTCACGCACAATTAAACATTTATACTACTTTTACTATTACACATTTTTACAACTGTTTCAACTCTGTCAAATTTATTGAATAAGTTTAAACGTTTTAGTTGAAAGTGATCACGATTTGTGTTTTTTTCCTAATCGTTAGGTATAAAACTCATCATTCCATTAAAGTCATGCAGTGTGTGAAATATGACACATTGGTTGAGAGGGCGACGGTAGTTCGTGTAATTAGACAAATGTACTGACGCTGTGGTGCAGCCATCATTTGTACACCTCTGTGGTAAACGCAGATGCTTCTAACGTAGAAGTTGCAGACTGCAGGCAACACTGAGGTATGTACCAAAAGTTTTTTATTAGTTAACTTTTTTATAGTTTTACTTTTATAAAATTATAAACAGTTAATAAATACCAAGCCTAAAGCCCGCTACTTGAAGGCAGAGCTGATAACGCTCGAAGTTTCAAATCATTGGTCATCGATTGATTTGTGTACCATTTGCTGATTAGTAGTCTCATTTTAAAAAAAATATTTTTTAGTAATATTTATTGTTTACATTTAATCTAGCGTAAACAACAAATATTAAATTTTATTTTAAGATGTATCCTAATGTTAAGTTTTCACAGTTATAATTTACATAATATAATTATGTACAGAATTTAAGCTACATCGGCAGTGTGTGTAGCTTCTATACCTACAATGTAATCAAATTCAATAAGTTCACTCCCCCATAGTTATTTGTAGCAACCGCAAAATACTCCAATAATTCATAAGATATTTGTAACCCAACCATTACTAAACTCAAACTTATAATTATGTTAGTCATTAATTAGCCAGAAATTAGTAACAAGTGCGGTGCTCCGAAACTAGCTCAGACATTCTGATGCAAATATTTTAAAGTTTTGCTTTAAATCAAGTTGTTTATAAGTGAAGTTGGCGCGGGTAGTAATTAGTATGCGGGCGGATGGTAATGTGCGCACGCGTCGAGAACGATGGAGTGAAATGAGGTGCAGTGGCGGGAGTTGGGAGATTGTTATACTTGCTTGGGATTTCAGTTTATATGACTGCGTTGTAAGTGAAATGAATTTGTATTGTTGCTAACACTTGCAATGAATGATAGTCGGTACCTGCACCTGTTTGAATGTGTATTCCTAACTTTTAAATATGCAAATTGATTTTGGTATAGTTTGACAATAAAAAATAAAGTAAAAAGTGTTTTAGCTCTATGTTAGGTTGAAGTTAAAAAAAATGACTTGCCAAGGTTACTTAATTTAGGAATAAGTTGTATAGTAAAGCCTGGAGATTTATTTACTATACTTCAATTATTCTTCAAATAAGCTTTAAAGCTTATGATTGTTAGCTTCTATAAAAATAATGTAATATGTTTACTGAATGTACACGTTTTAAATTCAAAATTATGATTGTATAATTTCCGAAAAGAGTGCTGGGAGTTTTTTTCCGCCGGCTTTTTTCTCTCGGTCTACGGTTAGGTAAAGTCAAAGTTTATAATATTGACGTTTATAAAGTATAGGTATGTTACATTTATATTTCGATTTCGATTTTGATTTCGATTTCGATTTCCATTTCGATTTCGAAATAAGCTTTAAAGCTTATGATTGTTAGCTTCTATCAAAATATGTAATATGTTTACTGAATGTACACGTTTTAAATTCAAAATTATGATTGTATAATTTCCGAAAGGAGTGCTGGGAGTTTTTTTCCGCCGGCTTTTTTCTCTCGGTCTACGGTTAGCTAAAGTCGAAGTTTGTAACATTGACGTTTAGAGGTATGTTACATTTTGATTTTGAATTGATTTTGATTTTGATTCTGATTTTGATTCTGATTCAGATCCAGATCCAGATCCAGATCCAGATCCAGATCCAGATCCTGATATTGATCCTGATATTAATATTGATTGAAACTTGAAATTAAACTCATTTTAGCGGGTTTTTTGTCGTTTATTTTATTATTTTTGATTCGATTTAGATTTCGATTACGATTACGTAGGATTGGAGGCAGAAAATGGAGTGAAGGAAGTAATTCATTCTACGAAAACACAAAATATTGAACTTCAAATTTTTTTCCCCATTATCCCAATTTTCCCCGTTTTCCCTATTTTCCCCATTTTTCCCAATTTCCCCTTTTTTCCCATTATTCTCATGGTCCTTATTTTACCCATTTTCCTCATGGTCCTCACTAACCCAATTTTCTCATGGTCCTTATTTTCCCCATTTTCCTCATGGTTCTCATTTTCCTACTATCCCTGTTTTCCCCATTATCCCCATTTTCCCCGTTTTCCCCATTTTCCCCAATTTCCCAATTTTTCCCAATTTCCCCATTTTTCCCATTATTCTCATAGTCCTTATTTTACCTATTTTCCTCATGGTCCTCACTTACCCAATTTTCCTCATGGTCCTTATTTTACCCATTTTCCTCATGGTCCCCATTTCCCATTTTCCCCGTTTTCCCCATTTTTCCCAAAATCAGATCAGAATCGGAATCGGAATCGGAATCGTAATCGTAATCGTAATCGTAATCGTAATCGTAATCGTAATCGTAATCGTAATCGTAATCGTAATCGTAATCGTAATCGTAATCGTAATCGTAATCGTAATCGTAATCGTAATCGTAATCGTAATCGTAATCGTAATCGTAATCGTAATCGTAATCGTAATCGTAATCGTAATCGTAATCGTAATCGTAATCGTAATCGTAATCGTAATCGTAATCGTAATCGTAATCGTAATCGTAATCGTAATCGTAATCGTAATCGTAATCGTAATCGTAATCGTAATCGTAATCGTAATCGTAATCGTAATCGTAATCGTAATCGTAATCGTAATCGTAATCGTAATCGTAATCGTAATCGTAATCGTAATCGTAATCGTAATCGTAATCGTAATCGTAATCGTAATCGTAATCGTAATCGTAATCGTAATCGTAATCGTAATCGAAATCAAAATCGAATCAAAATAAACGACAAAAAACCCGCTAAAATGAGTTTAATTTCAATTTTCAATCAATATCAATATCAGGAAAACGGGGAAAATGGGAAATGGGGACCATGAGGAAAATGGGTAAAATAAGGACCATGAGGCAAATTGGGTAAGTGAGGACTATGAGGAAAATGGGTAAAATAAGGACTATGAGAATAATGGGAATAATTGGGGAAATATGGGAAAATTGGGAAAAATGGGGAAATTGGGGAAAATGGGGACCATGAGAAAATTGGGTTAGTGAGGACCATGAGGAAAATGGGTAAAATAAGGACCATGAGAATAATGGGAAAAAAGGGGACATTGGGAAAAATGGGGAAAATAGGGAAAACGGGGAAAATAGGGAAAACGGGGAAAATTGGGATAATGGGGAAAATAGGGATACTGGGGAAAATGAGGACCATGAGGAAAATGGGAAAATGAGGACCATGAGGAAAATGGGAAAATGAGGACCATGAGGTAAATGGGTAAAATAAGGACCATAAGAAAAATGGGGAAATTGGAGAAAATGGGAAAACGGGGAAAATGGGCAAAATGGGGAAATTGGGGAAAACGAGGAAAATGGGGTAATGGGGAAAACAGGGATACTGAGTAAAATGAGAATAATGGCAAAAATGGGGAAATTGGGGATTGGGATAACGATAACGATAACGATGATTGATTTTGTTTTTGATTCAGATCCAGATCCAGATCTAGATTGGTGCGATCTTACCTGCAAGTTGTAGGGCTATACTTGGGACATTATTATGACTACATTAAATTGTTAGTAGTAAAGATAAACTTTAAAAATTATAATATATCTATTTCAGATATTTTTATTCACGTTTGATACTATTTTTTGATGAATTAGTTTGACATGTGTCTCGAACAAGGGTTTTGATAAACATCTTCGCTGACTGTTCATTCAAACATTATAGTCAATTATATTAGAAGGTTTAATGTCTAAAGTTGAATAGTTCCCGGAAGGGCGCGACCTGCGACTCCTGTAGCCGCTTGATATCAACCAAGTTACTGAAATATATAGTCGTAATGGCATCTTTTAGTTTATTCTAATGAAGAGAAATCATTGCGATATGAAGCTTATTTGTGTAATTATAAGTTGAATATTTTGTGTTTTCGTAGAATGAATAAAGGAAAAGCTTGACCTTTACATATAGCTTTATTGACATAATCAATATATTTTTTTTTTTTTTTTGTTATCTTAAGCTTTGGTGGCCTACTCAAATTTAATACAATGCATGTGCCTTTAATATAAAAAAATAGCATCAGATTGATTGTGCCTTTAGCATTTTGTATTTAGTTAGCTGTACGTTTTCCGAATAAAATAAAAATAAAATTTAATATAAACGAAACAATGGATCTTAGAAGAGGGTATAGTATTTTTCTTTTTGATTCACGCTTGGGTAGAATAGCTTCTACTATATAATACACTAGCGTGTAACACTTCCTTTACTCCATATTCTGCCTCCAATCCTACTTAATATTATAAACGTGAAAATTTGTGAGTATTGATGTATGGATGGATGGATGGATGTATGGATGTATGGATGTTTGTTACTCTTTCACGTAAAACCTACTGAAAGGATATGGATGAAACTTTACAGTAATATAGGTTATACATGAGAATAATACATAGGGTACTTTTTACCGCGGGAAAACATCTCATTCCCACGGGAAACTGACTTCCACGCGAACGGAGTCGCGGGCGGCCACTAGTATAATAATATTGTACTCGGTGAAGCCCCCCCCGTCCCCTGTCCCAGTGATTGCGTCATCAAGACTCACCATCTCACCATAATTCATGGCGACGCTCCTCATTCCCCAAGTTTACCCCAAACATGTCGCATCACGCGAATTGCGTTAGTCAAGTTTCAAATTCAATCGACTTTAACATTCTGGATTATGTTGCGCGATAATGAACGCACGAGTTGACAATTTGGTTCCGCGAATCGAAGATTTGTTGCGTTTGTTGTGAAGTACACAATCGAGCTGATTGTGGGTTGACGAGGCGTTTTTATGAGTTGGTAATGAGTTAGGTACGATGATGACTGGAGACCAACTGATGAGGGTTGGCTGTGGAGGCTGCAGGAATTTGGTTTCAATTGCGATGTTGTTAAGTATAGAAGCATTAGCTTGCTATTAATACAAAAGTAGACGATACAATTAACTGCTGTCTTTCGATAGCTAAACGTAAAACATCGTATCTCTGAGCGAATGTGAAGATTTCCAACTTAACCAGATACTTAATGCCTTGATTCTTTGAAACGCCAAGCGTTGACGTCAGTCTTTGATTAGCATATGTTCAATAATTCCGTATAGTTTCAATACTTAAACAGAACTGATCGTTTGTATATTAATTAAGTAAGACCATACGTACTCATTATGTTTACATTAAATTTTATGAATATGACTGTTGCTAAATCATTTTCTTTACGTAAACCAATATAAAATACTTTTTTCACCCACACCACCCCTCCCTATATTCATATACAACCTCCACCTGAGATATTATCTGCGAACGCGTTGACTACTAATTACAGCAATGAATTACTCTTAATTCTAACGGTATAATACAATATTTTAATTAAAATACCCCTCTACCGAGAGCGGGTGTTAATTTATTCTGAAAACGAGTCAACGCTCCTCAAATTAAATAATAATAACGTTAATGGAAAGTTATAGATGATCTAGCTAGAGGATGTGAGGTGGAAGGGGTCTGTGGAACTCAGATATAGTTAAAAATAAATCTAAAGTTTATTAAAAACTTTGAAAGAAAAACGCAAATTGAAAAAACACATATTGTAAAATTTATAGAAGTCTAATACGGTTTATGCAATCTTTGGGTATTTTTTTTACTTCAACTATTCATAGCATCAACTTGGACTGGTCTTTTCGTATTGTTTTACTAAATTATCTATTCTATATCTACAAAACGAGTTACGTGAATAGTCAATAATTCCTAACAATTTCTTACAGTCGTTTTATATAAAAACGTAAGTAAATCAGTCGTTTTTTTCTCTTCAGCATGAATCGCTAATTGCCGTTGTTACAACATCTCACAATATTGAAACTCCACGAAGAAGTCCGCGGACACAATTAAAATAATTCTCGACTGGACAAAGTAATTTCAAACAAAAACCGGGCAAAAAGTTAAATATCGTAACGAGGTCGTTCCCATTGACAGAGTTTTTAACAAGTTCCTTTAATTAGTTCCTTCAAAAGAGTTTTATTGTAAAAAAAAGTGGCAAGCGCGAGAAGGGCCCGCTAGCTCGGGGTTCCAATTTAATGTTGACCTGTAAATATTTTAACCAATAAAAATGTCTATGTCTATGTCTAATTTGTTCCGAATTAATTTGTTTATTTACAATAATTTCCAAGATAACGGTATTAAGATGATTTCTTTAGTTTTAGCTTTCAAACAAATTTCCAAGTTCTAAATTGTGGATTTTAACCTGAGTATTTGAAAATGATTCATTTATAGTGATCGTAAGAACAATGGCATCGACAGATTTGAAGACGGAAAACTAGGTATTTGCATAAGGGTTGGTTTTGATTCGCGGTACGTAACTCTAAAAATAACTTTTTAAAATAACGTTCCCGAACGCCGTCAGCGTCTTCGTCAATCCGTAACTTGACTTGGAACTTTTAATTTGAATTTTATTAATTGATTAGCTTTATTTTGTTGTTATGACATTAAAAACAAAAGGAAAAAAAAGAATGTATTATAATTCAAAGTTGTTTGAATTTTTATTGGATAACGTAATTGTAAAACAAAATACCATTAATTTTGTCTCAAAAATTTTAAACTGTAGTAATAGATATTGATATATTCGTAGTACTTGCAATCATCGCTACGTTTGCTACAACGTAGCGTCGTAGCAATGAACACTGTTTCAAAAATAATTATTTTTCGCGATGACACGCTTGATTGTACGTAAAAGATCATTTTCTTATTTGTTAACGTAGGCTTTAGATTAGTTGGAGAGTCAGTGTCAGTGGATACATTTTCAGACTCTCACTTCGTGGTCTGCTGACATCTTTTCAGTAATTAAATTTCATTAATTTTTTTCGAGATTTCTTATTGTACCTTCCAAAAATCACTAAAAAGCAAAACCATATTCTCTGTATTGTCACAAAACTAACTTGGGCGGGTCTTATATACCCAACGTTTTAAATGTAACCAAGTACATGCCTAGTACATCGCTTGGTACGCAACTTTACTTCCTCCCCAATTCTTCCTAATCCTACCCCCCGCCCCGCTTCCTGCCACCCCCCCGTCCGTCATGCTCATGCATACTCAAGATGTAATCGCATCGCGTATGCGCCGCGACCTGCGATTGATGTCCACTAATGAATTAATGAACACTCTATACATACATTACCGCGAGACACGCTGCATTACTTGATGGGTCATTTAATATGTAGGGGCTATTGGGATTGACAATTTTTATAAATGAAATAATAGCCTAGGAATGTAACTGCGTAGGGAATGACAGAACATTGAATATTAATAATGTGTACATAAGTAGAGTTTTTTACATTAATTCGAAATTGAACTCAGAGCAAACAGCTTTATTTGTATAACAGAATGAACTGGAGGAGCTATAGTCAATATTTCTTTGTTGAAAAGTTAAGCTTAATACGGTACTTATGTCACTATTTTCTTACTTTTATATTAATGCGAAAATTTGTAAGTAAAATGTACGTATTGAAATTATTGTAGGTTTAGGTTTTTCATCCATTAACTATTGTTAACTGCGTCAATACCACACAATTTAATATTGGTACTAAGTTTCTACCAACAAATTCAACTGTAACAGACAAACATTGCAATCGACTTAAAAACACTATAAATATTCTCTTATCATTGCACTGTAATCTATCCTACAATCTAGAAGCCTACAAAACATGCCCTCACTGGAAATCAAACCCGTGTTTATTCTGGATGAGATGTAGCCGCGATCGGCAATCGTGACCGGACTGGCGATGCGGGGATTCGAACCTAAGACCGTCAGCAATACACCCACATAGCTGTGTTTGTGCTGAGCTGACTACAGCGGACATGCGGCTAAAAGTAAATTGACAATAAGCGAAAATAAGCGAGCTGTTGACTTACATGTAATATAAATAAAATGAATTTACTTATTAGCCCATTATTTAGGAGATATGCCAAAAGAACTACTTACTAAAAATGTTTTTCGACTACGGCGATAGAACCCAGGTTACCTAGAAAGACCGCAAACACTGGAGAAGTTTTAAAACTTATTGCACGACATTGTATTTAAAATCATTGGCAAAAATTTGTTTAACCCAAAGTAACCATAGTTAACTAAAAGTTCCAGTACATTCTTTAACTTTAGCTGGATTAAATTTACTTCTGTTCCGATTAATTTGACCACCATTTTAATACATTTTTATTCATTCCTGTCTCAGTCCCTTGAAGCCAGATCACGTTAAATCTAACCAAATCCGCGCCATGGGCAGAATATCATTTTGAATTCCGAACGCATTCGAGCGCCGAGATTTTTTGGTGTTGCCAATTCAAGGATTTTATTTCCGAATTTCCGGATAACATCTCTCACTCGCTATACCAATATGAGGGCTATGTACAAGTTTGTAAGATTATTGTAATATTAAATTGAGATATATACAAAGGATATATTAAAATGAACGTGTAACATAGTGCTATAAAATCTAATTAAAACGCTTAACTTTAATTTAGGCCCTCCAAATGCGCAGTGAAAAGTTTGATGGGGTTATAAAATTACCCCATGTTGTAATCTCAACTCATATAGATGTTTAAACTGATGTGAGCTCGCGGTTGTATGTGACAGTGGCTTATCAATGTAATTTTAATTATTAATTTTTACATTGGAAAAATAAGGTATCATTATTAAAGATCTTTAGGTTCTAAAACCTCAGGATCAACCCGACTTAATATTATTAATAATTGTTTTATACATATACTAGTTTCATCCGCAACAAAATTGATTTTCCCGTAGGAATTAATAAAAATTCTTTCTTATTGCTCAAAATAATAAAAAAAATGTGTCCCAAACTTTAATAGTTTTCGCTCGGCGACAATGAATCTGTCAGTCATTTATTTACATCTATAACAATTTGCATTTTCGTCTCGTTAAACCCCTGCCTCACATTATAATCGTCATTATGCATTAAATCGTCAACCATCGTGAGACCGCGTGGTGACAGCGCCTCCTGATTGCAGCTCGAGGCTTCAACAAAGGCCAGTTGATTGTAATTTCAGCCGATAATGGCCGCTGCGATTCGGAAATGTGTCAGATATTTCATATGAGCGGCTCGGTGCAGGTTGTTCCGGTCAAAGAGGTCAGATGAACCTCAAGATTTAGTAAATTTAATGATGTCGCTAGCTGAAGAGAGAGGTAATTATAGTTAAATGTAAAATAAAAGAATAGGTTTTTTGCATTTACATCATTACCAACGAGAAAAGGTAGGGTTTTGATCACAACGCCAAAAGATCTATCTTTGGGATATATTTATGCCACATATTACCTAATTATTGAGAATAATAATTTATATTCTTGTTTATGTTATATGCCTATGTAGTAAACTTTTTAAGGTGTAAATATACCTTCTAGATCGGAACACACTTTTATTCCGTATGAACAGTTTAATATGGCATCGTTCAAAAACAATGACATCGCACTGTTTGGCAACACTGCTCTCCGCTCCACACGACGATATTACAATTTATTATTAGGCAATAACATGTCATATGGTGAAACTAAAGAAACGTAAGGAAAAAAAACCAATACAAGTTAAACCATGTTTTGTCTGTGTCAGTTACGAAAGTAGTCACATATGATGGACAGAAACAAAACATGGCCTTACTAATCAAGATTACACTGCGTTAATTTATAAGACATTGACAGACATTGGAGTAAAAACAAACTTATAAACGACGTGTTTACAGACTGTGTTTGAAGTCACATTTCAAGTAGGATCGTCAAAAGTTGCTAACTAGGACAGTTGGTATATACCTGGAATTGAATTGAAACGAAATACTTTCCTTAATAAAAAAACCTTCGTTTTCGTTCCACAGCGCCATTTTCTGTATTGTGGGTGTTTAACAACATTTCCCAGGTATTACCAAGAAAAGAGGATTAATATCATTCAGATCTCCCCGCAATCTGTTATCATCACGGAAATAAATGAAAAAGACATTTTCAGCTAAATCCGCGATATCCTCACCAGGGAGAGGAGATTAGAAAGGGTTTTAGCTGGTAATTAAGTAGACTGAATCCCGAAGGCACGTTTTAAGAGACCGCGCGATGAAAAGAACGGCATTTTATAATCGATTAATTGCCGAATTGGACGGTCGGTTTAATCCCTTTTGTGGGCTGGGATAGTTTGAAAATGATTAGGGTTTTTTCTGTCCCTTGAGATGACAATGCGGACGGTCGATTTGAAAGATATTCATAAGTATTAATGTTCAATGATCCGATTAGGACAATGGTTTCCTCTCTTAATTTCTGGATGGTTAATCTAATTATGTTTTTAACTACAGTTACCGACGTTATTTACTAACGAGTCAAAGGTGTAAGTGCCAACAGTAACAGTGGCAGCTTTATTCTATCGTCACTTGGGTTTTAAAAATAATCGCTAAAATTATTTACTAATTTGTCAAACATAGTTCACTTGAAAATATAAGAGTACGTAGTTACTGAAGGCCGTATCAGCTATTTAAAATGAATCAATTCACACCGGTATAAAGTTAAGAAAAAACATAAGTTATTTTAGCAACCCAACATTGATTCAGAGTTTAGACTTGTTTAAAAAAAAACGTATAACGTATATTTTATTATAGTTTGTTCCATGCGAATCAAAACCCTCGCTAGTCTATCAGCGAGCGGGAGCCCGCCATGAAACTCGTGTTCGTTAAAAGTTTATTCGCGGAAGTAACTTTATGACGCTGACGTTACGAAGCCCCACAACCGTATATAATCCAACGTCTAATTCCTACTTTATTTTGTAATAAAAACGCGGAATAAAATACATTACATTATCATTAAATACATAATTTTGCATGTTTTAAGATACGCGGGAATTTGTAGGCTTTTTCGCTGCCCTTTTAGAAATAAAGCGGTTTCAAATTCTTTGCATTTCACGCGCAAAAACGATTTATGTATCACTAGTGGCCGCCCGCGACTCCGTTCGCGTGGGAGTCGATTTCCCGCGGGAATGAGAAGTTTTCCCGCGGTAAAAAGTACCCTATGTCCTTTCCCAAGTTCAGTTCTTACATCATACCAAATTTCATCAAAATCGGTTCAGTGGTTTAGGCGTGAAAGCGTAACAGACAGACAGACAGACAGACAGACAGACAGACCGACAGACAGACAGAGTTACTTTCGCATTTATAATATTAGTAGGGATTAATTTTATTTTATTAACAAGAAAGGTTTAATCTCAGAGATTTATAAAAATACGAAAAAAAACTTATCCATAACGGTTTTGTGTAACGCCAAATTTGTTGATTTTGTCTATTTTTGCAGTTCCCAGTAGTTCGGGCAGGTCAGCGTGCAGGCAAGACTTAGAGTTGTCTTGTCTACCCTTCTCCATCCAAAAGCTGTAGACGTAGATGTTGGAAACCTTTTTTTACTAGCTTTTCAGCTTCTAATGCTTTGGCAAATACAAATGGCACCTTCTTCTTTGATCAAAACCTCAACATATCAACATATATTCTTAGATTTATGGTAATAGTAAGATTATCATTATAATTAGCCATCAATACTCCACTAGACATAGATAGATTTTTAATGTTTACTTAAATTAAATTAAAAAGTAATTCAAAGTAAACATAATAAAAAACCTATTTTAAATGGATGGCTTCATCCTATATTCGCTAAAACCTCGCAATACCAGGATTTATGTCACACATTAGCCACCGCATGTTTAGGTTGCTACCAGTTGGCGAAAATTTTAAAGTAATTAAAAAGAAAAAAATAATTGTTTTAACCCACTTCCTAACTACCTACTCAAAGATATTTTGTATTAAAAAATTACATACTATTGAAACTATTAACGTATCAAACCATAATGTATTACAGTGTTCGAGTAATAAGTTGTACATGTATGTATTACGCTGGCTTGATACTCGTATGTCGCTGACAACATAATTCTGGAAAAAAAACAAAATAAGACAACATACATTTAACTTAACTGTGCATATATACGACGCTGTTTATTTAAAAAGAACATACAATGGGATCACACCAATCCGAAAAGAAAGGGGGTAAAACTGTGAGTAAGGGATGAGAGGGGGTGAAGAAACCACCCCTCCACCACGCTGGACAACGTTGATAAGTGGCCGGTGGTCCTGTACCATTGTTGTTGTATTTGTCCTCCGGTTGGTCATTTTGCTTTATTTGTTTCTTATTTTCGCACGTAAACGTACGGATGACCATTAATAAAATTTCCGTGTTGTAATATAGAGAAAAAAATAAGGACAGCGTTTCAAAGATTTTTGTTTACAACACGAAGCAGTTATACGCACGGGTTATACGAACCACAGAAATAATACCATAAACATTACAACCTCAAACTTTTGCCTAAAGCAAGATAAACATCCGAACGAAATTGCCGGCAATTTAAAAAAAAGTTCCAAAACAAAATGGCGCTACAAATCCCCTTCCCGCCAAAACCGCCGCCGCCATTACAGTAACAGGTAATTAGAACTCAACTCAGCACGAGAACAATTCAGAAATAAAACGACCAAAATAAAAACGGCATTCGCTCCCCTATCTTTACAATTCAGAGAGTCTATTTGCAAAAGAACCGAGTAATGCGAGTGCTCAATTTTGTCGTGGAGCAAGTGATAAAGCGTTTAACTGGGAACAGCCCGTGAACTGGCGGAATGCAAACATTTAAGTAATATTGTAATACTCTTTTGAAATAGGAGTTTCAGTAGTTAATGTGTACAATTTATGTTGGGGAACACAATTTATAATTTGCTTGATACGCTCGGTCTCCAAATTATGTTAGCAATCTGCTTTTGAAATTAACCACCGGCTTCTGGATTAAGAATTTGTAGTTACATCGAATTTAAGTACTACTTAAGTTTTGACGTAATATGTTTTGTATGCTTAGTTATTCTTTTTTTGCACTTATTTACTCGTATGCCAATAGATAAACGTACCAGTAGATAAATGCAAAATGAAGTTTTATTTAACATAACGGTTTTACAGAAGCAAATTACACAATCATGAAACCAGTTAAAACAACAATACAATACACCCAAATCCTCATTTAATCAAACAATAATACAAATCAGCACCTCATGTTACCATAATAACTGTTTGTTACTGTAATCGTTCCTCCACTCCCACCTCTAGTGACACAGAGCATGCGTCACGTTTGCGGCTACAATTCGTCGTGAAGGGTGCGCGTGCGACACATTTACTGCCGCGGCTGGAACACACTTCATTTATGAGGATATGAGATTTCAACAGTTATGCGAACGTTAGGGGTGGGACAGGAGTATAATGTAGGCTTTTTAAATTTGTTTTTTCGAAACGATCACAATATAATTGGAAATTGTGCTGTTAAGCTTGATGGGTATTAAGTTTGCTTTGGATGTCAGCCAGGCAATAAGTGGTGTGGAATGTCTTGTTCTAAATAATAAAAGGAAGTCATATTAGATACCAGTTGTCCATTTACAAGCTGTAACCAAAATCATTCAAATTAAATACCTACTTACGATATGTACATATAACGAGTTTTAAATAGCAATACTAATCGGTAACTACTTGGTACTTGTACATTTTGGTTACGAATTGTGGAAATTGAAACCTATTTTAATTTATATTTATTTGTTACTATATCTGATACACAATTTGTTTACCCCATCCCTATCTTACTTTCTGAAGTTTCAGAATAATTACACGCGAAATATGACGCAATAAATAATAATGATCGCGAGTGTTAATGAACAAAATACATACACCTGGAGTTATATTACAGTGTTCCGTTCAAATTGCCAACGACCTTAATGAGTTGTTTAAGAAATTTAATGGTTCAATTTATGTTGTATTGTTTGTATATTGTTTTTATGAAGCTTTTTCGAAGACTAAATTAATTTTTCAAAGGAGAGCACTGTTTTTACCGTATGAGCCTGCGGTGTAACATAACATTACAAAATTGCTGCCAATATGTTGAAAAAGTGCGTACTCGTGAGCAACATGTTCATTATACACTTGGCTGACTTACTGCAAGCCTCAGCCTCGTGTGTAATGAACAACTGTGCACACTTGAATTATAATATACCTACTATTACAATACTTAGCTATAGTATTAAATATGAACTGGACAAAAGATTTCATTTTTTATCTATCAAATAAATCTCTATTGTCACAATAATAAGAAGTTATTTAACAAAAGGTTATTAAGTCACAATGTTATTACGACGTGTGAGTATAATTATACACAACGCCCGCGCACTGCAGCCGTTACCTACACGATGTATAATTGAAGTATAATTTAAATAATTGCCGTCGATATGCAATACGTCATCGTTCGTGTAGTCAAAATACAAGCTTTAGCTTATGAGTCCTGACGTTCTTATAATGTCGTGTTGTTTTGGATACAATTATATTATTTCTCAAAGATTAGTCTTATTTTTTTTTATTTTGCATCGTTTATCGTTTGTGTCTTCCTGCGAGTTCCCATCAACTGGACTTCAGGCAGTGACTAGTTTTACGTACACTCCTTATAAATACAACAATAAATAATTTCGGAACATAAAAAATATAAATACTTTAAACATACTTATAAAAAGTTTCATTGATTCATCCTTAAGTAAAATTTAGGAAACCCATAAAAACTAGTCGACATCATTATTGTTCAGTTTTAAATAATACACTCCCCCATTAAAAACTTTTCAATACCTACCGACAGATTTTTTATTACCCGTTTTAAGTTGCAGTCAGTCCTTGAGAATTTCTGAATGAAATCGACAAATTTCGTGTTATTTTCGTCGACTAGAGCAGCTTTTAAATTGTCATACGAATGCCGCGCACGTCTGTAAGATTTCGAGTCCGCGCGGAATCTTAAAGCTATTTTATGACGATTTTAAAAGCGCGAATGATATTTGCACTCGGAATTTCGTGTTTTGCACAAATGTAACTCAATATTTATGAGTGAGCTAGGTTTAGTTTTAGTATAACATAGTGTAATATTTTTACCTACGGACAAAAAAAAGGATCTCGTTATTTATAGTATTTATATCAACGTATAACCAGTTTTTTTGTTTACAATCTTGATGATTTGACAATGTCTTCTAAATTAATTCGAAGATTTTTTTTATAATATTTAAGAACCCAAAGTACACGCACTAAAGTAGTCATAATGACGAATCTGAAAATGATGAGTTTGATCACATACCTAGAAGTATTATTATCTCTTTGCAAAATATATGTTCACTTGACTAATTTAACGATAAATTATTTGTTTAAAATTACAACTGTTCAGTCTCGAGGCAAGATATAAGCTATTCATCTTATTCACGCTTTTAATTCAAATACAATTCGAATTCTTTTGTTCTACCTATTCCATGAAGTCAATGAAAACACTTTTTATATCATCTCTTAAATTTTCGGACCAACAAAACTGAAAGAATATCTAAGGTTGTTTTTAAACGCAGAAAGGTAAAAGAATTCTGAAAAAGGTTATATTTTTAAAGGTTTGGCCTTTAATATTGTAAAAACTTATAAAAACATGACCATTATTGTTGACGCCTTAAACATGAGTAAATCTGAGTTTCGGGTCACGTATAGGCGTCTAAAACATTGGTTTTATCTGCGGGTCCTTCAAGGAATAACTTCATGAAACATGAGAAAAAAAAGAGACGTATAAATAAAAAGGTGGAGTAATAAATGTGAATAAGTTCTTGCTTAAATCTAAATTGGTTGACTGTTCTTGGAAGTTGAAAGTTTGATTCCAGCGGGTCAATTACCGTAATTTTATGCAGTGCTGCTTAATTGCGTTTACGTCTTAACCTCTAAATCCGTATTACTGTAATGACAGGAAAACCTACACGTCACGTTTAAGCGTTAAAAACTTTGCGAATCCTTTGGTTTTCGTGTCAGTTTAAGACGTAAACGCAACTAAGCAGCACTGCATAAAATACGGTAATTGACCCGCAGGTATCTTGCAGAGAGTAAAAGATAAAAAAAGAAATGTAACCTTACCGTTACGTTTATAATCTAAGCATCTTAGGCCCTAACATATATTATTGTATTCTATTGTCACTATGTTTTATGGATACATCAATTTTTTTTAATCATTAAAATAAATAAATAGACTAGTTTCTGGCAACGTAAGGAGTTCGACCGAATGGTATTCGTATAAACATAGGTACCGTAAAAGCTGTTGGCTATTTGACAATTATTTTGTCAGGATTTTACATTGTAGATAGATAGATAGATAGATTAACTCTTTATGTAAGTAGGTATGTTTTTATTCTAAAGGTATTAAGTGATTTCTACCCAAATGTATAGGTATATACGATATGGTAATAGGTAGGTATTATTTATTTGAAAATAAGCTTTTGGAATAATATTATTTTCTACAAATTTCTTCTTTCGATATTAAATATTTGTGTCGATAAATCGGATAAAAACATATGGGCTTAAAGTATCGATATACCTATTGAATTAAAATATCGATACCTTGAAATATCGTTTCTTTATAGCAACCTTATTCAGGTTTTTTTATGTAAAGAATCAGCTTGAATTTATAGCATTCATTAAATAAATATGTTTGTTTGAAGGTTTGTGACCATTTACGATATTTTCAATGGAAAACTAACAATTCGCTGTAAAGATAAGGCAAATTAACGCGGCAGGCGCGTTGCATGAAATTATAGG
The DNA here is from genome assembly GCA_916618145.1 of Emmelina monodactyla. Classification (NCBI taxonomy): domain Eukaryota; kingdom Metazoa; phylum Arthropoda; class Insecta; order Lepidoptera; family Pterophoridae; genus Emmelina; species Emmelina monodactyla. Next base: position 9,820,392 of record OU745314.1, on the reverse strand, counting down.
TTTGCATTTTAAGTTATATTTTACTGCGAAATATGGAGTTCTGGTAAATTTATCTTTGTTTAATGATAAATAAACAGTAACTGAAGCAAATGTAGAATGATTAGGTGTTTTGGTAAAATTATATGAGACTACTAATTATTTATTAATGTCCCTGTTACCTAAGTAAGTATAATAATGTAGATTCAAATTGGATATTTAAACGTAAACGTTACAATAATAACATTTCTCTTCTTCTTACTGAACTATACTTACTTATAGCTTAAATAATGTTTATTTAAGTAATTTATGTATAACAGTAGTAAGTGTTAAGAGTTATTAAACAGATAAATCGAAACAGGGCTGCATCCGCCGCAGATAAGCACCGCACAATGATTTATATCCGATTTTGGGGAATTCCGCGATTAATTCCATTAAATGGCAACACTGCGGTCTCTTGCTGCTTTTTGTTTAAAAAATGTGGCTTTTACTTCATTTTAAATAAGTAAAATTACGTAATTGTACCATCGAACAGCAATGCAAAAGATAATGAAGCGTTGTGAGTAAAGATGCGTTGAAAAAAATTGGGTGTTTGAATTTTATGTTTCAACTTTTGCTCCATACTATATCTTAACATCTTTATTTCAACGGAATAGTTAGTTCAAACCAAAACAGACATGTTAATTCACTTATAACTCTCCGCCAACATTATACTAACAACAAACAAACTGGCTTCTCCCGGGTCCGCTCGCTGCATACAAACTCCACGGCCGTCGGTTGTTCTATTTTCAAATATTTATCATGCAATTCCCAGGGCTCCATTCATTTGTACAGCAATTTATTTTTCGGCATCCCCGTAAGCCGTGATCCGTTTAGAACGTACCTGATAGTACTTGGACATAGAGTGTTGCAGAATAAAATACGCGGAACCAGTTCCAACATTCAGTTAGGAATTTGAATTTTGTGAAATGTTGCCAAGTTTGGAAAATGATAATAGATTTATAAAATTTAAGGCAACAAATATTGTTTATTTTTACAAAGATTCTATTAATACAAACATGGAAAATCCTGTTCTTTAAAAATATCTACATTCTTTTCATTCTTTTGCGGCAAAACTTCCTACGCAGAGCGTTCATTAAAAATTGGCTTTAACCCAAAAACATCGACATAGCGTACCTTCGTGATTTATACAAAAAAGGTCTGTAATCTACCGGACGAGGGCATTGTAAGCTTCGGAATTTAATACAAATTAGCACGGCACCAGCCGGTAATTCCAAAAGATACCCGGATTATCCTGTAAGACTACGAGAACACCGTATTTTATATAAAACAATGAAAACGTTCGCTTTTAAACCTCACTCGCCGAGAAATATTAAAAACGAAAAAAAAACAAATTGAAATCGTGTATCAACTTTTCAAAGTTGAAAAACTAACGAACCTCTTTTATTGTCAACCAGTACTGGCCACTTACAATTTTGTTTTTCCATTTACGAATTGGAAAAAGCAAAGGTCCAATATCATGCTGCCTCGTCATTGCTTTGTCCACTATTTTTATTTCTTTTTAAATAAATCGCTTCCAAAGTTTTTGTTCCCTTATTTATACGTCCTTTAATACATTTTCTCTACATTGTCAAGCATCGTACAAGCTAAGCCTAATCCGTGTTTTATAATTTTTCACGGTTCGACGTCGGCGCCATGTGCGCTTGACACTGGAGTATGATCGATGTGCTGGGTTACAGCTGGAGGCTCCTGCCGTTTAATAGTATGTGCATAGGATCATCGGGAGTGTCATTGGATGTTTAGCGAGAAGAAACTGAAGGTCTAGACTTTTATGCTGTTAGGAAATGTTTTATGTTGTGTTTTGAAAGTAAGGTAAGTGGGAATCTAGTTTTTTTAATTATTGTAGGATAGGTATTAGGATTTCATTGTAGAGCACACTTCTTTCTACAACAAGAGTAGAGAAATAGTTCCTCTGCTATTTCACAATCCTAATAATTTGTATGTTTGGATTTCTAGATGTTGGGATGTTTGTGACTCAATCACGTTATAACATCTGTTTAGGTTTAGGTGAAATATTGTACCAAGATAGAACATATTCCAGATAACATACTTGCCAATTCAAATAAAACCAATGTGTTGAGTTTATGTTAAGGTTTACTAATTTTACTTATATATTTTAATTTGAAAAACGTACCTTTGAATCGAACAAGTTGAAGCTTGTAAATCTGGTTGTCCTTTTATTCCCACAAATCAATCTCAAATAACCGCATGCAAAGCTGCGGGTTAAAAGTTAAATTTAAATTAAAATTGATTATAGACTCGTTTCCAACTAGATAATGTTCTTATTTTGAATATTAAACCTGGTTGCAGATTTTCTGAAGTGTCTACTGCCTATTGACTTAGGTATTAAATACAAAATCAAGTTGTGCTAATCTATATTATGTTGTATGTAAAGTGAGATCGTCAACTTGAGTTAGTGGTAAATTGAGTAAGTGGTCAAGTTCAAGTAATTGTGGTCATTTGACAACTCTTGCAGTAAATCAGTTTCGCTCAATTTCTATCACTCCCAAAATTAACTATAGTTTTAATCTAGACATATAGCGTGTATATTTTCACTTCAGAAAATAAAATATTCTCTCGGACCACTCATTTTATCGCGAGTGAAAGAAACCACAAAGCCAAAGTTTCACTATTAATTAAAATTAATTTCAGTGTTACGTAAAATTTTCTTTCTTATCGTGTGACGAAAATACAGGTCGTATTCATATTATAGTTTCTGAGTATTTTGGGAATCGTCATTTAAGACTTCTTATGTGGTTAGTTAGTAGTAGGTAGTAGCCAGTTCTTCATTAATAAAATACATAATCCATTGAAGCTTGTATCTTATTGTAAATATTATTACGTCTAATTTACCTAAGTTGGTCAATTTCATAACGCCATAATACTTTATAACAACAAACCCCGAAAGTAATTTCTGAAAATATAACTGAAGCAATATTCCAATCACGTAGCTGCTTATTCATTTTGCTGGAAAGTTCGCTACCAAGTGAATTTATTAAATTTTCAGTTTTAAACAACCAAGGGATTCGGAGATTGTTTATTGTGAAACTTTTATTTTCTTTTTGATCGAAATATAAACTTTGTAACTCGCGAGCCAGAGAGGAGAGGTGGGTGTGTTATGTTTTTATTTTATTGTTTCGTAGGTGTGGGTTTTTAGGTGTTATAAATAAATCTCCAGATCTCCAGACTTAAACACAAATTATGTGGCCCCATGGTAAGTTCATTAAGCGCTTGTGTTACAGGTACCACACAATGGACTAGGGGAGAACTTAGTTACACCCAGACACGAGCCAATGTCGAAAAACCATATTGACGAAATTGGCTCGACCGGGGGATCGAACCCGGGACCATCCGCTATACAGTCCGGTATAGTTACCGCTGCGCCACAGAGGTCATCTACAATAAGAAGACAGACATGATGTTTAGTAATTACATATATGTCTTTTTAAATCTGTCAGGAATATGTCAAAGTTTTTTAGCTATCAAGAAAAGCGTTAGTAATTTCTGCAGTAACTAGCAGAATCCACAACCAACGACTACGCGGCAAAAAAAGGTCATTTTATTCATAAAATAAAAAAAAAACATGGAGATATCAAAAAATATATATTTTAAAGCTACTGAATGATGCAGAGTAACCTTAACACATGGTTTGCAGGCAGACGTAAAATTCAACATAAATATAGAATAGGTTATATACCTTAGCCAATGAAACCTACTTGTCGAGTGATACAATTTCTCGTTACTCATTATAATTTTCTTGTTGTAAATTTTAACGAAAATAAAGTGAAATAAGAAAGAAATTTTATATGGAAACGACCAGAAATTCCGATTTATACAAAACAATTTCCGTAGTCAACTGCTATAATACCTTAGATTGGTTACTCAAAAGCATTCACAAAGTAATAAACTATTTTACCTACATACATAAATAACATTCAACTCCCTTAATCAACAAATTCCTAACAAAAACCAAAGATTTTCTCTCTCTCTCGTGTCCTTATCCGCCCAGTGTTGCCAACTTGCAACTTTTTGCTTCTGCGATATTAAAAGGCTCTTTTCCCACAAAAAACCAACACCGACGGCTTGTCAAAGCTTTACCAGTGTAACTTTGCCGAGAGACCGTGGCGATATGTGGAAACTTTCGTCGCTACTCTTTACGGTCTTTGAGAAAAGTGCTAAGTACTCCTTAAGTACATATAAAAAGTGCTAATTAGACATTTGACACTTTACTTAGAAGGCTTTAGTCCAAGCTTCTGTTAGGTAATTAGGCGTGATGCTAAGTAAGTAGTTAGGAGATCTTGATAAAGTTTCAAGTGTGTAGGTGAGACCGCTTTTATAAAAGTTTTTTGTATAACGTAGGTAGTTTAGTTTGGTAAAAAAATCTTTGGTATTTTTTTGAGGGGTATATGGACTTTTCCCCTCTAAATTGAAATTAAACTCCATATGCTAAGCATGCACTTGTAACTCGGGTGTATAATAAAATAACGTTAAGTTCTAGTAACATGAATTTTGTATTTGAAAGTTAGTACTTACCTACTCATGAACATGTACCTAACCTATATTTACATTCGACCATAACTTAGAAACAATACCATTTTCTAACCATCAACATAAATATCTATTTCCAGCTTTATATCTTAAAATACACCTCTCATAAAAGACCCCTATTTACCACATATCCTTCGTTTATGACGTTTCAAAATATCACGTAAACATGCGGGAAACAGAATTATACATTCCGAGAGCAAGGAACACACTCAAAATACACTTCGGGAGGTACATAATAATCTGAAAACAACTACTTTATGCTAAATAAGTAGAAATGTAGCCGGTAGAGGAGGGCGGCGTGCGCGGGAATACCAATACTGGGAAACTATGCTTATACGTTGGCAACACTCCGGATATAAGTTCTATAGCGATACTAAAGAGGTTTGAATTGAAAAAAAGTGTTGCTTATTTAGTAACTAGTGGCCGCCCGCGACTCCGTTCGCGTGGAAGTCGATTTCCCGTGGGAATGAGATGTTTTCCCGCGGTAAAAAGTACCCTATGTCCTTTCCCAAGTTCAGTTCTTTTTTCATACCAAATTTCATCAAAATCGGTTCAGTGGTTTAGGCGTGAAAGCGTAACAGACAGACAGACAGACAGACAGACAGAGTTACTTTCGCATCTATACTAATATTATAAAGCTGAAGAGTTTGTTTGTTTGTTTGTTTGTTTGTTTGTTTGAACGCTCTAATCTCAGGAACTACTGGTTTGATTTTAAAAATTCTTTTTGTGTTGAATAGACCATTTATCGAGGCAGGCTTTAGGCTATATATCATCACGTTGCAACTATAAAGAGCAGAGGAAATAATGGAAAATGTGAAAAAAACGGGGAAAATTATTCATCCTTGAGAGCTTCCGTTGCGTGCGCTGCCAAAAACGGTTCTAGATACCAAAATATATGTATAAAAGAATTAAGGGAACTTTTTACCGCGGGAAAACTTCGCATTCCCACGGGAAACCGACTTCTACGCGAACGGAGTCGCGCGCGGCCCCTAGTTTATAATATTAATAATAGTAGGAATTTGACAGTTTTTTTTTATAATTCTAAACATAGTCGAGCCCATTTTAACATGAATGACCTGAGTTAAGTTGCATTTTTTAATCGGATAAAACACTGCGTTCTTATACAATAACTTAAACACTATCTACATAGTTAGTTTAAAATGTTGACTGGACGAAAATGTTTTTGGCCAAGCGTTAAAAACTCATTAGAGTCATTTTAAATCGTTTTCTTGGCAGATACACCGTGTGATTCTTTAGTGGCTCTTAACCTAAAACAAAGATATGAGTAACTATAATATAAGCTTCAGAAAAAGTTGGACCTTTTTAAAAAAAAGAGAGTGAAAGATGCTGCTGCAAAATTATGATTTTAGTTTTTCCAAAAGGAACTCAATAATCGTTTTGTGTTTCTGGGTTCGATATATAAATTAAACATCGTTGATTTATTTATTTGTCTTATTTATAAAAAGGCCGGACTTAATGCCCGATAGCACTATTCAATATTTTAGCATTCATTTTTAACATAAAAATATAAAAATACAGATTACTGATGTAAGATAAAATGTTTTTGCCAAATACAAATTTATCCATAATTATTGTTTCTCAAGTTGATATTTCTTTATTATATTAAATGAATACAACAATAAAAAAAAAATGTTCGATGATTTATTAACAAATCATTTGCTACTTAAGTATTCAAAATTTATGATGTTAATTTCTCACACCATAACAGAGGTCACCTAAGGAACTCGCACTAAACATTTGATAGCACTTTAAATTCTCCCTAGAGATGAGCTACGAAGATGTACATCCTCTCTCTCCGCAATGACAATATTTTACTCAGGAATCATAATAAAGCTTTCAGGCAGTAATGCTGTCTCAATTATGTTTTCCTGGTAGATATGAAAATTTAGAGCTTGCTTAGGTATTATTTGAAGGCTATTCAAACTTGATGATTTCACTCAGGAATAGGTAATGTAAAAATAATGACCACTAGGCACATTAGAGAGGTTGAGAAGGTATTGCACCATGTTTATAGGTATTGTTTTCTACCAATAATACTTACTTCAATAAGTTAAGATACTTAGGAAACTTTAAGTAAAAATTAAATAACGAATATTAAAAAAAAATATCAGCAAGAAACTCAAATTACACTTAGGTTTACATTAAATCAAAGTTTTGAAGTAGGCACCGGAGATTACCCCGAACCCCAAAACACACAAACCTTTCCTCTTTATAATACTACCTTTAGATTCTTACCTTAATGTATCTACAATAATTTTCCTTTTCATAAAATATAACTCTCACCAACAGCGCAGGACTCTAACAATTATCCATTTTTCAGCTAAAGCCAGTAAATTCAGGTTATTTCAAGCGCAGTACAGTGTGCTAAGCGCTTTTTAATGTCATCCGTTCCGTACAATAAGCACCTCCTATATATCACCATGTGGAACCAACAATACAAGGTGTACACCTAATATGCCATATATTTGTAGACACTAGCTTGTAAGAAACGAGTTTTTAATGTTATTCTTGTGGGAGAAAATTTCTTTCAGGAACATAACTTTTTGTATCTGCTTATGTAATTTATAATTGATAAGAAAGGGTATATAATTAAATCCAATAAAAGGAAATCGTAAAGGGTTGTGTTGTTAAATGAATTAGTTGGATTATCGCCGTAATCTGGTCTTTATGTAGACGTCGCTCGTAAGAAATATTATCCTGAATCACTGGCAAATCGTAATTATGATTAAACTTTATTTACGTTAATATAGGATGTTGCGAAACTAAGGAATTCAATTTTAAACTAACTCCTACTAATAAACCAACTCACCATACTATGGTTATGAAAACCAGCTAACCTAACAATGTTTAATAAACATTCTTTCGCCCGCAGTTTTCATTTAACCCCATATTTTGATGAACCACTAAACACCGTCCGCATTTTTGTTCAAAAATATCTATACACACTTTAATTCAGAAACAGCTTGGCTTCACGACGTCGTTTTAAACTTTTGAACATTACAGTAACATTTACTGTTATATAGCAGTTTAACGTTTGTAATTATGCACGCAATTTGGCTCGGGTTTTCCGTAGCTATTTCCAGTAAACTTTCAGCGATGACGTGCCCCTGAAATTCAGTGGAACAAATTATTTCCGCCGGCGATAAAATTGCAAGTGAATAATATGACCCATTTTATATGAAAATCGGTATTAATTAAGTTAATATAGAGGTCAGTTCTTTATAGTTTTATGTTATAAGTATTTATTAATTATTTGAGTATACTAACGTTCTAGAAATTTGTATTTAGGTGCATTATTTATCTGATGTGAAGTCTCAAATTTTAAATAACATTTATACTTTAATTAAACGAACTCTTTTTTTGGCAGCACAATACGTAAATACTTTCAATCCTTACCTTTAGGTTGCATTTTTGTTAGAGTTTCCATGACAAGAACCCATTACAGCTTTAACGTTTTATTGCGTTTTGCATTTTAAATTAGCATTTGGTTGGTAGTTACATGATATTAAACTTTGTTTTTTATTTCTGGCCATCAGAAAACACAAAAAACTTCATTTTTATCGCTCGCAAAATAAATAAAAACAATTTGTTGCTTCTAACTTCCTAGAAATTTTAAATTGTCGCGATTGTTAATTTATTTTCAACTAGTTTAAACCGGTCCGGTGTAAATTCGTTTTATTTTTCATTAAATCAGAACTTTCTGAGCAAGAAGTTAATTCGATTCATTTATGAAAAAGTTTAAAGGTGATCGTTAACAACTGTTTGAATTGAATTGTACTGACTTAGTATTCAAATACTGTTGCTTTGCATAAAGAATCTTAAAAAAAAATAATATTGAATCGAAAGTCTAGCTAAAAAAACACTTATTTCTTTAATATCGCCCGTCTACCGCTCATTTTCTCCGTTTTTATCTCCTATCCCAAATAAATAAGACGTAACTTCCCGGGTTATATTTTGTTTTAATTTACTATCCGTAATAATCCACACACTAGCGGGCGCGGCGGGGGTTAATGCCACGCAGAACAACCCCTGGGCAGTGGCGACCCGTGGCGTTATTAAAAGGTTAAACCGTAGAAAATATATCTTCTTTTAGTTACAGTGTTTGAGGCTATTATTATTAAGTACCGTGACGACTTCCTATGGGTTGTAACCATGATGCTGGTTTAAGAAAAAAAATATATTAGTACTATATAAATTACTTACCTACTTAAGTATTTCGGTTTTGACAATTGCGTTTAAAAATGTGAGAAGTACCTACCATCTTTCTCACAATTGGAAAAATCTATTACTTTGTCAATCAAGAACAAAACTCCAATATAAAAACATCAACTAGGTAAGTACGTACCTACATTACCTTACAATAATATGCGGAAAACCTTAAAAATATTTTTCTTTATTACGTCCCATTCATAAAATATCAAAAGAACCGAAAACAAGAATTCTGGCACAAACTTTTGTTCTCCTAAGTAGGTAAATTATCGTTGAGATAAAAGTGACAGTTCCACTTTTGAAATTTCTTGTAAAACAGAGTGTCGCCATCTTGTTTGTGAGTGACAAGTGAGTGATAAGACTCGAGTTTTGGCGGGCTACCTATCTACGAGTACTCACTGAAGTTAGCCGGTAAATTATTGTAATGAATAGATAAATAATAATAAAGTTATGAAAAAGTTTTTACTGGTTTTAGCAAAAGCTCATAAAGAGAATCTAGAAGATCATAAAAGATATAACTACCTAAGTATATTGTAAAAACGTTTAATTGTATCGTAGATATTTAAAACTATAAGTAAACAATAATTATGTAGTCAGTAAGTAAGTAAGTAAATTCAATATCACTAAAAATTATAAGTCCATAATCGAAGTCGTCTAAACTCAAACTTTTTTACCAGTAGTTATCATTAAGTACTTAATGACTGTCTTCAAATTCGAATCTTGTTCAACCTAGGTATAGCTATTAGTCTATATCTACCGTCGGAACAAATCTGTTGCTACCTGCACCATTGTATACGATCAGGGGAACATGGAAAGGCAATTAAGGTCTCGTTTTTGGTGCAATTGTTAAATTAATGAACGATTCTATTTCTAGCCCGGTTCGAGACTCGCTACGTGTTTTATAGTTCAGGGCTAGAAAGATTTTGAGTTTAAAATCTGTTAAATTTTTTTGTAAAGGCTGTTAAAAGTTATCATGATTAATCAATTTGAATTGTATTGTGCTAGAATAGCAAGTGAATTACACTTTTACTGGAATATTTACATTTGACGACCTCTGCGGTCCAGCGGTATATATGTTACGGCTAATACCCGAAGTGCGGCTACACCTAGTTTTAGCCGGTTAGAAGTGTTTTTTATATGGAAAACTGGAAAAATAAATTATCCTATGTGTATAAAAACTGGCTTCAATCATGAGTCGACGGAGTCCCGCTAAGCGGGACTCCTTTTTCTGGGTGGTTTCAAAAAAGTAACCTAACTAACCTAACCTATTGATGTTCTAACCGGCTAAAACTAGGTGTAGCCGCACTTCGGGTATTAGCCGTAACATATACACCGGACTGCTAAGCGGATGGTTCCGGGTTCGATCCCCGGGTCGGGCCAATTTCGTTAAAAAGGTTTTCGAAATTGGCTTGTGTCTGGGTGTACCTAGTTCTCCCCTTGTTAGGGCCACATAATTGGTGTGTTAGTCTGAAGATTTATTATAATTTTTATATTATTTCATTTTTTAACGTACGGATTTGAAGGTTGTTTTCTAAGTAAACCCCATAAAATAAATAAGCTATTTAACCTGTATAAGACATAAGAATATGTTATTTAAAGTGTAGGTTCGTGTTACGAAGAAAACTGAAAAAGTTGTTACCTAAATGCAATAGCCGGTCTCGACACATGCCGGCAACATTTCTTTATTTACAGCACAAACACTAACAAAATCCTCAGAAGCTCCAGCGATAGGATTCCCGCGTTTGATCCGGCCGCGCTCTAAAGGCCGGATGCCGGATGCCGGATATTGTCGTTGCGAACACCTTCTACAATCTTCCAGAAGCTTCCAGAAGCTTGTAGAAACAATACGAGAGCACCTGGGCTTGTAGTCAGTTTCCTTTTTCATAGCAAATTGTAGAATGCAGCCGAATAAAGCTGGGAAGGTACGCGATGTGTAAACCTTGTGGAGTCGCGGGAAATTGTATTAATATATTACGTTTGTGTAAGGTTTCGTTTAAATGTTTTTAAAGTATTTTACGAAAAGAGTTCTTGAGTTAGACTAACTAGCGTGTGTGAAAAAATAGTTTTAGGAACAATTTAATTGAGTTTCTTATCAAACAATAAAATACGGATAAGACTTGTGATCGACGGATGTGATCGAGTACCATCCCTGATTTTTGATCTCATTAACTCATTGTTTTTACTTTTCTACATTTAAAATGTAGCTTGAACTAAACGTCCAAAAAACACAAACACCTTCAATAACTTTTAACCTCTACGTGACCTCTACTCACTGTTTGACATTGACAGTTGACACGACGTCAATTCTCAATTAAGTTTCCACCAAGCTTCAATGTAAAGGTTACATTCAAAGCCTAACTCCTGATGGTATCTCATCAGAAGCCATTGTTAATCACTACTGTAAGCCAAACATCGTGGCTTCACAAACTTTTTGATACAGACCCTCATCACAAGTCGTGCCTGTCTGTCTGTCTGTCTGTCACAGTCAAAACTTTTTAACGCGAAATGTGATTTAAAAAGTAACAAAGATTTAATTGGCTGATAGGCTTGTCTTTTGTTGAATTCGTTTAGCGATGGTTAAATAAAACAAAAGCACCAAAACATTGCTTTGGAACTCTTAGACAAAATGGTGGTAAAAAATATAGTTATAACCTTAATTTGTGTTGTAAGACGCTAAAAATTGGGCCTTAATAAATATTATGTTAGGGAATGCACGAAGTGGACTATATAGATTAGGATGACTAAGGACGGAAACGGCACTTACTTGGTTTGCAGGCCGGGGCGTCTCACCCACGTGCTGACCAGGGCACCCTTGGTTTTCCTTTAGCACTTGATTTTATATGAATTTAGATGGTCTGTATGTTATTTGGTTCACTGCAGTTACTTTCAAAGTTTAGCTAGGGTTTAATAATTTTTTTGTATTTTTATTGATGGAGCGATAACTTTCCACGTCATGCCGTTCGAGGAGAGGAAGAGAGAGAGAGTGAATGTTAAAGGTTGTGGGAATGAAATAAATGAATGAGAAAATAGAATGAGTGCATCATGTAGGCACAGATTAAAAAAATGCTTTTACTATACTTAATATATTATTTATTTGAATTATGTTAACTACTAACTATCATGAAAATGAATAGTTAGCTTTTTATCAATAATAATTTCTGTTCATATTTAAATTATATCATTTGATGGATAATAAAAGATGCTTAAAACTTGATTGGTTTAAAAGATTACCAAACTAAAACAAGTAAATACGATTAGTTTTACAAAAGGTAGCAACAGAAGCTAAAGCCTGTCTTAAGCCTTAAATCAATATCTTTACTTTCAACGGGTCTGATATAAATTTAATGAGATTCAAGTTACTAGCCACATGTAACCGATGCCTTGTTTTAACCGTCCGACTCGCAAGTGGATATTATTACACTACTATTATGTTTTATTAAATGAAAGAAAATTATTTGCTTATTTTTTCACAATATCGAGACAATTAAAATTAAGCTGTTTTTATTTTGTTGAGCTGAGCATAGTTGTGAGGCTGGAATATTGCAGGTTATTATTATTGTTTACGTATGTAGGAACTTCTTTTTAAAAAAAAAATAATAAAAAAATACCGGCCGAAATTTAGAAGTCGGTTAAAAACGTAGTTTCCATAATCGCATTAAACATACGTGTAGGTATATACAATAATCACATGTGTTATCTCTGTTAGTTACGAAAGCTGGCTAATAGGTATTTTTGAATAAGGTTGTAAATTATATTTTTTATTGCCTTTTAGGTAATCCTACTAATATCATAAATGTGAAAGTTTGTGAGGATGGATGGATGGATGTTTGTTACTCTTTCACGTAAAAACTACTGGATGGATTTTGATGAAACTTTGCAGTAATATAGGTTATACATCAGTATAACACATAGGGTACTTTTTACCGCGGGAAAACACCTAATTCCCACAGGAAACCGACTTCCACGCGAACGGAGTCGCGGGCGGCAACTAGTACTTAATATTTTTTACGCTGTAAAAACGATTTCGAAGTAAAGTCACAAGGTACAAAGGCAGCTCGGAGTTACAATTGACTGACCTTTGCGTGCAGATACAGCCTTCAGGTTGGCTTGAAATCATTTATTTTTCATCATTCAATTCTGACCGTTTTGTGAGTACCACTGTTTACATTATTTATGCAATGGTGTATATTGTGCTTCTAAGGCGAACTCAACTTGGCGACTACGAAATCGATTTTGAAACCATTTTTAAAGAAGTCTAATATAGTTTGGTTGTGCCCGACTTCTGCTTCGTCTTTGAACGTGAAAAAGACATAATTAAAGGAAAAAGTTTGAAAATAAATTTTATTTAATATCATTATAACAAAAAAAATGGAAAAGAACACAGATAATACAGAGAAGAGGTATACTTACTCCATGGGCTTATTCGAAAAGAATCGATAAATAAATATAAATTTGATTCCGTATATTAAAAAAAATAAGTAGGTAATGTTTAAAATTCTAAGTTAACGTAAGTGAGGTTGCGGACTCGTGTCCCTACCGCGGTTGTCCTACCATTCCTGTTAGTCCTACTACCCGTCAAAAACCATGACTCGTGTCCCTACCGCGCGGTAGGTCAACCAGGCCTGGTCTAAAAGTATGACTCGTAGCCCCACCGTGATCCTTTTTTTAATTTGTATTAACAAAGTTAAATAAGAATTTAATTGAACATGTAAAATTTTTATCTGTTGCAAACTAGTAGGAGTCAAAAAAAAACTTAGATTTTTTATAGAACTTAATATTTTAACAATAAACTAATTTGGGTATAAAGAATTTGTAAAATACTAGGCCGTCATACATGTCGAGGAGTTATTACAGGGATTGAAATTGTCTTCTATCCTTTTCAGAGATTTTTCTACAAATAATGTTAAGACTAGATAGTACACTCCCATATTCGGATATCATAAAATTCAAATGTTGTATAAATGTATAAATATAGTAATAAAGCAAGTCCAAGGGCAAGGTTCACTTATTTATGACCCCCCGCTGAATCTGCAACAATCTCCTAAGTAAATAACACAAGTATTATATGTCTGGACCCTCTTTATCGTTCTTGAGCATTTAAAATTTAAATTGTGCTCAAGAAATAAAAGTGAAGCAATGAGTGAGATGGTGCACTCGATTTTTACTTTTATTTGTATGTTTCCAGTTTTATAGTTAACTCTGGTTTTAGTACAAGTGCGACTGTGAATTTAGTAATTTAACAAAATCAATAAAGTTTTCTTATATCTATTACTAGGGGCCGCGCGCGACTCCGTTCGCGTAGAGGTCGGTTTCCCGTGGGAATGCGAAGTTTTCACTCTTTCCTACATATATTTTTGGTATCTAGAACCGTTTCGCAGCGCACGCAACGGAAGCTCTCAAGGATGAATTATTTTCCCCGTTTTTTTCACATTTTCCATTATTTCTTCGCTCTTTATAGTTGCAACGTGATGTTATATAGCCTAAAGCCTGCCTCGATAAATGGTCTATTCAACACAAAAATAATTTTTAAAATCAAACCAGTAGTTCCTGAGATTAGAGCGTTCAAACAAACAAACAAACAAACAAACTCTTCAGCTTTATAATATTAGTAGGGGAGCGAGGGGCTTGTTGTTACAGGGGTAAGTAGTAACAGGCTCTTTTCACCAGGATCTTCAACACTATTAACGTATATCTTTGACTCGATTTAACCCATAAACCGCACCACATCATATTACCATAGCCAGTGTTCCGCCGGTTGGCGCAGTGAGCAAATGTGAGCATTCCCTTCATTTCTGCTAGGTGATATAAAATTGTACTGTCGTAAAATTTTGGTTTGTGTTTTTAATATTGCCTATTTTCAAATTTTCTACATCTTATTTACATTCAAATTTATCTATCTCTGATATTGTGTAACAGTTTTTATGATTGCTAAATTGTTTAAATAGTTATCTTGATAAATGTTAAAAATCATACCATGGGGTTAGTTGTAACAAAATCCCGGGGCTTGTTGTAACATGTTACATGGTATGTAGTGAAGCTTACACAGATACAAACAAAAAAGATTGGATAGAGTGTATTAGAAATAAATAATTTAATTACTTACTGTGGTTTAAAAGTGCTATTATGATTATAAGTAGTGTTTAACTAAATAAAACTCTTAATTACTTAATTTTTAAGTGTTGATTACAAAAAAGTGTATTTGAGTTGATTTTGGATAAGAACTACAAAATACTTACTTTGGAAAGATGTCAATTTTGTTGAAAATAAATAAAGAATAAATGATTAGAGGTATTAATGTCGTTTTTTATTGTCGTTACTACTTGCCCCGGTAGACGTTACAACTTGCCCCAAGCACGAGGTAAGTAGTAACACCGCACTTCTTTTAGAAAATAATTGATTGTTAAATAATGACCAATAGTTATGATATTATTTTTACTTGATTTGGTAGAGGAAGAGTTACAGTATCCATCAATCTTTATTTAGTAGAAATTGAATCAATAGATCTCAAGATATACTAGTTTTACTGAAAACTGTTACAACAAGCCCCTCGCTCCCCTATAGATAAAGTTAGTGTTTCTTTTACATTACAATAAGAATTTAAAAAATTAGAAGGCTTCTTTCTTTCATCTATTCGTCTGATGATATACTTAACTATATGCTTTCATCACTTATAAAGGTTTTTAAATTCAACCATTATCTAAAAACTGACCATTGACAAAGCCAACAATCATTTTTATTTTGTCCGAAATAGTTGAAATATATCTTTTAAATGTAAACCTAACGCATAAACCATCCGGGCTATCTGCGCGGTAACAAACAAATTTTTCATATCCTAAAATGTTTACAATACCCGTTTGACGAATTTCAAATATCGAACAACACAATTTAAAACATTTCGTTGTTTTGCTTTTTGTCGCTACATTTGTTGGAACAAAGAATTTCAGGAAAACGTGATGGATGCGGTAGAAAAACTTTTGTAATTTAAACAAAATCGGTTAGTGAAATAGGCATATATATTTTTGTGCAAGTCGGTTTTCTATTAAATTGATGGTAGCACCATAATTGAAAGAATGGTTATTTCCGGCTTTCTTATTTTATTGCGATATTATACGCAGGCTAAGTATGGCATAAACTAGAATATATTTAATCTTAAAACAACTGTCCCTATTAAACAAGTAGGTACTTAAAAACTGCAATACAATAGGTATAATTACACTAATCTTTTAGTTATGATTAAATAAAGTGTTGTAATCACGGTATATAAATATAAACAAATAAAAAGTGTATTCGTCTGTTTCGACCGCGACTTTCTTTTTTAACGTCGCATTCTACTATGAAAAGGATTTTCATAGTTTCTGAGATAACCCCGAACAACTAAACTTATAAACATTCTCTTTATATAATAATGGCTTTTGATATTACTAAATTGGCCTCAGTACACAACCAAACCAATATAATACACACTTGATTAATGGCTGATAAATTCAAAGATATAATCAAAGCAAATCGTAACCAGTGAGACGTGCCGATATCTGGATATAGCCGGATGTTTCCAGTTACGATTGGTTACAACCGGTTCATAGGAACGGTTCAAAGATACGTCACGGTTCAGTTAGCGTGCGTATAATCATATTTTTGTGTTTTTTTTATGTATAGGTACACCTAGTTATTTGCCCAGGATTTGCACGGTTATAAAGGTTTTTGGGCTACTTGATTCGGAAACATCGTGTTTTCCTTACTTAAAAAAAAACTTAAAAAAACTAACTTACAAGGACCCCTGTTTGTAGAGATCTCACTTTATAGCATACATTTTATGGTTTTTTGTAATGCACCGTTTTTTTCACTCCACTTCATTATATAAAGACTCAAAGGAAACATTTAAAATCGCGAACAATACTTGTAACAATGATTGCATTAAATATTTATAAGGTTTCCAAATTTTAATATGAAAAGCCGTTGAATAATAGCTCTCATATGCCTTTATTATAATTTCATTTCAGCTTTTCGTTCAGTAATACGTCTTTTTTATGATAAATTGAGTATTTGTGTAATCGCGGGATTCATTTCAAGTTATGTGCGATATTATTAACATGAAAAAGCTCATTTCTTGATATGAGTATGTATGATTGTAAGTATATTTATTACTAGGTTTTACCCGCGCGGCTTCGCACGCGTTAAATGCGGAGTAAAACTCCTTTCCCTGTACTATGTAAACCTTCCTCTTGAATCACGCTATCTATTATAAAAAACGCATCAAAATCCGTTGCGTAGTTTTATTTTAAAGATTTAAGCATACACAGGGACAGAGAAAGAGACTGTTTTATACCATGTATGTTATATATTATGTAGTTATTAGCTAATGTTGCAAGATAATTCATTGATGATAGTTTTAACATAAAGGTTGGAAATAATAGAAGGGCTGATAAAAGTTAAAAACAAAAAAATGCCCTATTACGTGTTATAGCTATTTTCTGATTTAAGTATAAATTATTTGATAAAAAATTCAAAAAAATAGATAAATTTTATCTCATTTCGTAACAGTAGATCTTGCTTGTACATTAATTAAGGTAAGTACCCTGGGAGACATTAGAGAGGTACCTGGAAGTAGAAGAATTACTGTAATTTGTCTAGGAGATAACTCGGAACGTGCGTTGAATTATCTACCGCGTTTTAATACCTACTTTAAACTTGTCGCTTGATTAATCCAGTTTTGTTAATCCCTACTTCCTAACCAGTATTATGCTATTGGACAATAGCTGCATTTTTCTGAATATCAGTAACGTTTTTTCAGTCGATTTTAGTTGAATTTGGTACAGAGAAAACTAGATCTTGAAAAAGTACATAAATACCTTTACACAATTTTATTACGAGTGAAAAAATTCACGGTTACGTAATCTTAAAATTTCGATACTTAATGTTTTATCCTAGTATTCCAGAACAGTACTCGATTGTATTTAGTTTTAAATATTATCTCATATTATAAAACCCAATCGCATACCAATAAGGCCTACCGATAAACTTACCCTGTTAAAGTTTGCGAGGTAATTGCTAGCGAATCTTGCGCAGCGAGCTGTCAATTTTAAAATAAGAAGACCGTGGAACTGTGCATTCTCTGTCACATTTACGATGGCAAGAAAGCTATGAATAAATTTACCGAGTTCGTTTCTCCCGCATTGGTGTGCCGACTTGAAGGGAATGGGCTAGGGATGTCTGTTATATCGAGGGATAATGGTGTAGCTAATTAGAGTTATGGATCAATATTTTTACGATGTTAAGATTTTTGTGTGATTTTCAAATTGTACCTATTTACTTGCAAGTTGCTTTAAAAAATAATACATAGAACTTTCAGTTTTTCTTAGTAGCATTCATATCATGAAATGTTCACAAATTCTGTTGATAGCTAGTTTTACTAAGAGTGTAGGTATGTTTTCATAAGTACCTAAATGATTTGAACTAGCGTTTGTTGAAGTTCGTTGCTAAAGATATATTCTAAAAATTATGAAAAATTATCGATGCTTAAATTATCGATACTTCCTATCGACTTGATCCCAACCCTAAATCCCCAGTGGGCCGATGCAAATTATTTTATGGACTCAACGACTAAATTAGCCCTGTTGTATGGGATTTTGAGTACACAATACAATTTCAGCTCAATTTCAGTGCAAATGGAAGTGAAGTTATTGAGTTGTTTACGAGAAGACAAAGGTGTGTGAATGATGAAATGAAACGATTTACGATAATTATTAAAAATAAACTTTGGAATAGTGATATGAAAGATTGTAAAACTTGTTTGGAATCATATATGTTTTATTATGTGAGATAGGAAAATCAACATGCAGTAAAATATTTACATGCATACCTTTTTGAATTAGCAGCCTTATCGACGATAGGTATTAGCCCTAATCCTAAACACACTCCTAAACTAAACTAAACTAAACTAGTGGCCGCCCGCGACTCCGTTCGCGTGGAAGTCTGTTTCCCGTGGGAATGAGAAGTTTTCCCGCGGTAAAAAGTACCCTATGTGTTATTCTGATGAATAACCTATATATTACTGCAAAGTTTCATTCAAATCCGTCCAGTAGTTTTTACGTGAAAGAGTAACAAACATCCATACATACCTATAAACTTTCACGTTTATAATATTAGTAGGATTTAGTCAAAAGTCACCTACAAATCAACATTAATTTTCCCTCATGACCTTTGACACATCAGTCTACAGTTCAATTCCCGCTAGTTAAGTTGGCGAGTTTTCTGCAAGTTCGCTCCGGTTGTACCCAAGTTCGACTCGAGCTCGCATCCGGGTGTATGCGAGTACAGGAAGTATGCTAAACAGTGTTGGAGTAAGTTGTCGCGATTTAGTTGATTTGGTGATTGGTTGAGTGTGGGTGAAGAATTAGATGGTTGGTATGTATATTCTGCATCAAACAAACTTTTGGAAAGGGTGAACTATTTGCTGACATCAAATTTTTGTAGAAAAATTCATTTAGATTGGGTTGTTTTTTTGTACCGACACGATGTGCTGCGCATATTGGTTTTAAAACCGTGAATTTTCTTTGCTTTGTTTTTATATGTTCAAAACGAAATGCAGCTTACCTTACATTAAGCGAACTTACAGTATTTATTAAAAATCAATACTTAATTAGTTTGTACTAGCACTTTAATATTTTTTAACTTGTATAGTGTTGAGCGGTCAGGTATGAGATTTTTTTTTTTATCTATATTGAGTGAACACGTTTTAAATTCTAAATTATGATTGTATAATTTCCGAAAAGAGTGCTGGGAGTATTTTTCCGCCGGCGTTTTTCTCTCGGTCTACGGTTAGGTAAAGTCGAAGTTTGTAACGTTGACGTTCATTAAGTATATGTTACATATCTATGATGAATAAAATATTGTGATTTTGATTTTAAGGGTAAAAGTTATAAAAAAGGGCTCATAATAAAATTGAAGTGAATAAATTATAATAAGCTAGGTAATAGGTGCTAACAACTTGATTCGGAAGGAGCGACGGCGCGGAAGGGTGCATAAATAATGTCATCATTTTACAAAGAGCACCCCCGCAGAGAGACAGCGGGGGCGGAACGGACAGTTTTAACTAGAAAATAATAAAATACCTAGTTTTAAAAACCATTTTCATAAAAAATATCACACAAACTATATCTACTCAAAAGAGTTATCACTGTTTAAGTTTTCAATCTTTTAATTATAATTTTTTTACTAGAGTTTTATGAGCAGACAAATTGGTTAGGAATTTGTAGCACAAAGTATCCAACAATTATACAAGGCATAATAAGTGTATATTATTTTTATGAAGTAGTTAGTAATAGACATAATTGTGATAAACATTTACCAACAAACAAACTCAAACTTTTTCTTTAAACATTTATTTAATATGGCAATCTAAATTGTTATTTTAATTTCTTTGTATATTTACCTTATAATCACAACTATTGTTATTCCAACCTCCGCCATTACATCCGCGTTTCTGTCCGCTCCCGCCTGCTCTCTCTGTCATCTGTATATAATATAACCCGAGTACTTGACGTAATTCAATCGCGGTAGCTTGTAAATAAGTAGGGTGCATATATTTAAATGTGGCGACCACACTTCGAATCAGATTCCTGGTGTCTTGACGCGCTCCCTTTGCGTTAAGATGGGCGGGTGGTGTTAAGGTTTGCAATCATAGGTTTAAACAAAAAGCCTGATTTTTACGCTAATTTTATGGAATAGATTTAAAATTGTGTGAGTCAGTTTTGTTATGAAAATAATTGGAACAGTTGCCGCTTGACATTCCTCAACTAAATTTATTTAAAATCAAGTCCTAATACGGGTGACAACTTGTTTTCTAATATTTTTGAAAACAGTTCCAATCAAAAAATTCCAGTAAAAAGTAATAAAAGGTCCAAAAAGGTTTTACACAAAGCATCCACTTTAAAAACACTCAAATTTCGTTCGCGATTACAAAAGAAACATCGCGGAATCCGAAAACTTTGTTCAGATGATCAATCTTCGGCGTTTCACATTGTTTTATTATTTCAGAGATCCGCCGCGAAATAGCAAAAGGTTCCAAGCAAAACTTCGGATGAGATTGTATTGGCCACAACCCAAGTTGGTGTCGGGGTTCCGCAGTGGCCAGCACGAGTCCGCGTCGTCGTCGTAACGTCGTCGTTTACGACAATCTCGTAAACGACAGATAAAATAGTGTTGACGGGTTTATAGGACAAGTTTGTAGATGGCTGTTGTAGGCGCTGTTGATGTGAGGCAGAACTGTTGTGTGGTTTGTTCAACTTTTTATGGCAGGTGTTCTTTGACTGCACGAAATGTGTCCTCAATAGCTAAAGTAGAAAACTCTTTTGTTTTATATTGAAGTATGTTAGATTTACATCTAGGGCTGCGTTTAAATATAATATGAACACAAAAATTTATAAGATTTAGCTTTTTAAAAAAATGCTGTCTACAAATATAGTTTCGAATAAATTTTCGAAAAATATTTCCAATTTTCTTACCCTCGCCCCCTGCTAGCGCCTCAGTTGGACGATTTTACTTTGGCATCCAAATAGCCTTTGCCATTCGGAGCCGATAGAACGGCGTCAATGATCCAATGTTAATAAAACTACCCAATATCGAGGCTTTAAGAAAAGAAGGCTCGGGGTTATCTCAAGTAGATCCAATATGCATCGGCTAGTTTCATCTGCAAGGGTTATTTTACAAAATGCTAAGCTAAGGAATTGGGAACCTAAGTTCAGGCTATAAGCATAGAGACGTTCTTATTATCTGAAGACAGTTTGGTGCAGGTGTCGTCGGTTCAATGGAAATCTGCTCATTAATTTGTGGCTTGTCGGGGAAAGATTGGAAAGTAGAAACCTTTTGTGCATGTCGTCGATGCAGCTGTATAAGTTCAATGCTAGGCGTTGTTTTTTAGAAATTTTCATTCAATGTTAATGTTATGTGAAAAGAAGAGTTTTCAAGAACCACAAAGATCTTTAGTTTACATTTAGGTTCTATTTTATGTACATGACGGATTAAAAACATAGCTTTTAGGTCGAAAGCGTACCGTGTACAGTAAAATCGCTGACTAATTGGGAATTTTTTGTAAGTCTAAAAAAGTTTTAGTTACTTTAAAATTCATACGTGATATCTATATAATTGCATCATAATGACACTCATGCAAAGTTCAAGCCTGTCACTAGCTTACCCCTATATTGCGTCTCTCACTAGGTAACTTACAAGTTCCAAGCGATCAATTCACACCTGATTGGTTTACAAGCGAATAACTGCAAGCGAATCCCTTTGAGTCGCGCCTCGAGTCCAGTAAACGTTTCTATTAAACCGGACGATTTCCATCTTTCTCGTTGTGAATCGAAGCGCTTCGTTGCGTCGCTGCTTATAGAAATTTAAAAGTAGTTGACGTCTTTAGAATCGAGCAGAAATTCCGTTTTGTTGGGTTCGGAGTTCTGTTTAGGTTTTTATTGTGGATAATGTTGTAGACAGCTTTTGGTTAAAGGTATATCCTACTAATATTATAAACGTGAAAGTTTGTGAGTATGTGAGGATGTATGGATGTTTGTTACTCTTTCACGTAAAAACTACTGGACGGATTTGGATGAAACTTTGCAGTTATGTAGGTTATACATCCGAATAACACATAGGGTACATTTTACTGCGGGAAAACTTCTCATTCCCACAGGAAAACTTCCTAGCGAACGGAGTCGCGGGCAACCACTAGTATTATAATAATAACAACTTAAGCCTGTAGACAATTTTGAAATAATTAAAAACCAATTTGTTAGTTAACGCAAGCAAAATGTAAGATATTTTTTATTAATTTATCCTAACGTTAAGCCACAAATCTATTTATACGAACTTTCTTTAATAGAATGTAATTCTTCATCAACAATACATACACTTATTAATAAATCATGTCGCTACAATTATTTCTAGAAGTAAGAAACTATTCCCAGCTCCATATTTCCGCGTAATATTGGAATTCTCATTCTTGTGTTTATGGAAAAGATTATTTGTCTGGAGATTTTTTTTATTATTATTTTATGTTTGATTTCAATTACAGTTAATTCTTATTGACTCGTTTCCGGAATGGGAAGTGAGCGCCAAGACTTTCTTATAAACAACACAATTTATATAATTTCATAGATTTTTAGATTTTGATTTTTGTACCTACTGTAAAGGTAAAAACTAAAATAACAATGATGAAATATGTATAAAAAAAAATATGATGATCGATATGCTATACGTAGTTAGTGGTTTCATTGAAGACTTGTATAAGTTATTGGAATTAGATTTTAAATAAGTTGAACGTAATTTCTTCCGTGTACCAAATTTCCTAGCAAATCTGTTTAAAAGGCTTCCCCTATAACAGTGGCTTCCCACGGTGTTCGATTTGACGCACAAAATAAAGTTTGGTTTTCAGTAGCTATAAGAACTAATAGGCGCCTATCTGGTGCGATACGAGGTTTTGTACACCGTGGGTCCGCAGAATGATTGTCACTCACAATTCTATAGCACAATCTTTATTTTTAGTACCTACATTTGCTTTCTAAGACTTAACCAAGTGTCTCTAAATTAACATAACCAGGTTAACTTTTACCTTAAAATACATAGTTTTAAGTACGCACAAAGAAGAAGGATAACAGGTATCCAATGGTTACATTTAAACTTTAACTCAAAGGTTATTAACCCCATATAATTTAAAGCGCTTAAACGATAGTAAATTCGCTATGTAGTGTGAACACCGTCAGATCAAATACCAGCGCTGCATGCAGCGGCTTTAAATGCTGCATCGCTGAGTGTGTGTAAGACATTTTCCTGGAACCACCGCGGAGTAGTTAGCGCGTGGAAGCCGGACATAAATTGGCAAAAATGTTGTTCTAGATAATTATTTTGTGGTTAATCACATTTCAATGTAATAAAAGGCTCAGGGATTATATTTGTTATAACAATTTTTAATCCTGGTGATGATAACAAGGTCAATAAAGTAGGTTACTGTTTCTACGAATTCTTTTATTACTTAAATTGTAGTAGTATTTTCAAGCTATTAGGCAATTTTGTAAGAATCAAGCTAACAATTACACAGTATCTTTTCCTGAAAGCAACAAATAGCAATTTTCATACCCTTAGGTATATCTTCGGTATCGGTAAAGGTATAAGTTTCAAGTTTCTTTTCCAAAAAGTCCTCTCAAGACCCGTCCCAACCCTTTAACCACTAAAAATAGTTTACATAATATTTCAAGTGAAAGTGCCGATATCTTACAACCTTCTTCGTTCCTTTACGTGTGATGAATACAAGTTTTCAGGTCTTACTGATACTTCTAATACTAGGTCAGAGTTTGCATAACCACACTACAGACCTCTGACAATGTCCTTTTAAGAAATGATAACTTAAGGCACATTCGTGTCGTCTTGGAATATAAATGTTGGTTACGGTGTCTACCGGCCATTAGTTCTGAACGATGAGTTTAGTGTTTCTAAAACATAAAGTAACTGAATACCGTTCCCGCGGGGCCGAGCAAGCGACTTGATGGAACTGGATAAATCTCGATAAAACCAGTCAAGACTAGACACACAATTGAGATTTAATCAGGGTAATACCCGTATCTTATGGAGGTAATTCAATAACAACAAAATTCAACCGTCTAATTTGTCTTGAAGAAACCATTTCTGAACGAGCGCGAAAGGTTAAAGACCTCTTTAAATGGATTCGTTCACCTTATTAGCCAATGAATAGTACATTAAACTTATTATCAACATCAATTTGTTTCATATCGTTTGCTTCATACATAACGGTATATTTCTGGTAAATTCACAACAGGTAAAATAAATATTTCCCTCAATTTTTCAGCGAGCCCTGAAACAGTTGAACATTTTTGTTATCTGGGCACGTCTTTGCTTATACTAAAAGCATTCCTCTTTCGTACGAAGAGAAAATATCACCCTTCTATATGAATATAGGTGGCCCAATTTTTTGCTTTTTTGTTAAAATAACGCGGCGTTTTTTACATTTTCTGTTTTGGGTCAAGGGGAGTGAAAGGCTTTTGAATATGTTTTGTTAAATTGAAAACAATGTTGAAATATTGAAGTACTTAATAGAAATGAATTTGTAGGCTGTGATGCAACTATGTCTCAGCAGTAGGTACTCGTTGAAACTTGGTATTTGATACTATAATCGAAAGAAAAACTGAACTTTTGTAGAATCTCTCTATTGCCACTTTCGTCTTTTCAGAAACACGTAAAGGAAAAGTAAAAAGTGATACTTAGCGAAAACACACTGATGAGTTTGTTATCTCTTTGAGCTTTAAAATATTAGACTCCTACCTAAGTTGATGCACTCAAAACATTGATGGTTTCAAAACGTCATGCATATGAAACCTATTAAGTATACCTTCCCAATAATTGAATTAATGGAACTTAAAACTAAGGTATAATAAGTAACATAGTCAACTCTCATTACAGTGAATTTCTGGTAACATTGCAGAAATTATTATAGTTTGTTCAGAACCCTCGGTGTTTTAACAACTCTCGCACTTGTCTTTTCTTTAATTTCTGCTATTACCAGAACCCGGAAAGACATTTTAACGAACTAAAGATTCATTGTTATTTTACAATCTTTGTTTTTATCTATCTAAACGCGTTTAGTTTCCAGTACAATTTGCAGTTTCAGTAAATACCTGCTCTTGTTTTTTACATTTCCTAAACTTAGATTGAGTTTACCAAATAGTTACGGGAAGGTTAAAAGTGTTTCTATGCTGGGATCCTTTTCGCAAATTAAGAGGGTAGTTTCAGAAAGTTTTCTAGCAGATATTAGCGAAGTGGGTTATTAGAAACAGTTTTATATACACCGTTAAAAATAAGTGCCTTATTTAGAGAAATCTTATTAACAGTGGAAAACGTGGGTTTAAAAGATAATTATAAAATAATAGTTGATGTAATAACGATTTTATAATACTAGCTTTAAACAATATTAAAAAAGGAGAAGATTGTTCAACGGATAAATATAGTATAATATGTACCTATATTTGTTACTCTCTCCCGCGCAAAAACAACTGAACAAATTCGAATATATGAAAGTGTATGGTACTTATTACTGTAAAAAAATAAATCATTCTAACGGGGTTTAACTGTGCGAAGCTTTTTGTAGTATTCCAATAAAATATTGTTGAATCTGAAAAGGCTACTTTATAAAGAATTATGATAAAACAGAAGAAAAAAAGTTTCTTTATCAAACTCTTCTTTAACACTTACCATTACAGTTTAAAAACTTAAGATTAATATTGCAAATAACTCCATCCCTTGTAAACTACGCTCTCTAACACCCCCCCGGCCCCGCAGGCCTGTGGCTTCATACATAATTTATCCGTACAATTGTCTGCTAGAAAAACGGTCTCGTGTTTAAAATTCTATTGCGCGATGTACCAGGAGCACATACTTGCATGGAGACCAAGTGTTTATTGTTTCCGTGGTACTCGAGGGGCAGATAACTGAGTTAGAGCGGTGGGTTTGGAGAATGAAATGGTGGTATTGTTTCGTGATGTTTGGTTGGTAAGGTAAGACGCATTTTATAACTATGTAATTAAAGTATGTTTTTTGTCTCTGCTAGTAACGCAAACTGTCTCATAAAAGTAGTAAATCATTTTTTTTGTAGTTAAGTATATCTGTAAGAAACGTAGAATATAACAAAATAGCGTTAAGTTTAGTAGTTCTTTGTATGCCTGAAATTTTTTGAGTTTTTTTAAATTGCTAAAACGTAAATTTACGCAAAAGTTGTTTACAAATCCGTCAATATGCTAAACTTGTAACTTCTTAAAGCCAAACCCTGGTTTTGCGTGGTTTCATGTGACGTACAATTACTACGCAATTTTCACGTAGAATTGCGCAATTTTAGACCCGAAACAAATAATGTAGTAGTTTGACGATGACAATTATCAAGTTTAACTAGTTAATAAACTTCGTACACCTACAATAATCACAATATTCTCCTTCAATATGACTTTCTTCATTATTGGCAGGTATTTAAAATTTCCTGAGGTCGACCCTCCCTTACCGACATATAATATTTCATTTAATATAAAGCTTTTTTGTAACTACAGAATAAAATACAAAAGATAAAAGCTCAAGGTCTCGAACACCAATTCCCGTAATATGAATACGATTACACAAAATAGGAAAACGTGTCGGCCATTTTTATTCCTTAATATAATATTATTTTTCTTCTTATTCTATATTTATAGCTAACTTCAGGGGGTTCTGTTATTAGATTTTTCCAGATTAGTGTTCTCAATAGCTAAAAGGAATATATGTTAAGATTTACCTTATTAAAATGCTTACTAAAAGTTGTTATTATACTCATACCTACCTACAAATAACATATTTGATGTGAGTAGTATAAATCCCAATTAGTTCTCAGCCCGTCAAATATTTAAAAATAACCCGCCCTTTCTGTATTCCTAGTAAAGCTGAGTTCAGAATCTTGTAACTACGCTATTAAAGCTAACATAATTTGCTTTTTATGTCACCCTGGTATCCTTGCAAACAAGGGTGACACGTAAAACTGGAAAATTTCAACGCTCCCGAAAGATAACCGAGTTACTTTAGTGCTCCTGGGAGGTTCTGCCTTCCTGGTACTTCTCTTAGCTCTTGGCTTAAAATAAGAAAACGAGACAGAGCTATTTGGCTGTTGTTTTTGTCTCGCTTTTATGTGGAGGTGTTTTTTTTTAAGATTTAACTTTGAAAGTTACAGTCTACATGAATTTACGTGAGAACACTAAACAAGATAAAATACTGGGCGTTTTCTTGAGTCGGATCTTATGTAGCACTCTTGGCGGGATAATAAGTGATCGTTTAAAACAAAGTTGATTTATATAATATTGCAACTGCTTTAATTATGTCCGCGTTCTTTTTAATAACTAAAGTTGACTTGACAGACGTCATTCTATCAAAACTACTTACTTAAAATATTTGTGCCTATTCACAGCTAGGAACATTTTTAGGGGTTAATGTTATTTCCTACTTTTTGCTCGTTGTTAAAAGAAGACAAGTTCGAATTTGTTTTTATAAAATGTTGGCTTCCTAAATCCCTTTATTTGTGACTAAACTAAATAATTGTCAATAACTATATCTACAAACGATTGAACTTCAAATTGTAAAGTTTTTGACAATAATCTTATAACAACACCATAGCTTATCCCGTTATAGATATTTAATAAAACAAGGAATCAACTAAACTATCTGATATTAAAATTCGTAGACGGTGAAAAGCTATTGTGAAATTATGTTCTTTTTAATAATTAAAATCTGTTTTATTCAAGGAAAATTTCCAGTATTCTGTTGAATATTATGAACTCTCTTATCTTTATTATTATTAAATTAAATTTTGCTTCGGGATAATCTTGGGGGAGTCATGTACTAGAAAGACATGCTTTTATCCAAGGAGACGGGCAAGTGCGAGACTTGACGGTAGGGAAATTGTTCCGTAGGTCAGGTTGACTAAAGTGTAACTTAGTTGAAGTGTAAATAATAAAACTGTGGATGAATTCAAGCTTAAATATAGGCAGTTGAAAAACCGACAAATATTCGAAAAATCCCATCCAATTAAACATACTTTCAATTAATATTAAAAGATGTAGATTTATATTGTTTCACCTTAGTTTCAAAATTTAACTTTTGTTCTTACACCTAAGATTTGCCATAACAACTGTATTCTACAAACTGATTAGTATTTCTCCTGTTTGTTACTTATCTTGCTTAATGTAAAATTAAAAAAATACAGTCGCTCAGTAATTCATCCTTTCCATGTCAATAGCGTTATTAAATCTCTTTTACGTCAAAGCACGGATCCCTACACAAGATGATATAATTTGCGGAGGTATCGCGCGTCAAATACAAATTCTTTTCAGCATGTTTCTAATGCTTTTGACGGAAATCGTATTGAACGGGAAAATGGATTTATAATGTGGTTATTAAGAACAATGTTATTGAAGATTTTCCTCGTTTGGGGCTATTATTTACTTTGAGATTTTTTGGAAATAGGGACTTACTGTTGGTTATATAAGAATATCAATTAATTGTGTTTTGGTTTTTTAGGTGGCTTAAGTATGCTTTGAAAACGGGTATTTAATTAAATGGTTAATTAAATGGCTGGATTGGTAATACAAATAAACTCGCTGTGTCGATTCTGCACAGTTTACATACAAGGTCTCGATGACAGTCATTACTCTGACTATCCTGCCCTCCTAACTGGAACACAGTCAGCTGCAAGCTACGCAACTAAACTTGGAACCATATCACAGAGTTATTTAAAGCAGTAGCTTGTTCCATAAATTTTAGGTGAATATTCTAAGTGAACGCAGCTATTCTTGGAAAAAAATATAACTTTGAATTATGTAGGTACTGCAACCAAAATTTAAACATAGTTGATTACTAGCAATGATACTGAACAAACAGATTAGTTAAATTAATTTACGCCAAACTGCCTATCTAACAAAGAGTTCGATGTATTTTCAGCTATTAGACATCAAAACATGTTATTGACATCAAAAGTTCATCCACTTTCGCAAAACGCTACTATTATTCAATCTTCTTTACGAGCACATTATCATACAAAATACTCGGTTTATTCTATAAGGTCAGTCATTAACATCTATCAAACGTACCCTTTTTGCATTAAAACATTAATTTCCGAAGAAAATCGTAAAACGATTTGGCTGCAGTCCAAAAACTGAAAAAACGGGAATAAAATCTTAAGAATATAAGAGACCCATTGAGAAGTCGTTAGAGTGAAGCGAGATTATTTCCAACTGTTTCAAGTAGCTTTAGTTTTAATTGTTAATTGTAACGTGTTACCCACACTTTAGGCGTTTATTTGTATGTTTTTGAAAGTAAAATAGTCAAAAGAAGGAGAAAGTTGTTCAAGATTGAGTATCGGAAGTCATAGGAGATGTCAGCGATCATTATAGACAGTGTAGCGTAGTATTGATAGTATTTGGAATGACATGACAATTCATTATATTCAGCCACCATTTCAAAAAGCCCATTTAAACCTATCTCTTGTTTCTTCTCACCATCTATCTGTCTCCCTCGCACCGGGCCCCGCGGGCGTCCGTCACCCGTCCTGTCTAATTTCCCTGGAAAGTAAGGCCTAATTCACACATACAGCGACACGACTCTAACGCAATTTCGTGGTCCAGTGGCGACACTCCCTTAGCCTCTAGACAATTAGTGGGATGGGATTATTTTTGTCTTTTCTATTGTGTTTGGAATATTCTGTTTTGGGACGAACGGTTTTGAAAATGTATATTCTATTCTACCTAACTTCGGTGTGTAAAACTATTTGAATAGTTTTATGTTCTGATAAAGTGAAAAGCGGTCTAAGCCGATATTTCCTTACGGTAGCGGCCACCTGTTTTCGTGACATTTAAAATTACAACAATGTGCATATTAAAAGAGTTTTCACTTACTTATTACGCAAAACCTTACTAATAGTACAATACTAGAGACCGGCCGCGACTCCGTTCGCGTGGAAGTCGGTTTCCCGTGGGAATGAGGAGTTTTCCCGCGGCAAAAAGTGCCCTATGAGTTTTTCTGATGTATAACCTATATAACTGTTTCATCCAAATCCTACCAGTAGTTTTTACGTGAAAGAGTAACAAACTTCCATCCATACATACTCACAAACTTTCACGTTTTTAATATTAGCAGGATTACCGATGAAGGAATGAAGAAAAAGCATGTTTAGTGGAGTAACAATATGCTTGAGATGGCATATTTATGTCCTTGTATTTGCGATGATTCAAGTCAAAGAGAAAACCTAACAATATTAGGTAGTTATATCCAAAAGCCATTATAAAAAGCACCCAAAATACGGAAGCAATATTGTTTCCCGGTAATTTTCCCCAAAACATTGTCTTAAAAAGTTAGCCAAAAGTTTACTCTACGCCAGAGTTTTTATTATGAGCGAAATATAAGCTGCTTTGTGTCTGCAAAATATAATATACGAGAGGGTTCTATACGAATTATGAAGCTATTGCTACAAGGCGATATTAAAACTGAAAACGGGATATTAAACGGATTGACGAGGAGGAAAAGTATGGTGACAAAAATATATCACAGTGTAGTTTTATATATCGAGTATTTGTTTACTTTGTATTTGCAAACCACTTGCAAATCTTTTGGCTGCCAATAGCAACTGTTGGTAACTAGAAGTAGGAAGTTATAAATAAAATAACAGCTTGCAGATAGTCAAAGATGATTTTCCAGATAAGCGTTTGTCAGTTTAATAGCGTTGTTCCTGTAGACTTGACAAACAGTTGGAATTGGGATTATTATACTATGGCTGAAAAAATAACATTTAAAATATATTCTTTATCTTAATTACATCAATAATTTTTTTCTTCTTTTAGGAATAGGGAAAGATGAGTCCAGGTCCTTGTCATTCAGAAGACCATTATAAAGTAGAAGACAATGTCTAAATGAAATAAGTTAAACTGTTTTTAACCTGATCGTCTACGTTAAGTTTGCTTGTCGACGCGTACAAATAAATATATTATGTCTTATGGCTCGCTCAATAGACATTACGAAAGCAAGAGTTAAAAAAGAATTAAAACAATCTGGAAATCTTTAAAAAGTGTTTTTTATAGGAAACACTTTTATTTCAAGTTTTAACTTTAACAATCTATAAAATTATCAATAACATTCTCCATAGTAGTATTTATATCTTTGGTCTTGTGAACAGAAAATCCAGTACCTGTAGGTAGCTGTAAAGCAACGGCAATTGAGAGTCAACAATTTATTTGACAATTAAGATTAAAATTGACTCCATACACTGATGTTTTTTCTTGATATCTTCATATTACACTAGTGGCCGTCAGTGACTCCGTTCGCGTGGAAGTCGGTTTCCCGTGCGAATGAGATGTTTTCCCGCGGTAAAAAGTATGTGTATGTGCAAAGTTTCAGCCAAATCCGTCCAGTAGTTTTTACGTGAAAGAGTTATAAACATCCATCCTCACAAACATTCACATTTATATTATTAATAGTATTCAATCAATAAAAATCTTATCCTATGACAACCAATAACAAACAAATGAATTGAATTAAACACATAAACGTTATTATCCATACAATTACTTCCCCCGTTGTATGTATTAGCGGTGATTGATCGTCCCAATAATGCCTTCTATGCATCACTGTCACATATCCCAATACGGACAAACGGATGAGTCAATGTTAAATGGATGCGGATCTAACAGGGTTCGAGTTACGGAGAAGAGGCGGAATAAAATATGACGGAGATAACTTGAATGGAGGTCGGAGTTGTTATATAGATAAAAGCTGTTAATATCATTACATAGTATAAATCCAAGTCGCTAATTGTGTCTGTTTGTATGTTTGTCTGCTATCTCCCCCTAAAGTACGTAAAGGATTTAATTGCGGTTTTCGCCATCTTTTAAAGAATTTATTCATTTAAATTTGTAAATATAGAACATTAGAAAAAGTTTATTTAAGTTAGCCAAAATTCTATGTTTCGTGAACAAGTCGGCCAAAATTACACCATCGCGAAGCGTGGACGGGTCGCTAGTAATTAATATAACTACATAGTTGGAAACGCTATCGGTTCTTATCATTAAAATATGTCCCGCTAGTCGGACATACGTCTACTTCTTGGATTTGTTCTTTTTAATACTTTTTCTACATTTAGTATAATTAGGGAAATTCCAAATTAGTGTTGGGGGTTGAACCCTCCATGTCACCAGAATTTATAAAAAAAAACAAACATTTTAACCCATTTCTAGACAAAGTTTGTTGACAGCTACATTAATTAAAAGATCGTTTTATTCCATTTTCCATGTAATTCATCAGTTGTATAATTGAGTGGGGGTTTGATTCGTGCCATCAGGAGCGCGTGGGACCCCGGAGTCTATCTGGGACAGTTGGTGATTTAATTATACTTTAGCCTTGGGACTATCCAGTCTTTAATTGTGCCCCTATTCCGCTTCAAAGGATTATAAAAGCAGATAATTGAATGTATGTTTGTCGAAATGTTTACAGTTGTTGGAAAGTTTTTGATTTTATTTAAAAGAAAAGAGTTGAAAAATTTCGTTTAAGTTTACATCGATAGATATCAAACTTCAAAATCAAAACAAACAGTTTCTGTTTACCGACGAGGTTTTAACTAAAGTAGGATTATTTAGACCGGCCATCAATGAATAAAGAAGTTTGAATTATCTATGTAAACATATTATGTATGTAGTATTAGATACTTTAAGCCATGCTTTAAGCAGACAAACTGATTTGGTAAAAGTAGGTCCATTAATTATATACCTATAATGTTTATAGTATTACTAGCTTTTACCCGCGCGGCTTCGCACGCGTACAATTCGGAGTAAAACTCCTTTCTCTGTACGTAATTATGTATGTAATTAAACCTTCCTCTTCCATCACTCTAACTATTAAAAAAAAGCACATCAAAATCCGTTGCGTAGTTTTAAATATTTAAGCATACTTAGGGACATAGGGTCAGAGAAAGCGACTTTGTTTTATACTATGTAGTGATGATCAAAAATGGTTATCATTTTCTTTCAAAACCAACGTTAAATTATCTTTAAAAAAACGTAGAGTATAATGTAAGCTTTGAAAAGCTCTCTAAGAAAAGACCTACTTAAAATCTATTTACAGAATTTTATTACTTCGGCATAAACACACCAAAACATAATTTGATGGAAGCCTAACTAAATTTAGTTTGTCAAAACATTCCATCGAAAATTGAAGAGGATTAAAATAATGTTCATTCTCTTACAATGATGAAGTCAACTTTAATTAAATTGTCCGTTTTAGATCACGAAGGGTCAGGGCACGTTATTTAGGTCCAAATTCAATTTTGTATGAATATGTTCAATGAGCGAAGTTAAGCAAGGTTCAGTTCTATTGTTAGTTTAGAGATAAGGGCGTGTTCACTGTGGACTGGTTATTTATAAAGCTAGGAATTACTGAATTGGTGTAAAAATAAAAAAAAATAAAAAAATATTTTATTCATCATATATATGTAACATATATGTACTTAATGAACGTCAATGTTCAAACTTCGACTTTACCTAACCGTAGACCGAGAGAAAAAAGCCGGCGGAAAAAAACTCCCAGCACTCTTTTCGGAAATTATACAGTCATAAGTAATGTGTTTTTTTATAGTTTTATAAGATCTTTGCGAAGTAAAGCGCTAGAGGAAATGTATGTTTAAGAATTTTATTTATTTGAGTGATGATCCAAAGTAACATTGTACTATTAACATTGTTTGTTCTTTAGTTTTATAATTTAATTATTATAAAAGTCTTAGCTACTAAAACTTATTAATTACTTTTTATATTGACTTGATATATTTTTAGTTTCTTTCGTTTTGAACTTATCCATGGATAAAAGACCAAATTGTTAAGTACCTACAACTTTTTTCCATAACTTTCTAGACGTTTACCCAACCAAAAAAAACAGCCCTCCATAAAGAAAATAAAAACAAACCAAATCTCCGCGAGCGCAAATGGCGAGATCAACTGCCTATTTGAATAAAAAAAACGAAAACAACATGCCACAGGCAAACGGTGTAATTTTTTATACAAGTAATGTAATGTTACGCGTTCGGTTGATAAATTATTCTTTAGAACCGCCCACCTCATTCGATTCACTAAATAAATAGCCCAACTCAGAAGCATTCTCGTTTTTTTAGGGTACCGTAATTGAATTTAAAGAAACTCGCAGCGCTTGCAGCAGTTTTTGCAGCGAAATTGGCATGAAGTTGTAGCGTGCCAATTCTCGAGTGTATCGGTAATCGAATTTTCGATTGTATCTTAACAATTGCAGCTTCGTTCTAGTTATAAGAGAAAATTTTAGAATTTGTAACATAATTACAAAAGGGAAAATGAATTAGAGTAAAAGAGTAAAGGAAAACGTCACACAAGATATATTTTTACAGATACCTATCGATTAACTACCTATAGGTATGGACTATGTATTATTATATTTCTTCCTTAAATAACAATTATTCGAATAAAACTATATAATATAAATACGTCAATATTACGTTTGCAGGTTACATCAAATTTCCGAAACTAGAGATCATCTTACCTAGCACGTGAAGATACCATGAGTAAGAGTTGGTAGAGTAACTGCGCCAGTTATTGTTTCCACGTTTCCTGTATCTAGTGAATTTATTACGGAAACAGATTAATTGTTGTCATTGACGCACTAATTATGCCATTGTTAATGCAATTTTGTACTGAACCACATAAACATAAGCGCGAATTGTTCTTAGCATGTATTTCGTACCTTCATTCGTTTCAGTAGATGTTCTGACATCTCAATTTATTCATGAATTCTTAAAAGACGTGGCGATTACGTCTAATGTGAATGTTTCTAAGGAGATATGTGTTTTTTTATGAATATTACGATAACCCATCCGTGGGGAATCGGATGAGTAAGGTTTGAATAATCTTACTAAATCTGAAATTTGATACCGTCTAGTAAAAAAAATTGTATATTAAAGTATAAGTACGATGATTGTAAGACACATGTAAGATAAGTTACAAAAAAAAACACATCGTTTAACAAACTGTCAACGTTGGCGGGGGCGAGGTAAGAAAATATCGCACCTTGCGGCCGCCTTTTTGATTATTTAGGAGACATGTACATTGATCAACATAATAAAAAATATTGCCAAAACCATTTTTTTTTAACAGGACACACATAACATTTTATCAAGTTCGTCATAATAGAAACAAAAAAATACATAGGTTTTCAATTCTTGTTTCTATTTTGATCTTTATATACACGGTTTTCCGCATATTAGCTCTTTACTGGTGGCGTACTCTAAAAGGCAACCTACGCTCCTATATGTTCCTACATGCCAATAATTGGTATTAGGCACGTGTTGCCATAATTCAGTTAATGAGCAACTAATAACCACTATCTGTAAGTGGTTGAACGCACAAATTAATTTAGAACAACTTGCCAACAATGAGTGTTGTTTGATGTACCTATAACTTTGTTTTATACCGACAATAGGAAGATACATAAAAAAACTAGGTATGCAACTTATCCTACTAATATCCTACAAATATTATAAACGTGAAAGTTTGTGAGTATTTATGGATGGATGTACGGATGTTTGTTACTCTTTCACGTAAAAACTACTGGACGGATTGGGATGAAACTTTACAGTAATATAGGTTGTACATCAGAGTAACATATAGGGTACTTTTTAACGCAGGAAAACTTCTCATTCCCACGGGAAACCGAGTTCCACGCGAACTAGGACGCGGGCGGCCACTAGTAGCCTAAGATTGTGAATCAGAATATATTATTTGAGTTACCTGAGTAAAAATGCAGTTCTTGAATAATCGATGAGAATATTTTTATTTGTTATATTAAGATAGTATCCCAGTGTGTAAGTAAATTTTGATCCTACAACAAATATTACATTGCCTTAACAAATGTACAGCGATGCCTCTTTTTCTCAATTACTTGTCCGTAAAATCGAAAATTTATTTAGGCCTCTGTGTCTCAGTCATATTTTTTTCATAACTTAATTACAAGTTTTTTAATTTCGAATTTCTATCCGCACGATATATTTTTGTTGTTGGCAACACCAACTTCGAAACCGGCCAGTCCTTCAATCTTAAATTAGCCACATTCTATTCTGCGAACAATTCCAATTACATTCCATTTTCGAACCGGGGTTTCCGCCAAATTCTGGAATCTGGAAAGTTCGTATCGTCTTCAATTAATAAAGGAATACTGAAGGGAGTGTGGTTGCGGGACGGCTAGCGTCTTCACATGTCAACGGGACTGACGGTATTTAAAACAATTCGATGGAGTTAGGGTTAGTAGTTATAGGAAATAGTAGAGACCTAAGTCAAAAATCCTACTAATATTATAAACGTGAAAGTTTGTGAGAATGTATGGATGTATGGATGGCTGTTTGTTACTCTTTCACGTCAAACTACTAGACGGTTTGGATGAAATTTTACAGTAATATATATATATACATCAGAATAACTCATAGGTTACTTTTTACCGCGGGAAAACTTCTCATTCCCACGGGAAACCGACTTTTTTTTTATAAGAGATCCTAGCAAACGAGCAAGCGTGTCACGTGATGGTAAGTGATCACCGCCGCCCATATACACCCACAATTACATATGCATTGAGGGTGCGTTGCTGGCCTTTAAGAAAATTGGGCACCAGATATCGCACTGACCGAACGAAACGCAGGAACATCGTCCCTACTTCACGTCGGGTTTCTGTGCGACGGTGGTATTTCACCGGTCGAGTCAGCCCAGTAATCGCTGCAAACAGAGCCTACAGCAAGACTCTACCACTCTCACTTCCACGCGAACGGAGTCGCGGGCGGCCACTAGTACCTAGGTCATAAACGGATAGGTTTTTACCAGTGAGAGTGATCTTACACTCTTGTTAGCGTCAGTTTTGATTCAATTCTATCAACATGATGCTGAAAACAAATATGTTTCTGACACAAAAGATGACACAGAAATTGATGTATTTATTTATTGCGTTACGTGAACCAAATAATATTTACTGTTTCTGAATTCGTATTAAAATTATACCTTTTGATATAAAACGATTAAAAAAAAGGTGACAAATGAATAAGTTTTGAAGATAAAATACAGACTAAATTAGATTCAATAAGTAATGTGATAATGGTAATGTGTAAGTTATCTATCAATTAAATCATTCTTTTAAAATACAAAAACTGCTTGCAGCGATAACTAGAAACACTATAATTTTCAAAACAGTAGATACAAACTAAAGAAATAAAGTAATCCACTCAAAACATTATCAAATGTAACACTAGCATCCGAAAAAGTTACTGAAGTAACGTGGTAACTGGATTTTGGCGCCAAAACCGTGTTGATGAAAACGTAAAACGTGGAGGCTGCGTGTCGACGTGAAAATAGTTGCGAATTCCCCGTTGCAGTGCTAGAATATTCGATGGCACCCCTATCACAGCCACGAAAAATGCAATGGCAGCTTTGTCCGAAAGAATTGAATTAAAAATGGCGCCCAGCTCGGGATAAACCGCGCCTTTTTTTCGTTTTTTCTTTCTTTTTCACGCGGCACGCGCTACTGGCCGCAAATGCACAATTAGCTTTAAAAAAGTAAAAAAGTAGATAGGTACTTACTCGGTTTTTAGTTGCAACATCATAATCTTTAGTCTGTGTTTGGCGTTGATACAATTTCTTTTGTGCGGGAAAGTGGTTTTTTAGTCTTTTCAGTTTTTCGTTGGCTTATTGTGTGTTCTTTGTTGGGTTTTTTAATCTAGATCAAACTTTTTAATGTTATTACTTTGGCAGTAATTTAAGGTTTAGCTCTGTAGATAATGTTATATCTTATCAACGGCTTTTAAATTACAGGCTATCAAATTATTCCTAAAACGTAGAACAAATGCGCAATACGACGACCTCTGTGGTGCAGCGGTATATATACCGGACTGCTAAGCAGATGGTTCCGGGTTCGATCCCCGGGTCGGGCCAATTTCGTAAAAATTGTTTTTCGATATTGGCTCGTGTCTGGGTGTAACTAGGTTCTCCCCTTGTCCATTGTGTGGTACCTATAGTACAAGCTTTGCTTAGTTTAGGGCCACACAGTTGGTGTGTCAGTCTGGAGATTTATTATTATTATTATTAATAATGTTTAACTTCAGTTTAACTAGAAGCCTACCTAGGTTCTACTTAAAAAAAAAGTTGACCTTTCTTGACCAATCGGTTTGTTCTCATTATCACAGATTAGCTTGTTACAAATAAAGAGATCTAGTTTTCATGTAATATTACTTAAACAAAACCTAGTTTTTGAATAGTGCTCGTGCCAGGTGTCGCTCCTCTCCAACTAAGGCCGAGTGCTCACTCGAGCTGTAGGCCGACGTTTACACTAATTGCTGGGCCACTCGTGTGTCTTACGCTTTACTTGCTTCACCTGCATACTGTTTTCTGGCGGGGTTTAGGCCGTTTTCGAGATTTAACTTAATGGGTATTGGAAAATCAAAACTATTGTTTTACCCTGTGATATTTTTAAAAATCTTATACTTACTAATATTTAAATTTGCTCGGCTATTTTCATTATTTTCACTGTAAGACCTAAATGATGATAGAGCAAAAATATCACTTCCGTAAAACTAAAAAAAGGCTATAAATAAACTTATAACTGAATTTTTTCATAAGCCAATCTAAAAACATGCTTACATATATATTTTAGAAACTAATAAGTATCTGTGGCTAAGTTGTCGCAGAAAGCATTTGTGTTATATGTAAGAAACTGAGAAACTAGTAGCGAACCCTTTCGCTTCACAGTCACAGTCCGGTATAAATACCGCTGCGCCACAGAGATCTACAATATAATCTGTATCAAATGTTAACTTATGTGATATATTGTTAGTAGGTAGTTTCGTTTTAAAGAAAGAAAATCTTTAAACTTTTTACAAAGACTTCCTTACAATAAATCCGACTCAATTACTGAAAATCCTTCGCTAAAAAGTCTGCACTACTCTCTATAATTAACTGCAAAAACGTCCTGTTTACACAACAATAGTGTAAGATAAAGTCGACGAGACAAATAAATAAGAAAAAACCTAGACAAGTATGAAAGGAGTTATCAAGTGACATTTACAAGGCTGAACAAAAGGCTGTCTGTTGCATCCCCGTCTGCTTGAATTAAAAATAGATCGGCTCTTTGGGAATTTATTAAAGAAAATACATCTTTGAGTGAAGAAAAATGGGTAGTATAGCTTTGAGATTGGTGCTATTGAAATGAGTTTGCATATATGCTTTGAATAAATTCCTTGTAGATTTTATAGAAAGTAAGATTTTAATAGGATGTTTGATCTTTGTCGATCTTATGTGACAGCTCATAGATTTGTTATTGGTCTTCATTTCGCTTCGCTCTAGCGAGAGCGAAGACCAATTATTAATCTATGTGACAACTATTATAACCGATACAGGCAGCTGAGTTTGTTTTTTTTTCAATAATATTTGTTTGATTTTACAATGTGTTAATTTTACAATGTTAATATATAATATATGTTTATAATGTTAATTTTATGTTTTTATACAGAGTAAAAAAAAAGGTGTATTATGTCTAAGTATCTTTACCCCACAGAAACCTGTCATCAGATAAATTACTTAACAAATAAAGAAAACAAAAAAAACATAAACTCACAATCGTATATTACCTACCTGCCTATCTGAAGCTAACAGTTTTCCAACCAGCCCTTGTACAAACAATTTAACTTACCTCCACAAAAGGCTCCACTACTCAAACACCCTGTAGTTCACCGTCAAGACCTAGGACTTTGAATAAATCTTGATTAGGGCCTCTGAGTCCCTTTTGTGGCATCAACGTTAATAATATTTGTTTTTCGCTATTGTTTTCGAGGTACAAATGTTTAGTTAGGCAGCTATTCGTCTCTCTTCTATACGGGTTGAGCTTTCTAGTCGGTACAGGGTGGTTTCAAATTATTTTATCATTAAATAAATAAGTTTAATCGGAGAACTAAAATGAAAAATACCGTTTGATATGCCATACGCAGCAACGAGATAACTTTGTATAATAAAACGTCACAAAATACAATGTTAGTTACCTTTTGGAGAAGTTAAGATAGTTAGAAATAGATTTCAGCTTTGTGACGATAGAAGATAGATGTAAACTTAAGTTCTTAGTAGATATCTTAAAAATTAATAAAAAGAGGAATGTGTTTAAATTTGAGTATTTGTTTACAGTCCTCTACATGACTTACCTTGACATTCCGAAACTACTTTGATAATTAAAAAACCACCCTGTATAACGAACAGGTGTTTTGTCGTCCTACACAAATACTAATAACAGACGACCCGAAGTTGTATACAAAAGAAACAGGGTAAACCCAGCCGGGTTGGCATCACTATCATTGTAAACGTAACAAGAAATAAACGTTTCGACAAATGCGTAGATATTTCATATGTAATGCCAGGTTCACACGAAATACGTTTATATTTCAAGGTTATATAAGATAATATTATAGCTGGGAGGGTGGAATGAAGTGTGTATGCGAGAAAATACGGGGAAATTTGAAGATTGTTAGCTATTCTGCTTAAAAACTATAGAGGTACAGGAAAACATTTCTTGGTTAAGGAATTTTTACGTGAAAGTCGCTTGTGCGTCGAATTTCAAATACCTACTTTTGGGCGTATATTCATCACTAGCTGTATTATAAATTTAGATTAAAATAAACATGAAAGAAAAAACTATAAACCTCACGCTTGCCTAAGTTGTCGATAATTTTTATTTTGGCTATATTAAAATAAAACAAATTAAGTGGAAACCAAAAAAAATAATAAAAACACTTCTTACCTATACACATTACCTTAAAACTTCGCTTTTAACCTGAACAAAACAGCGTACCAACTAAAAATGTTTTTGTGAAATATAAAACTTTTGTTTGTTACAATTTCATGTGTCTGTACACGAAATAACAAGCGTTCAACAAATTCCGCTGTAAGTATACTTAGAAAGTTTAAAATTGCCTCATAAAAAATCGTATTGCACCACCACCCTCTGCTTTTATTGCCAGTTGTGAAAATAAAAACAAAAGGCGGGAAAACGCGGCGGTGACGTATAGACCGTTACGAAATGGTGGTTTTCGGAGTCATGTGTTTCTTTCTTGTGAGCAACCTTTACCAAATATACGTAACTAAACGTAACTATTATTTTTTTATAATAAATCCGTAAATGTTAATGTCTGTCTGTAAGTTTCACTTTCATGTCAAAGTGGTAGAACCGATTTAAATGAGTGTTTTAATGGAAACTGTTTGACAACCTGGAAACAACATAGGTTCCATGCACATAGGAAACCTCCGAAATCGAATTTAAATTTAACTCACACCATTGAAATAATGTAAGTAACTACATATAAATAAACATTTAAATTCTTCTTTTTCTTAAATAAAGATACTTAATTGTTTCTGAAGAATTTACTGAAGTATTTTCTACATAT
Organism: Emmelina monodactyla; assembly: GCA_916618145.1. Classification (NCBI taxonomy): domain Eukaryota; kingdom Metazoa; phylum Arthropoda; class Insecta; order Lepidoptera; family Pterophoridae; genus Emmelina; species Emmelina monodactyla. The sequence goes on along the minus strand of OU745314.1, from coordinate 9,778,547 downwards.
TATTTCAAATGTATGACCTCGTAACCAGTGTTTACTAGACTAGTCTAGGTCGTATGACCATAGATCTGAGCGCCCGACCCCGATCACGTTTCAATCCCAACATCAAACAAATGGTATTAATAATACACAAAATCAACTGTCACACCTGAGCCTAAAAATAAATATTATTTTTATGTGATATTGATTTTCTTGCTTCACAGGCAGATAATGTTTAGATTAAGATTAAAAACTGCGGTCGACTCTACAGACTTTACATGTTTGGTCTCAGTGACAGTCATTACCCTGACTATCTCGACTAACAGGAATACAGTCAACTGTTTTACGGCAGAAATAATCCTACTAATATTATAAACGTGAAAGTTTGTGAGTTTGTATGGATGTATGGATGTTTGTTACTTTTTCACATAAAAACTACTGGACGGATTTGGATGAAACTTTGCAGTAATATAGGTTATACATCAGAATAAACACTAATAGAAGAACCAAAAGGCAACCATAGGCTACGTTAATTCAAACTGCTTGCTAAATAATGGTAACAAAAACCTTAATTGGGTAGTAAGGACTCGGGCAATAAATACAGGTTAGTAAAATATTTTGTGTTAATATGAGTCATTTCTAGCAAAAGTTTTACAAAAGCTTCCACCACTACAAATCATATCATGATTTATAGTTTCAGGATATTAATCCTGAAACTATAAATTAAGTGTTTGTATGACAATTACCACAGTCTAAGCTGAGATCAGATATAAATTTGTTTTTTATTTAAATAAATGCAAAGAGTTAGCTAGACCACATCTAACTAACCATCCTTTGCTAAAGTGATGGTAGAAATAACAGTGATCGCACGCAGCACAATAATCATTTGAATATAAATGTTCTTATTTCGACTGCTGCAGGGCTGCCAGTCGAGTTTTAGAAGCCATTTTGTTATTGGAAGTTGAAGTTTGTCGAATGTATCTTGTCCTATAAGAAATAGGAAATAACGAAAATTTTGAAATTTTTAAATTAATGTTTTTATTTTTCTTCACCCACCAAATATTGTTTTAAGTTCCTATCTGAATTCCTAGTGTAGGTTTGTTTCCATCGTACCGGGCTTTAAAGTAAATCTCAAATGTACAAGTTGCCGCAGCCAATATCTATCTTGTAAATTGTAACCATAAATAAGTACTGATCAAACTCATATTTAATGTTATGTCTATAATTAAAACCTGAATCTAATCCTCTTACTCTATCCTGGAACTGCGAAAAAGAGAGTGAGATTATCATACGTAAAAAAATATAGTGTGTTAAAACGATACCAAATTATGAATAAAAAACATATCTGGCAGCCCTGCAAATAAACAGAAAGCATCCATTTATTCCGGTGGGCACCTCTCAATACAGAAGGGATGGGGGTTGCTACGGTAGGGTAATAACACGTGATTTTTATGTTTCATCCCTTTGATTTTTCTCTAACTTGTGTTTAGGCTACAAAGGCTTGCACAGGGTGGGTTCTGTTTTTATAATATGCTTTATATTTCTAAATGTTCTATATTTTGTGGAGTAGTATTCGCCAATTTTTAACAGTCTTTAAATATGAAGAGGTAAAGAAATGGTTAATTTCAATAAAAGGTCTAAAGTACTGTTACCTTACAGGAAGTGACATAGGCTAGGCTTAAATTAAAGGTAATTAATTCTATTTCCACTCGGTTAAAGCTTCAAGCGGAAGACTAGTATTTGAAAAAATATCAAAACCTTTTCTTAGCTATTGTTCTTTTAGCACTCTTTACGCTGTTTCATTAACTAAGGAGATTCATCAGCTAAGTAAACCAATTTAACGGTTCTGTTTTAACTTCAGACGTGAAAGAGTGGTGTTACAAGTTTAACGTGTGTTTTTGTGTGTCTGCAGTATTGAAGTATTGGAATGGGTTTATTTTTTTGTTAAATATATCTTTATCAAAAATCTAAGTATGCGTTATCCTTACACAATAATAAATGTAAAACGTAGATGTAGGGGAGCGAGGGGCTTGTTGTAACAGTTTTCACTAAAAGTAATATATCTTGAGATCTATTGATTAAATTTCTAAAAATTTGTCTGTAGCTTTCACGTCGAAACGCTGACCGGTAATAGAGAATTTTGGAAAAGACATTATTGTAAGTTTGGGATGAAAACTGGGCTTGTTTTTACCACGGAAAAAAGTCAAATTTCCACAGAAATATCACTTTTATCGCGGAATTTGTCAGTGCACCTTTTTAGCAAACTATCTTTATTTTAAAAGAAGGCTGGTTACCTATCTTAATCCCAAATGTTAATATTCCGAATTTCATAATCCAGAAAACGTTTGGACATTTTTTCATAATCCCGTTTTTTTTAATATAACTTCTTCGATTTACGCGATTATTATTACTTGAAATTAAACTCATTTTAACGGGTTTTACGCGTTTATTTTATTATTTTGATTTTCCTCGTTTTTTACTTAACTCTATGAAGACGTCAAACATCTCAGTCTACCCGTGACCACGGCATTTGCAAAAATGCCGAAACGTCGGAAAATCAAAATTATAAAATAAACGCGTAAAACCCGTTAAAATGAGTTTAATTTCGAAGTTTCGTTTGCCATATAATCGCAACTCCGAATTTCATTTGCCCATTTATTCATTGGCACGACGTTTTAAAATCCAGACGAATGAGTTCCAGACACACGAAATCTAAATGCGCGAAATCTAGATAACCGATATCCATAAGCACAAAAGCCAGATTTTTAAAATACAAATTTTTGAAATCCAGTTAATTGATATCCATACAAACAATATCTAGATTTTAAAAATCAAGATTCTTTAAATTCAAATAAACGATATCTAGAACAACTAAATCCTAGTATTATTTTAAATGGCTCTCTACTTTAAGAAAAGAACTTCGGTTTTGGTGCTTCGCCGACCGCTGCCGCGGTACGCTCGAATTCAACCTCACACTCCTCCTCGCTACGCTCGTCGTCGTACGGTCAGTTGCAAAAGTCCATACAGAGTGTAAGGTCTATAACTGCTTGCATGCAAATTACACACACATAGACATTAAATGTTACAAATTATTTTCAACCATAACATAAAAGGCTTAAGACTTAACACATTTTTAAAAATATTAGACGAATTGCGAGTAAAATTAGAAAACATTTGAACATTTCTTACAAATGTCACAATTTGAGGGTAAAACGAAAATATCCAAAATCATAAAATGATTGAATTATTTGCTTAACGCTTTGTAGTTGCTGGTTCGCTAGCGAATAAAGTTGATTTCCAAGTTCTATAACATGCAAGTTAATATGTATTGGTATGCAGGACAGAATGCGTATTATCGAAAAGCATACATGATATAATATAATATTTACCGTAAGTATGAAAATAGTGTTTCTTTTATCCATTATTTTTCCTTGATTGGTTATTATTATAACAAATTTAGCGTGTGTTGCATAACTATCTATTTTAACTTGTTGTTTGTTATATTTATTCATATTTTGTTTTTGTTTCAGTAGATAACGGTAAAACGGTGGATTTTCAATAGTTCAAAACATCGATATAACCTAAATGTATGGGGATTGATGGCCTCGAAAGAGTAATATTGTTTCATGTTGATGGCGCAGAGATGGGACATGCGAAATGAAAGGACTACAGCGGCATTTTCTACCAATGGAAGTGTGGAAATTAAAGTGGAACTGTGTATTGTTCGAATATAGTGAAATCAATGTGACGGTGCGCGTTAGCTTATGGTTATTGAAAACAGGGGAAGGTATATTAAATACCAATAGTATTTCATTAAAGTAGTAATTAAATATAAGTTCGTAAGTAAAACATTTTTCAATTACAATGTATTTTTTTATGGTTAGCTAGCTTCAATTTTCTTTTCTTTACGAAAACGATTACTTAAGCTACAACTAACCTAAAAAAGTAAAACACGTGTAAAAATACATTAATGTTTGGTGTTGGAAGTTTGAAACATAGACTGTAATTATTATTATCTTTTGAAATCAGTATCAATTATTTTAATTAAGTATCAAGCGTTACCTAAATATATTTGTAAACAAGTTATAATAAATTACTGTTTTTATCTACTGTTTTCTTACTACCTTACCTTCTATATTTATTTACCCTCATTTAGTTAGTATTTCTTACAACTTAAAAAGTAAAATAAATAAAATTGAACCTGAACCTAAAGCTCTCAGATTAAGGTTGAGAATTATAGCAACAAGTAGTATCAATGTTGTCGGTTAAAGTGTAGGTTGATCCGAAAAAAACATCGTCGTATGCGATAATGTTTTAACAACCACAATAGTTTACAAAAATATATTGAGCTTTAGAACTGATGCGTTAAGGTTGATATTAAGAAGTAGTAGTAAAATATTAGTTTATTTACGTCAGTGTGTGTGTAGAAGCGACCACTGGATGCTATAATTTTTATCAACTCGGTATGGACTTTTGCAACTTACTGTACCTATTATTTTAATATATGAACAAACAGCGCATACCCAAAATTGTAAATTATAATTTTAATAATTTGGTCGACCTAAAACATGCCAAATAAAATTAGCTTTTCCTATAAGTAGTTATGACAAACCAAATCAAGATAAAGCATTTTAGGACTGATGATGAGGATGTTATGCCAATTGAAATTAGGAATTTTATACATTACCTATGCTTAAGAATAATATGGCTATAGACTGTTTTGCCGTTTAAAAGTTATGCAAAGGATAAATTATGCGACATGAGTGTTATGCTTTTTGATAATTGTGACAATTTATGTATGACGAACGATTTTAGGACAATCGACGTTATGCGAAAGGAGCGGCTCCCATTGCAAAAGTTAAGCTGAAACACGTTTGTATGGGAACCAAATAAAAAGAATATGAAAATCTGGCAATAGTTTATCAGGAATATGATTGTATGGGAACTAAAAAAATATAAATATTATGAAAATCTGGTATTAGTTTATTTGGAAAATGGTACGAAGGGAAACAAAAAAAAGTATTCTGAGAATCTAGATTATGAAAATATGGGTAACAAAAAAATATTTTTTGAAAATTTGGTTTTAGTTCACCTGGAAATTGATTCATCTGAGAAATAAAAAAAGGAATTTAAAAAAAATGTCTTTCAGTAAATTTGTCTTTTAAAAGTTCTACCAAACGTTTTCGGGGTTTTAAGATTCGGGTAAATGAAATTCGAGTTTTTAACAGGTTACCAAGAAGGCTAGATAATCCACAACTCCACATAGGTATTAGTGATTCAAAACAAAACGATAAAACACTAGCGCCATAAGTCGCAGAGGAAAGCGAAAAAGCAATGCAGTTTTGGCAAGCCCGGCCGAGTCTTACTACTTTCTTCTTATAATAAATTCTAGTTTGAAATATGGTGTAAAATTACTAGGAGTAGTTTCCAGTAAACTACCATTTTGTAGGCTTAATAAATCTAGGAGTAACGTTCTTATTTGTTAGTTTCATTCGGTAATTTGAGTGCTAGAAGTGTATTCGTTTGATGAATTAGTTTGTAAACAAATGGAAATAAATCTGAATAAATAAATTAGTTTACCTAATTGGTAGGAGTTTTTGTTTTAATTTAGGTTTATAAAACTCAAAATTCCCTCTCTCAACTACTTAGGGCTTAAGTAAGAAACAGTTAATTTATGTATTATGTAGGTTAATTTGTAATGGAAGCTTTCGCTTAAAAATATATTTTTTTATTTAACATTTTACTCGGAAAATATTATAGTTACTTGAAGTCATATTTGTGATTGTATTTTTATAACATACAAAACATAGTTACCTTTAAAAATATACTTTGATTCGTAGTAAAAAAACAGAAGATTATTAGGTAATTAAATAAAATCAATTAATATTTACCTACTGAAGACACAGATATTTTCAGGTAGCAGTCGCAAATATTCTCAAGAAAACACATCGTTCAGTTGGACGACATCCAAAGTAGTAATAACCACATTACTTATATATCTCCTCGGATGGGGTAGGACGTGTTTGTAGCATATTTCCAAATTGGAGTTTTATGTTCTCTGACGTATGCGCTGACACTGGCTGGATGGGTGTTCCGCTACTTTGTACTTTTACTTTTCAGTAAAAAAAGCTTGTAACGTTTGTAAGAAACTGACTCGTTTTTTCTGGTAAGGTAGGTGTTATCACTTGCAGAGAAACGGAATATACTTCAATAATGTTGAAGAGACTTTTAACGAATCAAAAGCGTGTTAAAGCTTCGGTCATCTTATAAACTTAATGTTGTATAGTCTAATACTCTATAGTATTCGAATAGCAGTAATAAGTAAATTTTACAATCTTTTTCAGGACTAAATTATTATTAAAAATGCCTTCCAGTAGATCCATCTTAGAATGATAAAACTAAATTTGGATTAGAAATGATAACTACTTTAATGTCATAATATTTATTTGTAGTTGAGATAAGTTAAGGTTAAGTCAACTTGAAAACTAAGTTAGGAGTAAGGAACATAAGTTATGTGCGAGAGTGACTGGGTGTTGGTTGCGTGTCCCAAGTCATCAGCAGACGCGAATGGCTTTATACCACTTGAAATATATATTTAAAAAAAACGATTTGATGGGTTTTTTAAATTGAATACAAGACGACGTTACATGTAATAACTTAGGTTTGAAATTGCAGTAATGTCGCTGAATTTCGCTAACAGAATTAGGGTAAGGTGGAATAATCATCACCATAATTAACAACCATAAGACATCAACTACTAGACAGACATCGTTTAATAACGCCAAACTTCAAAAATCCAAATCATTTTCAAAATAGTCTGCACTGTTTTGATACCAAAAAATCTACAGTTAAATTTTGTTATTTACTGAGAAGCAAAGTAAGTTTTTAAGCTAATTTTGCCTTTCAACTTAGTTTTAAAATGCAGTTACTTCTCTGGACTGCGTTTTATCTCAATATTTATGTTCTATAAAAGCATTTGTCCCGCTAAAGCTCCTGCCTTGCCCCGCAAACCCCAATAGACAGGTCTAGAGGCAAACTGTTCCAACTGTACAGCAGTTAATTAAATTCTCCTGTAAGAACCGAATCTACATAAAACTATTCCAAATACGAACAAGGCTCGCTCGAATAGGGATTTGTTAACTTGCAAACTCTAAATTAATACGCTGTTTCATTTTGTGGGGGAATGTACAAGGTTCTTGATGGTTAGTAGTGGTTTAAATTTAAATGTAGTTAATTAATTTGGTTGTAGATCCAACCTTGTTGCAACTCGAACACAAATATAATACATATTATGTATAAAATGAATTGTAATCATACTACTTAACGAAGTATCTTATTTGAGAATTGACAAATCAGCCCTAAGGAGGTAAGGACCATAAACGTCCTCCTAGTTACCCTCAGGAAAACAATCGAAAATTTTCAAAATCAGATTTAAAAAACATCAAAAATAAAGTTCAAACTGATCGAATGAGATGAACCCCCTCCACCGACCCCTAATTCGAATTCCACACGCGATCTTGAATCTCTGAAATTACAATGAAACGCTTTAATCACAGCTAAATTGGCTGGCCATCAGCCGTCAGGTCTAACTGTAGTCCAAAACAGATCCACTGTACACCTCCCCACAAGAAATACACCCATATTGAGACTAAATTAGTGGTACAAAGGTGTGACTCATTGTGTGGGGTGTATGAGCGGTCACAAAAGAGGATTAATCGAATCGAATCGATTTGAACGGGATCGAGTCAACGCAAGTGTGGGGCTATTTGCATAACGTGCGGTCGGACACGTAGCTAGCTGCTGACTATGTTGTAGGTGTAAAAGCCAATTGTAAACGGTATAAATGGGTGTTCGGCGATTTTGGGGGGTGTGATTAGATAAAAAAAAAAAAACGGTACGCGAGTTTTTTTTATTATCAGAGCTTTAAACCTAATTCTGTACTGGTAGGCTTAAAAAATACAAGTTTAAAAATTATGTTTGAATTTTTCCAAGGTGGAAATTAACTGCTTTAATAAAATTAAGAGCTTTAAATAAATTATTACAGTAAATATAGGTAGGTAAACGTTACAAACTTCAAGATTTTTACAAGACCGGTAATGTGACTGTATGTGACTCTCACAGATTTTTTTAGGAATAGGTATCTACATTTTCTGTCGATTCTAGTACAAAATTCGGAACAAGAGTTTTCAATTTCTAAGAAAAATGTTATTATTTTAATATTTCTTACCAACTTTGGTCGACAGGTGTTTTCTATATATTTCTGGCAGGTGGTCGACTGTCTGGGTTTATTTTTCCATAATAGCAATAAAGTTCGTTGATCTCTTAATAAAAATCATTATTTGTTTTCAGTGAGTTTATGATTATATTTATTTCATTGGCGCAAATTAATAAGACTAACTGCTTATAAAGTTTCAGCTATTGTTAAGTCTTGGAAAAAAGCGTATGACTTATTGTAAGTTTTGGTTTAATCTTTTAGTTTTGATTAAATCCAAACTCACCAAATATAATTTTATTAGAAAAAAAAACAGAAAAACATCTTTAGACAGTCACAGTCAAAAAGACTTTTTGTCGCGTTGCCACTTCGCCGTTGTCGACGACGATAAGCGACATGTGCCTAAAAATGCATAAGGTTTCTTCAAGGTTGTGAGGAGATGCGCACACGGCGAGTCCCGGAGAGTCGCTGCGGCACCGCTCCATCAGGATCGAACTGCCTGCTGCGTGATCGAATGATGTTCGAATTCGCGACACCGACCACCCCGGTGTATACCGGGTGTAAAAAGACTGCTTCCGAAAACAAAAACTGGGCATTGCTGGAAGGGAAGTTACGTTCTAATCAGTATTTGTTATTTTTATAATTTTTCAAAATTGCATTTGCGATGATTTCAAATTAAATAGTGTTTTAATTTAATTTGCAATGTAAATAACCTGAACCAACAGTTGTGTGAGCGATGATTTCGGCGAATATGACTTTTCAATCCTTAATATGGTTTCAGGCTTCGGAAGTGGTCTTTTTACTCCCGTTATGTCCGCCTACACTACACCACGAGCAAGGAGGACATCGCCGAATACCCTGTAAAGACCAAGTTCACACAACGAGTGCACCCGCAGTCTCATCTCACTACAATGCCAATTTTAAAGCTTTTGAGGTGCGAGTAACAACAAGTGAAATGACCATGGCGTGTGCACTGCCAAAAAAAAAAAATTTTACTCTTCATGCAAATATAAGAACTTGACATTGAGACAAACTAAAATGAAAAACGTTTAAAGCGCCCGTAACTAGGTATAGCTCATATCTTATCATTAACCCACAATCACATCTCATTTAAAAAGTCTTCAATCATTTAAAACCATCTATTACCAACGACTTCTACCCTTTTCGAATTTCATTCTCTGAATTTTTCATTTCCCCTCTCTGATTCGTTTTAATATAACTTTTGATTTTTTTCCAGTATGGGAATTCGCAGATGCCGTATTCAGTTTTAAACTATAAATCAATAAATGGAGGGTACTTGCACATTGTGGAACGAGAGCTATTCCAATAACATTAAAGAGGTAATGTGTTTGCGTTGAAAGCAAATATTTTGCTTCTACTGATGAATGATGTTGGCGGTTTTTGTTTATTTTTTAACTAATTTTTTGGGTTGTTGTTGGGAAAGTTAATAGAGAGTTTCTAGTAGAGTGACCTTTCAATAGGAAATAAACTTAAAGAACTCTTTTTGTATTTGTTCCGAGACGTAGCAAGAGGGAGATAGTAGTAACACAATTTGTTTTATTTTAACAACTTAAACTGCAAGTAGTAAGAAAGAAAGTTAAAATTAATACTTTTGTACTACTAAGAATAATATTGGTAATACTATTCGAGGGCCAACACAAGATATCATATTTTTTTCTTACGTGATATTCATTTCGTCGCGTACAAGAAATTATTAATCTCAATTTCATTACATAGTATAAATCTAAGTCGCTAATTCTGTCTGTTTGTATGTTTGGCCGCTAACTCCTCCTTAAGTACGTAACATATAAAACATGACTCCAAGAAGGCAATGCGATCAACACTCTCTTCCTGCTTATATCCTCTAAACTTCAGCAAAAAACCTAATATATGTATATCTCTGGTATTTGTTAAAACGTCTCAAGCTAACACAACATAAAAACGTATTGTCTCCAAAGAAAGCTGCCACCTAGCTGGGTATAGCGCGAGCAGCAAACTTTTATAAGCATGACGTCACAACACTAAGTACAATATCAAAGGTTGTATATGAATATTGTGGTGCAACTTTGGTAATTGGGAAGTTTTAATTATATGCCGGTGTAGAACCACAGTTAACTAGCAGTAATGTTAAATGTATTTCGGACAGTTATTACATAAGCTCTTTGCTAAAAGCAGAAAGGTTTTTAAACTACATTTACAAAGCAAATATATTAGCTAGGATTCATTAGGTTAGGCGTTGGTTTGTTAACAGGATAAGGGTCTATCTCTATTTATTTTGGCTTTTATTCTCAACAAAATTTTACAAACTCATCGTTTTACATTGCTTTTTTCCCATGACATATCATTTGCATCTAAAAACGTACCTACATCATAGCTTCGATTTTTGCTTCTTAGTTGGTGACTTTGTATGCATATCGTGTGTTGATAAACTTAGCCGTGCATGCGCAGTGGATTGATAAACTTGGCCCCTTTAAAGTTAAACCTAGGTAATTAGTTTCAGGAAAATTCTGGAAATTAAGGCTATACAGAAAGACATGTTTTCTGTGGTTATCCTTTATTATTGCAACTTATTAGCATCTTAAAAAAAAAACAAACTACTAGGTAAATCTAGCATTCAAAAGACTGAAAATCAAATTCATATCATTTTACTAAACGTTTAAAACATTAACGTTACACAAACATGATTTAATTCAATTAAAACGCAACTCTTACCAACTTTCATCTTCTTCTGTCTGCTACAAAACACATAAAATCTAACCCCGCGGCGTAGACGTAACCCCTGAAATAAGCGTACAGTCACTTTTTGCAGTTTCCCGTCTGCCTTTTAAGACAGCGTTGGATAAACATTTGTTCTTCCAAGATTCGCGTAGGAAAATATTATCACTTTTATGTTGCAGTGTGAAATTAGTGACGCTAACGTCGCGCGTTCCAAATTTCAACTTGAAAGTAACGATGGTATTCTTTTAAAGTGTTTTTTTTCGGCCTGAAGTAAATTCTATGTAAATACATGTAGTTGGTAAGGGATATTTTGTTTTAGCTGTAATGACTATGGAATTTAACGATAAATCTTATTGATTATACTCTTGTACAAATTGGTTTTGTATCAGATAGCTCTACGATAGTTTTTGAGTGAGCTTTGGTATCTTTAGTAGTCTTTTCAACACACTTGCTCGGAAAGTGAGCCTTAAAACACCGTTTTAAGGACCATAAACCAACCTATTACACACTAGTATATATAATATTAGATCCCTACAAAGTTAAGGTAGTGCCTTACTGCAAATTGTATTTAAAAAAAGTTGCGCGTCATTTCCCAAAATCTATATATTTTGTTTACATTGCATTTGTTGCTGTGTAGGAAAACTTTTTATGCAAAATATAATAGTTTTTCCTCGCAAGTGTGTTGAAAAAGTGCGTATGGTACTCGTGAGCAACATGTTCGTTAGACACTCGGCTGAATTACTGCAACTCTCAGCCTCGTGTATAATGAACAACTTTGCACACTTATATCATAATATACCTACTAATATGTTTTAATTTAACTTGTTAGGTATATTTACTTTTAAAGCGACTTTATTTATGAACTTTACATACTTAAGAACAAACAATCATGATTTCTTTGATAACCTTATTTTAGTATTATATGACCTAACTATTTCTTTAATTTAAATTATATTATTATAGGTCAACGAACTATTAGGATTTAGATTGCTAACGTGATACGCCGACTGCAAAACTGAGTCCTAAGTAGTCGTATCATTTGATTTTGGCAACATTGTATGGCTTCTAACTTTTGCCTAAGAGAAAGGGCCTTACATAAAGACGTAGGTACAATGAAGTGATTTTATAAGGATTCCGTTTTTCGCTTTGAAACACCAACGAAATACTTAAAACAGTAACGAATGGCTTTGTTGCGTAAAACGTTGTAGCTATTTACAACAATTTATTGAGTACCTAAAACTTAATGTAAAAGTTTAACATTGTTAGTTTATGCCATTAATAAGTTACTGATGTTTTGTAAAAAATAACTTATTGGTGTAGGTATGGAATTCAAGTCGCATTGTCTATTTTGAACTTTTTATCTTAATTGGTCTTATGACTTGTACAAAGCAAAAAATCCCCTCAGTCAACTGGATAAAACCGGTATTTTAACGAGCGATTGAATGAGGTTATCTTAAAAGAGCTATGGCGATTCCATTTTTTTTCCAATGCTTTATGGATATCTGTGTGTTTTGTTTTACGTCTGTAGGTACTGATCATGTCTACAAGATATTACGTTTATTATTGTTGTATCGTATTATTAATAATATTATGAAATCGAAAAAACACAGCGACTATCGCATTTCTTATTCCATCCTTCACGTCACACTCCATACATTGATTGTTAACATTGCGTATCTATAACATTACTACCTACTAAGTTTGTAAATTATACCCCGAAGACAAATAATCTTACGTATACCTATTATGCTTTACCACCAGGCTTTAGGTGACAGACCCTATTAACTTGAATAACAATATGAAGATGGAGCATTTTCCACACTTCCCGAGTCAAGCTTTGACTATCTACTTCGTAGTAGGCGAGAGTAACAAACATTGCATATTTGAGAACACTTAAACGACAGGAGAAAGCGAGTCTCCCATTCAGGGTGGACAATATTTATTTGGTGACTTTGAAGTTGCTTTTATTAGTAGAAGTAATTATTCCTGAAACATTTGTTTAGAAAATCCGCTATATTTGATGTCTATGGGTGCCTATACTAGGAATAGTCCCAATTTTAGTTTTAACAATGCGGAAGTGAAAGAAAAAAGAGCGTTTGACTATTTTCTTTCTATATTTTAAACTTAGATTAATAATGTGCGTGGACGAAAAAACATTTTAACCATAGCATGAAACAATAAGTTACCAATACGGTATGAAAAATTAAGGGAGTCAATGACTTCAAAGCTTTATGTTCTAATCTCATTTGTAATTCATATTATTGTATAAACTAGTTAATTATTTATGTTAATCCTAAGGTAATATCTACGAGGAAGCTAGTCTAGATAACAGGTCAAGAACAAGACGGGCTATCTTATCGTAATGAGTTATGTAGGTCAATGCAATGCAATTATGCATTTACGTCGCTTATCACTGAAATATGTATTAAACATAAGGTACCAAATCTGTTATTATTATTGAGAAGTAGGTGTTTAATTTAAATACAGATAAATAATTCAGATAAGAGTATTTTAAACAAAATTGGCCAAACGGTTAGCAACAACAATCTTTATGACAACGTCACGGGTCGTTCATTGTGATAAAAAAAAAACTTTCACGTTAAAACTACTGGACGGATATTGATGAAACTTTATAGTAATATAGGTTATACATCAGAATAACATATACTTAGGGTACTTTTTACCGTGGATAAACTTATCGTTCCACTTAGCATGTCAATAGTATAGTATCATAGGGTCCTATCCTATTTGTAATTGTCGAAGCTTTTTCTATACGAACTCGAGGTTGTTGATGGCCCAGGTCTTACCCCTTGCACCACATCGCCAGTAATTGGATCGGGCCCACCGGCCGAAGCCTTAATTGCACCGGCACAGCCAAGATTTTCACGAAATCACCCCAACCCGTTGGCCTAGTAATTAAACTATGTACTAACTACTCATTATGCTGGATAAATGGTTTTTATTGCTTGCAGTTTGGGCTTGTTTGATGACGATTATTGCGTTTGTTGGTTAATGTAGCTGTTGTATGGTTATGGAGTTTTAATGTTTGTATCAGGTTGTGGAGTTGTAGGCAGTTGGAAGCGCCTTGCGGTTGGCTGGGAGGGTATACTTGGCTGGAGAGACTAGAGTAGTTTAGCCATTTTAGGGTTTTAACGCCAAGATGAGATACTAAGCTGTGAGCTCGTGCCTTTGGGTTCCGTTTACACACAACGGGTCGGAGAGCAACGGCCCGCGCTTAACAATACATAAGTGCGTTCAAGCATTCTTCAAGACAAAATAAGTGAACATGCAAAAATAAACTTAACTTCAACGCCTGAAAACTCTGTAGGCGGATCCTTATTTCTACATACTATCCTATTGTCTATAGTTGTCTATTGTATTTTTTTATTTCCTTGCTTTATAGATCGGGGAGGTTTTAGACTTTATTTTATATTCGTATTCTTACATGTTGCTAAGAAAATCTAAATTTTTGTAAACACACATAAACACAGGAAAACAGCAAAGTATTCTAAAAGGGTTATCTTTCCTTTCAAGGAATGAAAGATCAAAAGTTTTAAAGAATAACCCTAACTTTAAATAAAAAAATATCCCGAAACTCATCACCCTTGTCTAACATGGCATGCCTTCTAGTTAATCTAGTAGCAACATCCATTTTAATCTTGCCACCACGCTTCAACCTATTAGTCATATTTGCCAGAGCCATGGAGTTACAACCAATAGAGAATAATATGAAGGTGTCTCGGCTGCCAGGAGTAAACTAAAAATAGCTTGCTCTTTAACGGCTGTTACTAGTGAACGCGCGTAAAGTGCATTGTCAGGATATCGGTAGCCAATCACTTGTAACTTTTCAAAAACAGCAACCAATTTTGATTCTTAACCCACACCTCTCTCTGCAATAGCGTGTAATCTTTTTTTAACATTTTTATTCCTATGTTCTCTATTTGTTCATAGTCCATACCCGACACCTAACAATAACCCTGGGGCAGTAACTCCATTACTTATACTGTCCATACATTATATATTTGACAAGACTGTGTGCTTAGCTAGCGGGCACCAAGTTCTAACTAGCTTTGGGGTATATGGACATATCTTACGAGTTAACCGCTTTAAGATGATCAGAACATCATATTTATACGGCTCTGGGGAGTTTGGGAGTGTTGCTGTTTATTAAGGAACCACTACTGTAAAGGATTTTGACATTAAAGTGGATAAATGCTTATCTCTGTCACTTGACTTCTTGCATGAAGCAAAGTCGCATTCTTTGGTGTTTATATGGTTTCAAAACAGTTTACACTTTCATTTGGATAACTTTTTCAAAGGTTTCATGGGAATGATTTTTTTTTAATATAAAGATAAAAAATAAGAGGCAAAAGATAAAATAGAAGAAGATAATAAATTAATGTTTTGCGATCACGTCTTTCAGAGCTGGGTCGCTAATTCTATTTAATGTCTCTTTTTACCTTTTACTCGTCTTTGACTTTAACTTCTTCTTTTTTAAATTACACCTCTATGCGTCTAAATCCTTCTAGTAAAGTCGAGTAACAATTCATTTGGAAGGGTATAAAATCGTGCAATTTAGTGTTTTAACAAAAAAATTGTTTTGTCCTTTTTTAATTTTGTGTCGTGTATGTAAACTACACTAAATATAGCAAACCACAACTTTAAACCCGTAACTACAATTGTCCATACAAACATATACTAGGTAACAGCATCGGCAAACTTTAGCTCCACACACCTTTGCAAGTTTCGCAGCCTAACTTACTACAATGAAATCGCTTTAGAATCAACTGCGGGTAGGTTTAGAAAAGCAGTTTTTAAACTTTTACATGGCATGTTAGTGCAGTTGGTAATTCATGAGACTTTGTAACTCATATTAAAGCGTTTGAAAGGTTTATTGCACCCACATTTTTGTAAGGTAAGTGTAGACTAATTTACCAGATAATGCGGACTAAATTAACCTACCTTAGTATAGGTATCTTTATTATTTTTAATAAAAATGGCATGAAGTCAGCTATGGTATCGAATTTTTAAAAACCTGTGCTTAAATTTGCAACCTAAGCATCATGCCAAAATTTTAAAAAAAAATATGAGTTTTATCGACAAAATGACACAATTAGTGAGTTTTTTTGAACTGCCAATAAACGGGAAGATTGAAGGTACGGAAGACATTTACTAGTTCACCCTTGTCGAAGGTTCATTGTATTTTATTACTTTCCCATCATAGTTATAATTTCTTCCACCAACCATTACTAATGAAGCCTCAGGCAGTCGTCCTGTACATTCTTTGTTAGATTCTCACCTCAGAAAGTATTATCTTCTGAAAGCGTTTTCTTGTCGCCATAAAGTTGCCGTCATGAAGTTTCGCAGTCATCTTGTTATGTCGAGTAACAAAAATTAGTTCCGACTGTGCTTTGGCTGTCCAATAACAGGACAGGAGCTTGAAATAAATGTTAAAAATAAGTTTAATGTGGTTAAAATTAAGATCAAGAAATACTATTTGAGGTGGCTTGGATCATTAGTTGTATTCTTTACAAATAGCCGTATTCTGAATGAGATTATCTTTTAGGTTGCTGCTGAATTCATCGGATTCTAATTTAATTGGTAAAAAAATTAATAGGTATATAGACAAAAACATTAAGAAACTTAAATAATGAAGGCATAGTTTTCTTTAAAGTTTATATTCCTTTAATACTTAGTTTTTTTTGTTACTTTCCTTATTATCAAAAACAACTAACATCCACATGAGACAACCGTTTGCCTGTAGTTTACTCCACAAAGCTAGAGTACAAATACGCTGTTCATTTGTTAGTGAAATATCCAAATTAATTTAGCGAAGTAACTGAGGTGACCTAATGGGTCTTTTGGGCATAGGGTCGTTAGCTACCGGCTGCATTGGGGCAATAGCCCGAATTGCACCTAATTCTACAGAATTAATTCAAAGTGGCCAGGTAAGTTACTGGCCAGTTGTATAAATTATAGTGAGGTCCCTAACCTCATTGCCTGAGTGCTGGCTGGAAACAATAGAGGTGGAGTGTTTTAGAAAATAATTTAAAGGAGTTCGGAACTAAGAAGTTTTATTGCAGTTGAATTGCTATTTTAGTTTTGCATGTTCTATGCGAAGAGATGGGATTGAGTAAATATGAACGATATGAATCGTAAAAACATAAGAATTACAGTACTAAGTACTGTTTTTATAACCTGTGGTAAAACTATGCACATGAGCCAGTGTCATGGATTACGGCCCAATCCCTCTAGTACAGACACACACACGTAAATACTTAAATTGAAAAAATAGCAATAACTATTATCTGCTTCCAATGAATTAATCAGTGAAAAGGTTCGAGAAATATATTTATTTTCTCAAACCTCAGAATGGTCTTAATTTGCAATGCTAATCTTATGAAAGCAAATATATATAAAACTACGATAGTTATACGGATTTAAATAATTTGCAGGCGAATCAAGATTGCTCCGGAGGTCGTTCAAAGGTACTAAAGCTTAATAAAACTACAAATGTGTAAGCTTCAAATTTAAAAATAATAATAGATAAATCGAAACTATTTTTCATAGAAAATTAAAGGGGTCCATCAAGGGAACACATTTAGACCGAGATTTTACCAAAGGGTAAAGTCTGTATCAAGGATGATTTATTATTTTGATGAATTATCTACTTTGAGTGTATTTGTATTTACGTTGCTAATTTATGAATACCATAGTTTTGCTTGAAATGTGTTATTATATTTGCTGACCGTACAATACAGAAGTGGGATACTCGCTTAGTAAGCTAAATCAAAACTTGTTTGTACTGTAATAGTGCTTAAAACAGACTACGCAGTTAGAACTTGCATTAATAAGCAGAATAATTTGTTTGAATTTCGTACTATTAGGTAAATTTGTATTGAAGAAACTTTAGTTTTGACTAGATAAACAGTAGGTAACACAATTTCAAGCTTGCATTCCGATTTACAGTAAGATTGTAAATATAATTTAAAAATAACTAAATATTGTTTATGTGAGAACAAATATGACAAGAATAAAGTAAATGTCCAATATACCTTACTATTAAATTAAAATTATCGTTTTGGCTTACGTTACATTAGAGTGCGCGACTCATCATAAGCATTAACTTACTTGAGGTAGTCAGGGCGACTCCGTTTATTCTATTTCTGGCTACTCCATTGCTACAAGCAAAACCTACGTTTCCAACACCAAGTCAAAACTCTAAACCACTATCTTTTCAAAACACCTCAATCTCAAAAAGTCTTCTTGCAAGTTTCCTACAACACGTGTCGGTTGGCTCCGGTTCGCATCATATAGATATTTTCGTCAAACTCCTACGAGGCGCCACAATCAGCTGCCTGCATTATGTATGAAACGAACACGACAGATGTTATGTGAAGTTCTCCTGGAACTGATATATTATTTGTTGGGTGCGGTTTCGGAGTTGGGCGACGTTTTGTGATACTGTTTTTGGGATCAACGGTTTATTGTTTTGTCTGGGAGGGATAGGTGGCCTATTTTTTTATTTGAATTTGTGGCGCAGGTAGCTTTAGGTTAAAGTATCTTTGCAAAAGATAGTAAGTACCTATATTAGAGTAAAGCGGTAGAGTAGTAACGTGTTAATTATTTGGATAATTTGAAGTTACTGCAGTCAAAAGTATAAAACCTGCTACAAGAAGATAGGAGATTTATAAAATTCTGAATCCAATTTTAGTTCTCTGTTTCGTTTTTTCTGATAAATGAAGTGAAGTTGAACGATTAAATTCGATATGAAAGTCAATAGGACATACCTAAGTACATATTTACCGGATAAATGTCCAATGATTTTCACTTAATACACCGTCGGCCACCAATAACCACGGCAGTTACTTTCAACTGCAATCAATTACTACACGGCAATGCTTTTAGCTAATGCACTGCCGTCATCTCTAACTATTGCTGTACTTCTTATTCTTACGCCCCCCATCACCATGCTTCATCTATACTAATATTATAAAGCTGAAGAGTTTGTTTGTTTGTTTGTTTGAACGCGCTAATCTCAGGAACTACTGGTTCGAATTTAAAAATTATTTTTGTGTTGGATAGACCATTTATCGAGGCAGGCTTTAGGCTATACTCACTCTACGACTATTAGGAGCGAAGAAATAATGGAAAATGGGAAAAAAACGGTGAAAATTATTCATTCTTGAGGGCTTCCGTTGCGTGCGCTGCGAAAACGGTTCTAGAAGCCAAAAATATATGTATGAAAGAATTAAGGGAACTTTTTACCGTGGGAAAACTTCGCATTCCCACGGGATACCGACTACTACGCGAACGGAGTCGCGAGCGGCCACTAGTAAATAATAATTATGGTGTTTACCAAAAACATTTCTGGTAGGTACCTACTATTATTACAGTATTTTACTGTCAGTTTTATAATAGTAAAAATAATTAACACAACTTATTTCATGGGAAAAGTATAGCTATAAATAACTTACAAAATGACCAAGCAGATGCTTGAACAAAAAAAAAGATCACCTCTTCATTAATGACATTACTGTAACAGGAAATATGATGCGTAGAGCTGTTTCCGGTTCCCGCGACCGATTAAGATAATATTTCCGATAGGAAATCGTGCTTTAGGAATGTTGTCTGAAAGAAAGAACGATTTTCATGTTAGAGATCCAAAAAA
Organism: Emmelina monodactyla; assembly: GCA_916618145.1. NCBI lineage: Eukaryota > Metazoa > Arthropoda > Insecta > Lepidoptera > Pterophoridae > Emmelina > Emmelina monodactyla. The sequence continues at coordinate 9,758,970 of OU745314.1, read as the reverse complement.
ATTGATACATTTAGTTAAAAAAAAAACAAAAATCTAAATTCTTTTATTCATCATAGATATGTAACATATACCTACTTAATGAACTTCAATGTTACAAACTTCGACTTTACCTATCCGTTGACCGAGAGAAAAAAGCCGGCGGAAAAAAACTCCCAGCACTCTTTTCATAAATTATATAATCATAACATATACAGCGTGTCCCAAAAGGTTACGTAGCTGGGAAGGGGGGTGGTAGGGATGGTCACAAGGGTCACCAGAAAAATAATAAAAAAATTCCCCTCTGGATATTTCAATAAAAAATATACATTTTTTTAAAAACTAAAAATTTTACACCTTGTTACCCTATTTTGCTTACTGTACCTACAGATATTGCTGTATTTGAAAAAAAAAACCTGTTATGTAATCGTCAATAACCCTTTATCAAATTGAAATAAAAAAAACTATACATATCTAACCAAGTTTTAAAGAAAATTAAGTTCTTGTCCAGACAAGGACTTAGTAATTACGATTTCACTCAACTTCCTCCAAGCGTACTGAAAAAAAAACGTACTACGCAACTCCGGCGAGTAACTTAAAAAAATAGGTAATTTTATTGCGATTCCAAAATGGTATAACACTTATTTGAAAAATTCATACTAGGACATTTAAAAATATTTTTCGGGACCAATACTCCTGCAAAAATAAAAATATCAAAAAACAATAGTCTCAAATTCGTACGCAAATACATTTTTAAATGTCTATTCTGTTGCTTTGATGTTACTGCCCGGTATAATTCTCAAGATTGGAGTACAAACATACTTCAAACATTCGAATAAGGCTAGATTAAGTTTTTCCATATGCCAGGGAAAATAATCTTTACTGCATTTACTCAAGTAAACGAAAGATGTAGGTAAAGGGTCAAGCTTCACCTTGTCTGGTCTGTGCAAAAACAAAGGTTGATAGATTTGATTAGCTTATCTAACTGGTCTCTTACCTAAAAGTGGCTTATTAACTAATACTTTCAGCTCATCCCTAAAATAGTTTTGGTAATATTCATCATAATTTCAGTATAGGCCATAGACATCTATTACCCTGTAGGTACAGTGTAAGACTAGGTAAGCTGGGATAACAAATAAAAATAAATCCTATTTCCATACAAAAAAAGTTCGGTTAGTTAGTTTCAAAACGGCCACAGCTTACTCGACATTACAGTTGCGATTTTAAATAAAACTCGAAAGAAAACAAAATTATAATTTATTATTTTAATAAAATGCTCGAAATGTCTACCACCAACATAAATACATGCCCTGCGTCGTTTTAAAAATGAGCATCATAAATGAACTCAAGTCAACTAAGCCCTTGATGGGTTTTTCATAAACTTTTTATTTTTTATTAAACGAGAAAACGAGCATGCTAGGCACCTGATGGTAAGTGATCACCGCCGCCCATAACTACCCGCAACACTGTGGGTGTTGGGGGTGTGTTGCTGACCTTTAAGGTGGGAATACACCCTCGACTTGAAGAGCCCCATGTTGTAGGTAGCCAGAAATACCGCTGCAGGAAGTTCATTCCATATCTGCGTTGTGCGCGGCAAAAAAATCCGCGTGACACGCACGGTGGTACGCACAAATGATGCGCAGATCAAGCTCCATATTTTTACAACTTACGCGTTGATCTAGCCTAGACTGTACTTGAATGTTTGAAGTATGTTTGTACTCCAATCTTGAGAATTATACCGGGCAGTAACATCAAAGCAACAGAATAGACATTTAAAAATGTATTTGCGTACGAATTTGAGACTATTGTTTTTTGATATTTTTATTTTTGCAGGAGTATTGTTCCCGAAAAATATTTTTAAATGTCCTAGTATGAATTTTTCAAATAAGTGTTATACAATTTTGGAATCGCAATAAAATTACCTATTTTTTTAAGTTACTCGCCGGAGTTGCGTAGTACGTTTTTTTTTCAGTACGCTTGGAGGAAGTTGAGTGAAATCGTAATTACTAAGTCCTTGTCTGGACAAGAACTTAATTTTCTTTAAAACTTGGTTAGATATGTATAGTTTTTTTTATTTCAATTTGATAAAGGGTTAATGACGATTACATAACAGGTTTTTTTTTCAAATACAGCAATATCTGTAGGTACAGTAAGCAAAATAGGGTAACAAGGTGTAAAATTTTTAGTTTTTAAAAAAATGTATTTTTTTTATTGAAATATCCAGAGGGGAATTTTTTTATTATTTTTCTGGTGACCCTTGTGACCATCCCTACCACCCCCCTTCCCAGCTACGTAACCTTTTGGGACACCCTGTATACATTCATTGAACATTATAAAATTAATTTCTCGTACCTCAACTCAACACTATAAAAGTAAAATGTTAAACTTCTAACATTGATTCTCAAATCGATCTGGATGTTGATTACATTACATATGAAAAAACTTATTCTTCAATCACAGCACAAGATAATAAATTAAGATAACTAATAATATTTACAATACTAATCATCACCCAAATACAAAACAACCAACCATCGTCTATTCATTTGGTGTTACAGCCTCCCAACCATTTATTCTCGTTGCAACTTAAGCAAGACAGTGCCGGGTCACGTTCTCTCTATAAACATTCTTTAACCGTTTTATGATCTTCTTAATGCCCGGACCTCCTTGCTAAGTACGAACACACGAAATGGTTCCTTGCAAGTTTGCTAAAAGATTTTACGACAATTGGGGCGGTCGGTTTGATTTGCTGATGGCTAATTGCTTAATATTTTTAGCCAGTTTTAGGATGTAGATTTGGACTTCATAAAAATGAGGAAGACTTGAGTACGAGTGGATTTAATAGAGTAGGTAGGTCTATTTTCTACAAAGATTTTGACTGAGCCAGACTTTGCAAAAATGCACAGGAACTTAATAGAGTAAGTAAGGCTATAAGTATTACCACCAAAGAAGAGAGACGATTTTTCTAGAGCTCAGCAGCCCAGGAACTTGTGCCATAATTTCATAAGTAGTTACTTAAGGTTATGGTAGAAGCAGGATTCCATCTTATTCTGTAATTGAAGCTCGTTTTTTTCCATCACTACCTACAGAAAGGTCAATGAAATATACGCGAGCACAACGTATAAGTACCCAATAAGTAGGCATAGACATAGAGTCGATTTATATGGTTAGGTAGGTACTAAAATCTAAACGTTTACCTACCTACGACATGCGTCTATTTATTAGGTACTGAATAATTAATTTCCAGTAAAGTTATTGTTTTTATTGCGTAAGAAAATAAATTTCCAATACGTATACCTATCATGCTCTACGTAAATGGGCGCGGCTATGACGTTACAACATCAGAATCCTGGGTCAAAAGATAAGATTGTACGGTCAATGTCTTACTTGTCTAAAGAAAATACTACTATGTCGACATCCTAATAAATTTCAGAAACGATGCAATAAAAACATTTAATTTCATCTTCAGTGGGGGTCTGGTTATTTTTAGAGAACACGTGATAGCAATGTGCTCGAGTTGCACGCGGCTTCGTTTACCATTTAACCTTAATTATGTATTTAATAATTTTAAAATATGAAAATGGCCCTTTTTTACTATTTTATATGTATTTTTATTCCAATTCACTTAGGGGATATTTTTTTGGTTTTTGAGCGGAACTACATCATGTCAAAAAAATGTCAATGTCAAACTAACTAGTTACATGACGTGAGTGTGGATGGGGAACTTTGTTTACGTTTTCATTTAACGAAATTAAAGGTATTTATATTCTGATATAAAATATTAATTAAGGTTTTAATCTATCGGTTGAAGTCTTACCTTAATACTATTGGCCAAAACCCTATAAACTAGATTGTGGTTTTGAGGTTATGAGTACACCTATAATATTCCAAAGAAACAGGAAGCATTTGATTTGATTGCTTTATACCGCTGCCAATAATATCAATATTATGCTTCATTGTATCTTTGAAATGCAATACGTACCTGTTGTCATTCATTTCATTCCATTTCCTGGGTGTGGAAAGATCATACAATTGGATTTTCACCTGTAGCTATTAAAAAGTAAGTTGTAAGGTTATTTTAGATAAGCAATAAGTGCTTTCATTTATAGTATTTCATACTGGATATATCCAGTGTTGTTTACACTATATTTTATCTTGAAATTGGAACAGAATTGCAGTGAAAAGCAGTTTAAATTATCAAAAAACTGGTTTGAGTTGAGCTTCTGAACTCCATATCAACAAAATAAAGTTATCTTTACATTCTGACAGACAAAGATATTTAGTCTTATGTATTAAAGAATAGGAGTGTTATTATTTGGTTTAAAATAGATTTTTTATCATGATTTGGATGTGACCTAATGACCCGTGTACGTCAACAGTAGGCGATGAGGCAAACTCTATTTGTCCGTCTGATCAGTTCAGTTGTGACAGTCAAGATGAGAAGTCATACATACATTGATTCCCTGGGTTCGGCCAGGTAATTAACCGTGTGGGATTTTTTATATACTGGCCTCATATATCTATTATTTCTATGTGTTTTCTGTGTGACTTTTTGATTATTTGGTTGGTTCTGTAGAAACTTCTATTTCTAATACAAATGCAAATCCCTAATTGATTTTATTTTTATCTTTGTTTTTTTTTCTTTAGAATAATGGCCAAAATCCTAAATGGCAAGGAGGTGGCTCATGATGTGAAAAATGAGTTGAAGCTGAAAATCTCGAATTGGGTAAACCTGGGACACCGGGTTCCTTCACTGCGGTGTATTATTGTTGGCAATGACCCGGCTAGCCACACCTATGTCCGTAACAAGGTGCTCGCTGCCGAGTTTGTTGGCATTCAAGCCGAGACTATTGAGTATGAGGAAAACTTCTCTGAAGATCAGCTAATTAAAGCTATCGAAGAGCTGAACCAGAGTGATGCAGTCGATGGCATTCTTATCCAGCTGCCGTTGCCCGGTGCAATGGACGAACGTAAGGTGTGCAACACAGTGGCTCCTGAAAAGGATGTTGACGGGTTCCATATTGCAAATGTTGGGCAACTGTGTCTTGACATGAATACATTGGTACCTGCTACTGCTTTGGGCGTTGTTGAAATGTTGAAAAGGTATGAATTTTTTCATTAAAGTTGTTTTAAAAAAATATGATATTTTGTTTAGGTCAAAGAGTAAAGATAGTTAGATGTAGCACATTCTAAATTATGCCTTTATTGTAGGTTTAATATTGAAACTAAAGGCCGCAACGCCGTGGTCGTGGGTCGATCTAAGAATGTTGGGATGCCGATCGCAATGATGCTACACAGTGATCGCAATCATGAAAATGGTCTTGGTATGGACGCTACTGTTACTGTATGCCACCGGTACACTCCTAGAGAACAACTGGAGTTTTTCTGTCGAAATGCTGACATCATCATTTCTGCTACTGGTATATATATATATATTTTTATTATTTGTAGTTTTTTTTGTTTTTTTTTTTATTTTTAAGTTTGTTTTAATTATTTAATCAGGTATTCCGAAGTTAATAAAGGCTGATATGGTGAAACCCGGAGCTACAGTGATTGACGTCGGCATCACAAGAGTGACGGACGAAAACGGAAAAACGAAGTTAGTTGGTGATGTCGATTTTGATGGTAAGTTTAATCTTTATATTTTATTATTTCAGGAAAAACACGTTTCTATTCGTACCCGAAGTTTGAAAAGAAAATAGTAGGCAACTTTTTTTTTTCAATCAACAGCGTACAAAATTTCATTAAGAAAAAAATCTGATTAAAAAATAGAAGATTAATTAAAATGAAAAACACTAATTAAAAACACTTTTATCTGATAGAAGTCTCCAAAATTGCCGGAGCGATCACCCCCGTGCCTGGTGGAGTGGGTCCCATGACTGTCGCCATGCTCATGCTAAACACATTCCAAGCCGCTCAGGCGCTGCGTGACAAGAAAAAACTGCAATAAAAACATTTTTACAAAAAAAATTAGGTAGACTTGAGTGACGGTTCTGCGGCATTTATTCTTTGACATAAGCTGGTTATACGACTTGCTGTAGAATCGAAGTATTCCCTGCGTACATTTTTGTTTGATTTGTAATTTCAATTGACAAATGATAATGAAGTGCCTTATTGTATTTAGATATAAGTTAATATTGAAAAGTATTATAGCTAAGCTAATTATATTTAAGCTTCATTATACAGTATGTAAGATTGTTGATTTTTCATAATTTAATTTACTTGACGTCATTTACAAATACGTAAATCATTTTTTGTAAAGAAATAAAATGGATCTGATTTTTCTTATATTTGGCATTCCTATAAAAGATAAAGGCTGTGAGCTACTTAATTGAAAGTAGGTAATAAAAACGTTTTATAAATCATCAAAATAGATTTTTCAGATTTATCATTGACCATCAATCATATAATATATTTGTTCATGAGGATTTTCGTTTTGTTAAATGTATGTATGTAATTGTAAGAAATAAACGTTATTTCTATGGATAATTAAATGTTTTTTTAAATACCCCGAAAATAGAACGTTAGCTTTTCGATACAATACAAAAAGATAGCAACATAAAAAAAATGATTTTCATCGACTACTAAAGTAAAGTTAATAACTTTAGTGATTTCAGCACGAATAGAAGTTAATTAATAATCTACCTTCCTATATAAAATATACAGTAGATATACCTACTTACCTATACATACAGGGTGTTAAAAGTCTGCTTCCGAAAACGAAAAATTGGTTTTGTTGGACTTGATAAGCTTAGAGCATAGTATTTATCATACTTTTAAAGTTTTTTTGTTTATTACATATTTCTGAAGACGTTCTTTTGTTATCACGAAGTCGTTGAATTAAATCCCTAGTTAAATTGAGGTTTCCGGGTATTTTATTGGTGAATTAAGCTACAATATAGGCTCAAAAATACATGGTCTCGGTCTTTGGAAATGATTGGCTTACATCCTGTATATTCACTTAAAAGTAGCCTACCTACATGCTAATTGGCTAGCTTCGAAGTGGATCAAATAATTATAAGGTAGTTTAGACTATTCGTGCCTAAACCATACCTTTTACTAGCTTTGAATAAAACCCGTGTTAATTTAAAACACCCTCGAGTACCCACTTTCTTAACCTATTGTGTGTTCTAAACGTACCTAAGTACTTAACATAAAAGATTTAATTTTCTTTTGTGTTGGAAATTAATTCAGGGATGAAAGATGTTTGTTTTCTAAAAGGAATCTTAATTACATACGTAAGGAGCTTTTACTCTTTGATCTGATAGAGCTTAATAAACTTATTACTAGGTAGGTGAGGGAAATACTAACCTATGGAAGTAATCCTACTAATATTAAAAACGTGAAAGTTTGTAAGTATGTAGGTATAGATGTTTGTTTCTCTTCCTCGTAAAATCTACTGGACGGATTTGGATGAAACTTTACAGTAATATACATCAGAATAACACTTAGGGTACTTTTTACCGCGGGAAAACTTCTCATTCCCACGGGAAACCGACCTCCACACGGGCGGCTACTAGTTATGTCATATTTAAGTAAGGTATTCGTAGATATAGGCTAGACTAGGTACTTATGTACATATATCGACCTAGGTGGTTTTGTGAAGATTGCGCAAAACTTATGTGCAAGCATCTACTTGTTTGAAACTAGTAAAGTAAGCAGTTTAGGAAACCAAACAAGGGCAACACGCCAATATGCAGTGTAAAGTTAACTTAACAAAATTGTTGAAGGTAGCTCATAATAGTTGAAGGTACCTTAGTATAATTGAACAATCAGTCAGTGACCCGTGAAATTATGACGGCGTCGTTCGTTAACGGCACAATTATCTCTATAGGTACCAGAGGGTAGGTAATAACATATTTATCTACCTACATTTAAGTATAGGTAGATGTACTTACCGATTAAAGATTTCATTCAGCTAACAATATCCAGCGATAAGTAGGTACTTATTTGCGTGGTTGAAAATATATAAGAGATATCACTCTACGCATCTAAAATAAGGATCATCTCTGAGGATTGTAGGTACCTACGTCGACTACGAACAATTCATAACACGATTGTACAATAGCGTTTCTTTTTACTTGCTTCATTTTGAAGAAATATAGGATTCAATTATTAAATTGCAAGCCAAGCAGTTGCTATTGGGTTGTGTCGATCGTTCAAATTTTCCATTGATATTCTTATAAGTATTGTATGGAGCTACACAGTTTGTCAATTGGTTAAGTTTTCACGGGACCATGTGTTGTTAAGCATTTTACCGCACCGTGGGAACCCACCTTTATCTTTATCAAGCTACTTTATGTAACCGAGTAGATAGGTAGGTATTGTTTTGAACTGCACTTATTGTTTGCATGTCAAGTGTAACTAGGCCAAAGCTATTAGGTACCTACAGTATGAACCTAGGCTATAACCTAGGTGCCCTGCACCCGCCGCCTGCCTTATTACCTGTGCTACGCAAAACAGGCGTGTCAGATATTGCAAAACAACATGTAAGTACCTACTTATTACTTAATTATATAGACAAAGAATGAATATAAAACTAAATTATGATTGTATAATTTCGAAAGGAGTGCCGTGAGTTTTTTCCGCCAGCTTTTTCTCTCGGTCTACTATTGCCATTACTGATGTAGGTATGTAGGGTTGTCCCGTGACATTTTTTATTTATTTTTGATTTTATGCTTTTGACAATGTATAAGAAATTAGATTTAAATCCTACGTACAATAAAGTAATTTCATTTCAAAGACAACTAGTTTCTTGAAATTAAAGTAGAGTCTACCCGTGACCACGGCATTTGCAAAAATGCCGAAACGTCGGAAAATCAAAAATAATAAAATAAACGCGTAAAACCCGTTAAAATGAGTTTAATTTCAAGTAATAATAATCGCGTAAATCTAAGAAGTTATACAACTAGTTTCATTAATCTGTGTATAAGACCACTACTAACTACCAAAAAATCTCGCCATTCCATTTCGGCCAAAAACCTTCCACTACTTTCTACATAGCTTCACAGAATATGGGATCGCACTTCGACAAAAAAACGTTGAGTTGGTAGTATGAATATAGGCGAGAGAAAAGCAAAGCCTAATAATTCCTATAATATTGCTTTAAATATCTATTTATATGGTTCGCAGTGTTCGCAGTTTTTTTTATTGAAATATATTTCCATAAGTATTTGTTTTAATTACCTTCAACATCTTTGATCGATAATATTATTAAAAAACATGATAAATAGCTCTCCCAAAGAAACCTAAAAGCGATAATCTGTTTTCTCTCACTTAAATTGCGAAAATATTACGACTTGTTTTCCTAGTGGCCATGCCTCATCCAGAGCTGACTTTTATTAGCCAGTATAGTTTAAAAATTAAATTCGGAACACCTAAGTGCGTCCCTGTATTTTCTTCATCTCATTTCACTGCGCAATAAAATAATAAAAAAATGCCGTAAAACAAAATAAGAAATTCATAATTAAAAGAGGGAAGAGGGGCCACTAATTTCATATCCCAAAGTCCCTCTTAACTTCTAGTGAATTTGCGTTTTTATTTATTTTCCCTATTTTGAGGCTTCCATTATGTTAATTAGTTCTGAAATAAAACTCGGGCAATTAATACTAATGTTTGTTTGGAAATTTGGGCGGGATTTTTTGAGGTTTCTCTGGATTTTAAAAACTTTCGTATTGAAAAGTTGTAGAACGTTGTTACGTGTGGACTGCTTAGGTACCATATTACTAAAATATTTTTTTATGTTAGAATCTTCTCATCAAATTTCAGGATAAGGAACTGGACTTTCATAATACGTATTAATTATTTTTTGATCACCACTGTGGTAGAACTACTAATAGTGCATCTCTACCTACTTACATTACATCAAAAGGATTACGGCTCAGTCAATATTCTATGACATGACCGTCTAGTCTAGTTGTATTTTTTTATCAATGTTTATATTAAAATTAAATTATACCTACTCTAAAACACAAAGAAGATTCCTTAAAACCCACCACTACAGTTAAATCTAAACCAGACGTTCCTATTCTACTTGATAACGTTATAAACTTTAAAAAAGCGGATCCCAACCGCTTTACAAAAGCCAGCCAATTTCAGGCTGTCAGGGCGAATATGCAGATGGATTGTTGTAAACGCTTTTCGATTGTATCATGTGGGCTCATATCTGGGACATGTCTAACTGAAAGATAGATGGCGCTATTTATCCGTTTGACGTTGAGGCTTTTAAATATTCAAAGAGATATGGAAGCTATTGTCTTAGCTTCAAGTAGGCTCGGAAGTGTGTTTAAGAATTACTTGAGTGTATTAGCCACTTTAAATGTGTTTCGTTGTTATTAAGACATTCAAATCAATTTTTTTAGCTATCTATTTACATTAACTACGCTATAAGACATCTACATTTTAACTATTGACACCTTTTATCATAATGTAGGTAGATATATACCTACATATATTTATAGCCGGTAATTCTCCATGCAATAATCTAAGCAAGATTAGTTTCCAACGACAAACCTATTTGAATACGCTAATAAATCAGTGATACGCTACGGCTCGGAGACCGCGCTACGCTTTCAGAGCGTAGACGGCGAAAGTAGCCACATAGCATATAATCGTTTTATGTATGTACCTACTAGCTTTTCGCGCGCAACTTCTTGTATGTTAACTTTTTTTTCATTTAACTTTAGATTGGTATAACTGTTCGGGCTGGTCAAAGTATGCGCTGATTCGAAGGACTTTTAGGTATTTATTCAAGAAATTTACAATGATTTCAATGAGTGGCTGAATTACGAACTCTTGCCTGTCAAAGATAATATTCAAAGTTGCACAAACCTCAAGCTTCCACCACCAGCCTCCGTAAGTGGAGCACCAAGGTTTTAGGTTATTGTCCAAGGGCGTCTGTTGGCACAAACACTGCTGCAGCACAGTATTACAAACGTTGTAATACTCCAACACTTCACTGAACGTGAGTAAATGCGTGATAGGACGGCACTACAAGAGCTCATGCACAAACGACCAACGTGTTCAAAGTCTTTTACTCTACTCAGAGACGCTCTCTAAGGCGTCTCAACACCGACTTCAGCCGAGGGTAGTTACCAAAGATTTGTGCAGGGTAAAAATACTACCCTCAACAAGCAAGAATCCAACAATAACACTTATTCCTTTTATAATATAAACTTACTTAAATCTATGCCCCGAATTAAAAAGCTGTGTAGGTAGTTACCGAAAGAAAACGTATTACGAGTATTTTGACTTGTTAATAATGCATACCTATATGCTATCGAGTTTTTGTACATCTTCTAAAGCCTAATATAAGTATTTGTAACAGGTAATATAAATACTTAAAGCGGGAAAACGGTTGTGTTTTTTTACAAAAACTTCCCGTTTTTTATAAAACATACCGTAAATTTAATTAAACATAGCACAATTTTGTGTCTTCCCGAAAAGGCAAATTTTTATTTTAAAAAATAAATGAAAATTATTTTCTCTTTAGTGTTCTTCGCATAAACTATTGCAAGGTTCTTTAACCTCCGCTTAAGATAACTTAACAAACACTCAAGTACCCAAACTTTAATGATAGGGTAATGCGAATAAATCAATTTTAAGGGTCCAATTGACCCGTTTGTTGTCGATAAGGGTTAAGAAGGGTCAAACCACACCATGGTCGTATCAAGATTGAATACTAAAAAAAAAATTAGAAAAGTTTTTTTTGCAATGCGAATATTAAATTATAAGACTGATGAAACTTTTCTTTTTAAGACAACAAATTTGCCATATTTTAATAATTTAAGCAATAAGCATCAAAACATGGGAAGGTAAATTATAATGAATATTGACACTAAACAACAATTTAAAGAAGAATGGTCATCTGTGACCCAGGCCCGACACGAACGAACCTTACCTCAGTTTTTTGGTTATATCTTGTGTAACAACAATGTGCTATTGTTACATTCAAAATCGATGGCTAACATATAAAAAAACTAGTGGTCGCCCGCGGCTCCGTTCGCGTGGAAGTCGGTTTTCCGTGGGAATGAGAAGTTTTCCCGCGGTAAAAAGTACCCTATATATTATTCTGGTGTATAATCTATATTACTGTAAAGTTTCATCAAAATCCATTCAGTAGTTTTTACGTGAAAGAGTAACAAACATCGTTACTCTTTTACGTAAAAACGTTTATAATATTAGTAGAATTGCGTCCCTTATATGTTCAGTCACAAAACTAAAAATATAAGAACAATGTAATATTTCATATTTAAAAATGTTTTGTTGTACGAAAGTAGCTGTATTTAAAAGTTGTAATTCTTAGCTAGTCTTGCGCTTGTTTGACTAGTGTTAAGAAGTATGCGATTTCTTCTCTTGAGTTCATTTTACAACAATATTGGCTATTTCCTACCAAACTTGATAACTTGCTTTGCGATAAGTTTGTGTTTGTGAATATGGCGGACAATAATTGTGTTGGGTGTGTAATAACTTTTTCTTTATAAAAAATAATAAAAAAAAAATATTTTCATGTTAGCCATCGATTTTGAATATTATAATTACATATTTTTGTTACATATACAACTACAAAAACACTAAGATAGGTCTCGTTAATGTCGGGCCTGGGTAAATTTTGTATGGCCCGTGACCATTCTCCTTTGATTTTTCTCTATTATTCTAAATATACTATATCAATTTTAAAAGCCAAAACATGTTTCCATTTTTTTAGCTTTATAGTGCGTTTATGAATAGGTAAAGAGCAAAAAAGAATAAGACAGCATATTTAAAACCATAACTTTAACTCCACGTTTTAAACTACCATTATTTGTTTCTAATACATCGGTGTGTCGCAACCCTAACCAGAAGTTGTGTTATCTTAAACGGACAGTTGGTAGTTCATTTATCATAGTGACCTGTCAATGAAGCACGGTTTCCAGCGAGGGCAAGCCCTTAGAGGGTGTTTAAAATTGTTTTGTATAAAGTATAGACAGCAGTCAAATTAAACGGATTGTTCCTTTTTTAATATATATTTTGATGTTGACAAAAACTGTTTATGACGAAATATCGGAAAATAAAATGTAAATGAAGAAAATTAGTTTCTAGCAAAATTAAATTTCAAGGTATTATCGCTTAATCTTAGAAGTTTAAATAATATTTTGTAGGTTTTGTAAACAATTAAATCTGGTAACTTAACTCTTCAGTAAAAAACGTTAAGAAACAATTATTAATAATAAATGAGAATAAATATTTATAAATTGTCTGTAACTGGGTCTTTCTTGGTCTATTCATAAGCTTACTAATTGTTTATTTTGGAAAAAAATATCACCAAGTATTACATAAGGATAGTTAAAGGTAGTTCCAAAAAATTATAAAGTTACTAGTGGCCGCCCGCGACTCTGTTCGCGTGGAAGTCGGTTTCCCGTGGGAATGAGAAGTTTTCCCGCGGTAAAAAGTACCCTATATTACTGTAAAGTTTCATCAAAATCCGTCCAGTAGTTTTTACGTGAAAGAGTAACAAATATCCATACATCCATCCATACATCCATACTCAAAAACTTTCACGTTTATTATATTTGTATGATAAAATAATTCTTTTTACCTACTAACTAAAACATATTTAAAGAGTTTCCTTCTACTTTAAATTGAATTAAAACTTCGCATTCCCTACTTGACATTAGCGTGGTTATTCCACAAGTTTGCGAAGTAAAAACTGTCCAAATATTAACTAGTTATGATAAGGGTTGAGGGCATAAATCGTGATTCAAGTAACAAGAAAGTGTGTTACTTTTGGGTCAGTTGGTAATGGAGTTAGGTTACCCAACTGAAACTAAATGACAATGTTTAAACCAAATAATTTAACAATTTAATTAAAAACTTAATGTTTAGGGACTAAGGGCTAGTTTTGTACCTAACTAAGTTCTCGAAGTTGTAGATTACTTCTAGATACTATGACATTTAAGGTCGACACGAAATCTTTGGAGAGTTTAAACATTAGTGAGTTAACAAACCAATTCCAACTCAATAAGTTTTTAATAAGAAGTCAAACTAATACAACTAACAAATAAGAGACAGCCCGCATTAACAAATAAGTTGGGTACAAAAAACTGTTTCATACCGAATATCTATAGTCTATTTATGTGAAGTTAATTCACATGAAAAAGACAAGACAGTGGTCAATATTCACCCATGCGAAAACACCAAACGCAATCCGCCAAAACTTTTGTCTCATATCTTTATCAATAATACCTCGTTACTCCTTGTATCAAAATGCTCATCCACAAGGAAATTATGGTAATCAAGAGCCCCAAATATAATATCATTTCCCATAAACAATATATTATTCATACCATCCCATTTTCAGGTCCAGATGACCCGATAGCCGTTGGAACAGGAATTCTTTAACATAAGATATAGGGGTCACTACGAAATAGTTTTTTTAGGTAAAATGTCGATGGTACAAAGGGAAAGTATGGAAAATATCGAATAACCAACGATATTATTGGACCCTCGTCAGAATGGATACCGGCGGATGATGTTATTTTGAAATAAATAAAGTCACTTTGCATAGAATAAACTACAATTGCGGAGGTGGCGAAATTTTGTATTAATTTTGATGATATGCGGGTACGATTTGATATCCAAATAGACATTATATCCGAGCGATGTTGTTTTACAGATTTTATGACGGTTTAACAAATATTTTATGCTTATAGGAAATCGAAGTTCATGCTACGTCATAACATTGCCAAATAGACCCGTGTGAAGTTCAAACAGTTTGTATTTTTCACGTGAAAGTGTAACAAACAAACAAAATTTTGCATTTATTATACTCGGTAAAAGTAATATGTGTGAAATGTAGCCTCTCTATCTTCATACTGTAAAATACTCTTCAACGATATGCAAAATCAAAATCAAAATTATTTTATTCATCATAGACCGATATGTAACATATATCTAATGAACGTCAATGTTACAAACTTCGACTTTACCTAACCGTAGACCGAGAGATGAAACGCCGGCGGAAAAGAACTCCCAGCACTCTTTTTAGGAAATTATACAATCATAATTTAGAATTTAAAACGTGTACATTCGGTGAACGCATAATAAGTTATTTTCTCGTATCTGCCCGCTATAAAAGTTAAAAGTTAAAAAATATTAAAGTGCTAGTACGAACTAATGCGTACGGTAGAGCAACGCTTGCGAAATATTGAGTACAAATATCAACTTTTCTTTAAAGTTTATTCATTGATGATGATGATTGATGACCCTATAATTATTTAATAGTGATATAATTTCCATATATTATAAACTACGTTTAATTTTATTGCAAAAATACTTGTTTACCATACTGCAATTATAAATCAGATACCTACACTCAATACAATCATAGCTTAGGAATTGTTCTCAACAGACTCAAAAACCCCCCTCAAAAGCCAAAACACCAGAACTCCATAACTATACATCACAATTCCAATACAGCAATAAATTCCAAAAGCACATAAAAAGTAAAAATATAAATAAATGTTACAATAACGGAGCAGGATGAAAAAAATGGTATTCAATCAACGGCCAGCAGATTTCCCCAGAGCTGAGGACTGACCGCGCGCGCTCGCGCAAACACGAGGAAAAAACACGGGGTTCATACGTTTGATTCTACGTGTATTGTTTGTACCCACAGTGTAGGTATGTTGGGTAAAGTTCTTGGAGTAATTGAAGTAGTAAGTAATAATTATTTAATTTTCTTGCTCTTGTATAAGTACGTTTTATATTCAACATTTGGTTAATCATTATAGGTAAGTAAGTCCTGGGAAATTTTGTATGACCAGGCCACAGCCCAATTTTTTTAAAAAATGAGAAAGTTAGAATTTAAGTTATTTGTTGCTCAGATTCAATGAAAAATACCTAATTGAAAGCTATTAATTTTGCATAGCTTTAATTAAAGTAAGCTACATTGTTTCAAAATTTTTCCATTACTTACCTACTTACACTTACTTTTTCTATAAATAATGATTAAACAATTTACAAAAATCTTTTTTCTTCATAATATGCACAGAAGCCACATAATTTGATATCTATAGTGTTTTGAAAGTGTATCTTCGCAGCGGCTTGTAAGCTTGGCCGCGCGCCAGCGACTTGCTTTTCTATTTTCATTACTTGTACCGTGGAAGCATCGAGAATAAGGTTCGATTTTAATAATAGAAATAAGATGGAAAACTAAATTAAGTACCTAAGGTTGGAATATTCTTTAAGGTTTAACTCGTGTGGATATAATTAGAATTTAAAGTAGGTACTCATTACTAAAATTATTGGTGTTGTTAAGTAGTATTGGATATTACATACTATCTTTTACCCGCGCGGCTTCGCACGTTAAATTCTTAGTAAAACTCCTTTCTCTGTAATTATGTATGTAATTATACATGTAAAACTTATTCTTGCATCACTCTATCTATTAAAAAAAGCACATCAAAACCCGCTGCGTAGTTTTAAAGATTTAAGCATACCTACATAGGGACATAGGGTCAGAGAAAGCGACTTGGTTTTATACTATGTAGTGATTTAAATGCTAGATCTGTAACATCAGTACAGTTTTTGACAATATTACTTTCGTATTTGTATTTCAATATTATTTATAATCACTTCATACACATCTTGGTAACTCAGTTATGAAATTTACGACATGGTAAGTTGGTGAAACATAATCGACCTTTAAATTTTTAACCTATACCTATTTAAAGGTATTTTTTTAATAGTTGAGAAATATATGAAGATTATATGTTTAAATGGCACCTTTCTTTAACATTACAAAGGACATATTTTCATACCAAGAATTGCATTACTTGGAAAATAATTACTCGGTATAAACGTTATAGTGGATTTTTTTTATTTTTTTCAGGAATCCTAAATACGGCACTTACATATTTGAATTAAATATAAAATTAGGTCAAAACCTAATTAGTTTGCAAAACAATTGTATTCATTTTGTATATAGGAAGCATCGTAAAACTTATTAATTTTAAAATTTTAGGTTCGAAGTCGAAACTTATTATTTTGCTGCTATATCAGACATTGCTTTGTATTGCATATTTTTAATTAAGGCAGTTGCTTTTTTCTCGTAAAATATCTCATAAAGCTCGTGAACGACGTTATAAAGTTAAAATTAAAGGATTTTGTTCATTACAGCTATAATATGCCTATGAACACTACGCCTTAATAATGCTGATGAAAAAAAAACAGGATTATTTAGAGTCTACACTACGTCATAATAGATTTTAAAGGTAAAAGTGCTATTTATTTAGAAACAAAGTTACAGTTAATAATTAAGTGTCCCTAGTTTCTATAAGATATTTTTGGCAACCAAAAGTTTAAAAAACCAAAAAAATTAAAAATAAACAACAATAAATTTTCAATATGAAAAAAACTCATACAACACATATTAGGTTGTATCGTTCAACTCTCTAAAAATAAACATTCAAACATCTCATACGTTTAACCAGTTATTAGTTTTAGTTAGTGCCTTTAACTACAGTAGGTACTTTAAATCTCATTTTTCTTTCTAAAAAACGGCAAATATATTGCTCCTTGCACCATTCTATACAAAAAGCGAAGGACGCTCAACAACTGATAAATTTACTCGTGGCTGTTCGTGAAAGACTATGAAAATAATGTTTTCTTATTCCACTGTACCCTGAACAACACTCTACAACCACAATTTGAAAGCAAAGCTTTGAGTAGAGTGGTGGTATGTATGTGTAGGGTGTACGCCTAATGGAGTGGAATATTTTTAATGCGGATAGGGAATTCTGAAGACGTTTGGTTACAATGAATACGCTATATATTAGAGAGGTATTGTTATGAAATACTCGGTTTTGATGAAAAATTTAGAGGTTTTTTTTTGTGTTTTTGTAACATTTATTTATGTCTTTTTAAATGGGTAAACCTGTATACAAATTTTAGGTTTTAGTATAAAAAATCTTGCAACGTGAATTGAATATGGTTGGTAGAATAGTTCTTATGAATAATTATCTTGAAAACCGACTTCACTGCCCCCACTCGAAACATATTCCAGCGGCTCCCAACCTCACGCCAGCGCTCCTCAAACAATGGTACCCCAGTTTTCCTCGACACAAGTGAAAACAACTAATTATTTACCGCTTCCGTACCCACAACACATTGTGTCTACCTCTTCAAAATGCCCTTATACAAAGCCTTGATAATTTATCATTCGTTGCCCTAAGGCTGCACTCAAAAATTCGGCCCAGGCTTCCCCATTGTTCTGAAGTATGGAAACTCACGGTGACTCGTGTGAAACTCAGTGGGGACTGTGATGGAAAGGAATGGCGATTGAATGGAGTCAATCATGATTTTGGAATTAGCTGTCATGTTCGAAATGTTCGCAGAATTATGATTTGGCGTCAGTTTATGTTAGGACTGGCTCCTTTGTGGGTGAAAATTGGCGTTAAATTAATGTGTAAAATTAGAATTTTGTGTTATCAACATTATCATTACATCATCATCATTGCATAGTATAAATCCAAGTCGCCAAACGTGTCTGTTTGTATGTTTGTCCGATATCTCCTCCTAAACCACTTAATAGATTTTAATGCGGTTTTCGCCACATTTAAATTTGTAAGTAAAGAACATTTGAAAAAAGGTATTTAAGTTGGCCAAAATTCAATGTTTTGTGAACAAGTAGTCCAAAATTATACCACTGCTAGGCGTGGGCGGGTCGCTAGTTAACTTATATTTTCCGATGTATTAATTTTTTACTTGTAAGTGAAGATTTTAGATCAACATTTATTCCATTAAAGGCAAAATTAACCGAAAATTCCTTATAGTTTATAGGCCTCAATAACGGCAATCTCAGTAATCCATCTATCAGTGACACTTAGTTTAATTTACTGTCGCAGTATCAACCTGAACTCGCGTTCTAGATAAACCATGAAAGATAACTGCCTGTCAAATTGGTTGCTTCCCCTCCCCATCAGTCTTAAGATTTTGTCCTCTTAATAGTAACAGACATCTGCAACTTAAACCTTAATTTAAGAAACTCATGTAGGTATCATTCAGCATTTAAAGTCACTCTTCCTTACGTCCCCTCTGTTCCATAATACCGGTATTATTATTATTCTTCGCGATTCCATTGTTTCGGGGATTGAAGCAAATAGAAAAGGATTATTCATTCATTCAACGTTTGGCATCAAAAGGCTGCTTTTAAAGTTACAAGGAGGCTTTCATGCGATGAGTCTTGATAAATAACTGTGAATGCGCGCGATCTTGATTTATGAGGCTTTTGAGGGGATCTGTTCGCTGTTTCAAATATGGTTGCATTGTTTAGTACAGATTTATAATATCTACGAAAAAGTTTTGTGGTATGGATGATGATTTCTGCCTATTAAACAGATGTAATAAAGTTTACGTTTTTAGATTTACTTCTATATGGTATTGTCAGTTGTGGGCTAATATTATTTTGTTAACAAAATATGTAGATGGTTTAAAAAATTGGTAAGAACGAGCACATAACGTATTTACGTATAAGGAAAGTTGCATTATTTTAAAGGACACCATGCTTCAGTTAGATTTAAAAAGAAAGATTGACAATTAAATAACTTAAGATATTATCTAGTCATGTAAGGTTTCTTGCATTTATTTAACTGAACAGTAATTGCAATTTAGAGTTGTAGCAATAAACAAGAAGTCCCTTAATGTTCGACTAACGAGTTAGTGAGACGGTAACTGATCTCACTGTGTATACAGTATGATATAATATCCTTAAATTTTTACAAACTTTTTTAAACATTTAAGCTAGCAACTTTTATGAAATAAAAACAGATAGGTGTTTATAGTCAGAAAAAACGCTGCTTGCATGAACTATAAAGTAAGTCAAGTTAAATTTGTATAAAGGTAATTAAAAGGTAAATAAAAATAAAAATTATTATATTACCTAATTGTCTATTGAACTTATAAGAAATATAATTTCCTTTAAAATATTATTTGCCTGTAAGAAAGTACTCTGATTAATTCGTTTTCAAATCACCCTGTATAACATGATCGTAGTTCAAAGATGCTCCAATTAATTTCAAAATGCAAATTCAATTTAATAATCATATTTAAACGACTAGCTATCATAAATACTGATAAGAAGTTCTGTCCATAATTGGAAATGAGAAGTCAACTTTAAATGGTTCCTTTTTAGGTGACATTTTGTTCATTTTTAATAGATATATTTATTTTATAATTTTGAATGAAATAAATTAATTCAACCTTAAAAATGAATTTAGGATGACCTAAAAAATAATGTTGTTCCTAAAATAGAAGTTCAGTTACTTTAATAGGTATACCTAACCAATTGATGGCAAATTGATCACCTTAATAAAAAATAATTATTATTATTTGGAAATACAATATTTCAGCAAGTAATTGAACAAGGATCCGAAATATGTGGCACCAAAATTTTATGAACAGTGGGTTGAACTAAATTGAATTAATAGTTCATGGAATTATTACTGGTCAGTTTCAAACAATTTTATATAATATCGGCCTGGTATATGTAAACAATTAACAAATATTAATAATGAAACAAAATATTAATCAATATATTTCGTCTTGTTAATGTAGAACTTTATTTGTTTTTGTGGATACAGTTACTCGAAAAAACAAGTAATATTTTAGGCTGTTACTACTACGCTCGCTATACTCGCTCTACTCGCGTTAAGGAACACACTTTCCATTACTTCAATGATTTTTGAGAGACAATGCTATTTATTAGGTTACAGATACAGATCTACAATTTTAATGTTACAATTAATAATTTCGCTTCTTGGGAATATTTTTTTAAATAATAATATTGTAGTTTACCTACTTATATTTATTTCATGACAGTTGCAGACAAAGATTGCTTGCATTAGTAATAGTGACGTGCTATCATATGTCTTATAATAACAACGTTTTTAAATATCTAATTTTAACGCGTAGTTAAGACAAACTGTGCCAATGCTCCTTTTTTATGATATAGGGAGCAAACGAGCATGCGGGTCACCTGATGGTAAGTGATCACCGCCGCCCATGACTACCCGCAACACTGTGGGTGTTGGGGGTGTGTTGCTGAGCCTTTGAGAAAATTGGACACTGGATACCGCACTCACCGAACGAAACGCAGGAACATCGTCCCTACTACACGTCGGTTTTCTGTCAGTCCAGTAATCGCTGCAGACAGAGCCTACAGCTAGACTAGAGTCTACTTGTAAAAACTCCTCCTCCACTGGTTACACTCTCCTTGTCACGATGTCTCATTAGGTTGGGGCCACAAACCGAGCGTTACAAACCCGTTGCTATGCAATCACACTCGACAATTCCGATCGTTGCCAAATTCATTATTTCACTTCCCGCGAATTAATCTTACGAATAGCTTCCGAGACACAAAAACTCCGCTATAACGCCTACATTCGCCATTATATCCCGAAATACCCCCAAATTGGCAATTTGGTGGAAATTTCCTTCCGTTTGCATAGTTTAATAAGTAACACGCTCGTTTGTATGGCGTGAAATGAGTTTGTGTGGATGAATTGATGTCATTTTTTATATGGGGGTGTGAAGATGTTGAGATTACGGCGCCCTCGACATAAAGTGGGGGGGGGCTTCCCTCACTAATTGGCCTAAATGACTGGAAAACGACGCATGAAGAACGAAGAGTTCAAAAAGAAAACATTAGTCTACTACTGTTAGATTTTCCTGATGACCTTGGAAAAGCTAATAAAAACGTTTACGTGGAATTGTACGTTTATTTTCAACAACGAAAAAGTGTGTATCAATCGGCAGAGTTTCAGCTGAAGTTTTTTACAGATTAAATTTAAAATTATTAAATATTCCAAGAAATGGTGAAATCATAAATAAACCTTTTCTCTTTATAATAAACGCATAGGAGTATCAAGAAAATATAAACAAACATTTTTTTACATAAAGTCACCAACAATCCTACATAGTCGGTGTATCGATCTACAGTAATTAATAAAACAGAGCTCGTATTGATTTCCAATTATCTCGTAATCCCATAATTACTCTTCGCTTGTTATAAATGGTTCGAAAACAGGATTATTATGAAACAAAATATCCACACAGCCGCCGCAACTTTTATACCGAAAAAAAAACAAGTTGATATTTATCAGTAAGCACATTTCCATATAAAAATTTATTTTTTCGTAGCAATATTGGTAATCCATAACGAAGCTTAAAAAGCCTTTTAAAATCTTTACAAAATGAGAACAAAACTTTTTCTTTTTGTCTGTTTATTTTGGCGATACAGTAATACACAAATTAAACCTTAGAAGTGATAAGTTTCAGATACCTTCCTCGTAGTAACAATACTCGTAGATATAAGCAGAATATGAGTCATAAAAAGATAATAACAGTTGTATACAGCGTGTCTTGAATAAGTATAACACGTTGTAGATATTACGGATAACAATATTCCGACCTATTTCATCATTACGGTTTCCCCAAGTGGAAATGACTAGAGAAACTCAGATAACACATAAAATAGATATAAAAACAAGGAAATACCACTAAAACTTGGCAATGATAGCCTTTTAGATTTTCTAACATCCCTTTTATCAACGAAATTGTGTTAGTTTTGGGGGAAAATAGTTTTCGGAAGAATAAACAAGTTTTGAAACAATGAGGCGCGTTTCATTGTGGCCGAAACATATCAAAAAGTTTGGGACATAACAGGACATGTCCGGTTGGAACCGGAATGTTGGTGGAACTTTTATTACCTTTATTCTACCTTCGTACCGTTCTGGTAGAGTTGGTCTTCAAAATTATGGATGGAGTTGTGGATTTTATTTAGAGTTTTCGTTGAACAACAAGGTTTAAGGATAGTAGTTAAAAAAGTGATTGTATAGAAACAAAAAAAGATAAAAAGTTTTTTTAGAGTGAAATCCTACAGAACGGACTTCCTATACAGATATTGCTAATCTTAACCTAACATTTCTACGTGGGCATTTACAACTGAATGATGTACTTATTATTAAAATTTACTGTATTTTAACTTTTATTTTATTTTATTGTATTTAAACATTTACCAAAATCCCCTTTTTCCTGCGGCATCCACCGCTATATGTTCCCGGAGTTTCCAACTTCGAAGGTTTGTGTGTTAGAATGTCCTGTACGGTCTATACCCCGCGGGACATTTCCACCAAATAGCTTCTTTAACTGCCGCCGGTAGTTACAGTCAATGCGATTGAAACTTATAAACCGATTTCTCGGACCACGAGGACGGTGGTAGACTATGGAGATTTAAGGTGAGTATTGGCGAGATGTTTGGCGTGTTTGGAGTGTAAGAAAATTTGTTTGTGGTTATTTTTCTCATCCTCTGTGCAGCGGTATACCTATATACCGGTAGCGGATGGTTCCGGGGTCGATCCCCGGGTCGGGCCAATTTTTTAGAAAAGGTTTTTCGATATTGGCTCGTGTCTGGGTGTAACTAGGTTCTCCCATAGTCCATGTTAGCACCTATAACACAAAGTGCTTACTGCAACTTACTTTAGGGCCTCATAATTGGTGTGTTAGTCTGGAGATTTATTGTTATTATTATCATTATTTTGGTGTGTAAGTATATGTCACCACGCTGTTTGCTTTCTTTCATGTTAGTTGAGCGTCATGTGTGGCACAATTTGAGAGATGTAAACTTAATTAAATTCAATATTTATATCTAAATAATATTTGAAACAAAGCAATGTTTTGTTTCTTACAGCGCCTTCGATTTCTGTTCAAATTTATAAATACTTTATTTACTGAGTGTGCGACAAATAATTCTACGAGTAAATGGCATTTGACAACTAAATAGTCCTGTCACGGGAACCAAATCCTAAATTCTGTAAGTATTCTGTAAGTTTTAGCGCTACAGTAATCATCAAAAACGTCACATCCAGTAAATACAGAACCTTCAAGTACTCCTTTATCTGTGTTAAACTGTGGAAATATTCATGAAGTGTGTGTTCAACACGGTATTACTGGGCCGTGGTGTTTTTAATTGATGATCGCAGCACGAGACAGAAATTAATGAGTTTCACTCCAAGTAACGACTCACACATCGATTGTGGGGTTTTGAAGAATATGACGTAACGCGGTGTTTGAAGGTTGATTTTGTTGTTTTAGTAGGAATTTTTGGAAGAGTTAATTCTTGTTTTATTTTTTGCTATATCTAATTTCTACATGTTGGGCGTCTAACGCATTGTTTTCATTTTTTTTTTTAATTTATTTAAGCGGACCTTAAAAAATACCAAAGGTTAAAAACCTATTGCTAAAACTTTGCTATCCGTCCGTCCGTATGTCTGCCATCAGGCTGCAATTCATAAAGGCATAAAATGATGTATTTGCTACTATCACAACAAATACCTTTTGTCACCTTCACATTTGCCACTACGGGTTTTATTTGCTGCTTTTATAGAAAATGGTACGGAGCCCTTAGTCCCCGAGTCCAACTCGCAATTTCTCGCTTTTTTATTAAACCCGTGTCCCAATACCTTACAAATACACCAGGTATCCATTTAGTAATAACCTTTGTTTCCTTTGGGATCGGAAGGTTTTCACTGGAATGGCATGCTTTGATGCCTCACGCATTACTGTATTACAGGCCGGGTCGGACACGGGTCAGCTGGCCGATGTCTCTAATGCGAAGACTTGCGGGGAATTTGAAGTTTATACAATTGAAGATGGTTACGGCTGACCAGAAATAAAGGAAGAAAATATTGCTAGGGAAAAAAATGATATTGGGTCCTTGAAAGATAGACTGACATAGGTTACTAAATATAAACTACACGAGGCGTAATCTTATTACCCCCAGTTAGAAATAGTCTACGTCGATATTAATTCTTCTACTCAGAACTTTCGAACCGCACTTCCTTAAATTCAACTCCTATAAATATCCCTAATTCGATTCTGAAGAAGATCTCAGCTTCCCCTAAAACAATATTCAATTGATTTTACCTATTAAAACGGGACTGTGTCCAAACTGCATTATCTATTAAACAAAGCCCAGCTCAGAGAATTTCTTAGTAAAATCTTTAGTCAATTTAGAGAGAAAATTGGTTTCCAGCGACCCTTAGACAAAACAAACATTAAACATTAGAGGAGGTTGATCCAATGAGGCTGTAAGGTTTGAACCGGTAAATAGAAAAGGACAAAGATATCGCGCTGTCTCAGTTTAATACTTAAAGATATTTGCAACAATTGTGTAAAAACCAATGATGGTAAACTGAATATAATGTACGATTCATAGTTTAATAAGATATGCGCAAGAAATTAAAATATTATATTAAACGGATAAGCTAACTTATACAATATATAAGAATTAATTCTTAAAATTAAACATTGCAGCTTTCGTAGATACAAAAAGAAAAAAAAATGCTTATTCATTGTGAAAAACCATGTCAGTATTAAGTCGTAGTCAAGTTAACATATAAACGAATATTAGAGGAATAATATATTGTAAAAAATACTGTTCCATAGTTTTATATCAATGTTATTGAAATCCGTAACTCACACAAAATTACCAATACGGGGCCCTTCGTAATCTCCTTGGGTCCGAATAAAGCCAGAATAGTTTATAGAATAAAAAATATTTACAACATTCTGATGGTTAACTAATTCAGCTTTTTTGAATACATTAATTGATTACTTTAATATTTATAATTGAAATCTTAATTTTTGATATAAAACGAAGTACTTTAGCAAACTTATCGTGTTTTGTCTCAAAATATGATCATTATGTATCCAGTTTTGATTATTTAGGTGATACCAAATTAGGTAATGCCTACACAAAAACAAAATATTCTTAGACCTTTGACTGTACTATTTAAGTGCGGTCAAGATTGTAAATATTTCTCGGTGTAGTCATTTAAAACAATGTTTAAATATACCTACGTAAATAACGTGTTTTTCTTAGATTAATTCTGTTACCTTGTTAACAAAGACAATTTATAATCAAGTTATTTTTTTACGTTCTATGTAAAGCAGGCTTTTCCTCAAATATAATAAAAAAATAAAATATCAAATATAACCTAAAAAGGTTTCTTGTTACCTACGTGACACCGACAATGGATGGACTATGAAAGAAGACGGTTTTGATATCTTAATAATAGGAATACGACGAAACACATAGTCATCCTACAAGGGACACGAAAATGGCCTGTGTGATACACTTTCATCAAAAAAATATATACATGCTTAAAAAAATGCTATTAAGATACGGAAGTGAATACTGGAAAGTAAGTTTTTAATATATAAAGTACCTAGATGTTAGTGAATGACGTTAAATGTTTTTTTTTGTTTATTATTTGAAATTGACGTAACTAAGATACTACTAAGTAATACGTTGTTTACTAAAACTACTACTACTAATGAGATACCATTAACCAACCTAATTTTTTTCCATGCAAAACATTAACACCCAAAACCAATCATCAAAATACGTTGAAAATTGTCAGTAGGAAGCTAACTCGGTGTTCTGTTTGTGAGTTGGTAATTCCTAAACCACGGAGCCTTCAGTCCGCCGACTGGTCGGGACATAAATCCATCACGGCGGGTGACAAGTCACGTCCGAGCCACGTCCGAGCTTTGAGGCGATGGCTGAACGTTTTCTATAGCTATAGTCAATGGGTAACCTAACCGCATTTTCTTTAGACTTTTATTTGAGAAAAATAGACCATATTTTATCAGGTTTTTAAAATTGCTGATGAAAAAGCCTTAATACGATTGCTGTTATTATGGTCATGTGTAATTAGTAATGAGTATAATCTTACAGGCTCTATTTAACTACTTTTGCTGGATTATGGGATGGCATCCTCCGTATTAGTGAAAAAGTTCCTTGTAGGTAATTTTTTATACAATAAAAGATGCTTGTTAATTTAAAGCTTAGCAGTTAATGTATTTTGTTAGATGGTCAGGATAAACGGGGTAGTTACTAGTTCTGAGACTGAAAATCTAAAGTATTTAGAGTTGAAGACATTTCTATATCTTTAGGCGTAGATAGCTGCCTAATGTCAAGACAACCAGGACCAACTGCTAGATCTCATGTTTGCACCGAGCCCCATATGTGTGTGATACGTTTTCAATGTTGCCGTCATCGTCTGCGCAAGACGTTAGTTTAATTGGTAGTTTATCTTGATGAATACGAAATTACGCACTGTGATGTCATAAAGTTGCAGTTTGTTTATCAAAATTATGTTACCTTAAGAGTTACTTGAAAAAAATAAAACATACAAGTGATATGGAATGCGTAACTTCATTACATAGTATAATTCCAAGTCGCTAATTGTGTCATTTTGTATGTTTGGCCGCTAACTCCTCCTTAACCAGTTGAGGGATTTTAATGCGGTTTTCACCATCCTTTAGTATTTTTTTCATTTAAATTTGTAAATAAGGAACAATTGGAAAAAGTTTTTTTAAGTTAGCAAAAATTTAATGTTTTCGTGAGCACGTCGGCCAAAATTACACCATTGCAAAGCGTGGGCGGGTCGCTAGTATATAATAAAAATGTGTTTTGAGATTTTTTTGGGTCCCTTTAAAGAGAATTTCCACGAACAAAGACAGTTACTTAATTGAAACTATAATTTCAATTCGTATCTACAAAATTAAGTTTTTTCTCCGAAGGAATTAATTTCATCGCAGTTAATAACTTATCAGTTATTCATTTAACAAATAATAAATATGTAAAAATGTTGGTATTTTGGGAAAATCTAATATTTTTATGTTTATTGCTGAACCACATAAAGTTGTCAAAGAATTCATTTAACTTTCGTATGTAGTCTATAATCTAGACTGTGACGAAAAAACTTTTAACCCTGGCTCATTCCGTAATTCCTACATAAAACCTCAACGGACCCTTGAAGCTGGTAGCTAATAAATCTGTCTGCTAACAGTGCCTCGCAATCGTTATGGAGTGAATCATTTATCCGAGTACCTACGCCAATGAAAAAGGGAAATTTGAATCTGTTCTCTCCCCTAGTTGATTGGCATACCGATGGTCTGTGAATACCGGTAATATAGGAAATCAGCCGCCCTATTTCATGAACCTGTCGCCTATCAAACAGACATTTCTGTAGGGTTTTTAGTCATTTTTTTGTTTTTGATGGACAAACCATAAAATACATAAATAAATAATTTTATTGTATATTCTTGATTTTCAAGTTTTTAAGAATTGTAATTTTTAACTTTATAACAGAAGAACTATATATTTTCTAATCTTAAATAATGTAAATAGCTATAAAATTTAAGTCGCAATTTAAAACTACAACAACATTGCGTCAAATTCAAAATTTCAATAGTGAAGGTACTATTTTATATTTTTGTGTACTATCTAAAGGTAAGCTATATAAAAAGTTTATTATTTAAAAATACAAACTATGCAAAAGGTGCCAGATCTTTTCGTAGTTAATTTGTTGGACAAATCTACCGATCCCCTCAATATAGTTAGGGGTCATTATTGGATTACCCTTCGTTTTCCGGCTGTGAAAATTGAGGGGGAATTTTAATTCTACTGATAATTAACTTGATGGCATATGCCTACTTCAAAAAACATATTGAATATTGAATTTTTTATGCTACACTTTTAGATCATTCTGAAGTTATTGCTTATTAATAGACTAAATAATACGAACTTATATGAAATTGAAGTTGCGTGGTTTATATTAAGGCCCCGATTCGGCTAAAAAAACATTTATTACATAATTGTGAAGTCATTGAATCTAGTTTTCAAATTCGAGGCCCTGATCACTTATGTTCGAATATTCTGTCCTAAAACGGTTCCTTTTTTCTTCCTCTCCTAAGCTTGTAAACTCTTCCATTTTCAACTCTTTCAACGGTTATTCCCAATAGACGGAAACGTTTTAAACTCACAAACATAATGCAGTAGGAAGTATTTCTTGTGAGGTAGCGTCTAGGGACGTACTAAGCGGTTTTTGATGTTCCCGGTCCACTGGTCTATAGCCACTGCCTTATTACAATGTTTTATAGAAAATTGTAAAGTGGTCGGGCTATTTTAAGAGGTTATTTATTATTATAAGTTCATGTGACTCTCATACACGGAATGAAAAGAGTTTTTATAGATCCTTATGTTTTTTTTTACAATATTACCAGTATGCTAACTTGAGAGCTTATTAAAAGGTCAAGTAATATTTTGGGTATTTTTGTAATTTTATTTTAATACCATATTTTTTGGATGTCCATAATGTTTCATATTCGATATAAAACTCTCAAAAAAAGATTACCTTAACACATAACACAGAATAACAAGCACACACATTTTAAGAATGATTCTAGCAAAAATGGAATAAACTATTTTTATAACAAACAGCCGTGCACAAAACCTTGTTAAATATATGGTTATTATGCTTTTTTTTCTCAATATTTAAATTCATCTATACTTTTCATATACTATATATGTATGGTCTCATGTCATACTATTCAAGTCGAGAGCCACTCTAAAATCAAGTACCTACATTGAGAACCTACTTGGTATTTAGCATGTTAGCAAGCTAAGACATAGTGCACCAAACTTTCTCCGAGACAATACAAAATCATAAACCGAAAACTAACTCTGGCGCAACGAAAACTTTGTCCTTCAGTTCGGCTATGTATTTGGGCTGAAAACTGTATGTGAACACATTCTACAGCATACGTAGAACTTCAGTTAAAACTAAGCACAACAAAGTTAGGTTTAAGTCCGGTAACTTAAGCAGGCTCAGACCGCTAAACATGAGAAATTAAAATACAAAATTGATTTATATTAGTTCCGGACACTACACTAAAAGTCGAACTTGGTTAAGTATATTATGACTTTAATACTAGGTAAAAAAAATTTAGGCTACGTTAAAAACAAGCAATGACGTCAATTATCCGGATGTTATTTTAGGAAGCATGTGACGTCATTCACACGCATCACATACACATGAAAATTAACCTTAGTCAAGTTCTGAGTTGTTATTGTAGGTCCAGTCAGTAATTGTTACTACTTTCATATTGGATGATGGATGGAACTGCTGAACATATGTCTCTGTGTCAAACTGCACAAAATTGAAATAAATTTCCACAACCATCTGATAGAGATTAAACTTATACCTATTATTTGTAATTTCTATTTCTACACATGTTATAAATACGAAAGTGACTCTGTCAGAACCTTTTACAAGCCTAAACAACAGGACCGATTTTAATGAAATTTATTTTTTAAGAAAGACTAGACCTTGAAAAAGAGAGGCTTCCTTTAAACGTAAAACAAAACAAAATGGTTTGAAATAGGCGATGAAAATTTAATTTAATGGAAGTCTAAATTTATTTCATTAATTAAATTGGCAAAGTTGCCGTATGTGAAGCTGTGAGCGATAAACTACATATTATACTAAACAGCACTTACCTTTTATTTGACCCATTTCTAAACTGTATTAAACTGGTGTTGTCAGTAAATCAATTTGATCAATCCGGGTAAGGTTTCTGGTTACCAATTGTATCTGCATTAATTTGATTTTGTCTCTTCACTTATTGGAATTCGCTTTTTTCCTTAGATCTAAAGATTCTTTTGAAACTTCTTTTTCTGTCAATTGGTGTACGTACCCAACTGCCACGATAGAACGATAGAGAACATAAAAAACAAAACCTTAGGTAGTTTTACTATAACCTCAAAAACCTATGTCTTAAGTCCAATAACTGGCTTCCATCCAAAGTCTAAAAGATCATGAACCGAACTACAAATACCTCACATTGGTTACGCTCAACTTTAAGTCGCGTCTTAGAATACGGATTAGGAAGTCAAATTTGGAGCCGAAGCACTTTGTAGTACATACTTACTGAACTTTACCCATTATAAGTGCTTAGCGCAATCGAGCATTAATCTTGAGAATGGCCTTTATAGCTTATAATATTTTAAGTAGATGCTTGATACTCGGAATAATGGAGCAAAATGAAGTTAGGGTGGAAATTGATTTTGAATAGGTATCGGCTAAATGGGAAAGTTGTTTTAAGTGTGTTTCTAAATTTCGTGTAATGTATCTTTGGAGTTCTGTCTTCGTTTTTGTCATGATATGAAAATTATCTAAAGATTGAATGTTCAAGTTTTATTTCGAAAGATGAGATAATTTGGTTCCGGATCCATTCTACATTCCATTTATTCCACTTCTGGAAATATAAAAAAACCCTATAAGTAGATTTCTATATAATCTGTAAGAGTTGGCAAATCTGTACTCCTGTCTTTACTTTTCTTATCCGTCTATACAAGTAGGTATGTAAGTACAACTGCCTCTAACAGATTTTAAAGCTTTTGTACCTTGACTACTGCCACTTCAGTCTGAAGAGGTATTTCTGCTTAATTCTTCTGTTCACAAAGATCCTTGTTCGTGATTCGATATTAATATTTCTGGCACTCATTTTAATTCTAAGAGTACACACTCTATTTAAATATCTCAAGGCCAATAGAGCAAAAAACAAAATATTTGAAGCATACTTTACACCGATTTTACTATGTTTGTATCAGTGGATAATAATTTGCTTTCAGGCTATTGTTAATTTGCGGTAAGATAAGTTCACATTTTATAATTTTGGTTAGTTTCCCTTATTTGTTTACATTAACAGATGAGTGCGATACATAATAACTGTCTAAGAGTCGAAAATACGTCTATAAAGTTATCAATCCGTTTTTAATATATTTACAACTTCACGTCTCATGTCTTAAGGATATATCAAATTTGGGATCATCGAAAATGTTCTTTGTGAAAGTTCTCAAATTACTAAGTTCCTTTTGTGATGGAAAATAAGATACTGTTGAATCTGAACTTGTTACTGTTGTAGTCTGAGCTCATTTATACATTTCAAAAGACTACCTACCTACATTATGTTTTTGACTTGATACTTAAATGACCTCTAATTAGAGTACCTAAGTACTTTCTACATATAATAACACTTCGTTATCTACAAGGCAATCTACTTACTAAAGTCAGATTTCAATAGCTGGGGGCATTTTTTTTATGATATAGGGAGCAAACGAGCATGCAGGTCACCTGATGGTAAGTGATCACCGCCGCCCATGACTCCCCGCAACACTGTGGGTGTTGGGGGTGTGTTGCTGAGCCTTTGAGAAAATTGGGCACCGGATACCGCACTCACCGAACGAAACGCAAGAACATCGTCCCTACTTCACATCGGTTTTCTGTGCGACGGTGGTATTTCACCGGTCGAGTCAGCCCAGTAATCGCTGCAGACAGAGCCTACAGCTAGACTCTACTACTCGTAATGACTGCTAGTCCAGTTTAGTCTCTAAAATACATAGCCTTTCCCCGATTGCAACGCTGGAAGTTTCCTTACTTTACATAATCATATTTTCCATCATCAAAGCTCAATAACTCCAAAGAAAAATCCAATAAACCAAACAGTTAGCAATTAACAAACCAATCACTGATAAAACCAATTTAAAATTCAAACTCCATCAGTATTATTTGTCCTTTATTACCAACGTAGATCTGTATATATCCGCCCTCTTAAATGTAAATCAATTAGAAAATGAACAAATCTGATGAATTCCATAAATTATTGGATCCAGACTGCGACATCAAACAATATGATGGGAGTTATTGAAATTCGTGGGAAGAAGGCTGTTTGGTGGTTGTAGGGCCAGAGACGCGGCGGACTCGTTCACGGGCGGACGATGTGGTCACAGTATTTTATTACTTCTTTAAAGCTTTTGAAAATATAATTGAAATTTTTATGTTGCAGCTAAAGCTGGAGATTTATTTATTTATAAAGTAGGTCCTAAGACAGCATGAATGATTGTGTCACTTTACTGGGGTTAATCGTTAGTGATATAATTTTATACGTCATAGGAGAATGACGGTCGGAAAGGAATAGGTGATTTTTAAAGATAATGAAGAATTATTCGATTCAAATTTGAGGTAATCAAATGAAAATAAAGTAAAACAAACTGCACTTTCTGATAAATATTTTTTTATTTTCTTTTGATAATATTATTTTTAATTTTATCTTTATATTTTTTTTTGTCATAATAATATTCCTGTAACTTGTAATCCTTTGGTTTATTAGCAAACCAGTGGCCGCCCGCGACTCCATTCGCTTGGAAGTCGTTTTCCCGTGAGAATGAGTGGTTTTCCCGCGGTAAAGGAACCCTATGTGTTATTCTGATGTATAACCTATATTACTGCAAAGTTTCATCTAAATCCGACCAGTCGTTTTAACGTGAAAGAGTAACAAACATCCATCTTCATCATCACAAACTTTCACGTGTATAATAGTTAGTGGGATTATCTGATATTTCCTGTATAGATACCTAAAGATCTTTAAACAGTCGTAGTCCTTACAAATATATTTGTCAGTAATATCCGATAAAATACTGATCTAAAACCACCACGTTTAAAAAAAACAGGTTTATTTAAATGCACCAACGAATCGCCGTCACACACACCACACCTCAAATCGACCTGCTATGAGATAATAAAATTTAAAAGCGCAAACTTGGCAGCGAGGTTCTCGAATGAAAAGTGATTTGCCTAATCCACTTCTCAATTTTCCAAGCCACTGGTTCCTTGGAATCTGTCACTCTGACCTGCAAATAACTCTTTCTCTCGAGTCTTGTCTCTCTTTCTCTGGAGTTTTGTCTCTCTTTTTCTTGAGTCGTAGAGTTTGACAACTTGGTAAAATACAATTGTACAAAATTATACTTTTTCTGATCCCACGCCTTTTACTGATTATCGTTTTAGTGTAGTTATTTATTTAGGGCTGCGTGGGTGGTTTTAGCTTCTGTAATTTCATTTAAGGTTATTGCTTAGTAATTGAGTATTAATGTAGTTAGGGTGCTTTTTGGTTGATTCTTGAAATAGTGAGCTTAGCACGCAGGTTTAAAGTGAAATCTACTTAATTAAACTTTAAGTATATCATATGAACAAAAAAAATATGGACAGTTTTTTTTTAAATAAGTAAACATTAAAAAGGGTTTGCTAATATTCATACACAATAATAAAAGATTCCTCAGAGCTATTTATTCTCGACAGATATTCCGTATTTACAACAAGGCAAACATCACCCCAACACATATTGTGGTGACTCGGTTAATATATCACAACACCGACTATAAATATGGAAACAAAGGAAAATAACAAATAAATTCACGTTCAAAATAAAATAGAAATGTGCGCAGACAACAGCATGAAACTGTAAAGAAACATTGGTGCCCCAATATAAATAATTGAAATATTCAATCGTGAAGTTTCCATCAAAAATTTACAGAAAAGTTTGGAAAAAACTAAGAACCTCTTTTTAACAAGAAAGAATATTAGTCTCAACATATTAATCGATATCAAATGTCTGTGACTTAATATGGTAACCATTGTTCTTTAATTAAATGATCATAATATCTATATAAGCATCGATTTTACACAATAATAATGCCATCATCCCCGATATTAACGCATTTGTTGCTCGTAATGACAAATATGGCGTGTTCCATAAACATTGTCGCCCATTGTCTCCCAAATTCGTGTCATTAATCATTTTTATATCAGTAATTAATATTACGATTTAAGGAGCGTTTTGGTGAAAATATTGAGAAAGTCTGAGAAGATTAGTGGCGGCATCTTTTCGGGGTTATTAATGAAAAAGCATTATGTTGATGGGCCGCCATTTTGATTCCAATTTGCGCGGTTTTACGAAGACATTTTGATCAATGATTTTGACAGTTGTATACAGTAGATTAAAAATACCCTATTGCATAATAAAAGCATCTTGTTCGTTTATATTATCAATATTAAACACCTTCGCAATTACTTTAAAAAAAAACACAGGCTTATCAATCTTAATCCAAACTTTGTTTTTTATTAATGGACCCAGTAAATTTTGGAGCATCTCAATATTTCTCGCGTAATAATTAACACGAAATACAAATCCTTCATTTCCTTTGTTTGGTTGAAAAATCTTGCGGCGTTCCACAAGGTAGCGTCCCCGGCCCTCATTCTTTTTGGTCACGCTTTGTTCTCTAAAAATAAGGCTACGTGTAAAATGATAAAAAGGGAACGAAATTTCGTAAAGTTAATTTAGCGGTCGGTTAGCATAAATCTTGGAAATATACGAAATTACAAGGTTTATTTTTTATTGTTCTCGGTTTTACGGTTCTTGAATTTTGTGTTTCTTTTTGTGAAAGTTATATTCTGTTATATTTAGCGACGGATAAGGTTGTTATAATAACCCTTATTTGTTTATTTTTGCTTATTTGAACTTTGACGTTTTAAAATGGACAATTTTTTTATATTTACCAACACCAATTAAAAATGTATATAAGTAGGTATTACCTAAAAATTGCTTTTCGTTTTTGAGTTTACATGAAGGTAGAATCCACAAAAATCTTTATAAAATCAGAGGCCACATTGTGTAATTCTCGCCGCCTCAAAGGGTGAAATAAATTCTCTTGTTTTTTTGCCTTCCCTATGTTATTCAGCTGAATGTGATTCGGAAACCTGTTAATTCCGACATGGATAAATAATTATATGGTTGTGGAAATAGCGGTCTGCTATTTCGTTTGTCGAACAAGCTCTTATTTTATCTACTAAGTTTCCTTTATGAGTGAAGAACGAAGTATGGTTTAATACAATGATAGAAAGTGGCTTGGGTAAAGGTTAATTGGTGATGGTATAGATTAAGAATAAATAATAATTAATAAACTCTTTTTTTAGAGAAGAGACAGCAAACGAGCAAGCGTTTCACCTAATTTTAATAACTTGTGTTCTTTGCCTTTGTAAGCCAAATAGAATTTTAGTT
This sequence comes from Emmelina monodactyla, assembly GCA_916618145.1. Lineage (NCBI taxonomy): Eukaryota > Metazoa > Arthropoda > Insecta > Lepidoptera > Pterophoridae > Emmelina > Emmelina monodactyla. The sequence continues at coordinate 9,723,213 of OU745314.1, read as the reverse complement.
TTTTAAGATTTACACTTTCACGACATACTGTTTTGTCCAATTTAAACACGCAGTGATAAGAAAAGGTAGCCTATTTTGTATACTGTTGTTATGTGTTCGTTCTACGTTTTTAAAATTAAGCTTGAATTTACACTTTTAACTTTGTTGGGTTTCCTTAGTAATTGAGTGGTGCTCATCCTATATTGAAGATCAATAGATTTATGCTATTAAATATAATATGTATGTTCTGGTAACATAATCCTTTTGATGTGTGTTCGAATTACCCTGAAGTCAGCCAAGTGTTAACTCTGTATTAAATATCATCTAGATTTTGAGGTAATTACGCTGTCAAAAGGAATAGGTTTCCAAATAGTGTGATAACTCGGTTTGAAATCTTAGTATAAGGTTGGTTCCGAGGTTTTAAAGTCAAAGAGTTACGAAAATCCACAATTATGATACTTCCACATTTGCTGGGTTATCTACTTAGCAGAAAATACAATTTAGGTGTGAGATAGATGGGTACTCTGACCCCCTATCTTTTAACAGACGAAAAACATCTTAGATTCGATAAATTTCATCTCCGGAACTAAATAGTTGAAGCCTATCGTTATTAGAACAAATGATCGCCCCGAATGATAAACGAGTGGCGACCGGCCGAGTGGGATCGGGTGTGACTTGGTGCGATCGGGTGTGATTTGGTGCGATCGGGTAAGATGGGGTGGATTCGGGTGGCAGATGACCCCCCACCCTATAAATACTTACAAAAGACCCTGAAGGTTAAGCGTATCCAAAACAACGCGGAATTATATCGCGATACAAGGTACTCGTAACGCGTTATTGACTTAAGTATCGCATGACGCAGTATCACTTTTAAGTGTATAATTGTGTGCGATATAGTCCTATAAGAAATGAGAGGATGATACACCGACACTGATAAATAGACCTGGTTTAGATAAAATGAGACTTAGCCGTCGATTTAGTGGACCACCACTTGTCAGATATTCATAAGTGGAAAAATATAGAAATATACCTATATAGATTAAATAATACGGCAGGTAGGTACTTGCAAATCAACCCAAGAATCAAGAGAGTAATGATGAACACTCCACTCACCTCCGAACACTCCCACGTCACCCGGGGGTGCTGCAGCAGCTTCCAAAGTCCTGATCCTTGGTATGCCAAGGTTATGAACGTCACAGTCCTGGTAATTCACAAGTCCACAAATTGGATAACGTATCCTTTACACTGGGATTGAACGTCAATACACCAGCGGAGTCCCGAAACGCGCGTGGTATCCTTTATTCGACCACAGAAAATGGCGTCACGGCATCGAACAGAAAGACACAGGTTGCCTTCGCAGCGTCTAATGAGCAACTGACAGCTGAACCGGCCCGAGCGCGGTTCGTGTCAAAGATGGGTAGAGAGAACATACAAACTACCCTCATGATCGTTAGAAATCATTGCAAGTACCGTACAAATTGTATACATAAAATTTAAAAGAAGTTATTAAATATAATTCGAAAAGCTTTAAATTGGGCAAGTTCTATAGAAAAATAAGGTTTTTATAAATATCATCTACTGGTTTGGAGGAATACCTAATTGTGCCTACATAGTGAGAACGTTATTATTATGATTTGCACTAGGAATTTTAGAACCTTTTTTCGCATATTGCTTAGTGTACTTCAAGATAGTTAATCTTTTTTAAAAGTTCAAATTATAAAGGCTATAAGAATAAAATACGTTTCTTTTTTCATAAAAACCATCCATATATTTACATTTACAAAATATTTACATATTTACACATTATATAATGACGCTAGTGTAATAATTGATTATTTTTTTATATAATTTATTTACATTAGATCAAGGAAACTGCGCCCTAAATAAAACAAATTAATTAAGAAATTTAAAGATATGTTATACTTTCCAGTGTTATGTTTTAATAAATAAAAGACAAAACAAATAGTAGAGTTATAAATGCTAAACTTTTTATCAAAAAATTCTGGACACAAAACCATAAATATACAAATATGTAAGGCTATATAAGTTAAGTAAATATTTTTAGGAACGTTACGTATACATATTAATTATTGGATTTAAAATATGTAAGCATTTAAGAAATAAATGAGAAAATAAGAAAAATCGTTGGTCCTTTTCATATAAACAAGTCTCTATAAATTAATCTATAAAAAATGAGTATTTGCATAATTTTGTTTGCCTACTAGCGTTCAAAAATAATAATTCATTTTTATAATAGTTTTAAAAAGTAGGCCTTACACATACAAATTAAAATAATAAATAGTTACATACATCTTTAAACCAGTAAGTATTAATTGAACTACTATTCAGTAGTGATAACATCGATTCTTATAAAAAATCACTTAACAGTTTCATACACTTTCTAATCAACACAATAATGAATATCCCGTAACTTCAAACCGTAAGGTAGATATATTTTAAGGTCATCATATATACAGAACAATTGCTTACTAACTATGCAGTATAATAATTTTCAGTCTGCTTTAGGTATACACTATAATTTTTATAACAATATCTTCTAAAAACACTAAACACAAAGAAAACAATTTAGAGGCATTTATTTCAAAAAAGAAATTATGTTGGTTCTTCATTACAAAATGAAGTATGGTCTTTGCTTGTGCCTACCTTCAGGGCGGTCGTCGCTGACGTCATTATGACTAAGTCCTCGTCGACTGAAGTTAGTTGCGAATACTTCGGGTAGTGACTGCGGATTTTGTTTTTTCTTGATTTTACCTGATAGCAATTGGTTATTCATTAGTTCTCTTGGTCAGATTTGGATAAACAGTTATTAAAACGATATAAAACTAAATATCCTGAACTAAACAACTCCTGTAAAAGTTTTTATTTATATTAAGATACTTTAACATTTTTTTTAAAGTCACAAATATTTCAAAACATAACATTAAAATCTCTCAAAAAATCTTGCAAACTGTCACAGCTTTCCAATATTTGTTTCGGATCGTAAAATCAAAATTCACCAACATTCAAAAGTTGCTGACAAATAAAAAACTTACTTTTATCACAACAACAAACACGACCACCGCTGCGGCCGCCACCAGTCCACTCAGCCCCACCACATAGCCGTCTACACTGCCCGTATCTGTGCTCTCATCATGTATGTAGTAGGATGCAGTTATGTGTGTCCGTATGTTGTCTGCGATCCTACGTTTACCAGCTGTCGAGTTGTTTAGACAGCCACCTGGAAAATGATGTATTTTAAAGACTTTTCGAATTTGTATTATAAGGTTGTCAGGGGATGATAGTCTCTTGGTAATAACAACAAGCTTTGACTTTATAATGTTAGAACACGGGTTTAAAATATCTTTATAAGCCAAACACCCGTCCGTTGCGATAGCTTAGAAACAACACAACTAACAAATGAGCTTAATTTAAGGTAACACAAATATACTAAACCTTTTGTGATTCATATATGTACAATCTTTATGTTTCCAATATTTGATTTAATTGAACAATTTAATTCACTTTCTAAAACCGTTTTATATCAACAGAAACAATAAGACGTATCTAAATCGTGTGTACCATTTACACAATAACCCTGTTTATTTGTACACACCCTGTACTCAAACTGAAGAGTTCTTCGTAACGATATCATCTTTTATCCCTAAACGCCTATAAACACCAAATATACAGCCAGGCCTACAAATAAATACTTACTGTTCAAGTGTCTCGCAAACTAGCAAGATAAACATGGTTTAAAAGATATACGACTTCCGAAGAATGTCTTCGATCCCGATAAAATGACTTGGGTGAAAAGTAATTGAATCAAGGTGTAAAGGTTGTATTTTGTTTGTAATGGCTGATCTCAGATACTGGGGCGTAATAGGCTTGTACAGGGTGATCGATGGGCTGTTAAGAGACTAAAGGGTATACTTAACATTGGACAAAGATAAGACGGAAATAAAATATTTATAACAGAAGTCCCATGGTACGCAATTCGACGCATAAAGTTAAGTTATGGATGCTTAATGTAATTTTATTTTAAGTGCCGATGTATTTGTAGTGCAGTAGGGTTAATACATCGTGGGATCGTTTACATTTGTGACAACAACAGAAAATTGCAAAGAGCATTCTGGATCTAATCAGTCATTCCCCTTATCAGTCAGTCTATTCTGTATTCTGAAAGAGTTTATTTTTACCACTACCTTTCCGTTGGTCTGACTTTAAGAACGAAAATAAAATAATCTTGTGATCATGGGATAAAAATATAAACTTACCGACATCCTTATCACAGTGACAACAATCTGCCGACTGATTGGTGCTCATGTACAAAGATACCATGTTTTCGGAACAACAAGCCAAGCATTTATGATTTACTCTGAAAATAAACATAAAGCTCAGAATCTCGAGTGATTGACCGCTACTTGTAAAAGTTCATTGTTTTTATTGCTTTAGAAGAAAAGGCATTAACTCTTGTTAGTTTTAGTAACTTTTTATAGCGTTAAAATTACAAATTCAATGAATATGAAAAAGGCATAAAGAAGTGAATTCAGTTTTAAGAGGTTACTTTAGTTTTATTTTAGTTGAGAACTGTTCTGATATGTGATTTGGTTTTGGGTTAACCTTTTGTAAGGTTTTGCAAGTAAATTAAGGTGAATTTGAGTACTAACCGATCTAATCTTAGTGGATGCGCACACGTCACACAGCTGGTTGGCCCTGGCGAGGAGCAAGACCTGCACGAGTCATGACACGGTCTGCAGGACCTCGACCTAAGCTCATAGTACTGAGAACTAAGGCACTCCACACATAGCCCGCCTTCCAACGCAAAATGAGGAGGGCAAGTCGTACAGCGCTGGGGTCCAGCCCCGTCACAGTCCTGGCAGTAATGGTGGCATCGTCTACAACTGTCTTTCCAGGGGAAGAAGTTCTGGGGACATTCAGGCCTGCATTCCTCAGCGGCCAGCCTCCAGCCTGGCGGACATGTAGCACACTGATCTCGTCTTGGACCGGTGCAGGTTTCACAGGACAAATAGCATTTGGAACAGGTCCCTTCATCAGGGTAGTACCCGGCAGCGCACGTCGCTCTGCAGGTCCCGGACTGCAGTCTTAAGGCACCGGCACACGATGTGCAATTCAATCGTGAAACACACGCTGTACAAGTATGAGGACATTTCGAGCACTTTCCAGCAGTCTGATAATACCCGCGACTGCATTCAGCTACACATCTAAAAAAGACAAGCGTTAATTTCAACGTAAAAAGATTAGACCTGAATAAATTAAGGAGATATAAAAGTACCTTGATCCCTGTAATAATAAAGGACTAGAGCAGGATAAACAATCCCACTCGTTTGGACCACTGCATTTCTCGCAAGTAGAATGACATTTTTTACAGCGACCTCCCTCGTGATACTCATCTGCAAATAAAATAAACAGCATTAGGAATTACTCCGCTGAAGAGCTTCGTAAAAACAAATAATTGTTTAAAAATTACTTACTGGTGTCGCATTTATCATTCCCTCGAGGGAGACAATTCCCTCTTTTAGTGAGAATCCACTTATCTTGGCAAACAGAGCAAATGGAAAACGAACAAATTGAACAGCCGATAGGGCACCTAAAACAATAAAAATACATTATCTTTCCATTCGACGCGTCCAAATTCTATCCACACAATTTAATGACTTACTGTAAACATTCTCGTCTTTGAGAGTCTGAGTAATAGCCCTCAGGACATTTAGACAGGCATCGATTATCAAGAGCATAATTCCCGATACGGCACGATACACACTCGCTATCATTCAATCCTCTACAGGATTCACAAGTCTCATGGCAAGGCACACAACCAAAGTCGTCTTTTTGAAAAGTTCCTGGTGGGCACGAAGCCAGACAAGACCCGTTGTATAAAACATAGTTATGGGCACAAGAAGAACACATGTCGGCTCTTTCGGAACAAGTATCACAGTGTTCGGCGCACGGGTAGCATGCGCTTGCGTCAGGGTCTTCATAGTAGCCGTCAGGGCATTGTTGCAGGCAGACAGCTAAATCGACTACTAAAAGATGTGCTGGAGCACAAGTGAGGCACGAGTCCTGCCCAGCCCCCGCACAAGTTTCACAAGACTCGTGACAAGGCCAACAAACACCGCCTTGATTAACAAAACTTCTAGGCGGGCACTTTGAAACACAAGAATTATCTAAACGATAGTGTTTGCAGGCGACACATTGAGTAGGCCCTTTCCCGTAACATCCCTGCGAGTCACATTCAGGGTCACACATTCGAGTTACTTGTTTGTCGTTGGCATCAGCCAATACATTCTTTCGTTGAGCCGAAGGTATATTTTTGGCGTAACTACGTTTATCCGAAACTCCAAGTTCGATCTCGTTCAGAAAATGGGAGTATTCAGACGCGTCATAAACATCGTTTACGTGATACGTATTTTCTTCCCGAGGAGCGGTTTCCGAGTCGACTTTGTAATAGTTTTTATTTCGCAACCGAATCGGGTGTTTTGCGGTGCCGTAGAAAATAAGTTGCCATTTCTTGAGCAAGCCGGGTTGAGTGACGTGATTATTTCCCGCGTTTATTATTTGAAGTGTCCACCGTCCTTCGGCACTCTCGCCCCAGAAATGTACGCTAAGAAACGGCCAGTCGTCGAAATTAGAGCTGGTTGCGTCATGCGTTCTCTCGAATAAAAGCGTAGATGTCGTCCCCATTGGGGATGTAAGTAATATCCGTAAATTACCACGAGGAAAAAAGCTGAGCGAGATTTTACATTGAACGTGTTCCAAGTATCTAACCTCATTTGTCGTCCCGCTACAGCCGTTTACGTCCATGTGTACTGATATAGTATAACCGAAGGAAGTTTCAATGGACTTGTCTTCGTTTATTTCTTGCGATTTGCAAATATGTTGCGGCGGCACCGAGATCCATTGTTCCGCCAAAGTAACCATTTGTGCCGCGTCCATTAATCCGTAGCCGAATTTATGGCTGACTTTTCTTTTTACTCCGTTAACTATCCATCCTTCTTCCTTATCGAGTGGTTCTGACCGTGACGTCATAACAATGAGATGTTGTACATCTCGCCAAGTCAATGACGGGTTGGCTTCTAACGCTAATGCTGAGATCCCCGCGGCCAACGGAGCGGAGGCCGAAGTTCCAGTATGGTCCACAGTACAAATATGGTCAGGCCTCAACAGGACATCCATATCAACCGTGGCCACACTCTTATCTCTACCGGGAGTACCCGAACTGTAAGTCGAAGCTAAAGTGGACGAGCACTCCTCTAAATACCACGGTTTATAACCCCCTTGAGTGGCACTCGATATCGAAATCGTAAAAATACTATTAGCATATCCATCACAATTGCACGAGTCTGTGTGCTTGCCGCCGTTTCCCGACGCCCATATAAAAATCGACCCCTTCCCACCTCTTCCGTTCGTCACTCCGTTTATGAAGGCTCTGGAACAAAGACATTTTTAATGAGCCTGCCGGTGGCTGTGGGTTATGACGTAACATTAGCTACCTTCTAGCGAGGGGTCCGGGTCCGTCGACGGTTTTCCCGTCGTCTTCCGGGCCCCAGGAGGCGGAGTAGATGTCTATGTGGTGTGAGTTGAAGCCCAGTGCTAGGGCCTCGACGGCGTCGTTGACGAGTCCGTCCAGCATCCTGACGCCGCCGATGCTGGCGTTGTAGGCGATGCCGACGCCGCAGAACTGGTTGTAGGCGACGGCGGCGACCTCGCCGGCGCAGCGGGTGCCGTGCTTGTTGTCGCCGTTGTCTTGCGGCGTCGGGTCGGTGTCGTTGCCGTTTATGTCCGTCGACGCGGCTGGGTCCTACGATTGTAAACAAATGATGGACGTTACCTAATTAGATCGAGCACAAAACCTACCAAATGAAAGGAAATAAAATAAATTACCAACTACGCTCTAACTAAAACATTGAATTAACCAATCAATATAACAATTAAAAGTATCGCTTAAGCAGGTTATATGCTCGATGCTTAATTAATAACTGTTCAAAATCTTTCTAAAAATAACAAATCATGACCTACTCCTTCTATTTGTGTATCATGTAACATATCGCTATAATAAAACAAGATACAAGAACGTACAAATTCCGAGAAAAATCTGTAATCTTTCAATGTTTCAATATATCAAGAATCCGCTGCTACATTATTTAAAGGGAAAAGGCCAACTAATCCAGTGCCTGGGGATAGAAAAAAGCAAATTGCTATCTTGACCTTACCCTTCGTACTTCTTGTAAAGTAAGATAAATAACGAACTTACGCTCCATTGGTAGTGGGTAGTGAATTAAAAATTATCGGGGAAGAGTAAACAAAGTTTATTAAATTAATAGAAATTGTTCGAGATATATAACAAAAGACATATTAATAAATTATTTTTCTTACAAAAAAAAATGTTAATTTTTTTTCTATGTAGCGTCATCTTACTTTTTTATTTAAGTACCTATATTAATGTAGTGTTTCGAAGTTGTTAAGCGCATTATACAGAACGACTTGTGAGCTATGTTTGTTGAATAATAATAGCTGACTTTCTATAATTACTAGTCAAATATTTGTTACTAAATTTATTAAAAGACATTACCAATCACTTTAATATTGTGTTTCTGAGTTACATGAACTGCTATCAAAAACGTCGAAATACTATTTTTTTGTATCATCTTAGATTTACGCGATCATTATTATTTAAAATTAAACTCAGTCTACCCGTCACCACGACATTTGCAAAAATGTCGAAACGTCGGATAAATAAAAATTATATAATGAACGCGTAAAACCCGTTAAAATAAGTTTAATTTCAAATACTATTGTTTTATTTATTTATTTATTTTTCTAGACACACCACTTAAGTGGCCCTAAGGTGAGCAAGCTATTGCTATACAAACAATAGTATTTTGTCAGTTATATGTTTTCCAAATAAAATAAAATAAAATAAATAAAATAAAATAGTATCGCTTCGCATCTGTGCCCAACACGGGACGTATATGTACCTATATACTGAACCAAACTATTATAAGACAGTACTTACATAATTATTAGACTATTATTAGACAGTACTTACATCATTATTAGACTATTATTAGACAGTACTCACATAATTCTGCGCCAGGTCCGGGTGGTTGGGTTGTATGCCGTCGTCCAGGATGGTGACCACCACCCCCTTGCCGGTGTACCCCTTCCGCCACGCCAGCCCCACGTTCATATCCAACCCGTCGGCTGCACCCCCGTTCTAAATTAATTAAATATTATCAAAAATCAAAAAACGAAATAAAAATTATTTTAAAATTATATGTATATAGTTAAGTTATCTATTGACTAAAATATCATCATCATCATTACATAGTATAAATCCAAGTCGCTAATTCTGTCTGTTTGTATGTTTGTCCGCTAACTCCTCCTAAACCACTGAACGGATCTTAATTTGATGTTCGCCATCTTTTAAGAAATTTATTCATTTAAATTTGTAAGTAAAGAACATGAGAAAATAGTTTTTTTAAGTTAGCCAATTCAATGTTTCGTGAGCAAATTGGCCAAAGTTACCTACACCATGGCGAAGCGGGGGCGGGTCGCTAGTAATATATAATAGAAAAAATAGTTAAATGGTTATTTAAGGTTAAAGTTTGGTGAAATTGCTTTTAACTGGTTAAAGATAACAAACGCATTGTTCACTCAAAACGCATTAAAATTGAAACTAATTGTTTAAGAGACATGGGCGACTTATATGTACAAAATGTTTTACTTAAATAAAAGCAAAAACTTTTTTACACTCCTTTACAGATTTCAGATTTTAGTTAAAGTAAGCGAAAAGAAATTTCTGATTGCTTTTAAAAATAAATAGGATCACTTTCGGTCACAGGAAAAATTAATTAAAACTAGTCACACATTGGGAAATTAACAGTTTCAGAAATGGATACACAGGTCAAACTGATAACACAACTCGAAGCACTAGTAGGTATATTCGAACTTTGTAATAAACATTGCATTTTATAAAAGCCGCATTGAAATCGGCTTAAACCACCAAAAATATACACAATGCAGTCTTTTTATTTTATGTCGTAGATTTAAAAATATCTCATAGGTTTTATTTTATTTTTTGCTGCAACAGAACTCTTTCTTTGTTAATATGTTTTTAATTAAACTGCTGATGTATATTTTTATCAATGGTTGAAAATGTTTAATATTCGAGGAGTGAAAAATATCTACTTTTGTATAGAAATCTCATTAGTGGTTTAAAAATACTAGCGCCCTCCGAATAGGTTTGTCAGATGTCACTTCATTCATTCATGATTAATTTTATAAATCAAATAAAACTTTGTTTGTTATAAAAACAAAACCTGTACCCAAGTGGACACGACAACCTAAATTCACTTCAAAATTCCTCGAACAACTCTCATATCACAGGAAAACTAATAATTTTAACAAGAATCACTTAGCAAGTTTACAAGAATTAGCAATTTAGATTCCGCAAAATATTTCCAGCAACCGAACCGTAGTTTTTTAACTAAAACGTGCAATTAACTGGAAACCTAATTAGTAAATGGGTTTTAAACTATTTTTTGTTTGTTTCGCTCTACCACAGCGAAGGAGATATTACAAAAAGTTTTGGAAGCGCGGTGACTGAAATTGAGAAATGAAACCGAATTTTATAAAAATATTTTTATACGTTAAAATATAATATTTTACAGTTCGAAATTGTGGCTTGATGGAGGGATAGACGTAAAAATACTGGTAATCGGTTTTGATAAAGCTTAACAGTGAACTAGTAGAAATGTGCATCAAAATGGAAATAATAAATGGAAATTGGTTTATGCGTTTAGTTTTGGTTAAAAGAACAACGGTTTTAAACTGTTAATATTTCAATTGTGATTTTCAATGTATCAATTAATGATGCAGGTAACATAAAAACAATATTCATAACAACTTAGACAAGTAATTAGAAATTCAGTCACTTTGTCATTAAATTTCTGAATTTTATTTTGTTTGCTTAAAACAGAAAAATGCGTTTCCTAACTGAAATTGTAGTGTTTATAATCCCTATAACAATATCCTTTATAGAAACAATAATCTTTATTTATGATTGATGTATAAAAAGACACAATAATAAACCATCTTTCACCAATAAGAACCAATAGAACGTGCCTACAAATCACCACATAGTTTAAACAAAGTCGCTTTCTCTGTCCCTGTCTCTATGTATGCTTAAATCTTTAAAACTACGCAACGGATTTTGATGCGGTTTTTTTTTAATAGATAGAGTGATTCAAAGGGAAGGTTTACCTGTATAATATATAACATAGTACATACAGGGAAAGGAGTTTTACTCCGAATTTAATGCGTGTGAAGCCGCGCGTGAACTTAAATTATAAGATAGCATGCCCAAGAAGTAATTTATATTCGTTTGGTACATTTTTACCATCTCAAAACCAAATAACTTTAATTAAAAAATAAGTTTATCATTAACAACATACCAAGTACCACTGTTCCTTAAACAGCGGGTCGGGGAAGGCGGGCGCGGCGGAGTGTCGCGGGCGCAGGCGGGGGGGGCCCCCCGCGCGGTCCCGCTTGCGCCGGCGCAGCGCGCGCTGCTGCATCGCCCATCTTACCTGGGAGAAGAAGGGGGGAGGTTTTTTTTTAAATCTCCAAACTAACACACCAACTGTGTGGTCCTAAACTAAGCCAAGCTTGTACAAAAGATACCACACAATGGACTAGGGGAGAACCTAGTTACACCCAGACACAAGCCGGGGATCGAACCCGGAACAATCCGCTTAGCAGTCCGGTACATATACCACTGCACCACAGAGGTCGTCGAAGGTTATTGTTTATGTTCACCTTACATTGTTAGGATAGGTGTTTTTTTATACTTAATGTTTTAAGATACAGGGTGTAAATAGACCATTAGTGTAGCCGAAAACCATGAATTGTTGAGCCTGAAAAGTAACTACAGTCACTAACAAAATATTGTTATTTTTATATAAATAGAGTATTTAAAATTATAATTTGATGGAAAAGTGATGTGTATTGCTTGAGGACAATGCTCACATATAAGCAGATAGTTCAGGTGCGATGATTTCGTCGCAGATTAAGTTAAAACACTATTTTGTTGAAACAGTGTACAATTATTTCTTGTTCTAAACGTCCGCTTTGCAGTTGTTTTTATCTCTGAATCTAAAGAGCAATGCAATATAGGTGCCTATCACGACTAGCGTGTACATTAAAACTATTTATGCTCACAAAATCTATAATTTAAATTAGAAATATTGTGATATTAAATAGTTAAAGGAACTTCGGGGTTGATTACAACAAATAAAGGTTTATTGTGATGATTTTTCATGACACTTTATAATGTCTGTTGCTATAGGTATGCCTTTAAAATAAATATAAAATTGACATTAAAACTGGCATGTGTCACTGTAATCTCATTGTTTGTTTTGCTTGCGTGTGTTTTAAAAGATTTTTTATTTTTTGATGCATGATTACCGCTAATTGTGAAGTTCCTTGAACCCGCAACTATGTTATAAACAAACATCGTAACTTAAAGTATTCAATAGCTAAAACATTTTACTAGACAACCAAAGGCACCGACAATATCTCTGATGGCCAGGATCATTTACAAAACACCAAAAGTCATTTTTGTACGATTTCTAACAACTTGTAGCGAAATTATACTTTCATATTCTCTTCGAGGTCGCTAGTTCAAGTGAAGCTTAAAATATCGAGATTGTAATTAAATCCAAACGAAATAATACTTCACCCTCAAAGTACCTTTTGAAATAATTATCTAACTCCGAGTAACCCTATCTCCAATTTACAATAAACCTCAACAAAATAAATACAAAATCAACTTTATAATTCATTTCATGAGTTGTATCAGACTGTCTGATCGAATTACCTTTAGGATTATTCAATGAATAATCGGATGAACAACTCAACACTTTAATAAAGGCTGGATAATTATTATTACCTACTCGTACGTTCTGTTGTGTATAAATTTAAAAAATACGCTTTTTAAAATGGTTTTAGTTTTGTTGTTAATTCAAAAAAAATATTTTGTGAATATTTTAATGCATAACATTAACATCGTTTACATTGCTAATTGCCTAAACCATTACCAAATTAGACAAAATTCAGGACACAGATTGGACTTTGCAGAAAGACATGGACAAGAAAACATATCTTTGACTGCAATAAATAACCAATATTAACTTTATACGTTTGGTTGCGGGTAATCTTGCTATAATTACATTACGAATTGTGATGAGTATTTATATTCCGCACATTGCAGGTAAGAAAAGCAAACTTAAATCTATAATCCTACTAATATTATAAACGTGAAAGTTTGTGAGTATGTATGGATGTATGGATGTTTGTTACTCTTTCACGTAAAAACTACTGGACGGATTTGGATGAAACTTTACAGTAATATAGGTTATACATGAGAATAACATATATGGCACTGTATATTTATTGGAGCTCAACCAAAACCAAACCACGGTCAGCAAATCCAGGCTTTTTATAATTTGTGAAATCCTGATATAAAGTAATCAAAAAATAAATATTAGGTAATATAGTTTAGTTGATGTAGTTACCTGGGGATCATTCCTGAGTAAGGTAGTGTGGTGTGTGCTGGCGTTCAATGACCTCTTACTGACGTGCGGGTGGGACAGGAGGTAGAAACCTTTTAGATTTCCAATCTGTAACAATTAAAACAAATACATTTAAGAATAGAAATACTTTTTCACGTATATGTATACATTTTATAAAATTAACAGGTACCAATTGATTTTACTGGTACCTACTGCTAGTCAATCAGAAGTAGTCTGTGAACCTTATGTATTTTTAACCCATTTCAAAAAGGAGTTTTAAGTTGGCATATCTTTATTAAAGACTAATGTAGCCATAATGTTAACTATCAAGTATTGTCACTACAAGTTTGTAAAAACCTTTCACCTTTAAATCCATTTTAATAATTTATTTTTCTAAGCCTTCTCTAAATATGACTCAAAAGGGGTCTCATTAATCTCCCCTTTACTTATACCTTCCCTATCTTAAACCGATCTCATTGTAGGCTGTATACCCGCTGAAAACCTCGCATCCCGTTAATTAAGACTACGGGACTCAGGAATTTCAGTTTTCAATTATAGTGCTTTGTTCGTCCACACTTCTACAGCCATTGTCACTCACTCATTTTGTCAGAAGATTTTAATTAAGCCATTTACTTGAAAGTGATGTTATATTCAATAATTAATTTTATTGTAAGGTAATTTGATTAAAATTGTATGATCGCTGTGAAGTTAGTTTATAAATATGATTGCGTGTTAATTTGTCTGGTGATTAAATTATTTGGGTAATAATCGAATGTTTTGTAAATGTTATTTAAGTTTAGTACCTACTTCCAAAATTATTTAAATGATTAATTTCAATACCGGCTACTGAATAAACAAAGTAGTTGCATTTAAATCATTAAATTAATTAAATGATTTACGTTAAACATCGAACAAACAAAATCAAAATTCTTTTAATCATCATAGATATGTAACATATACTTAATGAACGTCAATGTTACAAACTTCGACTTTACCTAACCGTACACCGAGAGAAAAAAGCCAGCGGAAAAAAACTCCCAGTAAAAGTATTATATAAAATTAGATCACTAGTTATTATTAATTTCCCATATTCCCATACACCCACGGTAGGCCAGCTACAGCCACACAGCTTCTGTCTGTGCGTGCAAAAATATTAGACATTACATCACTAGATATGAAACCCTTCAAGGTGGTTAAATAAATTATATAACTCAATTGACGGTAAATGAAAATAAATTTAATACCTTCATAGCAAGATGCTATCTTCCCACAAATAACTTCAGAAATAAAATTTTAAGTAAAGTATGTAGGTATCTACTTTGATTAAAGGCTTCCCAATTTTATATTTTTTAAATAAGGTACAATCTCAAACAAACCGCTGGTATAAGTAATTAAAATTAATAACTTTTCCAAATTATAGTTGTAAAATTCATCGACTGATTTTATTTGAAAAGTAATTAATCAACCAGAGATGGCTTTCACCAGAAATAATTGTATGTACTTTTTAATTATGGTTCATAATATGTTTTTCACATTTTCTTTTATTAATATTTGCAATCCGAAAACTTTAACGGAAATAGTAACAACAGGCTACGCATACCTATTTCATGTAAAAATGTAGGCGTATTAATGATAATTATGCTTGATTAAGTAATTGTTCAAAATAATTTTATTATAACACGTTGTATTAATGAAATGGTAAATCATTATTTTAGCGTAGCCGACTGTAATCATTTTTTACAAGAAACGTAATTCATTAGGTACCATATATTATATTTACATACCTAGTTAAAAATACGTATGTCTTATCATTTGTGAATATCTCTGCGTTCGACTATTACCTAAATGTGTCTTTTAACTTCTATATTCAAACTTAAGGTACATTGTACGTCATTTGACGCACCGTGGAAAAGTAGCTTAATTGCCATCCCTGGCGCTCGATACCATCTTACATCAGCAAAGTGAACTAAATTGTAAATTAGCTTCTAAATTACAAAGCGGGGGTAATTCCAACCAATTTTATTATAATTTCGTCCAACATTCACGAGAAATTCACAAAAAAACGCGAAACGCACCTTTAAAATATGGAAGGAAAAAATCTCCTATTTTACATTATTTTCACATTTATTTGAATGAACCTGTGCGTGTAATGAAATACGAAGCGTTATCACAATCGTTTGACAAGTGATGCTTATGTCAAGGGTGGTAGAGCCGAAAATCGCTTGTTTTTCTATTTGATATCTAGGGGAATGCCTGTAGTAGCTCAATTTGTTAAAATATTAAGTTCTTGATTACTGCCTGTGCTACATTTACATAAAAGGAAAGGTGCTTTCTGTCGGAAGAAGGCTCAGTGTTTTTTGATAATTTGATGTTATTAAACATTGATGACTCTGAAATTACAAAAAATACGATTAAATTTGATTTTATCTTTGATCAATTTGAAAAACCAGAGAGCAATTCGGTTGCTTTTCCTATATAACGTGATTCTTTGACGTACGAACTAAAAGTAATGAGTTCAGCAACTATTGTGTGTACTGAAAAAGATGTCATTTAATTAAGTAAATAAAATGTAGTTTTACATAAAATTACAAAGGGAAAACGTACCATTATCGAAGCCTGAAACCTTGAATAGGTAAGACTAAATAGAAGCTAAATTCACCCACGATAAGGTACCCAAGTTTTATCGAGGTTCAATATCCAAAATTCTCAATGAAAATTATAATACTTAAGTATTCGCCACTTGATTTCAATGCTAACACGTCAGATGATGGCACAAACACGATGTTTTTGAAATTAAAACACTGTTTCAATTTATTTTTAGAGTGGTAGAGTCTAGCTGTAGGCTCTTTTTACAGCGATTAATGGGCTGATCCGACCGGTGAAATACCACCGTCGCACAGAAACCCGACGTGAAGAAGGGACGATGTTCCTGCATTTCGTTCGGTGAGTGCGATATCCGGTGCCCAATTTTCTCAAAGGCCAGCAACGCACCCTCAATGCATATGTAATTGTGGGTGTATATGGGCGGCGGTGATCACTTACCATCACGTGACCCGCTTGCTCGTTTGCTAGCTTCTCGCATTAAAAGTAAATAATAATACTGAAATCTGTTAGGTACGTATAGAGAAAATATTAAAGACTCATTGCAAAACCAAATAAACGATCCTTACAAAATACCAAACTATTATGTTAAAAAAAACATCGATATTTACAGTAAATCTACCTTAAAACGCGAGCATGTGTAAATAAACCGTAATTGTGCAGTCAACCTGCTTGCTTTACATAATGCATCTTAAGCATTCCCGCATGTTTACACGGTGTTTTCACGAGCGATCCTAAAAGGGCCTGGTGTTGTGTCAAAGTGTATTTCTATCAAGGGTGTTACACGAATGCGCTCGGATAGCATCGTTAGCTGTAAGGCTTTGCACCTACAAGCTCGTTTCTAAGTAAAGTTTTATGTTAAAACTAAGTTTTTTTAAAGAAAAATTCAGGGACCTACGACACAGAATATAGTTTTTAGTTAAGTTACGTTAAGCGTCAAATAAAAATGCTGAAATTCTTAACTTTATTGTAGATATTTTGTTTAATAGAAACACTAACAAGTTTAATATTTTTTTGTCACAAATTTAATAAAGCGGTAAACCCCACTTTGAAGATTCCCTTTGAATTGTGTTTTGAAAACAATATTAAAAACATGCTTCGCAATTCAGTAAAAATGCATTGTTTATAAAGGCTCGAGTCACAGTTAAAATAGATTATCTAATATTTCTTTGTACAATATAGCATTTTACCTTTAAACAATATAGTACTTAGGATCCCATAGTTGAAGTGCTGGACGGGAAATTTTATTTCATTCATATGCAGATTAAAATCTAAACAAAAATGTAAATTTAAATAAATTATACCAAGCCTTCTACGAATGCTAAAATAAAAGCGTGAGTGCCTGCGCGTGTAATTTTCTAGATTACTTCGAGCTATAAAGCCTGGGAATAACCGAGACATTTAACAGCAAATTTAGTTCCTTTGTCGACATTAATTAACGTTAAGTGTCATTGAGAATTAATAACATGTTCATTTTATTCAGAAAATACATAAAGTAAATAAACACAAATACAAGAAGGACACGGTGAATGAATTATAAATGTGTTATCTATAATATTGACACCAATTCTTAATGAAATTACCTACTTTTTTTAGTATCAAAACAGACACTGAGCATGAATCAGAATGAGACGGGGCCTGAAGCAAGAGTTAAAGAAAACGTTATATATTTTTTGTTGACTATTGCATCACACCGCTAACTCCCGGTTATAGCTCTGTCAAAGGCAATTTAAAATCTTTTTTCAAACTTCCACACAACATTTAGTAAGTCGGGCGTCCGATACCTCCAACTTTTCTAATCCACTTACGTGCTGCCATCTATAATTTAGCGAGACACTTGTTTCCTTGTCTTGATCGCGCATCAAAAATTCACTTCATTAATTTTCACGAGTTTCAGTAAAAATAATATAAAGGCGCCCTGTCCTCTCATAGCTGCTTAAAAGCACTTAGCTTGACAGGCCGAAAGTTTGTCGTAAACTGAATTTAAAAGTTGCGAAAAGTTAATTTTGTGTAAGGATGCTTCTTGCGCTTTTGGCCGTTACTATTGTTAGTGGGTAATTGTGATTTGTTGCTAATAGTTACAAGTATGTTAAATGGTCCGAAGTCACCTTACCTACCATAAGTACACAATATTTATTGGACTTTAGATTAAAGATCTCTTTAATACTGGGATTATTAGACAATAGAACATGTAGCCATTAGATTTAATCCAAGTCTGCGCCAACCGGCAATGACGCCGACCAGTGATGTCCATCGAATGCTAGGGATGTCCAGTTATCGTTTACTTTTATTTATAGCTAATACTACATACATAACGTTACATATCACTTAAAATTTTTGTATTTTTTTTTATATTTGAGGCAATCTTAAAAGGTTTAATTAAAGTAGACTCTCTTCGATATAAAGTGTTTCGATTTAAGAACCAATTTTATTAAAAAAACGGTAATTTTTATTTACAAAAATAAAAACTTTAATTACCTCGAAGAACATAATAATTATTTCTTAGAAAAATAGGTCATTAATGAGTTTTTTCTCACTTTGATTAACTTTGACACACTTTTTATTGCCATTACCTTCACTAATATTATTATTAGACTGAGATTTTACTTTTAATTTTGCATTATAAATGCTAATTTATTAATTTTGAAGTTATAAATATTGGAAAAAGGAAAGCGGGCCTCCGAGCATTACGCGACTGGGACTCGAACCCAGGACCTTTAGAAAACCGGTCCAATGCTCTTACCACTGAGCTACCGCGCCGCTACGTTGACCCACCGAAATTTCTTCCACTATCTATGTGCTTACGCCATATAGCTGACGTTATTCCATCAAATGAGAGGAGTTTCTGCCTCTTCATTTCAGTAGAAATACCTTTACAGGATATTTAACTACTAATTAAGATGAAACAAGCTAATGATTGAAATTTTACTTTTAATTTTGCATTATAAATGCTAATTTATTAATTTTGTAGTTATAAATACCTACTGGAAAAAGAAACTTATTTCAGTTATTTCTGAGAAAGTATTGGCCTATTTGAAGGTTCTAGGAGAATATTTTTTAGCTATACACACGTTGATATAATACTTAAATAAAGTTATGTATTTACTCACTACTTACATAAAAACGCGTTATAGATTTGCCAAAACATCCTGCTAATATTATACACGTGAAAGTTTGTAAGTATGGATGTATGGATGTATGTTTGTTACTCTTCCACGTAAAAGCTACTGGACGGATTTGGATGAAACTTTACAGTAATATAAGTTATACATCAAAATAACACATAGGGTACTTTTTACCGAGGGAAAACTTCTCATTCCCACGGGAAACCGACTCCCACGCGAACGGAGTCGCGGGCGGCCACTAGACAAATAAAAAAAAACAGAAATCAAAAAGAAAAGAAAAAAGAACAAAGTTAAAATTTCATGGAAATCTATGATTAAATAGAACACAATATTTAGCAAATCCACTAACCCATATAATCGCTTAAACTATATGAAACTGCCCAAGTCTTGAGGAAGTCGCCATCGATACCCAAGACAGTTCTATCTTCAAAGACATACAGTCTTCACGTCTTCACGATCAAAGCAGTCATTGCTTTGTACCCCGCGTAAATATTACTTTGTTGGATCGCTTGTCCACTTGTATTATATTTGTTTGAATGATCGACGGTTCAAGTGGATAGTTCAATCGAACTTGCAACTGTCAGGGCCTGATGAAAAGTGAAAAGGGTGAAGCTTTGATAGGAAGCTTCAGAGTGGAGTAATGCGCAAGATTGTGAAGTTGTCAAAGGTTTGGTGGAAGAATTAGTATCGTATTTGGTATAAAGGATTTTCTAATGTTTATATGCTATGTTTCTTGCCAATATACCTTATAGATTTTAATGTAGAAGAAAAACCTCTTCTGATAAAAGTAAATTTTATCAGATTTATTAAAGTTTTTGGTATAAAGGATGTTCTGTTGTGGAATAAATACAGCTGGAATCAAAATTGAGAAGTTTTTTTACAACAGGGCGACCGAAATCATTTTATCATATCTTTATCTTGACATAGACGAAAACAAAGTTACCAAAGGTGTTTCTTAAAATAAGCTTTCTTCTTCCAAGCCACGCAGCCGATTATCCTACAGTTTTATTTAATTATTTTATATAATTAATTATAATAATTGCATTTGCACTAGTTACACACACAGTAGACCTAAATTTATCTGTAGTTAATCCCGCTAATTGAAATTAAACAGATAAAATGTTTACCTACTAAATAAACGCGTATTATTAAATGATTTTATTTCAATCTATAATGTAAAAATACAGAAAATATTTATACAGGATATTAGTAACAACATCATATAATATAAGGAGAAATAAGAAAAAAAAACTAACGTGCGCAAGAAAGTTTGTCATAATTTGTGACTATGTTTCTTTCTGCAAAGTAGGATTTATGAGAAACTTACTCAAAAAATACTGGTTTAAGCTAAGAGTATGTTTTAAAGTCTAATAAGAAAATATTACTTGTTTTTTTTTTTAAATTGATTGGTTTTAACAAAAACAATTTTCATGATATTTGCTGATTATAAATGCATAATATATTAAAATACTTTTTTATTAAAGTATGTTTTCAGAACATCAAAAGTTATAGATTCACTCAATCATGCATGAAATTAAGAGTATTTGGATTCATTTAAGTAAAGTAAAGAAAAGAAAGTAAATTTAATTTATTTTATTTAATTACTTGTTTTTAAGCCTCAAAATAGTTAATACATTTTTTAACTTAGTTTTAATTAGAGCTTAACTTCGAGTTTTTTTACTTTAATTTAATGTTACCCTACAACTGTTAACACAAATTCTGAACCAACATTATTTTCACAGAATAATTTCTAAATAAACTATAGTTCAGAAACCTCACACAAAACACTCGCTTATTTTCAAATTAACCATCGCAGAGTATTTAACAACGACGCGCCTTCATACCTCGCAAAGACTTGTTAATCTGTAAATAATTTGATACTAATTGGATTGTAAACACATGTTTTAGCAAAACCATTTGGAGAAAGAAAAATTTGGAAAGATGAATATAAAAATATAAAAAAAGTAATTTACGCACCTTTACTTTTTACCACCAATAGTGATCAAAAATCAAAAATTATAAAAATTTAACAATGAAAAGAAAAAATATGAAAACGATTGAAATAATATAAAATTGAGAGTTCCGACTGCTTATATTGTCTTTTGTTTTAGAAAAACAAAGAAAAGAAAGGTCATTGTTGTATAATTATAAGTATTGTACAGTAATAATTTAATTTATTTTTATTTATATTATTTCCTCAGACAAAGTAAAAACACAATAATTGGTTATTTTCTATTGTTCTATTTGTATTGTAATTACTGTTGTTGTAACATAACACACCACCTTTAACCATTAATAACCATTTAAATAACCATTTAAATTTACTGCACTAAACTACGATTTCTAAAATGTAACAAGTCAAACATCAGCTTTCAAAATTAAGTTACCTAAGATCTACTTGTTATGAAATTTAATGTTAAAAGGACGGTTTTTCCAGTAGCTGGAATTATGTTGTAACACATTTTTTATTCATGTGCTTGAAACTAGGGATGTTAAGGATATCAATATCCGTAACCGAAACAACCGAATATCCGAAATAAAAAAATATTCGTATCCGTAACCGAAACCGAAATAAATGTTTCGGATAATTTCGGATAGTGGCAGAATTTAAAAATCTAAATGAAACACGTTACGACAAGTTGTTTTTGGCTGCGTTCCGTAAACCGCTTACAGAACTGTGACCAAAGTGTTGGTTCTCTCTCTGAGCTCAATGTAGCGGTGTTTATGACGTCATCGTTCTCACCCATCGTCCTCCTCTATATAAATAAAACCATTTTATTATCTATTTTTTTTGTATTACTTTTGAAATTCCTACAATCTAATATCCGTAACCGAAACAATCGAAACTACCGGATAATCCGAAATAATTTCATATCCTTATCCGAAACCGAAACCGATATAAAAAAAATTCAATATCCGTATCCGAAACCGAAACCGAAATTCCATATCCAATTATTAATTTAAAGGCAAGTTAAATCCTCATTCCATGTTGCTGACAGAAGCTAGCCAATATACCTTGTAGATTTTAATGTAGAAGAAAAACCTCACTAAAAGTAAATTTTATCAGATTTATAACGGCAGATTAAAGTTCCCTTATTTTGTAAAATCTGACAAGAAGAATGTTGGTATCTTTCCAATATGTTTATTCCTAGTTCGTATTATGTAAAGCAGTGTTCGATACTGTTTATATTTATACTAACTACAATGTATACTAATATTATAAGAAGGTAAAGTTTGTGATTTTAGTTGTTGAGAATCTCTGTTACTCCTGAACCGATTTCAGACATTCTTACACCAGTAGAAGGCTACGTTATCATTGGATGAATTTTTGTTTAGGCTTTTCTTTTTCATGTGGGTAACCAAAAACAAAAAAAAATAGTTAAGTATATAACTATTTCTTGTTTAATCAAATAATAATAATAATAATAAATCTCCAGACTGACACACCAATTGTGTGGCCCTGATCTAAGCAAAGCTTGTACTATAGGGTACCAAACACTGGACTGGGGAGAACCTAGTTACCCCAGACACACGCCAATTCGAAAAACCATTTTGACGAAATTGGCCCGACCCGGGGATCAAACCCGGGATCATCCGCTTAGCAGTCCGGTATACAGGGTCTGTCGTAATGAATGGATAACCCGTTACCTACAGTTGATCCGGATGTGAGGCTATAAGAAAATTGTGTCTTCTTGCCAGGGTTGTCAACCATAAGAAAATGGCGTAGACTTTTAAACTTTTTTATAAATTTCGCTATTTTTTTCATTTATTCCGCTGCCATTTCTTCAAATTTTGATGTATTTGTATAATTCTTTTAGTATTATACTGCTGAAGACGTGTATTATGTAATTTAAATACAATTTTAGGTGTTATTCCCGTTGAACATTATCAAAATACTCATTTTAAGAAAAATATTTCCAATTTTTTTTCTTTATGTCAACTTTTGATCATCTCCTGTGGAAAAAAAAAGTATGACGTTATAGCTGCCCATGATCTCAATAAATTGTCTAGTATGTGTAGATTCTAAAAAGGTATAACGATGTGTACTTTACAAGCAACATTAAGTTACAGGAGCGAGAACACTAATCAAGGTCGGAATTTTTATTTTTCATGTTATGTTATAAATGGTTGTAAAACTTCGTCATAATGATTATATTCTATCAAGATACTTTGCACAAACACTATCGGGCCACTAATAGGATATTCAGAAGAAAACCCGGTTGTTTTTGGGAAAAAAATAACATTACTTCACGATAATAATGTAATGAAAATGTACAAATGAAAATTGTTGTGCTCTAATAGTTACATGCGACAAACATGTTGCGACAAGTTTATTCGAAATTAAAACGGATTTTAAAAATCGAACAAGACCGCTTTACAAAGAAAAGGGTACTCATCACATCAGTGTGATTTTGACCATCGCATGTCCTTTTG
Source organism: Emmelina monodactyla (assembly GCA_916618145.1). Classification (NCBI taxonomy): domain Eukaryota; kingdom Metazoa; phylum Arthropoda; class Insecta; order Lepidoptera; family Pterophoridae; genus Emmelina; species Emmelina monodactyla. The sequence goes on along the minus strand of OU745314.1, from coordinate 9,699,482 downwards.
TTCACATTGGCCCCGATTCTGAAAACACTCTCTAAACTAAACTAAAACTATCGCTGTCACTTACACATCAATAAGACAGAGACAGGTAATCATTTTAGTCCTGTCAAACTAAAATGTACGTGCAATATGACACGGCGAAGGCAATTTTAGGCTAGTCCTCAGCGCATTTCGTTCAATTTCACAATGATGTGGACTAAATTTAGTGAGACCAATGTACCTGTCTTGTTCTAATACGAAGCATGAGAAAGTGACAGCGATATTTTTAATTTAGTTTTAGAGAGTGTTTTGAGAATCGGGGCCACTATTTTCGTCAATTTGTTACTGCTTTCTAATATTTGACTATGATTTTCCTTATGATTTGGACTTGATAACGTGGTGATACTGATGACTTTGCTCACATTTACGGACATTGTGTTGTGCTATCGATTGAACTTGTTGTTTTGGAAAAGTTTTTGTGTAGTTTGTGTATCATGCCGCAACAGTATACGCCGGCCGAATACGCGAACATGCATTACATTTACGGTGTATGTAATGGCAGCACCAATAGAGCTTCTAGTGTTTATCGTGTAAGATATCCAAATGTGCGACATCCTGATTACCGTGTGTTCATTAAAGTGCACAATGCATTTATGGAAGGACGATTTTCTTCAAATTTTTTCCACTTTTCTTTGTAATGCGGTCTTTGTTCGATTTTTTAAATCCGTTTCAATTTCGAATAAACTTGTTGCAACATGTTTGTCGCATGTAACTATTAGAGCACAACAATTTTCATTTGTACATTTTCATTACATTATTATCGTGAAGTAATGTTATTTTTTTCCCAAAAACAACCGGGTTTTCTTCTGAATATCCTATTAGTGGCCCGATAGTGTTTGTGCAAAGTATCTTGATAGAGTAAAATCATTATGACGAAGTTTTACAACCATTTATAACATAACATGAAAAATAAAAATTCCGACCTTGATTAGTGTTCTCGCTCCTGTAACTTAATGTTGCTTGTAAAGTACACATCATTATACCTTTTTAGAATCTACACATACTAGACAATTTATTGAGATCATGGGCAGCTATAACGTCATACTTTTTTTTTCCACAGGAGATGATCAAAAGTTGACATAAAGAAAAAAAATTGGAAATATTTTTCTTAAAATGAGTATTTTGATAATGTTCAACGTGAATAACACCTAAAATTGTATTTAAATTACATAATACACGTCTTCAGCAGTATAATACTAAAAGAATTATACAAATACATCAAAATTTGAAGGAATGGCAGCGGAATAAATGAAAAAAATAGCGAAATTTATAAAAAAGTTTAAAAGTCTACGCCATTTTCTTATGGTTGACAACCCTGGCAAGAAGACACCATTTTCTTATAGCCGCACATCCAAATCAACTGTAGGTAACGGGTTATCCATTCATTACGACAGACCCTGTATATACCGCTGCACCACAGAGGTCGTCAATTGTTCTAAATCTATATCCCTATAGTTTCTGAACTCCGTACTTATTGGTTAATTGACTTATGTTTTCGAATGACTATGTTAGCGCAATTTAATTTGTATTCTTTTAATATTCTAGTCATTGGTGTAACAAAAAAAATAAAAAAAATACATGAAGTATTGCCTTCTTTAATGTTGAAATATTTTTCCGAATGTGGGAACCGGTAAATAAAAAAAAATAAGGATAATGGCCTTTCATTTTGAAACAATGAAATGCCTATGTATTAGGTTTCATGCTATTTATTTAATTGTATTTCTATTACCTTATTCTATTTACTTGTACCGACACGATTTTATACTATTGGAACATAGATAAAACACTTAAAGAACTGATATTATCTACGGTAAAAAATACTTTTATGTTCCCACTAGTAGCCGCCCGCGACTCCGTTCGCGTGGAAGTCGGTTTCCCGTGGGAATGAGAAGTTTTCCCGCGGTAAAAAGTACCCTATGTCCTTTCCCAAGTTCAGTTCTTTCTTCACACCAAATTTCATCAAAATCGGTTCAGTGGTTTAGGCGTGAAAGCGTAACAGACAGACAGACAGACAGACAGAGTTACTTTCGCATTTATAATATTATAGTAGGGATTAGTATGTCAGTTTAATTTTTAGATAAACCATATTGAGGACAGAAGTAGTTTATAGCTTCTTAAGAATCTTTTTTCCAAAAAATTTTTTTAAGTTTTTATCTGCTGGTCAAATAAAACCTAAAAAGTATAAGAATGTTAAATTTGTTTAGAAGTTACCCTCATACTCGATTCTAAAAGAAAACATATTAGTAGAATGGAAATGTTTATCTATAATGTTAAAAGTTAATATTCGAAATAAGCTTAGAAAGCTGTTTATGAACCTTAATATAAAGGAAGACAAATTATAGTTTTATGAATAAAAATTACAAGATTTCATTTGAATATAAAATATTTTCCGTTGGCATAAGTACCTATCCAAAAGTTATTTTTATAATTACATACGAGTAACACTACTACAGACGTTTTTGCATTATTTAGGAAAGATTAATTTTGATGTTGGTACTTAACCTTTTCTGAACTTAGTTATAGGTATGTCGTATTATTTTTTTTTAAAAATTATAATATAATTTAAAAGGGCGATCGGAAGTTTTTTTTATGTAATCTTCAAAATTTAATCAAAATTTTAATACCAGACATAGATATAGAATTACGATGTGTGAAGTAAGTCTTCGTTTTTTAGTAATAAAAACAATCCAAGATACCTCTGACTTTATTCAATAATCTCTAGATTTGTTATCCCCAATATAGATTTATCTTCCTGCCAAATTCCACCAAAATCCGTGCAGTGGTTTAATCGTGATAAATTTGAGGAAGTAAAACAACACATTGAAGTTGTGGGCTATATGCAATAAACAATTAGCTTGTAAAAACGAAATATATTATTATTGAGATATGAACATTAATAATACATAAACTGTAAATAAACTATTTTGTAGAAACTCTTTTTTCTCGTTTTCTAACCAAACATATTTTCAAATAGAAATCGAAAAACACTCATTAAAATTATATTATTCTTGCGACTTATATAACCGACTCATTCAGATTCTGATTCGCGATTGAACATACCTCATTTGACTTTTAAAACCGCTGACTCATGTTTCCTAACACTCTTATAATCGGTCTAAATATTTAAGTCTTTTATCGTGATTATTACCATACATTTACTCTTTTGTTTTTATCTACAGTGATGCATTCTATTAGTCGTTTAAAGACAAATACAGTTCAATTTAGAATCGTCAAAGTTTGTAATGGTTGTACTGACCTGGCCATGATTGATGAAGCCAAGTCTATGAGCGACCTCGTCTACATTGGCACCGCCAGGGATATGGACTGCAAACTGATGATGGTAGAGAGGAACACACGTCTTTATCACAGCCAGCATTAACACAATACACACGAGCATAATTTTCGCCGCTCATCGCACTACTACCTTAACCTTAGTCGCCAAACCTCTGTCGAATCCATTTAAGAAACTATAAACTTCACATTGGCGCTATCATTTTTGGGTAGTCGTATTTCGCGAGGTTTTTCGGTGTTTTCGGACACGTCCGTGCTTGCGGAGGTGTTCGCGGCGACTGACTGTTTTCCGTGGAGGTTCCTTCTGGTTTGAAGCGCGCATGCGTCGCTTTGCCGCTCTTTCCTTAGCTGCCTGCTATCCAATACTATTGTATGCATGGCATCAATTGACTCGCATACTTAATTGGAGCGAAGCTTGGACAGAGTTTATTATAGGCCTATTTTATTGGCCTTTTTTCTTGACGATAAACCGTAAACGCTCGCCGGGGGTGTAACGTCGACAGTTTATGGTGGGGGGTAATTTTTAATTTGGTTTCGTTCGTTTTTCTTTCCTGTCAAACTCGTTTTTCCAACCTCGGTCCATGGGAAAACGATTTTCATTTCATGTTCAGTTTTAAAAGTAGTTTTCAAATAGATGATAAATAAATTGATAAAGCTTGTCTAAAAACTTTGTGCGTGAACTATTAAAGTGCATTGAAAGCACGGCTGGGTGACCTTAATGCATGGAGTAATTTGCGTTTAAACCTCCCTTAGGGCTATTTATAGCTGGGGTTGCATGCCCCTAGATACCTTAAACTGAATGGACCCTTGAAAAACCCTGGTAATGATAGGAAGCTATGTAGGAGAGGGCTCTCGTCGTCTTTAGAAACGACAGTCTTTTCATTTTGTCTTTTTAACTTCTTCGCTCTTCTATTATCTTATCTCGTATTTAATGTTTGCAATAGCTTGCTTAGTGCCTTTAAATTGCCTTTAACACTCATGGACCAAACACAGCAATGTTACACAAATTATGTATGTTTTAAACAAGCAATAAATATTTATCACACTCTTACAGCGAGAAGGAATGTCGTTGGGAAAGCTCGGGTCGATATTTATCTATCATGTTAATCAAAGAACCTACATTGATCCAGCATGTTGGATTACGGCTTATCGCTATCTGAGGTATAACTATAGCTCCCAGATATAACCTCTTACTTTTAACTTACCCCTTGAAACTTATTTTGATGGCGTAACTTCTTTTAAAAATATGTATAATTATTTTCATTATGTGGTGTTTTGACGTTATTTAAACGATGTAATCTTAATAAAATAGCATGAACATAAGCCTTTTCTGCCTGCATCTAGCTTATAACTAATACACATCTCGGCCACTCTCATTTCTTTTTCATTTTTTTATGAAAACAACACATCTTAGAGCGAATATGACTTCAAATGCCTTACGTAATACAACTACTTTCAACTCCACACAAGCTATTCTAAACTCTACTCCAAAGGAGATACAGTTCAAACTGCCTTGAGTTTGTAAGCAGTAGTGTTGTGAATATATGTTTTTGTATAAATGCATATGAAGTAAAGTTGCAGTAAAAACAAATAAGGTACTCTGGAATTCTAGTTCTGAATTGAATACTTGAAGTTTGTTAGAGTGCTTGCCGCTTGTAGGCATGAAGTGAAGTATGTCATATGAACTGTAGGGAAATGCAGAACGAGTTGTGACGTGGATTTTTGGAGGGAAAATAGGGTAGGGTGGTATATTAACGATTGGTTGAGATAAATGGATGGGATTTTTTTTAATATAACACGGACTTAAAAGTACTGTAGGTGCAACGCTACGCTATAAAAGCATATTAGTTTTAGCACATTTAATAAAATTATAAATATCAATAGTAATATGTAGGTCCAACGTGTTCTCGGAGAGGGAAAAGAGCCGTAATCCACCGAGCCGACTCAGCGAGCCAGGAGATCCAACAATTAAAATTGCTCAACGTTTTTTCTTCGGTATTTGTGTACACAAATTGGGGAAATGAGTAACGCCCATAACAACTTTAAAACATATTATGAGATTAATTAATTTAGAAAATACATTAATTTAATATAATAACTTTTTAATGTAAGTCTAAACTTGTCTATTAAAGTCTTAATATACTCGTATGCTTATTAAATTAAATAAAAATAAATTTTAATAAAAGTCTTTCGTAACCTTCCTGCACCTAAGCTACCACAAAGCCTTTTCTTACACATTGCAATAGAAGATGGCGCCCACACTTGCATTCGTAGTTATTCTTGAATACGTTTAAATAATCCAACGAAGGCACCACTCTTAACGATCTTCATTGAAAACCTCACAATACGCTCTCAGCTTCATAAGATCTTTCTATTGAAGGCATTATTCGTAAGATTTCTTAGCCAGAAATGAGGCCTCTATACTCATTACAATACCATTGAGCCTACCCTATTGTCATGGAGGGCTATTACGGCCGCATTTACCCTACGAAAACTGACAATAGAACTGGCACAATTCAATTAAATTGTCGATTTTGGATAAGCTGAATTAATTTATTCTGATCATATTTCAGGATAATGAGTAGATAATAGGCCACTTACGCGTTTTTCTAAATCGGTAGTTATCATTTTAATATAATTTTCTATCAGTACTCAAATATACTGAAATCTAAAACATGAACTTATTTTTCATGACTTTAATCGATATAACAGCATTACTCAAAAATAAATCTTAGTTTATAGCTACATAAAATTCCAAATTAAGTCAGTAAAATAGGTTTCAATCAGGCTTTTACGAACTCATACGAGAACCTATAAACTAAAATTTTGAAGATTTTTACACAAATCTCTGATTATACGAGTTTCCGTTGCGAGTTTATCTAAAAATTGGTTTCAACTTTTATAACACTTAAAATTAACTGTTTTTCTTTTAATAGAAATATTCGGTGATAGTGTTTTTTATTTTTCGTTTCACTAGGCATCAAGAAAAATTTGAGGCTGTTTCTTTTAAATAGTTTTTTTTTATATTACAATGCATAATTACTTTTGATACAATGGGAATACTCGTTTGCTCTAAACAAAAGACAGAACCCATTTAAAACAATAAAAGTACGCAAATTTTAAAACTAAAATCAGCCTAACCTAAATTGATTTAAGTAGACCCCCGCCCTAAATCATAGAATTCATAATCTTTCCCTTCGTTTAACTATTAACTATAATCTTTATCTCTCGGGCTTAGATCACATAAAATAGGATATTAACATACCCTCTCGTACTTTATCCCAAAAATGGTCGTAAAACATGTCTGGCTATGAAAGAGGTCGCATTGCTAAACTTTGATGTCACAAATGAGTGAATAAAGTGAAAGTATTCGACATACAGGGTGTCCTAGATGTCAATAACAATCCTTTAACCCATTTCTTTATTATGACGTATGATATACCTAAAATAATGTTGAAAGAACTATATAAAAATAGAAAATAAAAACGAGATAAATCAAGTGCAAAGTAAATTAAATCCCAAATTAAAACAAGAACTGGAAAATAAGTCACGACACTTATCTTAAACAAATAAAGAACTATTTATTACGAAATTTAACCATTCTTCCGACTTCTAGGTTTCCAGTTTGCCACGGACCTTAGATCGAGATTATTTTATACCATCCGTTCAAATCCGCCTAAAGGATTCAGCCTTCAAATAATATTAATTGATTGAGATTTTACTTTTAGTTTTGCATTTAAAATGCTAATTTATTAATTACAAGCTAGCGAGCTCCCGCGCCGCTTAGCTCAGTGGTCAGAGCATTAGACCGGTTATCTAAAGGTCCTGAGTTCGATTCCCAGTCGCATAATGCTCGGAGACCCACGTTCCTTTTTCCAGTATCTTTAACATCAAAATGTTAATTGATTTAAACAAACTAGGAATTACAAAATTTTGTGCATAGAATAATAAATATTTAAGCGATTACACAGTTATTAAAATGATTTCGTTTTAGAAAACCACATACATTTGTATATTTATTCAACTCCTAGATAAAAAGTCCAGTGTAGTGTTGAAAGGGGCTTCGGGGAAAAATCGCAGCGAAAACCAAACAGGGAAATAAAGCTATGGCGCTACGTTAGAGGACTATCTGTAGGGTTCCCTTGCAAATTATAATAATAATGTTGAGCGAGGAGGTACGAGAAAATAATTTATATGTTCACTGTATGTACACATTTTAAATGAATATAAATTATTATTGTATAATTTTGAAAAGAGTGCCGAGAGTTTTTTCCGCCAGCTTTTTCTCTCGGTCTACTACGGCCATTGCTGATGAATGTAGGGGTGTCCCGTGACAAATTTTTTTATTTTTATTTTACGCTTTTGACAATGTATAAGAGATTAGATTTTAATCCTACATACATTAAAGTAATTTCATTTCATTTCATTTCATTAAGTTAAACAATATACGATTTTGTAAATTACACAACTGTACCATTATTTTGACTTGCAGTTGTTTTTCTAACGAGGCTAGAGAGATATAGGAATAGACTTTGAAAATTTTTAACTACAAGTATTGTGCCCGCAGCTTCACACGTGTTGACAAATTACCTCTATTTTTTTGAAATTTTTAACATTTGATTTAATATTTAGTTTAATTATTATTAGTTGGTATGTTATTCTGGTATAAAATCTGGTAAAAAATCTGGTAAAAAATGTACAAAATTTCATCTAAATCGATCCAACGGTTTTTGGGTGATTAAGTTCCAAAAAACGAAGCAAACTAACGTTGGCATTAATAGGATATTACGTTTTCATAAAAATTCATGAAAACAACTATTTTTTATTATTTTGAATTGATTTAATATTAAAACTTTCTCTAAAACCATCGCAAAATCAGCTGCAAAGTTGATAAGAAGTGAGAGTACAAACATTGAAAGTAACTTTGCTTTAGACTTTGTAAATTAAAAAAGGTTAAAACAAGATGAAGACTAATCTTACTAATCCTACTAATATTATAAACGTGAAAGTTTGTGAGTATGTATGGATGTTTGTTACTCTGTCACGCAAAAACGACTGGAAGGATTTTGATGAAACATTATAATAATAGAATATAGGTTATACCTCAGAATAATACATAGAGTACTTTTTACCGCGGGAAAACTTCTCATTCCCACAGAAAACCGATTTCCACGCGAATGGAGTCGCGGGCGGCTACTAGTTTGCTATATATGAATAACATAGGTGAATAGTGTGAGTACCTCTAGTAATAAAACATACCGAATCACTTCAAGACACGTTATTGTGTTTCAGGAACCTAGTTTCGCCGATCATTAACAAAATTAAGTTTGAAAAATGCACGTTGACATATATCATCAGATATCGTAGGTTATTTTACAATGACAAGAGGCCTAAACATAAAGTTTGTGTTACAGGCAAGATAATATACTACTGGACATAGACCGCCTTATGATTTAGACTATGGCAATACTCTCATTGGAATAAAACGGGTCAAAAATTCAATATAAAAATAATAAACTATACTAAAAATATAAAGGTGATATTTACATAAATTCGAATTAAAAAAAGTTACCAAAAGTACAAGATGGGTTTATTTTTATGAGCAGGTAATTTGGGCAAATATAAAACATCTAAATCTTTTCATAACCTAAACCGGAACCTTAAAATAATAACTCATAAAAAATTCCTTCACATTTTATTTTCATTTTCCAAGCACTTCCGCATAATTTTATTTATTTTAAATGTAAATATCCCCACAATGGTACCCTTCAATCTCACGGCACGTTGCCCTTTGCGCCCTTCCAACATGTTTTGCCCTCAGGGCTACATGAAAATATTAGCCACACCGTAAAATTATTTTACCCGCCAAAACGCCACCCCGCCATCTTGCCTGGTTAGTTCCAAATTTGAATATCGGCCAATCAACGTGCGGCGCGAGGGACTTCCCCCGACGCGATTTAATTTAGTTTTTTTTAAAGTTTACGTATTTTTTAAATATTAGTTCAGCCTTTGGGTGCAGTCAGTTGATTCGCGCTAACGAATAGTATTTTTGTTGATGTTTATTTAGAAGTTGATTAAAAAGGCTCGGTGGAGCACTGAAATTGAGAACGTGTTTTGTTTAAAACTGTTGATTTTTAGTGCGCGAAGTTTTTTATGGTTCTGTTATTGCTACGGACTGCTACGAATGCGCTACGGGAATCGTAGTCATTTTTTCGTAGACACTTTTATATTTTTCACATTATCCAACTTTAGAACTGATTTCGACTCGATTAAAAAGCGGAAAATATCACAGAGCAATAATAAAATTACTATTAACCCTTTAGTGTTTGTAACGCCCAATCCAAAGGCGAAAGTCGTATATCAAGATTTGTTTTATTAATGTAGCAGTGTACACAAGCCGTTATTTTCCAATTCTTGTAAAAGCCAATCAAACGATACGGTGCCCAACATTGAAAGTCAATAAAGTTTATAACACGAGATGCGGGGCACTTCCTGACTAGGACTACAGAACGTTGAAAAATAATTAAACTTTATAGTTAGAGCAAAGTTGACTTAAAGTAAAAACAACTTAAGGCCCGCCTACAACTCAATGAAATATATTAATAATAAATAAATAACTCTACTACTATACGATCAATAGATATTTTTTATTAAAAACTTCGAAGATCGTATAACGAAGGCTATCTAGAACTTTTATATATTCAAGTTAATTTATTATCTTAAAATGAAATAGCAGCTGTTTCGTAATTGTCATTGCTCGGGCGATTACGCACTTATTAATTGAGATGTTATTCATAGTCTTAGACCGGAACCCCCCCAACGTACGATATCACTCTAGGGAGAGTGAAATGTGTTTTTTATCAGGGTTTCAGTCATGAAAAGGTTAAGCAACTTACACAAGACCCGCCTCGATGGATTTAGTGGTGCCCTCTTGATACAATCAATTTAAATCTGGAACGACTTTATTCAGGGAAGTTAGAAAATATCATAAGGATGATGAAATGAGGTGGAGTTGAAAAGTTTTTTGAAAAAAAAAGTTATGAATGTATGTAGTCAACTTAATGGAAGATCATTGTCACCTATAAAGCAATTCTAAGAGTCATTCAAATGAGTAATAGTTACACTAATTAGATACTAGTTGATACCTGCGACTTTATCTACGATAAAAGTGATTTTCCCCTGGGACTGAAACATATTTTCGCTTGAGATATTTACTTTAATTTTGCATTAGAAATGCTAATTTATTAATTTTGAAGTTATAAATACTGGAAAAGGGAACGCGAGCCTCCGAGCATTACGACCTCTGACCACTGAGCGGCGCGGTAGCGAGTCCCAGTCGCGTAATGCTCGGAGGCCCGCGTTCCTTTTCATCCAGTATTTATAACTTCATATTTCCGCTGTAAAACTTCTTATAATATGTCTGTTTCAAAGTCGGTTCAGTCGTTTTAACGTGAAAGGGGAAAATAAAGACAGACATACAGATATAAAGATATACAAATTTTCACATTGATAATACAAGCAAGGATACGGATGTTTTATTAAAATATCATAGCTAGTTTTTATATTTATATTTTCCTAGACAAAGTTATAATTAAAACACCTCAAATCAATAACAACCGAGAATAAAACAGCAATAATGAGATCCCATCGTCACAATAAAATAAATCCACAACACGATATATTTCCAGTAGTGTCCGACCGGAGGTCGATTTCTGGCCGAAGCCGAAGCCGAAGCCGATTGATCGGCTATTGCCACTACCTTCGGTCGAAGCCGAAGGCTTAAGTAAGACCCCATGAAATTTGCACTAGGTATTTTAGAAACGCGCGTATGAATTTGTTTTGTTTTGTATTACCGGTTACCGGTATCGCTCACTTGCGCCACTCACTTGCGAATGAATTAAATTTAGGCACTTGCTAAAAACATTCGGCTTCGGTCAAAACTTCGGCAGATTGGGGCCTAAGCCGAAGGTTTTGCCGAAGGTGGTTTTTTTGGCCGAAGGTGGCCGAAGCCGAAGCTTCGGTCGGACACTAGTTTCCAGCCAATATTCAATGCAAACAACCACTTTTAATGGCATCGAGACCGTTTTAACATTCCAATCCTTACTAGCAATAACAATTAATTACTGGACATATAGTAAACAAAGCATGCCAATCAAATTAACGTTGGTATGAACAAGCATGGATGCTGTGCGCGGCTTTTATGATATGCGTGGTTTGTGTTTGTATTATTTGTAAAGGAATGGGTAAGTTGGTTATTTAAAAAAGATAGGAATGCATTGAAGACTGTTTCTGTAAATAAAGTATGAATTGATAATTTGTTAAGCATTCAGCTTTTTTAAATTGAATAAAGCTTAGGTCGGTATCCGCGTCGATTTGCTGTCATGATACCTCTTTTTTAAGAAAGTTTAAAGACAGGCTCAAAAATGGGCTATCCAAATTCCAAAACACTTCGTGATTCATCATTTACTAATTTTCAGAATTTACTTTTAGTTTTGCATTTAAAATGCTAGTAGTATTAGAAAAAGGAACGCGGGTCTACGAGCAAGACCCTTTTTTTTTTTTTTGTTCTCGCGGTGAAATGCGTTTACGCACCGTACCCCCCACCGGGGTGGCGGGGGGCGTGTGTGGGACTCCCGCCTGAGCAACTGACACGTCGCCCAGGGGACTACCCACTAAAACACCGCGGCGCTCCGTCTTCGCCTTTGTGGTGAAGCCGTGGGGCCCGGACCGGCGGCCCTACGCCACGACTTCACCGGCGATGGGCCCGTCTACTGCACGACGGGCCCATTTTGACCCCCCCCGCGGTGAAGGGGGGCCTGTGGGAACAACCGGGAGCGCCCGATTGTTCCCACCCGTCGACGGTGGTGGACCGTGCAATGCGGGCAGGTGGATTCCCACGTCCCCCGCCCACTGGCCACCACCAGGCTGGACTTGGGCGCGATCGCGCCTCGTCCGGCCCCTTCGACGTCTGCGGTGCGGGGGCGCGAGAGGATCGTTCTCACGCACCCGCTCCGCAGCCTCCTTCTGCGACATTACGTCCTCGCAGAAGGAGGCCACCGCGACCCAGACCGCCTCGGAGCCCAGCATGGCGTATACCAAGCCGGGCAGCGAGAGGTCCGGGCCTACGGACGCCTGGAGGCGACGGCGCTGCACATCCCAAGCCGGACATTCGGCCAGGGTGTGCCGCGCCGTGTCGTCCGGCGCGCCACAGTGGTGGCACGCCGTGGATTCCTCCCTCCGTATCCGGCACAGGAAATGTCCGAAGCTACCATGCCCGGACAAAACCTGCGCCAACCGGTAGGTGAGGAACCCATGCCCCCTCTCGATCCAGCCCTCTATGACTGGACCGATGGCGTCCAGGGTCCACCGTCCGTCCTCCGCGTTGGCCATCTCCGCCGTCCACCGGCGGAGCATGTCCTCGCGGGCCCCCCGCCAGACGGCGACCCTCTCCTCTGGTGCGGGGCGCTCCCCCTGCGCCCGCTTATCCGCCGTTGCTTGGGTTGCTACTAATTTCAAATCAAAATCTACTAATTTTCTTCATTAATTCTCAAATCTCCAAACCAATCTGCAAACTTCATATCCCACATCAAACGTGTATTACAGAATATCTCAATATCCAATAGTGCTATAACGTATCAAATTATCCTCAACCAGTCGCGGGTGTAACGCGACCAAATCGTGAGTGGTGACGTCGCGTGATTGGCTATTATGTAAATTGTACCACTAACAAGCAGCGACGCGTCTCGCGATTCCGTGGGGTTATACCGTGGGTTATACCGCGGGTTATACCGGGGCCAATAAGCTGCGGTTAGCGAACCGAACGGCGCGAGGTGCGGTTATAGTTAAAGCGGTTGGTAAAACTATTTTAATACTTTCTGGATATAGATAAAATGTTAAAAGATTGTGTAGAGGTTGTTAATACCAGCGTCAGTGAACACGGGGACGATGAAATTTCTAGTTGCTTTGTTTCAATGTGGTTAATGTCTATGTTGTGGAATTATTTGATAAACAAAATAAAATCCTCTTAAAAACATGACAGTTAATAATCAAAATAGTTTTGTTGGTTATCTGTCACGATTAGTTAAGAAACATTTTTGTTATATTTTTAAAAGTTATTATCAGGCATGAGATTATTTGCTAAGATAGATAAATTTATATCCATGGCGGAAAATATCGCAACAAAGCCACACTGTAAAAGTTTTTTTTTTATTTAACTCTACTAAAAACTTGTATCTTTAGTTTGATAATAACAATAAATTGACAGTGGATCCAAAAACAAACAGTCGCTCCCAATGAGGCTCCAACCTCAGGGTGCGAGACATAAGCTTCAGCGGTATAAATGGGGTCTTTATTTCGGAAACGTTTCCAAACGGTCACAGTGAGAGGTATTTGTTGAAACTGAATTGACATGAACGGTCATCTCTTGTATTATGTCGTGGATAAGGTTGTTAAGGGGAGAAAAAGGTTTTTTGTGAGGCATTGTATCGACATTTAAGATATTTACGATAGAAGCAAGAATTCGTGTTTTTAAGAGCAGGTACATCGGGATGTAGGATTTGAGTTATGCGACGATTGAAAAGTTTATATCTAAAGTCGTAATAGTTAGATAGATATAGAATCTACCAAAGAATATAAAATGGTAACTAGTTAATATCTAACGCTTGTCTATCACCATTTCGCGAATATAACATACGGACATTCAGGTAAAATATAAAATGCATTGGCTGTGCAAACTAATATACGTCACTAAAGTTACTTTTAAAGTTTGTCTGATAGGGTTGCACCTTAGGTTCGACAACTATTTCACTACATTTTAGGGGGAACAAAAACCATGATCCTATATTTAGAGCCCTGAAAATAATTCCAGGACAATCTTATATTACTATTTTTATAAAATTTTACCAATAATGGTTATGCGTACAAAAGCGGTATTTGCAAGAACTGTTTATTCTTTCCAAATGAAATGTAATATTTATTTACAAAAGAAGGTAGGTATACTAAAAGTGTACCTTCCAAGTAGGCAACCCTTTCCCAGGGGTTGTCGTTGCGTGGGACCGCCGCGCGTCTAGGAAGGGATGATAAATTATTTACTAGCTATTTGTGATCGATACACTGTCTGTATTGAAGGTTGCTTATTATTTTTTGGGATTCCGTACCTTTAAGAAACAAAAGAACATTTTTATTGATCACTAGTGGCCGTCCACGACTCTGTTCGAGTGGAAGTCGGTTTCCCGTGGGAATGAGATGTTTTCCCGCGGTAAAAAGTACTCTATGTGTTATTCTGATGTATAACCTATATTACTGTAAAGTTCTTTCAAAATCCGTCCAGTAGGTTTTTACGTGAAAGAGTAACAAACATCCATACATTCACATACTCACAAACTTTCACGTTTATAATATTAAGTAGGATGCTACGTTTAATTTTATTATTTATTAATATGTCGGAAATGATGGCGCCACATTGGCAATCGGCCGGTATTTTGGGACAACTAGCGCCATCTTAAGCATTTTCAAGCTTACCTGAATTAATTTAATTTTTGTTTAATACCATTTGCTGTGTAATTTACCTAATTGAAAATTGTGATTTAATTATGATTTAATTCTTACTGAATCAGTTATTGTTGTAGGATTAATTTGATTGTTAAATCATTGTGACCGGAAAGGCAGGCCCTCTAGCGGAGAACCTGGGCAAGGCCTAGTGCTATTTTGATAAAAACGGAAACGGCCGTTTGGTATAAAAGACATTGAACATTCAAGGAAGGGGCATTCATTTCTTAGAAATTGAAGTGTTCACACCTAAATTATCAGAGTAGCGCGGGAATCGGCCAAGAGCAGTCGTCTTTACCACATTCAATTTGCTGTTTGATTTTATATCGAGTCATTGCCTAAGTTTAACAGTTTGTATTCTAATGCTGTATCGAAAGTCTTCAATACGAAAGCTAAGTATCAGTGTGTCCGTTAATCATGTAAACTAGTTGCTAGATTTCTGTGAGTAATGTAATAGCGTGTTTTATAACGTTCCTTTGTATTTTAAATTGTGATAATGGCAGAGTGGAGTTTATTCACCGGGTTCTTCTCCACTCAATATGTCAGACAGATTGTACCTGTCTTTATGAATCCGGTAAATTAAAACAAAGTTAAAGGTTAAACTGTTTCTTTATTATTCCAAATACCCTTGTAGTTCATTATGGTAGTGAGGCAGGTCATTTCAATACAGTTGCATTAGTTTTATCAGATCATTGAGCTAAAGTAGTTAACAGATTGTTCCTATATTCTTTCATAATGCTTTAAGTTCTTGTTTGCTGCCTTCTACGCCCACTAAAACGTGATCTTAACATTCTGACATTAAGAAAAGACACCCGCGCTGCGACATCAGAAGTGGGATTACCTCAAATTAAAAGAAATAAACCATGAGTTTCAGAAACACCACGTCGTGTCGCTTCGAGAACAGCCATCTGATGATTCGGGCTTGCAAACAAAGAAAATGACGTGGATACCACTTCGACGAAAAATAACCGTCAAGTATTTTTGAAAACTAAGTTGAGCGATTTTGTGCAGGTGAGTATTGAACCAAGGTCAGTGTTTTAAAATTATTTTACGTTCTCGTTTTGAGTTATGGAGGGTAATTTACAAAAAATATTGGTGGCAATCACAATTTAATAGAATCAGAGTTTAAATGACGAAATTGTTTAAAAGACTAGTTAACTTTGAAATGTATTGCGAATCGGGCTTGCTTGGGACTGTACTAGCTCGATCGGTATTCCTTGGAGGGTAGTCCGTGTATGCGTCGCCAGCACGCACGTTGACTCTAGCGAAGGTCAGGTTTCAGGGTAAACCATGGAGATATTGGCAACGAATATGAAGGAAGCCTAGTTTTTTAATTTGTTTTTTTAATAATTTTATTTCTAAATGAAGTAGTCAGTTAATGCTCTGAGTTTCGAATGGTACTACGGTACTATTAATTAAGACTGAAAGTTGTGATTTTAGTTTTGCTTTGTCATTATTGGGTTTTACATGCTGTGGGTCTGAATAAATAATTTCTAGGCCACCTAGACCCAACCACCTAACCACCTTCACATCCTTTGTTATTTTCGACGAGTCTTTTTCTGACGTCTCAGTTTTCTTAATTGCGTAGAATAAAAGTTTGCCGAACTATGTGATGCTGTGTGTTAAAATTTGTTTCAGAAAAGCTGCTACAATAGTGAAATTGCTGGATGGTTTGAATCTGGTAAAAACAAAATAGAAACGTTGAAGTACGCGGCAGTACCTACATTATTACGTTATAACCGGACACAACTTGACTGGGTGATGTACAATGTTTTGTAATGGCAGAGTGTGTTCTTAAATTAAATTGTGTTTTGGCGGGAGGAGTTAAGCAACCGATTTGGTTTCAAAAGTCGCCAGCTGACATAGAATTAGCGTGCACCTGGCTCCTATCTACGCCTATCTACCTACACCTACCTACTTTGTGTTTACAGTTGTTCTTTGATTAGTATTCATTCTTTTGAACTATTTTAGGGGTTGCATTTCTTAATTATTAGTTTAAAGTTAGACCAAGATTTACACTCAATCGAAATTATTGGTTTTTACATTTAGTGTTGATCGATGTTTAATAATGGTATAGGTACTGGTGTTATTAACAACTGTAACTCACACGTGTTTTAACATGTTTCGAGGATACATCGAATGGCGATTACAATAAACCAAAGCTGGATCCGCGAGGACGAGCAATGTCGACATCAGGACTTAACCCAGCAGTGCAGCAACAGAAAGTGATGACCCTGATTTACGAGCGATGGCGGCATTGCGGTGGCCGAGGCAAGTCAGCGTTCGTACCGAGGTGCAGATTGACGTGTGAGCTGTGAGTCTTCCACGGATTGTCTAGAACACAAAGGTGAATCGTATTCTTTCTTTCTTTCGATTCTAGTGCTGAATGCTCGTTGGTTAATGAAAGTTTTGGCGCGAAATTTTATGGGGGATCTTTTAAAAAGGTTTAACTGTGGCCTATTGATCAAACACGCGTATTCAGCACAGAACTAGTTAATGTCATATGACGTTCGATACTCCACGATACCTATTGAGATTTTACCTTATTGTTTACCGAATAATTGTTTTAATGGCGACATCGCGATAGATCGGTCAAAAATAATTGAAATTGCTAGTGGATCATGTACCAGATGAAATTGATATTGTTATTGACGATGTTGAATTGTTTTTGGTGGAAACGCAAGTGAGAACTCTATCTGCCGTATTGTAGCCGTGTGTTGTCTGAGGACGAACACGGGCGATCCTTGTGGTGGACTCGCGTATGTGAGAGCAATGGTGATGTTGCTGGTCGGCCGAGGCCGTGGAGATAGAGGGGTGTTCACTCGTGTCGTGGCGTGTTTCAATGATTGATTTGTTGTGATAAAGTGATTACCTTTATCGATGGTACATGATCTCTACTGACTTTAGTGTTGTGATATTACTGTTTTATGACAGTCTAATTTGCCTCGTTTAAATTTACTTTCTTGGTTTGAAAATATTACCTATCAGTAAACTTTGGTTGATGGATATGTCTTTTCTCGAAAATTTATGTTTTGATGTGAAAATTTATTATCATTGCAAATTTAAATATTGAGCGACTATCATGGCACAAGTTCAACCGAAGGACTGAGTTGAACGCAATGGGAATCGAAGGACCGTATTCCTATAACAGCCGAAGGACTGTGCTGTGCAAAAAGACCGAAGGACTGTGTCTATGGGAATCGAAGGACCGTATTCCTATAACAGCCGAAGGACTGTGCTGTGCAAAAAGACCGAAGGACTGTGTCTAATTCGGCCGAAGGACTGGCCTGTGTGGGTTTGTGCTATGATGTGTCACGTGGGAATTGTAATATCTTCTTTTTGAACCGTGATGATTTGGTTTTTTTTTTCGGGAGTTGAGATATTTCCTACTTTTAGTCATTTCAATGTTACTGTGGTTTTGCCAGGAGTGGCCGAGCGTATACTGTGCCTAGCTTGTTTTGTTGCAGAAAACACACGAGGACGTGTGTCCTGTCAAGAATGGCCGTGTCGGAAATGATGGCGCCACATTGGCAATCGGCCGGTATTTTGGGACAACTAGCGCCATCTTAAGCATTTTCAAGCTTACCTGAATTAATTTAATTTTTGTTTAATACCATTTGCTGTGTAATTTACCTAATTGAAAATTGTGATTTAATTATGATTTAATTCTTACTGAATCAGTTATTGTTGTAGGATTAATTTGATTGTTAAATCATTGTGACCGGAAAGGCAGGCCCTCTAGCGGAGAACCTGGGCAAGGCCTAGTGCTATTTTGATAAAAACGGAAACGGCCGTTTGGTATAAAAGACATTGAACATTCAAGGAAGGGGCATTCATTTCTTAGAAATTGAAGTGTTCACACCTAAATTATCAGAGTAGCGCGGGAATCGGCCAAGAGCAGTCGTCTTTACCACATTCAATTTGCTGTTTGATTTTATATCGAGTCATTGCCTAAGTTTAACAGTTTGTATTCTAATGCTGTATCGAAAGTCTTCAATACGAAAGCTAAGTATCAGTGTGTCCGTTAATCATGTAAACTAGTTGCTAGATTTCTGTGAGTAATGTAATAGCGAGTTTTATAACGTTCCTTTGTATTTTAAATTGTGATAATGGCAGAGTGGAGTTTATTCACCGGGTTCTTCTCCACTCAATATGTCAGACAGATTGTACCTGTCTTTATGAATCCGGTAAATTAAAACAAAGTTAAAGGTTAAACTGTTTCTTTATTATTCCAAATACCCTTGTAGTTCATTATGGTAGTGAGGCAGGTCATTTCAATACAGTTGCATTAGTTTTATCAGATCATTGAGCTAAAGTAGTTAACAGATTGTTCCTATATTCTTTCATAATGCTTTAAGTTCTTGTTTGCTGCCTTCTACGCCCACTAAAACGTGATCTTAACATTCTGACATTAAGAAAAGACACCCGCGCTGCGACAAATACATTCTTTATTGAAACATACTTTATAAAGGCTGATTTACGGTTGGTAATTTAGTTAGTCCGGAAAAAACTAAATGAAAATGGTAACCGGAAGTATACTTCCTAATGGTTTATTTAAACGATATTTAATGGTGTATATAGTCAAGGCTAAATGAATTTCTTGCTTAATAGTGACTTAAGAATTGAAAAAGATTAATAATTCAGTAAGTAATTATATATTGTTGTTACCAATTACTCTACGAGATTTTGTATAATTCTTATGTTCATTTCTTTCTTTCTATAATTCTGTTCTAAACAGGTTATTTAGACTTTATTGCGTAACAATTAAAAACTATAGTTTTCATATTAATTAAACTTAGATTCAACTGTTAACTGTATAACAATCTAAGTCCCCTTACTTGAAATTACGATTTTATTTACTCTTTATATTTAAGTTTTTAAATACTTAAACGTACTGACACGATTTTTTTAAATATTGAGTTATAAAACCCAGGATGGGTATTTTAATTTAATTAATCGTCCGTCATCAATATTAAATTATAGGTTTAAATACATTATCGAATCTAAAATATCTTTTCAATGTCGCCGCCTCTGCTAATGCCAGTAATTAAAACTTTTCCACCCTTAAAATAACATCCCTATCTATAATATATATCCTAAAACATCTGTTTTCTACCTTCCAACCCTCTCCCTTATAAATTAGGGCTTTCTGGAAACTTCTCGAAGGTGCGAGACAAATTCAGAATGTTATTTCAACACGATTTTTCATTGGAAACTTTGTCGGAAGGTGCTTTTAACTTATTGTATGTGGAACAATACGGCGACAGAAAGATTGGGGTGGATAGATAGCTTAGAAATAAAGTTGTATGGCGTGAAAGATACCAACCAAAAATGACTATTACTGCCTTTACTTAATATTTCATGAGTGCTGGGAGCTTTTTTCCACCGGCTTTTTTCTCTCGGTCTACGGTTAGGTAAAGTCGAAGTTCGTAACATTGACGTTTATTAAGTATATGTTACTTATCTATGATGAATAAAATAATTTTGATTTTGATGTAAACAAAAAATTGTCATTCTTTTTTTTTATTTTAATATAATAGCAAACGAGCATGCGGGTCACCTGATGGTAAGTGATCACCGCCGCCCATGACTACCCGCAACACTGCGGGTGTTGGGGGTGTGTTGCTGAGCCTTTGACAAAATTGGGCACCGGATACCGCACTCACCGAACGAAACGCAGGAACATCGTCCCTACTTCACGTCGGTTTTCTGTGCGACGGTGGTATTTCACCGGTCGAGTCAGCCCAGTAATCGCTGCAGACAGAGCCTACAGCTAGACTCTACCACTCTCAAGAAAATTAGTGTATTAATTAAATCTACAATGTAAATCATCGTTCCTGCGTTATCAGCTGACCTCAAGTGGCGAACAGTGCAAGTACAATCACATATTTTTGAAGATGAGCTCGTTGGTTATTTTCTTAGTTTCATTCACTAGGTACTTTAGATTAACATTAACTGGATACTGTTTAAGATTAGTACGTGGTTTCGGGTTTTGCAAATGGTCTGCTTACACTCCCTATCATTATAGTTAGTTTACCACAAACAACCCTTGTAGAGGCTTTAAACATTAATTAGTAAGTAGGTTAAAATTCTTAGAAAGGAAACAGAATATTTGGGGATTTATTAAAGGTAGTGAGGGAATAGGAAAATTCCTGTTATACGACAAATTAAAAGACGAATAGTTAAAAGACTTTGTAAATAATAGTCAACAAAATATATTTAGATTAAGTTTAAAGTGCGATATACAAAAGAAAATATAATATTACTAGATTAATAAATAATTATTTAAAGGGAAGAACACAAAACAAGTCAATAATAGCATAGCATTTTCCGATTTAGAAAAAGAAATTAATCTTCAAAATAAACCTTACACCGATAGTACTAGTTTTGGGTTGGGTTTTGAAATCGGTCGCCTGATTTAAGGGTTGTGGGGGGTTTGGGGGGGGTGGGGAGGAGGGGTCTGAACCCCCTACAAGTAATTTTGGCTGCCGGAGTCGAGTCTAAATATTTTTAAAAAAATTTCAAAATTTCCTAAATACTAGCACAATTGCGTGAATCGGAACGCATTTAGCATCTTGGATGAATGATATTGTGGTTTTTCTACAATCTTAATTTTAAATACAATCGAGGTAATCAGATTGTATTTATTAAGTGTGTTTACATAATTGTCTTACTCCGAGTTGACACAATCCGACATCAATGGGTTAGGTTAGTTAGGTTACTGTTTTTAAACTGCCAGAAAAAGGAGTCCCGCGAAGCGGGACTCCGTTGACTCATGATCGAAGCGAGTTTTTATACATATAAATTGGCTACTAAAGGTCGCCATATTGAGGGGTTTAAAAAAAAAATTTTTTTTTTTGGCGCCCCCTTTTTTTTCTGGCAGCTGAAAATGGTCAGGGGGGATTCAGACCCCTCCCCCCCACCCCCCCCAACCCCCCAAAACCCCTAAATCAGGCGACCGATTTCAAAACTTTAACCCTAGTTTTCTGATATTTACTTTTAATGCAATTTAATAATTACTGTATATTTCTCTAGAAATATCGAAATGCAACATGATATCTGTAGACTTCGTTGGAAAAAATACGCGCTAATGAATTCAAATATTGGTAATTGTGTTCAACTAATGTTCATATTTTGTTTGTACATACTATATTTCTGCTTTAATACCATACTTACTAACCTGCCCCCCAAGTCAAGTGGCAGTAGAAAATTGCGATAGCGAGTGAATAGAATAAGAAATGCATAGATTTAAATCGTTAGATAGGCTCTTACCGCAGTGACACCGCGCCGTGTTGTTCCACAGTCAAAGTGAGTGAGCTCACTAACCTGGGAGTGCACGAAAGAGAAAGTAGTGTTTGCAACTTATGTAGGAGAAAAAGAGATGACACTATTTTCTCAGTTCACTTGTTGTGTATAGATTGCAAAAAAAAAACAATGCTACAGTTTTTGGTGTCGGGGCCTATCTAACGATTTAAATCTATGCATACAAAGAATCATGCAAAGGTACCTATTTACAACTATAAATTATGAAATTAAAATAAAACCATATTTTTGTTACGGTTTACCTTTTAAATGCTTTTTTTTTACATTCTTACATTCATTACTGAATCCATTTAAAAAAAAAATTCACTAAAACATGTAAAACCGCCATCAGCTGATCGCAGAAGCCGCCATTTTGTCGCCGGAGTTATCTACAAGGTTTTGATGTACGCTTCATTTTCTATTCTATCAAGGCGAAACGCTTGTCAAAAGTCAAAAAGTCATAGCTACGATCTTTCAGTTTCTAAGGAACATTTGTATGACAACTTGTTTAGGCGTGAATACGAATCGACAATTAGCGAATGCCACTTGACCGGCTGAACGGTTTTCGAACTATTAGTCAAACACTCGTTAACGACAAAGTTTTACCGCTGATTAAAATGTCAAGAAACGTTCTAAAATCATGTCACAATTTGAATTTAAAACTTGTAGGTATTCAAATTTAAAACCTATAGTTCGAATATTGACTTTTTAAACAATTTCAAAAAAAGTAGTTTTAAATATTTTTTTAATTGTTTCCTTAGAACTTTCAATTGGTCCAACCGTTTCTTTGTTTTTTTTTTACTAGTGGCCGCTCTCCGTTCGCGTGGAAGTCTGTTTCCCGTGGGAATGAGCAGTTTTCCCGCGGCTAAAAGTACCCTATGTGTTATTCTGATGTATAACCTATATTACTGCAAAGTTTCATCCAAATCCGTCCAGCAGTTTTTACATGAAAGAGTAACAAACATCCATCCATACATCCATACATCCTCACAAACTTTCACATTTATAATAGTAGTAGGATTTGAAAGCTGGTTCTCCATTTCTGACGAAGGCATCCATGGAAGCAAAGCAAATAAATATAAAATATTTGCATAAAAGTAGTTTTTATTACAGACGTTTATCAATAAGAGGGTTAAATTATACAAAACCTATATTAAGCTAAGCTCACAATGCTTAAAACTTAACCATTTACTCCTTCACATCAATGCAGAGCCAACACTAAACTTAATTAAACTAGAAACGAGCCACGTGGCCCTAAATAAAACTTAACTGCCCACATTAGTCTCCAAGTTACAGAAATATAGCTCAGTTAAGTTAAATAATGAACTTAACTGGAGTTAAGTGGTCCATCAAATCTATTTGGATTATCTGTTCTGTGTTGGCGTGTACTGGTAGTGTTTGCTGCAGTCTGAAGTGTATTGTGTCTTAGTATTTGCTTGTGTTAAATTTGGCGGTTGCTTAATATTACTAAATAGGATTAAACAATCTTTATTAACTTAGCTTAAGCTTTCTATTATTACGAGTATAAATGCGAAAGATTGATTTTATTTATATGTGAAAAAAGGTACATAAAACTTTTTCCCTGGCTTTTGCAGAAAAGATTTCATTATCTTATTTAATACTATTGGCCGCCCGCGACTCCGTTCGCGTGGAAGTTGGTTTCCCGAGGGAATGAGAAGTTTTCCCGCGGTAAAAAGTTTTATGTGTTATTTTGATGTATAACCTATATTACTGTGAAGTTTCATCCAAAGCCGTCCAGTAGTTTTTAACGTGAAAGAGTAACAAACATCCATCCATCTATCCATACTCACAAACTTTCACGTTTATAATATTAGTAGGATATTAGTAGGATTGATAAACATTATTCTTACTTATTTTTAACTTCGGTGAATTTTGAATTTTCGGAGTAATCTCTGTCATAACTGAATCGATTTTAATAATCTTTCACCAGTAGGCAGCTTCGAATTTAGGAAGTGAAATTAGGCTAGGTACTCAAACTTAGTCTTTCTATTTTAGGCAACGACATGTTACGCAGGCTTACACTAATAAAAAACCTTTGTGGCTGTCGAACCTTCTTACTCTTTAAGTGTACAAATCGTGTAATCAATAGCATTTACTGTAATGTAGTAACCCTTTATCAAGTTTATATTATCAGCCAAGACGTACCAATTCGTTCCCTGCATTAGATCCAGTGCTCCATATAAACAAGCAAAGATAATGCTCACAAGAAACATTTCATGCTATCATTTTAAAATGTACTTTGAAGCAAAACCTAATTTGCTATAGTGCGTTTACAGTACATCTTTTGTATATACGTACACCTTTCAACGTTCAATCTTGAGCTTCATTATCTTTGCATACAATGTAGGCTCTACAATTGTTGTATAGTGTACGCTTTTGCTTGAGAAGTAGCTTAAGATATTTCAATTTTGTGTATAACCACTTACAATTCACTCGTTTGCATTGTCATCCACAAAGCGATTCTTGAGAGTACAATACGGAGGTAGGAAAAACATTTTTGTATTATGAAAGTGTCTGGAAATTGTCGGAAAGTAGAATCGGATGTCATCTAGGTGAAGCAGGAATTTCGCTGACGTAAGTGGATTTTTTTAATAATATAACAGTAATTGTTTGTTAAGTCAAATAATATGAAAAAGAACAAACAAACAAAATTCCTACTAATATAATAAAGTATTAGTAGGAATATTTATTTATTTGTGAGTATGTATGGATGTATGGGTGTCTGTTACTCTTTCACGTAAAAACTACTGGACGGATTTGGATGAAACTTTGCAGTAATATATCAAATATAACTCATAGGGTACTTTTTACCGCGGAAAAACTTCTCATTCCTACGGGAAACCGACTTCCACACGAACGGAGTCGCGAGCAGCCACTAGTAGGAAGATAATTTTCATTGTTTAACGAAAGGGTTTTAACATATGATGTCTCGGTAATCAAGTAAGAATTGGCTACAATTTCTTGGACAAAAGCAGAAAATACTTAGCACGCTGATAGGGTGTTCAGACGCAAACGAGAAATATCTAAACATCTGTATAAACAATGTAGTTTTTATAAAAAAAATAAATGCACTTCATTGTTTGAATATAAGCCAAACAAGGGAATACCAATGTCTAATATTTTATTAAAAAGGCATGGTTGCCAAAGGTTCGACAAAAGTACTGCCAGTATAAAAACCTGAACCAAACTCTTCACAAGAGCGCTTTTTAACTTTGATGACTATTCTGAAAAACGAGATTTATCTAAATTTCACATAAAACAATGTGGTTATGCAGTACTTAAGTAAATGTTTTAAACGATTATTCCTTAATTATTATATTTGGTTATTTAGTCCAGATTACATTATGTCATTAAAAACGGTTTCATACTGATTTTTATTAATAAAACATCAATAAACTCTACTCCTAACTTCATCGTAGACTTCTTTAGTACCAGAAACCCATTACCTACTTCCATAACTCTCGTTTAACTTAAAACATTTGAAATCTCGTTTCCATCTCGTTTGTTGCTATCACCCCATTCACAGGTACCCACATTCTTCAACCGAGCAACGGTCTCGTTCCAAATTTGAATTCACCACCGTTATATTTACAATTCAAATGCTGGCAACAAAACTTGCCTACTGCAGAGGTGAAAACTGTAATAAAATAAACCGAACTCAATGCCGTTTAAGTTGACTTTTAATACCTTTTAAATAAAAGTCGGGACACTTTGATCGACGAAGTTCAGGCGGAGGGAATTTAAATAAAGAACATTGTTTTAAAGGAACGGTTTGAATGAGACCGGTTTTTTCAATAGATTGGTGTTGTGGTTTGAGAAGGTGAAAAGGATTGGTTGTAATAAATTAGTTGTTATTTTGATGAGTTGTTATTTATTATAATCTAGAATAAGGTTGGGTGTTTCTGTTTTACTATTAAAAGACCAAAAGAAACAAACTACACACGTTTTAAAATTCAAACATCACCGTTTTAGGTATCTAATGACTTCGAATATTGTTGCGTATGTTCATTGAAAAAGTAGTAGTTTTTTATAATATGAGAAAATTTAAAGAGTCTGATATAAATTAGTTTCAAATTCGTGTGGTCGAGCCGTATTAGCCTTTATAACCTACTAGTGGCCGCTCGCGACTCCGTTCGCGTAGAAGTCGGTTTCCCGTGGGAATGCGAACTTTCCCGCACTAAAAAGTTCCCTTAATTCATTCATACATATATTTTTGGTTTCTATAACCGTTTTCGCAGCGCACGCAACGGAAGCCTCAAGGATGAATAATTTTCCCTGTTTTTTTCCCATTTTCCATTATTTCTTCGCAGCAAATAGTTGCAGCGTGATGTTATATAGCTAAAGCCTGCCTCGATAAATGGTCTATCCAACACAAAAAGAATTTTTAAATTCGGACCAGTAGTTCCTGAGATTAGCGCGTTCAAACAAACAAACAAACAAACAAACTCTTCAGCTTTATAATATTAGTATAGATTCACAATATCAAGCAATATCCATTACTGATGCTATAATTTTCTGAACTGTATTAATGAATGAGGAGGCCCACTATAGACTTGTCTACTCGATTGTACTAATGAAAATGGAGCGACTGTCCGATTATGAAACTTCCTACAGTACGGTCCCACTGCATGTAGTAAAACGGTCGTTGACCCCAAGGAAGATTGACCACCAATAAGACTATCACTACATAGTATAAAACCACGTCGCTTTCTCTGTCCCTATGTATGCTTAAATCTTCAAAACTACGCAACGGATTTTGATGCGATTATTTAAAGGGATAGAGTGATTCAAGAAAAAGGTTTACATGTATAATAACATAGTACAGGAAAAGGAGTTTTACTCCGAATTTAACGCGTGCGAAGCCGTGCGGGTAAAAGCTATTATTCAATAATGAAGAAGCATGATGAGTCTGTAAAAGAATGAGAGTATACCTAGATTTTGAGACTAGCCACGATAAATGGACGCAGGTTAAGTATGAGAATGTAATTAAGGAAAAGAAAAATTGTCCACGCACGGACATCGCTGCGGGCGACGGAGACGGCGTCGCGGGCGCGCGGGGGCGCGCCGCACGACACACACACACGAGAAGACGACGAGGACTTGCCTTATTGCCACCGCCGCGAAAGCTTGTACTTACTCTAATCGTCTCTACTCTTCTTATTAAATTCATTTAAACAGTACCGGCGTTTCCTTTGGAGATCGAGCCTAGGGACTGCCTCTACAGTAGAGATCTAGATTAGACATTGGTCCTTCGTAATCAGCACCTAAAGAAATACAGACTTCACTGCGAGCTGCCGGCGGACTTTGGACATCTTCGTTGCAAGTCACCCAACACTACATCTACGGGGTGAAAGCGGTCTACCTGTTTGGACTTACTGGAAGACGTTCTGTGAGTTCGTTCCAATTATTTCCCGCATTCCTCCAATACCTATTTCATTTATTTTCCCATTTTTATAAAAAACTTCATTTCAATTAAAATCTTTATTCAAGTGCACAAATCATCAATTTCCCATACATGTCATATTTTAATTGCTAATATTCACTAATATTTCGCAAAACATAGTTGATCGCTTCGCCTAGCTGCGCGCGCACAACGTGGCGAGCTTGACCGCTACTTCACCTTCAAGTGCACTGCTTAGCTTTTATCTCCTAAATTAGCTTTCTTATTTACTATATATAATGGCTGAAGACAAACTTAAGTTGTTCATTAAAAAACGCTCGGCTTTTAAATCTAAAGTAACATCTTTTACAAATTATTTAAAATTAATAAAAGGTACCGTGATCAGTGAGTTACAGCGTACCGAACTTGAAATACGCTTTAAAAAATTCGAGGCCGTTTACGAGGATTTCGACAAATTACAGCTGGAGATCGAGATGCTGTGCGAGGATCCCGACGTTGCTTGCGCCGACCGCGAGCAGTTTGAGAGCACCTACTTCGCGGTGGCGGCCGACGCGCGCCAGCTGCTGCAAGTAGCCTCGCCGACACGCCTGCACGACGACAGGTCTGAGACCAGCTTCGAAGATGCAGAGGCAGGTGGGCTCAAACAAAACAGATTCGTCCGGTTGCCTAAAATCGATTTGCCTAGCTTTGACGGAAATTATCAACATTGGCTTGAGTTTCGCGACACTTTTATCCACAGTAACGAATCTATTGACAGTATAAATAAATTCCATTACTTACGTGCCTCTTTGAAAGGAAAAGCAGCATTAATCATAAAAAACATTGATTTTAATTCTAAAAACTACGACTTAGCGTTTAACATGTTGTGCGAAAGATATAATAACAATCGTTTACTTATTCAGAATCACTTACAATCACTTTTTAATTTAGAACCGATATTGAAGGAATCTAGTAGTTCTTTGCGATACCTAATTGATTTCACAAACAAAAATTTGCGTGCACTCACATCACTTAATCAACCAACAACTCACTGGGATGCGCTCATTATTTATCTTATTTCTACAAAATTAGACTCCACAACTATGAGACTTTGGGAAGAATATAAAAACAACTTAGTTGATTTTCCCACACTGGTTCAGTTTTCGATGTTCATTCACAACCGGGCCGATTTGTTGGAAACTGTGGAAGAACAAAATAAATGCAATAACATTAAATCTGCAATTCAAAAACCTAAAGCTTTCATATTGACTAATAATAAGCAAACCCACCTTCATTTTTCTTCCAATAAATGTCCGGAGTGCAAAGAAAATCATTACTTGTTTACATGCGAAGCGTTTCGAAAACATTCCATCGAAACTCGCATTCAAAAGGCGAAGGAATTCAATGTGTGCATGAATTGTTTGCGACCAGGGCACAGCAGTCATAAATGTCGATTATCCCATTGCAAATATTGTACGCATAAGCACAATACATTATTGCATTTAGAGCAGCCTAGTGAGGTGAATCCCGAGCACGTCGCCTTGTCATCCAATACTCTCAAAGTAGATACTTGTTCGGTTTTATTATGTACAGCTATGGTGAGGGTGCGCGCGGGCAGCGGGCGTCCGCGCAGCGCGCGGCTGTTGCTCGACTGCGGCAGCACGGCGAACTTCGTCACGGAGCGGCTGTGCGGCGCGCTGGCTGCGTCCAGGCAGGCAGATAACTCCGCAGTCACAGGCATAAACAACAACAAATCCATTTGCACACAGTCTTGCGACTTAATTATTGAATCGCGCTATAGTGACTTTTCAGTTAAAGTTAACTGTCATATATTACCACAAATTACAGATAATTTGCCACATTCATCAATAAATATAAGCAACTTCAATATACCTACTAATATTACATTAGCGGATCCATCTTTCAACGTTCCGTCTTCCATTGACTTGTTAGTAGGTGCCGACATATTTTGGCAAGTTGTTAATCAGGCTTCAATTATAAATCTAGGCAAAAATAAGCCGACATTATGCGATACAAAATTAGGTTGGATAGTGTCGGGTCGTATATTGCAACCACAAATTTCAAAAAAAACATTTGTTTGCTTTCATAATACCATCAACGAGTTCAACCTAACTAGATTTTGGGAATTAGATACCGTCGCTTGTAGAAGTTCTATGTCTAGTGAGGAACAAGCTTGTGAACAATTTTTTGAATCGAATCGACGTCGAGATATGTGCCTTCCCTGGACAACCCGGCGGACTTAGTGTCTCGGGGGCTGAGGGCTGATCAGATCAGCGACTCCGTCTTATGGTGGTCGGGTCCTGCATTTTTATTAAAATCGGAAAATGAGTGGCCCTCACAGCCCAACGTTTACCAGAATTTATAGCAGATACAAATATTAATTTATACTTACAAACTAACGATGACAATAATATTTATCGTTAATTAACCTTATTCATAAAACCTCTAGTTTCCCTAAATTACGTAATATTGTAGCCTATATACAAAGATTTTTATTTAACTGTAAGAACACAAATGATAAATTAGCAAATCATCTTACATGCAAAGAATTACAAGATTCCCTCAATTTAATTGTTAAAACTGTTCAACGCCAGTCATTTTCTGTTGAATACAATTTATTAAAATATAACTCTTCATTGCCGAAAAACAATCGTTTGTCTTCTTTGTCTCCATTTCTAGACACAAACGATCTCATTCGAGTAGGGGAAGGTTAGATAATTCACCTTACAGCTACGATGTAAAACATCCTATCTTGCTGTGCAGTAAGCACCACTTCACTCAAATATTGTTCAAGTACATGCATGTACACATGTTGCATGCTGGACCACAATTGCTGCTTTCTCACATTCGTCAAACCTACTGGCCGTTAGGCGGCAGAAATCTTGCTAGGTCTACTGTCAATAAATGCGTTACATGTTTCAGATATAAAGCGCAAAACGTTCAACCTGTAATGGGACAGCTGCCGACAAACAGAACTGCTCTTGAATTTCCCTTTTTACATTGCAGCGTAGATTATGCCGGGCCAGTGTTGATATCTGACCGGAAGGGCCGCGGGAGCAAACTTGTAAAAGCCTACCTCTGCATTTTTGTTTGTCTTGCAGTCAAAGCTGTCCATTTGGAGCTCGTCTCAGACTTGACGAAGGAGGCGTACATGGCCGCGCTTCAAAGGTTCATAGCTCGTCGTGGAAAGCCAAGCAGCATCACCTCAGATAACGGCACAAACTTTGTCGGTGCCAGTAATGAGCTACAAGGTTTTTTAAATGATATTGACGTTCCTTCATCCATGGCTCAAGAAGGCATTAGCTTCCATTTTTCTCCAGCCTATTCACCACACTTCAATGGCATAGCTGAAGCAGCCGTCCGTAGCACAAAACATCACTTGCGTAGGCTTTTAAATATTACCCATTTTACCTTCGATGAAATGTGCACTTGCCTCTGTCAAATCGAGGCTATCTTAAATTCACGTCCCCTCATACCATTATCATCCGATCCTTCCGATTTTTCCGCTTTAACTCCTTCCCACTTCTTAATTGGACGACCACTTACGTCTCTTCCAAATCCTCAGGTCTTGGACATCGCCGTCACGAGATTGGAGCGCTACCAACGAATCCAGCACATCCAGCAACACTTCTGGCAAAGATTCTCACAAGAATATGTTTCTCTGCTACAGAGCAAAACAAAGTGGCAGCAATCTTCTGGGGTGATCGAGATGGGTGCTCTCGTCCTCGTCAAGGAGAAGACTCTTCCTCCTCTTCTATGGTCACTAGGACGTGGGAACGCAGACGTATCCAGGACCGGATGGCGTCACGAGGGTCGCCGACATAAGGACAACGAGAGGGACGATCCGCAGGGCGTTCAACAACATCTGCCCCTTGCCACTGGAGTAGTTGACTCGTCAACGCGGGGGAGGATGTCCACGCACGGACATCGCTGCGGGCGACGGAGACGGCGTCGCGGGCGCGCGGGGGCGCGCCGTCCGACACACACACACACGAGAAGACGACGAGGACTTGCCTTATTGCCACCGCCGCGAAAGCTTGTTACTCTAATTGTCTCTACTCTTCGAATTAAATTCATTTAAACAGTACCGGCGTTTCCTTTGGAGATCGAGCCTAGGGACTGCCTCTACAGTAGAGATCTAGATTAGACAAAAATTAATACTTTTGTTTTCATTTATTGCCGTGTATTTTAGTAAGGATTTTAACCTATTTACTTTTTTATTGTATAATTTTAAATTAAATTGTCTTATAGAAATATATGTATTTAAAAAGGAAACCATTTTTTACATAACATTTTCTACCACACCGCTGTTCTCGGGGTCATA
The DNA here is from genome assembly GCA_916618145.1 of Emmelina monodactyla. Classification (NCBI taxonomy): domain Eukaryota; kingdom Metazoa; phylum Arthropoda; class Insecta; order Lepidoptera; family Pterophoridae; genus Emmelina; species Emmelina monodactyla. Next base: position 9,667,560 of record OU745314.1, on the reverse strand, counting down.
GACCGTGTTTAGGGTTGCCCTAGAAGTAAACTATAACTAAAGATATTAATCTTCATACCTTTATTAATCAATCAATTTCGCTTTTAGGCTACTAAGTTGAATACATATTACACATAAATGCTATTTAATTGTTACCGTTCTTTAGCTACCTATAACTACTAAGTTAAGTAAAACCTCAAAAATAAATGAGAAATAATTAAATACATTTGGCTAAGCGAATTAAATATAGGTTTAATTGCTCTACGGACTATGACTAGATAGTGGGAGTCACTGTGTATTAATTACAGTTGTTCAATCCCACTGTTACTTATCTAAAAAGAATAAAGAGTTTAACTCATCGAGGTTTGTTCATTATGTCCTATAAAGCTTAATTCTCTCTCAAGCCAAAAAGTATTTTACTAGTAACCTCAACATGCTACACGTTAAGAGCTTAACCATTAGCTAAAAAATCCTTTTAACATTTCATCTAAGTAAACTTATAAGCGCCTTATATCCCCCAAACTTTCAACACCACTCGAACTCCACTAAAAGGAATATTACCCTTCATTCGCCAAAAAAAGTCACAAAACAAAATAATATTACCATTGAGCTGTATCCGATGCAACGGTAAACAATAGCGAAACGTAATGAACTTTTCCAGTTTGTATTTTTGCGAATTCCAATTGTATTATTACCGCCTACATGAAATGTCACTCGGAACACAAAGGGATAAATAAAAATACATTTTCAAGTGGCAACGAATGAATGTTATTTTTGTTGTTTTAACAATACATTAAGACGTGAGGCAAATAATGGAATTGCGAATATTGCAGGTTTTACAGGGCTATTTTGTGGTTAAAACTAAATGAGATGAATTTTTTATTTTTTTTATTTTTGTATGGGATTAGGTATAGCAAATAGTGTCGTGCCATGTCACTGGTAAGACAGGCGTACTCTTTGTTTCGTGTTTGTTAGAAGAGGCAACAGTGATTTTCTGTTTGTTCGAAATACCATACTGAGTTTCGAACAAACAGAAAATCATGTAGGTATGGTATTCCTAATAGGCAATTTGTGCCTATTACGGAACGATTTCATTTTATTTGGCTAAAATAACTTTATAATACTATATAAGTAGGTGTATGTAGTATATTTAACTTAGTATACCTATTCAATTCTTTACGATTAACACCCTAATTATTCAAAAAATAATAAATAATTTTCGTTCCGTTCATGCCATCATTTGCGGCGCACGCAGCAGCCGTCAGCGATCTCAATTAAACACCTTTTGAGCGCACATTGTTGTGGCATCCACCTCGCGATATCGTCAAATAAGTGCTTAATGAGATTTATACATTGAACGACACGAAATAGGAGGCTGGGGGATGGCGAGTAATGAGTGTAAGAAGAAACAATCAATAAATAGGCCTACAATCTAATTATCTAGAATAAAACATAAAATTCCTTGTTTCCCTAAATGTCACATGTAATTACGTATTATTATTAAAAGACACAACAAATTTTTAAATTAAAAAGCGTTAAAAGTTTTTGTTAAGAGTTTTGGTCTAAATTTATAGACTTCACTGATTTTTCTATAATATTCATGTTAAGTAAACTTGCATGTAATCAACTACGTAGGCAGACTACAGTACACATATTATAGATATTATTTCTAGAAATCATGCAAATGAAGCTTTTAATAACTAAATAATTTAATACATAGGCAAATTAAATGTAAGAATATTAAGTTAAATTACCAAAGATAACACCTTCAATTTCATGACGTGAAGTTCTTAAATGAAAAAGTTTTAACACAGTTTAAACTGGGTATTGTCTTTCCATTCGGCCCGTATGTACCCGCGCCGAGTCTGTTTTGTTATTATTAAATTTCCCGATAACGATCTTAGAAGTTACTTGAATCTATTAAATAAGAAATATGGATATTGTGGATGTTTTACAACCCCTTTGTTAGCTGGTGGAATAACAATTTGAATTTTCTTTGCGTTACTCTGATTTAAGTTCGGAAGTATGGATTTATGGAGCCGAAAATGTTGTTCTTGTTACTTGGTTTTTAACGCAATTACGTTACGAAGTGTACTTGAAAGGTTAATTAAGATAGGAACGTGTGTAGGTAACAATAAACAATTTCTTTAGTCAATTATCGTAAAATAAGCTACCTATATGATCGACAACACTTATGATTTATATGCTACTAGGGTAAGGTTTTCGTAACCTTCAACACACGGCTTGTAATTTTTCAAAATACAAATACAAGAGTGCTGTGAACAGTTGCATTTCATCGCATCTGAGCCCTATTCCAGTCCTACACTTAAGCTTCCTATTTTTGACGATAAAATGTATGTATCTTTTTCACATAACTATACTATGTCCATGTTTGGGACTTCGTTTAAACACATATCAATTTCCAATTCTCTCCGGGATTGTTACCTCTCTTGTTCTATACGTATAAAGATATAAATACTTGTACTTACTTTAAACCAAATGCTAACTCAAACCAAACACGTGCCAAAAATTTAAACGTCTTACGACCCTAAATCTCAGGACCACGGGATCCATATTTCAGGAGACAAGCTAAAAGGCTGCCATTACAAAAGTTGCAGCAAGTTTTGTAATAAAACAAGTACTCTTCGAATATTGTCCCATTACATTCGAGGCTTAATTTATGCCGTTTTGCTAAGTCATAAGGTATAACATGCCTGATCGACAGATGTAAAGGTGCTGGATGTGACATTCACGATAATTTTAAGAAAAAAATACGTAAACCGGTTAATATTAAGCCCAGAATGATCCAGACTTCTTATTATTAAGTTTGTTTTACTGTGACGAAAGTCTGCGGCCTACAATAAAAATCGTAATGAAAGTATTTTCTGCGACCTCCGTTGCACAGTAGTATAAATAGTAGACTGTTAAACGGAAGCTCCCAGATTCAATTATCAGGTCGGATAAATGCAATTAATATCAATAGGTCTTTCGCAGAATTGTCAGTCTCACTAGATTCTAAGTGAATTGTTTTTTACCGTAAATACAAGCTCATGCTTAAAAAAGGTCACACACGTTCAGGTAATCTGATTTGGAGCTTTAATTAATACCTATAATTTACCAATTATTTCATACGGCCCTCGTTTAATTTCTTAAATGATCTAGTAAACCATATATCTTTGTTTTTAAACCATGCCAACGGTGCGGAGAAACTTGACGATTTATTTGCGAAGAGCTGTCTTAAGTTTTATCTTAAATACTAAGCCACGTTAACAACGTTTTAATTTAACACGACACTACATAGTTTTAACGCTGTAATAACAAACTTATTAAAATTAAATCCTATGTTGTAGATTTTGGGTGAAGTAATTTATTTATAAAGTCAGCTTTGGTTTAATAATATTGTTGAAACATGCAGCGAATAAAAGGGATAAATTTGTATAAAATGACGGACGGATGGACAGCAGAGTCTTGACAATAGGGCCCCGTTTTTACCCTTTGGGTACGGAATCCTAAATAAAGAGTTTTGTTACAACATCCAAATTCTTCAGCTATTAGATGTCAATAATTGGTAATTGGTGACCATCATCGCATGTTGATTGCTAATCCTCGCTTGGCAGACATGTTGGCATGATTAGTCGATAGCGTTGCTGTCTGCGCTCTGGTTTGTAATTTACTAACGGCGATTGCCAATAATCTACTAACTACTATTGTTTAAAGTATAATAGGAATGTTAAGACCGGCCCCAAAAGTAGAATAAATATAGGTAGCTCATAATATATAGTAACATATGGGAAATAAAATAACCGTTAACTGACAAGAACGAGGCACAAAACAAATGCTTTTTTTACAAAGTGGAAGAAGACATATTTTTTTTAATAACTAATACTAAAAAATACTAAATAATCCAACAGCAACAACCCACATAGTCTATATACAGCCTTCCAGTTAAAAGTAGGTAAAATTAGCCCCTAGATAGTATCTATTTTAAGAACGCTTATGATTGCGTCAATCTCATATTGTGTTTAAAATTCTAACGAGTAGGCGATCGTCAAATACCACTTTTGTTATCAAATTTTCATTTCGTTGCTCAGTGCCTTACATTTATTGCTTACTAGCGACCCGCCCATTCTGCGCAATGGTGTAATTTTGCCGACTTGCTCGCGAACCCTTTCATTTTTGCTAACTTAAAAAAACTTTTTCTGAACGTTCTTTATTTACAAATTTAAATGAACGTAATGTAATTTAGGGTATTTACCCTAAAATATGGAGAAAACCGCATTTAAATCCGTTACGTACTTAAGGAAGAGTTAGCGGCCAAACATACAAACAGACAGAATTAACGACTTAGATTTATACTATGTATTGAAGATCCTTAAGATGTATCACCTCATTTTAAGCGCCATGTGTAAAAACTCTACTATCAATAGAGCCAGTAAGCCTTCCCCCTCAATGGCTATAATAAGGCTTTTACAACGTAGACGCATGTCATGTATCCGCAAATTGGTTTAATTTGACATCTTGTTGTTTTGGTAACATGATGTTTTTTCATACATTTTGCAGTGTATGTTTTGGTGGTGAAATTCGGAATACGTTTAGAAAATCTTTGGAAAAATAAAATGTTAGGATTGTTATGAAAAAGTTTATTCGGATTTTTGAACCGATTTTACCCGTAGGTGCTCTATTAAATGATTAGTATTTGTAGAAACCAACTCAGCCTATCACAAGTTATTATCGACAAAATCTAATTATGTTCGAAAAAAATAGCTTTTTCTGTCTATAATTTCGGTTGCTTTTACTGATTTTTAGGTCCCCTTGTAGGATAGCTACTCGTAGATAAGCCGACCATGAATCTAAAGAAACGCTGTTTTAGTTGTTGAGTTTTATAACTATTGAAATTAACATATTCTTTTTGTTTTTCTTTATAACTTCCGTATTTTACGGAACATTCTATCTATTTTTGTCACTGTAAAACATATCTTAATGAGCAAGTGACCCAAATATAAGCGATTGTTATCCTATATTTTACACTTCTCATGAATTAGTCCCACCTTCCGTAGCTTCATCAACTTTTGATGTTCTGGTGATAACAGTAAATCACTCTCCCTCATACCATTATGGCTGTCATACATAAATTACGTTCATACATATTGGATGGATGACGTCAAATCATTGACAAGTCCCGTAGCGATTGGTTGATTTCAATTAATTAAGTAGTTCGGAATCACGGTGTCTTGAGAATTGTATTGTAATATCGGTAATTACTTTGTGAATTATTCTGTTCTTGTCTTGTTGGTTCTGCTTTATATTAATAAACTAGCTAGGAGCTATAAATAAACGAGAAGTACTATTTATACATTCGAAATAACCATCGTCTTGATTGTGTTGACTTACCGCCGAAACCAATTACCTACTAACCTTTGACGCCTTGTCATTTCTGTAACTATTAGTAACATTACCTATGATTTTGCGTCCCAATAAACTTTGGTAAATAGCCCAGTCATATTAGGGCTTTCACCTCGGAATGAAAGATAATAAGCTGCAAATTGGTATGAACCTTTGTTTTGTCATTCTAAATGTTGTCTCAAAAGTCACAATCGTTATCGTGTCCGCGTCTCAAGATATTCAAGGTCAAAGGTCACAAAAATCGGTTTTTCGCGAATATCTGGCCTCCTATCGATTAAATGAGATTTGCATTTATTATAAAAGTTGTAGGCTATAAAATTCCCTACAACTTTTGTTTAAACTTTTTTTTCATACGACCAACCGTTTTGAAGGTAGAGCGCGAAGAGTGCACATCGTACAGTCATATACGGCCTAATGCAAGGTCAAGCGTGAGTTATGGTTATCAGTACGTTATAAAGTCAATTATTTACTTGGAAATTATAATGGAAGGTTTGGAGATGAACATGACAGATAATGAGGATGATGACAATGAATCGAACATTTTTGAGCGACAAGAAGAAGAAGACGACGAAGAAGAAGAAGATAATTAGCTTCCATTTCCAATTTCATTACAATTAAAATCAACAAAGATACTATTGATATTTGAACTCACATTTTGATAAATGTATATTATGCCGTATTTAATAATAAATAAAAATATGTGTAAAATATATACTCTTACTATCATTTTGACTTAAAATAAAACTAAAATATATAATCCAGAATTAATAATATTTTATACTTAAATAGTTAAATATGAATAATTATATATAAATAATCAAGTTACTTACTTTAATTAAATATAAATAATTAATAGATAGTACATAAATAATGGGCATTGTTTAATAATTATAATTTCCAAGTAAATAATTGACTTTATAACGTACTGATAACCATAACTCACGCTTGACCTTGCATTAGGCCGTATATGACTGTACGATGTGCACTCTTCGCGCTCTACCTTCAAAAATGTTGGTCGTATGAAAAAAAAAATGGAGCCGTCACGGGACGCCTGGTAGATGTGAAACATCGACGTTATTTCGTAAAAGTAGTATGCAGAAAAGAACAGATTGTGGTAGGAACTAAAAATGTCAATAAAATAAAATAAAAAATATAACGATTTTTTTTCTAGATAACGATGATTTTTTATTAAATAAACATTCATTTTCATTAAATACAAAAATTTACATATTTATTTTAAATCGAAACTACTCAATTAGTTTAATCAGTGACTTCGGTAATAGTTACATTCGATGTTGCCTCTGAGAACGGTATTACTGTGACAATTGGTCGATGGTAACTGAAGTACGATACGAAAGTATTGGACATAACATTATTAAGATATCTAATAAATACAGCATCTATTGTTGTTCCGTATCTGGTGGTAGGTTCTCTTGGATTGTTATTAATTTCCAATTGAAATTCTTCTTGAAGAAACGTAATTAATGGCGTTGATTCATCTTTTGCGAAATTTACATTGAAATCCCCAGCTAAAATCAATGGTAGTTGGTTTTTATTGGTTTTGAAAATTATTGAACCTCGGTGACTGTACGGAAATAATCTCTCGTGTAAAAATAAAATGATATCATTTATTTTTTTATTAGGAGAAATGTACACAACAACCATCATCAATTCACTTCCATCTTCTAGTTTCACGGTGGTGAAGCGGGTTTCAAGTGAAGTTGTAGAACTACTTACTGAAACCTTTTGAAGTTCCTGCTGGAAATCTGCCATTTGTGAGTGGAACATTTGAACCATGTCTTCGATGGATTGTACAACTGAGTCCATTGTTATGTGTAGTGATGTAGTGATAATTAGAAATAAAAGTAAGTGCTGCGGGCAGGTACAGTTATTAACCAATTATGTTGATCATAAATTAAACAATATTTATCAATAAATTGATTAAAATGTATAGAGCACTTTATTTCTGTGTTGGTTTTTCAACTCCTACCCGAAAAAAGTTAAAATATATATATGTGTGTTAAAATAAGCTTAATTAAAAAAGTTAAAATATATATATGTGTGTTAAAATAAGCTTAATTAAAAATTGGTAGATTCAGGTACTATTAGATTAATAAAATCTTACATCACATTAATAGTATGTCTTGTGTTTAATTGACCTTGGTGATGTCCAGTTTCAATAATAATATCTTGTGACCCCTGTGATGATTGTTGGGTTCTAAAACATTTATAAAAAAAAATTTTAAGTTAATATTAAGTTTTTAAAATATTAAGTTAAATATTAAGTTATTAAAATATGCAGAAAAAAATTTTAAATGGCTTCAATATATTAGTGAACTCAAGAATCTTAGCTAGTTATTTCAATATACTACTAAAGATCGTAAATTATAAATATAAATAATGAATGTTTCACTATAAACTCCATTATGATTAGAAAAATTAATTAATTTTTTAAAGTTTAAATTAATAACAAATAAGAAAAAGATTCGTGTGCTGCACGCCATCAGCTGATTTTAAAATAAAGTTCTGTCAGTCTTAATAAATTTATTCTCTAAGCAATTGTTTTAATGCATTAATTTCAATAAGAATGAAATTAAAATTAATAATTAATTTAAAAACATGATATGCAATGAAATTTATGTGAATTTTAATCTACCTAGAGAGTAGATTTTACATTTACTGGCGCTCAATACACACCAAATATACGCGTGCTAAATGCACAGATAAATGCATACTTTAATTATAAAAATATAATTTACTTACTGATGACTTGATAATGTGTCATAGTGTGATTTTGCTTTCTTTGCAGGAGGCTGATCACTTCCACTCTCTAAATTATCACGGTCAGACATTTTTTATTATCAGAATATCAGAACAGAAAAATGATTTATTTACCAGAAAAACACAGGTTATGAGTACTGTAATAAACAGAGTATACACTATAGGTATCCGAGCTCAGTGGAGCGAAAGAGATGGCTTAACGCCGGATCGAGTGAGAGAGAAACGCACAGTCGATTGCGCGTGGCGACGCGTCGCCACGCCAGAAATCGGTCTCACGTGCGCCTATAGATGTTTCACATCAAAAAGTTTAAACAAAAGTTGTAGGGAATTTTATAGCCTACAACTTTTATAATAAATGCAAATCTCATTTAATCGATAGGAAGCCAGATATTCGCGAAAAACCGATTTTTGTGACCTTTGATCTTGAATATCTTGAGACGCGGACACGATAACGATTGTGACTTTTGAGACAACATTTAGAATGACAAAACAAAGGTTCATACCAATTTGCAGCTTATTATCTTTCATTCCGAGGTTGACCCCTTTTTTTACCTAATATGACTGGACTAAAAGGGCGATTACTAACCATTTGCTTGATCTACCAATGAGTTAACCATAGTTTGTCAAATCCATAGAAAAAAATGTTTGAGCGTATCAATAAATAACTATTCGTTTTCTTTATCTATTTTCTGCAACTATTTGTTATGACATTGCTATCTTTCAAAATTGGGCGATAAACAAATGGTAAAAGAGCTAATATAACCTTAAAATAAAAATGTAAACAGAATTGTTTATTGACGAAAGTGATAAAAAACTGTTTGAACGCAAAATAAATAGTCGAACAAATTATTTAATTATATTTTTAATCAGACTTTGAATTAATATTCCGATTATGATTTAAAAAAACATGTACCGAAGAAATCCTAATGAAAATATCACCATCTCTGAAGGTGTTGTCCTCCCGGTAAGCAACATTAATTAGCTTAATTCGTAACTGCTTAATTGGTTCCTTTTGAATAAGGATTCTGTTAAAAAAATGTTGAAAGGTTTATGTTTTTATAAATATACTGATATGTACAAAACATTCAAGGAACCACTTCACCAATTGATGCTCACTCTGCGATTTTATGCATTGGGCACAATGCTGGTATCTGTGGCTACTACACTACTACTACTACGGCTACAGCCAGCAGAATGTGGCTGATGTGTCCCGAGCAATAGCTGGCTTGTATCCGGACGACGTCAACGTACAGGACAAAGCCCAGCAAGGATTCTACAGCATGGTACGTTTTCCTAAAGTTCTCGGTGTAATTGACTGCCCACACGTGCCAATGACTGTTAGTTGGGTTTATATGGTTATATTTGCCTGCCAATCTCTTTAAAACTGTTATTGTATCTGTTATTGAATCACGAATAAAGGTTTATTTAATTTTCAGATTAACAAGACAATAGAGCAATAAGAGGCAGAAGATACTATCTCTATACTTGGCGAAGATATGGGTAACCAAACATGCAGCTAGACAAAATTCGAAACATAATTATTTAAGCTCATACATAAAGGTTTATGAAATGTTATTATGATTTTTGTCAAACATTTTTTTTCAGATAATCTTCGTTTAAAATATTGCTACTAAAACTAAGACCTGCAAATAAAAAAATATTCCGAATATTTGTTTTATTATTAAAGTCTATTGTATCCAACCATTATCTGAAACCTTTTCGAAAGATAACATAGTTAAGTAGGTATTGGTATAAATTAAAATCAAAACATCATATTTTAAAATATTTATTATACATTTTTATACAGTATTGGAGCCATTATTAAAATATCTTTATCTTTTACCACACTTTGACATTTGTGGGGCAACAGATGATTTCACTATCTCTGATATGTCTTGGCTATCACCACCATAGTGCGTAGTAAACTGGTCAAAGGAATTAAGGCAACACCACCTTCAGTCTGCAAATAAAAACATCTAGTTTATATCTGTAAACAGCTGCATTTTGACTTCCTCTTTGAAGACCTCAATCTAAACAAGTGCTTTCATTAAAATTGGTTCAGTCGTTCTGGCGTTAAAACGTAACAGACAGGCATACAAACACACAGTGTTTCTTTCGCATTTTTCATTTTATACTCGTAGTTTGTGGGTTTATACTCGTTACTTTATAACCTAGAAGCTCAGGTCATATGGGGAAATATACAATAGAATTACAAACCTTTAAACTATTTTGCCTTATTAAAGCACTGCACTTCCTTGCCGCCTTTTTTAAATTACCCCATCTAAGACGTAGTTGATCAGGACGATGATTTTTAACTTTAACGGCACTGAATTTCTGCGAAATTGATTTCCAAGCATCTTCCTCTTTTAATTTATTACGAGTGGCATTTGTTGATTTACATGTTAAGACTTTATGTTTAGATATTAATTCCATCAGGAAAACAGTATTTCAGATATTATGTGGCAGTAAAATGTGTTTTTAAAGATACATATTTTTGATTTATTTACATAAACAAATTAGAACCTGACAAATGTCAAAACTACTTAAGTACCTACGTAGAAACTACGTTATATTGATAATGGAAAATTCAAATTGTTTTAAGGGTACAAACAACTTTCGAAGAGGTCGCTTTAATCAATTGTATTTTATCATTATATTAGTCTCTTCTAGCATTTGGATTCTTTTTTTTACAAATATTAAGAGTGAGCGCTTAGTTAAAAGCATTAGTTCATAGGTTTCGTAAGTTTACGACTTAAACCTACCTTAACTTGGAACCTGCCTTTTGAAAAAACAATTACATTAAAGATAAAAAGTATAGAGGGCGTTTTTTTAGCTGTTAGCTCATTACAGTTATATGATATTATATACATGAAGTACTCTGTAGATAGAGACGTAGGCTGACACATGTTAAAAATACGTTTCGTTACTTCGTATCGGCAATGTTTGCAAAATCTATTTAAAGAGAATATACATTAAAAATACAATATTATATCAAATTTAACTACATTAGTTTAAGGACTGTGAAGTCAAATTAGTATATCTAAGTAATAATTAAGGGTACAATGTATATATTTTTCAAAAGCGTTTAGTTTTAAGGGTACAGTATGCAAACATCGGTAATCAAAAACTAATGGTTTCATGGAGCAAAAGTTAATATTGGGACGGCAGTAACAGTTACATCAAACGTCACTGAGTAACTAATAGTTACCAATTTTCAAAAACTCTAGTAAGATATTGGTTTCGGCCGTTAGAAGTTTGATTTATTCATAGATTCTATGGATTATAGACTAGATTAATTCATTGTTACTTCAACTTTATCTGTACATTTTAGGAAAAAAAAATAGTCGTGATCGACTTACTTACGGATGGATAAAACAGTTATATTAATAAAGTTATTTTTTATATTTGTGGTATGAAACTTTAAACTACGCAACTAACTTTGAAAATAAGCAGGTTCTTTATTTAATTTTAAATTAAACCTAGCTTACGTGACGACATCGAATACATGTCACCTTAGAAGCATGTATGTATAAACTCTTCATTGCATAATGTAAAATAAACATTGAAGTTTAATAGTTACAACAAATAAAGCTTTTATCTTTTGTAATGTCAGTAACATTATAAATACAGTACCTACATCATACAAAACCCTCTAAGCCTTGATATATTTATAAAACGAAAGACTTTCAGCTTTAAAGATAAAGCAAAGGATCCAGTTTAAGGGTTCTCTGATGCAGCTTGTTACTCGATTCTTTGTCTTGTTAGTAGGAACTTGAACGACGCAGTTTGTAACGGTATTGTCCGTTTTTAGAGCTAAGCTCAAGTTAAACAAATCCCACTAATGCAAGTAGGTTAGGTATGTGGAATACTACTATATTATAATCGTGAAAGTTAGTGAGTATGTATGGGTGGATGTTTGTTACTATTTCACTTAAAAACTACTGGACGGATTTTGATGAAACTACAGTAATATAGGTTATACATCAGAATAAAATATAGGGTACTTTTTACCGCGGGAAACCGACTTCCACGGAACGGAGTTGCGGGCGGCCACTAGTATGTATATAATACAGCCTGTTTACGTACCACTAGTTGGACGACTATGTTAACAAGTTTGGGGTAAAAATAAACAAAAGGAAAAATGGTAATCTTTTCTACAGCAAAAGTTCGTATTTAACATGTTTTAACATAGGTCTAGTATTATCTACCAAATACTGCGATCATTATTATTGATAATCATTGACTTGAACTAAGAATGGTGAACATTATAATGTCAACACAAATACAAAAAGCTGTAAACAGTATTGAAGCAGCAGAAAGACGTCAATTTTAAAATAAATAAAAAGTTAAAGTAGTATGTGATGGTTTTTGAAAAGAAAACACACAGCTGACATACCGTTTTACGTTAGTTGAATGAATAATATTAATAAATGAAGAGTTTAACTTAAATATAAGTCTTTTTTTTATTTAGTAAGGTTATCTTTAATTTGCTTCATTATCCTATCTACACAGCCCCTTCTAGTTTAGGAACTCTGGATATCCGAGTGTTTAACCTAAGCTAAGAAAAACGTGTATTATTATTATTTAATACCAAATGATTTCACTACCTTTCCCATAATTTAAGGCTGCTTTACCGTCACTATTTTCACTTCGTAGAAGATAAATCACGTGGTAATCTGAAAAGGAAGCAGGCAGAGACGCGGGGGGTCACTGATGCGAATAAACGAAGCCTCCACTTTAATTCTACATCCACTTTTAATGAGATCGCTTTCGAATTGAATTATAAGCTTTTCTATAACTTTTATGTTCAGGCAATGATGTAGTGGAACTAAGTAAGTTAATTAAATGTTAGTTAGTTAAATGGTTTTTCGAAATTGGCTCGTGTCTGGGTGTAACTAGGTTCTCCGTCCATTGTGTGGTACCTATAGTACAAGCTTTGCTTATTTTAGGGCCACACAGTTGGTGTGTCAGTCTGGAGATTTATTCATTATTATTTATTATTATTTAACTTAGTGTTCGAGTCTTGTATGTGACATGACAATTTTAAGGTCAAGAGAAGATGTCGATACGTATTTATTTTGCTTCATACCAATAACTAGTTTTACACCAAACAAATTTCCTTTTAAATCTTAATAAGTTCAAGATAAGCTCTATTTGTTATTAATTATGCTTGCATCAACATTCTATCCAAATCAGCGGGGTGATTCTGTTACTCAAATTGTCATGGACTGCTATAAACATAAACGACATAAACGACTATTATAAACGACAACATGTATATTTTTCCATACAAATTACTGAATTTTGACGTTTTTTGATAGTAGTTTATGTCACTCGAAAGTTACAGAATCACTTCGTAGTTCTATTTTTTATTTATTTATACCGTTTTTAAATTTTTATTTTATTTATCCTTCATAAGCTATAACAAAACTAGGACCAATTCAAATGATTGACACGCTTCCCTTACAAGAAATTACCCTTCGCTGTATATTTAATGCAGTTATTAACCCCTTGGCTCGTGAGGGGCGTCGTCGTGATTTTGATTAAATTGAGTTATATTGTAAATTTGGATATCTCAGCAGGAATGCTAACGTTTGAGCAGTGGGGAGCGTGTTTTGATGGCAGTTCTCATGGGTAGGAGATAAAATGTTATATGGAATTTACGGTTCTATAGCAGCGTGTCAGCAATGTAACAATTTAATGTAAATTTCAAAACAGGAATTTTGAAATACCTATTTTTTTATAGCTACCTAAACAAAACTATAGGTACCTACTAATGCGTGAAATTTTTGAAAGCCGATGCCCGTATTCCAAAAAAATTTTGTTTTTCCTATCTATTCGTTATATCATACGAAACCACCAGTCTAAGACCGGTTATCAATCTGACACAGAATATTAACTAACACACAATAAGTTAAACAAAATTGATGCACCATTTTAATTCATCCCATTACTTAACCCCTAGGCAGCCGGGTCCATTACTTAACCTATAACTGTGTCAGGTTCCAATCTCTTAAGTCAGTTGAATTAATTCACTGCAGCCACAGACACCTGCATAATTTAGTGAAACAAATCCTACGGTTAGTTAATTACATCGACTGAATGTAGTTAGAGACTACATGGCGACGTAGACCGCCGCTTGTGTTCATATAATTTAATTTCAATTGTTATTATTTATCATTTTTGGATATGAAAATTTGTTAATATTTTTATAGCTACCTAATCTTAATTTTACGAAGTTAGTATCTTTAAGCTGTAATTTTTGAATGTGAATTTCAGTGTTGTTCACTTTTAATAGGTTTAATAGGTAATAAATAAGCCAAAATATAAATTAATCATAAGTGCCCAATTTTTCGCAAAAAGAAGAAAAGGGCGATACACTTCTACAAGTACATTATTTAACTCAAACAAAATTTGAGATCTGCAAATTTGAAAAAATGTGACCTTCTACCTCACAACTGTTCCACGAACTCCCTCCTGTAAATGTATTGCAGCGCAGGTGCATATAACGAGTATCAATTAACGTTATTGGGCTCTGGTTATATCGGCCGATTAACCCGAAACTAGTCCTGCGGGACCTTCTATTATGTATCGGGCCCACCGGACCTCAGTGGTTAAAAATGCAATCGGGTTTAATACAATTTTTATGTTTTTACGCAGGTGTGGTTACTATTTTGTTTTTGTAATTTAAAGAAGATATTATTTATAGAAGGTGTATTAGTAACAAGATTTCATCAGTGACAAGTTATATGTTACTTAGCTACTTTTTACACAAACCTATACGAAACACATTGACTGCTAAAACCTTTGTTTTCAATACTTTTTATTTACTTTTATTTAGGCAGCATAGTCTGGTACAAAACCTTAGCCCAACCAGAAGCTGAAACAACTGTATTACCATAATATAATAACCCTAATCAAGTATTCCGATACAATTTGAATCGGCGGTCCCGGCGGGTCGAATAGACCAGAACACCAATTAAGTTGTAGGTGTTATGATGGTCGTCTTCTAGCAGCTGGGTCTCGTAGGATTATCGGGACTAATCCGCAAACTACCGATACAAGGGGTTAGGGAGTTGTGGGCGATAGTAGGTCGGCATTCTTGAGATTGCTTGTAAAATTCTTGGTGATGAAATATTGATGGATTTTTAATATTTATGGTAAATGGAGAACTTTTTTAAAATAGTTTTACATGTCGGAGAGAACACAGATTCGATGGACTTGGCCAGTTGAAGAACTAATTTACTATCTACCTTGCCTATGTTTTGAAATGTCAATGTCAATGTCAGCGACTAAATGAGATATTGGTTGCGTCAAGTCGTCTTAACTTGGGTGTAGTCGGTGCGAGGCTTTATGAGTGAACGACTGAATGAGTGTCTGTCAATTTCCGTTGTGTCTGGTTAGCCCATCTATCTTGTTGAATGGCTCTCTTATTGTTGGGACCGTGGGGCAGGGCAGACGTGTAGTGAATAAATCAGTGATGGCCACACGCCGAATTCGCCGCGCTTCCTATATCCATTTACATCCTGACGAATCTTCAAGATTATTGTAAAGTTGCTTAACGTTGTGATTAATATACGCCCATACATCAAGTTCCACGTTTTATTTCGAAGTTTCCGCCATAATTGAACCCAGTGATAACGAACTCCCCGACATCAGAAGTGGGATGGTGAAACCACTTACCACGAGCTTCGGATGATGTCCTATGTGCTACGAACTATGTGAAAACCTTTGTGAAAACATTTTTGGGGAAACCTCGTGCTATGAATGATAATAAAACTGCGTGCCATGTGTTTCGGATGATGAGAAAACCAAGTTTTAACGTGCTATGGATGAAGAGAAAACCATGTTTCACGTATTGTGGATGATGAGGAGGCTACGTCTCACGTGCTACTGATGAGGGAACCACGTTTCACGTGCTATGGATGATGCGATAACCAGAAGAGCAACGATGGATGATGTGGATACCATGTGCTACAAATTATGTGATAACCACGTGCCACGGACGATGCGATAATCACGTACCCCGTGCTACGGGTGAGGAAACCTCGCTCCACCTGTACGAATGACATTCCATGTGCTGCAAATAACAACGACGGAAACGAGAAATTGCAGCAGCTTTTGAAACAACAGAATCATCATAAGCCATCGGTGTGTAATTACGGAGGCGAGATGATACGGACAGGAAAGAAGAACATCCTAGGCCGCAACCGAGAGACTGCAATGACAAGACCAGCCATGCCATCACCTGCTATCACTGCCGAGGACCTATCCATTATGCGTTGAGTCAGCGCCAGTAGAACCGGAGCTTCTAAGGATATAGTGTGGACAAGATAACGTGTGGGCCTTTACAACAAAGGTTTGCCAATGGAGATCCTGCGTTACGCTACCCGGTGAGAGTTTTTGTTTTCATTACGAGCTAAGTGTGTTTAAAATTATTTTAGACGGGTGTTATTTAGCCGTCTCAGTTTTCCTAATTGCTTAGAATTAATGTTTGCCGAACTATGTGATACTGTGTGATATCATTTGTTTCAGGAAAACTGCTAGTATGGTGGAATTTGCTTGATGTTTGGTGATGATTGATGGGACTATACCAGAAGTCGTTCTGCTCGATCGGTATACCTTGGAGGATGGTCCGTGAGTGCGTACTGGCGGTTGACTCTGGCTAAGGTCAGGTTTCAGGGGAAACCATTGAGATATTGGCAACGAATATGAAGGAAGCCTTGTTGTTTAATTTGTTTTTTTTAATAATTTGATTTCTAAATGAAGTAGTCAGTTAATGCTCTGAGTTTCGAATGGTACTACGGTACTATTATTACGGTATTGTTAAGACTGAAAGTTGTGACTTTAGTTTTGCTTTGTTATTATTCTGTTTTACATACTATGGGTCTAAATAAATAATCTCTGAGTGGTAGTGCCTCTTTGGCAGTTATTTTAGACGAATCTTATTCTGCCGTCTCAGTTTTCTTAATTGCGTAAAATAAAATATTGCCGAACAATATGTTGCTGTGTTATAAAATTTGTTTCAGAAAAGCTACTATAATAGTGGAATTGCTGGATGGTTTGAATCTGGTAAAAAAAAAATAGAAACATTGCAGTACGCGGCAGTACCTACATTATTAAGTTATAACCGGACACAACATGAATGGGTGATGTAAAACATTTCGTAATATTTGAGGCTAAGTATGTTCTTTAATTCAATTATGTTTTCGCGTCAAAAGTAATGCTGTCGATTTAAATGAAAGTCATTAAAAGAGGGCACACACATCTGGCTACTATCTACGCCTTCCTACCTACCTACCTACATTTAAGTTTACAATTGTCCTTTGATAAGTTTTCACTCTCTTGAACTATTTCATGTGTTGCATTTCTTATTTGTTAGTTTCAAGTTAAACCAAGTTATTTAAGCCCAATAGAAATTATTGGCTTTTACGATTAGTGTTGGTTGATGTTTAATAATGGTATAGGTATATAATGGTTTTATTAACAACTGTAATTCACATGTGTTTTAATATGTTTCGAGGATACATCGAATGGCGATTACAATAAACCAAAGCTGGAGCCGCGAGGACGAGCAATGTCGACATCAGGACTTAACCCAGCGGTGCAGCAACAGAAAGTGATGATCCTGATTTACGAGCGATGGCGGTATTGTGGTGGCCGGGGCAATGTGCTGATTGACGTGTGAGCTGTGAATCTTCCACGGATTGTCTAGAACACAAAGGTGAATCGTATTCTTTCTTTCTTTCTATTCTAGTGCTGAAAGCCATCAAGACAGTGCCATCGTCGTATCTCAGGTTGTTAATAAGTTTGCCGTTTATTTTAATGCCCACTTAAGTTCCTTCTAGTGCTTCCGACATTATGGCCTCGTGTGATAGCAATCTGCAAAAGAAACAACACGGCAGTAGCTCGCTCGGTCAACCTGACCAAAATAAAGTGGTAAGAAGGTAACAAATGACATCTCAAACTACATCTGATTTTAATCTGTACAGCTTCAATTAAATGCAACAAATTGGTCAAATCATAAAAATAATGATCGGTTCGATAGCCAAAGTAATGTCATTCAAGCGTCTGATGGTAGGCTTCAAGACAACCGTAGCTGGTGTCTGATTGCGTACTTCAAGACAGCTCCAATGGACCCGACACTTCGAGACAGCTGAATCAGCGTCCGATTGTGTCTACCAGCCCCAACACTTCGAGACAGCCTTGCTGGCGTCTGATTGTGCCACTGACACTTCGAGACAGCCTTGCTGGCGTCTGATGGTGCCCCTGACACTTCGAGACAGCCTTGCTGGCGTCTGATTGTGCCACTGACACTTCGAGACAGCCTTGCTGGCGTCTGATTGTGCCACTGACACTTCGAGACAGCCTTGCTGGCGTCTGATTGTGCCACTGACACTTCGAGACAGCCTTGCTGGCGTCTGATTGTGCCACTGACACTTCGAGACAGCCTTGCTGGCGTCTGATTGTGCCACTGACACTTCGAGACAGCCTTGCTGGCGTCTGATGGTGCCCCTGACACTTCGAGACAGCCTTGCTGGCGTCTGATTGTGCCACTGACACTTCGAGACAGCCTTGCTGGCGTCTGATTGTGCCACTGACACTTCGAGACAGCCTTGCTGGCGTCTGATTGTGCCACTGACACTTCGAGACAGCCTTGCTGGCGTCTGATGGTGCCCCTGACACTTCGAGACAGCCTTGCTGGCGTCTGATGGTGCCCCTGACACTTCGAGACAGCCTTGCTGGCGTCTGATTGTGCCACTGACACTTCGAGACAGCCTTGCTGGCGTCTGATTGTGCCACTGACACTTCGAGACAGCCTTGCTGGCGTCTGATTGTGCCACTGACACTTCGAGACAGCCTTGCTGGCGTCTGATGGTGCCCCTGACACTTCGAGACAGCCTTGCTGGCGTCTGATGGTGCCCCTGACACTTCGAGACAGCCTTACTGGCGTCTGATTGTGTCCACAAACTCTCAAAAAGCATCGACATTTCAAGACAGCTAAATTAGCGTCTCATTGTGTACACGACTCCCGACACTTCAAGACAGCCTTACTGGCGTTTGATTGTGTCCAATACATTTCGAGACAGCCCTATAGGCGTCCGATGGTGTCTCCCAATATGACATAAAATTCGTTCTGTGCTGAATGCTCGTTAGTTAATGAAAGTTTTGGCGCGAAATTTTATGTGGGATCTTTTTAAAAGGTTGTAACTGTGGCGTATTGGTCAAAAGCGTGTATTCAGCACAGAATGAATTTTATGTCATATTGGGAGACACCATCGGACGCCTATAGGGCTGTCTCGAAATGTATTGGACACGATCAAACGCCAGTAAGGCTGTCTTGAAGTGTCGGGAGTCGTGTACACAATGAGACGCTAATTTAGCTGTCTTGAAGTGTCGATGCTTTTTGAGAGTTTGTGGACACAATCAGACGCCAGTAAGGCTGTCTCGAAGTGTCAGGGGCACCATCAGACGCCAGCAAGGCTGTCTCGAAGTGTCAGTGGCACAATCAGACGCCAGCAAGGCTGTCTCGAAGTGTCAGTGGCACAATCAGACGCCAGCAAGGCTGTCTCGAAGTGTCGGGGCTGGTAGACACAATCGGACGCTGATTCAGCTGTCTCGAAGTGTCGGGTCCATTGGAGCTGTCTTGAAGTACGCAATCAGACACCAGCTACGGTTGTCTTGAAGCCTACCATCAGACGCTTGAATGACATTACTTTGGCTATCGAACCGATCATTATTTTTATGATTTGACTAATTTGTTGCATTTAATTGAAGCTGTACAGATTAAAATCAGATGTAGTTTGAGATGTCATTTGTTACCTTCTTACCACTTTATTTTGGTCAGGTTGACCGAGCGAGCTACTGCCGTGTTGTTTCTTTTGCAGATTGCTATCACACGAGGCCATAATGTCGGAAGCACTAGAAGGAACTTAAGTGGGCATTAAAATAAACGGCAAACTTATTAACAACCTGAGATACGACGATGGCACTGTTTTGATGGCTTTCAGCGAAAAGATCTACAGGCTATCGTAAGCAAAGTTCACCAGCTCAGTGAAAGAGATGGCCTCTCCATTAACACGTTGAAGACTAGGGTCATGGTTGTATCTAGAACGGGTATTGACCCTAAAATTAATGTCGCAGGAGTTGTTCTGGAAAATACCTCTGTGCTTGGGTGATCGAAAAATGGACCTCTGACCAAGAGATAAAAGCCCGGATAGAGATTGCCCGTGCATCGTTTAATAAAATGAGGAAAGTTTTGTGCTGCCTCCGAGTATTGATGTAAAGCTCCGAGCTCGCATTCTCCTTTGTTATGTATGGCCTGTCGTCTCATGCGGGTGTGAAGCGTGGACCATCAAGGACGATACCAAAAGACGCCTAGAAGCCTTCGAGATGTGGTGTTATCGTCGCATGCTTCGCATCAGTTGGACTCACGGGGTTGCTAACGAAAGAGTTCTACAGCGTATGTGTCGAAACCGTGAACTACTGCAGACCATCAAAAAGAATAAAGTTGGATATCTCGGTCATGTGCTCAGACACGAAACGTATCAACTGCTTCAATTAATAATGATGGAAAAGATCGAAGGCAAACGTCGCGCTGGTAGACAAAAGAAATCATGGCTTAGAAACATTCGGGAATGGACAGGAGGTGGTCAGCGTAGAACAACCTTTTCGCTGTTCTCAGAGCAGGTCAAGATTCCAAGAGCTGATAGCCAACCAGTAGTGGAGAGACACTGGAAGAAGAAGAATCACACGAGGACGTGTGAAGCGTCAGGAAGGCCGTGTCGGAGAGAACACAGATTCGATGGACTTGGCCAGTTGAAGAACTAATTTACTATCTACCTTGCCTATGTTTTGAAATGTCAATGTCAATGTCAGCGACTAAATGAGATATTGGTTGCGTCAAGTCGTCTTAACTTGGGTGTAGTCGGTGCGAGGCTTTATGAGTGAACGACTGAATGAGTGTCTGTCAATTTCCGTTGTGTCTGGTTAGCCCATCTATCTTGTTGAATGGCTCTCTTATTGTTGGGACCGTGGGGCAGGGCAGACGTGTAGTGAATAAATCAGTGATGGCCACACGCCGAATTCGCCGCGCTTCCTATATCCATTTACATCCTGACGAATCTTCAAGATTATTGTAAAGTTGCTTAACGTTGTGATTAATATACGCTGTTAGCGCCACCTATGAACAGACGGAGGAAGCGGTGTCCGAAGTTAGCTGCGATCGACGCGCTTGCGGCGAACATCGTACGAACGTCACACCTTCTATTCGTATCTATCAGAATTTGTTAACTTACACGTCGCATCTAGTCTTAAACGATTGTATTTTTTATCAAACCATATTGTAAACGTAATAAACGTAATTTAAACTTGTAATTAAACGATTCATTGAAGACAATCAAAAACCTCTTGGAACCCAGAAAATAGGCAGGCATTCATCATATCCACTGAGCTCTCGAACATGGTCCATCGAACCGGATTGCTGAACAACCTGCTTCGGTTACAAGAAGACGAAGGCGAAGAAGAAGTCCAGACATCAAACGGTCAGGTCATCCATTTCCTTTTCCCATCCTCCTAAACGATTTGTGCTAATATCGTGTTCGTTATAAATTCCAGTGTACCCGCATTAACTTAACGGTCAGCCTGCCACGCCAGGTCTTAACATCCCAAGACGGCCCGTTCTACCAGGTGAAAGGTGGTTTCTACTTTACGACTGTAAGTACTCTTTGCTTCCTAATTATATCCAAAATGAGTGAGGAAAATAGCGTCACGAAAATTAATGTGCCGATAATTTCACGCGAAGGTAGTCGGTCGCCTTCTAGAGATAATTCTTCCATTGATTCTAAATTAACTCTCAGTGAATTAAAGAAACGCAGAGGTGTAATTAAAGGTCGTTTAACTTCCATTGAAAAACATGTCCAAAAGTTTAAAAATGTAACTTTGGAAAATGGACAAATTATTGAATTAAATTTAAGAATTTCACAATTAGAATCAATTTACGATGAATTTAATAAATTACAGAGCAGAATAGAATTTTTTTGTGAGGATACTGATCTTTCTGTCAATTTAGAGTATCGTGAATTATTTGAAGAGTCATATTTCTCATGTGTTTCCTTAGCAAAGTCGTTGTCAGATAATTATAATTGCGAAAAACCTCAATGTTCTGGAAATAAACGTATATTTTCACAAATAAAATTGCCCGACATTAAATTACCCTCATTTAGTGGCTCATATGACGGGTGGTTGGAATATAAAAATTCGTTTTGTACAATGATTCATGACAGAACCGATTTAGATGCAATTCAAAAGTTCCACTACTTGCGATCATCACTTAGCGGCAGTGCACTTCAAGTTATTAGTGCGTTGGAATTCACATCAGAAAACTATATACATGCATGGGACTTATTATTGAATAGGTTTCAAAACGATCGGCTTTTAATTCATAATCACGTCAAAGCGTTATTTAGTTTGCCGAATATTACAAAGGAGTCACCATCGCATATTAAGAAATTAATTGATTCTGTTTTACGCAATTTACGTGCATTAAATTCGTTAGGTGAACTAACGGATTCATGGGATACCCTCATTATGTATTTAATCGTATCAAAACTTGATTCTATAACTGAGCGGGAATGGGAAAATCATAAAGGAACTGTTTCTAGTTTTCATGAACAGAATTCAAAACGTAAATTATTATTAAACGATTTATTAACTTTTCTTAGAAATAGAGCTGATTTATTGGAAATGGTTAATATTAATTCAATTAGTTTTCATAATTCTCATAATTCTTATAATTCGATTAATCATCATAATACAATTAGACGTTATCACAATCCAAAGGACACAAAAGGGCTGGCGGCGGTATCATCAGCGACGCAAGCGCATAGCCATAGTTATGTGGCTGCCGATAAGATGAAAACGAATAAACGTATACGAGTATGCGACATGTGTGGTGGTAGTCATGCCCTATATATGTGTAGTATGTTTTTAAATTTATCTGTCGATGATAGGTATAAATTAGTAAGCGACAAAAATCTTTGTATTAATTGTTTGCGTAGTGGTCATTCTATTAAAGATTGCTTTTTTGGGCCTTGTCAACAATGCAAAGTAAAACATAACAGTTTATTGCATAAAAATGATAACTGTAATGTATCGCTGCAACCTAAATTCGATGGGTCGAGTTCAACCGTATTGCATTCGGCATTAGGTTCAATCGACAATAGCCGCTTGGGCACGAATCAGCTGGCAGCAAAGTCGGTTCTGTTGTCAACTGCATTGGTCGAAGTGTGCGATGCGAATAATAATAATAAACGATATACGGCGCGCGCGCTATTAGAGAGCGGTAGCCAACATTGCTTCATTACGGAAGACTTTTGTAAAAAAATTAATTATACGAATTTCATACAGTCCACTATTAAAATCTCGGGTGTAGGACAGTCGGTTTCTCACTCGAATAAATCATGCGATTTAATTATACGTTCCAAAGTAAACGATTTTAATACGAGTATGCAGTGCTTTGTTTTGCCATGCATAACTTCAGTTTTACATACCGTGAATGTTGACATCAATTCTATGCGAATACCGAATGATGTTCAACTCGCAGATCCTACGTTTTACATACCTTCAAAAATCGATATGTTAATAGGCGCGGATCTTTTCTGGAATCTTTTAAACGATAATAAAATACGATTGTCATGCGGTCCTTATTTACATGACTCTAAATTAGGGTGGTTAATCTCGGGGCCTATTTATTTTACGAATAAAACGGAATTACATACGACTTGTAATCTTTCTTCGGTTGAAAATATAGATACACAACTGAAAAGGTTTTGGAAAGTTGAAAACATGCCACCAAATATTATTTTAACTAGTCAGGAACGTGAATGTGAATAAATATTTAAAAGTACGACTAGACGCGAATTGGATGTCAGGTTCTCAGTTCGCATACCCTTGAAAGTATGTATCAGCTGATTGTTTAGGCAATTCTTATACGACAGCTTATAAACGATTTCTTTCTTTAGAAAATAAACTGGATAAAAAACCAGAATATAAACGCATGTATTCAAACTTTATGCGGGAATATCGTTAGTTGGGGCATATATCAAAACTTAAACGGTTAACGCAGTATACGTAAATTTAGAAAAACTTATTCGATTTTGAAAGATTCTCATCATTTTTTAAAATTAAAGCGCGCCGGAGCGTATGTTTTGCGTTTCATACATAACGCGCGGACACGAAAACAATTGCGTCGAACCGGTTCCTTATCAGTCGCCGAGTTAGAGGAGTCGCAGGCGGTGATAGTTCGTTTCGCGCAGATGCAGTCGTTTCCTAGTTTGTATAATAATTTAGTTAATAATAAAGCGATAAACAATTGTAAAGATGCGAAACGTGTTTTAGGTTTAAATGTATTTTTAGATAGTAATAAGTTAATTCGTGTAGGTGGTAGGTTAAGTAATGTTTCTGAATTTGAATATAATAAACGGCATCCGATATTATTATGTAGTAAAAGTCGATTAACTATGCTTCTGTTTCAGCATGAACATAAAAAATTACTGCATGCAGGGCCGCAACTCTTGTTGTGCACTGTACGCGAGAGTTGGTGGCCGCTTGCTGGCAGAAATCTTGCGCGTAGGGTCGTGAAGCAATGTATCATATGTACACGAATGAAAGGTAAAATCTTATCTCCTATTATGGGCAACTTACCTTTTGAAAGATTAGAAGCTAAGTTTCCATTCTACCGCTCGGGGGTTGATTACGCGGGGCCAATTTTTATGTTAAATCGGAAAGGACGTGGGGCAAAACTAGTAAAATGTTACATTTGTTTATTTATTTGTTTTGTAACACGTTGTATACATTTAGATTTAGTAAGTAGTTTATCAACTGCAGATTATATTTTAGCATTAAAGCGATTTATTTCTAGACGAGGAAAGCCAATAGAAATATTATCTGACAATGGCACTAATTTTGTTGGAGCGGAGAAAGAATTTCCGCTTTTACTAAAAAAATCATTAAACGAAGTTGTCGATTATACTGCCAACGAAGGCATTAGCTTTAAATTTATTCCACCATACTCACCTCATTTTGGAGGTCTTTGGGAAGCGGGGGTTAAGTCGTGTAAACACCACCTTCGACGCGTGTTAGGGAATGCTAATTTTAATTACGAGGAACTCAGCACGGTATTGGTACAAATCGAAGCCGTCCTGAATTCCCGTCCCATGTCTCCTCTGTCACCAGATCCTAGCGACCATCTTCCCTTGACTCCTGCGCATTTCCTGATCGGAAGACCGATGACCGCTCCAGCAGCAGCAGACGTCACCGCCGAACAGACGAGCCGACTGCCGCGCTACGACCGCGTCGAACAAGCGCGACAGCACTTCTGGAAGCGCTGGTCTCTTGAATATGTTTCAGAACTTCAAACACGAACAAAATGGAAGACAAACCATGACGATATCAAACTCGATAGCCTTGTACTAATCAAAGACGACCATCAACCACCACTCAAATGGCGTATGGGGAGAATTGCTCGAGTTTATCCGGGAAAGGACGGAATATCCAGAGTCGCCGAGATTCGAACATCGACGGGGAATGTCCACCGTGCCTTTTCGAAGATCTGCCCTCTGCCACTACAAGACGAGATTTCTAAGACGGTGGCTACAACACAGGCTGCATCTACACGACAATAGTACATACTTAAACGGCGCTAGACGACAGTCGCAATTGAACAGTTTGGAAGCTAAGTAGGAGCTTCCAAGGCCGGCGGTATGTTAGCGCCACCTATGAACAGACGGAGGAAGCGGTGTCCGAAGTTAGCTGCGATCGACGCGCTTGCGGCGAACATCGTACGAACGTCACACCTTCTATTCGTATCTATCAGAATTTGTTAACTTACACGTCGCATCTAGTCTTAAACGATTGTATTTTTTATCAAACCATATTGTAAACGTGATAAACGTAATTTAAACTTGTAATTAAACGATTCATTGAAGACAATCAAAAACCTCTTGGAACCCAGAAAATAGGCAGGCATTCATCATATCCACTGAGCTCTCGAACATACGCCCATACATCAAGTTCCACGTTTTATTTCGAAGTTTCCGCCATAATTGAACCCATTGCAGTGATAACGAACTCCCCGACATACATATATAATTTATATTCGATTATATATTTTTCGCCGTTTTGCAAACTCAGGGTTTAAATTGAAAAGCTAGAATTAAGGCACGGCTTTTACTAAAACATCATTGAAAATAGGGTTTTATTTTTCAGGTACGATAATACAGTAAGACGATATATTTCCGTATAAACTTCTCATTATTAACGTACCTAATGTTAGCACCCACAGATATTTAAACACAATTATTTTTCTTCTGATTCACATTTGTTTACCTTCAACGATATTCATAATCGTTCAAAATATAGAATACCTAATCAATGACATTGTTCTATTTGATTAGGCCTTGGACAGGTCAAGAGGCCAAGGATTTAGTTTACATTTGACAATCGTCTCAGGGTCGTCATATCGAATATTACCCGGAATAATAATCATATTAAGTCGCTGAAAATTGATTTATTAAAAAACAATTATTAAGTTATCTCTTTGGTAATTCCATAATCTGTATTCTAAATCTATTACTATTTTATCAACAAGGTTTATCGTCAAAAATACTCTTTTCGTCATCGATGTTAAAATAAAATAAGACAACTCTCAAAATAGTTCAGTACGTCAACATTCACTTTGAATTTTGTTTGTCAAAGTACCCTGATTTATGATTCGCGTATGCCTTCTTTCATAACCAACTTTCAATCCACAAAAAATACAAAAATAGCTCTTATAGCCTTTGAAACAGAGCTGTATCTCAACGCATGTGTTATCGTTGTTTTCACGCGTATAACCTAAGTCGAGCATGAATTAATTTACATAAGAGTTGAACAACCAGTTTGATTTACGAACAATATGGAACTGACAGAATTTTGAAAGCTTTTCGCTTGATATGTTTGTGCTGTGGAGTTCTGTCATTTATGTTCCAAATGATTGCTAAATTATTTTTGTTGCTAACATGAAACTGTAGATAAACTCATGGTAAGTTTTATGGGCATGTTAGAGGTAAATGTGCGTCAAAACAGGTAAATAATTATTAATAACAAAGTCAATTATTATTACTTGATTCAGTTGTTGATAATTAAAAAAAGACTAGACCACATTGTAAAATGACTAAGAAGATTGTGTAGGACTAACCTACCCTGCATTTAAAGCCGTTGCCTGGTTCAAAGAGAGTTATCAGATACGAACGAAGACGAATGGCCATTATGGTTTATACTTTGTAATTAATATGATTAATTCCTATACATCAAAGAACATAAATATTATTCATTATTTTTGCATTTGTGACTACTTTTTAACCGACTTCCAAAAAAGGAGGAGGTTCTCAATTCGGCCAATATTTTTTTTTAATATACGATTTGGTATTACAGAGTAGATTAGATAAAAGATAAACACATTTTCATATACTTTGTAATATTATCACAAGGTTATCGAGACTTTTGGTCATTGACCCCCTTTTTCCACAGATCACCCAATTAGAAAGGAAATTTTATAGATAAAAACTAAAAAAAAAAACATTTAACAATGCGATAAAAAAAAGTCTAGTCAACATTATGTTTTTTTTTCTTAGCCCATTGGACGTGAATATTAATTAAATATACCTTATAGTTTACCCATCATTTATAAATATCATTATTTGTGCTACTTTTTCAAAATTTAAGTAGGTAACCCACTTAACTACATCATAGATTCTCAAATTGTAGGGTGGTTTCATACTTGTTTTTTGATTTCAAATGTTTTATTTATCTATCCAGATAATACTGTTGCCACGAGACTTCTAAATGGTTTAAAAACTCAGTGCTTATTTTTTTGGTCTCATAAAAAAGTACTTAAGATCATCTGAACAGTATGATGCCCTGTCACAATGTACATCTAATTAACTAATTAAATGAATTATCAAACTAACAAGCTGACTAATAAAACTGTATTTTTGAGTGTCCTATAATAGCAGAAGTTTAAAATGATTTGATTACCATATTTCAAAATCAAAATTCTTTAATATTTTATTAAATCAAAATCAAATTTTTTTTATTCATCATAGATATGTAACATATAATGAACGTCAATGTTACAAACTTCGACTTTACCTTACCGTAAACCGAGAAATTATACAATCATAATTTAGAATTCAAAACGTGTACATTCAGTAAACTTATAAATTATTTTCTCGTACCTGCCCGCCCAACACTATCAAAGTTAAAAGTTAAAAATATATTAAAGTGCTAGTACGAACTAATTAAGGAAACTTCCTGCACCACAATTCGGAACCAGATTCTATAAATATCTATTAATGTTAACCTTATAACTCGGTTGTATAAAAGACCCCATAAGAAAATTGATTTAACTGTGAGTGTAAATGCGAGTCATAGCTAGTGACAAAAAAAACAGTTCACGTTTAAAACAGGATCTTTAAAGCAGGAACCGCGAAAAAGATTGGGAGCCACTGACAACACATATCTTATCTTACTAAGTAAGAATGACCTTAAACCGATAAATTACGAGCAAAACACTATTGTCCTGTGCTATGTGAAGCCGCTAACAGTGTTTATATCAGTTTTAGCTGAAACAGTGATTTAAAATGGAAGTATTATCTGATGGGTTTTTAAAGTTTCATTTGAATACTTTGAAAGCAGTGCGACAAGAGATTGGTCTGGATAAACCAAAGGTTTTGAACCAAGCGATCAATGATCTGGAGCAGTGGGTCAGCGAACAGGCGCATTTCGTCAAAAAAGATATCTGTAAGTAAGATATATAAAAGATAAGCATTTTTTGTAAGTATGATAAATACATAAATTTATATTTTTTAGGCGTTACAAATATTTTAATTACAACTTATACTTCGTAATTTAAATAAGGTTATGATTAAAGAGAATTGTTTTTTATTATGTAATAATAAAAGACTTCACACCTAATAAGGTGAAATAGATTTCCCTTCGTCTTATCGAATAGATTTATTCTTATCAATATCTATTATTCGGTATCAATAATAACATTGAAAATTACTAAAAGATACAAATGAGTTGTTTTTTAGTTTATTTATATCTATAATATTTAGAAAACAGATAGGTTTTTCCTGCTTTATTTCTTAAATAAATGTAATATTATACCACTTATCAATGTTAGTAATTAAAATACATTAATTAAATAATACTTAGTTGATAGTTTAGTATCTAGGGTCATGGATTGGGTTGACTTGGGGTGATGCTCCAGGAAGATCAAACTAACATTTTACAACTATATTGAAATATATAATATAGTGATCAAGCCAGGTTTTAAAAAAAAAAAATTTTTTTTACGTAATTATACAAAATTGCATTTATATCATCAATGCAAATTAAATTAAAACACAATTAAATAGTGTTTTAACTTAATTTGCAATGTAAATAATCGCCCTTGACCCAACAGTTGATTTGTGAGCCATGATTTCAAGCGGCGAATATGACTTTTCAATCCATAATAACTTTTTTATATTGAGTTTTCTGGGCATACCTACTGCTGAATTCAGTTACTATTGAGGCTCAAGAATACATGGTTTCAGGCTTCGGAAGTGGTCTTTTTACACCTGTTATATTTTTACTAGTCGCCGCCCGGGACTCCGTTCGCGTGGAAGACGGTTCCGTGGGAATCAGAAGTTTTCCCGCGGTAAAAAGTACCCTATGTGTTATTCTGATGTAGAACCTATATTACTGTAAAGTTTCTTCCAAATCCGTCCCGTAATTTTTACGTGAAAGAGTAACAAACATCCATACATACATCCATACATACTTACCAACTTTCACGTTTATTATTTGTAGGATAGGTTTAATATTTGTAGGATTACTTTTCCAGCCAGACCGCAGTTGGAAAGGATTCTAATCGCAGCCAAAGGATCCATAGACAAGGCGAAGTCAAGAATAGACAAGTCCTGCACTGCGAGGACTCTGTTGCCGGAATTCTTTCAAACATATGACGCGAGGGTGGATATTGAACCTTATGATAACTTGATGTAAGTTTTAATATAGCTTGTTGACTCAATAAAGTGATACATGTGGCAAAAACGAAAGTATATTGAATAACTCTGACATGGATGATCTTTGTCTAAATATTTGAAACTTCATCGTCTTAGCAGATTAAAGTATAAACTTGTTATTTAAGTGGGGTCCCACGGTGCGTGATTTTATTCACAACGTTCCTAAAGCTTTTCTGTAGTAACTCAAATTTATTTACTACGTACAATTTGCTTGCGATCTACCATACCTTCAATGATCATGAACCCAGTTCATAAATTAACCGATATTACAAGTCTATGCTAATATTATAAAGAGGAAAGGTTTAATTTTTTGTTTGTTGGTTTGAAATGAATAGGCTCCGAAATTACTGGACCGATTTAAAAAAATATTTTACCATTCGAAAGCTATATTATCCACGAGTAACATAGGCTATATTTTATTTTGAAAAAAATTGGGTTCCGTAAGATATTGCCACGGGAAAACCATTTAGTTGCGGGTGAAACCGCAGGGCGGAAAGCTTGTCACTAATATATTGCTATAACGTTACATACCAACTTACTATATGTCTACATGTTATTTTCAGAACATTTGCTGTACTACCTCAACTAACCAAAAAACACGAAAGAGTTATTATTGTTAGAAATCTAAACTACTGTGGCGCCGCGAATTTTACTGAGGCATGTCAATATTTTGTAAAGGTTCGTAGAAACATATGATTATTCTTTCTCAGTCGATATGGCAATACTAAGTATGTATTGATAGGGGATTAATAACTATTAATAATGCTGTTTATCAATGTTTACCGGACTAATTGATAGTACCTACCGAATAGTCGTATTATAATTATGCAAGTATCAGTTTTGTAAGTTTCATAGTTTTTTAAAATTTGAGCGGAATACTTTTTCACTTTTTATTTGTAAAATACGTTAAGAATAAAGTTCTTTTGTACCTGGCTAGGCTACCAAAGTAGTATATTGGTGAATACTAACTATAGTCCATAGATATCATAATTATCTCAAAATATATAGGTTCATTCACACGAATCACCTATTCTGTAGGTGGCAGAGTTTAAAAATACCAATGTTTACCGTTAAGTTAAAAACATATTTATTTTCAGATTCTAGAATATCTAAAGGTGTACGACTACAGCGCTGGCCTGATTTTTATTATAGATTATGAACACATAAACTTGAAAACTGTGTTATCTAAACTTAATTTAGATGAAACTAGGCGAATGGCGAGCATAGCTATTGTAAGTTACAACATTAAAAAAAAATGCTTATTTACGGCGAATCTCAATAGCCTACTCATCATTGATGCCTTTTTTCAATGTGTTACTACAGTAACCATGATTTATGTCTTTAAGTCTCAATAAACAATAAATAGCTGGTAAATAGCTGTTAATATGAAAATGACAGTACACGTCATAAAAACAAAACAAATAGTTTCTAGCTACCAAAGTTTCAAAAATGGCAGGATTATCGAGACCGGTCATTAACATTTAAAAAAAAAAATAATGAAATTTCAGGACTGCTACGGCTTCAGAATAAAACAAGTTTACATCATCTCAAAGTCGTCTATGATCGGTTCATTTGTGTCGTTTGTGAAACAAATTGTTCCTGCCAAACTAGCGAAACGGGTTCAAGTTATCAAACATTATAAACTTCTGTACAAAGAAATACCGAAGGAAATGTTGCCTGAGGAGTTTGAAGGACCTGAGAGATGCATTGATGATTTGCATGGTTAGTATTGTTTCAAATTAAATACCTTTTAAGCCTTTATAAAAATAGATAAATTGTCAAGGTATATCTCTTTTCTTCTTAAAATAGTGTAATCTTTGTACTTTTCTAATATGTGTGAGCAATAAAGAGTTAATCTATCTATCTATCTAAAGAAAATACATCTCTATTTTGTAAATCTAGCTCTTTTGAAACTGCCAATGAATGAGTCTAGAAATACTAAAAAAACGAGTCGAGAGAAACTAGAAATTCTCCAATTGGGTTCCCTTTTCTATAGTTCAGATGACATGCATTTATAATGCGACTGTCAACACTTTCGTGGCACATTTGTTATAGCAGATCATATCTACATATAATACTTACAAATAATATTTTCAGATGATCTGCTCAAAGTTTTGTCATCGGAGACTATGGTGGAACATTTCAAGGAGTCCAGTAAAGCCTGCACCAACGAGGCCTTGCGGAGTAGCAGCGACTTCAACAGTGCCTATATCGGAGCACCGGGGTCCCTGCAGAGGATATCCATTGATTAATATAACAAATACTAGTTCGCGTTCCGTTCGCGTGGAAGTCGGTTTCCCGTGGGAATGAGAAGTTTTCCCGCGGTAAAAAATACCCTATGTCCTTTCCCAAGTTCAGTTCTTTCTTCATAGAAAATTTCCTCAAAATCGGTTCAGTTGTTTAGGCGTGAAGGTGTAACAGACAGACAGAGAGACAGACAGACAGACTGACAGAGTTACTTTCGCATTTATAATATTAAGTAGGGATAGCTTAATTAATCATAACCTATATAAGATAAATATTAAGTAAAAAGATTATTTTGTTGTAAACTTTAGTTAGTACTAGAATATGCCACAGCTGTGACTAGTAGTATCTTCTTGACGAGACTTTTGTTATATCAAACCCTTTAGAGTTAAAGACCTTAAAGATTTGCACCAAAATTTTATGTGCAAAAACGAAACTAATGATAAGGATTCCCATAATAATAAATAGCCAACCAAAAAACATTGAATATAGTATTACAAGGCTTCGCTATCCGTTGGAACGTATAGGCTTTTTTTATTATTACGTTATATTATTTTTGTACTACAAAACTTAAAATAAAAATGCGTATTATTAAAGCTTTGAATATCTTTTCAGCCTCAATCTTGTTGGCCTTAATACAGCGGGATCTTTGCAATCCGAGGACGTATGATTTCAATTCTAGATAAGGCGATTTAACCACTTATGTGAGGTTTATTTGGAATTGAATAATTTAAATCACAAATTTATGAAAAAGTAGAAGTTTTTTAAGGTTGCTGAGTAAAGTAAATCGAGGAAAAGCAAATGCTTATTATAGATACGAGTATGTTAAGTGTAAGCCATATTATATTTAGATTATTTTAAACATTTTTAATAGCGTGATCCTGAAATTACAAATAAAAAGCGATAGAATGCCTTTTTTCATTACTTAATAATTGTATACTTATCAGTACCTACATTTAACATTTATGTTATGGTTATTTTTTTCTGCAACTCAAAAATCGATTTTAAAAAAATTTACGTTATCAGGCACTTTCTCTAAGGTACTTTTCATATGAAAATGCTGATAGTTTTTTTATATCCAAGCTCGTAACCCGTGGTTAGTTGCATTATGCCTACAGTAAGCTTATGGATTTTTAACTTTAATTTCTACATAAAAATATGTAATCATTTTTACATCTTTTCTGTGTAAAATCGTTATGTTTGTACCCCTACATTTTTACGTTATATAGAACAAATATTCCTGTAACTTTTTTATTTGATTCATTTGTTTAGCATATTCCGTATTTATTACTTGTTTAAAGTAGCTTGTAATCATTATGATCCAAAACCGAACTTTTCTATAAAATATCTCTAAAATGCATCATTAACACTAGAATTAAATCAGCAAGCGCTTCCTACATTAATATTACTGGAGTTTACTTTTCTACCCGCGTCTTGAAATAATTTGAATTTGAATGGAGTGTAATTCAACCGTCAGACTAATATTAAATTTGCGTAAGACATTCGGTGAGGTCTGGAACTTAAACGTTAGGGTAGAACCGCATTCAGTTTTACATTCATAACGTTATATTGATTTATCAACATTTGCCAGATAGCTGATAGAATTTAAAATGTTGAATTGAGTGTCTTAATTTTATTTACTTTCTTTATTGTGTGTGTTAAGAAGAAGGAAGCCGTAGGTAATGTCAAATATTTTGTACTACTTACTGGTAATCGGTTAAACTAACTTTTATTATAGGTTTTCACTGACTTAAAGTTAAAGTTTCTAAACGTTTCATAGATTGTAATCTTAAAAATGTTGTAAGCTATATTTTAAGAATATATTGAGCCGCTAAAGACAATAAAGCTAACACACAACTCCCATGCTAGCGCTATTTTTAAGTACAATTTAAACAGCTTCCATTATAAACCAAGTGTGTCTATACCCCAACTTTCTTCCAAATTATACATGTATGCAGCTCGCATTTGTAACATCAGTTAAGTTAGCGATATCAAGTGTCTAGTTGGATATTGTTGCACTGAACTTCAATATGAGAGCGTTGCGAGCGTTTTATGCAAACCTTTGTAAAATAGACATGTTCGCGCGAAATGGGGAACACCGCTTCCAAATGTTACCAAATGAAGGCTTTTATTTTAAATGTTATTGAGTGTGTCGCCGCAATGTGTAGTTTTTATTGGGGGAATACGCTGGGTTTGTTGATAGTAGTGTGTTAAGTACGTAAGTGAATTAATTTTTGTACTTCTTTTATTTTTGGAAATACTTTTCCTTTAAAATGACAAGGACCATAAAGAGAGAATACCTTATGGCTCTAGGTTATGTCTTAAGTTTTAGGGTATTTCTATGAAAAACAGCTTCAACTACAATAGTATTTATATATGAAGGTAGTATTTATAATGAATAAATTAATTAAATTTCGTTTTAAAAGAAGCCTCTTTCCCAAATAGCGAGAATGTCTAAGCCGCAATCCACGCTAGCCACGAAAAAGGACTTAGTTACCATAATTGTAAAAAAAACTAAAGCGGTAGCTTTCTATTACAATTTAATCTCCCCTAAAAACGCCGGATTCTTCCTTATTTGAACAAACACAGGGAAATCTATTGAATCTTGAGCAGAAAAAATCAATGTTTTTTTACCTTGGTTTTAATATCAGCAGCTGAAGAGTTATGGGGTCTTCAACGACCCCAGTCACGTACAGTTAGAACCTGGAGGTTTCTCTTCAAAATAATTAAGGTCATGCTTTAAAATTACCTGGCAAAGTATTTTAGTTAGTGAAATAAATTGAGCAGATTTGAATTTAGGACGATATTATTTAGCCCGAATCCAAAGGAAAGAGCTTTTGTAAGAAGCGTGGGTATAAATATTTAATATTTTTTCCTTTCATGATTATACCAAGGGGTTATTATTTTACTTTTTTTGCTAATGTATCCAAAAATAATGAAGGCCTCTATATAATTTAATCATTAAGTATTTTTTGTAAAAGTAGGTTTAATATCCTTACTCTCCCTTTTTTTATTTAGGTCAAGCAAACGGTGTCTTTTATCATAATATTTGCAATAAAATATGTTACAGTGAAGGATGTCCTTGGCATTGGACCAAATAATGACCGCGAAATTAAGTCCATTTTCAAACTTTTAAAAGTTCTGAAAGATAGCCTGTGTTATTCAATAGTAATAAATCTATCTTAATAAAGGTGTTTTCAATTTATTTTATTAGATAACTTTATAAAAAGCCTACAAGAACTAGCTATGGTATTAGAAAATTAATAAACTAAGTTATATAAAATGTTGTATTTTAACCGTTCAATGTTTTTTTACTAAATAACTTTATCACCCAACTTAATTACCCGACATGCTAGAAGGTAGACCATTAAATTTACCATAATTGAAATATGTCTATCCCTTTCTTCCTTGACCTAACTTAAGAGACAAAAGATAACCTTCAACTAACATCCTTAGTAGTAAATTCCATTTTCATACTTGTCACCGATATTTTATTGGCCTATAATTTTGTGTAAGAGCTTTGTTTAGGTCCTCACAGGACTCAGTTTACGAGCAAATTGGGAAATAGAAGTTATTAAGGTTTTTTGTTGTGATGTTCTTAACTTTTTGGTAGGTTTTGCGCTTGTTGTATCGGGGCGATGAACTAATGAATGAATCATATAGATCAAATAAGAGAATTAGAGTTATGAATAAATAATAGTACCTCTCCAAAAACTACTGTAAAGAAGATATAATAGTTTGTTACTAAAATCAGTAAGCATTAATTATATATTTATACAATTTAATATATTCATTTTTTCACGGTCAAAGCCAATTTCTAGTTAAACTCTTTAAGCTTAACTATGAATATTTCAATGACTTACTCCGCAATAGTATGAGGCAGAAGCGGGTAATTATTTTAGTTCAGCTCATTTAAAATTAGCGTGCATTTTACAATGATTTGGACTTAATTTAGGAAGACCAATTTACCAAACTATTTTAACTCAGACTATGAGGAAGTAAGAGCAACATTTTAGTTTAGTTTAGACCGTCTTCTCAGAATCGGACCCTACATGTTTGGCGCACTTCAACAAATTACTTCACTATGTATTTATAACCACCGTACTCTATCGCCTTTTCTCCTCTTAAATGCCATCAATTTCATATCAAAAGACTTGTTCATTATGAACGTTTAATACTACCTGATTAACACCGTGCCTCGTATACTTAATGATTAAAAGCAAAGCTGATTTCATACTTTATAGAGTGCCGTGTAGCCGGGAAATTTAATTAAGTTTGAGCAAAGTTCAATTTATTATCAGCGGGGAATCTAATGTGGTGATACACGGGCCATGAAAATGGTTTTAAGAGGACGGTTTTTAGAATCCTAAAATTGTAACTCGATTATATTATTGACGTGTATGTTTTTATTCAAAGGATCAAGTTGTGATTTTTTTGTATAAATTGATCTGAATCACTATGGTTATGCAACAGGGGTACCTTTTAGACATTAAATAATAACTTCAGTTTTTTAGCATCTCTTTAAATTCATAACATATAAATTAAGACAATCATAAAATTATTTTGATTCATTTTATTGATCATAAAAAATGTACATAGGTACTTTGAAATTCGATTGTGAATAATATTCCTATATTAGATTTTCTGATGACAACAAATAATAGCCAAATTTTCAATCGTTTTAAATATAGACAAACAGAAAGAACATTTTATATATTGAGCACTGCAATATGCCATAGGAAAAACCCAAATCTTTTCCGTCACCCAATTCTAACGTAATAAAAGTTATGGAGCCCATTACTCAAGACACAATCGAGCAAAGCTCGTAAAAATCCCCAAGCCGTTCCAAACTTAAATAAGAAATAAAAAAATACTTGTAAAAGTGTCTGTTTTAAGACGCTTTTTTTTAATAATCCGAAAACTTTTTCCGCCTATCGACTTGTGCGGACTCAAAAAAACTCTGGCCGGTAATAAATTATTCGAAAGACAAAGTTGAGGCCGATCTTACCAACGGTTGTGCTCCCATTATTTCTGCTTCAGCCATATTAAAGCAGGATAACGCATTTTTTATGACGCAAACTTTTTATTGCACTCGATTTAAAATAATCAGCCAGTGTCGAGTGTGGCCGGCCAGTCACGCGACAAATCGAAACCATTTTTTGAATGGAACCTTTTTGGTTGAACCTCTTTTCAATTACGGCGCCTGTTAGATGCTGCGGCGTTTAAAGAGGTGTTTTATGTCTCTAAATATGATAAAGTGTAAAGGAGTAACAGCTTTATGAGGCGTAGTCTATAAAACACACATTGTTTATGGACTCTAAGATACTATAAGAAGAATTAAGTAGAAGATATTGAAGAAAATATCATAAATAAAGGTTCTAAAGAACTAAATTAACCTTGTGAATAACACTTAAAATTACTTTTAAATATGTAATTTTCGGCAAGTTTTAAATGTTTCAATATAAACATTTTGGCGAATTTAGAACATAAAGTGGGAGGCTGTATTAAAATCCTGATACGAAATTAATAGATTAAACACCTTATAACATTTATTTAACCAACAGATTAAAAAAAATAGTTGTATGACAT
The DNA here is from genome assembly GCA_916618145.1 of Emmelina monodactyla. Classification (NCBI taxonomy): domain Eukaryota; kingdom Metazoa; phylum Arthropoda; class Insecta; order Lepidoptera; family Pterophoridae; genus Emmelina; species Emmelina monodactyla. The sequence continues at coordinate 9,629,452 of OU745314.1, read as the reverse complement.
CCAGACACAACTAAACTGCCTCCAACCTGAACTATAAAACCAATTTTAATACACAAAGCTAAAACTGCACTAACTTTAAACGACATTGTGTTTTAAAATAACCTACAATTTCGGAGCAAGTTCATCGGTATCAAAATTGCTTTAAATTTGTTAAAGTCAGTTTTCTTTGTGAAGTAATGGAGTCACGTTGGCGCGGAGCAAGTTTTATTGAAACCGTCATGTCTCCACTTGCTTTGTAAAAGAAAATTGTGCAAAAACCAATTTTACTGAAGAAGAGATAAGCATGTTTTCAGACGCGTAGGAGTAATTAGATTGGTTTTATTATGGTTATTCGCAAATGAAATGACGACATCGTGATGACGTCAGAGGTAGAATGTTTTCGTAACCATAGATTGGGAATAGGTCTTCACGCGCTTATGCTAGACAAGTGGCCGCCCGCGACTCCGTTCTCGTGGAAGTCGGTTTCCCGTGGGAATGAGAAGTTTTCCCGCGATAAAAAGTACCCTATGTGTTATTCTGATGTATTACCTATGTTACTGCAAAGTTTCATCCAAACCCGTCTAATAGTTTTTGCGTGAAAGAGTAACAAACATCCATACATCCTCACATACTCACAAACTTTCACATTTATAAAATTAGTAGGATTGTCGGAAAAACAATAGTCGACAATAGTAAATCTCTAAATTATCAAGGCATGCTAACTTTGACATAGTATTTTCAAGAAAATCTGCTCTGTCTAGACAAAGCGCTCGTAGACCTAATCTTAATCTCAGTTCCGAACGTTTAAAGCTCAAAGACAATCTCGTTCAACGCCAAACTATGCTAGCATCCGGTATACGCATAAAGTTATTTATGAACAGACATATTTCCAGTTTTTTTTTATGTATAATATAGGGAGCAAAAGAGCATGCGGTCACCTGATGGTAAGTGATCACCGCCGCCCATGACTACCCGCAACACTGTGGTTGTTGGGGGTGTGTTGCTGAGCCTTTGAGAAAATTGGGCACCGGATACCGCACTCACCGAACGAGACGCAGGAACATCGTCCCTACTTCACGTCGGGTTTCTGTGCGACGGTGGTATTTCACCGGTCGAGTCAGCCCAGTAATCGCTGCAGACAGAGCCTACAGCTAAACTCTTCCACTCCTAAAACTCAGTTCTAAAACTGCAGTCTTACTCTTTTAACGAAACATTGGATCAACCTCACATGCGAATAGAATCCTTACAAACACAAAATCGAGTTGGACTGATATACACTACATATCTATTCTCATTTATATGACATCCTCTTCAAATCATAGTATCTTATAAAAAAGTTGTTTGTAATTGTATGAAGATATACGCTATAAGGACTTCCTTACAATATTGATTTAAGACAAAAACTTATGGTCAACATAATTAAAACACATATAATTTATATCACTTAAAATACCTACAAGTTGGACTCATACTTACACTTAGCGTTTTTGGGTCGAAAGCCGCTTAAAGTCACGGCCTACTTAAAACTGACGTAAGTACTGTGTAAATATTTAAGGGAATCGCTTTTAAGGTACGCGAAACAGATCACTGCCAAGTAGTGTTTAACGGGTGTAAAAAGACCATTTCCGAAGCCTGAAACCACGTATTCTTGAGCCTCAATAGTGACCAAATTCACTAACAGTATACCCAGAAAAGTAACTTTAAAAAAATTATTAAGAATTGAAAAGAGATATTCGCTGCTTGAGGTCTTCGCTCACAAATATTTTTTTTTTTGTATTCTCCAGCAAGGCCCAGTTTTGTTTTTGGAAACAGTCTTTTAACACCCTGTATATGTAGTTAAAAGTGAAAAAGTTACATTTCTTATGTCATAAAACCCGTCAAATTTCGTCCTGTTTTTAAGAAGTTGCGTGGTTAAAGGCTCATAACCTAGTTAGTTAATACACTTCATACTAATATTATAAACGTGAAAGTTTGTGAGTATGGATGAATGGATATTAAAAACGTGAAAGTTTGTGAGTAGGGATGTATGGATGTTTGTTACTCTTTCGCGTAAAAACTACTGGACGGATTTTGATGAAACTTTACAGTAATATAGGTTATACATCAGAATATAGGGTACTTTTTACCACGGGAAAACTTTTCATTCCCACGGGAAACCGACTTCCACTTCCGGCGGCCAATATTTTTTTTAAAAACAAGTGTTATTTTCAACACAAGACCCTGATACGAGTAATGGTGACTTAACTCTACGCCTGCAGTAAGGTGCAAGAGCGATTTTGACTCCAGAGGCTTTAAATATTCATTTCAAATGCCAGTACTGGTAATTTATCTGCATGCTTCCTGTATAGTGGTAGAAATAGGTAACAGTATGAGTTCCCTAAATAAAAACACGGCTAAAATAGCTGGGTCCAAACTCACTTTGTATTTATCAACCAAATGAAAGATTTACCGACAATAATTTTTAGATGCAGTTCAAGTTTTGTGAGTTGGTCTTCTGAATAACACATAGATCTCTACAAAACTATTAAAACAAAACATGATTATACAACAGTCTACATTTCTATTGTACATTTATTTTTCTCTCCAACTTCTCATACAATTTCAATGCCTCCCTTGTCCGCAGTCGGGTAGAAATAACAAAGATATTTATCTTTCAGTCGCTAAGTATCGTATTGTTTGTAACTAAGTTGCAGTTATCAAGTTTTCAGCTTAAACTTCTCCTTTCAGTAGTGCTCCGTTGGTGAAGTCATTGAATAAATGAAAATAATTTTTCCTTTGAAATGCTTTGCAGTTTTAAGTTTCGTATTTCTTATTTATTAAATACTCAGGGTTTGTTTCGACAGTTTATTTCTGTGTAAGACTGGTGAAATTTGGTGGAGAATAGGTATTTTGGTAGTTCTTGATTGAGTTTGTAAAACTATTTTTGCAAATGCTTTAATCATTTGCAAAAATAGTTTGATAATCTTGATCATTATACTCTTAGCTCTGAAAGCTTTGTTATTTGTTCGATATCATATCATTTGTTGTTTAAATAGTAAATTATAATACAATACTTTAATTAGATATATCTACTTCTTCACTATAAAGAATACCAACATTTATATTGGTTTCTGCATTTTATACTAATGTCGGTATTATTGTGTTAAGCATTTTATCAGACTCATTTTCATTAAATTTTGAAATATTTTTTACAAATTTAGGTTATGGAACTATAATAAAAAAATAAAAGTTTAAATAGTTAAACAACAAATTAAATAATACAAATGTAAATTTATTCTAAGCGACATCACATCATTATAAATATTGACACAAACCCACATCCACTTTAGTCTCCTAAAGTATAATATTGTTTTAAGTTATATTGTGTTTAAACTAAACATTTCGACTGTTATCTCAGTACGAGGCTGTGTTTTGCTGTTATACATTTACTTGTAGGCTTTGTAGCTGAATGAGCACGGTATAGGTTATACCAACTATGTTATTTTACACATTTAAGGTATACATTGGCCCCGATTCCGAAATGACTCTCTAAAATTAAATTTAAAATATCGCTGTCATTCTCTCATGCTTTGTATTAAAAAAAGACAGGTACATTGGTCTCACTAAATTTAGTCCACATCTTTGTAAAATTGGACGAAATGCGCTGAGAACTAGCCTAAACTTGCCTTCGCCGTGTCATAATGCTCTTACATTTTAGTTTGACAGGACTAAAATGATTACCTGTCTCTGTCTTATACTATTGATGAGTAAGTGACAGCCATAGTTTTAATTTAGTTAAGAGAGTGTTTTCAGAATCGGGGTTGTGGTTCTAAAATCAGCATCGATAAGCTATTGATTTGTCGTTTATGTACGTTTTTAAATGGAAAGTGTATTTTGTAAAAAATAAGGCGTAATGTATTTTGCAGGATACATACTGTACGGTATTGCATGCTGCCAATCTATACTAATATTATAAAGCTGAAGAGTTTGTTTGTTTGAAAGCGCTAATCTCAGGAACTACTGGTTCGAATTTAAAAATTCTTTGAGTGTTGAATAGACCATTTATCGAGGCAGACTTTAGGTTTTATAACATCACGCTGCAACTATTAGGAGCGAAGAAAGAATGGAAAATGTGAAAAAAAACGGGGAAAATTATTCATCCTTGCGTGCGCTGCGAAAACGGTTCTAGATACCAAAAATATATGTATGAAAGAATTAAAGGGAAATTTTTACCGCGGGAAAACTTCGCATTTCCACGGGAAACCGACTTCTACGCGAACGGAGTCGCGAGCGGCCACTAGTTTTAGAAATAAAAAAATATGTTGATAATGTTTGAAAATGTAAATCTATTCAAGAAGGAGGCTTGGATTCATCTAGGAAGGCGTATTAAAACTGTTACTAATGCTTTAAATATGTTCTGCGTAATAAATACCTGCTTGTGGCTTTATACCTCCGAAAGAAATAAACTGATTTGCTTAACTACCACTAATAATTTCTTTAAAGAAAAGTTAAAGTTTGGTAAAACATATTTTTGCCTATAATACTCCGTCTGTAAGTACCAGGCGCCCATAACCCAGTAGGAAGTAGTGCCGCGGCGCTAATGCGTTGGCTGTGTAAACGTACATTAGACTTACGCCGGAAGGATAGCATCGGACACGAGTTCCGGTCACTATCACACATATTACCAACGTAATGGCGATTCGGCGTGATATATGTGTTTATGGTAACCTGGTAAACGTTTGTGGGAGAATATTATTGGCTAGAAAAAGGAAAGGATAGACTGGCCACGGTTTGCTTCGTTTTTTTCAGCACTGTAATTAATTGATTACCTAACTGTGAAGAGAATAAAATAGAAATAACTTAAAATGACAAAAAATATTGTTTGACCTAAATTTATTACTTTATTATGTAGGTATGATATTTAATTTATGTGATTAGTGAGTAAAAGTAACTTGGTAAATTTTATTAAAAAGGCACTATATAACTTTTTAATTTATGTAACAACACCCTTGTCACGTGAATTATTTATATAGCGACTCACATAATGAGTAGGCAAATTACTAGGCTTCGTTTATACATGTATGTATCTTATTCATTCAATGAAAAGCAAATTCTTTATTAACTTCTACTAGAATTAACCATCAAAAACATTATATTTATTCCCCTAAGATTCCTCTTAATTCTTTGTTTTATTTTGAGAGTAAAGATACAGTCTTACATACATTTCACTTTTACATCTTACAATATTCCAACATCTTCCCTTTACTTTACAAAAAGCTGTACAGAATGAAATTAGCTGGTAACCAGGGCGACAGAGGGGCGATCTTCCAACCGACTTGTTTTGAATGACAGCACGTTTTTAATAAACAGATAGGTATATTTTGTGCTTTTTAATATTTCAAATCGATGTAGAGACCCTTTTACAACGATTATATCTTTCATCCAAATTGGTATTGGAAAAATCTAAATGTTGTGAAAACAGAATTAAAGTCCGTTGTCCAGAGGTTCATAACATCATGTGAGTCTAAAGAAAAAAATGAAGAAACCTAAGTTAACAAAAGTAAACGTTTTCTAAAAAAAATGACAATTTTTATTTATATTATTTTTTTGTATGAGTACAAATATTCCTGTATCCCACATGACTCGAACAGCTAAACTTTTGTGAATAAAAAAAGAAATAATAGTAAATGGGTATGTACATCCTACTAATATTATAAATGTGAAAGTTTGTTAGGATGTATGGATGGATGGATGGATGGATGTTTGTTACTCTTTCACGTAAAAACTACTGGATGGATTTGGTTGAACTTTGCAGTAATATAGGTTATACATCAGAATAACACAAAGGATACTTTTTACCGCGAAAAAACATCTCATTCCCACGGGAAACCGACTACCACGCGAACGGAGTCGCGGGCGGCCACTAGTAAGTCTATATTTTTGTGTAAAGTATCCATAAACTATTCGTTTCTGAGAAATATTTATTTCACTACCCTCCTGAAAAATACTTATTTTCATTAATAGATCTAAAATAAAATTACGATGAAAGCAACTGATACACTACAAATAACTAATTTTAATATAAAAGATGGAATATTTCTATATAAACTATAGAATTTATTAGTAACAGGTTTAATTGAAACGTTCTCTTTGGAAATTTATAACTCTGTAATAAATACTTAGCTATAAATAAAAGTACCAAGGTGCAAATACACAAAGCCAAATTACATTACAAAATACATTTAAAATAAAATTTTCACAACTGCTCATGAATAAAATTAACTTAATTACTATTGTTCGCTAAACAAAAAATCGCTTAAAAACATTATCTGAATACTAGTTTAAACTAGCCTACAAATAAACTTGATAAATATAATATATAAATAAAGAAAAATGCATGACTTTGTAATGGTGTGATTATTTAAACTGAATTTTGGCTTACTAAAAAACTTTTCCAAATGTACTTTCCCTAACTTACGGAAACATTAAAAAAAATCACCAAAATGATCGTGAGAAGAGCATCGCATTATCATTCTTTACGATTTGAAAGTGACAATCAAGTTTGAACCTTGTTACAATGATTACGACTGTTACATTATCATATCATTACCTTACACAGTCGTGTAAACAACCGCAGTTTAAAATTAAGCAAGCGGCTACCAGACAGGTCATCGGTTTAATGTAATTTGTTGAAGTAATAAGAGCCTGGACTCGACGCGGTGGATCAACTAACTAGTGTCCGGCGACTAGCAGGTTAAGACATAGGCGAATTGCTCAAATAAATAGTAATAATAATAAATCTCCAGACTGACACACCAACTGTGTGGCCCTAAACTAAGCAAAGCTTGTACTGTAGGTACCTCACAATTACTAGGGGAGAACCCAGCTACACCCAGACACGAGCCAATATCGAAAAACCATTTATACGAAATTGGCTCGACCGGGAATTGAACCCGGAACCTTCCGCTTAGCAGTCTGGTATATACATATACCGCTGCACCACAGAGGTCGTCTAATACCTTTTAGACCCTACTCATTTCATGAATGTGAAAGAGTGTATGTTTAAAATGGACTGGTTACCTGAGGATGTATTTTTTACATACCTATAGTAACCTTTTTTTTTCATTTTAAGTAATTTGATAAATTATGAATTAGTCAAAAATAGGTCCATAGCTAAAGTTGTCGTCCTGCACAAAGTTGTAAAAACACTAAATTTATTTCCTAAACTGTTAAAACCACAATCTGAACGTTCAACATAAGCCATAAAAGCATAATCCTATCAGAATCCTGTCAAACATACTTTACAAACTTCTCAAAACACACTACATCTACATTTTTTTAATTTTCACCTTTATTATTTTACTATTTTAATTAATACACCTTATTCTCATTAAATATGTAATATTTACAACGAACTCTTCACTGAAATATTTTTTTACTACAATATACAGTTTCATTTAATGAAACTAGGAAAAACTCCGCTCTCACCTGTCACTTGTCAAGGCAGAAGTCCGCGAACCCTGAAATTAAATCGGGCATGTGATTTACATTTTAATATAGTGAGGGACGCGAGCGCACCTGTCCTAAAACACGATTTATGCTTCCCCCAATCATGGGTACTATCGAGGACCGTGGTATTGGATCACATGCACAAATATTTTTGTTTGATTTTACATTTAAAATTATAATTTTTATATTTTATGGACGATAGTAATTCAATTTTATTTGTGTTGGATGGAAATTGATAATTACTTTGAATACTCAATTTCCATAAACTTATGAGTAAATTAATGCTTAAACAGATTCATAATTGCATCACTGGTAGGTTTTTTTAGTTTGATTTGATTTATAATACAAATAAAAACCGGTTTCAAAGATACAAGTCAAAAGTGAAAAAAGCGTTTATTGACCACGTTAATATTTTCTCATTTATCCTTTTCCATAAAGTACTATTCTTTACAATAATCAACTCAGTAAAGTCAACACTAATCAGTCCCATCAGATATTGCTCGGCTGTACTTCAACCTACCTTTCATTGGATCGTTAACGTCTTCGAAATTTTCTTTTCAGCAGTTTAATAGTGATTAAATTAGCTGCTCAACCTGCTTTGAAAGAAAAATGGTGATCGCGACGTAAAAAGGTGATTGTTTTGATGCAAAATGTTTCAAAATGAAGGGAATTAGGAGGTTCGATAAGTATTTCAATGACATGGGTCGGTGGTTTTAAATTGATAAATAAGTTAATGCCTAGCTAAACAAAAATCCTACTTAATATTATAATCGTGAAAGTTTGTGAGTATGTATGGATGAAAGGATGCATGTTTGTTACTCTTTCACGTAAAAACTTCTTGACGGATTTGGATGAAACTTGCAGTAATATAGGTTATACATCAGAATAACACATAGGGTACTTTTTACCGCAGGAAAACATCTCATTCCCACGGGAAGCCGGCTTTCACGCAAACAGAGTCGCGGGCGGCCACTAGTAAAAAATAAAGTTAGTTGAATGTTTCTTGTTTTTTTCTTTTTTTGGTACCTGTTTATAATATTATCTTTTCATTTAGGTACTATTGGTCGAAATCGATATTTTAGGGTATATTAAGAAAATACAGGTTATCTATTAAAATATTGCCTTTATCTTGCTAAAAATAGATGTTTAATTCATGATAATCCATATTTTTTAGGTAAGTACCTATATTAAAGCCTATCTTATTGATAAAAAATATTATGCCTACAGGCTACCAATCATTTCTATTGAAATAGCATATTTTTGAGTTTAAAATATAATTTATGAGATAGTTCCTTTATTTATACAATGCTTTGTAGCTTTACTTATGTTAGGGGTATTGAATTTCGGATCTGGATACGGATATTGATTTTTTTTATCGGTTTCGGTTTCGGATACGAATATGAAATAATTTCGGATTATCCGGTAGTTTCGGATAGTTTCGGTTACGGATATTAGATTCTAGGAATTTCAAAAGTAACATACAAAACAAATAGATAATAAAATGATTTTATTTATATAGAGGTCACCACTTGGTAGGTACTACAATCAATCAGCCTATGAGCAATTATTACAGGTAGCTATTTACTATTAAGTAAATTTTCAATGTAATTAAAATAAAAAGCTATAAAAAAATATTTATACTTTTATTCATTTCGTTTTAAAGAGAAAATATTTGGAATCACATTGCACATATTTATTTACTTACTATAATTAAATTTAAGTAAGTACAACATAACAATCTTAGCTTTCTTGTGTTATTTATTTATTATATTTAGTTACTTTCTTAACTTTCTCCTAGTCTAAATCATAGTTTTAATAATCAAAACTGAGCAAAGGTAAATTATACTTAACAAAAAGTAACTTCGCCGTCTTATCACCAGAAATTCGATTTCTCAAGGGATAATAACACAGCAGCACTGAAGATTTCATTACCTTCCTCATGATCTCATTTAGATTTTTAGATTCCGCCACTATCCGAAATTATCCGAAACATTTATTTAGGTTTTGGTTACGAATACGGATATTTTTTATTTCGGATATCCGGTAGTTTCGGTTACGGATATGGATATCCTTAACATCCCTGATTTCCACTTACATTTATAATAAATAAAAAATAAGCAAAAAAATAGTTTTGCTATCCCAAATATCCTTTTTAAACAAAATACATTTCTTTCCTAAACCAAAACAGAACCCTCTAAGTCACACAACTCCGTAAGTCTATATGAGTAATGGTGGACCATTGCTGGAGCATCAGGCAGGTATCTATAAACTACCGCTCGTTACGGGACACGACTCGTCGGTGGCGAATGGTGCAATGACGGGCCGTTGAGATGCCAGCGCTCGGAGTTAGGGTGCGGAGGCATTGGGAACGAAATTACGGGGTTAAAAAAGTTTAGTTACGGGTCTAAGGATTGCCTAAAGTTATTCGGAAATGTAAGGTGTATTAAAAAAATATTTTGTAATCAAGGAGACTTAAGATTATCAGTTATTAATTCTTCTAGAAGTATAGTAACTCAAATATTAAATTAATGTGTTCAATAATTATAGTATTTAGAAAAAGTTAAATAAATATTAACATATTAAATTTAATAAGGAACTATACAATTAAGGTAACAAATAACTGTCTTCATAATGTAGACAAATTCACAATGTCTTAAAGTATGTGGTAGCAGGCCTTTAAAATATATTAACATTGGGTACTTTATGCCAGAGTATATATTTTATTTTATTGTACCAGACTACAGATATCATTTTATTATTTATTCTTTGTAGAAGAAATCATTTTTTAAATATTATTTATATTTCTTACATACTACATGATTCATATAAAATAGTGCTAAGTAGCATAAGTTTCAATAACATTTTCCATCAACAAAGTAACTTTATTCACTTTTTTATCAATACCTACAAAATTCATAAAACAACGTTGTGTTTCCGGTTGTTTATTGACATTTCTGCCAATTTCCGTCACTCGACGTTCGAAAATTAAAAACTTTCGACCAATTTTGGTTCTTTATTGTGCGAATTGTGTTCCTTTCTAATAATAAATACTGGAAACTTTTGTTTTTAGCAGCCTCTGTTTTGTTACACATTCAATATGGATATAACTCAATGTAACGTCTTAAACATCTTGTTGTAGGTAGTTACATGTCATTAATTCATTGCAAGAAATAAATTTCAGTGACTTATTTGATAAATGAAACGAATTAAAAACCAGCGACTTATTATAAAAAAAATTGCTTTCGCCGCCTTTAATTTTTCAGTTCAAGTACTCTAAACCTAATAGGATAGACAATATTTCAGACGTTATTGATAAAAAATGATAAAACTAAAGAAATCATCTAACCTTGTAAATACAACAGGGTGTTTTAAAAATAAATGTAACAAATAAATTTAAATACCTATAACATTACTTTTTTGACCTGATACGCTCTAAACAAATTGGCCAAAATCGATTTTAAATAGTGAAATATCTTCACAAGTACGCCTGTGTTATACGGTCAATAATTAAGTCGCTTCAAAAAGTGAAGCTGGTACTAAAATATGTGTCACCAAATGACAAACTCATTCTGTAGCTTTAAGATCAAAATCCACTAAAGAATCACCACAATAAGCATATAATATTTACTATCATAAAATCGGATCCCGGTAAACATAGAAGTGTAACTCCACCAACATAAGTTTGCTCTTCGTGTCGAATACGCCGCCTTCTAGCGAGGTGCAAACTTAGCTGGTGGAGTTATATATCTATACATCTATATTTATATCTGAGACACGTCGCCTGTCGGAAGTAGTGTCAACGTCACACGCGCGCTAGTGGCGCCATCTACTTCCGGATGTTGACGCGTTCGCGGTTTAAAAACTAAGCCGTTACCTTTTATGATGGCTTTTATTATCTTACCCTTAATCGTAATGGAAGCTTACGTCCTGGCCATTTTGAAAGGAGGTTTGTTGTAAAAAAGGTTGAACTTGTAACGAGTCGTTATATGATAGTCTGCCGCCTCGAATATATGAAAACAAAGTAAGGTGATATTTTATTCTGCTCTGTATAAAGATAACAAAATAAGGTGATAAACGTGTTTTATATATGTTTGATTAATTGAATTACACGTATTTAAAGATATAATAAGATTATATAAAATAATCTTGTATTTTGAAGCGGCGGAACCTGATTGTCGGTAATGTACCTGTTTGACTTAACGACACAGTTGTATTAAGAAAAAAACATCACAACAAAAACATTTTTATGTGAAATATTGCTCAGAAAAAACAATATGGTATCGCACTATAAAAAAATTATCAGAGCTCATGTAGACCAAAAACTCTACACGCCCTAAATTCTTAAAATTATAAGTCTACCAGCATGAGAATGTCGTTTCCCTGCTATAATCCAAACCAAAGTTCCAAACCAGACACGAGGCAATTTCGAAAAACCACTTTGAAGAAATTGGCCCAACCCGGGGATCGAACCCGGAACCATCCGCTTAGCAGTCTGGTATATACAGCTGCACTAAAAAAATACAAACTTTCAACCCCTATTTCACCCCCTTAGGGGTAAAAAAATCCATAGTTCCTTGTCTTCTCTATAAAATGACCCTACGCACCAAATTTCACGACCCTAACTTTAATAGTTTACGCCCGGTGATGATAAATCGGTCATTTAGTGAGGACATGTTATTTTATCAGTATAGATAAAGGAAAGTATAAACTACTTTATACTTGAATAAATAGAATAAAGTAGTTTTTTCTTTTAAATTATCCATTTTGTAAACAATTTGTATAAAAGGCCGAATTACACTTGCTAACACACACAATGTATCACTTACAAAAATGGATTGTATAAACATTGGTAAGTGTTCGATATATCATCACTACAAAGTATAAAAGAAAGTCGCTTTCCGCCATCTGTGTGTCTGTATGCTTAGATGTTTAAAATTACGCAACAAATTTTGATGAGGTTTTTTTAATATTTAGAGTGATTCAAGAGTAAGGTTTATATGTATAATAACATCCATTAAATAGTGGAAAAATACTGTTATTTTAGAGGTTTCAAATGTGATGTCGTAAATAATTCCATTTCTTCCGCTTACAAACGCAGGCCTACGAGATTTATCAAATTTCAAAGATAACAGGAAATCTTCGCGGTATAGGGAAAGGGGGTTTACTACGAAACGCGTGCATAGTCGCGGGCAAAAGCTAGTTATTAATATATGTAATAGGTTAATCTCTAAAATGCATTTTTAGTACATTAACTATGTGGCCATGATGTAAGGGGTTCTAAACAATGAAATAGGCGAGCAAGCGGATCTATGTTCATCAATACATGGTTTTGGGCTTCGGAAATGGTCTGCTATACACCCTGTATACAACAAAATTATAATTTTCGTTAAAACCTCCTTCCTTATATTTATAACTCGGCAAAGAATCAGATAAAACTCAACACTATATGTTTCCCAATACGATACATTTTCATCTACAACGTCAACTTCTCCCTCTACAAGATGCATTTTAGCCGTAAATGTTATGGGAATTTAAGAATAGACTATAACATTTTTATTTTACGGTTTTTGTGGCTCTAAATAAATTCACTGTTGTTATCTTGATGATATTAGAGATAAGTTGTATTTTGTTGGGTGAACCCCCTTTTTGGGGGTCAATAAAAAAGCCATTTATACCGAATATTGATGAGGGGAAAATGAGGTTCTCGATTTTGCATCACTTTTACATGAGTTCCAACACAGTATGGGTGTTGAGAATTATAAAAAAGATGACATTGGAAAGTTTTGATGTTTTTTCAGTTAAGTAAGCATTGTTATTTCATTACAACTGCATAATCAATCTGACTTTTCTCCCTAATTTAACGCCACACTCAAGCCGGCATAAGTAATGAGAAAGCAATAGAGGCTCTCTTCACTCTTAAGATTCATTTTAATTGCTCCCCTGGTTCCTGCCCTGTCATCTTTGACATTTTCTTTCTTATATTAATCGTACGATCTAGATGTAGAAAGTGAACCTAAAGAATTAACATAAAACTATTAATCTCTACTTCTCTACTAATATTATAAATGCGAAAGTAACTCTGTCTGTCTGTCGGTCTGTCTGTCTGTCTGTCTGTCTGTTACGCTTTCACGCCTAAACCACTGACCGATTTTGATGAAATTTGGTATGGAGATAGAACTGAACTTGGGAAAGGACATAGGATACTTTTTACCAAGGGAAAACTTCTCATTCCCACGGGAAACCGACTTCCACGCGAACGGAGTCGCGGGCGGCCACTAGTTAAAAATAATTTCGAAAAGAATGCCGAGAGTTTTTTCCGCCAGCTTTTTCTCTCGGTCTACTACGGCCATTGCTGATGTATGTAGGGGTGTCCTGTAACATCTTTTTTTTATTTTTGATTTTATGCTTTTGACAATGTATAAGAGATTAGTTTTTAATCCTACATACAATAAAGTAATTTCATTTCATTTCATTTCGCTGCTTAACCTCCAAGGTCCGCAATAGGATCAAACTTCACCGGGTTGATAATATAATAAAAAGTATATTTTTGTAATTAAGTTTAGAAAGTTTAACAAAATGGATTTGATAATAATGTCGTGGACACTCAATTTTTATTTCGCAATCCCCCACTTAGTAAGACCAAATTTTTAACAGATACTGTATCTAATGTAAAGTTTATTAATCTGAATGTGTATAAATTTTGGAATCAATTCTGTAAGTATTCATGTAATTTTGGTTAAACAAGCTTAACTATAGGTGATTTTGGTATGTTTTTATCCTACTAATATTATGAACGTGAAAGTTTGTGAGTATGTATGGATGTTTGTTACTCTTTCACGTAAAAACAACTGGACGGATTTGGATGAAACTTTACACTAAAATAGGTTATACATCAGAATAACACATAGGGTACTTTTTACCGTGGTAAAAAATTTTCATTCCCACGGGAAACCGACTTCCACGCGAATGGAGTCGCGAGCGGCTACTAGTTAATAATAAGAATAGGTAATAGGAATAAAATCTAAGCACAACCTTTTATTCTCTCCTGTAACAAGTTTTCGATGCCATATTTTATCGATAGGCAACCAAATTTAACAAGATAAATTGCATAATATTCAAATAAAAATAGTTAAAAAAATTTTTTTAGATCATTAAGGTATATCGTTTTTACTCATTCGGACATAACTTTTAGGCTTTCGTACATGGGTATGTTCTAATTCACTTTTAATATATATTTTTTTACTTCATCCCTTTTATGTAGGTCTTTAGCAACACGTTGAGCGATAATTTTAATTAATACAGTCCGTCGATTTGTAAAAAGTATAACGGGTATCCACATCACACATCCAAAAGACCTGTACACTTCTAGCCTCCAAAAAGCAGCTGCCATATTTGTTTCCCGACTCCCGTACCGACTGCCAACATTTCAACACCATAACTTTCGCGCCAACACAATATGTAAAGGTCTCGAAAAGGCAGAACTGAATCTCGACTGGTTCCGTGCACCGAAAGCACTAATTGCACGGAGCAGTTTTTGCACGCTCCGACTAACACTGGCCGAAGTTCTTGAATAGAGAACTCCAGGAGCCGCCAATCAAGCACTATTCTAATTCAAATTTAGTTCGAAATTTAAACTTTGACGCCAGGTGTTTGCAGTTCGACGTGGGATGTATGCATAAGCTAGTTAGATAGGCTAATAAACCTGCTTGGTTTAGAAACCTCATTAGAGACATCTATACTTATAATAAATCTGTAGAGAGGTCAATTCTGTACATGAAATATATTTCCAAAATAACTATCAGGGGGTTATTAGGGACCGATACCGATGCCAAAAAATGCAATCAGTAAAATTTTTGTCTGTCTGTCTGTCTGTATAACCGTTATAGACAAAAAACTTTTCAACGGATTTTAATGAAACTTGGT
This sequence comes from Emmelina monodactyla, assembly GCA_916618145.1. Taxonomy (NCBI): domain Eukaryota; kingdom Metazoa; phylum Arthropoda; class Insecta; order Lepidoptera; family Pterophoridae; genus Emmelina; species Emmelina monodactyla. Next base: position 9,614,062 of record OU745314.1, on the reverse strand, counting down.
AAGTACAATTATTTTTCATACTCCTGAGCTGGTTATAGTATACTTTATATCACGCTAAAATCAATAGGAGCATAACAGTGAAGGGAAATGTTCGGAAAACGGGAAAAGTTATTTAATTTTCTAAGCTTCCGTCGCGTGTGCAGCCTTAATGTTTAAAGCTACACAGAAATCATGTATGATAGAAATGGTTACATTAAAATTATAAAAAAATATCCCACGACAGCCTACTCGTATGTCTATCTTTTATGGTTGACCCACAATAACACATGTAACTCCCGATAGCTCATTGATTATAGGTTACCATTAATGGGGAAAATAAAATTTATTAACAAAATAGTGAACGTATTTGCTAAATGATTTTTGTTTATAATAAAATAATATCAACTCTATTTTTTACTGTATAATTCATAAAGGATTAATAACTGTCATTTTTATCTTTTTATGTAACGGGATTATTTTTGTAATTTATATTTTGTTAGTCCTTTAGTCTTATCGTGTGGTGATTCCCCCTTATATCTTTCACAAATTTGAACAAATTTTTTTACAGAATAATTGAGATTATATTGATCAGAAGACAATGATTCTTACTTTTAACTTTTACCATAATACCAACTTAAAAAAACTAGTACCAAATGGTTTATGGATTTAGTCACTTAAGGTTGAATGCTATGTATCACATACTACAAAGTTTTTCCTCAATAAAAAGACGGCTAAATTTACAAACTATATCTATAGCTACCGTTTCCCTTCTTGAAGTAGGTCTAAAAATTACAATATTTATTTAGATACGTTAAATAATATTTTAAATAGCCTTGAAAATGTTAGGTACTGATTTCTTAACTATTTATTGCATTTTGAAGTACCTACATGATAACATTATGTATTTAGAATTTTTATCTACGTTAGGTACATTACTTTTTATATTTATAGCTGTCAGCGGGAAGTAATGAATACACAAGTGAAATTAAAAACTAAGTTTTGGTGTTTCGTGCGTTGTATTTTGCGCCATGAAACATTTTTGGACAGACACACAAACACATATAATTTATATCTAACACACTTTCTGGCCAGGAATTACAAAAAAGACTTTGTCCAACATGAATATCGAAAATTGGGACAAAAAGCCATCACCGAAAATGTAAAGGAAATCCCAAAAGTAAACTAACAACTTTTGCACCAAAAAAACCGTCGCCATACAAGGCAATATATTTTATCCAGCTATAAATAAAACGACCATGCAAAAAGTCATATATTTCCAGAAAAAAATATAATATTTCACAGCGAATAATTTATGGTGGTAGAGTAAGAGGTGTCCACACATTTTAACGTAAATCTGTAAATATGGCACCCTGGAGACGGCTTGTCAAAACTAGGAAATAAACATGGACAAATAGGTGTAGCCTAGGAGAAAGTTCACGAGTTTATGATTTACTACATACATCGAATGTTTGTTGGATTTCAGGATCTTAAATCTACTTGTCATAATTTCTCCTACCGTAAACCTGAGTAAATTATCTTAAGATGTGCAAGTTATATCATTTTTATTTAGCCTTTATTGCCAACAATGTTACAAGTTACAAAAATAATATTTATGTTGCAGTTACTATATTTGTTCAGTGATGGCGTGTCTTTGCGACACAAAGGCCTCCTCCAGCTCCTTCCAGACTATTCTTGATTGAGTTGCTCTGTGCCAAAGTAAACCTGCGACCTCTTTGATATCGTCAGACCAACGTTTTCTTTGCCTTCCTCTTTTCCTCCTTGTTTGGAATCTAGGAGTCCATTCTGTTATACATTTTGTCCATTTGTTGCGATTGTCTCTCATCATGTGCCCTACCCATCTCCATTTCAGTTTTTTTGTTTTTTCAACTATGTCCTCGATTTTGGTGATGTGTCTTATGTCTACGGCTCTTTTCCTGTCTCTTCTGGTATATCCCAGAATACCCCTTTCCATAGCTCTTTGACACGTTATTAATTTTTGATTCTGCTTATGAGTGATGGCCCAAGTCTGACAACCATAGGTTAATATTGGTAGTATGCATGTGTTGTATATCCTCCTTTTCATTGCAATATTATATTGCTTGCCTTTTAGCACTTCTTTGAGAGACCAATATCTCTTCCATGCATTTGCTATTCGTCTATCTATTTCTGAGTCCATTTGGTTGTCAAAGGCAATCAGTTGTCCCAAGTATATGTAAGAGTTAACATATTCTATTTCCTCCTCATCCACTGATATGTTTACTGGGAGTCTGTTTGTCATTATTTTGGTTTTTGTTCTGTTTATTGTTAGGCCCACTCTTCTACTCTCGTACGATAAATCTTGTAGCATAGTTTGAAGGCTTTCTGGGTTATCTGTGATAAGTATGATATCGTCAGCGAATCTTAAGTGATTCAAATGTGTTCCATTGATGTTTATCCCTAAGTTGTCCCACTCCAACTTCTTGATTACTTCCTCTAGCACAGCTGAAAAAAGTTTTGGTGAGAGTGGATCTCCTTGCCTTACTCCCCTGAATATTTTGAATGTCTCTCCCTCTGATTCTAGTTTTATTCGTGCATTGATGTTCGAGTAAACATTTCTTATTAGTCTTATGTATTTCTTTTCTATTCCTTGATTTTTTAAGGCTTCCCAAATGTGTTGATGTTCCAAGGAGTCGAACGCTTTGGTATAGTCCACAAATGCCAAGTATAGTGGGTAGTTGTATTCTTGGCATTTTTCCGTTAGCTGTTTTATGACATGTATGTGATCAATTGTTGAGAATCCTGATCGGAATCCAGCCTGTTCTTTTGATTGTTGTTCGTCTAGTTTTTTAGTGATGCGTTTAAGTATAATTTTTGAAAATACTTTGTAAACATTAGACATGAGACTTATTGGGCGATAGTTGCCTATTTCCGATCGGTCACCTTTCTTAAATAATAATATTATAGAGCTTATTGTCCATTGGTTGGGTATGGTTTCGGTGTTTAGAATGAGATTAAACAGGTTAGTCAGTTTTGTTATCGTTTTAGGCAGTCTTGCCTTCATCATCTCATTAGTTATACGGTCTGGTCCGGAAGCTTTGTCTATTTTTTGTGTTTGAATCGCATGCTCGACTTCCCTTTCGAGAATCTGTGGAATTTCTTCTGTTTCATCTTCGAGGTTTATGTTACAATTATGGGTATTTTCGGTAGAGTAAAGTTCCTTGTAGTATTCTGTTGCTATTTTTAGAATTGGCTGTCTTTTTGTCTCAACTTTTTTGTTTTTGTTTTTTATATGAGGGACCCATGGCGTAGCTTCTTTTAATTCCTTGAGTGCTTTGTTAATACCGCCTGTTCTAGTTATGTGGTTTTGAATACATTTGATTCTTTCGTCTTTTTTATCCTGTTTAATGTTGCGGCTTATTGCTTTACTTAGTTTAGCTATTTCTTGTAATGATGTTTTATGTCCTTTATTTTTAAGTAGTTCTTTCCTTTTTTCTATAAGATCTATTGTCTTTGGGCTTAGTTTATTATTATTTTTTGTTTGTATTTTGTTTGTCTTACTGTAAATAGCATTAATTTCTTTGTTGTAAATTTCCTGTGTTTTGTCTAGTTTGGCTGTTGTTACGTTCTGAAGCATCGTATGGGTTGTAATCATATTTTCTTTTCCTATATGGAAGTGTCTTCTCTGATTCTTTTGTTGTTTGTAAGATAACCTTGCTCTGACCATGCGATGGTTGCTATTAAAGTTGAGGCTGTTTATTACGCTGACATCTTGAAAATAGTTGCGTTGATTGCTTGTTATAAAATCAATTTCGTTTCGGTAACTTCCGTCGGGTGATATCCAGGTCCATCTCTTGGAGAGACGTTTCTTAAAAAAGCTGTTTAATATTGCTAGGTTGTTCTCCAAAGCCATGTTTACGATTCTCATGCCATTTTTGCTTCTTTTCCCTGAGCTATATTTTCCGACTACAGACTCTTCACCGCGCTTCTGATTTCCTATTTTGCCATTAAAGTCTCCCATGACGATGACATTTTTATGGGCAGTCTCTATTGACATTGAAAGTTGGTTGTAGAAATCATCTTTTGTTTTTTCATCCGCAGCTTCCGTTGGTGCATATATTTGTAGTATAGTCCACTTATTCTTGTAGCCTTGTAGGTGTATATTTAGTAATGCGATCCGTTCAGATATGCCTTTAAACTCTAGAATTTGGGTTTTTAAGTGTTTTTTTACCATGAACCCTACTCCATATTGACCCTTTGTTTCACCGATGTAATACAGGATATAGTCATCATGCTCTTCTATATGATTTCCTATGCGTCTTACTTCACTGATTCCTAGGATATCCCATTTAATTTCAGTTAAAGCAATCTCTAGTTCCAATAGTTTGTCAATTGTTCTTAATGAAAGTGTGTTGAGGGTTGCGATATATATGTTTTTTGGTTTTTCTTTAGGTTTATTTACTGATGCTGAAGGGTTGCGGTCATCTTTCCCCACGGTGACCAACCGGCTTGGGGTGCTATTTTTCGTAAATTTGTATGAAGTTATGTTATTTGTACTGGTTTGGTTCCGGGTGCCGGTGGTCATTACAAGTTTTTTGGGGTCTCAGAAAGTGAAGTAGATCTGCCTCGTTCAATGTAGTGAAGAATGTTGGGTTTCAATGTTTCTTTTCCCTTAGTGACCCTGGATGTCCACGCTGAATTGTCTTTTAAGTCAGTTTTTTTCTGAGTTGACGAGTTTGGCGAATCAGACTCTTCCCTCTTCCTTTTGTCCCTGTTTATTTCTGATGGTTTCTTTACTATTATTCTATCATGTTTTAAAAAGGCTATGTTTCCCTTCTTCCGTTCTTCTTCCACTTGTACTTGGAGTTGCTTCCGTTTTTCTAACACTTCTTTTGAATAGTCTTCTTTGACATATATGCCAGGCGGAAGCTTGGACTTGTTTTTCAAAATCATATGTTTTTTCCATTGGGAAGTGATGGTGACCACAATTGGGCGGTTTTTAACAGTTTTATCCTTTCCAATTCTATATATATTGCTAATTTCGTGGCTATCTAAATTTGTACCCGTTTTTAAAATAGTGTCCTTGAGATAATCTACAAGCTCCGCTTCAGATTTTCCAATTTCTTCAATGCCAAAAACAATCAGGTTGTACTTTCTTTTTTCTCTTTCCAAGACATTAAGTTTTTGCTCCAAATTTGAAACTTTATCCTTGAGAATAATGTTCTCTTCTGTGATAATTTTTAATCTTTCATCAAGTGCCTCCAAGACATTTTTCGTTACCGACGCTGTAATGAGTTTGGCTTGCTGATTTAATTTCTCATCTAATCTTGACAACAACAGCTCCGTATTTTTGTCCATAGTTTTTTTTTTGTATTTTTTTATTTTTATTTTAATATTTATTACTGGTTTTACGGTAGTTAATTACTTTTGATGTCGGCAACACTCACTATGCCAGTGTCACAATGACGTTGAAAGATAATCACCAACAACAACAAGTTTGATATGTTGGTAGCATGAATTTTAACTTTTAGGTTATGTTGTTGGCTTGTTGATTGTGGTTTTGCAATCCCAGATTAACTTTTTTAACGTTGTTCACTTTGTTATTTATTGTGTTTATTGTTTATTTCGATGTATTTCGCGTTGAAGCACTTATTCTCTCACAAATTACTCTGATAATAGATAATGTTTGAGGAGCACTTTGACGTACGTATTTACATTACGAACACCGGAACCGGAAAAAAAGTTATATCATTAAGTACTTATAAATTTATTTTGTGACTTTAATTTTTACACAAAATTTAGCCTTTGACTTTTTTAAAGGTTTATTAACGTGAGCAAAACTTTAGAAAAACAAAAGAGTTTTATGCAAATTCAAAATGCTAGTTCTATTTTTGTTTCCACACGAGCCATTTCAGGTACATTTGCTAGTCGGATGAGCAAACAAATGTTATTTTCTTGTTTTACACGATGGTACACTATCACTGTACGTTTTAGTTAACGGCGCAGTCGGAAAGAATTGTTATTGAAACATGTAAATCGTTTAAAATATAGAAAATACCCGACTAACTGACAGAGGCCCGTACTACGGTAACTTCTCAGTGAAATGACATAAAGCTCATAGGTTTATCTAGAATAAAATAATAGTAAACCTTAAAACCTTTTACTATTTTACGTTTACGGCTTGAAGTTTAAAATTTGGAAATTACAATTTTGTTATATCTAATGAATGTTTTCGGGAATGCTAAATTACCCTTTTAAGCATTCCCCTTTTTTGTTTTGGATAAAAAACTTTTAGGTAGTTTACCTCATGCATACACTTACCCGCACTGCGCCAGCTTAGTGGATTACGGCTCAATCTCTTTCGCTATCCGAGAAAGAGGCCTAAACAAGTTGGTCGTTTTTTTAAAAACGCCCTTATTTTTTTTTTATTATTACGAAAATAATTGGTTTCATAAATAAGCAGTTTTTGACTCAACACTAACATCAAGTTTCAGAAAGTTCCATCAAGTAAAAAAATAATCCCTACTATTAATATTATAAATGCGAAAGTAACTCTGTCTGTCTGTCGGTCTGTCTGTCTGTCTGTCTGTCTGTCTGTCTGTTACGCTTTCACGCCTTAACCACTGAACCGATTGTGATGAAATTTGGTATGGAGAAAGAACTGAACTTGGGAAAGGACATAGGGTACTTTTTACCGCGGGAAAACATCTCATTCCCACGGGAAACCGACTTCCAAGCGAACGGAGTCGCGGGCGGCCACTAAGTACTCAATATAACCAAAAAAATATTATATTTCAGTTGTAATTTTCCACCATGACCGAATGAGTTGATAATTCAAAATGCTTGAGTTTTCAATACCCTTCATCTTTTTGTATATGCTCGTTTAATGCGAGAACAACTTTGCAACTATAAAAACTTATCTTCTTAAACATTCAAAAAACTTAAATATTGAACTGCAGACCAATGGTAACTATAAAAAACGCCGGCTAGTTGTATCTTGTAACATATTGACTTCAACCGAAGCCCAGTGCATCGCACTGTTGCAGTTCACATTTTGCTTCGTGTAGAGACAGTTTTTCTAAATATACAGTAACGGAAAACAAATGGTTGCTATCGGTGTCAATAACGTTAGTTTTTAGCGAAAAACTAAAAAAACTTTAAACAAATTTCGAGACTGCTACATTAGTGACAAACTATGTGGCCTTTTAAGTAAGCGCAGATAGCACTTGTGTTATAGGCACCAAACAATGGACTAGGGGAGAAGGTAGTGTCGACCTGACACCAATTTTGAAAGTACAATTTTAATAAGTTGGGTTGAGCCAGGAATCGAACCCGGAACCATAACAGTCCGGTACCACACATCATATTTAAGAACTTCTAAATTTAAAACAATATTAACTAAAACCAATTGTTTCGGATATTTAATTAATTTATAACTATCGACAACATTTTAAGTATCAATCAAGTGGTATTTATATTTTATCGATATACCTAAATGATAGGAAACCGGTTAAAATCTTAGGTATACTTAGTAAGCAATTATTGATATGCCACTTCATTTAGAACTAAATTAATTTATTTATTGCAATAGCACCTTACGTATAGCTTGTATGTATTTCATATTATTGCATGATTTATATAAGGTAAGTTAAATATAGAGTTTCTGTATTTTTTTTTCATTTGACATCTGTAATTACCCATTTCGGCAATAAACGATTTTTAGTTTGAATTACATATAAACTAAAATTGAACTATTCTTATAGACCTTTTCTCGCCTATTTCGCTATATTCCTTCCTTTCTTTATTCTTTTTTAAGTAAACTATGTTGAGATATGAATATTTTGGCGTACTTTACTTAGCCAAACCTTAGTAAGCGAATAAATGAAAAAATTACCCAATAATCGAATTCACGTCATGTCACTTCTGTATTCCATATTAAAAAGCCTTTAACCGCATGCAGACAGACAGACAGTCATCACTACATAGTATAAAACAAAGTCGCTCTCTCTAAATCTTTAAAACTAAGCACGGATTTTGATGCGTTTTTTTTAATAGATAGAGTGATTCAAGAGAAAGGTTTACGCGTGCAAAACCGCGCGGGTAAAAGCTAGTTAGGAATAAATAAATCTATATTGCACTACGGATCTCTGAGTATAGAAAGTGCTTCCTATTTATCGATTCAATGTGCATATATCCCTCAATAATGATAATGTTAAAATTATCTTTACAACTGACCGGCACACACGTGTATTTAATAAGATATTTATTATGTTTAATATTGCACTTTTTCTACTGTTGGTTTTAGTTATAATAAGTGGTATACGCGCTCACTGGAATATAAATAATATGCTTGGTTCCCAATATGAAAATGAACTTTGTGAAAACCACAACAAATGGACTGCAAGACAATATTTAAACGTGTATGAAATTTCGCCAAGTGAAAATTTAAGTTGCATAGTGACGAAAAATGTGACGGTTTTTCAAAATAGTTTAAACTTAGTTTTGTTAAGTAACAGTGTATTGAACGATTTTCTGAATGTTTCAATTTTTGAATCTTATACTCGGAGTTTAGTTGCAAAGAAATATATTGAACCTAATTCATGGTTAGATGGGTATCTAACTGCAAACTTCAATTTCCATCCATGGATTACAAATGTTTATGTAAGTATAATATTTTAGAAATATAATGCTTGTTATTCAGGCATTATTCCAGGCTTTCCCCTCTAGTTCATTATGTGATGTCTGTTTGAGTAATATAAGCTCGCCTTTAAATTAAAGTAACACAGTTTGTGCAGAAGTTATTATTTTTTTACTTGGCGATAAAAAAAACTCTAAGTCACCCTATCTTAAAAACTGGACTAAACTATATTATAACGTGTAAATTATTGTATACGTTTATTGGCATATGCCATAAAAATGAAATGATAAAAAGTCAAAAACAATTTTTGTATTTGTGCTGGTCGCATTATAACTAACAAACAAACAGTTAAACCTCTAGTTAATGGGTTGAATAAGTCTTCCTACCATTTGATGCCAATTTCCTAAGAATAATATTGATCCAATTTATTTCAGATTTTTCTTCAAGGAGAAATAATCAAATCTTCAGAAAAACCGCGAAACGACATGATAATGCATAACACAACATTAAAAATAAAATCGAAGAAACCAAGCGTAACAAAGAAGAGACGGAGTAAACGAAGTGCATTTTGGAATCCAACTTTTAAAGAAAATGACAATAATAAGATTACGAAAAACCAAGATAACCAAAATAAAAAACTGCACAATTTAGACACGCTTATGAACAGTGACGAACAAACATCAGAGAGCATGCCATTTACTCCAACAAATAAACCATCAACTGAGACTAATGCACCCACCACTGAGAGTAATGTGCCATCAACTGAGAGTAATGTGCCATCAACTGAGACTAATGTACCCACCACTGAGAGTAATGTGCCGTCAACTGAGACTAATGCACCCACCACTGAGAGTAATGTGCCATCCACTGAGAGTAATGTGCCGTCCACTGAGACTAATGCACCCACCACTGAGAGTAATGTGCCGTCAACTGAGAGTAATGTGCCATCAACTGAGACTAATGCACCCACCACTGAGAGCAATGTGCCATCAACTGAGACTAATGCACCCACCACTGAGAGCAATGTGCCATCAACTGAGAGCCATGTGCCATCAACTGAGACTAATGCACCCACCACTGAGATCCATGTGCCATCAACTGAGACTAATGCACCCACCACTGAGAGTAATGTGCCGTCAACTGAGACTAATGCACCCACCACTGAGAGTAATGTGCCATCCACTGAGACTAATGTGCCGTCAACTGAGACTAATGCACCCACCACTGAGAGCAATGTGCCATCAACTGAGAGCCATGTGCCATCAACTGAGACTAATGCACCCACCACTGAGATCCATGTGCCATCAACTGAGACTAATTCACCCACCACTGAGAGTAATGTGCCGTCAACTGAGACTAATGCACCCACCACTGAGAGTAATGTGCCATCCACTAAGACTAATGTGCCGTCAACCGAGACTAATGCACCCACCACTGAGAGTAATGTGCCATCCACTGAGACTAATGCACCCACCACTGAGAGCAATGTGCCATCAACTGAGACTAATGCACCCACCACTGAGAGCAATGTGCCATCAACTGAGAGCCATGTGCCATCAACTGAGACTAATGCACCCACCACTGAGATCCATGTACCATCAACTGAGACTAATGCACCCACCACTGAGAGTAATGTGCCGTCAACTGAGACTAATGCACCCACCACTGAGAGTAATGTGCCATCCACTGAGACTAATGTGCCGTCAACTGAGACTAATGCACCCACCACTGAGAGTAATGTGCCATCCACTGAGACTAATGCACCCACCACTGAGAGCCATGTGCCATCCACTGAGCCTAATGTGCCATCAACTGAGACTAATGCACCCACCACTGCGAGTAATGTGCCGTCAACTGAGACTAATGCACCCACCACTGAGAGTAATGTGCCATCAACTGAGAGTAATGTGCCATCAACTGAGACTAATGCACCCACCACTGCGAGTAATGTGCCATCAACTGAGACTAATGCACCCACGACTGAGAGCAATGTGCCATCAACTGAAACTAATGCACCCACCACTGAGAGCAATGTGCCATCAACTGAGAGCCATGTGCCATCAACTGAGACTAATGCACCCACCACCGAGAGTAATGTGCCGTCAATTGAGACTAATGCACCCACCACTGAGAGTAATGTGCCGTCAACTGAGACTAATGCACCCACCACTGAGAGTAATGTGCCATCAACTGAGAGTAATGTGCCATCAACTGAAACTAATGCACCCACCACTGAGAGTAATGTGCCATCAACTGAGACTTATGTGCCATCAACTGAGACTAATGCACCCACAACTGAGAGCAATGTGCCATCCACTGAGAGTAATGTGCCGTCAACTGAGACTAATGTGCCATCAACTAAGACTAATGCACCCACCACTGCGAGTAATGTGCCGTCAACTGAGACTAATGCACCCACCACTGAGAGTAATGTGCCGTCAACTGAGCCTAATGTGCCATCAACTGAGACTAATGCACCCACCACTGCGAGTAATGTGCCGTCAACTGAGACTAATGCACCCACCACTGAGAGTAATGTGCCATCAACTGAGAGTAATGTCCCATCAACTGAGACTAATGCACCCACCACTGCGAGTAATGTGCCATCAACTGAGACTAATGCACCCACCACTGAGAGCAATGTGCCATCAACTGAAACTAATGCACCCACCACTGAGAGCAATGTGCCATCAACTGAGAGCCATGTGCCATCAACTGAGACTAATGCACCCACCACCGAGAGTAATGTGCCGTCAATTGAGACTAATGCACCCACCACTGAGAGTAATGTGCCGTCAACTGAGACTAATGCACCCACCACTGAGAGTAATGTGCCATCAACTGAGACTAATGCACCCACCACTGCGAGTAATGTGCCATCAACTGAGACTAATGCACCCACCACTGAGAGCAATGTGCCATCAACTGAAACTAATGCACCCACCACTGAGAGCAATGTGCCATCAACTGAGAGCCATGTGCCATCAACTGAGACTAATGCACCCACCACTGAGAGCAATGTGCCATCAACTGAGACTAATGCACCCACCACTGAGAGCAATGTGCCATCAACTGAGAGCCATGTGCCATCAACTGAGACTAATGCACCCACCACCGAGAGTAATGTGCCGTCAATTGAGACTAATGCACCCACCACTGAGAGTAATGTGCCGTCAACTGAGACTAATGCACCCACCACTGAGAGTAATGTGCCATCAACTGAGACTAATGCACCCACCACTGCGAGTAATGTGCCATCAACTGAGACTAATGCACCCTCCACTGAGAGCAATGTGCCATCAACTGAAACTAATGCACCCACCACTGAGAGCAATGTGCCATCAACTGAGAGCCATGTGCCATCAACTGAGACTAATGCACCCACCACCGAGAGTAATGTGCCGTCAATTGAGACTAATGCACCCACCACTGAGAGTAATGTGCCGTCAACTGAGACTAATGCACCCACCACTGAGAGTAATGTGCCATCAACTGAGAGTAATGTGCCATCAACTGAGACTAATGCACCCACCACTGAGAGTAATGTGCCATCAACTGAGACTTATGTGCCATCAATTGAGACTAATGCACCCACAACTGAGAGCAATGTGCCATCAACTGAGAGCAATGTGCCATCAACTGAGACTAATGCACCCACCACTGAGAGCAATGTGCCATCAACTGAGAGCCATGTGCCATCAACTGAGACTAATGCACCCACCACTGAGATCCATGTGCCATCAACTGAGACTAATGCACCCACCACTGAGAGTAATGTGCCGTCAACTGAGAGTAATGTGCCATCAACTGAGACTAATGCACCCACCACTGAGAGCAATGTGCCATCAACTGAGACTAATGCACCCACCACTGAGAGCAATGTGCCATCAACTGAGAGCCATGTGCCATCAACTGAGACTAATGCACCCACCACTGAGATCCATGTGCCATCAACTGAGACTAATGCACCCACCACTGAGAGTAATGTGCCGTCAACTGAGACTAATGCACCCACCACTGAGAGTAATGTGCCATCCACTGAGACTAATGTGCCGTCAACTGAGACTAATGCACCCACCACTGAGAGCAATGTGCCATCAACTGAGAGCCATGTGCCATCAACTGAGACTAATGCACCCACCACTGAGATCCATGTGCCATCAACTGAGACTAATTCACCCACCACTGAGAGTAATGTGCCGTCAACTGAGACTAATGCACCCACCACTGAGAGTAATGTGCCATCCACTAAGACTAATGTGCCGTCAACCGAGACTAATGCACCCACCACTGAGAGTAATGTGCCATCCACTGAGACTAATGCACCCACCACTGAGAGCCATGTGCCATCAACTGAGACTAATGCACCCACCACTGAGATCCATGTGCCATCAACTGAGACTAATGCACCCACCACTGAGAGTAATGTGCCGTCAACTGAGACTAATGCACCCACCACTGAGAGTAATGTGCCATCCACTGAGACTAATGTGCCGTCAACTGAGACTAATGCACCCACCACTGAGAGTAATGTGCCATCCACTGAGACTAATGCACCCACCACTGAGAGCAATGTGCCATCAACTGAGAGCCATGTGCCATCAACTGAGACTAATGCACCCACCACTGAGATCCATGTGCCATCAACTGAGACTAATGCACCCACCACTGAGATCCATGTGCCATCAACTGAGACTAATTCACCCACCACTGAGAGTAATGTGCCGTCAACTGAGACTAATGCACCCACCACTGAGAGTAATGTGCCATCCACTAAGACTAATGTGCCGTCAACCGAGACTAATGCACCCACCACTGAGAGTAATGTGCCATCCACTGAGACTAATGCACCCACCACTGAGAGCCATGTGCCATCAACTGAGACTAATGCACCCACCACTGAGATCCATGTACCATCAACTGAGACTAATGCACCCACCACTGAGAGTAATGTGCCGTCAACTGAGACTAATGCACCCACCACTGAGAGTAATGTGCCATCCACTGAGACTAATGTGCCGTCAACTGAGACTAATGCACCCACCACTGAGAGTAATGTGCCATCCACTGAGACTAATGCACCCACCACTGAGAGCCAGGTGCCATCCACTGAGCCTAATGTGCCATCAACTGAGACTAATGCACCCACCACTGCGAGTAATGTGCCGTCAACTGAGACTAATGCACCCACCACTGAGAGTAATGTGCCATCAACTGAGAGTAATGTGCCATCAACTGAGACTAATGCACCCACCACTGCGAGTAATGTGCCATCAACTGAGACTAATGCACCCACGACTGAGAGCAATGTGCCATCAACTGAAACTAATGCACCCACCACTGAGAGCAATGTGCCATCAACTGAGAGCCATGTGCCATCAACTGAGACTAATGCACCCACCACCGAGAGTAATGTGCCGTCAATTGAGACTAATGCACCCACCACTGAGAGTAATGTGCCGTCAACTGAGACTAATGCACCCACCACTGAGAGTAATGTGCCATCAACTGAGAGTAATGTGCCATCAACTGAAACTAATGCACCCACCACTGAGAGTAATGTGCCATCAACTGAGACTTATGTGCCATCAACTGAGACTAATGCACCCACAACTGAGAGCAATGTGCCATCCACTGAGAGTAATGTGCCGTCAACTGAGACTAATGTGCCATCAACTAAGACTAATGCACCCACCACTGCGAGTAATGTGCCGTCAACTGAGACTAATGCACCCACCACTGAGAGTAATGTGCCGTCAACTGAGCCTAATGTGCCATCAACTGAGACTAATGCACCCACCACTGCGAGTAATGTGCCGTCAACTGAGACTAATGCACCCACCACTGAGAGTAATGTGCCATCAACTGAGAGTAATGTCCCATCAACTGAGACTAATGCACCCACCACTGCGAGTAATGTGCCATCAACTGAGACTAATGCACCCACCACTGAGAGCAATGTGCCATCAACTGAAACTAATGCACCCACCACTGAGAGCAATGTGCCATCAACTGAGAGCCATGTGCCATCAACTGAGACTAATGCACCCACCACCGAGAGTAATGTGCCGTCAATTGAGACTAATGCACCCACCACTGAGAGTAATGTGCCGTCAACTGAGACTAATGCACCCACCACTGAGAGTAATGTGCCATCAACTGAGACTAATGCACCCACCACTGCGAGTAATGTGCCATCAACTGAGACTAATGCACCCACCACTGAGAGCAATGTGCCATCAACTGAAACTAATGCACCCACCACTGAGAGCAATGTGCCATCAACTGAGAGCCATGTGCCATCAACTGAGACTAATGCACCCACCACTGAGAGCAATGTGCCATCAACTGAAACTAATGCACCCACCACTGAGAGCAATGTGCCATCAACTGAGAGCCATGTGCCATCAACTGAGACTAATGCACCCACCACCGAGAGTAATGTGCCGTCAATTGAGACTAATGCACCCACCACTGAGAGTAATGTGCCGTCAACTGAGACTAATGCACCCACCACTGAGAGTAATGTGCCATCAACTGAGACTAATGCACCCACCACTGCGAGTAATGTGCCATCAACTGAGACTAATGCACCCTCCACTGAGAGCAATGTGCCATCAACTGAAACTAATGCACCCACCACTGAGAGCAATGTGCCATCAACTGAGAGCCATGTGCCATCAACTGAGACTAATGCACCCACCACCGAGAGTAATGTGCCGTCAATTGAGACTAATGCACCCACCACTGAGAGTAATGTGCCGTCAACTGAGACTAATGCACCCACCACTAAGAGTAATGTGCCATCAACTGAGAGTAATGTGCCATCAACTGAGACTAATGCACCCACCACTGAGAGTAATGTGCCATCAACTGAGACTTATGTGCCATCAATTGAGACTAATGCACCCACAACTGAGAGCAATGTGCCATCAACTGAGAGCAATGTGCCATCAACTGAGACTAATGCACCCACCACTGAGAGCAATGTGCCATCAACTGAGAGCCATGTGCCATCAACTGAGACTAATGCACCCACCACTGAGATCCATGTGCCATCAACTGAGACTAATGCACCCACCACTGAGAGTAATGTGCCGTCAACTGAGACTAATGCACCCACCACTGAGAGCAATGTGCCATCAACTGAGACTAATGTGCCATCAATTGAGACTAATGCACCTACCACTGAGAGCAATGTGCCATCAACTGAGACTAATGCACCCACCACCGAGAGTAATGTGCCATCAACTGAGACTAATGCACCCACCACCGAGAGTAATGTGCCGTCAATTGATACTAATGTGCCATCAATTGAGACTAATGCACCTACCACTGAGAGCCATGTGCCATCAACTGAGACTAATGCACCCACCACCGAGAGTAATGTGCCATCAACCGAGACTAATGCACCCACCACTGAGAGTAATGTGCCGTCAACTGAGACTAATGCACCCACCACTGAGAGTAATGTGCCATCAACTGAGAGTAATGTGCCATCAACTGAGACTAATGTACCCACCACAGAGACTAATGTACCCACCACTGAGAGTAATGTGCCATCAACTGAGACTAATGCACCCACCACTGAGAGCAATGTGCCATCAACTGAGACTAATGCACCCACCACTGAGAGTAATGTGCCGTCAACTGAGACTAATGCACCCACCACTGAGAGCAATGTGCCGTCAACTGAGACTAATGCACCCACCACTGAGAGTAATGTGCCATCCACTGAGACTAATGCACCCACCACTGAAAGTAATGTGCCGTCAACTGAGACTATTGCACCCACCACCGAGAGTAATGTGCCATCAAATGAGACTAATGCACCCACCACTGAGAGTTATGTGCCACCCACTGAGACTAATGTGCCATCAATTGAGACTAATGCACCTACCACTGAGAGCAATGTGACATCAACTGAGACTAATGCACCCACCACCGAGAGTTATGTGCCATCAACTGAGATTAATGCACCCACCACTGAGAGCAATGTGCCATCAACTGAGACTAATGTGCCATCAACTGAGACTAATGCACCCACCACCGAGAGTAATGTGCCATCCACTGAGACTAATGCACCCACCACTGAGAGTAATGTGCCATCAACTGAGACTAATGTACCATCAACTGAGACTAATGCACCCACCACTGAGAGTAATGTGCCATCAACTGAGACTAATGCACCCACCACTGAGAGTAATGTGCCATCAACTGAGACTAATGCACCCACCACTGAGAGTAAAGTGCCATCAACTGAGACTAATGTGCCATCAACTGAGACTAAAGTGCCATCAACTGAGACTAATGCACCCACCACTGAGAGCAATGTGCCATCAACTGAGAGCAATGTGCCATCAACTGAGACTAATGCACCCACCACTGAGAGTAATGCACCCACAACTGAGAGCAATGTGCCATCAACTGAGACTAATGCACCCACAACTGAGAGCAATGTGCCATCAACTGAGAGTAATGCACCCACCACTGAAAGTAATGTGCCATCAACTGAGACTTATGTGCCATCAACTGTGACTAATGCACCCACCACTGGGGAGACTAATGCATCCAACACTGAGAGTAATTCTTTTACAACTGACGACTATTTTCCATCTACTACTATTGCTAACAATACAACTGAGCCTCCTGGTTCATTTGAAAGTGACCCGCCATTTTGGAACGCTTTGTCAATTTCACTTGTTTCTATTGGATCAGCTGGTTTAGTCGCGTTAGTGGCTTTTGGATTTTTCAAACTTGGCGTGTTGAAAAGCGCAATGGATATATCGCCTCTTATATTGATGGAGCCAGAAACTATGCCAATTGATGTTCAAATACCACGAGTTCGAGAAACTTATTCAGGATATTATGAGTACATGCCATAAATAGACTATCAGAATTTGAAGGCAAACTGAAGTTTTGATAATTTCGTGAATTTGTTGTATGCTTCTTTTAAAGGATTTTCATTGAATATTGTACTGAATTTAATAAGTTATGTAGCAAGTCCAAAATTTTAAAAAGAAAGATCTAAATAAGCTCCATTCCAGGCTTTGGCTTATGCGAATCCGTTTAAAGAAGACAGAGAAGGAAAGCGCGTTATTCTAACTACGCAATACATAAAGCAATTGTTTTGAAGACTGTGACGAGTCTAGTAAAACATATGAAATGAAACTTCAAGACGGCTCGTACTCGCATTGAGTTTTGAATGTAGTAAGAAGGAGATGGCTAGAGGAATATCACGAAGCGTATCGCTGAAGTTTCGAATTTTCGACTTCTATAGTTTCATAGTCAGGAAAAAGGACGTGAAATAGTTGATGATGTCACATGACCAAACATTTGAAAACAACCAAGAGATTTTTTTTTTATAATATAGGTAGCAAACGAGCATGCGGGTCACCTGATGGTAAGTGATCACCACCGCCCATGACTACCCGCAACACTGTGGGTGTTGGGGGTGTGTTGCTGACCTTTGAGAAAATTGGGCACCGGATACAGCACTCACCGAACGAAACGCAGGAACATCGTCCCTACTTCACGTCGGTTTTCTGTGCGACGGTGCTTCACCGGTCGAGTCAGCCCAGTAATCGCTGCAGACAGAGCCTACAGCTAGACTCTACCACTCTAAAAAGAGATACGGAATAGATAGTTAATAAAAGGAATACGAAGTGCCTCAATAAAATAAGAACGTAAGTGCAAAACGTATTTTTTCTCGTGGTTTAGGTTCCACTTCCGGTTCAATAATTATTAAAAAATTGATGCATGCAGTTTGAAAAAAATGATCCATCTACAATGCTCAAGGTACTTTCCCCCCAATTTGTCATAGTCGTGGGACACCCTGTATATATTAATAACGCTTTTATTCCAATGATCATAGCACGTATGCTAAAATAAATTCATATAAAGTTGATATGTATATTGATTCATAATGATCAGATGATGTTAAATTTAACCAAGTTATACAATTGAAAATTACAAATTAGCCGCCTACAGCTATGCCCGTTTTTCATTATTATTTTTTGTAATTGAAATCTTTATTACTGGGAGATAAATATTAATGACCTGGATGTACAAAAAACATCATTCCGTGATTTTTTATCACACAATGTATACAAAATAATTAGATCTCTTACAAGTGTGGTGATATTAGGTATGTAAAAATTATGAAAAAGATCCTTATTCCGACAGAAAGGTATATTTACTAACAGAAATTTTAAAGCTTGCAAGCGAAGATAGCTTATCTCGGTATTTTACAATACACATAAAATTGCTTGCCTTCAACAAAAAAAGAGCAAAAATCAATACGTGCACATTTAGTATTGAAAATTGAAAATAGTGGTTTGTTTGATGTTGTTCAGTGTAGGTGAAAAATATTATTTTGAAAAAAAAATAATTATAAGACATAAGAGACCCGCCCACGCTTCTCAATGGTGTAAATTTCCGCTACCTGTGCCTAGCTATCTTAAAAAAACTTTTTCATGAATTTAAATGAATAAATTCCCTATAAGATGGCAATAATCGCATTAAAATCTGTAAAATGGTTAAGGAGGAGTTAGCGGACAAACATACAAACACAATAAGCGACTTGGATTTACACTATTTATGAAATTTAATTTTGAAGTTATAAATACTGGAAAAAGGAACGCGGGCCTCCGAGCATTACGCGACTGGGACTCGAACCCAGGACCTTTGGATTGCCAGTATCCTTTTTCCAGTATTTATAACTTCAAAATTAATAAATTAGCATTTATAATGCAAAATTAAAAGTAAAATCTCTATGAAATTTAAATTGTTCTAGATCTTTCTTAACATTTTTTATGGTTTAGTTTAAGGATTGTGTCAGGTTTGTCAGAGAGCTATTAGTATGTAACTTTACGGTGTTTGAATATTTTTATTTAAAAGTTTTATTAAAATTTTGTTTTTTTACACAAGCCTGTATTACTTCAATAAGTTTTCATTTACTTGTCTATTTATCACTTTAGAAGCCAAATTGTAATTATCATGATGTTCAAGCATATCTTATCCGCAGATTACAAAATAGACTTTAATTGAATTATTTTTTTGTTAACCATTGTACGAGTAGATCAGCTCTTTTTATAATTTTACAAAGACAATGTATTTTCTTAAAACAATTTTGTTACTTATTTATTGTATAAGTGTAAACAGTGAAACATGTGTTACATTTAATTTCGAAAATGAATATGAAGATGTATTTAGTAATGATTTAGGGAATTGTAATAGTAATACAGCAGTGATGTGGAAAATAGGAGAATATGCATCAACTTCAATAGACAACAAATATAATAGTAACTTTTTTATATATCCGAGTGAAGAACAAAGTTGTGTGGCAACACAAATAGAGGCTGTAAAAGGACGTATAGAAGTAAATATGTATGTAGAATCCTCAAGTAGTGTTCCACTGGTAATTTTGGTGACAGAAGGCAACAGTATTGGTTTAGGAAACCTACTTGTTATTCCCGCAACAATCGCAAATGGCTGGCATACTTTTGAATTGAATATAGTTACAACAACGAACAGTGCAATCGTAAGTACCTTTAGACTTAAGGAAAAAATCTCTTTTTTGTTAAACCACGGTTCTTTCGGTTTTTGGCCCAAAAGATATTATACCAATTAATTACTTTTCCAGGTGCACTTTGTGGGGCCTGCACCAACCGATGGTTTACTTCTGATCGACTCCTTAAAATATGTACCAGAATCCTATAGTGACAGTGAGTGCGAGATTTACCCTGCTGAGACCACTCCTACACCTACAACTCCGGAACCCACAAGTACAACAGATGAACCAACAACTACACCCGTTACTGCAACAGAAACCGAGTACATAACTTTAACAACAGTTTGGTCTACAACAACAGATGAACCAACAACTACACCCGTTACTGCAACAGAAACAGAGTACATAACTTTAACAACAGTTTTGTCTACAACAACAGATGAACCAACATCTATACCTGTTACTGCTACAGAAACCGAGGACATAACTTCAACAACAGTTTTGTCTTCAACAACAGATGAACCTACATCTACACCTGTTAGTGCAACGGAAACCGAAAGCATAACTTCAACAACAGTTTTGTCTACAACAACAGATGAACCAACATCTACACCTGTTATTGCAACAGAAACCGAGGATATAATTTCTACAACAGTTTTGTCTTCAACAACAGATGAACCAACATCTACACCTGTTACTGCTACAGAAACCGAGGACATAACTTCAACAACAGTTTTTTCTACAACAACAGATGAACCAACATCTACACCTGTTACTGCAACGGAAACCGAGGACATAACTTCAACAACAGTTCTGTCTACAACAACAGATGAACTAGCATCGACCACTACCACCTATGAAACAACTCTTACTTCGATGACAGTTACAAACACTGAGGAAGTGACGTTCACTACGGATCCTGAATTAACAACCACCCCAACAGAAATAACGACAGTCACCACCGAGGAAACTGCATACACTGACGACTCTAATTCCGTTACTCCAACAAACACAATAACAACTGAAAATACACCTCCTACAGGTTCAGAAACAAGTACAGGAACCTATGTATCTATAACAGAAACTAACACAATTCAAACTGAAGATTTTACGTCGGCGTCTGTTAGCTGGTCCACAGATACGATGGTAACGGAATATATCCCTGACGTTAGTATCCCTGGTGGAACTAGTCCTGCAACAGCAGATAAAATTGATAATACTACTCCTGACCCAGGCAATGGACCGGATGTATCACCTATTCAAGAACCCGGATTTTGGAATGCTCTAACTATATCAATGGTTACTATCATGTGTGTCATATTTCTAGCCGTGTTGTCGTATGTGTTCTTCGAAATTGGAAGAAGAAGATCAAGAAAAGAGAACGACCTACCACCAATTCTATTTATGGACTATGAAGACATGCCTAAAACTATCACAGTACCAAGAGTTAACAAGGCTTATACCGATTCGATATTTAGCTTATAATGTTTGTAGGTAATATAAATACTCTATGGTAACTTTTTATGATAGGTTTTTAAAGGTATCTTCCAAAATATCAGATATTAAAACTGGCTATCAACTTATTTGAATCTCCGTACACAAAATTACCTTTAAGTATTTAATTTAATAGATAAATAATGATAATAATGTAAAGCACTTGGAAAGCATAGTAATGTAGTTAAAAAAATATATATTTAATGCTTTTTGAAACAGTGTTGAGTTATTTGGTAAACTAATGATAAGTAATCGTTTCCTATACTAGATTATTTCGTAAGATATGGAGGTATTTTAAAAGATAATTGATAATTATTATATAGTTTAATCAAATTGCTACTTGTTTTGCTTTCACTATTGAAAGAAAAAATGGATAGAGGTACGATATGTTTCATGTTTGCTGACAACCAACTTTATCGTAAGATGAATATAATATAGTGTTATAAGAGAACTAAATATTTTCATAATTTGACTACCAACAAATTTTGTAATACATAGATAATTGTCTTGTATCAGTGCTTTAAGTTCTCCGATGACTTTGCTATAGAAAATTTGTAACTCTTCCCTCAGATTTAATATTCCAAATAGTACCGACATAGAAAGTAAAACCGACTTCTTATATTAAAATTCATCAATGTCACATTTAATTAATAGATCAGTCGGTCAGTCAGTTAGACCTTGTCGAATTCGCAAAACTTTATGCGCTTTGACCTTAACAAATATATGTACAGTAACCACAAAAACATATAAGGGTATATGATCGAGGTCAAAATGACCTTAAGCAGCCTTCAACCCACGCATGTTGATACAACCTTGCGACCACGAATTATAGCAAAGGGCATTGTTCTTGCTTACACACTATGACGATGTAATAATTAGGTAGGTTAAATTATAGAGGAAGATGGATATTATTCTGAGTATTATTTTCAATATATAACCTCTACTATACCTTCACAAATAGGTGCCAAGCTTGGGCAGGCAAGAAGGTATGTTTGACCAAAATGCAGCCCCATAGCACGAAGAATCGACGATTTGAAGAAGACTCGACTGGCAGTGGCTGGAGGCGGGCCGATTGATTCTGTAACTCAAATTATCCTAACGTCTATGAGAATAGACATCAAAAATGCATTTCGCCATACAAAAAATAGACGAAAGTTCGCACAGCTGGACCGGGATAGTTGGCGCTGTTTGCCGAACGAATGTTTTCGTAAACAGTAAAGATATAGCCAAAATTAGCGCAATAATTTCTACTTTTACTCTACTACTCTACATTATCGAAAAGGAAGTCTGTTATTCATAAAATTACATTAATGTTGTATGCAAGCAAATAAAGTAACGTGCTTCCTATACGAGTACCTATACCTATTTAAACGCCGAAATTTAATATTAGTACCTCTTCCAATAGTACTCCTTCCATTTACAGGTATTGTCATAGTCTGGTATTGTTTTACAAATGTGTGTACGCATTTCTAATATTTGTAAATTTCGTTCAAGTCTTTACCATACCTAACCTTCACTTCAATACGGTAGCATTGACATTGCAACGTTAAATATTATTTATACAATAACTATGTTCGATATGGCATTTTATCAATAGCTCATAGAGATAAACTAATTTCCGATGTTCGATAATAACAAAGTTATCGATAAAGGTAATGACGCATGATGTCAAGATAATGTGTCACCTAAAGGCACTAAGCTAGGATCAAATAAAATTTTTAGTTTGAAACACAGGTTTTAAAAAAAACACTAGTGGTATTTTAGTTATAATAGGTAAAATCTGTAGTCTTTTATACTTGTCGAAATAGCTATAGAAGCTCCTATAGATACAAAATTAATCATACCGCTATTTATTGGTTTTATTCATCAACTAATAATAACTATCAATATCAAAGGGCCACATTATTGGTGTGTCAGTCTGGAGATTCATTATTTATTATTACTTATCAACTTTATTTTTTTGAATTTTAACACAAAATTAAATATATATTGTAGGGGTAGTATTTTACGTAGGTATTTTGATGGTTTTTTTTATTAGGTATATAGTTAATAACTGGAAAATAATGAGTAGGTACCTATCTATTCACTTTGATACTTTGTCGTGTTTAACTCGAAACGATTACGCCCCTTACAATGGACAGAGTCAATGGAAAAATATTCCCAAAATACATAAAACTTATACGTCGAAGTCACACCAAAAAAACAAGAAATCGCAGCTGTGCCTACCTGTCTAGGACAAGCAAAATTTTTCTCTTTTTAAAAAGTAAAGTCACTATTTAACCCTAATACTAATTTACTATAAAAAAATCAGAAATATTTTTTGTGTTCTCTAGGTGCTAGGAATTGAGATACCATATTAAAAGTTCTAGATTCGACTCTCTCTTATGTATGTGACTTTGGTATTTTCCAAGTAATAATAAACCTACATATTTGTCAAGCATGTCCAAAATCTAGTCGACTATTCATTATTATATATCACATGTTATCAGAGAACAAGGCTTGCGCCCAACTAGACTGACTTCAGTAAAAAGGCTGTACAATTTATTGATTTGTGAGTACAAGGATCACTCACTTTTGACTGACTACGAATAAATTCGATCTAAGTGGACCGCCCGCCCCGCCATGGCAGTCCCGGGCAAAAATCGCGCCAATTCCCCACAATAGACTTTAGTAGAGGAACGAATACCTCCAACGGGAACTAATTAAGCGACTTTCATTCAGGAAGCAAATTAGTCTGCAGTTTTTGCGAGGTTAGCACTGATGGTTCTATGTATGTACGCGAATAAATAGGCCCAATTATTTCAATGAATAGGTAGGTACTGTGGATTTGAAGTTGAATATAAAAGATCGTCTAATACCGTGTTCTAGTTAAGTATCTCTGGGATTTTTTCCGAGATCGCTTTGAGAGATTTGATAAAGATCTAAATATTCCGATAAATAACACTAGGCAAGTTAAGTAAACGAGATTTATCATATCGCTTAAAAGAAAAATATGCAGTCTTTGTGTTTAAAAGTCTTGGAAAAAAAATTTGACACACCACCCACAGGTACTAAATATTCGTTGAAGTGATCAGCACAGTATGAAGGTTCATATAATATCGAAGTCGCACTTTGATGGTTCTTGATATAGGTACTTAAAAGAAATAAGCGCCAGAGGACTGACCTGTTTAGTAAAGTTCAGCGAGTATTTCCAAACCACCTTTCTTATAAGAAAAGCATCAACGTAAATATAGCAATGAACGACGACTACAAAACGAAATGTACCTACTTTATTCACAACACTTAATGGCCATAATTAATTGTATATTTTAGGTAAAACATTGCAAGACACCTACCTAATTATCATCCCTAAAAGAAGCGGCAATGAGTTTTCTCTTGTTTTTATAAAAAAAGGCTCTCATCCACTCTCGTTTAATTTCAAATTACTGTGAAGTCGAATTAATTTTAATTTCCGACCTTCAAGCGGTAAATTAAATGTTTTTTCTAATTATAAAACAATTCTGGCAATGAGAGAAGGCAGCTCGTTTGAACAATGTTGTTTTAGGTAGCGGCAGAGCCGTATAGGAACTTCATAGGATTCTATGTAGATAGCCATATATGTTACAATATTTTATAGTTAAAAAATATACAAAGATTCAAAAATATACAATTCATGTATATTTTCAAAAAATAACATTTTTAGTTTGGTAACTTTTCAAAGTAAAAAAGGTTTATACCTACTAACAACCTAAGTACATAAAATTGAGAGAAATATAGTTATGCGAATTTAAACAAATATAAGTTTGCTTGCTGCGTTTTTTATAAGGTAAAACAGCTGGCTCAGCTTTAACTACATATTTATAATTATGGAATCAGTTTCTAGCCCTGGGCAACGTCTTAGTGCGTCCCTTCGATGCGACAAAAAGCAGAAAAAAACAAACTATTTCTAAAGAATCAGTATATAAGTAGGCCATAAGTAACCTTAATACTTCTTAAATTTACCTGCCTGTTTGAAGGGAATACGGTACCAAGAATTTAATTTTGTAACGGCACTTATTTAGAAAAAACCCGATGAATCTTATTAAAATCAAGTCAGGCATATTTATTACTAGTGGCCGCCCGCGACTTCGTCCGCGTGGAAACCATTTATAGTTACTGTAAACTTAAGAAATACGGTAACTAAGTTTTGTACTGCAGTTAATGCTATAACGGCCTTTAATTAACATATAGATACCTATATGCTGTGGCGGGCTTTTTTGTAGGGCTATCCTTACTTCACTACATAGTAAAAACAAAGTCGCTTTCTGCGGTCTGTGTGTCTGTATGCTTAGATCTTTAAAATTACGCAACAGATTTAATATGTTTTTTAATAGATAAAATGATTCAGGAGAAAGAAAATGATTCATTAGGTACCTACTTGCCTTTTAGCAAATAAATAACAACAAAAGAGGTTTGATCTTTATAGCGGAAAAAACTTCCTACATATTAAATTAAGTAATTAGGTTGAAATAAACAATGAACATTTTCTACGAGTATCTCTTCCCCAAAACCGACCTATTTTCGTCGCCTCATGCGAATGTAGAATTAATTAACAATGTATAAGTAAAACCACACGTGACGTGTACCTATAACACGGCACTTTGATGTTTTCCAATAAAATTAACGCCTCTGTTACCTTAATTTTTAATTTACATTCGCCAGAAGTGGGTGACAAAGGAAATTTGGTGTAAGAATAGACTGATTTTAATAATATATTATTTACGAGTTTTCACAAAATGATTTGGCAAATTAGAGAGCACAAATAGACTCTACTTTAAGACCTAACTTAAACCCTTAATTAATTATATTTTGTAGGTACTTTTTTAAAATTATGGACTGCTTGTGTTGACACTTTTAATAATTATTTTAAATATGTTCGCTGCACAAGTCGAGCTTTGATCTCAAGGCTAACCAAAAGAAACACAAATAAGGTTTCAAAAAAGTAAAATTTGAATAATATTTATAATGTTTATTAAAAATGCTTCCACACAAACAGCAATACAGATTAAGCTTTAGGTTCGTAATGTTAATTTGCTAGCAGATTATAGGCTTGCCCCAAGCATTATGTACTACCTATACCTGCCTATAAAGTTATAATAATGTTGAAGGTACAGTAAATCCTTTAAATGAAGTTTATCTTTAAAGCTAAACGTTCTTTCTACACCTATTGGAGTCATTCATTTCCTACTGATGTTTACAAATTAATAGATATACAGTTATCCTTCTATACCTACATACAAGTAGAGTACATAACCATTTCTCAGAACTTAAAAACGATCATATCTATTCGCATTAGACTACGCACACTAGACTTATTATTATACAAACCAATATTATTTTTACATCATAGGGGCATCGCAATTCTTTTGTTTTGTCACCCCGGGAGTATGCCACTATTGTTTATGACGTCACCACATTATAGGTGCCTATTTAAAACAGCCTTGATATGCCATGAAGATGCAACATGACTCAAAGGTAAACCAAGGTTTATTGGCTGTTTCAAGCATTTATTTATGCTAAGGACTTAATATGAGTCAGGACGATTTTTAAACGTAAGTGAGGGTAAGAAAAAAATATATATCAGTAAGTTCAAATCTTCACTGATATAATGTGAAGGCAAATACATAAAACGACGATTTCGTATTAAATAAATTACCTGTATAAGTGAATTGATTTAGTTTTGGCGACAAAAGAACCCTTGTTTCTACTTAGGTAGTAGGTACTAGATCCTAAACGTAAAGTTGGTATTTCAATCATAAAAAAAAACAATTGAGAATCAAGCCAGATACAATTAACTAGGACCAACACTAATTTACTTGCAATAAATTGACAAATGAATTACCTAAGTTGTTGTTATAAGTATTATTCTAGTGCATGTTGAATTTTAATAGTGATCGCATTTTAAATGACGTATATTATGTGTATTCGGATTTCCCTAAGGTCTCGTAGAACTAATATGTCCGTATTATGGTCAAGGATTTCTGGCTTATAAGATAAACTCAATGCTAATTAACTAATAAATGTATTATGGTAATAATGAGGTAATATGCAGCTTTGCTATGTCATCTTCAAAGGGGTATTATTAGTGCAGTTTATAGGATAAACAACTCTTAATGGCGTAGAGCATAGGCAATTAAAGAACATTAAAAGGCTAACAAAAGAATTGCTTTAAGCAGGGCTTTTTAAACTCCGGGCATCGTCGTTGTTCTAAGGGCGCCAATTTTAGATGCGCCAGAGTCGAATTTGGCTAATAAAAACAAGGGGCCCAGCCGAAATATTGGCAAATAAGTTTGAAAAGCCTGGTTATGTATAAGTCTAATCGATTTATTTCCCAATGAATCACTTTTTAAAGAATATCGATGAAAATGAACCCACAGTCGCATGTTTTAATATGCTATTAGATACTTGATATTATTTTTTGAATATTTTCGAACTCTTACTTGTCAATTAAGTAGCTATAACAAACTTACAATACCAGGGGTTGGGGTGAAAATAAGAATCCATTCGCGCGCACGAACGGCACATATTGACACTTTCGATCATTCTAATTTCCTTTCTGGAGACCGAACACGCGCTTACATATTATTCCTATAATAATTCATATAAAAGTTTAATCGACAAACTGAGAATCGTGCAACTACTGAATACAAGTCGAAAACATAGGTCCAGTTACTGTAATAATGTTCAGAAAAAAATAAAAATATGAGTACCTCCATAGTACCTACATAGAGATTTGACTATAGATAGGAATCAACAACAACCGTAATGAAATACTTTTCAAAGTTTTGTGATACCACATCTTTTCCCTATGCGTTCATATTAAATATCTTTCAGTTTAGCGGATATTCTTGTTCAAAAGAAATGGCGAAAAGTGAAAAATTAGGAATTTGATGACACGAATCGTATAGACGAAATGTAATTCAGATCCAACTTAATCAGAGATATATATGAATAATATTAAGCCTATATTGATAAACTATAGGTACCTATAAATTGTAGCTACAGGCTTAAAGAAGAATCAAACCCATAACTCCCCAGACACAAGCTATTCTTACCACAGAGCGCCATATTCAATTGGTAGTCCATGCATATTGAGCCTTCCGTATTATTGTTCATCTTTTAGTACTTAAGTGCTTATATTTTGGTACAAATTGTAATTGAAGCACTTATACGCCGCATTATGTATTCTGCACGTTAACTAAGTACCATTATGTCATCAAATATAGAGGCAGACAAATAAAGAAGCCTTATACAATGATTCAATAAAGGGATATGAACGATGATTTAAATTTAACTAACTATCAACAAGATGCATTGCCAAACACCCTACGTGCTAGTTTCAGAGGTTGAAGGCTAATGGTGCATGCAACTGTGTCAAATATCTGATGACAACAAAAGACATTAATCATGGGAAACAGCACCTTTTCACCTTTATTCTATCCAAACAACAACATAGATTATCATGTAGGTAAAATGTTGCCAATTCAAACACATATGGCATTGTCAAAAAGTAATCAGGACTCCTTTAAAGACAAACTTCAAACTCTATACGCTATTAGGTACTGGACAAGCCCTAACTTTAAAGACTTTAGGTTCTCTAAACTACATAATGATAGGATTACATAAAGCTCTAACTAACGTTAGAAGGTAAGGACCTAAACTAGTATCTATGTATAAGTAATTGGCATTAGTATAAGTATTGGCATTAGTTAACACTAATCTCGATTAATCAGACGCGTAAGTTTAACAAAAAACTGACATATGATCACACGCGCCTTATTATCTATGTAACAGAAATGACGAACTTCCTCAGGAAAATAAGCCTTTCCTAGTTTATTGCTTCGATAACTTGTCTTTGTAATCACTACTATAAAACCAAAATTAGTCGATCTAATTGGTGTCTTTCTTGTTCGAGTCGGCAAAACAGATGTAAGATGCAATCACATACGAAGTACAGTCAGCGATTGAAATGAAGAAGACTCATACATATGATCTAATCTAAATAATGAGTTGCTTATTTAAATTATATAGGAAGATAATCAATAATTAATTATAATTATAAATTTTACCTAGTTGGGTATCTGCTAGGAGCTTACAATCAGTAATTTTAATTTGAAAAGAACAATTGTATATAAACAATTGTAATAGTAGGTAAGTCACTTTTTTTTGCTATAAAATTTTGACCTTACGAATATATTTCCTATATTTGTATCCAATGAGCACGCGAGACCGGGAATTATTGGCCATACGTTTGGCGAAACCTTCACCCATACCATACTTCTAAGAAACCAATGTCAACTTGACCACCATATTAGATAGTATAGCGCCAAATTTTTAATAATGAATTTCAAATTAACGCTTAAACCTTACTAAAATAAATTTATAGTAAATCAATTACTGCTCTATGTAATAATTATAAATAGAAAAAAAACGAAAATAAAAACTCTAACATTGCACATTGAAGAAAGAGTTTTTACTTGATTGTAATACGTGCTTTTTAATCTGACATTGACGAGAGTCACAAAAAAGAGATAAGAGTACTCTCGTCTAACTTTTAACTTACCTTTATTAACAAAATAAAACTTTTAGCACGTAAATCTAAAAACAAACATAAAACTTTATTTTTCAATTTAAAGGTATAGGTACCCATCTAGACCTGTTTGGTCGCTAAACCTAAAGTAGTAATAAATAATGTTATCCAACTGAAAACATAAACGGCCTACTATAAAACTTTATCCGAGTTTCACAACACCATCACATAACACAAACGCCAATTTAACTGTGTTAGTTCATATCAAACATAATTTAAAGATATCTAATATTAATTATCTGTGGCTGACTGTACCTGAGGATAAAAACACAATGCTCACTAGCGAACTAAGTTGGTCTTGAAATAATTTATAAATCAGCTCGGTATAATAGCAAAGGCAATTGTGTCGGGTGCCTCGACATATCACCACGCGTTGTTTATTTATTTATTAAATTATTACAGTTATAGTGAACAGTTAGTGAATAGCAATATGTATTTGGTAAGTTGTGCATAAAGTTTAAAGTTCATTTTTTTATTTGTTTTATGTTTGGATAACTGTTTGTTTGTATACCTATATATTCTACGTTGAATTTAAAAAAAATATATTAATGTGTTTTAAATTAGTAGTTCCTAAAGAAAAAAAACACATTCATTTGTTTTTAAATTTGCCTATTTTCGTGACTCTATTTATTTTATTAATTGCAGAAGCCTTAAGAATAGAAATAAAAATTTGGAAAGCTCGATTTTTTAATCACGTGTGTAAACTTTTGATTTTTATTCTATAAATACACGTGGCGCCTTTAATTTTGATTATTACCGTATTTCACGTCAATTTAACGTTTAATTTAACAATTTATATGTTATTCTTGGTTATTTCTATCAAACATAAAACAAACAAACTTTCATTACCTACTTATAAGTATAGTATATTAATAATAAGATATAGGTAGGCATTAATAGAAAAGTGTTACATTTGTTGTTAAATGAAAAATGGAAACATAATAATATGTAAGGAACCGTTGCCTTGTAGACTCAAATTTCAAACGAAAAATAACTTAATTTACTTGGAACTACAATACCACCCGCGCTTTCTGTGCAAACCGACAAATATAGCTAAATTAGGTACCTACACTTTTCGCTAAAGTTAAAATAACGGTTAAAAACTAGTAGGTATACCTACCAATCAGTGTTTTTTTACAAGAAGACTCTTCGTTGAATATAGCGACCAAGCATTAATTTTTAAAATCTCTTCCAAAAAATGTACTGAAACAAAACAAAAAGGTATAAATATTCCTCTCTTTTTTTTGTTGATGATGAGATGTTTGTAAATCAATCGCGGATAAAAAGCTGGTAAGATTTAGTAGAAATTTTGTGAAAAAGATCTCCAATTATTACCTAGAATAAGCATTTGTCTTTCAATTAAACTTTGTACAATCAATAAACAACACTTTAATCTATGGTGGACACCACGTGTTTTAAATCTGAAATCAGTTGACGCATGCGCAGTAGCGGGCAAAATCCTTCTATTAGTTTAATAATAAACACAATATCCATAACCGTGGTAACCCAACACCCATGACTGCTTTTTGCCTCACGATATCCTTCTCACCGATCGTACTCAAATTACATTTTTTACATCATTTATTACATTTTTTGCGTCATTTTTTACAGAATCTGTTATTTCTCGCGTGCTCACTGGCCGTGAACGCAGCACAAAGAATCGGCGACACTGGTGGCTACGGGCTGCTGCGGCCGGGGTACAACAACGGTGGGTTCGGTGGATACAATGGTGGATACAACGGATATGGACAGGATGGGATAGGGTACCAGGGATACCAGGGGCAATACCCGGGGCAGTACCAAGGCGGTTATGGAGGTAAGGCATCTTAAATTCATAGTCTTAATATAATGATACATTTATGCTAACTACCTAATGTTTTTTCGAAATTGACTCGTGTCTAGTTGTAACTAGTTACCTATAATACAAGTTTACGATAAGTTGTGGTTGGTTACACACTAACTAAGTGGCTATAGAGTAAGAGTAGGTAAATCAGGTGTTTTTTTTAATGGCCATGTCATTTTTTCATGACATGCTTGCTATAAGGTTAATAACTTAATTGGTGTTTAAGTTAACCATGATTTACATAACATTCGTAAGATGTTTAGTTTGTTGTAACTTCAAATATTTTAGAATAACAATATTGTATAATACGTGGTGTAATAGCAAACAGTAACAACAGTCGTAAATCTTTCAATTGGCTATCGTAAACATACGTTTTTTATATGAAACAAAGCGAAGGAAAGACTCTAAAAGCAAATTTCCAAGGGGATTGGTACGTACGTACCTTGTGCTAGATGAAAGGTACCTTTAACTGTTTTGGTCCATGTTTATTAGGGTTTTTTAAATATATTTTTTGTTACACTACTTATTTTTGATTTAAAATTCGAGTTTGGAACATCCAACCGAATTACTGGCTCGACTTATTAAATAACGTAACCGATTCGAATTATACGAAAAAAATTCGTGAACTCGCTAACGTTCCCATTGTGTACACCTGCTTTAGACAACTTTTTATTTCTCTAAATTTAAATTTAAACAAACGGGTTACCTGTTAGTGTAAAATAAAGAACATAATCTTAAATTATTTCAATTAATACTGCGAAAATTTCATTAATTGGCAACCATCAACTTGAATTTCACACTTAATAATTTTTTCCACTTTTTTATACATTTTTTTTTTCTCAGGTGCCTACGGCGGTGGCTACCAGGGTGGTAACAACTACGGCTACGGCCAGGGTTACCCCGGCAATTACGGAGGTAAAGATCTCTTCGACATATTAAGAGGCCTTACGTTTTTTCGAGACGGGTCAAAATAGGTATTTGACTCGCACCCACACAAACGCAGCAGCTCTCGGACGCGTGTGTGCATTGCGTAATTCGGAGCCGTCGTTGTCTAGTACGATTTAAGAGGCCTTACGTTTTTTTCTCCACCGAAACGCAGTTATCGTGATTTTTCATACTTTTCGACGTTCAATTACGAGAGAATGGTTAAATTTGTACAAGTAAATATTAGCCTAAAGTATAGGAAATTTATTCATCTAATGAAGTGACAGAGAAAAAATCAG
Source organism: Emmelina monodactyla (assembly GCA_916618145.1). Classification (NCBI taxonomy): domain Eukaryota; kingdom Metazoa; phylum Arthropoda; class Insecta; order Lepidoptera; family Pterophoridae; genus Emmelina; species Emmelina monodactyla. The sequence goes on along the minus strand of OU745314.1, from coordinate 9,580,789 downwards.
GTTATTTTCTTTTATTTTGTGTATTAACTGTTTTTTCACGTTCCCTTTTCGCAGTTTAAAAATTATGGTCTTCTATGCCGTTCGATAGGTACTAAAGTGATAAACTTGAATTCAAATAAAAATATCTATTAAATTCTTCATACACTGTTCCACTGAAGTGACAGAGAAAAATATACAAATATTTATTGTTTCATTACTAAAATAATTGAATAAAACGGTCGAAATACGTTAATAATCGTTCAACTTCATCGCGATGTTTGACATATTACAGATATTCCATAAACAATGATTTTAATATATATTATACATTAAAATATGGACAATCTAAATTGAAAATAAAAATATTGAATTAAAGTCATTATATTTTTTAACAAATACTTTCATGAGCTCCTTATTACCAAGCGCATGAGCCGCGTGAAATCAGTCCCGGCCGAGGCCTTCAGGAGAGAGGACGTATCGCATCGTTTCCCGCGCGCCTGCTATGCATTCCGGCATGCTTTTAAGTTATATGCGGCCTAACGTTGTTTGATACTTGGGTGAGTAAAGTAACAATTAATTAATGCATGTAACTGAACTATGATTGTCAGAAAATTAAGATAATTGTATTGTATTCAAAATAAATATTAATTAGCGTGTGCAATTATTTATTATATTGTATGTATTTAGTTTATGCTTTTTACTTCATTGAAGTTTTATGCTTGTAGGTATCAAATCAGAATCAGAATGGGCAATAAAAGAACAGAATTCAAGTTGAAAAAGAAAAAAGGGCAAATCTTGAATTTCTTAATCATGCAAGAGATATTAAAAGGTTAAAAAATTCTCATACGGATAAGCTACCAGAAAATGCCACCAACACAAACAGTATTCAAGTAAGTATGAAAATCGAAATAATAGAGAAAGATAAGGAGTTATGTAACGTCATGGAAAATAAACTGAAAAAAATCTAATTCGACTGTTTTCTCTCGACCTGAAACTATCGATTCGAGATTAGACCGGCAAATGGAAATAAAAGAGCCCGAATACATTTTAGAAGCAATCAAAAAAAGGGAAATGATTAAAAAACGAAAAGTTGACGAAGAAGAAGATAATAATATGTGAATTGTGATTATGTCATTTTTTTAGGTTTTTTTATGTTTGTTACACGTTATAAATTAATTAATCAATGCTATGTTTTATTTTCCCAATATTATTTCATTTAAAGACATTTTTTTGTGTGGGTGCGAGTCAAATACCTATTTTGACCCGTCTCGAAAAAACGTAAGGCCTCTTAACGGTTTTGATCTTTTGATAGTTTGGATACTTTTTACTTTAAATGAAATAATATTGGGAAAATAAAACATAGCATTGATTAATTAATTTATAACGTGTAACAAACATAAAAAAACCTAAAAAAATGACATAATCACAATTCACATATTATTATCTTCTTCTTCGTCAACTTTTCGTTTTTTAATCATTTCCCTTTTTTTGATTGCTTCTAAAATGTATTCGGGCTCTTTTATTTCCTTTGCCGGTCTAATCTCGAATCGATAGTTTCTGCCCCCCTACCGCGTAACTAGCGTGGATTTGAACTCGACGTCGACAACTGTTTTCATTGGCTAAATTGTCAACAATGGCGGGTCTCTAGCCAATGAAAACAGTTGTCGACGTCGAGTTCAAATCGACGCTAGTTACGCGGTAGCCCCCCAGGTCGAGAGAAAACAGTCGAATTAGATTTTTTTCAGTTTATTTTCCATGACGTTACATAACTCCTTATCTTTCTCTATTATTTCGATTTTCATACTTACTTGAATACTGTTTGTGTTGGTGGCATTTTCTGGTAGCTTATCCGTATGAGAATTTTTTAACCTTTTAATATATCTCTTGCATGATTAAGAAATTCAAGATTTGCCCTTTTTTTTTTTTCAACTTGAATTCTGTTCTTTTATTGCCCATTCTGATTCTGATTTGATACCTACAAGCATAAAACTTCAATGAAGTAAAAAGCATAAACTAAATACATACAATATAATAAATAATTGCACACGCTAATTAATATTTATTTTGAATACAATACAATTATCTTAATTTTCTGACAATCATAGTTCAGTTACATGCATTAATTAATTGTTACTTTACTCACCCAAGTATCAAACAACGTTAGGCCGCATATAACTTAAAAGCACGCCGGAATGCATAACAGGCGCGCGGGAAACGATGCGATACGTCCTCTCTCCTGAAGGCCTCGGCCGGGACTGATTTCACGCGGCTCATGCGCTTGGTAATAAGAAGCTCATGAAAGTATTTGTTAAAAAATATAATGACTTTAATTCAATATTTTTATTTTCAATTTAGATTGTCCATATTTTAATGTATAATATATATTAAAATCATTGTTTATGGAATATCTGTAATATGTCAAACATCGCGATGAAGTTGAACGATTATTAACGTATTTCGACCGTTTTATTCAATTATTTTAGTAATGAAAAAATAAATATTTGTATATTTTTCTCTGTCACTTCAGTGGAACACTGTATGAAGAATTTAATAGATATTTTTATTTGAATCCAAGTTTATCACTTTAGTACCTATCGAACGGCATAGAAGACCATAATTTTTAAACTGCGAAAAGGGTACGTGAAAAAACAGTTAATACACAAAATAAAAGAAAATAACCTGATTTTTTCTCTGTCACTTCATTAGATGAATAAATTTCCTATACTTTAGGCTAATATTTACTTGTACAAATTTAACCATTCTCTCGTAATTGAACGTCGAAAAGTATGAAAAATCACGATAACTGCGTTTCGGTGGAGAAAAAAACGTAAGGCCTCTTAAAGATCTTCCTTAAATACACTATACGCTCTATATTCCTTCCCGAACAACAATTTGGTACGTAGACGTCAATTTTAAGGGAATTACCGCTTTTGGACTAATTGGTTTCATCGGGTTTTAATTTTATTTATGAAAGTTTAACGTTGGAATAACTTTTAAAGCCTTGAAATGTGAGAGATTTAAAAATGACTTACCTACTACTCTTTTAGAGTGCTAAGCAACGCTACTACCAAAATATTTTACCCCCTCATAAATAAAAATATGATCCTGTAATATTTCTTTTACTTGCTAATTTATCTTCACACCTAACTCACATTAAATTACTTTTAAAAATTTACATACCAAGTTCTTCATTATAAAAATATTATTACTGAAATTTGTTTTTTTTCTGTTAAGGAGGCTACGGTGGAGTACAAGGTGGATACGGTCAAGGATCCGGATACCAATCTGGGATAGGTAAGATACTTTATACAGCAGGTTTTTTTATAACGCATTTCGCAGGGGCGTACTCACAGGGAAGCTAAGTGGGGCCCTAACGTGTTCCGAAGCCTATAATTTTTACGTTTACCTAGTTTAGCAGGATTGAATATTAATTTGGTAAAATAATAATAACAACTGCGACGAAATCGAAAAGATCTAACAGAAATACATATTGCTAGACTACGACGCGTTAGAATATGAAATATAATATTAAATCTTACAATTTTCCCTTCTATTTCTAGGCTACAAATACCCCAACCGGCAGCAGGGCTACGACTACAGACCCGCGTTTAACTACCAGGGACTCAACCAAGGTTTCCAAGGTTACAACAACTATAATCGCCCAGGCTACAACAACTATAACCAACTACGCCCTGGCTTCCCGGGTAGCCAAGGGAACTACTTCGGAGGGTACGGCGATGGCTATAACGATAACTTTAGACACCTCGGCAGGAAAGTCGACGACACAAAAAAAGTTGACACCAATGACGTCAAAATCACCAAATAAATACTTTTAGATTCTTTCGGAATACACTAGGTTATACAGTTTAAGCAATATTGAACAATGTAAATCTTAGTACTATGTGTTCATCTTTATACTTACCGAAGATTTATAGGTTACTTTTTTAATAATAAAGCATAGTTTTTTGGTTAAAATAACGCGTTTCGTTCCAGAATACAATCACTCACTCAAGCCCCCATCGTCGAAACCCCGCAAGCGAAAGTGCACACGCATTAAAAAGCACGACAAAAAGCATAAAAAAGCGCACAGAAGTGAATCATCAGAATCAGATTCCAGTAGTTTCTCAGATTATAACAGTAAATATGTAATGGATCGCACCAAGCGTGAAGTAAGGCGGTGGAGACGAGACGCGGCGTTCGTAGAATATGAAGTAAAAAAAGAATCAAAGAAATTTAAACTCAAGGACTTTACAAACGCACCGAACCCAAATATAGAATATCTTTTTAGTAAATAACTTTAATTGTTATATTTTTTATTGAATATGAGATATACGATTTGGTAGGGTTTTGAAGCTTGGATATGCCTTACTATTCAGATTTACGAACGAATTTAATTAATGCTGAAGAATTTAAGGTACAGTTTTGTTTTTGGTAAAACTTTTTATGCGTTGAAACGTCTAGAAGTCTCTTGTCTTCTTAAACATTTTTGGTATTTATTTTCTCTTTTCACATTTTCTATCCAGTACTTTAGAATTTGTATTTTTCTTATATCTTTAATATCATTCTGTTGGATTCTGTTTCTACGTAAGATTCGTCACTTTATTAGCTTTATACTTAGGTTCTAAAGCTTTGAAGCGTGCACGTTTACCATCAAGGGCGTAGCTAAAGTGAGGCACGGTGGGGCCTAAACCCCTGACTCAAATTAAAATAGAATTTTAAGTTTTTTGATATACTAGTGACCGCCCGCGACTTCGTTCTCGTGGAAGCCGGTTTTCCGTGGGAATGAGATGTTTTCCCGCGGTAAAAAGTACCCTATGTGTTATTCTGATGTATAACCTATATTACTGCGAAGTTTCATCCAAATCCGTCCAGTAGTTTTACGTGAAAGAGTAACAAACATCCATACATCCTCACATACTCACAAACTTTCACATTTTATAATATTAGTAGGAAGTAACAAAATTAAACATCTATTCGTTATATACTTTACGAAGTAAAAAGGAGAAGCACTCACTGTTATAGCAGATGAGGAGGATCTAGACGGCAAAGCTAGCACAGAACACACAATTCATTCACAAAATGTTACACCACCTTACACAGTTACAAGCAGGTCTGCTGTTTTCAATGTCTTTGTCAATCACAATGTTTATAGTCTAATTGCGCTTAGTAATGAAGTTTTTATACAAAGATTTGCTGATTTAGTGGTACCTACCGCACTTGTTAAAATATATATTTGAGAGACGTGAGTGTCCATCGGCGAACGGCGACGAATTATTTTCTTCAGGAGAGGGTAGGAAGAACCCGATACAAGTGCGGGTAGTAATAAAAAAAGTATGAAGCTAGCGGTTTAAAGAAAGTCAACAGTATAAGCAAATAATGAAATGTGGATTAGGTCAAACTTAAAATTCCATCTGAGAAATAGCAGTTAGTGAATTATATTATAAGCTATTGCCGTTGGTCTAGGTGGGATGAAAATCGGTAAAATTTTCACTTTTTAGAGGTATGGTCAGTTTGGTAATCCATTTTTAAAGAAATATTTTGAAATTCCCAATGCGGTTAGTTTGTGTTTTAGAAAGCAAATTCCCATTTCATATTATAAATTATTTATTTCCAATAAAATTTCATAAATCATTTATTTCCATTAAAACTTTACAAATCATAATTCAACCATATTTTACATACCATATTTAATTTACATAAATACTGAATATTAAAATGGGTTGATGACTTTTCGGACACAGAACCTTTTACACCTTGGTAAAAAATAATATTAAAATTGAAAAACCATAGTTTGGCCAAGGTGTCCTAGTTTTTTGTGTCCGAAAAGGCATCGACCCATTAAAATAGTCTAAGAGCTACTAAACCATTCCGACGCGACCGAGTTGAAAAAGGACGCGGCTCCCGACCTAGCGTTGGCGAAGTTTATAGGCAGGGAGCTAGCCATCAACTCTGATATGTCGGACTTGGATTTATTGGGGCTGGCTTGGACAGCCTTCTTTTTCGTCTGGAAATAACAAAAATAAGAGTGGTATAATGTTTTGGAAGCATTGCGATAAAACTAGAAACTTTTTGGTAAAGTATAATAGCACTTTAAAGCTACATTAGCTCAAATATGTCCCGTCTCTGTCTATGTTATGTGACAAATTTGTTACCTACTGACAGAGACAAAGCATATATCAGGTCATGTAGGTTTACTGTGTGTTTATGTAAAAGGGGTCAAGTTTACTCTGTGTTAATGAATAAAGGGGTAAATTACTCAATATTTGACGGTTAATCTTTCCTACCATGGAATATTCTGATAAAGTAATGAAGAGAACTTTCAACGGCGTCTCAATGGACAAAAGTATAGGGTAAACCTGCAGTTTTCACAAAGTTTAGGTAAAGAGTACTCTCAGTTTGGTCAAAGTAAAGTAAGTAATGATTATCAATTGAAAATAACTCTGTACTACACGAAACAATTGTGTTAATTCATGTTAACGTATTAAACACACGAGGCAAACTAAACCGGCTGTTTCCGGTTCTGCGAAAACAGATTAATTGAGTTAGATAATGTAATAAAATCATGCATTACCATCCCCGTTTTCAATTATGAACCAATTTTGAGCAAACTAGCAAGTATGTACAGAAGTTTTAGTTCTATATTCGAGGTATGAGTTAATAATTTAATACTGTTAAAATGGACTGCACACATCATACCCATACCCAAAGCTATGACGATCCAGTTTTCTGTATACATTTCACAAAAGTTAGATTATTTTTTCAAATTCGTACATACTTAAAACATGGAGTAGCATTTGACACGGTTGAAAAATACTTTAATTTTTTTACATAATTAATTTCAGAAAAGAGAAATATTAAAAACTCAATCCTAGGCGACTCCAACCCAAAATAGCAAATGTATTATTGTAACCCATTTTTTTTCAAATTTTTTTTTTTTTTGTTAACTGATTTGAGAAAAAAAGTTGTTATTTTTTTTCTATAGTTACTAAATCGTCCTAGAGTAATTTCATAGACATGTTGTGTTGTTGTTTTTTTTAATAATTCATTATCAACATACCACTTTCTCCTGTTTCTTCAAGTTCTGCGGAGTAGTAACGGGTAATAGCGTGAACCACTGAGCGTCGCCGGAAGCCAAAATGGCGGCGGACTTGTCGCTCGAGCCGCCGGATAATACCGGTTTGGAGCCGATTATACCGGTTATCTGGCCGTGGTGCAGGATCAAACTGCCTAGTAACGTCTGGAACGTAAAATGAAATATGTTCAAAAAAAGTTTAACCGTAGCAAATTTCAAATGATAACATGGTGAATGGCCCCGATTCCGAAAACACTCTAAAACTAAATTAAAAATATCGCTGTCACTTTCTCATGTTTTATATTAGAAAAAGACAGCTATAATCAGACAGCTACATTGGTTTCACTAAATTTAGTCCACATCATTGTAAAATTGAACGAAATGCGCTGAGGACTAGCCTAAAATTGCCTTCGCTGTGTCATTATGCACGTACATTTTAATTTGACAGGACTAAAATGAATATCTGTCTCTGTTCTATTCTACTAATGAGTAAGTGACGGCAATAGTTTTAGTTTAGTTCAGAGAGTTTTTTCAGAATCGGGGCCAATGTCACATTTTTTATCTTACTTTTGGATTCTTTAAATATTTTTACATAATTACATAAACAGACTATTACTTTCTACTTTCTTTCTTAAAAAAAATTAAATTAAACTTACCTGAACCCTCTGCACCGACCTCTTCAAATTGGTCTGTATATACGGATAGAACACATCATAATCAAACGGATCCACCTTCTGCCTCAAAAACTCACAAATCCCATGCGACAGCTCCACAGCTTCCTTGTTCTCTCTCTGCACTAGCAACATTGTCAAATGTCTTATATCCATTAAAATCTGTAGCGCACATCTCTGATTTATATCCGTCTCGTTCTCTCGTATGACTTTGTTGTAGTGTGCGAAAGAGATAGAGATAACTTTGCTAATGAAGTCGGTATGGATTTGTACGGGTAAAGTGTGGGGTATTATTTCGTCTAGTATTCTGCTGGTTAGGTAAAGGTATTCTTGCAGTTTTAGTGAAGGGCCGGAAGGTACTTTTATAGTTGATTCGACGATGTTGCTGGCATCGTCTTTCTCTTCGATTGTTATTGTGTCCCATTGCTGAAAAAACGCAAATGGGTTTATAATGGGAAGAATCTGAAGCACATATATTTGTGGTATTTTTGACAAATGCGAGATTTTTACGATATTTAAATATGTTTTTTTTTTCTAATTTCAACAGTTGGCACAGGATTGATTAATACAAAACAAATGCAAGTTACATGTTGTTTCATCTATTGTAGCTAGATTGCTAACAATATTTTTCAGTAACAATACTATTTTATCGACATAAATATTTAAAAGGTTAAAAAATTTATGTTAATTTAAACATTGGCCAGAAAAATGATTTTTTAAAAAAAGGTCTTTACTCACCATCATCAAGTAATCGATATTAGCCTCCAAAGTGAAAGCTTGCGGCAGTCCTTTCACTAACTCCTCGACTTTGCTCACAGCGATATCAACCCACTTGCCCCAGCAATAGAGGTTATTTTCCTTCAACGTCGCATTCAATTTATTCCATCGTTTGACATTTTCTTCTTCAGTATTAACATTTGACTCGGGAATATAGCAGTTACGCAAATGTGGAATAAGGATTGGAATCGCTTGAGTGAAGCGAGCATTGTAAATTGCGGTGGTTTTTCTTTGTAGTTCAGTTGATTGGAGGGTTTGCTCTTCGAAGCAGGCTTTTATGTATTGTAGCATGCTAGAAATTAAAAAAATATATTTAAATAAAATAAGTACCTAAATTCAAAGATGTTATGTTTGTGAATTTGTATATTCGGGGTAATCTCTAAACCTACTAAATAGATATCGAAAATTCTTTCACCTGTAGAAAACTACGTTATCAGGGAGTGACTTAGGCTAGACTTAATTTTATTTAGTTTAAACGCAAAAAATACCAGTATACATCTACGTTATCAAGAAGTAACACAGGTTTATGAAAATGAGAATAATAAGTAAAATATACACATACCTTTGCACATACCCATCGGCCACATCCCTTAAATACCCCTGAACCTCGCTTCTATCACTATACATCTCTGTATCATCTTCCACCTCGTATTCAAATAATATTTGTTTATTCTTCTTATCTCTATCTCTATATAGATATATATTCAAGTCGTCGAGAAGTTTGTTTAGTTCGGAGTCGAGCTGCGAGCACAGATTCTCGAGGTTGGGCGTGAAACCTCGGTTTTGACGAGACATGCCTGAATATAGGGTTATATGTATGTAGTGGAGAAAATAATGAATGAATGAAGGATTTGTAATGAGAGGTGAGAGTGAAATTGCTGGTTAAACGTCGTGATATAAATAGTATATCCATCCGGGTCTTTAACCCGAAAAAAAAACACTATGATTAGCCCACGCTACGCAATGGTAGCCGACTGTTAATGAAATATTGAATTTTAGCGTCATTTGAGAAAAACTGATGTGAATGTTCTTTATTTTCAGATTAAAGTGTAAAAATTCTCTAAATGATGGCGAAAATCTCATTAAAATCCGATGAGTGGTTTGGACAGAGTAAGAGGACAAACAGACAATATAAGATGAAATAATGATATTGATAACACCGGTGTAAATGAATTCTTACTTACTAAGTTAAATACTATTTACCAAAAGATAATTATATAAGAAACTCACCTTGCATCAAGCTATTCATAACCTTAATAACCTCATTTCTCGATTCGATAATCGTTTCGCCGATCAAGTCCTTCCACACATACCAGTTAATATCCGATTCTTTTTCAAACTCCGATTCATTCGACATTCGAGTCAAATCGATCAAAAGTTGCATTTTGAAGGAATCGTACACCTTCGTCCATCGATTGTCGATAATCGATTTGACTCGATTAGTTAAAAGTGGTTGGAAGTATTGACACCAAACGTGGGTTTGGGGCAAGTCGAGTGAAGAACAGATTTTTACCCAATTCTGAGGTGTTTCTACAAAAATATGATTAAGTTTTGCAATGAAATGTATTTTAAGGTAGTAGCGATATAACGCTTTATATAAGAAATGTATTTATTTTTATATGTTATTACTATCTAAAGAGTTGGCTTTTTTGCAAATACCGTCATCACGGACAATAATTAATAGAACAATAGAAATAATCGCGGATATAATTGTAGTTACATTAACAAGTTCTATTAACTTCGTACTAATAGATGACACAACACTAAAGTAGATTGAAAACGAAGGAATTAAGTTGACAGATTTCTAAATAAAAACATTCAACATATTCATAAATTATGCTGCTCGTTTTATCATTCATTTCTTTTAATTTATTTCAATACATACCAATCTTAAAGGCATCCTCCCTAATTTCATGAAGAACTTTGACTCTGGTGATATTTTGCAATAATTTTTGCAAGTTTTCGTCAATATACGATTTCACCCAAGCACTCCAGTTTTCAATGGACTTTGTCAAATCCTCTTTGGCTAATGGTTTCACTTCTGTACTGCTTGCAAGTCTGTAAAGAATATTTAAATTGATATCGAAATAAGAATAGTATATTCATTTTACAAAATTAAGGTCTTTAGTTCAAATAATCTGTTTCATCAAACTAAATGATAACTTATCACTTTCCGTAATCGCTAAAGCCTAAAAACATGTGATATCTTAAATTTCAGTTTAGTTAAGTAAGTTTTTAAAGAATCTTTCAATAATAAAAAAAATTCCCCTTAATTGAATCGTTTCAACTACATTTTCTGGACATAAACTGCAAGTTATATTATAAAATAAAGAATAATACAAACCTATAGTTAGCCACAGCAGCAGGCAATAACTTCAATGACGCGGGATCGCTGAAGTGTATATAGTCAATGAGAGGCTGGGAATCTTTTCTGAGCAAGTCTGTAAGCTTTGATAGCACTGTGCCTCCATTATTTTCTAAAAAATAAAAAAATAGGAATCAATTAGAGACCCATTTTTAATAATTTAGGTGCCCATATATAAGTTAATTCGAAATCAGATTTTAACATGCTTTAAAAACCCACTACAAATTAAAGAAACTTGACTAAATACAAACATGTGTTTTTAATGATACCTTAATTCACTAACTTAAAAAATATATAAAAATGACATTCAAATTATGTCAAAACCAGAAGCATGGTGTAAAAGAACGTAAAATTGACAAGCATGGCCACTTTGCTTTATATTATTAATTTAAACGGGTATAGTTTTTCAGGTTTTTAATACTTACCAACAAAACACGAATAAACCAGCACGACAGTCTTCAAAACAATCTTCACCGCATTAACTATTCTATCTTTTATCTGAGCTTTGACATCTCCGTCCAATATTTGTGATAGATCAAATTGCAGCGTTGATTTCAGACTAGAATTACTGTGTTGGTCAATGAGGGTGGTCAATAGTTCTACCATTGAGGTTGAGTCAAGGAGGTATAAGCTAGCAAGGCAGGATGTTGCAACCTGTAACAAATAGATTTACAAGTAACTTGAAAAGATGAAATTGTGATTTGCAACGTTAAAATTGCAAATGATATTAACATCTTGCTGTTTTTATTTTCTTTTTTTGTAACATTCGATTCAAATAGAAACCTGTATGTAAATTAGTAAGTAGTCAGGTTAAAAATTATTAAACAACATTTAAGGAATAGTATGATTATAAAATTTGTGAATAACTTCATTGTTTTGTAAACTAATAATTATTGCTCATAAATCATTTCTGACTGATCATTATTTTTACCTATTATTGATCTTAACTATATCAAAACAACCCAAACACATAAAATATCATTTTAAAAATTATTAATTTACCTCAACACCAATGTCAACATCTTGCAGCTTCCTCCGGCAGACATCCGTAATGGTTTGATTGAAGTTGGATATTGAATTCCATTGCTGTTGCACCAACTTTTGTAAGGATTGACTGTTTGTCATCGAGTATTTACTGCCCATCTGTAGCTGCAATCCTGAAATATACAAAAACTATACAATGATGTTTGAAACTTTTTAAAAGGCTTGAAAACCAAACATATTTCTAGTGCTGGATAGATTAATGTAACTGATAATAACTTACCAGTAATAATATGCCTTGACATAATAAATAATTGTGTAGCTTTGACAAAATCTTCACTTTCTATACAGCTCCAGATTTTCTCTGGAATTTCCATCAATAGTTTTATTTGAACAGATATTGCTTGCACTGGATTTACAGCTATTGGGGTACTAGAACATCAGAAGGCATAGTTCACATTTAAAAAGTATAATATACTGAAGCTTTTTATTGTATGAATACCAAGTCAACATAATTGATAAAATGGTACTTAAATCTATTGTGTGGTTAGAAGGAATTCTCATGAATGGGAATATCCTGTTTGTATAAATACTAGAAACAGCACTTTGTCTAACCAATTAAAACATTAACATTTGTGTCATCAGTTTCAACTCCACATAAGAGTACATACCATAAATAATTCAATTATTTCTATTCTCACCTAAGCATTGGGGACTTTTTATGACCACTAACTCCGGTGAATTTAGCAGCATTTAGTTTCTTGCATGCTACTGTCATGTTGCCTATGTGATCTAAGGTACTCGCAGTTGTGATCTTCATTTCTTCAATAGTATCTGCCGCGTGAATAAGGTCCCTGTATCGCTCTCTGCAATATAAGACATTTAACTTTACATTAAGACAAAAACAACAAACAAAATAAACTATGGATTTTTGGTGCATAAAAAATTGACTAACCCGACCATAGCCCGTAATTCCTCTCTCTTCCTTTCGATTTCATACTGCAATTTCTTCTGAACTCTAACTATATCACCTATGAACCGAGTTTGGAAAAGTTCATTGGGATCTATGTCCAATAAGTTCGGTTCAGCCATTTCAAACAAGCAAGAGTCGAGTGCGACTTATAGCATTTAAAACACTTGATGAGGCAGTATTAAAACTTGATATCATATCATTAATAAAACACAACAATTTTAAAATTCTGGAGCTGGCTCAGCTGGTTAATTTGTCGAGTTGACTGACATTGACATATAAACAAACAAATTGTGCAAAGTAGAAGTGCAAAAAATTCAACGATATAATCGATTACTTGTAATCTCGAAAAAAAACTTGTTATTTAATGATCGATTAAATTTGATTTAGCTTAAAATTGCAAGGTCGATATAAAAATGAAATTCAAAAGAAGAACCATTGCTTCGCATATAAATTAGGTAATAACGAACGAGTCCTGATTTCAAAGTTCTAACTAATAAGTAAGGGCTGGTGTTCCTAAGCTATGAGATTTTTGAGTTTCAATCAGAGCCCCACAATACAAAAGAATATTAGCACAAAAAAAATTTACATGCTTCAAATTAAGAGGAAAACTTGCTAAAACATATGTTGGTAAACAGCAATTCAGAACAGGTAGGTACGAGTAAGCTCATTCAAGTTCATCTCATCAAGGTGAGAGGTTAAACGCTGTAAATGTAATCAAAATATAATTAGTGAAACCAATCTTTAATCAATCTACGGATTAACGTTTTAGCCATACCAGCTGGCGTACAAGCTCTTAGCGAGACCTAAACCTCAAAACGTAAAACATTACTAGAGGAGTTTTCGGACAATTATGTCATATTTTGCAAGTCACAGAAAATCGTTTTTATGATAAAAATAATAACGAGCATGATATCTTAAAGTCGATACCGATACATAATCATTTAATGTCAGAATTCCTAAAATGTATGTCTACTCAACTAAATTACTACAAATTATTATTGTGAAGGTGCACTGAAGCCAATAATAAATCAGGAACGAATAATAAATAGAAGCCAAAAAATATAATAAATTTTAATCGCTTCTAATCGATATAATTGTTTTAGGACATAACTAAATTTTGACGGCTTTTAAAAAAAAAGTGAATGACGTACGTGTTTGACGGACGGCGAGGATGGACGTGCATTTTGGAGTTTGTTTATTGACGGACGGTAGTGAGGACTGACTTTTTTGTGCTGTATGTACGATTTTAAAGTTGTACAAAACTTTTATGAAGTCAATATTTTGCTGTTATTGCAATACCCAAACAAGAAATACAACACTAGTTTGACTAGAGTGCCTGTCAGTGATACTTTTTAAAATTTGGAAGGACGCGACTAACATCAAACTATATTTCAACATGAGTAGTGGCTTTTCGGGCATTACTACTTATGAAATTGACATAGGCGGTAAGTAAGTGAATAAAATGTTTGATGTTTCTCTAATGTTTGTTTCTCGACACTTCATAACTTAAAAAATTAGTATCCAAAAACGTTGAGTGTGTATTTATACGCTTTTTAATCGAAGGGAAGAGAAGGTACTGTAATCGATCTTTTAAGAATCGTGTTGTTAATTTTGGATCCTCAGATTTAATCATTGTTTAAGCTAGTCGATTTAACTTTATAAAACTTTGTTAATTCGAATATAACCTTAATGAATGTGGTATTTGCATAGAAAATACTGAAAACGGCTTAATACTAGACTTAAATCTTGATTCAGATTTAAGTTTGATTTGAAAATCCGGTCTCAAGAGTGAAATACATTTAAGAGATATATATATATTTTTTAATCCGAATATTAATCGTATTAAAGAGTAGTAAAATATATCAACAAACTATATGTTAGGGCAAATTGACTTTTTTATAAAAAGTCATAGTATAATTTATATATTGTATGATTGTACCCGCTGAAATGCCTTTATTCCAAATTATTCTATTAAACCTAATAAATGGCAACACACAAAATAAGTATAAGCATAAGGTTTGTTTTGTAGGTATTCATAAAAACTACATTCACACTGCATTAGTTTACTATTTTTGCTGTTTCTAGTGGAAAAAATAAAGTGTTCTTGTATCGGTTTAGTAGTTTTGTAGGCAATAGGTTAATTCAAATAAAAATGTATTTATTAGCATCAAAATTAAATATTTTTTATCTTGTAATGTTATTTCAGATTATAAAAGTGTTATATCAAGACGAAACCTTATCACATTGATTGAAGGATACCCAATGTTATGGGACAGAGAACATCCTAAATACTTTGACAAAAACAATAAAGAAAATGTTTGGCGAGCGATATGCAAGGAATTAAATCCAGATTGGGATTCGTTACCAGAAGCTGCCAAAATGGTATTCGGTAAGTCAGCTAAATATTTGTACATACTTATTTTTGAAAATAAAAGAACAAAAAACTTTACTTTTCAGTTTCGATTTAAAGATATGAATATTTTATTTTTTATAAAAAATTATGAAATAAATATTTTTCATAGTGGTATCATTTTGGCATTAAGTGTTCTTTCATTTCTTTTTCTTTTCGTGCCAACATAAAAACACCGTATAAATGATAATTGAAAGCATATTAAAGCATTTTTTTGCCGTCAGATGTCTAATATATTTTTATGTTACAGTTAAAACAGTTATCAGAAAATGGTATTGCACGCGCGAAGCTTACTTAAAATATATCCGCCTTGTTCAGCAAAACAAACAATCAAAGCCTTACATATTTGCTGATTTACTGAAATTTCTGGACCCTCACCTTCAATTATTATCTAAAATGAAGAAAAATGAAGAAGCCAATGCTGAAAAACACCAGATATTTATACAAGAGGAAAGCAACATAGAACATGAAGAAACAATTGAAAATCCAGGTGTATCTGAAACTTGGTATAAGATGATTGAGGAGGAACCGCCTGCTAAAAAGGTTAAAACAGAAAATGATGGAGTAAATAACAATAATAATTTAATTAAAATGTTTAAAAATGTTCTGTATCGAGAGACCGATGAGGATAAGGCATTCTTTAACTCACTTATTCCACATGTTAGATCGTTGTCTAATGATTCGAAACTAAATTTCAGAATAGATGTTTTAAAAATTTTGCAAAAATATGTAAAGATTGATAAAGAAGAAAACTTTATGCACATAGAAAGGTTGGAAGAAAGTGATAACGAATGATCCGGATTTTTTAAAATTATTATTCAAATTTATTAATAAAATAAAAAACACGTCTTTTTTGTTTTTTTTAACCACTAAATATTAAAAATATACCTACCTGCATTCAATTGATCATAGAATTCATTAAGAAAGGCAGAGGTTTTTTAATTTTTCACATTATTCATTTTTAAATCGTCCAAGGGGACCGTATGTGCAACGGCGTTATGATCACGTCCCTTTTCAATTCAAATTTTACGCTTTATTTATGTGGTAAAGTTCGATGTCAAGCATTTGAAAGAGATCACAATCGGTGTTTTAAAAAATCTTCATTATTTTTTTTTGTAAGCAATTAATTATTATTTTTAATTAATGCGTTTGTGTATTCCGTATTATATGTGTATTTTACCACTGAAACAACATTAGTTATATCGATAATTATTATCGATATAATCACGAATATATTGTTTAGATGCAAAAATAAGCGCTCACTCTGCAAATGTCGGTGTCAAGTAGACAGACGAGTTGACATTTTGTTTGATACCTTTTCGGAGTCGGTGCGAGCAAGGCGTCTTCTTCTCGATCGCGTGTACTTTTAATTTTTTGCAATAACTTCTAGAAAAACAATCTTCATCTACCAAAGTTACTCTAGGTTATAGTTAGTTTTTGTACCGTAAAGTGATTTGTTGCTTCTGACTGAATTATGGAATTGGTAAGTCATCAACGATCTTTCTGTGAAAGGTGACATTTCGTTACCCTAGCCAGCCAGCCAGGCGTCATTACCATCAGTCAAATTGCAAACGTGCACCGGTTTTGAAGCACAGTGTATTTGTTTTCTCGTTTTACAAAGTTTGTAAGCTTGCTAAATAATTAAAAGCGTAGTTCCTAAAGCGGAAATTTTTGGAGTCTTAAACCTAAGGTTATGAAAATTGTCAATAGAGCACCGTTGTATTGAGGGGCAATCAATGTTATAATGCTGATTTCAATTCATTGGCAGCTTGGTCTAACATTATTATTGGTATAACTTTATTTACCTTAGTATATAAGGGGCGACATATTTAGAGCTTATTTGCACTTTCTTACAATATGGCAATATGCTACTATTCTATTTGGTGTTTGGTAAACTCTTAGTCGGTAATGATATAGTTTTTTTGGCTCTAGGTTTAATTATTACTTGAATTTTAACAGTTCGCAGACCAAAAGAATTTTTTTTTTGACGTTTGAGTCATAAGCAGAGCTTTGCATGTGTGTGCGTGGTCACTTAAAGTAGAGTTAAGACTTGAAAGTCAATTTATCTAGACACTAGCTGTGCCCACGACTTCGTCCGCGTGGAATAGTTATTTTGGACATTATTTTATATCTTTTCAAGAGGAATCTTAAACCGTATTCGCAGCGCACGCAACGGAAGCCCTCAAGGATGAATAATTTTCCCTGTTTTTTTCACATTTTCCATTATTTCTTCGCTCGTTATAGTTGTAGAGTGATGTTATATAGTCTAAAGCCTTCCTCGATAAATGGTCTATTCAACACAAAAAGAATTTTACAATTCGAACCAGTAGTTCCTGAGATTAGCGCAAACAAACAAAATCTTCAGCTTTATAATATTAGTATAGATAGTAAAAAATATAAGAATAAAAAGAGTAAAAGAATTGTCCAATCAAGTCAGATAGAACAAGAAAATATGTAATCAAAGATGAAAAAAAATCTTTAAATAATGAAAAATCATCTTGAGAAACTTTTTCTTTTTCGTTAGTTTAATAAATAAGGATTAAAATTAAACCTGAGGAACATATAACACAAGAAAACAGAAACAGAGTATGATCCCTTTGGATGTCTTGCCTTGGCAGCAATTTCTTTAATTATAAAATATACAAAATCACTAGTCATCAAAAGGACACAAGGTGGTAAAATAAACAAAAGCAAAAAACAGCTACTGTTACATGTGACAGTACTTCAGTTTATGTTCATTGAGAACAGTTTGTTACTATGAGACTTTCACATTTATACTAATACTAGTGGCCGCTCGCGACTCCGTTCGCGTAGAAGTCGGTTTCCCGTGGGAATGCGAAGTTTTCCCGCGGTAAAAAGTTCCCTTAATTTCCTTTCATACATATATTTTTGGTTTCTAGAACCGTTTTCGCAGCGCACGCAACGGAAGCCCTCAAGGATGAATAATTTTCCCTGTTTTTTTCCCATTTTCCATTATTTCTTCGCTCCTAACAGTTGCAGGGTGATGTTATATAGCCTAAAGCCTGCCTCGATAAATGGTCTATCCAACACAAAAAGAATTTTTAAATTCGAACCAGCAGTTCCTGAGATTAGCGCGTTCAAACAAACAAACAAACAAACAAACAAACAAACTCTTCAGCTTTATAATATTAGTATTAGTATAGATTATAAAGCTGAAGAGTTTGTTTGTTTGTTTGTTTGAACGCGCTAATCTCAGGAACTACTGGTTCGAATTTAAAAATTATTTTTGTGTTGGATAGACCATTTATCGAGGCAGGCTTTAGGCTATATAACAACACGCTGCAACTATTAGGAGCGAAGAAATAATGGAAAATGGGAAAAAAACGGGGAAAATAATTCATCCTTGAGGGCTTTCGTTGCGTGCGCTGCGAAAACGGTTCTAGAAACCAAAAATATATGTATGAAAGAATTAAGGGAACTTTTTACCGCGGGAAAACTTCGCATTCCCACGGGAAACCGATTTCTACGCGAACGGAGTCGCGAGCGGCCTCTAGTAAGTGATATTTGGCTTACAAGTCTAGGAGACAGTTACTCTTTCAAACCTGTCAATTGAACTGGAACATGTTAAAAGATAGAGGTAGACAAGACTGTGGTTAATGTATGCCACTACTGGTTAATTCTGCACAGAATACTTATGATTCACTTTTAAAAGAAGTAAATAATGGCTAGAAATACTGTTGAAGTATAAATATCGTCAGCAAAATATTTTTCCCAATCAATGCCACTTGCATTGATGTTATTTATAATGTCCATCAAAGTGAGACAAAATTAACAAAAACCAATCAGATTGTATCCCTTCATTCTTGTTTATAAAATCTTTATATTTCTACCAGGGGAACCAACATAATCCTATCATATTTACTATCTCATGAATTTTCTTAACTTTACTTCTGTGAGTAATCAAAAACGACCACAAGTGTATATCGCATGTGTCAATAAATATATATGTTTTAGTTGCAGGGCATGCAGCAGAGCGTGTTATCATCGGCGCCGCCGCTCCCCGCGGCCGCAGTGGCGCCCCCCGCGCCCGTAGCCCCCGTGGCGACCCCGGCACCCGCCCCCGCCCCCGCGCCTGCTCCCGCCCCCGTCCCCGTGCCCGGTAAGTGGCGCCCCCGCTTTCATTCGTATTCGTATTCCGTTTTGAGCTCATAAGCGCTGTTGGTACCGTACCAAACATTTTGTATGGAAAGCGCTGACGTAGTTCTAGCTTCGGAATAGGGGGACAGTGACAGTGACAGTAACGGCGCGGGTATGCTCGTGTTGCAGGAGTCGCAGTGGCCACTCGCCGGTGCCGCCCCCCACGCCCGCACACACCTTCGATCACGCTGTAAATACCAATACCATCCCATTTAAAGTCAGAACAGGAGTTTCTTTGAGTTGCCTTTTGTAACTTGTCATAAGCCCAATTGAAGACTATACATACAGTCGAAAATAGTAGGTTAGTAAGGACCATGGAGTGTAGAACTGATGGAGAGCGCACGCGAGGGTTTCCGTGTCAACATCTTAGTTCGCCGCTTCAGGTTTATTCCATGACAGTTGTAATGCAATGAATTCTTGTATTTGCAAATGAGGTTATCTCTGACGACTGAAGATTGAAAACCAGTCATGTCATTGTTCTATATTCCACACCAGTGTCCCACTGCGATCCGTTTCATGAGTACATCGTATTTGAAATAACTATAAGTCGGGAAGATTTTTTTCTTCGTCCCAAAACTCTTCGAAAGCCTATGCCCTCTCCATCGGTAACTCCTCGGTAGATCGGAGGTGTGATGGCGTGAGCGTGGCGCGAGAGCGGCTTCGCCCCGTGTCTACCTCCAGCCTCCTGGTTAAACTTAACTCGTCTCAGTGATATCCTTGTTCTGCTTTCTGTTGCAGGCTAGATAGTAAGTTAGGTTATGTAGGCGGCCGGCGGCGACTGCGCGACGCGGGAACATTGCAAATGTACCTACTTTGTTATATATCATGCTCGGAAGTGCATCGATTACTTTACTTGATGGCGAAACTCCAAATTCAAAATGTATACTCGATGGTTTGGCTAATAATAAGAGTTAATTACCCCATTTTTCACAATCTATACTTGGCGTGTTCAAACCTATTATGGGTGATTAAAATAATAACGCTCCATGGAATTGTTACTAACTTATAACAAGAATTCTGGAAAATGAGAAAAGACACTGATTATTATTGAAAATGATTTACTTAGCCCAGTTTTCAAGTTTTCGTAAATTATCACACCGTTGAGTAATGGATACATTTCCGAGATGCAAATCGCCTGTTTGTGTGTGTAAGAGAGAGTGAGAGTGTGTGAGCATTCGTTAGGAACGGTGTGTGATTGTGAGATTGCAAAAACGACTCTGTTTGTCGATGAATGATCAATATTCAACTCATCAAACATTTTAAAAGCTTGGTGGATGTTTCAATGAATTTATTTAATAAATGCCAAGAATGCGACAGGTTTAGGCAAGAGCTGTGAAAGAGTGTGTGAGCGTCTCCTGTGATTGTGTGTGTGAGATGTATACACACGCTAACTTGAATTTGTAATTTTACAGGACCCGCTCCCATTTATGATTTACACCAAGTCGGCGATGTCTATACCGGTAAGTTTTTGTTTTTGTATATTTTTACGTGTTTGCTATCTGGAACGACTATTTCAAAAACAAAACCCCTTCACGTTAAATCTAAATAAGTTTACGATGCAGACTTTAGTTTCACTTCATGGTAAAAATAATGTTGTAAATGCACATTTTTTGTTATTAAAATTAATGCCATGCATGCCATGTTAAATTGACATGAATATTAAATAACATTGTAACCCATTTCTATACAATGATTTTCTGAATAAATTTCGCGATTTCTTTCATTAAAAAAATACCCTAAAAGCGTGTTTATTGTGCTAACACAAGTATCGTCCTTGAAAACTGTATTTTTTTAAAGTGAAGCGAGCGAACGAAATCAAAAACCTTTATTCTACATGAAATAAGTAAAATTTCACCAACCAATCCAACCATAAAGGCCCCGGCGCCAAATGCGACACTCTCCCCGTCTCTCCGGAGACTTGGTGGATTCTGTCTCCCGCGCCTAGAAGTGCGCGATGGAGCAGAGAATCATAGTGTTTTGTTTAATAGAGAATATTTCATTAGCTTTCTTATATCCTACTAATATTATAAACATGAAAGTTTGTGAGTATGGATGTATGTATGGATGTTTGTAACTCTTTCACTTAAAACCTACTGGACGGATTTTGATGAAACTTTAGAGTAATATAGTTTATACATCAGAATAACATATAGGGTAGGTACTTTTTATCGCGGGAAAACTACTCATTCCTACGGGAAACCGACTTCCACGCGAACGGAGTCGCAGGCGGCCTCTAGTTACATCTATTTCCGAAATGCCTCTATTCTCCACGAGAAAACCATCATTTACCCCTTCTAAAGGCCCCGGCGCCAAATGCGGCTCTCTCCCCGCCGTCCTCAGCATGTTTTGTTTCATAGAGAATATTTCATTGGCTTTCTTATATTACATCTATTTCCAATATGCCTCTATTCTCCACGAGACAACTATCATTTACCCCCCTTCTACACGTTTTTAATGAATATAAATTATGATTGTATAATTTCGAAAAGAGTGCCAAGAGTTTTTTCCGCCAGCTTTTTCTCTCGGTCAACTACGGCCATTGCTGATGAATGTAGGGGTTGACTTTATGCTTTTGACAATGTATAAGTGACTAGTGGCCGCTCGCGACTCCGTTCGCGTAGAAGTCGGTTTCCTGTGGGAATGAGAAGTTTTCCCGCGGTAAAAAGTTCCCTTAATTCTTTCATACATATATTTTTGGTTTCTAGAACCGTTTTCGCAGCGCACGCAACGGAAGCACTCAAGGATTAATAATTTTCCCCGTTTTTTCCCCATTTTTCATTATTTCTTCGCTCCTTATAGTTGCAGCGTGATGTTTTATAGCCTAAAGTCTGCTTCGATAAATGGTCTATCCAATACAAAAATAATTTTTAAATTCGAACCAGTAGTTCCTGAGATTAGCGCGTTCAAACAAACAAACAAACAAACTCTTCAGCTTTATAATATTATTAAAGATAAGTTTTTAATCCTACATACAATAAAGTAATTTCATTTCATAAAGGCCCCGGGGCCAAATGCGGCACTCTGCCGGCCGTCCTCGGCGGCACTCTGCCCCGGCTGTCCGGCGAGCTGGCGGACTCGGTGTCGCGCGCCAAGAAGTACGCCATGGAGCAGAGCATCAAGATGGTGCTGATGAAGCAGACGCTGGCGCACCAGCAGCAGCAGATGGCGTCGCAGCGGACGCAGGTGCAGCGGCAGCAGGCGCTGGCTCTAATGTGCAGGTGGGAAATAGTAATAATAATATAATAATAAATCTCCAGAATGACACACCAATTGTGTGGCCCTAAACTAAGCAAAGCTTGTACTATAGGTACCACACAATGGACTAGGGGAGAACCTAGTTACACCCAGACACGAGCCAATATCGAAAAACCATTTTTACGAAATTGGCCCGACCCGGGGATCGAACCCGGAACCATCCGCTTAGCAGTCCGGTATTTTTACCGCTGCACCACAGAGGTCGTCAAAATAGCAGCATATGGAATTAATAGTATACTTGCAATCGGAGAGAAACCAAGTAGTGGTGTGCTGGTTACCGTGAGCTTTTACTATTCACTAAACAGTAGTATGAATGTCTTGACTAGTGAATAAAGCCGATTAATTAGTATGCTTTATGATTACACAGCCATAGATAACAAAAAATGGTTTCTCCAACTCAATCAAAAGTTATAATTAAAGCCGATTAGTCAATCTTCTAGTCAACCTACCTATCAAACTATCTCTACTTAGAATTCGAAAGAGTATAATTCACAAGAGCTGGTTTTCTTAAACCTACAATCAAAGATTTAAAGCACCATCTACGGCATTCACGATTGAAATAAAAAAAACATGTTACAGAAAGTATCATGATGACAAGCGATACATTGAGACTCCCGCTTCAGCTGGTCGAGTCCATGATTATTAATAGCTGAAAAGATCTGAAAAACATCCAAAATTAATCTTATTTTGCCATTACCCCCTTAAAATCACACTAACTTACATTATTCTTTACAGAGTATACGTAGGATCGATATCTTTCGAGTTAAAAGAGGACACAATAAGGCAAGCCTTCCTACCATTTGGTCCGATCAAATCTATAAACATGTCATGGGACCCGGTGACACAGAAACACAAGGGTTTTGCCTTCGTGGAGTATGAAATACCAGAAGCTGCTCAACTTAGTCTGGAACAAATGAATGGGGTCATGCTTGGGGGAAGGTAATTATTGAAATATTGAATTTTTGTTATATCAAACCTCGTTTTGTATGTATATTCCCTTATTCCTTTTAAATCACACAGCAGATTTTGATGCATTTTTTAATATTCTACTGGAAATATTTACAAGACTCTTTTTTACAAGAGAGAAAAAAAATTACAATTTGATGCCTTACTTTTACAATACATTTTCCTTAAAATCTTAGATATAAAAATGGTAATGAGTAAACAAAAACAATTCACTCAATATCTACCTATTTGTAAGACTAAATATTCCCTACAACCTCTTAAAACTTATTTTTCATTCCGCTACAGAAACATAAAAGTAGTTGGTCGACCTTCCAACATGCCACAAGCCCAGGCGGTGATAGATGAAATACAAGAAGAAGCTAAACAATATAACAGGATATATGTCGCTTCTGTACACCCGGAGCTGACTGAGGATGATATTAAAAAGTAAGTTTGAATTGTTTTATTTGTTTTTTTTTTTTGTAGAGTTACGAAAATACGTATTAAAAAGTACGTAGTATCATGTGCCTATTAGTTTCCTAGAATGTGTAACAAACATGGGGAATACAATTCGGTTAAGGTTTGCTTATAATTTTATTTGTTTAATTTGTTTGAAATGTAGTAAACAAAAAGCAACTTCAATAAGTTTGGCTAAATTAATTTTCGGTATAAGTTAATTTAGTCCAAACCTTTGCTTTTAGATATAACCCTCATTAAAATAAAAACCGGACGAATTTATATGAAACTTTACAATATAGGTTATACATCAGAATAACACATAGGGTACTTTTTACCGCGGGAAAATTTCTCATTCCCACGGGAAACCGACTTCCACGCGGGCGGCCACTAGTATTTGAATATTTATCAGAAAACTTTCCCCAAAGTGTTTAAAATTTGTTTACAAACCCAACCAAAATTAAATATTCCTAAATCATCAACTTAACCTAACTCATCTTTCAGTGTATTCGAAGCCTTCGGCCCCATAACCTACTGCAAGCTGGCATACGGGGCCACCCAACATCGACACAAGGGATATGGATTTCTAGAATATTCCACATTAGGAGCGGCTTTGGAAGCGGTGCAAGGAATGAATTTGTTTGATCTGGGAGGACAACATTTGAGGGTCACCCGGGCTATTACACCACCGCATCAACCTGTGGGTAAGTTAACATTAATATACATCTAAAAGGTAGCCTTTGCGAAAAAACATAGAATATAAAAAGTTGTAAGTATAAAAGTAAATGGTGAAAGATTTTTTAATTTGGTTAAGTAGTTTCAAAATTACTCTGTAAATTTAAATTCTCTAACTTTACCTCTTTGTAATAATATAATTGATTCTTAAAAACAAAATTAGAATTAACCTGAAAATTATATTCTCTTTACCATATTTTACTACTTATCTAATTAGTCCAGGTTGAATTTTTTATTGAATAAATATAATTTCTCGTAAGTCAAAAGTCATAGTATGGATTGAATGGGTTCTGGGTTGAGCCAATTAAGTTTAGATTCTTACCAGTATTATAGAGTTGGTTAAGGGTCACGCGACAAACCAAAGATCCTGACCAATATTACATTATGCTATTACAATGCGCTTTACCTCCAAAACTGCTGAACCGATTTCAATAACTTTGCCATATAGTTCAACACCTTACGCTGACAACCGGCTACTTTTCACTTCAAACTAGCCCCATACCCATGCCAACTACATCATTATAACTATTTATTTCCCCCTAGGTCCATTAACAGGAGGAACATTGCCCGCAGCGGCCGCAGTAGCCGCGGCGGCGGCCACCGCCAAGATACAAGCAATGGATGCTGTCGCCACCAACGCCGTGGCATTGGGTAATATATCATTAGCACATCCTACTGCTATGGAAATAAAAATGAGTTTACAGTTACAAGCGAAAGCCCAATTATTATTGCCTATTATTTCATGCTTTGAATAGTTTGAATACATTGTTAATAATGACATAATATAATGCATAATATACTATGTTACTTTCAAAAAATTTAGGAATGAAAAAAAAGTTACAATTATTGGTCTGTTCCCACTTTTTGGTCATAGATGAACCTAAAATGTGATATGCACGCTTATAAAAAAAAGCTTTTTTTAAAGTATTTTTTTACTCTTATTTAACATGAAAATAAGCTTCTTTTTATTACGGGAATAAGTTTCATACCATAGGAAAATCTCCTGTCTACTCTTCGCAGTCGAAATCGCCAACGTTGTGTAGGTCTAACAAAGCTATCGTATATCAGTTAATTTAACATTTACAATACTTTGCCCAGTAGCGTAATTATGAAAAAATATTAAATAGTAAGCGTAGCTTTACCGTACAAAATTGTTGGAATTCAAACGACGCTGCTGATCGACGTTAAAGTAACTAAATCTGGCGATGAGTTTTTTTTTAAACTTGTAAATTTTTTCACTTTTAACTATTCATACGATCAATGCGACTTCCATCATTTTTTTTAGAATCTTAGCTGTTGTGATACGAAGGTTGCTCCGCACTATTTCGCTTCTTTTGTCAATCTCCGTTTACTATTGTGAACTCGATACAATAACGTTGCGTATTACAAAATATTCGTGTTTTTGGCCAGCCCCCTAAGTCGAGTGGCATGTGAATTTTGCGTAAGCGCGTGCCTAAATATTAAATAGGTATTGACAAGTTTGCAATTTGACAGTTTCGTACATTATAATTTTATTGACTCCATCACGCACGGTTCACATGCCACTTCACTTGAGGGGCTTGTGTTGTAAAGCCATCAGTGAATGAAACATTCCTCTGCCCGCAGGTCTCACTAAGCTATCAGCCCTCGGCGTCCCGGCGGCGGCGGCGCTGCCCTCGCTGGCGGCCGCTCTGCCACAAGTGTTGCCGCCGCTCGCCGCACATGTATGTATATCGTTATGTATGTATATAATATCACAAATGGATTGACTATTATAGTGAAGTAAGCGAATAAACCGGCCAAACGCGAGTCGGACTCGCGCACGAAAGACTGCGAACCATTATCAATAAAAAACTGCATAAAACACGTTTGTTGTATGTGAGGATTGATATTTGATTCATTTTATTTTTATTATTTGTTACATTATATTAGAAAGATTATGAAAGTGAATGTCAAGAAAACCAAAATATTGGTAATGGAGAGGGATGAAAAAGTGACAGAATGTGAGATAATGATAGGGAATGCAAAAGTGGAACAGGAGAATGAGTTCATCTGGGTTGTAAGTTTACGAGAGATGGAAAATGTGAGGGAAACATTGAAAGAAGAGTGAATGCGGGAAATAGTGTAAATGGAGCCTTGAACTCGATTGTGGCAAGCCAAATAATTCCTGAAAAGGCCCGTCTTGCCATAATAAACGGAGTGCTAGCCCCAACACTTATGTATGGCAGTGAATCGTGGGTATGGCAGAAGAAGCATGAAAGTAAGATCAATGCAGTGGAAATGAGAGCGTTGAGAAGCATGTGTGGAGTGAGGCTAATTGAGGAGGCGAGAAATAGCGAGATCCGAAAGAGATGAGGAATGAAAAAAGATATTGTGACTAGAATTGAAAAAGGTATGCTTAGATGGTTTGGTCATTTAGAAAGGATGGATGAAAGAAGGAATACGAAAGAGATACACACAGCGAGAATGCATGGCAACGTCGGTGCGGGACGGCCTAGGCGGACGTATGTCGACCAAATTGGCGAAATATTAAAAAAGGGCCAAATCAAAATTACCCGTAATCGACACAAACATTAAAAATAACATGTATGAAGAGATTGATGTGTGTGAAAGAAACGCAAGAAGTATGTCTGGACCGAAGTAGATGGCGATCCATAGTCTCTGCCTACCCCAATGGAAGACAGGCGTGATGATATGTATTTGTTATAATGGCAAATCAGACAAATACGCAGCGAAATCTCTATATTATATTTGCTAGAGTTTAGATAGACAGACAGACCACATTTCAACTGCAGTTTAACCACAAGTTGCAGATCAATTGCAGTTCGAATGCAGTTGACGCGACTGCAATAGATCTGCAAACCAAACGCGCAGTCCGATTCCGGTTGGATTGCAGTTGAAATATGGTCCGTCTGTTAAGAGCCTTACTTTGTAAGTCAAAGCTTCATTATAACGGCCAGGAATCGTGATTGAACCAATACCTTGCGATCACTACCCTGATTAATGTAAACTCATGATATCCCCCGCGCAGCCGTCCATAATCCCGCCCCCGTCGGTGGTGTTCCCCGCGCCCCCCGCCCCCGCCCCCGCCCCCGCGCCGCCCTCCCCGCGCGCCACGCAGCAGGCGGCGCTGCAGCAGAAGCTCCTGGAGTCTTCACCGGATACTCTCCAGCATCAGGAGTCGCTGTCGATTAGTGGGCAGAGCGCGAGGCATTTGGTTATGCAGGTGAGTGTCGCTAGCTTTAGATTTGAGGTGTTAATCAGGGATTTTATGGATAGGTTTCGGATACGGATTGGATACGGATATTGGAGTGATTATTATACCGGATTGGGATACGGATACGGATATGGGTATGAAATAATTTCGGATTATCCGTTAGTTTCGGAGCTCCCTAACATCTCTGATGTTAATGTAACGATAGATTCGTGCTACTTGTATGTTCTATTTGACGACTGTAGTGTTGGCAATAGGTGAGTGTCATTAGGAAAACTGCGACTTGGAAAAGGAGTCGTTTGAAATTGGCACGCGTCTAAAATGAAGATATTTGGATTTGGAATTTAACAATGAAAAAAATAAACAAACTAAACGTCTAATTTAATATTATTATTGATTTGTTTAATAGAACTCACACACTTATAATAATTTAATTTTTTTAGACCATTTTTATTTGGAAACTGCGGTTTGCCTAACAATTCAATTCGTAATTTTCCCTATACACAGTCTTCACATCTTTTAACACTCTTACCAAATAGATGTTATTGTTAATTTAATCTACGTTTTCTATGATCGTATATTATACAAATTCATAAACTTTGTTTCCATTTTATTTATACTATGTGGCAAGTTTGTAAGCAATTAGAAATGGAACTTCTTACTTTATACACTACGAGCGACCCGCCCACGCTTCGCAATGGTTTAATTTTACCGACTTGCTCGCGAACCCTTGCATTTTAGCTAACTTAAAAAACTTTTTTTAAACGTTATTTATTTACAAATTTAAATGAAAAAAATACCTAAAAGATGGTGAAAACCGCGTTAAAATCCCTCAACTGGTTTAGATGGAGTTAGCGGCCAAACATACAAACAGACAGAATTAGCGACTTGGATTTATACTATGCAATGATAATGATGTAATGATATTCCCCAGCGTCTGATGCGTCGCCGCGTATCTCGAGTCGTTCTGCTGAAGAATATGGTGGCACCTGATGAGGTGGACGACGCCTTACATCATGAGATACAGGTAATGTATAAATAATAAATAGCCTATACTGGGTGTAAAAGAAATGCTTCCGAAAACAAAAACTGGGCATTGCTGGAGGGGTACTTGTTACGTTTTGAGCAAAAAAAAATATTTTTATGATTAACAGAAAAAAACATTTTTTTTATGTTATTGTACACACATTTGCATTTATACTACCAGATTTTGCGAGGATTTCAAATTAAATAGGGTTTTAAGTTAATTTGCAATGTAAATAATCGCACCGGAAACAACAGTTGATGTTTGAGCCATGATTTCAAGCGCTGAATATGACTTTTCAATCCTCAATAACTTTTTTAAATTGGGTTTTCTGGGTATACTGTTAGTGAATTCAGTTACTATTGAGGCTCCAGAAAACATGGTTTCAGGCTTCGGAATTGGTCTTTTTACACCCTTTATATGGAATCAGCTTTTGAATATTTCCTATTTAAAACGAAATCGGAAAGCATTCTAGTTAGTTTGTAAGAAATGAGTTATAAAATCTTTTAGGCAATCAACAAAATTTATTAATCTACAATGTAAATAATCGCAGCTGAACCGAAAGTTGATGTTTGAGCGATGATTTCAAGCGCCGAATATGACTTTTCAATTCCTAATCACTCTTTTTTAAATTGAGTTTTCTGGGTATACTGTTGGTGAATTAAGTTACTATTGAGGCTCAAAAATACGTGGTTTCAGGCTTCGGAAGTGGTCTTTTTACACCCGTTATATGGTGTTTGCGGCAATATTAGTTGGATGTTGTCGATTAAATTTTACTTCATATAACTGTAATCAGCTGCCTGCTTACGTATTAACTATACTTATATCATTAAAATCTACAAAGCAAAAGCCACATTATCAGGGAGTAATTAAGGTTATTTTCGTGATTGAAGCTACGGACGTAAGACAATAAAATTTACTGACTAATATTTATAACTTTAACAAGTAGTTAATACAATCTCAAGGCCAGCGTATAATAACGTTGTACTTATATTAATTTAGGAGGAATGCAGTAAATACGGTCCCGTGGAGCGACTCGTGATCTACAACGAAAGACAAGAGGACGACGACGACGCGCATGTCAAGATATTTGTGCAGTTCGCGCAGCATGAAGGTAACTTAAAGTTATTTTATTTAAAAAAATAATAAAAAAAAACATACAGGCCGAATTGAGAACCGGACGAGGTTCTTTGGAATCGGTTAAAAATGTTTTTACAGATTTGAAGAGGTAGGCTAGAAGCTGAGAACAGGGACGGTTTAGAGTTCGAGGTCATGACAAAAAATACTTAATTTATTAATAAACTGGCGACCCGCCCACGCTTCGCAATAATGTATTTTTGGCCGACTTGTTTACGATTAATAAAATTTTGGCTAATTTAAGAATACTTTTTCTAAATGTTCTTTATTTACAAATTTAAATGAATAAATTCCCTAAAAGATAGAGACCGAATTTAAATCCGTAACGTAAATTTAGGAGGAGTTAGCGGACAAACATACAAACAGTCAGAATTAGCGACTTGGATTAATACTATGAAATTATGATAGAGTATTTTTGATGATATAGCTTTTTAAAATAATATCAGAACTAACTAACTTCTCAAAAACGACCAATTTATTGTTAATTGACCATTGCTATGACAATGTTTTATCTTAAACTTGGCATATGAACGATTAATTTGCATAATTTGAATCAGAAAGAGAATCAAATAAGTTTGAAAATGAAATATGACAAATGTTGAAAAAACTAGTTTCGTTTTGGTATCGTAAGTTTCAAAATGTAAGCTTCTATGTGGTTAGTCATTATGCAAGTTAGATCCCAGTATATTTTGTTATTGGACAATATACTTTGTCCCTCTTTCATTACATAGTGTAAATCCAAGTCGCTAATTCTGTCTGTTTGTATGTTTGTCCGCTAACTCCTCCTAAACAAGTTGAGGGATTGAAATGCGGTTTTCACCATCTTTTAGGTATTTTTTTTTTTAAAATTTGTAAATAAAGAACAATCGGAAAAAGTTTTTTTAAGTTAGCCAAACATCAATGTTTCGTGAGCAAGTCGGCCAAAATTACACCATTGCGAAGCGTGGGCGTGTCGCTAGTTTTGTTATAAGACAATATACTTAGTCCCTCTTAATTAAATAATACTAATAATCTTCTCTATGTTGAACAGAAGCGATGGCGGCGGCGGCGGCGCTGCACGGTAGATACTTCGGCGGAAGAACTGTCAGCGCCGTTCTATACGACCAGGATCTATTCGATCACGGAGATCTATCGCAGTAGCTTATAATAATAATATTATATACATACAAATATACAATAAAACACATAAACAACACAAAAAGATAGGAGACGAGATCCAAATATTGGGAAATTGTTACGTGTGGGGTAATAAACGAATGTGTTTGAATTCTATGGTCGGTGAAATAAAGCTGTTTTTCAACTGATGTTTTTAAAAAAGAGCACTGCAGTTGAGAAGAATAAACAAATAACGAGAGAGGAGAATGTAAAGATTTTTTTCCCTATGTGTTCCTGAAACATATAGAAACTAAAATGGTGACCAAAAAGCATGTAGGTATTTTATTTTGCGTCCATTCCATAGAACTCATTGAAAAATGTAAAGATTCACATTATTTTGGCAAGAAGAAGCAAAATTCTTATCATAATGTAGTTAATTCTGCACAATGTGAATAATTACTGTCTTAGAGTGTACCAAGATGAACATTAAAGATATGTGTGATCTTTGTATCTCATTCTGTTTTGACAAAATTAATTTTATTTTTCTTTTTGAATTATTGGTGAATAAAGTTTTTAGCTTCCCAAAGATTGTAAATAGTAAAGTTTGTTTTAGTATCAAAATACACTACATTTGTTCATTACGTAACATTATTTTAGCCTCAAAATATTTGACATATACGAACAGAAGATGTCAAAATGTAATCTTTTCTAATGTAAGTTATTTGTATATTATCGAATAGGTACATGACTGAGTGACATGATTTTATTGATAAATTCTTAAGTTTAAATATGGATTAATAAAAACACCTTTAAATAGTCAATTTAATGTACTAGAGATTCAAAGCTACTTAGCAACTAAGTGACTGTTTTGTATAAAATATTATTAAATGAAATGGTTGTCTAAAGTAGTGTATAGGTTCATAATTAAATTAACAACTTTATCGACAGTAAATACCAAACAAAAGAAATCCTGTAAAAAATGTAGTTTGTAGAAGTATGCCGATTAATATTGACATAGCTGTCAAAACAAATGGAATTTGGTTGTATCAATTAAACTGAAATAAATAATAAATCGTCATAGTTGTGCTCGAAAGGTTGCTGACATTGATTGTTTTAGTATCATTATTAAGTAGTTTTAATAAGAATAAGCTATGAAGTTATTTTCTCTATAAATTGCGCACCTGTCAATTTGATAACTTAATAGATTTTGACAGAATTTTGGGCAATTTATAAGGAATAAGACAAACTAGGTTCACATTTAATAAACCACATATTTTGCCAGGGTCGGATGAATAACCAATTGTGAATGACTAAATAAAAAAGTTATTTCTATATATATGGTGTTTTTATTCAATTTCGATTTTGATGAAATTTGGTATGAAGAAAGAACTGAACTTAGGAAAGGACATAGGGTACTTTTTACCGCGGGAAAACTTCTCATTCCCACGGGAAACCCACTTCCACGCGAACGGAGTCGCGGGTGGCCACTAGTCAACAATAAAACAAAAATTGTGCGCTTGATTTCCATTTCCAGACTACGGCTGGTATTTCAATTATTATTCGTTTACAAATAAAATCAAATACGTTAAATTAAATAATTTCATGTTATGATCGCGTATATATTTATGACATTGAATTGCAGAGTTTATTTGTTTTGTTGGAATTATATCTTCACATTGACCGCTCTATTAGCAGTTGTTTTACAGATTGTCAAGTTCGCAATCCAAGGGCGTCTCAAATTTCATTTTTTTTTTTAACAAATCGTACATCCTTTTTTTTTATATAATATAGGTAGCAGAGGAGCATGCGGGTCACCTGATGGTAAGTGATCACCGCCGCCCATGACTACCCGCCCGCAACACTGTGGGTGTTGGGGGTGTGTTGCTGAGCCGATACCGCACTCACCGAACGAAACGCAGGAACATCGTCCCTTTAGCTATACCTCGATTACTATGGTAATTGATATTATATTTATTTACAGGAATCGCTATCTTAAGCGCTTGATAACGTAAGCTAAAACTTAACTTTTTTTTGGTTCATACCAAAATATTATGATACCTCACTCACTCAACACACTAAAAATAAAAAACCAAATCAAATCTTAGAAGAACCAAGATTTGAACCCGTTTATTTACACGTCGCCCGACAGCGTCGTGTTTGCTCGAACGATTTTAAAAATAATAAATAAATCAGTCGACCCTTTAATATTTTATAACTAATTCTATTGTGTGAGGGGTCGGGGATTGCCTGCTGGGCTTATAATGCAACACCTTGTTATAAATTAAAGATAGGCGCCAAGGCGAGGTTAATATAATTAATCATTTGATAGATTGGTAAGACGAAAGTTATTTCTTAAAAAAAAGTAGGTATAAGATGGTATGTTATTTCAGTTACAGTAAATCAAATTAGATGTATTTTTGAATTTAGTGTAAATAATCTCATTCTATATAGTAGGTATGTAATCAACGATTATAGTACCTATATATAAAGTACTATATTAAATAAAAATTGACACCTTTTATATCAAGTCGCAATTTTAGTAGAGCATACGAAGTAGGTACCTATTGATGGGCGGTAGGTATTGGCCCCGATTCTGAAAACACGCTCTAAACTAAACTAAAACTATCGGTGTCACTTACTCATCAATAGTATAAGACAGAGACTACAGGTAATCATTTTAGTCCTGTCAAACTAAAATGTACGTGCAATATGACACGGCGAAGCCAATTTCAGGCTAGTCCTCAGCGCATTTTGTACAAATTTACAATGATGTGGACTAAATTTAGTGAGACCAATGTACCTGTCTTTTTCTAATACCAAGCATGAGAAAGTGACAGCGATATTTTTAATTTAGTTTTAGAGAGTGTTTTGAGAATCGGGGCCATTATAGTTATAACTAAATAATAAATAATAAAATCTCCAGACTAACACACCAATTATGTGGCCCTAAAGTAAGTTGCATTAAGCACTAGGGGAGAACCTAGTTACACCCAGACACGAGCCAATATCGAAAAACCATTTTAAGAAATTGGCCCGACCCGGGGATCGAACCCGGAACCATCCGCTTAGCAGTCCGGTACTTATACCGCTGCACCACAGTGGTCGTCACTATTATGTTTTCTCAATAGTTTTTAAATCTTCATGTGAATTTTGTGGATCTACCTTTACCAAAATAAGTAAGTAGTAAAAAAATACTATCTTCTAACAACATACCTTTAAACGTAATAAAGTTCAAGAGCGGGAGCTTCTATTGCGTGCACGCATGTCAAACGTCACGATTACAGATACGCAACACGAACATTACTCAAAATAATGGAAACGTATGTTAATGAAAAGCCGCGTTGACTGCGGTCCGATCGCGACAGATGGCAACATAACTCAGAGGTGACGTGTGCGCTTTCGGAGCGATTGGAATTAGTTTTTTTAGGTAAAAATTAAATTATAACTAACCAGCTTTTTGTACAAAAAAAGATAAAAAAGTTATTTACATTATACAATACACTTGGCTATCTCCACACGTTAGGTACACTTAAATTTCTGAATAGACCAAAAATAGTCCATTTACTCTCAACCTTATTGTCTACCCTTCCAATTTTGAATGTACAAATATTTGTAGAATCATCGAGAACCGTTTTGCGGACCCTCCAATGACCACTAGTATAGTTTACACACATAAATTACACTGCCCTCTAAATAAACAAAACCCAAAGAGCTTGCTCTAATATTTGGTTCTTCATATGCATTAAAAAGGGTTAAACTAATGTGCTAGGCATTAAAACGCAAAATTTCACTGCAAATTCTACTCTTTAAAATATAAAGCGTATTAGATTCTAAAATATGGTCTTTATCTCGTGGATTTATATTTTATGGTCTATACAGATGTTAACGTTACCTACTAAGTACCCTCATTTTATGTGCAAATTCAAACCCATCTTATGCGTGAATTAGTAAACGCTTTCGTCACAACAGTGACGTCATATCATACGAACTCACGGCTTACAAAACTGTATACGCTTGTTTTGTTGTCAGTACCGAGCTTGAAGCTGCGTCGTGCGCACGCGTCGTTTTGTGAGAAACTCGCGCGCAATTGCGTGAATACTTTGAAACTTCACGTGTGTTGATAAGTGTAATAACTTTGGTTAAGAAGTGTGTATTGGTTTAAAGTTGATTTTGTGACTATAATTGTTAACTGTGTGCGTGGTGTTGTATACAAAAAACAGGTATGTACCGTCTTAATTATCTAAAATATTGTTAATTTAAGACATACCTAGTTAGAATAGTAAACATGGTTTCTCATTATTTTTCCTCGTAGCTTTTTGCATTTTCTATGAACATTAAAGTGCGTCTATTACAATAGGTACCTACGTACTACGACTTTCGATAAATACTTATATCCCTAGGTTAGCATGGAGTTAGGATCAGGTGTACAAATAATCCTTTCACATATCATATGCCCTGGCTCCATAAGTAAAGCTTGTAATTATTGATCTTTTAGTAACCTAAAGCACAACTTTAGGAACATTGTGCGTATATGCGCGAAAGAAGAATAGATTAATGAAGTATTACTTTTTCAGAATTATACATCTATTCTTTTTTTTAAGTTATTTTTTTAAACTTATCGCCTATTGGTATATCAACCACCCACTCTCATATTCCCCTTCGTAACGCATCCCCAACTGGCGGCGCCGGCGCCGGTGCCACGCCACATGCCTGATGACTTCATCAAACACCAATAAAAATGAAACCATCCGATTTACGATCAACCACTCTTGTTTGATCGCGGTATACTGACCCCGATACCGCTATGAAATATACGATTCTTTGCTCTTCTATTTCTGTGATTTGACAGGCCGCAAAACAAACAGTTTGGTTTTCAAGCCTTGGACAGAAACCGTGGAATAGCCGATGGCTTACAAACTTATCTAGATGAAGGTAGACCTGTGAGAGATATGACTTACGATGTCTTAAAGTTCTATCGTAAATAATTCCACGTATACCCACATGAAGCATACAATTTATGTATCGAGTAGGATGGCGCCAGAGGGCACAGTCCAGTTCACAAGCTGACGAAGCGAACGATTCCATTAGCTGTGGCACGCACTAACTCAGGATGTGTGGTAACGTGGTGGAAACGATCTAATTAACTTCTCGACTCTTGCCAAAATCTATTTCAACCCTTGGCGGTTACATTGTAGATATTTTAGATTAGGAGTAGGCAGAAGTTCGGGATATCCCAGGCCGAGCAAAACAAATGGTAGTTGCCATCACATAGCGGGATGTTTGCGGCTATTTCTGATGAACTATTCGCGTCGAGCTATTTGTGGCTCCCACCACGACATGCTTTCACTCTAGCACCTACCTACAATGCTTAGGAACACGACAGCTGCCCTGTATAAAGATCAATCTAATCTAAGACGATCAGAGGACCCATTACCGCCAATTTATTCGCTATAAATCTTAGTCCTTGCTTTTTTAAGTCGTGAATACCTTCCCTTTGAAATTCGTGATTTAGAGCACATTGCTCAGAACTTAGCACTGAGAATGACCAAAAAGCTTTAAAACTACAAAGAGCGGAACTATTCGTAAACAACGGCAATTATTGGTCAGTAAAATACTGCTACGGCTCAGTAATGAGTTAAAAAGCGTTGATTTCAAGTAGCTGTAGTTTATTAGCTTTTCAATAGCGGATGCGACTATTACACGATAAGGAGTGAAGTGCGCGTGATCATACACCGCGTGGGAAACCAAATTTGAAGTAGATGTTAGTTTACTAAAAGATCTTTATAGCTATTGGTGACGCGATTAAGTTGATAAAAACAACATTCTCATGTTTAATGTCTTATCAATTGTTTTGTATTCTAACTCATAAGTTTTTTCCCAACTAATCCGTTCGATGTTCTCAGAATTATCTGTGTAGGAACGTGTAGAAAATCCGTAGTTGTCTTTTTGATGTCGCAAAGTCCAACATCTGGCTGGTAGTCTTTTATATCTAATTGCATTTTGTGTTGGTTTGTCCGCAGATGCTGTTCCTCTGAGCTAGCTGGATTCTTCACATTTCACTGGAACTATAACTACATGTAAATAAGTTGATCAGTGTAGTGCTTATAGACATTATTAATAATTGATAATGTGAAGAGTTGTCTCAAGTGTTGAGTTTGACAAGTGACAATGACAGTGGTGACGTCATAGGGCAGCAGCATGTGGCGGAACGCAGTGATGTGTGTCATTGTTGCGGGTGTTGCGGGTCTGTATATCATTTTTTTATTTATTTAACAACCTGTAGAGTCACTGTTCTTATTAATGTGTCCTTCCTTTGAGAGCAGGAGATTATCGAGTAAATTTTATTCTGAAGTAAATAATGAAACATTTTTAAACTTAAAAAATTGATTCGTTTAACATAATGAACCGAAAATCCTTTTCATACTGTTCTTTTTAGACTGCTTAAAGCTTTGGGTTTGAACTTTGGTTTTTAAGAACCACCCTATAATATCATTTGCGTACAATCAAAACCATAATGGTTAATAGTGTTGGTATTTATTTAAGATCATTACCTTTTCGTTTACGAACCTGTTTTAGTTAACGCACAATAAATTTCGTGGAATGTAAACACTACTCTCTGAAGACGCATAGATAAATACGCTATACATGAGCCGGGTGTTAAATTATTAATAACCTAAGGTAAATTACTGCTTTCTTTGAGATGGTAGAGCAGGTAAGATGTAAGATTCGATTTAGTATGTGCCTACTTACCTACCCAATTATTCTAGGCCTTTTTAATTGGCTACTGGAATTATACTGATTTTTCAGTCTAGTAATTTAAGTAAATAATATCTTAAACCATAGATAATAAAAAAAAACATCACGAAAAACAAAAATGTGAGAGTTGTGAGCTTATACAATTTATTCTTACATACAGGGAAAAATCTTGAAAAGTAAATAAAAATATTCACACAAAAAGTCATTAAGATGTTTCTAAACTTATCATACAAGCAGTAAAAAATAATGAATACTCGTAGATTTCATAGAAATCCCCTCTGTGCATGTTACACACCTTTGATTAGTTTTATAAATAGTGAAGCTTTTTTTAGACTAAAAATATAATCCGATAAAGAAAATCCAAAAACATCATAAAAACGTCAATTTGTTAGGTGCTAATTGACAAATGAGGACGTAATTGTCTCGTCGGAAAACTATAAAGCTCCTTTAATTGGTGCCGATGGAGCTATAAAAATAGTCGTTTTATGTAGAAATGTGTAACCTATTTTGGTAGTCAGCGTGTGTTGTTTTAGGGACTTCTTGAATCGCCATCTTAAGTCGTTCATTAAAAAAAAACGAAAAAAACCTCTAACTTTTATGGTACCAATAACTTAAAAGTAAGATTCTAGATAGATTTTAGTTCTTAAATATCTATGTAAGATTGATTTAGTTACTGCGGTTTGCTTTGCCGACTTTGAGTGTATAAATAACCTCCAACAAAATTGAACTATTTATAATATTTTTGTGAAAGTCTGTCAGTTAAGAGATTAGTGTATTAAAACAATATAAAACACTTCAACTTCAATGGTCAATAAAAAGAAAAGAAGATTTGGCTACACCTGTATTTTAAAGACAAAAATATATAACTTAAATTCCACATTCTTTCTATGAATCTATGCCAAGGTACGCGTAAAAAATAAGGTGCCAAAACTACAAAGCACCAAATAAATTTGAAAGTTATTTTTGTAACCAACCTAATCTTTACCATCATTCCTACACCACGATTCATTGGTTATTTAAAAACGAATGTTTACACTACCCAACCTCTTAAATACTAAACTCCCGAATCACAAACATAACATTCCTATAACACCCCTAGTTTATTGCATGACAACACTTTTTTATTGTTATTGTATCAATAAAAAAATAAAAAAAACATCCAGTTTTTTTTCGTTTTTAGTTTGCGACATTTCATATGTTTCATTGCTGATGAAACCGTTGACATTTTTACAATGCGCCTGACCTGATTCTCTGTGAATTTGGGAGTTTGCTTATTGGCTCATTTGCTGCTGCCAAGCATCGCTACACCATCGCGGGAGGTCCCCTTTCTATGAACATCGCACGTGCATACCCTTACACACTGCAAGGCGTATTACACATAGCTGTAATCACCGATTATTCCGCTTAATTATAGAGTGTCGAGGGTCTTCGTTAACATAATTAGAATTACTTCCTTTCAACACTTAATCAACTTGTAAATCATGGTTGGGTAAGTTTAAAAGCGCTCATTTACATAGACACTTTCATGTCCAATCGAGTTAAATTGCTTAGGTTTGACAGTACGTGGAATGAAAGTGGATGCCGTCCTTGCTGTCCATTGCCAATTTCGTAGTAAAATTAGAATTTGTTTTCCTAAGTAATGGGGCGGATATTTTGGGTAAATAACTGTGTAGCCAATAGCGTCGTAGGAACTATTTCCAGTAAAGTTCGCATCAATCATGCGATGCGGGTATTGACTCGCGCAGATGCCACTGTTTATGCACTTATCACGGCTATATTTCAATATTATATTCCAAAGCTTTAAATATTCGTACTATCTTATTTTTTCGAATACATTTGCTCTAAGTTTACTATGTACAAAAGCAATGAGATATCTTTTATGTTGTGAGCTTTGAATTTGGAAATGCTATCAGTTTTTAACTGAACATAACTTACAAAAAACAATATCAATAGTAATACATTTAGAACATTAACTGAGCTTAAACCCTTAAATTAACTGTAACTTCTTTATTCTTAAGAATAAACAAACACTTTGAACACTCCACAAAATCCATTGCCAATAAAACCAATCTAAAAACAATTGCCAAAGGTTAGTTTGCACTGACCGTGAAGTAACTATGTATACATACATATACAACGTATACATGAATATATATGTACAATGTATACATGTACATATATCACGGCACAGCTGGCGCCATGCGCCCGCGCGGTTAATTCCGTCGTCGTGTGATCGTTTCCTCGATTTACACCCACAACGTACAAACATTAATGAACTCGTGATGGAATACCACTCGGCAACTTTGATGAATATGCGAGCTATTGTTGCAACAGTACAGGTGCCTGTAGAAGGATAACAATGTAGGGTGAAGGGAGTAAGAGAAGAAGTAAGGATCACTTTGGCATTCAGTGTGCGGTTTTTATGTTTAAGTTAACGCTGGTAAAAGCTTATGTACCGGTATCCAAATGAAAAAAAAAACATTTTGTACATAAAAAATATTTTTAAAAGGGTACCTATAAAGAAAATGTGCGTAATTTATATAAAAAACAGAAAATTCCATCGCGAGTAGTTAATTCGCATTAGTATTAGTAGGCTGCTAGTCAACAAACTTTTTTTATGTTTAAAAGATTTGTAGTAAAAAAATACATTAACCTACGAGTACTATTAATAACTTATTCGACTTGGACATAGCACCCGTAATAATAAAACCTTTGAATTATAAACAAACACCATTAAAACCACCCACAACAATTAAGCATAAACCAATTACAAACTAAACCGAATATTTACAAACCACCATTTCTTTAATTACACCGATCCACGCATATGATACACAGCAATGGCGCGGCGGAAGCGGGCCCCGCATCCGGCGCTTGATTCACGCTGCGCACGCGTCGATGGCAGACTCGAGATCAAGGAGCGCGGGATAATAGCGGAAAGTGTGGATAGTGCCAAACAATGGATGCAGAAGATTTCAACGCGTGCACTTTTGTGATGTTTACATATTACACATTGTAGTTTAGCCTGATAATAGGAAGTTTAGCTAATTTTTAATCACTCTCAAAAGTCACTCTGTTTAAAAAGGGATTAGAAATATGAAGTTTTTATTTATCGCATCGAAGCTTATTATATTTTCTTTATTTTTCAAATCTTACAAATCTTTTATGCACGTAAAATGACTCAATCAAAATAAAATTTAATCACCAAGAAATCGCTGAAATTCTTGAGCAGAATCGGGGGCTACCTACTAACATTACCCTTGTTCAAATCAATTAACTTTCTTTCAATTACCTCACATAATCTATCGAACTATCTATAAACCCTACGAACTTTCATCTTTTTTTAATTGAATTTTTAAAAAAACACTATTATAAGAAATAGAAGAGTATCTACCGCTTAACACCGCATATTCATCTAATGTCACAGTTCTGCTAGCATCTATTTTTATACCCTTCGACAAAGTTCCATTCCGTTTTAATCTTTGGCTTGTGCAAACGACCACTGAAGCAGTGACCTTGCTTCCTGTATTCCCCAGATGTGACTTCTCCCGCGTTTGTACGAGGACATGTGGTAAAGAAGTGGGGGAGAGGGGTTAAATCTTTGTACTTCGAATAATGTTGTCATCGGAAATGCTGCAGATTTAGAAGTGAGATTTCAGCAATGATTTCTGTACACTGGGTGACTCATGCTTCGGTTAAATATGTGAATACTAGTTAGGTATAAAGTATGAGCGAAAGAATAGGTTAAAAATTGTTATCGGAATGAAAAGAAGTAAATCTTGGGAGAAAGTAAGAATTTAATTGGCAGAACTTCAAATGTCGAATCCGTATAAATTAGAACTATCATCAGCTTTAA
Source organism: Emmelina monodactyla (assembly GCA_916618145.1). Taxonomy (NCBI): domain Eukaryota; kingdom Metazoa; phylum Arthropoda; class Insecta; order Lepidoptera; family Pterophoridae; genus Emmelina; species Emmelina monodactyla. The sequence continues at coordinate 9,538,951 of OU745314.1, read as the reverse complement.
TTTCTACAAATTAAATTTTCCATTTTAGTGGGTCTTATGCTACTATGATTTAAATTTAGAGATGCTGCGCATATTATTCAATTCTAGAGGTTAAATGGGATTTTATATGTCACATAGATAGATGTCCTATTCTTACTTACTTTTAGTTACAAAACGTGAGTCATCATCGAACATGCCCAGATAAAAAGGTTTCCGAGACACTACCAGCGAATTTTCTTAGTATACTATGTAAATATAAAAACTTGTGGCCGCCCGCGACTACGTTCGGTTTCCCGTGGGAATGAGAAGTTTTCCCGCGGTAAAAAGTACCCTATGTCCTTTCCCAAGTTCAGTTCTTTCTTCATACCAAATTTCATCAAAATCGGTTCAGTGGTTTAGGCGTGAAAGCGTAACAGACAGACAGACAGATAGACAGACAGAAAGACAGACAGAGTTACTTTCGCATTTATAATATTAGTAGGGAAGTAGGGATTATCATAGTTAGCATCTTTATAAAAACAGTGTAATATTACTCTGTATTAACAACAGCTATCTTCCCCAGGATGCTGTGCAGCATCAGCGCGGGCGCCGGCGCCGCGGTTCCCCGCGCGGCAGCGGCGCGGCGCGGTCGGCGTGCGCGCACAGACCGCCGCGCTCGACTGCCTCGTCGCTGATGCCGGGCCTTATACGGTAGGATAACAATGTCGAATTGTACCCACTAGGAAATAGATGGTAAAGGCCCTTATATGGTAAGATAACTACAATGTCGATTGTACTAGGAAATAGATGGTAGAAAGGTCCTATTGAATTTTAGAAGGAAGTCTAGTTATTCAATCTAGGTTTTTTGCTAGTTACTAATAACAAAAAACCGCGACTATTACAAATTAATAATTTGTGATAGTCGGAGTTACTTGAGATGATAAAAAGAGACGAAATTATGTACTCGTTTGTTTGTCAATAGAATTGATAATTGTGACAAAAAAAATGTGATAAGTATAAGTTAATGATGTGTATATAAACTGTCATGTTATTTTCCGAAAAAAATACAATCTTCAAGACACAAAATAACAATTTCACTTATTTCCTGAACGCCCACGCAAGCCAGCGCGTGAATTTGTTATAAGCATTCACAGATAAAACCTATTATTCCTGAAATATCGGCGCGATGATTCGTCGAATTGTCACGCGCTTGTAGCACTCAAACCCTGACGCGTGGGCGGCGGAATCCGCGCGGAAACGTTCCGCCAAAAAATATGGCATTCCTGCTCTGTGAGCCAATGGATAATTCCGTCAGTTGTGGCCTAATGGCAGTCATTGCTCCGGAGTAGTAACCGCAAACGTCACTTTTACACCCTGGCATTGTCCCAAGATGCTACATGCTGATCTAGGCCCACCGACTTAGGAGCGGTCGGTAGATTGTGGTAGGCATTTGTTTGTGTACCATTCGCTGGCGTCACACTTCACTAGCGTCCAAAACCCACACGGCACGCTTAATAAGCTTGGAGATCATCCAAATGCGAGAGGTGATGTCGAAACAAACAAATTAGACGCTATTTTTAATGTCTTTTAGGAGGAGAACAAGGGAATTTATGGGACGAGCTTGTTGGGTCGCAGAGCGAATAGGAACGGGTTAATGAATCGGTGTTAAGATGAGTTTCCTTCGGCGAGAATGTTTCTTTGTAATTTATGGCACACTTGTGAGATCAGAATCGTACTTTATTTTGGTTTTATTGACTGTTAATAAGTAATCACAATTTACACCCACGCATACACGGAATCAGAAAATGTTGTCAACCGTGTAGTATGTACAGCTCTGTTTTAAATATTTTATTAGGTCACATAGAAAAATGACAAAATGCTTGCTCGATTCATCTATCTATCTGAAAATCACAAACGCTTAAAGATAAGGGTTACTAACTTCTAATAGTTATCCTTAGACAGGTGCCACACGAGCGTTGCCGGTGCTTTGCGTTGCCGCAACGCAGTGATTTTAACGGTCAGAGTGCCAAACGAGCGCTGCGATGTCGCAATGCAACATCACGTCTATGATTTTCTAAAACCTACTGGCACCCCTCTTATATAGTAGATCGACACGTGACGTGATCCGTCACTTTCCTTTACTCCTCCGATATTTTTTAACTTTTAATCTATAGTCATTTGTTTTTCATCACTCTTTATATCCTCTACAGGTATCCTGGGTGCGATCCCGTGACCTGCAGATCCTCTCCCACGGCGACACAGTCTTCACCGCCGACGCCCGGGTCTCCCTTGAAGTGACGCGGCAGCCATCTTCTGACGTCACCGATGACGTCACGAGGCACCGGCTCACCATAGCCCGGCTCAGAGACGCGGACGCCGGCCGGTACGAGTGCCAGGTTAACACTGAGCCGAAGATGAGCCTGTTCTTCCATCTTACTGTGCTGGGTAATTGAAACTATTGTGCTTTTGATAAGTAGTAATTGTACAAGTTATCGCACACTAAGCATTTACGCGCCTTGACCCGATGATCCGGTTTAGATAAATAACGAAAATTAGGCATTTTAAGTACATAAGCATTTCTCCATAATTCAGGTCAAGATTAAGTAAGCAAATTATATCTTTATAAACAGAATTACTTTAACAATAAATCAGTACGTATTAGAACAACATCTGGGTTTGTTTCTTACAATGACTCTCCCTCTACAATCTAATACTACTTACACCCTACAGTAATAGTAATAAATCTCCAGACTAACACACCAATCATGAGGTCTTATTTTGTCCTAAGTGTGTTGTACAAAAAAATGATAACTAAATAAATCTCCCGACTAACACACCAATCGAACCCGGGACTATCCGCTTTACAGTCCGGTTTACATACCGCTGTGCCAGAAAGGTTGCAAAACTTAAGAACTTATTGAAAATTTTCTAACAGCTTATTAACCAGAATAATAATAATAATAATAAATATCCAGACTAACACACCAATTATGTGGCCCTAAAGTAAGTTGCGGTAAGCACTTGTGTTGTAGGTACCACATAATGGACTAGGGGAGAACCTAGTTACACCCAGACTCGAGCCAATATCGAAAAACCATTTTAACGACATTGGCCCGACCCGGGGATCGAACCGTGAACCATCCACTTAGCAGTCCGGTGTATATACCGCTGCACCACAGAGGTCGTCGAATGATTACTTGCCTTCAAACGATAGCATTTATATTTCTAACCATGATTCTTATTGTATGTTAGACGAAGCAGTGGCCGAGGCCGCGGCGGAGTGGGCAGCGGAGCGACGGGCGCCGCCTCCGCCTTTATTGCGTAAGTTCGGTTTAATTCTAATGTGTCAATAAGGATCCTTAACAATCAAGTGTTTGGTTTTATAGCGCTATTATTAGGAGGGTGGTGAAGGCAAATAGAGTTATTAAAAGAAAATACCTCGACAAAGTCAAAGTCAAAATTAATTATTTTATTGCAGGTAAAACATTTAACGAGACACATTGAGAGTCATGCACATACTTTAGGCAACAATTTTTTTATCTTAATGTATGGATGTATGGATGGATGTTTGTTACTCTTTCACGTAAAAACTACTGGATGGATTTGGATAAAACTTTACAGTAATATGTATAGATTATACATCAGAATAACACATAGGATACTTTTTACCGCGGGAAAACTTCTCATTCCCTCGGGAAGCCGACTTCCGCGCGAACGGAGTCGCGGGCGGCCACTAGTAATATTATAAATGCGAAAGTTTGTAAGTATTTACTCTTGAAAAGAATTGGGTGTTGATAGATTATACCTAGAATAGCACATGTGGTATATTTTACCCCAGGGAAGTACCTTATTCACGGCAAAAGCCATTAGGCACAGAGTTACTTACCAGTAGAGTTAACTCGATTGTGTGCTTTACAGAAAGCAGTACAGAGCCAATGCAGCGGGACCAAGAACCAGCGTTGAATAGCGCAAGACAGCACTCTGTGACGTCATTTATGAAAGTTCTCTTAACTGTCACGCTGCTACGACTACTCGCGATTTGACAGCTCGGCAAAACTTGACAGAAAACTAAAGTGCATAGTGTTTTTCAAGTGCTAAGACTATCTAGTGATAAATGTAAGCATCCCTTCTGTATATTTGATTGTAAATATTTCGGGTGCGTTATTTGGTATTTAAGTTATTTGAGAATTAAATGGATTTCGTTTCCTTAGTAAGATAATGTTGATTTTGATGTTTATTCCTAGTTTAAGACCAGTCAATCGCTGCAAGATATTTAGTGCGTGGAATGGTTTGGCAAATGCCGGCTTCAAATGCACTGCTGATAGACACGTACCAATCTTAATACAGATAATTTTATGCTAATTTCAACCTTAAGACAAAGTAATACGATTTGTTTTTTTGTTGAAGTGATGCAACATCAAAAGATAATCGACTGATGGTTTGAGAGATGGTTACGCATTCATGTCGTGAAATACAATGGGGCGTCGAAATTAAATTTAATAATTTGGTATGTAGGTAAACTTTGTATCTGTGAGTTATTTAGACTTCTTTAGAGGAGATTAATAGGTTGAACTAGTAATGCCCTCACTTTTAAACTAACGAAGTAAACAGAGAAGTACTTTGGTAGTATTTCCACAGGTTCTAGCGATTCTCCTCATTGTGCCAGCTTCTCTAGTATAAGTTCTGAATGGATGGTAAAGATGGCGTTGATTTAAAATTCGTTGTGAAATAGTTAACTAGGAAATTATTGGCGGTCTAAGCATTTTACTAAACTTACATCGTAATTTGAATACTACTAATATTATAAACGTGAAAGTTTGTTATTATGTATGGATGTATAGATATTTGTTACTCTTTCACGTAAAAACTACTATACATCGGAATAGAACATATTATGGTACTTTATTCCCACGGGAAATCGACTTCCACGCGAGCGGAGTCGCGGGCGGCCACTAGTAAGTAATAATATTGAACCGTCAACACCCTAACTCATGAATTGTGACGTTTGCTATATCTATAACCTACTGTTACATATTTTCAAATCAACAGTTATCTTCTAGAGATGATATCTGAATCTTCGTTTATTTTAATCTACACAAAACGCGCATTTTATTAACTGTATAATAGCAAAGCAAACATTCACAAATATATGGAATATTAAGAGCGTCAGTAAGACGATACTTGCTGTTACACTCTTAGTAGCTCTGAGCATTGTGTGGCTGTTAATTTAACTACAGTAGTTAAACCTCCTCCAGTCACATCACAGATGTGTCCTAACGATAGGACAGCTCATCTATTCGGCCTCTCATTATTATATTTATGTATGCCGATAGAATCTATAAATAGATGAAAATAGCTGATCGCTTGTTAGTGTATGTCGAAGTTCAGTGGTGAGTCAGGAGTGATATAAATTGCAGATGCCGATTGTTTGGTGTTTGATAGTATATTTTTTCTGATTTAAGTAGATAATAAAGTTTTTTGTTAATTGGTGAGAGTTATAGAGCAATATGATAACAGCAACCAAAAGTAGCAGGATGAATGTGTTATTAATTATTTAGGAATTCTCTTGTAAGATTTATGAAAACAACGCAAACATTAAGACTAGTTTCAAAGAATGTATGTAAACGCATTATTTTTCTTTGCAACATACCTAAACAAATATGAAAATAAGGTATAAATCAAATATTAGTTTATTTTAACTTACTATTTCAAATGGTTTTGTTTCTTACTGAAACAATATCAGATCCTCGTAAACGATAACATATTTATTAAAAATATTTTCAAATTTTTTTTAAAATAATTTCATTACAAATATAATATTTCTGTGCCCTTTGTTCACGACAATTACTCGAAGAATAAAGTGTCTTTTCTTAATAATATTTCACCACCGACCGCACCAATTCTTCCGGAACTAAGTTTTACAAGGGGACAAAAATATAACAGATAGGTGCAATTTCCTTTGAAACTGAATTACTTCAGGGGAATTAGTTCGTTGTTCGAGGGGGGAGGGATGGGGGGCGAAAAATAGGGGGGGGGTAGAGTAACTAGAGATGTGACGTTGAGTTTTTAATCGATGGGTGCAAAATCGATTTTGATACTTTCGAATAATGAAATACTTACCTATAGTTACAAAAATTAGTAAAGTAAACCAAAATAAAATGTTGAATTTGTTAAGTTAATGATATTAGAATTACATACATGAATTATATTAAAAATTACCCTTTTGTGTTTAAGCTTAAACTACTTTCACTGAAAACTAATTTAAAAAAAAACTATTTATTTTCAAAAATTACACTTAGAATTCGCCTAAGCATTTACAACAAATAAAAAAATCTTCGACAATATTATTTAAGTAATCGTATAATACAAAGTAGACATCCCTACAGATCTGCGTCGCAATAATTTGATGAGCGGCTCGCAGCTTCACAATGGGTCCACGCGGTCCGGCTGCACGGGTTTTCACGCGTAGTGTGCCGCGATTTTAGCGAATGGTTAATTTAATACTGTAGATTCATACAACTGCTGTTAATAGTCGATTGAGGAGTTTTATTGCTATTGTTAGTGTAATCTACTTAATTAGATATGTTTTTAAAATAATACAGGCATAAATAAGTAAGTATATGCTGTCTGTATAGATGTTTATTTAGTAAATTCAGTAAAAACACTAAACAGCGAAAGATAAGATTTCACAGTTATTAAGATAATTGACAAGGGCTCAATTCAACGCTTTGTGTATTGTAAATCTATACAAATTCAATTTTATCAATTTGTCGATGAAATCACGACGAATCAACTTTGCGCTCGTATCTATGTGTGCTTATATTATAGGGCTACAAGTGTTTTTAATAAAAAAAATGTTTTGCGTCTGTCTGTATAGGAAACTTAGATAGCGGTCATCGAACCATTAAGTTTATATAGCGCTTTGTTTAGTTTAGTTTAGTATAAACTAGCTTTTACCCGCGCGGCTTCGCACGCCTTAAATTTAGAGTAAAACTGCTTTCCCTGTACTATGTTATTATACATGTAAACCTTCCTCTTGAATCACTCTATCTATTAAAAAAAACCGCTTCAAAATCCGCTGCGTAGTTTTAAAGATTTAAGCATACAAAGGGACATAGGGACAGAAAAAGCGACTTTGTTTTATACTATGTAGTGATAGTCGAGGCGAGCCCAGGAGATGCCAGATAAAATAATCACGGAGCTATTTGGGACTTTCCTTAAGGAGGAGTTAGGTTGTTGGCTTTTTGGGAAAATTTTAATATATAATTACCTACATAATAATTAATTAAATTACCTAATATAATAATTACCTACCTGTATAAGAGCGATGATATTAACACATTATTATAAAAAATAAATGAATTCTATACTAAGTTTAAAGAGGTAAACATTGTGAGTTAGTTTGAAGGTTGAGGTCACCCACTCACTTACCTTTTTAAAACTCTGAGCTTACTTTTCTTTTAATTAGGCTTATAATATTTCACCGCGAAACTTTTCTCATTATCGAGTTCATAAAATATTTAAAAAAACTGATAAACTGAGATACAAACAATATTTCTTAATACATACTCCAAAATCTCTGTATCAGAAGTGGAAATATAAAATGCAAGAACCTTCCAGCAGTTATCTTTATCTCTAAGTTGAATCGTTTTGAATGTGACAATGTGCAGATAATGCACTCTAGAGATGGAGACACTTTACCAGAGACACACTCCAATATTCACTAGAGAGTAACGACTCTCTACACTACACGAAAAGGGTTGATATTTTTACCATAATTTTCTTTTAACTAGTCTCATATTAACTGTCAATTTTGAAACTCCAAACTAACACCGGATCAGCTGAAATTAGTTTGCTGACGGCTATTTAAAGAACTCTAATCATCTGGAAGTGGGCGGGTGGGGAGGGGAGCTGTCACTTTGACAGCGGCTGTCATCCGATGACAGGCCGGTGAGAAGGTAATTCTGGCCTGGAATAGATTTGGTAGAGCTTAGACAATATGAGTGTGTTTTTAGATTATTATTAATTGGCAGTTATGGATTTTAAATATCATTTTATAAAGATGCCCCGTTTAAGGTGGATTCAATGTAAATAAAACACTTTTAATATAAAAATTTAATTTAAGTAATAAAATGTTAAGTTTCTTTTATAGTATTGGGTCTTCTAGATTTTAGTCAAAAAAATTATATACTTGTAATTTTATCAAGGTGCATTGTAATATTTTTCTTTGTAACCATCAAAAGTTAGACACATAACAGTCTTGTTTTAACTCTGGTTAAACAATAAGGATTAGTTTCTTGCGCGAAATTTACAGTATACCTCATAACTACCCAGCTAACCTTACCGTAGTCCTACAACTGCGCGAAGTTCCAGAAACTTCCATGAATTATACCTCTATTATTGGTTTCCCAGAGCAATCTTATGCAACCGTAGCTCAAGTTTTAAGCGAGTAGCCTACAATGCAGAAAATAGTGGGCTGGCGTCACGGGTCACCGTAAACTTTCAATATCGGACAAGATACGCGCTTTGAGAAATTGCATCGTAAAATCGTGAATTTGTCCGAAAAATTAATAGTAGGAATACATCTTTATTACTTAGAAGGCAGTTTTTATTAAATTAATAAATTGCGTCAGCTTAGTTTGATTTCGGGGGTTTTGAAAAACGAAGAGAGAGGTTAGGTTAGGTTTGAGGTTTAGAGAGATGATATTTTGGTTTGGTGTTTGAGACTGTGGTTTGATGCCGATATGCCCTTCTACCGCGTAACTAGCGTTGATTTGAACTCGACGTCGACAACTGTTTTCATAGGCAAAATTGTTAACAATGGCGGGTCTCTAGCCAATGAAAACAGTTGTCGACGTCGAGTTCAAATCGACGCTAGTTACCTACGCGGTAGCCTCCCCGACTTGGCATGGAACTAAATCATCGAAGATTCAAATGTTTTTCTAGTACTATTCACTACAATTTATTATGTTATTACCATTTCAAAGTATATTAACCAAGTTACTAATTGTGTCAGTTTGTCAGCTAACTGTTCCTTAATGCAGTTTTTGCCATCTTAAAAGTATTTTTTTGACTTAAATGTATGAATATAAAACATTCGTGAAAATCATTTTATGTTAGCTAAAACTCAACGTGTCGTGAAAAAGTCGCGCAAAATTACACCATTGCGAAGCGTGGGCGGGTCACTAGTTTTATACCAAGCATTTTATTTTTTACAACTTGTTAGTTTAGTAAGAGTGAGAGGAAACTTACAAATTCTTTAACACGAATGGCGACCGTATTAAATACTATTTAAAGTATTACTGTTGGTTTGATATTTCTTGCCACGAACATTGGTCAACATAGTCAGAGCCTGGCGTGTTTCATGAGCAAAGTTTCTTGTTTACAACTGTTGTCCAACGAAGAACTTAATAAGGTATAACGGGTGTAAAAAGACCACTTCCGAAGCCTGAAACCATGTATTCTTGAGCCTCAATAGTAACTAAATTCACTACCAGCATACCCAGAAAACTCAATTTAAAAAAGTTATTAAGGATTGAAAAGTCATATTCGGCGCTTAAAATCATCGCTCACACATCAACTGTCGGTTCAGATGCGATTATGTACATTGCAAATTAAATTAATATATATTTATACCTATTTATTTTGAAATCATTGCAAAATCTGATAGTATTTAAGCAATTTTCGAAAATTTCGTTAATTTTTTTTTTTATTTAAACATGAAAATATATTTTTTGCTCAATACGTAACCAGTACCCCTCCAGCAATGCCCAGTTTTTGTTTTCGGAAGCAGTTCTTCCACACCCCGTAAAAAAGTTATTTTGTTTACCTAATTATTTTTTTGTTCAGATAGTATTGTAGTGGAATACCTATCAAGACGTATTTACCAAAGAATATGATATACATAAATGTTGTACAAAAATATACAAAGTTTTTTTTACGTATGGCTGCAGAGAAAAAGCCGATATTCTAGCATAAAAAAAGTTAAATTGTGCATCTTAAAATTAATGATAATTGTAGTATTGAGGCAAGTCTGTTTCGATTATCTTTACACAAGTACATACTATCGGTTGGTAACCTTATTAAGAACAGTTACCTATTTGGTAGATAATATAAGCTAAAAGTAACCTAACTATGTAAAACTATATAAAAATTTCCAGTAAATTACACTCATATACAAACTTTTATATAAAACCTTAAAATATAATATTTTGACATAGGGTGCTACAATAGCAATACAAACAATCACAGTAATTTTCGAATAGGTAGGTACAATTGGTAACTTAGGTCGTTGAAAATTTCAAACGGAAGATACTCGTACTTTAGGCACTGTTCGGTAATCATTTTCTTGTCATTCCTTTTCTAAATTTGCTTATCTTCATTATTTTTTGGATTTATATCTGATCTCCTGGTGAATATGAGGGTCAGAGGATGTTTGAGTGTCTGCACGATGGTGCCGGAGGGGTCGACGAGGGGGTGTCTGCGGGTGGAGGGGGCGGGGGACACGGAACACACTGACAGCACAGCGGCCAGACCTGCTAGAGACTGCATCAGACCCAAACGAGCACCTGGTGAAGAGGTTTTGTGATTTTTATAGGAAATTGAGATTAAAATGTCAGAGTCCTAAAATCTTCTGGAAGTGTTTGACGAAGTTCAATCTTACAGCTTTTAATAAACAAGAGATTAAATAAATAAATAAAGTCAACATAAAGACTTACCTATACACATTCTAGGTCCCTCTCCAAAAGGCATGTAAACAGATTTCTGGAGTTCAGTAAAATTTTCTGGTAGGAAGCGTTCTGGTCGAAACTGTTCCGGCTCAGGAAAGTATCGCGGGTCATTGTGAAGTGCTTGAAGAGGTATAAAAATCCCAACCTCTGGATCGATGCTCACACCTAAATCTGTAAAAGTGTATGGACGAGCACTCTCCCTTATCAAGAATCCTAGAGAAGGAAACATCCGCATTCCTTCTTTGAACGCACACTCAAGATAATTCATCTCCTTGATAGAATCGTAAGTCAGCTTATTGTCATACTTAGCCAGTACGCTATCGATTTCAGCCTGAACCTTTAACTGGATCTCCGGATGGTACGCCAACTGATGCAAGGTGAAACTGGTAGCTGATGATGAAGTTTCGAATCCAGCAGCAAAGAACACAAATACTTGCGCCGCGATCAACTCATCTGTTAGTTCGAGGGACGTTGGAATAGTCTGTTTTCCTTCACTGTCAATATTTTCAATGGACTCGCCGACTATTGTACCTTTAATCTGACATTCAAGCATTAGGTCGATAAAATCGTTACGACCAGATGGCGTATGGTTTCTTTGATTAAGTATACCTTGCACCAGATCTATGAGTTCGCGTTCGATTCTCTTCAAATACTTTAAATGCTTGCACGGTTCTCTAAAGAGTTCTTTCAACACCACCACTACGAAATCCCAGAATTTGACTTTGAAGATTTTGGTCCCGAGTTTGCGGAAGGGCGAGTCGGGGTCGTTGAGCGAGTCTGCGTCGAGGCCGAAGCCGACGGCGCCGATGAAGTCGGTGGTGTAGCGCGCCATGAGGTCGCGGGCGTCCCGCGGGCGCGCGGCGGCGGCGGCCAGCGTGGCCTGCAGCCGCGCCGCGCGCGCCGCCACCAGCGGGAACATGCCGCGCAGCTTGCCCGACGTGAACGCCGGCGTCATGCGCGTGCGCAGCAGCCGCCACACGTCGCCGTCCGCGAAGAACAGGTTGCGCAGCAGCGGCTCGATAACTCTCTTGTGCGGATTGAGGCCGCGAGGGTAGAAACTGAGGAAGTCGGTCGTGAGGATACGTCTCGCAATTTCTGGGTCTCGAATGACAAGTTCGGGGCGGGTGTTCCGGAAGAAACCTACTATTTTCTCATTCGGGTATCGTTGGTATGCATCAACAGCCATTTCAGTAATGCTTCTCTGTTGGAGGTAGTTGCGGCAGTTGTTGCCAAAGAGCCAAATAGGAGAGTCATGAGCGACGTTGCGGTCACGCCAATAATAAAAGTTTCTTGTGCCATACCAATGGAACAGAAGTACTAGCATTAGGGCCACTAGTATCCACATTGTTACTGAAATGAGAAATAGTTTATTATCGTAAATGTTGTACCAACAAACATTACAACAACTTATTTGTTGTAAAAAGCATGTAAAACATAGTTTAAGTAAATATATAATCCAATACTTTGAAAACAAAGGAATTTGAACCTAGTAGGTACCTGTTAATAACAGACAGCCATTTATCTGCTGTGCTGTTTATCTCTAACGTTGTAAATTAAACTGATATCTCGCTTGACAAGTATAGACCAACCCACTATAATAATAAGTTCTTTAACAATAATTGCACAAATATTATCGCATCATTAGGTGACTCGTAAAAATATTAACAACCCATTGATAAATTATCTCGTGTAAATATATGAATTGCACTCATGTTTGCGTAGAATTACCTGTTTTATTAAATTAATATCAGAATATCACTGAATTTAATTTGCACTATCGTTAAGTGTAGATGCAACCGAGTTATCGCTCAGAGTAACTCGTTCTTACTAGACATGAGTCTCATTTGACTAAAATGCAGTTAAATGAACTAGTTATCGACCGTGGCTCTATACACTTCAATCATATCAAATTTTAAGTCTTAGGAAGGAATTTCAATTGTGATTGTTTTTTATTTAATTAAAGGACAACAAATGAAATGTAACTGATGTGACGGGTCAGGGATTTTGTTACCGTCATCATTTGTAAAGAAATTCAATGTAGATTGTCAGTGTATGATCTTTACCGATAATTGTTGCTGATAATCATATCGAATTGTTAGTTTTACTAGGTCTGTTTTAAGTAGATACGATAAATTCTTACAACATCATTATTTAGATTTTGAAAACAAAACTTACACTCATAAATAAAATAAGAAGAATTATTAGGATGTTAGTTAACACAGCATTATAACAAGGAGTACAAAAATAGCTAATAGTAAGATTTAAAAGAATATAATAATGAATACAATAAAAACATAAAAAATATACAAATTGTTGAGCTAAAATATATTGGCAAAGTTGAGGCAAAATAGATGCATGTGGAGCAGATACGATAGAGATCAGTTTGAAATAAAAAGCGCCAGTGTGATCGTCTCGTTTAAATGTTGTAGTTTTCCATTTTATTGGGCAGATTCTTGTTACTATTGATATATTGAAAGTAGAAACACATGTGTAAATGTGTTGCTCATTTAATCTTGAGCAGCTCAATATTAAAATAACAGTAGAGGAAGCATAAAGGGGTCTGTTTCATTGTTAGTGTCTAAGGTTAAAAGGGCCTTAATTCTCAATTTTCCTAGATCCGGTATAATATGTGCAATAAACTGCAACTAGGTTCTCCCCTAGTCCATTGTGTGGTACCTAAAACACAAGCGCCTACTGCGCTTACTCATGACCACATAATTGGTTTGTGAGCCAAGAAATAAAATAAATAAAAAATATAAAGGCTTTTCCAGTTTTTCTTTTTTAATCCTTTTGGACCATGAGGTTAATGCAGTGGCTTTGTCGTTAGTGAATGAATGTTCTTAAGTTTAAAATTAAAGTAACATCAATATTATTGACTCATGAATTAAGCTTCGGTAACTTTCATTTCCTCAAGTTGCTTGTTACTTTAACCGGTAATTAGGTAGTTTGCATTGGAAATAATTATTTTGACACAGAAACACTTCTTAGTTAATAATGGTATATTTGTAGCTTTGCGCTATGTTGTTCTTCCGTAGTGATGCCTAGCAAAAAAAGGAAAGTTACTGAATGCAGATAAAGTAGTAATACTAGATATTTATCAATTTTGTGTTTGTAAATATATTTATTTACAGCTAGTTCAAATCCTAGTTCCAATAAATTCTATTGTTATTATGAGAGAAGTTATATAAAAACAATCAACATCAATATCAAACAATCCTGTGGTAATTACAAATGCAATTACTTCAAACAACTTCATTTACGTCTACTATATCGCTTCTAAAAATAGAAAGATTTATAAAATTAATGTAGACAATGATAAAGCATTTTTTTATTATGTTTCTTATTCTACGTACTCGACTGTCACAAGTATTGACTATAATTTAAGACGTAAAAGAAGTCAATATCCTAGTTATGAAGACAAAGTAAATATATTTTTAAATACCATCCATAGTCTTTCTATGTATCGTTCGCATCATTTGTTAACAGATGCAATAAATATCTTCAGTTCTAAATTTTTTGTTTTACGAGTAAGTCATTAAGAATGTTAAATTAATTTGTAACAACCAGTTTTGGGGAAGACAAGACAAGGTCATCTTGTCTTGCTCGAGGCTAAAGACATTACCCTAAATTTAAGAATAACGTAAAAATATACAACATTATAATGAATGTTTTAGCAAATGTGTGATTATGCGGATAACTTGCAAGTGAATGGCTTCCTCGGCGCGAGAGACGCAGTGTTCTCTGCGCCTGCGCGCCTACCGCACGGCGACATGGCGCTGCCAATATTGTTATGCCTCGCGGCTCTCGTCGCATTGTATCTCTACTCCACAAGAACCTTCGACTACTGGAAGAAAAAAGGAGTCAAATTCGAAAAACCACTACCCTTATTCGGAAACGCAAAAGAGAATTTCTTCCTACAGAAAAGTGTCTCAGAAATAATGGCCGAGTTTTACCACAAGTTTCCGAACGAGAAAGTAGTCGGCATCTTTCGCGGGACGAGACCTCAATTGTTGATTCGCGATCCGGAGATCATAAAACGAGTGTTAATAAAAGATTTCGAACCTCTGCATCGGCGTGGGTTTAATTTCCACAAGACGGAAATCGAGATTCTGCGGCGGGATCTGTTCTTCGCGGACGGCGACGTGTGGCGGCTGCTGCGCACGCGCATGACGCCGGCGTTCACGTCGGGCAAGCTGCGCGGCATGTTCCCGCTGGTGGCGGCGCGCGCGGCGCGGCTGCAGGCCACGCTGGCCGCCGCCGCCGCGCGCCCGCGGGACGCCCGCGACCTCATGGCGCGCTACACCACCGACTTCATCGGCGCCGTCGGCTTCGGCCTCGACGCCGACTCGCTCAACGACCCCGACTCGCCCTTCCGACAACTCGGAAGAAAACTGTTCACTCCGACCCTAAGAGACGTCGCTGTAGTGGTTTTGAAAGAATTCTTTCCACATACTTTCCGGAAATTTAAATACTTCGAAAGAACCGAGAATGATTTTATCACTCTTGTATCTCATGTTATGAAGCAGAGGAATTACGAGCCAAGTAGTAGAAACGACTTTATCGACTTGCTTCTTGAAGCTAGAAAGAAAGGCACGATAACTTGCGATTCTATTGAGAAACCTCGAAACCCTGATGGTACACACCAGCAGGTAGCTTTGGAGTTTGATGACGACCTGATTGCTGCTCAAGTGTTTATATTTTTCGCTGCTGGATTTGAGACGTCTTCATCAGCTACAAGTTACACCCTGCACGAGCTTGCGTACAACCCTGAAGTTCAGAAGAAGGTGCAAGCTGAGGTGGATACAGTTCTCGCGAAATATGACAACAAGCTGTGTTACGATGCAATCAAAGAGATGACGTATCTGACGTGGACTTTTAAGGAGGGAATGAGGATATTTCCGTCTCTGGGGTATCTGATTCGAGAGTGTACGCGACCGTATGTGATTCCGGAGACTGGGACGCGGTTGGATGAAGGTGTTCGTGTTTTCATCTCGGTGCAGGGAATGCACATGGACCCCGCATACTTCCCCGAGCCTGAAGAGTTTCGTCCGGAAAGATTCAGTCCCGATAACTTCTCGGAAGCTCATAAATTTGTTTACCTACCCTTCGGCGATGGCCCACGAGGATGTATCGGTAAGTGTCCATAGCTTTAAGTTTTCCACATTATGTAAAGCATAAATAGAACTCACGAACGGCTTATGCCGACTGTGTAAATGTTTGAACCCAATTACTTATGGTTCTCAGGTAAACGATACTAAAGATAAAGATAACGTTGAACAATAGGAAATTAATAGCTGTTACATAGTGCGTGATGTATTCGTAATACCCAAGAGATTGCAACGACTACCTGAGAATAGATCCTGCGACGTCATTTCGCTTGTTCATTCAGTGCACAGAGTTACAAGCATAAAATGTGACAATACTTTGAGTTCAAACTGAGGTCCTCCATAAACGATGTTATTATATGAGTTTATTGATTCCAATACCAAGCTGTTAATAATGCCTAATAGGACTAGTACCCAAGATCAATGGCATCTACCAACTTTCAAAGCTCGAAGTATCATCTCTTACCCGTTCGTTTCAGGAGAGAGGTTGGGTCTCATGCAGTCCCTGGCAGGGCTAGCTGCCGTGCTGTCCGTGTGCTCCGTGTCCCCCGCCCCCGCCACCCTCAGGCACCCCCGCCGCAGCCCGCGCGGCAACATCGTACAAACTGTTGAGGGGGGGATGCCCTTGCTCTTCACACCAAGGCATATGGAACGTAAATAAAGCTTATGGCAGACAAATGCACTAATATCTTTTGTCATGTTGTTACAAGGGACGTAAAAACACGGCTGTGTGTAAGAATTAAAATTAAATTCAAATTATGGTACTTTAAGAAGATAAAGAGAACTCTATTGTGATGGGGCAGTAACTTCATGGGCAGTCACAAGGCTTAAGGGATAGAAAATATAAATATTGTTTGCAAAATGCTAAATAGTAAGCTCGTGATAGCGTACCGTGGTGGACCATTATAGGCTTGTGGTATTTAACTAAGTAGGAAGAGTCAAAATATTATTTGAATTCGAGTTAGATTTAAGAGTATGTAAAAAAAAATATTCTGGTATCTGAATTGTTTTGGGTCTGGTGGATAGTTCAGAAAATGTTGTTAGGAAGTATTTACGTACGTACTGTTAAATTAATTTTAGTTTTATATTAAATATTAAGTTTGATGTGATTTATTTTATTTTGACGATTGTTATTCATAAATATGTAGGTAGGTAGTAAAACCGGCTTTTTGGCATTTATTCACTTTGGTGCTGAAGCTAAGCGATTAAGTATGAGTTAAAAAGTCATTAACTTTACAAAAGATGGTAACTCGTGTCATTGTAAATGAGCCTATTTTAGTAACTGTCTTTATCGATTGATATTTTATTATCTATTGAGCATTGGCTGGTTATCTAAGGTACAAACAGCTATCTAATATTATATCAATCTATAGAGGTTTTTGAACTATTTGCTATTTACGAACATCCTAAATAATCAGCGAGAGTTACTCGCCTTATACTTTATAAATATTTTTGTGATAGATAGAACTTTCAAGCTAAGTTCCATCGTCCTCTTTTTTCGCTAAACAGTTTACATAAAGAATTGTTGACCGTAATTCTATGGGTTTAGGTCCGAATACCGACTTTGAAAGTGGTTTTTGCATTGTGATGATGACGTCATTGTTTGACGGAGTTCTTTCTCTAAACCTCTCCGAATCAGTTTTATCGAGATTATCGTAATAGCAATTTTATTTTATTGAGTGGTAGAGTCTAGCTGTAGGCTCTGTCTGCAGCGATTGCTGGGCTGACTCGACCGGTGAAATACCACCGTCGCACAGGAAACCGACGTGAAGTAGGAACGATGTTCCTGCGTTTCGTTCGGTGAGTGCGGTATCCGGTGCCCAATTTTATTTATTTATTTATATATTTTCTTAAAGGTCAGCAACACACCCCCAACACCTACAGTGTTGAGGGTAGTCATGGGCGGCGGTGATCACTTACCATCAGGTGACCCGCATGCTCGTTTGCTACCTATATTACATAAAAAAAAAAAAAAAAAAAAAAAAAAAGCAAGCCTGGATAGGCAGAGACATACCTATTGCCTTTGCTTTAAAGTCGACAATCCTTTAACGTCTTACTGCCACAAAGGTCTTTTTTAGTTATCACATGTGTATCTTTGCTGTTTCATTACTCAAATATACCTAAAGTAAGCGCTAATTGTTGTATCTTTTGTTTAGTTTATTCAATACAAGCCAGTCAAAGCATTGATTCCCAACACTATTATTTTCTACTTATATTTTTATTAGTATTCTGCGCAGTAATGACAGATTAAATCAATTTACATACAATTTTATAAGCACAGGTCTCATGTATTTTAAAATCAAATTATGGTTAACCTTCTAGCAAGATTAAATAATTTTATTGAGGTGACTCTCAAAAATAATCTAAATTAGAAGGTAAGTAACCTCGCTTGCAAAATACTAATTTTAACACGATAGCAACAACTTTTTGATCAAAACTATTAAAAAAATATATTTAGAAACTCAATAAAATTAAATTCGACCTTCTTTAAAATTGTAGAGATTGTTCCAACAATTAGGTTTTACTCGTATATGATTAGTACCTGTGTGTTGTTTTATTTCCTCATATAAAAAAGCGTAGATACCTAACCTAAGTGTAGATGGGTACCTTATGCATTTTAATGAATTATTAAATAAGCACAAATTTGACCTTGAGTTTGTGGTAACAACTGTTGTTGTACTTACTTATAGTAGAGGTACAGATACAAAGATGTTTTTAATTTCATATGATAATATTTTATATTGAATGCAAATAGTTCTATAAATATTCTAGTATGCTACATTATTATGTTTAATATCGCAAATAGGTATAGTGTTTGTAAGTAAGTGCATCTATTTAATAATATCATCATCACCAATTGATCAGCGACCGCCAATACGGTTTCCGTCACGGACGGTCAACTGGTGATCTTTTACTATATCTGACCCATCGCTGGGCAGAGACCGTAGAGAGCAAAGGTGAGGCCTTAGCAGTTAGTCTGGACATAGCGAAGGCTTTTGATCGGGTCTGGCACAAATGTCTTCTAGCCAAATTACCATCATATGGACTACCCGAGAGATTGTGTAACTGGATCACCAGCTTTCTTACTGGGCGGAGCATTAAGGTTGTAATCGACGGTGCATGCTCTGACTCCCTGCCCGTAAATGCCGGTGTTCCTCAAGGCTGTGTGCTCTCCCCTACATTGTTCATCTTGCACATAAATGATATGCTGCAAACCAGCGGTGTACATTGTTATGCGGATGACAGTACCGGAGATGCACTGTACCATGGCCAAGCCAATCTCAGCAAGGAGTCGGTTGTCGAAAACCGGAACAAGCTTGTGTTAAAAGTTGAGGCCTCTCTAGACCTGGCCTCCTTGTGGGGTAGCGGTAACTTGGTCACATTTAACCCCCTCAAAACACAAGTTTGCGCGTTCACCACTAAAAAAAACCCCATTCGTATTAGCCCCTACATTTCAGAACACTCCTCTTTGTATAAAGCCTATGATCGAAATCCTCGGTGTCGGCATATCGAGCGACGTTCAGTTTCATAGTCACTTGGAAGACAAAGCCAAATTGGCTTCTAAAAAGCTTGGGGTGCTTAACCGAGCGAGACAGTATTTCAAACCGGCCCACCGCCTTCAACTATACAAGGCACAGGTGCGGCCCCATATGGAGTACTGTTCTCACCTCTGGGCAGGAGCACCTCAATGCTTACTTCTTCCATTTGACAAGATACAACGTAGAGCGGCTCGAATCGCCGGCAACCGAGCTCTTTCTGATCGCCTCGATTCTTTGGCCCTGCGAAGAGATATATCATCTCTTTGCGTTCTGTATCGTCTATACAATGGGGAGTGTTCTGAAGAATTATTCGACCTCATACCAGCTGCACAATTCCACCACCGCACCTCCCGCCACAGATTGAAATTCCATCCCCACCACCTGGATAGCTGGCGCTCCACCACCGTCCGTTTCGGGCGGAATTTTCTGCCACGCACTACGCAGATGTGGAATGAACTACCTGCAGCGGTATTCCCGGCTACATACAACATGGGGCTCTTCAAGTCGAGAGTATATTCCCACTACAAAGGTCGGCAACACACCCCCAACACCCACAGTGTTGCGGGTAGTCATGGGCGGCGGTGATCATTTACCACCAGGTGACCCGCATGCTCGTTTGCCCCCTATTAATATAAAAAAAAAAAAAAAAAAAAAAAATATGAAGCCGAAACGTTTCGAGAACAATCGAGGTTAATTTTATTTAATTAAACCACAAATATGTTTTTTTTTTTTAGAAGCAACAAAAAATATGTAAGGTACCTAAATACTTAGGTAGGTACACTTATAAATATTCTTACATATGTTAAACACTTAACATATAGGTATTTTATTCAAAAACTAAATCACAATATAAAAGCAATACATATTCAATTTTAAAAAATCTTTCTTTTATCTAAAATTATTTGATTTGTTGCAAGCGCCTGAACAGTTTCCAGAGCAAAGTTGCCGTTGAACATTTTTGCTGCAATGTTGTTAATCTGTCTGATTCACACCGAGACACTTGCTATTCAATATAAAAATAACTCGCGTAAAGAGCCAATTTAGCTCCAAAAATATTCAAAGTAAACAACATCGAGTCTTTGAACACTGTGGGTAGATTATTAGATTAAATATTTATTATTTATCGATCAAAGTCTGCGAAAAGCTGCGTCTGACCCAAAAGTTTTGTAATTCATTAACTTAACAGAATCACTAGTTTGTTTGTTTCTTAGACAATAAATTGATCTTGTAGACATAAGTTGGTTACCTAATTTAATTCTGAGCGAACTTTACTAGGTTTTCTATGAGAACGAGTTACCTAACTTTAGGGACTAAAGATATATGGATGTTAATATAACTTCTTATATTTACGCGATTATTATTACTTGAAATTAAACTCATTTTAACGGGTTTTACGCGTTTATTTTATTATTTGAATTCGAAAAATCGTTTTTTACTTAACTCTATGAAGACGTCAAACATCTCAGTCTACCCGTGACCACGGCATTTGTAAAAATGTCGAAACGTCGGAAAATCAAAAATAATAAAATAAACGCGTAAAACCCGTTAAAATGAGTTTAATTTCAAGTAATATATGGATGTCTTTGCATTTTATACAAGACTACACAGCAGGGGTGTAAACTAATCGCTTATAGTTTGGAAAACACTTTTTTCCTCAGGTCTTAGAATCTATACACGATTTGAACCCGAATATTTGGCAGTGATCTTTCTAACTTGTTCCATACCATTATATACTTTGCCAGAACGCATTCGGAAGAGTTGTGTTATATCGTAGGCTAGACCAGGAAATGACTAGACACTTGTGGCCGACCATTTGACGATAACACTAGGCCGTAAGGTTGATGCATTTTGCTTTTCGATAGTCTGATTACAAACTTTCGTCAATAAATAAATTTCAGCAAATAGTAGGGTAAATATTTTTATTTTTTGCAATAAAACAACCATAGGAGGAGCGCAATGACGAAGGTGTAAGGTTGACGTTGTCACTTCATGCGCGAGCGTGGTGCGCCGGTATCTATTGGAGCGTTAAAAAATAGCGTAAGTTATGGTTTTGCCTTGTAAAAAGTCATAAAATAAGTGTAGGCAAGTACGAGTACTTACATCTTTTAAATTTAAATCAGGCGTACCTATGTGTTATTTGAAAATAGAACACATGCGTTCACTTTACGAACTATACGCGGGCGGTGACCAAATTCGTGTATACGAGGTGTAATAAGACTGCTGCCGAAAACAACAACAGAGCATTGCTGCAGAGTACTCGTTACGTTTTCTAAAAAAAATAAAAAGTGGTTCGATCTTTCATGTGGTCAGTAAAACGTTAATGCAGACACACGGAGCGCAAAATTACACACACACACACAGATTGGCGTTTGAACTAATCACGCTTTTAGCTACTGAAAACAAAATTTTCTTAATGCTTCGAATTGCATGTTGTAAAAGTTCATAGTTAAGTTTCTGAAGACAAGTGGGTCGATCACAGTTCTAAGGCGCAATCTATGTCTTAAATATAGTCAATTACTTAATAACTTCAAGACATAGTAACATTTTATAACAAACGAATCAAACAACAAAATCTTTACTAAAAACAATAATACAACTTCCCTGATATCCAGCTCAAATTTTACGAAAACTCATAACTTAACTTTACACAAAATGCCATAAATAAATCATATTTCTACCGAATTTTATGAACACTAACATTGTTTGGTCTACGCAAGACAACCGCTAGATAGAAGCCCTGCGTCAAACTTATGCAATCTCATTGCATCCAAACTCGACAAATGGGAAATACACAGACTCGCAGCAAACTACCAAACAACGTTTTCACATCGCAATTTGTTTAAAAGAAACACGAAGAATCATATTTTGTAACTACATTTTCTGTTCTCATTGCAATTTAAACTTTGCGTGTCAGTTATAGAGTTGGGTTTGCTGTGAGAAGGAACGTTTGGCAAGAGTGTGTAGAGGAGTGAAGTACGTACACATATATCGGAATGGTTTGCCAAATTTTTTACTCTAATCAATCTAGTAGGTATTTTTCTCTACAATTTATCCTGAAATTGTTTTCCAAAAACGTTATTAATTTCAATTCAATCCCCGTCTCTGAGCAATTAGTGGAGATATTTATATTTTCCTTTTGAAAATTTGAAGCAATAAATTATATTTTAATGAATTACCGGGAATTTTGCTTCCTCAATCTTTATGTAATAAATCAAAGTTGCAAAACTCAACCTCTTTGTAAAGAAATGACTTTATTTCGAGGTCTGGAAACGACATTGTTAGTAATTTTCATACAAATTCAACTTAATTAAAAGTTTTTATATTATGTACTTTTGATAGGTAAGAGAAAGAGTAAGTTAGTGAATTTATAACGCTCGTAATTAATTCACCTATTTAAAATACATTAAAGTTTTAACAAAACTTATTGACTTGGTTAATTAGTTCAACTTAGTAGTAGGTAATAAGTTCAACTTTTTGACAAATACAACGCTTTTCAAGTAATTGAAATTAGTTTAAATTAATGAAAATCAAAGTCGCTATTTCTATCTGTTTGAAGGCTTGTAAATTATCTGCTTACTCTTTCATTATCACACAATGTATTATGATATGGTTTTCACCACTATTCAAATACTGTTTCTAATTTAACACCCTTAAATTCAGCAATCAATCTTTTAAGCAAATTAAATATCTCCAACTGTTAAGTGAATAAGAATAAGTGAAGCTTATTCGTTTATTATTTATTATAAGACAAATTATTTTTTAAGTTTCATTTAAACTATTCATATTTTACTACGTGACTGCGACTCAAGCGCATTGCGATTTCCAGCTAAACAAATAGTTGTGGTCCGAGGCTGGAATTCATAAATCCAAGATACGCAGAGTGGCTTTACTTTAAACATATGCAAGATAGTCCAGCTGTGACGTCATTCTAGAACCATCTGCAGAATGGAGAACATTCTAGTAGCTTCTAGAAACTGTTGGAAGAATTTAGTTAGGGACTGAGACCCGTAACGAAATACCGTTAATCTGTACAAATATTTTTAAGTGCGTCTGTACCGATTTTAAAAATCTTTTGCGGGTAAAAGCTGTGTTTAAGTGAAACCTTCGCTTTTTAGCCTAATTTTATTTAAAGACGATTATGATTTCTTCTTCATTGTACTTAGTAATGTTTAGTAGATAGTTTCATATTTGATTAGCAAGGAGTAAATAAAAAGGAGGCCCATAAATTAAAATGTCAAACGGTAACATGTTTTAGGCGTATTGAAATATCAATCAATACGCCTTTTTCTTCAATATCTCCATAGCCATACAATATGAAATATTTACAACCGCCCTTTAACAAAAGCTCCATGAATTTCTTGTTAAAATCCGACCGGCGAAATAAATTTCACAAAAACCAGTGCTACAACATAACGAATAAAACACTATCGGCTATGTGTGCAGGTGTGGACATAACATTTATTTGAACCGATCGAGCCACCGTCGCGCGGAAAACTATAAATTCAGGAACGCTATCTCGAGCTGTACGTTTATTTTGTCTTCTCGAGATTTGTGTGCCTCACTGTACGTCCGCGGAATTACATTAGAAATAGGAATGCGCGGTGGAAACGAAATCGCAGACTTGCTGCGTCGACAGAAACATACTGCGGTAAAGCGTATACTTAAAACTTATCGGCGATTCGAAAAAAGAATACTGGCTAGCGACAAAAAAGTAAACATTTTCACCGCGAAGGTCGGCTAAAAAGTTGATCCAAAAACCGAACACTGGCAGCCGATAAAAAAGGAATTAGCGCGCCGTAAAATCAGGCCACTAATTTCAAGCAAAAAGGTTCGTTTATAAACTTATTCAATCTATAAATTCGGACGACAAAAACTCCCCAAAACCAGCGAAGTCTCGAATGTTCTAGAAAAATAAAATTTGCCAGAGAAACTCCTGAAGCCGTCGGATTAAATTAAAACAACAAAATGAAATTTAAAAATTCTAGTTCCAAACTTGGGAACAAGATGATGAATAGCGCGCACTTTTATTTTAACTTTTTGTTTGCAGCATTCTTTTATATGGAATTCAGCTTTATCTGTAGGTAGTCTAGAAGACTGGTTCTTATTTTATTTAGTGCATTTAAGAATCAGAGCGTTCCTTAATAATACTTGTTTTAGTTTTCAACAGCTTACGTGTTTGTTTCTGTAAGCATGAAATCGACGGATGAAAATTATTGCAATTTTCATTAAGTCCAATCTGTAATTATTACGAAAAGAAATGCTTCTTTACGAACACCCGTAAATTTGTATCTAAATTGCAAAAAGCTAAAAAAACACTACAGTCCCCTTCATCAAGAACTCCACTGCACCGTATCAGGTTGCAATATTTGTGGTGACAACCAAACCACATCTACCACCAAATCAAATTCGCAAAATCGAAGTCCAATTTGATACGACGAAAAAACCCTACCAAAGGGTCCGTAGACCTTTCGCCGCAAAAAATGTTATTAACTCCGCGCGGTCATAAGTTTCGGATTAAAAAGGGGTGAAAGGGTGGTCGGGGGGAGAGGTAGGGTGCCTATTGTGATCGACGCGTGTATGTGTGTGTTTGATAGGATATCGGCATGGAGTATAAGCAATGGAGAGAGCGTCTCGGCTGTTATGAATAAGCTATTAGTGTCCCTACCGCGGCTGTCCGTTGTCCCACTCACTGTTACATACTAACCACACGCACATTTTAGCCAAAACAAAAGCTCAATAGCGGCAACTACTTTCATAAATTGTCACCACTCCCTTTACCAATATCTAAATATACTTATTTACTAATTTAAGAATAAAACACGTCATTAATACTTACTCTCCATTTTAAAAACTCCATTGCTATCACCATCGCGATACCGAGAAATGTATTGTACGCGAATAAATGGATTGAAATGGCCGTTTTCCTTGGTTACATTCAATTGAGAATCTTTGTAAGGATTAGGGGTTGAGCACGTGTGTTGTAAGAAAAGATTTGCGTGCGGGGAATTATTTTTTTGTGTTCTTAGGACTACCTACATGGCGTAAGCGGGTAAATGAGGAGTGAATAAGCTATGCTACGAACGACTAGTTGTCGTTACGTGCTACGAGCTACGAGCTGTAGGTATCGTTAACATGAGCTTTAGATATTTTGTGGAAATTACATGTTCTTTAGTTTTATTATGTGAAAAACCGATTTTCAATTATAAAAAAGGTTTTAAAATATGTCAGTACTTAATTATTTTGTTGTTAGCTATATTATTGCAAAGTATGTACTTAGGTTCTATTATGACTATGATTATCTACAATAATTAATGCAAAATTTAGGAAACACTTGAAAATAGCTGAAGTATATAGACTAAAAAGGAGATAATACCTTACCACCCGCTTGTTTTGAAAACCTAACTCCAGAGTCCAAATCACACTCAACAAGTTTACCATATCATTCTTCTGCTCTCATCATAAACAAACGACACATAAAACATTCCTACCCTCAATATATCCGTATCACTCAGCATTTCATACAGCATAAAGCTTTATTTCATATAGTAGATACGACATACAGGCAAGGTACCATCTCCTTAAGCTTTTCAGCGGCAACCGCGCCGCGCCTCAAATCTGCGCTGAATTTTTCAGTAAACAGACTACAACGTCAAAGCGGGGATTCCGAGCAATGGCGGGAAATGCGGTGGCACTGTAACATATAAATTTGTAATAGTCTGAATGTAATACGTCTGAGTTTCACGGATTATGATGTTACCGGCGGATTTGCAAACTGTTTGTGCCGGGTCTTAGCATTCGTAAGGTTAGATTGATAAGCTGTTGAGAATAATTTTAGTTTATGATTGATATTGTGTGTGGAAGTGTATCTGTTTTCATAAAATGTTATGTTTTACGAGTGGTAGAGTCTAGCTGTAGGCTCTGTCTGCAGCGATTACTGGGCTGACTCGACCGGTGAAATACCACCGTCGCACAGAAAACCATAGTGAAGTAGGGACGATGTTCCTGCGTTTTGTTCGGTGAGTGCGGTATCCGAGTCAAAGGCTCAGCAACACACCCCCAACACCCACAGTGTTGCGGGTAGTCATGAGCGGTGGTGATCACTTACCATCAGGTGACCCGCATGCTCGTTTGCTCCCTATAACATAAAAAAAAATACATTTCAATTTCGACTTTATGCCTTTGTAGCAATTCATATTTTGGTACTTGCACGTTGAACCAAAAAAAGAAGATGCAAAATAGGAGATATTTTTCATAGTTTTATGAATTGAAATTCACATAGGTACAGCCAGCAAAACTTTTGATATTATCCAACTTATACTTTTTAGTTTTAATTTGAACTCTGCATTTTTAAATTTATAATCCTTTGGATAAATTTGTTTCCTTCTTTAAACTTAATATATACCTGAGTAAACAGTACTATATTAAAAATGACCTACAATTCGTTTTTGTATAACATCTAAAACTTTTATTCTGCTTTTAATTAAACTTATTCACGATATATTTCTAAATACGAAAGAAACTGCTAGCGTATATTTTTTATAACAAAATGAGCCCTGTCTTTATAACATAAATATAACTAAGTATATAGGTATTGCAGTAATCCATCTGAATACAGTTTCAAATATTTGCTCGCTGTTAACACGACGGGAGATTTCTCTTCAAATAACTTCATTTATTCATAAGACATAAACTTGAATCCGAGTTACTGCACGAAGTTTCGGAATAAATCATAGAAACATTCGCTCGAGTTTTAAATAAAATAGGTACTCATTGGTGACTCTGATAAATTATAAACTGACGTGTTGTTGACTGGAGCGTTCAAAAACATGTACTTAAAACTTTTCCTTACAGTTATTGGCCACTATTTATACGGAAACGCGTAGGAAAGTGTCCAGTAACTGTAGGTAATATAAATAATTTTCAAGTCTGGCTGAAGGTAGTAATTTTTTAAGTTTTTGCAGTTTGAAGTTTTAAAATTAGGTAAATGTCAAATTATATGCATGTCTCTGTACATACTAAATATTCTCTTCAACAATTGGTTTGTGCTTCTAAAAGCAAGTTAGATTTATCTTAAACGTATACCTTGATGTTCAAAGGTTGTAAGTTCGTTAACTAACATTGTATAACTTGTCAGCTGACAGTTGAGGAGCTGGCGAACAGAACCGGATTAGTCCACGAAAATAAATTTTACACGGTAGCTAAAAAACAAAGTTCAGTATATGAAGGTGACTAATAGCATTACATTGCATTAGGATATGTCGGTGGATTAGTTCTATTGTTGCATGAGGTACCTATTTTTTATTTACTTCTATATTCTGGAAGTTATTCAAGAAATAAAAATGGACTAAACCGGTTTTGTTTGAAAAAGGTGGACTTATCCGGTTGTGACTGCAAACGTGTGACAAGTCCGGTTTTGTTAGTATTGGACAATTCCGGTTTTGATTGAAAATGTGTTGAAGAAATGAATACATTACAGGACAAATCCGCTTTAGAATGAAAATATATATATTTTTTAAAATCTTTGTGTTGGATATCGGACTAGTCCGGTTTTGTATGAAAATTTACTTTTTAAAGCCTTTTTTGCCTACTTCTAGCCGGTTTTGATTGCAATGTATTACAGGGATCGACGAAACTAGGTCAAGACATCACAATTCGAAAAAAAAACATTTTTTGAATAGTAGTGGACAAGTCCGGTTTTGTTCGCCAGCTCCTCAGTTATAAGTACCTGCTTATGCAGGGTGTTAAAGTCAATCATAGTCAAAGGGCAATGGTATATAAGGAGGCTCATTTAGAATCAATTTGAACTTAGTTACCTTAATACAAATATCGTTGATAATATAGATATTCGAGAAGTTTAAATTTAGGTGTATAATGTTAAAAATAAAGATAATTACATAAAAAAATATCTAATTAATAATTTCTTTGTTAATTAACTAGTGGCCGGCCGCGACTACGTTCGCGGGGAAGTCGGTTTCCCGTGGGAATGAGAAGTTGTCCCGCGGTAAAAAGTACCCTATGTGTTATTCTAATGTATAACCTATATTACTGTAAAGTTTCATCCTAATCCATCCGGTAGTTTTTACGTGAAAGAGTAACAAACATCCATCTATACACCCATACTTACAAACTTTCACGTTTATAAAATTAGTAGGGAGTTTCCCTTTGCACGCTTTTTTCCCCGTCCATCTATCAACTCATCTCTTTTTATATCTTATTCGATACGTACAATACGGGCAACGGGCAAATTATTATAAATTCGTTTGAAATCCCTTTGCCTTATAAATAGCGTTGCACTAAAACACCCTGTATTTATTAAAATTTTCCTCTACAGTGACATAGCGATATTTTAATTTTCAATCTACGTAATCCGCTTGTTAGAATTGATATTTTCCATTAATTTGAAATTTTAGAGAGATATTGTTTTTGACGAAATTGATTGAAATCCACGGGTTAGCTGTTATTTGAGGATTTCTTTCATTTAATGGCATGAATTACTTTACTATATTTTTATTGAAATAACTAAAGCATAGATTCAATTATTTGAAAATACTATTAAATATTTAATTAAAATATTAAATTGTTAATCATTGTCTGCTAGTCTAACAATATTTTTTTTAAGTAAGTATTCAATCTTAGCTCACAGCCTATGATTTTGGGGTGGTTACAAAGTTTTTGGTAAGTAGAGTAGAAACAAAAAGGGTGTAGTTAACCCAGCCGAATTATCTAGCGTAACCAAACGCAATACAAATGACTGTTACCAAAATCTTTACACAAAAACATGCGCGCGAGTATTTTATAAACTGCATGGTGGATAGAGATGGGTAATCACCCGGGTAAAAACCCAGCCTTGGGTTAAAACCCAGTTATCACCCATTACAATCCACCCAAACCACCCGTTGGTCGGGTGATATGGTTATTAAAATGTCTAATGTATTTTAATTACATTAGTGATAAACGTAGTTAGTTACCTACTTATATTGATATGAATATGATTAAACAATGCATTAATTATTTTAAAACCTTTGTCAGATGCAATCTTTAAGTTAGAGTCAAACGAACAAAACATCCAAAGTTCTTTATTACGCTCAAAAATATTAAATCTTCACTACAATTTTTACTGCCAGAAGTCACAATGATAAATGACGACACAAAAGATAAAATTCTTTTTAACGTTGATGAAAGAGTCAACATGTGCTTAAAGCTTATACATTTCGCGGCTTTTATTTTGGATCCATCATCTGAAGGAGTCGAATTAGAACAAAACCAAGAATTAGATGCCGTGGAGTAATGGGGCGATATGTTGGTGTTAATGTTGTGCCAGACTTTTCGTATAGAGCTCGCAATCATTATTGGAGCCGAAGGTTTTTATGGGAAAATCTGAATGAAATAAGCGCAGTTAGTTGGTGGAGTGTCATTTGCACTTCCACTTCTTTGAGCAAGGTTGCGGTTCGGATTTCAACAGAACCGTGCACTTCTGCTGCAGCAGAGCGATCACAGTAATATCCACAGCAAAAAAGAATCAGACTCACTACTGACAGAGCAGCCAAAATTACTTTTATTTCTTATAATTGGACTTTGCTGCACAATCACCAGATGGATTTCCTAGTGGATGATTGTTACTGTGCCTTGGAAGAAGCTCTTATATTCTCCCCTCCGAAATAGATGTATAAAAGAAGATAGGTAATTGTGACATGAATTGAGAAAGGTATGCTTAGATGGTTTGGTCATTTAGAAAGGACGGATGAAAGAAGGAATAGGAAAGAGATACACCAAGCGAGAATGCATGGTAACGTCGGTGCGGGACGTCCTAGATGAACGTTTACCGACCAAATTGGCGATATATTAAAAAAGGGCCAAATCAAAGTACCCGTAATCGACGAGCATGTATGAAGAGATTGATGTGTGTGAAAGAAGCGCAAGAAGTATGTCTGGACCGAAGTATATGGCGATCCATAGTCTCTGCCTACCCCAATGGAAGACAGGCGTGACGATATGCATGTATGTTATGTATGTAAATAAACAGATTTTCAGACAGTCGCTTGTTGATCGTTATTTTTTTGAGGTTTCCAGTATTTTTTTATTGACTTTGGTTATTTAGGATTAGCTATAAATGGTTTTCAGCTACGGAAATGGCCTTTTAATACCCTTATCAACTTGTACCTACACAAAAGTTGTACAAGTTGATAAGTAATTATACTTTTCAACTTGTACAACTTTTGTACTAGCGAGCCGCCCACGCTTCGCAATGCTGTAATTTTGCCGACTTGCTCGCGAACCCTTGCAATTTTGCTAATTTAAAAAAACTTTTTCTGAACGTTCTTTATTTGCAAGTTTAAATGAAATAAATAAACTTAAGATGGCGAAAACCGCATTAAAATCCGTTAAGGAGGAGTTAGCGAATAAACATAGACAGAATTAGCGACTTAGATTTATACTATGTACCTAATAATGATCATGATAAAGAAAAAAATGAAAAGCTGTGAAAAACTATTTAATTACTTATTGATTTTCTTGTAAAAATAACCTTTAAGCCGATAAGCTATTTTCACCCATCAATTTGGGTGATAATGGGTTAAAACCGGGTAATAACCCAAATCACCAGGTTTTAACCCGGGTGGATTGAATGGGTTTTAACCCTCTACCCATCTCTAATGGTGGATGCGTCGAGCGAGCGACGTCGAAAAGCAATCAGCGAGCGCGGAATGATCGCGCGCTGCCAGCCGGAACAAAAGCGAATCACTTTGATCTGCGTACGCGGCGACCATGATGCAGGGTTTGGTAAGGAAAGTTTGGGGGGGGAACTTGAGGTTTTGGGAGGGTAGGTATAGTTATAGAGTATTTGGTGGGAGTTTTTGGGTATTTATTTAATTATTTATGTTTATTTGGGGGGCTTACAGCTGCTTACATCTAAACAATAATAGTGACGTGTTTTATGGTTAAGTGACAAGGAAGTAAGAAACTAAAATGAAGGTTCTGGGTTCAATATCCACTGGAGTGTAGGTGCCATAAGTATGGTACTTTCATGCGATGGTAAGGAAACCCATAATGTTGGAAGATCCATTGTGATAGCTGAAACGCCACACTGAGCCAGCCTAGTGGATTATGGCTCAGCGCAATAAACATTATCTTCCGACAACATATGTTTGAGGTAAGATTTTACTCTATAATTATAAAAAATATGGACCATACAATAAATAATTGAGAAAAGTTATTATTTGAATCTATTACAAACAATTGTTACCCTATCCTACTGATGGAACATAGAGGCGCTTGCAGATAGCTTCAAACAATGAAATGAAAGCGATATTTTCATAGCAGCGTATAGATCATGCACGGGCCGGCTCCACCAATATCTCTTCAATACCGACTTTACCTATTACCAAAGTCGAACGTTTTCCAATGAAATGAAAGAAACGATTTTTTTTTAGATTACATAGGTTTAGCTGAAAGAAAGAAAGTAGCTTGTAGAGGAAAATTTGCGGTGAAAAAATTGTAGGTATTATTTTGTTATTATAATTTTTATTTATGTAAGTAAAGGTAACAAACAGTAAACAGTAAAAAAATAGAATTAGTAAAATTTTGTCACTAATACTTCTTTGGATAAAGAAGTTTAGCAACTTTTTTTAAGGCTAGAAAGTAGCTCAAACAAGCTGGTTTACGTAGAAATACCATAGCTGAACTAAACATTTTTAAAACTTAGTTAAAGCTTATGTTTTATTTGCTTTGAAAGGGGTCAACGTTATTTATTTTTCTTGATTTAAACGAACTAATTATTTACTTTAATTTAAAATGTACAAATATGAAACGAAAAGAAGTTGGAATAAGTCTCAAAGCTGCTTTACATTTAAAACCTACTGAAATTACCTTAATTTAACATTCCGTTAAGCTGTGGCACATCTTTCATAATATCATGTTTAAAACCTGAATATACTTAACTTTTTAAGAAAATATATTAAAAAGGAAGAAAAATTAAATCGCTTACTCCCGATAAAAAGTACTACATATGCTATTCCAGGTTCTCCGTCCTGTAGTTACTCACGCATATATTACAAAATTACGCTTTTATAGTATTACTAGATGCCGCCCGCGACTCCGTTCGCATGAAAGTCGGTTTCCCGTGGGAATGTGAAGTTTTCCCGCGGTAAAAAGTACCCTATATGTTATTCTGATGTATAACCTATATTACTGTAAAGTTTCATCCAAATCCATCCAGTAGTTTTTACGTGAAAGAGTAACAAACATCCATCCATACATCTATACATACTAACAAACTTTCACGTTTAAAATATTAGTGGCCGCCCGCGGCTCCGTTCGCGTAAAAGTCGGTTTCTCGTGGGAATGAGAAGTTTTCCCGGAGTAAAAAGTACCCTATGTGTTATTCTGATGTATCACCTGTATTACTGGAGAGTTTCATCAAAATCCGTCCATTAGTTTTTACGTGAAAGAGTAACAAACATCCATCCATACATCCTCACAAACTTTCACGTTTATAATATTAGTAGGATTAGTTAGTTTTGATTACACATTCAAAAAGAGTCCTTGTGCGTTTGGCCTCGCGGTGCTTTCAGGACCGGGGCGAACTGACGAAACACCCGGAAAACGGGAAAACAACTTGATAGCCCTCTTAATTATATAACTAGGAACACAGGTAACATTATCTCAGTTCAAATCCAGTAATCTTCATATATGCCACAGTATTACCACCGGACAAGCAATGGCAATGGCACGAACATTTGTACAAGCTACAAATACAATTCGCCCTCGCTTACTTTAGCTTTATGTGAAACATTTCTAGACTGCGTTTGAAAGGTTTATTTAAGGAGTATAATCGTTTATTTCGTCTATGGTTTTAGGCTGGTTCTGAAAAGTGTTTTAAAGTAAACTCATAACTAGATTTTTGATTAAATTATTGCATTTCAAAAAAATTATAAACTTAAGTAATTTAGTATCTGATTATATAATTAGAAAGCTTGATAAAGTTTGTTTAAATAAATAATAGCTTAAAGGTTCTTTCGTTACTTCATATTTATAAAACTAATTTAACCATATCAAATAACCTCGGAAATCTATACCAAATATAATGTCCTTGAATCACTCAAAATTCGCGACAACCCCAAACATTCGTATATTTAGAATAAGCATTTCAGCATACAATACACATCGCACAGAATAAACAGACCTCCGTAATACCAAACAAACGGTTGTATGAAGAAAGAAATCTTGTGAACACACACCATGGCAAATACTCGGCAAATGTGAACGGCAAATATTGGCTGGGGGTTTCCAGGTGGGTAAGTTGTGTTTTGTCTTTTAATTTGAATAGTATAAAGTTTAAATTTGCGTGTGTTTGTATGTTTCTATCAAGCAAGGAATTATCATATATCATCATATTCTGGCAAGGAAATGTTCTAAGTTCCTCTCGACGTGTGGGTTTCGGACTAAACTTTTTAAACTGAAGTGCGTTTTTAAAAGCTGGTTATACAGGGTTATTTCTAATTAGCGCATGACCTCTTGTAGGCAGCTTTTCTACATCAATCCCAACAACATTTAACCAACGAATAATTAAAATTAATATAAAAAAAAAAAAGTTTTTCCATACAAATTTATTAGATGCTCTAAACGGTACAATACTCTACGCGCACGCAACTGGCGTGGCAGGCGCGCGGGCGACGGAGGGTGGGCGACCGGTTTAGGAACTTCTTACAAAAAACAGAGTTATAAATAACAGAGCGCACAAATTTGTTTTTGTTTTTTTGTTTTTGTGTTAATTATCAAGTTTTGCAAAAAGTCGTAGAACAAATGTTATTGGGATTGATGTAAGGAAGCCGCCTGCAAGACGTGATGCACTAATTACAAATAACCCTGTATATCCTACGTGTCTTTAAATAGTCTTTTCTCTGCTTTTCTACTGAAGTAAAATCTTTTATATCGGTTTAGTAATGCAAGAGATTTTCTATTACATCTAAACTCACCAGTTATAGTATAATACCATCCATTTTACATACCTTCAAAGTGAAGAATTCAATATTAATTCCTGTACAAAAAAATATTCCCACACAGCAATATTATAATTTTCAGAAGCCGTATCAACAAACCATGCATTGTTAACTTCCCCAAAAGCCTTTCCTTCAAAATTCGCATTTCTTTTGTCGCTAAATATCAGTCAATTTTAAACGCAGCCTCCCTCTCAGTTATTAAGTGAAGAGTGTGCGCTTGGCTGGTCAAAGGATAGCGTATAACTCCGCAAGTATGAGTAGGTTACATCCAATATGCTTACAACGAACCGGATTAGATTAGCTCAAGATACAGAAGCCAAGACATACTCAAGATGGGTAAATTACTGCATTGTGTTGGATGCACTTACAGGTTACTCAGGACGTCTATAGGGAGCGCTGGATAGACTGATCTAGGATGTTTTTGGGGTAAACTGTGATATGGCAATATACTCTGGTTATATAGTCTGCTTGTCATTCTATTCATCTATACCTATTTACATATTTGTTATTTAATGTTTTAGATGTAATTGAGTTTAAAAGTATGGATTGTTTTTACTGCAATATTCTTTGACGGGAAACCATACCTTGGTTTATATTGTGTTTATGTATGATTTTAAAGACTGGGAACCTATCATGTTGTCTACAAATGTTATAATATTTGCGGAAGAAAAAAAACAGCAACTACTTACTAAATATGTTGTAGGCTACTAGAATTAATGCGAAATAGAGGGTGTACCTATGTTTCTGTTCCTCCTTCTGATTGTATGTTTATTGCAGTTAAAGTCGATTAAGCTTTGCATTAGTTATCATAAGACTTCATCTTATCAATATATCAAGGAATTATATTTCCAACAATCGCTTTCTTTATTAGTGCTTGTGTAATTTAATCATACTTATACGCGTTCTTAGTTTCTTAAAAAAATATTTCCGAATTCGCTTTTTTAAATAGATCAAATTTTTTTTTATCTGTATATCGACAGGGTGCGCCTTCTTTTCAGATATTATTGATGTAACTAGTGGCCCACCGCGACTCCGTTCGCGTGGAAATCGGTTTCCCGTGGAAATGAAAAGTTTTCCCGCGGTAAAAAGTACCCTATGTGTTATTCTGATGTACAACCTATATTACTGTAAAGTTTCATCAAAATCCGTCTAGTAGTTTTTACGTGAAAGAGTAACAAACATCCATACATCCATACTCACAAACTTTCACGTTTATAATATTAGTAGGATTAATGACAGAAACCACAGTTCTACCCTTGATAATCCCTTGAGAGTCTTGGCTGAACTACTGTCCTGATCTCTTCCCGTGCCTCTAAGCAGACGGAGCACCTCTCAACCTACTACAGATGGACCTGTAATGATGGTATTTACTTGTTAGTTCAACTGTCCGGAAACTGGGAGCGTTTCCTTCAAACAGCATTTTATGGTACTAGATAAGGAAATAAATATCAAATATAAAAAAAGAAAATATGTAGGTATAAAGGTTTGGAACAGAATTCAGAACTGTTTACGACCTAAATACTTGATCTTTTAAGCTCTTTTTTCCTTTATGATCCTGTTACTGGTTTTAAATAACCACAAACACTATCCCTCTCTTTGACCTTTCAACAAAGAATCAACCCGCAATAAGCGCCAAGAACAAACTACTCAAACCTACTAAAAGATTTACGAGATAATCTGCAAACAGACAATTAAACGTAAAGAAGCCGGCGACGTACTACGGCGGCGTAGCAACACGTCGCGGCGCGGCGTAATACGCTAGATAACAGTTACGTGGGCAATTTACCAAGGCGGGGTTGGTAGGTTCTACTTGGAGCTAGGGTTGTTGATGGAAAGTAATAAAATACACAAAGAATGTAGGTACGTATATAAAGATTTATTAATTGAAAATATGTGAATTAAAATGAATTGTAAGAACTGTGTTGACACATAAAAAAAACGGTTCGAATCGGATTTATTTTTATATCTACCAATACGGTGGTTACGGTAGGTCTAATAACACTTCTACA
Organism: Emmelina monodactyla; assembly: GCA_916618145.1. Lineage (NCBI taxonomy): Eukaryota > Metazoa > Arthropoda > Insecta > Lepidoptera > Pterophoridae > Emmelina > Emmelina monodactyla. The sequence continues at coordinate 9,502,614 of OU745314.1, read as the reverse complement.
AAGAGTAGGAAACTCATTATTGACGTCAGCGCGATTTGTTTAATTATTCTATCGTAAATTACCAACCGCAAAACTTTCAGTCAATCCGAATATTTATAATATCGTAAATTTCGGCGCCTGCAACACAAACGCCCATCCATGTTAATCAATTTATGATTCCGTTTTCAAATGCTGGTTCAAGCAAATTTCAGTTTACACTTTTCGAAGTTATTTTGAAACAAAAGTTAGCAACAACACTGAAGAAGGTAATTGGAATCAAAGTTGATTAGTCCAATTAATGTGAAACACCAAATAATTGGTTATATTATAATTAAATAATGTTTTAGGGTGTTTTGCGAGAGGTTGCCAAGGTCTTGCAATTAATAATGTCGATGTGATAAAATTGTTATTAAATAATATCAATAAAATACCTCTTATTTATTTTATGTATATTTTATATTAAACTTTCAAAATTACGTAATTGTGACACCAGACTCTTATATATATAAACTTATCACAAAACAAAGAAAAAGAAAAAAAAGAAGAAAAGAAAAAAATATATATCTTTCACTACTATTTTTTTCTCAGATTATGTGATACCGAAAGTAAGATAAGATAAAGTGATACCGAAAGATACCTAAAATTTTTCCTTGCTTTAAAAACCTATAGTTTTCCTTACCCAGCCCCAAATAGAACGTTCCTTCCTATAGAGCAGGTCTCTCATGATAAGGTGTAACACATAAGTCAGCTTGCCGTACTCAGCTGGTCGGCTATGCCTGTTTATTTCCTTTATTGGGTCACATACATGACACCAGACGTAATAATCGCAAGATTTGCGTTTTTAAAGGCAAGGAATTAAGAAGTAAATTTCTATAGCTATTTCTATTGACCGTTTTAAGATTGTTCAATTTTGACCATATTTGGGTAGATCATATAGGTAGATATAAAACAAAAGTAATCGGTAACTGGACATCCCTAGCATTCCATGGACATAACTGGTTGGCGTCAATGCCGGTGGGCGCGGAATCGGATTGAATCTAATGGCGGCTACATGTTGTATTTTCTACTAATTCATATTTTATTAAAGAGATGTTTAATCTAAAGGCCAATAAATATTGTTCCTTTATAGTAGTTAGGTAGTTGCGAACTTGTAACCAAGTATAGTCAGGGTTAAACGCTTGTTAACCCTATGATTATAGAAAGTGGGGTAATTAAGTGTAGTACGCGGTGCGAGGTTTTAACAATAGTGTGTCTTAATACTGAATCAATGCAAAACATTATAGGAATTTAATTAACTGTAGGCACGGCCTTTTTTCGTATTTAAGATGAAGAACAAAGTTTGCTGTGAGCTTTTACACAAAATGATCACGAACGTATATTAATTGTTTCCAGGAAAAGTATAAAAATGAAAACTATGAATAGCGCGGTTACTCCGTACACAATTGGCTTATTCTTATGAAACGTGACTTGATAAAATTGAGAAAAAAGACAAAAATGTATAGCAAACCCCAATAAGAGAGATTCCTGCAGGCAATGGAAACCAAAGTGTTTTTGTTATTAATTAAATGAAGTTCAGTTATTTCGAAGTCTTAGTTTTGGTTGTAAAACAATGATTTACTTAAAACTATAATTCTATTGGAAAAAAAAATCATAAAAAAATGACAGATAATTTTTGCAATAGAAACCGAAGCTTGTTTTTCAATATTATATTTTGTCAATATTTTGTTAATTCGTAATCCCACTTAATTTCAAAATCTTTAAATAGTCTTAACCCTAATCCGTCATATTTTAATATATAAGATACATCGATGTTGTATCATCATTTCCCCATCACAGTGAAGTGCCTGTCCTTCCAAGATGGCCGATATCAGAATGCGTTGTTTAGTGCGCACTAAACTTGTAACTCAGTACACTGCAACTAAGTTAACTTTATACACGACTAGCTTTCCATTCTTCGGTTTCACCCGCAGCAGAATTGCTTTTCCCGTGTGAATTTCGAATTCCGAAAAGAGTGCTGGGAGTTTTTTTCCGTCGGCTTTTTTCTCTCGGTCTACGGTTAGGTAAAGTCGAAGTTTGTAACATTGACGTTCATTAAGTATATGTTACATTTCTATGATGAATAAAAGAATTTTGCTTTTTGTTTTATTTCTAAAAATCTTTGCTTACTGCTCACTCACATCGTAAAAGGAACTCCTGTACCAAATTTCGTGGCCCTAACTTTAATAGTTTACGCTCGGTGACGATGTATCAGTCAGTCAGTCGAGTCTTGTTATTTTTTAACTATAGTTTTCAACCCATACCCCTTATAGTGTGGACGTCTGTACACCGTCTTCAAGTTAACTGAAGATATAAAAGTTAAATATTCAGTTACAAAGTCGAAATATAAAATGGTAGGTTATTGACGAAAGGCTTTTTGTATTTAAAACCAGGCTTTGTTGTAAGGTTTTGATGGATTAAATAAAACTGATATTAACAAAATAAGGGGCTTTTATAACTCAGTTGACTGTCGTTTTAACGAATTGTTCCGCGTTTATTTGTAAGCTATTTTGGTGATACCTAGATCTCTGATAATAATAATTCTAATATTTAAGTCTTCTACGAAACGTACCTTGAGTTACGAAGATATCTTAATCTTCAGGCATTTCGTGGATTAACGCGGACTGCTTAGAAATTTTATTCCTAGAATTAGGAAAGGGGTCACAAGCTTAATTCGTTGGTTCCGCGAAGATCGCTTTTCCACCGGCCAATTTAATTCTACTCGATGGAAAGTGGTTACTAAGGTTTATTAGGAGCATGGTCGATTCCAGAGACTTTAGATGCTGGGCATTTTGTATAAATAACTTGGCCAAAGTTTCTTATACAATTGACACTATTATGATAATTATACTATACTAGGCATACAATTGCTACATACTGAGGCGCAGTCAACTGTTTAGCGGTATATATAAGCAGGACGGTGGTACCATCGCATATATGGTCTTTGCACAAAGCTCAACTTCTCTACCAACAAATTTGTCAGAAATTAACAATACGTTAATGTAGCTTTCTAATCTATTAATCGCTTTAAAGCAGCCGTTTTAATGTGAACTAACAAATTCATTAGGCGAGTAAGCTGTTTGATTTATAGCCTTGATATACTAAATGATTAGGAGTTGTTATCAGCTAGCATTAACTGACTAGCTAGACTAGTTCCCCACGATCCTGATAACGAGGCATAGATTAGGGATAGATCTTTACGTTGTCTGACTAGATGGAGCACTACTTGTAAACAACAGTGTTCGGAAAATACAGTGCTATTTGATATGCTTTGGGCGAGATCAAGCCATGATTCGTGAGACTATTCGTAGAAAGAAGAAGATTCCTAGAGAGAGATATATAATACAATAACGACATATTACATCTTTTCTAAAACTGTTATTAAACTAGAAATATTTTGAAAACATTGGCCACTGTTGCTTTCATATTATTTTTTTACACCAGAGCTGTTCAAAGTTCCACATCAAAAATATTTCTTTAGAAATTTTACACAAATCAAAAGTTTAACATTATTTTTTGAGAAAAATACTTTAGTTAGCTATTTTATTTGGTAGTTATTCACTGATGCGGTTAATATTAATTATTTTAGCCCAGAAATAATGATGGTATTAAGTGATTTGACCTCGTTACGAGTAAAAATATGAACACAGTCAAAAAAATATGAAGTTTTTCTTTAAAGCGCCATATTTCTAGCAGTGTAAGGTTATACTTTTTAACAATAATTTTTTAGGCTTGCCTTTAGTTCTAATATAAGCCCTTCAGAGGTTATCCATTGTTTCCTGGACACCCGGTATATGCAACTAGGTTCTTCTCTAGTCTATTGTGTAGTACCAAGCGCTTACAGCACTTACTTTTTATAAATGGCGTGTTTGCCTAAAGATTTCACCAAAAGGGAATATGTTAATTACCATCTGACTTGGCTCAGGCGATCTCGAGTATGTCGTCTCTTCGAGCAATCTGCTCCATCTAGTCAGAGCCCTCTATAACCTATTCTTGATCTATGGCGCGCTGCGGTACTCAGGAAGTATCTAGAATACTTAAGTCTTCTTTAGGGTATTTAATTAGCATATTATACTGCACTTATTTGTAATTCTGACTTTTAAAACGAAGACTTTATTAAAACCTAAAACAGAATATTTATACATATAAGAATTATTTACAAAAGTTAGTTAATCAGTATTCTAAGGTAGTTTATGTTGCCTGATTTGAGTCAGGATTTGACCCATAAGAATACATTTTATACTTCTACATTTTGTTGCAACATTGTTGTCTCCTAAACGATCGTGCTATAAAATATCCCACAGCCAAGGACTAAACTTTTGGATATCATACATACTACTACAAACTACTTAAATATTGAACACAAAATAAAAATATATAAATACTCATGATCAACTCTTGGTTCTTTTAAAAGTTTTTTTTTCTATAATTTATTTATAAAATAAAAAAACATCAAGTCCGACCTTCATACTTATTACCCCAACCCTAACCATCTTCCTAACAAATATTAGGCACGTGCAAGAGCCTCGTCCTTACCCCAATGTTAAATTAGAAAAATCTGTGCTCGTTTCTTTAAGCCCGACTTAGGCCTATAACTGAGGCATAAAGAGTCGTGAGAATCGTCGCTGTAACGCCGCGACGGGCCCGTGATAGGCCCGTGCTAACTGGGTAGGGCAGGGCAAGTGTGGCGAATGTATATGAATTCGAATTTTGAATTTATTTTTGGCTATTTGTGTTTTAGTGTATACTTGAAGGGTTAAGCTTGATTTGGAGTATGGTTCAACTTCGCAATAAAATGTAGGACTATATATTATACGTTATATTTGGAATTAAGATTTTTACAGCACTCACACTTTTCTCCTTTTAAATTCTATTCTAATATTTAATGTCCTTCTTATTCAATAACATTCTTATCCGCCGATTCACATACTGCTACTTATATCCCTGTAGTGTCCCATCCCTAGTATTGATGCCGGCAGATCGGTGCGTCGATGTCATGTATTATTCATAGCCCAAATCGGTGTTTGTCTAAATTTGACGTTGGAACTACTTACCGTAGGCTGTTTGTTCTGAAAACGTCAAATAATATCATAAAGAGATATCTGTAGGCAACTCCTGAATTATTTACTGAATGACATATGTGGCTGAGGTCAGGAGAGCTCACTAGATAACATTAGGTAGAAAACTAATAGATTTGATATACCTACTACTATCTATGATAGGCAAGTAAGTAATTTTAGTTTCTATTGATGGTAATTAAACAAAAAAATACTTAGAAACTCACAATACGTAACATATTGAAAATGTTGTTTTTAAGTATAATATGTATAACCTATATTACTGTAAAATTTCATCCAAATCCGTCCAGTAGTTTTTACGTGTATAGGCAGTGGAAGCGATTAAGGTTTAAAAAGAAGATTGACCACAAAAAGCTACAAAAAACACCATGTATTTGCACACGTATTAAATAAATCCAATTTTATTGTAACGTTTCATCTCAGATAGGTTCAGCTCTTAGATTTATTTAGACCACTCTGGTACAGATATTTCACAAAACGAAAGATAGCATTGAAAATCCCAACATCTCATCGCTGCGTCCGAATTGAAATCCTGCCAAACCTTCTACCTATCCCTCAAACATGATAGATTATCTCTGTACCACGACGACTTTGTTCAAAGCGTAATTTGAATAAAAGTTTGATTGAGTTTAAGAATCTATTGAATTTTACTTCCGAACTTGTTTGGGACGAAACACCAGATGAACATTTTTGATAACAAATATCAGAACTTTGGAAATTTCGGGTAATGTTGATCGTTGTTGAAATTTACCGGGTGCCTTTGTTTCAACGAGGAAACTCATTGATAGACTTCGGGTTTTGTAATGGATTTGAGTTCCAAATGAATTTTGAATTTCCGTCGCCAATTTTAATCGCTGATATTGATTTGTAGATTATTAACAGCCCTTATAATTGTACATTATTATTTTTACGCCCAGATTGGACACATCTCTACCTCCTTTACACAATAGCGAACATTATTAATGATATACTGTTATTACCATTGATAGGTAGGTAATCAAACTTTAGGTTTTCTACGATGTTTCTCTTCACCTGAGATAAGTAATACACCATCCCATGCACAGTGACATGAATTTTGGTGAAAAGTCGTAATTATTCTTGCAGGTAAACTCCCGAAAAAAACTCGTTTAAAACCAAGCTTCGTAAACAAGACCTTGACTTCATTTTACAAGGAAGGCACTAGAATAATTTACAATTTAACTCAGGACCCACGTAGCCTATTTATTTGTAAGTTGTCTTCAACCTTTGTTACTTGCTACTGGAGTCACCATTTCGATACGCACCTGGTGTCTTATCCTGTAAAATGACCCAAGTCGTATGGATAAGTGGGCATAAAATCAATGACGACAAATTTGTCGTTGCTTGACAAATTTCACTTCATTGTGAGACATGGTTCCACCTGTTGGTCATTCGTATGGACTTTTGATTATGAGAATCGGGCTTCTTAAGTGTCACCGACTTTATACCCTAGTCAAATGGCGCCAGCAGCAACTGAGATCGTAATATCTTCATCTGTCTGACCTACTTTGACTTTGAAGTGTTCTCCTAGAGTCTGCAAAGAATTTATTTATCTATGGTAACGCTCGCGCGTGGTTTTATTGCATTTCTTCGCTGAGGCAGTGAATTTTGATACCTCCTTTATGTCGTTCTGAGAGGCCTTTTTACTTTAGTGTCGACTATACTATTTTATTTTGCGAGAGTCGTAACGCTTTTTCTTTGTTTTCTTTGGTGTCAGTCTCTCGGTGGTGGTGTCTTTATTTTCTTTTGTTTAACATATTCATGGCTGCATTACATTGGTTCAAAGTTTAATTCCGCAGCGGTATAGTATTAAAATGTATCAAATTGGTTGGTTTCTTTACACTACATTAAAAAGGGTTGCATGGATGTTTATTTAAATACATAAACTAAGGGCTGGTTTTTCAAAAATTTGTGGTACGTTCTCGTTGGACGTCGAATATAAACATTTGAAGTGACAATGAAAACATACTACGTTTCTGTCGAATAGAATTTATCTGACAATAGAAAAAATTGCCTTAAATTTTTAACGCGTTGTATTTGCAATTCGAATACTATAAAATCTTTTATTTGGCAACTTAAGAAAGGATTTGTTGCAACAAATTTAAAAGTGATCACAAAAAATCTACGAGTATGTTAAACTTCTTTATGCGCGCTCTCTATCAAGTCTTTTCAGTTCGTTACAAAATATTCCCTTTTATTCTACTGATTATTTAAGCTGTGTTTGAATTAAATGTCCTAGTTCACCTTGAATATCTTACTCTTTCTCTACAAAACACTTCAAAACTAACTCAATTCAGTACTTCTCTAACCTCACATCCAACAAGCCTGTCTTCGTCTGGTGATCAAATTACCATTTCCATATTTTTCATAAAATTTAATTCGGATGGGATTTTGGTGCGGAACATTGGATGATCAGCATTTAGGTCACGTGTGTCCCCCGGCCCCCGCCAGCTCGGCCTCACCCCCCCGCCCCGTGGAGACTATTTGTCTTCATTGAAGAAGGGACTTGGTTATTTGGACACTTTTTTTCTGGGAAAAAAGTCAGGAATCGCGGACGGAATAACGTGAAATTAATTAAGTGGGGGGTGATTGGTGTTGGCAGCTGTGGTAGAAAAAAGCATCTGGGTAGTAACTAGTGTAAGAGTATGAAGTTATAGTCGAGACAAAATTTGGTCTAAGACACTTAAGTTCTACATTACATCTTACAATGTGAGGCACTTCTTATAGAAGTCATATTGTGTTTGAGGAATAGTCGATAATATGAAATGCGCAGCAGCGTAATGAGAAATTCAGATTCAAGTACAAGAAATACTTAAAAAACAATGGCAATAATACAGAAGTAAATAAATATTCGAGAATAAATAACTATTACGATTACACTTTTGTACTAATGTCTAATAAAAGTCTTCCCTTCTAAGATTAAAAAAACAATATGTAAGTGCTCATTGTTTATGTTACTTACCTACGTACGTATTATAGGTTTTCGAATTTCAAAAATCCCCATGCATTTTTTCAACAACCCTAGATCTAATAAAACCTCAAAATAACTGTCCAGCTGCACCAAATTGAAAATTCCAAAAATCGAACTATAAATTGTAGACCAGGAGCTGTGTCGTTAAAAACGAAATTGTTTTACATACATTCTGCACGGATACAAAGGCTCTCTTCCCCGGCAGGACGGAGAGGGGGTGAGGGGTGTGCGGTGCGGGGTAACGAAGTGACCGGAACCCTCACGCCCCGCGCGCTTGTTTTAGGGACCAGCGGATGTTAGTACAGGAGTCTAATATTTTGTTTTCGTTTGTGTAACAAACTTCGTAACATAGACAAAGCTGAAGTTTACGTTGCGGCACATCAATTTGAATTTCAACGCGGAACAAATTGTACAAAGCTCAAGTAATTTGTTATTGTAAGCGCACCGTTAATGAAATGATTGTGTGGCGCACCAGTCAATTATAAAATTGATTGTAAAGCCATTTTTGTAATTAATTGTTTCACGCTGTACTGCGTGTTTATCGCAAAATGTATTATCTATAAAAAATAGAAGTGAATGATTTATAATAATATATTATGAACAAAATGAAAGCTCTATATTCAATAACATGTTAAATATACCTACAGGACTGACTTGTATTGGTTGTGATTGTGAGTGTCAAAGTGCATACAGCTCTTATACTATCTTGAAGATATACAGTGAGGGCACAAAGAATCAATCGGTTGGTGGTGAAGTTGTTTTCTTTTTCAATCAGTGGACGTCTCTCGAGGATGCCAGTACACATTTAGAATAACTACGCCCTTGTATCACAGACTAGAGCACTGTCGCACATTTCTTTGGACGTACTGCCCGTATCATATAGATTTGCAAGGGTTTTGTGTAGGCTCTGGTGGGTTTGGATGTTTACAACGATCGACTGATAGATCGGGTTACATGTTTACTTTTCCTTACGTGCGACGATTTGTTTATTTGAAACTTGAAATAGATCGACAATAACTATAAGAAGAAAAAAATGTAACGAAATCTAGCTTTCTTAATACGACGTATGAGAAATATGTAGTGTTATTAATGAAATAGGTTTGTTTAAGCAAACTTAAATAAGGCAACATAAAAGTTAGACACAAGAGTGGACAAGATGTAAATGTTCAAGAATCTAAGAAAAACGCCATGTGGGAAAACTTTCTTTGATTTGTTCAACAGCATACAACAAATCTTTTGCTGTAGTCTTAATGCTGAAGTGATGTTGATGAATATAATGATGTAACTTCGCTAATCAAATTAAGTAGGTATTTCAAAATGTAGTTGGAACATTAAAACTAATATTTAATTAGATTCTTCCCTGATATTTTTTACTGAAACAATCCTGTAATCGATTGATGACCTCCGTAGCACAGCGGTATGCTTACGGAACTGTTAAAAGAAAGGGACCTGTATATTATACAGTATGTACTTTTCAGTTTGTACCTATAGTACAAACTTAAGATTAATTTAAGGTCACTCAGTTAATGTTGTAGGTTAGAATTTTGTTGTAGTTATATATTTTTTATTCATGCATTGCCTGACTACCCCTTGACGCTATTTTACAATACTTAAGAATGTCCTACTTTAGGCATGGTCCAATATTTAAGTAACAATGTTCAACATGTTACTTTTTTATTTTATTATGCGACATGATCGTTAAATTTCAAATATCCTGATTTATCCCTGAATTCTATAATATAAGATCGGAAGTGGAAATAAACTAAAAAAACAATGTTAAATTTAAATACACATTTATTTAATCAATAAAGAGAATTCTTTTATAAAATATTGAGCTATTGTGGAACAGATTAGCACAGAAATGGAAATAATTGGAAAGTAATAAAAATGGAAAAATACGTAACTCACGCTACCAAGTCGACGTCGACGACAAGCACGCCCGAGCAAAAGTGCGCGTGCGGTTTTTTTTTTTTGTTTTTTTTTTCTACTGACGATTGCTGTTGGCCCCTTGACGGCCTTTACAGCTTCACCGGGCTTGAGTGCGCGTGCGACGATGCGTTCTGCCTTTTATAGGTGACTACTTGGTAACCCGAATCACAGAGGGGAGGTATTATAAGTACAAAAATAACAACTCATATTTCCATTGTTCCCTCGCGTCTAATTAATCAAAAGTAACGAGAGAATTCCTGCCAATTAAGAAGATATTAACGAGCTCTGCTAAAAATGTTTAACATAATTTAATTGTTTAAGTGCTGACTTTTACTTTTATTGAAGTTACGATTAATAAGTTACTGGGTCAAGAAGGCTGATGGTATCGAGTAAATTAAAGGAAAATTTCGTGAGAAGTCGATGGAAAAAAGCAAATATTTAATGGTACTTATTTTGGATAAGAATCAAATATAGGTTAAGTTGAATATTTCTGTTTTTTCGTTTTTTAACTTTAAGCCCTCGAATTTTATATTAAACCAATATTAAATCAATAAAAACACCACTTATTTAGAAATGAAACTATATTGAAGGCAATAAAATTAATTTTCGCGTGCTCTACTTTGTCGGCAATATTTTTGATCCGCGTGGAAGTCGCGGGAATCAACAATTTGTTAAAAGTAATATTAATTATCGCATGATCGATGGATTGATATTGTAATGTGATACCGGTTTTAATTATCGGTAATATGATTAAAATTTAGAGAGCAGTAAAGCACAGATCATACATTGAAATAAGTTTTAAACACGCATAGTGGTAACCTGCTTTAAGTCAATTAAGTGTTGAAGTAATTGATTTAACATGTTTGTTTTACGGCCGGTCTTACTAGTTCTAAGACCTAAGTATCTAGAAACTGACTGTTTTGATTCTGTGCCGTGTTTATAAAAAATCTACACCAAATATCTAAATCGGTCTATATTTCCTTTACAATGAGATCGATTAATATCCCTTTATTGTATTAAGAAGTAAGTTGCAAAGTTTTTTGTATTTGCATATTTTAAGATCAAATTCTGCATATTTAACTTAAATATTTACAAGCATATTGGTAACGATCAATCACAGTTTTCGATCACGTACCTTCAAATTTGTGTCAAATTAAATACTGCAGTGAAATGTATATTAGATTTTCTTCCTAAAACGTATGCATACATACATACGGCTATAGAAATAGTGTAAAGATAATACAGAAAAAAAACAAGAAATCAATGGTGAATAAAATGCCGTAACTAATAGGTTGCCATTTGCCTGAGGCCAGTAATCCAAATTACAGTTTATATGTCTCAACAACAATATCAATTCGTCATAAGCCTACAAAGCCTTGTATAAAACATATAGGAATTCGATAATCGACGCTCTCCAACTCATTGTTAAATGTTCATGGAATATTAAACCAAAATACAACGTATGTAATTAGCTATTTAAGGTTCAAATTATAACGATACACGCACTCTCAATGTGACATAAGCCAATCACACGCTTTTTTTAATTGGCCGATTTTTACCTCTTCCCCTCTTGCTATATGTTGCTTCTTGATTTTAAAAAACAAAAACATATCGATGTAGGTTCTGTCTAAATATGGCGGTATTCAATGTAAAGATAAGACGTAACGCAAATAATCAATAAGGAATTCTCCACACGTGTGCTTTAAGGATTAGTAGGATTAAAACGATGTGATGCTTGAGAAATGAAATGTGATATGACTAAGAAATTATTTGTTGCTGTAATTTTTTTTATTTTATAAACAGTAAACCTTAAGATTTTCTTACAAATTGTGTAGCCATGAAATGAAGGGCAGTAACGTGCTTGTGTTCTATATTCACTACGCATTGGACTTTGAGAAACTAGTGACCCGTGAATCAAAACCTAACTATAGCTCAACAGTCACAACCAAAGATTTTTTATATAAAGCAAAAAAAAGACTTTTAAAATTAAATCAAAAATCAAAATCAAAATCAAAATTCTTTTATTCATCATAGATATGTAACATATCCCTACTTCCCTACTAATATTATAAATGCGAAAGTAACTCTGTCTGTCTGTCTGTCTGTCTGTCTGTCTGTCTGTCTGTCTGTTACGCTTTCACGCCTAAACCACGGAACCGATTTTGATGAAATTCGGTATGAAGAAAGAACTGAACTTGGGAAAGGACATAGGGTACTTTTTACCGCGGGAAAACTTCTCATTCCCACGGGAAACCGACTTCCATGCGAACGGAGTCGCGGGCGGCCACTAGTACTTAATGAACGTCAATGTTACAAACTTCGACTTTACCTAACCGTAGACCGAGAGAAAAAAGCCGGCGGAAAAAAACTCCCAGCACAGTTAAATCTTTAACTACCATAATTGAAGGAATAATAAAACACTAATTAGAAAATAGTTATTTTTTCAAAACTTTATGTATAAGCATACTAAAGAACGAAGCCACTTGATTAAACGTGCCCTCAACTAGCTAGGTAAAACATTTATTTCCTCGAATAAATAGTAACTCAAGAGTTTAATACAAATTAATTACCCACTTTAAATAGTGGTTTATCTGCAAGCATCAAGTAACCATTGCTTTTAAATTAAAATAGCGCAATAAATAGTGTTTCTTAGAGCTTTTACGACTCACTGTACTTGGTGGTCACTGTTTTATGTAAATGTTTACTTTATTTGCTTATAATTTCAGTTATTTAATTAATATTTTAAACATCCATTATCACACTTGCAATTTGCGAGCGATTTTTACTGTTGTAAAGAGCCGCTTGCAATTGTTTAAATTAAAGTTTTATGTTCCTAAAGTTTAGTTAAGATTAGGGTTCAAAACCATATTTTTTAATATCCGTGAAAGCCCACTGCTTAGTTCTTATAACGTTGATCAGCCTCCCCAATATACATCAACCTTTACCTCCTAGCCTAACTTAACCGCATTAAACTCAAACCACTTTCCCCAACCATTAAAACTAGACAATTTCAGTCAAAATTGTATCTGGAAAGTGGATGCATGCTCTATATGTATTCTCGGTTTTGTAACCAGCTAATAAAGTTTGTGGGCTTCCTTTAGGAAATGTTATTAAATTGGAGCAAGGCAGGACGTTGACAGAGCGCCACTGTCGGGTACTAACCGAACTGGTAGGCTGAGATGCCGATGCTTCAGTACCTTTCTAAAACAGTTCTCAATCTTTGGTCTTCTTTGGCTTTCTTTACTAACCTATCATAAAGTTTGTGAGTTTTCTTTTGTTTAAAAAGTGCTTTGAATGATAGTGATGGTTTTGTGACTATTGATAAAAATATAAGATCTTATGTATTTATAGAGTATTAAATTATTCAGAAAATCAAGTCCCGTACGTTTTTCAGACGTAGCGTATTAAGCTTTTCATTTTTTTTCTTAAAAGGCTAAATCAGAGATTTCTCTATGTCTTTATTTTACAATTACCAACATCAACATAGATGGACTAGACATCGTTTTAAATTCACCACATTTCCCGCACCCGGCTCTCGGCCTACGTTTCAAGTCGGCTGGCTCAGATCCAGGTTTCAACCTACATGTAAAGTTGCATTTCGTACGTCACCGTGACGTCTTGAAGTTTGAATTGAGTTCGCGTCGGTTCATACTGGCTGCTACCGGTTCTGTGTGCGTTAAAAGCGCCCTCTGGCGTCTTTTTAGTGTAATTCGAATGTGCTTTTTGGGAGATTGAGCCGGGTTTTATCAGTTTACGGTGAAACGGTCGGTGATGCGGTTTAGATAGGGGATTTTGTATAAAGTTGTTTAAGCCCAAAGTGCAAGTTGCAATTTAGGTAAAATAAAATTTAGTTATCTTAAGAATTGACCGGTCATTTAGGAGAGTTTTGAGTTTGTATCGGTTATAATAATGACATTTGAAGTTAAGCTATAGAAAGTAAAAACTCTGAGTTATATATTTAAATCCTACTTCATATATTTAAAGGCCATTTACGAGAAAAAAATATGCATGATTTGTTTTACTTGTTGTTTGTGTTGATATTTAAAGTTTGTATAAGTTGTATAAGTGACTTATGTCATCGGCTTCAAATGCACAAAAATTAGTACTTTGCTTTAAAACTGGAGAATTTCTAGAATGTTCCACAACTACCTACTTACCTACATACAATAGAAATCCGCAACCGGTGTAAACTGGAAAACCGCAATTCACGGAATGTTCTAGACTAGCTTCTGGGGCAACAACAAAACTAGAACGATGAATTTGTTTGTTAATAACAATACTAGCTTTCTACTAACAGCTACATGGATACTTCCGTAGAAATGAGGTAAAAAGTCCATGTGTCAATCCAGATTACAGTCTATTCGAATGCCAAGTTTAATTCAAATCTGTTTAGTAGTTTTTGCGAGCAAAAGCAGCATACGCACACTCTTAGAAACTTTAGCATTTGTAATAATATTAAGATGAGGCATACAAAACTTTGTTTTGTTTTGAATGGACATGACAGTGTTAAACAAGAACAATTGTTTGTATCAAATACATACCAAATATATGACGAAGACGGCAGGATACCTTCGTCATCAGAGCCGTCTTCAGGGGCCGTATAGTACTATAACTTGTGTGGGCGTACGTGGGTTATGTGTTAGACTCAAATAAAACCAATAGAACTGTTTCAACACTGTAATTATCTCCTCTTGATAGCACTCCGTAGGTCATTCGATTAATTCACAAGAAGGCACGGATCACAGACAGTTTCTACGCAAACACCAAGCATCACCACTTTGCAACCACTCTTCACCATAGCCCAAGACCATCCCTGTCACTCTGACAGCTGTTCGCTCGATGTCACATAGACTCTGTCTAGCACCATATTTGGTACTGGCAATCCGCACTCTTCTTATTTCAACCATAAGCATAGTCGATCTCCGACACGGCCATCCTGCGTATACACGTCCTCGTGTACTATACTGTGGACAAACACAAAACGACAGTATCTACTTGTTTAGCTCGGCCAATCCTGACCATTAATCATGACTCTACTTCACATGCAAACCAAAATTTAAACCCATTCTCTGAATTTTCGTTTTTACTTCTTGACTAAGTAAATCAAACTATCATAAAACAGTAATATCACAACACCAAAGTCAGTATAGCTCATGTACCATCGATAAAGGTCATCACTTTATAACAACAAATCAATCATTGCAACACGCCACGACACGAGTGAACACCCCTCTATCTCCACGGCCTCGGCCAACCAGCAACATCACCATTGCTCCCACCACTTTATAAGCCACCACGCTTTTCAAAAGCCTCCACGCTTTTCCTAAGCCACCACCCCGACCTCCGCCAGATAGAGCTCTCACTCGCGTTTACACAAAAACAATTAAACATCGCCAACGCATTATCAATTTCATCTGGTACATGACCTACCAACAATGTCAATCATTTTTGACCGATCTATTGTAACGTCGCCATTAAAACAATTATTCAGTAAACAATGAGGTGAAATCTCAAGAGGTTGAGTATCAACGTCACATGACATTAACAAGTTCTGTGCTGAATACGCGTGTTTCATCAATAGGTACCAGTTTATAGCAGCCACCTTGTCAAATCGTTTACCATTAAATTACGCCTTAAAACTTTCTTTAACCAACGAGCATTCAGCACCAGAATCATAAAAGAAACAATACGGATCACCTTGTGCTCTCAATAACCCGTGGCAACTTAAGTCAACCCGCAGCACGGTGCGCACGCGTCTAACTCCAGCCTCTGCGACGCCGCCACCGCACGTACACCAGGCAGCGAGATGTCCAGGCACGATACATTTGTACCGAAACCGCACCATCGCTGTATACTGCTGCACCGCTGGGTTTGGTTCTCATGTCGGCACATCTCGTCATCGCGGCCCTAACCTTGGTTTATTTGTAAACTGTTTTTCTGAAACAAATTATATCACACAGCATCCCATAGCTCGGCCAACTTTTATTCAAAGCAATTTACTCTCACCGGGTACATGACGCTGTATCTCAATTGGCGTACGCGATTGACTTATGAGCTCCGACTCCACTGGTGTTCCTCTGGCTGCGCTGACTCAACGCACAATCCTTTTTTTTAATTTTATTTTTTACTGACGTTTCTTTGTCACACAATCTGTCACTATGCAGATTTTTGAACGTAAATCAAGACAAGGCTGTATGGCTTAGTTCCTTTGCCTGCTCGTAATATGAGCAAATTTAAAAACAACAACAACAATAACAACTTCAGATTTTTGAGGTTATGCAGGTTTTGTTTTTATGACATTCCTTGGTATGCAATCCTTAACAACCACGTTGATGCTATATTCTTCTTTCATTGTTTATCGTGACGACATGTTGACTAGGTACCACATAAATATTTTTTTCAAAATACAATTTACAGTTGCGCATCATGATCTCGCGTCCGTGTCCTTCTTTTCCAAGTTTGAAATCAGGTTACTTCATGCAATTGTTTTCGGTACATCTGCGCGCGCATGTTCTAATTTTGATTTTCAAATAATGCATAGCAACGCGCATGTTTACATTTTGTTTTTCAAACAATGCATAGCAACGGTCACTTTCACTTTTTCTTCTCAATTTTGAACTAGCACAGATCATAGCAACGGTCCATTTCCTTTTCTTCATTTGAACTAACACAGTATCATCCCACTTCTGATGACGAAGACGGCAGGATACCTTCGTCATCAGAGCCGTCTTCAGGGGCCGTATAGTACTATAACTTGTGTGGGCGTACGTGGGTTATGTGTTAGACTCAAATAAAACCAATAGAACTGTTTCAACACTGTAATTATCTCCTCTTGATAGCACTCCGTAGGTCATTCGATTAATTCACAAGAAGGCACGGATCACGGACAGTTTCTACGCAAACACCAAGCATCACCACTTTGCAACCACTCTTCACCATAGCCCAAGACCATCCCTGTCACTCTGACAGCTGTTCGCTCGATGTCACATAGACTCTGTCTAGCACCATATTTGGTACTGGCAATCCGCACTCTTCTTATTTCAACCATAAGCATAGTCGATCTCCGACATATATATTCTCCAAAGTTTCTGTGTCACACACATGTCAGACAAGGCTAGACAGTATGTATGAAGGTACTAGCTACCTGACTGTCTGGCTTTGTAGGGATTTTAGATTAAGCTATTTTCCTAGTATCTACCAGGGTATTATACTACCATACCCTGGGTTATAGAGGTAAATTCAAGATCCAAACAGTTCAAAGGATTCAGAATGTGAAAATTTCCCAAAATTTTTAACTTTACTACACGTACGAACATTTAAAATTATAAACCATCAAAATGGCCAACCACTTTTCAGCCAACGAATCGGGCATTTTACCATGAAATAACTAAAACTAGTCTTGCCACTTTCAAAATAAGGATCTACCACCGCAGGACAATCTTATCACAGGCTTCATAATTCTGAAGCGTTGAAAGGACAGAACCCTTTTAATGTTGCGTCGAGCCATAAAACCCAACTATCCGAGTTTAACAATACATGCGTATCACATAGACATCGTTACAAGAATGGCGGCAGTTTTACAAATCACAATACCTTTTGGTCCTGCCATTTAATTTGAGAATACCGCCCTAGGGAGATGTAGGGGTTAAAGTGACCGCTTCATTTCTGATGACTGATGTTTACAGTTACTTTGAAATGTTTTGACCACGGCGTTATGATTTAAATGGTCAAGTTGGGACAGATGGGCAGTGTGATGGTGTAGTTGTTGGGCGATGCTTCTTTATTTATTAGGATGTTTGGTATACGAAAATTTAAGCTTAGATCAAAAATGATTAACAGGACCTGTTGTATTATGGTTGGGAAAGGCCGAAAATGTTTTCAAATAATGTCTGAACCAATTGATATTTCAGAGTAAAAAAAGACATTACTTACTTAATTATAGAAACAGTTTAAAACAAGTCAAATTAAAATCATTTTATAATCTTTGTGCAAGTAATTTGTCGTTCCTGGAAAATTAATAATAGTAGCCCATTTAATTAATTATAGAGTGTAAACTGACATATTTATTTACAGAAATGGCTGATCACTTTGGTCAGTGTTCACGATAAATCATTCCGATAGCAAGCACGATTGAATTTAGAAAGTGCTAACAACAGTTGTTCATTAGTCGGCAACACTCGACCGATGTCGTTTCACACGCCACAAATGTAGCCTTTTATTGGACAGTATTTAAATAACATGACTCAAATTATTATATAAATTCAGTTGAATTTGAAGGTATTTTGTTAAGTTGATAGTATAGTTGTTGAGTATAAAGAGGTGATATTTCACATTGGTTATAATAAATTAGTAAGTTATGGCCTATACCTAGTAAAAAATGATTAACCGAAATTAAAAACCATCATAATATTTAAGTTTCAATCATGATAAATACTCCAGGTTTTCTTAAAACTATATCTAAAAGAAAGTCTATCATTAAAATTCTTACTTCCTTAATAACTGTAGAACGTGTTGATTGCATAAAAATTTGCGAAAGCATTTCTTGTAGCCAAGAGCTGAGAGTTCTCTTCTTGTCTACAAATAGCTAATTACTCCGGAGTCAGTTACGCGTAGATTGCTGATGTTAAAAGATTCTAGCGATCCTTGCACTGAAGGATAATGTGACTTTGAATAAAAGCTTCGGTTTTTTATTCGGTTATTACAAGGTTTTAATAGTCTAGGATCATATGCTCGGTGTAATCGTTTAGTTACAAATAATTAAATTGAAAAGTGTAATGAAAGCACAGCATCAATAAATACCTACAAGTTTTTCACATTTCATGAACAGTTAATTAATAAATCTAAAACATTTTAATATCTAAATTATAACACAAAAAAAACAAACGTAAACTAATTATCATATGAAACTATAAAAGAGTGGCAACAAAACTTAAATAAACCTCGGCGAGTACCTATCTAATTTTAAATATATTTCCCACATCGAATGTTCATTACCTAAGCCCTAAAAACCAGCATTGGCGACAACTCCGTATACAGAACCTCTGCCCGACATTCCACTTCGAACTACCCTCACTTTTTGCGTCGTGACTCCAGCCAGGAATCCAGCTGGTCCACTTACTAGTTCGTCAATAGTTTTTGCTCGAAAGGCAATAAGTATTGACTGGGAACTTTGTCTGTAACACTGGTCTGCTATTAAAGTTCAGATCGATGGAGAAAATGCAAATCATGAATGAGGGAACGTTTGGTCATTTGTTTTATGGAAGGATTTTATTTAACGATCAATAAGCTGGTGCTGTTAATGGTATGCGTTTACAACTCTTTATTAGATAAACCATCACCAACCATTGTGGTAGTAACTAATCAGAAGATTTGCAGAAGTTTGGGATTGAAATATTTTTATGTACGTGTTTTTTTATCAAAACGTATACAGCTTTTTACTTAGACAGTAAAATATTGTCTTATTTCCCCCAACAAATCCTAATACCCAGCGAAGCTTTTTTTTAATGCAAATGTCATTACCCTTTTCCGCTAACAGCATAACGTGTATGTAAAGCAATGTTACAGCACTTAGAGTTTCATGGCGGCGTTATGAGGACGCGTTCCGAGGTTTTGATGGTACGCACGCTGCGTGTTGCGCCGAGACGAAATAACCCGCTAGGGGACGGCTGAGACTTAAGGGTTATTCCGGATGGAGGGATATACGGGGTAAAAGAACTGCTTCCGAAAACAAAAACTAGGCATTGCTGGAGGGGTACAGGTTACGTTTTGAGCAAAAAAAAATGTTTTTATGATTAACAGAAAAAAAATGTTTACGTAATTGTACAAAATTGAATTTATACTATCAGGTTTTGCGATGATTTCAAATTAAATGGGGATTTAATTAAATTTGCAATGTAAATAATTGCACCTGAACCAACAGTTGATGTGTGAGCGATGATTTCAAGCGCCGAAAATGACTTTTCAATACTTAATAACTTTTTTAATTTAGGTTTTCTGGGTATACTGTTAGTGAATTTAGTTACTATTGAGGCTCCAGAATATGTATAACGTCAATGCTCCTATTAACGACCTACTGAAATTTGTACTCTATTAACGATCTATTTTTTCAATCAGTCATATTAGAATTAATATAGATTCTATAAAAAAATTAACTTAAAAATTAGATAGGTAGATTAGTTAGTCAACAAACAGAGACAATTTGTCTTGTCTAAATAGCCAGTGTTAGCAATAATTTGTTATTGAGTGAGTGCCGCTCGATACCGACGCACTTTCCATAGTGTCGCGTCTCCAGCCTCGTAAGCACACCGAAATATTACTTAAGGTAAACAACAAACTTAAAGTTGATTTATCTGCTTGCTATCACATAACAACGATAATACATATATTCGTTTTCGAAGTTACATTGAATTTAATCATTTTTATTGGTTTTTATGGCATAAAATCATATCTTAATTAAGGGCGGTAATAGGATCCAAATTTCATAACTTGACTCTATTAACGATCCATGGCGTTATTAGAAGTTTGTAATTTTCATATTTGATTCTATTACCGACTAACAGCTGAAAGGAAATAACAAGAACAATTTTTATAGAAACATGTAACCAGAGGTATACTGCTTATTATCTCTTATCTTAACTAAAAGCTTAGCTGATAGCTGTAAATGAAGGAAGCAGGATATACCAAGCTTGAAGACCTATGGCATACCGAGAAAAACTACCGTGACAAGACAAATAATAAATACACAAATGAACATTGTGGAAAACAATATTGTTCAACGAAGGACGAAGAAAAAAGACTTTGGGACTGGATTTTCTACGTCGGAAAGTCAGGTTTTCCTGTAACAAAAGACCAACTGTTAAAACAGTTGCAAAATTAATTTAATTTAATTTTAATTGCGATGAGACGGGATTCTTTTGATGTCCCAGAGAAAAACAGGTTTTCGTCCGATTATGTTATGTACGACTAGTGGCCGCCCGCGACTTCGTTGGCGTGGAAGTCGGTTTCCTGTGGGAATGAGAAGTTTTCCCGCGGTAAAAAGTACCCTATGTGTTATTCTAATGTATAACCTATATTACTGTTAAGTTTCATCCCGTCCAGTAGTTGTAACGTGAAAAAGTATCCTCACATACTCACATACATCCACACATCCATACATAATCACAAACTTTCACGTTTATAATATTAGGAGGATTGCAATATTAAGATGTTGATTTCAAAACTGTAATAATGTCTTAATATACTTTTAAGTGCATTTTTTTTATTTTTCGTTTAGATGAAGGGGCAATTTTTAGGGGTCGGTAATAGAATCTGAAAAAACGGTAATAGAATCAAACTACATCTTTAGGTCGGTAATAGAATCAATTGCTCTTTCGGATTTAACAATTATTTAATAATTACTGTGTAATAAAATACTAAATTGAAGAATGGAATCCAACAGAATACTTTACAATGATTGATATTAAATTAAAACACCTTAACTAACCTATCAGTATCTATCTATTTACTCAAAGTTATTTCTAAGACAGCTTAAAGGGGCGGTAATAGGAGCATTTACGTTATGTGGTTTCAGTTTTTCAGTTATTTCCACTGTGGTAATATGTTTTACAAAGTTAAGTTTAATCGAAGTATAAGGGGTATTCGATGCGAGGTGCAAAGGTAGCTTGATGGAGCTGTAGTTTATTGCAGCTTTTGAAGTAACAGATTATGTTGTTAAAAATAAGTTTTGTCTACGGAATGGCTTAAATAGTATGGGTGTGGAAAACGCCGAAATAATTTCAAATTAAATAAAATTGAACACCTTTTATCATGGTTAAAAATTTAGGTAAGTTTTTTTTGTTTGCGATATTTTTTTTTTGGTAAACAAATACAAATTTTACAGCAAATATACTTTTAATCATTTCTATTTATAGCAATACCTTTTACAACGACCAATTAATAAGATCAGATTATGGTGAAAGTAATTACGTAAAGAGGTACCGATCTATTATAATCTAAATCTTAATCCACAGTAATCTTGCGTGGGGGCTTATGACCCGTATTTCAGGAAGTTTCGCCGAAAGGGGAAACCAATGATTTATTGCTCATGGAGCTTTGTGATAAGCGACGATGAAGGATTTGCAGAGTTTTAGGAACAATATTTATATTGGTTGATTGGCTAGAGTTTCTTTATGGAGTTTAAATATCTAATACAGTTTTTTTATTTAAGAAAAAATTTGAATTTTGCCATTGTGACAATAATTAAACTTTATTTATAGATAACACAAACATTGAGAAACGTTTATATCTAATAACCAATAACGCCTAAGTATTAATAACAGTAATGCAAATTAGGTTGACAAGACTATAAATGGCTCACAAGTCCTTATATAATATAGGTACATAACATTTGTTTTTTTAATGCAAAACTGTTAATACATAATAAACTGTTAAGTTAAATACTCGTGTCAAAAATTTTCTAACTGAAACAATCTTTCAAATAATTTTAGAGCTGCGACTATAAACCACTTCTTAGATACAAGCAAAAAGTAAACCATTTACGATCATTTACAATAAATAGACAACATAATCCCTAATCGGAACCGCCCCAACGATAATAAAAGCACTCCGACGCACGTGGCGCCCCCAGCGCACCGCGGCCGCGTGTCGCACTAATGCGATTTAAAACTTGAACGAAACAGAAATGGCCGCGCTCAAAGACTTTCAGAAACGTCTGCACTCTATTGGATTCTAGGAAATAACTTTGCGGAATAAAAATGCCATTGGAAATATTTCTTTATACGAGTTCGCTGTCGTTACCCTTTGGTAATGTTTGTTTGTTTAAGAAACTCGATTCTGTTTTGTCTGCTTTGAGAATCAGATGCCCATCATGGGAATACAAACGATTCTATCCTATTTAGTTATTGTAGTAGTTGTTTATATTATGAAGAGGAGAATTAAGTATTTTACAGCATTAAACGGCATAATAATTTAAAAAAAACTTTGGAACAGTCAAAAATGAGCGACCTAAATTTTTTTTTTGAAAATAAACTTTGCAACCAGACTTTGCTTGTGTCTTGTGGTCCAACAAAATAACTTGAATACGATATAATTAACCAATACAGAAATCCGCCGACCGCGCAAACCTTGACGACTGCGAAATAACACGCTTTTCATTTCTTCAAACGAGTATAAAAGCGGTTAAGCTCATTCGGTTCGTATGAGCATCAGAATAAAATATTTCCCAGGCTATAAAGTGAGAGAGAACGTGCGTCTTGGAGACATGAATTTTATATGGGAGCCGAGGGTGATGCGTGGGGGAATGAAGACGTTTAGCTTAGTGCTTGAATGGAGTTTATGGTTTAGCGTAGTACCTACACGGGTTGTTAGTTCTTAACAATAATTACTTTTTTTAATGATATTTTTAATTCTTGATGAACATACATATAGAAAAACTTATACACAAACAGAAGTATGAAGGTTTCCTTTTAGTTTTTTTTAGGTAGGTGTGAAAAATAACATTCCAATTGAATGTTCGTGCCACGTGCAATACGGATTGCCATAGATACTAATTTTCACACTAAACTCTAATTAATTAATTGGTTAATGAACTGACAAAATAGCAAAGCTTAATTTTATATTTCCAACATTTAGTATCACAAACTTAGCATACAACTACTTAGCAAAAGTTTTGTATGCTCTGCTATGTAATTTGTATGAAAGTTAAGCTTATTTAAGTTTGTCAACTCATACTTATAAAGCCTTATTAAGAGCATGGATCCCAGGATGAAATTGAATTGGAAATTATAGGAAGTTGTATGCATGGAACCGTGTTTAAAAAAAACGCATTGGGACCACTGATTTCGATGACGGTGGCGAAACAAAAGAAAACTGTTTTTATTATTATTGAAACTGATCACGGATAAAATTATATATTTTTTGCTTTATTTTTTGACTGAAAGTAGTAGGAAAAGCAATAGGAAAAGTATGTCGTGTGGTTGTAGAGACTAGTGAGAGAATTTTAAACTGGTGGTCCCAGAGATTACTTTATTTACACTATTCAAAAATCAAAATCAAAATTATTTTATTCATCATAGATATGTAACATATACTTAATGAACGTCATTGTTACAAACTTCGACTTTACCTAACCGTAGACCGAGAGAAAAAAGCCGGCAGAAAAAAAACTCCTTTTTGGAAATTACAATCATAAATAGAACGTCATACGTATAGCATACTTTATCTTTATACATATACCAGTAATTTGAATGTTTAATCAAAAGTTTACGATCATAAATCCCAAAACACTAGTTTGGTCAATGGTCGTTAGTAATTGGCACAACGTATTTTGGCCGCGTTTTTACGCGACGCAATTTATTTGAGTTCACAGAGCGTTTCCATTCTACCTATCAAAACAAAAGAGTAAACACATAAAAGTAATAACAACAAAGAAAACTCCCGTTTAATAAACACTAGACTTATTTCATTGATCAAGTAGATCTATTCGAATAAAAGATCTCTTCAAGTAGTTATATTCAATGACGTTTTAAAATTCTGTGTACTAAAAAATCGTTACAAACATCTTTCTCATACCTCTTTACAATATATCTTAACTTGTGTCACAAATATGTTCAAATTGAACCTAGCTGCCAGAGATTAAAAATGTTTCAAATACTTGCACCGCTTGTCGGTGCGTTAAAGGAATTTTATAATACACTAGAGGCCGCGCGCGACTCCGTTCGCGTAGAAGTCGGTTTCCCGTGGGAATGCGCAGTTTTCCCGCGGTGAAAAGTTCCCTTAATTCTTTCATACATATATTTTTGGTTTCTAGAACCGTTTTGGCAGCGCACGCAACGGAAGCCCTCAAGGATGAATAATTTTCCCCGTTTTTTTTTTACATTTTCCATTATTCCTTAGCTCCTAATAGTTGCAGCATGTTGTTATATAGCCTAAAGCCTGTCTCGATAAATGGTCTATTCAACACAAAAAGAATTTTTAAATTCGAACCAGTAGTTCCTGAGATTAGAGCGTTCAAACAAACAAACAAACAAACAAACAAACAAACAAACAAACAAACAAACTCTTCAGCTTTATTATATTAGTATAGATGGGCAAAGTTATATTGATGTACATTATACAGATTGTTGGCGAAATATCAACTTTTCAATGTAATAAGGAATTGGGTATGAAATCATATACTTACCTACTTCGATCATTCCACTTGACACAACCAAAACGACACCAGGTACAAAACGTACAGGTAACGATAACAGGTAATTATAGTACCTTAAAATGTTCCCAATATTTAATGAGTGTTAAAAAAACAACAACAAAAATGGTATTTTACATATAGAATAGAATAGGTTTTTAATTAACCCAAATACTTAAATTTAAAACATGCAGAAAAGAAACATACAAGATTCATGTCATTCATGCCTTTGGGTTTGCCCTGGAAAGAATCACGATAGATATATAATTAAAAGCATGTTATAATTAATCCTCTTTTTATCATCTAAAGTTTATTTTACAATCTAAAAAGAATATGAACATTTAACCCACAGCTCCTGTCTCGTACAAATACGTGTAATTTGTGAGTAGTGCAGACTGCAGTGAATTCATCGTCAGCGGGTATTAGCAATGCTAATGTTGAAGTCAAGATGAGGTGGGGTGCGGTCTGAGGTAGGTGCGCCGGAGTTGTTTTTCGTTTGTATTGGTTTATCTGTCAATTGATAAGACATTTTGAGGGTACTTGATATTATGTGAAAAGATTAAAAGAATGTATTTTTTTTATTTAAGATTTTTACACAGCTAATTTATGATGTTTTTAAACATTAAAATTGGAAAAAATATTTTTTTCGAATGTGGCGCCCTAAGTGTTATTTTTACAGGGAGAAGTTTTTAAAGTCTCTAATAAAAAAACGCGCATCAATTTAACATAGCAGGTATGCCGTGAACTTAGGAATAAGCCACAGCATTCAAAACTAGCATCGTATATACCAATTGAAAAACCCTCAAATAAATTCTTAAGTATTTCTCTTCTAACTTACAATCCCGCTAAGTAATTAGCTTCAAATATTACCATACATATCTGGCAGGTAAGCGACGGAGCGCCGTGACGTCATTGTGCAAGCTGTCGGGTCACAGTGCAGCGATGTGACGAGTTGTTACAGTGAACCACTGAGACGGGCGGGGTATTGTTCGGGGTTTGGCTGTGACGGGCTGACGGGTAGTGATGGGTTAAGATTTTGAATAGAAAGGTTATTTTTTATTTAATTATAATTTAATTTGTTTTTATTTCCCTGTATAATAATAATAATAATAAAATGACAAACATTGCTCAAATACTAACGGTTTCAAATAGATCTTTTATAAAATTTGTGTTTTTAAGTGTCTACACAGTCTCTTCATTCTCTAAAGTAGTGTCGACCTTACCGTCAAATATATCTAAATAAAGTCTATTTATATCGATCACTCTATTAAAAGTAATAAAAACTTTATTCAGGTTTTTCTGAAATCTGACATCAAAATCATACATTTCCATAAAAGAAAATATAAAAACAACAAATAACAAAAACATAAAACGTGCAAAAAAGCTCGAGTTCTTTACGTCAACATTTATAACTTCTAGAGTTAATTAAGAATCCTTGAAAATAATTTTGCATTCATTAAGTGAAGTTCGTTAAATACAATAACAGCGTTCACGTGATGGAAATAAAAATGGAAAATTAAACTACAAGAAATAGTTGCTACACTGCGACAGGCATCGCTTGGCAGGCAGATTAAATTGATAAATATTTTTTTACTTTACTTGAAATCTTAAACTAATAAATTTTTCAATTTTAAAACTTACTAATCAGTCAAGAATTTTTGCATGATAAATATGGTAGTTTTGAAATATGGTAGTTGTCATTTACCTAGCGAAAAATCAAGGTTTTTTTGTGTCAAACTTCAAAAATATTAAAATAAAAACTTTAATTAAAAAAGCGCTGGCAATTTCATGCGCTAGATTATAAATATCAAAGGTGGTATATTAAAACAGTCGGACGTTACTCAATTTTAAATGCAAATTTAAAATTAAAATCTCAATCGTTACTCAATTGTCTGAACTCAGAATGTTACTTGGTCCACCCCTAGTATTTATGCAATTATTATGTGGTGCAATATACAAGCCCCATACATAGATCTGATATTATTTATTAATTTATCCAAATGCCAACTGCTCGTTTTCCATCTATACCTATAGTTCGGCTGCAGAACTTTCTCGAATTGAGAATCATTCGCGAAGTTTAAAATTGCGAGCTGCACAGCGCCGCACCCAAATCGGTTTAATATTTTGTTCGAAACGACTCAGAATTTGTACGTAACAGTTTTCTTTTAAGTCTATTTATGCTTCATTCGTATCACGAGTTGTAAAATTGTTACAATTTCCGAACAGAACGAGGGCATTAGTTGGATATTGAAGTTTTTAGAAGTTCGGAGAGATTCTTGTTAGTATGGAGGCTGGTTGATGGAACTAGACGTGGTTGTTGAAGAAAGTTCAAGAAGTGAACTCTAATTGTAGGGCCGTTGTTGTTTTTATATTTATAATTGTGTAAAAGATAAATCATATGAACTTACTACTAACCGAATAAACGTCTTCAGAGTTCCGTTCCTCAAATGTTAAAAATGAGCTTTGCTGTTTTTAAAATACCTTACAAATTATTATCAACGATATCTCTCATCTTCCAACGAAACTTTACACCGACTATATAATCATTGATTGATAAGCCCCCTATTTCTACGTCACAAAAACTCCAATCAATATAATCTATCCCACATAGTTGACAGTTACTCTTGACTCCGCTTCCAAGCTGCAACAAGCACCCTTGGATCGTAGCGTCGGATATCGTCGATGACGTCATTACGGTGACGTCATGACTTCACGGCTCGAGAGATCGGTGATTGGATGACGATACCGGGGTCTGTAATTGGTTATAGTTTCGTATATTGTTAATTGTTATTGTAACTACAATAGAAAATATCATATATTTCAATGAGTAAAAGTAAAAAAACGAATGTTTTCTGTTTCGAACTAGACTAAAGGTATAATTTGAATTTTACCTTAGAATAAAACATTATTAAAATCAGTTAATATATTTACTAGGTATAAAGAAACAAATAATATTAGTTGTCTTACTGATTATCCTACTAGATCATGTACAATATCTAGTTCTTTGCCTCGTGATTCAAGTGTACTGTACACTGTGTACATTAGGTACCTACCTATTTCCTACTAAAGATCGGTAGCTTGATAATAAATTCAATTGGTAACGGTGTAATCTTTATCAATATTATCTGTTTGTTCATTTGAGAAATATAGTTAGGTACTGCTAAAACAATTGTACTCAGCTTGTTAATAATTAATAAATAAAATAACATTGGAATTTGACATTCATCCTACAAACAGTTACCTAGATTTAAGATTATCTACATTAAACACATAAAAAATAAATTAATTTGTGATCAGCAAATTTGATAACACATTATCATTAAGCTATTAATTAGAACATAAGCTATAATTCCTTATTATATATTGTCTCAAGCTTGTTGCTAGATACAATTGATCATAATATAATAGAAGGAAGCATCAACAAACATAGATTTACCGGCGCATACATCATGTTAACTCAAAGATATCCCCTGGTATACAGGGTGTTTCGTTATAGATGTTGCAAAAGAATATTTATCATCAAAAATAATAAATTTTGGTTGTATAATACTTGTCATAGAGTAAAAATATACCAGCCGAAAAATATATAATTAAATTTTCAATCTCATCCTTTTTCAAAGAGTAAAATAAATGGACACAATGCTAAATAAAAACACAGGCACACTAGTACAGTTCGACACTGAACTTTCTTACTACTTCTTTTTTCTACTTTTCTTCCTCAGCATAAAACATTTTATACGTTTTCCTTTCTGTGTGTGTCTTTTTGTAAAGAACTATAATGATGATTGAAAAGCTTGTAAAGATAAAGGTTTACACGCTTCAAACTCAAATCCACTGACAACCCATCGTATAAAAAACAAGTGCAATCTCCAATCCCACCAAACTTCACATCACTTTTAACCATCATACATCAAATCATCTCAAACATTCTCACCTAACATTTCCATAAGCATAGTCCACCATAAGAAAAAACAATCTTCATACACATTGTATACCATCTCGACTCAGCCTACCTTTATTTGTCTTCCGAGTAACAAAGCGGCGGCTAATCCCGGCCGAGTTTATGAGCGGT
Organism: Emmelina monodactyla; assembly: GCA_916618145.1. Classification (NCBI taxonomy): domain Eukaryota; kingdom Metazoa; phylum Arthropoda; class Insecta; order Lepidoptera; family Pterophoridae; genus Emmelina; species Emmelina monodactyla. The sequence goes on along the minus strand of OU745314.1, from coordinate 9,473,347 downwards.
AGTCAGTATGCGCTGCGCGGACGCCGACCATCCGTCAGGAGGCGCGTGACCAGAGTGAACGAGGAGCTATGGAAATGGAGGGGGTAGGGTGGTCGGGAGGGATTTTTTTATGCTTTTTTTAGTTTTTGGGGTTGTAGTTGTTAGAAGGTAGATGTAATAGAGGTAAGTTTTGTTTTATGTGGTTATGTAAAGGATTGACATGGACTTACAGTGGGCGGAAAGAGGATTTGAGGTAGCGCGGTCGATTATGGTTTAATTTCTTTCAGATAGGAGAAATAAGACTAGTAGTAGTGTTAGACTAGTGGGATATCCTAAATCAGTTGTTATTATTCGTATTTTCACTTACTGGCAGTGAATAAAACACACAAAGGACAAACTCGACATTTTTCAAAAGTAAAGTCCTTTCAATATGTTATATTTATTCACTAAGTTTTTTATAAAATACATCTAACTACATTTAAAACGTCTTTTTCCCTATCGCACATGCTATACTCCCAGTCACATCCAGCACCACTACATCCATGACACAATAAGATATGAAATATCACGAAGATACAATCGTTACTTCGGAGTTATTGACTCGCCTTGTGTAAGACCTTCCAGAGGTTCACGAGATACCCCCTCAATGTCGACAGCTTCACAATGATATCACAAAATAACATTTCGCTAAATATTCGCTTCAGTAAACGACATTCAGCGAAAAGCCAATTAATATCCATCGCAAATGAAAATATGTTTCTTGGTAAACAATCTACATAAATGTTGGAGTGGTGGGGGTAAGTTGCGTGATTTGAATGGTACGTACTGTTATATTAAAAACTAGTGGTCGCCCGCGACTCCGTTCGCGTGGAAGTTGGTTTCCCGTGGAAATGAGAAGAGTTCCCGCGGTAAGAAGTACCCTATGTTATCCTGATGTATAACATATATTACTTTAAAGTTTCATCCAATTCCGTCCAGTAGTTTTTACGTGAAAGAGTAACAAACATCCATATATCCATACATACTCACAAACTTTCACGTTTATAATATTAGTAATACTGGTAAAACGGCCACAGCATCGTATGCGTTGACTACAACAGGTGGCGTCATCTATTTTGATGAATAAAATGTTTATTGTAAATGTTCAACTTAACAATTAAGTTTAAGTAGCTGGTGTGTCATTATAGGCTATATCTTTGTACAAAATTGCATCCAAATTAGCTTTTCTCCTTGCGGTTACCAGCAGACTTTTCCCGTGGGAAGGGGTCACTTTCCCACGGTAAAAAGGACTTTTGCCTATATTGATCGGGTATAATGTAGGATTCTAATGGTAAAAGGATTTTTCGAATCTGTTTAGTAGTTTTGGATATATTTCTATCAAACAAATAATCAAATCTTTCCTCTTTACCATATAAGTATAGATAAGATGGCACACACCTCCTGCTCAGAAAACGAGAGTTCTGAGTCGAAGCACCACGTTCTTTCCACATATATTTGGAAATACATTTGTTTATTTTATTTGTTTTACAAAAATATGAAGGTATTTTTTTTCAATGAATATTGCATTGTATTTTTTTTCGGGCGGACAAAAATCTGAATCTATTTGAATTTTTCATCCAAATAACAAAAAAACTGAACTTTTTTAATTAAAATACTCCGTGGACATAACGCTAGTGAAAACATTGTATATCTATATAAGTATATAAAATCCTTTGTCCTGAATGACTTATGGATCAACGCACTGGCTAAATCGCTGGTCGTAGAGACCTGAAACTTGGAAGGTGAGTTCCTTGTATAACTTAGGCATCCGGTAAGAAAGGATTTTTCAAAATTCCCACCCTAAAGTGACAACGTGATTTTTCGGTCCAATCTGCTTCATGCAGAAACATTCGTTAACGGCATAAAGGCGTAATTCTTAACTTAGATAAAATCATCACCTAAAATGGTAAAAATGAGGTAGAAAGATATTTTGGGGGTGGTTTCCATTTAATTTGATATCAATAGTAGTGATAATATTTGTGTGTGTTTTTGATTTAAATTCCTTTTTAGTCAAATACAAAAGAATATTTAAATCGAATTAGAATTTTGTATCTAACCCAGCGCAAATAACGTGAAAACTATAATTACTTGGACGATGATGCCGGTTCATATTGATCCGAATTTATTAGATATTTTTTTAAGAAATTAAGCAGTATGGACATCTTTATTGTAAAAGCTGTTTATTGAAAACGGTTTTATGCTGAGGTAAAACAAAAATAAATAGAATAAGTTATAGATACTAAACATAAATTATTTTTATAAATTGTGTACTTGTTTTAGTTTTATGTATCATGTTCCCATTATGCCTACCTATGTGTGTTTGTGTGAGTGCAAAAAATTATTCATTCCTTCATTCAAATGTGTAGGTATGTCTGTCTGTCTTTAAGCTCCTCTTTCAAATGAAACGGCAGAACCGATGTTAAAGAATTTTGGAATTAACATAGTTGAATGAAAATTGACTATCTTTACCGCGGTTTTAAGTCTCATTCCCACGGGAAAATAACTTTTATCGCAGACAAAGTCGCGAGTTCCTCCTAGTCAATAATAAATGTCTGGCAAAAAGTACAAAACCGGCAACTAACAACCGAAATATATCATTACAGATCTACAGACGAATTCTGCAAGATATTTCGTGAAAAGAACGTCTGGCAAACGAACGCCCAAACAGACAGGATCGGTTTTTATTACTTCACAACCCCCAAACTGTGGAGTTAAGAAAACCGTCAATACACAAAATTGTACGAAATATTCAAAATAAGAATAAGAAATAAGAATGTATCCAAGCATCTGGATGCCATCGACCAATATCTTCTTCAGGTTTTTTTGCCTTTTTTCCAATTTCTCGGAACTTGCCTGAACCGTTTTGTATTTATTATTATTTGTTTTCAATTGCAAAGTAATCTACGGAATGTGCAGCTGCGAGCGTAAGACGAGTTCGGGTGCGGTTGTGGTTGAAGCGAAAGCGGATAAATGTCTTCCACAATTTTTTACTCTATATAAATACTAGTGGCCGCCCGCGACTCTGTTCGCGTGGAAGTCGGTTTCCCGTGGGAAGGAGATGTTTTCCCGCGGTAAAAAGTACCCTTTGTGTTATTCTGATGTATAACCTATATTATTGCAAAGTTTCATCCAAATCCATACAGTAGTTTTTACGTGAAAGAGTAATAAACATCCATCCATACATCCATACATCCTCACAAACTTTCACATTTATAATATTAGTAGGACTAGCAACCCGCCTTTCTTTATTTACAAATTTAAATGAGTAAATATCCTAAAAGATGGCGAAACCCGCATCAAAATCCATTACGTAGTTTAGGAGGAGATAGTGGCCAAACATACAAGCAGAATTACTGTACTTCAAATTCCACGTTTTATATGGACTTCAAGTTTTATATGGAGTTCCTGTCATGATCACCGAATTAAATTTAATGAAAAATGACACAAAAGGTACTATTTACCGCAAAAATGACTTCCTTCAGCCGCGAATGAATCCTCAGGGCGTACAGCTACTCTGAAAAAAAAAACTCTACCGGAGCTCCCGTGCTTGTGTCCCCACCCTTATTCCACGGGGCAAATGGAGACATCAGGGCTTCATCGACGCCGCGCGCCGTGATTAAACGCCGCGTTGGCGTTTTTCTCTTATCGCGGTAATGATAAATATCGAACGACAAAATACCGCCTTGAAACAGTAGAGATAGCGGGGTGTATTACTATTGTAATGGGAACGAATGTCTGATGATTCTCGTGTGGTAAGAACGGGGATATTGTTTTTATTTTGGTAATGAAGACAGAATGAGGAAACCAATGAGATATATCTATGTGGACATATACTTAGCCTTGTAGTTTTGCAGTATAGGAACAAGAGCGTTTGGGTTACGCATATGATGTAAGAATTAAAATTACTTTTAAAATATGACAAAAATGTAATTTCATACGGTGTACCACAAGGTTAAATTTTAGGTCCAACCTTATTCTTAATTTATATCAACGACTTGCCACAAAACTCTTTTATAAATAACACTTTAATTTTGTATGCCGAAGATACTGTTTTACTCACCTCAGTAAAACATGGGATGAAGCATACAGAATAGCGCAAATAAATTTCAATAAACTAGTTTTGGTTAGATACAAATCTACTAACAATAAATTTAGATAAAACATAATAACTAACTTAATTTTCTGCACACGTAAAACAAATTTACCAAAAAAAAATAACAATAAAATTACAGCACTTAAATCTTCTAATTTAAATAATTGCAGCCCGGTATTATAATATAAAAGAAATTAAATACCTGGGTGTAGTTCTGGATCATAACTTAACTTTTAAAAATCATATAATTAAACTAAATAGTAGGATACGTAAACTAATATATGTATTTGCTAAATTAAAACAAAACAAAAAACGAATAGGTATACCGCAAAATTTGTTGTTGATTTAGTGTCAGCATCAAATTAAAAGCTAATAAAAGTGTCACATTCATTTGCATAAAGTACGTAACAAAAAAACACCAACAAACTATTTAAGTAAACAAATCTACGACAGGAAATATAAATCCCAGTTAACTAGGCACATTCGCAAATACTGTTCAGCTATATTTTTCCCTAATAATGTAAAAGATTTACGTGAAGCTAAAACACTCGGTCAATTAGGTTGGCCACTGGCCAGAGCACTACACTACCTAATATTAAGACGGCTCAGGGGTAATGTTTGTCTTTAGTAGAAGGTTCTGTAGGAATTAGAAATGTTTGAGATGTGGTAAATGAGAGATTTAGTTGGATTTCACTGCTGTGTTTTCTAAATGATATTCCTTTGTATTTACAGATGTATAGATGTTATGTTAGTTTAATTTTATGTTTTTGTCTCTCCTTTTGTTGATGTTATATTACTAGGTGTAAATCCTACTAATATTATAAACGTGAAAGTTTGTGAGTATGTATGGATGTATGGACGTGTGGATGGATGTTTGTTACTCTTTCACGTAAAAGATGTACGGATTCACGTACGGATTTGGATGTAACTTCACAGTAATATAAGTTATACATCAAAATAACAGATAGGGTACTTTTTACGGCGGGAAAAATTCTCATTCCCACGGGAAACCGTCTTCCCCGCGAACGGAGTCGCGGGCGGCCACTAGTCAATAAATAATTGGTAAATAAATACTTAAACAACAGCTAATATTGTTATGATTTTTAAATTTCTACTTCTTGTGTTTTTGGGTTTTTTTTAAAGTTTTTTTTACCTACATATAAATGGCGCACTAAAAGCAATTAGACTATTTTATTTACTGCGTTCGCCGACCCAATTTCTAGACTTCAACATTTTTTTTATTCGTTCTATCGGTTAATTTCTAATCTCCCAGAAATATAACTTCTTGGATTTACGCGATCATTATTACTTGAAATTAAACTCATTCAAACTGGTTTTTCGCGTTTATTATTTTATTTTTGTTTTAACTTATACCTTTCCTTTGTTCTTACAGCTCTATTTTTTTCAATTGGTTCTACTAGCTTTCGCCCCACGGATCTCTATTTTAAGTACACGGCGGGTTCCGCGTCTCCTTTGTCCGACTCGGACCAGGTTTACATACATGTTTAATGTACGATTGCACGTGGATAAGGTATTATAGGATTTATCCCGACCCACTTACTCTCACTAGCTTTATACGCAATCAGATTTAAATAGAAACGGGTTGGGAATTATTTTTGAAGAGCGATTGTGTTAGCTTATACAAGGGGATTATAGAAGTGACTTTTAAAATAAAGCTGTACAAGACTTTTTTGTTGTAATAAAATAATTTCAATTGTTTCCCGTGTAGGTTGAGCGATTTCGTAGAGATTTGATAGATGCTCTTTACTTAATTTTTAATTCTTGTTACGTTATTATTACATACATTAATTGAAAGATAAATTTACAAGAAATTATTTTTTTTTTCCTTTAAACGCGAATCATTTTTTCTTAGTGACCATAGTTTTAAAAATGATTTAAATCCGAGTAATGATCGCGTGAATTCTATAAGTAGAATTCTAAAATCAATATGGCATAGCTATATTTACAGTGTGAACATTATTCCAAATATTTTTTTAACAAAGAGTAATCAAACCCAAATCCACTATTAAATTACCTAAAATACTTATGCTATATGATATTTTTAATTAAACGTGTAAAAATAAAGTTCACACTCTCACTGCGTTCTCTATAATTAACGACTGAGATTATTCTTCTCAGTTTGCACTAATAAGGTAAAAAGTGGTATCCGCCCCCGCCTCCGCACACCCGCCCCCAGTGGTCCATATCTCAGTGACACTTGCAGCACCACCTGACTGATCACGGACTGTTTTATCTTCACATTATCCTATTATTGTGAAAGTTTGTATGTTTCGATGTTTGCTACTCAAATACTCGCTAAATGCATTTGTATAAAACTTAGTACTAGTAGAAGTAACTGATATATATTATCTGGAATATCACAAAAAGTGCTTTGCCGCTCATTCCTACTTATTAACGGTGGAGCCCAATATACGATCTCAATCCATTTTTAGGCATCTAAGACCATCAATCGGAGCCAAATTTTCTCAAAACTGTTTCAATAAACGATCTACAGATTCTGGAACCAACCCAAAGACGCAATCGATCCTTGGGAAGCAAGCGATCTTTTTTCTAGCATATTTGTTTGAAAATGGTGCCAACCATCATCCCAATAACCGATCTATTAATTTTGACACATCCATTGAATCAATTTTTGCGAACCCCGGAATTGGGCAGTTCGATCTTTTGTTTGAGTGACTTTTTATGTCAGTCCATGTAAAACAAAATCAGTTACCATAGCAACGTACATTGATCTAAAACTTTTAAAATCTAAATTTTACAAGAAGTGCCTTTACTGGATGTGCCTTCCCGTTAGATGTGTAATTCAAAATTAATGTTTTCGATTAAATTAAAATGTCTGTATAAACACAATGCAATTATTGCAAAAAAACAGCAGATCAGGACAAAAAATATATCCGGCCATTTTTCCAAGCTAATTACATAAGATGTATTTATTTATGTGTATTAAACTATTTTCAGACAAGTTAATAGTTAAAACTAAGGCATAACTTTTTAAATATTAGTAAAACTAACTTTTTATTCACAATGAAGAGATCGATGGACGATCTTTTTGCATCACTGACATCGATTGCATATAATTGTTATTGGGACGCAGGTTGGAGATCGAACCGCAGATCGTGTACAATCTCAGATCGTCCCAACTCTCGGATTCAGGATTCGATATTGGGCTCCGGCGTAAGTCTACCTTGACGACCTCTGTGGTGCAGCGGTATATACAGGGTCTGTCGTAATGAATGGATAACCCGTTACCTACAGTTGATCCGGATGTGAGGCTATAAGAAAATGGTGTCTTCTTGCCAGGGTTGTCAACCATAAGAAAATGGCGTAGACTTTTAAACTTTTTTATAAATTTCGCTATTTTTTTCATTTATGCCGTTGCCATTTCTTCAAATTTTGATGTATTTGTATAATTCTTTTAGTATTATACTGTTGAAGACGTGTATTATGTAATTTAAATACAATTTTAGGTGTTATTCACGTTGAACATTATCAAAATACTCATTTAAAGAAAAATATTTTTAAATTTTTTTCTTTATGTCAACTTTTAATCAACTCCTGTGGAAAAAAAAAGTATGACGTTATAGCTGCCCATGATCTCAATAAATTGTTTAGTATGTGTAAATTCTAAAAAGGTATAACGATGTGTACTTTACAAGCAACATTAAGTTACAGGAGCGAGAACACTAATCAAGGTCTGAATTTTTATTTTTCATGTTATGTTATAAATGGTTGTAAAACTTCGTCATAATGATTTTATTCTATCAAGATACTTTGCACAAACACTATCGGGCCACTAATAGGATATTCAGAAGAAAACCCGGTTGTTTTTGGGAAAAAAATAACATTACTCCACGATAATAATGTAATGAAAATGTACAAATGAAAATTGTTGTGCTCTAATAGTTACATGCGACAAACATGTTGCGACAGGTTTATTCGAAATTGAAACGGATTTTAAAAATCGAACAAAGACCGCATTACAAAGTAAAGTGGAAAAAATTAGAAGGAAATCGTCCTTTCATAAATGCATTGTGCACTCTAATGAACACACGGTAATCAGGATGTCGCACATTTGGATATCTTACACGATAAACACTAGCAGCTCTATTGGTGCTGCCATAACATACACCGTAAATGTAATGCATGTTCGCGTATTCGGCCGCCGTGTACTGTTGCGGCATGATACACAAACTACACAAAAACTTTTCCAAAACAACAAGTTCAATCGATAGCACAACACAATGTCCGTAAATGTGAGCAAAGTCATCAGTATCACCACGTTATCAAGTCCAAATCACAAGGAAAATCATAGTCAAATATTAGAAAGCAGTAACAAATTGACGAAAATAGTGGCCCCGATTCTCAAAACACTCTCTAAAACTAAATTAAAAATATCGCTGTTACTTTCTCATGCTTCGTATTAGAACAAGACAGGTACATTGGTCTCACTAAATTTAGTCCACATCATTGTGAAATTGAACGAAATGCGCTGAGGACTAGCCTAAAATTGCCTTCGCCGTGTCTTATTGCACGTACATTTTAGTTTGACAGGATTAAAATGATTACCTGTCTCTGTCTTATTGATGTGTAAGTGACAGCGATAGTTTTAGTTTAGTTTAGAGAGTGTTTTCAGAATCGGGGCCAATGTGAACAAAAGGACATGCGATGGTCAAAATCACACTGATGTGATGAGTACCCTTTTCTTTGTAATGCGGTCTTGTTCGATTTTTAAAATCCGTTTCAATTTCGAATAAACTTGTCGAAACATGTTTGTCGTATGTAACTATTAGAGCACAACAATTTTCATTTGTACATTTTCATTACATTATTATCGTGGAGTAATGTTATTTTTTTCCCAAAAACAACCGGGTTTTCTTCTGAATATCCTATTAGTGGCCCGATAGTGTTTGTGCAAAGTATCTTGATAGAATAAAATCATTATGACGAAGTTTTACAACCATTTATAACATAACATGAAAAATAAAAATTCCGACCTTGATTAGTGTTCTCGCTCCTGTAACTTAATGTTGCTTGTAAAGTACACATCGTTATACCTTTTTAGAATTTACACATACTAAACAATTTATTGAGATCATGGGCAGCTATAACGTCATACTTTTTTTTTCCACAGGAGTTGATTAAAAGTTGACATAAAGAAAAAAATTTAAAAATATTTTTCTTTAAATGAGTATTTTGATAATGTTCAACGTGAATAACACCTAAAATTGTATTTAAATTACATAATACACGTCTTCAACAGTATAATACTAAAAGAATTATACAAATACATCAAAATTTGAAGAAATGGCAACGGAATAAATGAAAAAAATAGCGAAATTTATAAGAAAGTTTAAAAGTCTACGCCATTTTTTTATGGTTGACAACCCTGGCAAGAAGACACCATTTTCTTATAGCCTCACATCCGGATCAACTGTAGGTAACGGGTTATCCATTCATTACGACAGACCCTGTATACCGGACTGCTAAGGAGATGGTTCCGGGTTCGATCCCCGGGTCGGGCCAATTTCTAGGTGTAACTAGGTTCTACCCTTGTCCATTGTGTGGTACCTATAATACAAGTGCTTACTGAACTTACTTTAGGGCCACATAATTGGTGTGTCAGTCTAGAGATTTATTATTATTATTTTTTTTATAATAGTAAAAATATAGAAAAAATCTTACGAGTTAAGAATATGTCTTTATTATGTTTGGTTAATGGAACTCGCAGAACAGACAAAATATATTTTAGATTGATTGTCTAAGTTTGGTTCTATAAGAAAGGCTTAGATCTGAGATTCATTGACCCCAAAAAAATAGTTGTTACGACTGAAATTCTTGTTTTGCCAGAGGAATAACGGAAACATAAAGGCAAAAGAAATCTTTTTTGAAGTAATACTTACCTATTTATGTTTTATTTGAGTTGCTGAAGAGTTACGTGTTCATTATTTCACATTTATGTAATATCAGTCCAAAGAAGAAGAAAGAAAGCCATGAGTGCTAACTTTAAGTATTTCTTGCAGATTTTTAATGCAGTTCTGCAAACTATCTACTTAGCTACGATTTTTATAGAGTAAAGTACAAGCGTTTGTGACTTCAAATATTTGATCAGACAATGTACATGCCGAAATTAAGTTCAACGACTCTTCCAAGCGTTTCGGTAACACTAAAATACAAAAAATATTTAAAGAATTCATAAGATAAAAGACAGTCTTATGAAATGCTATTTATACAGGGTCTGTCGTAATGAATGGATAACCCGTTACCTACAGTTGATCCGGATGTGAGGCTATAAGAAAATGGTGTCTTCTTGCCAGGGTTGTCAACCATAAGAAAATGGCATAGACTTTTAAACTTTTTTATAAATTTCGCTTTTTTTTCCATTTATTCCGCTGCCATTTCTTCAAATTTTGATATATTTGTATAATTCTTTTTGTATTATACTCCTGAAGACGTGTGTTTTGTAATTTTAATACAATTTTAGGTGTTATTCACGTTGAACATTATCAAAATTCTCATTTTAAGAAAAACATTTCCAATGTTTTTTCTTTATGTCAACTTTTGATCATCTCCTGTGAAAAAAATTTGTATGACGTTATAGCTGCCCATGATCTCAATAAATTGTCTAGTATGTGTAGATTCTAAAAAGGTATAACGATGTGTACTTTACAAGCAACATTAAGTTCCAGGAGCGAGAACACTAATCAAGGTCAGAATTTTTATTTTTCAAGTCATGTTATAAATGGTTGTAAAACTTCGTCATAATGATTTTATTCTATCAAGATACTTTGCACAAACACTATCGGGCCACTAATAGGATATTCAGAAGAAAACCCGGTTGTTCTTGGGAAAAAAATAACATTACTCCACGATAATAATGTAATGAAAATGTACAAATGAAAATTGTTGTGCTCTACAAATATAAAGTTACATACGACAAACATGTTGCGACAAGTTTATTCGAAATTGAAACGGATTTTAAAAATCTAACAAAGACCGCATTACAAAGAAAAAGGTACTCATCACATCAGTGTAATTTTGACCATCGCATGTGCTTTTGTTCTCATTATTTTCGTCAATTTGTTACTGCTTTCTAATATCGGACTTTGATTTTCCTTGTGATTTGGACTTGATAACGTGGTGTTACTGATGACTTTGCTCACATTTACGGACATTGTGTTGTGCTATCGATTGAACTTGTTGTTTTGGAAAAGTTTTTGTGTAGTTTGTGTATCATGCCGCAACAATACACGCCGGCCGAATACGCGAACATGCATTACATTTACGTTGTATGTAATGGCAACACCAATAGAGCTGCTAGTGTTTATCGTGAAAGATATCCAAATGTGCGACATCCAGCGAGCCAGCCAGTCCATAAATTGTTAACAGTGGCGGGTCTCTAGCCAATGAAAACAGTTGTCGACGTCGAGTTCAAATCGACGCTAGTTACACGGTAGCCCCCCTGATTACCGTGTGTTCATGTGCACAATGCATTTATGGAAGGACGATTTCCTTCCACTTTTTCCACTTTTCTTTGTAATGCGGACTTTGTTCGATTTTTAAAATTCAAGATTCAATTTCGAAAAATCTTGTCGCAACAAGTTTGTCGCATGTAAATATTAGAGCACAACAATTTTCATTTGTACATTTTCATTACATTATTATCGTGGAGTAATGTTATTTTTTTCCCAAGAACAACCGGGTTTTCTTCTGAATATCCTATTAGTGGCCCGATAGTGTTTGTGCAAAGTATCTTGATAGAATAAAATCATTATGACGAAGTTTTACAACCATTTATAACATGACTTGAAAAATAAAAATTCTGACCTTGATTAGTGTTCTCGCTCCTGGAACTTAATGTTGCTTGTAAAGTACACATCGTTATACCTTTTTAGAATCTACACATACTAGACAATTTATTGAGATCATGGGCAGCTATAACGTCATACAAATTTTTTTCACAGGAGATGGTCAAAAGTTGACATAAAGAAAAAACATTGGAAATGTTTTTCTTAAAATGAGAATTTTGATAATGTTCAACGTGAATAACACCTAAAATTGTATTAAAATTACATAATACACGTCTTCAGGAGTATAATACAAAAAGAATTATACAAATATATCAAAATTTGAAGAAATGGCAGCGGAATAAATGGAAAAAAAAGCGAAATTTATAAAAAAGTTTAAAAGTCTACGCCATTTTCTTATGGTTGACAACCCTGGCAAGAAGACACCATTTTCTTATAGCCTCACATCCGGATCAACTGTAGGTAACGGGTTATCCATTCATTACGACAGACCCTGTATGTATAAATAGGTTACTTTTAACCCAATGCAAAAAATACTTATGTCTTTTTTTAAATATCTTATTTAATTTATACTAAGTAAGCAAGCCTTTAAAATAATTAACAAATGTATTGTCATGAAAGCGTTATTAGCAACTGGGCGTTGTGCCAAGTTGGCCGCATACCATACAGTACGATGATCGCCATTTTGTTTTTCCTGCTCTACGCAAAATGGCGGAACGCATTTTGGCGCGAACTCATTAGCGGCTTAATTTGTTTGTGGCGTTCACTTGGAAAAATAAGAGAAATTATTGAGTAAAGTTTTATTTTATTTAAGTTAGGATGAAACTACACTGTATTACGGATAATCTCAATTATCTACTTAACACTGACGCTTTGTTAATACATCTGTTACTAATTTAAAATGTAAAAAACTAAATCCTACTAATATTATAAATGTGAAAGTTTGTGACGATGTATGGATGGATGGATGGATGGATGGATGGATGTTTGTTACTCTTTCACGTAAAAACTACTGGATGGATTTTGATGAAACTTTGCAGTTATATAGGTTATACATCAGTATAACACATAGGGTACTTTTTACCGCGGGAAAATACCTAATTCCCACGGGAAACCGACTTCCACGCGAACGGAGTCGCGGGCGGCCACTAGTTATAAATACTTTCCATATGTGTTAAAAAAAGTATGATTTTGTTTTTGTCCTTTACAATAAATTTTAATTCCTTAGTCACATACTAATACTATATACCTATATTGAAATCTTTAATTATTGGTTTCGGTTAAAAGCGACCTCCAAGTAAAACTAAGGTAACACGTAAGTAGAATAATCTCGAATTGCTAAGTAACTGGCTTTACTATGTGCTTAATAAAACTTAGTCGGTGAGATTACGTGCAAGAACTTTGATTCTAGAACTTCCTAAAATAAATAACTGTTAGTAAGTAGTCAAGGACAAATTTCCATTTGAATGACTATCTTATTTAATAAATATGTCGAAGGTGGTATAATACCTTCATTATCAGAGCCGTCTTCAGGGCCGTCTAGTGCTATAAGTTGTAGACGCACGTGGGTAATGTGTTAGAATCAAATAAAAGCAGTTGGTTACATTGTTGCAGCGCTGTAATTATCTTCTCTTGATAGCAACCAGTAGGTCATTCGATTGATTCACAAGAAGGCGCGGATCACGGACAGTTTCTACGCAGGAACCAATTTTCACGCGCCACCATTTCACCAAATTCAACCGCTCGTCACCAAGATTTGAGACCATCTTCATCACAGTTGCTCTCTAGATGTCACATAGACTCTGTCTAGCACCATATTTGGTACTGGCAATCCGCACTCATCTTATATCAACCATAAGAGTAGTCGATCTCCGACAAATAAATATAAATAAATCTCCAGACCAACCAATTATGTGGCCCTATGTTAAGCGCATTAAGCACTTGTGTTACAGTTACCAAACAATGGACTAGGACAGAACCTAGTTACTCCCAGACACGAACCAATGTCTAAAAACAATTTCAACGAAAATGGGATCGTCCCAGGGATCGAACCCGGGACCATCCGCTTAACAGTCCGATGTAGTTACCGCTGCGCCACAAAGGTAGCAATTAATACTTCACAAATGAGTGCCTTGTATTTTACAACAAACTGCCTAGTGCCAACGCAATAAATAAAATCTTTATTGAAAAACGTTGCACATGTCATTTCATGAAATAGGCTGTTATTTCGGAGCTGTTGTTTGGAGTAGTTCATCTGTCTAGCGAAATTCCTATGATTAATAATTATACATTGAAGCAAAATATCAAAAATACTTAAGCAGATAATCTTCAGAGTGTTCCATTCATGAAATGATATTATAATTAATCATGATATCGACATTTACATGAACAAATGAACCATTGTTTGGTTGACTTGCCTACTATGTAGGTATTTATTATTATTTTAAGGGACTTTGAAGGCATCTCGCTAGAGATTACTAAATTCCAAGTACCTTTTTTCGGTTAACCTTCTTTTTGTAAGTTTATTAAAAACAAGATAATTGAATTAATTGATTCCAAAAAGAATCCTTATAACATGATGTATGAGTTCCGGTACTTAGGTGCCTGGATTTGGTGCGACCCATTGCTTTTACCCAGTATTCATAATAAATTCTGCCTAAAATTATTTATAAGAGATTCAATGGAAATAATTGACTTTCCATATTTCTTCCAAAAGAAATAAACGATCAAGAAACAACATTTATTCGACTGAGTTAATATATAATAGTATATGAGTAGGTATGTATGGATGGCTGTATGGATGTTTGTTACTCTTTCACGTTAAAACTACCAGACGGATTTGGATGAACTTTACAGTAATATAGATTATACATCAGAATAACACAAAGGGTACTTTTTACCGCGGGAAACCAAATTCCACGCGAACGGAGTCGCGGGCGGCCACTAGTTTTAAATAGATTAAAACAGTCTAGGAAACATCTTCCTACAGCTAAATATTAATCAAATTGATTTCATCGTCCGGTCATTGTCTGGTATTTAATATAATATGAAATATATTAAGACTAATGAATAAATACTTCCTTTGAAATGATTTATTATTCATCTTGACAAATACCTTAAATTAATTTTTTGAAATAGATTTGAGATGTATTAGTAATAAAAACTTTTTACAAAAGATTAATAATTTATGACTCAAATTCATATTCGCATTTGGTTAGCGGCACTATACAATTATTGGAAGAAATAACCTCATGTTTATTTGTAACTACCTTTTACCCGCGCGGCTTCGCACGCGTTAAATTCGGAGGAAACGAAAACGAAAACGAAAACGAGAACGAGAACGAGAACGAGAAAGAGAACGAGAACGAGAACGAGAACGTGAACGAGAACGTGAACGTGAACGTGAACGTGAACGTGAACGTGAACGTGAATGTGATGTGAATGTGAATGACAATGTCAATGTCAATGTGAAAGTGAAACTAGAACGAGATCTTCAGTTAATTCCTAAAGTTGTTTGTCCTACAGTTGTCATTTTTAACCGACGTCCAAAGAATATAATATTTGCCGGTATATTTTTTTTATTCTATTTTACGTCGTTCCAAAAATACTGGCCAATATTATATTTTTGGACGTCGGTTAAAAATGACAACTGAATGAGGAATTAACTGAAGATTACCGTTACCGTTACCGTTATCATTATCGTTACCGATACCGTTACCGTCATCATTATCGTTCCCGTTCCCGTTCCCGTTCCCGTTCCCGTTCCCGTTGCCGTTGCCGTTTCCGTTACCGTTACCGTTACCGTTACCGTTACCAATACCGTTACCGTTACCGTTATCCTCTCCTCTCCTAAACTCCGTAACTGATTTAAATGCGGTTTTCGCCATTTTTTAGGGAATTTATTCATTGAAATTTAAGTGTTTAAATAAAAAATATTTGTTTTCTTGTTAATATCCGAAATTCGATGTTTCGTAAACAAGTCGCGCAAAATACACCATTGCGAAGTCGCGCGGGTAAAAGCTAGTTTTAGAATAAAACTAGGTTACTTGAAAAACCCGACTACATCTGCTAACCGACTTCCAAACAAGAATTTTACTTATTTTTGTTCAGTTAAAAGCAAAGTTTCGCTCGACCAAAAGCACTTAGTCATTAGCTAAATTTGGAATAGCATTGAAAATATTGTATAATTCGTAGTTTCTTTTAATAATACTTCTTTATGGTTTGCATTTGATACAGACTAATTATAATAGATATTTGACGTAATGAAATCATTTAAACTTAATAAAATCATTTAAACTGCAGAAATGGCATAATTGTATTTGTTCATTAATACGCATGTTAGCTGCCTTATATTATGATTCTTTCAAATGCTAAAAAAATCAGGATCACTTATTTGTTCTTGCCAAATTTTTTGTCAATAAAGTGTCGAAGTTTTTACCCTTTTTCCTGTCATTCCACCTACTCACATTTCCTTTAGAACCAGAGTAATAAATACTGACCACCTTTGTAATTAACATTAACTACTATAAATTTTCGTTCATAACATTATTCATCCTTTTTTTTTTATTTACGTTTTAGCAATAATAATAATATGCTTTATCTGTGTCAGTTACGAATTATCCTACTAATATTATAAAAGTGAAAGTTTGTGAGTATGTATGGATTAATGGATGTTTGTTAATCTTTCATGATATCATCAGAATAACACATAGAGTACTTTTTACCGCGGGAATACTTCTCATTCCCACGGGAAACCGACTTCCACGCGAACGGAGTCGCGGTCGGCCACTAGTCAGACATAAGATTGACAAAGTCGGGACTTATTAAGGCTATCATGGGTAAAGTGCGATTATAAAGGGGGAAATTGTTGTATTATCCAATAAAAATACAGGGAAGTAACACAGTGGCGCCACGGGGTATAAGAAAATTAATATCATGTAAATACCCCGAGTCATCAAACAAATCTCTCTTATGTTGAAATCGCATGAATTGTATGAAAATTAATTCGGTTTTATCTGATGTGCCAATGATAATTTTAAACATAACACAAGGGAGATGCCAATTTAATAAATGATTCCGTAAATTAAACTGGAAATGAAATACGTCAGCACCATTACAATGTTTGTGAAATTCAAAGGAAATGCTTTTTGAATGTAATTTTAATTCAGTAATATTTTAATTTTAAATTATTTCAACTACTTCAAAATCTTGGATTATTTATTGAAAATAAATTTAACTTGCATCACATCGATGCAATTTTACGTTTATGAATCGTACTTGAGGAAGACATAATATTTTTTATAATAACCTTTAAAATAGAATTTTACTCTATCTTAGAGTAACTGGAATATCGTCTAGACTTCTTGTAGTCATAAAAGTAAAAATTAAAGTTTCAGATGAAAACAAATTATATTTATGTTTTATTTATCAGATTTAAATAATATTTATGAAATAAATAACCTCATTATTTTTAGCGAATAAAAAAATGTTTTGAGATGGTTTAGGTTATAAAAACTATTTCATACAAGATAATTATAAATAACAAATAAAATAAATACTACGTCGTAGCTGAAACAAAATATTTAAGGCTTTTGCATAATAATATCATTGAAAATCAGTGTTACAACTTTAAGAGCAGATTTTTCAATTGTCAGATAAATTCTATTCGATCGATAAGCAATAACTAATTGCTACGAGTTGGTTTTGTTCCAGCTACGACGTAGCGCTTAGTCTACGGCGTAGCGCGTAGCATTTAGCTCGAGGGCAAGAAAAGTATAGGTTATTTTATAGACATGACTAGTGGCCGCCCGCGACTCCGTTCACATGGGAGTCGGTTTCCCGTGGGAATTAGATGTTTTCCCGCGATAAAAAGTACCCTATATGTTATTCTGATGTATACCCTATATTACTGCAAAGTTTCAAAAAAATGCGTCCAGTAGTTTGTAGGTGAAAAAGTAGCAAACATCCATACATAATTACAATCTTTCACGTTTATAAGTAGGATTAATTACAAGATTAAAAGCTGACTGTTAATCTACCAGATGAATTCTATTTGATTGATTAGATCATGTTTTCGTTGCATGTCGAATATAAATAGTTGTCATAATATATGAAGTGACAATGAAAACTTACTACTTAACCAGTCGAATAGTATTTATCTGATCATAAAAAATCTGCCCTACATATAAAAAACAAATCTTCATCTTTAGGGCCGCATAATTGGTGTGTTAGTCTGGAGATTTATTATTACCTATATTATTTTATTTCATCAAATTTTATAACATTTACAAAGATTAAATATGAAAAACTTATTTCGAAAAATTGGGTTTGAGCATAAAAAAACGGGTGTTTCGTCGTTTCGCCCCGGTCCTGAAAGCACCGCGGTGCGAAACGCACGACGCTTTTTGAATTGGCCGATTCGCCCCGCGGTGTCAATCGGTTAACAACTTTTTTCGACTATTATTTTTATATTCTATTATATTTCTATTTATTATTATATTCGACTAAACCAATGATTATGTACAGTTTAAGACAAAAGTGAATCATTTGTGTAAGTGGGAGGGAGGGCTAAGTCCATCTTGCTCACACCATATTTCTTATACAATAATATTATTGCAAGACTGTACCGAAAAGGGTGTTTCCGATGATATAAGTTTTCTTTAGGTTTTTCTATTTAGAGGCTTGATTCCGACTGAGACATCGGCGCTTTTTTTTTTCGTACTGTCGATTGCTGTTGGCCCCTTGACGGCCTTCACAGCTTCACCGGGCTTGGGGGCGAGCGCTAAAGGCGAGTTGAAAAACTCTACTCCTACGATGCAACTGCCTAAGGGCACCCCGAGTGGGTACTAGTGACATTGGCGCTCTCTTTGGCCTGTTCATATTCTAAACCGAGCAATACCTTAAAGAGAGCACTGTTTTAGCGAATTACTTTTAAATTCACTATCCTAATCGTCGAAAATCGTATTTTTATCTATCTCTCAGCGCCACGAATCTTTATTAATAAAATTTAAACATAATAATATGATAGATATTTATATAGTAGTTGAAATAAACTTAAATCTATACACTATATATGAACATTAATAATAATAAATTTAAATCTAAGCCTAAATATGGTCGTCGTGCACAGGGTGTCTTCCGTTAATTCGTTATATTTTGGTACGTAAATACATTTGTATGTAATATTTTTGTTACAATATGCATTTTTAGATACGTTTACTATACGTAGTTACATTACAAAACGTGAGTTATGAATATCACCATTAACCATTTGATAACTCCGAATACTTTGCGTTTCTATGTTTAATCAAAAATGTATTTATTACTTACACAATATGTAACTACGACTAAATTGAGTTACATGTACGAATAATTAGATAATATTTAAATAAACCCTACCTACCTATTCAATCTACAACTTACTTGTGTACTCAACTGTACAAAAATCAATAATAAGTTTTTTGGTGGTGGTGCCAACTGACGAAGTCGAAAAATGTTATTCCCGTTTGACACCGTTGTTATTATTAACTAGCACCGCGGGGCGAATCGGCCAATTCAAAAAGCGTCGTTGTGCGTTTCGCACCGCGGTGCTTTCAGGACCGGGGCGAAACGACGAAACACCCAAAAAAACAAGTAAGTTTTTGTTTTTGTAATTGCAAACTTTACATTAAATTTTATTTACATTTATTACAAAAACAGAATTAAACACGTTAAAATCACTATTTATTACATATTTTTGTCTTAATACGTATAAATTTGTAAATAAATAAAAAAATATTCACAAAATAGCTAAATAAATCTGGTTAATAATATTGTTTCTGAATAACTCTTATAAAGTTTGAGAAGCAATTTTGTTGGGCTCTTAATTGGAATAATAAATTAAAGGAACACGGTAGGAGTTTAAAGTTGAAGGACCAAAGGTGTCTTGAAGTTCTAGCATTAACTAAATTAGGGAACCGGGCTAAAATATGGTATGCTAGGAAATAGGCTTCCAATAAATATAGGCTTTTGTTTTTATGAAATGTTTATTTAACCGCCGATCACAATATTCTACTATTAGTTAAAACCTTGGGAATTGGAAACTGTTAGTTTTGTTTTTAGTGACGTATTGCAGTCATTTCCATTTAAACAACTATCTATAATAACTTATTGAGACGCAAAAATATAATAGATAATGGTTACCATAGTTACACAAATAACAAGGCGTCAAAGGTTAGTAGGGGGGGGGGGGGTTTCCCCCTGAGTTTTGCCGTAAGAGAATGAAAGTTACTTAATAAGAATACCCTTAAGGGCGTATTCTTGTTTTTAAGGTACCATATGTACTTTGGGAAAACCTAGTAGCACCCAGACACGTGCCGATTTCGAAAACACATGAATCTGATTTGAATCGAACCTGAAAACCACCTGATATAAATACCATGAAAATAATGCGTTCACAATTTTTATGTTACTAAATAGCAAATTGTGATTATGTTTTTGAGTTGGCTTAATATTTTCCTATTCCCATTCCGATTCAGCAAGAATGGCCAATTAGACTTATATAATATAATTTGATTGGCCGGTAATGGGTACAGATATATATGTATGGTTATGCAACCGCGTTTGGTGACTCAATAAAAATGTCTTTGCCTACGTTGTAACCTTTTTTTTTTTTGATTTTTACCCTACTTTAAAAATATAAGAAATCCTTAAGAATAAGAAGTTTTGTATTGAGTATGAAAGTAATATGAAACAAACAACTTGACTAGTCAAACTTTCTCATTTTGTATGAAATTCAATAAGTTATATTAACTCAGTCAAATAAATGTTGTTTCTTGATTGTTTATTTCTTTTCGAAGAAATATGGAAAGTTAATTATTTCTATTGAATTTTACATAAATAAATCAGTAATATTGTAAATGCTTAATATTTTAGAAGGCAGAATTTATTATGAATACTGGGTAAAAGCAGTGGGTCGCGCCAAATCCAGGGACCTTAGTAGCGGGACCAAGACATCATGTTATAAGGATTCTTGTTGGAATCAATTAATTTAATTATCTTGTTTATAATAAACTTACAAAAAGAAGGTTAACCGAACAAAGAGGTACAAGAAATTTAGAAATCTGTATGTTAACATGAGTAAACACAAAGGTGGTACTTAAGATAGTAACGTTAACTTTTTAAATTAGGGACTGTGAGTGTTATAAACGTAAGAGTAGACAACGTGAGTTACACGTGTTGGTAGGAAAATTCCTCCAAATCAATACTTGCGGGTTGAGTGGACTGTATTTCAAATAATTAAATATTATAAGACACGGAATGTGGCAATCTGGCTGAAATAAAAAGAAATTGGAACAATCTGGGACTTACTTGAAAAGTTCAGGCACCACGTGTATGATGTTTATAAATGTTCGTTTCTACCATAAATCAGCACAAATCCAATGTCCATGGGTTAGATATCATTGCAGTATTCACATTCACACGGTTTTTGATAGTAATTGACGTAATTAACACCAAATATAATTAAAAAGGGCGCACACAGAGTTACTCGGCAGACATATTTTTTGCAACAACACAATGCGTCTCCGGTGCATTAGAAACGCATAGGTGTGCGAGCGAGATGCCCAGATTGAGGTTTGGGAATAAAGGAGAGGGAAAGAATGATGGGTTTTAAGATTGCCACATTAATAATAAAAAATAGCCAAAAAATAACCACCACGTGTTATTGTGAGTCCACCATAAAAGATAGACATATGCTGTCGTGAGATATTTTTTGTATAATTTTAAGGAGAACATTTCCGTCATACATGATTTCTGTGTAGCTTTAACCATTAAGGCACCATTATGCACACGCAACGGAAGCTTAAAACATGGAGTGACTTCTCCTGTCATCCCAACATTTTCCTTCACTGCTCTTCTCCTATTGATTGCGGCGTAATGAAAATATAGAATATACTATAACTAGCTCAGGAGTATGAAAAATAATTGTACGAAGTTTCGTTAAAATCCGTCGAGTAGTTTTTGTTTCTATAACGTTTATACAGACAGACAGACAAAAAAATTACTGATTGCATTTTTGGCATCAGTATGGATCCCTTATCACCCCCTGATAGTTATTTTGGAAATATATTTTATGTACAGAATTTACCTCTCTACAGATTTATTATAAGTATTGAAGATAATTGTTACATTTTAATAACCGAAACGGGGCCTTCTACAGACTGTCATAATTCGCTACTGAAATCTCAGTAATTCCTCAAATCTGGTAATAAGCTACTACGTATAAAGCGCCCGATGTAGAATAATATTTCATACATAAACGCGGGACTACCCTCCCTAGAGTAAGTGCATAATAAAACACATTTTATGACCAAAACATTTTATAGCAAGACATGTGCAAGTATATGTAACTCCAGTAGTAAACTACGAAAGTTGACAAATTAATTTTACTCTACTTTATATAATTTGCTTCAACTTTTAACAGAGTTAAGGGGTCGTCGATTTTATGAGGGTATTGCATGTGTCCACAGTGAACCTACTATTTATCTATGCTATGAATTTTAATACTATCGGTTTGGTGTTTTTTTACAAAGGTTTAAAGAAAAAAATTATTTGTTTGTCAAACAAGTTTACTCTTGCAAAGTACACAGGCCACTCTTTATGTAATCCTACTAATATTATAATGTAAAAGTTTGTGAGGATGTATGCATGTTTGTTACTCTTTCACGTAAAAACTACTGGATGGATTTGGATGAAACTTTGAAGTAATATAGGTTATACATCAGAATAACACATAGGGTAATTTTTACCGCGGAAAAACTTCCCATTCCCACGGGAAACCGACTTCCCCGTGAACGGAGTCGCAGGCGGCCACTAGTTAAATATACATCACATGAAACTTAAACCTAAAATAATCCGTTAACAATGTTACATACTAGTATAAAAGTGTTCATGTTTATTTATATTTATTCTGATCATCCTCATTTTTTATTATAATCCGTGAATAAGTGAAGACACTCCAGGCCCACAATCCTAGACAAAGCACTAACTTACCAGAATATTCCTTACGACCTAAATATTACATCAGACCCAGAATTTACAGCTTGGACTTACCGGGCTAACTTCAAGTCTTATTCACGAAAACTTTTGTTACAACTCCTTAGAATGAACGCTCTATAGATTGCTTTACGAGGACACAAGTGGTTCTGTGACAGAAAGAGAGGCACTAAAGAGAAAGGGACAGAGAGCTAGCACAAATTATGACGTGATAAAAAGTTCGGATTAACTACGATGCCAGTTCAAACTAGTTCGAATGATTTAAAAATGAAGTTTCAAGTGATTCTTAAACTTTGGTAGTTGGAAATGTTAAATTTAAGTCGTTCATGTGAAGGAGATTTTTATTGTTTTTGGCAAAGTGTTATTTATCGGGTTTTCACATAATTTAATAAACATGTATATTTTGTTCTGTTTTATGATATCCTAATCTAGAAGGCTTTATTCAAAGTGTTTTTAATCAATCACACGACGTGTCAACAAAACCTTTTCCATAGTTTTATTATATCTATGAATGCTGTTAGTATAGCCTTTTTACTGCTGCAAAAACTACCACTTCTACGAACATTTAACCACATTCATCATATTCATCCATTTTAAACAAACGTAGTCT
Source organism: Emmelina monodactyla (assembly GCA_916618145.1). Lineage (NCBI taxonomy): Eukaryota > Metazoa > Arthropoda > Insecta > Lepidoptera > Pterophoridae > Emmelina > Emmelina monodactyla. The sequence continues at coordinate 9,449,766 of OU745314.1, read as the reverse complement.
CGCATTTGCAAAAATCAGCAACAAAATCATAACTCAGTCGAAATCATACAACGAGTGTTCCTGAACTAAAACAAAAGTCGTAGGAAATTGTAGAGGAACTTAATAAATTGTCGGCGCGATTCATCACGGAGCTAGTTCGGCGCGCGCGCAGGGTAGAAGAAAAACAGAACAACAGCATGTGGCATTATTACATTTACATAAAACTAGAAGGTACGTGCGATTCTGTTTGTGAAAAGGAAGGGTGACTTATCCATGTTAAAAAAGTAGCCTACTTTCGTCCTAGGCTGTTGATCGGTTTGAACATTGAAAAAAAACGGTGCAGCCTTTTCGACGTGAGGAGACAGGCAGACAGACATACTGGAATTATCACATTTATCACATTACCAGCTTTTGCCCGCAGGGTAAAATTCGGAGTAAAAACCTTTCCCTATATTATACGCATAAACCTTCCTTATGAATCACTCTATATATTAAAGAAACCACATCAAAATCCGTTGCATACATAGGGACATAGGGACAGAGAAAGCGACTTAGTTTTATACTATGAAGTGAAGTATGTTTCCGACTCTAGAGACTTAAAATGTTTTGTCTCTTTGTTCTATGCTTGTTTCTTCAAGATGAACTGTAAGTCAGTACAAATAGACAAGGTAATCAGTTATTTTCCAAAATCAATATCTTATATCATACAAAGTACGTTTAAACTTCTAAGTTTAATGACAAAATTTCAATACATTCAACAGCCTACACCTGACTTTTTGGTTATTAAATTTGTAAAAATATCAATGCAATGATTAATTCTCTTCTCTGTCTTATTTTACTACTCGCAGAGAACAAGCGAGGCGGGATGCAACACAATATTTTGAAGTTTTCAACGATAGCGCGAATGGCACTGTGTACCTTTTGCTTGGGTTTAATGTTTAATTTGGAATACTTACAAATTTTGAAGCGATACACGAGTAAATACTACAACTGGGGGATTAAGCGTTGCTTAATCGGTAAAGTGGTTGGAAAGGCTTTGGGGTTTGTACTTTTGAAAATTGGCTAATCAATTTAGTGTCTAATTAGTGGTGTGAAAAATGAAGAGCAATTGTTTTTGTACATGAATTACGTCAGAGATTTTTAGGCTAATCCCAGAACTCGAACACTAGGCAAAACTTTTTTTTTTGTGTAACAAACTTAAACAATTTTGTTATAAGGTTTTCATTATCTTAAACAAGTAAAAAAAATGTTTTTCGCAGCGCAATATTTAAGAAATGGATTTACAGTTTGACACTTAAAAGCCGAAGTTTCATATAAATGGGACATTTATAACCTGCTTTAATTAGACATTGTTATCAAATGACAGTTGAAATCTCACTCAAAGTTTAGATTTGCGTAGCGATCAAGCACTTGGCATTAAGCGTTTAGGCATATCAAAAAAAATCAAAACCAAAATCAAAATTCTTTTATTCATCATAGATATGTAACATATACTTAATGAACGTCAATGTTACAAACTTCGACTTTACCTAACCGTAGACCGAGAGAAAAAAGCCGGCGGAAAAAAACTCCCAGCACTCTTTTTGAAAATTATAACGTGTACATTCAATGAACATATAAATTATTTTCTCGTACCTCAACTCAACACTATAAAAGTAAAAAAAAAATTAAAACTGCTACTACGAACTAATTAAGGACTTCTTCCCGCACCTATCACATTAACTAGTCTCACATTAACCTGTCTCTACTACTATTATAAAGATGTAAAGCGTGTGAGTTTGTATGAGATAATCTCTGCGACTACTTAACTGATTTTCATAATTCTTTCAACAGTAAAAAGCTATATTATCAATGAGTGTCATAGACTTAGACATTTTGTTTCGCTAGTTTAATTTTAAAGAGTGAAGCCACGGGCATAATACACTGGTGTTAAGCACATAGAATATTTGATTGAGTAGTGTTATTTGACTTGAAACAGAACCCAGCCTACACTAGACTGTCCTCGGCTGAACTCTGTCCTCGTCTGTACACGTCCTACACAAATAGTGTTATGAAGGACATGCGAACTGTCATTTGACTACTTATACGAATGACTTGACACGAAAGAAAGTTACGTATAATTAGTGAGATGTAAAGTATAATGACTTTTGGATTAAGGTTTCATTTAAAATATAAAAGATTTTCCTTGGAAATTCTTGCTTGATTTTTATTAAGTGACTAAATAAAACGAACTTTTATACAATCTTTCATAAGTATTATTTTTAAGTTCCGTCATGCTGTCTTTAACCAATAACCTTTGATCCTTTCTCAAGGTCTAGTCTATCTCTGTACCAAATTCCATTTATTGGTTCAAGCGACACAGAAAGACAAATAGAGCTTCTATTATATAAATAGCATTTATATAAAAGCCGCGCTTAAAAAATACACGATACATTCTTTCCACCTAACTAGTCTAAAACAAAACCCAAGCGTTATACCGAGCAATCGATAGCTATTAAGCCAGTCAGGTCTTCATAAGTATCTAATAATTCCGCCCCCGTAGCCTAACTTCGGTAACCCCCCCCCACCAAACACGGCGATCGCGGCGACACCTGGCGGCAACTATCGCAACTTGCAGCGAGCAAACTAAACTCGGGAGTAGGGATGTTGGTGTTGTTCAGCGATTTATTGACGGATTTTGTATGGATTTAAGCGATTGTATTAAATTGTGAGTATTAAAAACCAGAGATAAACGGCAAGTTGCACAAGCTCATCGGCTCATCTTGTCGCGACAGTCCCGTTATTGTAGCAATAATTACACTCATTTACGTTGTCATTGTTGCCATCTATTAATTTTTATTTAAAAGTAACTATAATGTTCTGTTTTTTAATAATAAAGTTTTCATTTACAATTATTCTTCACAAAAAAAGCTTTTCTCGAAAAGTACCTTCCTCCCATGAATATGATAATTTGAAGCGAGCGAATCGATTCCAAAATAATCGTATTATACTTCACGCCACATCCCTAGTTACCACGAACCCACGCAGACCGAACTCCAAAGACACTTTGACTTCACGCTTTTAAGACTTCACCTTGTTATTTGGTGTTAGAGCTCAATCTCTTTGTAACTAACTTAAAAACTAAAGACAAGCACTTTATTATGCAAATACTCATAGTTTGAGAGTATTACTCAATTATTCAAACAGCCTATGACGTCACCAAACCAGCGCACTATAATAAATCATTCCTCGGCACTAAGATAAATGTATTCACTTTAATAATAAATTAATTTCAGTTCGTTTGGCGAACGAGCTCCTACAGTAATGTATTTAGAATCCCCGGGAAGTGCTCAATGGTCGCAAATAACTTAAGCCTTGACATACAATTTGTGTCTTTATTTTATGAGGCATAAGGTTGAGATTGCGGTTGGCCTTTGAGTAAACTGATAAGTTATTTTAAAGGAAAATAGCATGTAGTGTCGTGAACAAGACAATTTGAACTAATACCTAGAATTAGGTGTCTAGATTTATAATAGTTTTATTTCTGTTACGGTACGCGGATTGCAGAACTTAAATAAATGCAATTAGCTTTTTAATATATTAGTGCAGTATGTGGGGTAGTTGTTACTTTTTTGTCGGGTTTTGCATAACTAAGGAGAGCTTAAGAGCTACTTTGTAGAATACTTTTCTTATAATTGATCCTGAAAGCATATTATGAATTTGCCGAATTATTGTTTGTAATTTGGAGTAGGACGTAAAAGAGCCTAACAATAAAAATTGAGAACCTTAAACTTTTTTGAACGCGTATTTTGAGGATAAAATACAATACCTACTTCATTTTATTTCTGTTCCAACTTTGTCAGCATATTTCCCCGACTGACATTTTCGCGGTAAATAAGCTCGTACAGTTATCCTAACAATTTATTCATACCTTAAACAAACAAAAAACACTTCAATTTACAGCACATGTCATACTCACAACATACCCTAAACTAACTTAAAAATCGCCTTAAATCCTAACTAACAACCAATCCAAACACTAAACCTCAACCAAACAGCTTAAGAGGCTAGTCACCGCAAGTCAGGTACCAGGGCACGATAAATAGCGCGGAGGCTCCAAGACGGCAGCAAGCACTGAGCCTTGCAACGACCGACAGTAAGCCGGACGTAGAGACCACAGCGTAGCGTAGGACGGACCCGCCTGGGCGGGTATCACACCGAACGGAATTTATATCGGAGGTATGTTTTTGGGAATTGAAATTGATAGGTTTGTGATTCATTTATTTAGACTCTGTAACTTACTCAGTAGGTTATGGTCGCATTTAAATTGATTTCATATTCTCCTAGCAGTTATTGGTCAGTTCTAAAATCGATTCGTTAATTTCAAAATGATAGTCGATCTTTCTTTTTACAATTCGGCTTACTGTAGACCAGAATGATATTTAAAAACCTCGTTCACTAAATTTATACAGCATTGAGCAAATACACATCTTCAGCCTCAACCCTTTGGTTCCAACTTTTCTTACTCACTTCACCTTCCGGACCATTCGGTGTGACCCTCCACCGCAGGCTATACCTCCACGTCACCTGAGATTTAATCAGCTCTCCTTTGTCCCGCTTTGTTATCACCAAATGGACCGAAAACTGCACCGAGTGTTTAGACTCGAGGCAACTGACGTCTCAGAACAAAACACTGTCGGGGGGCCATTCAGGTAATGGACTTCGACTTCTAAAGACAAGATCGAACGGTTAGCGGTTTCTTAGTACGAATTGTTTTTAGAACTCGAAGAAGTAGGTAAATATCGTACTTATATTAAACACAAGTTTTCTAAAGGTAAGGGAATAAAATAAACAGAAATAAAAGTAGCCTATGTTACTCCTTCTAGTAGTCTTTAATAGTATCCATCTACAAAAATAGATAGTTACATGGTAGTTATTTCAACCGAAAATAGCTAGTAGTCTTGTTTCACACTCAAAACGTAAAGAATCTTTGAAAATTTGATTGTAACTTATCACAAGAAACAGCTATCTTTATTTTTTTATCTAAACTAAAAACTTTCAGTGCCTCACTTAGACAGGCAACTAACTCTGAGTAAAAACATATTTTTGATGTCCCATCTGTTTTCCCACCTTCCGAATCTAAAAATCTCACTGATACTTACTTCTAAATCCTTAACAATCCCTACTGATTTACGATAAAAAGTAAATTATATTCACGAGTAACCATGTACAGGTATCGAAATCGTTATAATAACTCTTGGTAATGTACTTCCTTGCATTCAGATGTTAATTCTGATTGTTTTTTGTTTCCAGAAAAGCTGTCGATTGCAACGACGAACGAAACAAATGGATATGATAAAATGAATGGGTGTAATTCTACTGATGGAAAAATTGGAACGACTAGTTATAAATGGTGATAATAATAATTGGCAATAAAAATAGCTAAACACAAAAGAATTAAAATTTTAAATTTTTAGCTCCGTTAACGTACATGAATTAATGCAGTTTAATACAGGTAACATACTAAAAACCACCTCTATCTTTAGTTGTTACCTTTATGTTTTTACCTAACAAAAGCACATTATGTAACATATCCATGAATTTCCTACATTATTGGTCGAGTGCGAGCAGCGTTGTCGAAGGAATTAAACTTGGAAGTCAAACGGTTTTATCTCAGAGTCGATAGCGGTCACAAATTATGTGTTTCCTCCTCCGTAAGGTACGGTTTCGACAATGCAACTTTTTAAAATGAAAAGTCGGAGTAAGGCCAGACGGAATATTAATTGGTGATTTTAAATAATGTGTAAGTGTGTAGTTGATTCATCAGGACCACCTTATTTAAATAACCCAGTTTTTTTATCAATTGCTTAAAAAATATATATTTGCAACGTCAAATTTATTTAATTTAAATTTATGCAGCAATTTATTTTAGAATATTTACGTTTTCAAATTTACTTTATAATAAGATATTTGATCATTTTTTGCTAATATGTATTTAATGAGGCTATTGAATAAGTTATTTATTTAAAATGAATCCAATATGCTCTTCATTAACATTTTCATGCACATAGTAATGTTGGAGAATATTCCACGATTCTCAAATTCATTACGTAAAACATCATGGTAAGTGCAATAACGATATACAGGGTGATTGGTAATAAATGCAATAAGTTCCTTCTAAGAGGTTAAAGCAGAGCTAATTTGCAGTCAATTAAGTCACCTTAAATGATATTGCATTATCCCTGTGCAAGTCCTCGACAACAACCAAAGAAAACACTGCAAAAGTGCGCGGTAACCACAATGTAGAGGCGTTCGAAGAGAGAGGTTACTTCTCTTATTAGTAGAGTTGTCAATCAAATACTTAGTTTTAGTATGACAAATGTACCTTTTTGAATAGCTAATGAATTGGGGAAGTTTTTTATGTAATTTTTACGCAACTTTATTTGGACTTTTTTTTTAGAAATTCGCTTTTTATTGCCATAAGACTTAACTTTTTATAAAAGTTTTTCTTGGTTTTTTAACTTTTTCTTAAATAAGGACGATTTTTTAAACAAATTTTAATCTAAAATATCATTTTAGTTATCAAGCTACCATAAAACATTAAACTTAATTTTGTATTTTTCACTAAAAGGATTCATTTGAACTTCGAAAATGGGGTTTTTTATAAAAAAACTTTAATGTAGCATATCTCAGAAATTGTCAATTTTCGGTCATGGTATGACTTAATTGACTGCATATAAACTCTACTTTAACCTCTTAGAAGGAATGTATCGCATTACCAATCACCCTGTATATTATGAAGTAGTGTCGTGTATTCGTAGAACCCCCCCATCTGCCTAGTATTCCCCCTCTTGCGTACATCGACGACAAATACCCAAAGCTAGCACTCTGCTATAGAATCCATTAGCAAATCAATAACACATAAGCAAAATTACCCTAGCTTCAATGAACCTGTTAATTAAATTGGTGCCAATCGTCATTTGAAAATTATTATTAAAGTAATTCCGAAATTCATTTCTTTGTTTAAATCGGATCCCAATTCAGTATACTCTTATTAATTGGAGTGAATTTTGAAATAAAATTTAATATAGCAACAGTTGCCATCGAAACCGTGGCTTAAATCTTTCTTCTCGTGTTTGGTTGATTAAACATCGACTTTATGTTCTTCGTATTAGGGTTGATTTTATTTTGTGTGTGTAATGTCTTGATCTGCAAATAAATGAATGTACAGTGATCGGCTATCAATCGTCGGTGCGTTATCGTGTCGGAAGGTATCACGTGGTAGGGAGGAAACCTGGGTTACGAACGTATTGTATTAGAGATGTTTTAGATTTAAGAACATTTTCAATTTCCCGGTTTATTTTTACTTTAGGTAAACTTTTACTATGATGTGGAAACTTCAAAATCAAATTGCTACTTTTCAAATAAGGAATTTAATAATGATGACTTGAGTATTATTATCTTTAAATTAACCAGTGGTACTTTCTTTCTGGTATTTATTATAACATTATAATGCCATTAAATACAAGTATCTAAAACAATAACATTAACTAATATTATTTTAATACACAAATGAATACATAAAAAATCTAAATTGCGTTTATAAAAATAGAAGAGATAAAACCCCGAGCAAGCTGTTTCTTGTAACAATATAACTTTCATCGGAGCGGCGCGCTTTGTGCCCACGTCAATAAGTAAATCATTCAACTCAAATATTGAATTTGAACAACACTTGAGATTGTGTATCTTTACTCAAAATTGGGGACAAAATTATTTATAGCAGAGTGCATAATTACAAAAATTCTATGTTTTAAATTTCAGATCACTTGATTAATTGTTTTTTTTGTTACCAATCTCACATTGATTATGACAGCTTATTGTTTAGTTTTTAATTATTTATTTTGCATATTTTTAAGAAGAGTAAACTATTCGTTTTCGTGATACCTATTGGGAATATGTAGAGTAGAGAGACATATTTTAATTAAAAAATGTGGAATCCCTGAAATATGCCCTTATGAAATAATGAAGTATGTTCTTTCTGCTCAAAAGAGAAAAAAGAATAATCTAGATTGACAACTATCCTTATTTCAAAAATAGATAGATGTACCTATTAAGCTTAAATTAATATCAAGTTCTCAGTTCAAAAATCAATCGTTCACGAAGACGCAATCAAAAGAAACCTCCGTTATTTTGCAAATTTCAATAATAACAATAAAATCTAAACTTCTTCGATACTTGGCATCATTATAGATGACCTCTGTGGTGCAGCGGTATATATGTTACGGCTAATACCCGAAGTGCGGCTACACCTAGTTTTAGCCGGTTAGAACATCAATAGGTTAGGTTAGTAAGGTTACTTCTTTGATACCGCCCAGAAAAAGGAGTCCCGCTACGCTACGCGGGACTCCATCGACTCATGATTGAAGCCAGTTTTTATATATATAGGTATATATTTTTTGTTACAGTTTTCCATATTAAAAAGACTACTAACCGACTTAAACTAGGGCCGGGTCGGGCCAATTTCTTAAAACATGTTTTTCGATATTGGCTCGTGTCTGGGTGTAACTAGGTTCTCCCCTAGTCCATTGTGTGGTACCAATAGTACAAGCTTTGCTTAGTTTAGGGCCACAAGGCTGGTGTGTTAGTCTGGAGATTTATTTATTATTTATTTATAATGCCATAAAGAAAAAGGAAACTATTGAAATTATTGGTAATTAAATACAATCAAAATCTTTTTTTATTTGTTGAGCCACTCACAATATCTCCATTTTTGGTACGGATCCTTCGACGCACAAGTCCCACTCGCACTCGTCCGTTTTGTTAGTATGTAACTTTCATTGTTTCGTCTGATCTGCCAAAACTATATTTTCCGTGTAACTGATTTTAAAGCTGTGCGACTTAAAGTTTATGAAATAGAAAATTTATTACTACACGGACGGTTTTACGATGATATGATATTACTTACTAGCTGTTGCCCGCTATATTGTATGCGTATTATGTGTCCAATTTTAATATCGGCCAGCAATTTCGTTTACACTAATGAATTATATATTCAATAAATTGTGTCAGAGAGCTAAGTAGTGCTGTGAGTGTGACCCACAGATCACCCCTTAATAGATTCCGCATGTTCGTACATTTACGTTGTATCAGGGTCACCAAAAGTTGAAGTGCGGGGGAGGAAGTAATGACATTCTGATTGGCTAGTTCAAAAACGTTCTAAGATGCACCCGTCAAATAGTGATAAAATAGTGATGTAAGTATTCGATAAAAGTATCGATAAATTATAAATATCGTTTAATAAAATATCGACAGATTTACATTTACCTGGTTGATTGGCCTTCATTTTTTTATTATAATAAATGAGACTATTAATGTTTAGCCCAAATTAGAGAAGTACCGACCAACAAAAAAACCTTTTCGCACTACTTGAAATTTTATTCATATCAATTATTGCTATGGTACCAAAACTGTGGGACAAGTACTAAAGCTATTATAACATTTTGAAGCCTTTTTAAGTAGGCATTAGACTGTTTTTTGTCTAACCTAGATAATATTTTGTTTATCTCTTAATGAGAGAGCAAACATTTTTTACAAATGTAAATCTTTATTTTTACACTTTATGTTTGAAATCTACAATTTTCCCAATTTTAATTTTTGGCTCAAGTTTGAGTGAGTTTCCTTTCTAATTTATAAATGTTAGACACGATATCTAGTTTAAAATTTGGTTAAAAGTTAAGCAACCTCTTTTTTTACGAAAAATATCGATACATCGACAGCGTTGATACATACTTTCAAACTCTAATATTACTCGGGTAAATTAGTGCTTCTTTAAAAAAATGAGATGACCGTATATATATTTGTACTGATAGAAAGAGATACCCTTTGTTTGTTAACAATAAATAAACCAACGCAAGTTGAACTCCACAAAAACAAATTTTCTATGCACAAATACGGAGTGACACGGATGCGTACGTGTCTGACGGTTGGTCATGACTAAATCCAAAAATGTAGGCGTGGCTTGCACTATGTTCTAAATCACATAGTGGCGAAACATAGGTCGTCGCCTCTAATGCGGAATCTATTAGGGGGTGATCTGTGGTGTGACCCGTCAGTTGTTTTTGTATGTTAATGTATGCAAAAATCAATATCGACTTAATATACGTATTATATTTTAATAAGTGAACCTCTTTGGTCACTCAGAGTTTTTAAAAAGTTGTATGCCTGTGACGTATACCGATTTTCTTTTGTTTTTCAGTGCTTGTCAAAGACACACGTCTTGCGGCAACTCTGTGTCACGTGAGCCATTTCGTTTTATTACTTCTTTGATTTATTTGTATTTCTGTTAATAATATTTGAATAAGTAAACCGATGTTATTTTCACACATTGTTATTTATTTAACTTGCTTCCTATATCTTCGCTAAAAATAGTATATATAGTGGCTTTGTGTCAAAAGTTACTTAAGAATGCACTACAAAGTCTTCGATAGGTCAAAATCATGTCGAACTACCGTCGAATTGCAAAAGCATAGTCTTTGACTCTCAAGTGTCGTGGAAAATTAATTATTGATGTTTTAAGGTTTCTCTTGCAGACGGCAATTAATTAACTGGTAGAATAATCCCTCCGTACCTCGAAATGTTCCTCCGGACCACGAGACTTGATAAATTACCAATAGACTACAAATTGGAATTTAAGGTCTTTAAAATATAGTTTGAGCTAGACATGCTAGTAAAATAAGATTTGAAGAGCTTAATAATAAGATTTAAAATAAAATGCTTAGAAATCCAAAAAAAAAATTTTTTTGCTTGGCTCTCCATTATTTATTAGCTGTACATAGTTACTTGATTGCTAATGAATAAATGAAATTGATAGCTCAAATCCAAAGTTTAATCTTTTGCCTTAAGTGCTCTCATTAAATGGGTAATATCAATATTTCAACCAACAAAATTCCATGGCCTACTTGCCTTAATGCCTCCATCAGTTGTATTCAAACTAACTAATATTAATTAACAGTCAGAGAAATCACCAAATATTCAATCCTGCAATAAGAAATGATACCTAATATGAACAGAAACAGTAGAAATTCTCTCGAATTGAATATTGCGTTTCAATGAAATGTTACAAAGTTGCTTTGTTAGACAAAAGTTAGCATTAATCGGAAATTGTATTATGTTTGATTTAGATTTAGAATTTCAAAAAAATAACGATATTTGATGTTCTTGAATCGTTATCACATTCGGGAGCCAATAACTGATTTACAAATAATAATACTGTCACTAGTTCCAATGAATTTGAATATGGGCAATAGGTGTTCGGTTTCCAAAAAACTATAAGAAAGCTTTTGTTTTCATTCCCACACAGTTATACGTTGGTAATGTTGTGTTATTTGGAAATAAATACGTTTGAAAACTGTAGATCAATTTGTGGTCCGTGACCATAAGCCCTTTTGGCCAGGAACGCGTGAAGGTATCATAAACAAAATCCTTCCAAGCCAAAAAATCCATAATTCCTGTTCCCCGCATTAATTCTATGTTTTAGGTGAAATCAATAAGTCAGCGTTGAAGATAAGGCGCAATATCGGTACCCTCGTCAGGGCGTCTTAACCTCGTGCCCTGCGCCCTGCGAGCCTTGACGTGTGAACACCAGGGTTTGAAGGTTTTGGTGTTTAAAATTAGAATTTAGTAATAGTGTGAGTAGGTTTCTTGCAAGACGTGTTGCAGAAAAGAAAAACAACTGGGAGGTTATCGTGAAGAAAGTACTTAGATATTCGTTAAGCAATTTTTAATTCAATTATTTAATAATCTGTTTATTTCACTTTATTTTAAAATTTTAAAAACGGAGTGGTTTGGGAGAAACTAAAGTTCTTGGGTTTGTACGTACAATAGTTACCGGCTTTTTAATAATTTTGTACAACTTCTTGTAAATAGGTGTTGAATGATTTTTTTACCAAAAAGTCTAAAAGTTTTTGCAAAAATTGCGTCGATTAACTTGTATTTGTTTTTTTTTAACATTCCAGCTATAAAACGTCAATAACAAATTACATTTCATCGCGCGTAAAATAAAAATTCCTAACAGGATTAAAAATGATTTTCCATCACAACCGAAATTGGTTTATAAAATAAAACCCAATAACAACAAGGTGAATTTGTCGAACGGCTGACTTTGCGGCTCCATCCATCAAACTCTCAACATTTATTTAATTTGGAAACATTCACTTCCTGGTAATTTTATTAGAAGCTTTTTGATCGATAACCGAAAAGACTGTTGCGATTCGCGCTCGAGCAGCAGTTTGATTGACGCGCGCTTTCGACTTGTCAACCGCTGTTTATTTTGGAATCATGGTAACTGTAACTAAATTGATTTGAAAATAAAAAATATGAATTAGTATTTTTAATAATGTTCACTATTTTACAATTTTAGCATTGAAGGAAAAAAGTACCAAGTAGAAGGAAAGAAAACAAAGCTTTGATATCATCGCATTATTTTGTCGGAAATTTTACAAAAAAGAGTTTGATTAAGTATGTATATTTTAGAATGATGTATACGATAAAAGTACAGAACTGTTAACCCAACCAAGCTCTTTAAAAACTAAGTACTAACATATACATTATAGAAATATCCTGGTCAACATTGCTTATTTACCATCAAAAATCTTAGCTTAGGTGCACCATTTTTACAAGTTTACCAAAATTTATTTATAACCTAAATGTGTGCAGGTTTCGCGCTCGAGTAGCAATTTGATTGACGCGGTTTCCCATCTGTCAACCGCTATTTATTTATGAAATCACGTCGATTGTAACCAGCTATTTAAATGGGGGATGTTTTTGGTATAAAGTAGACAGCTATCAGCCTTTCCATCTGAATGCCAGTCAACATTACAACGCACCGGTTCCTGATAAACAAGTTGATAAACAAACGTATTTTGATGTTTGAAGAAAGTATCGAGAATTATCGTGAAATCGGTTAGTAGCTGATATTTTCCTTTTCTTATTGCGAGTAGTTTTCTTTTGCAAAGATTGTGAAAGAAATAAATATACTTAAGAGCTTCTATTTTGCTGAATTGGTTTTAAAGCCTTTTGTATTTCATAATCCAGAAACCTAGTCGAGAGAGTAAATATTTGAATCCGGTTTATCGCCAGATACCTATTCATAAACGAGTCCGACTGAACAATGGCCGGATTTTTGCTATTTTCTCTAAAAGCTTCCACTTGAAGGCGGTCTCTCGGTAAAGTCCGATAGTTTATGTACTGAACTCGCTTTTAATTCTAGTCCCAATAGAATCGAGCTCTGGATCTTTCCAAATGCATTTATTTTTGTCGTTCGAAGCTCTTTAATGTGAGCGTTAGGCGGCTTACACACGAGTATTTTTAAGCGTATTAACTGCTCTTAAGTACCTTCGTCAAAAGAGTTTCGACACTCGAAATTCATTGTATATTTTCGCGTCGCAAAAATAAATAAATTTGTTTAGGTTTTTCAATAAAAATGTTTTTTTTTATTTTTTTATTTTGCTTGGGTCTTTAACATGTTTTTGTACCAACTGATTATTGACACTTTCTCGAGATCAAGATTTGTTTTTATCTTCAATATAAAGTTTCCAAATTCTTTCCAATAATCATTATTTACTTCAAACCTGAGTAAATGGACGTTTTATGCTATGTGCTCAGTGCCTAACCGATCCAAACCGGTTACTAGTGGACACATGCATTAAGCTGATTGGTACATTTGGAGTCCTCTTCACGGTTGCCAACGCATGCGCCTTTGGAACTATCGTAGGTACTAAACAGTGAATAACGTGTATCACTATTTCAAATAGCAATCTAGAAGCTCAGGTGATTTGGCATTCAAAAAGCAGTTGAAAGATAATATATCACCCACTATCTATTGAGATAGAATTCTATATCGCTATTTCAAATGTTGGAAATTATATTGTAATTTTGTCTGTTACTTTTAAAATAAGACCAGTTAAAATGTTGTTCTAAGATCAAATTTGAAAAAATAGGTACGTTTTCAGACTAACAGTGAATGACAGACAGACAGTCATTCAGACGGCTATTTCACTAGGCGCTTTTTAAACTTTGCTGATTTTTTAATATGGTTGAAAAGAGTCATAGCTGCGTTTACTTGACGATAGAGTGACATGTTGTTTTAAACGCGTTTAATTGAATAAACTGCTTTTTGGCTGTAAGAGCTTTTGAAACTTATGTAACGTGTTTCAGCAGAATCTATATCCTAGCGATTTTAGTCTTAAGTCTCTTAAATTAATGTCAGGAACTACTAAATTGGCATACCAAACAAGCGGCTAACATGCACTCAAAGGTACATAATATTTTAAAAGATTTCACTCTCATTGGCTACTACAATATGACCATCGTCCCATTCATTCCTTACAGCTCTTTCGTTCATCTGCCGACAGTCTATTGTTTCTTGAAATGACTTCGCAAGAGAATGAATGATTCCACCGAGCGCAACTCAAAGACAACTCTTTTATTGACCCAAATGAAAAAGTACACCGTTGGAAATATCATTTGTGCGAACAGAATAGATCTGAAACTCATTCCGATTGTGCTCTCAGCTTTGTGTATTGTATTGAAACTTTTGTGACGTCATTGATTACTTTTTTGATCATCAAATAAATAAGATGTTATCGTATACTTGACAATGTTGTTTTGACTGATACACAAAAATGTGTTTTGTTAATACATCAAAGGTGTTTTTTCTATTTGGTACAATGTAATTTGAGGAGGATCAATCAAACAGACTTAGCCAAAGTTGGTGGCTTGAAATGTTATGATAGTTTAAAGATATGTAGGTACCTACACAAAATAGTTCTTAACCTTGTCTTTGCAGCTTTTTTTATGTCTGTAAATTGCAGTGTAGGTATATTCGTTTTTTGGCTACTTTTTCATAATTATAAATTAACTAGTGGCCGCCCGCGATTCCGTTCGCGTGGAAGTCGGTTTCCCGTGGGAATGAGAAGCTTTCTCGCGGTAAAAAGTACCCTATGTGTTATTCTGATGTATAACCTATACATCAGAATAACACATAGTTTAAAGTTTTATCCAAATCCGCCCAGTAGTTTTTACGTGAAAGAGTAACAAACATCCATACATTCAAACATACTTAAAAACTTTCACTTTTATAATATTAGTATGATACAAAGCATACATAAAGCATTCCGTTTTAATAGTAGTTAAAGTTAATTTTTAAAATCACCGGTCAAACAAGGTTCCATAATGAAATAAACGAATGGTTTGCTACCACGACCCGCCCGCCGGCCGGCCGTAGACACACACTCGCTAATTAGTTGTTATTTCGAATTAATTGACCACTGGACATACAATCGAGCAACTACTACGATGGATTTCCTGGAATATCTCCTTTGTTTGTTAATTAAATGGAGATTCACTATAATAAATTTGAGGGTGATGTCACCTTTTTTACTCAGGCGCAGAAAACTTAAAAATATTTTGAAACTTTTTGGTAAGTCTTTTCGATGAACTAGTATATCTTTGAAACTGTTTCTTGAAATTATATCGATGGTAGAAAATAGTATTGGATACTTGACTTGATCTAGAGAAGTAGCAGAAAAAAAAACTATATTTTTTACATTATAACTGGAATCTCAAAGCGATCCTCATAACTATATTAAAAGAAATGGGTATAGCCACGGAAAGAGTAAACATACAATAATATAGATATCTATATTGTTTGGGTATATGATATTATTTGTACAATACAATATCAGCCGACACAACAGGGAATTTTAACCAATTGTAAATAATAAATTCATACAGTAATTTGTGTCTGAGGGCACATGGGTACAATGTGTTGTGTGGTTTTACTAATTGGCCCCTGATTGTTTTAGGATGACCTCGCGTCCCGAATGTTTCCGAAATGTACCGAACACACCCGAACGACTGACTCGACACGCGCTCGTTTAGAACGTCATTGGAGAGATAATTTTCTGGCCTAGATGCATGAGTGGATACTTTGTGCTCTGCAATTTGGTCACTTCCATACACAGACTTCTAAATGTTAGATGTTTATGAAGGCAATTTGTTATTTTGTGGCTTGTTGTCTCCTATGATGCACCGTTAAGCGGAAGGTTCCATTCCCGGGTCAGGTTAAAAAGGTCAAAAAAGGGTGTAACAATGTTTCCCTCTTGTTCGATATGACGTGCACGTATAGCACATGTTTCCCTTTTATAGTTTAGAGGTACACAATCAGTGTTGTTGCCTGGAATTTTTTTTATTTTATTTTACAAAACCTCAAAACTTTATACTAGAATTTTACGTAAAAACATTGTAACTAGTTTGGAAAAGAGACCTAAGAAAAAAAGAGACCTAAGAGTACCTAAGTTCAAGGGGTAACTAGCATAGGTTTCACTTTCTAAACAAAACCTAATCAGAAAGGTATTAGAATTATTCAATCTAAAATGTATAACAAGTTCCAGCTACGTTCAAGTTTCCCAAATAAAAACAAACATTTATAGAATAATAATTTAAAACTAAACCAATACAGAATTATATAAATCAGCACATAATCACGACCGTATGAACTTTGGCAGTGTCAATACTAATCGGCATGCGACGCTGCCTCCACCATTTCATTGAAGCCTCACCACCAATACCTCGCTTGCCAAATTGCAACGCTATAATACCACAAGCATATTATTTTAATTGAAAGACCAACGTGATATTATTGGTAACCATATTCCATATAACTCTTAAAAAAGAAATGTTGGTTAGCTGGTTTGGGTATTGAATGCAAATTGATGAATTAGTGGAAGTTGAAATACCTTTCGGAGTATAAAATTTATTGAAAGAAAACCCTTAAGTACTACTTTTTCTTTCAATCGAATATAGTGTCGTAGACTTTATTTTTTTACTGTTTACTTGAATCTGTCAGATTAAATGCTACACACCCTAATCAATCGACCGTTTTATGAACTTTATTTCTTTAGTTAGGTACATTACAAATCTGTGCACAACTACCTACCAGGCAGAAATTGAATTAAACCAGATGAGATAGAAAGCTCTAATTAAAACATCTCCGCTAATCTTTGACTGATGGGTAGTTAGGAACGGGCAATATTCCCTTACCCCTTACTCTTGGCTGCTGGCTGAGGGCCATAACAAAGCGCCATCTGGCTGGTAGTAATCGACTATTAACTTATACGCACTGGGCCATTCGGCCCTTCGTAACTTTGCTTCGACTGGAGGTGATTTTTCATTCATTATGATGGGGTCAGCTCTTTGGATGTTTTTGTATTGGATATGATAGAATAAGTAGATATAGGTATGTAGCTGTATCCAGAGTGTCTTGTCATATTCTATTTTGATCTCACAGTTTTTTTATATACTTAATTACCAATATCACGAATAGAGCCTACGATAGGCTATAAGAGTATGCGTTACTTGGTTATAAAAAATCTTAAGTAGTCAATGCTTTAGTGAAGTTTATTATCCAGTAGAGGCTCCACATGTGCTCTCCGTTGTTTAACACTTATAAAAACTGAGTGCCTCAGCATCATACCAACTTTTACTATCTACAAATCATAAAAAGTTCCTTCAATATCTGCGTCAGTCAAAGTAAAAAAAACTATCCAAAACTTGTCGACTGCTCTTTTCTTTATAACATGTATTATTTTATTAACAAATATACTAACTTATGATCTTTTTCCTACAACTTTATCATCTCCGAAGCCTGTCAATATGGTAGGAAGTTTGTCCAACATTAAGGTCGGTACACAAGTGTCCGTGTGGTGCGGGGATTATGTAAACTGTCCGAAACTGTCACGGAAGTGGTGAAGTAGGACAGGCAGGAGGGAGTAGTGGGGGGATGGGGGTGCAGATAGAGGGTGATCTATATGATGTAAAAATTACAGAAGTAATTCAAAGAAGTCAAGTATTTGATCAATGGCGACTTTAGTAGATTTCTTGTCGGAACCTTTAAATCAGGTAAACTTTTCGAAGGACCAAAAGTTAATTTGAAAACTTTTAGACTTCTCATTTCAAATAACTAGGCTGTCACAATTGAAAATTCATGTTCCTCAACTTAATCAGTCTGAAATCGACATTCAACGAAATGATAACAAAGAAAAACAAAAGTAACATCCCAAAGTTGCCGAGCTCAGAACAACCAAGTTTATGTTAACACGATACTCTAAAAACATTCATTGTTATTGTTCTAACGACTTCAGAAAAATATCTCAAAAGCAACGCGACCCAATGACTCGTCCTGTAATTTGAATGTCTAAAAACTCCCGAAGTTTCATTCAACAAAAACCAATGTGTTGACGCAAGCCCCCCAATCTTAACTTCTACCATTTTGTCCTACTTTTTTCCAAAATGAAACAAATTCAATTCCACCGAAATGTCGTTATTTACTCAGATTCAAAAAGGACTCGGGCTTTGAATTTATAAGCGGCCGTGAATTTTACGAGAAAAATTAAAATGAGCTTGCAATTTGCTTATGGGCGCGATTTAAATATTTGACGGGGAATCGACAAATGAATGCTAATGTCACGAGCTGTGAAGTTTACTGCGAAACTTTGATTGATCTTAGATTAAGTCCAAGCAAAGACGACAAGAATAGTCATTTGCCTATTGTGCTAGATCTAGGTAATCCTTTATTTTACTGCTCCAGGAACCAATACAATACATTGTTGTAAGAGATCCGAGATTCAATCGTAAAAGGTCTGTGGATATTGGATTCCTGGTAATCAAACTCTAATAAAAGCCACTAAAACAAAAGCGACAAAGCAATTCGTTTGGATAGGTATTTATTACTACCTCAATACTTAATTCAACCCAAGAGAACCGGCCCATAACTCTCGGGGTTTAATAATAAGTCAGTTGGATAGAACCGAAAAGATTAACATCAAAATTTACTAATTAACCCGAACAATGTGAAATGATGGGGATAAAGATCGTCCCTCTGACCTTAACTGGGCAGGAGACACTTTTGAAATAGTTTGAGTGCCATCACAATACCAAAAACTTTTTGGACGACAAATATGTTGCTCTTTTTGTTTGCTCTAAGGATTTTAAGATATATTTTTGAATATCAAAAAATCTGGGCCAAAAGTGCCCAGCATTGCCCTGTTAAACCGTTTGTGCACAAAAATCTATAATTAAAATAATAAATTAAAAAAATATTTTGAACTTCAAGGAACTTCAGGAATATTTTGAGTTAATAAAGGTTTATAATTAATTATTGTGTTGATTTTATGCGTCATTATTTATTTCCGTTGCCTTAGTGATGGATATCTATGAACAAACCGATATCAATAGTGAAATCGATTTCCAATTTTAAAGATACCTAATTTTAATATTATGGGCAAATATAATATATTTCGTTTAGCTAAGAATAATCTTCAAGGAGATACAAAGGTTTTTGTACAGTCGTTGACTCGCACGTTGAAAGAGCAAAGAGATCAAGCCGACGCAGTAATGCTCTTCATTCATTTGAACTTGTTCTGGGACTATCTAAAACAGCGACTGGTGTTTGCATTGGCTTACGTTTTTTTTTTAATTTTCTCCAGCAGCTTTTACCCAACTGGAGATATTTTTCAGCATGTTTATAATCTGCCGTGAGTTTATCTGCAGTTTTTAGGGTGTTCTAGAAATATATTCTAAGTATATCACATATTTTGCCTATAAAACGTATCAAATCGATAACAAGACAAACAATGTTCATAATCTAATCGTTTTGTTGAAATATAATCCTTTTTCAAGCCCTTCGTGTCACCAAAACTGGCATCTGTCTGTCATTGAAGTCTCCTCGTTGCGTTTGCTTTCGATGTTGTTATTGTGCGATTTTTCTGTGATTTGTGATAATTACAGCTATTATCCGCTTACTCTCACGGACGATAAATACGATTTCAATTACAAGCTTTATTTTGCACGTTATTTTTTTTTGACTTTTCCTTAAAAATGCTTTGCATCAACTGCAGTATAGAAATCAGTCGTCTGTTATTGTTCCTGCTTCCTTTGTATGGAAATATATGTCAAGCATGATATAGATTATTAATTACAGAAGCAGCTGAAAATGAAAGATTGAGTCTCCGCTCAATGGTTTGTAACAAGACCTCGGCACTAAACTCTTAACAATGATGATCCAATATTACCAGTTATTTTATCATAGCATAATCACCTGGTAAGTTGAATTAATAACTATTGACCCATATTTAACATATTTTTTGGTTGAATATTAGTTATTTATATTTATTGTGTGGCCCAGCGGAGTTTATAATATTGTTATAGGTCGAAGATAAGTTTGCAGTTTTAGGTGATGAAATGGATTAAAATACCTCCCTCCTATCACGTATAAGTTAGTATAACAGGTGTATCTACTGCTATCTAACTAAATGGATTCAATTTAGGACAGCCGCTTTTTAATTCTAGCAGCGTTGAGTACATAATGATACTACTGTTGTTATCAATTACCTAAACTTGAAAGATTTAATCATTTTAAACATTATAAGATTCCTTATGAAAAGTGATAAGTAGCAGAGCTGTCACATTGCTATGGATTTGTAAAAGGCCTTTTATTTTATGATGTCTGATTACAGTTTATTGTGAAGTTCCTTGAATCTGCAACTATGTTTTAAACAAACGTCATAGTTTACAGTTTTCACAGGCAGAAACATTTAATTGTATATTTAAATGTTAAATAAGGCAGGCAGGCAATGCAAACGGTCCGTCTTATTTTTCATCAAAAATCAAAATCAAATACAATACAGTTAGGCTATTTAAAATTTGACATACACAACCCGTCCTTAGAATCCCACCACCAAACGTCCCTAATCCAGTGATATTACATTTGACATCTGACATTTGACAATGTCGTCATCTGATTCACATCACGGCACTGATCGCTGCGACGTCGCGGCTTGGAGTAATTGCACCGTTATCACGGGTGTATAGAACTGGATATTGCAGGGATAACTTAAAGATGATGGATAGCAAGTTTAGTGAAGGCTGTGTGTTTATTTTTATCCAGTGATGAAAATGATAACTTGCTAATAATTTTGCTTTGCGTTTTTGTGTAAATTAATTTAATCACTGCGCCCTATGTTTAAATAGTTTTCTTTAACTGCGTTATATTTAAATAGATTATCTACCTGGAGGAAATCACTCACATAGATTGGCGCCTGAAATTTTCTTCTATCAAATAAAATTCTAACTCTAGGGACTGAGCGTCGTAGTGTGCACAGTGGATAAGTATTAGAGCTTAATTATGTGAATTTATAAATCACTTCTAGCACCTCATATTCAATGTGCCTAACATCAATAGAACTATTACTCCTTCTCCACTAACGCTCACACATTACCGCGCCAAGATTTAGGCAAATCATTCCACAATCACCCACTAATTGCTCACTCCAGAGATAACTTTAAAGAGTATAATGCAACCAAAATTTTAACCTTATTTTAACAGTCCTCGACTACAAATATCAAAGAATTACGAGCTCCTATTATGTATCCGTGACACAAAAGCGAAGCGACTTCTTAATAAGTGGGATATTACGCTGTAATGAAGGATCAGTGTTGCCAAGCACCTCTCGGCACTCGCTAGCGAGATATCGGGGTTGCCAACGAATAAACTCCCCGTCACTCGCTTTGTTATCTGTGCACTGTAATGCAATAATCTATGGCGACGCCACCACCTCCGGTACACGGTCAAATTTGTAACCACGAAGCGATAGGCACATAAAACGTAACAACACTTCCACAAAGACCTTTAACTTTGAACTCTATAGTATTTTGCAATAAGGTTGAATTTTCATTGGTGGTTGTATAGCGTCAAGGTACAGGTGCTCGTGAAATTGCCGTGTCCACATAGGTGGAAACGTGGAATCGTCTCGGAACAAGTGGCGCGGTAAGACAACTCCAAATTTTGGTTTCAGAGCGTCGTTGAGGGGGGCGGGGGGGTCTAATTATAGTGTAATAACAATTTCGCCTGCGACTGTACACCGGTGGGAATGAGCTTTATACCCGTAGTGAGCATAATGGAAGCACTAAGCTGAAGTAATTATCCGATGTCCGTTGTAGGAAAAAATTGTTTGTCAAAGGAAAACCCGTGGAAAGGAATTCTATTTTTACCACGCTTTTATTAGCTTGGGTTGTATCTATGTAATGGAATCTTTGAGCATAAATTTGACCGATTTCCAGAAGTTCGATTAATTTGAAACTTTGCACACGTATTAAGGACCGATGACAATGCAATAATTTAATAAGAGTTTCTCATTATCCTTATTAGGACCACCAGGATTAATAAATTCATCTTTAGATCCTTTTGTAGGAGAGTAAGAGAGACAAAGCTAGCGCGTGATCTGCGCCTTTCATCACTAATTGAACTAAATAGTAGAAAATAAATAATAGTTTAAAAACTAAAATACCACGCTTTTATTGCTAATCGAACTAAAAAATAGAAAATAAAATTTCAAATCGGAGTAAAAAGCGTGGGGTGCTCGATATAGTATGAAGAGAGTTATGAAAATGAAGTAAAATGCACCCCTCGCTTTTTACTCCGATTTGAAATTTTATTTTCTATTTTTTAGTTCGATTAGCAATAAAAGCGTGGTATTTTAGTTTTTAAACTATTATTTATTAAAGCAATACTCATTATGTTAGGTAGTTTTATTTATTTTCAATAAAATTAAGTGGGCTATACAACAATATTTGTTCACATAATCATGTTTGTTTTTTAGAACTGTTCTGACTGAAAATCAACGTTGCCTAAAGACTTTTGAATCGCAAATGGCGAATCGATACATTTGTATTTTTTTTATTCATATGCTATTTTTCATCAAATTTGTAGTAACAGGTTTTCGTTTTTCGCTTTTTTTTTGCTTCAGTGTTTATTAATGTTCTATATTGTGATCCTTTCTAAAGATAAAAATAAAACTATAAGCCACAAAAGGCATCGGGCAGAGAAGGATAGAAAAAAATTGTATGCACTCAATGTACAAAAGATCTCTCGTTTCTCTTTTAAATATAACATGAAACTTTTTCAAAGTACACTCTTTAATTTCGCCTAGTCTTAAAAACTAAAAACAAAATCCAGTCAAAAAATGGTCCTACACTTTCTTCATCGACCTTTAGCAAAAGAAGTCCTGTACTTTGTCCAACCCCAAAAAACCTCATAAACCATTCTCTAAAACGCACAATAATTTCGTACCCACCAACCGCCAAAAATAAAGATACGTGAGAAGATGAATGTGCCGCATTGTTTGCGGTACAAAGTAAAAACAGGTCGCAGATAGCGTGGATTTATTGCCACTGTCTTAATGTCTGCGAGATGATGGCTGAGAGTGTACGGGCTGGAGTAGAGAGTGTACAGCGTGGAGAAAGGAGAGTGTTCTGTATGGATCGGTAAGGTTATTATGGGAGCCAAAGAGAGAATGTCATTTTTTAAACCATACTGGATAACGTTAAAATTGAAGAAAATATAGGTTTTTTGGGATTAATAGATAGATAATCAATGTCACCATCTTTTTTCACCGTGATGATATTCATTTATTTTAACCCTTTCTAGAATTGTTGAAAAATTACATCTGATTACCATTTTCTTACATTATAGCCCAGCGGTATTGTTGGTTTGAGTTTGTAAAGTTGTTCTTTTGTTTTTTTTTGTTGGTTAAAGTTATAACATACGTTGGTTTGGTCTCTAATTCGGTGTAATAAGAGTGATTTTGACATGGAAATGAGACCATTCCCTCAGTTAAAAGTAGAAAATACTTAGTTTCTTCCCAAAGTGTAGAAAATGCAAATGGTTCAGGAGTTTTTGCGTTAAATCGGAGCATAGGAACTGTCTGTCGAGACATACACCTGTCTACAATTATAATATAATAAGTAAGGATTTTCTTAAAAAATTAAAGAAATTTTATACGTACCGTGAAACACGTCAACTACATTTTTACATATCTTTCATGTTTTTCCTAAAATTTCACTAGGTATTAAGTGACACGTCTATTTATTTTAAATAGTTTTTACCTTGCCCCATTTGATTGATTTATTTATTATTTCATTTCATTTCATTACTTATTACCAACTAGCTTACCTACTGCTTAACAATACCTCTCTACTAATGTAGGACACGATTCCACTTTAAACGTTATTTGCGTTATGATTTCGACTGTAGCAAAATGTTCACTATGAGTATGTAGTTTTTCATGCTGCAAGTCGAAATTATTTAAGCTTTTACTTTGAAATAAATACCCATTTGGTTGATAAAAATCATTCTTTTCAAACTCCACAACTGAGAAAAAAAATCCCCTAATTAAAGCCAAGGTCTCTCCCTAATAACGTAGCTTTCTACTGGTGAAAGAATTTTCCAAAGATTACATATTACATTCAAACTCACAAAATTAACCTCTTTATAAATACAGTGATGGAGTAACCTATTACACCTTAGTAATTAATTACACGATATTTAAGTGATATCAGTTCCAAGGCCATGTAAATGTCACCTCACGATTAAGACTAGCTTCAAGTTAGTAAGATTTGCTAAAATTAGTACCGTGAATAGTTGAAGATAAATGTATATATTGTCAGTTGTCACACTACTTTGAAAATACTTATTTATCACAAAAATACACTTCATTGTTTGTTTAAATTAAACATAAATATGTATTTGTCTTTACTTGTCAGTGTGAGCATAAATTTCGGTATACGAGAAAGAGGTATACGAGTGATGCTTAACTTATGTGACGTAAATAAACTGCTATTATCATTATCAGTTCTTTATTGTCTTAAAAACGGCGCCAAAAATTAACCATTGTTATCCCGTAATATATCAACTAGCAGCTTAGCTACGTTCCGAATAGCCACCGCAACTAAATCGACGCAACTTATTTAGTTTAGCGAGCACAAGTTTATGAAGGTGCCACTACCCGTGGGTCCGAGAGACCCAGGGTCAGTGGTTTAATTTAACTTAATGTTTAACTTTAATCCCAGTAGATAACGGATTTGTCAGCTTAGTGGAGATCTGTATTTCATTATGTAGACGGCTGGAAACAATTAGTTGACCCGGGCTCGTGTGACTCAAAGCTTTCATTTGGAAGGCAAAGGCCGTTGTGTGTTGGTTCAAAGCATTTGTTTGTAATGAAACAGTGGTTAGGTTGGATTATCTACATCAATATCTATGATATTGATCTAAGCTTTTCAATATTTTTTAGGTATTTTAATATTATCGAAATAGAAACTTTATTAGCTGACAATTTCACAGACTATACTTTCAATGTTTCTAGTTTATTATTTAAGGAAAATATTATAAAGAAAAAAACAATAATAAACCTTCACGGAACCTTCTTTCTTGGAAGTCGGTTAAAAAGTTTGAAATCGAACCCCCCTGCCCTCCGCACCCCTCTCCCCATCCAAGGGCCCGTTTCATTAGAACATTCCCGTCGCACCAGAATATCTCATTAATGAAATTAAATTTCAGAAACAACTACATACAATTTATATAAATTAAACTTCTTTCACTTACTTTATACAAAAACAGATTCAATATCCCTCCACGGCAATTACCTCCGCTTATAACGAGAAACAAACAACGGGAGAAGCCAAAATATCTAAGGGAAAATAAAGAAAAATATTGCATTACAGAATTAATGAGAAGTTTATTAAGACTCGACGGAAATTTTGACAAATCGTGTCGAGAAATGTGAGCCTTGATGTTTTTTTGTCTAATACGGACGGGAGCTTCCATTTTCTTTGGGAATTCTTTTGCAAAGTCTTCGCTAATAATATACCCAGGAGTAATCTTATGATTTTTAATCTTTACATGATAGACGCCTTCCTCAATATTTTTAAAATGTAAATATTTTTTACCTACCAAATTTTTAAATACAATATTAATATGTTTGAGTAACATTATTAAAGGGGTAATAATAGGTATGTGTACTAGCGGTTAACTGTCTACATGCTTTACATTAAAAGCAACCTTTGTAAAAATATCGATGTTTTAAATCACTGTATTGGCTAGGAAAAGATTTTCTTCTCGTGACTGACTTCTGTGGAAATCGCTCGCAACGCCCTTTGACGTGGTTCATTGACGGCAATAAGGCAATGTTTGGTAGCTACAGGGAGAAATATAAGGCTATCTAGTGGTAAAGTAAAGTACTACGTTCTAACGAGATAAAACGTGTTTTCTGCATCTTGAAGGAATATGGGATAGTATACAACTATTGATTAACCTACTTAACGATCGAACTTATTTTCGGGAACTCAACACCCGTCTATCTATACAATATCTTTACAAATCCGTGAGATATTAACCCCACTATCTTAAAAGCAAGAGTAAATATGCCATTTCTGGATAAGCTTGCCACATCTATTTCATTTTTGTTATCGAGCGAGGTTTTAGTCAAGGGCAAACTCTCTAAATAAGAACAACATCTCGTACAAGATAAAAATCATCTCGGGTATGTTATTTTTAAACGTAAAACAAAGTAAAATTACCTAGAACTGCCACTTACACATATGTAAAAAAAATCGACCCTTGTTCAACTGCTAGTAACACTGTACTAAGCGCTAAGACTAGTGCGAGTACCTATAGGCAATTACATGTAAATGGCACGCCTCCCCATCCCCTACAGGGTAGTTTGCACCCCCATACAATTATATGGTAATTCACCCCCATTAGCCAGAGTTAACACAACCATCACAACGCGGTGAAAATTATACACATTGATGTATACGGTCATTTGGATTTTTAGGTTAGGTTTTTGTGGAAGCGATTTCAGTTGAGTCATTAGGGATAATTGAGATATAATTTAACAAGTATGTAGTACTTATTATTTACTAAGAAATAAAATGAGAAAGAGATAGGCCAAATCACAAAAAAATAATGCATCACATAATAATAGGCAAGCAAGTATATAGACGTATACAATTTATAATGCTTTTCCAAAATTAGGTAAACCCAAAATAGGTTATTGTTTTTTTTGTTCCACATAAGGTATGTGTAAATTATGGCAATATTATTCATTAAATTTCATTTCTACTGAATGCTCTTAAACCCGAAACTACTCGTCATTTCTGTGTGAAACTGGTTTTACTAACACTCAATGTGATAATA
Source organism: Emmelina monodactyla (assembly GCA_916618145.1). NCBI lineage: Eukaryota > Metazoa > Arthropoda > Insecta > Lepidoptera > Pterophoridae > Emmelina > Emmelina monodactyla. Next base: position 9,422,720 of record OU745314.1, on the reverse strand, counting down.
TCTTCACATCGGATTATTATATTAGCCATTCTAGATTCATTGTAGTAAGAAAAATCTGGTCTGCGAAAGCAAAGTCATTAATTCCACAAAGAAGAAATTAAAATCCGATACGACACAAATTTCCTTTGCGTTTACTCCAATCGCAAAGAACATTAATGCCTCTACGTTCATTCAATAATTAACTTAATGTAGTCAAGAATAGAGTTGAAATTACAGTGTGGCAATAGTTCACTTTGGTTAAGAACTGATAGAAGTAGAAATAAGTTTCCAATTTAATTTGCTGAGCACTTTTTATCTTTTTAAAAGTATTTATCTCCAATCGATTACATTTAAGTTGGAAGGCTTCACTTTGACTGGTTTTCTAGTTTCTCTAGCACCGACGGGAGCAAATATTACTTTTAATATATTTTACGTATAAATTATACTTAAAAAAAATCTCAAATTATTATGAGAGAAGCACGGCACTTAAAAAAATAAAATTGTTATTCTTGGAAAATCGTATTACCTCATAAAAATCGTTGAAAAGATTAAAAAAAATAACTTGCCTTTCATCAATAATTAATTTTTAATTACATTCTTTTTCAGCGATAATTCAGTTCTTATATCAAAGAGCGTATTTTATTTCTCAGAAGAATTTTCTAGTTTGTCTTTTGAGTGCAAATTCACAAAAGGGCCTGTTTGTCGTGGACCTTGATTTCTCGAAGGACCACCGGCCCTTTCCGATATTTTATTCTTGATCATAATACGAAGAGCAAACTAAGGATTTTGTTTAGATTCTTTAGTAGAAAAGGGTTATTGGGCCATTGTTGATCATTTAGTGGATGGGCTTTGTTTGGGAACTTTATTAAATAATGAACATAAGTTCTTAATTTTTAAGATCACAATGGTGTTTGTATTTGTTAATAAAATGTTGTAAGTTCCGGAATAAAATAGATCAAAATATTTACATACTTTCTCATCTTTTTATATGCAACAGTCACTTAACTTACAAAGACATCGAGAAGTACTTATGACCCCTTCATTAAATACAGTCTGTTTTATTTTTATTAATATTAAAAACAAAAACATTCCATTAATCACACTCGCATCTCTTTGTCAATCGCGAAACACCCGCAACCTGCAACTAAAGCCTCACGCAACACTCGGACCGACTCGCCGACACTTTAAAATCACATCAATTACTCCCGAACTACCGAATCGGCGTTAAACGTCACATAACCAGCTTACGTTTAATCACCCGACTCGTTCAGACCAGATCGGTCCATTTCCGTGCTGTAATCGACTTCCTACCGTTGGGCCCCCCATGGGCCGATGGAGGCCATTAATCAAATATTTAGTTGTCCATCTGGCCAGTGACAGTCAAGTTATAAGTTTGGTGACCATTTATATAAAATAATGGAGCGGCTGTCAACTGTTTGGGTGTGGGCAAAACAGCCTGAGGCAGGTAGAAGGGATAGAAAGTTGTCTTAGAATGTTTGGGTGGAGTATATTGTAAGGAGAAATAAGTTGACGGGTGTATTCTTTATTGAAGGTTCTAATTCAAAATTTGTAATTTATATGACGGTTTGACAAAAAGACAGATAGTCGAATCTCGCCCTTTTGCATCACATTAAATAATAGCTTTTCAACTGTGTTTCCACGTCACGTTAAACGTAAATTTCGATTTTTACTTGTTACCTACCAGATTATTAAACTTAATGACACGCAAATATTGGATTCATAATTGTACAAAAATGATTAATTAAAAACGAGTCATTTTTAAAGCATCATATTGGGCAACCTCTTATCATCCAAACCTCCACATTATTACCTAGATTACTAACCTACATTCCAACTTAACATAAATCTTTACAAACATGTACAAATGCCAAGTGTGTATTCAATAAATCCTTTTCACCCTGAAACAAGCGCTGCACTTCGTCTTCTCAAATATATTTGTCTCCTAAATATGTAAATGCCGACTGTGAGTGAACCTCGGCTATCCTGTATTGAATTTTTCACCGATTTATTTGAATTCGGAATTGAAAAATCAAATACAAGTCGCGATCTGGGAGTATTTGGTGTTTGTATTGCAACCTGACTGGATATAGGTTTGTTTATTATTAAAAACAAAGATACTTTAAAACAAAATCATTTGATTCTAACATCAGGTACATGGTATAAAGCAAAGACGCTTTTTGTGTTTGAAACAGTTAACAGATTTTAAAGCAGTTTTTTTTCATTTTTTAGGCATTCCATTTCCCTTAAATGATTTGTGCCATCAGAAATATTGTCGGCGCCTTTGGTAGTTTGGTTAAATGTTTTAGCTATTGAATATTGCTATTGCATACTTTAAATTATGATGTTTGTTTATAACAATTAGCGGTAATCACGCATATTATTTTTTTAAAACACTCAATAACACAACAAAAACAAACGCAATGAGAGTACAGTGACACATGCCAGTTTTAGTATCACATCGCTAGAGTAGGGTTTCAATTTCTCAAACAAACCAAATCGATTGTTATTGCATCCATAAAACTTCTTACTGCATGTTTATTTGTACCATCTCTATCATTTGTCAAAAATTATTCTGATACACTGCTTAAAAAATCTTTTATTAATATAGAGTTTTCTATTTAGTTTAGTGATTTATAGATTTATAGAACATTTAAAAAAAAACTTATTAAAATACATTGTAATCAATTTATATCGAATGACATTTAGGCATCCCAACAACGCCAAAAGACATTTTAAATGTCGGAAAAAATCATCACAATAATTAAAAAATTTATTCTGTTAGCATAAATAGTTTATAACAATAATAATATATAACACACTAGTCGCGCTAGGCAGAAAGGGTCCGCATTTTTGTAAATACTACAATATTATAAACGTGAAAGTTTGTGAGTATGTATGGATGTATGATATTGGAGGATGTTTGTTACTCTTTCACGTAAAAACTACTGGACGGATTTTGATGAAATTTTACAGTAATATAGGTTATACATCAGAATAACACATAAAGTACTCTTTTCCGCGGAAAAACTTTACATTTTCACGAGAAACAGACTTCCACGCGAACGGAGACGCGGGCGGCCACTAGTTGCCAATATTTATCAAATAGTGGTCAATATTACGTGAAATTAGTCGTGAAAGTCTTATCAAGAATTTCAATAACAAAACTCGATAAATCCCGGGCTAGTATTGAGTAGAAACTTTATCCATTTCATAATCACAATGGATTTATGTTTCATATTAAATATTTTCAGTAGCGTAATCCTGCTTTTGACTGTCGATTTATTTTTTAATATGAAACACTACCTTTGTGTAGTTTTCTTGGAAACTATGAAGATAGACGCTTGCTTTGATTGAAATCGCTTTTTCAATAATCTTCAAACAGCGTTTTAATATTGCAATATTTACTTTTGATTTTGAATAACATGATAAAAATGACAAACCGTCGTTTAAAAATTGTGATACTGTTCAATTCATACAGATTTCGACTTATTGAAAAGTCCGTAAAAAATTTACAAAATAGTTTATAGTTGTTTTTTCTGATAAGTGAGATTTTTCTTAATACTAACACCAAAAAAAAAACAAATAACACCCCCACTGAAGAATGAAAAATACGGATAAAAATAAACCGTTCACACATTAATTATAATAAAAATTTACGTTGATGGTTTTATCAAAAATTTTTGTCTCAATCATAACAAAACAACTGTCCCTGTCACTCTCACTGACAAAAAGTAATTAAATAATAATTCAACTATTCGAAAATATTACCTATAAACTAAATTACATTAAGTTTAAATAAATAAAGTAATGTGTAAATAATAAAAATGCATTAATTATTGAGAGCAGCTTTACCAAAGGTTAGTTTCTAAAACATTTCTTCTTAGATAGATGTATCAGTATAAAGCATACAGTACAGCTCTCCAACAAGCTCTTGGCGTCGAGATAACGTCATAACTACATAATTCTTCATTTCCTGCGTTTGCCCCTCAGGGAACCTTTGAAGGATCGATTCTAAGAAAATTCCCCTGTATGAGTAAATTGCATTTTATAGCATTTTTATTCCGACAATCGTTAATATTAAGTTATATCAAATTCTTGCAACGTATTAACCTTTAGATAAGGTGAAGAAGACGCTTTGCGTTGAATTTTATGAGTATTTATGATTAATTTAAACTAACGACGTTTTTTTAAACAAACACAGTTTTTAAAACATTTACTTTAGAATACACCTCCCGCTATCTCACAATTATTTGCGTACATTTCACCGCTTTGTTGTTAAAAACACCTCATTTGCTGTCGTAAAATCTTAACTTTTTTGCAGCCTCGTGACGTGGGGTAATTTTTTATAATTTTTAATATTCCTTTATTAAATAAAACGCTGTTTTGACGGAACATTCCCGACGTAAATCACGGTATGGACTCGCTTAGGTGATTGATGAAATATTTTTGTTTTGTGAAATGAAAAATGCACGCCCGAAACATCTAATGTTTCAATTTGTCAATTTGGACATTATCACTCATAAACATTCGTTTATATCTAAAAAATATATTAAAAATGAAAGGACAGAGAGAATTCATATTTGAAATTAAAACTTTCATTTTTTTTTATAAAAAGTTACAATTTTTCCCTTTTCATATCGTTCTTATTCATTTCCTTTTGGGTCGAACCACTGAAGAACCACGCTCTCACCTCTAAATAAGTGTATTAACTCGGAACGATTCAAACCACCAAACTAGCGTAGTTTTAAATTCCACAACTAGTCCCCCATAGCCTTCATTGCGGATCTGAGTTGTTTAAGTTGAGTCGTAACAGTAGCTTGTATCTGTAGACCATTTAGTTTTCGGTGCAAATTTTTGATAACTTTCTTTTTTATCTATCTTAAGTGACATATAAGTATAAGTTGAAGTCAACAATTTAAGTTATACTAAAGAATAGGCAATATAGGATTATATTTATATTAGTTTTTAAACTTGGAATTGATTGCGTTAACAATAAAGTTTATTTACACATTGGATATAATTTCTAAAAGGAAAATATAATTGTGATCAAAAGTAAAAAGTAAATTTGCAAAAACTTTCTGAATGTTTTTAAATTACAAATTTAAGTGGAAAAATATCTAAAACACGGAGAAAGTTGCATAAAAATTCGTTGAGTTATTAAGGAGGAAGTAGAGGACAAACTTACAAATATACTATTAGAGACTTTGCTTTTATACTATGTAATGATCATTACGATGAAGATGATAAGTAAAAATAAAGATTTTTTTACCAAATTTAAGAAAAACTAAAAAAGTTTAGTTACTTATAGTATTAATTCACTAAACAGCCATGAAAACATTGTTTACAATATTGTACAGTTAACCAAACACAGTCTATTATCTCCGGGACGGGCAGGTAGAGTTTTACGTAGTCCATTACTAGCGTTACGACGTGTGCCACTAACTACGCCACTTTTGTGAAGGTGTTCGAGATAATCAGTTGTCAGTTACAGATCGTGTTTAGAGGGTAATGGGGGGAATGGCTTCGGTAAAGTGTAGGGTCGGGGTTAGGTTTTGGTGGGATTATGAATATATATAGGTATTTAGGTAGGTGGAACACGGTTTTTGAATGATAAGGTATGAGATTAAAAATAGTTATATTTGTTGAAATAGTATGAGCAATACATACTAGGCTGTAGCTTTGTTTTGATATTTTTAGTTGATTGCGTAGGTATCACATCTTTAAGTAAAAGATGATAAAAACTAAAAAAAAAACATAAAATACGTACCCAAATAATTTTTTATTCAAATTAACGTCTCTTATATTAAATTGAAAATACGAATGTTCTCAATTTTCTTTCTCAAACATTGAAGCATACATACACAATATATTTATAGGAAAATATTTACACGTCCATTACCTAACACAATACACCCGCACCCGGTAATTAGACAGCGCACAGCTCTAAATCAATTTACCTTAATATTCCCGAATCCCTTGCATTTAGTTCTGACACAGCTAACGCAAATAATCCATTTGCAAATTATATTTAGTGAAATAACTGACAATTTGTGGGCCTCAGAGGCTAATGATGTTAAAGCTAGCTTTGAGGACGAAAATGAATTTATAACGCGACTTTCCCGGGACGTGTTATATGCCCCAATTTGTTATAGGTGGTCAAATTAATTTGAGGAAAATCAGTTGTTAAGGCTTAATTTGGTTATAAAGAGTTGATATAATTAATGTAATGATGATGGATGGTGCTTTCATAACGATTTGTATGAAACTAGGCGGGGCTGAAATATTTTTGACACTTGAGGGAACTGTCGTGGCGAAGGTAACTTTAAATTAAAAATAAATATATTTTTTTATTTATAACTTAGATGTTAGAAAAGTACCTAAATTGTGAAAAAGTACCCGTGCGCATTATAGGTAGGCGTTTGGTCAATAGTTAGCAAAGAGCGATACATAGGTAAGTGATATATTTAGGTATTCTAATCTATTCCGGCAGAAAAAAATACATAGAGCCTTTTCTTGTATTAAAATCCATTGTAACATTCTTAAATACTGAGCAAAATCAAAAGCAAAGGCCCATTAGCTTCGTCTTCCCCCAGTCTATACATTTGACAAGTGATACCACCATCACGATAGCGCCCCCTGCAGCCAAAATCACCGCTTTATCGAAGATAAATTTAATACAGCCTATAACGCCGTGTAAAATTACTACAAAAGAAATTACAACCCATGAAGGAAATTTATGTACCACGGGGACGTGACGTGTCGAGTTTTCAAGGGGATTGTAAATGGGCTATTGGGGTGATGTTGTTACCCACTTACGGGGTTTTTAGTAACTTTACGGGGTGCGGTTTGTTTTCACGAATGGTATTATACGGTTTTTAAAAGGGTTATATTGTATTTTGGTATTATTGATCGGCATTATAAGTTTAAAATATATATTATTTGATTAAACACGGATGTTGCCTGGGGCAAATAGTTAACATAAAATAATAACTTTCCAGAAACTTGTCTTCTGTCAACGCAAAGAAATCAAAACCAATAGTCTTTCTCGTTGACTCTGAATTATTAAATTCGGTAGAAAGCGTTTCTAGGACTTTACAGGAGTGAAATTGGCGGTAACTTTACTATTAAGAAAAAAAAAAATCACCAATATACTAGTAGGTATAATATTATGACAATCCCAAAAAGCAACAGATTCGGTAGGTATACAGAATTTTAGAAGAACTCGGATCTTCTATTAGAGATACAAAATCAATTGAAATTTAGTATTAAATATAACACCACAGAACTCCAAGCCCCAGTTTATCATATCATAACCCCAGTGGAACTATTTCAAACAGTTCCATATATTACTATTCTCGTTTTACCATGTAAGAAGCATATTGGCAGGCAATCATGAAACGGTTCGAAGTACATTGTATAGGATAGGATCCCGCGGGACTAACCAAAAGGTCCAAGCTTCGATTCCCGGTTCAGGGGAGTTTGTATGGCGAAGGTTTTATGGCTGATTGTGGGGATGAACAGTTGAGGTAATTTTAAGGGGTAAAAGTTTTTTTTAAACTGTTTATTTAGGTTAAAATTAGTTGTAAAATAAAATTACATACCTTGTATGCTGTTTTCTGTTAAAAGTCGCAAGCAAGAAGTTGAACTTTTGTGGTTACCAACTAACTACAATCTAGTAATAAGTGGTGGAGTTGTATTTTTTTCTAAAGCTAAAAGGAGTTTATTTGTTGCTTTTGTATATTAAGACAAAGTTAATTAAACTATAATAGACATTTAAATCCATACATCTACCCAATAACGTTTTGCTTTAAAATTGAGCGCAATCATATTGAACATAATTTCCAATTATCTATAAACTAATACAAAATACCATTTAATACCACTGTATACAACCGAAACAGCTAATTAAACACGCTTACAAAAACAAATCATTAATAATTTCCAAATTAGTACGAAGCCAGTGGACGGGCGATGCATCAACACTGAAATTAAATAAACCTCGGATTATTTCACGGTCCCTGTTGCGGACAATGAACACAGTTAGCCTATAGTTTATAAGCTTAGAGTTTTGATTAGTTAAATAACAAAATGTTTGCTCCGCGCATTAGGCGCTATGTGAAAGCCATCAAATTGTATATAGTAAGGACCATTTGTAAGAATTAATTCAGTCTGAACTTGAGCTTCGATGAAACAAGAAATAAAGAAAAATACAGTCCACTACCAGATCGCGAGTTTTATTGAAGAAACGGAAGACAAAGATAGGTACCCCACAAGTTTGTGGTCCTATCGGAGCCGGATCAAGAACAACAGCTCAGTTCGACTCGAGGCGCTAACAAGCTGCATGCAAGACCGGTACCTCGTCGAACTAAGAGGGACCGTGAGCCACGTCAAGCTTACGCCATTGGAACAAGGGACCAGCAGAACCGGTGCCTTATTGATCACGAAAGGGGCCGTATACGTGAACTACGATCGACGCGTTGTCAAGACCTACGCCAGAGCACGGGGTGCTTGAAGATCACCCAACGGTGCGACGAGCGACGTTGTCAAGACCTGCGCAAGAGCACGGGGTGCTTGAAGATCACCCAACGGTGCGCCGTGTCTTCGTGTCAAGAAACACCTACGCGGTCAAGTCGCGGCTTATGTTCTCGAGCTGCCCTACGGTGACAAAGGGCTCGAAGCATAAGTAACGCCGCAAGGCGGTGTGGTGTGTTTGTGCAGCACCACCAGTCGGTCTTAGACTGAAATCGCACTTTCACGCCAGTAAGGGACTCGTGTTACGGGGGCCGGACTGTAGGCACTGCCGACGCAATCGGACATTCCAGCCGATTGCTGAGCACCTCGTACTGCGTACTCCCCTCTGCTGGGTGAATCCACCCCTTCCTATCCTGCAACATCCATCCCTGAAGGAGCATATACTGGGGTCAAACCTAGTCCCTCCTGACGGACTGCTAGGGCCGATTAGGTAGGTAGGGAATTAGGGGCTTGCAAGTGCCGAAGATGACCGCGCGAAGCCCACCAATCACCAGGAAGAAGGCAGCCATGCAGGCGCAGATCTATGAAGACCCGCCAGCATCTCCATCCGAGACCGCACCCGACCGAACCGCACCCGACCATACCGCGCCCGAACATCAACGAACCGCGACCGAACGTACCGCGCCCGACCATACCGCGCCCGAACATCAACGAACCGCGCCCGAACATCAACGAACCGCGCCCGAACATCAACGAACCGCACCCGAACGTCAACACCTACGAACCACGACCGACCATGCCGCGCCCGAACGCCAACGAACCGCGACCGCGGCAATGGAAGGAAGAGAACGCGAGCCACGAGCGCCATCTGTCTGTTCCGGACGATCAACATTATCAACGACTCTGCGTTTGCGCCAAGCAGAAACACAAGCGGCTATACGACTAGCAGAGATACATCGCCAAGAACTACAGATAGAGGCAGAACTAATCAAAAAGAACTTAGCATTGGAAGTTGCAATGATTCAAGAGGATACCGACCAGGAAATAGATTATGGGAACAAAAACCTAGCCAACGAGGAACGCGTGAATGAATGGTTTGACCATCAACAGACACGGGGGGAGTTGAGAGAACCTGATGTAACTCCTCATCCGTCGACAAGTTATCCTGTGATGAATACGCCAAAACAAGTAACAATCCAGCAAACGCCCAGAGCTAGATCGCCTACACCGCAAAGATCGCGAGATCGAGGAATTGATCGCTTAGCCGAGGCACTGGAAAAGATGACTCGACATCGCGCGCCACCAAGACAAACGCAGGATTTGCCCATATTTAGCGGTGCCTCAAGAGAATGGCTACCTTTTAAAATAGCAATGAAAGAGACGACCGCTCTTCATAAGTTCTCACCGTCAGAAAACTTAGCTAGACTGCGAGCATGTTTGCGAGGAGAAGCCCGGCAAGCAGTATCGGGACTTCTTTGCATGGCATCAGACCCAGCAGTCATTATGCGAACATTAGAGCAAAGCTACGGACGGCCTGAGATGATAGTCGATCAAGCTTTAGAGGATATTAAGAAACTACCTCGACTTGGAACGAGCGCTAACGAATTGAACACGTTTGCTATCAAACTTCAGAACATAGTTATGATAATAACTGGAATCGACGAACATGGCTATTTACAGAACCCTATGTTAGCTCGCTTCGTGACCGAGAAGCTAAGCCCACATGTCAGATCAAGATGGTGTGACTACGCCGATCAGTTTGGAAATAATCATGAGGCAGAAATAGTCACACTGTCAAAGTTTTTAATGCAAGAAGCAGACAGAGCGATGCGACATCTGTATTCTACCCGAACAATGACAATCGCACCTGTGCAGAATACAAAACCAGCGGATCATCAGCCACGAACGAGTCGCCGAGCAGTATTTGCAACCATCGAGGAGGCAAAGAAAAGTAATAAAACTGAATGTTTCTGCTGTGGAGCCGAGCACAAAACTACCGACTGCAGAAAGCTCGCCGACATGCCACTACAAAAGCGATGGGAGTGGGCCAAAGAGGCAAGAATATGTTTTCGCTGTTTGAACAGTAAACACAGGCGATTCCTATGCAAGGGCAAACGATGTGGAATTAATGAGTGTAGGCACCCACATCACCCACTACTGCATTCAGAGGTCAAGAACGTCGACCAGGAACCGAAACAGAACGAGGATTCAGAAATAACTGCATCAACACGTATACCAACAGAAACAATGAAAATACTGTTGAAAGTATGCCCTGTCAGGATAAAAGGAAGAAATAATAAAGAAATCGATACGTTTGCGCTATTAGACGAAGGATCAACGATCACACTTGTCGATGAGGAAATCGCATCGATGATAGGAGAAAAGGGGTCAAAACAACCACTGAACATCATCGGTGCAACATCGAGTCAACGCGAACCGAACAGTCGAGTAGTGAATATTTCCATACAAGGGCATAATCAACATGAATACAACTCAATCAAGGCAAGAACAGTAAAGAACTTGACTTTAGGAAGTCAAACGATCAAGCCACAGTTGGTTGAATTGCCACATTTGAAAGAACTAACGCCAGAAGCTGTATGCTACTCGAACGCAAGGCCCCGCATACTCATTGGCGCTGATAACTGGCATTTGATAGTTACGCGTAAACTGTTAACCGGACACAGGAAACAACCGGCCGCCTCCCTAACACGATTAGGATGGATCATACACGGATCGGTCCCACAGAGCATTGTGAGCGAAGGCGAGACAGTTTTACACATACGTACGTCGCAACATATCGAACTAGAACAAGCAACATGTGAACGAGATGACAGCTTATCCGATCTGGTCAAGGCACACTTTAGCTTGGACGCGTTAGGTGTCTCTATGAAACAGAAACCCAGACCTACAGATGAACGCGCCGTTCAAATGTTCAACAGTACTGCTAAGCGAGTAGACGGTCGATTTGAAGTCGGACTTCCATGGAAAACGGAAGACGTCACCATGCCACCGAGCTATGACATGGCACTCACTCGTCTTCGCGGAATAGAACGGAAAATGGATAAGTCACTGGAGTTCAAAAAGGCATATACAGCGGAAGTAAATAAGCTTCTCGATAAGGGATACGCAAAGAGAAGTGCAGACGATCAATCTGACAACAAACGTCTTTGGTATCTACCACACTTCGCCGTGACAAACCCAAATAAGCCCGGGAAAGTTCGCATGGTCTTTGACGCAGCAGCTCGAACGAACGGCATGTGCATGAACGACGCACTGTTAGATGGACCCGACCTACTGCAATCCCTACAAGGCGTCTTGTTTAGATTCCGAATGCGACCAGTTGCGATTACAGCCGACATACGGGAAATGTTTCTCAGAGTGAGGATCAGACCAGAAGATCAAGTGGCCCAACACTTTCTGTGGAGAGGCGACAACCGCGATGAACCTCCTCAGAAATATGTCATGCAGTCCATGATATTTGGAGCACGGAGTTCACCATTCCTAGCACACAGTGTGAGAGATCGCAACGCAACAGAGTACGCACAATCTCACCCCCTCGCATTCAAAGCTATCACGCAAAACCACTACATGGACGACTGGGTCGACAGTTTTGATACCGAAGAACTAGCTGCACATACTATAGCTGAAGTGCGAGAAGTGCATTCACAAGCAGGGTTCGAGCTAGCCAGCTGGAGTTCCAACCGCGAACATCTACTGAACCACATTCCAGAACAAGATAGAGCACACGCGCCAAAAGAACTTGCCGCAAACGCGCACTTATATGAAAAAGCTCTAGGAATACTGTGGATCCCAACTACAGATCAACTCGGTTTTAACACAGCCATGCATAGAGTACCGATAGACGTCAAGGAAGCTAGCCGCACACCAACCAAACGTGAAGCACTTGGGGCTGTGATGTCATTATTCGATCCATTAGGCGTACTAAGCCCCTATACGATTACGGCAAAAATTATTCTGCAAGAGTTGTGGAAAAAGAAGATTGGGTGGGACGAACCATTACCCCCAGAAGAAGCAGTCTCCTTTGGCGAATGGCAATCTGATCTTGAATACATAGAAAAACTGCGACTGCCACGATGTTACGACATCAGAACGAGTGGAGTCACGCGCCAACTTCATGTATTCTGTGATGCCAGCGAACAAGCATACACCGCTGTTGCGTATTGGCGTATTGAAGGTGACAACGGCGTGAATGTATCGATAATAGCAGGAAAAAGCAAAGTCGCGCCGCTGAAGGCACAAAGCATTCCCAGAATGGAACTCCAAGCCAGCCTTATTGGCGCTCGTTTAGCCACCGACATTATAAGTGCACACAAATGGGAAGCGAACGTAGTGTATTGGACCGATTCAAAAACCGTACTTCACTGGATAAGAAACGACGCGGTTAGATACACCCCATACGTAGCGCACCGGCTAAGCGAGATAGCAGAACTAACACGAATCGATCAATGGCGATGGGTGCCTACCGCTCACAACGTTGCCGATGACGCCACACGAGCAGGAAACACTAGATTAAAAAGTGACGATCGTTGGTTCAACGGACCTGCATTTCTCTACGAAAACGAGGAAAACTGGCCACAAGAAGCGTCAATAAACCAGCCACAGTCCGAATGTATAGTAACGCATATAAGACAAAGCGATCCGATAATTGACATGAAGAGATTTTCTTCATATGAACGCTTGATTCGATCATTGGCGTACGTATATGCGTTCATTGATAAGTGTAAGAAAAGAACAAATGCACTGGAATTGAAACACATTAAAAAGGCGGAGCTTCGACTTGTAAAAGATTCACAAAAGGAAAGTTTTGCAAAGGAATACGATCAGTTGAAGAAACAAAAGAGAGTCGACGTTTCGAGCCGTCTGTATAAACTGGATCCTATCAGCGGTAATGACGAAGTGATACGACTAAATGGACGAATCAACGCCGCCACAGTTCCAGAAGATATGAAGCATCCACCAATACTAGACGGTGATCATCATCTGACTCGTCTAATCATACGAGAAGAACATGAACGCAACAGTCACGTAGGACGAGAACAAATTGTAAATAACTTGAGACAACGTTATTGGATACTACGCCTACGGCCTACTGTAAAGAAAGTTCTGCGAGATTGCGTTGTATGCAAAATAAGAAAAGCCAGTCCGTTAAAGCCAGTGAAAGGCAACTTGCCAAAGGTACGTTTAAATACACATACCAGACCTTTCTCTTATAGCGGAATCGACTGCTTTGGCCCTGTGTGGGTGACAATAGGAAGGAGAAGAGAGAAACGATGGGGAATGCTATTTACCTGTCTTGTCACCAGAGCGATTCACATAGAGCTCATCGCCAGTCTGAGTACGGATTCGGCTATAATGGCCATAAGACGAATGGCTGCACGAAGAGGAACTCCAAAGTGTATCATGTCAGATAACGGAACTAACTTTCACGGAGCGAACACGGAACTCAACAAGGCGTACACGGAATGGCTCCCAGAAATGGAAAAATATGCTTTAAAACAGCGTATAGAATGGCGATATATCGACCCTGGAGCACCCAATCAAGGAGGAGCCTGGGAAAGAATGATAAGGACGGTGAAAAGCTCTCTTTCTGGCATACTCACCGACCGAGCACCAAAAGAAGAAACGCTGACTACGTTAATGGCGGAGATTGAATACACCGTGAACTCTCGCCCGTTGACTCACGTGTCCGTTGAGCCTGATGATCAAGAAGCTCTCACACCGAACCACTTTCTACTGGGAACGGCAACTGGATTACCATACGTAGGAAACTGTGAGACAGCAGATAAACGTTCGTGGCGCGCTTCGCAAGCGCTCGCTAATATGTTCTGGAATCGCTGGGTAAATGAATACTTACCTACACTAACTCCACGCGGCGAGGCAAGAAAACAAGTGAACAATGTAAAACCGGGCGACATAGTAGTTATAGCGGACGGGCTGCTACCTAGAAACGTTTGGCCGCGAGGTATGGTTGAGCGTGCGTATGAGGGTCCCGACGGCGTTGTGCGGAGTGCAGATGTCAGGACACAAGGGGGAATCTTCAGAAGACCAGTCAGAAGGCTCATCGTCCTCCCGCTGCAGATGAGGGGCTCCGAAGATCTTCGCCGGGGGGAGAATGTTGCGGACAATGAACACAGTTAGCCTATAGTTTATAAGCTTAGAGTTTTGATTAGTTAAATAACAAAATGTTTGCTCCGCGCATTAGGCGCTATGTGAAAGCCATCAAATTGTATATAGTAAGGACCATTTGTAAGAATTAATTCAGTCTGAACTTGAGCTTCGATGAAACAAGAAATAAAGAAAAATACAGTCCACTACCAGATCGCGAGTTTTATTGAAGAAACGGAAGACAAAGATAGGTACCCCACAGTCCCATTATTCAATTGTTTGTAAACGCGAGATAGCAAGTTCAGTTTTAACTTCGTTTTAATGAGGTGGACCGACTGAGAGGAAATTTGCGGTTTTTAGAGTAAGTTTGAAGGTTTGGGGGGGAAATGGAAGAAAGGGTAAGGTAGTGGAACTCTTTCATTGGCTTTTGTTAGGACAAGAGTACAGTTCGTGAGTTTTGGATGTTCTAGATAATCGCAGGTCTTGCATTGAACTAATTCTGAAAATTCTTACACCCATAGAAAGTTTCGTTATTAGATTACTTAAATTGGGTAAAAATAGTATTAAGATTTTTTAATTAAAAATCATCATCATTTTAATAAAAAAGCAGGTAATCCATGTGCTTTAGACTCAACTGCGGGGAAAACCTAATAGTTCATAAACTTCAATAGGTAAAAAGAAACAACAAACACATAACACTTACGTATATTTTCGCGCAAAAAGTAACTTTAACAGATTTTCCTTATAAAATAAATAGTTTACCCATACAAAACGCAGTCAGCAAACGCGTACAGCTCTCCCACCGTGCGTCGGCCGATTATTCCGCCGAACGAGCATTTCGCGCGGTTTTCGGTAATTCGGCTCGAAATCTGCATCACAATACCGAATGATTGCGTCCGGACCAATGTGGTCGCGATCGCAAATCACTCGGCTTTAAACAGGCGTGAAAATTATGTTTAGCTTTTTTTTCAGTTGAAATGTGGAGTGAACATTGCTGAATGTGTTAATTTCAAAATGATAATGATGTATAATACTTATGGTTTACGAAGCAAAGCTTTTGTGGTGAATTAAAAAAAAGTGATTTCAATAATCTAGAAAAGCAATCACCTATTAGCAACCTTGAGGTATATTTTTATCTTAAACACCTTTTCTAAATACTTGTGTGACTTCTCTTTCCAGGCATCAAACTTAACACAACATTCCGTTCTAACACTTCTTTAAAACTTAACCCGGTAATTTACAACCTATAATCTGGCGCCTCGCATAAAATCTAATCTGATTTTCTGAAAAAGCCGTAACGTTAGTACACTTGAGACTCGCCAAGATTCAGTTTGTCACGGGCACTGTGCCAACGCATGATCACGTTGGCAGAAAACACTCGCACTTGGACACTTGCTGTGGCTGTACATTAAGACATAAATTACTTACTTTTTAGTGTTTAGGCAGTTTAAGCTAATGTTCTGCGGTGAACACGATAAAAAAAATAACAAATTTTAAATCGTAATAAAAAAAAATACGTTTGTTTTTATCTTAAAATCATTAAGCGTTAAGCTAAAAAGCAATTACAATTATAGGATTAATTTTGTTTTATTAAAAAAGTCAAAGCGATGATTTATGATCTGGATAGGAACATGCAACGTGATTGTTATTAAGTTATTTATAAATTTTGCCTAAGTTTGGCTGTCAGATAGCAATTTATAAGATTTTTCAGATGAGTACCTCTTCAAGCTTGTGCAAGTTAGAAATATTAATATTATGACTATAAGCCTTGTTTTTTTTGTTCGTGAGATGAGTTGGTACTAAGTGCCTGATATTAGGACAGTTACCACTGATTAAAGGCTTTTGCCTACTTTGAAGGCAGGTACTCGTTTTCAGGGCCAGTAATTCCTCTGCGTTTGTTGCCTTTTTGACAGTGCAAAATACAACTATGCACTCTTGAATAAGAACAGAAAAAAACCAACATATCTGTGTCAAGCCAGCGTAATGTCGAGGACAGATTTTATTTTACTGTGTGAATTCCTGCCCTTCCAACTGGAACTTAAACAGTTTCGCGGTAGAAATAGAAGAACTTCAATAATTATATTTGTTGATAGCCATTGTATTCAAAACGAATTAAAATAAATAGTATTATTTAATTGTTAAGAACTGAAATGATATCGAAAATGTACACTGCATTTCTGCGGACAAACACTTAGTACAGTCATTGCTTACAGCTCTTCAAATATAAAGCATTGATATTTACTTTAAAAAAATAAATTATATGATTATTATATGTATTATAATCAGCCAGAAGTGTCTTATTGTTCTGCAAGGGCTCTTCTGTTTTACTATTCGACTAGTATGTTGCTTTGTGTCACTAGTAGTTGTTGAAATGGTTGACCAAAATCAATCCTCTGACCTTCAATAAGTTGTCCACGACATCATTTAAGCGAACTCTTGATAATCATTTCTATTTTGACAACGAATTCTGTATATTCTTGGAACAAAACCAACCCACTCCTCCGCGGTGTTATTCGTTACCTGGAAGCCTTAACAATACTCCAAATCAAACGTCAAAAATCTAGATGGAACATACAAAACTTACGTTTTCACGTAAGATTTCATACCATTTGATAGAAACCGAGCAACAAAATAGCACTGCCATACCTATCTGTAGCAACATACAGCACAAACAAATCTAACGAATTCGCAAAACTATAGCTTTGCTGCCAAATTGAAAGCGTGTTCCATTTTTGATATCTCTGATTTAAAACCAGTGCTGGGCTGGCCCCGTTCCAAGAGGCATGAGAATCATCAAAATATCATTCGTACGAGCACAGGCAGTTTGGCATATGAAGTTTGGGTTCATAAAGCTCAATTACCCAGACCAGCGGGGCTCCTGGCAACGCCAGCGTGACGGAAACTGCTCCTTGTAAAAAGTGACTTGTGATTCGAAAACAGAACCAGGGATATGTGGAAACCAAACTTTTGGAATAAAAGTGATTTGGGTTCAGAGATGTGTTCAATGAAAATTTTAGGTCAAAATTCCTGATTTGCTCAGTTAAACAAGTCGTTCAGTTTTCCACTCAACCTCGTTCGTATGATATTTATGAACCTAAATATAACAGCACAAAGAGCGGACATATTTACTTCTATCAACCGAAAACCCTTGCATTTCACTTCACACGCACAAAACCCCAAGAATCACCCACAACTTGTCGCCTAAAGACGCCGAAAATATGTCACTTAACACTTTCGAAGCCATCGAGGTGCGAAACCTTTTTACATCCATTTCTGCCGATTCGAATACCTGCCTCGGCTTCATATAACTGGTTCGACATTGTTACCGGAAAAATGCCCCGTTGGTTGTCACCTGGGGAAATTTTACTGTACAGTGGAATACCCCCGGATAGAGCGGCGGCATCTCATAGAGATGCCGGGGGGCGGCGCGGGGCAGGGGCGGCGGCGGGAAGATGCGCGGCGGGGGCGGGGGCGGGATGACGCTGGGTAGGGTCGGAAATGACTATTACTATAACATAAAAAATCAAAAAATAACTATTAGGTATATGAAACAAATTATTGTCCTCGGAAAGTAGGTTTTAAGGACATGTTTTTAAAATCAGTATTAAAACTGCTTAAAGTTAATTTATATAAAACAATATTTGAATATGACAATAATCATAGAGATTATTCGTTGAATAAAAAAGCATATAAAAAATATAAGTTCCATTTCGGTAAAATCAAATAACCAAGACATTATTTCGGCATGCTATCTCTCGGTCTTACAACTCGGGCCACCGTTTAACACGTTCACACAGCGGCTCGGGGCATTTTGTACTAGATTCTGATAGTCAGTTCCCTCGGCGCGAGCTTCGTGAAATACCCTACAATGCGGAATTTTTCCACCAACTACATACATCATATTATTTATGGAGCGGTGCAAACTTTTACCTACAATAAACTGCACGAGGTAAACTTTGATACAGCTTCAAGAATTGTAAAGGTTTTGTATCATTTGATGTTGTTATTGGTAATATCAAACGACTTCAATTAATTACTTTGATTGATGTTACCGCAACCTTTGTTATGTAATCGGTTTTAAGATTGATTTTATTTGTTAAGGCTTCTTGCCTTTGTTTCGGTCTTGAGGTAGTTAATTAATCCACAGCTATTCATATCGATTATTGCTTGCATTAGCTAGTAAGGTTTCTGTTTTGAATTCGAGAAATTGCAGTTTTGGTTCGTTGTGGACACGCGAGGTTATGCAAAGACTTAACCATTTGTTGCAAAATTTTGATCCAGGGAGATTAAAAAAAAATGGCATAAACCAAGGAAAATGTAATAAAAATAAACTAAATAACCTTTCGTAGCTCTACATGGTAAGATCATATTATTATTACTTTGAGCTAAAACATCAAATATTGTTATTGAATCTGCAACTATGTTACATTTGTATTACTTAGATTAGATCATAAATAAGTGTCCCCAGCTTTGCACAGAACAATCAAAATCCGCAATAGTTAACTGCTCCGTTCTCTGAATGTTCGGCAAACTTCGGCAAACTTCGGCAGAGTTCGGCTCTAGGGGTTCGTGGTAGTTCGGCACATTTGCAATGTAAATTTTCGGCACTCGGCCGTCTTAGGTAAAACGGATGTATGCAACGTGTTAAATACTTTGGCAACATGTTATATCTTTTAATACAGTAGCTGCATAACAGTAGTTAATATTTAACGTGCTTTATTGTTACGAAAATTTATGTGATTAGTAAGTTATTTTCTTTACTTGTTACTTGCAAAGGCTTTCAACAGTTTTATATTGAAAAAATAATTAACCTAGGAAAACTAAAGATAATGGAAAATATATATTTTTGCGAAAATATATATATTTCTTGAAAAAAATAATTATTGTCTTCATAGAATTGCTCATATTGGAAACATAATACGAACGACCTACTTATTATTGACCTACTTATTGGCACACAGCTTTCTTAGACTTATTATCAGCATTGCCACTTTGGTATTTTGAACTGACACCTTTTATGGTTCCGTACCCAAAGATTAAAAACAGGATCTTATGACTAAAACTCCGCTGTCCGTCCGTCTGTCTGTCTGTCACCAGGATGTATTTCATTAACCGGTGATTGCTAGACATTTGAAATTTCCATAGCCAACGTAGTTATAAAAACAAAAAAAAAGAAATAAGGAGAGCTCCCACTCAATCAACGTGATCGTTCATCGTTTTTATAGAAAACGGTACAGAATCTGTCGTGGGCGAGTCTGACTCGCAATGCGCCGGTTTTTTACCCGACTGCTACGGAAGGTACCTTCGTACGATATACCCAAACGAATAGTAGAAATTACCTTAACGTACCAATTCTGATCATTGCTCACTTTCACGTCACTAAAATTCAAATTACTCTCCAATTACAAGTGGATAACATTGGATTAATTACACCTTAATCTATTCAAGTTAAACTTGCCACAAGATTGATATCATCCACTCAAAAAAACAAACGCTTCAGGCGTTTTTTCGCAAACATCCAAAAAAGGCCAATTAAAAATGATTATCATCGTTAATCAGACCTACAAAGCGGACGTTAAAAAAATCGTTGCGAGGCCCGTTCTTAGAAAAATTTTCATTAAAACAATTTGGTTGAGGCCTTGTCATTTGTGAGATGATAGCCAATTAGAGGCTGCCTGTAATTGTGGGGGGAGGGGGGAAAGAAGTTACTCGACCAACGTCACCGAGATTGGGCAGATAAAGGGTTAAGATCAGAAGAATTAATTTAAAAATACCTTCTATTTTAGTGCAGCTTATAAGTATGTAGCTAGTTTATGTTGTACTTTGAAAGGTTATCTAGATATGAATAAGTGAGTAGATATTAATAATGTTGAAGATGTTGTTGATATTAAAGATATCTTTTGCTTGTCTTTCGCTTTGTGTAAATTCTCGGTATGAATCAAACTTAATCTGAATACATTGTTTAAAAATCTTGTAAAATTGTTTATTTAAGCATAGCCAAAATTACCAACACCGAATCGTGAATTTCAAATTAATAATCTCACCACTAACTCCGTCTTCAATCAGAGCCATCTGCCGCTCGAACTTAACAACAATGTACACTACATTCGTTTGTTACCTGTACCACCACCGCACCATTACAAACTACTGACCTTTAAATCACGCAATTGTTCCGAATCCACTGCGGCTATCGTTCGAATTGGACCCGTGGAGCGACGTGACAGGCGCGCAGTGGATTTAGAACAGGTGTGAAAGTTTTGGTCGATTGAGGTGTCGTTGTTCCAAATTTGGCGAAACAGCGGGTAAGCAACGGCGTCCGTCGCCGCAGGAGCTTGACGCATTTGCATCTCATTTGGAATGCAGCCGCTGACGTCACGGAGACAGGAATTTCCGAGGATGTGGTATACATAGTAGTGGTCGGGATATTTCCGATTTGATAGAGTTGATTTTCAAAAGGTAGGTATACTAGTTTGCTAGAATAGATTGTTCTTGCAAAATAAATAATTTCATTATTTTTTTCAATTTACTTAAAAAATATTGGAAGGAAAATTATGAATACTTTTACTTTCTTCGTTTCCGCAGCCTTCCATTTAGAGTCTTGAGATGTTTCTCAAATTTTCCTGGTAGAACTACAAACAGATTTGGACTACTGTTTTGCCTATTTCTATCGTTAATCAGTTTTTGCTATGCACACACTAAGTAAAATAAATAATAATAACTTATATTTAATAACTTAAAAGTCGTGACTATCGGAGTTTTTAATCATCATGTAAACTGTATGTTTCTCGCTTGCATTCATTAAAAAAACACTGTCTTTATAAAGTACTTAGAAAAAATATGTAAGACTAGCTTTCCGCCCTGCGGTTTCACTCGCAGCTAATTGTAGTTTCATAGAATCTTTCATCCCCTTTTTTATGCCTTTTGGTACCCCCAATTGATCAAAATTTGTTGCCGATTCCTACGTTATAACATGAACCTGCATGCCAAATTTCAGCCCGATCAGTCCAGTGGTTTGGGCTGTGCATTGATAGATCACTATGTCAGTCAGTCACTTTTGAGTAATATATATTTAGATGGTATCACAATTTTAGGCTTATCTTAAAGAACTTGTAAAACCTAATACGCTATATAAAAAACACATATTAACTATTATTAAAAAAAGGAACAGTGAGTTGCATGTTCGGAGTTATCCCCAAACAAAAAAAACTTTCACAAGTGTAGGTACATACGTTAGCTGGGAGCGACGAAAGGCTACATTCATCTAGACTAATTTATTCCCACGTAAGTTGAGTCGCGGGCGGAAAGCTAGTATCTAAAAAAACCCTTCTCCCGAAGACATTAAGACAGATTAAAGCCAAGATGCCACATCCATCAAAACAGGGCTCTCACAAACGGCTCGACGCTCGACGTTCAGATTTCGCTAGCAATTTCCGCCTAAGCGACGAATGCAAATACGAATGAAATGTGTTATTTATAGTAGAACTAGAAACAATGGAGACGAAACTACTCGAAACGAATTACTACAGTTGAGAACTAGATCGCTTTATTTACTTTAGGATGTGGATTAAGAAGATTCAAGTTTAGTTCCAGTATTGGAAAATAATAATAATAATAAATCTCCAGACTGACACAATAACCGTGTGGCCCTAAACTAAGCAAAGCTTGTGCTATAGGTACCACACACATGGTGGACAAGGGGAAACCTAGTTACACCAAGACACGAGCCAATATCGAAAACCATTTTACGAAATTGGCTAACCCGCGGAACGAACCCGGAACCATCCGTTTAGCAGTCCGGTATATATGTTTACCGCTGCACCACAGAGGTCGTCAAAAATGAATACAAATTCCAATTTATAGTGATGGAATCTTAGTTTACTGCAGAGGTTTGGGGGTTTACCGAAATGTGATGCGGGAAGACCCTTTTAAATTAAATTAATCTAGTACATATAAGCAAGTTTGGCGGTAATAGCGGAGTTTTCTATTAGCATGGGTCTAGGGCCAAGTGGACAAAAAGTGGCTATAGTAATATATTGTTTATAGTTATGAGTGGTAAGTTACTCTTTTCTGTTGATTACGAATACTTTAAACATACAAAAGATTTTCTTTATACAAGACGGAGAAGCTAAAGGAAAAAATTAACTTCAGTAGTATTTGATAGAAAAAAGTCATTATATTGTGTTTAAAAATATACCTAGTGTTGAATGCTGTCAAACTATGTTCTTACTGTAAGAAAATCTTTAATTTGTAATTGTAAGATCCCTCGTTGTTTTATCATCAGCTTTACTTTTCCAATTATTTTTCCCAATAAACTTTTTCGTTGATTGAAGATTATCAACAAACAGAGGGTACTGCTGCTTGTCAGTATCCTATTATTATTTTTAATTGGATTATAAATGTATAGAATCACAAATCTGATGTACCTCTTTGTGACTTTAAGACACTTTTTATTTTTGTTAACTTCGTTCTGCTTATTTAACTTTTCATAAGGATTTTTCATTTTCATTTTTTAACTTAGCAATTTTATAATTCCTGTGAAATATGTAAATATATAAAAAGTACTAGTCAAAATCATTGCAACAGTTCTGTGTATTAAAATTGATAAATTAAACAGTATTGGTTTCTAACCTTTGTGTAGCAATTTGATGTTTGGTACATGATTAATATTTGCTCCGAACCAAATATCGATACTTACATAAAATTGTGTTTTTACTCAAATTACGCTATCAAGTTTTTGTAAAAAAAATTCAGTATTCTTGGTTGCTTAGCATGTTCTTCTCATTAAAACTTTCCAAGGGCTTCTTTTATATTCTAACCCTTCGTTATAAGGCTCTGCAGAAGCCTACGCCGGGCTACCTTGATAAATTGCTATTTTACGCAGATCATGGATACTCCTTGCTTCCCCCCCATTAATGCGGAGGAATATCACAACACTACCTTAACTTCCTAAGCCGTCAGTCGTCTCAAGGTATACGGAAGGGTTAGGGATAACCGTTTGACCTAATTAAGTCAAGTGGTGTGGAAAATTACGCTCGGGGTCTGCCAGACCCGTAATAACCGACGGTGATTGACGTCCGCCGTTACAGGGATCATAGCAGCCGGGCCTCAAAGACCCGAATGATAATAAGTGATATCGAAAAAGGAATTGATTTCTGAATAAAACTGACACCTAAAAAGCTTTGTGTCGGGGCGGGAATATATTTTATTTGTTCGTTGTATATCAAAAGGTTTTGTGCTAACCTTTCCGCGAAATACTCGATTTTGTATACCTACCCACTATTTGAATACAAACTTTTTCCGCATTTCACACACACACTATATCAATATTTTTATTGAAAATACGTCTGGCAAAGCCACAGTTTTACCACAGGATAATCACAGTAGATTTTACCCAAAAAAAGTTTTTTAACCCCATCAAAATCGTATTTAACTCCCACGCAGTTATTCTACATAACCACTCCTTATTTTTCTCCAACAGGTATAACTTAGAAACATTCAACCACGTAAATACCGCTCCAAGTTCTTGCATAACTGTTGTACAACACCAGTTCGTTTCACCTGTTGGTAGTTTTCTCACGTATATAACACGATCTAAAGCTATACATGAAACGAAGCTAGTTTCATTATTGAAGACAGTTTCCCAAATCGAAACGCTTTCCCCACGGTAGTTGTTGATACGAAGCAATTATTCTAAATATGGAGACGTAAAAGAAGATCGGGGAAAGAACGCACATGTAGGGCTATGGGGCTGTGTTCTGTATGTTTGAAATGAAAAATATGTGTACGTTTCTATGGTTTTTTGGATGCACTCATATCCAATGGAAAAGTTTTCTGAATTTGTAAGGATTATTTAATAAGTGCATTTCTAAATATACTGATGTAACTAATTGGTCAATACCAATACTTTCAGAAACAAATTATTGAATATATTTTCTTAAAATCAATTAATAAACGAGATGCGCACTATTTGTGTGACATTTAAAATTACAAAGTTTCATATACGGAGGCGTCTTGAAAATATTTACTCGCTAAATGAGTTAACTTGTTACAAAAAATATCTAGCATGCTTATAAATGTCACATCTACACTCAGATGGACCTGCAAACTTAAAGAAAAAGTCCGGTTCAAACCAATCGAAGCTGGAGTCCTCCTATGCATTGGAACAAAATGACCAATTTCCTGCTGAGTTACTCTTTATTCTCATAAGCTTTCCAGCATTGACCTTTAAGGTCAAGGTTCTAGCGACTAGCTACAACACGTGCATTGAATAGGGTCGTCCTTGCTACCAATACTGTGTACCGGGTAATGAAGCAGCTAAGACTGCCTTGATTTGTAGGTCAATGGCGACTTAGAGCTACAGAATGGACTAAGTATCTATAGGTCGTGAGAATAGTCGTATAAAATTAGGCGACTAACCTTGTATCGTTAGGTTTTGCCTTGCTAAAGGACCAAACAAACGAAATGTATTGGATAATAATGTAGGGAAATCAGACTCGGTGACTGTAGTTACTCCGTTTATCCAAATTTGAAAACAAAATTTTGATGCGCATTTAATAAAGCCTGATTTTAGTCGTGTAGTCTGTAAATACTAAACACTGTTATATTTTGTCAAGCTTTGGTATTGAGTCGCGGATCGCTAGACCTAGAGGAGCCGAGGGTGCGAGAAAAAATTGGAAATCAATCTATATCTATTTGGGCCCGTCGCACAACTGCCCATTATCATAATGTTATGGCGACCCAATCCTATAATCAGATATCTCTTCGACCTTATATGGGTTATTTCTTAGGGTTCCTTGAAAGAAGTTAGCATTCGGCACACTGTCCCTAGTATTTGAGCTAAATTGAACTGAATTTAAATTGAGAAATTTTCGTTGGGAATGAACTTTCGTCTCAAATTTATACTAATGTTGTTAATATATTACGTTCGATGAATGAATGATCAAATAAAGTACACTTTGTGTATGATTTAATTTTGGCCTCAACGATTTTGACTTTTGTTGGCTTTTGTAAATAATTTAATAATTTATCAAGGACGAAAACTTATTCGAAATTACTTATATTAAAAACCAAAGAAGAACCGAGGAATTACTACAGAACCTATAAACGTTTTCCGAGTGCCACTTCCCCTGTTTGATATGTATATTTTTATTATGGAGGACGCGATTCGGCTTTCGAATGTTATGTGTATTCGTAGAAATGGCCGTCAAAGAATCGGGTACTAAGGACCCATAGCGGCGGAGAGTGTTTTTCGATAACCCATACGAGGGATATTGTCATAGTCGGTGTTTATGAGCACTGGGTTAAGCGGTTTTAGGAGAGAACTAAAACAGTAACGGGATGATTGAGGGAAGGTTAGAAGTCATGGATTGTGAGGGGGCGGGGGGGTCAAGGTTAATAGGAGCACTTGAACGTGTGTGCGGCCAGGAATTGCGTACGGTTATTTGAACTTCGAACGTGAATAGTTATGTAGTATGGGGCTTTCGTGAGTCGAACTATGAACTACAGGAATCTGAACTTACAAGAGTTTTGAAGAAAAGGTATTTAAAATATCGAAGATACAACTTTGTAACAAAATAGACATTAACAACAAAATAGAGATTAAGTGCGCAGTGTGATGTCAGATACTTTAATGCTATTGAATGCTTGTATTCGCAATTTGTGAGTCCCCAATGCTGAAAATTAGCCAATCTTACGCTATATTTAATTTAACACAGGTATTAAGACGCGATGATCATCTTTTATCAAACAGTGTTTTTAGTTAGTTAGCCTTATTAAATAAATAAATGATTATTGCCTTGCCCCACGTCAGACATTCCTTAATTATACGGAGACCTACTTAACTTCTTAAACCTACCAAAGGCACCTATAGGTATCCTTTAGTAAATTTATAAGTACCTATTGGCTATTTAGATTTCGCTAAGGCATCCTTTAGTGCAACTATAGGCTTTGCTTCTGATTTGCCTAAACTTTTGGTAACGTCAGGAAACCTTGATCAAACCCATGACTTTTAGAGGTCGTGTGCTCTTGTGTTCGTCAGTAGCCTGTCATTATTGTCGATGAAAGGCTCTAATCAGTCGTGGGGCAAACTTGCCTGATTGCAGGGGTGGGGATTGTTCTTAATTGTCGCTCGTTGAAACTGGACAGGACCGTTTTTAAATGTGGTGGGAGTTTTATGGAGTGAGAGGAATTGAACTTGAATGCTTTGATGGACAGTCAATGTTGGAAAGTTACAGAGGAAGGAATTCAACTGTTGGTTACAATGTAAAAATAAGCCTAAATCTTGGTGCGAATGTTAAACGTAGCATGCACTTACAGAAAACGCTTTTGCGTTTACATATTAATAAGGCGATAGTGTGAAACAAAACAAATTCAACATGACTTTGTTATTAAAGGTCCACGTTGCTACACACAGACCCGCTCTTTTTTCAGTAATTATAAGAGCACTTCCACAATTACGACGTTAACTGTACAATTTTCCATTCTTTGTCCGCCATGGCTTGTTAATAGAGATAAATCATGCCAACATGTAAAAACCACACGGTAAAAGCTTGCGTGTATGAACAGGATTTTTCAATTTTGTATTTAATGAGGCCCTTTACTCCTCGTATGAAGTTCATTAATATTTCATGATGAGCAAAGTTTAAATGGACTTTTTAATATTAATCAACGCTTTACAGTGATCAACGGGGAGGTTTTGGGCGGTCCGGATTAATTGGCAATTTTTCGCCGACGTGGTTACTATGTGTTATATTTTAGGAAGATTTTGAAAGAACTATATATTTTTTTTCCTAATTACTATTTATTCTTTGTTTTTATGCTAAAATTACAACAATAATTATTATAATCCAACATCATATATTCAACGGGACCTTTTGTTTCATTTGTTAGAATTCATAAATGATCAAAGTGACTAAATTTAACACAAAAAATGAAACATACTAACAGTTGATGTTTTATATAAATTAAAAGTTACATTTCATTAATTTTATCAAATTGCAATTTATTATTAGCACAAAACGCCACTGCCAACTAATTGGTTTAACTGCTGCCAACACACTCGGAATGATTTATATTTCTTGTAAAGCCCTATAAAGCCCTATAAATCCCTTTGACAGCACGTGCATCGTTTCTTAGTAAACATCTCATTGCAGGTTCGTGGAATATAGACATGACGATATGTGTTGGCTTATAATAAGGTTGAAAATAATTGATGTAAAATTTAAAGATCAATGTTGAAAATTGTACGTTTTTTATAATATCTCAATAATTTTCAAATAAATGTACTAATTTTATTCTTAGTTTTTTTTGGAACAACTGCAATTATATACAGTTGTTTAGAAAAAATCATAGAAGATGATCAACATATCAGTTTCTAAAACTACCCACAACTGTATCCAGTCGCATTATAAATTTCTATTGCAAGACAACAGAGCTTCCGTGCCAATGACCGTGGTTCAGGATCGACCACTCTCAGCGGGAAATACGTCACTTCCGCCGCCAGCCCGCGCTTTTCACATGCCGTGAGATGCTAATTTCCGGTGCAGAAGCCTAAGCACTTAAGCTGTTATATTGTTACCGGTTAATGAAGATTTTTCGCGATGAAAACTCGGATTGTTTAAGTCTTCGGGTTAATTACTTTTTTTAATGCTTCGGTTTAAGTAGGCATTTTGTATACTTGAGACTCCGTTGTTTAAAATAAAGTAATTTCAAAAACTTCTGAGATATAAATAACACCAAATAAAAATTTACTTTAGTTTTTGAATTAAATTCTATAATCGCCCAAGAAATGTACGTATATTGATCATTGAAGAACTACTGAACCGATTGAAAAAATATTTCATCAGTAACTATTATTTTTAAATTAACAACACAGTACAAAATGACCTACCAGTGATTGGTAAACAAATAAATACCTAGCAAGTTTTTTTTGTGATTTAAAACTATATTTTTCTTTTTTTTTTCTTAAATAAAATCTTTTTTCTTTCTTAAAAAAATTACTGCTTTCGTTTCGAGGCCACCTAAACTACACCTTGATTCAGCCTATTTCAAACTATACTTTTCGAAGACCTAGATTTGCATCACATTCAAGTACCAAAAAAATGAAATACGTGTTAAATACTATCTATACTAATATTATAAAGCTGAAGAGTTTGTTTGTTTGTTTGTTTGTTTGAACGCGCTAATCTCAGGATCTACTGGTTCGAATTGAAAAATTATTTTTGTGTTGAATAGACCATTTATCGAGGCAGGCTTTAGGCTATATAACATCACGCTGCAACTATTAGGAGCGAAGAAATAATGGAAAATGTAAAAAAAACAGGAAATAATTCATCCTTGAGTGCTTCCGTTGCGTGCGCTGCGAAAACGGTTCTAGAAACCAAAAATATATGTATGAAAGAATAAAGGGAACTTTTTACCGCGGAAAAACTTCGCGTTCCCACGGGAAACCGACTTCTACGCGAACGGATTCGCGAGCGGTCACTAGTATTTAATATAATTCTTCACACGGTGCTGCAAGCGTCCATTTCTGAAAGTTGATGAAGCGAGGCGAGTGTGAACAAGGTTACAATAATGTGAACTCGGTGTGTCGAGGACAAGCTGGCACCAAATACTGGTAAAACAAAATTGAGAGGAAAAAGAGAACTCCTAATCAATTAATGGTGACTTATAGGTGATTGGGACTTCTATGTGAAAGGACTGAGGATCAATTTAGAGTATGAGTCAATGTAGTAGTTTATCCAATACTTATACTTTTAAAAATAAACTTTTAAATAACGCTTTGAAAACTGCAATTATTCCTATATAGATACCGAAGTAATAATCAAAGAAACTTTAGACTCGAAAAGTCCATATTTAGTTTTGCCTTAAAAGTCTATCGGTTGTAAGACCAGAAATCCCACGTATGTTAAACTACAGCCATAATGCTCGTATTATATCCTACCAATATTATAAACGTGAAAGTTTGTAAGTATGTATGGATGTATGGATGTTTGTTACTCTTTCACATAACATCTACTGGACGATTTGGATGAACTAAATATATAATACCTATAGGTTTTACATCAGAATAAAACATAAGGTACTTTTAACCTCGGGAAAACTCGTTCCCACGGGAAACCGACTTCCACGCGAACTGAGTCGCGGGCGGCCACTAGTAAACTATAAAATACCTACACAAAATCTCTATGCCCCGTTATTCCCGGTGCAGTGTACAAGTAGGCAGCGACAAGACAGGCTTTTAGTCGCGGAGGTTGCTCTCACACGAATCACAAGGGCTTAACACTCACAACTGGAAATACGGAGCTATGAAGTAGAACAGTTGTGTTTCCATTTTACTATTTTGTGATATTTTAAATCACCAGGATTAAATAATTGGCAAATTTAGGAGCCTTTTCCATTACAAATTGTTTTTATTACAAACACCACATTTATAATAATGAATTAAATAAACAAAACTTAAGCATGTTAGCTATATTCTAAAATATTCGTTTTAAATTTGGATACTCTAAATTTTAAGATGAAACGAATAAAAAACAATGTTTTTAAAATTCAAAACTAATTCCATTTTGAATCAAAGAGATATATAGGTCCCCGCAGCCAGTAGAAAACTCTAAATAAAAAGCAAAATCATAAATCCAATTACCATTCCTTTGCACACAAAGAATTTGTTTATAAAACGTATTTATGAGCACAAACATCCGGTTTTTATCAGCTATATTAAATTATAAAAAGAGTTATTCCACTGAATATTTTCTCGTTTTCGTCTCGACTGTAAAGTTTACAATAAAAATACGGTAGCTCGGCTGACCGGAAATTAGGGCCTGCAGGCTTCCACGGATGGATTTCCTGAAGCGCTTTTATTTAGCTTTATATTGTGTTAGCGAAGTGCGATCAGTGTCCGAGTGAGGGCAATTGAGTGGACAATGAGGTACCAGGCGCGCAGGCGGCGTTGGGAGGTGCATACGTGGCGCGTGGACGTGATTCTAAAGATGCAGAGAGAAAAATACCTTCTGTGTGGTTATGCTACGCTAGTGTTGTGTTTAGGAAAATGATTCTGTGCGATAAAAAATGTTAACAACTACTGTTAAAAATTATGATTGATGAGAATTCGGTTTTATTTGACTAATGACTATTCCTAGCAGAAGAAGAATTATCTCTACATAGTATAAAAAAGCTTTTCGCCGTCTGTATGTCTGTATGCTTAGATATTTTAAATTAAGCAACAGATTTTGATAGGTTTTTTTAATAGACAGAGTGATTTTAGATCAAGGTTATATTTATAGGTAATAGGTAACATAGTATAGAAAAAGGGGTTTCACTCCGAATTTAACGCGCGCGAAGCCGCGGAAAATAACTAGTTTTTTACAAAAGAAAACCATTACAATTTGCAAGAAAAGCTAACGAAAACAGTAAACAAGTATTCAAACATCATCAAACAATACAAATTCAAACAAATCACATCATAATTCTGACCCGTCATTTGTTTTGGGGCTGCTAATACAGCCTCTGTTTGTTTGGACACACCGCATTACGTCACTACGGTACAATCCGACATAATTTTCTGCCAACGGTTTCCTTTGTCACAATTTAAGCTGGTCATTTATATTTGATCCGCCACCACAGATCCGTGTCAGAAGCGGACAGCACCGCAATAGAGGGCTACTATGAAACACGATATTTGATGTTTCGTAGAATTTACTCTATTTATTAGGTAATATTGGTTCCGTCAGTCAATGTTATACTGCGTATAAAAGTTATACTGTATATAAGCTTTGCGCTTAGTATAGAGCCACAAAGTTTGTGTTCAAAAACTAATATAGTCTTGATTTATTTATTTACTAGCTTTTGCCCGCGGCTTCGCACGCGTTAAATTTGGAGTAAAACACCTTTCCCTATACTATGTTATACATACAAACCTTCCTCTTGAATCACTCTATCTATTAAAAAACCGCATCAAAATCCGTTGCGTAGTTTCAAAGATTAAGGCATACATAGGGACACAGGGACAGAGAAAGTGACTTTGTTTTATACTATGTAGTGATATTATAAACACTATCAAGACTTCTATGTCTCATGAAAAAGAGGTAAATTTCAAGTTGGATTTATGTATAACTAGTGGCCGCCCGCGACTCCGTTCGCGTGGAAGTCGGTTTCCCGTGGGAATAAGAAGTTTTCCCGCGGTAAAAAGTACCCTATGTCCTTTCCCAAGTTCAGTTCTTTCTTCATACCAAATTTCAACAAAATCGGTTCAGTGGTTTAGGCGTGAAAGCGTAACAGACAGACAGACAGACAGACAGACAGACAGACAGAGTTACTTTCGCATTTATAATATTAGTAGGGAAGTAGGGACTAGTAGCTGCCCGCGACTCCGTTCGCGTGGAAGTCAGTTTCCCGTGGGAATGAAAAGTTTTCCCGCGGTAAAAACTACCCTATGTGTTATTCTGATGTTCAACCTATATTACTGTAAAGTTTCAACAAAATCCGTCCAGTAGTTTTTACGTGAAAGAGTAACAAACATCCATCTATACATCCATACACACAAACTTTCACGTTTATAATATTATACTATAGTAGGATTATGTTAACTACAAATACGTTTTGAGCTAACGTTACAATTAAAAAATATGTTTACACCAGTGACAGTTCACATGCAACAGAAAAATAATAAACTAATAATGTTATTCAAGAGCAACGCTTTTTCCACGACATGCTTATATGCACCAAGTGTTCCGTGTGAATGAAATTTTGTTTCCGATTTTTTATCGAGAAAAGTCGTTAAACTGCGTTAAAATAATAATGTAATTTTTCGTAATAGACCATCAGATTTTAGTCTCCATTACAATTCGTAGTAACTAGCTCTTTAGATTTGACAATTAAACAGTGGTAAGGCTGCGTTGGTGTTGCTTTCCTTAGTTAGTTGTTAAAGATGAGCTCATTCCTTAGTTAATTGTTAAAGATGAGCTGAGTAAATTAATTTATGATTCAGATTTATAAGTTTGATTCGCATTCAGAGGTGTCCAGGCCATTTTAACAAACTTTAACTAATAATTCAAAGTTGGTAAACTTCAAAATTAGAAACAAAATTGTCAATTTAGTTTATGTTGTCGCACTCACTTTCGAGTGACATAAACTACCATAAAAAACGTCAAAATTACATTATTTGTATGGAAAAATGTACATTTTGACGTTTATTCTCAGACAGACACGAGTAACAGAATCAGCCCACAGCAAACGTGAATATAAAAAATCTATATTCTCAAGATACGTACTTAGATTAGACTCTTAAAAGTGACGTCGATAGCAATCCGATTGGCAAGGAAACCCGGTTTATCGTCGTCCGACCTCAAAACGACTCCGACACGACCAACGACACTCCACTTTTATTAACGTCCAATAAAAAGCAACTTCAACTGAATCAAACAGCAGTAAACGGAAGCTGTAAAGCGGTAATATAATATGATTGCAGAGATCATATCGAAGGATAAAGTTAAGTTTTAGAGATGAAGAAAGACCTGTAGATACTCACAAATAATACTCTAGACTATCATGTATTGTATGATATATATTTTTTATGAGAAGCTAGCAAACGAGCATGTGGTTCACCTGATGGTAAATGATCACCGCCGCCGCCGCATGACTACCCGCAACACTGTGGGTGTTGGGGGTGTGTTGCTGGCCGTTGAGAAAGTTGGGCACCGGATACCGCACTCACCGAACGAAACGCAGGAACATCGTCCCTACTTCACGTCGGGTTTCTGTGCGACGGTGGTATTTCACCGGTCGAGTCTGCCCAGTAATCGCTGCAGACAGAGCCTACAGCTTAACTCTACCACTCTAGAAATATTAACAAGACACGGGGCATTACAGATAAGGCTCAACTCCGGAGCTGTAAGAAAGTTACGCGCCGTTGCTTAACCGCCCCCCAAGTCAAGTGGCAATTGATATTTGCGATAGCGAGTGAATAGAAAAAAAAAATAATGAAATTGTCATTTTTGTCAAGCTTGCAATTTGACAGTTTCATACAATTTTTTTAGTCCGGTATACAAACAATATGTAAAATGTCCCGGTGGCTGAAGCGATAGGTTTGACAGTTTTAAATTCCGATAACATGGTGATTGTGAGGCACAGGATCTTAATCATCCGATGTGTGTGATGTGTAATTCACATAATTCTTAAAATTTCTGACTAACTTTTTTCGCGTCAAATAAATTATGTATTAATTTGAATGAATATTTATCGCTTTCGTATCCCATGTTTTTATCACATACTTTATTTTTATGAGTAGGTACTGGTAAAAATGTTTAAGCTTAAAATGTTCAATTTTTACATCATTTTCTATCAATAATTAAACCCAAAACCTTCCCCATAGATACAATACACTACATATCTACATCCTACGAGTATTTATGCAAAATATTAAAATTACAATAGTATAATCCCCAAACCATTACACCACAGGCTGGTGACCTCCATTACATGTGAAACCAATTTAGATCAACCAGTGAAATGTTTAAAATTATTACATTCAAATCATGCGTGTTTAATACGTCAAAATATAGAACTATTGGAGTTTTGCATCGAAATTAATAGTTTGTTGATTATTATTTCTAAAATACACACGATTAGATGCTTTTGATGTTGTCAATAGTAATTACTTTCTGCATTTAGAGCGTGCGATATCTATACAGTCAATTTAGGTATAGTTACAATTTTCAATTAATAACAAACAGTAAATAGTGATAGAACTTTTTGGGTGCCTGTTACCAAAAACGTTACATTTGTATATTTTATAGGCTTAACAGTTTCATTTTGTATTATGTCTATTCGTTGTTTTTTAACTTATTCAATATTAAATTAAAAAAAACTTGTCGTACATGAACCGTTAGGGTGACGGTCATTTTCAATACGACACATCAACTATAAGAAAAAAAAACTTAAGAAATAGAGCCAAGCGAATTCATTATCCATTAACTATTTAAGTACTTACTTGAGTAAACCTAAATCAGGGTATCCCTAATAAGGTTGCTTATGAATCCTGACATCTCCTTAATCTCGTCTTAATCCAGTCCGTCCCAAGACACGGCTCTTCTAAGCGATTGCTCTCGTGAACCGGTTCGGAGCGGTTCGGAGCGGATCATTCTCTATTACGCCGGTAACAGGGACGTTTATAAACAGTGTACTAACGCCATTTGGATTTAGGTATGCTGGTATTTGTGTAGGGTTTAAGTGACAAGCGGTGACGGTGATTTTTGTTGAAGAGTTCCATTATTTTATTTCAAAAGAAACCTTGTTAATCTGCAGCCTAATCACGAATAACTATCTAACAGTACGCGTAGTCATCGTACGAAAATGTATGAAATGAAGACAGCGCCTCTAGTGGACGTAAAAGTAACAAAATCTAGCTATCACGAGTATTTTTCGAGACTTAATTAGAATAATTATTATTTTTACTTTTGGCCATTTATAAACGTATCAGTACGACGTCGTCATCGCTTTCGTATGGTATAACTGTAGCGATACGAAGGTGTAGGATAGGTAAGGATAGCTTCAATCGCCAACCTCTTTTTTCGTAAAAAAGCTACATACGTTAACGGTGCGATTTGTAAAATATTCGTGATTGATTTGACGACCTCTTTGGTGCAGCGGTATATACACCGGACTGCTAAGCGGATGGTTCCGGGTTCGATCCCCGGGTCGGGCCAATTTCGTAAAAATGGTTTTTCAATATTGGCTCGTGTCTAGGTGTAACTAGGTTCTCCCCTAGTCCATTATGTGGTACCTATAACACAAGTGCTTACTGCAACTTACTTTAGGGCTACATAATTGGTGTGTTAGTCTGGAGATTATTATAGATTATTATTATTTATTGAGCCAATACACCTTTGCACGTGTGTTTTATGTTTTTTTTTCTAGTTTTGATAAAAGCATCATTTCAACATTGTTTTGTTCCACAATTAAAGACGAACGCTATTTTGATTAGTTAAATTACTTGTTCCCCTCAATTAAACGAACCAAAATCGCCAAACGTTATCAATGGCGCCACCCCCATCACCAAAGCCCTTCTAAAAGGCGTCTGCTTAATTCCTAGCAATGAGTAGTTAAACGTGTCTGTATAAGAGAGGACTACTGTTGTTAGTGTACCACCTGCACTAATGGAGGCACGGGGTTAGAACGAGATGTTTGACTTTCCGACTGAAATCTTAGAATTGATGAAGTTTTGAGAGAGGAATAGTTTAGTCAAAGGATATGTATGTTAAGTGTTTATTAGATTTTTTATGAACAATTTGTGAGAGAGTTACGTTTTTTCTTCAATTGCAGATTCAGAGTTCTATGATTGAAATTTGAAACTGTAAAATTTGCACTGTAGAGGACGGCCAATTAAGTGTATATCTATTTACAAAAATAATTTAGCATAATAAAAATAGTTATACTTCCGATCTTTGGTACAATTCATGAAGTTTTGGAAGTTTTTAATAATAAGCCCTTTGCTTCTCGTATTCAGGCTTTGAAAATTGTGCTAAGTTTAAACAAATTAATTGAAGATTATTTTAATTTCTTTATACATTTTTAAGCGTGACTATAACGGTAAAGTTAAATCATTGTTTACTTGTATTGAATCTGTATATTTATAAAAATAAAAAAATAAATCTCTAGGTATTTTGATGGTGAATACGTATTTTTTGGTTACGGAAATGCTCTGGGTACACCCTGTATTATTATTGTCAGCAATAATGGAAGGTCCTTGCTAGCGTCGCTGTTGGTCGGTCTAGTGTGGACAGTGTCCAATATTAAATATAAGAATATTTTTGTCTGACACGTTCAAAGATTTGCTATGCAAGGTACCTAAAAAATATTTTCTCTCAAAAATCTTAAATCGGAGTTGTAACATGCGATTATCTATGTTTTTGTACATAAATATTTAGTTATTTTTAATATCATTTTGCAGTTTTGTTTGAAAATGTACCCAATTACTTTCTATGTTATTTCTTGCAAAAAAGAGTTCCAATCACAAAAAACGGCACACGTTGACAATTCACAATCTTCATTTCATTTTTTATTTGCGCCAGCGAGGGGAATTTCATCAGGCAGCTAATTCCAAGCTAACCAATTACCCTAATGAAACATCGTTACTCCACACAACATACGTATTTTTCTCAACAGAAGTGGGTTAATAACTTATTACTCTACTTTCGTTGAACAATTTTAGCATCGACTTGTCAAAAGTCGATTCTGTTTGTCGGTAAGTTTAGACGTAGCGTCTCTAATGAGAAAAAACATCAAAATCACACTGAAATTGATAAAATAAACGACTTGGAGAGACCTTTTGAGATTTTCTCGATACCCATTGCGATTGCGACTGGGTTTAATGGTGGAACGTAGCTTGGAACAGTAGAGCTGTTAGTGGGATATGTCATGGTAACTTTGGTTATATCAACTTGACATAAGTGACAACTTCATTATGTCACATTAATTTCCGAATTAATCTTCCTTTGATTTATTGCAACTAGGGTATTGTAAATGTTGTTTGTTTGTGATAGAAATATTTTGGAAAACAAATGAATTGGTTTCGACTCCAACTATTTTGGTAAGAGAGATCATCGAATCAATAATAAATATATGAAGATCAAAATTTCAATTTAATATCTGACAGTTTAGTACCAATAAAGAGAAACCAGATTTCCTGTTCCATTTACTCTTCTTTAATAGCCTTCAGATTTAAGAGCAACAAAAAATAAGTTGTTCCTTAGAAAGGTTGTCACGTCCCGGCGAGCGACTCATTTATAGGCAGCGGCAATGTTTACCATCCCTTCGAACCTGCTTATCACATTTTTTAAATATAATTATCTATTGCCACACGTACTGAATATAGCCCAGTTACATGGTAGTGTCAAGTTAGAGTTGTATTTGCTTATTGCTTGGAGATCGGCACAGTTTTTACTCTTCATTTAACTTTCTTCGCGGTTAATGTATTAAAAAACTATATTCGGCGCTGAACTAACACGAAAAAATAACAAAATTATGGAAGTAACACATTTGTTAAGTAGTTTGGTATGTGTTGACGGAATACAACCAAGATAAGAATTAATTGGCGCTCTAGTAGAATAACGCGATATTAAATGTAAATGTAAATTTATTTACTTTTTCTCCTTTATGCATTAAAGAGTCAGAGTAAGTAAATTTTTTATTTTTTTCTCTTTATGCATTTTTCACTGCTGCTTCGTTTCTATTAGCCGTACCGTTGTATTTTATAGCCTACGGCCTTCCTCAATAAATTGATTATTCAACCAACACGAACATATTTTTATTCGAACCAGTAGTTCCCGAGATAAGAGCGTCTATACAAACAACCTCTTCAGCTTTATTATATTAGTTTAGATGAAAATTATTTAACACAGTAAGCTCATACTAATACTTCACTAGTAGTATACTTCACTCGCGTCACTATTTGTATTCATTTGTTATTTTTAAAAAAGTTTCCGTTATTACAAACATTTAATTTCGTGTCGTAATTGAACCTTTGTATACTTTATTAAACAATATTTTCCCGGTGAGAAACATCGCAGCTCCCGACGCCTTGTGGTTATAATTCGCAGAATTTGTAGAATTTCGTTTCCTTTGTTATTTTCACAATAATTTATTCACTTCGGCGTTTATTTCGCGGAGTCTTTATTTAACGCTTTTATTGGCGTTTTGGCGTCGGGTTTTAAAGAAACTTCAATCTATAATTACAAGTGACGTTTCGGATAACAGAATTCTCGTAAAAAAGTTAATCTGGAACACTTTCCAGGCCAGAACACCTAGGGGAAAGTTTTTCAACGAATTCGTTTTTTATTCGAATAAACTTTCGCTTTTTATTGAAATGTCTTCCATCTCTTTCTGACTAGCGCTGTCTCTGTCTATCTGCGGCTAATTGTGCCAGGTCCCCGCAATCAAACGCCAGACGAAATTCTAATACTTATAACTCAATTTTCTATTTGATTTCTCGGCAAGCGTTGATCAATTTCTTATGTATTTTATCCACGACTGGTTGGCCATTCGATCGAGTTTCGACTTTATCGACAGTGATATAGAGTTGGTTTTTGTTGTTGTGTGTTTCGGGATTGTAGTATTAAAGTCGGATCCATTTGCAAATGTAATTCTTTCGGCTCGGACACTCACCTGCCCTTTATAATAAGATTCCATTAAAAGTACAAGCGAAAGATTTATATTCTGAAAGTTGTTCGTAACAGAACATGGGTCGGAATTTAAATATCAATTTAGTTACCTCAATATTGAAAAAGTAAAACTTGACGGACAGTACAAGAAGGAAAATATTTTAAATGTAAAGCCATTAAAAGTTTGGAAAGGTTACGACGGATTCTTCAAATTTTCTCGACAATAAATCCGTTCTGAAATAAACTTAAAGGCAAAACCAAAACAAGGATTGCGTGTTACCGTAATCTAACAGCTATTACCCGAAAATATTTGAATCCCAACTGTTATGAAACTAGAACGTAACTGTACACACAACATAAATCCAACTCGATTTAAATGCTAACTTTCAAACGATGATCACACAGTTTTGTCGCGATATTAACGACACTACATTTTAGGGGCATCGGGGTAATGTTGGGTAAAATAGCCAATAATATTTTCATTAGTGGTGGGGAAAGATAAATATTTGTGATATACCGTGGGGCTGATTAACGATGCTCCGGACCGCTAGTGATGGGGCTATCGCTCAACTTATCGATTATTTACTTATCATGACACTATGAGGCGGAAGCTTATTAATATTATTTCCTGTTTGTTGCTACTGAAAATATTTTTTTTATTTTTAAATTAAATGATTCATAAAAACTACTTGTATAAATAATGTTTTTATTAGACAATAAGTAATGAACTATATAAACCAACCATACTTTGGCCTTACAGAGAGAGCCTTCTATGAGTAACGTAAAAAAAACGTTTAAAATACTAAGTCCAACATTACTCTACTTTAATTACGAATTACAAATGATCCTGAACCCTCCCCGCACAACCCCAGAAGTGTCACCGAGTTGAAATTAAATTTACAAATGAAAACGCAAAGTTATCGACTTGACTGTAAGAAATTGATGAATGGTTTCTGCATTCTCATTAAATTATGGGATTGTGCCGTCCAAATGATTGATAGACCTATTTTGGATTGTTATTTAGGAAGATATAATGGAATAATTGCTGTTAAAGGTGTTTTTGAGGTTTTTAATTTCAATAAAGCCTTTGGAACAACGAAGCTCGGACAACTTGGCCGAGTTGTGGTTTTTTAATTTTAATATTCTTTTTTACCAACGTGTCCGTGTTTTTTGTGTCCGAAATTTAATGACCCATCTAAATTGCTATCACCGTGGGAATTTATAAAAATCCTTTCTTAGTGCTCACTTACATCATGAAAGTACCAAATGTAACTCTAATTTACGCATTAGATTATCTAGATGATGAATCAGTCGGTCAGGTCTTTTTTATGAATAAGTTTTTTTTATGATTCTAAGATTTTTTTAGGTACATTGTGAAGAGTGAGTTATTGTAAATTTTATAAACAATTTAAAAAGCATTTTAAAATCCGTCCATCATTATCTACATATGATTACAGAGTGACACAAAAGGGGATTACAATAGATACAAATCGTTTTAAAAGACTTTACATAAATAACATGTTTTACCTTGTACTGTCTAACCAGTACTATAGGTACTTTGAGACGATTAATTAAATTAATATTTAAAAAACAACCAATATTTTGTTACGAAAAACTTACAGAATATCCATAATTCGCTTGTACCTTTATTTTTTTTTATTTTTATCGTGTTTATGCCGCACTTTAAACATAAAATTAGCTTTAATATATCTTATCTTAGTCCATCTCATGTGAAAGCTTTCGCAATGACAAATACAAACATATTATACTAACTAGTGGTCGCCCGCGACACCGTCCACGTGGGAGTCGGTTTCCCGTGGGAATGAGAAGTTTTCCTGCGGTAAAAAGTACCCTAAGTGTTATTCTGATGTATAACCTATATTACTGCAAAGTTTCATCCAAATCCGTCCAGTAGTTTTTACGTGAAAGAGTAACAAACATCCATACATCTATACATCCATACGTTTATATAATACTAGTGGCCGCCCGCGACTCCGTTCGCGTAGAAGTCGGTTTCCCGTGGGAATGAGATGTTTTCCCGCGGTAAAAAATATCCTATGTGTTATTCTGATGTATAACCTATATTACTGCAAAGTTTCATCCATCCAGTAGTTTTTACGTGAAAGAGTAAAAAACATCCATACATCTATACACCCATTCGTTTATAATATTAGTAGGATATATCGCACACCCAGATCAATACTGCACTATTTCAAAATAGTTTTTTTTTTTACAATTTGCGAAAAACCGTTATCACAAGCTGTTTGGCTATGCAAATTTCTAAATCAGTCGATTTTGAGATTTTTTGAGATAATACAGTATTGTTCTGGGTGTGCGATATGTTAAAAACAACTTCAATATGTTTTCTTTTGTTTTCCTTCCCAAGGTGTTATCTTCCACACAAGCCTCTATACTATGTATCCATACTAGTTAGATGAAAACAACTGCACATCAGTCGTCGGCGGCACTTGGCTATTACCATGACAAAGAGAGAACCATGCTTCGGAATAATGTCGACGCTTTTGCCTCGCGGTGTACCTTTCTACAATTTGTAGATTTAATTAACTTATCATATCCTGCTAATATTTTATATGTGAAGATTTGTATGTTTAGATGTTTGGATGGTTGTAACTCATGACGCAAGAGCGGCTGGTTCGATTTGGATGAAATCAAGGGAAATATAGATAGGTGCTGATTCAAATAAGGTTAATTATTAAATTGAAATTGGAAATGAGCAGACATTTTATCTTAATAGAGGGCGCTTTGTCTGTTTAAAATTAGAAATCTTAAATATAAGCAGGCCAAGCTATGTGCGAAGTAGTAATATTTTACGTTCTGAACAGTAAATATTTAAGTCATCATCAGCATCTATTTATACTAAGATAACTGCTTTTAAACTACCACATAAGTATTTAAAAGTAACATTGAACACATATTTCTTCATATTCTTATATGTGTCCTCTAACAATTACAGAGTTAAAATAAAACTACTGTTAACAGAAAATATCTAATTGCATTGTATATTACAAAAAACTCAATCTCTATCAATCAGTTAAGCACATCGCATAAGCACGAAAAGATGAAAAATTAAATCTAACGAATGCAATAAATTGCTTCACAAAATTTA
Source organism: Emmelina monodactyla (assembly GCA_916618145.1). Taxonomy (NCBI): domain Eukaryota; kingdom Metazoa; phylum Arthropoda; class Insecta; order Lepidoptera; family Pterophoridae; genus Emmelina; species Emmelina monodactyla. The sequence goes on along the minus strand of OU745314.1, from coordinate 9,380,840 downwards.
TCAACAAATGCGGGTATTTTGATGTTGATCAGTAGGTAATGGTTCCTGGAAGTCTGTCATTCATGTGACGAGTTCTTATAATTTTCGAGCTAAATAAAATAACTTAACATCAATAATTCGAAATCACAGTTTAAATTCACTAAAGTTGTGGATTATTTTAAAATTATGTTGCGTAATTTGTGTTTTGGTTTCAATGGAACTTTTGTAAAAATCAAGTAAAAATAACGCCAATTGATAGCGAACAAAATATTCCACCCAAAAACTTTTCGTTTTACTATTTTCAGTTACTAAAATTAATAATACGCTATACACCAAAATATGAATAGATTTATGGATGCACCTTTTTGTTATTTAACTCGACTTATTCATGTACGAACATCAACACAGGAAGCGGCCGGCCATTTTTCATAAAGCAAAATTTCAAAGCAAATAAAAGTTAATTTCGAATAATTCCGCTCACAAACAATTTATGCCCGTGCATTTTTGGCCTCGTATAGGTCAAATGTGTCGTGCGACTCTTTATGGCCCGCTCTCAGCACAAATACGACACGATTTCGACACAATTTATGGACACTAAAGTTTTAGAATAAATCCCGCTAGGAACGAATCCTGCAATTGAAATTTAAATGTTTATGCTGCAGTTCCGAGCGTCTTACAACTAACAAATTGAATTGCGAGACCGTTCTTAACCCAATTTCGAATCAAAAAAGCGAAAGAAATAGCTCATTTTTGTCCAAATTAGCATCTTAACAGGGACGATTTAATTAAAGTTAGTTCATTATTCATTTACAAAATGTTGCGACACTACAGGATTCTTTGAAAGTCATTTTCAAAGACGTCTTTACGTTCCTATACAAGGCGAAGTAACTTTTCTGTAGAATTAAGTAAATGTAGTACAGTAATTGCCTCAATTAAGTTAGTGTAACGATGTTAGAACTAGACTAGAATTAAGTGCTTGGCCAACGTTACCTAATTAAGCAGGGCTAAAGCTGCATTAAGGAGTTGGTTTATTTATAACCTTGGAATATTGAGGTAGGACAGTTAATAAACAAGGAATTCATAGATTTATTGTTGTGGGATGTTAAATTTGCTTTACATTTAAGACGATGGCGTATGATTGCATACTGTAAAACAGTTTTAGTTTACGTCAGTAACAAGTATGTACCTATAATGTAGTCTCAAATTAGCACAAATGAGATTATGTTAATTTTACGTTACGTTATTTTTAACCTTATTAAGTTTTAAGGTGCTAGCAATAAACAGTTAGGAATGTAGGTATGAATACCAACATCTATAATAAACTTCGTTGATATATTCAAAATAGGTACTTCGACTAAGTTAAGCACGTAGCGATCGTAGTTATGTTTAAATCCGCCAAGCATTCCTCATACTTTATTTTATTTTGAAGTAGAGTTAAACCATATCAATTTGTCTATCCAATTCTATAAAATGAAATAAAGGAAATGTAAGACATGTAGTTCTTATAATATGAAATCTACGTCAACTATTTTCAGAAACTGCATAAGCAAAATGCACTTGAATAAACTACCAAGGCTTGTGGACAATATGAACTTCATATCAACATACTCAACTTACATTAAAACATACGGAATATTATGAATAGTAAGAAAGACAAATCATTTTCTAGCAACTTGGCAACGCTATTTTTAAATCATAATATGTTAACTTTGTTGATTAAGTTAGGATCAATTTAATGAAAAAACAATCGATGTACAACATTTTTTATGAAATAATATCAATTTAATGCTTGATTCGTGACGTGTAGGTAATACTACAATTCGTTTCATGTTAACACATAACTTAAAATCCACAATCATTATATTGAATCAGTCAAGCGTACACAATCAAAAACAAAAGACGATCACGCGCACATAATCCAGTCTCTTGCAATTCCCTAAATTCTATTCATTATACAAGTTAATCTTATCCCGTTTAAAATATTCAAGCACAGACTAGACTCCGCCCGTGTGTTTACCATAACACAGTGGCTGTATCTCAGTGCTATTCTTTAGCTGGAATTGTGATTTATCCCGACTTGTACCAGAACAAAGTGCCTGCAGCCACGACGTCGCATACCACGTTATACATTAACTTAATATAGTCCGCATTTTTAAAATATACCTCTTTAAATTGGAAAGGTAAGGTTGCCATTGGTGGGTTTTGCTAATGTGATAAAGAAGATTGTGTGTTCGTAGCTGAGTCCTGTTAATACAAAAAAAAACACTAAATATATTTGTTAGAGCTGGCACAACTGTAAATTTAGTTTAGACTTTTATAGTAGATCACTCTTTTAGTCTTTCATTTCATAAAATTACGTCCCACAAATTTCATAATTTTTGACCGCCCCTGCCACAGCATGACACATTTTCGAGGCTTTTCTGTGCAACTTCACATACAAGAAAACAATATTAGAATAGTTTGCAATACGTTATGTTTTTTCTTTAGTGGTTATAATTGCATGTTTTTGGCGACCTGGAATTAAGGATTTTTCATTGTTACACTTCGAGGACCCCTTCCTTAAAATACATAATAATATAAATTTATGACCTTTCTTTATATAAATTCAATAATCATAATAACAAACATACAAATTTGCTAATGAACCTAAACCTGCTTCCACAATCAACTTCAGGCACGTCTTCAATACTAAATTTACAGATTTTACATGAGCACGTGTACATCCGATAATTCGTATCACGACGTACAAATATTTGCTTCTAATAACTGGATTACATGATCGGGAATCAAACTCATATAAATTTCATTATTTGCTTGCGGGGAGCAATGTGGCCTCCCCTTAAATAAAGCCAATATTTCCGAAGTATTACGAGATTGCAAGGTAGGAGCGGAAGCGGGGTTGGTAAACAAATTAACAGTTGCTTCATTTTACATTATATTAAAAGTAGCTCTATTTATATTAAAAGTCTGTGTGTGTATATGTGTATTTTTATATAATTTATACAATTTCTAATCTACATGACCGAAAAGTTTGCCTTTTCTTTTCGCAAAACTAAAAACATTTTTAAAGTTATCTTCTTGATCTCTCGATTATCAGCAGAAGTTACAATATCATTATACTCTTAATTTTTATTTTTCCGAAAACTATAATATTTTTTTTTTACTCTTAACAAAAGTACGACACAACTGGACATGTCACATTTTCTAATAATAATAATTTTCCAATCGCCTTTCTAGTCGCACCTTGTCCCTGCTATGCCCGCGGCGAGCACCGCTAACTACGACAAACACAATTACCTGTACACATACACACACTACACATACACATATACATACTACACATACAGTGTGTGTAGTCCAAAGTGGTGCAGTGTTGTTGTATGAACATCACCGTGGGAAAGGTTATTAGCCTATCGGTTAGGTTGGCTTTATGAAGTTTAGATGTTTTTTAAGCTAAAAGCTAAAAGAGAGTTAGTAGTTTACTATGTGTATTTGTGTATCTATTGGTGGCACCTCCATCAAATTACGGGTAAAAATAATTTAAATAAAATAAATGTATTATGTAGACTGGGAAAAAGTGGTGGAAAACATTCAGACAAACCAAGACGGAGTTTTATTTAATTTAAAATAAATCAAATAAAAGTCGTGTGGAACTCGGAGACTGCCGCGGTAAAGCTATTGCAAGCATTTTTTAACAACTTTTGTAATTATTTATTTATTTTATTTATGCAGTATTTTTTTCCTTTGTTTTTTTTTGTGGTTACCGATACGAAAACAATTTTTTTTCTTTTATTAAATAAATGAGAAGTTGATATTGTTCAAAATATTTTTATAAGCCATTAAAAGTAGTGCCACTATTCATCGATAGATGGCAAAACAAAAAAGTATCACCGCTGTGCCGGTCGGAGTGGGGGGTGTTAGGTTATTTTCGTTACGGAATTTCTGGATTCAGTCTCCACGCTCAAGGCCCGCGATAGAAGCTATGCAATAGCTTAATATAATACATTAGTTTTATAAGTAACCTTGATGCTAGTCAGTAAATTAATTACAATTTCAACTTAATTTTTTTTCTAATAAGTAACCTGAAAGGGCAAAAACAATCTGTAAAAACATCCAAAGTTCTAATATTAATTATAATAAATATTATTTTTCAACTCAAATATGTCATTCACCATAATAGGTAAACGCGAACTTATGGACCGTAAAAATATGTTTGTAAATACAAAACAAAACATTTACGTTCATGAACTATTAACCAATACTAAATACATACAGTTCCAGCAATACATGACTTATCTCCCAACTTGTCTAAACCTACAAACCAATTTCAACTTTATGTATTACTCTGTACAATATAAAATCGGTTACATTCCATACCTGCGAGCTATAAATCATCGATCCACCGCGGGTGGATGGTGTTCTCATTGTGAGAACAGACCCCCATAATTTACTCATCCGACGCCGCAAACATTCAACCAAAAACATCCAAGGAAATATTTCCGATAGTCGCAGATAAGACGGTGGTTTGGACGTCGGGGAGGTATCTTTGTTGGCATTATTTAAACTCTATTTTAATCAAGATTCACGTAGCGTAATTAAAAAAAAACACAGATTTCGTTTCTTATATTTTTAAATTTAATAGGAATAAATAACATCCTAACATAAAACTTTCAGAACCAAAAGAAGTCTTGTAAAATGTTTCAAGTAATTCGGTAATTTTTTTTCTCATAATAACAGTGTCTTCTTCTACAAATATTAATTTCAAAACCAAGTACGAATTAATAAATAAAAAAACTCAGATACTTTTACAACTGCATTTGTCTTTCTTGTATTCCTTTCCATTAAATTCTCTAGTCTCCTCCGTCACTTATTTCAATCCCTTCCTTACGGCGTCCACCCCCTATTATTCCCACAACACACAATCTACGGTTCCTACTGGTCTCGCTTCAGCGGTGAAATGAGAAAGCTCCAATATGCCAATAATTAGGAGGCACGTCCATACCGGCCACGTAACCCGACCGGATTAAATATCTACGATACACGATCGAGCCCAATATTGAGACACACCTAATATTGCGAGTTATATCGGCCGGTTTTTGTTTTGGGTGAAGCTGGCTTTTTGGTAGGAACTATAGTGTAGCTGTAAGGGGGTTATGAAGTTTGTAAACGAGAAGATGAGTAGCTTAAACTGGAAACTATCAGATATTGGATAACATAACACACCAACTGTGTGGCCCTAAACTGAGCAGAGCTTGTACTATAGGTACCACACAATGGACTAGGGGAGAACCTAGTTACACCCAGACACGAGTCAATATAGGAAAGACCTTTTTAACTATATTGTCCCGGCCCGGGAATCGAACCCGGGGCCTTCCGCTTAACAGCCCGGTGTATATACCGCTGCGCATCAGAGGTCTGTATTTGTATCTGTATTTCAGTCTTTGTAATTGTAGCTTTAACATTTATAAATTTCATTAGGTTTTCAAGCTATTGCATAGCTTTTATCACGGACTTTGAGAGCGGCGACCGAATTAAGAATTTCTGTAACGAAAATAAACCTAACCTTCTACCGGCACAGAGCGGTAGCTCGATATGTATTGTAAGATAATAAAATTATTTTAAACAATATTAACGTCTCATTATTCAATAAAAGAAAAACAAATGGTTTCTTATCGGTCACCACGCTCCAAAACTGTAACTTGAAAGAATATCAAAGAAAAAAAAATATTTCATAAATATTATAATTACATAAGTTGATAAAAAAGCTATGCAATAGTTTAACCGCGGCAGTGGCGAGTGCCACACGTTTTTTTTATTTTCAAAGGATTTATTTTTTTTATTTGGAAAAGGCTCGTCTTTGAGTGTAACTAACTAGGTTTTCCGCTAATACATTCTATGCACAGATCACCCCCTAGTAGATTCCGCATGTTTGTACATTTACGTTGTACCAGGGTCACCAAAAGTTGAAGTGCGGGGGAGGAAGTAATGACATTCTGATTGGCTAGTTCAAAAACGTTCTAAGATGCACCCGTCAAATAGTGATAAAATAGTGATGTAAGTATTCGATAAATTATAAATATCGTTTAATAAAAATATCGACAGATTTACATTTACCTGGTTGATTGGCCTTAATTTTTTTATTATAATAAATGAGACTATTAATGTTGAGCCCAAATTAGAAAAGTATCGACCAACAAAAAACTTTTCGCACTACTAGAAATTTTATTCATATCAATTATTGCTATGGTACCAAAACTGTAGAACAAGTACTAAAGCTATTATAACATTTTGAATCCTTTTTAAGTAGGCATTAATACACGATATCTAGTTTAAAATTTGGTTAAAAGTTAAGCAACCTCTTTTTACGAAAAATATCGATACATCGACAGCGTTGATGTATAACTTTCAAACTCTAATTTACTCGGGTAAATTCGTGCTTCTTTAAGAAAATGAGATGACCGTATATATATTTGTACTGATAGAAAGAGATATCCTTTGTTTGTTAACAATAAATAAACCAAAGCAAGTTGAACTCCACAAAAACAAATTTTCTATGCACAAATACGGAGTGACACGGATGCGTACGTGTCTGACGGTTGGTCATGACTAAATCCAAAAATGTAGGCGTGGCTTGCACCATGTTCTAAATCACATAGTGGCGAAACATAGGTCGTCGCCTCTAATGCGGAATCTATTAGGGGGTGATCTGTGATTCTATGATACTTATAACTTACGCTTACTGTGCTTACTGTATGACTTCTTGTAGGTGTCTAATTCTAGAAATTTATAAGCTTTTGATTTTTTTTTTGTAGTATTAACCTAACTTATATTTTTTTATATTTTTCCAAGTCAAGAAGTCAAACATCCTATCAGCAGTGGTCGCTACAAACGAGCGGTGCAAATCCCGCAGTCAAATCCCGGAGTCAAATCCCGCAGCTTGGAGCAAATCCCGCACTATCTCACAACGACTGATTTATTCCATCGAACACCTAGAGCAGGGATATTCATTAGCTATTGAGAAGGCAAATATATTTACAGAACTATTAGTGATGGCATTTGATACCAATTTAGCTACAGTGTGTTTAATCTCTGTTATTCTATTGATAGCTGAAGTACCTAATGGAATTTAAACATAATTTACTTTTTTAATTAAATTACGTTTTAAAATTATGTTTAATTTCAATCTGTCTGTTTTTAGTAATTAATCAAGTTACATATATTATATTGAAAACTAGAATTTGTTTTCAATATTTGACCATTTTATTTCATTTGTGCATTTTAATGTCAAAAACAGATTTACAGTAAAATAAATAAATTAATATTCGTTTAATCAAATAAAACCACATTTTCTTTATAACATAGTAATAATTTATAACATAGTAACATATAAATACATTAAAACACTCCATTCTAAATGTGATTGTGATTACGTGATAATAGCAAAGTCAATAAATATATGTTTCCGTTTGTACTCTCCTTTCAATCTTCTAACACTTTTAAAAAAGGTTTATAGGTGTTTTTTATTTTAAATTAATCAATTCTTCAAAATGAAATGTTTTGTAGTTGCGTCGCAAAAAAGTAATCTGTGCGACGAAATCATTCTACGAAATATCGACTACGGTGTAGTCAGCTACGCCGTAGTTCTTAAAAGATGTCTTTGTAAACGCTGGGTTAATCCTACTAATATTATAAATGTCAAAGTTTGTGAGTATTTTTGGATGTATGGATGTTTGTTACTCTTTCACGTAAAAACTACTGGACGGATTTGGATGTACCTTTACAGTAATATAGGTTATACATCAGAATAACACATAGGTACTCTTTACCGCGGGAAAACTTTTCATTGATAGATGTTTGTTACTCTTTTACGTAAAAACTACCGGACGGATTTTTATGAAACTTTACATAAATATAGGTTATACATCAGAATAACACATAGGGTACTTTTTACCGCGGGAAAACTAGTCATTCCTACGGGAAACCGACTTCCATGCGAACGGAGTCGCGGGCGGTCACTATTCTTCAATACTTTGTAATGTTGAACACATAGTTTGTTATTAAATTAAAGCACATGAGCACATGGGGCGAAGTAAGAATTGATGTGTTTAATTTGATGTTAAACAGGTAAATAATAATTCCCAAAAAAAAGTAAATAGTCTCTAAAAAGGTGTTGACAGCCACTATGACAACACCCCTACAAGAATACAACTCACGTTACAAGGGCTATAGAAATAGGCTCCAAATAGGATATTTATATATTTTAATAACCATATGATGTCACACGGAACCGTTTCACTAGGAAACAATAGTTTTTATTATTAGCAACAGGCAAGCAATAAACAATGAATGATTACCTCTTTTTTTAGTTCGAATGTAGTTATTATATATTTTGTGTAAAAAAAAGAAAAATTGTAAGAAAATAAACAAAAAACAAGTAGCGGAAACTAGTTGATGATCTATTAGAATCAATACTTTGACATTTGTAAATCAATTGTAAACCTTCTCGTTGAATCAACCCAACCAAAAGTAAAACTATGATTTCTGTTGTGTAGTTATTGCGGCCAACGACTTTGTGTTTCAACTATTTAGAGATAAACAAAAGTTAGTTAAAAGAAACAAATGACTATCTCACGAGTTGCATGAAGCAGTTAAATGGCGTTGAAACAGTGCCCACTGGTGTTGGCAAACAGTTGATAAGCGTTTTGTGAGCTAAGCGGTCTAGACAACGGAATAATTGATAGTATTAAATTATTACTTAGAAATGTCTATTAGATAGATCTTAATAAAATTCAAGCCTTTTCGGAAAAGAATTGGTGTAGGTTCAAGTACCTGGACATTTTCATTAAGAAATTGGTCTATGTTTTTTTTTCTATGGTTTCATTTTATTGTTAAAACGAGTACTTAACTTAGTTGCTATACTTATATACTTATAGTAGTTATGATACATCACAAAGTTGTATTACTTGATGTCTTTGAGTGATTTAAATATCTTCCCTAGTGTTTTACTGTTATTGTAGAAATAAAGAAATACACAAGTTTAAATAAAACTACATTGTAACTACAGTGTTGGGAAGATCGTATTTTACGTTTCCATTTCCGAGTGACGACAACTGGAATCGAACCTGGCTCGTATATTAAAGTTTACAGTCGTGCAAATAAAGTTTGAACAACGGTCATTGAAGCAAATTTAAAAGTAGGTTTATTGTTTTTTTTATGTACACAAACATTATAAGATGTAGAATTGTAGAGTTTTAGTATAATTAGTTATCTTTGTAACTATTGAAATGATAAAAAATATCAAAAGGGGAAGAAAGCTGTCGTCTTTATGCGGGTAGAAAGCTAAACTCGTTAAAGTGCATCTTTGAACCACACAATCATAGTATTTATTAAACTATCAAAATATTATTTAAAGGCATATCATCGCTACATGTCCATAAATAAACAGTTTCATTGGAAATGCACAAAAATATAAAATGAGTTATTGTGACTTGCTGACAGGATATATTGATATGACGTCACATGTATTTATTTGATATTTTTAAATATTTTCGTAGTACCAACCCATTGTTTACGTAAAGCGGATTAAACCGGGTGTAAAAAGACTGCTTTCGAAAACGAAAACTTGCAACTCTGGAAAAGTACTCGTTTACAGCAATAAAATTAAGTAATCACTGAGAAATCACGCAAATTGAAAAATGTAATTATATCAAATAGAAATCATAATATTGTTAAAAAAAACTACTGGCCATGCATAACTTTTAACAAAATTATGAAACAAAATACTTAATAAAAGCTTTGATTTCCAACTCTATTCCGAACTCATCAGAGTCGAAAATCGCTGATTCAATCGAAATGTTTCATGTACCAGATAATTTGGGATTTTTGCATGACGTCATCAACGCCGATCGCCAAAGACCGCACAAAGCCCTCTGATTGGTCCAAATGGGCCCATAGTTGCGTAAATTGTTGATTAATAGTTGATTGTTTATTACTAGCTTTGGCTGACAAACGATTTGAAAGCCAACGTTTTATTCAAACTGTAGAACAGTAGTTTTTTTTTTTACGAGTACTTTACGATGAATGTTTAAAATGTATTGTTGATGATATTGTTTTCTAGTTCTTTACCTTAGGCTAAGGAATGGTTTTTTTACGTGCAAAGTGCCTAAAATTTATTTTTTTAATAGGTACATTTCGTCCAAAAGTTATTGTATGAAGAGGAAAGAAAATATCTGAGATTAAAAAAAAAAATAGTACGATTGGTATTTTGTGAGTGTTTAGTTATCCATCGTGAAACAAAACACAAGTATTTTAATCATGTCAGACTATCTGTTTGTAAAATAAAATTAACCTTTAAATTTTTACGAAAAACTAATAATCTATCAATCTGAATCTGAAATTTTATTGAAACGATGATATAACAACTAAAAGTATTAATTTAATAACATTCATAATATTCCTGTTTTATTTGTCACTGAATAAATATTTATTTGCTGTATGTAAATTTATTAAAATCACATTTCGTAAAGTACAAAACTAAATGCCAACACGTTGGCAAAATATTTCATTAAAATTGTAAAAACATGATGAATTTACATACCTACAGCATTCGGTATTTTGATAATGTTGATGGCATTATATTTAGAACTATGGAGAACCATTATGTAACTACAATCACCTTGGAGACATCAGTTCTACTAATTTAGATTCAATGAGTCTGTCGTCGATTTGACTCTATAAACTGAACCCCAATAAATCTTTTTTCTTAACAAATAATATGTGATTCTTATAACTATAAAGTTACTGACTATACTAATAGAGGTTTTATAAACGTCATTATGTTATATTTAGCCTCAAGAGGTAAACACTCATAAAACTATGCCGCTTATACTTACCAATGTCAGCTAGAACTACGCGTGTTCTTAAGACTTTCTCTAGATCATCCAATCCATTTGCTGCCGATGTCAATATTCTACTATAGTTAAAACCTTGGTAATTGAAAACTGCTTGTTGTGTTTTTTGTAACGTATTTCCGTCATTTCTATATCAACAGCAACAATCTACCATAGTTTTTTGAGACGCAAAACACCAATGGTTACCATAGTTACACAAAAAACAAGGCGTCAAAGGTTAGTAGATTATTCAGTTTGGCCGTTAACTATTAAAATTTAAACTGTTAGTAATAATTTTTTTCCTTCCTCACACATATCTTTCCACAACCCAACAACATTAAATGATTAGATTTTAAACAAAAACAAATAAAAATTAAAAAATAATTTTTAGCTCCCACGGATCAAAATGCCGGTCCTAATCACCACCAGCCCTTACCCCCAGGTCGCAAACCCGTCGCATACTAATATCTCGCACACTGACAACTATTCCAAATCTATGCGGCGCAGAAATTTCAATATGCAGGTACATCGCAAATAGACAACTCGTGAGATTACACACACACATGCAAGTGAGGTGTTAACTACGTGTGTGGGTGTGTGGGTGAATGAGCTTCAAGTGGCGGTTGGTGTTTTGTTTGCGTAACTATTTGAATTGAGAAGTGTTTCGGTGGAAGAAATAGAAGTTGAGTTATTGTGATGGTGGAAATGGGGTGAGTTTTTTGAGGTTTTGTGTCACGTGGGTATGGTTATAAGAGTCATTATGAAGTTTTTAAGATGTTCGTTTTTAAAAAAAATGAAACAACTTAGAAGATTTTATTTGAGATGTCGCTACCTACTACCCTAAATAAAATTATTATGTTTTACGTTCTAGACGAAAACAAAGTCATGTGCGCTAAGCAAGTGTTACATTTGGACTTGGCATTGGTGTAATCAAATATTGCAAACATAGTTTGTTTGATTCAAACTCTCTGCTTTTATGAAATTAATGAGAAAAAAAACGATTTATTTCATTACTTAAAATTTATCTGAAATGACAACCTGTAGTCACCTCAACTCAGTCAAACAATAAATCTTCAAAGGAACCTCCCACGCACTTTCCCTAATCAAAATTACTGCCTAATTTTGTAACCTAATACTTCTTATCTTACTGTACGCTCCTGCTCCAAAAGTATAAGCTACACCATTAATCTTCAAAGCAAATTTGAAGGTTTTTGTCTAAAACAAAAAAGGTCTATTAAAAAAAACAATAAAAAAATATATTAAAAAGAAAAAAAAAAGAAAATTGATTTGATTCTGTCAAAGTACCTAATATTAATTAATATTCTTGCGTTTCTTCGTTTTCAATTAACACTTGCTTAATGAATTTAGATATTATTTGAAAGCTGTCTCCAAGTTGTAATTCGGGATTTATTCTAAAATGACAAATAATTGTTTTCTACTACGCGTTACAAGTCGGTGGAATTATTAATTTTCTATTATAATATTTGGCAATAAGTTTAAGAGTTTCAAAATTTAATTTTGTTTGGAAAACATTTAGATTTTGTTTTTATCAGCGCGCCGAATTCTTATGTAAAATACAACAAAATAAGTAAAGCGCTTGATGCAGCGTGTGTCGCTAACTTGAAGCAACCGCAGCGAGTTGCAGCGTCGTGGTTACAGCGCTAACTTTGCTTTATGTTGCTAAATCATGCCTTAACTTAATAAAAGTATTTAGTTTGGTTGGCGCATTTTCAAGGCTTTGCCTGAAACTAATATAAAATCTAGTGTAAAGTTTTCTCAATACATTTTTTAAATCAAATCTGATGTTTTCTTTGACAGAAATATCAAAATGTACTCCACAATGCATTGGTAGTTGGAAAAATTGCATGCAAACATTGAAAACGATTTTATACCTTGCATTTAATTTTATGTTCTCTCAATTACCACCAAGATCGGTCAAATGGTATGTTTAAATCTATATCACGATATGTTCATATACCTAATGTCAATTTGGTTCTAGGGCTCAAACAAATATTTTTTAGAGCCGCTGATGGAAAGGCGATTTTATTGATAATATCTAAAGATCGTTTCAAAATACGACCATAAAATACAATTAATTTGATATTTAAATAATGTGTGTGTAATTAGGTAATGATTTTTATTTATGAGATAAGGGAGCAAACTGCCCACTCATTGATTTTCTTTTCTTTATTTTAAATCAAAGTGGGATGTTGACTTAGAACGGCGGCGGAGAAACATTTCACATGCCAACGGCGGCGTTCAAAAGCTTAGTTAGATAGCCTACCACTTGCTTGCCAACTCGCATAGGACAAGCGCGGCGAGCTAATTGTCCAATCCTCTCCTTTCTCAATATGACAGACACAAATTACCCACGGCCCCAAGTTCCCGGCTGCTCGCACAGTCCTGGTGACGACGGTGAGCCTTCGGACTGTGGAGCAAGGGGTGCGAAGAATCTCCGGGCGGGATCCCATAACCGTCAAACGACCAAGGCTTGCGCTAAAAAGGACACCGATCTCATGCTTCACATACTTACGTACAATGTCCGCACTTTAGGTAAAGATGAAAGACTGTTAGAATTAAACAACGCACTCAAACATATCAAATGGGACATTATAGGTTTATCCGAAATACGAAGAAAAGGCGAAAACACCATCGAATCCGAAGATTACATTTTTTACTACGTTGGCAACAATGATGGCATAGGTGGGGTGGGGTTCTTAGTGGCAAAAAAATGGAAAAACAATATTATACAATTCAAATCATACTCAGACAGGATTGCGTGTGTTAAACTTAAAATTTCCGAAACAAAAAGTATATCAATAATCCAAGTATATGCACCCACATCTTCGCACCCAGACGAGGAAATTGAAGAATTTTATGATCTTCTTAATACAGCGTGCGACCAAGAACGAAGCACATGGATTATCACAATGGGAGACTTTAATGCTAAAATTGGGATAAGACAAGATAATGGAGATCGAAATATCGTAGGGCCTCATGGTCTGGGTAACCGAAATTCACGTGGTACTCGCTTGATACAATTTGCTTTTGGTCAAAACTTCTCAATTAGTAATTCATATTTTTACAAAAAACCACAACACAGGTGGACCTGGATATCACCAGATGGCATATCGAAAAATGAGATAGATTTCTTCTTAACATCAAATAATAATATAATTCATAATGTAGAAACAATCAATAATATAAAATTTAACTCAGATCGCCGTCCTTTGCGAACCAAAATAAAATTTCAAAATAAAATAATAAGATACAATTTGCATAAAAATAAAATCTTTAGAATCGATAAAAGTATATTATTCGTTAATCATGATATATATAACTTAGAACTAAAAAACAGTTTTGATTTATTAAAAATAGACAAAAACGAAAATAATTCAGATATTATTTATAAGAACATTCAAAAATCGATTAAACATGCTAGCTCCAAATTTAAAAACATCAACAATAAAATATCAAAACTTTCAAATAAAACCATTGAATATATAGAAGAAAGAGAACATGCTAAACAAAGTTTAACATCCATTACTGATATAAATTATAGATTACTCGATAGAAAAGTTAAACGAAACTTTAGAAAAGATATTCGCAATTTTTACACTAAAACAATACAAACTGCAATAGACAGAAATAGTTCTTTACGAAATGCAAAACAAGGCCCTATTAGACAAAAACAATGGATCACCAATTTGCTTGACAACTCAGGTCATAGACAACAAAACCAAGATAAAATTTTAGAAATATGCACAAATTTTTACAAAACACTCTACCATGATGACGCTATACAAAATTTTTCAGATCAAAATAGCGAATCAATAAATATTCCTTCCGTAACTAGTGACGAAATTGAGCGTTCTATAAAATCACTAAAGTTTAATCGTAGTCCGGGTGATGATGGTATCACAGCTGAATCCCTAAATGCTGGTCTACCTACTCTTCTTCCACACATTACAAAATTATTTAACCTTATTCTAAAAAATGGCAAATTCCCTAATAATTTTTGTAACTCCATTATAACACTGCTCCATAAGAAAGGTGATAAATCAAATATAAATAATTATAGGCCAATAAGTCTCGTATCTCATTTGTATAAATCCTTTATGAAAATTATTGAAAACAGAATTAGCACTCAATTAAACGACCAACAGCCCCCAGAACAAGCTGGATTTCGCCCCGGTCTATCAACAACTGATCATCTACATACCATCAACCAAATAATTGAAAAGTATCAAGAATTTAACTTACCTCTATATTTAGCCTTTATAGATTATTACAAAGCCTTTGATTCCCTTAAACACCAACCGATATTTAATGCATTGAAGAAACAAAAAATAGATCAGCCGTACATTAAAATGTTGCAAATCCTATACCAGCAAAGACAATCCTACGTCAAATTAAATAGCTCTCAGGGTCCACTTTTTCCCATCGAAAGAGGAGTGAAGCAAGGAGACCCGCTTTCACCTAAACTCTTTACCGCCACCCTTGAGGAAGTGTTCCGAAAGCTCGTTGATCCGTGGAAAGCTAAAGGTATCAAGATCAATGAGTATCGCCTAACCAATCTACGATTCGCCGACGACATAGTACTCTTTTCTTCATCGCCTTTAGAGTTGCAACAAATGCTAGAAGAACTCAGCGAGGCAAGCCTTGAGGTTGGACTTGAAATGAATAAATCAAAGACCAAGGTAATGACCAACTCAACCAAGCGCCAAAAAAAAAATCCACGGTGAAGTGATAGACTATGTGAATGAGTATGTGTATTTAGGCCAATTAGTTTCCTTCAACTTGAGACAAGATAAAGAGCTCGATAGGAGGACAGAGCACAGTTGGAGGAGCTATTGGTCTCTAAAGCACTTTATGAAGGGAAATATACCGATGTACATAAAACGCAGACTCATGAACATGTGTATCCTTCCCGTGTTGACATATGGTGCTCAGACTTGGTCCTTGACGGAACTTCAAAAGTCCAAACTCAAGATTTGTCAAAGAGCTATGGAACGCAGCATCCTAGGTGTCAAACTTCTGGACCGTATCAACAACACCGAACTGCGTTCCAAAACTAAAATAGCTGACGTAGCTCTAAGGGCGGCGAAACTGAAATGGGACTGGGCCGGTCACGTCTGTCGAATGTCCAGTAGCCAATGGGCTAAACGCGTAACAGACTGGACACCCACCAACATTCGACGACGTGGCAGACCCCGACGTCGTTGGCGAGACGATCTAGATGCTTTTGACAAAGATTGGGTTCTGTTAACCACAAACCGGGCAGAGTGGAAAGAAAGGGGAGAGGCCTTTGCTCAATTATGGGACCCTGATGGCTAATAATAATAATAATAATTTTAAATAAGAAACCGGCACACAGGGCCTACTTATCTAAAAATTTACCAAAACTTTTACAGTTCAAAAGTTATCTGATACAAAATCCTACTAATATTATAAATGTGAAAGTTTGTGAGTATGTGAGAATGTATGAATGTATCGATGTTTGTTACTCTTTCACGTATAAACGATTGGACGGATTTGGATGAAACTTTGCTGTAATATAGGTTATACATCAGAATAACACATAGGGTACTTTTTACCGCGGGGAAACTTCTCATTCCCACGGGAACGACTTCCACGCGAACGGAGCGGCGGGCGGCTACTAGTACTTTCATATATCTACGAAGACACGCAGTTGTAACTATTATGTCAAACTAAAACCCCATTTCAAAGGTCAGTTGTAGTCAGCTGTATATTACCATATGGTATTTCTAGATATCGGTAGGGATGGGACATGGCGACAACAAATCGATTATTTAGAAATTGAATTATCATTTTACTATAAAAATGAACCTATTTTTATGGAATATATTATTTTATACTCTGCGAATAATGTTTTTTGAAATAGTTTAGAAACTGAAGTAATTTAAAAATTAAAACCGATAATAAACAAGGCAGTAAGGTATACACGAATATCTGTTTAATTTTACTAGCTGTGCCCCGCGATTTCACCGGCGTTAATTAGAGAAAAGCCTATCAAACTAAAATTTAAGCAAATCTTAAAAAAAAAAAAAAACATCATAAGAAAAAAAGAATGACAAAAAACAATCGATCACCCAATCGATATAGCAACATCCCTAGTGCACTAAGTGAATAGTTGTCGCCCAAGTCTGTAAGTAGCCCGGCGCGTGGTCGGTCCGAGTGAACTTAGACAAACTTGCGCCACACGAGTGAACTCAGACTGCGGGCCGAACGTCTAATATTCGATATTTACTGGCCAAGCTAAGATAGAAGGTTCTCGATGAAAAAACTAGTAACTACTAACGGCCGAAACCAAAATGCTACTATAATTAAAACCTTGGTAATTGGAAACTGCTAGTTTTGTTTTTGTCATTTCCATATCAACAGCTATCTACCATAGTTTATTGCGACGCAAAAACATAGTTATAGTTAGGTACCATAGTTACACAAATAGCAAGGCGTCAAAGGTTAGTAGAATATCGGTTTCGGCCGTATAAGGCCGTGCTTATTACTCTTTCAGGCAAAAATTACAAAATTATGAGACTTGGTAGCCTATAACCTGATTTAATAAATAGGGTACTTTTCACCAAGGCAAGTCACCCTGTTCCCACGGAAAAGTCATTTAGCTGCGGTTGAAACTAATATAAGATAAGCCGTACGTATATCATAGACATTTTAACCTTTAAGCTCGTTTAGAACTAGACAGTATTTTCGTAGGAACAAACATGGCGATTCTTTATTGGCGTTTGACTTGAGACCCGAGGAGAATGTGCTCTCAACAATGGGTAGCTTGACTGGGACATGACATTACTACTCATAATAGCTGTTTTAAGTATGTTTTTATCGTGTTAATTTTTTTTATCTTGACAAAATAGTGGGTATAATTATTCTCCGGCTTTTTTTCTCTTTACTTGCTTCTGACATTTTCTTTAAAGCCCACTTATACATTTATTTATACTAAACTTACTGTCACATCAGTAAATCTCTGTTTTTTTTAAGTTGTAAATTAGTTATTTATCTTTTTTTTGCACTTTCCCACTTACTTGTTTGTAAATAATTTATTACGCGCCATCTTGTTTTACATGTATTTATTTTGTGTTTCTATAAAATTAATAGCCATAATAAGCTGTTGTAAAAATATGTTATTGGATCGAACAAAACATCGCTCTCGTCTAATAGCCATAATTTTTAAATTGTAAACTTAATATTTTAAACTAAGATAATTTCTCAACAATTTTGATGTAACTGAATATAACGAATATAATAATATCTCATTAAATGTATTGGCATAGATTTTATCCAATTTTAATACTCAAACATGACGTAATGCAAGATTTAATACTAGTTTCAGACTTCAGATGCTTTTCAAAATACTCCCATAAGTTTTACTTTTAAAAGAAACTTCGCGTTGATTTCGTCTTACAGCACCGAGGGGGTTCATAAAAGTAATTTACATAAAAAAACCAGCAAACATCGCATTAATTACGTACCAGTGCACTATTCACATTGCAGCTACAATGCACTGAATTATTCGCTAGAGAATTTCATCCAAAAAGTACCTCTTAAAATACTTACTCATGAATATTCAGTATTCTAATAAACAGCTACGGGTTTGAAAATTAAAAAACAAAAAGTGTATTTTGTTGCCGGAGTAGTGTAGGTTTAAGTCGGTTTAATGAAAGCGGTGTTAAGATTTTTTGCGAAGTCCTACATGACGTATATGCAAGAATCTTGGGCTGGAAGGCCAATTAAAAAAAACTTAAAAAAAAGGGAAACCAAAAATCTTGGAGCAAACATTTATGACGCATTTTATTCTTTAAAAGAATCCGTAGTAATTTTTAAATGATTTCTAATGAAGAGGATAACATTTTAAACATAAAGCAAGCTTAATTTAAAACAGTTTTATTTTTCAACAAAAAACTACCAACTCCAACGCAGAAAGAAACCGAATGAATCCGGCATGTCTTGTATTTCAATTAATTAGCCGAGAGTCAGTCGAGTCCCGTGCTCACGACGTGCGATTCAAGCGAGCTTCCGTATTCATGACGCTCGCAAATGAGCTGAGTCGAATCTGTATGCTAGCTCAACAGATGCTTGCTTGTGTAATCTCAACGCAGATGAGTGCTCCTTGCGAATTAACAGAACAATATTCTAGTCGGGTTATTAATTTAAACGGATATTTGAAATGAATAATCTGTTTATTGTAGCAAATCTTCTTGTTTGCAGTCTTATGTTTTGTTAGAATTCAGTTTTCAAAAATATTTTTTTTAAAGTAAGCTTTTGAAAAAGTGAAACAAATTCAATCACGTTGGGTAAACGGCCTATATGTATCGAAGAAAGAGTAACAGAGTTCTCAGAAACCTAACGTTATTGCTTAATCAAAATAACATATACTTTTTCACAACACTTCTTTCCAGTCAGTGAACTTAGCTAAAAGTAAACTTTATTGCCAATAACATATAATATTGAATAAATGTATTTAGAAAATCAGCAAAACCTTCTTATTTTAGTGAAATATAACATTTTTTTTTTTTCATAAAATCTTATTTTATTGTATAGGCAAAATTTGTAATCATGTTTTAAGAAAACAGCGCAATGCTTAATTTATGGGTAGTTACTTGCTCTGTATTAGATAATCTCAGGAAAACTGTTAGTAAATAGTGCTAGTCCGTTCACGTTGTTTATAGCACGTTCTGACAAATCCATGGAGCGCCATGGTTCCTGTGTAAGCAATGGTCTATTTATAGTTGTACTATTTACAGAAATCTAATCAAATTAGTGGTTTAGATTTTGCCGCAACTAGGCAACAGGTTTACCAGGAAATTATTTCAAATCGGAACGTAAATCAAGTAGGGTTAAGTTCTAGGTCAAGATCATGAAAATCATAATCAACTACATAAGTGTTCATAAAACTATAGATATTTTTTTAAGTTCAGCGAAACTCTAATGTTCGCTTCGCCTTCATTTTTGCTTTGTGACCTGACAGAGACGGCCTATGCTCAACAAATCGTCTGTCCAACTTACTGGAGGATTTCCTTAACTGTGCTTATCTGTCAGTAGTCTTAAACTTTGCAGCTACTTATTTCTCTAGACAATGCGCCCTGCCTAATGCTGATCCATGAATGTAGAAAAAAGACGAGCATAATCTTCTTTGTGGCTTGCAAAGAATCCTAAAAATTTAACGTGAAAAATGGGCTAGAAGATAGAAGCAACATAACCTCGCCTGTGAGAAGTTTTAAAAATTTTATATTATGAATTTATTAATCAATACCATCAGAATTAATTTTGAAGTTAAAACTGAAAACAGGAACGCGGATCTCCGAGCATTACGCGACTGCGAATCGAACCTTTAGAAAACCGGTCTAATGCTCTGGCTACCTATATAAATTAGTATTTTAAATGCAAAACTAAAAGTAAAATCTCAAAATTAATTTTAACAAAGTCTAAATACATAATCCCATCTTTAATGGCACCACACATCCCCTACGTCATTAAACTGAATATTTAAACCCAAATAAAAAATCCGTATACCACTGTCCCGCAGGTTCCGCTGCTGCAAAAAGTTTTGTTTGAACTGAGAAATTTGTTTGCTGAGCACATAAAGGGTTTTTTTCGGTGGCAACACCGCAGCGTTGTTTTCGGACGGACATCCGGTTCACTTTGTTACGGGTTGTCATCTCGGCAGGACGAAATGACTTCAATGGTAGAAGACCTATTTTTAATGTGAACTTTATTTGTTAATTTTTGAGTAATAAGTTGTTACGTTTGAAAATTATGATACAGACTTGCTACGACGAAGTGGAACATATAGCGGCTAGCGAGAGGGACTGAGCCGTAAGCCAGTACGCTGGCTTATTGCCGGTTGGCAGATTCATATGATGAATAAACATAATACACCTATGTGGATTTATATTACGATGTTGAATTCACTTATAAAGGTCGAACACTAAATAACTTTTCC
Source organism: Emmelina monodactyla (assembly GCA_916618145.1). NCBI lineage: Eukaryota > Metazoa > Arthropoda > Insecta > Lepidoptera > Pterophoridae > Emmelina > Emmelina monodactyla. The sequence continues at coordinate 9,359,993 of OU745314.1, read as the reverse complement.
AAAAAATAAACAGGCATTAAGGTAAGCCTTGTTAAACTTTACAAAACTATAAAAAAATACTAATTTAACTGCATCTATATTTTGTTTCAGGAAAAAATATATAACCTGTAAAAAGGCCTTAAATTAATTAGATTTCAGTAAAATATTGTTATAAATGGCGTGTTGCTTTCGGGATGTTCACTCGAGATTACTACACCTGACCCTATCCCTGAAATAATTAATATAACCCTTTACAATAAACACTACCTCTACAATATACACAACCTCTTATTAACAAAACAAACTTAAAAATTTATAACCACCAAAATTGTTTACTAAAACTTCCACCGAAATTGAACTTCAAAAAGTCTACAAATAACTAACAAGAAGAATCCCGAAGAAACATTACATCTGTAATCACGGAAATTTCCAGCCACCATTTTACTGAATGAACAGAAAATCACAATTTTAAAATAAAACACTAAGCATAAAACTCTGCCGAGAAACCTTTCACCGCGAGCATTCCTTTAACATGTTTTAAATCGTTCCTTTGAGGCATTACTCAATCAGCCACTCAACTTTCAACTCAATAACAATAGCAAGAAGATTCAAAATTCTCTTTCCACTCTCGGATCAACTACAGGTGAGCTTTTACGCATTTATAATTCTTGAGCTAAACACAATAAGGACCATTTCTGCGTATCGTTAAATTTCAGGGTTGTCACTGGTTTTCCTAGTATTACTCAGTCACAGAACATCGTACATACACCCAACTTGTTTATTGTCAAGAATTGCTTAAACTGGTAACATAGTAGACGTTCCTTTGATTCCTTTATGTAACGCAAATGTGAATCTTCACGAAATACATTTTAGAATTTCGCGAATGAAGTTCGTGCAGGTACCGACGGGAAGTTTTAGTGAATGCTTTAAAATTGTATGAAGTGAATCGCTTTTGTGCGAAACGTATGCGGTGAAACGCAAGCTTGGCGATGTCTCTGCTTGTGGGTTGTAGTGATACATTTTCCGAGATTTATTTGGCATTCTATTTATTCCTAAAGCGTGGAATAACCGTGGTGTTACTTGTAGCTGATTTTGGGTGATATGGCTATTAAGAGATAAGGAAAAATTAACAAATACGCGATTATGTCATAATATCTGAAAGAATCATTTCATTTCAATAGTATACCTTTTTTACGATCGGTCAAGAACTTATAAGTTATTTTACGGGTTTTTAGTCTTTTACTAGTTCTTGTCACAATATTTTTTTAGGGTTCCGTACCTCAAAAGGAAAAAAAACGGAACCCTTATAGGATCACTTTGTTGTCCGTCCGTCCGTCCGTCTGTCAAGACCCTTTTTCTCAGGAACGCGTGGAGGTATGAAGCTGAAATTTATATCAATTACTCAGGTCTACTGGCCCTTGAAGCTGTGAAAAAATCAAACTTCTAAGCCAACGCAATCAAAAGATACAGCCGTTTATGCCGCAAATTTTCGACACTTGCAAGGGAATCAAAACCTACAGGGTGCTTCCCGTGAACTCAGAATCTTGAAATTTGGTACGAAGCAACGTCTTATAGCATAGATAAAGGAAAAATTACGAAAACCATAAATTTTTAGTTACATCACATAATAATTATTTTTAATAATTTTAACCTTACTACCCATTTCCTCATAAACGCGTAGAGGTATAAAATTGAAATTCATACCAAATACTCAAGTCTATAATACCTTTAAGCTGTAACAAAATCAAACTTCTATGTCAACGCAATCAAAAGAAACAGCAATTTAAGCTGCATATTTTGAAACTCGCAAGTACTCGCAAGGGAATCAAAACCTAAAGGGTACTTCCAGTCGACCTAGAATCTTGAAATTTGGCATGAAGCAACGTTTTATAGCACACATAAAGGAAAAATTCTGAAAACCTTAAATTTTTAGTTACATTACAAAATATATTTTTTTTAATAAATATAAACTTATTACTTTTTTCCTCATGAACACGTAGAGCTACGAGTATCAAGTTGAAATTCATATCAAATACTTAAATCTAATTGCCTTTAACCCATGAAAAAAAAAATCTAAGTCAACGCAAAAACGCAAAACGCAAAAGTACAACCATTGATACCGCATATTTTGAAACTCGCAACTACACGCACGGGAATTAAAACCTAAAGACCACTTCCCGTTGACATAGAATCTCGACATTTGGTAAGAAGCAATAGCTTACAGCACAGGTAACAGAAAAATTCCGAAAAGCTTAAAATTTTAAGTAGTTTTTGCAGGTTTGTACGGAACCCTCGGTGCGCGAGTCCGACTCGCACTTGGCCGGTTTTTTTATGTTACGGTAACTTTTCTGAGTTTCAAATTCTTTTAAAGTGAATACGTGAAATTGCTCGAATTCTTTATAATGAAGCGGTCAAATTAAAATGTACTTTTATATAAGCCAGTCCTCGCGTTGTCTAGTATTTTTAATTGAACAATATAATAGTTTTTAATAAAAATCGGTAGCATAGTAAAAACCCAGTGCTTAATACACGTTTGACTGAAACAATACTCTTTAATTTCAGTTATTATTGATGTTTGATTTAAAAATAACAGGAGCTTTTAAACGCAATTTTAGTTATAAAAAATGACTGATATGTCAGTTTTGTTCAGAAAATAGCTACAGCAAAATTGCTAACCTATTTATATTGTATTACACCGTTTTAGGGCAGATTTTTCAATAGTCAGATAAATGCTAACTGACTGATAAGAGGTATGTTTTCATTGTCACTTCATACATATGTCAATTATTTATGTTCGACGTGCAACAAAAACACACTGATTTTCTGTCAGATAGAATTTATCTGACTATTGAAAAACCGGCCCTTAGTTAATATGGAATAAAAAGGCCCATACGATAATATGTTCAAAAAAATATTTTTTAATCTAACCACAGATACATACTTAACGTAGACATAACATATATTGTTAACAGCCCGTTCGTACCGTGCACATTTTATCAGCAATAAAAAAAATACTTCCTTATAAAAGGTGGTTCAGATTTTAAAAGCGGTAAATAAAATGCCGCTTATACGCCGTGTGTGATAAAATTTTAGAGCGTCATATACGTAAGCTCATCCCCTCTTCAGAAGCTTAAACGACTGAAACGGCTATTTTTAATGTCAGTTTGCAACTACCAGTGGTTGAACTATGTGAATCTTGGTCCACCCAGTCACATGGGTAAATTATTTAGTCGTGGTTTAGGACCATTTGTAAAGGTGTAAGAAAAAGTGTTGATTATTGAGGTAGAAGTAAAGCACTTAAATATACGTCAATCATTTAAAACTCTTAAATAACCCTTGCTTGTTTTATTAATAGTATAAGAACCGTCCACACAAATAAAAAATTAAATGTGTACACTATGTGTTATTCTGATGTATAACCTACTAGTGGCCGCCCGCGACTCCGTTTGCGTAGAAGTCGGTTTCCCGTGGGAATGAAAAGTTTTCCCGCGGTAAAAAGTACCTTATATGTTAATCCGATGTATAAGCTATATTACTGTAAAGTTTCATCAAAATCCGTCCAGTAGTTTTTACGTGAAAGAGTAACAAACATCCATTCATCCATCCATCCATCCATCCATCCATACATCCTTACCAAACTTTCACATTTATAATATTAGTAGGATATTACTGTAAAGTTTCATTCAAATCCGTCCAGTAGTTTTTACGTGAAAGAGCAACAAACATCCATCCATACATCCATAGATACTCACAAACTTTCACGTTTGTAATATTAGTAGGATTCATCCGAGACGTCAGGTATAATATCTTTCTTCAAACATTATCTGTACCTGTGTCTGTTAAAGTTTATCCTCTCTAACCATACGTCGGAATTTATTTCTATGAGATTTTAAAGTACAAATAATTTTAAAATATTTTTTAAGTAAGATAAAAATTATATATTTGATTGTATAAAATTACATTGCGAAGCTCAGTTGGAAGTCTTCTCTATATTCATAATTGCGAGAGTTGGCAAGAATGTACTTATAGACTTAATTTTGTGAAAAGATAAAATAAATATAACATGAATATAATTCAACCTGGAATAAACACTACGGTCACTTTTGCCACTAGAAAATACCTCATTCCCACGGTAAAAGCTATTTAGTTGACAGAGAAACCGCAGGGCGGTAAGATAGTATCTCATACATCATTTTGACTATACATCACTGCATTCAACTGCTAATGGGCCAGTAATCGTTGGTCTTTAACTAGCCTACATCCCGTACTAGACACGGATTTTGTTAAAATTGAGATATTTGATTTGAGCTCGGTTGCAGTCAGTGGACTGGTTATATCCACTGATGTAGTTAGATAACTCGATAAATGGGATTCAAATTGTTAGTTCAGTCGAAAGTTGAATTTCGAAAAAGCAGGTATAAGAGACTATTACTGAAAACACACTATAGTTAAAAGTACTTATTTTCCAGACTTACTTGGTCAAGTAAAGTAAAGTTTTTTTAATGCGATCTAAAGCATATTTAGATTCAATACATCCCTTACTACTAACTCACGCGCATTCAGCTCATGCTGAAGATTAATATTGGACACCACGTTCTACACATCTTTGTATGGTTGCCTATTGTTGTCAGTTGAAAAATGAATCACAATTGAAAACATACCGTCGGCATAAGTGGTGACGACCTCTGTGGTGCAGCGGTATATACATATACCGGACTGCTAAGCAGATGGTTCCGGGTTCGATCCCCGGGTCAGTAATTACGTAAAAATTGTTTTTCGATATTGACTCGTGTCTGGGTATAACTAGGTTGTCCCCTAGTCTTTTGTGAGGTATCTATACTACAAGTTTTGCTTAGTTTAGGGCCACACAGTTGGTGTGTCAGTCTGGAGATTTATTATTTATTTATTATAACTATAAGTCGCTGAACAGCATCAAACGTCAAAACATAAAAACACCCAACGAACTTCTTTTTTGTGTCAAAAGCGCAAACAAAACTTAAGTTGAAAACTAATATAATAGGCATAACAACTGTTTTATAAGCTTCTAACTAACCGGTGTTCAGTTGTTTTGTACTTACGGTTTTGTTTGGTAACTTATGCAGCCGACTGTACATGCACTGTTAATGAAGCTCATTTCAGCTTGACCTATTCAATCCATGAAAAACTTTTAAGTAATACATTTTTGTCAATCAATCCAACTAATATTATAAACGTGAAAGTTTGTGAGTATGGATGTATGTGTGGATGTATGTTATTCTTTCACGTAAAAACTACTGGACGGATTTTGATGAAACTTTACAGTAACATAGCTATACATCAAAACAACATATAGGGTTCTTTTTACTGCGGGAAAACTTCTCATTCCCACGGGAAACCGACTTCCACGCGAATGGAGTCGCGGGCGGCCACTAGTTTGCTATAAAAACAATCTAGAAAAGTGTACGTAACACAGAAATGTTGTTGCTATAAAGCAAGTCGTTAATTAGAGAAGTTTCAATAAGAATAAAGCTCGGGGAAGCGTCAAAGGGCGGGCGATATCGAGCAAAGTTAAATTGATACATTTTTAACAAATTCATATTTTTCTTTATTTTTGCGGTGCAAGCCAAAGGAGGCAGAAATGTATATATTAAAGTTATATGTTAATAGTGTTTTATGTTGTATATTATGCAAGAACTATTGTATGATAAATGATTAATTTGGATTTCAAAAAGTAAAAGTAAAAGTACATTATGAGTTAAATAAAGGATTGATCAACTTAAAAGTTAAATAATCAAAGACTTAGGTACCGCATACTTACCCCGACCACAGAAAATAAAAATATAAGTAATTCATTTGAATTAATTTGATATTTTATTTAAAATGATTGACTGTTTATGTTATACAGAAAGTTGAATAATACTTCTATAATCAATATAACAAATAAAAAACAATCAAGTTAGTACGACTTTAAATAAAAAATTTGAAGGCGGTAAAACTCTACGGCGTGAGTAATATGAAAAATACAATCCCGTACTAAGCTCCTAACTCAGACCATCCGAAAGAGTTTCTCATAAGTTTTAATCAAAATATTCTTTTCCTCTTGGCCCGTGAAGATTGCCTTTAAAACATTGGAATATCTTGAACCGTTTTTGTTTTTACGACAGAAATTTTCAAAAGAACTCCCACTTTTTGCAACTTTACCTTAGTTGCGATCTTTTCAGAAGATTTGTTGAAAGATGCTTCCAGGAAACAAATATACCAGCGAATTCTATAAGGATTCCTGCGGTTTTAATTTTAATTGTAATTTTTTTATAAAAATCTAAAAGTCGTGAATTGTACTCGTATGCAAGGATTGAATAAAAAAATAAAAACCCATATGACGGAAAGCTTAGAAGGTATATATGCAAATGACTGCATCACAAACGGTATCCATTAAATCACTCGATGACGTGAAAAGTCACAGACGGCGGCAACTTCAAAGCGTCGGCGGTGCATCAAAGGGCCTCCGCCTCCGCCGCACGATGAAAAACCCGCAGATGGTAATTTTGATAGTCACGTCATCAATTCTGGGGCCTATTTGTAGATGGAATGAACTGGCGAAAGATTTTTTAAGATAATTCCATTGGTAAAATGCTGTTCCATTAAATAATTAATTAAAAAATAATAATGTGAACTTTTTACTAAAAAACTAAGACGCGTAAACCAAGGCGAGGAGAATAAAAGGTTGAACTTTCAGAATCTAAACCTAAATTATTATTTATTGTTGTGTAAAACTTACGATCATTTCAACAATGTAACGATTCCTACTAAGAACTCAAACCGAAAAATGAGCATAACTTACCAAAATAGGCTCGTAACACATAAAATTATTACAATTGGCCACCAAAACACTTTGGCTGCCTACGATAATATACTTTATGACGTTAGACATAAAACTTTTATTTGTATGTCACATGAATATTACAGATTACAATCGTGAGTTATTTTTTATTGTTTCGAAGCTTTATAGGTAATCACATGACGTCAGCTGTATGAGTGAAGGGATGGGGCGCAATAATGTACTAAATTAATAAACATGCTGAAAGAAATGATGGCAATTTTTTTGTTCTATTAACATAGGTATTATTTATTCTTACATTTATATTAAAAAAAAATTGTAAGAAATACTGCATCATTGATCTAAAGGCTTAAGCCTGATAAGTTAACTAAAAATATGCCTAAATGAAAAATAAAACCATAAACGTACTAACTAAATATTTAACTACACAAAACTTACCCATAACTGTGCCAACTTTCATAGTCTAAAAAGTTAGTAAACTTCCACCTACCATTAGTAAATCTAAATTACAACCTATGTTATTAGAATTTCATCAGTTACATTGCGTATCAGAGTTCATTTTCCTTTGACACATAAATCATAGATCATACACGCACCCACGCAATAAAGCGATCTTTGAAATCATTCGCGTCGCCTCTTCTAATTATGGTGTTCAACATTACCAAGCTAATTACAGCAATTTACACGTTTTAGTAAAACGCAGTTTATTTTATTTATGACTTAACTAATTGGATTATCGATTAGTTTTAAGTTGTATGGAATACAAATTTTCAATTGTAAAATAAATTATATTTGTTTAAGTGTCACTTTATACGTCAAATGTGCAACGAGAATAAACTGTTGAATAGAATTTATCAGACAATTGAAAAATAATTTAGTATTTCCAAGATAAAAGATAATTTTAATCCTATTTCTGTTGGCTTATTTCATTCAACATTTTAAAATAGTTAAACAACCTATTATAAAAATCAAATATAATTAATGAGTTTCAAAATGCAAAACTTTTTAATTATAAAAAGCTGTACCTGGCAACGCAGATAACCGTTTTCCGCGCGGCTGCGTCAACTTTTAAAAATACCCTCATTCCATCATGTTTGAAAAAAGGGTTTTTCCAAGCGGTTAATCACCCTCTGAGCCTCACGTATTTTACAGCCCTACAGTTATTTCCATTGAAAACACATTTACACGTCGAAATTGATTTTATAATGATGATCCGCGCCTAAAAGTGATGTTGGATGCCCTGCGAGGTTATAATCGATTGTGGATTTGGTATCCCGTTAGCGAAACAATTTCGATGTATTTTTTTGGTTTTCGCCCGTCATCGGAGGAAATCTTTCCCGAGACGGATCGGGGCACGGAACGGAGATCAAATCCAAAGTTTACACATGATTCCCTGTGGGAAGGATTATCCGCATAATTTTGGAGGTTCAATGATATTTCAAATATCGGGGATTTCTTCGGGGCATTGTGTTTTGTGCTTCTTTCGACTTTGGGTGAGATATAAGCTTGGGTTTTATAGATTTTGTACGTTATGCCAGCTCAATACGTGATCATCAACTTTTGTTTACTCGTATCTAGGTACCTGAAGAGAATGGCGTTGTATAGTTTTTGTCCTACTACTTACTGTGTGCTTTCAAGTCGAGCATGCATACAAACTCACTCTAAATAAAATAACGAGCTCAAAGTCAGTAAGATGGTTACAAAGGTTACCCCTTCTCTTCCCATGGGATTTTTAAACCAGCCATTAGAAATTATGTGGGGAGATTGTAGCAGTGTCAAGTTTTAAATTATAAATTGAGTCTATTTAGTTTGATTAAACCTACACACAAGAACTGGGAATCACCACAAGCTTTTAAAATGAGTCGTATTCGTTTCGGCCACAAAAAACTCGGACACCTTGTCCGAATTGTCGCAATCAAATACATATCTGTTATGTACAGCCAGAGACAAAAGCGTAAGGTTAACATTAATTTCAAATAAAGTGGTTCTGATACTATTCTGAAAATGCCGATACTACATATATGAATGATTTTGGTATATTTTACAAATGCGTTTTTATGTAAAAATCGCAAAATTTAGATTATATTTATAGATTATAAAATACTAAGTTTACGCGTCTTTATAAATAAGTTAAGATGGTACGTTTTTTCCTTATTTCCATTCCTTATGGCCAAACAACTTAACCTCTTATATTGACCTTGACCTAGGACGAATGACATATTGTTTACCGGCTGGGATGCATAACCGGTAAACAATCAAAATGAGCGAGAAAGCTGTATATGTGTAAAAGATAAAAAATGGTAACTCTGATTAACGCACAGATTCCACAGATAGATTTTTAAATAAAAAAAATAAGAAAACGCTTTTTAACTTCATATTCATAAGTTTATTTATATAGTTATTGTAACAAAATAAGCTACAGAAGTGGTATTGGTAATCATATAGTTAAAAAATCGAATATGGATTTGTTTAAAAACTCTTCTGTCGGTCTGTACATAATTGCTTGATAAATTATTAATAATTTTAGGCCGAGATGTCGTAGAAAAAAAAAATTTAAATTGAAAAACGACAACTCGGCCAAACTATCAGACTTATTGGTGGCCGAAATGACAATTACTCTTTAAAATCAGTTTCGATTCCTTGCTAAATAAGTTACAACGTTAAAAATAAGAAGACGTTTCTCGCTTACATAGCTTCACATAATATGGAATTAACCTAGACTTCTGTTTTAAATTTCCTTAATAAAATGTACCTAATAATTAACTTATCTTACTTTGAAGATAAGTAAGAGTAGCACATTTTATTTTCTTTGTTTTTAAAACTTGGTATCATTAAACAAAGAAATTGTCATTTCTAAAATAAAATAAAGTTGTTATTCTTCCTCCTTATTTTAAACGAAACACATCGAATTACTTGCGTTTTTCCTTAGATTTCCTTATGTCAAGTGGTAAAAGAAAATAAAATCATTGCGTATATTGTGTCAATCTTCATAGATCGAAAACTTAAATAGTAGTTTTTGGCAAAAATAGGCTAGTCCATTCTTCTAATATTATAAACGTGAAAGTTTGTGAGTATGTATGGATGGATGTTTGTTACTCTTTCACGTAAAAACTACTGGACGGATTTTGATGAAACTTTCCAGTAATATAGATGATACATCAGAATAGCACATAGGGTACTTTTTATCGCGGGAAAACTTCTCATTCCCACGGGAAACTGACTTTTACGCGAACGTTGTCACGGGCTTAGTACACAATATTTGCTATTACATCATTAGTATATTTTATACTGCAGCTTATCAAATGAACGTAAACAGCTCTTTACCAACACGTCAATCAACATTCCGACTCCGATGATTTATCTATCTGTAACGGCTTGTTAAACTTGCTAATGGACAACTCAATTCACGTATTTAAATTACAATTCCAATAAACTATTCAGTTTCGGAATCTGAACAACAAAACTCTAAAGTTCTATAAGCTAGAGTAACTAATACAAAAACAATATTCCACCTGTTAAAACATTTCACATTTCTAGTAAAGTTTTAAACAGTATGGTTACTGCTTCAACGAAACGCAACATCTATCACTAATTTTCTGATGTCTAAACTAAATATACTTTCAAATAGTACATTCTCACAGTCAGTAGGCATGTGATTGGTAATCCAACAAAGGGTTGAACAGTCCGTCAGTTCCCCCCTTTTCCACGCTGCCCCCCGCTGCCCCCGGCCCCCGCTACCCGCTCCCGCTTCCGCGTTTCCGGGACCGCTGCCGAATGCTAAGACTGCGGACATACTGTTGATTCTTGTGTGTTCAGCTAACTCAACATCGGGGAGAGGTGGTTGGGCTTTATCTTAGAAAAAAAAACAGAACATTATAAGTGACAAGTAGACAATGGTTTAAATAAATAGTAGTTCGTTAGCGTTCTAACTTGGGAGAGTGGTAACTTAACTCCTATAAAGATTATCTGGAAGTTTATTTTTGAGTTATAATTTTTTATTTCTTCCCAAAAAAATTAATACTTACTCTCGAATAAAGTTAAAAGCAAATTAGAAAGTTAGAGCAAATGGTATGACAAAAAAATACGTTTTTTCGTTTTGTTTACCAAAGTATTGCTTACTTAAATTGCCCTTTCTTTCTCCCTCCACATTTCAAGCAGCATCAAACTTAAACGAACGGCTCATTACACCTTTTCAAAGGTCTCCAATTGATATGATTACTGAGTCGCGACCCTTTTCGTAGGCAATCCTACATCTACCTCACGTAGCCAGGCTGTTTCTGTGTTTGTTCGGTCGGAAGTATTAGATAAACCAATTGCTGGACCGACTCTTGCGCCGAAAGTACCGGATTTACACAAAATATCGACTGGTCCTCGGATTTGTTGATAAAACTTTGGATGCGAGATTGTGGATGTCGATGCGCTGGAAAAATTGTGTTTGAGAATGTTTAGGATAGTTTTGGTCGGTTTTTAAACTGACGATAGCAATTTGTTCAAATCTACTATATACTAGTAATTTATTTATAAAATAATGTCTAATCTTTATTTTTTAAAAACTGACTATTTAAACGAAGATCCATATATTTCTTTATTAAAATAATGAATTTATTTTGGTAATTTTTAGTTAATATAGCTGTGTGTTTGTCATTAAATAAAATCGTTATTTTTATCGGATTAAAATTAAATATCTATCTTTATCTAATATACCACGCAGTTTCACCTGCCAAGCTTGAATTTTTCTGTTCTTGCAATATTTTCAATGTGATATTATGAAGCCCGTACCTACTACAATAAATTGATCATTCAACATAATTTTTTTTAGTTTCAAACATTAGTTACTGATATTAGCGCTTAGAGCTACTTAACTATTATTTTTGCAAATTTGACAAAATCAAAAGTTTGATGTATTATTATTATTGAAGGCTAATTTTTCTTACTATTGCGGTGCGGTTTAGGGTGTTTACAAGTTTGCATTGTTTTAGTGTTAAAGGCATTTTTATAATTAAAAATATTAACATTATTAGGTAGACTAACAATGAACTTACAAACATTATGGTACCATACATATCTTTCGAGTTCTGGTACCACGAATCATCAGTTTTTACGTAAATGTAATTTCTGTCTTAAAAAAATCTACCTTGTACATCTTATAATTTTATTACCCTCCATGTGTTATACAACTACAAACCTTATTTCGTCTTAACAAAGCCTTTATCCGCACTCACTTTGCGTCCCGCTGCAAAAGTCATTGTCAAGTGAACAAAGTCTAGCATTTTCGTAAATTATCAAAGGGACGCCCACAATAGAAGCGATTTACATAAAAGCCCGACTTCAATTCGCGTCGATTACTTCCGCAGTAAGAAACAACTCCTAATACATTCCTTCATATCCCATAATTTATTTTATTTCGCAAGCGTTTTCGTAAACATGTGAGATAACCACACAAGTCATCAATTTCTACACGAGCCACCCCTAAAAGACACCATTTGATATAAAATTCATTTCACAAAAAGAAAAATATATCCACGAGATTATAAGCAGGGAATATAATTTGCGAAATACTTAACTCACTTCAAAGAGGCGGGATTTTTATGAAAATCGTTTTAGACTTTGAATAATAAGATTGGGGAAGGTGAATGTTTGCGATGCGCTTTTTGTAATTAAATTTGTTTCGTAGATTAATAAAAACAGAATGAAATTGTCTGTTGGGGTTCAAGGAAGCGTTCAGCTTAATGCTCTTTCAGTTTTTTATTAAGTTGTTTAGAATTTTTTTTGAGCAGCCTTTTGTAGGTTCTGTCAGTAGCTTGAGAAAGATATGATTTATTCGAATTACGTAAATTTTAATGTTTATTGAAAATTATGTACGAATTTAGGTACGTATGTCTTAAATAAGGTGATACTTCAGAAACTGTTCAAGGCCAATTTTTTCTTATAAAGGAAATCGTAATTATTTCATAGTATAAATCCAGTCGTTAATTGTGTCTGTTTGTATGTTTGTCCGCTATCTCCTCCTTAACTACGTAACGGATTTTAATTCGGGTTTCGCCATCTTTTACCTAATCTTTTTATTTAAATTTGTAAATAAAGAATATTCAAAAAAGTTTTTTTAACGTTAGCTAAACTTCAATGTAACCTGAACAAGTCGGTCAAAATTACACTACTGCGAAGCGTAGGCGGGTTGCGAAGCGTAGGCGGTAGTGTATACTTAATATTGTTTGATAGAATATAGATGATTCTCGGAAATGAACACATTTATAAAACAAATAAGTAACGTGTAATAGTAGACTTGGTAGAAACCTGAAAGTATCTTTTATACTCAGTATAAAAGAAAGTCGCTTTTTCTGTCCATATGTAAGGTTAAATCTTTAAAACTATTATACTGATGCGTTTTTTTAATAGATAGAGTGATTCAAGAGGAAAGTTTACATTTATAATTACATAGTACCTACAGAGAAAGGAGTTTTACTCCGAATTTAACGTGTATGAAGCCGCGCGGGTAAAAGCTATATTATATCATCTCAATAATACAAAGTGATATTTCTTTAATTGGTTTATTAATAATATTCTCGTCTTTCGCATTACAATACAAAATACAAAATCAGAAACGTAACGCTCACTAAAACAATAAAAACTGTTTGATACAAACCAACTTAATATATCTTTTAACATGTCTCTACCAAGGAACATAGCTAGGCATATCTGCTACTGTACTATAATAATTTATTATTTAATATCTACTTTACATGTATACAAACCGTTCTGTGTAATCATTGTATGAGATTTCTTAATGTCATCGTGAGCACTAACCCACACGTTGATTAATAATTTCGAATTATTTTTCGAATTTGTCGAAATAAAATACGAAAAAAAAACCGTGTTAGAAAACTTATAACAATGTGACCTATTTCGCATGTTTCATGACATAGTTCGCGTCAATTTCATCTAACTCCTTGTCCATTCAAGGAAGGGTTGAAAAGGGTTTCACACGGAAACCTCATTTGTGTACCTATACAATATACCTACCGTTAAATGAATGTTGAAGATTGTTTATTGTTGCCAATATTTTCGAATTGTTTCTCGGTGTTATCACAAAACAATTATAATTTTAACCGTTAAATCCTCTTTGAGATTCCAAACATGAAACGGATAAACTCCGCGACCGTATATAATTGTTTCGTTGAAATCTCATACAGCGATTATTATTTTCAACAACAATAAAACATGTTGACGACCATTCAGAATTGAACCAGAATCAGATTTTAGTAGAAAAGATTCACTTTGCCGAATTATCTTTAAGCTGATCTATTTTATACAAAGTCAAACACAATCCAAGATAATTAATTTGTTCATAGTGGAAAACAGTAAAGAGAAATAACAGATTTTATTTTCATTTTTATTATCTAACAACTAGATTGAGTTCGAGCCACAATATCCGAATATCTGTGTACTGACCCATTTAAACATCTAACGGAATCGCTTTTGAAATAAACATAGAAATCACAACAATCTTTGATTTATTAAAAAAAACATTGTAGCTCGAATTCTAAGTCTCTTTTTCCAGATAACAATATTGCTTTAATTTGATAAAATCATCGTTTGTCACTAACTTCACTGCTTGCTCCGCTTGAGAACGCAATGACATGAAGCTGTTGACAAGTCGCGACGGCAACTTTAGCGGTTTCTACTTTGTTGCTGTTACGTGTATTTAATTAGTTACGCTGCAATTTAATTAGAACGCTCTGAAATAACATAAACAAATATTAAATTTTCCTACCTTCATTGTTGAACAAAACAGGTGGATGGTTATTATTTCTAACCTGTCTATTAGCCTTTTCGGATGACAATATCCAAATCATCCCCCAATTATCATCAGGTATTTTAAAAACTATTTTTTTTACATAATTTGATTATCTATAAAAAGAGACTTATTATATTACTTACGTTAAACTTGTTCTAGGAACAAAATAAATATATTTTTCACCACATCCGTGGAACAGCTATCAATATTTATAAATAATAAATAATTATTTACACATCATCCTTATAGGTATTTACAATTATTTATTTAAATTGAATAATTACTCTCTACATTTATTACGTATTTAATCATATTTACAGAGAGTCAATGTACATTATTATTTGAATAATTTGAAATGAACAAACAAAAACAATTAATGTTATTTTATTTATTGTATTTGCAAAATTGTAAGATTCGTTGCTATGTCTCATTCAAATTGCAGACCTATTATCTTTCGGGCTTGCCTGTTCAAAAAAAAAATACTCATCCAATTTTGTAAAATTACAATCCCTACTTTTTAATAACATTTTTAATTAATTTGAATATTCATTGAATCAATCCATAATCTCCAACTTTTAACTAGATACCTGAATTTACCTATTTTTAATTACGCTTTGGGGAGATATCTTTTAAACGGATTTAGAATTTCAATTTTAAAATAAATCTCTTTTACTTTTTTTTTTAATAAAACGATCTGTTGCACGCATAGGAACATTAATTAAACGTCACAAACATTTCCATTTTTTCACACCTTTTAAAATTAAAACCACAAATGACAGCTATTCAAAAACAGAACGTTTACTTTTTAAAACAAAAGGCAAAAGCCCCATAGCCTAGTAGTGTCAGTGGAATCATCTGCAGACAAATGACGATAGTAAGTAGGTGACAAGCGCACAGCTTAGCTGCGACGTCAGATACGATGACGCACGGTTGCTGGTCTGCATCGCCGCTGGATGCTCACCTGCATACAAAAATGGACTGTAAGACTTAAGAAATAAGGTTTGAATTTCAAGTTTTGATCTACTTTTCAATTTTGAGCTGGAATATCCAGAAAATATATCTCAGTTGTATAGAAGTAGGTAATAAGAGAACGTGAGTTGAAAAAGTTTTTACTGCATGTGTGTTTCTTGCTGGCTTCTTAGAAACTAGTGAAAATGGTTATACTTAATTATATATCAGCTTACTGCGCTGAATAGCATTAAACTCGTAGAAGGCGAGGCATTTTAGCTATGAAAATATAATGATGAAATAATTGACAACTAATAATGTCACTTGCCAAGAAAGATCCTATTTTAAGGTAAGTTTAATTGTGATATTCACCTTCGCGTGTTTATTCTACCCACTACCTTAGATACCTTATAATATACTATTAAGCGAACCTCTTTGGTTACTCAGAGTTTTTAAAAAGTTGTATGCCTGTGACGTACTGTCCTTATTTTGTTTTTCATTTCGTTGTCAAAAACACACGTCTTGCGGCAAATCTGTGTCACGTGAGCCATTTTGTTGAATTATTGTTTACTTTATTCAAATTACTTCTATGATTTATTTGTATTTCTGTTAATAATACTTGAATAAGTAAACCGATGTTATTTTATGACGTTGTTATTTATTGCTAACTTGCTTCCTATATCTTCTCTAAAAATACCATTAAAAACTTTTCAAAACCACTTCAAACTGGCCACTAACACCCAAAAAAAGAAAACAAAACGCACCGTTCAACACGTGCACGCTCACACTCGCCGGGTGCGCGTTGTTGGGCACGCACGTGTAGTTCCCCGAGTCGCTGAGAGCCGCCTTGGTGACGAGCAGCTTGCTGGTGGTGCCGCCCTCGGTCTTCTCCGTCTCGAGGCTGATGCCGCCGCGGGGGGAGTCGAAGTCCACGACCGAGGTGCCGTGGTACCTGGTGGAGGAAATAATGAAAATCATAATCATCTTTCATAATAAGACAAACCTTTATTAGCCGATTTTTTCCCGTCGCTTGTAGGAAGTATCTTTGCAATTTATACGGTGTTTAAATATGGTGCATATAATTATCATCATTATCATTACATAGTATAAAACAAAGTCGCTAATTGTGTCTGTTTGTTTGTCCGTTAACTCCTCCTAAACCACTAAACGGATTTAAATGCGGTTTCGCCATTTTTTAGGGAGTTTATTCACTTAAATTTGTAAGTATAGAAAATTTGAAAAAAGTTTCGTTAAAATCGAACAAGTCGGCCAAATTAACATCATTGCGAAGCGTGGGCGGGTCGCTAGTTTGAAATTAGCAGAAACAATCAAAAAGTAAAAATCATATACAGTATAGGTAACCTTTTTGATTCGCAACTTTATACAGACGTTGATTGATACACATCTTAAATATTGTAGCTACTATAAAATACATGTAGGTAGGCTTTCAAGGTTACAGCTTACTTTTCCTGTTACCTTTATTTCGCCAGTAATATTAGCAAAGAGTTAAGGTTGCAGCTTTTTAATATTAAATAAACCATACCACAACACCGAAGCACTGGAAGGTGGCGACGAATGCACGTTCACTGAGCACGTTAGAGATATCGTGCTGCCTTTCTTCACGTACACGTCTTGGGAACCCCAAATGGAAGCCGCCGCCGCTGCAACAAGCAAATATGGACCTTGCAGACAGACGTTAGAGTCGCTATTTGCGAGGACACTTACATGATTGTCAAATTTAAAGCGCTAGATTTGGGACCTAGTTGAAATGAATAACTAACTGGTCAGTACAACAAAACATACTCTCATGCATCGCACCTACTTATAAGTAATAGGAAAGGTATAAGGAGTTGTTCCTTTTGCTAATACCTACTGTTTAAAGTTAACTTCCATGTTCCAGTTAACGGCCATAACATTTAATGACAATAAATACACGTGACGCATCTTAGTGTAAGTTTCGCTAATCACTGGCTCATTGTAACTAACAGCAATCAATTATATTAGGCAATATTTGCCTTTCGCCGCGCCAAAAGTAGCAAACTAAATAGTATTATATTAAATCCACGAGCATAGCACTTTAAACCTTAACATCAAACCTTATTGGTACACTTTGATCATGCACTAACTGTCAACATATCCACAGATTAAAAAACTCTTTCTGAAGTGTGGGACAGAGAAAACAAATAGAAAGAGAGAGAGGTACCTGAGGATCGGGGCGGGTCCGGGGGCGCGGGGATAGAGTCATCTGTAATGACAACATAACAACTTAGGAAGGGATATAAAGCGGGGCGTAACAGAGAGTGCGAGTGATCAAGTGCACAAGAAGGTATTTTAAATTTAGAATAAAATCATGTGCCAATAATGTTTTTTTTTTAAATAACCTGCTTACGTGTAGAGGGTAAACAAAGTTGGTGTTGACCTACAAGCTACGTGAAGTAAGACTTTAATTTTGTTTATTTTGGTTTGTGTTTTTCTTAGTTTGTATTTTGCAAATGCAAAACATAGCAGGCGTAAAGTAATCCAAAATCTGCGCCGCAATAAATTCAAAAAGTTGTGCTTTTGATGTATTTTTTTACAGAAATATTAAAATGTATATTGAAAGTTGCCAAAGTGAAATAATACAACCAACAAAATAAACGTGAATTTCACACCACCCTTGTTGTTTTATTCATAAGGCTTTCGGACAACTTTTTAATTAATTTTTATTCCATCAAATTAAACGCGGACCATACCAACAGTTTTTTGCACTCAATTTATTTAATAATTTGTCCCACATTCTGTGCTATACAATTTAAATGACATTGTGTGTAACAAAACGGTGGTTAAACGAGGTTAAAGTTTATTTACAGAGATGCGCCGAGTTTATTCTACAAGCGAATTTAATTCTTATGTCTAAGTATCTATGATTGATAATACGTTAAAAGACTCAAAGCTATTTAATTTAACAGAGTCAACGTTGTTAAAGCCAGTCGGAAAGCTATCAGGGGGCTCTCATATATCGCAACTATCCGATTGGGGCTATTATTCAGAAATAACAAGCTGTGTAATTGGCAGATTCTGGGAAATCTGACCGGTCTCGTGGAAGCTGCACGTGTAGACAAATGATAGGCGATCGCGTGAGCAGCGGCGATATTCGACAGATTGGGGCATTGTAGACAGATTGTATCATTCCAGGAAACAATATATGGTTCACGTCTGAATTAAAGCCACAAATGTTGGATGTAAAGCTGAATATACGAAGGTCAAAAAGACGAGTATATTTCATACTAATTACTGACTATTGGCCACTACCCTACGGGAACCACGTCAGAGGCCCTAACAAGGCGGTTCCCAAAAACTCTGACACTAGATGAATATGTGCTGCAAAGTGCATACTCATCACACGAAGAAGAAGAAGAAGAAGAAGACTGACTATTTAAGAGAATTTGCGATAAATGTGAGATAGCTTACTGAGAACACGAAGCAAGAGTTCCGGGTTAAAGTCTCACCAGGGTAGACCAAAAAATTGTTATTTTTCAATATGTTCCTAATAATAACGTAGGTGTATACTGTAAGTGAGGGAAATATCATGAGTAAACCCACATGTTTAGACTGTCTATGTGAATCTTATACGCACTGGGTCAGCGTAGAGAGCTATTCGAAAAGAAGATTTAAGTAATTATCCTACTTCCTACTTATATTATAAACGTGAAAGTTTGTGAGTATAGATGTATGGATGGATGGATGTTTGTTATTCTTTCACGTAAAAACTACTGGATGGATTTGGATGAAACTTTGCAGTAATATAGGTTATATATCAGAATAACACATAGGGTCCTATTTACCGCGAGAAAACTTCTCATTCCCACGGGAAACCTACTTCCATGCGAACGGAGTCGCGGGCGGCCACTAGTATTAAATATAGCAGTGAAAAGCTGTTGTCATACTTTTGTTTTATTAAAATAATTCAAATTCCTAATACAATTTTAATGTCAGACTTGAATGAGTTATAATATCTGCCGTTACAGTGACATTTCGCCTCCTCGATTAATAATTATTTTCTCAGTGAACGACTCAAGATGCCCTTAAATTATTCAAGGAAAAGAACCTTTTAGCGGACCTTTCATATTAATAATGTTCTTCGAATGGTCTCATTAAAGCGTTCTAGTAGCTCTCAGAATCTTCGAGAATACACTTTGATCGTTCGTATATTTACTATTAAAAAGCCTAACTAATTTGCATTACATAAATAATTATTTAAAAGAAAAACTTAAAACAACCATTACTTTCTATTCATATTTAATATTATTTTTTTATATTAATGCTTTTTTTATTGTTACCCGACAGTATCATTAAGAAAGTTAAAACTGTGCTAAAGAACAAATCATTGCGTAAAGTAATTGTAGCAAGTTCAAACTAAAGTAATGCTTACTCATGCTTTCCGCTTTTTATAAAGCAAAGTTTATTAACATTAAAAATGTAAGTTTTCTTATCACTTGGATTTGTTAAGGCAATTACGAACATCTTTGCTGCTCCTTTGGTTCCTTACTTCATGTTATAAAAACGGCTCTTTAATCAATTTTTGATTAAATTTGCGACGGTCGTCCAAACATTAGCTTCTTTTGGCAGATTTTTTAACGTTTGTCAGATAATTGAATTCTCTTAATGGAATTTAAATAAGGAAGAACGCCTTTTTAATTTTGGCTTTTGACGTTTTCTCAGGAAGAAAACTAAACCGGGATGAAACCGTATTGTTTTTAGCTTAAATTAGACGTATTTAGGAAGAAAATCTTTGCGCGTTTTTAATTTGTACAAAACACGAGATTTTTTTCGACTAATGTAAGGTGTAGAAGCTTATATTATTTCTAAGACTGATGCAAGTGCATAAATAATGTTATTTAACTATTTTTATTATTGTCATTTTTCTTTACAGAAAACTAATGCCAAAATGGAAAAACAACTAAGTGCATTACCCAATTCATGAACCACGGATAGAAAGCGCGCAGTACCTATACAGTTATTTTGTTAATTTGTAATAAATATGCATCTAACATGAATATTTATGAATAATGTCAAAATATTAAAAATGGCTGACCATCAAAATATGGGTAGATTAATATATTTTTTTAATTAACCTGTGGTAGTTAGTTATGGTAGTTAGTATTTGCTGTGAAGTGAGGCCCGTATTAATAAAGTTATATACTAAACGCCAGAAATGAAGAGCTATATTTTGTTTGATTGTTAAATCGTGTTTAATTTATATATTCATTCTCATTCAAAACTATGATAAACTAGTAAACGAATGTGTTGTGGTCACACTACAATATCTACTGCATTAAGTTACCTAGAACCTGTCTAATACGATTAAATGTTATGAATTAAAAAAACAAATTAATTTTAGTGCCAGTCAAAGTGTAATCTAGTATTAAAGTACCATAACCAATGAAAATAACATGAACATAGTGAGCTATTTACTGTTTATCTTATTCAGAATTAAAGCACAACCGTAAATGTCAAATCCACTGAGTGTTCAATTAAATTCTTACTAAACTGTGTTAATACGTATTAAAAAAAGTTACACGGTAGTCATACTTTTAGACCATGCCTGGTAGACCTACCGCGCGGTAGGGACACGAGTCATGCATCAGAATGACTACAGTCAAAAACGTACAAAAAACGATATCATGTTTTTCATTGGTTACAGCGGGTCAATTACCGTATTTTATGCAGTGCTGCTTAGTTGCGTTTACGTCTTAACCTCTAAATCCGTTAACCGTAATGACACGAAAACCAAAGGATTCACAAAGTTTTTAACGCTTAATCGTAACGTGTAGGTTTTCCTGTCATTACGGTAATACGGATTTAGAGGTTTAGACGTACACGCAATTAAGCAGCACTGCATAAAATTACGGTAATTGACCCGCAGTTCTCTGTGCCATCGAATGCTACGTGCTAATAATAAAAAGAGCGTTCAACTAACATCTAGAATCACCTTCGACTGTCAGCATCACAGCCATGTTGATCTTCGGTTCGGTGTTGATCTGGCATTCGTAGACTCCCGCGTCTCTGGGCTGGACGTAGTCTATCTTCAGATCCCAGTCGTCCGAGGGTTCGGGGTGCAGCACGCTGAACCGGGCGTCACCGGTATACGTGAAGATGTGGGAGGTCAGGATATGCAGGTCGCGCTTGCGCATCCAGGATACCTGTAGACAAACAAATATAAGCACTAGGAACAAATGAGAAGGAGAGACCGGGTACAAAAGTTATACTTTGTACTTCTACCTTGATTGCTGGGTGGCTGTTACTGTTTTCATGAAATTAATGTAACCATGTATAAATACAGTTAATGTTCTTTGCCCTAGTAACTCAATTTATAATATAATGATGTGTTTTATATTAGTTTAAAGGCAGTTTGGTTTAGGATTTGGACAAAGACTTATTTTAAACGGTGTAGTATTGTAACGGCATGTAGCATTGGCTGTAATGTGGTATAATCGAAGATTTGTTTGTTTTATGCGTTTTTACTAGCAGGTAAACGTCCTGTCAAATATGCTAAGGCGTTTTCGCGTGATTGAGTGAATACTCTTAAAATTAACAGGATTGTAGTAATTCCAATATTAATAGCTAAAAATGTTGTACATTAATAAATTAATATTAAATCATTCTATTAAGGAAACTTCTTATTTTGTTGAAGATTTATCAAAAAAACTAATTTGATTTTATTAATAAATAATTATATACGAAACTTTTTCAGACACTGTAGTAGACTGAATACATATTTTAATAATAAATCCTCATAAATATTTAAAAATCTAGCTAAAGTAAGTCTCCAAAAAACACTTTTGTTAAAGATAAGGTGGGTGTACCATGGAAGGCCACGCTCCTTTGAAGGCCAACTATTAAAAAGTCGTATTTATTGACATTTTTTGACATATTCCTTCTACTACACATTAAGATCCCTCAATCTCAAGGCCACAAACGGCGGCAGCGATTCGTTTGCGCCGCTATTGTGGCAGTTAGATCTCACTTCAGCAGTGACTTCGGTTTTCGATGTTACAATCCTTATTTGAGCGCACAGCAAAACATAAGTTTTTAGTCAATAACCTATTATTATCACATATTTTTGTTCTGTAAATTGTCGTATATGGATATATCTATATTAATAATGAAAAAAAAAACATAGTTTTGCCTCAATTTAAGTAAAAATATTGGTAGTGTTCCTAGAAAAGCCGGTGTTCCTTATAAGGCCAATAGAAAATTTGACTTTTGGCCTTGCTAGGGTACATAGGCCTTACAAAGAACATTTACAAACCATGAACTTATGAATACTTACTTTTTTAGTTAAGTATGATAATAAACTTAAAACAAGTTTTTATATTGATAATATTTTTAATCATAGTCATAATTGTTAGTTTAGCCTTCTTGGGAACTTATTGGCCTTACAAGGAACGGACCCATAAGAAGGCCGATTTAGTAAAAAAAAAAGATTTAAATTACATTATAAAAAGCGTTGGCAAGTTATTTGCTGCGAATATCATACGCATTACTACTGTTTTTAAATAATTTTCTTCAATATATTCATAGTTATACGATGGTGTTCAAGTAATGTTCGTTGAGTTTTTTAAAGGTGATAAAAATATATTGAGCATTTAATGTTTTGCTTAAATGATATGTGTTATTATGTTGTTTTAGTAAAAGCGGATATATTTATTGTTAAAACTCTATTTTTAAGTTCATCTACTGATACATAATATTGGCCTTGTTTGGAGCCATGTTCTTTGCAAGGCCATTGGGAAGAGCTTAATTAAACTTGAGATTAATAAATAGTGATTAAAGTGAGGTAAAAAAAGAAGTATTTTTATGGTGCACATTAAAACAAAGTATTACCTCATAATTTGTTTACTTTATTTCTCCAGTAAATAAATGAATAAAAAGTGTTTTCTCGTTAGAGTGGCCTTCTATGGTTCACCCACCTTATTTAGTTTCAAATGTTTTTTGCAACAATAAAAACGCAATCCAAAAAATCTAAAAAGATTATTTTCCCGCAATCCAATTTCCCCCTTAACTTAATACCGAAATGTTAACAACAACGAACCCAAACGTAATATCCGAAAAACGTAATTACTCTTGTATATCTTATAGCAAGAAACAAAGACATTCCTAAAAAATGCAGCTGGAAAAATGTTTCATCGCGGCCTTTAAAAAAATGAGGCTCGGTTTTGTTTTCAGGGTAATTAGAATAAGCTGCAATGAGAAGCTTTAAGCCGAGTTGTAATTAAGCAAGATAGAACGCCACGCCACTTTAGGGCCGTAAAATAATAAAATTAAGTGACGCTCGTGGCTGGGAATTTTTCAAATGGAATTCTTTACGGCCTTCTTAGTCTGCGGGGATTAGAGATTGGTATTCTATTTGAGGAATCGCTTAATTGTCCGGCTAATTTGAGTTGTTTATCGCGACGTGAATTTCTGTTGAGGGACAGGTTTGTCCTTAACATTTTCGGAAAGGAAAATGGTGGAAATTTGGTTATGGTAACAGAGAAAAGGTTTTCTTGAAATTATGTATATTACTTATAGATTTATATTAGGTACTATTATTTACATTACTTACACTTTCAGCTTTTTGCACGTGTTTTTATTTACGGTTTATATTATGTATTACACATTCTTGAAACATTATACATTTACAGTTTTTTATGGGATAGTAAATTTAGTGTGCCATTGTTACAAATTTCACCGAAATAGGTCCGATGGTTACACCTTTAAGAAGGTGACATATAGTTATGCCCACATTTAGAATATTAAACGAAGACAAACATTATAAAATCATCACGAGGAACAAATCTAAAAAAACCTGTCCTATTTTTTTTAAACGATTACTTAAACATCTTCTAAATTTTAATCGGCTCTTATCACGGAAACCACTTCATCTATCTTTCTAATCAATTGACTGCCCTATGTAGCACCTGGGCGTTCATTATTCATCTTCTATTGTCGACACACTCGCTGGCCATACCCTGGTCAGGGGACGGTTCAGCGAGTCCCATATTAATGGTTCCCGAAGGTTTGGGCCCTGGGTTATTTCGGGGAAATAAATAGCCCTTTGACGGGCCCTGCGATGCATTGTAATATATTTTTCGATGAGATTATCTTGGGCATGTATGGGCGCTTGTCATTGGATTAGGGTCGTGCTATTTATTTTGTGGCCGAAAACTAAGGCAATATAACTAGGTTTGGAGTTATTTAGTGTTTATTGGGGATAGAAAACAAAAAAAGGCAGTATGTAGAACACAAATAGTGACACAGGTATTTTTAAACTTGGTATTTTTTATATAAATCTTTAACTTTTCCAACCTGTGGTATATGGGAGAAAGTTAGTTTTTAATTTGTTTGAATATGTTTGTAGGGGTCTCAAATCACCTAGTTGCGTTTGTTATTGCAAGATTTTAAAGCTTATTAAAATAATAATTAATCTAAACTATTTAAAAAAACGTTGACCATAGTAAAAAAGCACTACTACTTAAAAAAAATGTGAATTGTTTTGATAAAAATAGAAATAAGTTCTATTAAAAGTACCTTTGCATATGTTGCAACATAATAATCGTGTGTAGCGCGCAGTAATGATTATGTAATTTACGTACTAACGTACAGTTAATGATACAAGACTAGGTGCATTACGCAATGGCGCTTATCTCACCCGCCCTACATTAAATTATCTTCAAGCAACGTAAATTTAATGGTTTCCTGGATAATTGATAGTAAGATGCTATTGATATAAATGACGCCGGGCTTTATGTTTTTCCCATCTTGACTATAAAATTATGATTAAACTGAAAACATGTAAGAAGAAAGGTTCACTAATGTTTGACTAAACAACGAAAGACAAAATGATCATTTAAAATAACGATAAAACAAGTTATCAATTGATAAACATCTTTTTAGCAAACATCCTACTAATATTATAAACGTATTATAAAGTTTGTGAGTATGTATGGATATATGGATGGATTTTACCCTTTCACGTTAAAATTACTGGACGGATTTTGATGAAACTTTACAGTAATATATAGGTTATAGGTACGTATATCAGAATAACATAAAGGGTACTTCTTACCGCGGGAAAACTTCTCACGCGAACGCAGTCAAGGGCGGCCACTAGTTTTATTATAAAAGTAATCATTTGACAAAATTCTAATATTGCAAATGTTTTAATTTGCAAACTGTTCAAATAACGTTTCGAACATATTCATTTGACATGTATAACGTTTATAAAATGACGGGAGATAAACTGTTACTTGAGAATTCAGGCACATTGCCGAATCACATTCGAAATTGAAGGGCGACCAATAATGCATTGAAATAAACTCATAGTTGATTTATATATGTGCAATAAAATATTCGAGGAAAAATGCATAAGAGCCAAGTTATGTCGATTAGCTTTGAAGAATTTTAAGTTAGGAAAACGATATATGCAATATAACATGTTTTTTCCTCTCAAATTAAAAAAGTGCGTATGGAACTCGTGAGCAACTTTTTAATTAGTCACTGGCTGACTTACGCCCTCGCCTGAGGCTCAGGCTGCAACCCTCAGCCTCGTGTATAATGAACAACTTTGCATACTTGTAACAAAATATACTATTAAAATTTACAAATGAGAATACCATCTTATATATTAATTATCTTAAATCTATAATGGCATAGTTATACATTGAATAGATACCATATACCTTCAGTATTATGTCGGTAAATCAAGTAATTTGGAGTGAATGTGTGGCCGGCTGCAAATCGATCAGTCCATTTAACACCGCCTTATTGCATTTGATGCGTCTAGTATGATAAGATTCCTATGGGTCTTTGAGGTAACAGATTAACTTGAAATTCAATTAAAGTCAATCAATATCACATTACAATTGATTATCAAGAGCACTGCATAGAATAAATTAAAAATTAAGAGTTGCAATTCTCGATTATACATAAATTGATTAAGATCTGATTCTTTAAAAAAAAACTAGCTAGCGATACATCACTGACATTAGCCACACAATATCGTTTCAAAATCACATAATCATTACTGTTCGTTTTTTTACATATATATGACGAAGACGGCAGGATACCTTCGTCATCAGAGCCGTCTTCAGGGGCCGTTTAATACTAAAACTTGTGTGGGCGTACGTGGGTTATGTGTTAGACTCAAATAAAACCAATAGAACTGTTTCAACACTGTAATTATCTCCTCTTGATAGCACTCCGTAGGTCATTCGATTAATTCACAAGAAGGCACGGATCACGGACAGTTTCTACGCAAACACCAAGCACTCTCAATTTCCAACTGCTCTTCACGAAAGCCTATGATCATCTCTGTCACTCTGACAGCTGCTCGCTCGATGTCACATAGACTCTGTCTAGCACCATATTTGGTACTGGCAATCCGCACTCTTCTTATATCAACCATAAGCATAATCGTTCTCCAACATTACGAAATCACGTGATTATGACTGTATATTTCCTTTCCTATTTCCCATTATTGTTGGGCCCGACGGCGCAGCACAGCCGCTAACCAGGAAACCGCGGTCACGTTCCGCATCGTCAAAGTACGGTCCATTGCAACTATACTTATAATACTGCATAGTATGCGTAGTATACTGCTTATCTTTTTCTGCTTCGACTTTTATCAGGTAGATTTTGCAAGAAAACATCTTTAATTACTTACCGTTCTATTTCCTGTATGTTTTGCCGACGACCGCGGTCACGTTGCGCGGGGACACGTCGTCGAAGTACGGTCACTCGCAACTATACTTTAACTACTGCATAGTATGTCTTCCTTGGCTAGCAATTGTTTTACCTTCATAGTACAAAATTTCATCTAGCTTTCAAATGACCCTAAAAAACTACATGATTATGTACTTACGGTCCTATTCCCTATATGTTTGGCCCGGCAGCGCAGCACGGCCGCCTGGCCGACGACCGCGGTCACGTTGCGCGTCACATCGTCGAAGTACGGTCACTCGCAACTATACTTTAACTACTGCATAGTATGTCTTCCTTTGCTAGCAATTGTTTTAACATTTTATCATCATTAGTTACTTACGGTCCTATTCCCTATATGTTTGGCCCGGCAGCGCAGCACGGCCGCCTGGCCGACGACCGCGGTCACGTTGCGCGTCACGTCGTCAAAGTACGGTCACTCGCAACCATACTTTAACTACTGCATAGTTTGTCTCCTAGCTATGTTATCTATGACACATTGCTTAGTCACACCTCCTAGGGTCTTAAAACCTATATCATTAGTTACTTACGGTCCTATTCCCTATATGTTTGGCCCGGCAGCGCAGCACGGCCGCCTGGCCGACGACCGCGGTCACGTTGCGCGGGGACACGTCGTCGAAGTACGGTCACTCGCAACTATACTTTAACTACTGCATAGTTTGTCTCCTAGCTATGTTATCTATCATATATTGCTTAGTAACCTTTACCAGAAGCTCTAGAAACACATCATCAGTTACTTACGGTCCTATTCCCTATATGTTTGGCCCGGCAGCGCAGCACGTTGCGCGGGGACACGTCGTCGAAGTACGGTCACTCGCAACCATACTTTAACTACTGCATAGTTTGTCTCCTAGCTATGTTATCTATCACACATTGCTAAGTAACACCTCCTAGGGTCATAAAACCCACATCATTAGTTACTTACGGTCCTATTCCCTATATGTTTGGCCCGGCAGCGCAGCACGGCCGCCTGGCCGACGACCGCGGTCAAGTTGCGCGTCACGTCGTCAAAGTACGGTCACTCGCAACCATACTTTAACTACTGCAACCTTTACCAGAAACTCTAGAAACACATCATTAGTTACTCACGGTCCTATTCCCTATATGTTTGGCCCGGCAGCGCAGCACGGCCGCCTGGCCGACGACCGCGGTCACGTTGCGCGGCGACACGTCGTCGAAGTACGGCCGGTCGTGACGGACCGCGTCGGACGACACGCCTGGTAGAACGCCAACTGTGTGACAAGGAAAGTGTCATCATTATCATTTCATTACATAGTATAAATCCAAGTCGCTAATTCTGTCTGTTTGTATGTTTGTCCGCTAACTCCTCCTAAACCAGTTGAGGGATTTTAATGCGGTTTTCACCATCCTTTAGGTATTTTTTTAAAGAACAATCGGAAAAAGTTTTTTTAAGTTAGAAAAAGATCTATGTTTCGTGAGCAAGTCGGCAAAATTTCACCAGTGCGAAGGGTCGCTAGTGTTAAGTATAATTATCAATATTATAATGAATTGGTGCAACGGGAACAAAATAATTTTTATATGTTACTATTGGCTGTCCGTGACTCCGTTCGCGTGGGAGTCGGTTTCCCGTGGGAATGAAATGTTTTTAAAAAGTACCCCGCGGTAAAAAGTACCTTATGTGTTATTTTGATGTACAACTTATATTACTCGTACTATAAATCTCCCAACGAAAAAACAATCTTCACCCTCCCACACCGTGCATATTACAGCACTAATAAATTCTTAAAAACTCCATCAAAAAACAAAACACGTCTATAAAACTCGCTTGTTTCTTCCCATCCTAACTTACGATCACACTTCAAGTAAATGACTAGCCTGAATTTCCCACAGTATAAAATCTCTCTCGACATAAGGCACTTTACGACATGTACTCAGTATGGACCACCTTACCTTAACAACGCCTGTTGTAAACACCAACAATCATTATTATATTCAGGTTTATGACTCTATGGTTAGTTATGTGCATGTTTTATGCAATATCTTTATTCGACCAGACAAGTACTTATGCTTTAATGGAATAGGAAATATTGTTAAGTTTTAATAGCTTTCCTGTCAGCGCCGATGAAAACGTTAGCGTGTAGAACTGAGTCTCGGTTTTAATTATGATTAACAAGATTTAAAAAAAAACCTTTTTAAATGCACTTATTTCATATTACCTTTCAATAGTTGAATGACTTTTTTCTACATAGCTTTAGAAATGTAGATATGCTATCGTTTACATTATAAGTTATCAAAGTTGAACTTGATAAAATAAACGACCTATATTAACAACTGGTATATGTATATTCTACCTCTCGAAAGAAGCGCGAGTTCTTATCCCAACAATATTATTAATATCCTCAGCTCCAAGCAAACACCGTTCCCTCCACGTATAAAACATCTCATAAGCCTGAATAATAAGCTTCCATAAAGCATTCTATTCCTTGCATATATAACAAGAGCAAAAACGTTCATTTTGGATTCTCATTACTTCTAAAGCCTTCGGTATAAAAAGTGCTGCCATCTACCGCATCATTATGCCTAATCTGGATAAAAAAACTCCACATGTGCGGCGGGAGGTTCGTTTCCGCAGTCGTGACGTCAGACTTGTCGAAGCGGAAATAGGAGCAAAGCCTTCGCCCGCCCTCTTACAGTCAAGACACGAGAGGGCATATAAAATTGCAATGGGGCCAAGAAACCAGCGGTTCGGACGCGAGATTAATCATCTGTCAACGCGACGTTGACGGATTGTTACGTCATTTGTTTTATCAGACTTTTATTTTGTTAGTGTCAGTTTTGCAAGTGAGAGATATGAAGGGAAGGGGGAGCATTTATGTGTTAGGGTCCTAATGTGATGAGTGCACGCTGCAATCAAGATAAACAATGATGTATTTTGGTTCGATTAATGTAAAATAAAAACCCTTATAATATAAGTTAATATAACCCTTATAATAAAGATTTGTTTCATGGCCCCGCATCTCGCGGTTTGCGTTGCAACAGGAAAATGGAAATGACAAAGATGAACTTCTTTTGTGGCTTACTCTTTACATGGCACATCTATTGTCTCATTCTAAAACAGGACAATTGCATATTTTGTCCTTGTCCCGCGTCACAATTCCTATAAATGTTGCTTTGTGTTCTTGAAGAGAGATTTCGAATTTGTTTTCACAGTATTTTGATGTGTTGGCAATGCAAGTTGATATATTGCTTCGATTGTGATATGTTGCAGAGCAATAACTGCTTTATTGTTGAAATTACTGCAGCGAATTCGACCTAATAAAAACGCTGTCAGCTGTTGGTCTATTTATCATGATTTTCTATTCTGAATATCTGACACTTGTAAATGGCATTCTAAACACGGTTCTGGCTTTCGACTTGCATGTTAAAGGCTTTTAGTTTTTGCGCTAGACAAGCTGCAGATAAGAGGGAGCTGTGGTGTTTTGCCAATGTGAAATGATAATAACTTGAATTGTTCAAATGTAGGTAGTTGGCGCTGAATTTCTGGGTAATTCTATTGGAGGAATTATTTTTACACAATTCAATAAATGAAACTCGGTGATATTAAAATAAACACCAAAATCAGGTAAATTCATAGTTTTAAATTAGGAACTTAGGAACATGTTTATTATACAAAAATAGTTATGAGAAAACTTAGTATACGGAGTCTCTAATAAAAAATGAAATATTTTAACCATTTTTTATATATTTCAACGTTAGTCTCCTTTTAACACAGAACAGGTTGTCAAGTAGAGCAACGTTCGAATATTTCGTTCATGTAAAACGAAATACGTTTCCACTGATAAAGTAACAGAAACGAACTTGGTTTCATTATGTCCGTGTAAAATATGTAAATGAGGTATTTCGGGACTTCGTCGCGCCGTTTTATTATTATTTTAATGGTTCTAATTGGTTTTAGTACTAATTTCTATTGTAATGTGATAATTACGTTGTCCATTTTAGCGGGGAATTGAGATTTTGTTTCGATTGTAAAAGGATAAGGGGTTTTGTAATTGACTTGTTCAGACTTTGAAATCTGAATAAAATAAAAAAGGAACAAATACAAAAGTAAATATAAAAGTTTAAAAACATCTAATAAGGCATTACTTAATATGAAAAAAATACAGTTTTATTGCTACAAGTTATTTAAACAAAATATATTTTCAGGAGAAATTGTTAAACTAAGATTTAATCTCTGTTATTCACACAATAAAAAATACCAAGTTGAAAATTAAAATAACATGATGAAATATATTCACTACCCTCTAATCTCACTTAGAACACAGCCTTTCTTATAATTTTCAGCCGTCGCGTCCATAAATCAAGTGACGTCATCGCCCCGGCCTCCGCGGAGTTGTTTCAAATAATTATTTAACATTATTCCACAGCCGAGAGAGTACTGGCCACTTTAACAACGCAATATCGACTAACTGCGACCGTTAGCGGCGGATGTTAACACTTTCCAAAATTAAATTGCGACAGATCCCTCTTAAGAGGTTTTATTTCTTAATGTACTGATCGGTGGGTAAATATTTGGGAATACAATTGAAAACAGATACTCAGTGATTTGATTCTTTGGAAGTTTCCAGATTTATTTGTGGTTGTAAACATCCATTCGGTTTTGGATGTTTACAGACGGATACATACGTTTGTTAAATAAACAATGCTAAATGTCTTTATTTGTTATCTTTCTGTTGAATCTTGTTTAACTGAACAATCATTAACAAACGAAATGTAATATTTTTATTGATCATTTGTACCGAAGTCTTGAACCAATATATGTATTAACAGTGATTATCAAAATCAATAAACATGAATATGCATAAACCCGGTATATTACGGTGATCGAAGTCGAAAAGAAAGATACGTAATAATATTAAAATAATGGATTTAGATTAAAGGTAGCTAAAGAGTAGGAGCTAAAATTTACAGTTAAATAGGAACTTGACGGACTATTATCAAAAAATCTCCTCTGAACTAAATAATAATAATAATAAATCTCCAGACTGACATACCAATTATGTGGCCCTAAAGTAAGTTGCAGTAAGCACTTGTGTTATAGGCACCACATAATGGACTAGGGGAGAACCTAGTTACACCCAGACATGACCCAATATCGAAAAAACCATTTTACGAAATTGGCTCGACCCGGGGATCGAACCCGTAACCATCTGCTTAGCAGTCCGATATATATACCCCTGCACCAGAGAGGTCGTCAAAATTAAAACTGATATTGCGTTTTCTAAAAATTGTTATAGTTTCCTACGCTACTGAAAGAGGTCGCATGAACGCGCTTGAGGATGACGATAATAACTTGTCACCCTCTTTTGCAGCTGACATTGATACTTCTCATCTTTGCAGCTGCATTTTAAATCACACCTATAATAATAATAATTGTTGTTAATAATAATAAATCTCCAGACTAACACACCAATCATGGCCCTAAAGTAATTTGCAGTAAGAACTTGTGTTATAGGCACCACACAATGGACTAGGGGAGAACCTAGTTTCACCCAGACTCGAGCCAATATTAAAAACCCATTTTACGAAATTGGCCCGACCCGGGGATCGAACCCGGAACCATCTGCTTAGCAGATCGGTATACACACCGCTGCACCACAGAGGTCGTCAAAACCAATACTTCCACCGGCTCCACAATTCAACAGAATAAAGCCCGCCGCTTCAAACAGCAATAAATCCAGCTATTTACTGACCTAATTTCCTTCTTCCCAGCGTTTTATCACCCGCACTACCGCCATTAACGTTAACCGTTCGATCGCGACGCTGGGTCTAATCTGGCCATACAACCCGCGCTTATCCTCCGAGACCGACACACCAGGAACACATAAAAAGCGCGACGCGACGTGACAAGAATCGCGGTGGTCACGAAAAATGGGTAAGTTTAACAACAGAGTTGGGTGATGGTTCTGTCAGAGAATGATTCTAGTGATTGTTAGGTATGCATGCATGATGGTAAGGTAGTAACTTTGCAATAAATCCAAAAATTGAAGTGATGCTTTAAAAAATGGATAAAATTCATTCTGAATATTTAAGTAGCCAGATAAAAACCTTTTTTTTACATACTTATTAATACTTGATAATATTCTTGTTGATCTTCTACTCTTATTTTTCTATCAATCACTATAAAAAAGTTGTTACATGGAGAACATGTTAAAGTAATCTTCACATTTCCAAGTCAATCAAAAAAGCAAATATCTTAAAATTTTCTTAAAAAAACCCCTGCGAGTTCCTAAAAAGCGCAATCGGGCCAATCGGCCACAGATGGCTGTGTTGTTTCCATTTTATTACCCGGCCCGCGGGTTAAGATGTATTCAAAGGGCCGCGCCGGCTGCAGGGTTATGTAACTCGATATTGCCGTCATGAATTTTAATATTTTCAGTGTGTGCGGATTTGTAAATGTGTAATAGAATTTTTATAGGCCGGCGAGTGTCAGTGATACGGTTTCATGATATTTATTGGGTTTACAGTGAATTTACTGATTACAGTCGGATTAGCTTAATTTTGAGCGGATTGAATCCCCGTTAATAGTCTATTCAAATTAAGTGTGCTTAGTTATACTAAAATTATTACTATTATATTAATACACATGAGAGTTCATTTCTAAAGTAGGGCCTCGTTTAATTATACAATCATGTATAATGTTCATAATTTCACGCAAATTTAATTTGTTATTAAAAAAAACTTACATTTAAAGCACATTATCTTAAAAATGATTTATTATTTATGTTATTTACATATATTTCATACATATTATAATAACACACATACCTTATTTACCTATGAACCTAACAAGAATGCCTTTCATTACAAAATTCATAATGCTGATGCTACGCCGTAGCACCGTAGCCGCGTAGTAAAACTTCCGTAGCACATCAAGTTTCATTTAAGGCTAGGTTCAAAATTACAGTTAAGGCTTCGCAGGAAGATTGAATGTCTTGTTAAGTGAAGTAAAGTCTCACGTGAACGCTGGTTTTATATGCATTTTTAAGCTGAGACATTTTTATTTGTTGGGTTATTGTGTTTATGCTTAGTTTAAGGTAGTGGGAGTTTAAAATAAATGAACTATAGAATGAAGTATAAGAATAAAGAATATTGAGGAAGTAATTCAAGTGTAGTGTCAGTTAATTTTTAAGAATGTTTTTTGTTTGAACCAACAAAATATTATATGATTAGCTTATTACTTGTTTTTGCCTAAAATTTATTTATACCATTAATGTTGAACTAAAGCCTTTTACATTCCTTTTAATATGCCTTTGAATAAAAAAATAATTTGCAAAGGCAACCCAAAAAAAAATTTTTTTTACCTTATTTTATAGTCCTTTTTAGTCCTTCCATTATCACCCTCAATCCAATAAGGCTGTATATATACAAAACAAGGCTATTAATCAACCGTGTGTCCGTCTGCAAACAAGCTATCTCTTCGAACGACCGAATAAAACCAAGCAAATTGATTTTTTATTGAACATAATGACGTAAGCGACGAGAGGTATTAAACGATTACGATGTTAATGTATGGGAGTGCTTATATGAATTAGTAGTCTTTATTGTAAGTGGTATAAGGGTTATATTTACTTAATACGCTTTTGTGTAATGACACACTAAATATGAGGATCTAAACAAAGGGTAGGCTTTTGAAATTATAGATACTGGAAAAAGGAACGCGGGTCTCCGAGCATTACGCGACTGGGAATCGAAATTGGAAAATTTCGTTGGGTCACCGTAGTGGCGCGGTAGCTCAGTGGTCAGAGCATTGGACCGGTTATCCAAAGGTCCTGGGTTCGATTCCCAGTCGCACAATTCTCGGAGACCCGCGTTCTTTTTTTCCAGTATCTATAACAGCAAAATTAATAAATTAGCATTTTAAATGCAAAACTAAAAGTAAAATCTCAAAGGGTAGGCTTGTTTTGTAAGTTTGACAAAATAGACTAGAGGAAAACAGTCAATCAGACAGTCGACAGACACGAGAGTTAATCTAGAAAAGGCATTTAACTAAATTGACCCGAACTGGGTATTTGACCCGAGACCTACTTAACAGCCTGGTATACCGCCGTGCCAGAGAGGTCCTCATAAAAATCGATTATTATCTTTATGATTATCTCTACAGCTAAACAATTGACAGTTCGAGATGGAAGTGCAGAGAAGTAGAGTAATGGCTGCCACCGACACCGAACATGTAACACTATTAAGTTGATAATGCATTTTACTCCTACTATCCTACTAATATTATAAATGTGAAAGTTTATGAGTATGTGAGGATGTATGGATGTTTGTTACTTTTTCACGTAGCGTAATGGATGGATTTTGATAAAATTTTACAGTTATATAGGTTTATACATCATAATAACATATAGGATATTTTTTACCGCGGGAAAACTTCTCATTCCCACGGGAAACCGACTTTCACGCGAACGGAGTCGCGAGCGGCCACTAGTAGGTTATATTGTTGCTGAGTTATTGCACCTGGAAGTTAGTGTAAGATAAAAAGTGTAGTTTTGTGTAGTAAATCCCTCCATTATTTTTTACGTGAAAGAGTAACAAAAATCCATACATCCATCCATACATACTTACAAACTTTTACGTTTATAATAATAGTAGTATACCAATGACCGCGTTACAATCACACCACTCGGAGGCTCTCACGGAATCTTCCGATACAGCCTTTACTAATGAAGACTGACTGACGTTTATTGTTGTCGTCAGGGTAATGAGTACAGAAAGATGTGGAGTTGGTATGAGTGTGGGAGGGAGAGATAAATTTGGCAGATTTTTTGGGGAGACAAAATGGTTATAAATCTTAGGTTATAAAATGTCTCATAACTCAAAACGGAACAAAGCCGTGATAGCAATAGTTGTTTCAATTTAAAAGACCTATCCAGCGACATATATCTTAATGCTATTGGAGGATGGTCACAGGTTTCATACATTTTTGCCCATTCTCCTTTGGCAGATTTTTGGGGAGACAAAAATGGGATAATGGTTTGAATACACATAATAAGAATAAAACTAGTAATAGGTACAAAAAGAAATAGTAAAAGTTTCAACCTAACACATACACTTTAGAAATATGCTATTATATTCATAAGTCCTTTTTTGATGAGTTCCTATAAAAAAAAAATTTACTTCTTAGATTTACGCGATCATTATTACTTGAAATTAAACATATTATAACTTATTTTAAATAATATAATAAACGCGTAAATCCCGTTAAAATGAGTTTAATTTCAAGTAAAAAATAATTATTAGGTATATGGTAAATAGAAGAACAACACATAGCCTGACACAGTTTGCTATAAACGTTTATTTATATAATATAGTTAGTTACATACGTATAGTTAAATAAATGTGCCATTTCCGCAAGTTTCGTTAGTCATTGCTTCGTACATATTAAACCTTGATTTCAGGTGCTTGTTGTGTGTTTATTTTGAGACAAATATACGGAAGCTTAAGGGAAAAGCTGTCTTGGCAGGCTTTCAGATTAAAATCTACGAACATATCTACCTCTATACTGGATTTGTCTTTGGAAAACATAAAAGAGGGAAAAGCAAAAGCAAAAAACAGCTATTTTAATGCAATTTTAACTTCTCGCTCTTGGTAATAGTAATCAATTTTGTAATTGAGAGATTGAATATTAAGATTGAAAAGTTGGTATTGCAGAAAATAAAATACTTACGCAGGATGACTCTGGTTTTGTTTAACATATTGAACAGGTGTAGCTGTTTGAATCACCATTTAAAATATAATGTTGTTTCTGAAATATCACTGATAATATTAGTGTGTAGGTTTTGGATAAAGATAACAAACTCTTTTATATGTCAATATTGTATGAGATGTCTAGAGAGCTGGAGTTCAACGCCCTTTACCTTCTAAGCTTAACCTCTGAGCTTCTAATAATTCTAAACCTTGCAATCATCTTAGAATATATTTAATTTTAGATTTTAGAAACTGAATATCTTAAAAGCACATAGTTTCTTTACTATACATTTTATTATTCTGAATGTAACCAAATAAAGCAATCAGTGTCTAAATTGCTTTGTAAAATGAGTTAAAATGAATACCTACTAATTGAAACAGATTACTTTCAGCAAACTTAATTTAAGTCAAAATTAGCTATTGCCAATATTCAAACATCAATACGACTCCGCCCCTTTCCACTCTTCGTATTTGTACAGCTTCCATTGCCGCTTTGTCTTACATTTAATTATACGCGTCCCTTGTTCAGCCAGCAATGAATTGTTTCCACGGAGGTTTGTTTCATTCCCAACTTAATTACTTTTAATTCGGCAATTGTCAAGTGGATGGTGGTAGGTAGTCTTGGTATATTTATAGAGTTCTGTAGGTGAATGGGATGATCTTTTTGGCCAAGGGAAACCATAGTAAACGTGGTCTAAAAAAGTTGTATAACTAGTCGATTGAGCCATTGATATAAGAAAGAAAAACCTACCAATAGATTTGATTTGTTAGGCTAAACCAATAACAATCTAAACACGAGCATTATCTGTATACATTTGTTCATGTTGAAAAAGTATTTTATTTTTAAAAAAATCTATTCAAATAAAGAATTTTACAAGTAAACTTTAAAAGTTGACTGCTTTTTAACATACATTTTAGAATATATATTTTTAGAATAATATAAAACGTTTAAACGTTACATTATTAATTCATTTAATAACTTTTAGTTTTATTTGTATTGGTAGCCAATATTAAAACGATACACAATCAACCAAAGTCAAATTATCCCAGCAATGACAATAATATGCATAGCCACTATATTAAAATGCAACAATTGTCTTTATTCGAACAAAAGGTATAAAAATACATTGACACAAAACAAATGGACCCCAGAGTATTCGTGAAACACGTCAACGCTTTTAAAACTTTGTTTTGTAACATACGTCGAATTTTATTGCAATGTTTTTTTATCGTTTGAACAAATCGTATCACAGTAACTATTGTTTTTTTAATTTTATATTTCTATTTTTAAAACTTTAATCTGTTTATTAAATAAACAAACTTTGCAAATGCCTAACACCGTCATCTGCCGATTGCAAATCCACCCCAATTTCGATAAATATTCATAAACTCCAGTTACTGTCTACTTTTCATTGAATTATTGTAATAAGTTTAACAAATTATTAATAATGCATGAATCCGATTTAACTGTTGTGTAATTAATGAAGTAATTAGACTATTGTAACACAATTTATTATCAGTTATGTTGATAATTAAGTTGCTGCTGATTGATGGATGATTTTGTGAATTTCATTAACCACTGCGTGTGAATATGCATAGCCTAGTCTACTCTACCATTCCTAAAGTTTGCATTCAATGCCTACTTAGATGAAAAAAGATTTAGGCGTTTCTAATATATATTTACGAATTGAGCGCGAGTTTTCTAGTCAATTAGACGCGTGCGGCGTGAGACGCGATATTTATCTCGCACTTACAAGAGAGAAAACATTGGGAAGAAATCAATGCCACATCATACTGCACCGAGCAAAACGTCTAAGATTTTGGGGCAAAGCCTCTCACTATCTGAGAAATAAGCCTGCGGCTACTGCGGCTGTTATTTAATAAAAAACAAAGCTATGGCAAACTTAAAAAAAACAGACATATCTCATGCGTAAACATGAAAGGAATGCCCACGTAAAACACAAATAAAAACGGTTGCCTAACATCAAAACATGTTTGTCAAATACCAAACTTTACACACGGCGAATCAACTCCAAATATTCCACGGCAAAAGCCGCCCTAAGCCGACCCGAAACTTTTAGCTTACATCAACGCATTTTGTTCCCGGGGTTAACAACATAATATTCCTATTACAACCTCGTTATGTTTCGTAATTAATCATCGCACGACGTGATTGCGATCGCGCAGTGACGTGGCGTCAACGCGACAACGCGACAACGACAGAAACGCGACAACGCGACATCAACACAATAAGCGACGAACAAAATGAACAAGCGGCACCACACAAAGACCCGTTTGAATAAAAAAACACGCGAAGAATGCAAGGGTCACGTCAATTAATTCAACCCATTTTTTGCAAGTGAAGTTGAGCGCGGCAATGAATTTTATGTTGCGTTGTTTTTTTAGAATTTATTGTCATTCATTGGTCGTTTTAATTGCTTTGTTGTGCCTTTTTTAATGGAGGTGGGAGTGCTTGTTATAGCGATGTAAATATCTGAGGTAGGGTTGTTTTAACACTGTTGGGTTTTTGTAATTGTTTTCTTGATATTTATAAATAACACGTTGCATTGTTTTACTTGTTGAGTACTTTAATTGGAACAAAAGTATGTTACGGCAAAGTAAGTACTATATCATTTCGGCGTTGTTTTTCAAATTTGGAAAATAAACATCAATAAAACCCGCACCAAATATTTTATATCGATAAATCATTTCCGGTAAGGCACTTTTTTCTTTCCCGCCATCTTTCTTATCCTTGATTCGCCCACAAGCTTTCTTAGAAGCCAATAATAAATTATTATCTGACACAATAAAGAAACTCGGTCCAATAGCAAGTGAAAATGGCCTCCATTTTACGTATGATTACGCTCAAATAATTTACTGTCTTCGGCCACGAGAAAATATTACTATTTTTATTTATTATGTGTTTTAAATTTCAGCTTCCTTTTTCTCTAGAATACATAGAGCCAGCAGACGAAACTTAACTCTAAACATACAAAACATAACCATATTTATCGTGCGTCAAACTCAAACGTCAATCAAAACCACACGTCACTCGAACGATGACATCTAAACTGCATATTTACAAGTCACTCACACAGAAACAGTAAGCGAAACTATCTTTCAAGCATTAATAACAACAACTCAAAGACACGTAAAACAAAACTACGAAAAGTCACGTTCAAATTGAACACAGATTTCATATCGACAGCGACGCCAAATCAGCGCAGGCATTCGTTTTCACTTACAAGGCGATATTCGCAATAAAAACCGGTATCGGAAACTGTTATTCGTATCATTTTAACCCTGTTTTAACCGGGTGAGTTAAGGTGTCTCGCCACTGCAACGAATTATGTCAGGAGCGTGCTAGAAATGTGTCTAGCAAAGAAATATTCAGATTGCCGTCCACACTAGGTACACGTTACCGACCAACTCTGTCGTGTTTTATACACGAAGCGTGGACTATTGTCGAAAGGAATATGTCAATAAGTTTAAGTTGACAAAGTAGAACACATGGTTTTGTTTACCTAAAATGTTGCTAAAATCAGCATCACTTTATAGGGGCCTTTGGGCATACAATACTTTGTGGCCATTTCGGAAAGAAGAGGGATTTTCTATTTATTATGCCTAATATATTTTCAGAATAGATTTGAGAGCCATTTTAGGTCCTTCCCTGGGCACGGACCCCGTGTGCTCTTATAAAAAAGACAACATTGCCAATATGGGTTGTGTTAAATCGCCGTAGTGGGAAAAGATCTTTAATTGTCATACGGCGCTCCGATCCCATTCAGTGGCAGGCACAATTTGGTGGTGTCAAAAACGGCGACGCGACCGCGGCGCGGGCGGACGGCTGACGGCGACGACCAGACAGACAGACAGACAAGTACGAATTATACCAGGCTTTGGTTTCCAGTTGAAATTTTAATTTCGTTCTGGAGAAATTCTATATTTTTTGTAAATTGTGGCCGAGTGAAAGGTTGAAAGGGCAGACGGCGAATTTAGAGTAAACACTCCAAAATTAAACTAACGTTCCAACTAAAATGTAACATAAACTTTATTTCGCCCAATTTATTATCAAGTAAAAAAAACAGTTTTCATCGTTCAATTGTTTTTAGTGCTGTGCCGTCATATGAGTTATTTTTCGATGCTCAATATTCATGGCTGTGGTGACACTTGAGCCCGGTCACATACATTCCGGTCACATTCGGAGTCGTTGTCACAACACACGCGATGGGTCACAGCGACCCAGACGTTGTTGATCAAAGGTTGACTTTGTGAGAGGTTGTGTTCAGTCAATGAGTTTAATGTAGAAATTACTTTGTCGATCTCTTCATTATGTTTATTTATTACTACCTACTTTGTGGATATTAAATTCAGTTTTAATGGATTATTGCTCGTTTATCATTATATGCTTTATTCGTATCTGCAATTTTAAACACCGTGATATGATCACGGAGAGACTTGAGG
This sequence comes from Emmelina monodactyla, assembly GCA_916618145.1. Classification (NCBI taxonomy): domain Eukaryota; kingdom Metazoa; phylum Arthropoda; class Insecta; order Lepidoptera; family Pterophoridae; genus Emmelina; species Emmelina monodactyla. The sequence goes on along the minus strand of OU745314.1, from coordinate 9,318,540 downwards.
GTCCCATGTCTATAGAAAGTAAATAAAAATTATTTTAGCGACATCAGCGCAATCTACTTCTCATTCAGATTGATACGTTGATTGATTCGCCAACTTGGCTCCATAAAACCTAAACCATCGTTATCATAAAATTAAAATAAAAGTACTGTTTTCATTTTCTAATTTATATCCAAAAATATCTGCGCAACAAAATTCGCCCATCTTCATATTAAATCTAAATCTCTTAAAGTTTTCAGTAGCAACAATGTTTGATGTAAATTTAAAGATTTCAGTGTAATATATAAACGTGCACTGCGCAGTATCATGTTACAATGTTGTTACATGAACCAACTTGAGGAGAACAACTTTATAGCTCTCCATACCATCATGTTAGCGTTTACCTTACTTGCGTTAGTTGCGCAAGAGTTTAAGTAAATTAGATGTAAACGTACTGTTAAATAAGATGTAATTAGTTAAAAATGGATAGTGATCTGTATTAAAAATTTTGTTGTACAAAAAAAAGAATGTAACCTTGCGTGGAAATATTTTAAACAATTCTTGTATTTTTTTCGACATGGTGTAATTTTGGCGGACTCGTTCCCTAAACATAGATTTTTTCCCAATTTAAGAAAACTTTTTCTAAATGTGTTAATATTTTAAATTTAAGTAGTATAAATGTATATGAGATGGCGTAAACCCATAGTAGACAAAAATAGAAAGAGTCACGATCAGCAAACTCGCTTTATACCATGGACTCTACTCCTCTATGTAAGTAAGTATATCAAATATTAAAAAAAATGCTGAGATCTCAAGTTCTATCTTTGAAATATAAGCATCATAGTTCTATTTATGAAACTCCTTTTATGCTGCCAGCGTCGATGTTCTTAATGGCCAGCCCCATCACCGTAAGTGTTCAAAAAAAGAACAAAAGATAATCCGACCTGCACCTATTTTGTGCACCATACACTGCACATCGCATGCCAAAGCGCAGTTCGACGTACCGATCGCACTAACCATATCTCTCGCTGACAACCGTCGAAGCAAATTGAACCCAACCGCCCACGGAATAAGATACAAACTCCGCGAGCAAAGGTTTCGATAATAGTGTGTCAGATAACTGCAAAAGGCAGCGAACAGACATTAAAGTTGTGAATATTCAGCTGTGGAATGTGATTAGGGAGGCAAATTGGTTGTGTAAGTAAGTGCTTGGTTGTCGAAAATCGTGATAGGAAATGGTCAGGAACGGTATAGTACTAGAGAATTCCTGTGACAATGGGAGTCCTTGTATACGCGCATGGGCAGAATTCCTGTCTTTTGTAGTTCAATACTGTGTGTGTGATTTATAAGGGTAATCGCGTTGAATGGTTTCGTATCGATATGAAAGTCGGGTTTGATGTTGAATAGAGTTCCACGAATTTTACTGTTGTAGGTTTTGATATTCGTTTTTGACAAGCAGTGTTTACACGCATGATTTTTTTAGTTCATAAAAATTTTATTTCGATAACACGTTTTTTCTGAGTATTTTATTGTTTTAATATACAAGCAACGCGAAAAACTGCAATTTATCTGGTAAATTGTGAAAATTTATGAGCAATATTGTGGATACCCCTTCCCGAAAAAATACATTTGTAAGCAATTTTATCAAAACCAAACTGACAACACACTTTATAATAAATTTAAGTCGGAGCCTATCAAATGTATTTTGTTAAAAGTTAAAATTTTCATACGACATTTCCCACCCTTACAACACAACAATCCCACAAATACAACATTATCAAACTAAGCTAGGTAATACATAGCCCAACCCTATTTACTCAATCCAAATTAACCTCTGATAACCGCAAAATTAAATCGAACCGACCCCGTCGAGTGTTGCCAAGTTGAAAATGCAAAAACTTTTTAATCAACATCCTTGTAGCAAATAGTGACATTGTCCCGAAGGAAGCAATACACAGCGTACGTAGAACGTAACCGTACTGTCGCGATAGAACGTAACTGGGCGGGATTAAATAAATGTTATATACTGAATATAGTGATGATATTGGGAATTTTAGAGGATGTTTGGGGGTAAATGTTTAGCTAAACAATTAAACTAATGGTAATGAGAAGGATGAGTATAGTATAAGCAATTTTTTATAAGACTCGGTGGAAAAAGTTACTTATCCTGTAATTTGCGGTAAACTTAACTTAAGAATAAGTTGAAATTACCAAACTTTGATAGTAGTAAGTAATAATAAAAGTAATCATCTTCGATCGGTGCTTGGTTATTAATTTTATTTTTAAGTTAATAAGCTTTATAAATTGCAAGTTTTTTTTATAAAACGCCATGTCAATCTTTTTTATGGTTTTTTTCTAAGCAAAAAAAAGCAAATGTACCACAACCATACAGCCAACCATAAAAAAAAACACAAATTCTAGAAACTAACGTAGAACGTAAACCTTCCGCCATAGAACGTAAACGTACGTAACATATTGGATGGAATAGATAATGCAAGTTTATTTGAATTCAGATAACTGGAACTTATTAACCGAGCGTCCTTGCGTTCATTTCTACGTAATAGCGGCATAAATACCGTGTTGAATAGCTTCGGGTGAATTCAGGATCAACTATAAGACTGTTTATTTGAGGGCTGAAGAGAATGATCGAATTAACATAGTGGGTACATGTGATATCAGGGAATGTTTAAAGTTGTATGTTACAAAGATTTAATAAGAAAAATAGAAAACTTTATATAATTAAAAAATATTAAACCAAATAATATAATGTAATAATGACACATGTTAAGTTTATTTGGCAGTATGTTAGGCATATTTGCAGCAAAAAAAAAGTACAAGTTACAATGATTTGCAGTTAAATTGACAAAAATATCAAAACATAAATTTACACAAATTAATTAATTCATTAATCATATAGAATAAATACTATAATAATAATTTTACCACCAGAGAAATTGTATAAAACGTTTAAAACTACCTCACTATCGGAATTTCAAAATGCAACCTCAATTCAAGATATCCCTATCTATTAAGAACTTCAAACCAAACTTAGGCTAACAATCGCCCAGTTTCATAACTCGTAAATCAGTGGATACTGCAGTATTCCAATAACGACTTACAACCATTCCCGACGCCTTCCCTACTGCAATTGATACTGAATACATTACGTACTTTCTTCAATTTTATACAGTGGTCGTTTATAGTCGGCCAGAAATGTAAAGTGAATACAGCCCGTGCCAAATTCAACTAGAATAATATAGGGGAAATATCGTTTCTTGATTTTCTTATTTGTAGTTGAACCAGATTTTTTCTAGTTCATTTGGAAAGTCGGTAGATGTAGATGAGAAAATGAATATTTGTTGCTTATAAATGAATATATTTTCAAATGGAACATGCTTTTAAATGTAACCCGTTAAGCTAAACAGTTTTAAGATTTAACTTATGACCCAATAAAAAAAACATATTCACGTAAAATGTTACCAAATCATGCAGTTCGAGCTCCAGAGGTTTCTAGAGCCAATGTAGAGCCAAGCTCCTTATCTTACAGGCCCTAATTTAACAAACTATATATTTTAGTCAAAATAGGTTTAGTTTAGTCGTAAGTGTGCTAAGCTTGACATGTCCTGCCCCCGGATAATCTTAATCTTCTATCCTATCCTTTCCAATCCTAAAAACTAAATACTCACTCCAAAACCAAACCACTAAACATTACTCGCTACCATTCCAGTAACGACATAAACTGAAGTTAGTCACAGGACAGTCTCTGGCAACAACTCGGTCGGTTTGTTTTGCTTAATCTTAGTGAAATCATCTTTATAGCTATCTTCAGGCCGTTCCCCGAATGGAATTAAAGGCGGGTAGTTCGAGAAAGAAATATGCACTTTGGAATGGTAACGACTAAGGAAATAATAGGTTTGCGAATTTCATTTTAGAACGAGGTTGCGCTTAATGATAATTTAGGATGTTTGAATTGCTTCTGCTGTGCTGGAGAGCTATCAAAAATGGTTTTTGGCTTTGTTACGTCGATAAACGCAGCGGATAAATTTCCGAATAGAGTGCTGGGAGTTTTTTTGCGCCGGCTTTTTTCTCTCGGTCTACGGTTAGGTAAAGTCGAAGTTTGTAACATTGACGTTCATTAAGTACCTACATATGTAACATAACTATGATGAATAAAAGAATTTTGATTTAATTTGATTTGATAGTGATAGCTTTACTACTAATAGAAATCAAGAGTACACTTAGTAAGTTTTGTTTTGATGTCTTTTTTATTTTTTTGTATTGAAATCGTGGTCTTTATTTTATCGTCAATAATCAGTCTTATAACCTAAATCATTCTAATAAAATAAATCATAGTTACCCTCTTAAACAGTGCCTATTCTAATATTTATTATTTGAGTTAATTACTCCAATCGCTCATAATTGCAACTGAATTGAAACTTCATTAAAAATAACCAAAAAAACTTCCAACATCATACGCTTCCAGCCCAAACTATTTCAACAGGCATTAAACTGAAGCATGATTTTTATTCGAGTTAAAATAATCGATTTAGCGGATTGTTCGATCATCGATGAAGTTTCCATATAGTTGGATTGCTGTGTTCGAATCTAGTTGGAGTTGGATTGAGTTAGTTGTGTGTTCGAACTTCGTGTAGGTGACCGAAGATGACTTTTATGATGTTAACAATACTTGTTAATGATATTACGTTTGAATATTAGATTATATTATTCTTAGATTTATGCAATCATTCGTGAAAATTAGTCAAATTACAATTTTCTTAAGGCGTGAAGACAAAGAATAAAGACAAAAAAAAATTAGGTGGTGATTGCAACTTTTGTGTCATAAAATATTTAGGTAAAATTTTTCTCTTGATATTTCGTAGATGAAAGTTCAGGATATAATAAAATTAATTCTGTTATTTGAATAATCCCTATTTTCTACAAATAAATGTGAGTAGGTTGGTACCTACTCTATTACAAATGTCAACAACGAATATTAATTTCGGAAAACTACAACCAATAATACCTTATAACACAACAAAGCATATCTTCTATAATTAGCATTGTACCTACACACTAACATATCAAAATTACGACTAAAAGCAAATATATTCACAAATACATACATCAAAGGTTTCAAGCTCTGTTCATATACATGTAGCAATTTAAGCGGCTGAATTACGCTGCTCTTAGATAGATCAAAGTGAGACTAACTCATTGAGTTCAGCGGCTTAGTTACAGCTAAAGATGTTGAACTTAGACTGGATAGATGGTCAGGATGTTTACGAATAACTTTCGAAGAGCAAAGTAAAGAAGTACGTAAGTTGAAGCTTATGGTTCAAGGTGGAGAATTTTAATGGATGAAAAGGCGTTTAGTAGAACCAGTGTAAAGCCTAGTTTTCTGACTAAGTTATAAAATACTAGTGGCCGCCCGCGACTCCGTACGCGTGGAAGTCGGTTTCCCGTGGGAATGAGAAGATTTCCCGCGGTAAAAAGTACTCTATGTGTTATTCTGATATATAACCAATATTACTGTAAAGTTTTAACCAAATCCGTCCCGTAGTTTTTACGTGAAAGAGTAACAAACATCCATATATCCATACATACTCACAAACTTTCACGTTTATAATATTAGTAGGATTACTTTGATTGAGCGTTAGAATTTAAAAAACATAAACATTTAGTTTTTTTTTCTAGGCCTACACGATTACCAGGTATCATATTCAAACATGTTATATTATAAAAACAGCAACAGGCTTTTAGATAATATTAAGGACTTAATTTTATTTTTCTTCCAACATACATAACAGAGTAGCCGCTCTAACAATATAACCTCAAACTAACTTATTCAAGCGTCGTATATCAAATCCAAAACATGTTTTCTCTTGTTTTCGCCATAACTTATGGCATTGGTAACATTTTTAACTATTTATGTGGGAGTCTTTTCTTTCTTTGGTAACCCCATCGACCTTTTTATTACAGAGTACCCGCATGTTACACAAAATAAAATATTCTACCTCGCATCCCTTTGGGATGAGATTTGGAAACCTTTTAGTAAATCGTCATGGATATAACTAACAATATTGAATATAGTATATATATTTTATATTTATGTATATGACAGGAATGAACTCGCAACAGAAGGATAATAATATTCTGGTTCATATTAGGATGTCCGGGTTTATTTTTATATAAGTAGAAAACTAGGTGTAAGTTTATGAAATAAAAAATGGAGGGATGCTCAATTTCACTCAGTGAGCTCCCACAATCTTCTGCATATTCAAAATATGACCATGCATTTCTAAAAATTAGTTCAATCGGCGACGATTTAAAATTACAGACAAAAGTACAAGAGATCATAGTCGTTTGCTTGCATAGATTTCAAATTACCACGGTATTTTAAGATGTCGGTAAATAACATATAAGTATTCAATTATTTTACGCGTTTTTTGTGCTTTGTTTCAAGCAAATTTGCTTTGAGTTGAAAGTTCTAGCTTACTCGTTTGTAACTCCGCAAGGTCGCATTGAAAATACACATATAGACACCCATTATACCGAGACAAATTCATTAATGTTAACATATTCTAGATCGCAGTATACACGCCGCCGCGAAATTTATTGCGAAAATTATTAATAAGCTTTCAAGTAATAAAAGTTTCAAGCTTTGACGCCACCGCCCGCTTTACTTGGACTTGTTATTATTTATTACACGGTGTGTAAGACTAATTTTATTGAGAAATTCAGACAAACTGCGGAGGTGTCTGTTTGAAATTATAAGAGCCTTTGCAAATTTATAGTGTAGAAGCAACGGTTTCTTTGTTTCTTTTTTTAAATATTGTAGTCTGAGAGTTGCGGTTGGTTGGAGACATATTTTTTAGAAACCGACAAAATCATAATATTATAATATAATCGTTTTATTTGTACAAAGCTGAAAAGTGCTGAGAAACGGCTGTTATTTAAACAAACATCTAGTAGTAATTTTCTTTTTATTTTAATGTTTCATAAATTTTAACTTTACGTATTCCCTGGAACATTAAAAAAAGATGCCACAAACATCTAAGCTTTCAATTTATACATATAAACGATATTCCTGTACATCCGGGTATGATATAACTCAAACATTTTGCAGTTAACCCAAAACCGGAAATAGAATTTCAACTACAAACGAAACTATCCATTCTTTGAAAAATATTAAGTGATGGCATGCCAGTGTAGTATAAGAGCTAGTGTATAAAGTATCTGTTGATTGAATTTTATTGATTTCAAGTCTTTGGTGAGTATTTATCTAAGTGCCGGAAGTTATGGTATACATTTCTTAGCTTTTTTTACATTTTAAATTATAATTCGAAGATTTCTTTCAGTTAAATATTTAATGCTTTTTGTTTTACTTAAATAAATACGTTAATTAATAATTATTTTTGTTAAATAAATCCTGAAAAGTGTCAAATTATAATATTAGTTAGTATGCATAACCATACAAAATTTAATACATCCTCAAATGCTCTAACTACAAAAATACAAGACTTAAAGGTGCTGATTTTTTTTCCATCTAAACTCGTTTATTTGAATCAATTAATTTAGAATATTTCCGACACTTAATAATATATTTTCTCAATTTGTTCCTTTTTTAAAAACATTATAATAAAACTAGCTTCCCCATTAGTTTTACTGCCGCACTGATCCTAAATGTGCAATTTATAACAACCCGCGCCAAACTATGCACTCGGCTCTCGGAGTATCCTGCAAAACGGAATTTATTCACAATCTTGTGATGCGCTGGTGCCTCCGCAACTGCGCTTCGGAAATATTGTTATAGACAAGAGGATCGTTCCAATTTGAATTTTATGTCGCTTTGTTAAAGTACAAAATGGCTCCTTTGCATTTTTCGAATTGAAATCTATTGTCCACGCGGATTTAGTCTATAGAATATAGAGAGCAAAAAAAATCAACGGTGATTTAAATTCGGTTTTGTTTTTTTAGCTTGTGAACATTTAAAGTCAATTTTAGCCAAAATATGATTGGAAGATGAAGCCAGTACTTCACTGGCTTCATCTTCCTTATGTACAGTACATATTAAAAAATGTACTGTACAGATTTAATCCAAAAACTTTTTTTTACGATATTAATGTGTGTAACTAGGTTCTCCCCTAGTCCATTGTATAGTACCTATAGTACAAGCTTTGCTTAGTTAAGAGCCATACAGTTGTTGTGTTAGTCTAGCTAGAGAAAAACATTTAAAAAAATCTATTTTTGAGTTTGTTATTTTTTGACAAAAACATAGACTTACTTAGCCCTCGAGCAGAATATATCCCTACATGTTAAAATTTATCTACAGAATCATTTTTTTTCAAGTGGTTTTAACAGTTTAAATCGTGGACTAACAGAATTTTCCAGTATGCGGGTAAAATGGTTTCATATTTGTTTTTTCATGAAAACCGATAGGTATTTTAAGTTGAGAAGTATTAAACAAAATTCTGTTCGTAAAAAAAATATGATGTATTATTATGCCTCTTTTTTAGAGTATTTACCATTTGAACACATTTTAATATACGGGGTGTAAAAGAACTGCTTCCGAAAACAAAAACTGGGCATTGCTGGAGGGTCACTAGTAACGTTTTGAACAAAAAATTTTTTTATGATTAACAGAAAAAAACATTTTTTTTATGTTATTGTACACACATTTGCATTTATACTACCAGATTTTGCGAGGATTTCAAATTAAATAGGGTTTTAAGTTAATTTGCAATGTAAATAATCGCACCGGAAACAACAGTTGATGTTTGAGCCATGATTTCAAGCGCTGAATATGACTTTTCAATCCTCAATAACTTTTTTAAATTGGGTTTTCTGGGTATACTGTTAGTGAATTTAGTTACTATTGAGGCTCCAGAAAACATGGTTTCAGGCTTCGGAATTGGTCTTTTTACACCCTTTATATGGAATCAGCTTTTGAATATTTCCTATTTAAAACGAAATCGGAAAGCATTCTAGTTAGTTTGTAAGAAATGAGTTATAAAATCTTTTAGGCAATCAACAAAATTTATTAATCTACAATCTTGAGTAACCATATTAAAACTAACTAACAGCCAATTATGTGGCCCTAAAGTAAGTTACATTAAGCACTTGTGTTATAGGTACCACACAATGGACTAGGGGAGAACCTACTTACACCGAGACACGAGCCAATATCGCTAAAACCATTTTACGAAATTGGCATGACTCGGGGACCGAACCCGGAACCATCCGCTTAGCAGTCCGGTGTATATACCGCTGCACCACAGAGGTCGTCGAAGCTTAAAGTCTATCACCGTCGAAGTTGTGGCGTTGGGCCCAGGCCGGTTACACGAATTCACCACAAAGGCAAGGTCGTAGCGCCGCGGGGTCGTAGTCCCCGGGGCTACGTGTCAGTTGCTCAGGTGCGACTCCCACGCCCCCCGCTACCCCGGTGGGGGGTACGGTGCGTAAATGCATTTCCCCACGAGAATGTTACATTTCAAATTGATGTAGCAGCTTATGCGTGAAAGAACAAACACACATACTCACAAACCTCATCATAAAATTACTAAGCTACCTACTGCATACTATCCTCTCTTTCAACATTATCTTTATACACTACACATTTGAAGGTTTACCACTCTTTCAACAATATCCTTGTGCACTACCCAATAAATTTGAAGGTTGACCATCATAAAATGGACCCTGTGATTCAGGAATCAGAGCGGAACATGGTGGCCTGTGGTCAGCCGTCGATGGCCACCACCGCACAACTACCAGCCCTACTTATATAACGTTAATGCGTGATATCCACATTATTTGTGTTAAATTATATGATGATTTTGGCTTTACTTATATAGTTTTCAGTTTGGTCATTTGGTCGGATAATTATTATGTTGATGACTGCATCAAAATCAAATCTTATATGTCTCTCGTGTTCAAATATTTTAGTTCGATATGAAATAAGAACTTAAGCTTTATTTAGATTAATTATATTTGATTAAGGCCCACTCTTGTTTTACCAATCGCAAGCAATACTAAATTTTCAATAGTTTATATTTTTGGAATGGTATTTTAAGCAAAAGCTAATATACCTACTTTACGTCAGCTAACCATTTTACTATAAAAAAATATTAAATAAAAATTGAACCTGGCTATTTTAATGTAAAATGTATCACAACACTTCACTCCACCAAAAGTTTAAAACCTCCCCACTTACATATTAATCAAACATATTAAACTGTCCATTACTCCCCGGTCTCCCTAACTAGCTTTCATTAAAACTTGTAACGTTTTTCATCCCCGTTTACTTTGACTAATTACGTCTAAACAAACGGTGGCATATCCCAGCGGTGTTCGCGAACTACCCGCAACTTCGCTCGTTCATTACTAGCGAGCTTTGACGAGGAGTTGACGAGTGTCCCGCATGTATTGAAGCTGAGTTGCGGGAAAAATTAGAGGTACGCTATATACATCTATATCTATACTCTCCAGTATTGTTTGTGGTTGAGATGAGCGTTTTGCGGTCGAAGTTAAGGATTTGTTGGTCCAAAGCTCGGTAAAATACTAGAATGTCTATATAGATAGTTTTTAAGGTAACTTTTATAAGTGACTACATATTATCGGTAACGTATTCTCATTTTCCACTATGCGATTAAGTTAATTATAAATAAAATTATAAGTAAATACTTAGTCAAATTATGTTTTATAATATTAAAAATTCTTTTAGCAATATGTAAAAATTTCCATTTTTGTTTTAATTTTTTTTATATTTTTGTTGTACACATTGCAATTCAAAAAAGTCTTTTCAGAAAACCTTTAAACAATTAAAGCATCACAAAAGTTCCCACAAAGTCAGTTTAAAACCATCCATCTATTTTTGACATCTGATGAATGACATGTGAACCGAAAAAGAACGAATGAATTGATTTTTTTCGCTTTTCCATGAAACGCCGCCCCGACCGCAGGGCGCATTGCTGATTCAGCTCAAAATTCAATTCTGAGCCGTCCTGTATATGTAAAATGTTTGCCACGTTGTATATTGGTCTATATCCCTTTATTTTTATGTAAACTACACGTAAGATGAAAAAAATAATATTGAATAACACGCAGTTCAGTTAAGTATCTGTATTTAAATGCCTGATTTCTATTAATAATTTTAATTATGAATTTCAACAATAAAGTCGAAAGATAGTTAAGGCTTTGACTATCATAGGGTATTATCCCTACTAATATTATAAATGCGAAAGTAACTCTGTCTGTCTGTCTGTCTGTCTGTCTGTCTGTTACGCTTTCACGCCTAAACCACTGAACCGATTTTGTTGAAATTTGGTATGAAGAAAGAACTGAACTTGGGAAAGGACATAGGGTACTTTTTACCGCGGGAAAATTTCTCATTCCCACGGGAAACCGACTTCCACGCGAACGGAGTCGCGGGCGGCCACTAGTAAAAGATATAATCCGTTCTCAAACTTCCTCCGTCGTCTTAAGGAAACTATTCGGTAGATAATTTCATTAACTTAAACGTCGCTTTGAACTGTTCGTTCTCCATTTTACTTTGTCTATGACTCTATTCTTTTATTAAAATTATAATATAAAATTGTTCTTAAATCAAAACGATAAAAAAAAACTAACATTTAAAAACAAAAACAGCAATTTAAAAATGGAATAAAATTTAAAAAAGATGGAACACGCTCGATTTCCGCGCACAAATAGAACGCGGAACAACTCTTTGAACATACTCGTAGAACGCAATAAAAAAAACAGAAATTCGGCACATCCGAGAGCCGATAGGGAATATACTGCCTTGTTCACTGTCGCCATTAATAAAAAAGTAAGGCTGTAGTGTGAACGATAGTATATCGATGTATGTACGTATAGTGCATGTGTCGCGTCGGTGATAATCTAACTTCAGTGAAGGTAGGCGCGAAAATTGACTGCCCTTTGATGGGTTTTTATTTGAACTACTAGTTTTCAGCCGGCAGCTTCGAATATGTCAAAAATAGAGATTTTCAATTTTAAATTATTTTCATGCGACTCCTTTATTTTAGGTCGAGTTTACATACTTGTAATATGTAGATAAAATTAAATTCTTCTTAAAAGGACATGTTGTACCTACTGAAGGCTCTTCCAAGCAAAAACTTTTCGATGGAAACAAAACAGAAATATCTTTTTCCGTCCAAGGGTTTGTTTGTCTATATTATTGAGGACACAAAAAATAAATTGGGATCAGCCAGTGATCTCAAACACGCTACTCCATACACAAGCAACAAAATGTTCTTTATTCCGATCGGAACATCGACCGAACCTATCCACTATCACTACATGAACCTCCAACCCAAAGGCGGCAATAAGAATCCTTTTTTTATTTTTTTTAAAAGATCCCCTCCTCAACGAAACGTAAGCATATAAGGAAAGGCAAAGGAACAAGGCGGTATAGAGTCTATCTGCATAAATACATATCGAGAGTTGCCCACTTTGAGAACTCTTTTATTACGGCCTTTGTGATTCACGGTGAATTTGAATATTTTCCGTTCTATTCTAGTTTATCCTTGGTTTATGTATTTACTTTGATTTTATTTGTGTAAATAATTGTGTTATTTGGCGAGGATTGTTTGTAGGGAGTCCACTTAGGTTGTTTGGGTCTGGGTAATGTGTGGGGTTGTAAATTGCGGGTAGTTTGCGATTTTATAATGGGAATCTTCCTCTAGAGAATTGCTGTGTTAATAGTTGACACAAAATTATAGACGGTGATAAATCAAAGAGATGAATAAAATTTAATAACATTGGAAGCAAATTATATTCAAAAGTTGTTGGTCTAGTGTTTATGAGTATATATTTAATACATAGAAAAAATAAATAGTTTTAACACAGTAACAACTAAAAAAACATTTTTTTTTAAATTACGTTTTTAATAAAATCATCTACCTAACCCAAAAAATTCGTTCCCACTTTTTTTTCATCAAAACTCGTTTGCCCCTACCCTACATACCTACGTCACAGGGTGTGGGTCCAATTTCGCGCGTCGCCGCGGCGGGACCGCTGCGCTAATTTAGACTGTGGCCCACCGCGGGACCTATCGGCTTTTTAACGCCGACCCGTGGAGTATAACCTGGCCACAGTGTAGGTAAGTCGGTAGGTTATTTTTAAAAGATTTTTGAGGAATATTGGATGTTGTTATGAATAATTAAGGACTGTTTTTAGATGTTGCAGAAAGGAAATTGCTGTTTTGTTAGGAATAAAATAACTAAGCTATTACTTTGTGTTAAAGCAAACCATACTCGCTTAATTTTCAAAAAATCATAAGCACACACATAGGCAGTACAAAGCCAAATTAAAGAAAACCCGGCATCAAGTATTTTCCATTCTTCCCACGAAGCGCCGTCACCGGCCCGTGGGAACAACAGAGCTCTCTCAGTTAGTCGTATTAGTCGACAAAAGCGACAAAAAACTCGACGAATCCCATTTGAGCTGCGATAGAACCGAATGTAGTGCATTCGACACTTTTATATTTATTGGAGAGAAAAAAAAGAATAATTTAAGTTTTTTGTTAGATTTAAAGGAGTCTTTTCTTTTGATAGATTTTTTGAAATGATTACCTACTAGGTAATATTGCTGAAACTTGAGAAATGGCATTTAATTTAAATATAACAAAATAATTAGCATTTCTAATTTGTGTATTCTTGTAAGTAAATAAATAAAATTGTAGCGAATAAAAAAAAGGAAGTCTACATTTTTGATAATTCCCAAGTTAATAGATCTCGCTGCCCCATTGACACCCAGCCTCCTCCAGGCAGTGTTTAACGGCCAGACTCGACCTCGTAATCTGCGGTAATGTACCTCCAAGTTACACTCGCACGACCCTGCGACTGTCCATTCTTGTGGAAAACTGACAAAAACTCCGGCCCCTAATGCTAGGGATGGGAAAATCCTACTTCCTACTAATATTATAAACGTGAAAGTTTGTGAGTTTGGATGTATGGATGTTTGTTACTCTTTCACGTAAAAACTACTGGATGGATTTTGATGAAACCTTACAGTAATATAGGTTATACATCAGAATAACCAATAAGGTACTTTTTACCGCGGGAAAACTTCTAATTCCCAAGGGAAATCGACTTCCACGCGAACAGAGTCGCGGGCGGCCACTAGTTAACGATATTTTAATAATCAATTATTTCTTAAGTCGATTTTTAAAATTTTGTAAGCACAAATATTTTTAAGGATTTGGTTTTTTAATCGATTAAACAAGTTAAACTTGACATTATTTTAGTAATTTTTTGAAATATGATTTTTTAACTGATTGAAAATAAGTGTTGTTTCTAATAATAAAATCTAATTATACCTAAACTTCGTCTAAATCTTTTTACTTAATTTGATTGTTACTAGTTTTCTCTGAGTGTTATAACTACCAATTTTTTTGTGTTCTATCAGATTTTTACAAAATATTTTTTTTAAAGAAAATCGATTGTTAAATCGTTTATTTCGGGCCACCGGCACATCCCTACCTAATTCGTATGAAATAAAGTTTCACAGATGGGTGGACATCCCCAAGTACCCCCTTGAATAATGATCCCCAATCCGAAGCCTCTTCTATTAAAACTTTCAAAGATTATCAACGTAAACTTTATTAAAATTAACTTTGAAATTTTCTCAGAATTTTTTCGCCTTTTTAGAAGGCGATGAAAAAGGGTGCGGAATAATATCATCCGGAGGGTGTAAATGAGATTTATGAGAATCGGAAAATAAACAAGGCAATATATATTTTATGGGGATGTTAATAGTCGATCGATTACGTAATTTTTATATTTAATGCTGTGTAAATCGGGAATGGAGTTTTCAGTTGCGTTGTTTTTATACGAGAGTTTTATCTACTCTTGTAAAATTATTCACTGGCTTATGCGTTTATATATTTTAACCTTGTTTGGTAACTCATTATATAAACTTTCTAATAAGAATGCGTTAGAATAAAAAATCGTAACTAAGTATCAAAAAGTCCATAATTTTACAAACATCTTTAAACTCCTATCCGAAAAAGTTTCGAAATCAGGTCTAAAGCCTACCTGCTTCCCTATAATCAAAGCCCTGAAGGCAGAACAGCATTAGAATTACAATAAACGCCGCTACGTGTTACTTTTCCAAAAAAAATGCAAATCAGATCACGTTAAAACAACATTTTTTGTCCAAATGCGTATTCCTAACCTTAAAAAAGCTACCTGGGCGAGCGAGAGAAACTTTTTATACCTCCCTCGCTGGCCCTTTTGCCTACGTAGCTCTGGTTCCCACTTTTAAATATTTAAATTGAGTTATTCTGTTTGTTATGACGTTATTATGAGAGGCTAAGTAATCGCAATAAGGATGAAATGAAATGTTTAAGAGTTTTGGTAAGTACATCGAATTGTTTGGCGAAGCGGCCGTTTCGGATTCAAGAGTCATGAAATAAGTTAAACCTTGAAAGTAATGAATGTGATTTTAACTTTTCTATGTTTACTTTATAGGAGCCGGATAGCTGGAAAAAAAGAAATGGATGCAAATGGATGAGGCCTGAGCTTGTTATTGAAAAACAAACCTTTGTAGGTACTTCAGAATAAGACATAAAACGGTTTACACTGCTTTTGAAAAAAAAAACCTCATATCAATAAAAGATTGCTCAATACACCTACGTAAAATTGAGTTGACCGTTGAAAACGAAACAAACAATCCAGCATTAACTCGTTAAAACAAAAATAAACAAATAAACACCATTCCTTTTATTTAATTCCTTGTTTACCGGAACCGTCGTAAACTTTGGTATGATGACGTCGGATAGTCGAAACAACTAACAAAAATACACTTTCGTACAAACTTTAGTTATAAACCCAAGAACAAGGGCCCAAATGACCCGGCGGCGTCACAACTACACAAATTATGACCCATGTTACGTCTAAATGGGTCATTTGTACTTTCCTAGTGTCCTGATAGTCGTATTTCATTATTTTGATAGCCAAAAGTGAGTTTGACGAATAAAGAATAAATTAAGAAAAATGGTGATAGTTTATATACAAATGAATTATATTTTTTTTCGTTATACTGTTTTTTTATTGTTTTATATAATTAGTTCAAAACAAAAGATTAATTTATTAAGCTCAAAGTAACAAGCAGAAAAAGTTTAATCACCTGATTAAACATTTCATTGAAAAGGTATTCTTCGAATCAAATTAAAAACAACTTAAAAATACTTCTAAGGATTTGTCCCAGTTATTGTTGTTTTTTCCTTAAAGCGGTGAATAAGACACGCTATTCTGCGAAGTTGTCGCAATGACCTTCTTGTACTTTCCAAATGGAAAATATTACGATTTTGCTTGAAGGAAGCTTGCTTTTTCATTTTCCTTTGTTCACAGAAGTCCCGATGAAAACGGCAATTAAGTGTCTTAAGAAGGAATAGAAAAATCACCTAGCTAATTACTACTAACACCAACGCAGAGACAAAAGCATGACCGAGGCGATTCAGCGAGCGACTCATTCCTATCGCACCTTATTCATCTAACAATCACATTCAAAAACTCACTCTACTACCCAACAATAAGGCGCAAATTTGAATGGATTATGATTCCAGGATTTGAGCTCTCTCACGGCTTTGTTGAAAGTGAGTCGTTTGACGTTGTGTTAAGGTTGATATTAGAAGCGTGTTCGTGAGTAGTAACAAAGGCTTAGTCCAGACAATACGATCTCGTTTCAACTCCACAATACCGTCCACTGACACGGAATTACACGAAACGACGTATTTACAGATAAAAAAGACGTAATTAGGGATTTTTATCCACTTGACGGACCGTGTCGTCGGGTCGTGTGTAAGAACATTTATTCCCTTTGTAGCATGGAAATTGTTTGACATTAGGACTTTATTATTTTGTACGAAATTGACCGGTCATATGTGTGTGGCATTTAATTATGTTCTTGATAACAATTGTGAATAACTCGCACGTCGGGTTATACTAGTAATAAACTGTAATAGGATAATCCAATTTTCACAAAACTGATAAAGAATGGAAAATAACGACGGTATTTTAACAAGCTAAGTGAAGTGTCAACAAACGAATCATATTTTTATGTCAAGCTTATTATTTGCTTTGCTTTGTTCTGTATTACTAGTTTTATAAAATGGACAGTTTTTTTTCATAAAATAGAAAAATATAAAAGAATACAATTTTGTCGAGAATATTTGTATCAGTCGGTGAGGTTGTTTTTCAACAACGCATATTTTGTTGTTTTTTTGACTAAAAAACAAAACTAACAATTTTTTTTATTCACAATAAAACAATAAATAAAATGCGCTTTTCAGAAGGATATTGAAGTCATACAATATATTTTAAGGCTTCTTCATTTTGTAGGTAAAGTAATTATAGGTATGTATCATATTTTTTTTAAATCTTACTTAAAATTTGATATTTACAAAATCAGCTTTTGTATTCTTTAGAAAAAAAACATGCTTATTTCGCTGACCTGTAAACTTCGCATATTCGAGAGACGCAAAGTACTTAAATCAACGCAAAAAAAACCTTTGGCAACACTGCGAATTAAACCATTCGCGTTGCCAGGATACATTCCAGATTTGAAAGCATTTTAATAAACAACACGATCTGTGCCTTTCCCACGGAAAATGTAATTTTCTAAATTGACGCGCATCCAAACACATGGCGGGAAAATAAAAATATATGTGTGTGCGAAATTTTCATTTCATTTCTTGCAAAACCTTTTGTTCTCGTACTGAACGCAACGAGCGTATGTGCTTCGGGCAAATAGTATTTTTGTCTGTGCAAACAGGTTTCTAATTTGCGTTTTGCGTATTGAAAATACAGTGTTGTCGTTCACAAAAAATAAGACACCATGGCATATTTTGTATATTTAGTTTTAGAATTTTATTTGTTGAACAATCTTTACTTTTTTGAATAAATTTAATAAGTATGCTTTTATTGGCTTTATTTTCTTTATTATAATCTCAATATAAAGCAAAAAGTTTTTACAATACTATTGGTTATCCACACAGATTTTGTAACACTACTCATAGCTCCTTCATAATAAATAAGGCATCAATGCGAGCTTCGAGATTCTTCTTTTACTTTCCCGCGCTGTCATTTAGATGTCAACTTGTGACAGCAGAGTGACACTGCGACAGTTATTGTGCGGAGCGGACGCAAAATGGAACGAACCAGCGAGGTTAGAGATGCGATAATGGAACCGTTTATAGTTGATTTACATTTGATTAAAACCATTTTGCTGTTATGGTTTACTATTTTAGTTATTGTATCCGGCTTTTGAGAATATAATCAACTTTATACCTTCAGGTATAGGTATTGTTAAAAATCAATTAAAACCAACTTGCCAACTTAAAAATAAAACAGCTTTTTTATATCTCTCTAAGTTGAGTTCGTTATAGCCTTAAACCTAGACATTTTAAGTTGTACCCCCACGATTTTCCACTGCAAAAAATGATTATGAAATCAAATAAAACCGTTCTTTCTTTATTGGATTCGGGACGGCTACTCTGCATGTACATTCGAGCGATTCCTCCAAGTTCGGTAATAGAAAACTATTCAGACAGAACCTACTTTGGAAGCCAGCCAGCGGCTGGTATCGGGGCGTTTTACAAACCGACACGTGAATAGGGTCCTTTACAAGGGCTTCGGGAAGTAGACAGTGTGATGGGCCCTTTACTCAAAGCGACGTTTCAGATTATGGAGTGAAGAACCAAAAATAAACATGTTTTTTGAGCAATGGGATTCTGTGAGGGAAGGATTTCTTAGAAATAGTTGGCGTGGAATTGGTTTTCTGTCGCAGTTCCCGATTGTACGTGACTAAGCGGAACGGATTAAAATATAGTGTTGGTGTTCGGTGTTTGGCGTATGGAATATTTTGTTTACGATATTAACATGAGTGTTGTCTTTGATATTGGTGACAAATTTTTTATAAGATGGGGTAATAATCGAGTTAATATCTTAAAAAATCTAGAAAATTAAGATGCAAGAGCATAAACATAAACAAGTCTACTAGACGAAGATTTCTTAAAAAAGTGGTATAAAATCGTATGGCTATATTTTATTGATTGCATTTCCCACGTGAACTATTAAATAATAAATATAAATAATTTCGAGAACATATTCAAATATAAACACTGGCTATTTCATATAAGATATATTTTGTTATAAAAATATAGATACTTTAACGTTTTAAATCTTTTAGCTTTTAACAGAGACTCAGCCTTCTTGCAGTTGCGTTAACACTTTCAATGCATCTTTAAAGCCTTTCCATTTACATCGGACACCTTACAAAGGCGCGCGCTCACGGCGCGGTCGCCGGGCGATTATAAAACGCCCCGTGGGCATCGGACGGAGCAAATCTGTTGTTGAATAGTTGGAAAAGGAATTAAGTGAGTTACAAGGAGAGGGGAATTTATTATTGAATTAATATCTGCGTTTATTAATTTTAAGTAATATTGGCTTTGCATTAAGGTTTCATTTCTGAATTTAAGAAGATTTAATAATTAAAATGAGCATTGTAATCGAAAATAGGTAGAGGTAATTTTATAAATTTAAACGTTGTAACTTTATTTTCAACAGTTAAATTACCAATTTATAAATAAAGAGAATATGATATTTTTGCAGCAAAGTTATATTAAATACACGATAAGATTATTGTCAAACTATGCAGGATTACTGTTGAAACGATTTTATAATTATATGAAATTGCCAACATACTATTTAAATTATAAGAACATACGCTTTAAAAACTATTACCCTTATTGAAGTAAAATGACATCAAATGGTCAATCAAATTCTAAAATTTGATTTAATTAAAGTCCGCGCTAACCATAAGAGTTTCTTATGTGAACTACCTCCCAGTAATGCAACGTAATTATTTTTTACAGCGGGAATACTCCCGCAAGAAAAATGCTCACTCGTTAGCCAAAATATCTATTCCCCGGTAAAATTTACTCGTGAAAAATCTAGGGAAAGCTTGTTCAAATAACAATATAACATAAATCATAGCACACAAAGTCTGCCATCTACAACATATACAACAATCCAAATAAATGTACTTTGGGCAACTCTCCAAAGCTTTAATTAATGGAGCCTGAACGCAACTAATTATTCACAATGGCTACTGGACCGTGATAAAATAATTACTTGCCACTTGGAGTTGTATGAAACACCCTTTAAATTGCCTGATTGGAGGTAAATGAGCCAGTGTTTTTAAGTGTACTGCGAAGTAAAGTGTAATATATTAATGTTGGGAAGTTTTTTTACAGTTTTTGTTTTCAAATAAATGTTCTAAAATTAATATGAAATAAATGTTCTAAAATTAATATGAAAAGAGATTTTGAAGAATTTACTTTTGATTAGTTAGAGTGTTGCTACGGTCTACGAAACAGCTACGACGTAGCACGTAGACGAAAGACGTAGACGAAAAATTTAACTGGCTTAAAAGTACACTTAAATAACTTTATAAAAAGAAAAACCCAAAAATACCCACCTAAAAGTAATTCCGAACTCTAGTTTCGTAGAATCTAATTAAGTTAATTTACGTTTTTTTCCCTCAACTTCAGTCAAGTTCTCAAGTTCGTTAACGTACAATAATAAGTTGGCCCCGAGAGCTTAACGGTCCAAAATTTGTGTTCAGCTGCTTTTAAAAAGATAAATCACTTTCGACATAGTCTTGGAACTTTAAGAATACGGTGCTTTTTATAAAAATATACATTTTAACAATACCAAAACATTTTATCAAAATTCCACAAAAAAGAACGTTCGTTAAAAAACATGAGTGATGTTGTTAAAATAAATAAAAATTGTCATCCAACTTGTGAACACTGAAACTGATTGCGACTGACAAAACACTTAATCAACGAGCACGGTTCACATGACGCAAACAATACTCATTCGCAACTGAAAACATCAAATATCGATAACAACTACACTCGCGATTTAGCATAAACTACAGAAATACACTTCAATCAAAATTCAACTCTAAACTGAATATAATACGGTCAAAATTTGCTTGTGTATCTCATTTGGTCGATTGACAGCGGCGCGGTGAAGTTGTCGATGATTGCGGGCCCGCAGTGACGTCATCAACATGGCCGACAAACTGTCATGGTGTCAATTGGAGCTCACTTCATTGCGTTCCGTTAATTCTGATTATTGGTTGTTTGCGATGGACTTTGATTGGAACTAGGTTTTGAAGGCTTTAGTTGGTTTAGGGGCATTAGGAGTGGCATCGGACGTTTTTATAAATACGCTATTCAGTTTCGAAACTATTTTACGTTTGAAAGCATTTTACGAAACCATATACTGTGTATTAGTCTAGTTGTTTGGAATTGACTTATTCGTGTTTTTTCTTTTAAATACTTGCTCTTAAGTATTATATAGTTTGATTCAAATCAACGGGTTTTTTTTTATTTTAACTCTTTACCCATTTGTTTACCCCTAATCAAAATATCTAACAATTTTACTAGACTGCAATAACAAACTCACAAACTGTTCCTTTATCAAATAAATATATATTTATAGTTTCCTTCGATTGGAGGTTAGTTATAGTTCTAAGTAGTCTATAAACTTTGGCAAGAGATGCAAGTTTTAACAAGCTCATACCTGCCACTGAAGAGGTTTGACGTTATTTGGTATAGCAATAAATATTAAATATACTTTAATTGTATTTTATGTTTAAGATATGACAAAAAATCGTGTACAATTATGATGATGGTGGTCAAAATATGTTTTCCTAAATTTTGCAATACGACAACGTTTTAAGAAATTCGTTCTGATTTATATTATTTTCCGAATTAATGTTAAATAATGCAAACGCCATTAGCCCTTTATATTATTTAGACTTCCCACTTAAAAGCCTTTATTTGAGCTAAGAGCAAAACTTATTGTTATTCGTGTTCTAGGTTAAACAATAAATACTTTGTATGTATGAACTTTATATACATATACTTTATATACATATATAGTATATATAAATAGCCATCTTTTCACTGTGACGTCACCTAGCCGTTGATGAAAATCTTAAGCCCCCACATTTTTCCCGTTGGACCAATAACCGCAATCAAAGGACAATCGCTGCCTCCCTTTGACATCAGACCTGTCTCCGCCACAAACGCACACTAAACACAGCCTTTTTCATAACAGAGACTCACAATTTCCTACGTTCGTACACCCATACAATAGAAATGTCACTAAAATGTACCGGGATCATACCACCGCCGACATGTCCGATCCCCATGTAAATTACAAATGATATCAACCAAAAACAAACCCTAAACACCAGATGACACGGCTTAGATTTGAATGGCTTTGAGATGCGAATTAAAGATTTGTGGAATTGCTAGTCAAAAATAGACTTTGTTGTGTAGCTGTATGGTTGGGTTTGGGTTGTAAGTTTTTCTGTCACCAAAGATAGATGCGAAGCTTTATTTAATGTTTTGTTGTTGTTTTAAAAGGGTTGTGTTGCTTTTTACTTGACTTAGTTTAATGAAATTCAAATTTTTGGGCGTAGGCTCATTTCGGATGTGGTGGCGAGTTTGCTTTGAATTAATGTAGTCTGGTAACACACAGGTAGTAAATTGAATAAAGTCTGCTGGTTTTAAAGTGAACCTTATGAATAATAAAAAAGAAACAAAAAATCTTACAAATTATTCTGAGGAAAACCGTGAAATTCTTTTGAATATTGGTAAAACCAATCACATTTTCTTTTTGCGTTTTTTAATTATAAAATAAATTATAGTTCGACAAAGGTTATACGAAAATGTGCCTTTAGTTTATTTTAAAAAATCTATCTGCAAATTATCAAACATAATACGCACTAACGTAATTAGTACCTTACTGTACTTCCAAAGACATGCCGAGACAGAGAGTAAGTAAGAGTAAGAGAACTAGGACTTCTTCTTCTTCGTGTGATGAGTATGCACTTTGCAGCACATATTCATCTAGTGTCAGAGTTTTTGGGAACCGCCTTGTTAGGGCCTCTGACGTGGTTCCTGTAGGGTAGTGGCCACCCTACTGTCAGTATTTTTCAAGCCGCCTGTCTACTAGGCACCTGACTTGGCTTGACGAGTACGAGGTGGAAAAGTACCCGGGACCAACGGCTTAACGTGCCTTCCGAAGCACGGAGAAACTCGGGATATAATGCCACTAGCGGTCACCCATCCTTAGACTGACCGCTGCTGGCGTTGCTTAACCTCGACTATCGAGTAGATAGACGAGATCGCAACGGGCCACCGAGCTCCTCAAGTTATTTATAAATTACCGTAACTAGGACTATTACGGTAATTTATAAATAACCATTCTAAATTTTAAGTTATCAAACACTAAACGAATAAAAAAAATTAAAATACTAGATTTTAACTATTTCATAATTTCCCAGATGTCGTTTTCTATTTACAACCAATATTTTACAGAATACACTTTCGTGCAACTGAAAAGCAATTTTAATAAATAAAGTATCATTAAGTCCAATGCCTATAAATAAATTAAGAATTTCCGATCGCACATAAATCCGATATCAGTTAATACTCATTCATTAATTAAGCTTATTTAATTAATAACATTAAATTACGTCGGTACAGGAACTTACATATGAAATTGTACCCTATATAATAATATATCACATTTAAAACCTTGATAAAAATAGCCTTTGACTTTTAGTAAATGTAAGAGGTATATTTTGAAGTAAAATTGCATAAATTGTGCATTTTTCTGTAAATGAAGTAATTACTATGTAAATTAAGCTTTATTGTAATTGGTTTTTCATGTACACTTCAACTTTAAATATTAATGATAAAGAAGAAAACATACAGAATTATTAAACACAAAAAGAAAATCATATTTCACTCACAATATATATGAACAGAAAATAAAATTTAAAAACAACGAACACCAATTCTAAATACAAAAATGCGTTCTACAACTTCACACAATAGTGAGAGCAAAAAATGTGCAACACAAAGTTAGCTACAATTGCTCACCACGTGCACACAAATTGCAAAACAAAACTTTAAATGAGTCCGCATACCTCCCGCTTGCGACTAACGTCACTCTGGACTGAACATGAATTAAATTGAAAAAGGGAACGCTTTATAAAACTTATTTAGGTCTTATAACAATCGAATTTTAAATTGTGTATCTAACTAGTGTCTTACAAGTTGAGCATAGGCCTCCTTCTCGAATAATGAGAAGATCTGAGCCATAGTTCACTACGCTAGCTCAGTGTGGGTAGATGACCATGATGGATAATTTTCTAACTATGTATTTAACTAGGTAAAACTAAATCAGTGGTAAGCATCAGTGGGGATCGAATCTGTAACCATCGGTAAAGTAACCCAATGTTAAGTAGCCAATAGGCTACCATGTCCTTTTAGCTTGTTTAAATTGTAGAAAAAGACCTTATTGAAAAACCGTAAAACACTTAAGAACTCGCCACAATACAATCATTGTATTCAAATCGTTTAAGAATCTGCGAGACGGCCGCAGTATGCTCGCACGGAGAGGGCGCCACTGCCGCGCCATAAATCCATTGCAAAAGACCCCACCGGGGCCTATAACACTGAAATATTATACAATTTCGCACGTTTATGCATTTTTCTATTAAACTACGGCCTGCAAGGACAGAGGAGTCTATTTTTAATTTTATTTTCAGCTCCTCTGAATTTATGGAGCGGAGAGTTAAAATACTTGAGCAATTTCTTTATGAAATTGTGAAGTATGAAAGGGTAACGTGCAGTAAGCTTCTAAAGATGCTACTTGAAGCATACAGCTGAGGAAATAATAAATTGATTATTTTATTATACTTTTGAGAGATAGTACTTGATTCAGATTATGTTTGTAAAGCCGTCGCCGTGACTTTTAAATTATTTTATTCAATTTTAATTTAACAGGATATTTATCATACCTTATTAAAATAAAATTTTGTCAAGCCGATATCTAACATGATAATGGAAGTGTAACCAACTAATAGACACTTCAGTTGAGTCCCACGGTGCGCGATTTAACGCACATAGGGACTGACATTTTATTTTCTATACTCTATTCTACAAGCTACAAAACAATACATTAAACTTTTTATAAAATATATACAAACAATGAAGTAAACAATAGAATGAATAAGGCGGCTTGATAAAAAAATACATAATAAGTATAAATCCAAGTTAGGTACTAAAATTTATTTTGTGCCCAGACTTTGTAAAAATAACTGAAGTCTACCCAACTTCTACAGATTACATGAGCCTTACTTGAAATAGTTTTGTTTTTCGTAAAACTTAAACAATTTTACTTGGAACCTCACCAATACGTAGGTTTTCCATTCTAAAACTTTTTAATTTTGTCTCAACACTTAGAGTAGGCGATATTTTTAATTAAAAACTATATTAATAAAAGATGATTAACATTGATTAAATAATTGTAATATCGATTCCTTTTGTTTAATTACCATTATTTTGTTTCAAGTTTTAATTAAATTTCGTGACAAATTAAATTTGAAAAATTTCTTATTTATCCTATATTAAAAGTAAATTTACATAAAAAAGTTAATGTAATCACTTTATTCCGTTAATTTAACTGAGAGCATATTATGTAAACAAAAGAACAACATCCCATCGTTAAATATATACAATATTACCAACAAACAGACAACATTGGCTACCAGCAAGCTGTAAATTACGAACGCCAAGTAAATAATGATTTACATGTTTTTATCCGTGTTTAAATGAATAATTTAAACAGCCAGATTCGATACATCCGACGGATAATTTCATCTTTGTAATTGAGTTACAAATAATACTAAATCACTTAATAAAAATGTTTGAAAACGTTTTATTAGCTCGCTAAAAAGTAATTAAAAATAAAAGGTAGATAAACCTTTCACTGGACTGGTAAAAGCTTTTTAATTTTAATATAGCGCCTAATTACCTAAGAGCACGTGTAACAATTTTTTACTCAAAATTAATAACCCCCAGCAAAGGCTGAAACCTACGCCGAATCCACGTAAAAAGGTCGGTTCCATTTCCAAATTCAAATTCATGATGCTGCGAAATGGCCAAATAGGTTTGTTAAAATATTGTTTTAAGCCTTTAAAGGTTATTATTTTCGGCCATGTACTCGTCGGTTCGAATTTCAATTAATTTTGTTTCTGCCAGTGCGAGAAGTTTAAAATTGGAACTATTCATTATGGAGGGGCGAGGTCACGGGCTATTATTTCCACTTATCTTTTTCCCTTCGATCCGGGAAGGAACGATGAAAAAGCCGACGCAGTTTTTTATCGTATCGCGGGCTCTGCACGCAGTTACTTACCATTACGCATTGTGGGGGCGGTCTGATGTCGATTGGGACCTAAACTATTTTGGACCATTACTAAGATACAATTGCTTTCATAGAAATGACTGTAGTGTAATGATGACCTACTAGATATGAGAAATTAAATTATCTTCGATCCCCGAATCTGACCAATTAATTAAAATCATTTTTAACTAATTGGTCTAACTAGGGTCTTCACAAGCTTAGGTACTTATTAAAGTCACATAGTTGTTTGTGTTATTATTATTATTACTTCGTATATTTGCTTCGTATATAATAATATCTTTATATCATAGTGTCTAAGTGGTGGTTATTATTAATATTTGATTATTTAGTACTATTATAGTGATAGTAGTGTTAATGAATTCTAAACGATTTCTCGTTCCGAGGTATTTTATCTTGTCAAATATCGATTTAGTTGCATTGCCTATTTTATTAAATTTAACAATTAAACTCAAACATTTTGTAACAAAAAGCATTTTCCTTAACCTTTTAAAACGCTAAATGAATTTTCATCCCGGTCCCAAAGCACGCCGCACCGTTTCAACCCTCGCGTATCTTATTTATGTGTGGCTCAGACATAAATTCGATGTAAGTGGTATTTGCGAGACATTCCCGAAGCTACTGAAGGGATGAACGTTTTAATGGATGATTAGCAATCGGGAAGTTTGCACATAAAACTGTTGCGAGTGTGTGGGGCGAGATTGTGGGACGAAAGCGGTTAAAGGGTTAAGAAAGTCGTAAGATTTGGTATGAATAAAGGTGCTTTTATTGTGGTGATTGATATTAATAGATAAGTTGATCGTATAAAATATTAATTAACGTATATGTAACACTGAAATACCTTTCTTGTAAGTTGTTTGAAGAAAGTATTTTTATTGATTGTTTTTTTTAATGATATAATTAACTTAATTAACTCTAACTCCGCTCTACATTTCACTTCACAAATGGTTTTTTTTTTTGAAACTTAATTTCCACAAAATAATAATAAATAATTAAAGCCTATACACGGGGTGTAAAAGAACTACTTCCGAAAACAAAAACTGGGCATTGCTGGAGGGGTACTGGTTACGTTTTGAGAATTAAAAAAATATTTTTATTTATTAAAAAATAACCTAATTTTCCAAAACTGCATTAATACAATCAGATTTTGAAATGATTTCCAATTATGTTTTAATTTAATTTGCAATGCCAATAATCGCACCTGAACCAACAGTTGATGTGTGAGCGCTGATTTCAAGCGCCGAATATGACTTTTCCATCATTAATAACTTTTTTTAAATGAGTTTTCTTGGTGTGCTGTTAGTGAATTTAGTTACTATTAAGGCTCAAGAATACATGGTTTCAGGCTTCGGAATTAGTCTTTTTACATTCGTTATACGTCCCACTAGTTGAGCACAGGCCTCCTACTCGCATAGAGAGAGTGGTTGAGCCTTAATCCATCACGCTGATTTAATACATTCAATTATTGATTTTTTGTGCGTTTCTACTTACTTTTAAAAATAAATCGTAAGAACATTTATTATCAAAAGATCGCGTACCTGCATAGCGGTAAAATGTCGAGCGTTGTAAAATGTTCGCAGTGCAACCTGATAGTAAACGAGTTACTCTCATATGTGCAAAACAAAGTGTCCGTAATTGACGAAGATACGTTATATCGTGTGTGTACGTCGGCTTTCGAAGCCAGTGAAATTAAGATCGCGAAATCACTTCTGTTTGAGGCAATTCCAACAGACAAACGAAAAATTACCCGCAGAAATGCAGGAAAAGAAAAACGAGATCTAAATGACATAATTAATCTTTTTAAATCTACGGAGCCTGACTTGATACCAATCTTCGTAGCAAAAGATCTGTCGAAATTACCTCCTATTACATTTGACCACCTGGATTGCACAAAGTTGCTTAAAGATATGGTTTTAATGAAAGAAGAAATCGAGTGCATTAAATCAACATACGCAACAACCGAAACTGTGAATGCCCTAAAAGGAGAATTGTTTCGCTTAAACACGGAGTCTCTGCAACCGACTTCAGCATTTAAAGTGAATTCTAAGCGCGGTGCATGGCTTGACAGCGGACCAATGGGACTATCACATGACTATCAGGCGGCCACATTAAATGAGTTTCGAGTCGAACAAAATTGTACATCAACTGACAACATATCGCCTTCGCCAACCCATGGAAAGATGGGGGTAGATGAAACCGTGGTGCGTGAATCATACGAACTTCAACCGGCGGTAACTGGCGGGACATGCGGCGCGGGGGGTATTTACTTACCAACTGTGCAGCGTCTCACGACGAGCGCGCGCGCGGGTTCTACACCGAGCGCTGCCGACGGCGAGGCGGCCGCCCGGGTGACGTCACGACAGACCCGAGCTACAGCGTTATCACAACCGCTAAGTGTTTCGTCGCCAATTCGTAGTGATGGAGATTGGAAACATATACGACGCAAAAAGCAAAATAAATATCGATTTATTGGAAGATCGGGTGTTGCTAGAGACTCGGAATGTAATTTTAAAGCGGCAGAAAGGAAAATACCGATTTTTTTTACAAATATTCACCTAGATACGAATGAGTGTGACATAGTAAATTACATTCAAGACAAGACCAATGAAAAGGTGGTTTTAGAGCGAATAAATATGAAAACCGAAAGGGGGCACAAGGCATATAAATTTTTCACGTCTGAATGCAATACATCTTTATATTTGAACGAACAACTGTGGCCAACCGGTATCATTTTTAGACGCTTTGTTAGCTTTAAACAAAAAAGATTGAGCAGCCCTCGGGCTGTTATCGGCTTAAATGAACTTAGCAATGGAAAGTCGCCGATATTATCTTGCTAGCTACAACTGCAAAAACATGAAGCGCTCCATCGAGGACGTCAGGAGTCTATGCCGTGCGTGTGATATAGTGTGTTTACAAGAAACTTGGTTGCTGCCACACGACATACCACTTCTTAGCACTATTGACAGTGAATTTGGATATACCGGGAAGTCAGCCGTGGACACGTCGGCGGGCATACTGCGCGGACGCCCCTATGGCGGCGTAGCGATATTATGGCGGCAAAGTGTTTTTAAGCAAGTAATAGTGCTGCCTTGTGACAATACGCGTATCTGTGCTATTAAAATTATAACGTGTGATCGAGTGTTGCTTGTAATTAGTATTTATATGCCAACAAATTCCTCTGACAATTTAGACTTATTTAAAGATTGTTTAAGTGAATTATGTGCTTTAGTGCAAGCGCACGGAATTGAATCTGTGTTCATTCTTGGCGATTTTAATGCGGATCCTAGGGAGTTGTTTTATAAAGAATTAAGAAACTATTGTGACGAGCAGTACTTATCGTGCCTTGATGTGGATATGCTAGGGTTAGACTCGGGTAATTATTCTTACGTTAGTCAAGTGTACGGGACATGTAGCTGGCTGGATCACTGTGTGGTGACGCAATCTGCTAAGCAATGTGTGACTGATGTACAGATAAAATACGATGCCATGGTTTCTGATCATTTACCACTCATAGTTGAATGTAACCTAAAGTTGTTAACACCAAAATGTTCGCCAACTGTAGATTTGGAAAATAATGTGATTTGGGGGCAAAGAAGTGACGAGCAAATTGCGAAATATGTAAATGAGTGCAACCATTTGTTAAAATTAATTGACTTCCCCGTTGAAATGACTTATTGTGGGGATGTTTATTGCAATCACTTAGGACATAGGCACATTCTGGACAAGTTATACTCTGACATCATCACCGCTCTTCGCACTGCGGCAATCGCGACGGCATCGGAGAGACGAGGCGGGGGCGGAGGGCGGATGCGGGGCTCACGCGTGGCGGGGTGGAGCAAGCATGTCGCCGGCGCTCGCAGCGAGGCCAGGTGTAGGTATCGGGAATGGGTTTTGAGTGGCAGGCCAAAGTCGGGTTCTCTTTATGAAAATATGTGTAATAGCAGAAGAGTTTTCAAATCTAGATTGAAATGGTGTCAAGATCACCAAGATCAGATTCAAATGGATGCCCTCGCTGAAAAACATGCTAAAGGTGATTTCCGTGGTTTCTGGCAGAAAACTAGTAAAGCTAACATTCTACCCGGACTTCCTGCGAGCGTCGGCGGGGTGAGTGATCCTAAAGCTATCGCTAATCTTTTTAGGGAACATTTCACTGTTCAGTCGCCTCGAGGTCCAGCCAATGAGATGCTCAATGTTGATATAAGCGGGCATATTGTCGGTACGAAATTTAGTGCGAAAGATGTAGCCGATATAATAAGAAACATGACTAGAGGAAAATCCCCGGGTCACGATGGGCTCAGCATTGAGCACTTCATCTATGCTGGACCCCATATCTCACGCGTGCTAGCAAACTTTTACTCTCTATGTGTGAGCCACAGCTATTTGCCATCTGATTTTATGAAAACCGTGGTAGTTCCTATAGTTAAAAATAAGACGGGTGACTTAGGAGATACAAATAACTACAGGCCTATCTCTCTCGCAACCACGGCAGCGAAAGTTTTTGACGGTCTGCTTAATGCACAGTTAAACAAGTATGTAAAGCTTCATGATAACCAGTTCGGATTCCGTCCTCACTTATCAACTGAGAGCGCGATACTGTGTCTTAAGCATACGGTCAACTACTACACGCAAAGAAATACGCCGGTTTACGCCTGCTTCTTAGACTTGTCCAAGGCTTTTGACCTGGTCGCATACGATGTTCTATGGAATAAGTTGGAAAGCATTAACTTGCCCAAAGAGATTATCAACATGTTCCAGTTCTGGTATGGACATCAACTGAATTGTGTGAGATGGGCGGGGGTGATGTCAGAGCAATACCGGCTTGAATGTGGGGTCAGGCAGGGTGGGTTGACGTCACCAACCCTTTTCAACCTGTATATGAACGACCTTATCGTCGCTCTGAGCGGACACCATATCGGTTGCCATATTGATGGAGTACCCGTAAATAATCTCAGTTATGCTGACGATATGGTTCTGCTCAGTGCATCGGTATGTGGCCTAAGGAGACTGCTGTTAATTTGTGAGGAGTACGCCAGTGTTCATGGTCTCCGATATAATGTCGCAAAAAGTCAACTCATGGTCTTTGGGACAGGCGCCTTAAGTTCTCTCAACGTACCACCTGTGAGGTTAAATGGAATTTACTTAGAGAAAGTATCAATAGTCAAATACTTGGGACATATCCTCACGCCTGACCTAAAGGATCATGAGGACATTGAGAGGGAGCGGAGGGCGTTCTCAATACGAGCCAACATGATAGCCCGCAGGTTTGCTAAGTGTTCAAAGGAAGTAAAAGTCACACTGTTTAGAGCTTATTGTACATCACTTTACACCTGCAGCCTGTGGGCTCACTACACCCAAAAGAGCTACAGCGACCTCCGCGTTCTATATAATAACGCGTTCAGGATTGTGGTGGGGCTGCCCCGATTCTGCAGCGCCTCGGGCATGTTTGCAGAAGCGCGCACCGCCTGTTTTAACACCATTATGCGCCGGAGAAGCGCTTCCTTGGTGCGGAGAGTATGGGCTAGCTCCAACGCAATCCTGGCGACTATTGCAAATAGACTCGACTGTCCCTACATGCGGCATTGTTGTGACAGACATGCTCCAGTTGTGCCTTTTGTGAGGGGCTATTGACTTTTAAACTTTTAACTTTTACTTATAATTTTAATTTAAATCTTATTTATTTCAATCATATTAATAATTTTATCATCATTTTATTGTTCAATTTTTAAAATTTTCTGTTCATGTTTTGTCCATTTTTATATGGGTCCATGTAGCCCGAAATAAAGAATTATTATATTATTTATTATTATTATCATTGTCTTATGAGTATCCAATATTTTATTGACTTATATTTAGTCCATTAAACGGCTGCAGCCAACTAAAATCTAAACGGTACCTATTGCAGTTATTTCAAAGCCAAACTAATCTATGCTTGTAAATTTGACTTTCAACTACAAATATAACATCCTCATACCTGGTTTTAGTAAACACACCGGGTTTTGGTAAACAAATAAACATTCAAACTAAAATGTTTACTTTCACTTAAGCAAATACTACACTCCACCTTGTGCGTAAAAGTATGTAGTACATAAGTTTGTGGAAAGGGACCAAATTGAGGTACAAATGGAGATCAGACTTAGGGATTTTTATGAAAGTGTTTTCTTTATTTGAGGTAGGAACAAAGGTGACCGTAAATTAGATTTAAAAAAATCTTATTATAATAACTAAATGGTTGAGAAGTTTAAGAGAAAGTGAATTTTTTTTTTCAGTAGCTTAGTGAAAAACTTTTACGAGGAAAAAACTATTAAACTTATTTTTTGGGCCAGAATTATCAAAGAATTTAATGTAAATTGATATGATATCTTATTTTGAGGTATCAAAATAGAATCAAAACAAGGATTCAAAATATTTTGAATTGTCACATCAAGTGGAGTACTGATTAAATAACTAAATAAAAAGTCGTTACCACTTAATGGATGTTGTAACTATATTTATTGAATGACAAGCCATTTAATTCGCTTTCATCTATGAATCAAATTGATGGTATCGGCTACCGAACAGACCTTTGATTCAAGCC
This sequence comes from Emmelina monodactyla, assembly GCA_916618145.1. NCBI lineage: Eukaryota > Metazoa > Arthropoda > Insecta > Lepidoptera > Pterophoridae > Emmelina > Emmelina monodactyla. The sequence continues at coordinate 9,285,675 of OU745314.1, read as the reverse complement.
TTCATTAAAAGTTAGGGTTTCCATAGAGCTCGCCGCTTTCCAGCTACAGCTTAGAACTATAAGCCTAAAAGCTTCGAAAAGCTGTTACGTTTCAAAGGCTCCACTTTTTCCCGAATGATTAATGTTCGATTTTAAAAAGAAAAACACGTCATGTCCTTTTTATAATTAAATACAGCCGACGAATAGCTTTTCAAGCAAATAGGTATTCGTGAAAACGAAATTATTTTCTATCCAATTTCTTTTAAAACTCTTCAAAGAATAGAAAAATATTTCAATTCGCCGGTCGTTCGGTCCGTGTTTTTATTTAATTAAAATATCCGCATTCATACTGAGCGCGGCTTGTTTATTTCGCTTCAATTTATTTAACAGTTATTGTCAAGTTTTTCTTTCATGTTGGTTTTGCAGTAACTTTTGAATTTCGGTATTTTGAAACAACTCGTCTGTGACGGAATTTGTTACATTTTATTTTTATTATTTCGTGTCTATGAATATACGTTTTTTGTATCAAAATAGAGTAGGCAACGAATTCATTTTGACGAAACTTGTTTATTAACTTTTTCACTCTTGCCCTAGCCATCTAACTTGGATCTCATAAAACATGCGATGTTTTATGAATTTAATAAAGCACTATTCACGAAAGTTCCATCAACTCGGCAAATAGCAGTAAATTCAAAACACATGAGGCACCAGTCGGCCTCGACAGTGATACGACGACCTTATTGACGGTGATTAGAGTTGAAAATTCAACGGCGACAACCGCGATACCTCAGATACCGAATTTCCTAAAGGCCTCAGTGTTGGGCCCCGATATTGAGCGTCTATAAAAACTATACGGCTTCGAACAGCCTACCCTCGCTTTAGGCAAATACTAATAAAACTTTAAACGTTATCAAGACTCTTAGGGCTTTTCTATGTGCACACTTTGCAATTTCCTTTTAACCAACTGAAAAACAAACAGTATTTACGCCTCTATTTGTATGTAGAATCCCTAACTCGTACTTTATTTCAAGATGATTGTTGCCAGTATTGTTGAATAAGAGTATTAGTTTAAATACGAGTAAGTCGAGTCTTTTGAATAGAAATAAGAGTTATGTAAAAGCTTTCACAATAGCCACTCATAGGAATGACCCCTCCGGGCTATCTCTGCCTGCTGGTCGGTATTATGCAAGATTGAAAACATGAGTCGACACTATCGTCCCAAACAAACAGGCGCAGGTGGCCAAATCTATTAGTACTGTTGAAACCGTCCCCAAACACGTCTTAGCCGTGACATTACGCGCGACTCTCGACCTTACCCCGCCGAGTTAAGGTCGACTGATGTAGCTAGCTGTTATAGTTCGAGAGCTAATGACGCGGAAAGTCATGTGAATATTAAAATAGTCGATAAGAGTTTACTAAGGGTTGAATAGCGGAGGTGATAATGGACGTTATAAATAGTGTTCGGGATCGCTTCGGTTCAACATTAGTTCGGTGGCAATTTTAAGTGACTTAGTTGCGTTGTCGAATACTGTTGGATGTAGGTCGATTAATTAACGCGAAGTCAGAAAACTATCGGGTCAAGGGAACGTTGAATATTCATAGCGTATTTTACATAAACTAAAACAAGGAGATTGTTCTTTTATGAAATAACTAGAACCCAACAAAATCCCACGTTAAAATAATCAATAAACGTGATAAACAAATCTTTTAAAATTGTCGTGTGGAATAAAATTACATTTAAATTCAGTAGTTTCATATGATAAAACGATAAAATCTGAGTAACAAAATTCGCTAAATAGCGCCTTCGTTTATAAACTTGTACAGAGAGAAGCTAATTTCAATTTGGATATTAATTCAGAACTTCATTTTAGTTTGTTGGATTTTAGTTTAGTTGCGGAGTTTCAGTTTGCAACTGCATTTTACGATAGAGGTATTAAATTGTATTTTAATACATTGAGATTTTGCTTCAATTTTGGGGAATATGTCTAGCCCTAGATAGCTTAGCTACCGAATAAAATGTATTATCTCTCTTATATCTCATAATTGAAATAAATATGTTAACTATACACATAATTAAAATACGAAAATATTAGCAAATTCTATCTCCTCAGTTAACGAAGCTCGAAAAAAACTTTAAATTTCTTACATCCAGCCCTCAGAGTACTATCCGTCCCACGTTACACATTTGAAATCACTCTTCGTATATTTATCCGATTTATTCCGTTCGATTTGAGTCGAATGAGTCGCCGAGAGTGTAGTGCCGCACCGACACTCCTCGGGTACGCAGGCAAGATTGAAATCGCTCTAAAAGCCCTTTTAGTACAGAATTGGTCGTGATTTTCTAATTCGATGCATTACATTATCCATAAAACCATCTTACACCCTTTAAGACGTATAACAGTTATGTAAAATACGACTCATAAGGAGAAAATAATTGTGGACACATTTCTTTGTTGGTAAAAACATGTTCGATACATCAGTTTTTTTTATGACTTTTATAAAAATATGTGTCGATCGTAGTATGTAAAAATACCCTAATTGTTCAAGCTATTAATAACAAATTTAACCAATGGAGTTTTGGAATTTAAAGTTTATTCTATAAATGTTTCGGCCAATAATTGCACTAAACTGAAACTACCAGAATATCATTGGCTAATCAGACTTTTTTTTCAGCCATACAATTATTCTTACCTCTCCCCACGCTAGTCTTGGCAACAGTTTTAAAAAAAGGACTTTAATACTTTGAATTGATTGAAGTACCTATGTATTACGACAGCAACAAAAAATCAACACTTACCCCCTCCAGATATGGAAGCGGTGGTCACCACACAGAAGTAATGCAGCAGTAGGGTCACCAGCATCTTGACTTTCTTCTCTTCTCCTCTCATTTTCTCTCTCCCTCACACCTCTTCCATTTCACCATGTTCTCTATCTACGCACTTTATCTTTGGTCTCTGTCTAATCAGCTACCTTCTCGCTTCCCTCACCAGCATTGTTGTTCCTGTAACAATGAAAGTCACTAATTACGCATTAAGTTTACAAAACCATGACTTTGTAATTAAATTCTTTAATGATTGATGATGTCATTACGCCCGTGCTTTTTGTTAATGGTCTGTCAGTACGAAGTTGAGTAACAGCTAGATGTACAAATTTCGAAGCAGTTAGTTGAAATTCTGTCAGAGTTAATTATAACTAAATCAAATTTCCTGTGAATTCGCGTCAGCGGCGACATTCATCACTTGAGGAATTAGGAGCGCGTTGCCTGTGCTTGCGTCGAAGATCCATTGACCCGATTCCAACACGCGAACAAGAACATTCCGCAACTGCTAATTATCGAACAATGAGCCAAAATATGGAACCAACTATTCCAAACAGGAACCGCGGGTACGTATTATATTTATCATACTAGCTGAACAGAATATCAAGCCACAAAACGATATTTTACAAAGAACTTCAAACACAATGTTACCAATCTTGAACCTAGACCCTTTTAGTGCGCTTTTCATGCATAAAATCATAATAACTTATCATAATTCATATCCCGCGAGAGATATTAAAATGCAATTAGTAGTATCAGCAGGAAGCTCGCTCACATTAAAATTGCTAATTGAAAACTTACCTGCATTGCGTTGTTTCTAAACAAGACGTAAAGAAACAATCGACCGACAATAAAGCGATCGTTTGTTCGTTGGAAACAGAACATTACCTGCCCATAACATTATCGGTGCCATAAAGATACTCGGAGCTCCGAATTCGTATAGCAAATGCTGGCAATTTACTTTATTGCAGTCGACGTGGTATCACTGAGCATTGAGAGCTTTCATCTCCTCTGAACCTCCCCTTTTGCCTCCATAATAATACTAATACAGCGGGGTGAGGTAGGTCAGGTTACGGTGGTGGGTGGTGTTGGTTCTGTGGCGGTTGTTGAGCGCCGGTCGTCTATTTTTTCGGAAGCAAATTCGTCGTACGAGACCTCTATATGTCACAATGGTCCCTTGGGCCGCGGGCGCCCTGACATCAGCGTTGTGGCAGATGAGAGTGCCCCACAGAGTTGTGACGCAATCATAAATTTTACAGATGGGCCAGAAACATCGACCCTTTGTCGAGACGACGGGTTTACTGAGACGCCGAAGGATAATCTTTCTTTCGGATGAAATATTAGCTACGGTTACAAAGGGGTGAAATCAAAGAATGAGAAACGTAAATAAGAAAGTTTGTTAATTTTGATGGAGTTTTTAGAGACGAGGAGATTTGAACTTATTAAGCAATGGTAAAAACTTATTTTAACTTCCATTTTTACTTTTGTTTACCTTTTTATCATTCTAGTGAAGCGTAAGCTACTTTTAATGTCCATTTTGATTATCGTCGAATTATAGACTGTCATAATATGGGGAGCTAAGCCTACGGCGTTTTTTATCAGACACAAAATAATAAGAAATAGTTTCAAATATGAATAGTATTTTCTTTTTGTACAAAACTCGGACCGCACGGAACAGGTTTTATTTCCTTCGCAGCCATTTGTTCGAGTAAAACTGCTCTGCTTTCTCATTAGTCGGCAACTTTCTCGGCTAATTATTTAATTGCCTTTTTACTTTTATGTTTCCTAGTTTTCAACTAACTGAACTCTTATTTGCTGTTAAAGACTCGTTTATTTAATTTGACGGTTAGTTTGAAGTTTATAATAAGGATTTGTTGTTGTTTGATTTGGCTTTGGTTAGACTAGTTTAGATAAGTAAATACCGGAATTTTACTTATATACACGATAGAATTAAAGCATAGAATCGCTTGTCAAGTGGCTCTGTAATATGTTTTCTGAATCGAGCTTCAATCGCCAAGGTCAAAGACACCAACAATCAAATAGCCCACTAGCTGTCAAATCTTTTCTCGTTCCCGGAACATAATAGTCTTTTGTGTTAATATCTTGAGGCTTTCAAGTAACATGAGTATTATTTGGTCCGTCGTCTGTATGAAGGGCATTTAAGGGCCCTCGCTCGTCGGTATGACCTCTCAGGACGGACTAATCTGCGCAGGATTACAATAGGACCCGCTCTGTTTGAGCGTCGAGTGGAACCGCCATTAGTTTCGAGAGATTTCTGATTAAATCTATCCGTGAGTGAAATTTACACTAATCTGGAGACCAATTGTTTGTTCTGCCCATGAATAACGGGCGGCGTAATGTGTGTTGGGACTGGGGCGGGGGCGGCTAATGGAGTTTGAAGATACTACATGTTTTTGAGGAATTCGAAGAATTTTGACTTTTTTGTGAACACGGTTCGAGTTATTTCCTCCACCAAGTAAGTATGCGTTTGTATATATTTTGTTGAGAATTTCTTATCTTCATTAGCTTAATATTGTCAAATTGCATAAAAAGATGGGAAATTTTGAGGTGAATCGCAATTTTATATCAACATTTATAAAATACGATATTTAAATGGATTCACCGGAAAAATAAACAAAAATGTCGTAGTAGTTCAGTTTTTCCCACAAAATCTCATTCGTAGACATTCGTATTAAGCCAAACAAAAAACCAATCAATATTTCTTTGTTACTTAACCTATTTCAAACACGCCAAAATTCGAATGACTCAGCCATGCCACGTGTCAGAACCTCAGTTAATCCCAACGGTGAATGTCGACCAAAGTTAGGAAGCTTGCCAAATCACTCCCGGTATAACTGTAGTCCGCCCCATACTGCGTCTTGCCTGCACTTGGCACGAAGATAGACGAAGAAAACGTTTTTATAGACACCTCCGAGAAATTTATATGCAACTTTGGATCATTTGTAACGAGTAATTTATGTGGGGATAAAGTCGTTTTAATTTTTAGGTTGGGATAATAGGTTGTGCTAGTACAGCTTAAGCACGGTAGAATAAGTTTTATTTTGTACTTACAAAACCTGTATTATTACTACTGGTTGGACCACGCTGGCTCAGTGCAGATTCGGTAATCCAACAAGAAAAGGAAAGAGGTTTGTTAAACCGAAGGTTTGCTTACAGTACTTAACTACACTTTAACAATGACATATCCGTCATTGATATGTAGTTACCTATAAAAATATTTTTATCTATGCAAATTAGTTCTTGACTAATTTCTAGCCAGTAAAATATCTTACTTGTATATTATGATATTGAATCACACCAAATAGGAAAATCTCACCAAAAATATACAAACTAATAATATCGTTACAGCCAAACAAGCTTTGCACTGTCCTAACGTTCATTAAGAACGGAGTGCCTCAAGGCTCCATTATGGGTCCGCTATTTCTCCCTTGTTATCTCGCCAGCTCCTTTGTCACCGCGTGTGCGCTGTTTTCGCCGACCACCTGCACTAGTCGTTAAGGCCACACACAGAAGCCACACTGTTTGTACAATTAGTCCAACTGAACAGTTTTAAGTAGTTTCCAGCTTAGAGGAAAATGTTACAGTTTTAGATTCAGTCCGACTTTGCTAGTTTGTGTTTGCATCGAATTGTGTACATAGTTAAAGTTTGTACGTGGGCTTGGAGGCTTTTAGCTCCAACTATTTCACGTTATTGACCTTGCTCGTTGTTTGTTGAGCGTTTGCTGTCAACAACGATATATTTATAATTTAAATGTAAAAGGAAAATAAACATTCCTTTGACTGATGAAAGGGATGCTATAAATTTATTATTTTCTTTAGGCGCGCCATTAGACGCTGTTAGGGCTGTTTTCGCACTCTTCAATTTTAAAAAGGGATTGTGAGAACCTTTCGTGAGCCTTCTAAATTTTATCTTGCATTAAGTAAATCGGGCTTCCAGCGAATGGCCTATCAAATTTCCCGGCCTATCCCATGACAGCTTTAACATCCAAATGGGCGCTTTGGACGTTTTTCCCTCGATGTTTTTTGTAGATACGAAGCCCCGTGATGGCAAATTCACGAGTATTTTTCTGAATCCCGAGTTGTCAATCAAAGGGGAACTCTCGAGTGTTCTTGCGATCTATTCTCTTTTTCTGTGCCAGTAGATAAGTACGAAAACACATAAAATGGGGCAACCGTGCCAAATAAAGAATTTCGTATACGCGAGCATTCCCCAAATGTGTCGTATGGTAGGTGCTATTACGTTGTACTATTCAATGTTTCATTGTTACAGATTGCTACAGACGGGCGATAAACGTTAGAAAATTGCTTCTAATGAATGCTGGATAAAAAGCTATAGATGGGGAGTCTGTAGTGCTTCTTACAGTGGCGATTACCATTGAAGCGGCCGCTATTGTGCTAAACCCTAAAACTGCCGGCGGCGCGGCGCATTATCGCCCTTTTTGCGCTCGGCCCTTTTTTGCCCCGAGCTCGTGTAAGACAGATAGCGAATGGGTAATAATTGCGACCTTTTTTTGTCGGGCGATTTCGTAACTTCAATTTAATTTGCAACTACATTAGTGCAGGAAGTAATTATGTTTTCTTTTTTAGATTTATAGGGTCATTACTACATTGAGTTGAATTTTTTTCGGGATAGTGAAAAGCTAAATCGTCATATCCATGTTTTGTTGTACATACTTCTAACTTTTCTAAAACCAATGAAAACATTTTTAAATCGGTTCTTGTTATAATTTAGTTTAGGCTATCAAGATTTCTATTAAATAATAACTACTAATAATCAAAATTTTGCTGCCATGACACGATGTGTCTTCAAATTTTACACCTGTTCTTAGCACGATGGCTTGCTTATCATTGTTGAACTTATGTGTAGCTATGCTATATATTACTAGCTGATCACATAATTTCGTTTGTATCTGACGTCAAAAACAACTAGTGACATGACTAGTATCGGTGTCAATACAGATAAATATCAGCGACGCGCTATTCCACTTTTAGTTTATGACGGATGAAAAGGCTCGGCAGATAAAGCTTTGGTTCAATAATATCTGATTGACAGTATTGTGGATTGGTTGCTTTTCCGAATAATTCAAAATATTTTCTGTTTTTGTATGACATCGTTCGATTTACTATGGTGTGAACAGAGATTGCAAAAATAGGTCTTTTTATAGCAAAAGCTGATTTAGAAAATCTAAAAAATATGCTCATTAATTTTTGGAAATAATACTTTTCCTCTTGCTCATATAATAAGTAAGTTTGACTTTCACACAATAAGTCAAAAGACTCTACTTTCCATCGGCTCCGCAACTTACAAAAATACCTACCAATACATACCCGCCTTTACACAGAACTTCAAACGTAGGTAACCATCTCTCACCGATGTAACCTTACACTTTAATTGCGCCACTAACTCAGGAGGCGGACCAACTTCGGCTATTCTCGGATCTGGAACCCGAATGATATGTGCCTACTTATATAAATCCTTCAGATTTACAAGGTGACGATTTTGTAACTTTTTGAACGAAGCCACTGGCTCTATAGCGTTCTATATAGGCTAATATTGGTGACTTTGTGCAATGCTTGTCCAAATTGTCATACAAAAACTACTGCCACACGCAAGTCACTACTTGGCACGTGAAAAGTTACAGAATTGCGCCCCAACTACTATTTAGGGTTTATTTGTCAGTGGGTTTAAAAATGTTATGAAAATACTACAAGCCTGATAGAAAGTCAGAGGATTTACTAGTATTTGTACCTACCAACTATTAGGTAAGTAGTCAAACAGACTGTATGTCGCATTTCCTGTTAAAGAAAATCTGCATTTTCTTTGGCTGATAATACGTAGATCGATAAGGGTATTATTGGTCACAGCGTAGAATCTTTTGTTATTCGTCATACAGGTTTGTAGGTACTGTCCGTCGATATATTTGTGTCAGTTCCATACAAATGTTGTTAGTTGGGAAAACGTTTGGCCTGAGGCTGTATTCGACGCAATATTCGTGACAGCACTAAAACATACTCGTAGCAATCTTCTAGCAATAGTGTAGACATTTGAAGGTTCTAAACTAGATCAGCTGTTTTGTGTCGAACAAATTTTAGGTTAAGGGTCACAGTGTAAACATACTATTAAGTTTGCCCAACTGTCAAATCCTACTAATATTATAAACGTGAAAGTTTCTGAGTATGTATGGATGTATGTTACTCTTTCACGTAAAAACTACTGGTCGGATTTCTATATAACTTTGCAGTTTCATAGGTAACACAACCGAATAACACATAGGGTACTTTATACCGCGGGAAAACTTCTCGTTCCCACGGTAAATCGACTTCCACGCAAACGGATTCGCGGGCGGCCACTAGCACACTCTATATTTGGAAACATATAGGTAAAACTTGGGTTTAAATGTGTGTGGCTTTTGGTTGGTGTAGATTTTAGATTAAAGTTTGAATAGTTGAAGATACTAAAACTTATTCTCTTATGAATTCTTAGTTTCTTATTCTTAGTTTTCCTTGATGCTTCATGCTGCTCATTACAGGAAATTGTATTACTATAAGATTTATATCTGACAGAAAATCTGAATGTTTTCGTTGTACGTCGAATATAGGTACATATGTTTGAAGTGACAATAAAAACATATATATTTTCAGTCGTATAGCTTTTATCAGATTATTAAAAATCAGCTCATAGTAGATAAATATAAGCAAATTCCAGCTAAAAGTCAATTAATTTTTACATAAAATTCCATCAAAGTTTGATTGTTTCATAGATTTATAAAATATGTATCGACCATTGAACACAAACAAAACTATGATGAAACTTTTATATTACATGCAAAGTCAAACAAACAACTTCCGTCGAATTTACCTCCCAATACTTTTTGAAAGCCCCAATAAAACAGAGAACATTTGGGAACACAACCTCGACTGCCGAATTCTCAGTTCTTTCTCTCAATTAAGGCTCTAGTGCACCGGTTGAGCGCTCGTTAAAACCTTACGGCTCACGGCTCACGGCTCGCGAGCGTCAATTGATTACCGCGGTTTGAAGGCTCTTTGTCAACCTGCTTGTTTCATACAATTACATTTTACAGACGAGCTTCTCAATTATGGGACTCAGTCAGTTTGTGAGACACAGATGCGTGAATAATATTTTATTTTTCTACGCGTTTATTTTGTTGCTTTTCGCTCGGTTTGTTTCGCAAATATTTCGGCTGTCAATGAAGGTTTTCGCTGTTTTTATTGTATATTATGTATGAGAATGGAAAGGTTTTTTTACGAGTCGCGTTGAGTCGAATTCGATAATTTGTCACAACGAAATTCCGTATCAAAAATATATCAATCATTTATAGCGAGGAAAAATTTTGCCTCCGCCTTGCTTCGAAATTCGAATGTAAATATTATGATTTGAGGCTGACTAATCAGAAGTAATATCTTGAAATCTTTATTATTTACTTCATCAACATAAATCCAGAGGCTTTCCGCCGAACTCATTAGTTGTGCTAAGTAAGATAACTTACCACGCATTATGTGTACAAAATGCCGCCCCCCGCTCCCTCCCGCCTCTTTCTGCCGCCCCCTAATACTCCCGGCGTTAAGGGTCGTTTTCGCCGCGTCAAATTACATATGATTGATGGTCGGGGCTACATTACTGTGATACATAACCCTAAAATAGGCGCAGGGTGCCTTTTACCAGATGGAAGCGTATTTTATTCTTGGAAAGGGAAATAAAGTTAATTTTTTAATATTTTTTCAGCTTTTATCTAGTTTTTTTCAACAAGTATTAAAAAAAAACCTTTTGTTCTGTAGCTTATATATTTATATGCAAAATTCCTGTTCCTAAAAATAAACTCTGCCAAAATTAGCTCAAGTTTTGTATACCAACAAACAATTCTATTTAAATATCTCTTACATATTTCAAAAAAAAATTTTTTTTTAATAAAGTGCGATATCCAATAGCTTACTATTCCAAGCCAGCCATAAACTCTTCAACATACCGGCTATGGCACTAACCAAGTATTTAACTGTACCTTAACAGCGCCGTTAGTGATTAATCCACGCTAACAACAGCTAACTCAATGCACGGGAAGTGGTTCATGTTAACTGATTCAAAAACTGATGTACAATGATTAAGTGGTTTTGTTACCAAGTGTTTTTGTAAGTAAGTGATTTTGTTACTAAGTGTTTCAGTAAAAGGGTTAGTAAAATATTTAGTGGGGGAATGGAACTAAGTGAAACAAATTGTGTATCTTGACTGTGTTTAGAACGAATATAATTACTGAATAGCGACTAAACTATTTAATTAGTTCAGAATTAGTTGAGACTGGTTTCTTAATATAAATCTTAACTTAGTAGACAATCGTTTTTTTTATATAGTTTTGTTATTTTTTACTGTCAAAGGTGAATATGCCGGTAGTGAATTGGACACTAAGACACGGGTTTGAAATTCATTTTTTCACTCACCATCGTTCGCTCCCTGTAATATTAAAAAAAAAAAACAGAAATCGCACGGTCCATACAGATTGCAATTAGTCAATCATTGCATAATTAAATACATATATATTTACTTAGTATTTTTTCTCTAATCAAAATGTTTTCAGAAATATGTTTCATTACGTTCCTTACTGAAAACAATTTATCTTTAACTTATATTTAACTTATATTCTTATATAATATATTGTTAAATAAAAAATGAAATATTGATACGGAAATAACAAATGCGAAACTACACAGTTACGGCGTAGCACTCGGCTACGATTTCTAATACTACGAAATACTACGTATAAGCGTTATTATATATTAATAAAGAAGGCATATTGTAATTTAGTAAAAAAATGTTTATTTACAGTATAAGTACTGATAACGTGAGAAAATTAATTTCTAGGTATAAAACAATTATGGCAATTAAAAAAAAATGGATGAGAAACTTTTTTGTGTTGAAGTTTTGTTTGAATTTTATTAAAAGTATTTATTTTGATAACATTTTCAGGATATCCACAGAGTTTTGATTTTAAAAGCAACAAGGGAAACAGTCTTTAAGTCAACTAATAGTTATCTCAATACAGTTCTAAAATTTATTAAAAAAAAAATATTATTATGAGAAGTTAAGTAAGTAATATATCTATTTATTTTATTTTATAAATATTTCTAGACCTAAATTTGTCATGTATACATAAACAATATGATATACTTGTCGCAGCGCGGGTGTCTTTTCTTAATGTCAGAATGTTAAGATCACGTTCTAGTGGGCGTAGAAGGCAGCAAACAAGAACTTAAAGCATTATGAAAGAATATAGGAACAATCTGTTAACTACTTTAGCTCAATGATCTGATAAAACTAATGCAACTGTATTGAAATGACCTGCCTCACTACCATAATTAACTACAAGGGTATTTGGAATAATAAAGAAACAGTTTAACCTTTAACTTTGTTTTAATTTACCGGATTCATAAAGACAGGTACAATCTGTCTGACATATTGAGTGGAGAAGAACCCGGTGAATAAACTCCACTCTGCCATTATCACAATTTAAAATACAAAGGAACGTTATAAAACTCGCTATTACATTACTCACAGAAATCTAGCAACTAGTTTACATGATTAACGGACACAAAGATACTTAGCTTTCGTATTGAAGACTTCCGATACAGCATTAGATTACAAACTGTTAAACTTAGGCAATGACTCGATATAAAATCAAACAGCAAATTGAATGTGGTAAAGACAACTGCGCTTGGCCGATTCCCGCGCTATTCTGATAATTTAGGTGTGAACACTTCAATTTCTAAGAAATGAATGCCCCTTCCTTGAATGTTCAATGTCTTTTATACCAAACGGCCGTTTCCGTTTTTATCAAAATAGCACTAGGCCTTGCCCAGGTTCTCCGCTAGAGGGCCTGCCTTTCCGGTCACAATGATTTAACAATCAAATTAATCCTACAACAATAACTGATTCAGTAAGAATTAAATCATAATTAAATCACAATTTTCAATTAGGTAAATTACACAGCAAATGATATTAAACAAAATTTAAATTAATTCAGGTAAGCTTGAAAATGCTTAAGATGGCGCTAGTTGTCCCAAAATACCGGCCGATTGCCAATGTGGCGCCATCATTTCCGACACGGCCATTCTTGACAGGACACACGTCCTCGTGTGTTTTCTGCAACAAAACAAGCTAGGCACAGTATACGCTCGGCCACTCCTGGTAAAACCACAGTAACATTGAAATTACTAAAAGTAGGAAATATCTCAACTCCCGAAAAAAAAAAAAACTAAATCATCACGGTTCAAAAAGAAGATATTACAATTCCCACGTGACATATCATAGCACAAACCCACACAGGCCAGTCCTTCGGCCGAATTAGACACAGTCCTTCGGTCTAACTTGTGCCATGATAGTCGCTCAATATTTAAATTTACAATGATAATAAATATTCACATCAAAACATAAATCTTCGTGAAAAGAGATATCCATCAACCAAATGTTACTGATAGGTAATATTTTCAAAACAAGAAAGTAAATTTAAACAAGGTAAATTAGACTGTCATAAAACAGTAATATCACAAAACTAAAGTCAGTATAGATCATGTACCATCGATAAAGGTCATCACTTTATCACAACAAATCAATCATTGAAACAACGCCACGACGCGAGTGAACACCCCTCTATCTCCACGGCCCCGGCCGACCAGCAACATCACCATTGCTCTCACATACGCGCATCCACATGGATCGCTTGTGTTCATCCTCAGACAACACACGACTACAATACGGCAGATAGAGTTCTCACCCGCGTTTCCACCAAAATCAATTCAACATCGTCAATTACATTATCAATTACATCTGGTACATGACCTACCACCAATCTCAATTATTTTTGACCGATCTATCGTAATGTCGCCATTAAAACAATTATTCGGTAAACAATGAGGTAAAATCTCAATAGGTATCGTGGAGTATCGAACGTCATATGACATTAACTAGTTCCGTGCTGAATACACGCGTTTGACCAATACGCCACAGTTAAAACCCTTTTATAAAATTTCGCGCCAAAACTTTCATTATCTAACGAGCATTCAGCACTAGAATCGAAAGAAAGAAAGAATACGATTCACCTTTGTGTTCTAGACAATCCGTGGAAGATTCACAGCTCACACGTGAATCAGCACCTCGGTACGAACGCTGGCTTGCCTCGGCCACCGCAATGCCGCCATCGCTCGTAAATCAGGATCATCACTTTCTGTTGCTGCACCGCTGGGTTAAGTCCTGATGTCGACATTGCTCGTCCTCGCGGATCCAGCTTTGGTTTATTGTAATCACCATACGATGTATCCTCGAAACATATTAAAACACGTGTGAATTACAGTTGTTAATAACACCAGTACCTATACCATTATAAAACATCGATCAACACTAAAGGTAAAAACCAATAATTTCTATTGGGCGTAAATAACTTGGTTTAACTTGAAACTTCCAAATGAGAAATGCAACACATGAAATAGTTCAAGAGAAGGAATACTAATCAAAGGACAATTGTAAACCTAAATGTAGGTAGATAGGCGTAGATAGTTGCCAGATGTGTGTGCCCTCTTTTAATGACTTTCATTTAAATCGATAGCATCACTTTTGCCGCCAAAACATAATCGAATGAAAGAACATACTTAGCCTCAAATATTACAAAATGTTTTACATCACCCAATCATGTTGTGTCCGGTTATAACGTAATAATGTAGGTACTGCCGCGTACTTCAATGTTTCTATTTTACCAGATTCAAACTATCCAGCAATTCCACAATTATAGCAGCTTTTCTGAAACAATTTTAATAACACAGCATCATATTGTTCGGCAATATTTTATTTAACGCAATTAAGAAAACTGAGATGGCAGAATAAGACTCGTCTAAAATAACTGCCAAAGTGGCATAACCACTCAGAGATTATTTATTTAGACCCATAGTATGCAAAACTGAATAATGACAAAACAAAACTAAAGTCACAACTTTCAGTCTTAATTAAAAATACCGTAGTACCATTCGAAACTCAGAGCATTAACTGACTACTAAATTTAGAAATAAAATTATTAAAAAAAACAAATTAAACAACTAGGCTTCCTTCATTCGGAAATGAAATTATTAAAAAAAAACTACGTCGAGCAACGTCTGCAGAACGACTTCTGGTATAGTCCCATCATCATGAAAAATCACGCACGCCCGATTCGCAATTTTAAACAATACCGTCATTTAAACTCTGATTCTATTAAATTGTGATTGCCACCAATATTTTTTTGTAAATTACCCTCCATAACTCAAAACGAGAATCGTAAAATAAATTTAAAACACTGACCTTGGTTCAATACTCACCTGCACAAAATCACTCAACTTAGTTTTCAAAAATACTTGACGGTTATTTTTCGTCGAAGTGGTATCTAGGTCATTTTCTTTGTTTGCATGCCTGAATCATCAGATGGCTGTTCTCGAAGCAACACGACGTGGTGTTTCTGAAACTCATCGTTTATTTCTTTTAATTTGAGGTAATCCCACTTCTGATGTCGCAGCGCGGGTGTCTTTTCTTAATGTCAGAATGTTAAGATCACGTTCTAGTGGGCGTAGAAGGCAGCAAACAAGAACTTAAAGCATTATGAAAGAATATAGGAACAATCTGTTAACTACTTTAGCTCAATGATCTGATAAAACTAATGCAACTGTATTGAAATGACCTGCCTCACTACCATAATTAACTACAAGGGTATTTGGAATAATAAAGAAACAGTTTAACCTTTAACTTTGTTTTAATTTACCGGATTCATAAAGACAGGTACAATCTGTCTGACATATTGAGTGGAGAAGAACCCGGTGAATAAACTCCACTCTGCCATTATCACAATTTAAAATACAAAGGAACGTTATAAAACTCGCTATTACATTACTCACAGAAATCTAGCAACTAGTTTACATGATTAACGGACACAAAGATACTTAGCTTTCGTATTGAAGACTTCCGATACAGCATTAGATTACAAACTGTTAAACTTAGGCAATGACTCGATATAAAATCAAACAGCAAATTGAATGTGGTAAAGACAACTGCGCTTGGCCGATTCCCGCGCTATTCTGATAATTTAGGTGTGAACACTTCAATTTCTAAGAAATGAATGCCCCTTCCTTGAATGTTCAATGTCTTTTATACCAAACGGCCGTTTCCGTTTTTATCAAAATAGCACTAGGCCTTGCCCAGGTTCTCCGCTAGAGGGCCTGCCTTTCCGGTCACAATGATTTAACAATCAAATTAATCCTACAACAATAACTGATTCAGTAAGAATTAAATCATAATTAAATCACAATTTTCAATTAGGTAAATTACACAGCAAATGATATTAAACAAAATTTAAATTAATTCAGGTAAGCTTGAAAATGCTTAAGATGGCGCTAGTTGTCCCAAAATACCGGCCGATTGCCAATGTGGCGCCATCATTTCCGACATACTTATTAGTAACATATTTTTTGTATTCTAAACCTTCAAATTCTGTAATCTCAAATCAAAAGCAGAAATCACACATTGATAACATATTGAAAATAAACTATTTATAATAAACTAGTTGAATACAAACATATACTGTACATAAGTAATCTAGAAGTATTTGGAAAAAGTCTGCGTCAGCAAAATTTCAGCCACACGAACCCAGAATTTCAATTACTATATAATTTGCCATCTCTGTACTTTTCAAGAAGGCTAATAAAGAAATCGCTCGGATTTAGGTCAGGGATTTTTTATGACAGCACCTAAGTTGAAACAACTTTGTGATTGAAATAGCAAATCAATCTATAATTACGTTGCCGAAAAGACTCGCTGAGTGATTTTTTATGAGGTCAATAGGTACTGTGAATTATAATTATTCAAAGAAATTGGGCATGCCTAATGAGTTTACCTTGGCTTTACGGATATTTAGGTTAAAATGCCCTTTAGACTTAGACCCTTTGCCTAAAAATAGCCATAAGCTTTCGCATTTGTCGATAAGTAACAAATTAAATTGTATTTAAATTGTTACCACTCAAAACTACATTGTGATTGGCTAAGCTTAATGCATACATACATTTATGACAAATTGGAAATTGATTGGAAACTCAGAGTCGATAAAAACTTTTTTGTCCTCCCTTTATATCCTACCCGCCCATATTCGTTTTCTTCCCTATTTATACAACAAAATTACCGCTACAATTCTTTTTACAATCTATATTCAACATAAGGACACCGAAAACACATTTTCTTTTCTTTGTCGCTTTCTAACATAATTTTCCCCACTTTCCTATATGATAAAGAACAAAAAGCATGTTACAAAAACGTCGTTTCATGTGTCCACTGTAATCCCATCGTCCATCAGTCGACATTACATATTCATATAATAGAACACAAAGGCTAAAGAGCCACCTTATAATATTACCTACGTGATATGACCCTGACGTTATTTGGTACGTCCACGGAAACTAAGCTTTCATACGAAATTGGCCTTATAAATGGAATGAATAATGTAGTTCTTACTAAATATCTAAATTATGTTCTTTATTAATAGTCCATTATTGTCCTACTTATGTTATCTGTAAAAAACGAAGTGTGAGATTCATAAAGTAAAATTAATTTAAAACTTAGAAATGACATTTATGGAAGCAGACTTGTGTATTGGCAGCCTTCAAAGTTCGACCTAGAAACCCTTCACATTGCGTATTACTGTTATATCCTAGAAAGCTTCGATCGACAGATATTCGCACCAAAAGTAATCATTTTCAGGCTTATATATTTTCCCTAAAAACGTGAAAGACTTTTTTCGGATTGATAGCCAAATTGTATACGACTGTTTACTATAACAAACTTTGGCAGTTCATTCCGATCTGACATATTTACAACGTCAACTATAAAACACACAATAAGGTATTTCGTTTTTAATTTCGCGTCGTAAACCCGTATTCGACATTACTCCGTCACTGAATAAAGGCTGTATCGACATCAGAACCTTTGCCTTCGCTCCACGATGTTCCTTTTTTCAAATAATGTGCGTTATAAACATGGTAATGTTGTTCATAAATACAGCCTGTTACAACAAATACGACAGATTCGGCTAGATTGCCCGATAAACCAGGATATTTGCAATTTCAACGAACGATCGAGGCCGAATACCGAATTTATTTCGGCCAAATTTAATATTGGTAGTTGTTTGGTTGGAAATCGGCGATCAACTTGTGTTTTGTTGATTTGAATACAATTGTTTATGGGCGTCGTGTTATGAATGTCGCATAGATAGCACGTTTTGCTAAACGTGATGTAAATCACATAATCATATCAATTTATTTGAGTTACTAGTTTACCAGCCTGTGGTTTTTTCTCGCGGCAAAATTACTTTTTAGGGTTCCGTACCTCAAAAGGAAAAAAAACGGAACCCTTATAGGATCACTTTGTTGTCCGTCCGTCCGTCTGTCAAGACCCTTTTTCTCAGGAACGCGTGGAGGTATGAAGCTGAAATTTATATCAATTACTCAAGTCTACTGTCCCTTGAAGCTGTGAAAAAATCAAACTTCTAAGCCAACACAATCAAAAGATACAGCCGTTTATGCCGCTAATTTTCGACACTTGCAAGGGAATCAAAACCTACAGGGTGCTTCCCGTGAACTCAGAATCTTGAAATTTGGTACGAAGCAACGTCTTATAGCATAGATAAAGGAAAAATTACGAAAACCATAAATTTTTAGTTACATCACATAATATATTTTTTTAATAATTTTAACCTTACTACCCATTTCCTCATAAACGCGTAGAGGTATTAAATTGAAATTCATACCAAATACTCAGGTCTATAATACCTTTAAGCTGTAACAAAATCAAACTTCTATGTCAACGCAATCAAAAGAAACAGCAATTTAAGCTGCATATTTTGAAACTCGCAAGTACTCGCAAGGGAATCAAAACCTAAAGGGTACTTCCAGTCGACCTAGAATCTTGAAATTTGGCATGAAGCAACGTTTTATAGCACACATAAAGGAAAAATTCCGAAAACCTTAAATTTTTAGTTACATTACAAAATATATATTTTTTAATAAATATAAACTTATTACTTTTTTCCTCATGAACGCGTAGAGCTATCAAGTTGAAAATCATATCAAATACTTAGATCTAATTGCCTTTAACCCGTGAAAAAAAAAAAAACTAAGTCAACGCAAAAACGCAAAACGCAAAAGTACAACCATTGATACCGCATATTTTGAAACTCGCAACTACACGCACGGGAATTAAAACCTAAAGACCACTTCCCGTTGACATATAATCTCGAAATTTGGTAAGAAGCAATAGCTTACAGCACAGGTAACAGAAAAATTCCGAAAAGCTTAAAATTTTAAGTAGTTTTTGCAGGTTTGTACGGAACCCTCGGTGCGCGAGTCCGACTCGCACTTGGCCGGTTTTTTTTCTTATGAAGCATATGTCCACCTAATATTTTCCCAATCTTTAAGCTGATTTTGCATGGTATAAGCATCTAAGAATAACAACTTTCACTCTTTATAATATTAATAAGATATTTTTTTTTTATATCCTTAGGCTGCAAAACTCTACCAATATTTCTCGTTTTGTCTCAAACGATATACCGATATAATATACTTTTCCGAAAAAGTCAGTTGACGTCTTTAATGAAATGTGACTTTACTATGTAAACTATTTACCTCTCCATTTTGGTCACACACATGCACAGTAGGTAGTAGGCTATGCCCAAAACTATTTAGAAATAAAATGCATAATGAATTATGTTGATATTAATCTTCATTTTATTAAACCTTCGATCACTCGCGCGATTTTCAGCCTCGAGAGCACTCACGTATTCAAAGTATATTTCTAAACGTATTATATTACTTAATGGAAATATACCAGCATTTTATTACTTTGTATTACATGATGTATGAAAATAAAAAACGTAGATTTTATAATCGGCTTTATTTGTATTCTACGAAACATTACAAAAATCTGCCTTTTTATTCGTATAATTGAGATCAGTTCACAAAGAAACAAAAAAATATTTAGTTCTTTATTCTTTATATAAGCTTTCTCGTTGAAAAACATCAACATAAGGATTTATTAACACAATGAAATAAAAAAATTTACAAAATTTACCCCACGCAAACTTTGAAAGATCCTTACGCTGCAAGTGGTTGCGTCACACTGCCCCTCTCATCCCATTTCGACGCGTTTAAAGGTTACATGAAGGTACTCAGAAGCGCAAATTCGTAACTAAAGAAATTACTATTCATTTTTACGTTCAAAACTGCGTGGGGTGCTGTCACCACCCCGCGCGAGTGATCGAGGGTTAAGGTCTATAACACACAATATATAAAGCTTAATTCTATTTAGTTTTTCTTACGTACGCAGTAAATCTTTCCTCGCCTATTATGTTATCTCCCTCTAACCACCCAGGTAGTATATTACACGTCTCTTTCACGTTATAATATTTGCCTTACAAATACAAGTTGTGAAGTCAAGTACGGTCAAACCGTATTAACGTGGTTTTTGTCTGTGGAGCACACTTCAGGTGAGCCTTGACTAACTGTACTTGACCTGTTTGTTTGTGGGCAAATAGATAAAGAAGATATGAAGCTTTATCAGTATAATAGAGTGGGGATGAAGAAATAATGGACGAGAGAGAGAGAGAGAGAAGTCGATTAGGGAAGTGTGCGTCGAATGTTTTGTTTCATTCACACAAGAGTTAGTTCAACAAGTTTGAGGATCGCTTTTTTTTATTCAAGATGATATGGAAGTTTATACGTAAGTGCTGTGTTGTTGTCTTTTCGTATTATTATTTTATCCGTCTCAAATAAAATCACGTCATTCAAACAGTATGTGTGAGTTTACATTTTGAGATTCAACAATAATTGAAAACACCCTTGAATAGAATCAGTGAGCTGAGTTAAACATTTAAAAGTAAACTGTTCTTTTGTTATTTGCTACCGAAATTATTTTAACATCATATTTTCAGTCCCAATTTTCCGTCACGTGGTCTTAAATAAATAAACCCTAAGATAGAGCTTCTTAAATTTGAGTTTTAGAAACGTTACTACAACTATCAGTATTAAAGTTTGTGAGTATGTTTGGTTGTATGGATGTTTTTAACTCTTTCACGTAAAACTACTGGACGGATCGACGCACTTGCAGTATATCTATACACGACTATTAGTTTCTTTAAAAACAAATCGTTTTCAATCTCAAAATCAGTACCATCATGGGTCGCTGTACCTCTTTTAATAATAGAACGTCAGTTCCCTGAATACCACGGGGTCACGCGCACAAATCCTCTTACAAGGGCCGAAACACAACCTTATGACGGATTTATTTCTCTGCATTTTATATAGAACACTAGGACAGGAGTGTTATGTAACCTTTTGTATTAAAAAAGCTATTCTTAGAACGGAATGTCAAATTTTGATTATGCTGTTTAGAGGGGAGATCCACCGGTGTAGAATTGAAAATTTGATGTTGAGTCGTATGAGTGAGTACTTTAGTAATATACTTAACTAATATACCGTATTAAATTTTATAGGTACTTAAATATGACTTGATTTTAATTATCATTCCAGAAACCGGGGGATTAGATATTTACTATCCAGGATTATATTGAAAGGTAAAATTAGCCTGTTAGCCGTGGAAATGTAACTTTTGTCTAAAGGTTTGATGTAGACATTAAGTCCCACAGACGCAAACTCTTGGCATTTATGCTATTTCTTTTATTCCTATTAAGACGAATGATTTAATGTTAGGAAGAACATAAAATATATATGAAATTGTGTTTTTTCTTAAAAAAACATGGTATATTTGTTGAGATTGAACAAATCTGACACATTAATTGTATCTACCCTACTTTTTAATTTTTAATACCACTGGTATTCGCTAATTAAATTGAAATGAAAAAAGACATATTTAATTGAAGGATTTAATGTTTTAAATATATCTGACTCCTACTGCAATAATGAACCAACCACTAAAACCAATTGCTTATAACGTGTAATAGGTTTATTTACAGTAATTAATTGAAGGACAAAAGAGAAAGTCAAGCACCCTAAAATTACAAGTAGGTAGGTAAAGTATCAAACAGCGAGTAAGTGTTGACTAATGTTACATAACAATAAAGTATAACAATATTACAGTAAAGTGTAATATAAAACAGTAATATTAGCCGCGATGTTCTAGAAACTTCCAAGTAAAATTTAATATTCCACCGTGAGGAGGAAATTCCATCAAATGAAATTGCCGACAAAAAAGTTGATTTTATAAAAGCACTAATATGGAAGTAAATGCTGATTGACGGTTAAAGCATTTTTTTTCTTTTGATCATGTTTTTAAAGAAATTTATTTGTAGGTTGGAATGAATATTATTTTTATTGGGAGATGCTATGTGGATAATTGTTTTGTTGGGGAAATTGAAAGGTTTTGTGTAAAAACATGATTGGCTTTATATGAAAAATATTGATTGAAATATTTTTTGGCATATTTTCAATGGTAAGTGTTAAAGTTGTCGGATTTAGAAAGACTAACTCTTACAAACAAAAAACACGCTTAGAACGATTTTTTATACGATACTTGTGGCCGCCCACGACTTCGTTCGTGTGGAAGTCGGTTTCCCGTGGGAATGACAAGTTTTCCCGCGGTAAAAAGTACCCAATGTATTATTCTGATGTTATAACCTATATTACTGTAAAGTTTCATCCAATTCCGTCCAGCAGTTTTTACGTAAAGAGTAACAAACATCCATACATCTACAGGGTCTGTCGTAATGAATGGATAACCCGTTACCTACAGTTGATCCGGGTGTGAGACTATAAGAAAATGGTGTCTTCTTGCCAGGGTTGTCACCCATAAGAAAATGGCGTGCACTTTTAAACTTTTTTATAAATTTCGCTATTTTTTTCATTTATTCCGCTGCCATTTCTTCAAATTTTGCTATATTTGTATATTTTTTTTGTATTATACTCCTGAAGACGTGTACTATGTAATTTTAGTATAATTTTAGGTGTTATTCACGTTGAACATTATCAAAATTCTCATTTTAAGAAAAACATTTCCAATGTTTTTTCTTTATGTCAACTTTTGATCATCTCCTGTGAAAAAAAAAAGTATGACGTTATAGCTGCCCATGATCTCAATAAATTGTCTAGTATGTGTAGATTCTAAAAAGGTATAACGATGTGTACTTTACAAGCAACATTAAGTTACAGGAGCGAGAACACTAATCAAGGTCGGAATTTTTATTTTTCAAGTTATGTTATAAATGGTTGTAAAACTTCGTCATAATGATTTTATTCTATCAAGATACTTTGCACAAACACTATCGGGCCACTAATAGGATATTCAGAAGAAAACCCGGTTGTTTTTGGGAAAAAAATAAAATTACTCCACGATAATAATGTTATGAAAATGTACAAATGAAAATTTTTGTGCTCTAACAGTTACATGCAAGAAACATGTTGTGACAAGTTTATTCGAAATTGAAACGGATTTTAAAAATCGAAAAAAGTCCATATTACAAAGAAAAGTGGAAAAAAGTGGAAGAAAATTTTTGTGCTCTAATAGTTACATGCGAGAAACATGTTGTGAAAAGTTTATTCGAAATTGAAATGGATTTTAAAAATCGAACAAAGACCGCATTACAAAGAAAAGGGTACTCATCACATCAGTGTAATTTTGAACATCGCATGTGCTTTTGTTTTGTTCTCATTATTTTCGTCAATTTGTTACTGCTTTCTAATATCGGACTTTGATTTTCCTTGTGATTTGGACTTGATAACATGGTGATACTGATCACTTCGCTCACATTTACGGACATTGTGTTGTGCTATCGCTTGAACTTGTTGTTTTGGAAAAGTTTTTGTGTAGTTTGTGTATCATGCCGCAATAATACACGCCGGCCGAATACGCGAACATGCATTACATTTACGATGTATGTAATGGCAAAGGTATCCAAATGTGCGACATCCTGATTACCGTGTGTTCATGTGCACAATGCATTTATGGAAGGACGATTTCCTTCCACTTTTTTCCACTTTTCTTTGTAATACGGACTTTGTTCGATTTTTAAAATCCGTTTTAATTTCGAATAAACTTGTCGCAACATGTTTCTCGCATGTAACTATTAGAGCACAAAAATTTTCATTTGTACATTTTCATAACATTATTATCGTGGAGTAATTTTATTTTTTTCCCAAAAACAACCGGGTTTTCTTCTGAATATCCTATTAGTGGCCCGATAGTGTTTGTGCAAAGTATCTTGATAGAATAAAATCATTATGACGAAGTTTTACAACCATTTATAACATAACTTGAAAAATAAAAATTCCGACCTTGATTAGTGTTCTCGCTCCTGTAACTTAATGTTGCTTGTAAAGTACACATCGTTATACCTTTTTAGAATCTACACATACTAGACAATTTATTGAGATCATGGGCAGCTATAACGTCATACTTTTTTTTTTCACAGGAGATGATCAAAAGTTGACATAAAGAAAAAACATTGGAAATGTTTTTCTTAAAATGAGAATTTTGATAATGTTCAACGTGAATAACACCTTAAATTATACTAAAATTACATAGTACACGTCTTCAGGAGTATAATACAAAAAAAAATTATACAAATATAGCAAAATTTGAAGAAATGGCAGCGGAATAAATGAAAAAAATAGCGAAATTTATAAAAAAATTTAAAAGTGCACGCCATTTTCTTATGGGTGACAACCCTGGCAAGAAGACACCATTTTCTTATAGCCTCACACCCGGATCAACTGTAGGTAACGGGTTATCCATTCATTACGACAGACCCTGTATACATCCATACATTCTCACAAACTTTCCCGTTTATAATATTAGTAGGATTTAAGGGTATGAAAATACGAAAAGATACAGATATGACGTAACAGAAATATCAGTGATTGTTTTTTATTTTAGACAATATTTTTTTTGTTACCTTTGTACATGTTACCCGTTGTTCGTCTGATACTAATGTAATAATATAATTTACTTTAATGTTTACCACAGTGAAATTAAAGAACATACAATTTCCAATGACTACTGTGATTTTTAAAAGAGTGTCACTAAACTGGTCTAAGGAAATTTTTCTAAGATGGTGGCAGTTTATAATTAAAGTATTATATATCCTTTTCAAATATAGCATTCCATTGAGTAAAGGAGGAAAAACACGTTGAGGTAATTTAGACCAAGATGACTTACAAATGAAGTTATACCTACTTCAAATTATATGAGTGAAATAGATATTAAAAATTAGAAAGGTAATTAATTAAATATCTCAGAAGGTAGAAGTGAGATTTCAATGAAAAATAATGCTTCGAACATTAGGTTGACAATGACAACATTAAATTCACATACAAAAAATTCCCACTATAAAACGCTCCTTTCCGCAATTAAAACATATTTGGCCGCAAATTAATCTGCTGAGCGAAAAACTAGTTCCAATATAAACTAACTACCTAACTACACCAATTACGTACAATTCAAAGTTCCGTCGCCACTACATCTGAACTACACTAATAAACCATTACTCAAAAGTTTCTGTGTCTCATAAAATATTCACTCAACAACCCAGGGTTGTTTTCTTGTTTTGCATTATCTGCTTTGTTTCCGGCCTGGATGTGAAAGTTTTTGCGAACTAAGCAGTGGCTGCCGTGTTAGCAGATTTACAATTACCGAATTTGCAATGAAATTAGTTACATTAAATGAAGGTTAGGTTTATCCCTAACGTTAGATTTATAAATAAAAACTAGCAGAAATGAAGATGGATGAAATCATGAATGCCTTGTAGTCTCACCAAATAGTAGGTCAAACAGACTTGGGTGACTTTTAACTTGACTCTAAATTATTACTTTTTAAATAAGTACCTAAATCTTACATTAGTTGTCAAATATGTTATGTTAAAGTCCTATCCATTAATATTCTCAAAACTTTTCCTATCTTGACCCTTAAAGTGATCTCAATTTTAGTTTTAAAGTTCACCAGCTTTTGCATTGTAAATAAGTCAGAAAATGTATTTATTGTGTATAAATCTACTTGACCTTTATTCCTAGAAATAAAAAAGCCTACTTTCTAATACCTACTGAAAATCCTATTTATAACCCAAACATAAATAATTAATGAAACCTCGTTGTTTACCTATCAATATTTACTTCGCTGATAGTAAAACTATTTGGGCCTAAACAATCCATGCTATTTTAAGATAACGTGAAATCATAACCGATCCTATACAAATACATTTAGGGTTTAATTTCCAGTAATGTCTTAGGTTCTATCCATTTATATAGTCAAGGTTTCCTATCTACGTTTGGTAAAGCGATATCTCATACATAAAGTACAGTCAGCTCATAAACTTAATAGATTAACTGTTGTTTAGAACTTAGTAATGGGTTACTGTTTATTATGCTAAAAGATGCGTTAACTGAATATTAAGGTGGCTCGGCAAAGTTTAGTGTAACTTGTGTACTTCGGATACAGGTTGTTAAATTAGGGTATAATGTATGAGAGATGACTTTGGAGTTCGTATCTAAATTAGTAACCATTAACTGAAAAACTACACTAAATAATAATAATAGCCTATAGATGTCCCAATAGTTGAGCACAGGCCTCCTTCTCGGATAGCGGTGCAAGATGTTGGATCACATGATGGGATAATTATCCTATCATGTAGGTTTTCTCACGATGTTTTCCCTCACCGATAGTGCGTGATAAACATGCACATAATTTGGAAAAGACCAAATTAGTGGTACACCCTAGCGGGGAGGCTTTGAGGCTACCACGCACGAAAATCTACACTAGTAGACTGAAACTAAAATTGTTAGTTTCAAATATTAAAGGAAATTAATAATCCTTTGTAAAACCTAATGCATATTTTACATCTTAAAAACTTTTATATTAATTATTATGCTTCTAAAATAGAGCAGGGCTGAATGGCATTAACTGGCATAAAACGTATTGTGAAAGAATTATTTATGATGCGTATTTTAGTTTTAGCTTCAAGTCAAACTTTAAACCATCCTTTGCACATAGAAAATCTAACGGATAGGAAATAAAACATGCATGCATGCATAATGCATGATTAAAATGTATGATAATGCAGCTTAACTTAGACTTAACAGACAAATGACTATTCGCGGAATGTAACAACAGAGAACAAGTCCACACTCCGAAACTCCCCGCTAAAGTTTTAAACATTTTGATTTTCCGCAATCGCGGTTGACTGAACTAGTTTAGCGGTTGTGTGTACTTTGAGTACCTGCTACTATAGAGGTGGTATCAGGCGCTGGGTGTACATTAGTCCGGTTAACGACGCCACCCGCTGAAAATGTACGCCGATAACGTTACACCGAGGATACGCGCACAAGCGGAGCGGGTAACGGAATACACTGTCTACTTCTACTATCTAACCGTATTAACCGTATATGTGCTGCAAAGTACATACTCATCACACGAAAGAAGAAGAAGAACTTTTAAAATATATGTTTCTAAAAAAATTAAATCGCCAAAAAAAAACCTTTCTTATTACATAATTCTTAAAATAAACCAAAGCTTTTTTTTGTCTGTTTATCCACTTAAACCACTTAACAGATTTAAATGTGTCCTTCTTTATCATAAAGGTAGTTTTTATGAATTAGTTGGTAAACAAATTTGCTCAGAAATCCTTTTTTTAGTTCAATGTTTCGTAAACAAGTTGGCCAAAATAACATCGTTGCGATCTTGAGCAGGTCACTGGCATTTAAATCAAATCGCGTTTCTCATTAATAAAGTCCCACCCAATATTAGATTCCATAGCGATATCTGCAGTAGGTACCAGCAATTAGGGTAGTTCCACACTCCATTGGCAAATGATCTGTGAGTCCTGTCGTTTGTGCTTATGTGCAGTGGATGCCTTCCTTTATATGTGTTTGTGGGAGTCAGTGTTCAAAATGTAGGTCATTATAGAAAAAAAAAACAAATAGTTGGATTATTTATCAATCCACCAGCTAAGTTAGTGTGGTGGATTACTGCTCAGTCCCTATGACTCTCAGAGATATAAGCCATAGGTATCTAGTGCATTTATTTAAATACTATTTACTTAATTTATCAAATCCAATATAAATAAAATAACAAATTCGGTCAACAATACAATGAAACTCAACAAAAATCGCAACTGTTACTATTTTTAACCGACTTTCAAAAAAGGAGGAGGTTCACACTTCGGCCAGTATGTTTATTTTTTTATTAGTAAATAGCACATATGAAAAATATGTAGTATTTAATTAATATTAAATCTTTATTATTTTAACCTTTTTAGTAAAGAAAGTCGAGTTTTTGTCTCAAAGTTGAAGTCGGTTTTTTTAACGTAGTTATTTTTTAATGGAATAAAAATTAACTCCTTGTGTTTATAACTCATTCACATAAGCTTATGAGATTTAACTTGGTATATGAATGACCTCATAACTCAAATTGGACTTTTTAACGTGAGAAATCGAACATTTACAAGATCACATCGAATACACTTTTTACTGCAAGTGAAACTCCAGAACAGAATAAAATGAAAAGTCTAAAATAATATAAAATTATTTCATCCAATCAAAACCGTATTTATTTATTTATTTATTTATAATTAATGTACAAATGCACAGTAAAGATAACAATAAAAACAGTAAAAGAAAACATTGTACAAAGGTACTACTTATCCCTTAGAGGAATCTCTTACAGTAGTCCTATGATCGGAGTGGCGGTAAGAAAGCAAGTTCTGTGCGATTTAATAAAATAAATATATGTATATAACATACACATACACATACATACATATAACGTAATGAATAATAAATATAAACATAAACATATAACAAATACATATACATACACATATAAAATATATATTAGCTTTGAGACAAGTAGTGTTCTCTTACACGTCTTCTGAAACCAGATATGGTTGGGGAATCACGGATGTCCGAAGGTAAGGAATTCCACAGCTTAACAGCATGGACAGTGTAGGAATAGGAAAAGAAGTCGGTGGTATGGGATGGTGTGGACAAAAGGGTCTTCTTATGCGCTCTGCAGACAGCGTCTTCGGAGTGTTCAAAAGAAAACCGCTGACGCAGGTAGGAAGGGGAACAAGGATTATGAAGGATATTGTAAAGGAGGCACAGGATACGAGTGTTCCTACGAAATCGGATCGGAAGCCACTGGAGCTTTTTGCGAAACTCAGTAACATGATCGTATTTTCTTAGATCAAAAATGAAACGTATTAACAGATTTTGCAAGCGCTCCAGCTTATTAAGGACTTCCTCGGTGGCATCTAAGTAGCATGAATCCGCATAATCAATGATGGGCTGGATGAGTGTCAGAGCAAGAGAAATCTTAGTTTTGAATGGCAGGAAGGATTGGAGAAGTTTAAGGGAATGTAAGGAGAAGTGAACCTTACTACTTATTGCACAGACATTAGCATTCCAGTTAAGAAATGTGTCAAAAGTAACACCTAAGTTCTTTACAGTTTCTGAGAAAGGAATGGGAACACAATCAAGGAAAACAGAGGGTAATAATGCGATATCAAGACGACCACGAAAGTATTTACTTCCGATGATGATCGCTTGACTCTTATTAGGATTAAGGAGTAGACCGAAAGATTTAGCCCAGTTGTGAATGCAGTTTAAATTATAATTAATAAAAGCAATTGCAGCATTGATGTCAGAAGCCGGGAAGTGGGTGTAAATCTGCAGATCATCTGCATACAAATGGTACTTGGCGGTTATTGCTCTAGTCACAGAGTTGATGAATATCGAGAAAAGTA
Source organism: Emmelina monodactyla (assembly GCA_916618145.1). Classification (NCBI taxonomy): domain Eukaryota; kingdom Metazoa; phylum Arthropoda; class Insecta; order Lepidoptera; family Pterophoridae; genus Emmelina; species Emmelina monodactyla. The sequence goes on along the minus strand of OU745314.1, from coordinate 9,256,047 downwards.
ATGGAGAGAGCACACCGCCCTGTGGCACGCCTGAAACGAGTTCGCACCAACCAGAGAAAGTCTCATTGTTGCGAACCCGCTGAGAACGGCCACGAAGATAGGAATCAAACCAAGCAAGGACGGAGGGGGACATATTCAAGGATCTTAGGATTCCGAGAAGAACATCGAAATCTACAGTGTTAAATGCGTTGCTGAAATCCAACAAAACTAGTAACGTAAGGCGCTTTTCTTCCATAGCCCAGCGAATATCATCGGTAACGTTAATGAGCGTGGAAACAGTGCTGTGGCCAGGTCGAAAACCAGACTGATATGAGCTAAGTAAATTGTTGGAAATCAGGAACACAGATAACTGGCCATGAACAATGTGCTCAAGAACTTTAGAAAGGAAGGGCAGGATAGATATTGGACGGAAATTAGCAACAGTTGTTGGATTGGATACTTTAGGAATTGGAATTATGTGGGCATACTTCCAAGAAGATGGAAATGTTGATGAGGAAAGTGAAAAATTGATTATATGAGTGAGGATCGGAAGTAATACAGGTAGGATTAAAGTGAACATCCTAGAGCACAAAGCGTCATGACCAACTGCTGCAGAGCCAATTGATAGAACTGCTTTCTTAACATTCTCCTCGGAAGTGGCTGTGAAATTGAAGGTATGATGGAACTTAGGGATCTTGGAAATTTCACTTAAGGTGTGGACTTTGACATTTGGATCAAGAATGACAGGGGGTGCGGAAAAATGCTTATTTAGTGACTCTAAATCAAAGTCATTGACATTCGTGGTGGTACTGTTACCAATGCCAACAGACCTAAGGAAACGCCAGGTCTCAGAAGAGCTGCGCTTGTTCAAAGACTCGTGGAAGTACTTTCTCTTGGCATCACGGCATCTACGAGTACAGCGTGTTCGAAGATCTTTATAGGTATTAAAATTTTGTTCGGTTGGACAACGCTTGTACCTACGCTTTGACTTGTCTCTAGAAGCCATCAGATCTTTGATGGATTCCGAGAGCCAAGGAGCCGGGTTGTGTTTCACACTAATTCGTTTGAGAGGTGCGTGTCGATCATATAAATTTAGGACAGACTCAGTGAGATAGGTAACTTTGTCATCCATGTTGTTGGAGTTGTAAACTGGGCTCCAGTCAATCAAAGCAGCATCATGTAACAGAACCTCCACGTTGATATTGCTGTAACTACGTACCACAACAGTCTTTGGTCTACGTTTAGGAGAACGGATACGGTAAGAAAGGAGGATTAGGTCGTGATAAGAAAAAGGAGCCGTGAATTGTCCGTGATAGTCTACATTTGTGGTTGAAGAGACTATCATAAGATCTAAAAGGGACGGAATGTTCTTGGGAGAATGGTGGGTAGGAGAAAGGGGTAAAATATTAAGATTTATGGCGGAGAATAAAGATTCTAATTTACGGGAACGATGGTCATTTTTAAGTAAACATGTGTTAAAGTCACCCATAACACAAACATGTTTATAGATGGGGCAAAGAGAATTTAACAATGTCTCAAGTGAATCAAAATAGTCCACATTCAGATTGGGACTGTAAAAAACCACCAGCAGCAGTTTTGTGTGGTTTTGGGTTATTTCGACGGCCAGGTACTCGGCGGATCCAGTATAATGTGAAGGGGAGGTACTGATAATTTTATGTGGTATTTCCGCGCGGATGTACATGGCCACTCCACCACAGCCTTTTCCGGTCCTGTCATTTCGTACAAGTACGTAACCAGGAAGTGGAAACTGGGTTGATGGCAGCGAAGGCTTTAAAAAAGACTCGGATACTAATAAAGCATCGAGTGGTAAATCGCTAAAAGATGCCAGAAGATCGTGATAGTGACTAGGAACACTCTGGGCATTTATATGGGCAATGTTAAAGTTACGAGGATAGTGTGAAAGGACGGACACCAGTTGGTCATTCAAGGATAGAAAAGAATCAGCACTGGCAAAACTGGCAGACGACGAGCAAGAGAAAAAACTTTCATCAAAGGTATTTACGTTCATAATTTATATGATAAATAAATAGGTATAAATATCTAAGTATCAAAATATAAAATATTTTTCAACTGAATAATATAAACAATAAAATAAATAGACTACTTAAAAAAAATATTAAAATAAAATGAAATATACTATATACTATCACGTAATTCTAAACAAGTTTCAGAACTCACGCACTCATGGTATCAAATCAACTTATATAAAAAAAAGAACTTATAACTAGAACATAAAGAACACAATAAGAAATAAAAGTGGCAACATTATTAGAAAAAAAAAAAAAAAAATATGTCAGCCGTCACACATCAAGCAATGTCAACGTCAATCGGTGCAAGAAAAAAAGTGAACAACCAACCTTCAACTTTAAATCTAAAGGTGAAAAACAAAATACCGACAATTAGATTTATAACTAAAGAAAAGACATGTTAAAAATTATTAACAAAAGAAAGAGACTTGCGGATGTTATCTAACCTAATGCCGGCGTCGTGTTCTCCTCGGAGAGTTGTTGGTTGTAGTCCTGACCGGCTCTGCCGCTGGCTGGGTGTTATCAGCAGGAGAAGGAAATTTCATCAGAACATCCTGAAGCGTAGCCATGGTTTCCAACTTAATTCGGTTTTTATCCGGAAGATTTACAACCACTCTGCCATCCGCCGACCAACAGTTTTTAACCCCAAAATGAGAGCGTGCAGTGATAAAAACTTGATGCCTGGGCTTAGTCAAAAACTCCGAGACTGTGACTCCTGTTCCTTTTAAGGAGGTCTTACTTTCCCACACGTGATTTCGATCTTGAACATTAAAGAAACGAACCAGGACAGGTCGAGTCTTACCTTTTGAAGTACCGAGTCGATGGCAAACTTGCAAGGTAGTTTTGCATAAATCTGTCAATCCCATCTGCTCTTTTATTATCTTATGGACTTCTTCGTTTAACTTTTCATTTTGCTTTCAGCTATCCCATGGAAAAGTAAAACTTTACGCCTCATTGCAGTCTCATGCCTGTCTAGACTTAGAGAGATGGCCTCCAGTTCAGTCTTCATCCGTGCAAACATTTCCCACACAAGTGTTTTAAAATTATTGAAGTCTTGTGTTAATGAAGAAACATCTTGATGTGCTGTAGTTGTTCCAGCTACCTTCTGCAGTTTTTTCTCATAGTCACACATTCGTGACTCAAAGAACTTGCTCAGAGAATCCAGACTGCCCGTGTCCATGGTGATCAGTGTAGTGTAGATATTAGTTGAAAATGAAGTAGGAGATTGTAGTGAATATGAGTGCAAGTGAATTCCACAACCTATTTAGCGCATTTAATTGTAATTTAGAACTAAATTGTAATAAATACTATAAATACTAACGAGCACACAGAATTTGCGTGTATACGCCGCGAGTCCTACCCGCTTTTCATGATTTATACGCCGTAATTACTTGCATTCGTTTTACACACTCCGAAAACTTGATATGCATATAAATGGCAACAGTAATTAACAGTTTGTCGCTTGTATTGACATAATTAGTAGTATAAACGTAGGGTGAGATCAATTACTGCAATTAGTGAGACAGGGTGGCCACACGCAGGATGCAGAAAATTGTCCACACAGAAGTAAGAGCGAACAGAAGTACGTTGTGGGTTTTGTAGAATTATGGTATTCAATGTTTGCATAACTAAAGATGTGCTTTTTCATATTTGTAAAGGTTTAAGCATTATAACGTTACCTGATAAAAAACTGAGTATTATATCATCAGGCAGCATTTTTGCCTTTAATTTATGATTGAACTAGTGGCCGACCGTGACTCCGTTCGCGTGGAAGCTCGTTTATCGTGGGAATGAGATGTTTTCCCAAGGGAAAAAGTACCCTATGTGTTAATCTGATGTATAACCTACATAACTAAAGGTTTCATCCAAATCCGTCTAGTAGTTTTTACGTGAAAGAGTAACAAACATCCATCCATACATACTCACAAACTTTCACGTTTATAATATTAGTAGGATTAATTATATTGTTGAAGATTTCATGAATTACAAAGACATTAAGGTGCCTTATTTATATGCCGTGGATATGTGTAGGTATGTGTCAAATAATTTTATTTTCGTCGTCATTTACTACATTTATTACACTCTATTTACACTTTTTCATACAACCTTCCCTTCTCCACCCCCTCACCCCTCTTTTAAAAGGCTATTCCTATCATCCATTCCACGATGACCCGCAGTAATCCAGCCTGTTACAGCTCGCAGCTGACTTCAGGTCAATTACACGCGTGCGGCGACGGTGCGCACCGCGACGCTGCGAACATAGCCGCGGGTCCGAGGGGGAAATCTGTGGCGGTTTGCATTACGATGGCAAGTGTATGTACTCGTAGGCTTATTAATTAAAAAAATAATGTAATAAATGTCAATTGTTTTCTTATTTGCTCCCTTTTCTATATAAAAAAACCTTCATAATAATTCACTATTTGAAACCGTTATGTAGGGCTAATTGGAATTTATGCCCTATAAGTATCGAAAATGAAGCAATTGTAAGTTGATTAAGATATCTAGTAAATTAAAATGCTTTAAAAACAGTTCGTTTCTATTCCAATTTTCACTCAGTTGATTTTATTTTTTCACTTAAAAGACTCAAGTCACATGGTCTGACTTTACCTTAATTAATCCTTGCACATTTAGTTAAGATTTTTTTTCCAAAAAAGACAAAACAAAATATTTGACCCTCAACAAATTTTGAAATCCTTCCGACTCCATCTCTAATTATAATCCTTCTCGCCATAACATTAAACTACTAACAGCCCTAATACACTTCTACCTCTCAGAATCAACCAGTTAGACATTAAGCCCTAAGTTCAAAGTAACATAGGTACCTACACGAGTTTAGACACGTCAAGACGAGGGTCGTTTCTAGAACAATATTAGATCTACATAATTAAATTTGTTACACAATCATTAGTTGCTTTAAGGTTTGTTCTACAAGCAGATTTGAGTTAACCGGATTTTAAGGAGGTTAGTAAGTTTCCGAGATTGGGTAGTGATGTGAAGTTAGATAATACTTAAGGATTTATGTAGAATCTAGAAGATAAACTCTTTACAAATTAGTAAATTAATATTTTAGGCATGTTGTTCTATTTATAATATATAACATATATATATTTTTTTAAATAGGTACATTCTAAAATTTCAAAAGTAACAAAAATAAGATATACGTAAATATAACATCAATTTGTATCACAAACAACTAAGGAACTAATATTGCTTTGATTAAACTTCATTAAAAATTGCACATTCTACGGACAAAGTAGGCAAAAAACAAATAAATCTTCATTCATTTTATATCTGGCCAGTCTCCTCGGAAATGCATACAAAACCTCCTTTTTTAAGAATACAAATTTATGACCGTGTGTTCTAATTGTAATTTTATACCATTTTTAAACTGCTCACGTTCGCGAAGGCGTTCATAAATGTTTTTTTTGTGATTCGTACGCGGCCAGCATTCCGAGGGACCAAAAAGTATTTGCACGTAATATAGAGAAAGGCCGTAGTGTTTATTTTAGAATAATGTTATGTAATGACACTATTATGTTATAGCGTTTTTATTTCCTATTACTTGGGCTATAAATTTCAGCGGAGTAACGAGCTGTGAGTAAACTGTTACTAGTTTTAGGTTTTTTTAAGAGTTGATAAAAACTAAGAGTGTTAAGTATATATTTAATCTGCGTATAGCTATGAAATTTATAAGTAAAATCTTTTTTAAGTTATGGATTAGGTGATACATATCTTTTTTTATAAATTCTTTTTAAATATTAACTAACATATTTGAATGGTCCTAATTCTTTCATTTACGCTTTTCGCAAGTACTTTGGGTTGGCGAATAAAAGTTTTTTAAATTATGACAAAGATTTTAATCCCAAATATTAAAAATACCACACTCATAAATATTTAATTCAAATCTATCACCAAGGGTCATGCATGGTTATCTGCAAATACCTACCTGATACTTCATACATGTAAAAGGTCCCAATAAAACTGACCTATTAAATGGGCAATAAAAGCTCGTGCGCTATTCGCCCATCGAATAAAACATTTGCCCAGTAATATAAAATACCTAAATTCAAATAAAGCTAGCCTTGGAATAAGTTACAAAATACGAAGGTAATATGGTTAAATTTATGACTTAAATATAGTCATGGTTAATATAGTTTAAAGAAATTTCGGAAAGCTACTTATTATGTGTACAAAATATTTATGTGAAAATGTTTCACGTAATCATACCTACTCATATGCGAAAGAGCGTTACAGTATTCTAGTATTTGATTAGCAAACACATTTTTTTATATGTAACAGCAGATCCTGTACATATCGTTATTGGACTGCAGGCAAAACTTTTGCTCAATAGAAATGGTCAAATAATAGTCTAAAGAACCTTACGTAGAGACCCTTACACAGTTAATCACACACGACATTTTTCTCATTCCTTCTTACGGACTTAAAAATCAACCAACATCCTTATTCCAAAAGATCTCAACAAAGCCCTTACCCACATTATCCAAATGAATAAGACAGACAACTCTAAATTCCATTGACTGAAACCTCCCTACCCGAACTTATTCAAGCATAAAACGTGAGGCTCGCAGGTCATTTTATTAATTTTAGATGAAGAAGGATCCGCATCTGTTAATAATAAAGCAAGTAAAGATCTCCACCACTCAACTTGTTCTAGTATTTTGTGTTGCAAATGCTGTAACCGCCAACCTTTGCGGTTTCCACTGGGTTACAGAACAACCGAGATTTCTGTATTATATTTTGTAGAGTTACATTTTATTAGAGTGACCTTGTATTCTGGGATTTGCGAAGTGTTTTATAGACTACGTCTAGCAAATAGAGAGGTTTATAGTTGAAGTTGTTTACAGGAATCTTATACTTCAGTGTCTAGAACGAAACTGGTAGTTTAATTGTATTACTTTACTTGAATGTAAATAGGCAATGATCTTTAATAATGTCAAGTTTAAAAGAAGAAATGTTTTCAAGTTTTATCTCTAGGGATAAAAACATTTTCTTATAAAATACTTAGACTATTCTAATTCATTTATATTAGTTATTACCAAATCTTTCTTAAAAGTATAATAAAGCAAAATATAAGCCTCTTTCTCCTACACTTTTTTTCTCCCTTTTCTGTATACACCTATCTCTTTTTCTGCCCTTTCCTAAAAGTCCCTTTCTCCCACAACCCCAAGATTAATAGTTCCTGCTGACTTATCAGCGGGAAACAAAGAATATCTACTCCGAAAATGTAGGCTAATAATCACCTGAATATAAGGTAGCAACAGAAAAAGATTTAAAACAACTAAAAGTAATGTACTTTGTTACAGTCTTCATTTATTGTAATGTGAACAGACGGTTTTATTTCAAGTATGTTTTTAATCCCAGTAGGAATAATCGTCGTACTAATAAGGAAGGTGTGTGTATTTTTGAACCTGCATCTGTCTAAGGCATTGCGGATCCTAAGAAAATTGAGCTATAGTTTATGCAATTGTGTTAATTATTTTATTGTAAGCTTAAATCATTCTTATTCCTGACTTCTTCGTATACTCGTATTATTAACTAGTTATATATCTTTTAAGGTCCTATTTTTGAGTCGTCGCAAGCTCTTAAAGCTTCATCACGTTCTTACAGTGCACTACGTTCAATTCCCCCGCGACAATGCATGCACCGTGGTCAGGTCACACCCTAATGAGCAAAAACGTTTCCATTTTCGCTCAAAAACTAATGAGAGGTCGCTAGTGTGCGACTTTGTTATACAGGATGTTTTGTATGCATGCTAATGTTGTTTTGAGTTCCGATTCGTTAATTAAGTGATGTACCGGCTTTTTGCTGGCTTTTTAACGTTATATGTGTTGTTTTAGGTTAGTTTGGTGGTTTCGTTAAACGAGTACACGTAACAGGAATAAGTTAGTTGTTTTTAATCGTATTTGATTTTAACAAATAAGCAGTTTAGTTACCAAAGTTTGTTTCATAAATTTTATCACTAAATATCTTTTTAACCGAGCTTTGTCTACCCGTGACCACGGCATTTGCAAAAATGCCAAAACGTCGGAAAATCAAAAATAATAAAAAAAACGCTTAAACCCGTTAAAATGAGTTTAATTTCGAGCTTTCTATCTTATAATAAACTACGAAACAGCGAAAACCTCCCCACAAATCATAAATTTAAAGCAATAAGCTACATCCGTCGTGTTTTCATTGAAAATTAATGTTAATTTGACACTAAGAGCTTTAGATAACAGAGTATTCTCTAAAAATTATATCTCCTAGCTAATAGTGTATGGAGAGCTCGTCCGAGCCATATATCATAGAACAGGACAGCAGTGGCCACAGAGTAAATAATGGTCCAAGGATTCTACTGATTTACTGGCGATATGTTCGGTGTTGTGGCTTGCTTTTTATTTGTATGTGGCTTTTAAGAAGCAATTCGATTGTAAGCGGTCGGGAATATAAGGATCATAGGGGTGGAGTCTATTGATCACGGTGGACTTTTTCTAAGAGACTCAGATTTTGGAAGAACGTGTATTGTTCTAAGAAAAATATTAACAGGGAAATCTTCCAAAAGTATATAATAAGTGGATGCTTCAATAATGGAAACTTTGAAAATTTTTGTGATATTTGTGCCCAATTTTTTACTCAAAACATTCTAGTCTAGAATTCTAAAAGTTGATTTTACTTATAAAAGAATGTTAAAAGTTTTCGTCGGTATTACAAAAACAAACATCACACATCACAGCTTTTATAATTGAAAGCTTTTTATGCTAATCTCATAATACAGTTCTGTCAGCTAGTGAACAGAAAAAAAATACCCAAGTTAATTAATTATCTGCATTTTATAATGGCTTTTACCGGTAAAAGAAGCCTCTAGAACTTATCTACTCTATAATAATAATATCCTCTTAGAAGACAACATAGAGTAATTAATCACTGAGCGCATCGTGTAGCGTAAAATATTATTTTTTCATAACAATCTCTTTCCTATTATAACGGTTACGTCTTTCCTTGTCACTCTTGAAGGCTGTGCATCTTTTGTCTCTGTCTGTCAGTTAAAATACTATAATAATCTTTAGATCTCAATTTGATAGACATCATTTAATTGTGCTGGTCGTAAATTGTGGAAATGTTTGAATTGTAAGCTCTGGGTATTGTAGGCTTTCGTTTGAAATGATTCATCTTATTTAATGTAGCCACTCGGATGCTTTAGGAAGTCTTATATAAATGTATTCAGTTATATTTAAGTAATTTAAGCTCAAGAAAACGACATGACCCGCCCAAGCAAAGGAAGGTTGCTATTTTTTATTTTTTTTACTAATAAAAAAATCGTTTTAGAAAAAAAATCATAATCCTTGCGTGAATGAGAAAGTATTAGCCACAAAGAGATTATTTAGCTTTAAACTATGTATCTATGGAAAATATAAAGAGAGTGACGAAAATATTACTTTTTTCAGTACGTAATTTTATTATCGATCCCACTTTTTCCTATGTATGTATTATGTTTTATCATTCGCGCACGTATTTCATCGTTCATTCACGTCCCCGTCCTGCGTAGACAAAAACAAAAGACGCATGCACGAACACTCTCCGCATTCAATCAATCATTCATTACATTCACTCATTCACTCGCTGAAATTAAACGCAGAATGTCTGACACGTCACATTATGTGATGCCTCATTTATTATAAACTATCTTTATGATAAACTGTATCCTAATGTCAATGAAAACATAGTTTAAAATAGCTTAACACTAAACTGAAACATATCGTCAAACAGTAAGCGATTTACAGCACCAAATATCGTTTCTGTCATAAAAAGAAACTCGTTTCGAGTTCATAATATCTCTATGTTTCGGAGACATCGTTCATCAATATCTAATCTTGAAATCTCTGCATGTCACAGGAGGTAGAATATATTAAACCGTGTGTCAGTCTCAGCTGCCGTCGAGACGTTTCATTAATCGATGATTTATCGAATGCAACCGAGAGCTCTTATCGATTCAACTCGGTATTGTTTCGATTCGATATTAATTTGTTTAGGAGTGACCGAGTTAGCAACTGATTGTTTAATTCAATTTAATGGCGCCGTCTCGTATTGAAGATGGGTTTATGGAGTGTTTAATTCATTCATTTATTTGTATGGCCATTTCATAATCTCATCTTTGGATTAAACCTTAACAATGTTATCTCTATTAATATCAATAAACAAATTTTTGTTTAGACAAATTTAAATTAATTAAAGAAACAAACAACAACGCATTGTTTCTAAACTGAAACATGTTGCATTTATCACATTCCGTAGTTTCCCGCCAACACTAAAAGGTAGTGATTCAAGTTTAAAAGCATTCGACGTTCACGATAAAAACTGGGACGAGCCTAGAAAATAGGCCAAGAGCACGCTTCCAGTTTTAGTCTATTTTCGCATAACTAATATAGCTCCCGGGATTTAGCCTTTCTGGAATATTTGTGTACGTCTAAACGTTATATTGCTATGATTTGATATTTAGTGTTGTCTGTTTGTCTACAGTTGGGCAGTAAAGAGATGAACTAAATAAACGAGTTGAATAAGTCAGAGCCTACTGCATGCTGGAAGATGGAATGTTATTTCTGTTTCAAACATTATCATAAAATGAAAAAAAAATATATACTGACATTATTTTAAATCACTTAAAACAACGACTTAAATTACGGCGCACTTAGCGTCGAAGCTTTGAGACTTAGCCTTGATGAAATCAACATATTAAGCGTTACAATTGAACTGAAGAAAAGTAAAGGAAACATTAAAAATATTCGTATAAAATAAAAAAAAAATGTTTTTACTTTAGAAATAATAAAGATAACCCCTTCGATAGTACAAAAAAAATCACATCTCTTTCACAAGTGTCACCATACAGAATTCATTAACACTGAACAAAACGTACAAAAATAAAAAAGTAAAACAAACCGTTTACCATATGCATAAAAACGTAATAAGCGTTTTCCTTTGCCATTTGCGATTCCATTTCAATCGAGTGACATCGGCACAAATCACGAAATCGCGAATCACACCGCCGCGGGAAATTCGGGCTTAATAAACGTAAATCCCTGGAATTCGGTACAAAGTGCGTTGTATCTCAAATGCGGCTTACGGTAGATTTGTTACAGTGCTCCGCAGTAAATTCGCCGGATTGAGGGTACCTACGTCTTTCTACGCCTCTTGTTCGTAAGTTAGTGTTAGGAGGGCTGCTAGGCTATCTAACTCCTTAATAAAATACTAAGTTAGAGCTTCGGTGATGCTAATACAGGGATTTCGGGAATATGGTTTGGAAGGAAAACTGTTTTGAATAAAGCTGGTCCCTATCTTTTTGTATGTAATATCGATAATGCTTTTAGTTATATGAAAAAAGATCTTTCATTTTATAACTTATAAATGATTATTTATATCCAAAATAATCGTTCAAAATTATATGAAATATTGCATTTTTGTAAATAATAAAAAATGCTTCGTTGCATTGTCTACATTTTTGATTTTTATAATTATCATGAAATATTTTTATGAGATAATTTTGTATAGTAAGCATTTCCATTTTTAATATTACTACGTAAATACTTAGTATAAAACACTCTTACATAAAGTAGTCCAATGAGATTCCAACCAACTACCCTCAACCCATTTCAGCAGAAGCCACAAATTATTCTGTCATTATTTATTAATAAAAAAACTGCCCCATTTCTCCCCTTGATACCTATTTGATACCAACTCAATTATCATACAAACGATACTCCAGAACTCCATTATCCGGCTATCATACAAAAACATATATAAATACAAAGCCCCTCTAACTTTTCCAATATGCCAAGTACCCACTGCCCCAAAAACCGATAAAAAATCAATACGCAAAAATCCAGGGTACGAAAACATTTTGTTGTGGAGACATTATTTATTGTTGTTAATGTGATTCCTATCTCCCCTTCACTTGGTATTAACACTTTTGATATTGGTTCGGGGTTCGATGCCAAACCGAGTAGAGATTGCCAAATAGATACAAAAACCGCGATTCCGCTGCAAGTTGTTTATCGCGATTTGTTTATTGTGTTCTGTGTCGGTATTACTAAACATGTGTTGTAAGGATAATCGTGCTTAGTAGTCGATTAGTTAAAGTTAATAAACGCTGCTTAGTAAAATCATCTTCAACTTTCAATCAAAATCAATAATCACTGTCTAATAAATCACCAACGCAAAGTTGAAAGCAAATTCATCACGTCTCGCTTGTCGACTCGAGTTTTGGAAAATAATCAATTCTTCCGCGATCTAGACTCACAGCTAAATAAATTGACTGACAGGAGCTTCAAGTAGTTTTAGAGCGAGAACCGTTTATACGAGAGTGAGATTTCCCAGTAACTAACAATAATTAAGTGCTTAGCTTTCAAATGAAGTTGTTCAACAACAATCAATACAGGAACCGGCTTCGACTCGCAATCAACTCAGAAACATGAACACGTACAAACTTGGGAAAATTACAGAAAATGCTGGCAACCCCTGAACATTATTCGATCATAACGTTAGGAAATAAAACGTCCCAAAAGAGATAAACAGTGGAAATACAAAAAATATATATCTTCCGCAAATAATTGAAACGGCTGTGAAAGTTAAGACGTTGGGGAGATGGAGTCCGGAGTTATGACTTATTGAGTGCGGTCGATACAAGTAGGCTGTTTGGTAAACAACGAGTAGTTTCACATTATCCTGACAGAGTGTTTCGTACCGCGACGTTGGGTCGTATTTATTGGAACATAAAGTTTGACCGTAACACTCACTACTGAGTTAAACTAAGGGAAATTGATGACGAGATGCGTATTCGTTGGAATAGAAACCTTAAGTCAACTCACTTAAAATTCCATATTATTTTACAGTCATACCGATTGTTCAAGCTGCTAAATTTACGAAGGTTAAACCAGTTAATGAATTTTACAAAGCATAAGTAAATTATCAATTCTTGAAATGAGTCCTTCACAATTTCCAAGCATTATATCTACTTCTAATGAATTAAAATTACATGTCTTCTCTTCAGAAGCTCAAAGGGGAAGATTACCAATTCTGTCGAGTTCATGTTCAGTAAAATTTGGTTAAACTTTGCCAAGTTTCGAAACCTCAATGTCTTTGATTATTTCGCGATAAATATTCTGACGCAAAGTAGAATTAATTAGGGCAGTCAAAAGCTGTTCGAGGTGTTTCAAATTCTAATCTATATTGAAATACAAAAATTGTGTTTGATAAAACTAATTAAAAATATGTAATTAAGCACATTGACATTTGTTTTTTTACCGCAGAAAATATCAAAAGAAAAATTGATTTAGGAAATCTTCAAAATCTTTCATTTGAAGAAAAATAAATTGTCGTTAAACTAAATCCTAAAGATTTAAGCTAACTATAATTAACACGTTAGGTATAAATGTTATAGAATCCACAAACAAAGTTTGAGCTATCGAGCCCTTTAACCCTAAAGAAAAAACGCCCGAATCTTGATTGCAAAACATTCGAGTTGATATAAAAACAGCGATCCAAGTCCAAGTAGTTAAGTTGGGAAGTATAAAACTGGAGTGGTTATAAAAAGTTAAGTGTCACGACTCACAACTTCATATGGAGAAACTTCTCGAACACTTTAGTAAATGTAGCGATTTCGGCACCCAGCGCCCGGAAATAACAAAAAGTTTTGACTTATTGGCACAGACCCGAAAGCGGCGCTCACGTAAACATAGATTTTAGGCCATAATTCAATAAATTTTCTGTGTCGTTTCATCACAGATTACATACCGCGTTTACAACGTGTCTTAAGGCCTTGACATGTTTATTGAGAAACTCCAATATGTATAGATGTAATTTTAATAACGAACCAAGGACTTTGCTTTCAAACGTTGGTTATGAATACGCTATTTACCTACCACAAGTCAAAAGCAATTCAATTGAATGCTAAATGAATGAAAGCCAAGGAAAATACGATTAATTGGCCGATTATTAATGATCCCATTGCAGGAATTGAGGCATCAATGTTCCCTATTTAAACTTTCCGTTGAGACATCGCTGCTTCACCCCGTTCTTTGTCTCTAAAGAGTTTGATTAAAATATTTTTCATTCCTACAGTCTCGTCGAGATTAACTACTGAGTTCATCTTCAAAGTTAAACGACTTTGTGTCTCATTCCCTAACTATATTATTTTAAAACAAAACTGATCTCGAAAAAAAACCCTACATAAAATTTTTCTTGTATTTTTAAGCATGTTATTATTATTGTTTTAGACTATGTTACATAAAATTTGCAACGGCATTTCCATTCCGTTAGAATATATCAAATCTTGCTTTGTAATAATATTTGCAAACAAAATACAAGTTTCGGAGTCAAGACATTTCCTTTGAACGTAGAACTTTCAGCCTTTCTGAAATTATAATGAGTAATTTGTAAGTTCGTGTCAAAAGCTAAGATGAAAGCGTCAATACTTGAGTTGAATGTAGCTAATTGATATATTAAAGCAAAGGTACAATAAAGTAAATTCAAAATTAAATTGCCTTTAATTTTTTCTTAACATTTTGCCACAATTTTTTTTTTAGAAAGATGCATGTGCCTTACTACTAGTATAGTAGAGATTAAAATATATACCAAAATTGAAAGAATTAATTATATTTTCTGTAGCGTATTTACAATCCGGTAGATTTCCCTTTCTCGGTCGTGATGACGTCAACGGCGTCATTAATCATGCCAATATTAATGGCCGGAGCTCGGACAATGATAACTCAAACCAGGGAAGCCAATCATTTATCCCTGCCCGTTGTTCTAAGGGGGTTACGCCAAGGCTCCCTGCTAGGCCCGTTACTGCTCAGATTGTATACATTTCCAATTTTGTAACTTAGCTGTGATATTGAATGCCTCTGAAACCCACAATTGAATATTTAGTCAAGATATTGATGAGAACTGTGTATATTCTAAACAAAGGTTGTCTTAACATTGTCTGTTTGCTACATACGGTTTTGAATAATATGTATGAAAGTTGTATTCTGGTTGTATCAAAATGAGGGCAGATACAAAAGGTATTGTTCAAAACTGGTTACAAATCTATAATGGGGTGAAGGTAGCGGGCGCTGTTTGTGACACGTTTTGTTTGTGATGACACCGACGACGTAGAAGCCGCAGGCAGAGGGACGACAGAAATGCTATTTTAATTTCTACAAAAGAGGCATTAATAATACAACAGGAAGGCCCACCTGTGTGTGAAGGGTTTTACGATTATTTTTTTCTTGTTTATCAGCGTTTAGGAACGTTTATAAATTTTCGCCAGTGTTCATATCTAAATCTAATTGTCTTTTTTTCCTTGAATCACTTTAGTTGTTTTCTTTACTATACTTCCAAAGGCAGATTTTTACCCTGAAAACAGCTGTACGAGCACACGAAAAGAAACGCAACCAAAGAAATACAATTTAAATACCCCACAAGTTGTTACGCTGAACATTGTGCAAACACACTAGATATTATCTTTACAAACCCGCTAGCTCTTCATAAACGAGAGATGAGCGGAAAAAGTAAAAAAGAGAACTACCTAAATGTAGCCGTAGTCCCGGAGAGTATTTTTAAGTTGCTTCAGGAAAATAACCCAGATAATGTTCAGTTGAGTTTAAAAATGGCTTAACGATAACAGCATTAGTGGAAGCCTTTGCATGCGCGGACTGTCAAAGGGGGGAATCAAGTCAACGGAAATTAAAGTAAAAAGGATGTAAGGGGTGCGCCGGCATAAAGTACGGTAATCGGAGATGGATACGAAGGGCGGAGAAATTGCTGGCAACATCAATAGGACAAACGTGTTTCTTTCATATTACAATAGTCCTTGACTTTGAAATTATCAATTCCAGCAATTTCTAAGAAATAAAGTCGCTTTTCGAAGCTTTTTCTTCGAATATGTACATTTACTAAATTATGCATCAAATAGCGATGCAGCTTGTAGAAGAATTTTTGAGAGAATTTGATTCGAGAGCGGGTATGAACGTTCCGAATTGTTACGTTGTGCATTTCCAGGGTAGATAACAGAGTAGCGTTAATTTTCACTAGCGTCAAGCTAGGTGGGCCTGCTACGTCTGTACAATAAAACGAGCTCAGTGAGAGTTTCACTAATGAACTGAGGGTTCAGTACAAATTTTTAATTTTAAATGGTTTTCGTCTGTTTCCCGTTACTAACGCATTATCTGGCAATGATTTATGCAAAATTTCATTAAAAAATTTCGTTGTATCTTGTAACCTATTTTTCATTGACAAGCAGTAATGACGTTCTTTTAAGTCATCAAATATAAAATATCAATCTATACGCGTTGATAAAATATTAAACCGGTATCTCGTGATCATTATCTTCATGCATGTATCTGTGAAAAGCTCTGGACATGAGATTAGTTGTAGGAGCCGCGTGCGGGGCGTGGGTCGTTGTGGGTCGATACAACACTGTAGTGACACAGAAGAAAAATAAGTAAATTTATTCAGCTGAGAAATAATGAGAAGGATTTTTTTACACAGAACAAAAACCGACTTTTAAAACTAAAAAGTTAAAAACAATACATATTTAATATTAACTACTGCCTATTATTTATACTTGCTATTTAATAATAGGTTTACAGTTGGTGCCAAGCCGAACTGATCCGATTCCATCATCAAATCAGGTCCATGTCATAATAATTTTTCATTTTCATTCAATTTACGTACATGTATACAAAATTACAGCTTAATCGGTAACCGGAAAGTAGAGCAAATTTACTTACGATTTTTCATTTCAGACATCGGGATAGGTAAAATTAAATAAAAAAATGTTTATAAAATAAAAAATACTGGACCTACCTGAATCAAATTTTTATAGGACCAATCGAAGCTATTCCGCATCAAACAAAAAAATTATCACGTAAATCGTTTCAGAAACCTCGACGTAACAGACATTAAAAAAAACCGGCCGGATTGAGAACCTCTTCCATTTTTTGAAGTCGACTAATAATTTGATAAATTGTTTTTTTAGCTTTGTTTTTCAGTAAACCTTGTAAAAACTAAAATTTCTGAATTAAGGCTCGAATATTTTTAAATATTTTAATGCAGTGTAACTATAAGAGTGGTTTTATCCTAGAATAAGCTCAGGCAAAATATAAAATATTTTTTACAACAACATTTCATTTTAAAACATTTATGGGTGAAACATGTCAAACCTAAAAATATTTTTTTGTGTAAAACATGATAATCCGTTTTGTTTGATAGATAAATAAAATGTGATGGTTAGTCTCTGTGTCCCATGTTCATAGGTAAATAAATGGCCATAGGGGTTTTAAAAAACAAACAAACAGGGGTTTTAAAAAAACAAACAATACAAGTAAACAAACAATACAAGTAGTTCTATACTACGGAAACAACTGTAAAAAATGTATCACCCAAAAATTTACAACAAAATTTTGCAAATTCACTAAATCTCAATAGGAAAACATAAGCTGTATTTTCACCACAGGAAAATATATCAATCGTACCGAAAACTATTCGGTTAATAAACTATTAGGTAAGTGAAAAATAATAATAACAAAAAGTAAAAAAAAAATAGTATTCAGTTCTTCTGTACACTATGGCTGTTGCGTTCATATTGACCTCTATCGAGTGTCGACTAAAGAGTTTCTTGCGGCTACATTCTGGTGACAACGTTACGTCGAGAGGAAGCAGACAGATAAGACGAGCTTCAGCATATTCATAGGAAATTCGCTTTAAAATGGAAGCTTAGAGTTCATGGTAAGTTAGACGAGGTTGGTTTGGGATTTTTCGCGAAGGATGAAGATTGAAAAATGATGAAGATTCTTTTTAATGTACGTTTTTGTGTAAGCCTTGAGACAAATAAAGTTTATGAGTATAATATAACATAAAAGTAAACAGTAAAAAAGGCGAAATTCTTTAATTGATGATTGTTGTTATTTGCCTTGTTACAAGTTAACAATATTACGGGGTCATTACACTAAAACCAAAATACGAGTATTATTTTCTGCAGGTTAGTCGCCTAGGGCTCTAGTAAATGACCACAAGCCAACACACGTTAAATAAAAAAAAACAAAAATAAATAGGATCACGTCAAATTTGTCATTGTCAAATATCCTACTAATATTATTAATTTGAAAATTTGTTGAGTATGTATGGATGTTAGATGTTTGTTACTCGTACTCTTTCACGTAAAAACTACTGGATGGCATTGGATGAAACTTTGCAGAAATATAGGTTATACATCAGAATAACACATAGGGTACTTTTTACCGCAGGAAAACTTCTCATTCCCACGGGAAACTCCCACGCGAATGGAGTCGTTTAATTGTAATTAACTTAAATATTGGTAGTACTCTTTTACCCATTCACACCAAAGTCCATTTAAGACTTTGGAGTGAATGGATAAAGCAGTGGGTTTCCTGTTGGAAAGCTGTTTAAATATAATTGTGTTCTACACTGTGTCTTTGACACGACTATGCAGTAATGAGGGCGGGCGTCACATGCTTTACTATCTTTTAGTTGAAGTCATTCTGAGTGAATTGTAAATGTCACTTTCTTTAAAGATGTTGCTTGCGTGTTGTTTAAAAGTTTGAATAATCTTTTTGTTTGAATGATTTTTTTGGTATTGTGTGTCGATATTAAAGTTATATTTCAATTTTTGGGTTTTCAGTTTCCATTTCATCCGTTGATCAATAATTAAAGAGTCTAATCTTTTAGATTTATGTAAATGGGTAAACTGACTGTAAATAAGTTTGAAACACGAGCTGTTTAAGTGATTTCAGCTTCTATATTGGTATGCATATTCTATCTGTAGTTAATAACCGCTTCATAATTTACCGAAGTTAATAATCTAAATTATCAATTGTCCGATTAAATGTATGTAATTATGTGCCATTATGTAAGCGATACGCCCACTGCAGGTATCCACAAACGAATACAAGTGTGGGCATAATGTTGTGAAGGATGTAGGCGTTCATTTTATTATCATTTACCAAAACGTTTCTTTAAAACATGCAATGAAGTATTTATTTTCACATCGGTCCCAAAACTATTTTAGAAATGTTACTTTTTTTTCCTTTCTTTTTACCATGCATATATTTATAATTCATGATTCTAAAAGCTAAATAAAACGACCTACTTTTTTTCAGTATTTGAAACCCAGAGCTAAAAATTTGTACTGTACGACTTAAACAGTTAAAGCGAGTCAGACAAGCGGAGCTCTTAAGACGTCATCAAACAGCAGTAACATTCAAACTTCACATGTCCCACTTACAAAGCAAAAGAACTAATACTATGTTTGCACCCGTACCTATTACACACCCGCAAACTTCGTAAACGTCGCTACACACCGTATATACTATCCATTGCTTGTTAACTTACTACCATTGTGTGTACGCGTATACTGCCGCGGCAATGTACTCGTTACAGTGACTTTATTAGAGTGAAGTTGGCTCGTAAATGGATAGGGGTGCGGAGTTAGCACGATGTACGGTTGTTTGACGGTATATGGCGTCATTTGAATGAACTCTTGCAGTTAGTTGCCGCCCTGGTACCTCCCACATTAAACTTAATTACAGCTAAGGTCACGACGCTGCGAGCCTTTATTAAAACTAACTTTAAAGGCGCCTAGAGTCAAGTTCTAATTACTTTGCTAACGACTTGATTATTTGGCCCAAACTGTGTTGCCACCTTGCTTTCGTGACAAGGTTTTGTAAATTACGTATTTTTTGTGTTGATTCAAATAAGTGTTACTTTAAAATAAAAATTAACATTAACTCTTTAAAGCTTAAACTGTTTACCAAGTTTTCAAGCAAAATTTAAATATTGAAATTGGTGATTAATATATTATTCAGGCGTCAAAGCGGCCAAGTCCCACAAACCGCGCCATATTAAATATCTTGTTATTTCTCCAGTAAATTGCCAACTTTACGCATTTTATCACAAATTAACTCCAAAACGAACTCTTCTCTAACGAAATTCACTTTGACCTCCCCTTATAAATAATCTCCCCGTTTTTGTGTAAATATACCATCTATGAGTGTTGCCAACGTACCGGAAAATTACCCTGAAAAACTTGGCAACATCGCAGCTCATTAAAATCAAGGATGTGAAAATCAAAAAGGTTTTTTTTGTAAGTTGAAGTCAATAGACTCGGCGCGGCTTTAAAGTTAAATCTCGGAATTATTCAGAAACACTGAACATTGGATCCCTAAGTTTTATAATTAATGATAGTCGTCGAGTAAGATAGAAGATTCTTATTATTTCCGACGTTTCAGCATCGAGTTTTAAAGCACAGTTGTAAATGGGTTGGAAATATTTAACTTTTGCTAAATTTTCTTTGTTAAATACTTGATTGTTTAACTTTGGGTATTAACTATGCTTTCTTTATTTTCTTATTTCAGCAACTCTTCTTTACATTGGGTTTTCACTCATTTGCATATAAAATACTCGTAAATACTTGTTTTGCGCTTCGTGATAAATATATACGGATAACACGATTGCTTTAGAAATATATAAAAAAAAACTTTTTGCTGTTTAAACAGAATTTAATAAAACTAAGTCTTAATGTTAACTTTGATAAATCTTTGACGTTTTAATATGTTTGAGTATGTTTCATTAAATCTATGAATAACACATAGATTGAATGTATTATTTTTTTATAAATAGTAATGATGGAGATGGTAAAAGAAATACATAGTATACATTGCACTTTTGCTTAATTCAGTTGTCATTTGTTTCTTGCATGCTTAAAGCAAGTATATCGATCTTGGAATAAGTGCTACAGTTTTAAAACGAACCTCAGAAAATAAAGTACCTTTAATTAATCTGTGCCCGGTTGCTTTTATTTTGAATACTCGTTAGTATAGCGAGGTAACCTTCTTTTCTTAATTTATGTTCTAACCATTAGTACGGCTATTTTATATTTGTATTTAAATTATTTACAAGTTTTTAAAAAACTGCTAAAATTCTTTTCCGCTTTTAAAAAGATTTAATAGCATATTTAGTCCGCGATAACGGCCAGTAAGGTTTTTCTACGCGACTTCTTTTCGCTAGCATAACCCAACTGAAGAATGCTAAGCTGACTTAAACCTATATTTAACTCTTGTTGTATTAGCTTAAGGTTTAAGTTTAAGATAAACCTTAAATGATAACGAAAATCACTGTTTTAAATGAAGGGTTTTTTATGATGTTTTTGTGATATCAAAATAATGTTATTAATTCAAATCGTATCTAACTTAACGTTTATGATATTAGATGTTTGTTAACAATTTGTTAGAATCTTTAAAATTCAAAAGTCCTAAGGAGGGCCTTTTTTATTAAGAAGTGTAAATGATCTATGTGGTTCCTTCTTCAAATAGGCACCTAACTGTCTAGTCCCACGTCGACATAACATAAACCATAGATTTAAATCGTTAGATAGGCCCTTACCGCAGTGAGACCGCGCCGTGTTGTTCCACAGTCGAAGTGAGTGAGCTCACTAACCTTCACTAAAGTAGTGTTTGCAACTAATGTAGGAGAAAAAGAGATTAAATTATTTTCTCAGTACGCTTGTTGTGTATAGATTGCAAAAAAAAACATTGCCACAGTTTTTGGTGTCGGGGTCTATCTAACGATTTAAATCTATGACATAAACTATATAAATTAGAGTAATCACAATAAAGTCATATTCCTTCTTAAATTACGCTCAATTCCATATCACATTCGATTATTAAAATATTTATAGATTAAACCTTAACAATTATGATCCAATATACTCCAAAATTCACATCGACCATGAACAGCGGACTAGCCATCAAGTTGCGTTCAATATTGCAATCGTTAAATATACGAGAGGGTTTAATGGTGGGTAGTTTGCAAATATACGACCACCATAATATCCGGAGACCGTATTGGACCTGGCTGGTACCACGGGATGTCTGCCAGATAGGTTGTGTTTGTAAATTGATGGAAAAGAACTTTTAAAGCATGTGCTTACAACTCGTTCTGCTAGATTGAGGAGGAGTGAATAAAGGTCGTTTTTTAGAATAGAATAGGTTTTTATTTAACCAAAATACTTAAATTTAAAACAACTTAAACGCTATAAAAAGTAAGGTACACAGGTATTTGGCTAAATAGGACTCTGACTCAGCTTAGTGTTGCTGTTGTTAGCAAGCAACGCTGGTATTCTGTCAGAACCTTCTTGGTGGCATACTAACGTTGTTTTGGTACTTTTGACTTATTATTACAAATTTAAATGCATGTGTATGGTTTTAGTTTTTTATGGACTGACAGTAAAAACATATTTGTTATCCATCGAATAAAATCTCGATTCCGTCAATTGAAAAATCCGAGCTTTTATTGTTTGATTCAACCATTATTCCATGCTAACTAGTTTTAATGCAAAAACTCTCACAAATCGCTAGATACTAGTAAATTTAAGTAGTTAAACAGTCGCACGAAGAAAGCATGACTGCGATTAGCAAGTTGAAGAACTGAAACTTTTGTTCGCAGCTCTACACCTTAATAATTGAATAGTCACTTTGTGATTACAGTCCTAGTTCGCTGAGACATTCAGAAGTTAAATTTAATAAAGGTATTATGTAATTTCTTCAGACATTTGCTTGATATTGATAAGTTGTTTCTGAATAAAAATGAAATGAAGAATGAAGCTTCTTTTACTTTATGATTTGACTACAAATGACAAAGCGAGAACTAAATTAAATTATATCAGTGACGTGGGAATAACAAAATACGAAATTCGTATCAAAATGTTGAACGACAACCAAATATTATAACGCAATGAGGTTTATTTTAGCATTATGTTTAGTATTTTTAAAGTCTCGCGCTTTTTTTATTAGTTTTTGGTAACTTCGGGTCTTACACGCGATCATTTTGTATTAAGATACATTAATTAAATACATAGGTACATTAGAATTAATGTATCTAACTAAAAGTAATATTTTAACATCAATCGCAATTAAGTTAGCAACTAAACGTTTAGATCTTCCTTTCTCCCTTAAAATATTTGAAAATTTCCTTTACAGAAACCTTTAAAGACTTTACTCAAAAATTCCAAACGACAAACATAAACCCATCACGTAAATAGTATCTTGAACGATAAGAGCTTCCCAACAAAGTTGTACCACAAAGTTCCACTATAAACGAGATTGTATACCGGAACTTGCTAATTAATTGATCATTAACCACGTCATTAAGATGATACAATATCGCAATGAGATCTAGTACACAATAATTATAGGTTTGCATGAGTTCGGTTAGCGTAGGTAGTAATTATATGTAGGTAGCGAATTATAATGTTGAAAGACTTAATTACCACGAACAAAAGACGAATTCGGAAAATGTAATTGACTATTTTTTGTTTTATTTTGTACACAAGATCTTAGAAATTAAAATAAGTTAAATTGTCAGTGCTCGAATTATAAAAACACTAATGAGATGAATCGTGCCTAAGTATAAGTCTGAGAGAAGTATTATAACTATCGTAAAATTTTCAAAAAACAAACGTTTTATCGACTTTTATTGTATTTTCAACAACTTATTATGAAATTTTATTTTTTTTTATTTTAAAGTTATAGATACTGGAGAAAAGGAACGCGGGTCTCCGAGTATTGCGCGACTGGGAATCGAACCCGGGACCTTTAGATAACCGGTCTAATGCTCTGATTTTTAATAAATTAGCATTTTAAATGCAAAACTAAAAGTAAAATCTCAATTATTATGAATTTGTTTCTGACGACCTCGTTTTTAGGATTTCTAAATGTAACTTAAAATCCCTAGTTCCTTAATTGAAAAACAACTTTGAAACAAGATGATAGTCTATAAATAAATTTTTCATGGTCGTACAAGTATAACTACTTATTGTGTTCTTTTATGTTACAAATAACCAGCAACGCAGCTCAACTTTTTTGAGCTCAATTTTTTTATCAAAATGTTGAAAACACCGAATAAATCAACAATTTATTTTTACTCCTTTGTGAAAATCAAAAACATTGAAACCGCTGCATACAGTTTTTGACATGAACGGCGATGACATTTTTTTTTATTTTATTCTTTGGCAACATTAAAATCTCTCGGCAACATTTTGTTATTCAAACTCAACTGAATTTATCGCACTTTATATAGGGACGTAAATTTTTTCGACAATATAAATGACGTAGGCCGGGAGCCCATTCATATTTATAAGGCTTTGTAGCGATACACCGAGAGCTGAGGTAATAGAATATTTCGTGAAATTTTCAATTTACAGATTTTAATATTAATGTGTATAATCTTTCGATATCCGAGGCCTGCGTTCAACTAGTAGGATAAATAGGCTGTTATAAACTCTTAAACTTACAGTTACACTGATAATTTTTTTTCAAATAAGTTTTTTGGTTTGAATGTCAATGTTGTCATTATACCTATGTTTTTTTCCAAAAAATGGATATACAGACAAACAAGCTATTTATTTTTTCGTTGATAATCCCTGCAGCTGGCTCTCAGCCTACCCTTAGCCGAGAACTTTCCAATTTATACAAAACAGGAATCCAGTAAACGAATATATTCGGTCTAAGGTCCTATTGTTGTGATACAGCCTTTCTTCTTAATGCGCGCCCTCTAGCGGTAATTAAGTAGTGGCTGTTTCCGGTTGTGTTTACAGCTTCCGGTGTGGGGCTAAAGGATCAGGATGTTTTACAATTTGATTTACGAATTTGTTGAGAGGGGACGAGAAACTTTGTTAATAAGACCGTTCATAGTTTAGGGAAGTTTTCGGCATCCTTCTTAAAATTTAAATTCACCTGTGTAAAGAGGTAAGAACTGTTACAAAGGGGACGTAAAATAACTACAGCCTTTAACGAAATATTTGAACGATATTCTAAACTGTCTATTTTGTATAGGTATTTGAAAGCAACAGTAGAAATTAAATATACAGATTTATATACAAATCCAACAAAATTTATTCAGTACTTAAGGCTGCTGGCTTTTAAGGCTGTTCGAAGTTATACAGAGTATATGTAGTTTTACCCAGCAAGTGAATGTTAATCATAAAATTAATATCACATTTATAATTAACTAGTGGCCGCCCGCGACTCCGTTCGCGTGGAAGTCGTTTTACCGTGGGAATGAGAAGTTTTCCCGCGGTAAAAAGTACGCTATATGTTATTCTGATGTATAACCTATATTAATGTAAAGTTTCATCAAAATCCATCCAATACTTTTTACGTGAAAGAGTAACAAACATCCATACATCCATCCATACTCACAAACTTTCACATTTATAATATGTATTAGGCGGATTTGCAATTCAGCATTGCACTTCATTCAAAAGTGTTTCCAATCTTAAATCTCAACCGTTTAATACATAACAATACCTAGTTTAAAAAACGTTAAGTTCTCATTCAATACACTACAACTAGTTACACTCGCGATCGCGCCACGATTTATGCGCAGTGTCCACTATGATCTATGGCAAGTTTCAGCGCTGGTCGCGGCAAAAAATATATGTAGTACGTGACCGGGAATCGAACTTGGTGCTTTATCGACGATGTTGGACAGTCGGTGTCTAGTTGATGTTTCAACTGTGATGCAATGTTTATTAGATTTTGTTGTTTGCTTTAATAGTTTAAGGGGGTAGAAAGGGTAAGGGCGTTGGAAAGAAAATTATGAGAGAGAATTAGATTCTTAAGGAAATTTCCTTTTAATTTTAATTGAAAAGAACAAAAAAAGTTGAGTATTCCACCTACGTGGTATTATAGAATATTTTAAAACGTGATTCAGTATTAAAAAGTAAAAATAAATATGACTTATAGCTTAAACTTTTTGACTGGGTCGTAACATATAATATCTAAGTTCTTGTAAGAGTTTTCTTATTTAGTTTCGAAACTTAATAGCCCCGTCAATACCATTTTATTTACTTAACTCGATAAACCACCCTGAAAATATATTTATTTTATACACGCTGTAGCTGCTCCACGAGACACCTTTTCAAAAGAATTTTAAGAAACCTTAAACATTTTATCGCAAATATAAAATACCTGATCATTTCTCATATAAATAGCTTCGAATGTGAAGCTGTACAAGTACTCTGGTCTACAAGACGCATTATATTATATTATACACCGTGATTCTTTTGTGGCTATTGACCCGATTTGGCAAGTTTGATATAATATTACAAACGTATGTAGGTGTTTTTTTTATCAGGTCCTTTTTTAAATAAAAATTATGTTGTTTGTAAGTTATTGCATATACATCAACATTATTCATTTATTTTCACTTGCAAGTTTTTATAAAATAAAAAGGAAGAACTTCCGAGAATTTTTATTTTTTCATACTTTTTCTATGAAGATTTAGATCCGCTCATTTTTAGAGCATTTAAAATCGACACTGCGGGTCAAAAGCCTTTATAAATCACCCTGTATAACATAATATTACACCCTTTATAAAATACACGCTTCATGTATAAGTCTACTAGCGTCACGGCGAGTTTTCCCCGAAGTTCTCCGTGTTATTGCCCAAATGGTAGCTACTTTAAGAAAGAAATGTATGAAAGTTTTATTCAGAGGAGACGTATTTATTATTCAGCTCCAAGTAATGGGGTTTTATATTTATCTGATGTAAGGAAATGTAGTCAAAATAAGCATATTTTAAAATATGTTAATATGGTTATGTAGGTTAAATTGTTTGAATTATATTGAAAATTGTATCAATAAAAAGGTAAGCCATTTTCCAATGCTAATGCAAAACAACTCAAGATTTCAAAAGTACACGTTTTTTAAATAAAAGTTCTACGATTTAAATACTATTGAACAAGTCCTTTAACTATTCTTTCTTGGCCACATTTAGTGTATTTACTAACTTTATCCAACAACCGAGGAAATCGAGAAGATCGACAAGTTGCGTATTTTTTCAATATTATCAAAAGATATTCTATCAAAAATATTTACAACAAGGAGTAATCTCAAAAAGGATTTATCGCACAGCAACCTTGCTTGTATAAGCTCTAATTTACCATCTTTCGTGTAATCTCTTTTAAGCCAAGATAATAATCTCCGAAAAACGAGATGTGACGCTAAATTGCTGTTGCTCTACAGCTTAGGGATGTGAATCAACGACCTTTCAAAACAAACCTTATATATATTTACCATAGTAATTAGAATCGCTTGTCAACATATACTAGGGTCAGAGTTCTAGGAACTAGCTTATGAAGTCTTTGAGTTAGTTTGTGAAGGAAAATAGTCATAATGTTGTCGGTTTTCAAAACTTAGCTGAATAATTGTACTGAAGTTAGCCCAATATCTGATGTAGGTTGTTCCGGGAAAAATACCAGAACGGTACAATATTTTTGTGAATGTCAGGGTATTTCTTTTGAGGCTTTTCATAAAGGAATCTAAGCCTACGGTTTTATGTCAAAATATATAAATATTGGGTGATTTTCCTTTACTAAAATTTAGATAAATATTTAGCTGACTTAAGTTTTAGACTCACTTGTGTCTATTATACTTAACTATTTAGCTCTATTATTTAGAAAGTATTTTATGTCCTAAAAATTACTACACCCATAACAAGCCATACCATATGAAAATATACTTTTACTTAGCTAATTTCTCACTTTTTAAAATTTTCACGGTTACAGTTTGTACGCTTAAAATATTTTATTTTAAGATAAACGTGTAACGTTAGCGCCGTGTTTAACTATCGTCAACTATTGTATTTTTTTCTCTTTATTCTTGCTAAGGTAAAGGTCACTAATAAACAAGTGCAGTTGCCTACTGTCTGTACCAAGCCGGGATCAAACGCTTGTTTACATTTACTGGATATTCATTTAGGTGTACTAAATTGTATGCCTAAATTTTTCGTTACCTAAGCTCGCGCTTTAGCACTTGTGTGCATAAAAGATTAGTGAATTAGGAAAAAAAATATGTCGGTGACAATTTATAATGGCCAATAAGTGTGTAAAAATACAATTTCAAAATAGCTCACTTCTCCACCTTTTATTAAAAGGCTCACCGGAGTGATTCTATAGCTCAAATTGCCCTGACTGCAAAATGAACAAACGTTAAATTGAAAAAACGTTTGGCCATACGAATTATAGACTGCTGACGTTTCTTGACAGCAGTTTATGTCATTCGAAAGTTACAAAACCGCACGGCAGAACATAGACACTACGATTACATTACGTTTTTACAGACAATTAAGAAATAATAGCAACAGAAATTAAAGTAAGCTAATCATGAAAATCATGTCGTTTGAGAGTTATCAAGTTGGCAACTCTTATTGCCGCTGCTTATCTTTATTTCTGTCAATATTTATTGTTATTTTGTCCGCTAACTGCAAACAACATGGCTCTATAACTAAGAGTCTAGAAAAAACAATCTCAACACTATAGTTAAAGTCTGTTTATTAATGTAGAACACAAACAAAATCAAAATAAAAATGAGCTAGAAACTAAAATGCAATTAGACTGACATCTGCTAAATTTTCAAATATCGAATCGATTAAAACCAAAGGTGGCATCACACAAAGAAGATGCGTAACCTATGGCTTTCGAATGAAAACAAACTATAAAGGTAAGACTCGCTAGTTGGGCATGAGCCTCCCCGGACAAGAAAGGATTGAGACACAACTCTGAGTTAGTTAGTGCTTCTTGAATTTACACATAATGAATTATTTTGTCAAGTTTTTAAAGCTTAACATATTTACTCCGGCACTTAACCGTAGCAACTGTTATATTAATAATTGTATCCATGTATTTAGTATATTTTCCAGTGTAATTAACAGAAGCAGGTCTCGCGGCGTTATCAACCTTTCCAACATTTTCATCTAATTAGTCTCGGCTCATGTAAGCTGAGCCAATACACAACACGCTACATTATGAAAACATTTCTAGCAGAATATATTGGCGGTGAAATTAATTTGAGGTGTTTGGTTGCTTCTATGTTAGTGGTTTTTACCTTATTTTTTTTTAATTAGTTTTTTTGTAAGATATTAAACACACATATTTCATTGGCGTCCAAAAAAGTAATACTCGAAAAGATCGCAGTTCGTTTTTACAGCGAGACGTGAAAGTTAGTGTGTCACTTTGAGTGTAAAAACGTTCCGTTGCATGATTTTGAAATCATATAACAAAATATTAATTGCAAATATTATTGCTCGTGGCACTGTGGGCTCAATTCTGAAAATACTCTGTAAACCAAAATTGCACAAAATACACGTCACAATGCACGCAAAATACCTTTCATATAATTACATTTGGAGCTTAATAAGAAACTTTTCAGTAATATAGGTTATACACCAGAATAAAATATAGGGTACTTTTTACCGCGGAAAAACTTCTCATTCCCACGGGAAACCGACTTCCACGCGAGCGGAGTCGCGGGCGGCCACTAGTTAAGGTTAAAAACCACTGCTATGTTCTAGCAAATATATTTTTACTTAATATACACAATTGTATGAATTAAATGGTAGCTTACCTTTTTTACAATACTCTTTACCCATCAAGCTACTGGCAAGACATTAAAAAGGTTTAAAAAAAATACCCGTCCAGTTAGGAATGGCACTGCATTTTAAAATACCAAAGACTGAGTAGTCCCTCTGTTTTGCTAAAGTAACAACAAGAAAAACAAAACTACGTGGAGTCGCACAAAGATTGTATTCTTTTGGACTCTGAGTCACTGTACTAATGAAAATATTTTACTTTTTTAAACCCAACTAAAGATGCTGGAGGTTGTACAGGTTAAAAGAAAGAAAATGAACAAATGAGTGGAGGAAAATCACTTTTAAAATTGCTAGAGTAAAATGAAGTGTGCTGGACGCTAAAGTAAATTTTATAAAAAATAGATACTAAAAGATAACAGTTTTAGATTGTTCCAACTAATTGCGTTATTCTATTAAATCTTAGCTAGATTTAAACATTTGAAATACATGTATTTGAATGACTAATAACTTAAATAATAATGCAAAAGTAAAAGAATTATTATCACGAGAAAAACATAATTGTCTAGGTCTATAATAAAATGTTAACCCGATATGACATATAACCGAGCAAGTCAGAATATGCATTTTTGAGTAGAGATATGTATCATACCTTTTAAAATTATGTATAAAAGTAGTTCACAGAGTTATCCTACTAATATTATAAATGTGAAAGTTTATGAGTATGTGAGTGTGTGTAGATGGATGTTTGTTACTCTTTCACGTAATAACTACTGGATAGATTTGGATGAAACTTTGCAGTAATATAAGTTATACATCGGAATAACATATAGGGTACTTTTTACCGCGGGAAAACTTCTCATTCCCTAGGGAAAACGACTTCCACGCGAACGGAGTCGCGGGCGGCCACTAGTTAAATATAATCTTAGTTCCTTAATTCCATCCCTATAATGAGATCGTTTTTTTTTCTCAGTTATGATAAACTAACTCAAAACTGATCAAGAAGGGTACATTGTAAACTAGTTATGCATACTCAAGCTTCCTGCTTCAAGAAACTTAAACACTGAACTCGTAAACAATTAATTTACAAATTGAATTGAATAACAAAAGTTTCCCAAAATTGTACTACGTCTGTTGCAAATAAATCTACTTTGGAAAGACTTAAAATACCTGTCAAAGGAACATCAACTGGAAACCTGCCAAAGTTTTAATGAAGCCTCTGAATTTATTGCCTCCATGCAATTACTGGAAATTACAGGAAATTAAAAAAACAATCTTAGTCTTATTAACGTTTTATGAATGTTGCTAATGAGATTTTTGTCCGATAATTGAATTCGATTCAAATTTTAAATCTTGAATTGCTACTGGCCAGTAATCTTTTTTAATCGTATTGCAACCTACGATATTTTATTAGTGGCCAGTATGTTTAGCTGTATTTAGGTTGCAGCTAAAAAGGTTTTATCCCGTCACGTTTTAGCTTCAGTTCTTGTTGAGCAATTGGTGAAGATATTTCCTCGCAGTTTCGATTGCAGTTTTGGGTAATTGCGCAATAAATCCAACATGGCTGCCGGGCGCAATGACTGCCAATTGTGCTTGTAATTGTTCTGCGGCAATCACTCAACCTATCAGCGTGGCTCATTTCGAGAAACGGTGCTTGGAATGCGCATGATTACAATTTGAAAGACATTCTCGGCAATTTAAAAATTACTGGTTATTCAACTATTGGAAATAATATGAATAACAAGATCTTTGAATTGATTAGTTTGTGCTACAAAGTCAAATTGAAACTATACTTATAAAATTACAAATCCTGACTGACTGATTCATCATCGCCGAACGTAAAATATTAAAGTTAGGTCCATATAAGTTGGTACCTGTGTTCCTCTTATGATGTAGGTATCTAAGCACTAAGAAAGGCATTATAGGAATTCTTACGGGAAAAGCTGCGGGTGAAACCACGTACGGAAACCTAGTAGAATATAAAAGAACGACTTTATGTTTGCGTTAATACTATTTAAAAATAATCACAGAAATTCACTAACAATAATTTAAAAAAAACTAAGTAGACAGAACCATTAACACTAACGTATCATCATTACCAATTTGTGCTATACAAGTAACAGAGTCCCCATTAAGACGTAGACTAACATCACAAAGTCACAGCAACGAACCAATTTATACAAATGAGATGTCAGTACATACATATGTTATATATGTAGAAGGTTACGATGTCGTAAATTAAATACAGAGGACGTACGACCGACTGGGATGCCGTAATTGTTGGCGACCTGTCAACTTCATCATGACAGCTGTCAATGTCAAAGTTTGTTGAATAAATTAAAGATGATTTATTAGGTGAACCAAAGAATTTTAACAAATCTAAACAGTTTTGCTTGAATTTAATAATGTATCTCTTTGATTTTTCGAAATGTTTGAGGTGTTTTAACAGTCAATATATTTTTTGTAAATATAGTCAAGAATAGAAAGGTATTTCACACATGTGTGACGTGTGAATTCATGTGGCAAAAGATTATATGATTCTTTACAGGTTTTTTGTGTGATCACTAGAGCTTACTACCCACATTCGTTTTTTTTATGTCGAAGAACGAAGATAAAAGAGCCTCTGAAGTAACTTCAGTAGGAAAATGGCACCATACTAAATTTGAATATGTAGCTTTCTCTATTGAATTTTTTGTACCAATGTCTTAATCCTTCGAAACATAGAACCGCTGGAAAAATCATACTTTCAGCGGGCACCCATCCATGTACTGATCACGGCCGACGCTGCTTTACCACAACAGTTAAGAACAACAAAGCGCCCAAGTCTCAGATATAATGCAGTAAGCAGTTGTTGACTGTTGTTTGCAATTCTGCAGAAAAGGCCTTTGTCTTGCACCTGCTGGTAAATGAAGTTTGCACGGCATTGCAGGAATATTTAATCTTAATGCTTATGTTACGCTAATAAAAAGGTATTTAAACCCAGATCAAGTAATAGTTCTGATGTGAATTTATTAAAAAATAAAAACATTTAAAAAAAACACGTTATTTTGACAAGTTTCAGAAATAAAATTCCGTATTTATGACTAACTTCTAATATCAAATCATATTTAAGATAACTTTTATTTCTAATGTAATAAAATATAAATATATGACATAAACTTGTTATTGGACCAACGGTAATTGACTTAAAATCAATAAAATTCTTACTGCTTACCAACATGGTTGGGATATGAAAGTTTTCGCATTTTATCAAAGAAACGGACCAACCGCCAAACGTGAGGTCGATTCCTTGAAAGATGAAATGAAATTGATAATATCTTTGAATTGAATTCATAAATACAAAGAAAATCATAAGATATTCAACTTACGGTAAAATTGGTTTAAGTTTTTATTTGATTACAGCATAAAATACTGGCGTTAAATATGTATGGTTTATGAAGAACTAAAGACAAATGATCGCTCTTTGATCAGCAAATGACTGTTATTTAGCTGAAGCCAACGAAATATACGTGAAGTAATAACCAAGTTAATGTAGTATCATTTCGAGTCCGTAAATGATTGTGTTCGACTTCGAAATAAAAGTAAATCGGTATACTTTTCAGATAATAAAGAAATTCAAATGAGTGCTTTGAATTTAATTTTTTTAATCGTATTGTCATTTAAGAAAATATATGTTTTATTATTTCATATTTAAATTCTAAATAGGTTTATAAAGATGCAACAAAGCGTTATACCAAATCCACATATAAATCAAAATAATATAAACGATAGATTCACTTTATTACCGAAAAGCTTATACAAAAGCCGCTCTTATTAGCACTTTCAACTAAAAGGTTAATTTTATTAAACCTAAATGAACACCTGCATGAGGTGAGTAAGAGAAATGCCGTTAAGTACTAAGATGGAATAGCGCTAATTCACAGTAATCAAAGAGTCATTAAAAAGACATTTAACTGGGAATTATTGAAGTAATACCGAGAAAAGCACACACAGAAACGGTCACTCAAATATCACCTTTAAAGCTGTTTAATCGAAAAATAATGGCTATTAATTAAGACTTCATCAAAACATTATTATTAGTTATGTATATTAAGTATATAAAAAAAAACTTACATAACTTTCGCCAACTGTAAACTTCCTGCAGCTTAAACCAACACACTTAGAACCGTTAACTACAGTAACTTATGTTTAAACACAACTTAGTTCACGCGTTTGTTTTTTCAGTTATGTCCTTAGCTGTTAATTGAGGTTCCTTTGTACTGGCACTAGACACTGGTAAGACACTTCACTCACAAACACTGCAGTTGTTGTGTATGCTAGCGGGAGCGTGGCCCAGGATTGGCGCCCAACGTGGGGCCGGCTGGCGACGAGCGACGACCACGTGCGCTCTCCTCGACGGACCGTCGGGTACTGGCAGTTGCGCACGCCTGGGCCCAGCCCCCCGCCCCCCTTACCCCACCACACCACCCCCTCCGTTATCCCGCACAAAAAAATCACATCACAGAGAAGAAACCTATAGAGGAAGGTCTCTGAGCTTCAATGGCCGCTCGAGCCTTAAGTGCTAGTCTTTCACTTATTAGTTATCGAAGCCATTGTCGGCTCTTAATGACACCGTTACGTTGAGTTACATCGCCTCCGTGCGAGGATCGAACCTTTAATTTATATCGCTTTCGAATCGCTGGCTAATGCAAATTTTTGGGAATAAAAAGCGGGTCTGTTCAACATCAAAGAAAGCAGAGTTCAAAGCGTTTAGTCTACATATACACACGTAGTGCTGCTCGTTTACGCAACTTATTTCCATACATTCTTTTATTTACTTGGTAACTTGTGAATATTATAATGTGAGTTTTACATAAAAAAGCCCTCGTGAGGAATATATAATATTTTTTGTTATTATTTTTGGGTATGGGCGAGGGATTTTCATGAGGAAGTAATAAAATTATTACTTTTGAGTTAAGCAATCTTTTAGGCCAATATTTTATTATATTATTTCAGAAAACACCTATATTTTAATATCTACGAATAAAACCAAAGCTGTACCAACAATTGCACAACTAGTGGTGTTTTAATTTTAAAATCCGAAAACATTTCAGCGTTTTTGAACAAAAGTTCAATGCAGTTTTAAAATCTGCGCGTTTTTAGTACGTTTGTTTGATCGTTATTCGTTTTATAGTTTTTTGCTTTATTTCTAGTTTAATACTTCTAATAGGCGGAATATAGGCCCATAGCTGAAATGAGAGAGAAATATTATCTGTTGATTTCAAGAATCATACAAATTCTTTCATGTACTTACATTTTGATCTCTGTATGTATACCGGACCGTTAAGCGGCGAGTTCGATTCCCGGGTTGGGCCTATTTAGTCAAATTTCAATTTGTTTTGGCTCATATCTGGGTGGAAACGGTTCTATCCATGTTATGATACTTATATAACAATCTCACGCTGAGTTTAGTGTACATCCGGTTATAGTGTTTTGTGAGTCTAGAGGTTTATTATCATCATTGCATTGTATAAATCCAAGTCGCTAATTGTATCTGTTTGTATGTTTGTCCGTTAACTCCGTCGAAACTACGTGTCGGATTTAAATGCGGTTTTCGCTATCTTTTAGAAAATTTATTCATTTAAATTTGTCAATAAGGAACAATCAGAAAAAAAAATCCTAAACTATCAAAAATTCAATGTTTCGTAAACAAGTCGACCAAAATTACACCATTGCGAAGCGTGGGCGGGTCGCTATATTTATGTTCTAAATATTATTTTGGATACATAATTTTGTAAAGGCATCGTCTTATAGGTTTAACTAAACTATAAATTATACTTCATAAACCTTGTTTTATTTTTATCCGAAAACTGTTAACCAGTTTAAACCATCAGCCGAGTTGACTTGCAACTAGTTTAGCCTAGTTAAATCCGGTACGAACTAGTGTTGTTAAGTTCTTTATTTTTCGCTTGATGAATGAAAAATAAACTCGATTATGTCTCGTGTAATATAATCGAGTTATCACGAAACTGAGGGATTACTAAAGTGGATTCAAAATGTTCCCACAACGCTTCTAAGAAAATAAGGTTATGTTTTTAGGCTGTAGGTACGTGTTGTTATCTTTAAAAGAAGGTTCGAGAATATTCGATGGGTATTTATCTATTGAATAGTAGAATAAATATCTATTTTAGGTAGCTCAGTGGTAAGAGCATTAGACCGGTTATCTAACGGTCCTGGGTTCGATTCCCGGTCGCGCAATGCTCGGAGACCCGCGTTCCTTTTTCCGAAACTATAACTTCAAAATTTATTTCTTTTTTTTAATAAAGTCACGTATCTGGAAGGAAAATAATATTTATGTCAATCTGTTGGTAATAAATCTTAACCTACGGGGTGTTTCTCGTTGACATTAAGTAAAAAGTATGTAAATAACATTATGAACTCAAGTAAAGATATTTTTTATAAAAGTTCGAGTTAAGTTGCTATTTAATATGAAGTTAGGGAATTACAAAATAAACTTGCGGCAACACAAACTCTAGTGTTGCACACGAAAGCCTCTCGTTGTTAACCATGTTTCTCTGATAATCTAGTACAAAGGCTTCAAGATACATATTTACAACAAAACTAGTGGCCGCCCACGACTCCATTCGTGTGGAAGTCGGTTTCCCGTGGGAATGAGATGTTTTCCCGCGGTAAAAAGTATCCTATGTGTTATTCTGATCTATAACCTATATTACTGCAAAGTTTCATCCAAATCCGTCCAGTAGTTTTTACCAATACATACTCACAAACTTTCTCGTTTATAATATTAGTAGGATCTAAAATAATAGCCATTCAATAAATAATTTAGGTAAAAATAATCGACTACGATAATTATGCTACGCCGTAGACGATTCATCGTAGTCGCTACGGCACCGTAGTGCGAGCCGCATCGTTACAAAAAAGTCTATGTCTACATTATTCATTTAAAAATCATTTTTTATTATAATTGTCTATATCATACAACTTCGGTATAATTTTAATTAACTATGAACTATAGTGGCATAAACAATTTACATTGAACACATGTCGAAATTCACAACAATTAATATAAATTTACGTTCTTTTACAATTGAACATAAAACTAAATTTTAATAATAAACTCGTGCTGAAAACTTTTAATTAGCAATATATTAATTATAACAACATAATTACTAACTTTTTGATTGTCGCGTTTCATACGCTTTGTTTTACGTCTATTTATTTAACAGGTGGTTATTATAAAGTTTTCTTTTTCACACGAAATTGTAAAATTAAAACTGCGTAGTTAGTGGTTTTGAAGTGTATGATAATTATTTTGCTAACATTGTATGTAGCAACATTATTTTTGTGATTGAGTTTTCATTAACTTGATCATCATGTTCCATGATGTATAGTAGTTTTTAATTGCAAAGAAAATTCTATTTGATAGACAAGTATTATTATAAAATTTAAATAAATATTACGGCATACACTTGCACACATCAATTCGATTCTCTCTGCCCTCAAATCATGCAGCAATATTCGTTAAGCATCATAATAGTTATAATATAAACTCAGTCTTCTTACCTCAACCCTTGTCTACAAACGCAAACCTTACCATTTGATTCTCATAACTCACCGATATAACCCACAATCAATATAACCCACTTTTTTAAACGACTTCATAATATCTTCCACTCGTGTACCCTATGATACCAACCACTATTCATACACTCGTTTATATACAAAATAAAGACATGGGAAGGTGCGATCACGTTCCGCGTCTAATTGAATAAGTTACGCGTATGGTAGGATTGCGCTGACGTGACATGAATAGCACGTGGGAACGCACCTTTATGTGTATGGGAAACCAAGGTCAAAAGGTTGTATAATTTCGAAAAGAGTGCCGAGAGTTTTTTCCGCCAGCTTTTTCTCTCGGTCCACTACGGCCATTGCTGATGTATGTAGGGGTGTCCCGTGACATCTTTTTTTTAGTTTTGATTTTATGCTTTTGACAATGTATAAGAGATTAGTTTTTAATTATATAAACAATAAAGTAATTTCATTTCATTTCATTTCATTTCAAGGGGAAGTTTTTTGAAAGAGTGCAGGTTTCCTTTGGTTTTGGGAGTTTTGGGTTTTAAATACGTGTTTGGGATGTTGGGACTTAAAGGGAAAAAATTATGTGTGGTAGTTTCAACTAAAATAGATTTTCGATTAAAATTAGTGTTATTTTTATAAATTAACTTATCATTGAATATGGCGCTCTGTGCACGCTAAGTTTAACACGACAACAATACGAATTAAAATGGTTTATAGAAAAAAACAATGAAATAACATTAGCGATGTAATTTTATTAAATGGGATAAGTAGTAAGAGAAAAACACCCCCAAAACGAAATTACCACATCATACATGTTATTTATCACAAACTTCGACCACATTCCTTCAACTTTAATATTATAGCAGCGACCCGATCAATCGCCAAATAAATCGCCCGATTGCACCCACGATCCGATGTACTCCCCGCGATTGTTAATTCTGTACCAGGAGCACATAAATCTGAGAGAGGTACAAAGAATCCAGGGCTGGCGCGACTCGGCAGGGCATAGACCTTGTGGATAAGTTAAGGGAATTAGGTTAGGTTAGTATGTGTAGGGATGTTTTCGGCATGTGTTACTTTGAGTTGTAATGTCGCTACAGAATTATAACCATGTATGTTAAAAAAGTTTTTTTTTTGTTTTAGATAATGTTTAGAATTTTGGACATACAATGTCATCTTTCTATAACGACGGTATGAAGGTATATTGACAATATCTTAGGTTGATAGATAATAATTATATAATATGTACTGACTATTTGAATAGGGAAATGGTAAACATTTAGAAAAAATAGTAAATTAGCATTAGTGTATAAAAAACAAAACTACATACACATTTAATTTTCATCACTTATAATTTAGGTCAGAAGTTAGTAAAAAATATATCCGACTAATTTTATCTCAAAAACCTTCGATTTATAAAAATATCAACTCACACGTAAATTTTGTTAACTAAAGACTTACGCGAAATTCAATGTTATAATCCTTTTATATCAAAGCCGTTACAAAGCTATCTTATATTACGGCACACTGCCCAATTTCCAGCTAAATGTAATCTAGTATATGTTATACCGAGAATTCCACGTGACACACAATACACAAATAACTCAGTAAACTTTATTATATTATTAAATTCGGTATTTTCTTAACTAGATGTTTATAAAAACCACGCATTTACTGTGGTGTAATTTTTAAGGATATTTCTTTTATAACACCGCTTCATCGACCTATGACTAACTTATGACATACATTGTATTAAGTAAATAAACCATAAGCTGTGAATACAAAATAAAAACAGAGTTGTTAAAACAAACATTTTAAGTATCATTGCATCATAGCTTATTTAAGATCATAAAATCACTGCCTCTATAGTCATATTGCAGCTGAAACCTCTAGCAGCCCTACTGCGAGCCAGCGTCCACATTTAGCGTCGTCGCCGTATAAAATAGCTATAAATAAATGAAAAGTTCAACCCGCACCAAGTTGTTCGCAACTTATTTAATAACTGCTCTGACCACACGAATACAGGACGCTTGCCTTCCGTCCGCTGCTGCACTCGCTTTGAAATAAATAAAACTACATAAAAGTAGCCTATGACACTCTTTGATAATGTAGATTTCAGCTAGTGAAAGAATTTTTTAAATCGGTGTAGTATTACCGGAGTTTATCGCGTACAAACAAACTCTCAAGCTGTACTACTTTATATTATTAGTACAGATATAGGGTAAAGACGAAGCCTGCCTGGACAGGGTCCATTATAAGTTGGTAAGGTTCGAGCACATTGTTGTTTATCTTCAGAGGTTGTACCCTATGAATCGGTTTATAACTGAAGTTTTGTATCAAAAAGTTAGAAGAATATGTAACTTTGAAAAAGGTTGCGAGGGGTAAATAAGAAACCTTTCCAGGGTTTTGGCATTGTTATGTTATGGTAAAGTTGACTTTTTTGGGTCAAGTAATTAACAGATGTGAACTGACTGATAGGAAAAGTTTGGTAGTCTCATTTCTAAGAAAGTTTTTTTTGATTACATCATATTTATAGTATTTTGACGTATATTAAAATATACGGTTTCATTAAGATACACAGCTTCTTAGAACATAATGAGGTGGACGTTGTTAAATTTGTGTCAATCTTAAATCAATATGCGAATCAACGCGTGAAAGTCAAACAACAAATTGTATCGAAACCTCAGTTAAAGTTCATTACACAGCGGTATAACTCAGACCAACTAGCATTGATCTTACAAAATAATCTACGATCGACCAATAACTTAACAGATTAAAGTGCAGTTAGTTTTGTGGTTCTGTAAAGTTGGTGTAGTATGAATAAGTAATGTATAATATTGATCAAATTTGATTAGTTGGAACCGATAGAGTTTTATTTTTACTTATTTTATTGTGTTTTTCGTTAACTATTAATGTGCAATTGTAAAAAGATTTCTTTGTATTTATATAGGTATACATGTAATGTTTGTTTAATTTTATGTTTTTGTCTCTCCTTTTTTGTATAAGTCACTGTGTGTAAATACATTGAATGTTAAATAAATAAAATAAATAAAGATAGATTATGTAAGTATATGTGTCAACAATACTGAAAATGAAAATGTCAATTACATACTTAACATTTCTTTCATGTTTTATTTACTAACGATCTAGGTAACTCTTTCTTTTGGCATTAAAACATTTCGAAAATGATATATTTGTAGTCGTTTTTCATCAATTTTGGTCCTAGCTACATCAAATTAAATATATATCTATAAATATTCAACATTATACCTTATACAATGCGAAAGCATCCCGCCAACAGAACTTCCCTGCCTCTGTATTCACTTAAGGAAAGAAACTTAAAATAATTAAGGGGAAAGCCTGATTACCATTATTCATTATGACTTTACTCCCGAGAAAGGTTTCCTTGTTTCGGCTTAAAGCATTTCATTGTGAGGCTATTTTAAACAAACAGTTAAAATTATAATGCTGGAACACGGCGGGGTACGTTTTCTTGGAATATTCTAGATTTATAAGGGTATTCAACAATTCTTTAAAAATGTTAGGTCCCAAAATTTGTATTTTATAGTTATATACTCACCCTGCTTATAGGTGATGCCTTAACTTTTATTCGGGTCGACGATCACACCGATCTATTCCACTATGATCACCTACATCCACCATCTATTCCACTTTGATTCCGTACAAGTTATTATTTAGGTGCCTCTTGATATTTTATTTTTTTATTCTAAATTTTTGTCTTTGACTTCAACTTAACTTAAATTTAATTTCAACCTAACTTCACCTTAACTTCAACTTAACTGCAACTTAACTTCAACTTAACCTCAACTTAACTTCAACTTAACTGCAATTTAACTAAACTTAAACTTAACTTAAATTTAATTTCAACCTAACTTCACCTTAACTTCAACTTAACTGCAATTTAACTAAACTTAACTTTAAATTAACTTCAACTTACTTTAACTTAACTTCAACTTAACTTAACTTAAACTTAACTTCAAATTAACTTCAACTTACTTCAACTCACTTCAACTTAACACTAAACTTAACTTTACAATTTCAATTTCAGTAAATTCGAATATATTCGACTTTATTTTTTCGTCTATACAGGGTGATTGGTAATGCGATACATTCCTTCGAAGAGGTTAAAGTAGAGCTTATTTGCAGTCAATTAAGGCATAATATGCTATGTCCGCAAATTAATAATTTCTGAGATATGCAACATTTAAGATTTTTATTAAAAAACCCCATTTTCGAAGTTCAAATGAATCCTTTTAGTGAAAAATTCAAAATTGAGTTTAATGTTTTGTTGTTTTATGGTAGCTTGATAACTAAAATGATATTTCAGATTCAAATTTGCTAAAAATAATCGTCCTTATTTAGGAAAAAGTCAAGAAACCAAGAACAACTTAAAAAAAAAGTTAAGTCTTATGGCAATAAAAAGCGATTTTCTAAAAAAAAGTCCAAATAAAGTTGCGTACAAATTACATAAAAAACTTCCCCAATTCATTAGCTATTCAAAAAGGTACATTTGTCATACTAAAACTAAGTATTTGATTGACAACTCTACTAATAAAAGAAGTAACCTCTCTCTTAGAACGCCTCTACTTTGTGGTTACAGCGCACTTTTGCAGTGTTTTCTTTGGTTGATGTCGCTGTTTTGCACAGGGATAATGCAATAACATTAAAGTCTGCCGTTAAATACAAAGCTTCATGTGTGCAGCCTTTGCAGTCAAATAGAAAAAAATGTGTTAAGCGCGAAAAAAGTGAACTCTATTAAAATAAAACTAACTGCATATTTTCATTAAGAACTCTTGAAATGGTATCATTTAAGATCCTTGCCTTCGAAGACTTTTTGTAGCGATACTGTCGCGCGTTAAGTAAACGCATGTTAGTCGAATTTGCAACGCGCTACATTATCGCAACTGTATCGATGTAAAGACAATACTAACGCAACGCGACTGAATCGTGGCTATGAAAGCACACAGTCAGCGACTGCTAGTCTACGATATCGATGCAAACTCACGACAGCATTACTACAAAACGTTGCTGTGGGCGAGGGCCTTTTGTAATGAAGAATACTCAGGCATTCTTCTTATTTCCGTATTGTGTAACGGCAACGCTGTTACAGCAAAAAAAGTACTGGTTGCGTTTCCGTAATCGACGTGTGTTTTTGGGGACGTATCGACGTTTCAGAAAAATAAAGCTTGTATCCGCCCGAACGAGTGAATCTAGAAGACCTCGAATTTCGCGAAGTAGAAGAAGAAATGATAGATGTTTTTCACAGATATCTAGCAACCACCACAAGAGTTGGTGACATCGACCAAAGAAAAAACAACAAGTGATGTGTAGTGATTAATGAAAAAGATGTAGTTAGCTTTCTTTCTATTAATAGAAGTAACTTTTTCCGCACTCAGCATACTCTTTTTTTCTAATTAACTACAAAAGCTACACACTTAAAGGTTTGGCTTTTCAAAAAAAAAAAATACGGCAGATCTTAAATATTATTGCATTATCCCTGTGCAAGACGTCGACATCAACCAAAGAAAACACTGCAAAAGTGCGCGGTAACCATAATGTAGAGGCGTTCTAAGAGAGAGGTAACTTATTTTATTAGTAGAGTTGTCAATCAAATACTTAGTTTTAGTATGACAAATGTACCTTTTTGAATAGCTAATGAAGTGGGGAAGTTTTTTTATGTAATTTGTACGCAACATTATTTGGACTTTTTTTTAGAAAATCGCTTGTTATAGCCATAAGACTTAACTTTTTTTAAAAGTTGTTCTTGGTTTCTGACTTTTTCTAAAATAAGGACGATTATTTTTAGCAAATTTGAATCTGAAATATCATTTTAGTTATCACGCTACCATAAAACAACAAAACATTAAACTCAATTTTGAATTTTTCACTAAAAGGATTCATTTGAACTTTGAAAATGGGGTTTTTTATAAAAAATCTTAAATGTTGCATATCTCAGAAATTATCAATTTTCGGACATAGCATATTATGCCTTAATTGACTGCAAATAAGCTCTACTTTAACCTCTTCGAAGGCATGTATCGCATTACCAATCACCCTGTATATTATTATGGCTGTTGATTTTGAATCCAATTGTTGTTATATTTGATAAATCCAAAAAATACCAATGTCACCCAAACAAAAACCCCTCGAATCGCCTGCTTTATTTGAATGCTCCTTGCACGTGAACCCATTTTTACAATTACAATATTCATGACAGCTAACTCCTGAGATAAGCGGAACT
Organism: Emmelina monodactyla; assembly: GCA_916618145.1. Taxonomy (NCBI): domain Eukaryota; kingdom Metazoa; phylum Arthropoda; class Insecta; order Lepidoptera; family Pterophoridae; genus Emmelina; species Emmelina monodactyla. The sequence goes on along the minus strand of OU745314.1, from coordinate 9,212,766 downwards.
TCATTCGGGGCTACTAAAAGCCCGGATTAAGTCCAGGGGTTATTAAATAGGTTCTCAGTCGGGTCGAAGACTTACCGACGTGTTTTCTGTGTCTCGGTTTTTTCCACGACTTCAGTGCTTTTGGTCTGTAATAAGTATGAGTCGATGGTGTAAGTCGGTATTGCTAAAATATATGGCTTTAAAAATTTGGGGACATGTTGAGAAATAATCTATTTGAGCTTTTTTTCCATTGAGTAAATGACACGATTTTAAATCTAATGGAAGTAATGGAAAGGAATATGAAACTTGTATGTCTTTTGACGACTGAATTTGTCACAGCTTTAGGGTATCACAGACTTGGGTACGTTCATGCATTCGTTGGGAATGATGACAGACAGACTGACGAACTACAAAGTGATGTCTCAACTGCTCCGTTTTTAAAATACGAAGTCCCAAAAAATTAATAAAATCATATTTTTATGCTTGGAATTCTTTAAATAATTTTCTTTGCACTTATACAGTTATAGTTTTAAATAACCCCGCTCTTAAATCTCCCCTACACACTGAGAAATTATTTCACATAAAAAAACATGGTTGTTAAATTTAGTACAAGTAGAAATTCCAGCAACTTTCTCGTCGTTATTACATTCCGCGACGGCAATTTTGTTAATTTGTCGCACAACAACACACTGCGATGTGCTAAACTTAAAAAAATATTGAAATTCTTTCAAAAGCCCGCGCAAAATGCTACAGTGTGCTTTATAGACAGTTAAGGTAATTGGATTCGGTGTGCGGAATTTTGGGAGTCCGTATTACAAAAGTGAAAATAGTATCCCCTTTTTGAGATTAGCGAGCAAATGGTCACGTGATAAGTGATCCCCACCGTTCAAATACACCCACAATCACAAGAGTCCTTATTTTTATTAAAGTAAAGGATTTGTTTAATCTAAATTATTTCATGATCTAAATTATTTCATGAGTATACTAGGTTTACAGTTATTTTCAGAGGGAAGCGGCCTTGACGATACTACACAGTCAGTTGGTTTTGTCCGCCTGTTTGTCCATCAAGGTTGCATATATGTATGGAAGCAATCTAGTAAGACCACATTAGAATATCTTAGGGTATATTTTTAATGGGACCTTGAGTATTCTCTTATTTTTTTTTTAATAACTAATAATAAGTGAGGCGGATAAAAACGCATTCATTGTTTTTTTTTTGAAATTTCTAATAAAAAAATGGAACCCTTGCAGCGTAGTTTGTTTCTTTCTTTTTCTATTAGCTCAAAGTCGAAGTCATCTCAATTTAATGACATGAAAACTTTCGTATATATTAAATCAATAAGCTTTATCTTTGTTTTGATCAAATAAAGAAATGTCTACTTAATGAAGTTCAATGAATTCATGCTCTTTGATATCAAGTCAAACCAATTTGCATAAGTATTTCAAACTTTTGTATGAGAGTAAAAATATTATCAAACGGAAAGTTTAATTGTTTAAAAACAATCAAAGGCCTTATTAGTAATAATATATTATATAATGGAATAATGATGATGTGATATACAATACATTTAGCTGTCTGAAACCTTTGCACTAACAAGAAAGGTTAACAAACTAGTACCATGAACATGTCACCTTTGCACCTTTGCAGTACAATTTTTGACAAAATAATTATAAAATATGTAATGCTGATTTATTGGCTTTATTTACATGGCGATTAATTGGCTTGTCACCCAAAACATAAATTAAAATATGCTCTTAGTAACAGGCAAATTTTTTAAAAAAAAAAATCATCTAAACCTGTGAGTTTCCTCACGATGTTTTCATTTACCGTAAGTGTAAGCTAAATATGTCTATAATTTAATAAATAATAAATAAGTTATACACCTTAATAGGTATCGAACCCGGAACCTATAGCCACAAGGCTATTACTTACAATAATAGTTTATTATTATTAATTTATCCTTAATAAGCAAGATAAATAAATAAAACCCTTACTTTTCCACCACCAACCTCCCATATTCGGATCAATACTACAATAAATACTCAGAGGCGATGATTGTATGTAATGGAGGACCGTGAGCGCCCATCAAATATGTATGAAGTGATATCTATGTATCAAATGTATAACGGGAAAAGCTATAAGTCTACTTGTATTATAATAGCTATATAAATTACGTAGTAGTAATAATCATTTTTGAAATAGTAATAAAGTTGTAATAAATATGATGCTCGATGAAAAATTTCAAAAAGTTTTAAGCTGTATCGCAGTTTCAACGCTTTTTACTGTTTTGGTTTTTATTTTCAAGTAAATATAAACTTGAATAAACAAATAAAGAAAAAAAATTATAGGCATACAGTTTACTCTGTAAAAGCTAAATTAATACAAAGACCATTATAATGTAGGTTTTTGACCTGTAAGATATGAATGAGTCTGAAGTGTACTCTGTACAAAATATATGTATTTTATGATTGGCAAAAATAAAACATTTTTCGATTGTATACTTTGTGTTATAATGTCACATCAAAATAACTATTTTTGCGTACAGACAGAAATTCTAGCTAAAATAAATATTTTTCGAAAAAAAAGTACTAGGTGTTTGACCGGTTTTAGTAAAAAAAAAACACATATTTTTTTTATGAGAAAATAGCCTTCTTTTCGAAGCCTCTAATGAATCCACATGTATCATAAGTAAATCAAATTTATATGAAATATAATATCATATACGTCAGGCTGTACAAATGGATTTACTCGCATGTCCTCGGTCATTGACTGTGGCCGAAAAGAGAATAATTTTGGCAAATATATTGTTTTTCTAGATTGACCTTTAGTTGTATAAGTACAGAGTTATATTTGGTGGTTGGTTTATTATTAGGGAGTACGAAAACATTTATTATGTATCAGAAAATGTCTAAAAAAAATGTTTTAAAGTACAGCAATATACTCTAATTTCAATGACTGAAACTAAAATTGATATTTTTCATATAATATAATTAAAAATATACTTAAAAATATTTTCAAAACAAAAATCAACTCACAAGGTGAACTTTTAATCTTGCCTTGCTACGTAAAACTACGCCGTAGCTCCGTAGCTCCGTAGCGAGACTACGAACAAAGTTGCCCAACTTGCACAAAAAAGGTAACGCTTTTAATTACTTTCTACAAAACATAAGAAGTTGCTTACTGTTTCATATTTATATTATAATAAAGCAAAGTTGAAAAAGAAAGTGCACAAGATCCCGGGGGAAGTATGAGCGGCGCGCTGGCCTTATATCGGTGGGGCAAGTCATAAACTTAAACCGTTTTATTTTTTAGTTATGTGGTATGTGAATAGCTTTGAGCATATGTCTTTCATTCATCTCGTCAACACATGAAAGTGTTTTAACAACTTTTATATTTTTTTGTTGTTTTGTACCACTTTTTTTTCGATATTTTTGCCTGCTTTTAGATTAGTTAGTAGCAGTAAGTTTGGTCGGTTTAGCCTTTCTCTACAGCGTGGAAGCCTGCCGGGCTGTATTACCGAAAGTTCTGGGTTCAGTCCCTACTACTACTACTACCTAGCGTGTATCAGTTTGGTATTTTTCTAATTATGAACATATTTAGCACGCATATACCATGAGGCAACCTGAATGGATGAATGTTTATCCATCATAATATGGTATATTCATATGACAAGCCGCATTGAACCAGCGTGGTGGATTACGGCTCTTTTATAATTTACTAGTAGTACCGCCCGCGACTCCGTCCGTGTGGAAGTCGGTTTCCCGTGAGAATGAGAAGTTTTCTGGCGGTAAAAAGTACCCAATGTGTTATTCTGATGTATAACCTATATTACTGTAAAGTTTCATCTAAATCTGTTCAGTAGTTTTTACGTGAAAGCGCAACAAACATCCATACATCCATCCATACATACTCACAAACTTTCACATTTATTATATTAGTAGGATTTATTTTACAGGTTGTTATTATAAATGTGATTCCCCGCTGTCGCCCATGCCTCGCGTCGCGGGCGCAGGTGCAAACTTGTCTCCTTGTTTGGCACTTTGTACAATTTATTCTCGCGGCAACATCGCAAATACTAATAAAGTAGACTTGCGCGTTATTTGACGTAATTACAAACTATAAGTTTAATCAATTAATTATTTATTGTTTAGTAATTAATTGTTTTATAGAAAACTGCTGCATTAAAAATATTGACGATGTGTCTTGTAAGTTAGTCAAATGGTAGTTAAATTGGCGAGTTTGGGATAGAATGGGTTCATAATACATAGAAAGCGACTTTTTTCTAAAATATTTTAATTGCAATGCAGGCATCTATCAACACTCTCTGAATTATACAGTGTAGTCCAATATATGAGTCCAATTTATTGTGAAATGCTATGCTATCGTTTTCAATTTAACCGAGAATCTCAAAGTAAATTGAATTTTATTCCAATAATTAAAAACAAGCTAATTCACTAGAATAACATAGTCGACAGAAAGGTGACCTCACCATTATTTCTTATATTCTAAGAAAGAGTCCAATTTATAAAACTTTAATTGAATTAAATACTAAAGTTATATTATTTCAAACGTAACCTTATACTATATTATTCGGTCCTTTTATTCTTTAAATAATAACACAAAAGTGAACGCCCGTAAGTAAAAATCAAATAAGTAAACAAATTATAGATTTTAAGTAAGAATTCGTTTATTTTTGTACAGTAGAGTCTAGTAGGTACGGAGTCTAGACTGAGACATTACTCAAGTACGTCGTTAGGACACGTACCCGAATGTGGTGGGGGGTTGATTTGGACCGAGGGGGGTTGGGACCGAGGGTGAAAGAGAATTTTAGAAATGCGAAAGGGGTAAAGCAACGGCAGACGTAAGAAGTAGCTATATGACGTAAGCACATAGATACCGGGGGAAATTTCGTTGCGAAATTTTTATAGACACACGACACACATAGACCAGATGCGTTTTGAAACTATTCCGATAGACCTTTTGGCACAAGTTATTAATAGAACACACAACTGGAAAGCCCCTGGATCTGACCACTTACATAATTTTTGGTTCAAGAAATTTACCTGCTTATACCCTTTTATACATAATCATATTTGTCAGTTTATAATATCACCCGAAATTATGCCTTCTTTTATAACTCACGGAACCACATACCTATTACCAAAAAACCGAGACACAAATAATCCTGCCAGCTATCGACCTATTACATGCCTTCAATCTTTTTATAAAATAATGACCGCATGCATAAGTGAAATTATTTATCAACATCTAGAAAAACACAATATCCTTGCAGAACAACAAAAAGGCTGTAGAAAAAACTCGCAGGGTTGCAAAGAACAACTCACAATAGATGCCGTCACAATGAAACATGCACTTACTAAAAATAAAAATTTACACACAATGTTCATTGACTATAAGAAAGCATTTGATTCCATTCCCCATAGCTGGCTCATTTATGTATTGCAACACTATAAAATTCACCCTACGTTAGTAATATTCTTAGAAAATATTATGAAACTATGGCAAACAAAACTTAAAATAAACTGTTATACAAATACTTTAGTTACCGAACCAATTAAGATACAAAGAGGAATCTTCCAGGGCGATTCTTTGAGCCCTTTATGGTTTTGCTTAGCTCTTAATCCACTCTCAGAACTTTTAAATGACAGTAAACTTGGATTTAAACTTAAAACTGACTCTTCTACTCATACATTGTCACACTTACTTTATATGGACGATATAAAACTATACGCCAATTGTAAATCAGACCTTTCAAAATTAGCCGACATAACGCAAGAATTTTCAACAGACATACACATGCAGTTTGGTGTTGAGAAATGTAAGATAAACTCAATCAACCGTGGAAAAATTGAACACAACACATACACGTTAGATTCCGGAGAAATAATAGAACCGATGGATGAAAATAGTACATATAAATACCTTGGTTTTAATCAATCCCGTCAGATAAATCAAAAACAAACTAAATCAGAATTAATAAAGAAATTTAAATACAGAATTAATTTAATACTTAAAAGTCATCTACACGCTCGAAACACTACTAAAGCTCTCAACACTTTTGCTATTCCTTTGCTCACTTATTCATTCGGTATTATAAAATGGTCAAAAACAGATCTTTTAAAATTGCAACGCCAAATTAATGTCCATATGACGAAGCATAGAAAGCACCACCCTAAGTCGTGCTCCCAAAGACAAACACTGCCTCGTAAAGAGGGTGGTATTGGTCTTGTAGACATACAAAATTTACATAATAAGCAGATAACAACATTAAGGAAATATTTTCATAATAGATGCAATGATTCACCACTTCATAAACATATATCAGAAATAGATACAAAGCTTACCCCTCTCAATTTACATAACACCCTGCAACAACCAAATGAAAATATTATAACTAATGAATCCAAACTAGAAGCCTGGACACAAAAGTCTCTGCACGGAAGACACCGAACCGATTTATGCCAAACTCATGTCGACAAAGATGCGTCGAACGCTTGGCTTCGGCAAGGTGAATTGTTCCCGGAAACAGAGGCTTTTATGATCGCTATTCAGGATCAAGTTATTGACACACGCAATTATCAAAAGTATATAATACGAAGACCAAATTTACAAACCGATTTATGCAGAAGATGTCATAGTGCCTCCGAAACCATCCAACATATAACTGGCGCATGCAAATCAATAGTTCAAACAGATTATAAACATAGACACGATCAAGTAGCAGCAATAGTCCATCAAAATTTAGCATACAAATTTAAAATGATTCCCAAATCAATAGCATACTACAAATACCAGCCAAGTGCCGTTCTAGAAGACAACAAATACCGTATTTATTGGGACAGAACAATAATTACGGATAAAACAATACATTTTAATAGACCCGATATAACACTTCTTGACAAACAAAATAAAACCGTTTTTATCATAGATATAGCAGTATGTAACACCCATAACCTACTTAGTACACATTCAGAAAAAATGGCTAAATACACCGATTTAGCGATCGAACTCAAAACGCAGTGGCAGGTCAACACAGTTAAAATTATTCCTATTATTCTATCTACAACAGGTGTCATCCCGACAACCCTGATCTCTAACATTAGTCTTCTTGAATTACCCTCTTTTACAGTTCCATTAATGCAGAAAGCAGTTATTCTTAATACTTGTAGGATAACCCGAAAATTTCTATCAACTTCCTCATCATCTGCTCTCACATTTAATCACACGTAGCCCTGTGGAGCTTGGCTGAGGTCCGCATCTCAGGGCTATTAAATATTCCCCTCTACGAACGGAGATAAACTATGTTTTAAAAAGAAAAATAATAATAATAATTTATTTCATCCAAGCCTATTACAAGTTATTTAAGGTAGTATTTTTATAATTACATGCAAGACTTAAAAAATAATTATTTAATGACCCCTAGCTCCCAAACTAGAAATATCTGTGACATGGGAGCTAGTGTTCTTCGTTCGTACAATAAAAAAGCAGTTGTGCAGAAAAGTGATTGGAGTGTAATGTATATGTGGGTGATGGTATTATGATTTGTAAATTAATATAAAGTTAAATGGATCAATGATAAATATTATACATGCATAAGTCATAAATACATAGAATAATACATATATACATACATAGATATATCCCAAATATACATATAAGCCCTAACCTTCAGCCATAAGTAAAGATTCAGTTTCCAAGTAGTCCTTACCAAGTAGCCATGTTTTAAGTATATCTTTTAGTTCATAGGTTGTAAGGGGCGAGATAGAAATTTGCTTGTTAATTTTATTATAAATAATAGAGCTTTGTATATTAAATTGTCTATCAGCAAACACAGTTCTAGCGCTTCTATATGAGCAGGCTCGACTTTTCCTCCGGCTAATAGTCGCTGGGAATGGCTCATGAGTGACGCTTTTATGACGCCGAGATACGGATTGATGGATATACAACTGACGTACTGTCAAGACTTCATTTTCGTTGTAGAGACTGGTGGTTGGATGACGAAAATGTTTAGAGAGCATAACTTTCAGCACAGCTCTCTGTGCTCTCTCCAGTTTCAACAGACACGTTTTGTCAGCACCCCCCCAAACAGATATGCAGTATGTGATCAGTGATTTACAGAGAGCATTGTACACCATAAATAGAGTATCTGAATCAGCCGAGGAACGTAGTTTTTTCATAACAAACATGAGTTTACGCACTCTAGCGCAAACACTTTCTATGTGCATGTGCCAGTTGAGGACGTCGTCAAGGATGATACCTAGGTATTTGATGTGGTCGGTTCGAGATATAGCTTGACATGAGCACGATCTCGAATGTTGAAGTTGACACACATGTGCTTGAATAATGAAGTCAGCTGGAGGTTTGTTGGATCTGCGCATTGAAAAAGCCAAGAACTTGGTTTTATGGACATTAAGTGTTAGTAAATTTCTATTTAGACAATTCATAACCACTCTCAGGGCAGATTCGGCATGTTTTTTGGCATTACGCCAGCTATTTGCGGAAATCAATAGTACAGTATCATCAGCGTAAGAAAAAATCTTACAGCTTGGGATGGAAAGTTTACATTATTCATTTATGTAAATTTTAAATAGTGTAGGGCCTAGGATACTCCCTTGGGGAACTCCGTAATTCAGGGTTAGCTCATCATTGATGGCGTTTTCAATTTTTACGATTTGGGATCTATTATTCAAATAAGATTTGAATAGTCTGAGACAGGTGTCCCGAACGCCGATAGTCTCGAGTTTATTTAGAAGAATAGGTATGGAGACAGTGTCGAATGCCTTCGACAAGTCCAGAAATATTCCTATGCATTTCTTATTTTTGTCTAGATTATCCACCACAGAATCCGTCAACTGAATAATCGCATCCTCCGTGGATATTCCAGAGCAAAAGCCAAACTGATTTGGTGCAATGATATTATATTTGTCTAGAAATTTATTGAGGCGTTTGTTTATGACTTTCTCTATGATTTTTGACAAGGCTGGCAGAATTGAGATCGGCCTATAGTTGTCAACTATGCTGGTTGAACCATTTTTATGTATCGGGTGAATAAGTGCCCTTTTCAAGATCTTAGGAAAAGTGCCCGTGGTTAAAACTAGGTTACAGATATGTGCGATTGGAGGAGTAAGCACAGAACAACATAGTTTTATTATGTTTGTAGAGATCATTCGGTCTGTTATCGGCGGTTGCTTTAGCCACACCCCTTAAATTGCGCGGTACGAAATTATGAAACCAATGATGTCGGTATCGAAAACAGATTTCGAGTTCAAATCGACACTAGTTACACGGTAGAAGGGCTGGTCCCGGTCGCCGCCCGCCCCACCTCCCGTCTGCAGGTTCGGACGTAATGGCGAATGTCTTCAGCGGGATTTGTTTACGATCTCAACGGCGTTATTTATTTCACGTGACGCTCCTACTGCTCTTTATAGTTTGTTCACACTTTGTTGAAAGCCTTAGATTACTTAGTATTATTATATTTGAAAGAAGTGCTAAGTCGGTGTAGTTCTTTGTGTTGAAAGAGAAAATTGAGTTTGTGTAAATAAAAAAATATGTTTTAGATCTAGTTGTAATAACGAGAAACTAATTGTCTCGTCGAGATTAAGTCACTGATACGCGTTAGTATCACTTATCCTACTAATATTTTAAACGTGAAAGTTTGTGAGTAGGTATTTATAGATGTATGGATGGATGTTTGTTACGCTTTCACGCAAAAACTACTGGACGGATTTGATGAATCTTAACAGTAATATAGGTATAGAGGATATAAATGAGAACACCGATTTTTTAGGTCCAGAGCAAACGGAAAGACTGTCGACGCAATCGCGGATTGGAAGCTACTAGAAATTTGTTATTATTTTTTAATCTACCTTCAACTAAAACTTTTATTCTACGGCGACAGCGCTTCGTATTTGCTATTTTTATTGAGTAGGAAATCAACTGATAGAAATTAACAAATTAAAACTAAATGCTAAACATATAAAAAACCTAAGTTAATTATTCTATTTAAAATTAACAAAATAAATGCGGATTGTATGTGTGCGTCGCCTACAATATTCGCCCCTTAGTGCTAACAGCACTATCATCCCGTGGGTTGAGTAGAGCGACGCGTGTAACAGGACGACGCAATGTACCAGTGCGTGTGCGCACATCTACTACGCGGACGCGGTTGTCACTACCTGGGTGGGCCGCAGTCACTACTCCATGTCGCCAACTATTACGCTCTAGGTTAGGTTCCACTAAAATAACATAATCACCGACTTGCAACGATCTATTTTCTTGTGTCCATTTTTGACGCGGTAAAAGTGTGGGCAAATATTCTTTGGTCCAACGAACCCAAAAGGTATCTGCCAAACGTTGAGCCACTCGCCATCTTTTCCTAAGACAGAGGTCGCTGTCGTCGTATTTGCCGAATGATGGAGCAACTGATGAAGACCCAATCAAAAAATGGTTGGGCGTTAGAGCCTCCGGATAGTTTGGGTCAGTAGATACGTGAGTTATCGGGCGGCCGTTGACTATCGCCTCTACCTCAATCAGTAACGTCGCTAACGTATCTGGGTGAGGGGCGCGTTCTTTTAAAATTATTTTTAATGAAGACTTTACAGTTCGAATCATTCGTTCCCATGAGCCACCCATTTCAGGAGCTCCTGGAGGAATAAATTTCCATTCTATTCCGCGAACGGTTCCGTCGTCGCGTAACAAATCAGTATTTATTTCAGCTAAGCTGCGTTTCAGTTCGTTGTCTGCACCCCGTAAGTTTGTGCCATTATCTGAATAGATAACGCTAGGAAATCCACGACGTGCACCCATTCGACGTAGCGCCATAATGGTAGAGTCAGTACTGAGATCCTCAGTAAGCTCTATATGTATGGCTCGTATGGTGAGACAGGTGAATAACATACCGTATCGCTTTTGCCTTCTACGTCCGACTGTAACCTCTAGTGGCCCAAAGAAATCGACTCCGGTAAAACTAAAGGGACGTCGTGATTGTTGCAGTCTGGCTAGCGGTAAGTCGGCCATACGTTGGGGTTTAGCTACAGCTCTTCTGTAACGACAAAGTAAACATTGACTAGACACTGTGCGAACGGTGGGCCTAAGTCGCAAGACCCAGTATCGCTGTCTTAGCTCGTTGACAACGAGTTCGTTAGCACCATGTAAAGCCTGTCGGTGATGGTGCTCTACAAGTAGGCGCGTGATGCGGTGCTGTCCGTCAAGAATAGCGGGTCTCTTCACTGTCTGTTCTACGCCGACGACCCGATCAATGCGGCCCATGACGCGGAGAACACCCGACTCATCAAGGTAAGGTGACAGTTGCAGCAAACGACTATTTGCAGGCAGCGGCTTTCCTTGCTGTAAACAAGTCAATTCAGTTGCAAATGTCAGATGTTGACACTTTTTTATGACGAGCTCTTCTGCTTCTTTTATTAGTGTAAGGTCAAGTTGTACATCCTGACGCTTACATTTTCTAATAAAAAGCAGCACTCGGGCGGTGGCACGAATAAGGATATTCCACTTCGAGATGTTATCTTCGTTTGGTAAAGATAAATCTGAGTGTCCTATAACAGTCAACACTGATCGTTCTTCACAAGTGACCTCTTGCGTACGATTGGTAAATTTCGTATTCTTAGGCCAATTACTTTCCGGTTGAAGTAAAAAGGAAGGTCCCTGAAACCAAATATCAGAATACTTCAATGCGGGTGCGTCTTCGCGGGTCGCTATGTCGGCAGTATTCAAACTCGACGGCACGTGACGCCACTCTTCGCTGTTCGTCAGTTCATCGATTTCTCCGAGGCGATGAGCCACATATGGTTTATAATTCCTAGGATCACTTCTTATCCACTGTAAAACAGTACTGGAGTCTGTCCAGTAAATTCGTTTTACGGCCTGAATGTTGTTATGTTCACGACCAATAGTATCGGCTAGACGGGCACCAAGTAACGCTGCCTGTAGCTCGAGCCTAGGAATGGATATGGGGCGCAAAGGACTAACTCGACTCTTACTTGCGATAAAACATACATGTACGCGTCCATCTTTTAAAATGAATCTCCAATATACAACTGCAGCATACGCCTTCGTTGATGCATCGCAAAAAGTGTGCAATTGGCATTCGAGTACATCAGAGTAATTAATAATACCTAACGTTTGTTGCTGCACGCCGGGGTAGCAGGGTGTCCATGTTCCTGATTTTAAATAACAGCGTGGGACGCGCAATGAACTTAACATTTGCAAATCTTTAAGCCAACTAACAAATTTTGTGTGATCATCTGAATGGATACGGCAACCCCAATCAACACCGCTACGATGAACAGATTGAAATATTATTTTACCTTTTATGATAAAAGGTGACAGGAAACCGTGCAAGTCGTACACAGACATAATAACGCTAAGCATCTGTGACTTAGTAGGGGCCTGAGTGCCATTTAATATATCCTGAGCAATGCGTTCTAAGTTTATTTTAAAACCAAAAGAATCTTCATTTGGGTACCACATTAATCCTAGTGTACTCTCTCCGACATTCGTATCTCCGTGGCTGAATGCTATGGCTGTCTGCGCAAGCGCATCCGACGGAATTGTCTGTACTACGCATTTACTGTTACTAGACCAACGCGCTATTTCGAACCCTCCCTTACTGTGTATATAAGAAATATCGCGCACTAACTGAATAGCCTGGCTTTCGCTGTCACATGAATGAATGCAGTCATCCATGTAATGATCATTAATAATAACGTTCACGGCCTCAGGATATAAATCCTGGTACTTAAGCGCATTTTTATTTTTAACATATTGCGCGATGAATGGCGAACAAGTTGCACCAAAAATCAAACTATTCATTACACATATTTTTATGGGTTCATTCGAACTATTTTGCCATAAAAATCTCAAAACATGCTGATCCTCAGCACGAACTTTTATTTTTAAAAACATATCTTTTATGTCTCCAACAATAACAAAAGAATGTTGTCGGAAACGTAGCATAATACCTAAAAGCGAATTATACAAATCGGGACCCGTTAATAAATAGTCGTTCAAACAGACACCGTTAACTTTAGCTGCACCATCAAAAACTAATCTTAATTTGCCCGGTTTATTTTCATTTTGCACACCAAAGTGTGATAAGTACCAAACGCGACTAGCCGAGTGTTCAAAATCATTTAGTTCCCGCGCGTAGCCTAACTCAAACAACTTCTGTATCTCTTTCTGATACCTACTTGCGTATGAATCATCCGCTGCAAATTTTTTCATTAAACCTTTTAAACGTGACAATGCATAACTATAACTATTAGGCATAGAAAAATCATTTTTACTAAAAGGCAGCCCCACCTCCCAGTAATCATTAATGTTGCGCGAACTTTCGTCTAAAATACTAACAGCTCTTAAATGATCCGTATTCTCACGACGTACGGTCGAAATCCCAATTGAATCTAACTCATAGTTTTGTTTAATTAAATTCGTCAACTCCTGAGTGTCGGAGTGAGAGAGATGGAATGTGTGCGCATTAACGTGAGTGCGACTGAGACCCACGCAGCCATGAATAGTCCATCCTAAACGGCATTTCGTTGCATAAGGTTCAAGGTCATTGCCATGCAATATTTCTAACGGAGCCATTAAAAAATAGTTATCTTCCCCGATAAGCAGGCGAGGCACAACACATTCCTTACAAACAAACTGTTTTATATGCGAAAAATTGTCACAAGTTAAGCTATTAATTACTGACAGGTTTTGTTTTGGTAACTTTAATTTGTCAACTTGACGTAAAGTTATATCATAAATATTGTCATTATGAATACCAGATATTTTAGTACATATTCTAGGTGCATCGGGTTGAAATATTTCGACACCGAATGCGTCTATAAACTTAATAGAACTAGGTTCAAAACACTTAAGGCCTAACTCTTGTACTAAAGTCTTATCAATCATTGAAATCGCGGCACCATCATCTAATAATGCAAATGTACTCACAGTACCGAGAGGTCCACTGACGTTCACTTTTACCACTTTGAGTAATACTTGCGTGGAGGGCGCCGGGCACTGCGCGGGCGCAGGCCCCGCCACGTGCGCGACGGTGGCGCGCGCCGGCCGCGGCCCGGGCGCAGGCGGCGGCGGTGCGGTCGCGGCGTCGGCACACAGCTCGTCGATAGCGGCGGCGCGCGGTTCCCACGGCGCGGTGTGTGCGTCCGACGACGGCTGCATGTCCGAAGTGACGTGGGATGTCGTATGCCTCGTAGTCGGTTTGTTGTAGTGCAACAAATGATGATGGGCGAGTCCACAACTGTCTATGTTGCAAAGCGGTGCTGGGCATTCATTGCGATCGTGTTTACGTGATAGGCAACAGAAACACAAGTTATTCATCTTAACGTAGCTCCAGCGATCCTTTCTCATGGCACGTTTAAATATACGGCAATTAGGTAGGTCATGTGTTGATTTTTTGCAGAAATTACATAAAGTTGTGTTACCGTCGCATGTTGAAGTTGTAGCGAGAATGGATCTGTTGTAGTTATTATAGCGGGAGTCAACTATTTGTTTCCGTGTGTAGGGTACAGGATCTGGTTTCTTAAATTCTTTAGGCAAAGCCATACCTACAGCTGATATCATTTCGGCTTCGCGCTTGAGAAATGATGATATCAACTCCAACTTAGTACTTTGTTCACTTAATTTCTCATATGCGAAATCTGTCCACTTACCAATAAGTGTACTCGGTAGTTTTGACGTCACTGTTATTAACAACTCTGGGCTACATAAATAATCCTTTTGATTGATCGCTCGTAAAGTTGCTACACAATTGCTGACCTTCACGGAGAAATTAAAAATATCTTGTTGATAGTTGTTAGGTAACGGAGTCAACTTCTTCATTTCAGTAAGCAAATGGTGAATAATGATGTCAGATCGACCAAACCGTAACTGCAGTGCCTCCAGAATGTGTGAAGGTGAAGTATTTCCTATCAAAAGATCGGTGACTGCTTCCTTAGCGTCTCCTCTCAATGCACGTCGTAGTCGCCACAAGTTTTCTGATTCGGTGAATTGGCACATACGTGAGGTTTCATCATATGCACTCTTGAAATGAAGCCATTCAATGCAGTCTCCACTAAAAAATGGTAGTTCACGTGGAGTCGACAAACGAGTGAGGAGTCGTTCTTCCTGTTTTCTTGGTGCCGAAATCATGATGTCCTTGAGAGTGTTGGCTAGCTGCAGAATCCCGTCGACCGGCTGAGTGGAGGGCGGTGCGCGGCTCGGCTTAGTACAATGAGTAGCCAGCGCCGCCTCCGTGGCCGTCGCCGCCGCCGCGGGCTCCGGCCCCGGCGCCTGCATCCTGCTGTGGTCCAACCACGCCTCAACTTGTGAACGTACTTTAATGTCACTATTTTTACTGCATAGTGAGCGACACGCGGACTGATTGTCGTCGTCTTCGTTGATCATAGCTAAATCAACTTCAAGTTGCTTGTCTATAAGCTGCATTTGAATCGCTGCTTTGGCTTGAGCGGCCTCCAGTTCGAGTTGCTTGCGTCGGGCTTGAGATGACGTGGATTTTTTTGTCGAACACGTTGATTCGTTTTTAACCGACGTGTGTTCTTTTAAAGTTACTTTCGAATGTCCTGGATGTATCTTCAGCGATAAATTATCGTTTGGTAAAGGCACTTTTTCACTACTTTTTGCGAGTATATGTTCGGACGCAAACTCTAACCTTTCGGTCAACTTTAGCCGGTCCTTTGGCCTTATTTTATCGCACTGCGGTGATCGAAACATTTAAATAGTTTGTAGGCACTAGTTAACTACTAGATTTGGCTCGAATGGACCAGATTTATAGAGGATATAAATGAGAACACCGATTTTTTAGGTCCAGAGCAAACGGAAAGACTGTCGACGCAATCGCGGATTGGAAGCTACTAGAAATTTGTTATTATTTTTTAATCTACCTTCAACTAAAACTTTTATTCTACGGCGACAGCGCTTCGTATTTGCTATTTTTATTGAGTAGGAAATCAACTGATAGAAATTAACAAATTAAAACTAAATGCTAAACATATAAAAAACCTAAGTTAATTATTCTATTTAAAATTAACAAAATAAATGCGGATTGTATGTGTGCGTCGCCTACAATAGGTTTTTCATCAGAATAACATGTAGGGTACTTTTTAACACAGAAAAACTTCTCATTCCCACGGGAAACCTACTTCCACGCGAACGGAGTCGCGGGCGGCCACTAGTCAAAGAATAGCTGTCAACTGTTGGTACTTTCATCCTATGCTACACATTTAAAATAAAGTATAAGATAAGGCAAAGTTTGTATCCAAAACTGATAGTAACAAAACATAGTGAACTAAGTGATGGCCAAGCTTTCTTTAAATAAAAATTAATAGTATATTTAAGACGTACGAAGAAAATCTTTACACAGTTTTTATTAAAACAAGGTAACTGTGAGGACCATTGCAGGCTCCTTGATCATACATTTCCAAAATGCGTCTTTTAAACTTTAAACTAATACTAGATAAACTAATCGTTTAAACTAATAAAAAACGATATAAAACACAGAACAATTCCTCTGCTGCACATTGCAACAGTTTAAACCCGTCGTCCCACTGTTCCAACTTCACAGAACTCTGTCCGGCGCGCGATCTGTCGCCTCAAGTAGAGCAATAACTTGCTTGGTATAATTTCGGGGTAGGGATGTTATAAAAAATGATTATTCCCATTGTTCAATAAAATTTTAGAGCGTTTTTTGAAGAACATCTACTTGATGTTTGCTTGAAAAAAATGTAGCAAATATTTAAATTTGTGTAAGCTGAAATTAAGACGGTGTTGTTTGGTTTTATCGTTTTAAAATAACAAGCTAGTCGTTTTTTTTCACTTTATTTGATTTTTTGAAATTCATGAAACTTTATATCAATTCAAAAAGCATGTAATTTTACGAAAACACTATCGTTCTGTCTATCTATAGATTTTTCACCATTTGATCATTTTAATATCTTTCAATCGACTTCAATATAGTCAGAGTCCCATCCCTACCACTGTGACCTTTGCCCCCGCCTGTTTCCAGGTGTCGTTGGTCTGATGACAGTTTGATGGTTTGTGGGCAGGTGCCGCCGTTGTGGACAAGAGAGGAGAGGAAGCGAGAGCGAGGAGAAAGAGAGAGGTAGTGTTTTGTGAGTATGGGCTTTAAATTATAACTGGCTGAATTTTTTGACGTGAAACGTATTTAAAATTATAACCATACACAGGACACCATGTCGAAAACCGTACCGTAACGAATTAGTCTATATCGTCTGACCTTAATAACTACAAAATGTTTATTCGTACAAACATGAATTTTGTATAATAATTTAGTGTGTACAGTCAACTAACTTTTATTAAAATATTTTGACCAAAGTTATCTTGGTTTTAGGAATTAGCTGGTTTAAAGTGATTCGCTGATAAAGACGTTTCACGTTAAAACCATCGGCCGTGTGCACCAATGTATAAAACTAACCTATGAACAGTTACAATTACTAAAACCATATTCTTAACTTATCAATAAATAAACTATTAACTGTTACCACTGCAACCGTTAACTTATATAATACAGTCAGTTCGTACACTGTTTGTACCACGCCTGCCGCCACTTCAGCGATCCGATTTGAATTTCTGATCTCAAAGTTTCAAGATAGGGTTTTCCTAACTGAGAGTGCATGCACTCTTTCTTGTTAGTAAAGTTTAAAACAACAAGTATGCACGTACCTTGTTAGATGGGGTGCTTCAACAAAAAATGAGAGAAGCCAGCTGTGGGAAGTTTGACTCGGCCCTAAAGGTAGAGGTTAAGATGGTGATTACATAGTTATTTGGCAGGTAGAATACTAACGGTAAGTCAACTCTCGCGTTTATAACAATGGATATTATGATTTCAGATAAAAAATATTTATTTGTATAATTTATAATAACAATAATAATATTTTTATTCTTTTACTGAGTAAAGAATCTTAATAAAAGTAGGTAAAAAAACAATATAAGGGATCTATTTATTATGATTAGAAAAAAAACTATCTTAATTTGACTAACGATAGATAGAGTGAGTTTAAAAAATTTACCTATTTACTTAGCACAATTTTTTTCCCTTTATGTTTGACTGCTGAATCTGTTTTTATGTGCTCTTAAAATATGTAAGAATCAAATTGATAAACAAGTTTCATTATTAAAAAGAAGGTAAAAAAGAAAGATACCTACTGAAATAAAATAAAAAAACTTACGAACTTCCTCATACTTTTTTTTCTGTCGCTACTGACTTTAATCCGTAAAAGTTTTAAATATGATCGTAGTATAAGAATTTATGATTCCAGTTTGTCCGATTCAATCTTATATATTTTAACTAATAGTAATTTAAAGTGCGTTTATGAATAAAGTGGCTTTCATCTTTATCGGCATAATTTCAGTCAACCAAATAAAGTCAAAAACCTTCACAACTTAACGCCAAACTATCGTTTCAATTTCCCAATCGATCCCATCAAACATTTACCACCTATCGCTCTCTTTAGTTTATTTTGAGCCACAACTGTCAAACTTCGCCCGCAAAAATCATAGCTGTCGCGTGAAGTTAGACCCGGGCGTGTCAGAGCGATCAAAGTTGCCAACTTCGCGTCGTTGGTTGATACCGACAAGTTGGGCCGTGACGTGACCGAGATAAAAAATGTAAGGAGAGGATGTAGGAAGACTGTGGACATGGTAGAATTGACGTGCTGATAAGAATTATTATTATTATTTAAACAAACTTTCTATAAAAATAAAAAAGTGTGTTTAAATAATTTAATAATAGAACTAAGACATTTTTCTTCGTTTATTTAAAAAAATTATGCAGGTAAAAAAGCAT
The DNA here is from genome assembly GCA_916618145.1 of Emmelina monodactyla. Classification (NCBI taxonomy): domain Eukaryota; kingdom Metazoa; phylum Arthropoda; class Insecta; order Lepidoptera; family Pterophoridae; genus Emmelina; species Emmelina monodactyla. The sequence goes on along the minus strand of OU745314.1, from coordinate 9,193,936 downwards.
GACTAACGAAATCTAGCAAATGGGTATATTTTTCACAATAAGAATTCATGCGGATAAAAAGCAAACGTTTCTAGCAAAGCTAGCTATATCAAATTTCGAATGAATGATAATAATATCCTACCAATATTGATGTATACATAACTGCTGTATGTCAAAGTTCATTCTCCCATCAAGAATATCATATTATTGTTTGTAAAGATAAACACGATATGACACATCTAATACTTTCGCAAGTCATTGTACCACAGCGATGGTGAAACGCGTCGGATGTCATCGGACGGACTGAAGGCTTTTTTGTTTTGCAGCCTTTTTTATCACGCACTTAAAGTGATGTAAGAAATTAGTCTGGAAATACTTTCAACTCGTGAATCCACCAACCTGTATTGAGACAGCATGGGTATAGTGTCTCAATCTATTTTGCTAACTGAGAAGTAGATCTGTTCCAAAATTATACTTTTTTTTTAAGATTTCAGTTTGTCTATCAAAGTTGTCATTATTTTACTTTTATTCGTAGTAATATCTTTTAATCTAAGATTGTTTGTCACTTTTGTATTCCTCTACTCCGCAGTAAGATTTCAGCGAAAGAATAACATATCTATGAAATGTGATGTGTTTGACATATTCCGGTGTTCACCTACAGAATAACAAAGCGATCTTCCCTTATATCTATCCACGAAGAAAAATGTCGCCTCTCTTGAGCGTTGACAAGTTAATAAAGCGTAAATAATGTGCGAAATTTTTCATATATTGCGCAGAAAAATAAACACACAACGAAATACGAGTCGACGTGGAAAAACTATTTTTGACACCTCGATGTTAGGGGTTGCCGGATCCAATAACACGGGTACGTACAGCCAGTTTAGCTTGACTCGCGGCTGTAGTAATGATGGTTAAAAGTAGGTATGTGGCAGGTAGCGGGACGCGGAGGTCAAGTGGTTTTGGTCGATGGATCGCTGGGAGCCAGGGGACCGGTCGAGCCAGCGCTATCTGAGCCGCGCGATTGGATCCGCCGGTAATGAGCGAGGAATAACTCCACCATATTGCCGCCAAATTACATTGTGAATACCTACGCGTCTCCCTGTTTACATCCCTCCGTACCACGACACATCTACACAACGATATCCCACTACCACGACACTGACAAGACAAATTACTTTGTACAAACTCGAGACACATAAGAGCCTTTATATCCATAACTACCGCAACGGAAACTCTTAAAAACTTTAATGTTCTGTTCCATAATTTGTTGACTTAAAAGCAACTCGAGTTTTATGTACGTTGTTATTCTAGTACGTTTCCGGAACTTGAACCGGGGGCCGTGAGCAGATACGGTTTGTTTTAACTTCCGTTGAAAACAAGACGAGTTGCGCGTTGCTCATTCATACATAGAGCTTGTTTGACTGCTTCTTCGTTAAATATAATTCTGGTTGAAAACCTTGTTCAACTCTGTGAATATTAACGTTGAATCTGTGCTAACGCGTGTTGGAAATAATTCGACGGCCCCACCGAATAAACGTGCTAACGAAAAACAACAACTTTTCAGGAGAGCCAAAAAACGTTTGGAATGACATATCTTGAATTTCATAGTTAATATGTATATATAATGTATAATCAAATTAAAGGTAAAAAAATAATCTATCAGCACATGTATTTATTATAAAAATAAATACATGGATTTTAAAGATAATCGAGAAAAAGCACATAATTTTATTACTCTAGTGAATAACGAGAGACTAGTTAACAGTATTATATCATTGCACGTTTATTCATGTAATAATATGAAATAGGGACAAGTGTAGGGAAATATTATACTTTTATTCTACGTAATATTTTTTTTTCCCGAGCCCAGCTCTGACGGTCTACACACTTATTCTTGTTTAATTTGTTACTTTTTCATGAGTGTATTGATAAAACGGGCGTTTATTATGGTTAACGAGACCGTTCACTGCTTAGGTAACAAATGTTTAGTAGGGCCTGGTAAAATTCTGTAAATTATCTGATAAGTATTTTCTTTAAAAGTATGAATATTAAAAAAGATTAATAACTGAAATAATAAATTTAATTCCGAATGAATGTGAGGGACAAACTATTAAAATATGACAAATCAACATAAAACACCAAATAAGTACTAATTATCTTCGTCACTATTATTGTTAACTGACGCGGATTGTAATAGCACTAAATTTCTATGGAAACCCAGGTAATGATTAGGAATAGCTCCTGAGTCACACAGACTTCCCTTAAATAATTTAATCTCTCCTTCCACAAATCTAAAAAAGATTTATGTGAAGTAAGTATATTCGATTTACCAAAGTTGATAATGTTAGGAAAAAAGAATTAATGAAAAGCACTTGAAAGAAAAGCAATTGGTAGGGCAGTTAAAAAACAAGAATTTTCTGTTCAAATGACAGTGTTGTAGTATGTTTTGATCTAGAAATACCTAATATTAAAGATAAGAAGGGTTACTGCTACATCTGGAATTCTCAGATTGCACAACGTGGTGCCATTGATACCTATAGCAAGTTGTCTTTGGTTTTTTATTCAGAAACATGTCGAAGCGGGAATTAAAAATATCACGTTTTATTCTGATTCCTGCGCTGGGCATAATCGAAATCGGTTTGTGTTTGTCATGTTTTTGTTAGCGTCGAAGAAGTTCAACATAAAAATAACTGATAGATTTTTTGAGAAACGTTGGGTGACTCTATTCATGCCGCTATTAAGCTTTCAAATAAAAGGCAAACCATATACACTCCTGATCTTGATAGAGAATTTATTACTTGATAGAGAATGCCAAAGTTACCGGACACAAGTTTGAAGTTAAGCTGTTGATAAAGTGAACAACAATTACTGGAGTAGAATAAAAGAAGTAACATTTGCATATAATCATCCTGATGTAAGTAGTTCACTTCAGATACAGTTTTGAAGACGAATTACAAGAAATGCAAACTATCACTGGAATCAATTCAAGAAGGCGATGAGGAGAACCTATAGCAGACGATGATTGCCTGAAATCCGCACACACTGGAATACTACCCATACTTCTTCCTTTATATAAGGAAATTTAGTATAAAATATTATTTCATATTGGCGTTTAGTTGCCTTGGATGTTTGGTTATACTGGGTGTTTGTTTTCATCCATTCTAAGTAAAGGCGATGCATTTTAGATTCATTCAATGTTTCACACAGATACCTACTGTTTCTGGCTATCTTTACGGATGTATCACACGATTCAAGCATGCGAATAGATTTAACTTGTTATTTTGTCAGTTGTCATTATTCTTGGCCTATTCCTATGAGTTCCTCTGGAATCTATAAAATAATTGTCATCTCCCAATTTGCTAATAGCTGTAAAAACTACTTGCTGTGTAATGGAAAAGGTTTTCAAAAACATCGTTTTACAAAATATTTATCTAAATTATGATTGTATATTTTCGAAAAGAGTGCCGAGAGTTTTTTCCGCCAGCTTTTTCTCTCGGTCTACTACGGCCATTGCTGATGTTTGTAGGGGTGTCCCGTGACATCTTTTTGATTTTATGCTTTTGACAATGTAGCTAGGTATAAGAGATTAGTTTTTAATCCTACATAGAGTAAATAATTTCATTTCATTTCAATAATCAAAGATAATAATTATCGTCAGGAAGTTGGTATATGAATGTTTGAGTACGATTGGTTTTGCGTTCAATTGATATTTTCTTGGCGTTTTGCTTTGTCACATGCCGGTTAACAAAATCCCACTGTCATTCAACATCTCCAAAATCCAAAATTGTTTAAAAAAATTCCGTCTCAAATTTAGTTATTCAATCATAAATCAATATTCCACTGTGTGATACAGCATTACTATTAAAAGATTTTTACATTTTTACTCGAATAAAAGTGTAAGTAATTATTATTCAAAGACGCGGATAGACACAAGTGTCTGATTGACTTAACACGTTTATTCGTGTGTTCTCGGAGACACAAATATTATGCAATAGGCGCATGTTTTGTTGTTCGAGTAAATATAAAAAATAAAATCTCCGTACAATAAACGAATATACTGCCATAAAAGCCTTATTTAGAGTCTAAAAAATTTATAAAAAAATCCATAGATGTAGGATGGGTCCAAGAAACGGAAAATCAAATAAAAAAATTTTTGGGTAAGAGCTCTTGCACGTTTTTTCGGTGGGGCCGTCGATATGTTTATTTCTTTTTCAAGTTGCGTGATGGTCGAGTCAAGAAGTTGGTGGCGATTTGTGTACAAGTTTGTTTTCTGTTCGTGCGTCCGATATTGGACCTTGTCTGCTTCTGATAGAGTGTATAACAGGTGACTGAAGGTGTATGCCAGGTGTAAGTAAGCCGTAAAGCCCAGTGGTGCAATAAATAAATAGTTTCTGGTAAAGTTTCGCCGCGAACTTCCTTGCTTCCTGCTAGTTGCGATTTCAACAGTCTCCTTTGAATTATTCACCTTTATACGAGGCGGCTTTTGTGTGATTTTTTCCCTCGCCATAATTGGAATAAAGTTTTTTGACGACGAAAATCTAATTAGTTAATTAAGGACTAATCTAAAAGTTTTAAAGCTGAAGCTTAGTACCTGGTGTAGGCTTCGTCTGGACGATGTTTTCTCAGAAGTTTAAGGAGAATAATTACGATCACCTTTTAAGGGCGTTAATAGTTTTAACGCTAATTAACTTTGAATAAAAACATTAGGTAGTGAATAATCCGTCTGTTTAACTATAGACAAGGGTAAAGAAAGTCATAGGACTTTGCCTCTACACCATATTTTATACATACTTTCTAAAATCCTTATTGACCGTAAGTGTGGCAAATCACACAATATAAACTTTTCCCGAACGCAATACTTGTAATCTGTATCAACATTTGACGATATAACAATAGTCTTATTAACTTTCCTAATAGTCCTAATGTGCCTTTAAATACAAAAACCCAAGGACCAAAACCGAGTACTATAAGAAATCCAAATTCTATTTGCATGTGAACTACAATCCGCATTGTTGTATACTCGCACTATTAGAGACGCGAGCAGGCTTTATATTCACAAACAGATCAGAGTGTGGTACATAACCTAAGTGCTATATGCATATATAAATATGTAAGCACTTATGTGTTATACTGGAACATTGTGGATGATAACTGGGCGTGCTTATTTTTTTTTTGTGTTTCTTTTTAATATTACTGACGTGATGGAATGGATTCCTTAACAATGTCTTGATAGTTCTGGTAAAATAATTTTAAACTACTTGGCAACCAAAATATGTGTTTATAGAATATTTTCGTACGTAAAATAATTTTAACGACTTTTTTAACTTTAAAAAAAATCGGTGCCTTTTAAGTAATAGTCAAGTAAAATTTGTAAAAGACTTGAAAGTTAGCTTAAGAAAAATGAAAGGGACCACAAGTTTTTGAAAATCGTAATTTTTATACATAGCCCGCAAGAAGAACATAGGATTTTCATAATTTGAATTTTTCGTTGCCACACCTTTAAAATAGTAACCATTTTTTTTAATCCTACTTTTATGCATTCTTGCTCATATACATTCTCATATACAATTTCCACCACATTTCTCTAGCCGCTACAGGGTACACATATATATAATCAGGCTATACAGCATTGTTCTGTATCTATTTGGCCGACAGTCGCCCTCACGCCGTCTTACACCTGCCCTACTTTATACCAATAATATTTCACAAGCACACTTTTAGTTTTACTCGACGCTTGAAAGGACTATTACTTTAATATAAAAAGATTTAATACAATTGTTGTGCAGGTGTTTGTTTTTATGGTTAGAGAAAATTTTTCTTTGTTTGCGGGTTGGTTGTCAATTTGAGGTTACTTTTCGTGTTAAATTAAAGAGAAACTACTAAATGGCTTTTGCTGGTAATGGCAACGAAGAATTGAAAATAATGTTTTTGTTATTTAACACAATTACAAATAATATTCCTTCTAAGAAGTAATTTATTTACATAGTTATGCAATTAGAAACATCTTTAATTATTGAACGTTCTAATATTTCAATAGCTATATACCTAACTAACCATAATCGCTTCTAGTGTCTGTTTAAGATATGTTTAATATCTAAACCTTACAACAAAATTTTATAGCGTTTTTAAATTTCTCGACCGCAATGGTCTCTTTTGAATATAAAGCAAGTATAGCAACCAGCGATCTTCTAATGCTATTTTAAAATACTAAGTTGAAAAAAAAACTGTGATAATAAAACCAGCGTAAAATTTTATTAAATGGTTTAACAAACAACGCGCATATGGTACACACACATATACAAACAGACTGAAATAGCCGCTTTACTTTATACTATTTAGAGATAATAATTAGACTACCCGAGTTTCTTGTAGCTTGCAGCAATGAACTGAAACAAATGCACTACGGTTACGTTTGCTCTCGGATTTCTAGCGTATAAGAGAATTTGCGAAACAAGGAGTTTCCCGTGCTAAGGTTGTATGCATTTTGTATGAACAACGGGGCTCCCTCTCCGGTTTATTGACAGGCCACCAGGTTCTAGAAAGCTCTCGAAGCCTCTCGAAGGTTCTCGAAGCTATAAATCCTTTAACTCGATCGAACTTGAGGGAACTTGAAATAAGTGGATTTATAAATTAGGGGATTGTTTTCTGCTTGCGTGGGGAACGTGTCTCGGCTTGCGGAATTTCAGGTTAATATATTAGAGGTGTGCGGTAAATTACGCATTGATTGCAGGGCCGAGCCGCCCCTGTGTGCGATGTGTGCGGCGCACACAGGCGCCTAAGCAAAAGGGGCGCTAGATTGTTTTTTTTGTAATACAACATAGTTGAAAAAATTGTCTAAACCGACTAAAAAAGGCGCTTCATAAGTTTTGCACACAGGCGCTTCGTAGGTGTCGCACACAGGCGCTGCTTAGGGTCGGCGCGGCCCTGATTGATTGTGAAAATCAATGAATATTTTTTTTTTCTAGGTATTATTATAAATTGAAATAAAACAGTTTAGAATTGCATTAATATGGGTAATTTGAATTTGCAGAAATGGTATATTGTGAGAAGTTTCATTGACGATAATCTTATTTAAAATATTAAATCTTGAATCGTAAATGAAATATTGCTTATGAATAATAATAAAACGCTCTATTCTTTCTATCTCCACCAAACCAAGTGAAACTGCTTAAAGTTCTTAAAAATATTTTGCACCAAGTATAAATTAATAGGTACAGATAAAATAAAATGGTTTATAGTCACTATCACGAAAATACTACAATAATACCTAGCAGGCAATCTTGTTCCAAAATAGAGAGAATTGTAGGTATTTCCTTAAGCAACAAATGTAAATAGAGTTTTCCGATAACTGCGACGACCAAATCGCAGATCTTTCTACAAACCATACTGTGATCATAAGGCTATATTCTTCTTTTTATCAAACGACTTAAACTGCGAAATTGAGCCTCTCCAGTTCTATACTTCAACGCTTACATCACTCACATTTATAACAAAAAAAAAACAAGTATACCACTTCATAGCATAATTACATTAAATCGTATAGTTTATTAAAAGAAAAAGAATAAATACATACAATATTCCACATAAACTCCTTAATCCCCACCCCATTACCTAAACCCCACTCCATAACAAGATAAATCGACTTTATGTCGTATCCTCCATAAAAATGTGCTTGAAAAGTGTTAGTGTTCACGGAATTGTGGCACATTGTCATATAATGGAAATGCCGAGATTTAAGTGGGAATTTGTGCTACCCTCGCGTTGCGGGGAGGCAGTACGTCCGTGTGTGTTCCGGATGATGTAGAACGCCCGCGGGCACACGGAACGCTGCGTATTTTTCGGGTATCCGTTTAAGGATTACGGAATATTCAATTAAAATTGTTGCTTATCCCGATGTTGGCAAATATTACAACTGGGTTATTTTATAATGGGAATTATTAACGTTGCTAAAGGTAGGTTTGTTTAATATCCAGATGGGCTCAGCCAAGGTTCTACCGTCTTGCCCATTTCCTTTTGGAACGCCTCGTTGGGTCTCGGAAGGAAGCCCACTATCGGTTTTAGTGCGAAAGTTTGCTTGCTCGCGCGTTCTATAGGAGAAATAAACTATATAGCACAGGATACTAATTACTTTGGTCTGAGTTCAACTAGTATAACTGTCAACTGCGCGTTTTATGGTATTCGTGGTGTTTTAACTGCTTGTCTTTTCGAATAGTGTTATTTGCCCATTGTTTCTCTTAAGCTTTGTGCTTTGTCTCTTTTTAAGAAAAATGATCCGCTTTTGTACACAGTGGTTTTTTTAAAACTGTATCAATACTTTAAAGTAACAAAAACCCACGTTTAACGTTCCCAAAAAAATTACCTCATTTTACTTTCGCTATCATTCCCAAATTTTTCTCTACTTATCTTCGTAAACTTATGACAAATCTTCTACGTATCTTCAATATCTCAGCACTAAGAGGCGACTTGTTATGAGCCCGGCGCCTCGTCGGTGGCCATCGATCTCGATCCATCATGTCTGTTTGTCTGTTCTTGCGCAGTTTCCATTTCAATCTCTTTATCTGACACATCGGCTGTTTGCTACTAACTTCAGTGTCTCCGAGAGTTACTTGAAGACTTCCTTCTGCACTTATTAAGTTTGGTACTGCGACTTTGTGACTTCCTTGATAATGACCAATGCTGACGCTCTGTAGTGGACGTTGTATCGTTATTCTGCAAATCTCAACGTTTCATTTTTGTGCAAAGAATAATATGAATCTGAATCTTTAAATTTGCCAGTAAATACTATTTTTTATAACGAAGACTTAAATGCGATTTCGTTTACCTTCCACATAATTTTTCGGACGCTTTCGGTTTGGATTGTTATAAGAAGGAGAGTTTAATCTTTGCCCTTTGTACTAAGTAATTTATTTCAGTTAAAGTATGATACTTGACAATTTTGCATCTGAGGAAACTATAGTGTCTCCGCCAAGACGAGCCAAGCCAAGTGCAATGGCACTACCTAACTTTCTCGTATTTCTATCTGAATACCATCAAATTAGCAACCTCAATATAAATTTGGCGGAAATTAATAACAAAATGACGTATTCCACCAACGAGATGACAAATCGTGCGCAGGGCGCGCACGTTCCACTTGTTGAAACTTTGTTTCCCATCAATTACTCTTTCCAAACTAATCTCTACCACACCCTGCCTTCACCTACATCCTTATTACCTTCTCATAGGGTTCAGAATCAATTGTTTCGAACGCAACAGATAATTGGTGATGAATAATGTAGAGAACTTGTGTAACAGAACGTACAAGAATGCGTTATTGATGTGAACGGATATGGATTTTTACCTGCGATCTGGAAGTTCGTCGGTTATAAAGGATGTTTGACATTTTTGATGGAATATTAAACTGTGTGGATCCGGGCAACAATAGGCCTTGCGTCCCATGGGCGTCGTAAGAGCGGAATGTTCTGGTAAAATAATGATGGTTTCGCGAATTTTTAGAACTTGTCGGTTTTGACTTTTTTTTTACCTTACAACGGTTAAGCGAAAAAGAAATTTTAACTTTTCTTTTTAAAGTTTTTACTTTTCCTTTCTTCTGCCCCACTCTTAATAAAATTCACGGTACCCTATAATATTATCCTTTAATATATCCTCTATCATACTTATTCATTATTTTATTACAGTCTGATATAAATTAAGACTCTTAACTGATATTCTATATAATGGCATTGAACAAAGCCAAGCATACCATCGAATATTCCTCTTGTTTTGATACCTGAAATATTCCCAAGAAAATGGCTCCAGTAATTAAACTCCCCGCTGCGGGACTTAGATAATTACAAGCATATCATGCCTTAGTGCAGGTGTTCGTTATTTTGTTCAAAACACCCGATAACCAATATATTTGCAACAGCCAATCAGCGTCGTCGCTCCCGGGAGACGGTTACCAATTAACCAATCAGAGCGCTTCGTTTAGGTAACGAGGTTTAGAAAATTCTTGACAACGGGGTTTCTTGTCAGGTAAATGACGTTGCATTCTTTAAATTACGAATTTAAACAGTTGTCTGTTTTTTTTTATTTTTTTATATTTATATACTACTACACCCCTCACATATCACCCACAGCTTCGTATGGTGTCCACTGATTGTGGCGCCCACTAACTACTTAAATATTTTTTTTGTTAATTGTAAATTTTCAAATGAATGTAGCAATTAGCGTAATAACGCATGTATTTTTCTGTGTTGGTCTGGGTCAACCGTTTTCGCTTGATTTAGTCCAAATAATTATGATTTAGAATAAATAAAATAAAAATAAATAAAATAAATAGTTAAATAAAATAAAATTTTCACATTTATCATATTAGTAGGATTTAATTCAAGTGTCAATAAACAGATATTACTGTTAAATTCGCAGTCACTTTTATACTGCTTCAAAGGACGACTCAAATTCTCGGAATTTTGGCATCAGACAAATACACGTTAACGAGCTTCATTCGTGAAAAAGACATATTTTGTTATAACAAGATCCACACATTCTATGAAGGGAGGTTAATTATTATTTACTAGTGGCCGCCCGCGACTCCGTTCGCGTGGAAGTCGGTTTCCCGTGGGAATGAGAAGTTTTCCCGCGGTCAAAAGTACCCTATGTCCTTTCCCAAGTTCAGTTCTTTCTTCATACCAAATTTCATCGAAATCGGTTCAATGGTTTAGGCGTGAAAGCGTAACAGACAGACAGACAGACAGAGTTACTTTCGCATTTATAATATTAGCAGGGAAGTAGGGATTCTTAAAGCTTCGGTCATTGCCCTCGGGCAGTGCTTTATTTAACAGCATATGTTTTTACCTTGGTTTTAAGCAAGGATTTTGTAAGGATTTAAAGTTGTAACTGTTGGCGTAAGTTTTAATTCGGCAACACACATTGTGAGCCGCTGTGAGTGGAATATTGAGTAGGGATCCCTGTTTTACATTATAATAAGACAGTTGGGAGCTAAAATTAGCGAAATTGGTACAAGGGGTAACCCGTTGCAGTTATTAGAAACATTAGGAAGTTTTCTTATACGTCGTTTTTTTTTACGTTTTTCGTTACCATTTACTAGTCTGCAGGTGACTTTTTCTCTCTCAATCCTTGTCAACATTGCATCTATGCGGTATATTATGCGCGTTACTTTTCGTAGTGTTAAAAGACATAGCCCACTTCTGGGAGAGTTGGGAATAAGAAGTGCCTACACCTAAAATATCTCAAGATTTTTAAAACAGAAGTCTTTTAATAATTGCGAGGGAACAAACATAATTGTTAATGAATATATTCTGAAATTAGCTACTGAGTAGAAAGATGCTAATATTAATTACGTACAAACTTTTTGCTTGGTAGCTTAACATTGCCTGCCTTATGTAGTACCTACATTATGTGTTTGAATAGAAAACATTACTATTATGAAGTACCTAATTCTGAGAGCTCATTAAAAATAAAGTAGAGAAGTGCTAGAAAGATATTCAACGCCCGGCATTCACAAATCTTCGCAGTTTGTGTAAATTCTGACATTTTCTTTTTATAAACCCAAGAATATAAATAACTTAAGTACTCCACCATATTTCTTACAAAACAGCCTCGTTACCGTGGAATCCTCACTCTTCAGTAGGTGTAATGCTCATTTTTATGACTAATCGGTGGACAAATTGAAATAATAAGTACCGCTCATTTAACCAAAAACTAAATTTAGGTAAACACATTCGATTCAAAAGTTTATTAGGTACTAGTGGCCGCCCGCGAGTCCGTTCGCGTGGAAGTCTGTTTCCCGTGGGAATGAAAGGCTTTTCCGCGGTAAAAAGTACCCTATGTGTTATTCTGATTACTGCAAAGTTTTATCCAAATCCGTCCAGTAGTTTTTACGTGAAAGAGTAACAAACTACCATACATAATAATCATTAACTTTCACGTAAATTATATTAGTAGGATTTATAAAAAAAACCATGCCATTTTCCGCACGTTTCTGAATTAGGAATTCAAACGAGCCTATTGATATTTGAGTATTTTGTATGATCAATCCCTATCACTAAGATATCCAACATAAGTTACTCGACATAACATTATTAATTCACAAATCGGCGGATAAACTTCCATTTTAAGAAAATTCCTTTATAATCACTACAAAGTCGCTTTCTCTGTCTGTGCCTATGTATTTTTAACATTATATAACATTGTATAGGGAAAGGGTTTTACTCTGAATTTAACGCGTGCGAAGCTGCGGGCAAAAGCTAGTATGTAATATGTTTAGCTATGTTCAATAAGCTGAGTCCACTGAATTATCTACCGTAATAGTGAAGTACTGTATAAAAAATCCGAATTGAAAACACAACTTTGAAACGAAAGAATATTAGTAGGTACCTATGACTTGTTTTATTTAATTGACAATCTTATCCATATCTTATAAATTATATTCAATATATGCAGGCTTTCCTTAAAAAAGAGCAATATAGCTAATTTTATAAAAGGTAAATTTGTCTAACACAGTACATAAAAGTATATCAAAACATCCGAATTATTAAGTATCCGTGTCACTGCATAATAAAGGCGACCCTAGCCCGGGGTGAATCACATTTAAAATTTTCCAAAGGGTAACAATCCCTTAAGATAACTGTAAATGTTCGGCAAATCTTCTTAAGAGTCTGCCTTTAAACTGTTTTGTTTGATCGGGATTTATATGTACACCCTGTACATTCTCGAAACTTATCTAAGGAGCTTAACTATAGATATGAAAGTATAAAGAATATTTTTTCTCGATGAAAAGTTCTATCAAAGGATTTGAAGTTTCTAGAGTTTTGTAAAAGGTGAAAGGTGAGTGAAGTTCATTTTATATTTTGAATGGAAAGAAAATCTTTTCAGGACTTGTTTAAGTTGGGTTACAAGTTTGAACAAATATGAAACTACTGGGGAGGTCTTATCCAAAACTTAATTATGAACGAAATTCAATTCAATGTTTGCTGTTGGTGTGACTTAATAAATTAAAATAAAATAAAGGTGCTTTTAAGTACATATCTTAATTTTATGATCAAAGACGTTACATAAATTATGAATTCAAAAAAATCTTTATCAATGCCACAGTGTTTTTGTTATAAAATTGCTGCTCTCACCGTCTTATTTGAACCTACATTAATTTAACCATGCTTTAATTTAACCTACATAATTATCAATCCTATACGACAACTTTTGCAACTGACAAGATAAAACATGGTTTAACAGATAAAGTTAAAAAAAAAACGTGGATAAATATGTAGGTCAGTTTACCTCAGTTTACCTTTGTTTTGCACAAAACCCATAATTTTTTCTTTCAACTAGTAATATCTTCAATTTTCATAAAAACCTTAACAACCCAATAACAAAAACACCCTCGTAATTAACCCCTTACCTGGCTGGTCACTCCCGACCCCACGTACCCTGGAAGTTTCATATTAACCCTTAAAGATGGTATAATGGTTATAATACCAATGTCACAATGATCATGCGCTGATATTCCGGACATGCCCGTAATTGGATTAACAGTTTCCTTTTATACTGGAAGGACATAACATACCCTGGTCAGGTAACGGGCCTCATTATAGGATGTGAATAAGCTTTTTTGAATGTATTATATTGTAGGAATGACCCAAGAGTGCGATGTTTGATGACTTGATCACGAAACATAGAAAAAAGTTTTTTTGAATATAATATACTTACAACGTTTAGTTTTAAGCATATTTAAGCTATTTACCAGCTTTCAGTCAAAAATATATATTATAGAGGTAACCACATTAGAATCGATTTCCAAGTTAGCGGATTTCCACATACATACATAAAGGGATATCAACTATGCTTCATAATATTGGAATAAGAAAAAAATGGTTTTAAATAAAACATTTAAAACCACAAGCTCAAAACTTTAGTGTTCAAAATAAACTCCAATAGAAGAAGAAACAATACTTTAACCTAGAAGAAGACATTGAAATTAACCTATACTAAAATATCTTCCATCCCAATTTCCTTTATTCCTACCTTTCATATTTCTTCGTCAAATTCTAAATTCCGGCACATACACGTACATTATTATAATATTTAATCATAGAAGCTCTACATACCTATTAAGTTACGTACGACGAAATAATTTGATCAAAGCAAGTGCAGCTTTTAACTTCCAACTAACTAAGCGTTTACTTAGCCAGATTGTTTTATAACATAGCGTAACTTAGCATAAACTAAACTAGGTATTCGCTAAGTAGTATCACTATATCGAACATAACAACTATCCATATTATACAAATTATACTAAAAATCAATGTCAGTCTGTTTTTTATGTAAGTCCAATTGCTCGTAGATAGCTTACGGAGGTTTGTGCTCAACTAGTGCGACGTTTACCTACTCGTACCTTTTTACATATTTCTAACAGCCTTTATAATAAGCAAATGCTATGCTACCGTGAAATGACTCCTGCAAAAAGATCATAATGTCTGTATGGCAGTTAGCTCCAATAGTTTCGTCTTCATCTCGGTCACAAGACATCAGCTACATCAGAATATAGCCTTTCACTAAAGATTCGTAGAGTAGCCAGTTAGAGACGGCCTGCATTCGGCTTGTTCCTAAGACATTCGACATTTCACTTTGTAGTTGAATGTCTTACACTGCGCTTACGGTCTGTTACCTCCCTCCATTCACAATACCGGGAATGGTAAAATTAATACTCAAACTTAAGTACTTAAGGTAAAATAATTTACTCGACTCGGTATCTTGTCAGACTATTTACACACAGCTTTCTAGAAATCAGTATTTTGGATCATTGATTTATTTATTAAATTCTAGTTGAAAAAGGAGATATTTACAAAGTCTTTGTTTGAAAGGTCAATGACTGACAGGTCCATTTGTATCTCATAAATACAAAGCACGCGATTCGTCTCAGCTGAAACGTCTTTATTATAAAACTGCATAAATCCGTTGCGTTCACCAAGAAGCGAGCTTACGTAAAGCGTTCTGCAAAAATGAGCGTTATTTAATAGTGTTTAGAGATTACTTCTATAATGGACTACCGGCTGCTTGCTAAGTGAACTTCCAACGTGATGGAGCGTGGACGTTTGATTCAATAACCGCGCCACCACACGGCCACTGCCGGCAATCACCTCCAGTATTATAGCTGGACGGTCGCGCCCTAGATTATATGAAATGCCTGAACGTGGACTGTTGAAAAATGGACGTGACAACACCGACAGCAAAAAGACTATAATCAAAAGATGAGATGTATGAAGCCATCAATTTTTCCAACTGGTTTGGTTAGCAGGTAACGACTTCATGCTTTACAAAAAACTTCACTAAACACTCTAATTGCAATTCATCCGTTCATTGACCAATGGACTAAGGACTTTTACTGTTTCTTTAGTGGCCGCCCATGACTCCGTTCGCATAGAAGTCGGTTTCCCGTGGGAATGAGAAGTTTTCCCGCGGTAAAAAGTATTCTGTGTGTTATTCTGATGTATAACCTATATTACTGTAAAGTTTCTTCAAAATCCGTCCAGTAGTTTTTACGTGAAAGACCCATTCATACATCCATACATACTCACAAACTTTCACGTTTATAATATTAGTAGGATTCGCAATTTATTTTTTATTATAATTTGTCAGGGATCGAAATAGAGTGGTGTTATTCTATATCACGTACAATGACAATCCGTATTGCCAACTTACAAAGGTAAAGTAACTTACAAAGGATAAAATATAGGTAACAATACGTTTTTAAAATTAATTAACAGTATTCGTTACTCCACGGTGGTCATAAGCCGGATAACCGGATTACCGTCCGGTAATACCGCACGTAAAACACCTGTCACACACACGCGAGTGAATGGGTGAATGGGTGAACGAATGAACGACCTTCATTGTCAGCCTTTTGAGGATTCATATTTTTGTTCCCCATGATTTATTGGCAGCCAATCGACAGGGATATTTTAGCTGATACAAAACGGACACCACAAAGGAATTCTCGGGATGTATTGAATTATATTTCTTTTGGTGAGTTTGGATGTTTTGAAGTTTCAAGAACGAATGGAAATGTGGATTTGTTTGTATAAGAGGAAAAGAGGAGAGCAAACAGGAAAACTCGGAAAATGAAAAACATGGTACAGTTTAGTCTAAAAATCTCATATCTATACTCTTTTT
Organism: Emmelina monodactyla; assembly: GCA_916618145.1. Lineage (NCBI taxonomy): Eukaryota > Metazoa > Arthropoda > Insecta > Lepidoptera > Pterophoridae > Emmelina > Emmelina monodactyla. The sequence goes on along the minus strand of OU745314.1, from coordinate 9,177,790 downwards.
AATATTATGTTTTAATAATAACACTACTTTAATATTTATAACGTTTGTTTCATTTCTATCTTAAATCTGATGTTAGATTTTCTAAATGTTGTACACAACCTCCTATCGTTGAGTTTAATTAATCCTTTGTTCAATATAGCCTTACCTTGAAGGACGACCCTAAGACACCCTACTGAAACTAGATTTCAGGTTACTCTTGTAGTTAGTAACTTGTTGCATATAATAGCAGTCTATATATATCCGTAATAGTTGGACACTGAGATCAATATGCACATTTGTTAAACACTAAAATAAATTATAATGCATTTTTTTTTACATACGTTGAATATAGCATTCCTAGTTTTACTTCCCTTCTCCGTTAAAGCCTTATCTAGAACGGCTTTGCGGTTGATTTACAATCCAATCAAAGCCCACACCGTGAGTTATAGAGCCTTTTCTACCAATACGGGATGTTCAATTGTTTCCATACAAACGCCTAACCTACAATTGTATCATGGAGTAATAACCAATGGAGATAGCATACGGTTGCAACTGGATCGCTAAAAGTAAGCTACATATAGTTTGCACATTGACAGTAGCGATGATACTTGAAGATACTATGACGTAGAGGTAGAGCTGAAAGTGACATTACCCAAATAACATTGTAGCTTAAAACAGATGCAATCAATTGAACTGCCCCCCAAGTCAAGTGGCAGTAGAAAATTGCGATAGCGAGTGAATAGAATAAGAAATGCATAGATTTAAATCGTTAGATAGGCACTTACCGCAGTGACACCGCGCCGTGTTGTTCCACAGTCGAAGTGAGTGAGCTCACTAACCTGGGAGTGCACGAAAGAGAAAGTAGTGCTTGCAACTTATGTAGGAGAAAAAGAGATGACACTATTTTCTCAGTTCACTTGTTGTGTATCGATTGCAAAAAAAAAATAATGCTACAGTTTTTGGTGTAGGGGCCTATCTAACGATTTAAATCTATGCATACAAAGTATCATGCAAAGGTACAGTCAGCACCAAAAGTTGATGGACAGAATCAACTTAACAAAACACCTGTTCACAATAAAATGCCATAAGTTATAGTCGCAACTAGAAAACAAAATAGCCTGTACACCAGAAATTTGACAAAAGTCGTTAAACACGAGTATCAAAAGTATCTGTGCACTAGTATTCTTAAAGTCGCTGTACACCATCAATCCAAATGTCGCTGAACATCATTGCAAAAAGGTCACCAAACAGCGGGTCAATTACCGTAATTGTATGCAGTGCTGCTTAGTTGCGTTTACCTCTTAACCTCTTAATCCGTATTACCGTAATAACACGAAAACCAAAGGATTCGCAAAGTTTTTAACGCTTAAACGTGACGTGTAGGTTTTCCTGTCATTACGAAATACGGATTAAGAGGTTAAGACGTAAACGCAATTAAGCAGCACTGCATAAAATACGGTAATTGACCCGCAGCTAATTTCACCTGACTAAACTAACTACTAATTTAGTAGTGAAATGGAAACTGTTGGTATTGTTATTATAGAACAAAGTGTTTGGTGCTGACTAAAAGTATAATTAAAAACGTAAATGTGTATTTATTAATAACAAAATCGAAAATTCAAATGAAAATAGTTTAAATATTACAATATAAATATTAACGCAAAATCAAAATTTTTATTTTATTTATTTTGACAAATACCACATAATACGGCATTATTGTGATATTTATCGATTGATGCCTCAATAATAGAAATAAGCAATTATGCACATAACTACACAACGTTTCATTTACTTCATACTGTGATAGATTTATGACACCTGTCTCTGTCATCACTAGTTTTTGCTCAATAAAGCCTTATTTTTATTCACGGGTTTTCCTCACAGACTACGACAATAATACGGTAGACTAAAATGATCACATGTCATATGAACAGAAATAATAAATTAAAAATTAAAGGAACCTAGGTTTTGTAAGATTCGCGCAAAGTAAATTACAAGTAGGTACCGTCACTATATTTGCTTTGTAGATCATCAGAGTTATGTTTATGTTATTTTTCATATTATAGATTAGTATGATTACTGATAATAAAATATAATTGTTTTGTAAAAAGGTATTGAAAAGATACTAACGTGTTAACATACATTATTAAGGTTAAGCAAGAACTGTCCCAAAAGTAGCTGAACAACATAAATGACAAAAGTATATTAACACACGGCAACATTAAAATATACTTCGTTAACCTAATTTTGACTTTACTGCTGTTTAGTGACTTTTGATGTTCATTTGTGACATTCGGATTGATGGTGTGCAGCGACTTTAAGAATACTAGTGCACAGATACTTTTGATACTCGTGTTTAACGACTTTTGTCAAATTTCTGGTGTACAGGCTATTTTGTTTCCTAGTTGCGACTATAACTTATGGCATTTTATTGTGAACAGGTGATTTGTTAAATTGATTCTGTTCATCAACTTTTGGTGCTGACTGTACCTATTTACAACTATAAATTATGAAATTAAAATAAAACCATATTTTTGTTATGGTTTACCTTTTAAATAAATATTTTTTTTTACATTCATACATTAACTGAATCCATTTAAAATAAATTTTCACTAAAACATGTAAAACCGCAATCAGCTGATCGCAGAAGCCGCCATTTTGTCGCCGGAGTTATCTACAAGGTTTTGATGTACGCTTCATTTTCTATTCTATCAAGGCGAAACGCTTGTCAAAATTGCCTCATGGCATGGAAAAGTCAAAAAGTCATAGCTACGATCTTTCAATTTCTAAGGAACATTTGTATGACAACTTGTTTAGGCGTGAATACGAATCGACAATTAGAGAATGCCACTTGACTTGACCGGCTAGACGGTTCTTATCATTTAATGCGTTTAATTTCGCAAGTTTCTCATCGACGAACACCCTGCTGATATGCTGTCCACGGGTTTTATAACTCGAGGAACTGTATCGACCTTGTATCAAGGGCATTCAGGACAATACATTTAGGTAAAGGACAGGGAAGGTCGCCAATTTTAAGTCTTTAAGTAATCCAAGTTGTGTCAAACCCTTTTCAGTGTTCAGTGATTTGAATAACACGCTAGTAAAAGTATGTTAATTCAAACCTTGACTGTACTGACGTCTTTTTAATGTGAAATAAACTTGACATTTGTTTAAAGGTTTAAATTAAACTTAATCCTTTGCTCTAGTTAGGATTAATTTTGACTCAGTGAATCAGGTTTTATCGAGGTTAAACTGTTTTGTCATAATTCTTAATATAGTCCAAATAATTGTAAAGTTTGATGTAACGCAATTTTATTTCATTTCATTTCAAAAGCTCAATTGAAACGTTTTAAAAAAATTAGTTCAGTCACATTTAAATAACAATACTTCTCTTAAGATTTAATTAGCAACGGATGAAACTAAAATAATTTTGGTGTACTTATTAATTTCCAAAATAAATTTAATAACCATAGCATAATTTCATAAATAATTTTTTTAATAGTCATGCCCGAAGACCTGTATCAATATAATAGGTAGTCGACATGCAGGTGGTTCGAACTAATAACAGTAAACCATGGAATCAAGCGGTGGACGGAGCCGCTGGCACAGGCTGGTTTGTGTAGTGAAGAGTGATTGTCAGGGAAGGGACTTACCGGGATGTTTATCGATATCGATAAAAGTTAAATCGATTGAAAGGATAATGGTTGATGTTTGTTGATGTCAAAATATATTTATATAGGAAAACCGTGTCTAAGCAGTTAACTTTGTTTTATGAAATGAGATGGCAAAAGAGTAAGTTACCAACGCTTGAAACAGTAGCGTTGTTGACTCCAGAGACTTTGTTCGGTCTCGGTGCACGTAAATTACCCGTTTAAACTTGTTTAGCATGAAAGGTCTTAAAAAAGGTTTTTAAAACCTGATTAAATAATTTTCATCATCACGAGAGGTAGAAGTTAGATTCTGCCTTTTATCCGAAATAGAGTGAAACCTACTAGTAGAAATAGCAAGAAAACTGGCCAAGATGCCGTCTATCGTCAGATTTGTATACGACTAAACTTTGTTGACATACGAACTTCATCGACAAACCTTATCGACATAACCCCATCCCTACATTACAAATGCAGGTAGCAAGCTTTGTTGTCGCAACAAACAGCTCCATGAGGAAGGCTAACACGCGTGTTTGCGGGTTCGGTTCCCGGCCATGCATCTGGTTTAACAACGGCATCCAAAACACACGCCATATGGGAAGTGTACATTGCGTGTTCTATCGGAAATCGATAAACGATGTCTAATGTAACTTCGCAATGTAAAGCGATTTGGTTTTTTGATGTAATATTTAGTATCGTTACATATATTTATGGGTTCATATTAAAATTCTTTTAAATAATGCAAAGACGCAACTAAGAACATCGATGTAGGTAGGTCATTAATTTTTACACTTGGTTCTATGCAAAAGTGATATGTAAATGTGCATCGTTATGGCATTATAAGGTTTAATGTCCAAGCGCAATTTTTTTTTCCTTAGTATTTTCTGCAGTGCTCTCTCAACTTTCTCTGCGCCACCGTGGTAGATCATAGATCAACCACTGTCGTTGTCCGAGAATATACCCAATTAGCCGTATATAGGCGGTTATTACTCATTTTAATTTATTAACCGAAGCTTTATTTATTTAATTTTCTTAGTTTGCCACCAAGATCAGTTGGTAATTTAAAATCTTTGCCTTCTGATTGGCTCACTCAAAAGTGAATAAAACTGAAACCAACCAGAACCATACTATGCTTTTCACTGTATTTATAGCGAATGACGTGTATTGTTCAATTGTTTCTCACGAAGAGATATCAAGCTCGAAGATTCGAGTAAAACTATCACCATCGTATACGACTTCTTGAATAAAATACAAAGTGAAGAAGACGCAGAAGATAACATATAATTGTTTGAGAAATCAAAGACGTAGTCGTATATTTCATTGGAAATGCACAAGACCGATAGTTTGTTGAGCATTAGCTTTGAGATAACTAAGTAAATTGATAGTTTTAACTGCTTGTGTACCTACCTCTATATAAAATAAGTTCTGCATAGAACATAACACAAAACCACGCTATCACCCATCATCGTTTAAAATACCATGTCTATCACCCTACCAGCCTTCTGTCACCTCACCAATCCGCGTCACCGACACACTATACAACTCGGATCGTGCAGACAAGACAAGTACAATTAAGTGTGACAATAAATTGGGCGCGTTCGGGGCTGTATCGTTACGGAATGCACTATTTGTCTGTCTGCTTGTAGGCGGGTTGCTCCCAGATGACTGGTGAGTGGCGGGGTTTAAATTATCGGATACAGACTGGGCAAGGCAAGAGAAGGGGTTTTCAGTCGCAAAATTAGAAATGGTTCGCCTATCTGTGATTTGAATGTGTGGTGAACTATGGGTGAAATGTTTTTATTGATAGTACCTACACTTTTATTTTAAGTTTAAATCTGTTAATACAGATATGATTTTCATAACGTCTATCCTTCATACGCTAGGCATTGCAGAAAAAGACTTTTAAAGAAAGTATTAACGTTATTTTTATCATGTAAAGACAAAGTGTGAAAAGACGCAAATAACGGTACTAAAAAGTTATATTATTTAACTTCATAATACTGTAAAAATAATAACACAAAATAAATTTAAGTTCTACGGTTTTTTATCAGCAAATGACATCGAATCCTTTTCATTATAGAAACAATGCTGATTTTAAAAATAGCTGACTAAATAAATGTGAACAAGTAGGATATCTCACAAAACCACAAGTAAATATAATATCAAAATTAGAAGCCTAATTATATCCCTCTAAATAAACAATAAGTTATTACAACACTTAGATTTTATGACCACCTTGCCTGACCCCACTTTAACAGTAAAAAAAACATCCTTCGCAAAACTAACTTTAATCTATTTAGATCTACCAACTGATAACAGCCCCCAACACTATTGCAGTTGTAAACCCCCACTGACAGCTCACATGCGAAAAAAACAATGAATTATTTCAACGATCGCCCGCTGGATTCATGCGATGCAAAAATCAGTTTACTGATGGCGTAGCTCACACTGCTTTTATTGCTAACTCAAAAACTAAAATCGCTGTAAAAAAATGTTTATAGAGTCGACTGCGGTAAAAGCTTTGGTATTGATATTGGTTGTATAACATTAGCTGTGTATTTCATGTAACGTTTTGCAGCACATATTTATCTAGTATCAGAGTCATAGGAACCTACGTTTAAAACCTTTGACGTATTTTTTAGGGATTTTAGGGTTCATGAATGAGGGAATCGGGAAAGTTTACATTAATAGTATCAAATAAAGTCATAATAGTGGACATTAATATCCAAAACATACGTAAAAACTGTAAAATGTAGAATTTATGGTTATACAGATTTTTATTCTACATTATATGGTGTTATAAAATTTAAATATAAATTTCCTTAGAATAACACTGTGTAGATAAATCAAAAGATAATAAAAGGAAAGTGATTACGTTTAGCACTAAGCAATGAAAAAACACAAATGTCTAGACAGAAGGAAATAATTGTGGTTTTAGTACCTTTTATTTCTGTGGAAATTATATTAAAGTCGCAGTTATAGCTTTAAACAAGATATGAGTTTTATCTTATTAGATTAAGTTCTATAATGTCTACTTCAGTATCTCATTGCCGCGAAAAATATACATACCTACAACATGGGGCCCCGCGTTTTTTTTTTAATAATAGAAAAATGCAATATATTTACTCGCACCCAAGTTCGGGGTAGCTGACGTCATCGCCAAATCAAATTACGCGTTCCGCAAAATCGAAGCCTAACCTCATAATAAATATCGCACCGAGCCCCCAATTTATGGAAATTTTCGTAAAATTCCGCACCAAAGGTACTCTAACTTGGCTCCAATTATTGGTGAACACGTTCCCATTTAATAAAGCAATTTAGTAAAATGGTGATTTGCATGTAAATCGGGAAGGGTTGGAAAAAAACTGGAGAAATGGACCTTGTACTGTGAGCACTGGGGACCGCGGCAACCAGAGCCCGTCAGCGAAACAAAACACAACGGACATTAAAAAAAGAACACTGGCAGTTTATAAATATAACTTTTCTTTTCTTGTAACTTTTAAAACTAAATAAAAGACAACCGGCTTAGTAAATGTTTCGCACTCGACCACAAAATCAATCACCTGCCTTTTAAATGTACAAGTAGGTACGTATGTAAAATACACATATTATTGTTGAAAACAAATTGTAAAATTTGAATACTACAAAGACAATCAAAATATTTTCAACACCCTTGCTCAGAAAGTGAGCCTTAAAACACCGTTTAGAGGGACATATACCGACCTATTACACACTTGTGTGTAACATTATTACACACTAGTGCATAATATAACGATTCCTACAAATTTAAGGTAGTGCCTTCTTGCAAATTATATTCTTTAGAATAAATAAATGTGTCCATATTAGAAAAAATATATATATTATTATCGAATTATTGATAATAAACAGTAATTTGTTACAAAATAATTTATATATAGTATTTCATCTCAAAAAGTATATTTTGAAATAGACTAAAGTAAAAAAAGTTGACTGTCATTTCCCGAATTCTTTATATTTTGTTTACATTGCATTTGTTGCTGTGTAGAAAAACTATTTATGCAAGATGTAGTTGTATTTCCTCGCAAGTGTGTTGAAAAATTGCGTATGGTACCTACTCGTGAGCAACATGGGCTAATTTGCAACCCTCAGCCTCGTGTATAATGAACAACTTTGCACACTTGTATCATAATATACTATTATCAAATTAGTTGGAACATTATAGGCAATAAAAACGTATCTAATTACTTACAAACGTATTTAAAAGTTATTTTTAAAGAAAAAAGTCGCGATGTTACACAAAGTAAACGATTCCGAATAAATTTCACGTGAACGAGGTTCATTGCTCTTTCATCATAAGTACGCGTTTACTCCAACTTGTGCTATAAATTATATATTTTATCATTTAGTACGGGTATTCATTTAAATCCTAATATGCCATGTTCACTAAATAATCCTTAGTTTTATTTCCTTTCTACATTTTCGAGTATTGTGAAACTGAACCGCTATTTCTACCTGAAGCTCAGTCACGTTTTGTCATAACTACGTTTTCGTTTCGGATTTGTCGAATAAACTAAGAATTCGTATGCCCCTGTCCATTCGCTGCCCACTGTCCGTAATTTAAACTGACAGTAATATTTTGAGCGACATCACTACACGAAAAACATTTTTCTACTCCAGCTATTTATCCAGAGTTAAATGAGAGTAATTTCAAGTAAAATTGAAGTCTAAAAACGACCGTAAAAATCTATGCACAAAAATTCACGAGGTGTAACGAAATTAGTCGCTTTTTAGTGTTACGCAACCACAGCTCCATCGAGCTACTTCAGTAAGGCTCCGCCGCCATTGAAAGTTTCATCTCTACCTGACAATCAGCGGGGGAGGCGCTATTAAGGTAATACTATAAAAAATATACCGTCGGCAGATAGCTGCAATGCTCTCGATTTGGGTCGTAACTTCAAATTGATCGTTCCGGGACTACGGCTTAGCTTCCCTTCCGCCACGACGCTTGAAGGTAATTCTTACGTTTCTACTTTGAAAGAGAGAAATTCTACAATAGGTGTGTTTGATCAAGCAAATAAGGTAATGCTGATTTGTAGTGCAGTTTTGGTACTTACTTTTCGTGTGAAAAGTAGGTGCATGTGATAATTAAAAACTTGTTTTGAAAATGATTAACCGAGCAATTCTTTTGACAAGAATTACGTCTCTAAATTCGTCTGTTTAAAAGTCGCGGTCAAAAATCAAAACCGATGAACGTTTATGACTGCAGCTCTAAAATCGTAATATATTTTAGTAAGTTTACAAGAATGAGATCATAAACCCGATCTATCGGAAATTCTCTCTGTGGCCACTACGACTGCGGGTAGGAGTTAGGACTCGTCGTAAAACAAGATACGGTCGGTGTCGCAGCCACACAATGCTTGGTACTGTCGCGAATTTTACCTCAAAGATGTAGCGGCTATACAGGTATGTATCTTATGAAAATCCCTACTAATATTATAAATGCGAAAGTAACTCTGTCTGTCTGTCTGTCTGTATGTCTGTCTGTCTGTTACGCTTTCACGCCTAAACCACTGAACTTATTTTGTTGAAATTTGGTATGAAGAAAGAACTGAACTTGGGAAAGGACATAGGGTACTTTTTACCGCGGGAAAACTTCTTATTCCCACGGGAAACCGACTTCCACGCGAACGGAGTCGCGGGCGGCCACTAGTTTATTATAAAACGGGCAATATTGAATCGGTGGGCAGAATTAGTGGAATGATGAAAAACGAAGCCACACTGCGTCCTTTTGTATGCTGTATAAGTCGAAGAAACAAGCAGTTCGTTTACATGACTTAGGTACCTACTTAGTATTTTACTATTGACCACTTCCCTCGCTATTTTCCAGTACACTCGACGAGTGTCTGTCCAGGGTATGATACTGTTTAACAGGACATTGTATAATTTGCAACCTACCGTTCTAGTAATACGCGTAATTTGAACTATGATAGCAACGCACAGGAACTTACCGCCTACAGCTACGCAATTACGAAATAGGAGTCGAAATACCTACAGATTGTAGAGTTTACAGCTACTTTATAAGGTCTTTTAAAAGAAGCTTAATAAACGAAAATGTATGGGTCCATAGCTTATGAAAATATGATCATAGAGAAACATTTGAGTAGGATGGTGGCCTTAGCTGTGATAAATCTTAGTTCCACGTAGTTTTAGTTTTAACGATGATTTAAGAATCTGAATAACTAATTATTTATGAATTAATAGTATTAAAATATATAAGTTTTGTGAAACGCTACGTCGCATTGATAAGCATCATTTGGCCCTTCAAGTTGAGCTGTATACTTAAAGTATAGGTTGGCAACTATGTAGCTAACTTGGACCTACAATTCTGCGTCAATACTCCCGGTGTAATAAATACGAATTGCCACCGATATTCGCCCCAGTTCTGAATGTATTACGTCTTCAACTGTCGACGTAGATTATAAAATCAATACCCGCAGTGATTGCCAGGTGTTGTCTCTGAATTACCAATACAAAACACATTTCATCTGGGAAGGGATTCGACAATAAAACAAAAGCAACGACTAACTCCACATCTACAATTTTATTGTCAAAGACGACAGTGTGAAAGAGACGCGTCTATAGAACTAGCTATCGCTGTCTCGTTCGGTTGAATGCAGACCGGGGAACAAAGGTTACAGAAGAAACATTAGGAAGCTACTTGCATTTTATTTTCGACTGAGCTAAAGAGGTCACGACACTCATTATGTAGATCAAGACAAGCATTATTTTTAAATCATGATACAATAAATTCGTTATCTTCTAAACTCGGAAACATTTACACTTATAAATGGTTCAGTTCGCAAGCGACATTAGTATTTTTGATATAAACATGAATCTCCAGAACCACATACAGTACAATTTGCCATTTCTTATAGAAGACACCTCTGAACGCCCCGAGATTTCTAGTAGACGACAGCATCCATGTGTGCGCAATCGATTGCTGGGTTTGTATGGAGCTTAGCTAACCCCAGCCGAAGGTAATGGAGTATTTAATCGCGTATAAGATTGGTTTTCAGTTGACTAAGCCTGTGGGGCGTCTCGCCCAAGTCTGCGATTCGCGGTATCTCCCCCCTGCTACAGTTAAGGTATTTGTGGAATATTAAAGACATTTGAGACGTCTCATGTCGGTATGTCATTGGTGAATTTCGCAACTGGCAAACATCATGACCGTAACTCATTCACCCTCTCGCCTTTTTTTCAATCTGCTGCTCATGATCCCATAATTGATTGCCGAAGGATTTTAATTTACATCGTCAATTAAAAAGGATGATTAAAATTATACTTTTGCGGAGCAGCCTGCGGTGATTTATATTTGGGTCGTAAATCATTTGGCGTTTCACCGTTGGGAATATGAAAGTATGAGAGCAAAGAGTTAAAAATGTTAATCCTTACAAATGTGGGTGCAAATAATTCCGCTAGTCGACAGAGAATGAGTTATCGGCCCCGCTGTGGAGGCTTTTTGTTTCCTATCTCGACGAGATTTATGTCGACTTGGGATAATTAGAGGCGACTTGCAAGCGAATTAATTGTATGCAAAGTTGAGAGGATGAATTCATTACTTTTTACTACAATCATAAGACAATTTTGTACCTCTGTGGAAGTGCGGAATCTGGGGTCTATTTAAGTCTTGATCTATTCTTTAAGAAAGTTTTCATGCTCTTACATTTTAAATTCTGTGACAGTCCCTATATCTTAAAACGAAACCTATTTATACTTATGAGTCGTTTACAAATAAAATAGACTAAAGAGAAACTCGCAATTGCAAAAAAACACATTTCGGTTAACAGTAACTCATCTCAAATTTGGCTTCTAGCTTAATTAAGCCAATTTAAACACCAATCTGGGTAACCTACATGTTACAATATTACCATTCTGACATTTTCGCTATTGAATGTTGTCCCTTTACCTGCCAGGGGTCCTGTAACCGCACTATTATATTAAATTATAGTGTTCAACAGCTTAGGTAACAAACAGGTAATTTTCAATAGAATATAACTTTCAAGTGCTAGACAATTATTATCAATTAACACGGAATATCTAAAATACGAGCCTAATCTGTTTTAACACCCCAACGCGGCTATTTCCACAATGATACCAACAAATACAATCGACCACTTTACGATAATTTCGTTTGGAATTATGATAATTTTATTATGGCAATCGAAAAGCGAATTTGTTGCCAGGTAATTAGGTTCAGATCTCATTAGCAGATATGTTCTGCAATTTATGGTAGCAGCGAGTACTGGCTGGCTAATTGCTTAACAATGTTCATGCAGACTGCCCAAATAGCATGCCGCTACGCTACGCCGCCGTATTTGTAGTTAACTCTGACCATTTAGGGGTTGTAGTTTTTTATTTTTTTTAGTTTCTGTGCAATAAAAGAATATAGTGGTTTGGATTAAACATATGTACCTACATTTTATACTTGTAAAGGATTTTATAACTTTTTACGTTTTGTTTACTTGGTTTTTACGTTATGCCTTGAAGCCTACATAAAAGCGGAATTATTTATTTGTCATGGTGAAAAACACTTATTTTTTGTTTTATTATTTGTTTTTAAAAGAAGTATCATAAAACATGTCAAAAAAACTTTTTTGTTAAACACATAATTATACAATAATTGAGATAATTGTTATAAGAACATGAAACCTGTTTGTGTTTTATTATAGGTATACCTTTCAATCTATATTTGTAATAATCTATCTACATAACGTACTACCACAAACCAACTGACCCGTTTTAATAGGTTTAGCAAACTTCTAGAAAATTAATATGTAGCTCTGATTTCAGCATCTAAATCTGTCAATTATTTAAGTTTCAAGATTGATTTAACTTAATCTGTGCAAGGAATTCGATGTTAACTAATCCAATTGACAAAATGGATTGCAAATAAACTTAGTCATACTTACATTCAATTGCTGTAAGTTCATTTTGTGAGAACTTCGTTTGCTCGAATTTCGTTTTGGTAAAAATAAAAAAAACAAGAACATAATAAGTACTTACCTTTATCTTTTTGCAATATTTATCCAAATCAACTTATAAAAAAAGTAACAAACATATCGACTAATAATTTTGAAGTAATAAGAAGTCATTTGAAGACAAACGACATGTTCTAAGGTTTCTGTTCCCATCGGAGAAAACAGTTTTTAGACTTTGTTATTATAGTTTTTCCAAGCCCTTTAAAAAACTCTTAAGTAATAAGCTTAGGGAAGAACGCCCTCTCACCCCTTCGTCTGACGCGTGATATTCTTAAATAACCTAATAAACATGCCGGTAAACATCCCCTCTATGATTGGAAAATAATTTTCCGATTATAGTTGAGAAGGGTAGTTTTTTGTTAACTGATAATATTTCACAGATGATATTGTAATATCATACACAATTGGCTTGTTACTGTAAATTATTTTGTTATTTTTGACTGGCCCACGGCCACGCTTCGCAACGAAACTTCCGATTTTGTCAAACTTAAACTTATTTAGAATGTTCATTATTTTAAAATTTAGTGAAATTTATTTATTTATTTATTATTTTACTATGTAAAGATGATGATGGTATCTACCCACCGAATTTTAAAATTAGTTTCAATTAAAGCCTTCTAGTCTAAAATATTTTCAAGTAACTAAAACTTGTCTCTAAATGTAATTGCAATAAATGTAATGGCAATAAGGTAAGTGTAATAACAGTAAGGCTCACCTCATCCATTATATTTCAGCTTGCATGACACAACGCCTCGATTGACTTACAGCTTGCCGCCATCCAGCAACACACTTATAAATAACTGCGCTGCCACACAAATCACCGTTAGCACCCCGTCGTCGGGACACCCAGCCTTACCGCATTACCGACAAATTTATATCTCTGCAACTCCCAAAAATAAAAACATAATCCGTGCACAGGCCGCATAATTAAGCAGTTTTCCCGTGCTTCGCGAATTAAAAAAAAACAAGTCGGCGGCCATTTTGAGCTGTATTGTCATTGCGGTTGGTTTGAATTTGGAATAATTTCGAGTGCATTCCATTCATACTTAATTCTCTCATTTTGCAAACAACATTTTCGTAATGCTGCAGTCAGAATCTCTTCAAATAACTGTGTTTAAATTTACCTGGAAAAAGAAAAGTACTATTCATATTATTATCGTAATACTTTGTACCATATAATTGAATAACAATAACTTTCATTAATGAGTGATGAGAGTTTGTTTACTGAATAAAACCTGCATAGAGCGATGGAGTATAGTGTTGTGTTGCCAGTGTCAGTCGTGTTATAATTTTTGAAGCTGGCAATGCCCGGTATTGTTGAAAGGATCACGGGTATAACGGGGGTTGAACTATGACGTCATTTGCATTTGGACAGTATAGAAAGGTAACAGGATTAGGGTTTCGCTTTGTACCTCAGAATGACGAGCTGAAAAGGATTTTTATTTCAATAGCGCTTCAGTGGTAGATTTTCTGTGTTGTCATTTATGTGTTGGTCCCCTTTGTTTAAAAGTTATGGTTATAGTTTCCAATTTATTTTTATTAGCTAGTTGTCTGTGTTAAAATCCTTTTTGAGATAATATATCAGCCTTTTCGTGGTTACATGTATTTAACATTTTGAATGTTTACATACCGTGATATTAACAATAGAGCATATTCATATTAAAATATTAAATGGTGACTAAAGTAACGAAAAAAAACCGGCCAAGTGCGAGTCGGACTCGCGCACGAAGGGTTCCATACTATCATTTTCTACGTGTTTATTATGATCGAGTAAAAATTACGTTTGTTGTATGGGAGCCCCCTTTAATATTTACTTTATTGTTATTTAATTATTTATTTTGAAAGGTAATATACAAGTAAATATTCTGTAAAAATTTGAAGCGTCTACCTGTTACTGTTTATAATATTGAGCAAAAAATACGAAAAAAACACGTTTATTGTACGGAGACCCCACTTTTTTTTTATTTTAAGTATTTGTTGTTATAGCGGCAACGGAAATACATCATTTGTGAAAATTTCAGCTTTCTAGCTATCACGGTTTATGAGATAAAGCCTGGAGACAGACAGACAGTTAGTAGTAAGGTTCCGTTTTACCCTTTGGGTACGGAACCCTCAAAAAGACGATTAAACGACCACAACGCGCGATAATTTAAAGTTTTTTTTTTCACCTTTTATCAAAACACAACCCTTAAATAGAAAACGTACTAATTTGAAGGAATACCAACAGTAAAATCAACCATAGGACTCTCTTTTAAATATGACTGACACATATACCTTACCTATATTAACTATGTATTTGATTTATTAAGTGTTTTATTTTTTTTGTATTATTTAATTTTATACTTAAAATACCTTATATAAATCAATCCTACTAATATTATAAATGTATAAGTTTGTAGGTATGTATGGATGTATGGATGTTTGTTAATCTTTCACGTAAAAACTACTAGACAGAAAGAAACTAATAGACATTTTGATGAAACTTTACAGTAATATAGGTTATACATCAGAATAACACATAGGGTACTTTTTACCACGGGAAAACTTCTCATTCCCTCGGAAAACCGACTTTCACGCGAACGGAGTCGCGGGCGGCCACTAGTTTAACATAAAATTTCTGCTTAGCTACGAAGCGTAGCAGGTTACTACAACGTAGTGACGTAAATCATAGAGACATACTTTTTTGCGCAACTGTCAAAAAATAGCGGTCTGTTGATAATATATCTTTAATAAAAGACACATGAAAATTCTCAAACCTCAATTTACGAGTAGCCGTATACAATAAATTCTGTAAAATCCATACATTCCGCTAACGGACGACCCGTCCCGAAGATCTATTTCAGATTATGAAAGTTAAATGTAATATCCTTCTTCGTATAACATTATATAAAACAATAAGAGTTATTGTCTACCGTCTAGACAATATTTGAGTAGAAAATAGATTTTGTTAGTGACGCGATGTTATATCTATGTAAATGTACAAGTTTTTACAACTCTAGAAATCAGTCATGTATAACTGGACTGTACAACGTTTATTGCCCTAATCCCCGGGCTACAACTAAAACGGTTATAACATCCAGTATAGCCAGTATTTTATAACCGGGCGCGCGTTTAAAATATAAGGCTGTAAACACAACAACAGCCATTAACCCCGAACAAATAAATCACCGCTGTCGATTTACCGGAAACTACAAACTTTTTTTATTGTCCGGACGTGCGGCGACACGACACGTCTCAAAATAAAATAAAGGACCGCGCTAACCAAGTTACTCGTTTTTGTCCAACACTTTGAGTAACTAATCGTCGAGGTAAAAACTTGAACTGTAAAGCTCGGTTCACACGAGGCGAGTTGCTGACGACAGTTGGAGATAGTTTCTTGAAGCGACTTGTTTGTGCAATTGTTGATATCCTAGTTAAGTTGTTACCACTCAACACAAAGCTATTTAAGTATATACCAAATTGTAAATTAGAATACTTAGTTATGAAACTTAGTATTATTCAAGGGATTTTTTTATCCATGTTTATTCTGAGTGCCATAATCTATGTCTACGAAATTTAAAAAATGCTGAACAATTTTAAAATCAGCTTAATAGGTGCCGTTAATTAGCTTTCTTGGTGGAAACCTCCTTAGACACTGGCAAGCACGCTGTCTGGCACCCATCCAGCGCTTCCAGCCGCTGACAGCGCTGCAGCTTTTTATTCACAGAAAACGCTAGTTAGAATTAGATCGACGAAGGATCGCGTCGGTAAATTGCAGCGGTGATGCATTGCTGGAAATGTTCATCTCAAATAAAGTGACTTTCATTTAAATTTCGTAGACAGCGACTGAATTGTTTTCGTCTGGAATGTTCGAACGAAACAGTGGAGTAAGGTAGATGAGCAGCTAAGGTATTTAGTTCAGGATTTTGAACAGACAATAAGATGAATATAGGTTTATTTGAGGTTTGTAGAAGAATTAAGTAATACGTTTATTACTTTAACATATCTAATAAAGCCGGTACTTGATTTTAAAAACTTTTTTTTTCCTTTGTTTATCAGTTTCTGTCTAATTGTCAAGTTAAGATAAATTGTATCTGTCATCTGTCATGCAAAACGTCAATGACATGGGGTGCGTACCGATTTACACCAACAAATGAGTGCGACGCATGCGTTCCGAGTTGCAATTGGTACGCAGCCAATTTTAATGTTATTTTTATTTTTGTTAATGTTTTAATGTTAAAGATATTTTGGTTTTTCTTTTGGTTTTTGTTTGGTTTATTACTTGAAGTGTATTGTGATATAATGTTTTTATTTTTGTCTTTGCGTAATGTCTTTAAATATTTTTTTTCTTGTACAGAGTTGAAAGTTCGGCAGTGTAGTGTATGTTCTTTTAGTTTTTTATATATAATTAGGTATTTGATATATATTTTATTATAAGTAGTTTTCTATTTTATTCTTAATAATATTATTTTGTAATACTCATGGATGATAGTTTTTTCTCATGTTCTTCCTCGTGTAGTTTTCTTAGTGCTGACAGTAATTCTTCCCCTTCTCTGACGCTACATGATCAGATTTCTTCTGCTTTTTCTAATTATCCCAATAACCTTAATATTGGTCACATAAATATTCAAAGTGTCCCTAGTCACTACTCCGATCTTCTGGCATCATTTAACGATCTCCCTTTAGATGCATTATTAATTTCCGAATCTTTTCTAAAACCATCACTTCTTTCTACTCAATTTTCTCTCCCCGGATTTATTCTTGTGCGCAACGACAGAATAGGTAAAGGTTGTGGAGGGGTCGCAATTTACATTCGCAGTAATATACCCCACAAGATAGTAAGCGCCTCTCCCTCTCTCTATTCTGAGTCTGCTGAATATTTGGCGCTCGAACTCACGGTACGCAGCACAAAAATTTTACTTTTAGTTTTTTACAGTCCAAATTGTCACGTCGATTATTTTAAGTCTTTAGAAAATACTTTAAGTGATCTACGTCCCACGTATGATCACATAATTATGATGGGAGATTTCAACACATGTTTAGTCAAGAACGATACTCGAACTAGTAAATTAAAATCCCTGATCTCTTCTCTTAGTCTTGATATCCTACCTCTGTCTCCTACTCATCACTTTCCTCATTCAGTACCTTCCTTACTTGATCTCATGATAGTCTCCTCTCCCAGTAATGTATCTGTTCACGGTCAGATCACTGCATCTTTTTCATATCATGATTTCATCTTTCTATCCTACCGTATCCGCCCTCCTAAACGAAAACCTAGAACTCTCCTCCTACGTAGTTACAAGGGCATTAATTTGGAGGCACTACAGCATGATGCTTCAAATGTTGACTGGGGTCCAGTTTCAAATTGCTGTGATTTAGATGACAAAATCAAACACTTTAATAGGTTGTTACTTAATATTTATGACACTCATGCACCTTTAAAGCGTATTAAAGTAAAATATAATCCGGCACCCTGGTTGACTGACAGTATCAAGAGCTTGATGGCATCACGTGACAAGGCTAAACGGCGGTTTAAGCGTTTTCCGACAGATTCAAACATTGATCGTTTTAAAACTCTGCGCAACAAATGCAACCGTATGTGCCGAGAAGCGAAGAGACAATACTTTCACGACTCCCTGCATAACCGTAGTCCAGCTGAAGTTTGGAGCTTCCTTAAATCCGTTGGTATCGGCAAATGCTCTAATGATTCTGTCAAGGATGTTGACTTAGGTTCACTCAATACCTATTTTTCAACACCTCCTAGTATTTTGGATCCTAATGTTAAGTCTTTGACGCTGAAGAATCTTGCCGATACCCCTTCCACTCATCCTCATTTCATGTTCTCCAATACCTCTGAGGAGAACGTCAAGAAAGCTGTTCTATCTATTAGCTCTGCAGCTGTTGGCCATGATAGTGTGTGTTCAAAAATGATAACCTTAATTCTTCCTCAGTTACTTCCTATTCTTACTCATATTTTCAATTTCTCCCTATCCAATTCAATTTTTCCCCGCACTTGGAAATATGCTCATGTTATCCCTTTACCTAAAACATCCAATCCATCTACCTTTTCCGATTTTCGACCTATATCTATCTTACCTTTCCTTTCTAAAGTCCTCGAGCACATAGTACATGGCCAGCTATTTAGTTATCTTTCGTCTTTCCATCTTCTTAACCCCTTTCAATCTGGTTTTCGTCCTGGCCACAGCACCACATCAGCACTCATCAACGTCACTGATGATATTCGCTTGGCCATGGAAAATAAATCTCTCACTATTCTCATTCTTTTAGACTTTAGTAACGCTTTCAACTCTGTTGACTTTGACGTTCTTCTCGGTACCCTTAAATCCTTGAATGTTTCACTTCCCGCATTATCCTGGTTTGACTCTTACCTTCGTGGCCGCTCGCAGCGTGTTCGCCATGAAGAGACTTACTCTGATTGGGCTGATCTTGTTGCGGGTGTGCCGCAGGGTGGTGTCCTGTCCCCTTTACTTTTCTCAATTTTCATTAATTCCGTAACCCATGTCATATCCTCAAAGCTCCACCTTTATGCTGATGATCTACAAATCTATCGACATTGCCATGTTTCAAACATCTGTTCCACTATTTTATCTATTAATGATGATCTAGAACGCATCGGATCTTGGGCTTTGTCATTTGGTCTCCCTATCAACCCAAAAAAATCGCAGGCCCTAATTATAGGTAGCAGATCGATGAGAAATCGCCTTGATGTTTCTACTCTGCCTCCTCTTCGACTTAATGGCATTACGATCAATGTTTCCAACACTGCTAAAAACTTAGGTGTTACTCTTGACTCTTACTTGAGCTGGGGCGCACACGTTAGCGAAGTTAGCCAAAAAGTTTATTACTCGTTCCACTCGCTGAAGTGCCTTCAAACTTATCTCCCATTGGCAACTAAAATCTCCCTATCCCTAACCCTAATACAACCTATCATCGACTATGCAGATGCTTGTTATCTTGATGCCAACGAGGAGCTATTAAATAAACTGGAGCGTCTGCAAAATCTGTGTATTCGATTTATTTTTAATCTCAAAAAGTTTGACCATGTGTCTCAATTTCGCAGAAAACTCCAGTGGCTCCCAATCCGTCTTCGTAGAGACACACGTATCCTTTGCCTCCTTCATAAAATACTTAATAATCCTACCTACCCATCCTACTTACGTGATCGCTTCACTTACAATAACCCACCCGGCGTGATTTGCAGACCACTGAAAGCGAATCTCCTTTCTGTTCCTTCCCATTCCACAGATTTTTATTCCTATTCCTTTTCTGTCCATGCTGTCAGACTTTGGAACTCTCTTCCACACGAAATTCGAGAAATAAAAACTATCTCACTTTTTAAAAAACAAGTTAAATCTTTCTATATAGCTCTCATTTAGTATTATTATTGCAATTATTTTTATGTTATATATACCTATATATATATATATATTTGATATTATTATATTATTTATTTTTATAAGTAGTATTTGTATTATATATTCATGTAACATATATAATTGTGTTATTTAAGTATAATATTTTGTTTTATTAAATAATTTGTAATTGTATGTATTGTATATTATATATATAATATATATACACACAAAATTGCTTCTCTACCCCCTCTTCAACTATGGGTCTACTGGAAGAGATTTCTTTAGGAATAAGTATGACCCTTGTATTTATATTTTAATTTTAAGTGCTTCTTACATCCATATTTATTTGTGTGTAAATACATGAAATGTTAAATAATAAATAAATAATAATAATAATACCCTTATAAAATACGGATTCTTTAGAAATAAATACAGCAAGTAGGTCTGCCTACCTATAAATTTACCAAAAAATTGTTTATTTAAGAAAAATATTCTACTAGCCTTAGGGTTAAGACTGATCCATGCCATCATGGTTTCTAATGACCCGTAACATCACTTTTTTTTTCTATCATTATGCGTAAAAAGTAAATTTAGTAACTAAAGTAAATAATACTCTTGTATCATATCAACTGTTGAGCTGTTAACTATCAGCTCGTCGCTCTCTACGAACCACGACATATCCGTAATTATTTGAGTTGCACAAAGAGGATTTTTCACGGGACATCCAGGTCGTTACATATGAAACATGGGTACGCCGGGAGTCGATCCCGGGTCGTCGGTAATCCTGCCCGATTGGCCTCTCGTATTCCCGTCGGGGATTATTTATTCGAATAGATATACTTTGTGTGGACCGACGTTTTGCACCCGGTATTAGTTTTACAGTTTTCTCGGAAGATATTTTCGTTTTGCTACAAAGAATGGGGGAAAGAAGTGTTTTTAAGCGTTGAGCTTTATTGCTATCTCTAAATGTATTGCAAGTTAAACTGGGAAAAAGTACGTCGTAAATGTTATTTATTAATTCAATGATATTATTTAAATAGTGGGAGCTGATTTATGAACGGCGCGCGTTTTTAAGAGTGGTATACGTTATGATTGGGAAGTTTTTAATTGTTTGCGTCATGTGTGTTCATAGGATAAGGTATAAATAAGCTTTGCATTCGGAAGCACTTTGCATTTGTATTCTTTTACTTAGTTTGTTTTATTTAAGTCGATGTTTACTGTAAGTACGTATTATTTAAAACTGCTGTATTTTTCACAAATGGACTGAAAGGGGTTTATCCACGTTTATCTGATGAAGTATAATCTCTCAATTATTACCTTTATAAAAGGCCTTAACAAATAAAGGAGAGTCGTTCAATTCGTTTTAATCTGTTGTTACTGGGGTAACATAACATAATTAGTAGGTTTACCAGATCTGTGAGTGTGTGCGTAAAATCTGTGTTTATACAATATGGTGTTTGTTTGTGTTGTGTTAGCCTCGCGACTGTGCCTTTGTGGATGCATTTACATAAGAAAATAGGTATTAAGACAGGAAGAAAAACAGGAAATGAGACTAGCTACAACATATAAGCTACTTATGAGTAGGTACCTACAAACAACTTCTCAGAACCATTAAATGTGCGCACTTTTTGATAAGGTTAACCTAAGTTTTCATTATGAAGTTTATCTATAAATATACAAATAATTGTGATCATAAAAACAATCATTGTTATTAACAAACCATGTTGCCTCACAGTTATACCTTTACTTTAAACAGTTCCATTCCTTCTTTCGCTATCCCCTCTCGATCCATTACACTCTAAACGCCAAACTAAAACTGCCGAAAAAAGCGTCTACGACATCGCCATTATCACGGCTAACAGTTCATCTAGCTTACATAAGCAATCTAAGTTGGCAGTGCTTAGATCCTGTAACTCCCTCGGCGAACAGAGTTAACCAACTACGGGTAGTTAAGTTATTGTGGTGAAATGATACCAGGGGATCAGAGAGGAGTAAGTTTTAAGCAAGTTGGGTGTTTGATGCCGGTACTGTCACGCGTACAAGGTATGACGGTAGATTGATGGGGGGTGGGGTTTCTGTTTGAAGTATAGTTTATTAGGTCTAAACACAAAAAATCTTATTTTCAATAGTGATATTTTTAAGTGTTTATAAATAGAACGTAACGCAAATCCCCGAAGAATTCCAATTAGACAGAGAGTGGTTTTAAATTAAATTAAAACAAAGCGTATTTAGAAATAGACTGAACCTAACAATCAAATAATTAAAGAGACAATAATTCTGTTCTTTCAGCCCATTGTCCCGACTCCTTTGTGTTTGCAACATCTACATATCGTCAGAATCGATGGCAAACGTTCCGATCCCTGCCTTTTCATAGCAGAATGAACTCCGACACACGAGGACTTAAACTGGCCACTTCTCAAACACCACGCAGGCTTTCAGAGGCGGTTTTAATCAAGGACATTAATTACTAGAGGTCCAAGTTTTGGAGGCGCTTAATTGAAACCCAGGCTTAGTGCAAGCGCCACAAATACTTGCGTAGTTGAAGCTTTTTGGGGGCGAGGGTATCTTTGATTTCGAGGCGGTTGGAAGTTACAGTCTTGAGTGATTATAATTAGTTAATTGACTTCTTGTTTGTAATATTGAGTTGATGTTGTAGTTGCTCGCTTTGTATGATGGTTGTAGACCACAGAAACGGAACAGATCGGTCGAACTAATGTTAATGGTAAGTAAGTTCTACTGCTAGTCGGCAAAAGAGACATAAATTTATACTTACCTACTAGCGATAATGAAGTTCCGATTTTTAGTCAAAACTCTCTAAGGTAACTAAAGGTAGATGTTGCTTCCACTGGCATCAGTTGGCAATATCATCAGACAGAGATGAAAAGTAATTTTAGTCCAGCCAAACTATTATGTATAGAATCTATTTATTTATTTTTTATTTTTTTATTTTTTTTATTTTGCATACGACACGGCGCAAGCAAGTTTAGACTAGTCTTAAGTGCATTTCCTCAAATTTTACAAAAAAGGTTTTCAATAGTTTATTGCTATACCTACTGCTTACCACATATTTAACACCCTGTGTACACATATATTTTGCTGTGTGTACATTAACAACGCTAAAACTTTATACCAACAAAGCTCTGTTTATCAACGCCAACTTTCCACAATTGACCTCAATTTTACAATAATATTTACAACAAATCCTTCCTACTAGTATTTATTATTCGTATAATGGGTTGGTCCTGGGTTTATTCCGCAAGGAAACACGAGTAAAGAACGTAATTCATGCAAGACACTTCAACGACTACTTGCGAACTTAAACTTTTTTTTTATAATACCTATAGGTTTCACAAATCTTGAATGGTATGTTATGGAAAAAAGTAATTTCAATTACGTTGACGAATTTGGTAAGCAGAATCGGAGTTAGATCGACAAGTCAATTCCGATGTATATTAGGCGTTTTATAAGATCCTGCCTGATAGAAAATGACCACTTTCCTGCAGGAATCTCGTCAAAACCTCATAAGCTGTTCTTATAACTCTGACATTAGATGAGTTAAAAGGTTGGTACATAAAAGCATTATTAACATCTAACAAAAATATTTTTTTTCTAAATTTAATTTGTTTGCTCAGTCACTTAAATTGTATTAGTGGATTGATTGACAATTTTTTCCCTTTGAATACCGATAAAGCCACGGATGGAATCTTGGGGCAGAATCAAATTATAAATTATGAAATTAAATAATTTAACTAAAATCATCTGAAAAACAAAGTAAAACTAATAACTTTAAAAACGACATCCCAAAATGATTTAAATTGCCGAATCATTTTAACTACTTAAATATTTTAACTGAAAGCTGTTTCTTTCTCCAGCAAATACTGTAATATGTTGGAATGAGTGGCCAAGCATGTATTTTATAAATCCTTTATTTAATTAAAGTTATATGAATGAAAGCACACAGTATCAAAGAACGACCGACCGCCATCTTCCCTCTAGCTTAGTTATATTAGAGATGGGACACACACTAGTGTTGTGCATCACTCATTACATCTCTCCCTTTCAGATATTCAGTTTTAACAATACAAATTAAAGTAATTTAACTTTGAACTCAAAAACTTCTATAAATTCTAACAAAATAAAAACTTATATACTCTTAACTAAATCCTAACTAGCTCAAAATATAATCTTTTAAGTAATCTGGTTTTTTACTTATTCTACCTGCCCTTGTTACATAATCAGTTACATTAGGTACATCTGTGGTTAGAGACCTATTATTATTATCTGTAGGAAGTGTATGCTCATCTACAATTTGTCTATTCAATATTTCTCCATCATTTTCTTCCTCGTCCATAATGTCTTTTTCCTCCTTGTAAATTCCTCCTTTAATCAACATCTTCCTATTCCTAGTTATTTTATTTCCAAATTTATTCATTACTTTGTATGACCTCGGTCCATTTCCTTTTCCCATTATAATTCCGCTTTCATGAGGTTTCTTTCCATTTTCATTCTGTATTTTCACAACATCTCCTTCTTCTAACTCCGGTAGAACTTTACTTCCTCTGTCATGATATTTTTTCTGTATCCTTTGTTTCTCTTTAAGTTCTAGTCCATATCCATGTTTTCTATTTGTCAAATCCGGTAGTTTTGTCATATCTGGTAATGTTGTCACATCCGGTAGAAGAGTTTTCACACATCTATTAAATAATAATTCTGAAGGTGAAGATCCATTTGTTGATATAGGAGTATTCCTGTACATTAATAGACCTAAGTATACATCTTTTTTATCATAAATTAACTTTTTTAACATTTTCTTTACAGTTTGTATGTATCTTTCAGCTAACCCATTACCCTGATGATGCTTTGGACTAATAATTTTGTGTATAAAATTCCATTCTTTAGAAAATTGTTTAAATTCAAAACTACTAAATTGAGATCCAGCATCTGAATAAATGATCTCTGGTATGCCATGTCTCGCTAATATTTCTTTTATACTAGTAATTGAACAATTTGTTGATAAACTATCTAAGGCTTGAATCTCTACAAACTTACTATATGTATCAACTATTAAAATATATGGTTTTGAATACAAAAAAAATATATCAATAGATAGTATTTGCCAAGGTTTAAGTGGAATTTCTTTTTCTAACAATGGTTCTTTTTTATTATTGTTTTGAAAACTTTTACATGTATCACAATTATTTATCAAATCTTCTAATTGTTTATTCATATTCGGCCAAAATAAAGAGTTCCTAGCCATGATTTTACTTTTTTCAATCCCCAAATGAGCATAGTGTATTTTATTCAAAAAATCCTTTCTTTTAGACTGAGGTATTACAATATTTCTCCCTTTAAAAATTAACCCATTAATATTACTTAATTCATCCCTGTAACTATAAAACAATTTAGCTTGACTATCCACTAGTGACTTATTCTCTGGCCAACCTTGTTGTATATATTTATTTACTGACATTAATTCTTCATCCTTAGCCGTCTCAGAAATTAACTCTTTCATTTTTTCATCTGTAATTCTAAAACTAGATAATACCATACCTACATGTGTTTCTACTTTTAAATCTGTATTATATTCTGTATCTAACAAATGTGATCTGCTTAAGTGATCAGCAACTAAAAGTTCTTTACCCGGTTTATAATTTACTTGAAATGTATATGGTTGTAAAGCCATCCTTATCTTTTGTAACCTAGCTGGACATTTATTTAATGGTTTAGAAAATATTGACACAAGTGGTTTATGATCTGATTCAACTTGAAATTTACATCCATACAAATATTGATGAAACTTATTTACTCCATACAAAATTGCTAAACTTTCTTTTTCAATTTGACTGTATTGACATTCTGTTTCTGTTAAAGCTCTAGACCCGTATGCTATAGGCTTTCCTTCTTGCAAAATAACTGCTCCTAATCCTGCTTTAGATGCATCTACACTAAGTACAACATTTTTATCCATATCAAAGTAACTCAAAATTGGAGGTTCAATTAACATTTGTTTTAATTTTTTATATGCTTCAGCTTGTTCATGACACCATACAAAAGGTACATCTTTTTTAATTAGTTGTCTTAAAGGCGCAGATACCTGAGAAACATTTGGTATAAACCTGGCTACATAATTAATCATACCTAGAAATCTTAATAATTCTTTTTGATTTTGTGGGGTTTTCATCTCAACAATTGTTTTGATACGGTCTGGATCAATTTTAATACCTTCAGCTGATAATACGTGACCTAAATATCTGACTTTAGCCTGTTTAAAATGACATTTATTCTTGTTAAATTTAATACCGTACTCTTGAGCCCTTTTCAATACTATTTGTAAAATTCTATTATGCTCATATTCTGTTTTAGCATGTATCAATATGTCATCAATATAAATTTCTAATCCTTCTATATCTTTGAAAATATCACTAAATATTTTATAAAAAACTTCAGGGCTTGATGACAATCCAAATGGTAACCTGTTAAAATGATATCTCCCATATGGTGTATTAAATGTGGTTAATTTTTTACTCTTATTAGACAGCCTAATCATCCAGAAACCTTTACTTGCATCTAATGTACTAAAGACAGTACTACCTTTTAATTTAGCAACTATTTCATCTAAAGTAGGTATCATAATTTGTTCTCTCTGTATCTGTGTGTTTAAATATTGTGGGTCTAAACATATTCTAATTGATCCATCCGGTTTGGTAGTCATTACTAAAGAGCTTACAAAATCAGTAGGACCGTCTACTTTTGAAATTATACCCATACCTTCTAACTTAGTCAACTCAGATTTTAATTTTGCTTGTAATTTAAATGGAATATGTCTACTACGTTCAATTTTACCTTGCCAACCATCAATTAATTTTATATCATATTCATAATCTTTTATATTGCCTACCCCTTTGAAAACATCTTTATATTTTTCTAAAAGCTCAGAATGTCCTGTCCATATACTATCAACTCTATTTTTATTTCTTTGTATCAAATTGAACTTAACCAAAGTTGGTAAACCTAAAATGGGTATATATTTTCCTTTACAAACCTGAAATTCAACCCTTTGAATGTTATTGCCAATTCTAACTGAAAGTGAAATCTTACCTAAAGTTTCTATCTTCTCATTGCTATAGTTAGTTAAGTTACAATCAGATTTTTCAAATTTACATATCCCAAATGAGCTACAATCATTTACTGATATCACATTACACTGAGCCCCAGAATCTAATTTAAATTTTAAATATTTTTCATAATCTGTAAAATAAACAGTTTCATACCAATTCTTTTCTGAGTTTACATTATTTATGTTAATTACATACATATCACAAGAATTTTCACTGTCGCTAGAATTATTTACTCTTTGTACCGCTTTAACATAATATGCCCTACATTTTCTAGCAAAATGATTATCTTTCTTGCACTTAGCACACTTCTTACCATAAGCTGGGCATCTAGCATAAGCATGTTTAAATCCACATCTTGTACAATCAATTAAATTTGCTCTTGAAAATCCTGGTTTTTGTTCATATTTCTTTTGATCTGTATATTTCTTCACATTTCCTGATACTTTCCGTTGTTCTGTATAGTATTTTATATTCCCCGATACTGCTCTTTTATGTTTTTTCAATCCATGTATTGTGCTCGTAGATGGTTCACTTGTCTCTATTTTCTTAACTTGTTCTTCAGATAGTTCTGCAGCTTTACACAGTTGAATGGCTTTGTCCAAGTTTAAATCCGTTTCTCTCAACAATCTTTCTTTGATTTTACTATCTCTCACGCCCGTCACAATCTTGTCTCTTAACATTCTTTCTTGCATTTGTCCAAAATCACATTCTATACAGAGTTTTTTAATTTCTGTATAAAAATTATCAAAGGTCTCACCTTCTCTTTGACTTCTATTGAAAAACATGAGAGAATTCACGCTATCATTCTTTTTTGGTATAAAATATTCATCAAACTTCTCGATCAGTTTTTTATAATCCTTGGAATCTTTCTGATTCATATCAAAAGTTAAGAATAATTCTTGACACGCCTCACCCATACAATGTAGTAGTAATGCAGCCTGAACTTCCATGGTTTCACTAACAGCTCCTGACGCCACACGGTAAATTTCAAATCTTTGTTTGAATCTTTTATATTCCTCCACATTCATTTTTTGCATACCGGCTGGGGGTTTTAATCCTTGTATGCCAGTTTTCTTTTTCTCCTTTTCATCGCCCTTTTCATTCGCCATTTTCGAGGTTAGTTGCAAACCACGCCAATTTTGTTATTCTCGTTGCAAGTTGCACACTCAATTAATAACTTCTTCAATCCAATTTTCAATCCGCAGCGCCATGTAATATGTTGGAATGAGTGGCCAAGCATGTATTTTATAAATCCTTTATTTAATTAAAGTTATATGAATGAAAGCACACAGTATCAAAGAACGACCGACCGCCATCTTCCCTCTAGCTTAGTTATATTAGAGATGGGACACACACTAGTGTTGTGCATCACTCATTACAAATACTATTTAAATATCTACGAGAAAGTTCAACACATTCCGCGAAGACAAAGCGCCGCCACAAACTAAATTAGGTAATCTTCAAAAGCTTATTTAAATTCGGTTAAGTTTTTAAGCTTTTGAGCCAAAAAAGCTCCCGGCGAAATAATTCCCCGGACTAGTAAGCCGGCTTAATTGCCGATGCTTAGAGTTAAAAAAATTCAATGAACGCTCTTGCAGAATTGACCCTATAAAGTTGGATAATCTCGTTTAATTTTAGCGGAATGAGCGGATAGCATGCAAGTCCCGTATTGAAACTGCAGAAAGAATTCAGAGGTTATTTCGGTGAGCGTACCTGCCGATATTGAAACATTATTTTGGGGAATACTGAGAAGTGTTTCTGGGACAGTGGCTTTCAAATGAAATTTTGGTGATTGTGTGGACTTTTATGGATGGCTTTTTAACTCGCTTTTCACAGATGATTTTACCTTTTTAGATGTTTAATTTATTGTATTTTAAATGGTTGCAGATCTATTGTCTTGCTTGAGATTGTTTTATTTTTAGTTAGCATGCAAAAGGAATCCCAATATCCAAAAAGTTCCTTTCTTAAATTGCCATATTTTATAAAGTTTCATTTAAGAATGCAAGCTCGACCAACGAAAGTTTAAGTTTTATTTATTCTACTTAATATAGTAAAACGTCCTTTAATAAAATACCAACAAATACAAGCATTCAACAATCTTTAAAATTACGCAACGGATTTAATGCGTTTTTTTAATAGATAGAAGAATTGAAGAGGAAGGTTTATATGTATAATAACATTGTATAGGGAAAGGATTTTAGGAAATTTAACGCGTGCAAAGCCAAGGGGAAAAGCTAGTTTATAATGTAATGTATAAACTGTAAAAACGAGCTCTTAAGAACATTTAAACAAGAACTATGAAAAAAAATATAATCTAAGTTTAAAAATATTGTAAAAGAAACAACATTAATAAATTTAAAGATTCCTGAAGTAAAATTAGAAAAGTTTAACATTTATTTAATGTTCATGTTTCAGCTTAGCAAGTGCGTTGCATGACAAAATCTTTTTTTTTTCGCACACAAGACAAACCCGCAAACTTCATCACCAAACTTTACAGACTCTCCTTAAGCATCTTAGTACACGTATCTACGAACATAGTTTTAATCTGGTAGCCTCTCTGACCCTTGGGGCAAAAGAGCAAAGACCACAGCCTATTTGTGAAGTTGGCTGTCACTGTAGGGTTAACTGCCGAAGTTCCAACATCGATTGTCGGACCACTCGGCCGCTCCCGGCGGGGTATTCTGGAGGGGAAGCTCGACACGATGTGAATTAGCTGTATACTGGTGAGATTTACCTTGGAATTGTTTTTTTTTTATTTTTAATTTGGGGATAATGTGCGTTTAAAGAATTAGCAGGGGACAAGCTTGTTGTAAGATTGAACGTGTGCATGATTAAAATAGTCAAACAGACCCAAATATATAGTTACCTATTTAGATTTCGGTGGGCAAATTCAATAGGATTTTCTTATACATCATTATCATTATCGTTACATAGTATAAATCCAAGTCGCTAATTATGTCTGTTTGTATGTTTTTCCGCTAACTCCTCCTTAACCACAAAATTCGATGTTTCGTGAACAAGTCGGTCAAAATTACACCATTGCGAAGCGTGGGCTGGTCACTAGTATATAATAAAGGAATTAGGTCGCCTTTTTTCAATCTGCGAATAGTGAAAACGCGAAAGAAGGAAGCGCGAATTAGGAGCTCTTACTGTACTTAATTTTCTGTAACACTTGTGAGAGGTAACTTCTATCCAGCGTTTTTCCGGCTACTATCACCAAAACACTAATATATTTACTTTTGACTTAAAGACGAACTCTTGATCACCTTTCCCAATGAAAGAAAAATCGATTCACAAAAGAAACTACAATGCTATGGCATGATGACACAGAAAAGCACTTATAGACAATCCATTTTACAAAACTGTTTTTAGGTCGATATTAATAATAGTTATTTAACTGCATGATATCCAGAATAAGACCGCTCTCGAATCCAACGATAACCGTCGTCTGAAACTAGCGTTCGTCAACTTTGATTAAGATTTAGTTCGCATTTAAACACTTTCAACTTGGATTCGTGTTTATAAGTTGGTTCTTGGTCTGAAGCCTTTTAAATGGGCATCTTAAGAGAGAGAAGTTTCGTTTCATAGAATGGAGAGATCGATAAAGTTAGTCAGACAAAGGGTATTTTGAGGCATTCAGATGTTTAACTTGAAGATGGTTGGTGTGTGTATTTGGTTTCTGTTAATTATATTTAACGCAGAACATGAAGTGAAATAATCATTCGGGGTCTGTCAGTAAATTCGACTTTAAAAAAGTTTTTAAGAACGCTTTCATGAATATATAAAATACGAACAATAGGGGTGTAAAATAATTTACCGTTAAAATTCACAAATAGGCTGTTGTACGTAACAGTCCTAAGGGAAGTATGTCAGTTCCAAATAGAAGAATAAAAGCTTAATCGAAGCCCTGTGTTCGGAGACGATTCCTTCTTTGCATTCTAAAACAAAACAACCATAATTTGTTGCGCATTTTTATTTGCTATTGGCGTTTTATGACTTGAAGTTCAACCGAACACGACCAAGTCGATGAAAAATAAACTGCATTAATACTTATAATGTCTCTACATGTATCACATATTGCATGCCTTTGCTTAGTGCCTACCCAAATTAATGGGTTACTATCTACTAAACTTAAGTAAAAATATAGAAGTAATTAAGAGACCTAAATAATCAAATTTTCTAATAAACTTCTTATTTTCACCGGTTTTCAGTTTTCTTATCACTATAACCTAAAACTCTATATTCTCTTAAACAATGGCTACATACAAATAACGATGTCCCACCTAACAGCCTGACCACTGATTGGCTGAATTTCAACACCTGCATGCACGTTGGCCCATCTGTCCATACATTCACGGTGCTCTGAACAAACCACATACTAATCCATCTCGACCCCTGTTTACTTGTCTATGATGTGTCTGCCTGTGTCTGTGTCCATCACGATATTACACACCGTTGTTCAATACAAACAGATTTTAGCTGATTACCTGCGAATTAAGGCCGATAATAAAGCTATTTACAAAGGGGTAATTCAAGCACATTATCCGTATCAAATTAGTTGGTTTTAAGCTAATTGAGTTTGACTGATAATGTGATTAAAGTTTAACATGATGGAGGTTAATGCACATTGAATAACAGGCCTATAAAACAAACTTAATTATTACATTACTTTACAACAGTTATACGTCAAGTCACAGAATCAACAACTATCATATTTTTACTGAAAAAACCTTTTCCTATTTAGTTGACAGATTAAATAGTTTAAGTTTAAAATTATAGGATGAGGATTGAACAGTCATAATAGATTGTTGTCCGATGTAAATGTATTGAAATCTTGTGCACCTATTCCTAATTCAAAATAGAGACATGAAAGTACCTAAATATTCAAAAAAACATCACTCTATAGACCAACGTAAAACTATTCTGACCATCCCGTGACTACAGCATCAAATATAAGACACCCTTAGTCCTTCCAACCTTAGTTACTCGTACATCTCGCCCCCGGCGGCAGGCGAGCCGTGAGCCGCGAGTCGCTGTGACTAATGTCCGGAATTAGAGCCAGTGTGCTTTATGGGTTTGTCCTCGGCAGCGGTGACGGATGGCCGGAGCGGAGAGCGGGCACAGAGGTGTAGGTTTTAGTTTTGTATGGTTGGTCGTGTAACTGAGGTTATATTGCTGAAGTCTTGTTAAAGTACATTAGAGCAATGTTAAGAAGTAAGGGTTTTTATATAGGTACTATTCTTAGTTATATGAGAAGGTAGGAAAGTTACGTAAATGGAAATTTTAAAGAAATCTTTTTACTTAACTAGTTTCAAGTGTATTTCAGGTTTCAATGGCGTGTGAAATCAGCGTATTGTACTATTACTTTACGTGAACAAAAAGCAATTAAAACCGTAATCACCATTTTATTTCGCTCTACTGTTTCCGATTGCCGTGTACTGTTCGCAGGTTGGTCGCGGAAATGGTGGTTTGAAATTAGAACGACCCCGACGTTAGTAGTTCCGGTGTGACGACACGGAATCAACACCTACCCCCCTTGCTCGCCTACCCTCAATTGAGTGAGATACACGGGGTAAAATATCGCCCGCGATCAAGTAACGAACAAAGGGTGTTAGGATAAATCATCATTTGTCCACGTTGGTTACCATACTGTATTTTAAAGATAAAGTACATCGTTTTGGGAAGATGTAGATATCAAGTGAACTTTGGATTAAGATCATTAATCGCCATAAATGTGTAAGTAGGTATATCTAGAGCAGAAAAACCGGCGTAGATACCTATCTGTGCTTAGGTACTTTGTTGGTACTAGTGTTATCATGACATATACTTAAGCATTGGAAAGCACTAGCAAAGGTGCCGAGCAGAGGCAGCTATTTAAGTTAGGTAAAGAAAGATGACAACATTATCCATTTTAGCTGCAGCCATACACACTAAAAAAAAATTGAAAGTTTTAATATGAAAGGATTGCAAAAACATTTAATTGGTATTTATTTTAATAAAGACAAAGACGTTACTTCATATAGATTTCTCCAGATTTATAGAGTATTGTATACCTCCGGTTTACAATTTATCTATTCATGAACTTAAGAGGCCTTACGTTTTTTTCTCCACCGAAACGCAGTTATCGTGATTTTTCATACTTTTCGACGTTCAATTACGAGAGAATGGTTAAATTTGTACAAGTAAATATGAGCCTAAAGTATAGGAAATTTATTCATCTAATGAAGTGACAGAGAAAAAATCAGGTTATTTTCTTTTATTTTGTGTATTAACTGTTTTTTCACGTACCCTTTTCGCAGTTTAAAAATTATGGTCTTCTATGCCGTTCGATAGGTACTAAAGTGATAAACTTGAATTCAAATAAAAATAT
This sequence comes from Emmelina monodactyla, assembly GCA_916618145.1. NCBI lineage: Eukaryota > Metazoa > Arthropoda > Insecta > Lepidoptera > Pterophoridae > Emmelina > Emmelina monodactyla. The sequence continues at coordinate 9,144,304 of OU745314.1, read as the reverse complement.
CTATTAAATTCTTCATACAGTGTTCCACTGAAGTGACAGAGAAAAATATACAAATATTTATTGTTTCATTACTAAAATAATTGAATAAAACGGTCGAAATACGTTAATAATCGTTCAACTTCATCGCGATGTTTGACATATTACAGATATTCCATAAACAATGATTTTAATATATATTATACATTAAAATATGGACAATCTTAATTGAAAATAAAAATATTGAATTAAAGTCATTATATTTTTTAACAAATACTTTCATGAGCTCCTTATTACCAAGCGCATGAGCCGCGTGAAATCAGTCCCGGCCGAGGCCTTCAGGAGAGAGGACGTATCGCATCGTTTCCCGCGCGCCTGTTATGCATTCCGGCGTGCTTTTAAGTTATATGCGGCCTAACGTTGTTTGATACTTGGGTGAGTAAAGTAACAATTAATTAATGCATGTAACTGAACTATGATTGTCAGAAAATTAAGATAATTGTATTGTATTCAAAATAAATATTAATTAGCGTGTGCAATTATTTATTATATTGTATGTATTTAGTTTATGCTTTTTACTTCATTGAAGTTTTATGCTTGTAGGTATTAAATCAGAATCAGAATGGGCAATAAAAGAACAGAATTCAAGTTGAAAAAGAAAAAAGGGCAAATCTTGAATTTCTTAATCATGCAAGAGATATTAAAAGGTTAAAAAATTCTCATACGGATAAGCTACCAGAAAATGCCACCAACACAAACAGTATTCAAGTAAGTATGAAAATCGAAATAATAGAGAAAGATAAGGAGTTATGTAACGTCATGGAAAATAAACTGAAAAAAATCTAATTCGACTGTTTTCTCTCGACCTGAAACTATCGATTCGAGATTAGACCGGCAAATGGAAATAAAAGAGCCCGAATACATTTTAGAAGCAATCAAAAAAAGGGAAATGATTAAAAAACGAAAAGTTGACGAAGAAGAAGATAATAATATGTGAATTGTGATTATGTCATTTTTTTAGGTTTTTTTATGTTTGTTACACGTTGTAAATTAATTAATCAATGCTATGTTTTATTTTCCCAATATTATTTCATTTAAAGACAAAAAGTATCCAAACTATCAAAAGATCAAAACCGTTAAATCGTACTAGACAACGACGGCTCCGAATTACGCAATGCACACACGCGTCCGAGAGCTGCTGCGTTTGTGTGGGTGCGAGTCAAATACCTATTTTGACCCGTCTCGAAAAAACGTAAGGCCTCTTAAATAAAGTTAGTATAACATAGTAGAATAATTAACTTAATTTACAAAAGTAGGTATTGCAAAATATTTACCTCAAAAATAGTTTCATGCTCGCAAACTGAGGTTTAGCTAAAAGATTTGCGATAGGTTCAAGTGTTCGTAAAATCCCAGTCGATAACTAGGTACTAGGTAGGTACCTATTGAAACACAGTACTGAAACGACCGCGATAATGTATTGCCGTCGTTGGTTTTTGGTTGGTATGGGTAATCATAATCATAATCATAAATTTATTAATAATTTGTCAATTACAAGTCAGGGTTTTTCTTACATAATCAATTTTACAGGCTTAAAAAAATAATAATAATAATACTAACAATAAAATCATAAAAATGCATAAATTCGTCAAAAATTACATAAAATAATAATAATATAATGAAAAAATAGAAAGTTATAGGTACAGAAAAATCAAATAAAAAAACCGGCCAAGTGCGAGTCGGACTCGCGCACCGAGGGTTCCGTACAAACCTGCAAAAACTACTTAAAATTTTAAGCTTTTCGGAAATTTTCTGTTACCTGTGCTGTAAGCTATTGCTTCTTACCAAATTTCGAGATTCTATGTCAACGGGAAGTGGTCTTTAGGTTTTAATTCCCGTGCGTGTAGTTGCGAGTTTCAAAATATGCGGTATCAATGGTTGTACTTTTGCGTTTTTGCGTTGACTTAGATTTTTTTTTTCACGGGTTAAAGGCAATTAGATCTAAGTATTAGATATGAATTTCAACTTATAAGTTTATATTTATTAAAAAAATATATATTTTGTAATGTAACTAAAAATTTAAGGTTTTCGGAATTTTTCCTTTATGTGTGCTATAAAACGTTGCTTCATGCCAAATTTCAAGATTCTAGGTCGACTGGTTTTGATTCCCTTGCGAGTACTTGCGAGTTTCAAAATATGCAGCTTAAATTGCTGTTTCTTTTGATTGCGTTGACATAGAAGTTTGATTTTGTTACAGCTTAAAGGTATTATAGACCTGAGTATTTGGTATGAATTTCAATTTAATACCTCTACGCGTTTATGAGGAAATGGGTAGTAAGGTTAAAATTACTAAAAAAAAAATATTATGTGATGTAACTAAAAATTTATGGTTTTCGTAATTTTTCCTTTATCTATGCTATAAGACGTTGCTTCGTACCAAATTTCAAGATTCTGAGTTCACGGGAAGCACCCTGTAGGTTTTGATTCCCTTGCAAGTGTCGACTTGCGGCATAATTTGCGGCATAAACGGCTGTATCTTTTGATTGCGTTGGCTTAGAAGTTTGATTTTTTCACAGCTTCAAGGGACAGTAGACCTGAGTAATTGATATAAATTTCAGCTTCATACCTCCACGCGTTCCTGAGAAAAAGGGTCTTGACAGACGGACGGACGGACAACAAAGTGATCCTATAAGGGTTCCGTTTTTTTTCCTTTTGAGGTACGGAACCCTAAAAATAATAATAATAATAAAAAAAAAACAAATAGGAATTAAAATGTCAAAAATAAGAAAAAAACATAACAAACAATTATAATAGAATGTTAGATCAAGAGTCCAATTCACATTCAAGAAATTCCTTATAACTATAGAACGACCGCTCAAAGAGCCACTTTTTTAATTCACATTTAAACGTATTTTCACTTGCCGTGTCTCTTACGTGGTGAGGTAGATGGTTATACACCTGAGGAGCCATCGCGTGGATAGTGCGAGTAGCCTTCTCCAGACGATGGCCGATGCATTCCAGATGGTGGGGGTTGCGCAGGCTATGGCCAGAATCGCCTCTACGTAAAAACACGGCAAGATATTTACGGGCGTATAGTGCAACTTGTAAAATGTACAGACAGGGAAGAGTCAAAATACCAAAGGTGGTAAAGTATTTTCTGACGCATTCGTCAGCTGGTATTTGTGCAATGGTCCGCACAGCACGTCTCTGCATTCTAAAGACGCGTTCCCAGTCGGCAGCGCGTCCCCAGAACTCGAGACCGTACTGGAGTAGGGACTGTACTGTGGCAAAATAGCATGATCGCACTGTTTCTTGTCCCAGCGTTGCTGAAACTCGACTCAGCGCGAAACATGCTCGTGCCAATTTTCCACACAGCTGGTCTATATGGGCTTCCCAAGTTAGTGCTTGGTCCACTAAAATACCCAGAAATTGAGTTGCTGGGGCTTGATGGATTTGCGTGCCGTTGACATTGACCGTCAACACATCACTACTCCGACCGGATAAGTTGAACTGCAAAAACAGTGTCTTAGGCAAATTTAACACTAGTCCGTTGCAAGAGAACCAGAGCGCCAACTTGTTACTCACAGAGTTTAATAATTTTGCTAAACCATCTACAGACTTCGCTGTTACAATGGCAGCAACATCATCGGCATACATAAATATTTCTGCATCATCAATAGCATTTGGCAAGTCATTCAATAGGAGCGAGAAGGTCAAATTAGAAAGAGAGGACCCCTGAGGGACTCCCATCTCGGAGGTGAGACCATCTGAGCTAACCGAACCTCCCCTTCCCACAACGTACTGCACTCTTTCACTCATGAAGTCTTTCATAAGATCCAGAGCTTTTCCGCCAATGCCATAATGCTGTAACTTCTGTGCTAAAACATTATGATCAGCGACATCGAAGGCTTTAGACAAGTCACAACATAGAACTGCCACCTGCAGACCACTCTCTCGCGCCGCCAATACACGGCTAACCACTTCTCGAATCAACAGTGTAGTGGAGCGTTCCGGTCTGTACGCATACTGACGATCCGAGAAAGCATCGAGTTCTTGTAAGTAGTTTGTGAGCCTTAGCGTTAAACCATTTTCAAACAATTTAGCCATTGCCGGTATTATGGAAATTGGCCGGTAGTTTGCTACATCAGCCTTATTACCCTTGCCCTTGTATAAAGGGCATACCTTAACATTTTTAAAGGCCTCAGGATATATGCCATGTTTAAGACACGAATTAAACAGTATAGTCAAGGGATATACTAAAATATCGGCCACCGAACGTAGCAACTCTATTGAGACCCCATGTATATCTTTAGTTGGTTTATTTGCAACGTTTCGAGTCATTATTATAAGAAGCTCATAAGGGCTAAAATTACAAAGTTTAAAAGAGCGGTCCGCAGGCGGCAATGCCCTCTGTAATACAGACATCGCGGCATCTACGGAAGCTGGCGGGGCGCCACAATATTTAGCTGCGTTAACGAACTTATTATTCAAAAAATTTACCAAATCTTTATGAGATGGAAAGTCACAGCCGTCATTTTTTATTAAATCTAAAAAATCAGGTATGTCGGTTTGTCGGAAATAGAAACATAATGTAAAATGTAATTTTTTGAGAGTGGTAGAGTCTAGCTGTAGGCTCTGCCTGCAGCGATTACTGGGCTGACATGACCGGTGAAATACCACCGTCGCACAGAAAACCGACGTGAAGTAGGGACGATGTTCCTGCGTTTCGTTCGGTGAGTGCGATATCCGGTACCCAATTTCTCAAAGGCCAGCAACGCACCCTCAATGCATATGTAATTGTGGGTGTATATGGGCGGCGGTGATCACTTACCATCACGTGACCCGCTTGCTCGTTTGCTAGGTTCTCTTATAAAAAAAAAACCTAGTAATGAAATTGGTATATAACCCACACAAAAAGAAATCCAGTTTTTCCTGATTAAATGATATGCTTACCAGAAAAATGCAACTATAAAACTGTTATCATGAATATGTTGATACACACTTAGGTATCGACTCCTATAGGTACCTAGGTACCTACTTACTCAGTTTAGGATCAAACACAACAAAGAAGATCACATATACTTACTTAAGGAGGTAATTTTGCCCTATCAATTTAAAACTTACTAAGTATTATTTTTTAATATATTGGACTTAAATCGCCAACACCATAATAAAGTTATGTGTTGTAGGTACCTACCTATACGTAGACAAAGACACTTCTTTGCAACATCTTATTGCAATAACCCAAAACAAAATCATAGAAAACTCAAAGCTGTTCCATACTTTTAATTAGTAAAGAAACGTATTTAAAAGAACCTTTCAACGGAAATAATTTTAATCTAACAACAACTCGGAGTGATAAAAACTCATTAGCAAATTGGCTTCCTCTTTGCAACTGAATTTCAGGTGTTCCAGCCGGGATTTAATACGATACGATATCATATTTTATGTAAAATGCAAAGCATTGAAGGAATACATTTTAATTTTAATTAAGTTATGAATAATATTGGGAACGAGAGGTGAATATTTAGATGTGATAGGAGAAAAATGTATGAGTGGTTATAGCACGGTTATAATCAAGTTTGTTTTGTGTTGCATTTCTACGTACAAAATACCTTTTTAGATACTTAAATTAATTAGCTGAATGAAAGGTTATTATATTATATCTGGATGTGCGTATCGTAGTAGTTTATAATAAAGAGTTGCTGATTTGGTGGTCACGCACTGTCAGTCGGTAATAGTATGATACAAGTGTGCAAAGTTGTTCATTATACACGAGGCCGAGGTTTGCAGCCTGAGCCGCAGGCGAGGGCGTAAATCAGCCAAGTGTATAATGAACTTTTTCAACACCCTTGCAAGGAAATCCTAATATTCTAATTCTAATAATATTATAAATGTGAAAGTTTGTGAGGATGTATGGATGGATGGATGTTTGTTACTCTTTCACGTAAAAACTACTGAATGGATTTTGATGAAACTTTACGGTAATATAGTTTATACACCAGAATAACATATAGGGTACTTTTTACCGCGGGAAACATCTCATTCCCACGGGAAACCGACTTCCACGCGAACGGAGTCGCGGGCGGCCACTAGTACAATTATATTTTGCATAAAAAGTTTCCTACACAGCAACAAATGCAATGTCTAATAGGTCGGTTTATGGCCCTCAAAACGGTGCTTTAAGGCTCACTTTCTGAGCAAGTGTGTTGAATATAATACCTATACCTATATTCACGAGAGACGTGAGTGTCCATCGGCTAAGGGCGGCGTTTTCTTTTCTTCAGGAGACGGTAGGAAGATCCCAATACCTACTAATAAAAAAATATGAAATTAGTAGGTAACTCAACATTATTGGTACCTAAGATAAGTGTTTCAAATACATTCAAACATTCATAAAAAACAACCAAAAAACTTTAAACAAAGCGGTTGTATGAGAAGCTACCTAAGATTGAAACATAAGACCTGATAGAGTCCAAACACTTAGACATCTTAACTGAAATCTCAAACGGGATTGGAGATTTTGAGCTTACGATACTGTTTACAGATTATTACTAAGATAGCTTCTTCGGTAGATTTTCTATTAGATGAACTGAGGAATATTGCCGAAACGCTACGTACTTACTTGCCTTATATAAATAGAAAAGCTACGACTAAGCCATAGCTTTGAAAAATACACTTGACTGCTTCGCTAAGGGTGAGCAAGGGTCACTACGGTGAAGTACAAAGGCAGGCGTCTCGCCTGTGGTAAGTAAACCATAGCAGGTTAATTTAATGACAATCCGTGAAACTTACTCTCTGTTGTCATTAGTACGGTAACATATTTTTCATCCCACGCCAATAAATAACAACTTTGGTATTTTTAAAACAAAACCATGCTGATTTATTTAGAATCGTAGAAAAATATCTAATAATACTTATAACCAGAAAAAGACACTTTAACTTGCTTTGTACAGGTATCACATCGATGTCTAGAATTCAATCTATCCTTAAAATAAGAAGGCTTAATAAGATACCTACATTTTGTTTAATCTTCTTTAACGATCTTATGTGTCAGTCATGATTTTAGAATTGAGTAGATTTACATGCAAAGTTCCACACTATTTTTCCTAGGTTCAGTAACATTAACTAGATTCAGTAACAATAACAATAACAGTAGGTACACGTTTTTTTAACAGTTAATCGAGTTAAATAAACTATTAACAATGAAACGCTACTTCGTTTTCAGTTGTTTTTTGTCAACATTAACGGACAAAGGCAAATAATTTCAAGCAAGGGAATGAGTTTTTTTATTATCACACCTACTCATAAAAATTTTCACAGGCCTAATATTAAAATAAATTTCTTATAAAAATTTTAATGTAAGCATAATTATAACGAATCATTTTATTACGTGTCCATTTCAATAACCTTCATACCTAGATACATACTGACAGACTGAACTGATAACACCGCTGTATAAATACCGAGTAATAATTTAACATTTCGATAGCATACTAAAATAATATAAGAATAAAATTTGGTAGATAAGGGAATCGGTGGCTACTTGTTGGTGTACCACCTACACTTTAATAACTATAGTTACTATACAGCTACTAAGGTATAAAAACTATCAATTTACGGATCATGTCCTTTTGTCCTTTTGAGTTATTGTTATTTCAGTCTAGAGAATATTTTATTCCACTACGTTTTTTTGACCGCAGTTCGCATGCGTTCTACTTGAAAGTAAAGCGCGATTTGTAATACACATGTCGCCATCTACTGTGATAAAATTAATCTCTTCCGATTGATTTGAATTAGCTTGTACGTTATGCTAAGTAAAAACAAAAAAAAAATTAAATATAAATCATCCAAAGTGCATTACAAACATATACCTACCCCAAAATTTATAATCACACTTGCATTATAGCTAAAATACGACTTGTTATATCTTAATTAGGAGCTTTTGTTAGGCACCCATCGACAAAGACACAGCATAACTACCAGGATGACGAACTATATCTATACAAAAATTCACTAAAATCGGTTCAGCTGTTTTGACGTGAAAGTGGAACCTACAGACAGAGAGACGTATAAACACATTATCTTTTGCAATATAAAATATGTAAAATAAGGAAGCAGGACTAATAAATCGTTGTCTAATGTCACTACATACATACCCCCAACTCATTTCCACAATAATTCTGTGTGCATTCGTGTGATAGACGTGGCACGACACAGTTTGTCCCGACAGCTAACAGCTCAGTAATTTAGCTAGGTGTAGTTAAATTTCATTTAATTACATTCCGGAGTGCGCGACACAATTATAGAGACTCCACGCTGTCTGTACCAGGGATATTTATCAGAAAACTAATTATTTACCTACACTAAAGTGCGATTGAAAATTAGATTTTGAAAATACTTTCGTTGGTAGATATAAATCATAGATTTATTATTGGTATTCGCTCTCGCTCTTACTAGGTGGAGCACTGGTAGGTATACTTGCATTTTTTTTCTTTTTGGCATACTCAAACTTACCCGAGCTAGTGTCATTCATTGCATACCTTATATGCAGGGGGAATTACCAACGTATCAACGTTACTCTTTTATGTTAAAACGAATGGATAGATTTTGATGAAATTTGAACGGAATTGCCGGCGGCCACTAGTGAGTAATAAATAGGTTTATACCTAATCGACATCTTGATTTGTTCCTGAGTATTAATTCATATCATATGAGTATCAATTTATCCTAATTCCGAGAACATGACATGGTCTAGTCGCTTTTTAGAAGCTTTTCGAATAGTATGTGTATTTTTTGACACAAGAAAATAAAAATGTGCCGCAAAAACAGAGCTATTGTTTACAGGCAGTGCTCCATCTTGTAGGAGCGAAGTGATGACGAATAATAAATCTATGACATAAATGATTAGATAGGAACATAAGTGCTAGTCATATTCTGGCACCTTCTTCGAATGTTAAAGATTGACAGTGTTATCTATCTACACTTTAAAAAGATTATAATTACCTTAGTTCTTTCATTAGCTAAGTCTGTGAAAATAAATTTTAATCCTGTATGATATATCCACAATCAAATTAATCATATCTAAACAGAGTTAATTGGCCATGAAAATAACCCAGAATAAAATGATAAAAAGCATGGACATTTACTTACATCTCAATTTACTTTCCGCCATCATACCTTTAGAGATATAATATTTGTTTGCAAAATTAATTAAATCTTAAGTCAATAAATGTAAAATATCACCCATCAAATCTTAAATGAACAACCCCTAATTTAATTGATTTTAAAGGCATAAATAAATTAAAATTACAGAAGAAACAAAAAAATAGGTATTTTAAATAAATAAATGATAACACACAAAAACTAAAAAGTCTACATTATATTAGGTACAATAACATTTACTTAAAATTTTATATTGTATTTTTAAAATACACAAAATAAATTAGGTTTCTATCAATTAGATACATCTCAGTAATTTACTGTTGGAATGTTCTAGTACAATACCAAAATAAAGGTAATGAATGATGCATTCACACTTTAGTAGTCCAAAAAAATTACAAAGCAATATGAATTCACTCTTCCAATATCTTGAAGTGTTATAGTTTTGCTTTATAATTAATAGTTCATTTGTAAAGTCAACGTCACTTCCACTTGTATAAGTACAACGCCACATACATACATACACTCATTCTACTTCTTCAAAGCAGCAGCCTTAGCTTCTGCCTCTAATCTCTTAAGAAGCGAAACTGGAGGTTCCGGTGGAGGTGGGCGAGGCATTTTAGTGTATACCTTGAAGCCATCATATATAAACCACTGCAGGCCAGTAAGTGTACCAATCATTATTATTCTAGCAAACAACCCACCCCATATACCAAACAACCCCAATTCTCCAATAATCCCACCAATACTTGCGGACGGATCTTTATTCAACTTGGACACAATAGTGTCTGCTGGGTGAGAAACAATTGCACACAGCACACCAGCAATGTAACCAGCGGTGAATGTTACTACTAGCTGCTCAGACTTGGAACAATCTTCTCGCTTCTTAGGTACAAAACGTTGGTACAGTGCTTCTAGTACCCTCTCGAAGGAGGCAAACTTCATCATGGTGTAAGGGATCTGGCGCGCCCAAAGAGGTGGCAGCCCACGGAAGAATGTGCCCATGCCTTCTGTGGAGTGCATGTGTGGCATGGCGACGCGCATCTGTGACGTGTACCCTGGCGTGGTCTGAATGCGCACCTTGGTCGCCTCAAATGGAGCCAAGAAAATATCAGCAATGAACTCAGCACCCGCCGCAGCAGCCAGATAGATCCATGTCCGATAAATATAACGGGGTTCCTCGTCAATCGATTTACTGAATTTGTACTTGAAATATTCATACCCTCCAAACTTGGCGCATCCCTGAAGTGAATAGCCAAAAAACGTAGGAGCCCAGCCTCGAACCAGGTTCGCGAGCCCGCCCTCGTGGTAGGACACTTTGAAGCCGTGCATGATGTTCTGGTATTTTTTTGGGTCTACTTGAATCCGGCATTTGACGAAGTCGAGCGGCGTAAGCAGAGTGTGCGTGGAGCCACAGGCTATTATGCCTCCCAACGCACATAACGCGAAGTACTTGTAGCTGTACATCCTGCACGAAGTCTCTTCCTTCGGCTTATTCATCTTGATGGCTTTGGTGGTCGTCAAGTTACTTTTAAGTTCTTACTTTATTCAGCATTATTGAACAATACGTGAAAAACATTATAACGCCGACAATGTTCGGTGTTTTTATTCAGTTTTTGCACTTTTCCCAACGTTGCAAATTGTTTTCGCATATGTAAAATATATCTTTTTATTGATAAAAATGTTCGCAGTGCACGAAGGAGTTTGACCACGTCACAAAATTTAAAACAAAGAAATGAAAACAAAATTCGTGACAACACACGTCTACGCAAATAAAAAAAAAACTGCCTGTGCCTGCTGCCGACCGAACCAATGACAGTGACAGCCAAGGAGTCTGTCAGTCTGTCATAACAACGACACTGTCAAAGTCAGAGGTACGTTCAGTGCATACGTTAAAGCTGCGTTTAGAGTTCTAAACAGACCGGAACAAAATATTTGCTCATAATACAATGTGTTAGGGTTCCGACTTTTGATACTTTACCTACGTGATATACATCAAATTTCATCGACAAAAGTCACCTTAGGGGGGGGGGGCGCACCCCTCACCCCTCGTGATGGGAGTGATTTAAAAATTTCGTTTCTCTGGTTTGCTTTAAGTTCGTAAAACCATTTTTTTTTCATATTTATTGTGTGTATCTTGTTGAATTACATCTCATTTTAAAGCTTATTAAATTTACCAACTTTTGATACCACATTCACTAAAAAGTCATAAGAAGAAAAGAATTAATTTTAATGACCTAGAAAAAAAATCTTACTTTTTTGTAGTATTTTTTTAGTTTTTTGTCATTAAAAAAAAAACGAAGCCCTTAACAATGCATTTTTTTCTTCTTAACTAGTACTATTTGAGTTTATCTTTCTAACGATGCCAAAATTTAGGCCCGGTTCAGTAATTAGTTAAAAGGAAACACGAAATTAAAATATCAAAAGTTTATTTTACTAAGGTAATACGTCCTAGTTACAAAATTTAAGTACTATCAAGACTCGCGAGTTAGAGCGCGCGCGCAATGCGGTAGCAGGTTGCTTCAGGTTTTCGCCTAAATTTTGGCATCGTTAGAAAGATAAACTCAAATAGTACTAGTTAAGAAGAAAAAAATGCATTGTTAAGGGCTTCGTTTTTTTTTTAATGACAAAAAACTAAAAAAATACTACAAAAAAGTAAGATTTTTTTTCTAAGTCATTAAAATTAATTCTTTTCTTCTTATGACTTTTTAGTGAATGTGGTATCAAAAGTTGGTAAATTTAATAAGCTTTAAAATGAGATGTAATTCAACAAGATACACACAATAAATATGAAAAAAAAATGGTTTTACGAACTTAAAGCAAACCAGAGAAACGAAATTTTTAAATCACTCCCATCACGAGGGGTGAGGGGTGCGCCCCCCCCCCTAAGGTGACTTTTGTCGATGAAATTTGATGTATATCACGTAGGTAAAGTATCAAAAGTCGGAACCCTAACACATTGTATAGGTGGAAGGAAAGTGACTTTATTCTTAGATCTGTACAAATTCTTTTTTTGGCTCGTTAGGTGTTTTGTGACTATATATTTTCTGACTATAGCCCAATCGAATTAGTATTTAATTTTGAAAATTCAAAAATAGCTTTCACAATTTTACTTAAGCATACCTTTTGGTCTTAGATATAGGAAAAACAAATCGTATCTTTGAGCTGTCCTATGAAAGAATTTTAGGGTGTGAGTAATTTAGTTAGGCCCAATTGCAGGGAACGTTTTAACCTTGGGCTAGCTAACTCAGATTTAAATGGCGCCACCATCGATTGTAATAAGAAGTAAGTAGTTACAATCGATGGTGGCGCCATTTAAACCTGAGTTAGCTAACCCGAAGCTAACCCGAGGTTAAAACGTTCCCTGCAATTGGGCCTTAGGGTTACAAACACTCCGTTGTTCGTCCGTCTGTCTGTCTGTCTATCGCCAATCTGTATCCGTTGAAATTTTTACAGCTGATGTATTTCTGTTGCCGCTTCAACAGTATAACATCAAATACTAAAAACGAAACAAAGTCTTAGAGCATTTAACCAAAGGAGATGGCATAGCAGGCCTTTCCCCTCAGGCAAAATCTTGGTCATAGCGATGGTCATAGTCGTGAACAAAAGTACCACGCACGGTACTTGATCATTCTGTGTCGCTCTGTCATTTGTTTATGTGCTCCACAAAATGGTGATTTGTTCGGTTTTGTTGTGTAAACCACGTTCAGAAACTTCGAATTTACATGGGGTTTCATATCACCTGTTAGTATTTTTGGCAATTTACTACACTATTTATTGATATTTTCGAATTTTAACCTTGATCGTAACGACACTTTAAACGATAGCAAATGTAAACAACGAATACTATATTAGGGAGACAAGCTGTCAACGCTGTCAAAGCTGACAACCACTGTGATGAGATTTCTTTTTAATTTTTTTTTAATGTCGTTTTTACAGGCCTGGATTCTAGACAGTGATGGGAAAATAAAAGTAAATTGATTTGAATGACTGGTGGGATGAATGAATGGTTCGAAAAATATAAAGTTTAGCAGACATTATATTACTAAATAGCGCTTACAGGTTTTAAGCTAAGACTTGCGAAGATGCGGACTAAAACCAAAGCTAGTATTAAAATAATATCTACTGTTATAACTCATTAATAAAACAATTATTTAGAACTATAATGAATGTATTGTATTCTGCTAAAATTCTACAAAAATAAAAGGATTTATTTTAAACTGATGTTACCCACTCATTTTATTTATTCCTTAGCATCTTTTTTTAGATGAACCAAAATTTTTAAGTGTTTTTACTAAACACTTATAAATTTACAATTTGTAGTAGTATTAAGAAGAAAAGGTAAATTTAATAATTAAATTGAACTAAAAAACTTCATTCGTTCAATAAAAATACCCATTCATTCTTATTGTTATTGTCACATCACTTCCTCGTCCCCTACTAAAAGTGCCTGAAAAATATGTTCCTGCTAAAATGATCTTGTCATCTCCTTTGGTTAAATGCTCTAAGAACAAAGTACCTAAATATTAAAAAGAGGCGCACATACATCAAACGTCTTTTTTATTTTTTTTTCATCTATGCCTATTGGAAGAAAGGGCTGTCCGGTAGGTATATAAAAAAATTCATGTAGCCAAACGGCCAAGCCGAAAGTTTTTAATACGATACTGTGATGTAGAAATGTAAAGTATAGGACGAGAAGAATTAGAAGTTAGATGCTTTGCTGTTCATGATATCTAATAATGATTGGTGTGAGCTATTATGGCCTTGCCTTGGCTACATCATCATCATTACATAGTATAAATCCAAGTCGCTATTTGTGTCTATTTGTATGTTTGGCTTCTAACTCCTCCTAAACCACACAACGGATTTTAATGCGGTTTTCACCATCTTTTAGGGAATTTATTCATTTAAATTTGTAAATTAAGAACAATTAGAAAAGGTTTTTTTAAGTTAGCCAAAATTCAAAATTTCGTGGGCAAGTCGGCCAAAATTCCACCATTGCGAAGAGTGGGCGGGTCACTAGTTAAACATAAAAAGAATTTTATTTTGATTTGACTACTTACTTTGTTACCTTCTGTTACTTTTGTAATAGATATACTAGGGCCTTAGGCCCAATTGCAGGGAACGTTTTAACCTCGGGTTAGCTAACTCAGATTTAAATGGCGCCACCATCGATTGTAATAAGGCCCTTATTGAATTATTTATAACATGACAAGTCCCTTTATAATTATTCAGCATTAGATACTTTTTCATTCAACAAAATTTGAAATAGACGGAAACAAAGTTACATCCTCTTTTGAAATACTTAGAGCAACTGTCTACGCGCCACTACGCATTCCAAGGGGAGCGGGCGACGAGGCGGGGACGGGGCGCGGGCGCGCCGCACGCACACCAGTCTGCATCTTACCACCAGCGTCGACGCACGCGGACGACTCTCTTTACCGGCTTAATAAACCCTTTCCTGCGCTATTCAAGAGGCCTATTTATTTATCACCACCACCTCGAGGCAGGATAGGACTACGGCCACGAACAGTTTGGTCCTTCTACTTACCACTACAACCAGCGCCGAAATAAAATACAGTCCACGTACGAGGCGGGAAGCGGACTTTGGACTCAAGATTCCTTTGTTCGCTGCGGTCGGTGCCACGCTGTCTACGGTTGAAGATTGCAGATTCGCCGATAGGATTTGTGGATAAGGATATCGACAATTCGTGAGATCGTTCCAATTATTCCTTCCTAAATTCACATATTCCAAATTAAATTTATATACCTACCTTTTGCCAACAATTCCTTCCTTTTCTTTTTTTCTGCTTCGATTTGAGCTTAGTACTTATTTAAGCCATCATAGCACGCGCACCTTACTTTTGCTAATTTTTTATATGTATATTTTTTGCAACCTTAAATTTGTCGCGTCATCTAATGGTGGATCCACACAGAGGCCGGCGGCCGGGCCGCCGGCCTCTGCCGCCGGCTTTGTGCGCGGCATCCGCAACAAAGCCGGCGGCCATTTTGCCGCGCGTTCCCGCCGGCAGCGCGGGAACTGTCAAAAATTCAGTCGCGGCTTTTCATGGGAACGCATTCAATTTTTCATTTTAAATATATTAAAAGTGTTTTTAATGAGCGATTTTCACTGGGACGATAGAGCAGTATTGCTTTTAATAGAGCAATTTCACGAAAATGATGTTCTATGGAATCCAAAAAGTAAGGATTTCAAAAATCGTATCAAAAGAAATGATGTCTTAAAAAATATTGCATCAATATTCAGCGTTGAAGCTTCGGAAATTGAACGAAAATTAAAAAATATTAGTAGTCATTTCCTCCGCGAACACAAAAAGTATGAATTATCAAAAAAAAGTGGATCAGGAAGAGATGAAGTTCAATATCCAAAGTGGTTTGCCTTCAAAGCACTGTCTTTTCTGAAAGACAAAAACAAACCGGCATCCACAATAAATAGTCAAGCTACTTCGGTAAGTACTTATAGATATGTTAAAAAATTTGAAAACTTTAAGTTACTGTACTGTAATTATGGCCTTAAAAATATATTTTGTGAAACTTTATATCTATTTTTTCAGATTAATCTTGATGAAAGCGCGCATTTGAAGCAAAAGGAGTACAACGCTCCCCGGAAAAGAAATGCAGAACCAGATGAAGATGCAGAAATATCAGAAGCTTTGCAATTGTTGCGAAACATTACGAAAAAGAAACGCGACGAAGCTGATGTCTTTGCTGAGTTTATAGCTTGCAAATTGAGGAAAATGGATAGTTATACCAAGGCGTCAGTTCAAAATCAAATACAAAACCTAATTTTTGAAGCTGAAATGAATATGTTTTCTGATGCTCGTGGATTTAATACTCAACAATCAGTAACATCAACGCCGTCAACGCCGCACTGTCAGCCAACCCAAGTACATGAGTACATTAGGCAAGACAGCTCAGATAACAGCTATATTGATCAAAGTCTTCAGACTATTATGGAACTAAATTAGAGCGACATCTTCACGCTTTTATTATATTAAAACGTTTAAAATTATTTGAGTTTCCTTTTGCTTAATTTAAAAAAAAGTACAGTTTTATTGAGTACAGGACCTACTTCGTTGTATTTTTATAACTATAAAAAAATATATCTATAAGTTGGCGAAAACCGCATTAACTTGTATTTATACTATGTAATGATAATGACTAGGCTTATAACTTGTTAAAGAATAAATTTTAATTCACATTATATTCACATTATATTCGGTGCTGCCAAGGTAGTTGACCCTGTTCAGATATAAAGTAATTCTGTAGCTCATTCCTAATAAACGCTGGCACCAAATTTGCCGTGTTCTGGATATTTTGTATTTGTGTAGGTTTTTCCACTGCGGAATTCCTATTTTCTCGTCTAATAAAATTATGCAGATAGACACAGGCCATCACGACAAGTTTTGCTTTCTGTGGTTGTAAATTTATACGTGTATGAAGAATCCTGAATGTCTGTGCCAAAATGCCAAATGCATCTTCTACGACCATGCGACCTCGACTTATTCTGTAATTGAATATTCTCTCCGGCGATCCCTTCACATGATTTCCTGAAAATGGTTTCATGATGTTGGGCGAGATGGGGAATGCGTCATCACCAATGAAATAAAAAGGTACTGGCGTATATCTTCCTTCTAATATTTGTGCTTGTGGTAAGTGTGCAGAACCATCTTGTATCCTTTGAAATAAACTGGTATTACGAAAAACGCCACCATCTGATATGCGCCCTTGGCAACCGATATCTACGTACAAAAAGTTACTATTTGCATCAACCACGGCAAGCAAAACAATACTAAAATACGACTTGTAATTGTAGTATTCTGATCCACTATTACTGGGACATATTACCCGGATGTGTTTACCATCAATGGCACCTAAACAATTAGGTACATTCCATTTTTCCTTAAAAGTTTGTGATACTGAAAGCCACTCTTCCTCTGAGTTTGGTAATCTTATATAGCCTGACAAGGTTGAAACCAATGCTTGACACACATCAGAAATAATTGACCCAACTATTTGTGGAGAAACTGTGAACAGAGTACCTAAAGAAAAATATGACTCTCCTGTTGCCAGGTATCTTAAAGCTATTGTTAGCCGATCTTGCGCTGGTATAGCTCTTCTCCAATTAGTATTCGCTTTTGATATTATGGGTCCAGTTAAGCATAGAAGTGTTTCAAAATCTTCACTAGAAACCCTTAGAAACAATTGAAATTTTGAGCGAACAGCTTTTCGGTTTATGTCATCCGATGTAAACTCTTGAAGCATTCTCGAAACGTCACGCCTATTTCGTAGACTTGGTCTCATCCAAAATCTTCTTTTGCATTTTTTTTTCTTTCGACATAGGATATAAACCAAAATTGCAGCGGCATTTGCGATGTTATCGTCCATGATAGCGTTCACACTTCTTGCTTCACCGAAATTCACTAGACAACTGAGAATATCGGTACAAAGCTGCACTTACCGGCGGCTGCCGGAGGCATTTGCCGGCGGCTTTTTTGGAGGCTTTGCTTGCGGTAAGCCGCCGGCAGTGCCGCCGGGTGGTGTGGATACACCATAACGGTTCTTTACCTACCGCTAGACTTAAACACAGCTGTGCGCGCATCTATTCATTGCTTTTGATAAGATAAGAACCCATTGCATTTTAAATTTCTTTTCTTTGCAACTATTTTCTAGCTTGATTTGTGGTGCATTTATTTTTTCATTCTCTTTTATCATGGCTGATAAGCTTATAAAGAAACGTGGCTCAATGAAAGCTAAGCTTACTAATTTCACAACCTATTTCGATGTTATAAAAAGCTGCAGTGAATTATCTGAACTCCAGCGAATGGAGCTAGAAAGCCGATTTAGTAAATTCGAGGCCCTTTATGAGGAATTTGACGAATTACAGACGGAGATCGAGGTGTCGTCGGACAAGCCTGACGAGGCGTATGCGGCTCGAGCGCAGTTCGAGGAGCAGTACTACTCGCTGGTGGCGGCGGCTCGCAGCCTGCTTGCCAACAGCCAGCAGTGCAAGAACCGGCGCGACTCTGCAGGGTTTGTGACAGGCTCCGAGGATCTTACAGCAGGTGGGCACAAACATAATTTTATTAGATTACCAAAAATCGATTTACCGCACTTCGACGGCGGTTACCAATCTTGGCTTGAGTTTAGGGATACATTTTTGTCTCTGATCCACTTAAATGAAAGTATCGACTACATTAACAAATTTCACTATTTACGTGCTAGTTTAAGGGGTTCAGCGGCAGAATTAATTAAAAACATCGTTTTTACAAGCGACAATTATAAAGTAGCATGGGATTTACTTTCTGAGAGATATGACAACAAGCGATTATTAGTTAACAACCATGTGCAGGCTTTGTTTAATATCCAGCCCGTCCAAAGGGAGTCTAGCGTGTTGCTGCGTCGTCTTACTGACGCAACAAATAAAAATCTCCGGGCACTTAACATGTTGAATGAACCTACACAACATTGGGACACTCTAATAATATACATGATGTCCACTAAAGTAGATCCAATTACTTCCAGGAACTGGGAGGAACATCGCAACACTCTCAACAACCCCCCAACTCTTGCTCAATTTAATACATTTATTGGCAATAAGGCAGATCTGTTAGAAACTTTAGAAGAACAAAATAAATTAAATAAAATAGAATATAATCAAAAGTCTAAGAGTTTTATAGTTACGAATAATAATCTAAATAATAATAATCATCAATACAAAAATAATTTACAAACTAATAAATTTTCATTTAAATGTCCTTTATGCACAAAAGGTCATTTTCTTTATACATGTGATGAGTTTAAAGGTCTCTCTATTCAATCACGAATTAAAAAAGTTCAAGAACTTAATGTGTGCAAAAATTGTTTACGTCCAGGTCACGTAGAAAGTCGTTGCAAATTAGCTCACTGTAAGTATTGTAAAAGTAAACATAATACCCTTTTGCATCTAGACCAACATGAGCTTCCTACAGTAAATCCTATGCCAGGTCCTTCAGAAACAGTTGCGCTTTCAGCTAATGCTTCTTTAAAACAGCCAACTACGCGGTCTTTTGTTTTACTTTCCACAGCGTTGGTGCGAGTGGTGAGCTCCAACGGTGAGAAGCACGAGGCACGTATGCTACTCGACAACGGTAGTACTGCCAACTTTTTAACTGCGAGTCTATGCGACAGGCTGGGGTTGTCCAGGCATAGTGCGAGCTCCACGGTCACAGGTATAAACAACCAAGTTAGTAATAGTACACAGTCTTGTAACCTAACGTTTGAGTCTATTAACGGTGGCTATTCTAATCAAATAGATTGTCTTATATTACCTGAGATTACACAAAAGTTACCACCCGTATCTATCAACTTGAAAAATATTTCAATTCCGTCAGGCATTCGTTTAGCTGACCCTACTTTCTATATTCCGTCTGCTATAGACATCCTAGTAGGGGCAGAACTGTTCTGGGAAATTGTAGGTGGTAGCCAAATAGACCTAGGAAAAAGACAGCCTACATTGTGTGAAAGTAAGCTAGGTTGGATAGTGTCAGGCTCTGTATCGATAGGGTCGCGCTACGCCCATTCACACTTTTGTCATTTTTCTTCTACAGACGTCACGCCCGACTTAACAAAGTTCTGGGAACTTGACACGGTCTCTACTAAACATCTTCTATCTTTTGAGGAACGCTCTTGTGAAGAGAGTTTTAAATCAAATACATTTCGTAACGATGAAGGTCAATTTGTAGTTTCAATGCCTCTAAAAGCGGATCCCGGCAATTTAGGTGATTCGTACGAAATGGCGAAACGTCGTTTTTTATCTATTGAAAAACGCCTTCAGCGAGATATAAATTTTAAACAAATGTACGTTGATTTTATGCACGAGTACGAATCTTTAGGTCACATGTCTGAGGACACAGGCACCTCTACTAAAGGTAAAGTCAATTATTTTTTACCCCACCACGGTGTTCTGCGCGAGTCCAGTTCGACCACTAAACTGCGTACCGTGTTCGATGCGTCAGCCAAAACTACCACTGGCGTGTCTCTAAATGACATCCAAATGGTAGGTCCTACCGTTCAAGATGATCTCCTGTCTATTTTGCTGCGTTTCCGTCAACATAGGTACGTAGTCTCAGGAGACATCGAGAAAATGTATCGTGCGATCTCTATTAATCCCGATCAACGATCATTACAACGCATTATATTTCGTGCCGATCCATCTGAGCCTCTAAAAACGTATACTCTAAACACGGTGACGTACGGCACAGCATCTGCACCTTACTTAGCCACTAAATGTTTAGTAACTTTAGCTAATGAAGCCACAAACACCGACGTACAAAATGCTATTAAACATGATTTTTATGTCGACGATTTTCTTAGCGGTTCTAATTCTATATCTCAAGTAGTCAAAATTTGTTCTGAAGTAGCGTCTATTTTATCAAAAGCACAATTTAATTTACGAAAGTGGCAGTCGAATAGTCCAGAAATTTTAAATCAATTAACGCAAAATCAAAATCATAAATCATCAATTTTTTTAGATCTTTCTGTAAAACAAACAAATATTTCTTCTAAAACATTAGGTTTAAATTGGTTATGTAATTCTGATGTTCTTTCATTTTCTATTCATATCGTTCATCATGATGTTATAACTAAGCGTCATATTCTATCAGTCATCAGCCAAATTTTTGACCCTCTAGGTTTAGTCACTCCATGCATTATCGAGGCAAAAATATTAATGCAAAAATTATGGCTTAAAAAGTGTGAATGGGACGATGAGGTACCTATAGATATCCGTGAACAATGGGTACATTTTTCACAAACTCTACCTTATTTAAATAGTTTGCAAATACCTCGCTGGATTTCAAGCCAAGATACTATTATTCACGACTTACATGTTTTTACAGATGCGTCAGAGAAAGCTTACGGTGCATGCGTATACGTACGCTCTATCAGCACTTGCGGGTCAGTTACGGTTCGTCTACTCATCTCCAAAAGTCGTGTAGCCCCTATCAAACCAACCACCACACCGCAATTAGAGCTTTGCGGAGCTTTATTAGGATCAAGACTGTGTACTAAGGTTAAAGAATCAATCACCATACCTATAAATAGTTGTCGATTTTGGTGCGATTCTACTATAGTTCTGGGTTGGTTGTCTACACCTGCAACTCAATTAAAAAAGTTCGTATCAAATCGTGTAAACGAAATTCAAGAAAGTACATCAGGTTGCACGTGGAGCTACGTACCGTCTAAAGATAACCCGGCGGATCTTGTTTCTCGAGGCCTGAAGGCTGATCAGATCAGCGTTTCTCAGTTATGGTGGATCGGACCACCATTTTTACAGCTAAATGAATCTCTTTGGCCCAAGTCGCCAAACACCTACTTGAAACAAGGTCTACCAGAAGTAGTTAGCAGCTTTTCAATAATTAATTCAAATGATTCTGCATCTAGTGCTAATTCCTCCAATCAAAATAATTCCAGCTTAATTAACAAGCCTATATCTAATACAATCAATGATTATGCAACTAATTCTGCTTCAATAATATCGCAATTAACTAACAAAGCTTCAAACGTTAAGTATTTACAAAGAGTAGTCGCTTATGTACAAAGATTTATTTACAATATAAAAAATAAAAATAACAAACTAAAAGGACCTCTAACTTTTAATGAATTACAGAATTCATTGAATTGTATTTTGCATTTTTCGCAATTAGAAATGTTTCCTGAGGAATATAGTATTCTCAAAGCAAATAAATGTTTACCTAAGAAAAACAGGTTAATTTCTCTTTCTCCATTTTTGGACTCTAATGACCTTATTCGTGTAGGTGGCAGGCTCGATAACTCCCCCTACGACTATAATACTAAACATGCAATTTTGTTGTGTAGTAAGCATCATCTTACGAAAATTATATTTCAAATGCAACATGAAAGATTACTTCATGCTGGTCCTCAATTACTTTTAGCCACTATTAGACAAAATTATTGGCCTCTAGGAGGCAGAAATCTATCTAAAGCAATTGTCAACAAATGCGTTATTTGTTTTAGACAAAAGGCAAACTCTATTCAACCCATCATGGGACAACTACCAGCATCTAGAAGTTCTCTCGAATTTCCTTTTCTTAATTGTAGTGTAGACTATGCCGGGCCGGGTCGAGGTCGAGGATGCAAACTCATCAAGTCTTACCTGTGTATTTTTGTTTGTCTTGCTGTAAAAGCTGTGCACTTGGAGCTTGTCACAGAGCTTACGAAAGAGGCTTATATTGCCGCTCTAAACCGATTTATAGCTCGCCGCGGCAAGCCACGTTCTATCTTGTCCGACAACGGAACCAATTTCGTTGGTGCATCTAATGAGTTAAACAAACTTTTACAGGAGTCAAATATAGCATCTGACATTTCTCAGGAGGGCATCGAGTTTACTTTTTCCCCGGCTTATTCACCGCATTTCAACGGCCTTGCTGAGGCAGCAGTTCGCTCAGCAAAACACCACTTAAAAAGGTTGCTTAAACTAACAAACTTAACATACGAGGAAATGGCAACCTTACTAACTCAAATCGAAGCCATACTCAATTCTCGCCCTCTAACACCTCTCTCTGATGACCCCTCTGATTTTTCCGTCCTCACTCCATCCCATTTCCTAATTGGACGTCCACTTTTGTCGGTTCCACATCCGCAAGTCTCCGACTCTACAACGTGCATCACACGGTTGGAGCGCTACCAGCGGGTGGAACTGTTAAAACAACATTTCTGGCAGCGTTTTAACGTGGAATATATTTCCCAGCTCCAACAGAAGACCAAATGGGCTGCGGCGACTGGCGAGCTACAACAAGGTGCTCTTGTCCTGGTCAAGGACAGGGCATTGCCGCCTCTACTTTGGCTGCTGGGGCGAGTGGTGAAGACCTACCCAGGCAGCGACGGCGTCGTTCGGGTCGTCGAAGTGAGGACGAAGAAGGGGAATCTACGGCGCGCCTTCAACAACGTCTGTCCTCTTCCTCTTTGAAGCAACCCTTCAACCCGGGCAGTCTGTCTACGCGCCACTACGCATTCCAAGGGGAGCGGGCGACGAGGCGGGGACGGGGCGCGGGCGCGCCGCACGCACACCAGTCTGCATCTTACCACCAGCGTCGACGCACGCGCACGATACCCTTTACCGGCTGAATAAACCTTTCCTGTTCTATTCAAGAGGCCTATTTATTTATCACCACCACCTCGAGGCAGGATAGGACTAAAGCCACCAACAGCAACAATATTTAGTTATTTTTCTTTTTGTTTTATTACATATTATCAGCCCCCTTACCACAAGCTTGCCTGAACAGCCATGTAGGTAGGTAGGTATAGGTTTTTCGTACCATGCCGTCTATTTTTTTATTAGGTTAGTGTTGCATCTTAAGAGCTTGTAGTAGGTACTTACGGCCTCAGAACTTAAGGATGTAGGCAAGTACTAACCCAACCAAGGGTTTTGATCATCACAAGCGCGCTATGCGTATATTTTACCAATGTTCCCTAAAATTTAAGGAACAGTCATTGAGCTATTAGAACCAAGTACTTATAGAACCCGTTAACACTACTATGATTGGTTCAAAAGTGATAATCTAAGTAATTATTTTCTTATCTATGGAAAGTTATATTCCTTTGCACTTCGCTATAAGTCCGGTTTAATGCGCGCTTGGTAACAGACGTGCATTGCGCTCGAATTGAATTTTTATTCGCGTACTGCGCGCGGCCTTGCCGCCGCTGCCGATATCGTTAAATATGAGTTCCGAAAAACTCAGAGCCAACGAGCTGTTGGCGTTTATTCAACACGCCATCGACACCATGGACGAGGTCAGCATCCTGCAGATCTGCAAATCCAACTTCAAAGTGGAGGAGATTTGCAAGAGCAAGGTGCTGCTGTACGAGACCCTCGGACAGTCCAACCGAATGCCAACCCGCAGAATAGATGAGAAGGGGGAAAGAAGTCTTCAGGACATCTTCAATCTCCTGAAGACAACCGATCCTGACGACGTGCCCGCATTCGTGGCGAAGCAGCTGCACAAGCTGCCTCCCGTCACGTTCGATCACGTCGACGTCACCAGGCTGCTCAAGGACATCACGTCTCTGAAAGCTGGCTTGGCTGAGGTGCAGTTTAAGTTGGAGATTTCCGAATCTACAATAAGTGAACTTCGTACCGAATTATCATCGCTAAAACGTGGTAATTCGGTAAGTAGGTCACCGGAAATCGCCAACGTAAACACACGTCGCGGCGCACAAAATGCCTCCATCAGCAGTTTGTCGTCGCCGCCGACCGCCGCCGAGTCAGCTCGGCCCGCCGCCGCCCGCGCCCCCGCCCCGCAGATGACGTCGAGTGCGGGAGAGGTGACGGCCGCGCCGCGTGTATACGCTGCAGCCGCCGCCTCGCCCGCCCGCGCCCCTGCACCCGCCCCGCCTAGCAATAAGAGGCGGAACAAGAGTCGGAGCAAGCCTACTGCACCGCAGGTGCCAATGTCGTCGAATAAACAGCAGATCGACGACGAGGGCTTCACCAAAGTGGAGAGGAAGAAGAGGCCCTCCTGCCGCAACCTGTGTGGCACCGCTCCAGCCTGCGACCACACGCTGCGTCCTGCCGTACCATCGACGCTGCTGTATGTGTCCCGAGTGCACTGGTCTACGAAGGTCGAGGACGTCGTAGACTACGTCCAGAAGAAGTCCAACTTTAGACTGCGGGTAGAGCGGTTGGTTTCTCGCCATAAAACGAGTTTCAACTCATTTGTGGTTAGAGTGCCGACCCACCATATGCCCACATTCATGAAGGAGGACTTCTGGCCGCAGGGCGTCGTGTTTCGGAAGTTTCGAGGCCGGTTGCCTGCCGATTCAGCACTACCGAGACTATTAGTGTAGTGTTAGTTTTAAGTATATAATATCTATGTTAGTCTGTATCTGCCTTATATCTGTATATACCTTATATATGATATGGGCCTCTGTTTACATATTTAAGATCTCTTATGTAAATATTGCCTGAAATAAATGAATAAATAAATAAATAAATAAAAATAAATATAAAACTTGAATTAGGTATTTTATAAGAAGCATGTTTAGGTATTAGTTTTCGTGTGTTATACATTTCTAACCAAATTAAGATCTGCAAGTAGGTACCTTTTAAATTATATTCTTTATTCCAAGAACGGCGTCATTCGCCAGCAAACAAAATAGTTTCACCGTCCGGAAGGCATTACAAAGAATGTAACCGACTTGCAAACTTCTTCAAGTCGTCCAAATCAAATAATCCGCCAACAATCAAATTCAATAAACTTGTAGTGAAATAATTGAAAAAGTTTAACTGGAAGCGTTAGGTTGTCCCGGCGCGGCAATGTTTCTGGTTGCCGCGTTGAATTAAGACAGACAGACATTAAAGAGTTAGCGAACTACGTACGTGGTGGTCGCCGCAACTACCGACCAACTTACTGCCGCTTAAAGCTTCTAACTTTAAACGGATCTTTAAGGAATAACTTGTTGGATTTAGAACTTTGTTTAGAATCGGATAATGCTACCGTGTTGACGCGTCACGGGGTGCCTCGATTTAAATAAAAAGTGAGGATTTACAGGGAGCTAACTCTCGTATCAGCCGACCAGAGGTGAAGCAATCAACTTTTGGGTCAGATCCTGCAGGGCTTTGGTAAAATTAATTAAAATCATTAGTTTTTGGGCATGAAAGAAGGAGAATAACTGCCACCGCGGGAACCATGACATTATTCATTCCACGAAGACCGTTTTGCTAAATTACAACCGTAAATAAAATTGCAATCTTAGATAAACTGCTCCTCGCTCACGCCGACGATGCTCGGAAAAATCTATGATTGCAATCCATTGCGAATGTCTTACATATAACCCCTTGCTGCTTACAGACTACAAGGAAAATCACTCCCAGTAAAATTTTCAGTTTTCTTAATAATCTTCAAACTTGAATAATTTCCCGTACTGTATAAAATAACGCTTTTCAGCTCCCGAACAAATCTAATAGTTATGAATAGAGGTATTAAAATATATTAGGGGTAGGGAACAAAAGAGTGCGTTGGCCGAGAATCGAACTCGGATCAACTGCTTGGAAGGCAACTATGCTGACTATTACACCACCAACGCCGTTATAAACATTGTTTAATTTTTTACTCTGTAACTACTGAAGAGGCAGAATCTATTAACTTTTGTAACAATGAATGTAGAGAGCCATTACCACGGAAATCGGTTAACTTATTTAAACAGCTGAGTAACAACCTATATGTAAATATCATACATTATTACCCGGGTAAAGTTAAAAATTTATGGTCGTATTGTTAAACTACATCTTAGATTAAATATCGAGTGAGCTAGTTGGGTCCATAGTCATTTTAATAAGGGGACTAAAATCATCAATTTCGCGACTGTATGTAGGTACCTATATCACATTTTTTTTAAATAGTGTACACTTAAAAACTGTACACACAAAAAATTTATTAACAATATTAGGTTCCTTCTATTAAAAAAAATGGAAATTTGAGTTTTATCTTTGACTCTTAATCAATTCTGCCCATTGCATTTAGCAGATTCGCTTCGTGTGATATGGAGGGACTAATTTGGCAAATTAGGTACTGCCCGATATTTATTGCGCTGTATACACATCTAAAGGTTATAGGTACACCCGTAATAAAGAATAAACAAACTTTATTTAATTAAAAATTTATTAACTTCTCTCCAGCTGGATCGACTTACAAAACTATGTTAAAATAACTATAAAATTGTTAAAAACTAACATTTATATTATTTTATATATTTTGTATACACATATTTACAAATTAAAACAATATTATTGCATTCGAATTTGTACCTTATAGTTACGAAGGACATTTGAATTTTAAATCAATTGTTGATATTAGTCTGACTTCATTAACTTAGAAATTAAATAAATAATTTCATATTCCTACATTATTCTATATATTTTCTGTACTTATTAAGACACTGGTATTTCTTATCACAAAATGTAAGTGATGTGTTTCGATTAGTTAAATAAACATTCGAATTTCATGCATTGCGAATAAAAACACTTATTTTTAATACTGCCGATGGCACTGGGCTTGGTCCAATGGAATAATAATGCATGGCAAATAGTTATTCATTAAATAAATAAAAAAACATTTTGCCATGTTTACTATAGTCAAACAGTCTATCCTATTAAAACAGTGAAACCAGCCTTTATAATTGACGTAAAATTATATAAAGGCTATATAAAGTTGTCAACATGTCGAATACATTCGCCGCGGTCCATTGACCGCTCATTAAATTCGAATGATTGAACGCGTTATTCGAATGTCCCTTGTGACGTGTAGCTGTTGACAGCTCTCACGATATGGCAGTGAAATTTTAACTTAATTTCTATTCCAATTTTAAAATTGTTTATTTTTTATTGATTAGTCCTGGCAGTGTTCCGATTATAATGGCAGTTTTTTTTTTTATTCGACTAATATAAGGCAGGTTTCACACGGGGTCGGGTCAGCGTTTGCCAGTGATCTTCACAGACACATAAAGCCGTAGAGGCGACAGTATTTCCTGTGCTTGTCTTCGGCTGCGTAGATTGTTCTTCGGTAGTTGTACGAATCTCGCTTCGAGTTCTAGTTGTTTTTCGTAGGATTCCTTTGGCTTGAGGTGTCTCCGTAGTCTGAGGGCCCAGGCTCCGTCTTTCTTGTTGAGGATGAAGTCTTTGTCGTCGTCTCCGTAGGCGATGCGGTAGTGTGGTCGTGGGCCGTCTTCTGCCGGCACTATCCTCAGGAGCGGTGCTCGGCCCCAGGTCTGTCTCGGCGTCGCTCGGATTACCACCAACTCTGCTTCAGGCTCTAGCAGGGAACGGCGACCTATGGACAAATATGTACAGTTTTGATGCCGTCGTATCGGAAGATAGAATTGTTTCGCTTCAGGCATAGCCACGAAAAAAATATACATTTAAGTCAAAGTTTTCAAGCAAAGTCAAGTTATACAGAACTATACAGGGTGATTGGTAATGCGATACATTCCTTCTAAGAGGTTAAAGTAGAGCTTATTTGCAGTCAATTAAGGCATAATATGCTATGTCCGAAAATTGATAATTTCTGAGATATGTAACATTTAAGTTTTTTTATAAAAAACCCCATTTTCGAAGTTCAAAGGAATCCTTTTAGTGAAAAATTCAAAATTGAGTTTAATGTTTTGTTGTTTTATGGTAGCTTGATAACTAAAATTACATTTTAGATTCAAATTTGCTAAAATTAATCGTCCTTATTTTAGAAAAAGTCAAGAAATCAAGAACAACTTTAAAAAAAGTTAAGTCTTATGGCAATAAAAAGCGATTTTCTAAAAAAAAGTCCAAATAATGTTACGTACAAAATACATAAAAAACTTCCCCAATTCATAAGCTATTCAAAAAGGTACATTTGTCATACTAAAACTAAGTTTTTGATTGACAACTCTACTTATAAAAGAAGTAACCTCTCTCTTAGAACGCCTCTACATTGTGGTTACAGCGCACTTTTGCAGTGTTTTCTTTGTTTAATGTCGCCGTCTTGCACAGGGATAATGCATTAACATTTAAGATCTGCCGTTAAATAAATATTTTTTTTGAAAAGCCAAACCTTCTAGTGTGTAGTTTTTGCGGTTAATTAGAAAAAAAGAGTAGGTATACTGAGTGCGGAAAAAGTTACTTCTATTAAAAGAAAGAAAGCTAACTACATCTTTTTCATTAATCACAACACATCACTTGTTGTTTTTTCTTTGGTCGATGTCGCCAACTCTTGTGATGGTTGCTAGATTTCTGCGAACAACATCTATCATTTCTTCGTCTACTTCGCCAAATTCGAGGTCTAGGTACTAGATTCACTTGTTCGGGCGGATACAAGCTTTATTTTTCTGAGACGTCGATACGTCCCCAAAAACACTCTAATGTTGAACACACGTCGATTACGGAAACGCAACAAGTACTTTTTTTGCTGTAACAGCGTTGCCGTTACACAATACGTAAATACTCGTAAGAAGAATGTCTGAGTAACTTTTTGTAGCGATGCTGTCGTGCGTTAGCATGGATATCGTAGACTAGTAGTCGCTGACTGTGTGCCTTCATAGCCACGATTCAGTCGCGATGCGTTAGTATTGTCTGGAGATTTATTTTTTATTTTTTAACATGCGTTTACTTAACGCGCGACAGCATCGCTACAAAAAGTCTTCGAAGGTAAGGATCTTAAATGATACCATTCCAAGAGTTCTTAATGAAAATATGCAGTTAGTTTTCTTTTAATAGAGGTCACTTTTTTCGCGCTTAACACATTTTTTTCTATTTGACTGCAAAGGCTGCACACTTAAAGCTTTGGCTTTTTACAAAATTTATTTACTTAACGGCAGACTTTAATGTTATTGCATTATCCCTGTGCAAAACGGCGACATCAACCAAAGAAAACACTGCAAAAGTGCGCTGTAACCACAATGTAGAGGCGTTCTAAGAGAGAGGTTACTTCTTTTATTAGTAGATTTGTCAATCAAATACTTAGTTTTAGTATGACAAATGTACCTTTTTGAATAGCTTATGAATTGGGGAAGTTTTTTATGTAATTTGTACGCAACATTATTTGGACTTTTTTTAGAAAATCGCTTTTTCTTGCCATAAGACTTAACTTTTTTTTAAAGTTGTTCTTGGTTTCTTGACTTTTTCTAAAATAAGGACGATTAATTTTAGCAAATTTGAATCTAAAATGTAATTTTAGTTATCAAGCTACCATAAAGCAACAAAACATTAAACTAAATTTTGAAATTTTCACTAAAAGGATTCCTTTGAACTTCGAAAATGGGGTTTTTTTATAAAAAATCTTAAATGTTGCATATCTCAGAAATTATCAATTTTCGGACATAGCATATTATGCCTTAATTGACTGCAAATAAGCTCTACTTTAACCTCTTAGAAGGAATGTATCGCATTACCAATCACCCTGTATAGTTATCTCAAAATCTGATTCAGGTTTTTTGTGCGATTTTTAAGCATGGCCTTAATCCATGTTAACGTTTTTGTTTTATTTCTACCGGTAGGATATATATTTCATAACTGTATGAGGCATCTTTAGAAATAGGCAATTACAGCACACTTGTACAAAATACCGATCTTGATTTCAATAAACTTCATTATTTGATGAAACTACTCAGCGGCGTTGGTGGTGTAATGGTCAGCATAGTTGCCTTCCAAGCAGTTGATCCGAGTTCGATTCTCGGCCAACGCACATTTTTATCACTTTTTCTTTTAATTTAAGGAAAAAAAGCATTAGATTTTTAACCGACTTCCAAAAAAGGAGGAGGTCCTCAATTCGGACTTTTTTTTATATTAGTGTTTAGTAACTGCAATAGATATTGTAACATATTGTTAGAGGAATAAGGTACATAAAAGTTCTTACGTCGGAGTCGTCGCTTGCGTTGTCTTACGATGGTGGTGCCGTTTGCAAACACGATGCCTTCATTCGGAGCTCGCCTGTGACGGCCGTTTACCTGGAATAATGATAGTTTTGTACTAATGGTCTAAATAGGTTATACCACGGCTTCACGTGCATAAAATTACCCCTTATAATTGACACGGTCCATCCTTGACAAACTTGCTTTATATTTTAGCCAAAATATTGTTTAACTGGTAGTAATTTTCGCGTAAAACTTTGTTATAGTCAATTTATAATGAGTTTTCTTTACACAAACAACACAAATTGGTGGGTATGCAAAAGTAATTGGTTTTCGAACTAAAAACACAGTCTTACAGGTTAACTTCTATCTAGTCAGCCTACTTTACTATAAACAGACTCAAAGCATTACATCCTGCAAGTTTTGACATATTCCAAGTTTGAAAGTAGCTAAATCTGGGAATAAGTAAATTATGGTCAATACTATTCAAGTAACTGTCATTTAAATTTGAACAGGTGTCTAATTTTTAGTTCAAATATTATTGTAACTAAACTCCACCATGATATCAAAAGACTAAACGGTGTAAATATAGGGTAGTTTTTAATGAATTTCAGTAAGTAGCTTTACCATGGAGCTGTTAACAGCGTTGGTGGAGTAATGGTCAGCATAGTTGCCTTCCAAGCAGTTGATCCGAGTTCGATTCTCAGCCAACGCACGTCTCCTTATTTTATTTAAATACATACTGTTTTATTGTAACATGTATGTTACCGTCTCGTACATGTTTGCAACCGTCCCGTTCTTGTATACATATACCTTACCGTGCTCTTTGAACCTATTTGAACCTCCTTAATTTTTTTTCGTTGGTTGAATATTCTCCATGAATGAGACTAATAAAGGTTTACATAGTGTATGGTGTACGTCATAAACATCTGTTGGAGTGCGTTAAGTTATATTCTTAATTAATATTGGTTGTTTCTTTAACTGTCTGTCCACCTAGTATAAGAATCATCTGTGTAAACATAATATTATATTCTCTATTTTCAGTAAGTAGTTTTGTCATGGGATATCAACAGCGTTGGTGGTGTAATGGTCAGCATAGTTGCCTTCCAAGCAGTTGATCCGAGTTCGATTCTCGGCCAACGCACATCTATTATTTTATTTGAATACATACTGTTTTTATTGCTACCGTAAGTAATCCATGTATGTAACCTTCCTGGATATGTATTTAACCGTTCTGCCTCCCAAGTCAAGTGGCAAGTGATAATTGCGTTAGCTAATGAATAGAATAAAAATGTATGAAACTGACAAATTGTAAGCCTGATAAAATTGACAGTTTCATACATATTTTTTCTATTCCCTCGCTGACGCAAATAGCACCTGCCACTTGACTTGGGCGGCTGTTCTTGTTAATTACTCACCGTCCCGTACTTGTATATAATCATCCCATACATGTGTATAATCGTCCTTTTCTTTAAAGGTTAACAGTCTGCTTACTTTGTACAAGAATCAGCTGCGTAAACACAATACCATTTTCTCTCAATTTTCAGTAAATAATTTTAACATAGGACATCAACGGCGTTGGTGGTGTAATGGTCAGCATAGTTGCCTTCCAAGCAGTTGATCCGAGTTCGATTCTCGGCCAACGCACATATTTTTATTTTATTGAATACAACAGTACTTGAATTTCGCATAAGTAATCCATAATATATCCGTCCCGTTCATGTTCATGTCACCTTTCTGTTCTTTTAAGTTATTCGCCCGTACTTGTAGGTTACCATCCCGTTCATATATGTAACCTTCCCGTTCTTGTTGGTTACCGTCCCGTACATGTAAGTAACCGTTCTCTTTAAAAATACTTCAACTTCATTCGTTTTTTCGTCGGTTGAAAAATTCAATAAGCGAAACGGATATAGGTTTACGGTTTAGTATTTCCCGTCAAAAACATAAATGGAAAATGAAAGCCAAATCCAGTATGATGTTTATTACAAAAGAATTGAGATCTAAATACTTAAGGATTTTTTCCATAATATGTACCCAATTACCCACCAGTGTGCCAAATTTGAACTTTCTAGGTCATCTGGAAGTGGGTTATAGTTTCGATATATAGTCAGTCAGTATGAATAATAGCGATTTTTTATGTTAATATCTCAATAACTGTTTCAAGTATGAAAATTAAATTTGGAGCATATATTTATCTCGCCAATCTTAATACATTGGCCAAATTTAACTTCTTTATGTACAATAGTTTTAAAGTTATGGAGGGGTCAAAAGTGTCTTCAAATGGTTCGGGTGAATATACAAATGGCGCGCTGTCAGCCTGTAATTGTTACTTTAAAAAGTTAACAGTCTGCTGAAACAGCTGTGTAAATA
Source organism: Emmelina monodactyla (assembly GCA_916618145.1). NCBI lineage: Eukaryota > Metazoa > Arthropoda > Insecta > Lepidoptera > Pterophoridae > Emmelina > Emmelina monodactyla. Next base: position 9,111,406 of record OU745314.1, on the reverse strand, counting down.
CAATATTCTTTTCTCCCGATTTTCCGTAAGTAATTTTGACATGGAAAAACAACGGCGTTGGTGGTGTAATGGTCAGCATAGTTGCCTTCCAAGCAGTTGATCCGAGTTCGATTCTCGGCCAACGCACATCTTTTTAACTTATTTTAATACAATACTGTTTTTTACTACTGTAAGTTGTGGACTTTGTATGTGAATAATGTATGTTACCGTCCCGTCCATGAATCTTACTTTCCCGCCCACGTATGTTATCGACCCGTCCATGTATATGTATATACCGTCCCGTCCACGTATCTTACCGTCCCGTCCACGTATCTTACCGTCCCGTCCACGTATCTTACCGTCCCGTCCACGTATCTTACCGTCCCGTCCACGTATCTTACGGTCCCATCCACGTATCTTACCGTCCCGTCCACGTATCTTACCGTCCCGTCCACGTATCTTACCGTCCCGTCCACGTATCTTACCACCCCGTCCTGTACTAATACGTTACCTTGCAGCTGAAGCAGCCCTCCGTGGACAGCAGGTCGTCGTCGCCCACCTTGTACTGGTCGCGCAGCGGGAACACCGGCACGTCGCCGATGTCGCCCGGGGGCAGACCACCGTCTATATCACATACATTGTTCATTATATGGGACAATTTTATTATGTTTGGTAGAGGTGTTGATATAATTTATTTTTAATTACAAGGTTGAAAGTTCAAGGACACCTACTTTGCCAAGGGCCTGTGGTAGAAGACTTAAAAGGCTAATTTACTTAACTAACTACGACAAGTATAATTGGCTAAAGCTAAATGCTAAAATTAGACAATATAGTTTAAGAACTGTCTAGTAAATGTTATTATTAAGTTAAGACATAAAATTAAAACTATTTCGTCAAAATCGGCACAATTCTGACAACATTAAACCGCAACTCCTCAGCATTCACCTTGCCCCCCTATAATGAAACACCCCGGCAATATAGTCAACATACCGATAGCCGTGAGGCAGTGTCCGGCGCCCACGAGCGTGTACCCCGCGGGGCAGCCGCACGTGTAGGCGCCGCCCGACGACGAGCAGCCGAACAGGCACGCCGCGCCCGCGCAGCCGCCGCCCATCTGTGCATATACACACTTGTAGTATAACGGGTGTAAAAAGACCACTTCCGAAACTTGAAACCATGTATTCTTGAGCCTCAATAGTAACTAAATAAATTCACTAGCAGTATACCCAGAAAACTCAATTTAAAAAAGTTATTAAGGATTGAAAAGTAATATTCGCCGCTTGAAATCATCGCTCACACATCAACTGTTGGTTCAGCTGCGATTATTTACATTGCAAATTAAATTAAAACCCTATTAAATTTGAAATCATCGCAATATCTGATAGTATTAATGCAACTTCGGAAAATTACGTTAATTTTATTTTTTTTATCAAAAAAAAATTTTTTTTTTCTCAAAACGTAACCAGTACCCCTCCAGCAATGCCCAGTTTTTGTTTTAGGAAGCAGTTCTTTTACACCCAGTATACCGACTCATTGTATTCACACTCGTAGTATATACAGACTCATCATCATTACATAGTATAAATCCAAGTCGCTAATTCTGTCTGTTTGCATGTTTGGCTGCTAACTCCTCCTAAACTACGAAACGGATTTAAATGCGGTTTTCGCCATCTTTTAGATATTTTTTTCATTTCAATTTTTAAACAAAGAACATTTAGAAAAGTTATTTAAGGTTAGCTAAAATTCAACGTGCCGGGTCAATGGGATTCGGAATCGCATTTTTAGATAATTCAGTAAGAAGTTAAAATGAAAAGCTTAATATATAGAGAATAATGGTCACCACGTGTGCAAACACATAGTTCGTTCAACGAAAACCATTTTTCTTTTTAAGTTATATCGGAAAATAAAAATACAAATCCATTCAGAGTCGAAACTTTTAACTGGAATATTTATATACGTTACTTGAGAAACTTCATTTGCCAATAAGACAATCAATTAAAGTATCTCTAAAATCAAGTTCTTGTAAATAAAAGTCTAAAGTGTGTTATTCTATTACTAAGCAAATTTTATTATTATCTACACTACTCCGGTGTAAGATAAGATAATCACAAATTGGCCAAGTGCACATACCTGTAAACACACGCTATGCCCCGAGTCCCAGCCGTAGCCCGTGGGGCACCCGCAGCGGTAGTTGTCCCCGAGCGGGAAGCACGGGGCCCCGCCGCAGGGAGAGGCCCCACACGGGTCCATCGGGACGCAGATGCCTTGCGAGGAACGCGTTAGACCTGGTGGGGTTATGGAGTTGGGTATAATATGTTTCAATGTAAAAACATACAAACAAACAAAAGATCGATTCAAAGCTCCATCGGTTAATCAACAGCCTTTGACAGACTATAACATAACACCAACATTATTTTCTGTCCTAATAAAACAAGCAATAGATAAAACTTATTTACATTTTAAAATAATCAAATATTATTAAGCATATCCAATTTAAATCTAGATTCTGTTGGAACCTCATCAGTCACAGAAAGAGGTGTATATCAGGGTGACCAACTGCCTCCCCTCTTATTCACCATCGCTCTTAAACAGGTATTTAAGATGGTACTGACCCTGTGGACAGTCGCAGCGGTACCCCCCCTGGTAGTTCCTGCACGGCGCGCGGCACAGCCCCTGGCTGCACTCGTCTCTGTCCACGCACATGGACCCGTCGATGGACAGGATGAATCCTCGCGGACACACGCAGCGGTGCGAGCCCAGCAGGTTCACGCACTTGCCGGGGGACGGACAGATGCCTTCTTCGAGACACTCGTTGATGTCTATGGACCAATGTAAGATGTAGCTAGTGTGAAAGATGTTGAAATATACGTTAAAATATGAATTAGTGATTATGAGCGATTTTTAAAGGGCGTTTGATCGTGTTCTATACCAGTGCTTGATAGAAATTATTGACGAAATTCGTATAGATGCTATGGATATCATAATATTCCGCAACTTAAACTGACAGCAAACAACAAATGTATGGGTAGACTAAAAACTCTTGGAATCATTCCTATTTCTCGGGGAGTACGGCAAGGTTGCATATTGTCACCGCTCCTGTTCATCATATACGCTGAACAAATATTCACTGAAGTAGTTGGGGATGCGACAGAATTCGTCATTGTACTCAGATTTGTCGAGTCTCGGGCTAATAACATCCGATATGCAGATGACACTATTTTAATGGCACACTCTGGTAAATGTGTATAAAGTGCAAATTCTTTTAATGTCTTGGGACGAAAAATTTGGGAGTGGTTCAACATAAGCTTGTTCCGGGCGGGGGCGAATCGTGTGACACTGACCTTCATGATAGCCAACCTTAGATAGGGTTATGGTACTCCAAAAATATCTTCTTTTTGGTTCATTATTTTTACTATTTATTTTCCGCAATAGTGAAAGTTGAAACTTAGTCTATAAAAATCTAGTAAAACTGTTGTTCGAACTTAAAGTAATTGTCCTACACTTTAGCACATTTAATAAAGAACCTTATGCTTATGATTTACTTGATTATTTAAATGCTTTATGCTTTTGATTGATTGAATTAAAATATTTATTATTTTTTCAATATCTTTCGTAACTCACGATGTTTCGTTTTGACGACCTCTGTGGTGCAGCGGTATATATACCGGACTGCTAAGCAGATGGTTCCGGGTTCGATCCCCGGGTCGGGTCAATTTCGTAAAAATGGTTTTTCGATATTGGCTCGTGTCTGGATGTAACTAGGGTCTCTCCTAGTCTGTAGGAGACACCTTTTAATTGATAGAGTTTGTGAGTGATAAGATATTTATTGAGTGATTAATAAGATAGTTAATGAATGATATTTTTGTATGATAATGAGCACACGCGTAAACGAGTGAAACCGTTGACGTGAACTGAAACTAGGTTCGTGGCGACGCACCGCGAGCCACGTAAACTGCTGTCTCAGCTCGATGTCGGTCAAAGACCGTACATGCTCCCAGCGCGAGAGAATGACGATGAAATGAGATGAATGATATGAAGGAAATAAACAAGGTGATTGCAAACAAATTTAAGATAATAGAATAAAATTAAACTTTAAAGTCTCTAGAAACCAAAACTTAAACTATTAGCTAAACACAGTTTCCCTAATAATGGGTGAAGAAGATTTGTTCAGTTTTGTAATGCTCAGTTCACTTAATGTTGGGTCGATTGCACGATGCGCTATCTCGACCGGTACACTCGCGCACTGAACACTATCACTAGCAGTAGCACTAGTCCCCGCCGCCGCAGCCGCCGCCGGAGTCGCCGCCGCAGCCGCCGGCGCTGCCCCGGCGCCGCGCCGCACCCTCCTGAAGGCGCCAACGCAGACCGCGACGCACGCCAATCCAATGCATACGTATATAGCCGTATAGTGATGAACGTCGTGGTATGATATTTTGTCTGATAGCGCAGATTCCGATTTCAGGCTTTTAATCTGTTTTCCGATCTCAACCAATTGTGTGTGATTTATTTCTGCTAAGTTTAATTTACTTAACGGCACCGAGATATTTATAAAATTATTGATCCCAGCAGCCTCCAACCTCTGAACTGAAGGTACGACCTTGATGTAGCTACTCTGAATCTTATGAGTGTGTATTGTGAAGTCTTCGTCCTTGATGATGCAATCATTTTGTAGAGTCAATAAACCTGCATTGTTTAGTTGCATTTTTGTAACTTGATTCTCACATATCAACCGCATAGAACATTCATTACAACAAAAGTATAAGTAGGTATTTAATGTTTGTAAATTAATCCATTTGTTCTTGCACACGGCTTCGTCTGTTTGGCATTGATTATTTAAATTATTTTTGATACATAGGTTTTCTTCCAATCGTATATTGTAGAATGGCTTGTGAACATAGCACAGGAACATTTCTTGAACATTGTCACAAGCATGTAGTTCAGTCTGGGTGAGAGGTATGTAAGCATCTTTCTTCAAACTGACAGCCAGATATTGAGAAATTGGAATTATGCTTCTCATACGACTTCCTAGCTGCACGGGAATCGAATGCATTTTGTAGAGCTCGTAACTGTCGCGACACACAAGCGGTATTTTTATTTCAAAAAGTAAGTACTGTTCCGTCATCTTTGCACGGATGTGAAGTAGCGGGTAGATGTGTTGAATTTCATTTATGTTATCTATGGGTAAAGCTAGATCTTTTCCCAGATGTGACGATATAAGAACTAGTTGATCCTGCAGCTGCTTTGGAGTGAGAAGGTGCTTGTTCATGAGACCATTGTGGATGTCCGTAACTGTATCCAATAAAATATTCTGCGTGTTCTGTAACTGATTCAGCTTGTTGCTCGCGATTAGGGCTGATAAGGTGAAATCACTGAATTGTTCAATATTTATTATTTCTCGTTGGTAAGTATTCATTTCTGATTCTAAATAATTGATATGTTGATTGATTGCCTTATGTTGAATGTTTATTGACTGCTCTGCCCTTTTTAAAATATTATTCTCTGCTTCAACGATGGATGTTTGGTTTCTAAATAGTTGTAGCAGGTGTTGCTGGTTATCTTTAATTAATGTAATGTCTTTCTGATACTGTTCGGCGAAATGTTGATCCAATACTCCGAACAGGCTATTAGCGACGTAACCTACACCATTGATTAAGCCTCGCTTACGTCGACTAATGCGTTGACCAAGCAAAACTTGGTTGTAGTACTGTAGTTCAGTGACCCCGTGACGTAGTTGACTGACTATTATATTGCAATGTGATTTTTGCTTAGAGTGATTACAAATGTTTTCTAAATAATCAACGTATTTTGTGAATGCCTTTGTACCTTGCCAATAAGGGTCTGTATCATAATATACGATTAATCTCCAATCATCTCGAACTAGTTGCATGTTAGTGATCTTTTCAAAATATAAGCCCTGATTTGGACGAAACTGTGTAAAATTAAAAGGAGAACAATTACCGGAAGTGAAGAGTCCAAGAAATAGAAATATTGAAATAAGGGTAGATAATAAAGATAAAGGTTTACGCCTTCTTTTTGATCTTGGCTCGGCCCTCGACTGTTCTTGATTTTCCGGTTGAACTGTCCCCTTTGTAAGAATCGATATTTTTGTAATCGGTCGTTTTAAAAATCCACTTTTAGTTTTCAACGTTACCACACGTACATAGCCGTCTTTGCCAGGATGCAATTCGACCACTCTACCGAGAGCCCACTTTCCAGCTGGTAGGTTTGCATCTTGAATGATCACTACATCGTTGATTTCTAAATTTTGCCTTTTGTTTTGCCATTTGCTTCTGGAATTTAATTGAGTGAGATATTCCATTTGCCACTTCTTCCATATGTCTGAAAATATTTTTTGTGTTAACTGCCATCTAGTTCTTTCGTCTTTTTCAGTTTCAATTATATTGAGGACCGGTCCGCTCGCCAGGAAATGTGATGGTGTGAGACATGCTAGATCTTCTGGGTCCTCTGATAACGTGCAAAGAGGTCTAGAGTTAAGGCAAGCTTCGAGTTGTGTAAGAAGAGTTGTAAATTCTTCGTATGTTAGCTTTTGATCACCAATAACTCTACGTAAATGATGTTTTAAACTCTTTACAGCTGCTTCCCATAACCCCCCAGCACTAGGCCATGAAGGGGCATTGAAATGCCATTCTATTTCCATTTCGCTTAACTCCTGGAGAAAATCGTTGGTGGCGAGTTCTTGTAAGTTTAGATATTGTTGATGTAAAGTTCGTGAGGCTCCGACAAAATTAGTTCCATTATCCGAATAAATGTGACGTGGGGCTCCGCGCCTCGACGTCATTCTTCGCAGAGCTGCTAAAAATGCTGAAGTGCTCAAATCGGATACACGCTCTAAATGGACAGCTTTTGTAACCATACACACAAACACTGCTACGTATCCTTTGGTAGTCTTCACTCCTCGGCCCTTGTTATATTTGACCTCAACATGACCAGTGAAATCAACCCCAGTATGCGTGAAAGGACGTGAAGGGTTGCATCTTGCAGCAGGTAAATCACCCATGAGTTGATCATGCTTTAAAGGGTTATGTCGTCGACACGTAGAACATGTGCGTAATCTCTTTTTAACGGCACGGTTTCCTCCTAATATCCAATATTGTTGTCGAATATGTGATAGGGTCAGGCGAGCTCCGCCGTGAAATGTTAACTTATGTGAGTGATCGATAATAACATTTGTAAGTTGGTTGTTGGATGGAAGAATAAAAGGATGTTTCATGTCTTCGCTTATGGGTGCATTTCTAAGTCGGCCTCCAACTCTCATAGCTCCATTTTGATCTAAGAATGGGTTGAGATATATAAGATTGCTCTTAGAATGAAGTTTGTTAAAACGCTTCAAGTTGTCTATGTCTTCATAAAAATAAACATTTTGTAAATAAAGTATAAGTTTCAACTTAGATTGCTTTAACTCGAGCGAGGTCAGGAATGGTAAGGTGACACGCGCACGAGACGTAAACCGTAGTATCCAAGCCATTATTCTTACTATTTTTATAAAACTGCTGTGTTTATCAATTAATTGTTGAATGAAATTGCCTTTGATATTGTAGGTACATGTGTGTGTGTTTTTAGTTGTCTTAACTTCTGTGTTTGTGTGATAAGTAGGTATATCTGATTCATTGTTAGGATTGTAAGTTTGCAACCAATTGGGACCAGTCCGCCACAATGAATGCTTCAGTAGTTGGGAAGGAAGCAAACCTCGACTAGCACAATCTGCTGGGTTATCTGCTGACTTAACATACCTCCAGCATCCTGAGTCGATGTTTTCTTTTATTTGTCGCACTCTGTTTGCAACGAACGGTTTCCAGCGGCTAGGATCACCTTGTATCCATCCTAATACGGCAGTTGAATCAACCCAGGCATAAACTTGTATATTTTGTGAGGTAAGACAGTTGCGAACCTTATTCATTAGTTTAGCTAAAAGATGGGCACCACATAATTCAAGTCTTGGCAATGATATGTTTTTGTTTTGTGGTACAATGCGTGATTTGGCGGCTACTAAGATGACGGAGTTTTCGGCTTGACTGTTGGTTTTGCAATAAATGACACATGCGAATGCTTTGGTCGATGAGTCACAGAATCCATGCAACTCAATGTTGTCATTTTCTCGGCATTTCAACCATCTTGGTAACTTGAAGTGATTAATCACGTCAATCTCAGCTTGGATTTTTCGCCATTCTAAACTTATACCTTCGTTTAATTCATCGTCCCAATTAAGTTGTAAAGTCCAAACCTTTTGGAACAAAATTTTGAGTTTAGTGGTAACTGGACACAACCATCCCAAAGGATCGAATATCTTTGATATGTCAGATAAAAGGGTTCGTTTTGTAGACCTTTCGGATGAAACGATGTTAAACTGGAACGTGAATTCATCTGCTACAGGGTCCCAGCGAAGTCCCAAGGTTTTGCTTGATTCTGAGTGCTTGAAGTCATAAGTGTGATCTTGAGACCCGCCTACAGTCCGTAGCAGATCAGGTTTTTTTGAGGTCCATTTACGAAGGTTGAATCCACCTGATCTTAAAATACACATTAAATCTGCCTGCAGCTGTTTGGCTGAATTGAGATCGAAGCTGCCACTGACCAAATCATCCATGTAAAAATCCTCCTCTAGTACGGTTTTTACAAGACTGCCGGGGTATTTGTGACCCTCTTCAGCGGCCAGATGTTTAAGCGTCATCATAGCCAAGAAAGGGGCAGCCTTCGTACCATATGTGACGGTTGTTAATTGAAAATCTTGTAACCTTTGATCTGGGCTATCTCGCCAAACAATCTTTTGGTATTGTTGATCAAGTGGATGTATTAAAATTTGCCTGAACATTTTCTCAATGTCGGCAGTATATGCAAATTTATACTGTCGCCATTTTATAATCAAGTTCATTAAATCTCTTTGCAAGTTTGGTCCGCGTTTCATGACATCATTCAAACTTAATCCTGTAGTAGTTTTAGATGAGGCATTGAAAACAACACGTAGTGACGTAGTTTTTGAATCATCACGTAAAACACAATGGTGCGGTAAGTAACAACCAAGTATCGAATTACCGGTGCATTCGTTCATGTGACCTAGGTCAGAATATTCTTCAATAAATAATTTATATTTTTCTGCTAAGTCTTGCCGTTTCTTGAACTTGCGTTCTAATTGCTTAAATTGCGCAACAGCGGTAGGTTTAGAGTTCCCCAGTTGTTGTTGAAAATTTGATATAAATGGAATTCTTACAATAAACCTTCCGTCTTCTTGACGCGTAGTTGTGGTGTTATAATAATGAATGCATTCCAAGTCTTCCGATGAATGGTTCCCGGTCTCAGAAATGTCTTCCACGGTCCAAAATTTCTTCATCTCGTCAATGTTGTTGATTACTACGTTGCATTGTAGAGTAGTAACGTTACCGCACAAGATCCATCCTAGTCGGGTTTGTTGTGCCACAGGTGAAGAGTTATCTTCCCGAATAACGCCATTAAAAATGATGTCAGGATAAATATCTGCTCCCAATAAAATATCGACTGATCGGCTTATGTTGTAGTCAGGGTCAGCTAGTTGTATACCGTTCAAGTGAGGCCATGATGGTTTTTTAAATGTTTTGTTAGGCAAATTGTTGATTAAGTTGCGCATAATATACACTTGTACATTAAAATTGTAATCAGATTGTGCAGAATAGCAGGAAATATTCATAACACCTCTGCAGTTACTTTCTTTAGCTCCCACTCCAAAAATCACGCCATTGCAGTGTTTTCTTGGATGACCTAGCTGCTGTGCTGCGTTTTCCGACATAAGGGAAGTTTGGGAACCTTGGTCGATAAGAGCCCGCATAGTTTTAAACGAACCATCGACTGCCTGAACTTGAATAATTGCGGTGGCAAGAAGTATCTCTGAGAGGTCATTTCGAGATGCATGGCTGTTTGGGTGATTTGATGATGCATTTTGACTATATTCCGATCGTGACGTAGAAGCAATAGGTTCCGATGTTTTTTCACTAGCGAAGGCATCATGTAGCAATGTATTGTGGCCATTATTGCAAACACGACATTTTTTCACCGAATAACATGTTTTGCTGTTATGATCTACTAAACAGTTTTTACATAAATTAAATTTTGCAATAGTTTTTCTTTTCTGTTCTGGACTTTGAATTAAAAATGTTTTGCAATAGAATATTCCGTGATCATTTTGGCATAATGGGCATTTTGCAGTTATGGCAATTTGAGCCTTATTGCTCGAGAAATTGATGTATGGCTTAAATTTGCTATTAGCATTAAATTGGTTTGTATGGTTAGGTTTTTTGTTAAAGTGGGGCACTTCTCGGTCACGAGGCTGTTGCACGTGTGGATGTGACTTAAAATTATCTACTTTGCGACGAGAAGATTCTAGTGAAGTAAATTTGCTTTCTAAGTAATCCAGAAAATCTTTTAATATTGGAATATCTCTTGGATTTTTGAGTGATTCTATGTAATCACTGTGTGTTTCAGCGTCGAGCTTTTGAGACAGTAAATGAATGAGCAAGGGGTCCCAAGTTGAAATATCGACGCCGAGGTTTTTAATTGCGTGAAGACACTCATTCGTCGTGTCGTGTATCTTTTTGATGGCAATTGCAGATTGGTGTTGCATGATTGGTACATTTAACAGGGAATTTATGTGTGCTGTGAAAATCAACTTTTGATTGTTGTATCTATTGTTTAGTATTTCCCAACAAACCTCGTAGTTATCTGTACTGTTATCTGTATCTGTTATCTGAAAGTGAGGGGTTGTTGTGAATGGTCTCGACGAATAGATCTTTGAATGATGTCCACTGGTGGTAGCTGCCACCAAACGTGGGTATATCCATCTGTGGTGTTGACTTATCTCTATGAGAAACAGACCACATCTTGGTGTTAAGTGCTTTCTTCATATCGATGAATGTCTTCTCATGGCTTGAATATGCCGCTTCATATTCAATATTTTCACCATTGAGCTCACTATCGATTTCCCAGTGCAGACAGTCAATAATTGACCATCTTGATCTAAGCGTTCTGAGTGCATCTTCGAACTCCCACTTATCTTTAAGTGAGTTTATATCGATGTTCGAGGTGGCACGTGTAAAGGCACGAAAATTTGAAATTTGTTTGCGCAACATGTCTTCCGATTTGCTGCTGGTTCCTTGCGATTTTATGAGTGATGAGGAAGCCAGTGGTGTCGCCGGTCTTATAACTGGTGTAGAAGGTCTTGTTGCCTTTTGAATGATATCTCTAGTTGAGTGGTAAAACTCACCAATTTGCTCATATTGACCGTTAGTAAAATAAACATGGTTTTTCTCACCGAAATCACACAACTTGAAATGGTTGGATTGGAACTTCTGCCAATAAGTGTCCAAAGTGTCCAGCCTGACTTTGATATAATCGGGAGTCTTGCGCTCCACTGCATCTTTCTTAAAGTAAGTAAGAAGTTGCTCCATGGCTCCCTTCAGCTGCAGCTGTGATTCCATGATGTCTTCCATGGTGAACGACATGAATGATAATAAAAATAAGAAAGATCTTACTTGATATCCTTTATATGATGTGTGAGTTGTGTCAAGCCTTGTCAGACTTAACGTTGAATGCTGGTTCCAAAAGCAGACCTCGAATGTAATCCCAAAGTAAAAGTCAGTAGCACACACTATGCAGTTTTTCGAAGGACCATAAAGATGTAGGAGACACCTTTTAATTGATAGAGTTTGTGAGTGATAAGATATTTATTGAGTGATTAATAAGATAGTAAATGAATGATATTTTTGTATGATAATGAGCACACGCGTAAACGAGTGAAACCGTTGACGTGAACTGAAACTAGGTTCGTGGCGACGCACCGCGAGCCACGTAAACTGCTGTCTCAGCTCGATGTCGGTCAAAGACCGTACATAGTCCATTGTGTGGAAACCATAACACAAGTGTTTCCTGCACTTACTATAGACCCACATAATTAGTAGTCAGTCTGTAGATTTATGTTATTTATTGACTCACCGACACAGGCGTCCCCCCTTCTCTCGTAGCCCGGCTCGCACGAACATTCGTACGAGCCGTCCGTGTTGACGCACGTCTGCTGGCACGTGTGCGCGGCGCGCGCGCACTCGTCCACGTCGCGGCACGCGGCGCCGTCCTCGTCCAACTGGTGGATGAATGGGGGAATTGGGTTTATGAATGTACTAGCGACCCGCCCACGCTTCGCAATGGTGTAATTTTGGCCGACTTGCTCACGAAACATAGATTTTTGGCTAACTTTAAAAAACTTTTTCCGATTGTTCTTTATTTACAAATTTAAATGAATAAATTCCCTCAAAGATGGCGAAAACCGCATTACAATCCGTTTCGTAGTTTAGGAGGAGATAGCAGCCAAACATACAAACAGACAGAATTAGCGACTTGGATTTATACTATGTAATGATGATGTAGTAGCAATAAGTAGGTGTCTAGGGAGTGGAATGTGATTCTTCTGTTAAAGAATAGAACAAACTATTAAAAGCCAATCTTAATAATATTCTAACTAATGACGCTTTCTTAAATATAGTAGTAACTTTTGTCAGTGTTTTTGGGTCACAACAAACTATGATAGATAGCTGTTGATTTGGAAATGTCAGACATACATAGATCAGACTTAGTTGCAAAATCAAAACAAGCAGATTCTAGTTACCGAGATTTTTACCTGATAAAAGCACAGAACCAAAAAAAGAAAAGAAAAGATCCAGAATCGGTCCAGCTGCTTCGACGTGTAAGCAAAATATACAAACACACAGACAGATATACACATTTTAGGATTTATAAAATCTGGCATTAAAATCCATTTGTTCCCTGCTTCCTCATCCTCTTACCTCGTACCCGGGCCGGCACAGACACTCGAACCCGCCCTCCGTGTTCCGACACTTGTGCTGGCACGGTGACGTCACGCACTCGTCCACGTCCACGCAGGAGTCGCCGGCCGGCTTGTAGCCGCGCGGGCACGAGCACCGGAAACTGGGGGCGAGTGGGGGTCAGCCGGTAATGGTATTGGAATGTTATAGAAGAAAACTTATTTGATACTCAAATAAGTCTTCAGTAGGAAACCACAGCCAGTCAATGTGGATAAAGGTTCCCTTTCGCTTTCTCTCGCTAACGGAGAAGGAAATCTGTGTCCAACTAGACAAAGCGAAAATCAAGTATTTTGAGAATTATTTTCAAGCTAGACTTATTTTTTAATCAATGTCAAATAAACATTCTCTAGCATCTGCACAAGTTCCCGAAATGTTTCCAGAAGTCCTAATGAACGAATTCTGCTTTCTTTCTTCTTTCTTCTAATTTCGTGTTTTTGCTCAATTACCATATTAACTTAGTTCTAATAACCATATTTTGTTCAACTAACCTGCCAATAGTATTGATGCATCGTCCGGGCGCGCACAGATCGGGCATGGCGGCGCACTCGTCCACGTCTCCCATGAGTCCGCCGCTGCCGCCCCCAGTAATGCCGCCCCCGCTGCTGCCGCCCCCGGTCCCGCCTCCCGCCCCCAGGTTCTCGGCAGTGCAAAGTTCGGCTCGCTCGGGAGTTCCTGGCCCCGGACATAGTTCACATTCGGGGCCCCACGCTACGCCCAATGTACAGCAACATTGCGCTCTGATGAAAAAATACGAAAAAATATGTTGAATACCTAATTGAATATCTTTAAGCAGTTAGTGACAAACTTAAAATGATATATGAATAAAATAAATAAAATGTGGTGTTCAATAAAAATCAAACTAAGTGACACACAAGAAATTATGACACGCAAAAAGTTGTGATATCCTTATCAAGTCGAAGATTCTCAAATCATTTCAGGATCCCAACACACTCGTAGCATTTTATTGTAGTATGCATTGTACTATCCATAATCATTTTTTTAGGCAGCGTTCCTGTATAAACGACTAAACCGAAAGGATTTTTCAATCATCTAATGGGACTTTTCTAAACCAAACCATAAAACTTTGGTGCAAAAATCTTGATCCAATTACTCAACTAGACCTCAGTCACGTTTCCACACTAACCTGGTGATACGCGGATGGTTGGCAACAGGAGCAGTCCTCGGCCAGGGTTCAGGAACACAGCGACCTCCGACCAGCGAACGATGACACACGCCCTCACGCTTGTCTGGATTACAAGTGGATTTATGTTGAGTGGTTTAGGATTTTAAAGTTATAGATACTGGAAAAAGGAACGCGAGTCTCTATTCGGGATTTTTAAGTCTTATTTCAATTAACCGTTAAGTTAACGAGTGTTTTAAAGCGATTGAAATTGAATAAAAATGCAAATAAGGCAAAAACTATTAAAGAAGATAACTGTCTCTTTTACCTAAAATAACTAAAAACAGGTAACATTCTATTAAACTAACAAGTTCCATTTCTTGAAAAACAAAGTTTGAATCCCATAACAAGTCTTCTTCTTGAAATGAAATGAAATTACTTTATTGTATGTAGGCTTAAAAACTAATCTCTTATATGTACATTGTTGAAAGCATAAAATGAAAAATAAAAAAGATGTCACGGGACACCCCTACATTCATCAGCAATGGCCGTAGTAGACCGAGAGAAAAAGCTGGCGGAAAAAAATCTCTTGAAACAGTCATACCTAAAAAACATCAAAAATAGAGCACAGTTATCCTTACCAATACACCGTTTGAGGTCCTCACTGGGCTCGTACCCCTGGTCGCAGTCGCAGGTGTACGCCCCCTCGGTGTTGATGCACACGCCCCCCTCCCCGCAGCGGTCCTCGCCCCCCTCCTCGCCGCCCCCCTCACATTCGTCGATGTCTTCACACGCCTCCGCGGAGTCGTGGGGTGCGGATGTGCGGCGGTAACCTAGCGGTGTATTACGAAGCTTTTTAGTGCCGTACAAAAACGATACTTTGACTTTTTGAATGAATCATGCATTTTACAGCATACATTTATTTAATATTTTTCAAATCATAGGTGCTATTTTTGAAAATACTTATATTTTGATAAACTAAATCATTGCAAATTAAAAAAATGTTATTAAGAGATTACGATAACGATAATAGAGGCGATTTTTCTTAAAACTTGCGTCTGCTTTATCACAATCTTCGTCATCATAATGTACTGTTGTTTTACCAATGAAATACAATCCCAAAATAAATGATGTACCTATTTTCAATACGCATCTTTTAAGTTACTAAAGAAACCAACAAGATAATTCCGTTTGCTACTTATTCAAATTTTTTCCTATTTATGTTCGCACTTACCTTCAGGACACTTGCACACGTAGCTGCCCACGGTGTTCTCGCACACGCCCGTGGCGCACGGCTCGTGCTCGCACTCGTCGATGTCGCGGCAGTGGCGCGCGTCCGCCGCCAGCGCGTAGCCGAACGGACACACGCAGCGGTACGAGCCCAGCGTGTTGTGGCAGCGGTGCATGCACGAGTGCAGCCCCCCCGCACACTCGTCGATGTCCACGCAAGTCTACAGTGGACCATGTACAATACACATTAGACACACACACACACGCAGCGGTACGAGCCCAGCGTGTTGTGGCAGCGGTGCATGCACGAGTGCAGCCCCCCCGCACACTCGTCGATGTCCACGCAAGTCTACAGTGGACCATGTACAATACACATTAGACACACACACACACGCAGCGGTACGAGCCCAGCGTGTTGTGGCAGCGGTGCATGCACGAGTGCAGCCCCCCCGCACACTCGTCGATGTCCACGCAAGTCTACAGTGGACCATGTACAATACACATTAGACACACACACACACGCAGCGGTACGAGCCCAGCGTGTTGTGGCAGCGGTGCATGCACGAGTGCAGCCCCCCCGCACACTCGTCGATGTCCACGCAAGTCTACAGTGGACCATGTACAATACACATTAGACACACACACACACGCAGCGGTACGAGCCCAGCGTGTTGTGGCAGCGGTGCATGCACGAGTGCAGCCCCCCCGCACACTCGTCGATGTCCACGCAAGTCTACAGTGGACCATGTACAATACACATTAGACACACACACACACGCAGCGGTACGAGCCCAGCGTGTTGTGGCAGCGGTGCATGCACGAGTGCAGCCCCCCCGCACACTCGTCGATGTCCACGCAAGTCTACAGTGGACCATGTACAATACACATTAGACACACACACACACGCAGCGGTACGAGCCCAGCGTGTTGTGGCAGCGGTGCATGCACGAGTGCAGCCCCCCCGCACACTCGTCGATGTCCACGCAAGTCTACAGTGGACCATGTACAATACACATTAGACACACACACACACGCAGCGGTACGAGCCCAGCGTGTTGTGGCAGCGGTGCATGCACGAGTGCAGCCCCCCCGCACACTCGTCGATGTCCACGCAAGTCTACAGTGGACCATGTACAATACACATTAGACACACACACACACGCAGCGGTACGAGCCCAGCGTGTTGTGGCAGCGGTGCATGCACGAGTGCAGCCCCCCCGCACACTCGTCGATGTCCACGCAAGTCTACAGTGGACCATGTACAATACACATTAGACACACACACACACGCAGCGGTACGAGCCCAGCGTGTTGTGGCAGCGGTGCATGCACGAGTGCAGCCCCCCCGCACACTCGTCGATGTCCACGCAAGTCTACAGTGGACCATGTACAACACACATTAGACACACACACACACGCAGCGGTACGAGCCCAGCGTGTTGTGGCAGCGGTGCATGCACGAGTGCAGCCCCCCCGCACACTCGTCGATGTCCCGCCCCCGCCTCACCTGGTCGGCCCCCTGCGTGAACCCCGGGCTGCAGGTGCACTCGTAGCCGCCGTCGGTGTTGGCGCAGGTCCCGTTCCCGCACAGGCGCGGCAGCTCGCGGCACTCGTCGCGGTCGCGGCACCGCCGGCCGCCGGCGTCCAGCTCGTGGCCGGGGCGGCACGCGCAGCGGAACGAGCCGTCCGTGTTCACGCAGCGCCCGTTCTCGCACAGGTCGGGGCGGACCTCGCACTCGTTCAGGTCCTGGGGAAATGAAGTCATTCTCCAGATTATTATACCAATTGTGTGGCCCTTAACTCGGCATAAGCTTGTATTAGAGATTACCACACCATGTAGGTTACCACAGCTGTAATCCCAGGAATCGAACCCAAGACTTACTATCTATGAATCCGATATATTAACCGCTGCACCACAGAGAGTGACTGGTAGAGTCTAGCTGTAGACTCTGTCTGCAGCGATTACTGGGCTGACTCGACCGGTGAAATACCACCGTCGCACAGAAAACCGACGTAAAGTAGGGAAGATGTTCCTGCGTTTCGTTCGGTGAGTGCGATTTCCGGTGCCCAATTTTCTCAAAGGCCATCAACACACCCTCAATGCATATGTAACTGTGGGTGTATATGGGCGGCGGTGATCACTTACCATCACGTGACCCAACTAGAGTCACAACAACTAAAGTCACCAACTCTTAGCAAAGCGACTATTTAAGCTCTAATCTACCACAGACTTAAGTCAATTCCAAAAACATATTTATAAACTAAATAAGCCCGATCCAACCATTGAACCTAAAAGTTAAAATAGCCTTTTAAAAAGAATAATAAAATAAAAGGTTATGTTTTATGTTTATCATTACCTGTGTAAAATTATGTCGTCCCATTCCGCTGGGACATATCACTTTGAACTCGGCCGAGTCCGGTGCGGGACATTCAGAACAGTATACACCCCACGCCGCACCTATAACAAGTATCTATATTTAAAAAACGAATAGTTTTAAAACCTACTGTAGTACATAGGCGCAAAATAAACGTAGCTTAGGTAAGATGACATGATAATAGATTTGAGGCTGTTGAACATTGTATGATACACAAAACACAAGAAATCAATAACTTATTAACGATGCAGATCTAACCAAACCAACCATACACCTTTGAAATATCTTCATACAAATAGAAGCGTTACAAAGTACTGTCACATTCCCACCAACCTTCCGAGCAGCAGCACTCGGCGCGCGCCAGCTGCAGCGGCCTCGCTTTATGACACCGTCCCATCTCATACTCGTCGTAACAGAGCTCTCGCCTCTCGTCCACGCACGTAGCGCTGTCCTTGTCGAACCGCCAGCCGGCGGGGCACTCGCAGCGGAAACTTAATTAATAGAAAAAAGTTTATCATTAAATCTTAAATAGTCGTATTCTAAATTCTGTTGCACTTTTTACAAGAACCGAAAGATAAAGTGTCAATAAGTATGAAATGAATAACTTGGTTAATTGATAAACCGGTTACTTAACATGTCTTCAATCCAACCAAAATATTTCAAAAGGTTTTCACTTCTTCCAACAAGACCTAAAAACAGCTTCAAACTTCTAACCATTACTAACTTCTAACTCAAAGCAAACTTTCAAATGTTAGGTCTAGGCGCCCACTACCTGGACGAAAATATAACTAACATTACATTAAAAGCTACTTAGATAATGCTAATACCCTCACCCTCCATTAAAGTTGTGGCACTCGCCCCCGAGGCACACGTCGTGCTCGCGGCACTCGTCGCGGTCCACGCAGCGCCGCCCCACCAGCCGCCAGCCGTGCCCGCACGAACACTCGTAACTAGCATAGAACATAAATAAATTTATCGTCAAAAAATGCAGTATACAGGGTGATTGGTAATGCGATACATTCCTTCTAAGAGGTTAAAGTACAGCTTATATGCAGTCAATTAAGGCATTATGCTATGTCCGAAAATTTATAATTTCTGAGATATGCAACATTTAAGATTTTTTATAAAATACCCCACTTTCGAATTTCAAATGAATCCTTTTAGTGAAAAATTCAAAATTGAGTTTAATGTTTTGTTGTTTTATGGTAGCTTAAAAACTAAAATGATATTTCAGATTCAAATTTGCTAAAAATAATCGTCCTTATTTTAGAAAAAGTCAAGAAACCAAGAACAACTTTTAAAAAAAGTTAAGTCTTATGGCAATAAAAAGCGTTTTTTTAAAAAAAAGGCCAAATAATGTTGCGTACAAATTACATAAAAAACTTCCCCACTTCATTAGCTATTTAAAAAGGTACATTTGTCATACTAAAACTAAGTATTTGATTGACAACTCTACTTATAAAAGAAGTAACCTCTCTCTTAGAACGCCTCTACTTTGTGGTTACCGCGCACTTTTGCAGTGTTTTCTTTGGTTGATGTCGACGTCTTGCACAGGGATAATGCAATAACATTTAAGATCTGGCGTTTAATAAATATTTTTTTTTGAAAAGCCAAACCTTCAAGTGTGTAGCTTTTGCGATTAATTAGAAAAAAAAAGTATGCTGAGTGCGGAAAAATTTACTGCTATTAATAACTACATCTTTTTCATTAATCACTACACATCACTTGTTTTTTTTCTTTGGTCGATGTCGCCAACTCTTGTGGTGGTTGCTAGATTTCTGCGAAAAACATCTATCATTTCTTCGTCTACTTCGCCAAATTCGAGGTCTACTAGATTAACTTGTTCGGACGGATACAAGATTCATTTTTCTGAGACGTCGATACGTCCCCTCTACACTCTAACGTTTGACTCACGTCCATTACGGAAACGCAACAAGTACTTTTTTTGCTGTAACAGCGTAGCCATTACACAATACGTAAATAAGAAGAATGTCTGAGTAATCTTCATTACAAAAGGCCCTTGCCCACAGCAACTTTTTGTAGCGATGCTGCCGTGTGTTCGCATCGATATCGTGGTTCGTATCGATTCAGTCGCGATAAGTTAGTATTGTCTTTACATCGATACAGTTGCGATAATGTAGCGCGTTGCAAATTCGACTAACCTGCGTTTACTTAACGCGCAACAGCATCGCTACAAAAAGTCTTCGAAGGCAAAGATCTTAAATGATACCATTTCAAGAGTTCTTAATGAAAATATGCAGTTAGTTTTCTTTTAATAGAGGTCTTTTTTTTCACGCTTAACACTTTTTTTTCTATTTGACTGCAAAGTCTGCACACTTAAAGCTTTGGCTTTTTACAAAATTTATTTATTTAACGGCAGACTTTAGTGTTATTGCATTATCCCTGTGCAAAACGGCGACATCAACCAAAGAAAACACTGCAAAAGTGCGCGGTAACCACAAAGTAGAGGCGTTCTAAGAGAGAGGTTACTTCTTTTATTAGTAGAGTTGTCAATCAAATACTCAGTTTTAGTATGACAAATGTACCTTTTTGAATAGCTTATGAATTGGGGAAGTTTTTTATGTAATTTGTACGCAACATTATTTGGCCTTTTTTTTAGAAAATCGCTTTTTATTACCATAAGACTTAACTTTTTTTTAAAGTTGTTCTTGGTTTCTTGACTTTTTCTAAAATAAGGACGATTAATTTTAGCAAACTTGAATCTAAAATGTAATTTTAGTTATCAAGCTACCATAAAACAACAAAACATTAAACTCAATTTTGAATTTTTCACTAAAAGGATTCATTTGAACTTCGAAAATGGGTTTTTTTATAAAAAATCTTAAATGTTGCATATCTCAGAAATTATCAATTTTCGGACATAGCATATTATGCCTTAATTGACTGCATATAAGCTCTACTTTACCCTCTTAGAAGGAATGTATCGCATTACCAATCACCCTGTATATCCAATATACCTAGAGGCAAAAACCAAATAGCGATTGCCTTGATTAAAAACTCGTAATCTTTTAAAGTATCATTAGTTTTATTACTATTTGTCTGGGTCAATCCTAACTGACTAAATGTGGAATTTTTAACTTATGTATCACAAAAGTATATAAATGTTATTTTTTTTATTCCTTCAAACTCACCCGCCATTAGTGTTGGTACACGCCGGGTTCCCGTCCCTCCCGCACGGGTGTTCCCGCTCGGCGCACTCGTCCAGGTCGCGGCAGTTCCGTCCGTCCGGCGTGGGCACGTACCCCGCCGAGCACTCGCACGAGAACGAGCCAGGGGCGTTGCGGCAGCGCCCGTTGCGGCACACCGGCCCGCCCTCGCGGCACTCGTTTATGTCTGGTGATACGATGCAAGTGATGTAATGGCCCCAATTCTGAGTACACTCTCCATACTAGATTAAATATATTGCCATCACTTTCTCATACTTCGTATGAGGTAAAGACAGGTATATTGGTCTCACTAAATTTAGTCCACATCATTGTAAAATTAGTCTAAGCTTGCTTGCGCCGTGTCGAAATGCACGCAAATTTTAGGTTGACAGGACTAAAATGATTACCCACCTCTTTCTTATACTATTGCTGAGTGAGTGATAGCAATATTTTTAGTTTAATTTAGAGAGTCTTAATGTAGAATCAGCACCATTGCCACGCCGAGAGCAGTGCCATCTAGAAATACGTAGCTTTACCACGCCACTAATGTACCAGGAAGTGCAAGTAAAGACGACAAGACGGGAAGAATAGAAGGTTAAGAAAACGGGTGGATGGAGTTTGTACCGTTTAATATAATGTCAAAACATATGGGGCGGTTTTTCATAAGATGCATGACTCGTGTCCCTACCGCGTTTGTCCTACCATTCCTGTTAGTCCTGCTACCCGTTAAAAACCATGACTCGTGTCCGATACACAAGATCACGAGGTGGGAAGTGATCACCGATGCCTTTGTACACCCACCAACACATCGCTGTTGAGCGTTCGTTGCTGGACTCCCCTAGTGTTGGAACTTCCCTCTTGTAGCCCCTTACTTACCAACACAGTCGTTGTTGGCGCCCAGCTTGAATCCCGCGTCGCAGTGGCACGAGTAGCTCCCGGGCAGGTTCTCGCAGGTGCCGTTCCTACAAACGGGCCTCATTCGAGAACACTCGTCCACGTCCTGGCACATGTTGTCCTTCAGCACGAACCCGGGGGCGCACTCGCATCTGCATTGTAAAACCAAATTTTTTGCACTCTCCACAGTATTTGTACACTAACACCAATTAGCTATATCAATATCCATAGCCATACCCAAAGACACAGACATAGCAATAGAAATTGCCATATAACATACAGACATAACTATAGCCTTAGCCATAATCATAGTCATCGCCAATCAACCTTCCTTTTGTTATTGCTATTTAGTGTTACCTGTAAGATCCCTGTGTATTGGTGCAGTGTCCATGCAAACAGGTGTCGGGTCGAGCGCACTCGTCTTCATCTTCACACTCGTCCAAAGCATTTGTCAATCGATACCTGGTGGAACACATTTTCTTTTAGCTACTTTGTCTTTGCATTGTTATAGAACAATACTTCTTAAATTATTGTTTGCATAATGTTCTTAGTTTTTGTAATTAAATCATGACTTTTGCATCAAGTCAATTGAAGTTTCTTGAAACCACAGGTTGTTAATTCTGATATGACTAGATTTAATATGTGGTGCAATGCGCGCTTTGCCAAACGCACAAACAAGAAAGGTATAAAATGAAGTCGGCACCAACATCTGTGTATGTCTGTTGCTTTCACTATAATTTAGGAACTTACTTTGTTCAAGATATTTACCGGGTTATCAGAAATGTTTAACATCTGTTTAATTAAGATACTCGTAGTTATTCTCAACACACTCACCCGGCGGGACAGCGGCAGGTGTAGGAGCCGGGTGAGTTGGCGCAGTGCGCCAGGCCGCGGCACGGCGATGACGTCACGCACTCGTCCACGTCGCGGCACACGTGCGACGCGTTGTCGTGGAAGTAGCTGGGAAGAGAGTATGAAGGGATGGTTTATAGTATATTTCAATACAAGTGTGGAAAGTCTGCAATGACGGTTCCGCACGTGTACTGAACGACTATTTATAATACAGTTGCGAAAAAATAATGCAATTTAAAAGAATATAAAATTAGGATCGTAAATGTCGAAATAACTCATTTTGTGCAACAAACAACTAAACTCGCAAAGAAAACTGGAAAATGGCGCCATTTTTTCGTAGGCAAAGGTTACTATGCCCATACAGCCAAGTCTTCAGTAGATTTTTTTATTGATATGAAATGAAAATGAAATTTAATGAGAGAAAATTAAATGAAACCAACCACACTAATTCAATCAAATTATTAAATCTGATATCGAAACAAACTAGTAGCTTTTTTTTTAGAAATATACCTACGCTACGTAAGTATTAACATGAATCATAAAAATTTCTTTGTTTTTTTTTAGTAAAAACTTAATGGTTGGTATTTTTTTCTTTTTAATAGACATTATTTTGACAGTTGGGAAAGAGAACGCACGAGTGCGGGAAAGGTAAAAAAAAGCAAGAGTGTGTCCCTAGGGCCACGTCCCTGCAATACGCCACTTTTTGAGCAACTAAAAATAACTATCCGTCAGAATTAAGTTTTTATAGTAATAGGAGGAGTACGGATTTTCTAATCAAAGTCTCGGTAAACAAGATATTTACAAGAGAAGATAGATGATAGTTAATATCTTTTAACAGAACTAGAAAACAAAGAACTTATTCAGATCAATAAGATAATTTTCTTGTATTTGGTAAACAAGTAACGTCCTTTATAAAAACTCTTTTTCTCGGGCACTCAACATCACTAGAGCATATCATTACTCAGGTGAAATATCCAATAGCAGATTACACCTAGATCTCGTTCTGAGGTTGGGCTCGAGCGCGCCTGTCATTCCAACATTAAAATGAACCAGTTGTTTGTTTTACTCTGATGCTCAATGCATATCTCTTGACCATACTCCTATTGCCTTTTTTTGTTATCGCGAAGAAATGCATTTTTTTTAATCTATTTATTTATTTATTTATTTACGGTTTTTGCACATACAAAATACATAATAAAAATGGTAATAGCTAAATTTTTGTACAAAGGTACAGCTTATTTCAGGATGAAATTTCTTCCAGCTGACCGATGACTGGAGAGTTGGGTGCAGATTTTTTTATAATAAAGGTAGCAAACGAGCATGCGGGTCACCTGATGGTAAGTGATCACCGCCGTCCATGACTCCCCGCAATACTGTGGGTGTTGGGGGTGTGTTGCTGACCTTTGAGAAAATTGGGCACCGGATACCGCACTCACCGAACGAAACGCAGGAACATCGTCCCTACTTCACGTCGGTTTTCTGTGCGACGGTGGTATTTCACCGGTCGAGTCAGCCCAGTAATCGCTGCAGACAGAGCCTACAGCTAGACTCTACCACTCTAAGATTTTTTTAGAATTTACGCTCCATACCCCCCACCGGGGTGGCGGGGGGCGTGTGTGGACTCCCACCTGAGCAACTGACATATCGCCCAGGGAACTACCCACTAAAACCTCCGCACTAATGCACTCCGTCTTCGCCTTTGTGATGGAGTCGTGGGACCGTCCGACAGCCCTAATACTACAACTCCATCGGCGACGGCACGTCTACTGCACGACGGGCCCATTTTTACCTCCCCGCGGTGAAGGGGGGCCTGTTCGTTCCCACCCGTCGACGGTGGTGGACCGTGCAATGCGGGCAGGTGAATCCCCACGTCACCCGCCCACTGGCCACCACCAGGCTGGACTCGGTCGCGATCGCGCCTCGTCCTGCCCTTTCGACGTCTGCGGTGTGGGCGGCAAGGAATCGTTCTCAAGCTGCCGCTTCGCCGCCTCCTTCTGCGACATCCTCCTATTGCCTGGAAGTACAGTATATACTCACCCATGGTCGCAGTGGCAGGTGAACCCGCGCGGCGTGTCCACGCAGCGGCCGGGCGCGCACAGCTGCGGCATGAGCGCGCACTCGTCGATGTATGTATGTATTGTACTGTATGACTAGTGTGCATGTCCTCACCCATGGTCGCAGTGGCAGGTGAACCCGCGCGGCGTGTCCACGCAGCGGCCGGGCGCGCACAGCTGCGGCATGAGCGCGCACTCGTCGATGTATGTATGTATTGTACTGTATGACTAGTGTGCATGTCCTCACCCATGGTCGCAGTGGCAGGTGAACCCGCGCGGCGTGTCCACGCAGCGGCCGGGCGCGCACAGCTGCGGCATCAGCGCGCACTCGTCGATGGGCCGCGTGGTGTTGGGCTGCAGCGGGTCCACGTACTCGCCGGGCCGCTCCCCGCACAGCGCGGCGTGCTCGGGGCCCCCGCGCGCGGGGCACGCGCCGCACGGGGACCCCCACGCCTGCCCCACCGAGCAGCAGCACACGTATCTGACACGACAAGTCGGTTATAGCCGTGGTGTGCTGCAAGTGTTGCGCGGACTACTTGTGATTTTCAAGTGGCAGAATCGGTTCACTATTTTTGGCAATCGATTTATTAATTACATTTAATAAACTTGTTGAAAGGACTATATTTAAATTGTTATAGTATTAAGGATCAATTTTCTAAAATTTAAAATGTATAACAAATTTTATAAAAATGCCTAAAGAAATATTTCCAAACCATGCCATTCATTTAGATACTTTTTTCACTATAACCAGAATGTTGAAGAAGTTACTTTAAAAAACAAACACTAAATAATCAGAATGTTTTAAAAACACACTCAATCGTAACTTTAGATCCTAGTCAACTAATACATAAACAACATTAAACGTCAGGGTCCATACTTGGTCTGCGCCTGCCCCACGGGCTCGCCGCACGCCTGCGCCGCCTCGTCCCACGACATGAAGCACTGGCGCTGGCGCACGTCCACGCACTCCTCTGGACATACACATTTAATCAATGTTTAGTGGAAGTTACAACCACTTTTGGGGTTGAATTTTGTATGGTAGTCTTAATCCCCTAAAAGTAACGTAATTTTCATGCTTTAGTATTCAGATTTCAGACCCCTCCCCCCTTCTCCCTCCCACCCCCCACAACCCCTTAAAAAGGCGAACAATTTCAAAATTTTAACCCACTTTTGGACTAATTTCATTTTACTTTATTTCTCCAATATTTCGGCAGGTTTTTACTATCACAGAGTCAAAAAGGTTGTGATCATCTTCAGAAAAAACTATTTATGACGACTTCATTATGACGACTTCATCGCCATCATTCTCTCGTTTCATTTTTTTTTACATATTAACCAAAACTAACTTTGTAATTACAAGACTATTAAGACTACTGTTGCGAATATAGATTATAAATTAAACAAACCAATCGCCAGTAAACTAACAAGAAAGAACATCATTGAAGGATAAAATTATTGCTAAAATTATCAATCGAAATATTTTTACTTCTGTCTGTGACTTATCGTTTTTTTTTAATGATGTACTCCAACAACGTAGATTTTTTCCGACCCAAAATTTGAGATGTTGAACTGTTTAATGAGTATTGAAACTTACTTCCATTAGGCATGGCGACGTATCCCTCCGGACACAGACACACGTAGGAGCCGGGCAAGTTGCGGCACACGCCCGGACCACATGTGTTCTGTGTCTCACACTCGTCTATATGATACAAAACAATTATATACTTTAATTAAACAAAGTAATTAGGTTATTTTAGAAAAAGTTAAAAGCTGAAAAAGTTTTTCATTTATTTTTCTGTGGCTTGAGTGCTGTGGATAATTAGGTAATAAGCAGTCGTAAAATCATACGTTATTAATCTCAAGAAGGATAAACATGACCAATAAATCGATAAAGCATGGAAGACATCTAAGCAAAAGCGAAGGATACTGGTATTTATAAGTGAAGACGTTTGATTAGTTTTCTTAATACTCCTGCTTCATAAAAATACATCAGTATACCGAAATGTCACTCAAAACTAAGTAACTATTATCTAGTTGCAAAGCTATCACTCATTTAACCTCTCAGTAACTTTCAAAACTTCAGACCATCAAACATGTTTTTAGTCATATTTTTCATAAATCATCAACAATAATATATTTTGAAGAGAATTAAGTGTGTGAAAGAAGCGCAAGAAGTATGTCTGGACCGAAGTATATGGCGATCCATAGTCTCTGCCTACCCCAATGGGAGACAGGCGTTACGATATGTATGTGTATGTAATATATTTTCTAGCATATCACACTACGTACCAATATCCACACAAGACAGCATATCCGGCGAGTTGACCCAGCCGTCCCCGCACGAGCACACGAACGAGCCGAAAGTATTTGTACACGTGCCGTGCTCGCACAGAGACGGCAGCGCGGCGCACTCGTCGATGTCCGCCAGAGATACTACGTACGAGGGCTGGGGGGGTGGAAACAAAACACATTACAAACGGTGGGGCTAAGATGTTACTTTTAGTTTTGCATTTAAAATGCTAATTTATTAATTTTAAAGTTATAGATACTGGAAAAAGGAACGCGGGTCTCCGAGCATTGCGCGACTGGGAATCGAACCCAGGGCCTTTAGATTGCCGGTCTAATGCTCTTACCACTGAGGTACCGCGTTCCTTTTTCCAGTATCTATAACTTCAATACGGTAGGGCTATGAGTCATACTTCTAGACCGTGCCTGTAAAACCTACTGCGCGGTAGGGACACGAGTCATGCATCTTAAACAAGATTTTGACGTAGGTCAAGTAACTTGGATTGAAATTATACATACTATATCATACTTTATGTCGTTGTAAAAGCATTATTAATTTTTCCTTCTTTATAATCTTCTTCTTTTTTTGTGATAAATTAGACTTTGTAGCTAATATTTATCTAGTATCAGAGAGTGATCTACTGTTAGGATTTTAAGCCACCCCAAAGTCACCTGACTAGGCTTGACGTGTACAATTATTTTTTTAGTGGAAAAGTATCTCCTGAAGAAGCATAGCTACGGATATAGTACCACTAGCAGTCCTTAGTTTTATCGCGGCCAACAAAATCAACTCGTTGATTAACCTCCATCATTAGGCCACCGAACTCCACTTTTTCTTAAGCTGTAAACTTGACACAGATACGTTTCATATAAAAACACATAGTTAGTTGAACTCACAGGTTCCAAAACGGGTTGGTAGCCGGGCCCGCCGGGACACAGCTGCCTGTAGGCCTCCGTGCCGGGCGTCGGACACGCGTCGCAGTAGTTGCCCCACGCCGCACCTGAACGGGTTAATACAAGAACATTTTTAATGAGATTTTACAATGACATGATCTAATATACCGCAAGATAACAGAAATCTTATTTTTAATTTAAATTTAAATGAAATAATAATGAAAGTTTCTAAACTTCGATATGAGGATGATTTTACCAAATAATTGCTGATTAGATTTGGGTAAAAGTTTGTGCATTGATAGATTTAACCCCAAAACAACAAACTACTGTTTGCTTGTCTCAATAACGCCTTAACATCGGTACTTTGAACCACGGGTCAATATTTCATTCATCTACACCTGTGGGTCTACCGGGACTTAACAATCGAAATCGTATCCGTGCGACCGAAGTACGAACGAACTTGATGGAATGCCTTACCGGCACTTTATCACGACAATTTGACGAAATTAACTGTCAAACTTGACAGTTCAACTAGGCGACGACCCAAGTTCCGGTAAGGTGTTAAGACGATAATCGTAACGACGGGAAATATCGTTTTAAAAGTCGTAAGTCTCGGTACCAATCTCGCGATTTTGATAAGATGCACGATACGACCGTCAAGTCCCAGTAGACCCCCTGGAACGTCTATGCTAAGTTATATACGTGGACGACCTCTGTGGTGCAGCGGTATATACACCTGCTAAGCGGAAGGTTCCGGGTTCAATTCCCGGTCGGGCCAATTTCGTAAAAATGGTTTTTCGATATTGGCTCGTGTCTGGGTGTAACTAGGTTCTCCCCTAGTCCATTGTGTGGTACCTATAGTACAAGCTTTGCTTAGTTTAGGGCCACACAGTTAGTGTGTCTGTCTGGAGATTTATTTTATTTATTTATTTTAAATCTCGACCTGGAACCTCTATGCTACGTTATATCTACTTACCGACGGAGCAGCAGCAGGCGGCCATGGTCCCGTCGTCGGCCAGCTCGTCGTCGTCGCGGCACTCCTCCACGCCCGAGCGCAGGTCCACGCGCCCGTAGCACCGACCTTTGCGGGAATCTAATGGAACAAGGAATAAAGTTATTTAGGAATTGTTTTCAGAGA
Organism: Emmelina monodactyla; assembly: GCA_916618145.1. Classification (NCBI taxonomy): domain Eukaryota; kingdom Metazoa; phylum Arthropoda; class Insecta; order Lepidoptera; family Pterophoridae; genus Emmelina; species Emmelina monodactyla. The sequence goes on along the minus strand of OU745314.1, from coordinate 9,082,560 downwards.
GAAGAAGGAATATTTGTTAGCGTGGAACTTTTAATCAAAGTTTAGTAGGCAAGTTCACTGTGTTATGAAGTGAAACATCAACATGTCAGAAAACCGAACCGTAACGAATTGGTCTATATTACTTATCATTATCATTATTACGTAGTATAAATCCAAGTCGTTAATTGTGTCTGTTTGTATGTTTGTCCGCTATCGCCTCCTTAACTACGTAACGGATTTAAAGGCGGTTTTCTCTAAAACGAAAAGTGAAGAGGGAGTCGAATGGGATAACACAATAAGTAGCTTTGTTTGAATGAGACAGAAGTTTTTAACTGCATACGTAGTATAACGCTTTAAATTAAAATTATATTCGTTTGGTTCCAACAGTAAATAAAAAAAATATTGGACTTTTAATGACACAATCGGGGATTTTCTTAGCAAAATCTAATAAATTCTTTAACTTGGACCAAAATGCAATTGAATTAGTGGAAGTAAATAGGTAATAGCCTCACCTATCCGCTATTTTCATTTGGCTACTCACCCACCAAACACCCTGTATACATACCGAAGCAGGCGGTGCCCCCCGACACCAGCTCGTAGTTGGGCGGACAGCGGCAGTCGTAGGAGCCCGGCGTGTTGACGCACGTGCCGTACTGACACGACTGTCCACCCCCGACTTGGTTGTTAGTTATATACATACCGAAGCAGGCGGTGCCCCCCGACACCAGCTCGTAGTTGGGCGGACAGCGGCAGTCGTAGGAGCCCGGCGTGTTGACGCACGTGCCGTACTGACACGACTGTCCACCCCCGACTTGGTTGTTAGTTATATACATACCGAAGCAGGCGGTGCCCCCCGACACCAGCTCGTAGTTGGGCGGACAGCGGCAGTCGTAGGAGCCCGGCGTGTTGACGCACGTGCCGTACTGACACGACTGTCCACCCCCGACTTGGTTGTTAGTTATATACATACCGAAGCAGGCGGTGCCCCCCGACACCAGCTCGTAGTTGGGCGGACAGCGGCAGTCGTAGGAGCCCGGCGTGTTGACGCACGTGCCGTACTGACACGACTGTCCACCCCCGACTTGGTTGTTAGTTATATACATACCGAAGCAGGCGGTGCCCCCCGACACCAGCTCGTAGTTGGGCGGACAGCGGCAGTCGTAGGAGCCCGGCGTGTTGACGCACGTGCCGTACTGACACGACTGTCCACCCCCGACTTGGTTGTTAGTTATATACATACCGAAGCAGGCGGTGCCCCCCGACACCAGCTCGTAGTTGGGCGGACAGCGGCAGTCGTAGGAGCCCGGCGTGTTGACGCACGTGCCGTACTGACACGACTGTCCACCCCCGACTTGGTTGTTAGTTATATACATACCGAAGCAGGCGGTGCCCCCCGACACCAGCTCGTAGTTGGGCGGACAGCGGCAGTCGTAGGAGCCCGGCGTGTTGACGCACGTGCCGTACTGACACGACTGTCCACCCCCGACTTGGTTGTTAGTTATATACATACCGAAGCAGGCGGTGCCCCCCGACACCAGCTCGTAGTTGGGCGGACAGCGGCAGTCGTAGGAGCCCGGCGTGTTGACGCACGTGCCGTACTGACACGACTGTCCACCCCCGACTTGGTTGTTAGTTATATACATACCGAAGCAGGCGGTGCCCCCCGACACCAGCTCGTAGTTGGGCGGACAGCGGCAGTCGTAGGAGCCCGGCGTGTTGACGCACGTGCCGTACTGACACGACTGTCCACCCCCGACTTGGTTGTTAGTTATATACATACCGAAGCAGGCGGTGCCCCCCCGACACCAGCTCGTAGTTGGGCGGACAGCGGCAGTCGTAGGAGCCCGGCGTGTTGACGCACGTGCCGTACTGACACGACTGTCCACCCCCGACTTGGTTGTTAGTTATATACATACCGAAGCAGGCGGTGCCCCCCGACACCAGCTCGTAGTTGGGCGGACAGCGGCAGTCGTAGGAGCCCGGCGTGTTGACGCACGTGCCGTACTGACACGACTGTCCACCCCCGACTTGGTTGTTAGTTATATACATACCGAAGCAGGCGGTGCCCCCCCGACACCAGCTCGTAGTTGGGCGGACAGCGGCAGTCGTAGGAGCCCGGCGTGTTGACGCACGTGCCGTACTGACACGACTGTCCACCCCCGACTTGGTTGTTAGTTATATACATACCGAAGCAGGCGGTGCCCCCCGACACCAGCTCGTAGTTGGGCGGACAGCGGCAGTCGTAGGAGCCCGGCGTGTTGACGCACGTGCCGTACTGACACGACTGTCCACCCCCGACTTGGTTGTTAGTTATATACATACCGAAGCAGGCGGTGCCCCCCGACACCAGCTCGTAGTTGGGCGGACAGCGGCAGTCGTAGGAGCCCGGCGTGTTGACGCACGTGCCGTACTGACACGACTGTCCACCCCCGACTTGGTTGTTAGTTATATACATACCGAAGCAGGCGGTGCCCCCCCGACACCAGCTCGTAGTTGGGCGGACAGCGGCAGTCGTAGGAGCCCGGCGTGTTGACGCACGTGCCGTACTGACACGACTGACCACCCCCGACTTGGTTGTTAGATATATACATACCGAAGCAGGCGGTGCCCCCCGACACCAGCTCGTAGTTGGGCGGACAGCGGCAGTCGTAGGAGCCCGGCGTGTTGACGCACGTGCCGTACTGACACGACTGTCCACCCCCGACTTGGTTGTTAGTTATATACATACCGAAGCAGGCGGTGCCCCCCGACACCAGCTCGTAGTTGGGCGGACAGCGGCAGTCGTAGGAGCCCGGCGTGTTGACGCACGTGCCGTACTGACACGACTGTCCACCCCCGACTTGGTTGTTAGTTATATACATACCGAAGCAGGCGGTGCCCCCCGACACCAGCTCGTAGTTGGGCGGACAGCGGCAGTCGTAGGAGCCCGGCGTGTTGACGCACGTGCCGTACTGACACGACTGCGGCGACACGCACTCGTCCACGTCCGTGCAGTTGAACCCGGGACCCTCTGCGTAGGGAGGGAATCACGTTATAAGGCTTCCTTGGTAGAAGGTATTAACTAGAATACAATAGATTAATAATATACTCCATCTTGTCAGAGATAGAGCGAAGACCAATTATTATTTTTTGTAGAATACGTTTTATTTAGTAAAACTTAACAGATACTTAATACAAAGTTTATGTCAATTAAATGTTTTGAGTGTAAAAGATTAAATTTTATAACCCCCTTTACTAATTTAACACTCAAATAAATAATTCGGTTATTTACTTTGAATAAATCTTTATCTTATTAAACCTAGTAACTAACCTCTACGCACATCTTATTAAACTAATCCACTAGTAATGGCTATAACCATACACAATGAACAACTCACGGTCGTCGACGCTGTCGCTCTGGTAGCCCTTGTCGCAGATGCACTTGAACATGCCGTACGTGTTGACGCACTTGCCGAACACGCACACGTTGTCGAACGCGTCGCACTCGTCCACGTCTGGGGGCATAGTAGATGTTAGCAAGTTAGTCGTTTAGCGAAAACCATATGAAAATCGACGTTCCGAAAAGAGTGCTGGGAATATTTTTTCCGCCGGCTTTTCTCTCTCGGTCTACGGTTAGGTAAAGTCGAAGTTTGTAACATTGACGTTCATTCGACCTACGGTTACTACAGCAGACAAATGTTTTTTCCCCTGGAAATTAGGTTCTTTCCAGAGGTAAAAAGTTATGATAGGTTATAGTGTAACTATTTACCGAGTTTCATCCAAATCAGTTGAGTTCAGTTATTTTAAATGAAAGATTAAAGAACATATATAAATACACACTCACATGCGCACAAACATTCGCATTCAAATATATCTAAGATTTCTTACTTGAAAGCCTACATTAATGCTGTTTCTACTCAGCAATCATACTTATCTGCCATCACAAATCCCCCACTCACCCAGACAAGACTTCTTATCCGGTGCCTCCGTGAAGCCCACGTCGCAGTCGCACTCGTACTCGCCCGGCTTGTTCACGCAGTGGCCGTTTTCACACTCGCTACCTTACATCTCTCTCCTTCTTTCAATACACACTCACCCAGACAAGACTTCTTATCCGGTGCCTCCGTGAAGCCCACGTCGCAGTCGCACTCGTACTCGCCCGGCTTGTTCACGCAGTGGCCGTTCTCACACTCGCTACCTTACATCTCTCTCCTTCTTTCAATACACACTCACCCAGACAAGACTTCTTATCCGGTGCCTCCGTGAAGCCCACGTCGCAGTCGCACTCGTACTCGCCCGGCTTGTTCACGCAGTGGCCGTTCTCACACTCGCTACCTTACATCTCTCTCCTTCTTTCAATACACACTCACCCAGACAAGACTTCTTATCCGGTGCCTCCGTGAAGCCCACGTCGCAGTCGCACTCGTACTCGCCCGGCTTGTTCACGCAGTGGCCGTTCTCACACTCGCTACCTTACATCTCTCTCCTTCTTTCAATACACACTCACCCAGACAAGACTTCTTATCCGGTGCCTCCGTGAAGCCCACGTCGCAGTCGCACTCGTACTCGCCCGGCTTGTTCACGCAGTGGCCGTTCTCACACTCGCTACCTTACATCTCTCTCCTTCTTTCAATACACACTCACCCAGACAAGACTTCTTATCCGGTGCCTCCGTGAAGCCCACGTCGCAGTCGCACTCGTACTCGCCCGGCTTGTTCACGCAGTGGCCGTTCTCACACTCGCTACCTTACATCTCTCTCCTTCTTTCAATACACACTCACCCAGACAAGACTTCTTATCCGGTGCCTCCGTGAAGCCCACGTCGCAGTCGCACTCGTACTCGCCCGGCTTGTTCACGCAGTGGCCGTTCTCACACTCGCTACCTTACATCTCTCTCCTTCTTTCAATACACACTCACCCAGACAAGACTTCTTATCCGGTGCCTCCGTGAAGCCCACGTCGCAGTCGCACTCGTACTCGCCCGGCTTGTTCACGCAGTGGCCGTTCTCACACTCGCTACCTTACATCTCTCTCCTTCTTTCAATACACACTCACCCAGACAAGACTTCTTATCCGGTGCCTCCGTGAAGCCCACGTCGCAGTCGCACTCGTACTCGCCCGGCTTGTTCACGCAGTGGCCGTTCTCACACTCGCTACCTTACATCTCTCTCCTTCTTTCAATACACACTCACCCAGACAAGACTTCTTATCCGGTGCCTCCGTGAAGCCCACGTCGCAGTCGCACTCGTACTCGCCCGGCTTGTTCACGCAGTGGCCGTTCTCACACTCGCTACCTTACATCTCTCTCCTTCTTTCAATACACACTCACCCAGACAAGACTTCTTATCCGGTGCCTCCGTGAAGCCCACGTCGCAGTCGCACTCGTACTCGCCCGGCTTGTTCACGCAGTGGCCGTTCTCACACTCGCTACCTTACATCTCTCTCCTTCTTTCAATACACACTCACCCAGACAAGACTTCTTATCCGGTGCCTCCGTGAAGCCCACGTCGCAGTCGCACTCGTACTCGCCCGGCTTGTTCACGCAGTGGCCGTTCTCACACTCGCTACCTTACATCTCTCTCCTTCTTTCAATACACACTCACCCAGACAAGACTTCTTATCCGGTGCCTCCGTGAAGCCCACGTCGCAGTCGCACTCGTACTCGCCCGGCTTGTTCACGCAGTGGCCGTTCTCACACTCGCTACCTTACATCTCTCTCCTTCTTTCAATACACACTCACCCAGACAAGACTTCTTATCCGGTGCCTCCGTGAAGCCCACGTCGCAGTCGCACTCGTACTCGCCCGGCTTGTTCACGCAGTGGCCGTTCTCACACTCGCTACCTTACATCTCTCTCCTTCTTTCAATACACACTCACCCAGACAAGACTTCTTATCCGGTGCCTCCGTGAAGCCCACGTCGCAGTCGCACTCGTACTCGCCCGGCTTGTTCACGCAGTGGCCGTTCTCGCAGAGAGTGGGGTCGTTCGCGCACTCGTCTATGTCCACGCACGAGTAGCTAGAGGGAGGTTGAGGGGTTAGTTGTTAATAGTAAAAAGTAATCACTCCATCATCATCATACGACGATCAACCTTACTCAGCAATATAATGTAAGAAAGAGACGAGTTGTTGTTTTAGTTCTACCAACTTACTAGTATATCTTTGCTTAGTGCATTTCGTGCAATTTTATAAAAACCGGGCAAAATTAAATGAGATCAATATATTCGACTTTTGCTTATACTAGCAAGAGTATTTTCAAAATCAGTACTTTATGCAGAGAACAAACAAGATAAAATGCGAGCTAAATAACTAATGAAATAAATGAACAAACGAAAACAGTTCAAACAATTGACTAAAAAAAGCTTTTTATTATATACCTTACACAAATTAACAAATTCTTATTATTTACTCTTTATATTATTAATTAAAAAAGTACTATCAAATTCAACCTAAAAAACCGCTTCTACACTTAGGTATTTTTTCTCTCTTACCCGTCTCCCTTGTAGCCGGTGGCGCACAGACACAGGAACGATCCGTCCGTGTTGGTACAAACAGCGCGCGGGTGGCAGCCGCCGTTGTTGGTGGCGCACTCGTCGATATCGTCGCAGTTGGAGCCGTCGCCGCGCCAGCCCTCGCGGCAGCGGCATTGGAATGAACCCTAACACGACGGTATAAGGTTTAATTTGGATTGGTGCGGTTTATGTTGAGAAACATTGGAATAAACCCTGGTGAGATATGGTTCAGGTTGAATTGGTGGAGAATATGCTGTGTAACATTGGAATGAACCCTGGGCAGACGAGGTAAGGTTGATATTGAATTGGTGGAGGTAGTTCTGTGCAACATTGGAATGAACTCATCGGGGAGAGGTAAGGTAACATTAGAGTGAACCCTTGCTGTGTGACATTGGAGTGAACCCTGGTGAGGTGGAATAAGTTTCAGATTAAATCAACGTAATTAATTACTCGAGAAGTAAGTGGTGTTTTGACCATAAAAAAGTAAGATGATAAGTAGTCTGAATTGCCGCAAGAATTGTTAACGTGTAATTCAGTTAAAACGCAGTCTAATGTGCTTAAATTATGATTAAAGAGGCGGTCCCACGGTGGTGCCTAAAACTGCACACCGCTCACAAATCGGCGCTTGTAATAAAGCCAACTTTAGCTTGCAAGCACCACACTAGGTACCATGTGCATAGAATCGCGCACCATGGGAACGCCTCTTAAAGAGTAGGTATATTTGTTTGTTAAACGCACACACTTTCTGGAGGTCATTCCTCCACCATATAAACAGTAAATATCAAACTCACGGGTAAGTTAACACAGTCGGCCGCGGGGTGGCAGTCACAAGTGCCCAGCTCACATTCGTCATCATCGGTACACGCCGCACCTATGAATTATTATATTTATTAATGCAAGTTTATAATCCAACATTAGGCTACTTTGATACATAAAGTCTTTAAGTTTTTTAAGAATCTATGACCAAGCTTTTAAGGGCATATCGACAATGTATTTAAGTAACACAAGCTTTTAATTCATATATTTACTTTTTCAGTGTAGAACCTGTAATACTAGAGCCTAATTTCGATTGGGGCGGTAAAATAAAGAGGCGAAAAATACATGTTAGAATATGAATGAAAAAAAGATAACATCGCGTGTTGCGAAATTAATAGTTTAAGTTTACCTCTGTTCAGTGGTGGATTTAACACTAGGCTGAGTAGGCTGGAGCCTAGGGCGGCAGATTCTAGGGAGCGGCAGATATGCTTCAATTTTTTTTTATCAAAAACATTCTTAGAGAAAAAGAGTCGTAACATTTTACAAGTGAGTAATTTCAAAACATTTTGAGTGTCATTTATCTCAATTTTAACTAATTATAATATTCCAACGTAAAGTTACTTATTATCTTTTCGAATTTGTTTTGTTAGGCAGATTCTAAGGGGCTACAGATTTGCTTCTATTATTGATTTGATCAAAAACATATATTGTGAAAAAAATTCTTAATATTTTGCAAGTAATTTCAAGCCATTTTGAGTGATTTTTAAACATTATAACATTCCAAAGTACAGTTATTTATTATCTTCTTGGATTATTTTTTATTGTTTTTGTCTATGGTAAAGCCTTGCTAAAGCAGTTAGGGCATAGCTAAACGGTGCCAATCTAAACAAAAATAAACGACGACACAATCTATGAATTTAATGTTAAACAACGAAATGCTTTACACGTTCGCGTAGCGGTAGCGGCTATAAGTCATGAATGAACGGTATTTTATGCTCCTATGAAATTGACACTAAGGCAGTAGCAACATCTGCCAAAATTGTTGAGCCAAAAACTGCGTCTACCAACTTTCATGATACGTAGTCTTAACACAATTGATACTGCTGTTAAGTTAAAAGGATGACCAGAAAAAGTGACGTGAAATTTTTTTTTGTTCTTAATATTGAGTGATCCCTGAAACAGCTCCATGTATGTTCTACGATTTTGCGTAGTTTCCGAGTTATGATTTTTAAAGCTTTCTTGCAAAATCAACTGTAACTTCAATAATTTCAGTAGGCTGAATAATTTATGCATAAATGCACCGTTCGAAAAGAGTTGGGAGAAAAAAGAGCAATAAAGAAAACCTTAAATTTTTTAAGACATTGGCAAAATTTTTCAAGTAACAATTTTGCAAAAAATCTTAAACTAAATCGTAACTCGAAGACTATGCAAGATCATGGGGGGTATTTCAGATTCATATCAAAAGGAGGCACCTAAAAAAATTTTGGGCGGTTCTTTTTTAGCCAACCTGTATATATTCTTTACCGACGATTCAATATTATAGATTAGTCGAATATAATTTCTCTTCGGAATTCCCAAAAAGATGCTGTAAACTCTATATATTTTCTATTCATTAATACCTCCCGCAAATAATCAGATGGATTAAAATTATCTCCTATGGGTTTTGGGCCATTTGCGTTTTAATATTTGTAGTTTGGCCATAATATCTCGAGACGAGGCCATAAGATTAAGTGAAAAATTGAAAAAACAAAAAAAACATCATAAGTAACAAGGCTGTTAATGCAAGTCGGTATTTTACAACTTCAGCTTTAAAAAAAGTATGTAACAAATAGACCGTGCGTAATGTAGTTGCAAACGAGGGCATTAAATTTCATAGGGCGGCAAAAAATGTAAAGCCTAGAGGCGGCAAATCTGTAAATCCGCCACTGACTCTGTTTGCAAAAAACCTATAGCGTGAAAACTAGTTAGTTTAAGTACATACCTTGTTCGGGCTTCACGCTGTATCCGTCCTCGCACTGACACACGAAGCTGCCGTACGTGTTGCGACACTCGCCCGCGCCGCACAGGTCCGGGATCTGTATTTATAACACATTGTTTCTAGAAATGGTTCAAGATTTCTTAAGAATACTAAAAAAACTTAGGTCATTAGAGAATAACATAATGGAATGTAGAGACTAGTTACATATAGACAAGACAAAAAAACATTGTGAATGCTAAGAATCGAATATTACAATCCGGTATACATTTTTATTTTTAAAGTAAAAACTTTTAACTAATAATAGGTACATGCTTTACAATAGCGAACTCAATTTTCACAAAAAGTCTTATACAAAGATATAATTAACAGGCAACTCTACTGTATTTCTGCAATCTTATTCTGGTGCACTCAGGGCGAATTAAATCACATCTTTTAAAGTTTTAGACACTGGAAAAAGACACTGGAAAATTAATAAATTTGCATTCTAAATACAAAAACTTAAAGTAAAATCTCAATCATTTCATCTTCTTGTTCAAATAGATGTAAACAGCTTTGCAGCTTTAGATATACGTCATTGCTTGCAAACACATACTCATCTTTTTCGGAGTTCTGGAAATCGCTGATATAGGACCTAAAACGTAGTTCCTGCAGGAAAAAAACCGCCTTACTCTCAGAAATTTTACGCCACCCAATAGACACTTGACATGGCTTCGTAAGTGGAAGTTTTTTTGCAAAAGAAAAACCCGTACCAACGGTCAAGTGTTGTATAATATGCAAAACAACTAGTTAAACATATTAGGATGGCCGCCGCTGCATCACCTCAAATGCCAAGTTGATTGTCCATTCTACAATTAGTCACCAAGTTCTTACTAGAATCACTTAACGACTTAATTTGTTTGTGTGACGAACATAGCGTATTGACAAGTATATTTCTGGGGCCAAAGTTCTAAGACCCTTAAAGGACTATACGGCGACATCTGCAGGAAAAACCCTCCTTGTGGCCAATTAAAAGGCACTTTCAATGACAGTGTGTCTTCAACCAGGTTAATGGCACCGTTATGTAGCTTGTATATTTTTTTTCTTGAACTGTCTATGACTGCGTTTATTCAATCTTATTCGAGTTGGTTTCAGATCTTAACAAGTCACTTTTTTGCCGCCCCTCTTACTCAAAAGTGTTGCGACAGTCCCCGCCCCCGCCCCACTAAGTACCTGCGCGCACTCGTCGATGTCCCTGCAGGCGGGCGGGCTGTCCACGGGCAGCAGTCCGTCCCCGCACGTGCACGAGTAGGAGCCGGGCGTGTTGCGGCACTCGCCGCCCCCGCACACCCGCCCCCCGCCCCCGCACTCGTCCACGTCGCGGCACGAGCGCCCGTCCGCGCGCAGCTGCCAGCCCGGACTGGAAACAACAACAGTCTATAGAAAACTTTATAACAACGGCAAGACGTCGTAATTATGTCGTTCCTGGAGGACTAGACAAATTAACTTATACGCTAACCGTAAAAACTTTAATAATCTCACACCTTGCGTGGCGACGACAATTTTTTTTTGACGAAAATTGTGGTTTTCAAAAATAGTAAACGTTGAACCTTTTCTTAACGATTATTAAGCATTTTTTATTATATTAATAACAGATTTATTAATATAATAAAAAATGCTTTCCCTAAAACCTCATTTCCTCACATAATACTTGACTAGATTTTTCCTAGCAGCTTCACATGTCGCATATTAACGTGTGATTGTATACATTTTAGTTGAATCAGATCGTATAATATTCTGGGTTACTCTAAGCACAAAATTTCATTCGAATCTAACCAGTGATTGCATAAACTATAGTCCGGCCACCGGGAGAATGCGTTCCTGACACATTGTGTTTGAAATAACGAGGTAACTTTGAAAGGCCGTCTACGAAAACAAACAAAAAAAAAAGTCGTCTATTTTGACCCTACAAACAAATAATAAGCAATAAAATGATATTAAGACACACTGATTTTAAATTTTATAACTGAGGGCTCACTGTAAGGGAAATAATTACTGATAAAATATGTATTTTTAAAAATATATACAACCCTACTTCTAAACAGTACAAGGTTATGTACTTATGATATTTTCGTAGGGATGTGCTAAAAATATCAGTCAATTTTAAAGTTATCAATCAATTGCTAATAAAAAAGCAGAATTAGTAGCTTGGTTATAAAACATGATATCGACGTAAATATGGACATGCTTGAAGCATAACTATTGCGGTTAGTGACAGAAAATAAATCGGCATATGTTCGATATGAAATAGATGAATTGGCTCTGCAGTACGGTCATCGGATGCTGAGACTTATACCATATGATTGCCAATACAATGCTATTGAGTTTCGTTTGTAAAAAGGCAGCAGTTGGATTTTCTTGCTAGTTATTTTCCACCTTGGGCTTAGCTTCAAAATTAACGTTATACAAGTATCTTTAATCTAATTATTTACGTTCCTACAATAAAACAATACTGTTTCGATTTTGTTTTTTATTATTTTACCTAGATTTTAACTCGTAACAACATAAAACTATTTTTATATTATAAATAAAATATAAATAAGATAAGCAAGTTTTTTTTCTGTTGATTGAAAAATGATTTATCAATGTTGTTTTTTACCCCAACACTAATGGCATGTGTCACAAACGCATTCTCTCGGTGGCCAGACTATAAAACCAAACTACTAGACTTTAATATTTGTAGAATACCTTTGTTTTAAGTTGCTTCAACGATATGGGATCAAAATGATTCAGACATATGACACAGTATAACTTATAACAAAACTAGCGACCCGCCCACGCTTCGCAATGGTGTAAATTGGGCCGATTTGTTCACGAAACTTTGAATTTCGGCTAACTTCATAACACTTTCGCTCAATGTTCTTTATTTACACTTTAGCTACTTACCGACAAGCGCAGTGGTAGCTTCCAGCTGTGTTAACACATTCATGGTGACAGCGCGTGGGGTCGTCCGCACACTCGTCGATGTCCGTGCAGTGGGACCGCACCTTGTGTTACAAGAGTACTTATAATATTAACAATGGTAAATAGAATTGGTGAATTACGAGTCTTACTTGGGCAGTGCTTAAAATACTGCCCTGTTTGTTTTGAAATATCATTTAAATTAACAATTTGAATGCGTATATGCGCATTTTAAGTATAACAAAAATCTAAATTGGCTAATGATGATTATTTGCACAGTTAGAATGTAGAAGGGTTAAAAAAGGAAACAACATACTTCTTGCTGGGCGTATCCTTCGTCACACACGCACTGATATGTCCCGAGTTGGTTTTCACATGCTCCGTTACTGCAGATACCTATAAAATAATCATTATTTTTTTTATTTTTTTGCAATATAAATCGTGGCACTACTCCTATGTAAATGAACTCAAATTATTCTTTTTACACATGATAACAAAATAATCATAGTGGTCTAAGATCCCGTGAACCACAGACCTTCGTCATTTCATAAAAGCTGAAAATTGGTCAGCGCATGCTTCTAACACAGGTACGAATGATGTCCCATTATAAAGTTTGTGTCAATGTGGCTTTGGCAGATAAACGGCACTAAAGATCCGTAGAACATAAATCTACTTCTGTCAAAGTATAGACCGTGATTTTTTGGAACTACCTTCAGAATATTGTCAACAATGACGTCATTTATTCCCAGACACTTCCCGTCATGACAACCCCTTGCCAGACGCATTATTTTGACTCCAGTGAGCAGCACTCGTCTATGTCTGTGGAAGTGGCAACCAACCTGATGTGATGGAGCACTCGTCTATGTCTGTGGAAGTGGCAACCAACCTGATGTAATGGAGCACTCGTCTATGTCTGTGGAAGTGGCAACCAACCTGATGTGATGGAGCACTCGTCTATGTCTGTGGAAGTGGCAACCAACCTGATGTAATGGAGCACTCGTCTATGTCTGTGGAAGTGGCAACCAACCTGATGTGATGGAGCACTCGTCTATGTCTGTGGTAGCAGCCACCAACCTGATGTGATGGAGCACTCGTCTATGTCTGTGGAAGCAGCCACCAACCTGATGTGATGGAGCACTCGTCTATGTCTGTGGAAGTGGCAACCAACCTGATGTAATGGAGCACTCGTCTATGTCTGTGGAAGTGGCAACCAACCTGATGTGATGGAGCACTCGTCTATGTCTGTGGAAGCAGCCACCAACCTGATGTGATGGAGCACTCGTCTATGTCTGTGGAAGCAGCCACCAACCTGATGTGATGGAGCACTCGTCTATGTCTGTGGAAGCAGCCACCAACCTGATGTAATGGAGCACTCGTCCACGTCCTTGCAGCTCAGTCCGTCGGCCGCGAGCTCCATCCCCGCGCCGCACTCGCAGCGGAACGAGCCCGCCGCGTTCACGCAGCGGCCGCCGCGGCACAGGGAGCGGTCCTCGGAACACTCGTCTATGTCTGGGGATAGGAGGTATGTGGTCAAGTGTATGAATATGATGGATGTGGTCAACTGTGTATGATGCGGGACAATAGATACGTGGTTAACTGTGTATAACGATGGAAAATAGCGATGTGGGCAACTGTGTATGACCCTGGATAATAGGTACTTTGTCAACTGTGTATGACGCTGGATAGTAGATACGTGGTCAACTGTGTATGACGCTGGACAATAGATACGTGGTCAACTGTGTGTGACGCTGGACAAAAGATACGTGGTCAACTGTGTGTGACGCTGGACAAAAGATACGTGGTCAACTGTGTGTGACGCTGGACAATAGTTACGTGGTCGACTGTGTATGACGCTGGATAAAAGATGGTCCACTGTGTATGACGCTGGATAATAGATACGTGGGCAACTGTATGACGCTGGATAATAGATACGTGGTCAACTGTGTATGAAGCTGTTCAATAGATACGTGGGCAACTGTGTATTACGCTGGTATATAGTTAAGTGGTCAACTGTGTATGAAGCTGGACAATAGATACGTGGGCAACTGTGTATGACGCTGGACTATAGATACGTGGTCGATTTTCAATACGCAGGTATTAAGACAAACAGGGTATACTTCAGATGGATGCAGTTTTAGACCATTCGCGTAAAACTTTATCCCGTCAAAAACATAAATGTAAAATGAGAGCCAAGTCCAATTAAGATGTTCACAAAAGAAGTGAGATCTAAATGGGTACCAAGTTCAATGGTCAGTCAAGAAATTAATTTATATCAACATAAAATATTTTAAAACAACTTAATTAAAATTTCTTCTTATAACTTAGGATAATATATTGAAGCTTAAGGTCTAAAGTTGATTACACGTGGTACCGTTAAGCTAAGGTCTAGATTTATAAGTAATTAAATATAGGCACTCTTTTTAATATTCCAAATCACGTGCAACTTGAGAAGAAGTTAAGTAGCGTAAGAAGTTAGCCTCAACCTCTCGGAATCGAAAACCTTGTAAATAACATAATGATCACCAAATCATAGACGTCATTACGTCAGTCCTCAAATGAACATTATTTTCCCTATTATAAAACACTAGTGACCCGCTTCGCAATGGTTTTATTTTGGCCGACTTGCTCACGAAACATTGATTTTTGGCTTACTAAAAAAACTATCCGATGGTTCTTTATTAACAAATTTTAATGAAAAAAATACCTAAAGGATGCGGTTTGCATTAAAATCCCTCAACTGGTTTAGGAGGAGTTAGCGGCCAAACATACAAACCGACAGAATTAGCGACTTGGATTTATACTATGTAATGATGAAGTATACATACCCTGGCACACCTTGCTATCCGGGTCGGCCCTATGCCCAGTCTGGCACGAGCACTCGAAGGCGCCGGGCGTGTTCCGGCAGCTGCCGGCGCCGCACACCGAGCTCATTATCTCGCACTCGTTCACGTCCACGCACGTGTGGTTGTTGGAGTCCTGGTTGGATGGAAAAAAAAGGAAAAAAGTTCGTAACTGAGTCGTAGGTAAACAGTTCGCGAGGTCTAAGCTGAGCTTAGCATTAAGTGTGAGTGGTCACCAAAAGTAGGAATAGTCGATAGTCGAAAAAAGATATTGAACTAGACATAATAAACGAGGAACGTAAAATAAGAGCGATTGGCCGATTCAAGGGAAAGTATTGTTTTATTGATTCTTTGGTATTGGTTATTTATTCATGATATTATGGACACATCACTGATCAATTTAGGGATTAGATAGCTCATATTACTTCTTTAGTATGTATCATGCTCGATGTCCATACCTGTTCATACCCGGGCAGGCAGTCGCACAGGAACCCGCCCACGTAGTTGCGGCAGTGGCCGGCGCCGCACACGCCGGGGAACGCCGCGCACTCGTTTATATCTACCGACGTGGCGTCCACCGACGATCTGAAACAATGGTATATTATCATCAAGCAAAGTATTCATCCTTGATCCGAGAGTTGGGACGATCTGAGATCGCACACGATTTTGCGGATCGTTTTCCAACCTGCGTCCCAATAACAATGCAATCGCTGTCAGTGATGCAAAACAGATCGTCGATCGATCCCTTCATTGTTAATATAATGTTTGTTTCACCAATACTTTTTTTTTATATGAGAAGCTAGCAAACGAGCATGCGGGTCACCTGATGGTAAGTGATCACCGCCGCCCATGACTACCCACAACACTGTGGGTGTTGGGGGTGTGTTGCTGAGCCTTTGAGAAAATTGGGCACCGGATACCGCACTCACCGAACGAAACGCAGGATCATCGTCCCTACTTCACGTCGGTTTTCTGTGCGACGGTGGTATTTCACCGGTCGAGTCAGCCCAGTAATCGCTGCAGACAGAGCTTGCTGCTAGACTTTACCACTCCAAATACTTAAAACGTAATGCCTAAGTTCTAACTATTAATTTGTCTGGAAATAGTTTAACATACGTAAATAACATACATCTTATGTAATTAGCTCGAAAACATTGCTGGATGTATATTTTATCCCGACCTTTGCTTTTTTTTGCAATTATTGCATTGTGTTTATACATACATTTTAATTTAGCCAAAACTTTAATTTTCTATTACCCATCTGCTAGGAAGGCACATCCTGTAAAGGCACTTCTTGTAACTTTAGCGCTTGAAAGTTTTAGATCAATGTTCGCTGCTTTGGTGACTGTTTTTGTTTTAAATGGACTGACATAAAAAGTCACTCATACAAAAGATCGAACTGCCCAATTCGGGGGATCGCAAAAATAGATTCAAATGGTATTCAATGGATGTGTCAAAATCTATAGATCGGTTATTGGGATGGCGGTTAGTACCATTCTCATACAAATATGCCAGAAAAAAGTTCTCTTGCCTCCCATGGATCGATTGCGTCTTTGGATTGGTTCCACAATCTGTAGATAGTTTATTGAAACAGTTTTGAGAAAATTTGGATCAGATTGACATCTTAGATGCCTAAAAATGAATTGAGATCGTATATTGGGACTGGGCGTAAGTCGATACCGAGATCTATGGTAACTTTTACATAAATAAACATTGTTTATGGCAGCCCTTTGTGTCTGAATTTAAAATCGTTCTAATCATATTCGTCCGCTAGCCTCTCCTTAATTCGTTACAGATTAAATGCAATTTTCACTAGTATTGCTGGCAATCTTCAAAGATAAAGTAAATTGCGAAACTTGACGGGTCATTAGTATCTATAAAATTAGTGTTGTTATTTAGGAGGTGGCCGATATACAACTTAATAAACACTGACAACGGCTTCAAATAATCAACTTTGAAATTGAAAAAGGGGCACTCAAACTTAACGCATATAATGCTACTGCAAACATAGTTTCTTCTATGACGATAATAAAATTTAATTCAGACTCTCAATCATTCTCCTTACAAAATCACTTAAGAACCCATATAAAACAGCATCAACTTACCCGTTGTTAATAGGTATAAGCCCCGGCGGTCCCGGCATGGTGTGTGCCCAGCTTGTGGAGTTGACGCCCCCCATCCCGCCGCCGGGGTGCTCGTCCGTACTTCCCGGGAACGTCGCGTCCGCTATACACAGGTTGCGGTATGCGTCCGTGCCTGAAAACAAATGATAAGTTTAAAATATGTCGCTGTGATCATATGGGGATGTGAGTTACAAAGGCCATGTTTTAGTCCCAATGGCCATGTTTAAGTGCCAAAGGCTATGTTTTAGTCCCAATGGCCATTTTAGCCACAAGTTTATGAGTCCAATATGGAAATGTGATATTACAAGTAACTACCGAAGCACGCGCCCAAGCGACGTCCACGCAGAGTTGCCTGTACCTACATGTTCTGTTCACCGTCCCAGGAGAGTTCTGCGCTTCTGGACGGAGTTAGGCTGGCTAAACTCTTAGTCGGCAAACCACGCACAAAGGACCAAACTTGAGTCCAAGTGCGGAAACAAGAGCCCAATAACCTAAACCTAATGTTCTGTTCACATAGACACTGACCTTTAGTAGGGCAGTGCTCGTAGTGATATGTTCTGTTCATATAGACACTGACCTTTAGTAGGGCAGTGCTCGCAGTGATATGTTCTGTTCACATAGACACTGACCTTTAGTAGGGCAGTGCTCGCAGTGATATGTTCTGTTCATATAGACACTGACCTTTAGTAGGGCAGTGCTCGCAGTGATATGTTCTGTTCACATAGACACTGACCTTTAGTAGGGCAGTGCTCGCAGTGATATGTTCTGTTCATATAGACACTGACCTTTAGTAGGGCAGTGCTCGCAGTGATATGTTCTGTTCACATAGACACTGACCTTTAGTAGGGCAGTGCTCGCAGTGATATGTTCTGTTCATATAGACACTGACCTTTAGTAGGGCAGTGCTCGCAGTGATATGTTCTGTTCATATAGACACTGACCTTTAGTAGGGCAGTGCTCGCAGTGATATGTTCTGTTCACATAGACACTGACCTTTAGTAGGGCAGTGCTCGCAGTGATATGTTCTGTTCATATAGACACTGACCTTTAGTAGGGCAGTGCTCGCAGTGATATGTTCTGTTCACATAGACACTGACCTTTAGTAGGGCAGTGCTCGCAGTGATATGTTCTGTTCATATAGACACTGACCTTTAGTAGGGCAGTGCTCGCAGTGATATGTTCTGTTCATATAGACACTGACCTTTAGTAGGGCAGTGCTCGCAGTGATATGTTCTGTTCATATAGACACTGACCTTTAGTAGGGCAGTGCTCGCAGTGATATGTTCTGTTCATATAGACACTGACCTTTAGTAGGGCAGTGCTCGCAGTGATATGTTCTGTTCATATAGACACTGACCTTTAGTAGGGCAGTGCTCGCAGTGCCGCCCCCAGGCCTTGCCCAGCGCGGAGCAGCAGCACACGGCCTTGTGCAGCGCCGGCGCCAGCTGCGCCGAGCAGCGCCCCGACGAGTAGCCGGCGAAGCACGCGCCCGAGCGACGGTCCACGCAGCGGTTGCCTGGGGTGATAGGAAAATTGGTAGGTACAATACATAAAACAAAACTTGTAGGCCCCCCTAGTGGCTGGTTAAACAGATTTGTTTTTATGTTAAGCAATATATAATCACATCTATCGCTGCCCCTCAGCCATAGTAAAGGTTAACATCATGAGGCAACCCACATGGTCGGATGATAATATATCTAGTCCATCCACCATTCCGCACTGGCCTAGTGTGCTGGGTTTCGGCTCAATCCTTCTCGCTATCCGAAAAAGAGACCTGCGCACAACTAGTGGGATGTCTATAAACTGTTATTAAATATTTTCTTTTATTAATTCTTTTAGTAATAAGTTTTCGTTGTTCCTTTGCATGTATGAAAAAATCTCTTTCATTCCTCTGTAAGTAGGCACACACAAATGATCAACACTTGTCTACATACTGGCAGTGTCGAGCGTGAGTCCGTCGGGGCAGTCGCAGCGGTATGATCCGTCCGTGTTGACACAAGTGCCGCCCACGCACAACTCGGGGTCCAGCGCGCACTCGTCGATGTCGCGGCAGGTCGACCCGTCCAACTGTGCAGGTGTAGTCGTGGTTTATGTACAAAATAATGTAGAAGATAATGATGGAGAAGATCCGTAGTCCCACTCAACTAGTGGAGTTTTTATTTAAAAAGAAGTGTCGACATGAATTGGCGAAAATTAGAGATTGAAAGAGTTGTAGTTGAACCAACAGATACAGCTGTTAAGATAATGTTTATTACTTTAATTAATGAAATTTGGCTTAAAGTTCGGATTAAAGTTTAGGTGTAAAAATTTGGTTTTAAAACACAAATGAATGTATACAAACAAATTCAATAGCATCCTGTGCTATAGTCTAATTACTAGTCTCTTCTCTTGGCCAATCCCCCCTTACCTCACCAATCATTACCTTAGCCAGTCCCTTCTCGCACGGGCAGTCATCTTGGCTGCAGGGCTGGCAGGGCGTGCCCCACGCGAGCCCCACGCTGCAGCAGCACTCCTGCCGCAGCAGCGCCGCCGCCGCCGCGCCCTCGCAGCGCCCGCCCACCACGCGCCGCCAGCACGAGCCGCGACGGTTGTCTGGATTACATTTATTGTAAATACACGGGTAGAGGGGTCTGTACAGAGGCACAAATTGAGACGGTTGTCTGGATTAGATTTAGTGTCAATACTCGGGTAGAAGGGTCTCTACAGAGGCACGAACTGTGATGGTTGTCTTCTTATAGACTTATTATTTCAAAACGGGTATAGAAGAGTGGTCTAACTGAAGCAACATGAGTGGAGGTGAGTTGTCTGTCCGCGCCGGTTGTCTGGACACAGACATAGGGTAAATACTCGGGTAGAGGGGTCTCTACAGAGGCACGAACCGCGATCATTGTCTGTATGCAGACATAAAGTAACTACACGGAAATTCTGTGACAGGCACGAGCCGCGCCGGTGGTCTGGATTAGATATAGTGGCAAAAAAATACTCGGGTAGAGGGGTCTCTACAGAGGCACGAACTGAGACGGTTGTCTGGATACAGACATAGTGTAACTACTCGGAAGTTCTGTGACAGAGGTACGAGCCGCGACGGTTGTCTGGAGTAGATATAGTGTCAATACCCGGGTAGAGGGGTCTCTACAGAGGCACGAACTGTGATAGTTGTCTACTTATACACTTATTTTTACAAAACGGGTATAATAGAGTAGTCTGACTGAAGCAACATGAGTGGAGGTGAGTTCTCTGTCAGGACCAAGAACCGCAGCGGTTGTCTGTATACAAATACAGTGTAAATACTTGGATAGAGGGCTTTCTGGCAAAGGCATAAAACGCGACTGTTGTCTACATACAGATCTAGTATAACTACACGAAAGTTCTATGACAAAGACAAGAAGTTCGCTAGTTGTCTAAATATAGATCTAGTGTAACTACACGAAAGTACTACGATAAAGACAAGAAGTTCGCTGGTTGTCTACATACAGATCTAGTGTAACTACCCGAAAGTTCTGTAACAAAGACAAGAAGTTCGCTGCTTGTCTTAATACAGATCTAGTGTAACTACACGAAAGTTCTGTAACAAAGACAAGAAGTTCGCTGCTTGTCTAAATACAGATCTAGTGTAACTACCCGAAAGTTCTGTAACAAAGACAAGAAGTTCGCTGCTTGTCTACATACAGATCTAGTGTAACTACCCGAAAGTTCTGTAACAAAGACAAGAAGTTCGCTGCTTGTCTACATACAGATCTAGTGTAACTACACGAAAGTTCTGTAACAAAGACAAGAAGTTCGCTGCTTGTCTTAATACAGATCTAGTGTAACTACACGAAAGTTCTGTAACAAAGACAAGAAGTTCGCTGGTTGTCTACATACAGGGGCCCGATTCCGTAACTTTTTTAACGAT
Organism: Emmelina monodactyla; assembly: GCA_916618145.1. Classification (NCBI taxonomy): domain Eukaryota; kingdom Metazoa; phylum Arthropoda; class Insecta; order Lepidoptera; family Pterophoridae; genus Emmelina; species Emmelina monodactyla. The sequence goes on along the minus strand of OU745314.1, from coordinate 9,061,563 downwards.
GCAACACGGTCGATATCGACCAATACGTGTGACGTTTTTGCAATTTTCGTATTCTGTAACACGCCCACACGCTGCATCGAGCCACACGTTCATTTTCTTATTTTGGTATTCTGTAAGTACAATTTAATGTCATTGTTTCCCAAAGACTAATAAAACCTATAGACGTACAACATTTGTTTTCAACAAACATAGAAACAAAAATACCTTCAAGCGGTCGAGTAGCCATTTTGGTTTTTAGATGCCTTATTTTTTGGGTAATTTTATTATTTTTGCAATCACTGGTTTTATAAAATATCCCTTTTATTGTAAAATATGCTAATAATATTGATTACCAGTATGAGCAAGTATGTAGTATTTTTGGTATTTTTTTTCTTTCGGTCTGCCGAATCCTTAGTAAAGCTGAAGTTGTAAATTTTAAGGCGGCTAATTTAAATATAAGTAGGTAACCATTATTTTAGCGATGCTAAAAACTGCTAGGGATTTTTCTCGTAAATTAAATTATGCATATATTTATAGTTAGGTATGCTATGTGTAGACACATGAGGGTTCTTAAGTTATTGGTCTCAACCTTTTATTTATCTTCTATCTCTTTTTACCATAATGGTAACGTGCGTGTGGTTCAAATCGGTTGGCGTCCTTCTAGGGCTGTGCTTTCCTTTTAACCAGTCATTAGTAATGTAACCTCTTTTAACTAACAAATCTCGTCAATCATTCATCAATATTTTGCAACATACCACCAACAGGCTTAGGAAATAACTATTTTTGTTAATTAAAGTCAGTGTGAGGTGTTCATAATTTTTAGATTATCATTTACCTTAAGACAATGTTATTATAAATAATTTTATTAATAAATTGACAATGTCAATGACTTAGAGGAATAATTAAATCTAAATGACATGAGGTAGACAAAAAGTAGAATGGTTTTTAACATTTTTGACAAGCACTGACAAGTTGTTTATAAACAAACCAAAATTTTGAACCCAAATCAATATAGTTACATTTTATAAAATTAGGAACATATTTTCTGTTTCTATGAAGTAATTAGTAATGCCTTTATTTAATAAACATCTCCATTTATTCACAGGCAGTGAGTGGTCCTCAAATAGAAAATCAATTTTGGGTAAAATTTATTTTCAAAGTATGAGATGAAATAAATTCAACAGGGTGTGTTTAGTAAATGAATTGTAATAACCTATTTATGATGTTTCTGTATGTTTTTACCCAACCAAAGTTGTATTAAAAGTTACACCTTTACTTTGACACCAATAAAATACAATTGCAAAGCTATGATTTATTAAACGAACCACTACCAAGAGTTAGGTAGGTACTTACGTAGTGTATTTTATAACATTTTTATTATTTCATTAATTATCATATAAATAAATCTCCAGAATACCATACAAACAATGTAGTTTTAAAGTTAGCGCAGTACGCGTTACAGAATAGCCTAAAGGAAAACGATACGAGCTGATTTGCAGAAGAATCGAGAATCGAACACGGGACCTGCCTCACAACAATCACGCTGCGCAACAGAGGTCGTCGCAAAAGCTTTTGCAACTTACTGTACCTACATATTAACGAAATTTGTGGAAGAGTAGGTTTTTCAAAAATAGGAGATATTGTCTTTCCCTAGATGCATAGGTTTTGCCTCCGATATCCTACTAATATTATAAACGTGAAAGTTTGTGAGAATGTATAGATGTATGGATCTATGGATGGATGTTTGTTACTCTTTCACGTAAAAACTACTGGATGGATTTTGATGAAACTTTACAGAAATATAGGTTATACATCTGAATAACATATGGGGTACTTTTTACCGCGGGAAAACTACTCATTCCCACGGGAAACGAGTCGCGGGCAGCCACTAGTAGGTGCCATAAAATCGGTAGCTTTGAAGTGGTAGGCACAAAAAAATATATTTGTACCTATTGTTAAACTTAAAACACTTACAAATAGGTAGGTTATACATATTTAAGGTAAATTTAATTTAATCAATTATCTAGCTTTAACTCGCTAATAACTCCGAAGTATGTATATTGTTTGTTGCACAAGTCGTATTTTTAATATATTTTTGTGTTTTTGAAGTAATTTCTATTTCAATTACGATTTTTTGTAAAACCAAAAACTTAAGTAGTCAAACATACAAAATTATAGACAATAACAATAGAAAATAATAAGTGCTTTGCCGTTTAGAAATAATAGGCGCCAACATCTTTCTATTCAAAAAGTATATTTATTAAACAATTCAACATTAGAAAGTACAAATTATTAAGTAAGTAAGTAATTTATAGTAATAATCAATCAAATAATTATAAAATATTGCTAAATTATCAAAAACGTTCGAGTAACAAGTGGCCGAAGAGTAACTGTTGTAAATCGCACCACACGCACGTCAAAAATGACGTCACATTGTCCCAAAAGTTTAGAGAATACCTATTTTTACCGGACAAGTTGTGACGCCCAGTCGTGTGGGCTTATAGAATACCAAATTTAAGAACATAGATATTGAACAACGCGTAACATGAGTGAATGGGTTGCGTCGCTGTCATGTCATGTAGTGTCACCCATTTCTGTAGGTTTGTTAGCAAACAAAGATAAATATTGCATTTAAAGGCTAAAGTCAGAAAAAAATACTGAAATAAAGTATAACGTGATAAGTGTGACTGGGAGAAGCTCTATTTTGAGCTGCCAAAACTTTATGCCCATAAGAGAAGTCATCGCCTCGCTAAACTAAATTGCGTGTAGTAACGAGGCTTTTACCAAGTTCTTGGTTCGTTTTGGAAAGAAATGATTACAGTTAAAGGTAAATATCAATTTAAAATATTCAATATTATCTATTTCAATAAGAAAACCTCGATATTCATAATAAACGATGTGCTTAGATTGCAATTGTTTCTAAACAGAAACTTTTCCCAATTTGGAATTTCATTGGATGTATGTATGTACCTACGTATGGGTACATACATACATCCACATAAAAAATATTCAGTAGGTACCTAAGTAACATTGTACCTAATATACTTAATTATGTTTTCATAAATATTTTTTTAGGTAAGCTACTGGTTCAGTGGCTTCAATGGTAAGAGGAAATGTCCTCAGCAATCTGCTGGTGGAAACAACTAAGGTGTGACGTCGTATTAGCTCGACGCCCGCTTCATGAATTTGAACGTTCACGCCAAAGCAAAAGCAGGAAAATAACTTGATTAAAAATATATCTTTTATTATACTATTTTTGTATAAATTAATACAATATATATTTTTCAAACCTATAAACCTAATTACCATTTATTTTGCATGGTGTGTAATCATAGGATATTACAATTTTAAGATAAGCTTTGTCATGGTATTATTAGATTGTGTCTATAGTCACCAACGCACACAACGATCAAAAGACTGCTTGCCACAGGATATTCGTAACACCACGGTCTTGCTACGCTATTTTCCCGTTAGCTTGAAAAATATATAGGTAATACCTAGTCCTTAAGGCAAATCATGATGGGAACCTAACCATTCCTTATTTTTTTTTTTAATGAATAACTATTTGAGACCAACAAAATAAACGTGTCTAAAACACGGAAGAAATCAGAATATAATACCACAAGCGTTCACCCATCCTAGGACTGTCCGCGGCCGACGTCGCTTAACTTCAACAATAGACTCGAACCTTAGGATTGCAACGAGTTATCGAATTATTACATTTCAAAGTCAGGCTCAAGGTTTAAAGGCAGAGCAGACGAAACATTATTTTAAATAATATTTAATCAAAGCGCTTAAAAAAGTATATCCATTTATATTCAAAAAACTTTTAATACAGATTTAAAATAAAATTGTACAAAAGTATATATTTTTTTCTTAATATTGATGAATTATTGACGAGATATTGATATTGAGAAATAATGAATGGTTGAATGAACTATCAATCTAAGCGAAGCGCCTTATGGAGTTGCTTGCAAGCCACACGTACGACACGCGTGGCTTACAGAATACCTACAAATTGTCCTCACAGGACCCACTGGCATGCCACACGCACGTTACCACACGAAACGTTAAAAATTACAGAATCAGGCCCCAGATCTAGTGTAACTACACGAAAGTTCTGTAACAAAGACAAGAAGTTCGCTGGTTGTCTACATAGAGATCTAGTGTATCTACACGAAAATTTTGTGAGACAAGAAGTTCGCTGGTTGTCTACATACAGATCTAGTGTAACTACACGAAAGTTCTGTAACAAAGACAAGAAGTTCGCTGGTTGTCTACATACAGATCTAGTGTAACTACACGAAAGTTCTGTAACAAAGACAAGAAGTTCGCTGGTTGTCTACATAGAGATCTAGTGTATCTACACGAAAATTTTGTGAGACAAGAAGTTCGCTGGTTGTCTACATACAGATCTAGTGTAACTACACGAAAGTTCTGTAACAAAGACAAGAAGTTCGCTGGTTGTCTACATACAGATCTAGTGTAACTACACGAAATTTCTGTAACAAAGACAAGAAGTTCGCTGCTTGTCTACATACAGATCTAGTGTAACTACCCGAAAGTTCTGTAACAAAGACAAGAAGTTCGCTGCTTGTCTTAATACAGATCTAGTGTAACTACACGAAAGTTCTGTAACAAAGACAAGAAGTTCGCTGCTTGTCTAAATACAGATCTAGTGTAACTACCCGAAAGTTCTGTAACAAAGACAAGAAGTTCGCTGCTTGTCTACATACAGATCTAGTGTAACTACACGAAAGTTCTGTAACAAAGACAAGAAGTTCGCTGGTTGTCTACATACAGATCTAGTGTAACTACACGAAAGTTCTGTAACAAAGACAAGAAGTTCGCTGGTTGTCTACATAGAGATCTAGTGTATCTACACGAAAATTTTGTGAGACAAGAAGTTCGCTGGTTGTCTACATACAGATCTAGTGTAACTACACGAAAGTTCTGTAACAAAGACAAGAAGTTCGCTGGTTGTCTACATACAGATCTAGTGTAACTACACGAAAGTTCTGTAACAAAGACAAGAAGTTCGCTGCTTGTCTACATACAGATCTAGTGTAACTACACGAAAGTTCTGTAACAAAGACAAGAAGTTCGCTGGTTGTCTACATACAGATCTAGTGTAACTACACGAAAGTTCTGTAACAAAGACAAGAAGTTCGCTGCTTGTCTACATAGAGATCTAGTGTAACTACACGAAAGTACTATGATAAAGACAAGAAGTTCACTGGTTGTCTACATACAGATCTAGTGTAACTACACGAAAATTTTGTGAGACAAGAAGTTCGCTGGTTGTCTACATACAGATCTAGTGTAACTACCCGAAAGTTCTGTAACAAAGACAAGAAGTTCGCTGCTTGTCTACATAGAGATCTAGTGTAACTACACAAAAATTTTGTGAGACAAGAAGTTCGCTGCTTGTCTACATACAGATCTAGTGTAACTACACGAAAATTTTGTGAGACAAGAAGTTCGCTGGTTGTCTACATACAGATCTAGTGTAACTACCCGAAAGTTCTGTAACAAAGACAAGAAGTTCGCTGCTTGTCTAAATACAGATCTAGTGTAACTACACGAAAGTTCTGTAACAAAGACAAGAAGTTCGCTGCTTGTCTAAATACAGATCTAGTGTAACTACACGAAAGTTCTGTAACAAAGACAAGAAGTTCGCTGCTTGTCTAAATACAGATCTAGTGTATCTGCACAAAAGTTCTGTGACAAAGACAAGAAGTTCGCTGGTTGTCTACATACAGACACTTTGTAAGATTTCAGTTCAGACACTTGGAAAGGTTCTACCATACCAGCTCGAAACACGAAACGCGGAGATTATTTATATACTTAAGATTCGTTTGAAGAGAAAATGGCTTGTGCTTGTCAAAACATCGCGCAACGGTTGTCATACAGACTCTTGGTAAACAATTGGATCAAACTTGGCAAAACGCGGATGGTTGAAATGTTTTTACGTAAAACAACTTTATAATCGTTACCATAAACATAGAGTACCATGTCAGAAAACCGAACCGTAACGAACTGGTCTATATCCTCTGACCTTAATTACTAAAAGTAATAACAGTAATAAATATAGATAGAAAATACATCAAACTCACCGATACAATGTGTCTGCGTGGGGTCCAATACAAATCCAGGTTCACACTCGCACTCGTAGCCGCCGTGCGTGTTGATGCAGCGCCCGTTGTCGCACGGGTTGTTCAACTCTGTACACGCATATTATGTTACTTAGTTTACCGTGGGGAAATCTATAGGGTGGCGAGATTGTAAGAGGCTAATAACGGCTCAAGTGCGTGATAGAACGAAGTATTAGAACGAAGGTCCCGGGCTCGATAGCCACCGAAACTTACGTAGGTTCCGGGTTTGATATTTACCAAAGTGTACCACTAATTAGGTGTTTTGAATAACATAAGTACACGTTTGTTACACACGGTTAGAGAAAATATCGTGAGGAAATCAACATGCTTGGATGAATAACCATCGTGTGAATCAATCAATCCACACTGGGCCAACGTGGTGTCTTATTTTCTGGGCCCATCTTGTGGGACGTCTAAAGGCCGTTATTATAAGTTACGGATAAACCGTTCAAATATATATTTTTTAGAATATAAACATAATTTAGAAAAAGAATTCCCAATTTTGCCAACCACCCGCTACTCCAATCACCAATACTACTACCAAAATCAAACTAGTAAATACATTCACCCTTTATTCATTTAACAAAAGTCATCTGCGTATTTTTTGTTACATTAAATATTTCTTGTATTTTTTTTCGTGCAAGTTGCAAAATATCTTTATTTGGTATAATGTTTTTAATCTTGTAACTTTTAAATTTAAATCGTTTAATTTATATAACTTAATGTGAAGATACATTATAAATTAAATAATTAGTTTTAATATTTAATTTTAATAAAGCAATGTTCATTAGTATGACTCGACAATGTTGAGAAATTAATTATGTCTGTTTTTGTTACTGTTATTCAATACCATGGAAACTAAAAACTTATTTTATTGATATGATTTATGTTTTCGACTTCATTTCGTTATTTTAATGATCTTAGAAAGAAAACTACATTTAGTTTATTGAACACAACAAGAAGATAGAAATGGTATCATTCTGAAAATGAGCAAGACCAAAATGGCGAGATGTATTCACAGTCTATGACAGGCAGCGTGGCGGCGGCTGTAACCTGTGGGCGGGGGCGAGGGGGGGATGTCCCCGCGCTGCAGGTCGGCGGGGGACAGGGTGGCGGGGCGCGGGGGGGGCTCACCGTCACACTCGTCCACGTCGCGGCAGATCTGCTCGTCCGCCTGGTAGCGGGTGCCGGCGGGGCACGCGCACGAGAACGACCCGGGGCTGTTGCGGCAGACACCGCCCGCGCACAGCTGGAAGAACGACGGGTGACAGGTGCGAGGGAGATAGTCGCACGGACGAGTGAGGGAGACAGTGATAGCAGTCGTGGGCCGTGACGTCAGCGCGTAGAGTGATAGGAATGAAGATTCAGACGTCGCCGTTACAAGTATGTAGCAAGAGCATGAAAGAATGGATTGATAATGAGTAAAGTAAAAATTAAGTAATAAAGACAAATACGTTTAGTTCAACATATTGTTTTAAATAGTTCGTAATTAAATAACAAAATATCAAGACTATAATTTAAAAAACGAAAAACTTACAGATTGCTGCATATCACACTCGTCGATGTCTCTACAGATGCCGTCTTCATCAGGATGGTATCCAGGGTCACAGATACATTTGTACCTACACAGATTATGTCAGGCGTGAATTAAAGTAATATATTAGGACCACTGAACGCTTATTTAACAGTGGAAGTATTTCTACTCAACGTATTTTAATTAGCGTCTAATTTCGACACATATAAATTTTGTACACTTTATCAAAACTAGATAGCTTCTTTAAAAGAGGACACACAACTTTTTTCTCAAAGCAAGAGTATGTCTTTTTCTTCTATAAAGTAAGAAGATATAATTAAAAACCTAAATAAGAACTGCGTCTTCTTGTAACCACAGCTTCTTCTGCATACCTTTGGGCCATTTTTTTTACGTATTATTTTCATGAATCAATTCGTAAACCATAAAATACATTCTCCTTCACGCCATACACCACCACTGAAAACATTTCAACATCTACCAACTCACCCCGGGTCCTTGTTCTCGCAGGTCCCGTGCGGGCAGGCGTTGGGCAGCATGGTGCACTCGTTGACGTCCGCCCCCGCGTTGTCCCGCCCCCGCCCCCCCGCGCACAGCGCCCCCAGCTCCGCCGAGTCGGGGGCGGGGCACGCCGCGCAGGACACGCCCCAGCCGAGGCGCTTGCCTGGACAAGATAGCGTCACGGAAATTAAAGACGCTATATAGCGAGGACCAAGTAATCATCATCAACGTATCGTATGGCTGCTGCAGAGTTTTAAAATTTACAGTATAATAAGTAAAAAAGCCATAAGACTGAAGTTTATTGAATAATAGAAAAGTCTTTGAAGTGTTTCCTGTAGGGAAATAGATAAAAAAAATGTTACCTTTACTATCACTACAGCAACACTGAGACCGGGTAACCGGGTTCGTTCCTGGGCCAGTACATCTTCCATCTTCGTATTTCTCGTAACATAAGTCTTGAACCTCATCTGCAAAAATATGCTTAGTTATAGTTCCTCATAATCGTACGTTTTTTTACCGATTTCTTCGTGTGGTTTTGTTTGTCAAAATGGTTTTCTTCTTCCTCTTCATCAGTGATCCTTGCTAAAACCGTTTCTCCTTCATCCACGTTGACAGTAACAAACCCTTGCTACAGATCAGATCCTCACCTCGACAGCTGCGGCCGTCCTGCGCCAGCGTGAACCCGGGCAGGCAGTCGCAGCGGAACGAGCCGGGCGTGTTCCGACAGCGGCCGTTCCGACACACGTCCAGCTCGCGGCACTCGTCCACGTCGCCGCACGCGCCGCCCGCGCCGCGCCGGTACCCCGCCTCGCACACGCACGAGTACCCGCCCTCCATGTTCACGCAGCGACCGCCCTAGAATATAAACACATCTTTTACCACACATTACACCACAGGACGTGAGCGGCTGTCGCAGATATATTTTGCGTGTGATTTGCAGTTTTTTTAATAAGACATGGTAGATAATTGAAGGCCAGATTCTAAACCCCATTTTCATAATCGTGCAAAAATAAAGTGCGAGTAAGTGTAAGCGTGGTTAGGCCGCACAGTGCGTGTCAACATTGATACGGTCCAAAAGTTTTCGGAAGTATTTCTTAAGGCAGTTATAATCTATTGGTAACTTTTAAACTGCTCTACAAGAGAACAGTTCCGAATCGATAATTATTATGTTCAGTCGTTAATATACATAAATTTACTAAAATTTAACCGAATAAATAACCTCATTATTTATTAAAAAATATTTTTTTATTATTTAAGCTTTCCGTAAGCAAATCTACAAGTCTTTTTAAATCTTTTCTAAAATGCCTTTCGAATTAAGGGATCCCCTCGATTTCTCGATTAGTCATTGGAAGACAACTTGTGACTTATTTTCAGAGTACTTTGACTCTTTTAATATAAAAAAATACAACGATTATAGCAAAGCGTTTGACTTAGTGAATCATTAGATACTAATAAAAAAATAGGTCAAAAATGGGAATCATTGTTTAGATGGTTTCAATCCTATTTTCACAACTACTCTAAATAAGTAACTATGCGAGGTTACAAGTCGATCTCATAACCTGTTACGTTGGGCGTGCTTCAGGGTTCCCATTTAGGACCGTTACTATTTTCAATTTTTATTAATTACATCACCACTTTCTAAAATAAATTTAAAACGCCAATGACCATAAGATTTAGTCTGTTACTAAAACTACTGATAGACAAACATAGACTCCAATCAGACTTTATTACTTTTAATGAGTGGTGTAACAGAAACAAAATGCACATGAATTCGTCTAAAAGTCTATTTAGTAGATTCACAAGGAAAAATATATATGCTAAAGTAACTTAATACTTATGAGATAATCCTTTTTTGGAACTATTTGTACGAGTATAATAGTCTTAGGTAGACCATACCATGGAAAACAACTAAAATTTTAGTAACATAAAAAAGTCTGTTCAAAACCTCTTACCACTTTCGATCTTTAACCATCAGCAGCTTACACTGGCCATAAAACACACCCTTCTACCCACCTATGCTGTAACTCCGCCACTCAATCAGCAGCTTACATAAAGAACCTTTGTACACCTAATTACCTTGCAGATCTCCGGGTCCTGGCACTCGTCCACGTCGGCGCAGTAGCCGGGCGCCGTCAGCTCGAAGCCGCGCTCGCACTCGCACTCGTACGAGCCGAGCGTGTTCCGACAGCGGCCGCGGCGGCACGCGCGCGGGTTGACGGCACACTCGTCCACGTCCACGCAGGACTGCCCGTTGACGGACTCGTAGCCGGCGTTGCAGCGGCATTCGTAGCTGGAAGGGTGAGTAGTTGAGTGGGGTTCGTAGCGTTAATTCATTCATGTGTGTGATTCGTAGCCGTAGTATATTGATGTTTGTGATTCGTAGCCTTGGTGTATTTGTATGTAGGATGCGTAGCAGTAGTGTAATAATGTGTGCGATTCGTAGCGTTAGTGTATTGGTGTGTGGAATTCGTAGCGTTAGTGTATTGATGTGTGGGATTCGTAGCGTTAGTGTATTGTTGTGTGGGATTCGTAGCGTTAGTGTATTGATGTGTAGGATTCGTAGCGTTAGTGTATTGGTGCGTGGAATTCGTAGCGTTAGTGTATTGATGTGTGGGATTCGTAGCGTTAGTGTATTGATGTGTGGATTTCGTAGCGTTAGTGTATTGATGTATGGGATTCGTAACGTTAGTGTATTGATGTGTGGAATTCGTTACGTTAGTGTATTGATGTGTGGAATTCGTAGCGTTAGTGTATTGATGTATGGTATTCGTCACGTAAGTGTATTGATGTGTGAGATTCGTAGCTTTAGTGTACTGATGTGTAGGATTCGTATCGTTAGTAGAATAGGCATGATGACTGTGAATAAAATACACAAAAATTATGCTACCATCTAATGAAACGTAAATAAAATATTAAAAAATAACAAGGTATTATTATAATTAAAGCGAGATTAATTAATATTTTTAAAAAATAAATCTACAAAATACTACAGTCCGCCATGATATTCTGAACGCCAATCAGAGCGAATGACGTCACTATAGAGCATGGTTCCCAACTTAGGGGTTTTCCCCCCAAATTTAGGGGGTAAATTAGTAGGATGGGTTTTTTTTTAATTTTGTTTTTATTCTAAATATTAACAATTTGGTTTTTTCTTATTGCTTTTTTAAAACTGGTCAGAAAAATAATTTATTTTTACTAAAATAATCGGTTATAGATATTATACGACCGTGCAGATTCCTTCTAAATCTTGAAAAAAAGAAGTTGGTAGATCTACCTACTTTTCGAATTGAGTTTGGTCGGAAACTACCAACTTTTAGAGTCGTACGGAAGGATTTATAAAAATTCGAGTTGGTAACTCTGCTCTAACGTGACGTCAAAATCGACGCCATGACACTTTGGAGCGTTTTGGTGGGAATTTTAAACATAAAATTTTAAATTGATTTTTTTCATATAAATCATGCTTTTTTTCCGAAATACGATATTTTTTACAATAAGTATATATTTCTGAATATGATACAACAGTTTTTCAAAATCTGTCATCATGCCTATTGACGAGTGCTATTTATAGTGGATGATCGGTTTGTAGCGCACTTAACTTTAGACAATTATTGAATAATTTAGACAATGATATAAAGTTGTTGGATGAAATAAAAGAAGCTAAAGAAAGAACATATCATTTCAAAAGATTTTATAATGAGTTTTTCTTTATAATAAAGCACATAAACTTTAAAATTATGATTTCTACACGAAATGATACTACTCAATTTTAAGATATTTGTAAAAATCCACCAACAGTAACATCACAACTACTTACTTGTCGTTAACCTTCTGGCACACGCCATTGGCGCAGGCCTCGCCGTCGCTCATCTCGCACTCGTTCTGGTCGCTGCAGCGCTCGCCGTTCTGCACCGGCGAGAACCCGGGCGGGCAGCTGGGGGGTGTTACGTTTCGTGATACTAATTGTTACGTGTAAGTAGTTTTAAAAGAACTATATAAAAAAAATGAAGAAGACAACTTTAGTAGCATGAGTTTTATAGTGCTTGTATATGAAACCTTTATTGACCCCGATTCTCAAAACACTCACTAAAACTAAATTAAAAATATCACTGTCACTTTCTCATGCTTCGTTTTAGAAAAGGCAGGTACATTGGTTCCACAAAATTTAGTCCACATGATTGTAAAATTGAACGAAATGCGCTGAGGACTAGCCTAAAATTGGCTTCGCCGTGTCATTTTGCACGTACATTTTAGTTTGACAGGACTAAAATGATTACCTGTCTCTGTCTTATACTATTGAACAGTAAAAGACAGCGATAGTTTTAGTTTAGTTTAGAGAGTGTTTTCAGAATCGGGGCCATTATCTTATTCAGTTTTGTCTCTGTCTGTTACGTGACAGCATTAGTAACTGGCAGAGACAAAACTTTAACAACCAAGGTTTGAAATCCATTTATGAACAAGTGAGTTAGTGTGTGTGTGTATAAGTGATTTAGTGTGTGTGTGTATAAGTGATTTAGTGTGTGTGTATTGTGTGTGTGTGTATGCTCACGTGCAGGTGAACGCGCCGGGCGTGTTGGCGCACCGTCCGCCGCGGCAGGCGCCCAGCGCGCACTCGTCCACGTCCATGCAGGTGGGGTTCCCGTCCTGCTCCTCGCGCCGCGCGCCCTCCCAGCACGAGCACTCGTAGCTGCGGCGGGGACGATGTGTGTGATTGTGGGGTTGATACGCGAGGCGTGTTGGTGAGAATACACGCGGGGCGTGTTGGTGAGAATACACGTGAGGCGTGTTCGTGGAGTTAGGGCAGAGTGACAGAGCCGGTTGGCTCTTATTTATAACTTGTACTTAAAACCTACCATATTTAACAAAGGAATAGTTATTTTTACGTAAGCGGTGCTCATATCTCTTTCAACTCTGAATTACTTGAAAGCGTATTTGTACGTTTTTTTTAATTCAGACGGTACATCCTATTTTACTCTAGTTTAGGCAACCTAATTCTTATACTTATCCCTGCCAACTTACCCCACAGGTTTGTCAACACAGTCGCCCAGGCCGCAGATCCCACTTCGCAACATACACTCGTTAATCCGTATAGAGTTGGGTGGTATGGAGCCACCACCGCCCCCTTCACCATCACTGCCGCCCCCGTCCTCGCCGCCGCCGCCCCCGGTGCCATTCTTGGTCCACTCGGGGGGAACTAACCCGCCCCCACCGCACAGATGCGACCATTCCTCTAAAGCAGAATATGCTTTTAAGAATGTTTTATGTTAAAATTATACATCGTCATCTTTACCAGAGCAAGGGTTGTCTATAAGAGAGTGTTATGGATCAGTAGAGTAAGAGAAGGTCCGGTCCCCGACAGGTACCTGTGGGGGTGTCCTTTAACTCGAATATCAATACCTTTGAAAGGTATCGGTGTTGGGACGCCTGAACGAAATCGGTTTTCGAGTCGCAAACGCGTAAAATTTTTAAAGGAATTGCTGAATAATGTGGCTGCGTTTAGTATTCAGCAATTTCATTCAAAATTTTACGCAATTGCGACTCGAAAACCGATTCCGTTCAAGAGTCCCAACACTGATACCTTTCAAAGGTATTGATATTCGAGTTACGCGACACGCCACTGTATCTACAATCAACAGCATGCAACCTACCGGCGCCGCGGGGCGGGCACGGGGCGCACAGCTCGCCCCACGCGCGGCCCATGTTGTGTCCGCAGCAGCAGTCCCTGTTGGACAGCGGCACGGACAACTTGTCCGAGCACGACCCCGTCTCCGACAGGTACGTGTAGCAGGAGGATACGCGACCGTCTGTAGATACAAACAAAACGTCACGTAAGTACATGACTAAGTGAAGAGTATCATCCGCTCAAGTAAATTCATAATACATTATATTAAATTTGCCATGCCATTCTACACTTGCGTTACCGATTTCGTTACTATTTAAAAAATCACTTAATGAAGTTTATGTACCAGAGATAAGAAAGTCTACTTTTGTGAGTCCCATTCACAAAAGAGGCTCAAAAACAGATGATTACAAACCTATGTCCATACTTTGTGTTATAGCTAAAGTATTTGAGCGACTGGTACATACACAAATCATTTCATTGTTTAAAAATAAATTCAGTGAAGCTCAACACGGGTTTCTGAAGGGACGTTCTACTGTATCTAACCCGGTAATTTTTAATGACTATTAACGTAAGGCTATGGACAGTGGAGGTCAGGTAGATGTAATATATACGGACTTCAGCAAAGCGTTTGACAGAATAGACCATAACCTTTTTCTTGCTAGGCTTCAGGATGCGGGTATTGCTGGCGACTTGCTAAAATGGTTTAAATCGTACATTTCCAATCGCACTCAAGCAGTTGTATTGAGTAATTATATTTCTAGCTGGGTGAAAATACCAAGCGGTGTTTCTCAAGGATCTCTTTTAGAACCACTACTGTTTACCATCTTTATAGGTGATGTATTGTCAGGAATAGTAAAATTTTATGTTTTGCAGATGATATAAAAATTTTTGTTCAAATTAAGAATAATGATGATGCTACTAATCTACAACACGATCTCAATCGCATGGTGAATTATTTTGACTATCTCAAACTTGATTTAAACTGTCAAAAATATGAAGTTATAAGTATTACCTTGACACTTGTTAACTATTAACTATTACTATAAGTGAAGACCTGTTACTGGCTATCTGTGTTTATAAGGTTTTTTTAGATTTAAGATTAAAGCTATTGGTCTTCCTAAGAATAAATAAATAAATAAATAAACTTCATAAACGTAAGATTCGACGAGCTCTGTGGTGCAGCGGTATATATACCGGACTGCTAAGCGGATGGTTCCGGATTCGATCCCTGTGTGGGGCCAATTTCGTCAAAATGGATTTTCGAAATTGGCTTGTATCTGGGTGTAACTAGGTTCTCCCCTAGTCCATTGTGTGGTACCTATAGTACAAGCTTTGCTTAGTTTAGGGCCACACAGTTGGTGTATGTTAGTCTGGAGATTTATGTTAATTATCATAAAAACAGATTCAAAATCCGTAACATACGTTTAAAAGGAGTTAGCGGACACACTATCATTATCATAATGATATAGATATTTACAAGACCATCAAGCATACACCCTACTAGAGAGGTATTCTTAATTGTTATTGTTCGAAGACAAATTCCGGTCACTCTGATTTGATTGGCAGATTCAAATTGAAGTATTGCACCAATAGTGCTTAAGTTCAAACATGATTGGTTTTTGTATCAGTGACAAATCACTGAGCTATTTCGGAATCCAACGATCACCCGATCACTATCTTATAATCTACTCTCGAAGGTTATATGCTCGATAGACTCGACAGACGTAAATCTCTCTAAAGGCAGAATTTACAAAATTTAAAAAAAATTTGAACAGTATCATGTAAGCTCTATGCCAAAATCTGTGGTTCATATTGTTAATCTAGTTAAAATTTTGCACCTCACACACTGTGGACTTTATAAAAAAAAAATGATTAATAAAAATATTTATTTCCGGTATCAAAGAAATAACATCACTTCCCAACTATTTTGTTTTAAACTTCAGAGTATTTTCTTCTCGATTTTAATACTTAACTCAGGGAAAATATACGAAAGTTAAGATGTTTTTTTCCTAAAAGTAAAGAAAAGAGAAAAAGCTGCATCAAACTATGTTAAAAGGTAAAACAAACTTAAACATTTAAAAAAAGTTAAATTCAGAAGTTCTGTTTTAATTTGCGTCATAAACATTTTGTGCTGTGCATAGTGTAAGCAGATTGTTTTAGTGTAAACTTACCAATACAAAACTTCTTATCGGGACTGGGAATGAAATGCGGATTACATAAACAATAGTAATCTCCATCTGTGTTTACACATTTCCCATTCTGAAACAAAATTGAACACATTCATTAAGACTCAGTTAGTTCTGCTTACATTTCTTCAAACTGTTTTTTAAATATAAAAACATTATCAATTAGGGGATAACAAAACAAAAGCGAATTTTTTATTTCCCAAATTTCAGAAACCCCCCTGACTCCCAACTTTCCCCACGTCCCCCCCATACTTACGGGGCATATATCGGGGTCCTCGCACTCGTCGATATCTTCACAGTTGTTGGTAGTTCGGTGGCGGCGCTGCCCCGCGGGGCACTCGCACGAGAACGACCCGAGCGAATTCACGCATTTACCGCCCTCGCACAGACCGGGGATCGCCGCGCACTCGTCTATGTCCTGTTATAACAATACAATAATGTAAGTGAGGTAGATTGTTATGTACCTACCGCTGCGCATTCGTCTATGTCCTATAGTAACAATACAATAATCTAAGGGCCGGTTTTTCAATAGTCAGATAAATTCTATTTGACAGAAAATCTGTATGTTTTTGTTGCACGTCGAACATTAATACTTGACATATGTATGAAGTGACAATGAAAACATACCTCTTATCAGTCAGTTAGAATTTATCTGACTATTGAAAAATCAGTTCTAAGTGAGGTAGATTGTTATGTACCGCTCTATTTATCTAAAGCAAACTAAGTAAAAAGTGAAACAAAGTAACTTTGATTTGTTTATGTTAAAAGTTGTTTCAAAAGGTTCGTTTTGTCATACGTAATTGACCTGTCACAGTCTTAAAGAAAAGATAAGATATAAATGGCATAATTTAGCAATCTGTAAAGCAACTTAGAGACCTGTCATTAAAGAAAAAGTCAAAATCAGAGAGAAGTTTTTGTTTTCTTTTTCTTTATTTTTTTTTTCTTCACCTGGCAGGTGTGTGTGTGCAGGTTCCGCAGATGCCCCGGCGGACAGTCCAGGTCCCCGCAGCGCTGGCAGGGGTGCCCCCACGCGAGCCCCACGGTGGCGCAGCACAGCTGGCGGGTACAAACTACGCCCTCTAGGGCCCCCGTGCATAGGGCGCCTCGAGTCTCCGTGTAGCATGGACCTGGGGTGTGCAACGAATAACAATGTACATATCTATGAGTAACACTAGTACATTGTAAAACATAACCACCTAAGATATGAACAATGTAGCAAGGAATTCGACCAATCAAAAGTAAGACGTTTATTAATGTGGACATAAAGTAGAAATTTCAATAGACTCAAATTTTGCATTGACTATGCGCGTGCACGACTTTTGTATGAATCTGAAAACATGGATTGCCCCTAATAATTTCACATTTTCTACATGTGTCACTCTCAAAAATAATATTTTAAAGTTGGCACGTGACTCTCTGTTTAGGTGTTACGTTCTCTCCTTATATTGTTAGCACTCTACTCTTAACTTAGTCTCCTCCCTTATTATAAACTCTACAGCTATACTCTGAAATACAAAATGTAAGCTAAGGAAAGTCCCCACTGACCGGTCCGGCGGTCGATCTCGCAGCGCGTGCCGGACAGCCCGTGGAAGCACACGCAGCGGTCCGGCGCGATGCAGCGCCCGCCGTGCAGGCACGGCTCGCGGCATATCGCTGAGAAACAAATCATTACATAGTATAAATCCAAGTCGCTAATTCTGTCTGTTTGTATGTTTGGCCGCTAACTCCTCCTAAACCAGTTGAGGGATTTTAATGCGGTTTTCACCGGCCTTTAGGTAATTTTTTCATTTTAATTTGTAAAGAACATTCAGAAAAAGTTTTTTTAGTTAACTAAAATTCAATGTTTCGGGAACAAGTCGCCCAAAATTACACCATTGCGAAGCGTGGGCTGGTCACTGGTAGCCTATAATATAGATGTGGTAGACAGCAGGAAGAGCCTGAGAAGTCTCAATCGATATATGGATGCGTTCAGGAGTGATAAAACAGAGATACACAAGCTAATAACCACCTCTTTTGGTTCAACAACATATAAAATAATCGTCTCCAAAAGCTCAAGCTGTAAGCTGTGTTTTCATATTTTTACCAATATTTTCAATTTGATTCAATCAGTAATTGTACAGAATCTAGCTCTTTCAGCACAACTTAAGTCAATTTGACAAGTAGCCCATTTTTTTTTTGAGAAACACTTCTTAACCAAACCAAATATTTGTGTAAGTACTAAAACTAAGTAAGTGACATGTTTATAGTGAAGCTTCGATCTTTTAATTCTGAGTCATCACTATCACAACGCCATACTCTGACGACCTCTGTGGTGCAGCGGTATAAGTACCGGACTGCTAAGCGGATGGTTCCGGGTTCGATCCCCGGGTCGGGGATCGGAAATCAATTTCGTCAAAATGGTTTTTCGAAATTGGCTCGAGTCTGGGTGTAACTAGGTTCCATTGTGTGGTACCTATAGTACAAGCTTTGCTTAGTTTAGGGCCACACAGTTGGTGTGTTAGTCTGGGGATTTATTATTATATTATTATACTCACGTTCGGTGCAGAACTCGCCGCTCCAGCCCGGCGCGCAGGCGCACTTGCCGTCGGCGCACGAGCCGCCGTTCATGCAGATGCGACGACAGCCGCCGCGCGTGCGCACTGCGGACCGTGGGTTGCAGTTGTATGATAACGGTAATGAATGGTAGGTTGTTTACATTTGGGAATGTTATGATACTGAAGTTTTGCTTTGAAGAATAATAGGAAAAATGGGTCAAAAATAAATTGTTATGACTTTATTATTAATTAAATGTATGAAGATGCACAGCCCACTTTTTACCCTGAATTGAGTAGACGAAGAGATAAGTTTCAGTTAATTGCCAATTGCCGCACTAACTGTACACATAGTAACACATAGTAACTTAACTCAGGTGATTCATAATCGTAAGTGACAGACTGCTTGTAACTTCTCCATTGATGATACCTATATCCAGCAGTATTCTTATGGCCAAAGTGATGAAGGTGTTGATGTAATTGATGATGTTGGTGATGATTATGATGGTAATGATGATGATGACAATAATAATGATGATGATAATGACTCACCCGGATATGGGTAGGGCGCGTTGCCTCCACACGAGGGTGCTTCGTTGCCCCCCGGACAACGACACATGTTGGGGGCCACGCAGGCGCCCGGCGCTCCACACTCGCCGCGGCAAATCGCTAAACAATTACACATTCATTTATCAGAGAAGACTGTTCTCTTAAGCCACATAATAAAGGGTGAGGATAAAAGTCGAAAATACTGGAAATCTCTGTCAACTGGTGAGCATCTACAAAAGTGAGGGTTAAACACACTGTGTTACTAAACATACTCGATCCGCTTGTTTTAGAATCTCTTAGTCATATTTATTAAACGCAAAATCAAAAAGGCAGATAGACACTTTTTAATGAGACACATTTTTAAACTTCGATTTTTTTTTGTACGAAAACAAATACATGACCTTGGATAATTTACAGTCAAAAACAATATATATTTAACTTATCTATGACCGAAAGCTAAAAATAAAAAAACTTGTGATAATAACTAAAATGAATCACCAGACAGGAAACATAGAATAAAAATCTTTATAAAATTTCAGTAGCCTTCAAAATATAGGTACCTAAACATACAAGAAACATTATCAAACGTTTTTATGTATGGTCAGTTACTAAATTACCACTCTCTAACTGTTACTCAACTTAGAAACTACTAGAAATTCTCCATTAAGAAAATTACAAGTAGATTTTGAGAGTGGTAGAGTCTTGTGGGTGTATATGGGCGGCGGTGATAACTTACCATCACGTGACCCGCTTGCTCGTTTGCTTTTCGTTTTGTTTTCTTACAAAAAAAAATTATAATAAAAAAAAATAGTAGATAATACTTACGAACAACACACAGCAAAGAGTTGGGTCGCGAGGTCCACCCGGGGCAGCAATGCGTGCTGTTCCTGCTGCGACATACGTGCGGTCTGGAAACAACATCCACATTATTCCATCATTATCCATCACTAGCGACCCGCCCACGCTTCGCAATGGTGTAATTTTGGCCGACTTGCTCACGAAACATTGATTTTTGGCTAACTTAAAAAAACTTTTTCCGATTTTTCTTTATTTACATATTTGAATGAAAAAATACCTAAAGGATGCTTAAACCGCATTCAAATCCCTTAACTGGTTTAGGAGGAGTTAGCGGCCCAACATACAAACAGATAGAATTAGCGACTTGGATTTATACTATGTTATCATATTATCATTATAATGATGTGCATCTACCAACCAGCAACGAGCCAGCGTGGTGGATTACGGCTGAAAGTCTCGCTATTCGAGAAGAAGGCTTATGCTCAACAGTGGAACGTGTATAGGCTGTTATTATTATACTATAATTATATGACGCTATTACAACCAAAATATTTTTGCCTTTATTATTTTAAAGATTAAAGTTAATATTAAATAAAATATTAACATTACTAACTGACCCTTTTCTATTAAAAGCTAATTGAAATAGGTGGGTTCAAAGCAGGTAAAATCTTGTATAATCGAAAAATGGTTAAATTTTTTCAGGGTCCCTTTGTAAGAACTTTTCTTGGAGTTCGACAAATATACGAATGAAATCAAACAAATTGTTTAAGGCGTTCTCGAGTTAGTTAGCAATGCATCAAGCTATCTATATACATATTTTATAGATTCAAATATAAACATGAAAATATTAAAGTGTCTATTCTATATACATAATAGTATAGTTTAGGTATCTACTTTACCCAACAAAAGAATTATAATACTCAAATGTGCGAATTACGTAAAACTATCTAGAAAAGACCTTGATGATTCACCAGTTTATAAGTCGGTATTATTATTTATTTGTTACTTACTCGTATAACTAACTATATGAATATTATGTGTTATATATAGATTATTCTAAATATTGGCTTAAAAATGTAAAGTTGTTGTCAATGCTATTTCTGATACGCAGCTTTTTACTAGAGCCTTTAAAAGAGAGATCACATTTTAAATTTGATCAAGAAGTTCTAGAGTTATTTCCTACAAACAAACTGACAAACACTTTGTTTATAATATTAAAGAAATCGCTGTAAGTTAACTTAAGCTATACCTAAATGACCTTTTTCAAAGTTATATTTCCAATCAAACCATCAAAACAACATGCGTAACCTATGCGTATTTTTACTTTTTACAGCAATTTCCGATACATGTAGTAGCTGTGGTCAGCCACAAGTTATTTATATTGAATTCTTCCTTTATAAAGATATCCCAAGATCAAAGCGATTGTAGGATACTAGTGGATTTGGAAAAGATATATAACCTATTGTTTTATAATATCCATAAATATTGCCAAACCCGTTGCCACCATCGCCTAAATTGCATTCTGAACTAGTCTGAAAGTAGCGCTATGTCCTCAATAAAAGGTAGCTATACAATTATGGCAATGAAATTCCAAAAAGGAAAATAGTAACATTATTTTCGAATAACACCAGTGTTTTAAAATTGTGAATTATTAAGATGTTACACTTCGATGGTGTGTATCTTGACCTCCCTGGCCAGTTTTAAACAGAGTATGCAACTACCCGAACAATTTTTGCACCTTAATTCCGTTTTTAAACTACTTCTTCCAAAAGTAAAGTCAGGCTCGTCCTGCAGCGTTGCGACAACACCTTCCCGCCATTCGTCTCAGTCAATTACCTCCATCTGGTGTCAATTCGGCGCGGCTCTTACAGCGGTTGGCCACGGGACCTCCGCTGTCACCCACATGTCAAAGATCACCGCCGCCTAATCTATGAGCTCCTAGTAACCACAGCGAGACCTTCGCCGCTGGTCTATGACGTTATCTTATCGCGGCTTTTTCAAATTAACTATGCAAATTCGAAGCTCATGTTTATGTTTTATATTCTTTAGTTAAATATGTACAGAAAATATCAATAACGGTAAATTTGAAAAGCTTTCTCAGTCTTAAAATGTACTTGTCAAGCATATAACATGTAGGGTGCCAATTAAACGACTTGAAACTACCCTACAGGATCCCAATGTTGCACAGACATATTCATCGCACAATTAGAAGAGTCGTGTATGATAGTCGTGTATCTCATTAAAAACACAAAAAAAATACTTGTATATGATAATTATCGCTTTCACCAAATTTGATTAAAACGCTTTAAGATTGACTAATTTTATCGATTCTCAAGTCTAAATATCGATTTTCATTATTGGTTTATCTCAAATGCGCCTGACTAAAATCGTACTTTTCCATCATAGCATATATTGTCAATCTCATTGCATTTGTGGTCCAGTGATACAGTTGGGCGACCTTGACTGTAGTTCCGGTGTCCCAAACTTGCGCACGCGACGCCCACTCCAGCTCAATCTGGATCACGTTACTGCCACTGTCGGTGGCTACCTACTGGAACCGTTTACCAACCAACACGGATCACTTTCACGAGTATGAAAAAAACGCTAGCAAAATTTTACAAAACCTACTGCTTGTGTATATTTAACGTCAAAGAAAATGAATACGGATTTTAGGAATCGTAAAATCAGTGCTATACCTACTCGTAATATTGAATCGTAAAACTAAGCGCGACTAATTATATTGATGTAGATCTATTTACCCAGTTATAAATACAAGTAATAAATAACGACGTTATGGAAACCAACGTTTTACGTCTCAAACTTTTGAAAAGATTGTTCATATTTTTTAAATCAAAACACTGATTCGGATCTGTTAATGAAGTTTTCCTCAATTCTTTTTACATTGATAAGTAGCTATAAAGGAAATTCCTATTAAAAAAACTGTACGATGAAAACATCTAAACCGCGACTAATTCCCCTTTCTCTTTGCAAATTCTTTAACATCTCATAAAACCCCATATTAAAATATGTATTTACTCTGCACCTAGTTAAGGTTTCTCAGATGCATCACACGTCAATCTCCCCTCGCAGCTACGTCCCGGAGCGATGCACTAGCGATACGAGCTGTGCGCATACGCATAGCACGCGGTGAGCATCGACAACTAGTCCTCGACACTTGTGACGATGGAGGACCTTCTTGGAAGAAGGCGTTCAATGGGACTTGTCATGTTGAAGGGTTATTTTAAAGGGATCGAACGACGATTTGTGCGACGCAATTATAAACGGGAGGACAGTTTAGGCAATGCAAACAATTATTGTGATAATGAAACGTGGATGACAACTTTTTCTAGATTTTTCTTTGGATGTGTTGCACAAACTTCGAGGAGTTTCCCGAAAACACATCGCAAAGATATTTTCAAATTAAGTTGATTAAGGGCCGGTTTTTCAATTGTCAGGTAAATGCTATCCGACTGATAATAGGTATGTTTTCATTGTCACTTCATACACATATCAAATATTTATATTCGATGTGCAACGAAAACATGTTGATTTTCTGTCGGATAGAATTTAACTGACTATTGAAAAATCGGCCCTAAGCAAAATTATACTATTGTTAAATTATACCCTGTGCACATTCTTTCTTCTTTGACTTTGATCTATTAATTACAATCTAAATCCATAGAGAGAATTGAAAAGTCTAGTTACTTCTCCTATTGAGCACTACTAATTTGACATCTGTAATTACCCATATTGAAGCAATAAACGATTTTGATTTGATTTGATTTGACTACCTTCCACCACAATTTTAATTGTCATTTCCTCAAACTTTTGAAACTATACATACACTTTCAACGCAACCAGACCTTGATACATTAAGCCTTCTTCCGCACTCAGCTGGTACCCCTGACTTACCCCACGAACTGGCTGGGCGCGCGGTCGTCCAGCGTGCGGCGCCAGTGGCGCGGGCGCTGCGTGGGCGAGCGAGGGTCGGCGCCGCTGCCCGCCACCAGCGCCAGGAAGACCACCGCCAGCATCATCGTGCCACCATCACCCTGCGGTAATAATGGATTTTGAGAACTGGACATATGAAATAGTGGACTATGAAATAGGGAACTATGAAATAGGGAACCATGAAATAGGGAACTATGAAATAGGGAACTGTGAAATAGGGAACTATGAAATAGGGAACTGTGAAATAGGGAACTATAAAATAGGGAACTATGAAATAGGAATATTAACCCCTAAAGAAAAGAGTAACCATAATATGTCAACTTAAGTTCGCCAACATATAATGACAAGTATTTTTACGTCACGTAACAATCCCCATTGGTTAGTAAATATGCGGTAAAGTTAAGGCCTTTGACAGTAGAACAAAAAGTATTCTATAGGGTTCTAAAATGAATCCTTTTAAATTAAATGTGTTTAATATTACTTAAATAGCTGTTCCATTCTACCTACCTACATTATTGAAGATAATAATTTGGTTCTGATTATAATAAAACCACAACTTTACTCGTATTTTGTTAACTAACACTTGTGATAAGAAGTTTCATTGACAAAACATGAGTTATTAATAATTGGCGAATTACGAAACATCAAAAATAATGATAACGAATAAGAAATTTTATTACAGAATCTGACCTACTTAGTGATAATTTTATTATTTGTGTTACTGTTAATTTTGATTGATCTCATTCAATTTAAACAAATTAAGCAATGTTAAGTCACCTTATGACTGAGCTACAAAACTTTGAAAATTTAAAGGATAAAGGCGATAGATAATAAAGATATTCCAGCCCTATTCACGACAGCTAAGCCACTTGTCAGCTAAAAGGTAATAAAACTTAGAAATTTAACCTTTAAACTGCAAAACACTGCATTTCACTTAGCAATAACAGAACAACCTTCATAAAAGACAACTGCATATGCCGAAGCCACATGAGTAAAGAAACTGAACAGAGACAAAGCTTCTAAAGAGCTAGCAAAATTTATACCTATTTTGGTAGGGTTGGCACAATTGAATAAATTAAAAATATAAATGTACTTTTTTTTCAAATTTTTTATTAAAATAGGTTTTTTTTTACAAATTACATACTCTAAATATTTTTTTTTTATTACTTTTGGTTTTTAATAATTTGTTGTGTCTTTTAATCGAATGATAAATTCTAAATCTAATATAAAGTTTTTTCAAATAAACCAATGGGAAACACTCACATGGCATATGAAATGTACAATCTTGCAAACGTGCTAATATTTCATTACCAATATTAACATTTTTAATATGAAGATCAAAATATTCGCGAAATTTTTGCTCAAGCAATTCAACAAATTCAATAAAATTGTCAGGAGGTATTATCAAAAAACCTGATTTCACACTACCTTCATTAAAGTCCTTATAATGGCAAAAAAAATAATCTTTTCCTATATTTTTAAATACTTTTTAAAAACTAAAACAAAAGTATTACTACGTATTATGTGAGAAACTCGAAAACAAAAACAAAACACGCACAACGTTCGAGCGTCGCGTCACGCCTGCACGCCCTGAGATTGACCACTGGCTGATCTAGTTTGAAGCGGTTTCGGCTCATACGTGACAAGCGGCCAGTGGTCACGCACACACACGCGTTGCACTTGTAGTGATGTACCTGTCACAGCGCATTCGTATGTAGCTTTGTCTCTGTTCAGTTTCTTTACTCATGTGCCGAAGCTTACAAAACATCATCGTTTAACAAGTTTAAGTAATAATTGTTATTTTAATGACCAATAAAAATAGACAGAAACATTTATATTACACGTGAGTCACTGCCGGGATTTAAGTGATATCACGTCCTGATAGAACTTTATAATTAAGAATGTTCACTTATAAACACTCTTAAATCTATAATTGGGGCTACATCCCTTAATTTATCTATGAAGCTTAAAAAAATGTACCTAAGAAGTTTAGGAAAAAAATATTTTTGGCAATGCGACATTCGTAACAATTTATACAAATTAATTAAACCTTCGTCTACTGTAGCTTGCAGGTTACCTTATTACCGCGCCATAAAAATCCCTAAGAAATTTTAGTTAAAAAAACAATAAAAACCAGACATTAAGTTAAAAAACAATCAAAACCCAACTTTATCTCCAAGAGGAAAGATCACAAACAATTTACCCCACTATCAACACCACTATCGCCGCATCTGATGGCGTCAGTTACTGTTTAGTTGGTAAATATAATAAAGTGAATACACTAGTAGTTTAGTAGATGTAGATAGAGCGGGTTGCGGGGCGGGGGGGTCAAGGAATCTGTGCCGAAATGATAACAGGGCCGACGACCCACCCGAGCCACACTAGCCGGGAACGTAAAAATCATACACACGACAGATACTAAAACTTAGGCATGTAAATGACACTAAAGCTTGTTCAAATTGAAAAAAGTAATTGGAAAATAGGCAAGTTGGAGCCAACGCAACGACTTATATGAAAAAGCTCTAGAAACAAAACTTACAAAGAGTTTGTCGACTAGCTTTGCATTAAGGGCCCTTAGTAACTGAAAACGGCAGAATTAGCCGTTTTCTATTAGCTGTTACTTACAAAATATATGATATTTCGCACTGATATTTCAAATATATAATTAAGAACGTAAATGTGATGGGAGGACTGTTTTAAAAACACGATTGGAATAATTTTGCTCGATAGAAAAAAATCCTGAAGTCACCTCTAAAATTTCATATAAATGCATATTAAGACGGTGTTTTACAATAATAAGTCTTATAAAATCGCATACTGATAGATTTTTACCTTTTCTATGTCGTGACTGTTTTAGATTTCTGAGAAATTGAACATTTTATTAACTTTTTGATGATAAATGTGTTTCGAAGCCGAAGATTCTATACGAACCGCGTTCCCCAACCCCCCCGCCTAAGGCGTAGAATCGTAGCGAAATCTGAATTTTCGCTGACCGCCTAACCCCCCTTAAGCTAAAGTGAAATAGTATCGATGCCACTACTGACCTTTAAAATGATTAAAATTTAAGACAAAACATGGCGTAAACAGTTAAAGCAAGGAACAAGAACTTTCCACCGACACAGAAACTAGTCAGGACAGATAAGCCTATTTCCTATTAGCAGGTAATTGGTCCGCGTAAGATCAAGGCTGATGGTCGTCTCTCCCCGCGGGTCAGAGACGGAACCCTCTCATTACCGGCGACGGAACCCGGGCGATTGGACAACGATCGACGTGACTCACTGGACAGCGCATACCGACGCCTACAACACCTACCGTACAATGCTACTCGCTATACACAGGGAATAAGTTAGCCGTCAATAGGATAACACCTACCACGGATATAAGGAAACTAAAGCACTCATGAATTAATACACAGTTAAAGATACAATAATTACAGCCTAATGTCCTATAAAATTGACATGGTCAAGCGTTTTAAATATACGAGACGGCAAGAAAGTATCCACTACGCTAGCTCAGTATGAGTTGAAGTATTAAAGCTAAACATATTCATTTTAATCCCCTTGTTATCACCATCTAAAACCTTAATATAATGAAATTCAATCATAAGTAGTCTTATTTCATCAACTTCAAAATTCCCAAATAGATCTGTTGATCTAAAAGTCCAAATGACCACAAGTGACACGCCGCCATTACTGGGTCATGCGGTCACTGCAGCCGGCGTATCCCAATCACAAACATACTCTTTTTGGATCGAGGCTCTTATCAAAACATCATAGATCCTTGAATTGCTGTACAAAAACTCATAACGAACTTTCCCAAAACATTCCGAGTTGATACAACCGATATCATCAATGAAACTGATTTTAGAACTCCTTTCATAAACGTGCCCAAAATCAAAATATTTTTTTTCCCTTTTTACAACTCGTAAGCACCGCTAGGAAAGTTAATGCTTACTAAAAATGACAATGTTACCAATCAGCGATAAAAAAATATTTCCTTAGCCACTATTACTGTCCTAATTTGTTGTTAAAATCAATAAAATAAATCTTAAGCCCACAGCTAGTAATAAATTGTATCCAGATAACAAAACAGTTGTGACGAATTTGAGTGAAGATAGAAATGTGACATCAACGATGATCACTCTCACACACAACAAGGAACAACTAAATTCAAATCTATTAAAAAATAAAAGTTATACTTTTGGAATCATCATAATTTTGAATTAAATATTCTATACAGATGATGCATTTATTCAATTTATTAAAAAAAATGTTATAAATCCAAAACTTTAGATTAAATAATGTTTAATTTAAAAAAATAAAGCTTGACTCAATATTTAAACAACTTAGCTGCACTCATCATAAAATGCAACCACTTGTATATTCATGTTAAACTCTAAGTTCTGGATTAGCATTATTTCCTGTACTTTCAGCCGTCAAACTGGCCTTTATTAAATATTATAAACAATTCAAATGCTAATGCTACAAACTGAGCACACGATTATTAATCACAATATATAAATTCCCAGCTTTATAAAGTAGTGTCGTATGTAGAAGCTGGTGCCGCCGCATTCCAGCAAAGGATATCATTTGTACCCGGCCGCGTACACGCAGTAAACATACAGGCCTCGTTAATAACCAATTTGTGCAGCACACACCGATCCGCCGCGACTAACTACAAGAATTAACAGATAACTGAGAATTAATGTTAATTTACGACGCTCTAGTGGGGGCGACCAGGATAAATACGAGGGAAACGTTAATGACATAATCAAAGGAGGTGATATATCAACTCCGCGGCTACGACTTTTAGAAGAAGAAATGAAAGAACGAAACAAAAATTGGTCATAAATCCTATCACCTACTATGGCTCTAAAAAATGTTTATAAAAACGTCAAGCGGCGTCCGTAACAAATTGATCACGCTGTCACCGGCCGCACGCGCAGTGATTGTTGTGACAACACGCGCACGCGACTCCCATCACAAACCAAATTGATAGAACATGGTCCTTTTATCGTTTTATTTATAGATATAGCAGATCGAATATAAAATATGATCTTACCATAAAATCGATAACTTGAAAAAACAAAACACAACAACTTTATTCCTATTCAAATTAGGCTTGACACCTACTTTAGATAAGTTTTTTTCTAAATTGGGTGATTTATATCGTGACAACCACGAAAAGAATTAATGTTGTAATAAATCCTCCTTCGATATCCTTGTAACTTCAACTAGTCCTGATTCCTGATCTTACAAGCCACGCCCCCAATTGAGTTCTAATTATTGATCCCTGCGCGCGCACATCAATGATCTACCGCGAAGATCTTGTACTCAACGTTTAATATTTCGAGACCACCCTCTACTTACACTAAT
The DNA here is from genome assembly GCA_916618145.1 of Emmelina monodactyla. Classification (NCBI taxonomy): domain Eukaryota; kingdom Metazoa; phylum Arthropoda; class Insecta; order Lepidoptera; family Pterophoridae; genus Emmelina; species Emmelina monodactyla. The sequence continues at coordinate 9,032,387 of OU745314.1, read as the reverse complement.
TAATATTTTTTTACATATTCAATTACATTTTGATTTGAAGATGTAAAACAACACTCTAAAAGTCCTTAATAATAATTGAACTCATATCAAAAATATCCTTTCGAATGTTCAAGTAAGCGGTACACTAACTATTAATTTAAATTTTAATTAAACGCCCCGTTATAAATCTCGATGCATTTACATATCTGTTTGTCTTACGGTTCATCAATAATATTAATCTAGCAGGATCCATTTCTTATATATTTTTTCATTTAGTAGAGGTAGGTGATGTGGCTGTCAACTTTCCAATATAGTACCAGGAACTAAGCTAAACAACATCAATGTCAATGAACTCCCACCGAATGAGACGGTGAGGCGCCAAAACTTTGACATTTGACATTGAATCGGTGATTGATTGATTGATAATCGGATGATCTTTCTCTCTCTCCTACAGAAACTAGTTTTGGGAGTTATGCACCATCTTCATTGGATGCATGTAACTGTTATGTTACTTAGTTTAATGCTGTTATAAAAAACCCAACGTGATGCAATTGTGTTTAAAGTTTGAATAGTGCACCTCAATATTTCAAAGTAGATAAGTGCTCGACGCGATTCATCATAGCTGTCGCTGAAAAGGCAATATACAAATAAGAAGCTGCAAAATTAGGAAAATTAACCTAATTTGCGTTGCAAAATTCAACTGTGAAAAATGTCGCCTACAGAATAGACATCAATCAAGATGATTGATAGTGAGTTATCTGTTGCGAACAAACTAGATCCAGCTGAACAGCGCACTTATGGTAAACAAGTAAACAAATCTAAAACAAGGTGTGATGACCCTAATTCCTAGTTTTTAGGTCAAAATTCTGTAACGCCGCCCTTAATTAGGGCAGCATATTATAATGAGTTTACTTTACACATTTTATTAAAATAGCAACAGTGATCGAGATAAGATAATACAATTTGTGTTAGAAATATAAGAATCAACTTTAACTAACAAAGAAATATAAAAAATGAAATTTGAATTGTAACTGGGGAAAAAATTAATATTAAACCGAAACCTTTTTTCCTATATTTTTGTTACTTTAATATTAACAATCAAATTACTTACAGGGACCAAACACAAAATACGAAATCGTACAACACAATTGAATACTTCCAATTAGTAATGATTTTCTAGAACTGTTCTAAATATAGGTCGTACCTACTAGTAGCATCGTTTTGGTGATTTCTACGGATTCCCATCTAACGAGGATTTGTTCACGCCGGCGAATGATCACCAATAATACAGGACTTACATGGTTAAGACTTTTAAAGTCCAAATACGACATACACTTGTGTGTTCGAAGTCGGAAATTCATCCACGTATTTTTTTTACATACAATAATTTTACAATTAGGGTGACAGGAACGTCAAAAAGGTAGAAGGCAGGAAACATCTTCAACTTCAGAAAAACATAGAAACACCTGTTCAACGATTATGAATAATAAATATGGAACATATATTTAATTGGTGAAATCATAAGCACGTGGTCCGGCAACACTATTCCTGTAGTCACTGACCCATCAGGCTGTAACAGACACTAAGTGATCCTTTGATCGAAAGAGGCTGAAACACACACTTCCTAGACCGATATCAAAGAGCTCTCTGTTGAGAGAGTCAGCTTTAATGATACTCAACACCACGCCAGATTGATAAGACACTGTTCTAGTCATCGAAATTAAAGTACTGTTTACATAAAATTTTACAGTTTTGTTTCTTTGTCAAAAAACAAAGAGGAAAACCATTCAGGTAATAGAAAATCTTTAAAATAATAACCACCAGTTAATAATCGGCTATACAATCGAACACCTTGCCGCATCTAACAATATCCTAGTTAAACGGCCGACAAAAGATAGGTACGATCTTAACGACACGCTGTAATTCATAGCGACACAGTTCTTAGGACAATGGAGTATTAGCCATTCGAGGGAGGGGCATAGAGGGCCAATGCCAGCAGGACTATTAATCTTATTTCGCACCAAGTCGACAAACACATTGCAAGCCGACATCGAGATGCAGCCAACGGTGCTACATTCCTGAACAACACTCACATTGTCTACAAATAATGATCATTTTATTGACTTAGCTGCGGTTTAGTGGGTTACTGTAACTTTGTGAACTCTAGACGAGCAATTAAACATATTCTTAACGACTGTTTTAACATTAATTAATATGTTTAGATACGCTGGATAATTTTTTCAATCTTACAATCAAGTTACAATAAACCAGACTTTTCTCGACATTTACGCCCGAAAGTTAACATTATTTTTAATTATTGAATATGTATACTTATGATTTGTTAATTCATAAAAAACAATATGGTTAATGTTAGCAACTCTATCACAAACAAATTAAGATTTGGTCTTAGGTTTAGTTAGTCCAAATTGTGTAACAAAAACAGAGTTCTAGATAAAATGCTGTGGGCTTATATATACTATTTGGTATATGGGCGTCCTACCTACAATTTGTGAGTTCACCTAGAGACAAGTGTTAGAGGATAAAGCTAGCGGCGTGCACGCAGGATTCCCACGCAGGAATATTTAGCGGACGTGATACGCACCGGAGAGTTGCGCAAATCACTAGCCTTCTGTGGTTACTACCACGCCGATAACAGCACTGACAGTATCTAACCCTGGCCCATATACATTCAAACATATTCGACTAAATCAGAACCATTTTTAAACCCATAACGAACTCACGGTGATCGAAGACACTTTAACATTAACGATCGTCGTTAAATTGATCAGACAGGACTTCATTCGCTTGATACATAAACAATCAACGGAACCCTAACTTTTTCATCGTTGAACTTTGTGATGTTTAATCTCTGAATCGACCCGAAAAATATAAAATATTTTTTCTAACTTAATATTACGTAATACGATACCGATCTCTATCTCTATTGAGACAATAGGCAAACACCCAGGATCTTCGGGACGAAAAAAGAGCATCGCGTTCCTGGAGGGGGAAATGCACTAATTACCATGCCACTAGTTGTTGGCGGGATGGCGACCACAGGCAGTATCACGATAGGTTTCCGCGAGGAGTCGAACGGACTGGGGATGAGCGCGCTCAGGCCTGGGCGGCCGACAGGGATACGTGCGCTTCGTTTGGCTGCACGCTCCCGACTGACGGCAAAATTGCGAGCTTTATCAATGGGCTACAGCATCGGCGCGCGCGCCCGTTTGCCCATCCACTTAGATCGATGGTGCTTCCGTTACGTTATTAGTGGATGCTATTCTTTACTTAGATGTTTGTTTATTGCGTTCGTTAAAACGCTTATGGTTTGTGTACATTTTGGTTTGTTACAGCGTCCATCAGGCTGGGCGTATCGGAGTATTCGAAGTAGTAACTTCTTCTAATTTTAGCTATCGAAATATTGGCGTTTCTTTTACGATTCAATTGAATCATAGTGCAATCCTTTACGTTTAAAGTTTCTTCAAGCATTCATTGCAAATCGGAAGTAATAACTAAAACTAACACTTCCCAATAGTGTAAGTTTTTTTTAACAATAATTTATTAGTAACTCTCTATTATGTGTATTTTAAATACTCCTATTATTAGAAAAATGTAAATGCATTAAAAAAAAATCTATAACAGGGACACAGTCACAGAAATTAGTATATTTTGTAAATCCTTTTCAAAAAAAGGAAATTGCGAGATAAAGTCACAGAAATAAGATTATTTTGTAAGCCTTTTAAAAAAGGAACATATTAAGTTTATTTCGATCTAAATGTGCCTACGTACGAGTACCAATACATTTATTGCAGCAAATATTTGACACGATTTCTCCACTTGAGGAAACCCCATCAAAATAGGCTTAACGTGGCGTTTTCCTAAACTTATTTCGTAGTTGATCTTTTTAGATTATTTATTATTGCTTTTGAACAGGTAATATGTAACGGCATTTAGATTTAGACTTTTTTATGAAATAATAATGAAATACTTATTTTTTTAAAAAAGTACCAACTATTAAAATTTTCGTGAAAACTCCCTTAGAAGCGTAGTTTTTTGCCGATGACATATTACATCAAATATAGGCTATTTTATATGCTAATGCATTCGTCATTGGCCAAAAATGCAGACTATATTATAACAAAACCATCTGTTATTGCATGCACAGGTGTTAGTGCCAAATTTCTAGGTCGTTTCCATCATTTCCTACATATTTACAATGGCTATCATCTACGTTGGTAGGATTTTATCGGCATAAAGAGTATATTGCCCTGTGATATTTTTGGAGAAGTTCATCGCTCAGTAAAAGCCTACAATTCTAAACGATGTTTGCCTTCAAGTGACGTTAGTTTAGTGATAACGAAGGAATTCGCTCTAGCAAATTTACGATGGAAATCTTAATTTATATCTTAACTCGGTTAGATTGTATTAACAATTAGAAATTCACTGTGACTACGCGTATTTCTTCTGTATCCCTATTTGGAGCCTGATAAAGAATGCAATTTAATTAATCCGAACCGAATAGATTACTATAAGGTTATTAAAACGAGCTGTCACTGGGCTTATATATCTTACTCGAAGTTTATTTTCACGAATTTTCACTAACTTTAATAGAGAGATAACGCTTGTATTTATTTTTACCTCAGTTTACTTTAAAACAACTTCCACAACAATACCTACTTCTAACAGTTTGATTTAAAAAATAAATGAACTAAAATATTAAGATTAACCTCAAGTTTCGATTAACCAGCTTATGGAATTTACTAGTTATTTACTATTATTAGTAATTATTTACCTACACTTAAAGCAAAGCAATCAAGACAGTCATAAATAACTTGCAACTACCATGTGTTAACAATACATAATGAGATGATATTTTATAACAAGGTAAGCGCTAAAATTATAAAGATAAGATGATAAAACAAATTTACGTGTGCATAAATGTCCGGAATGTGATGGACAAATTAAAATAGTATCACACTGGCACCAAGAAGGTAATCTTCAAAATGTTAAAGACAAAAAATTCTAATCCACTTTTCCTAATTTCGTATCAATGCCAATATCTAATAGTGTAAAAAAATATTTCATTTTCATAGGCGTATCTAGTGTCTATGTTTTCCAGGGGGTAAACTCCCTTTTCTATAGTCAACATGAAAGATTAACTTATGGGGAAATTTCATGCGATTGAGTCGATCTCGGCGTATTTAACTACGACTGATTTTCCACTGGTTACCGCACGACTTGTGGTCATTCAGCAGATCAAGGACCCTGACCTCTGATAGTATGCAACCATAAAATACTCTGTCCATTATAACATGAACAAACTATGACCATGCTACGAGCATGTCAGGTAAAAATGAACTGTTTTTTAAGACTAGACACTGTCCACACTAGACGTACGTAAGCGTATTTAACCCAGTCTAGAATTTTAGGTTGGCTGTCTGAAATTACGGTGTTAAACTTTTTTTTCCAACTTCTATACAAAAATCAAATCGGTCCGACCCAATTATCGAAAGCTTAATCTTTAAACATAAAGGATATGTCTTAATATGAAACTCTATATTCGACTCTACATTCAGGGCACTTTTGGACTACTTAGAGCTTAACGTCTTTTACGTATAGGTACTTTATTATCCGATGATCATACAAAGTATCTTAAATATAGAAACAAGGAATAAAATGATGGAAAATAATAAAAAGAATGAATCGAAATTTAGTTAAGTAATAAAAAGTTTAAAGTTATCTTTTAAAAATGCAAGAAAAGGAAAAGTTCTAGAATCATAGTTCCTCGAATTATATGTTCGATGGCGCCACGTACAATATTATGCAAAATTTCGAAACTATCACAAGCGTATCTATCAGGAGCCGTGTGTTTGTTCGTTGTATCTTATCTGGTGAAATGTTTGCCGCAGCCTCCTCGCGCAGCCTGCTAACCTAGTTCCGAAACTGCAACCACATGTCTTTTACATGTTTTACTTAAGAAAACATGAGATTATTTTAATGTGACGTACGTTGTGAAAAAATATGCGGGGTTTTGAAATGCCGACTTCTGGTTTTTTTTTCTTCTCCCGAAGTTGAATAAGAAAACGTTATAAACTAAAGTCCATAGAGTAGGTATTTTGTATTTAAAGTTGCCACATTAGACGCAATAAGAGGTGAACACCCTAAAAGGATGACCCTAAACTTGCTTGGCTTACTCTTGTCAGCCGAGACACAATCATTGGTCATACCTAGCACTCGATGCAACAGCTAAAGTTTGAGTGAGTGATTAATAATGAATGGTTAATTTTATCTGTCCATGGCTACATTACGTAACCCTAGAGACTGGTATCAGTTAATTAATTAAAGCAATTCAGCTTATCTCACAAATAACTATTGTGATGTAAACGCCATAAAACATCCTTTATCTGACACCGCGCGTTTTAGAGGCGGCTTCATCTATTTACTCATTTTGAGAGCTAACTCAATTGAACGTTTACTATTGACTATTAATTTATGTATTTTATCGACTTACTTTGAAAAATTCCTGAATCATCTCAAATAATTATTTACTAAAAAAACATGAATGTTATTGGAATGTCAAATTCGATTAAATTTGGATAAATGTCCGCAAGCTGATTTTACTTGCTCATCCATCTGATTATTGTTAATGCCGAAATTCGAAATATTTCCTACACTTTTACCTATAATATAAAAAAAACCTTAAGGTTATAACTATAATATAAAAAAAAACCTTATGGTATTTAGATTTATCTACAACTAATTTTCATCTCATAAGTAGGTAGGTAGGTATAAGTAGGAAGAATACAACACTCCGCTCTTTAACCATTTAATTAAACACAATGGTCATAAACCAATGATCTACGTATAGCGTCAGATATCTACTACATTTTCTTACAATATAGGCATAAATACATAAAGTATTAACATTTATACGGATCACATTCTTAAAAGAGTAGGAAGGAACGAGTATCTATCGAATACGACATTCGGCAAAATTGCTATTAAAATCTAAAAGGGACATGATCTAGTACGACACAAAATAAATTGAAAATCAATTACTTTGATTGCACTTAACTACTATCTTTATATAAACAAACAACAATGCTTAAATTTAATAGAATATGGCCAGTGAAACAAAATACAGAAGGAGAGACAAAAGGTATGACAGAGAAAGCATGACATTTAAAAATAAAAAAAGTCACAGGTAACAATACCGCTATCCTGCCTACAGGAAGATTCCGTAACAGCTATTTACCACCAAGGCCAGCTAAACAAAGACTGGTCCTTCCAAGCTGGTGCACGTGACCGCACTCCTGGCCGGAGGCGACTAGATCAGCGCCCCCGCGGAAATGCACCTGGACCTCATCATCTAGATTCCACAATTGAAACTGTTTTCTATACGCTCACCTAAGAACGTGGGCTATTTTTAAAGTATAGTCGACTTTGTTACCTGGGCAATGTGATTGAAGTTGAAGGTACGGATTTTTTTGTTTATGTTGATTATGATAAATGTAGGCAATATGATACGCAATAATTTGGCAGTCATAAAAGACAAGTCGCAATAAAATTAAAAATAATTTTAATAACGCACTTTGATTCAAAACGATATACAAATGAAGGTAGTTGAATTACTTGTTTGATGTCAAGATCAAAGCGTCAAGTCGAAGATATCAACAATTTCAGAATAGAATAAAACCATACAAGACTGACTATCTAAACCTACGCCAACGCTATTCATAATAATATGCATACATAATTTACTTATTAGTACGATTTGTCTATTCATCTAGGATTACACTTCAATCTTCAACGAGCATCTAATCCTTCGAGCCAGATCAAAAAATCCTACACAAATTAGTAAGCAAGTTACAAGGTGATCTAATATAGTTGAAGTACATTTTTTCAATATGTAGGACATCACTCAATAGAATCAATTCGAAAATTATAGAGCCTTTAAGATAGAGATCGTGTATCTACTAGTTGTCACCATGTGCCCACTGCACCTGTGAGGCGTGATGAAGACGGAGCGGTTCCTAATTGACAGATCGCATCTCCGTAATGACAGCCCGCAGCTTGTGTGGTCACAAATATGACACTGTCAATGAATATCCTGCCAATTGTGTCTTAAGGTGGATCTAATGCTAGGTAGTCACGAGAAACACATTTTTTATTAGAATCTATAATATTTTACCAAATAAATAAAGGGAGAAAAATGCCTTAATTTAAACTGCTTTTAATTGCATCACTACAATAAAACACACTACAGTTATAAAGGGATTTAGTCACAGCAATTGAGGTAACCACTGTAATACATAATTGCTTAAGACAGAATAACTCGCTATTGAACATTATGAGTTGCCTATTTATTATTCAATAACTCAACCTATCAAACAAATTTCAAACAATAGGTTCTTAAATACCACAAAGTATATTTTATATAGTCTTTACTATTTAAAATAGATAAAGATGTGTGCACGAGGAGCGTTGGTGTGAGAATTGTTCCATTATCTGGAATAATCTAGATTGTTCAATAAACACTACCGATACAATGAGACGTGGGGTCTCATTACCTTGGGTTGGATTATACTTGGGAATGTCAACAGGGACTCAGGATATCTAGGTACCCAAGGTAACACGCATCTACTTGTTGACGCCACAGAGTTTGATATACTTTTATAACAACTTGGGATTTTATAACTAATAATACAATTTTTGTTTGAAATGCTAAATATTTTATTAAGATAATTCAGATGTGATAAGTTTAAAAACCTAAGTAAAATGAATTAAACTTTACATTATTTTTTTCATTAAATTTGTACGAAGTAAGACGTGGTCAAGACAATCGTCGTGGTGTAATTGTTAAGATATCTACAAATGAATAACTAATAAATGTATAAATGTTATATAATATCCAATACACATTTCGAAAATGTAGTGCTGCAAACCTTAACAAGTGTCAAATCTATATAGTTGTACACCCATATCAGAATTAAAGATATCGAATAAGATCTTTACTCATAATTTTTTTTTTGGAGAAAGACACTATCGATTTAATTTAACAAAGATGTTAACACAGAAGATACTAGTATGAATTATATCACAGCTCACCTACACTTGTTTGAGAATTAAAAGTAACAATTGTCAAAAGGGGCTGAAATCTTAGCGAACGAACATTTGCATAGTAATAACACCGCATTTTTAAATTTGTTTATTTATTTTATGACATTCAATATTCAGCATATAATATCGATCACATTTCTTCACTTGAAAATAACATTTATCTTCTCCACGAACCTTACTCATACGCTAGGCTTGAGTACATTAATCTCATTAGCCTTATGCGAGTAAAGTTTGAAGTCCTCAATTTTCTGGCCATCCTTGTACATGTACATTCTCAGACATGTCTCGCAGAAGAACGCCGGGTCGAAAGGGACTCTATCGGAGCCGGTTACGATCCATTTTGCCCCGAATTCCGCGCAGGTGGTGCAGTAGACCGTTTGGTTGGTGGTGACTATGGAACTGTATGGGTACGAGGAAGGCAGCAGCGGGTCCGAATGGTTAAGGAGACGGACCGACGAGAACGTGAATATGTGCTCGCAGTTACCTTGGTGGACGTACACCTGGAATAAAGGAAATTGTTGTTAGTAGACCGACCGCGTTTCCTCTTCGGGTCCAGTTTGACACATCATATAACTCTGAACTTTATTTGTAAATATGAGGCGTGTAATTCAAAATAAAAGTCAAAACCGTATCATTTGGTTCAGGGGTAGTTAGCGCCTATACATACAAACAGACACCGATAGAAAGTTCCTTTATACGATATAAAGATGAGAAGATATTATTAATTAACTTTTAATAATCAGACAAAATTAAAATAATCTCCAGCCGGAACTTTATAATGAACTAGAACAGAACCTAGCTACATCCCGACACATACTAATTTAAAAAAGTCTACTAAGACTTAAAAAAACAATCCCATGATCCAACAAGTTCAAAGGTCCGGTTATACATACCACTGCTTTTCAGAAGTCGTCATTAACAGTTATGTAAGCTTAAATTCCAAAAAATCTCCCTGCAGCCGGCGCCGGAGTCCACGTAGAACACGTTGTCGATGAAGAAGCAGCCCGCGGGAACCACTCCAACATGAAGCTACATCTATCTCACCTCCGGGTGTCCGAGCCTGGGCGCCAGTTCCCGCAGCGTCACCGCCATGTCCCGCCGCGGGAACTGCCCCAGGCCGCGCCGCGCCGCCCACTGCCGCACCACCAGCGACAGGTCCTTGCAGCCGGCGCCGGAGTCCACGTAGAACACGTTGTCGATGAAGAAGTAGCCGGACGGGAACAACTCCTGGGGGTAGAGGGCTGAGGGTTAACAGAAGAAGTTAAGACTCCCAAGAAACTGTTGTAAACTGAATGATAGTGCGAAGGAATAAAAATCATTAATATTATATCACTAGTGGCCGCCCGCGACTCTGTTTGCGTGGAAGTCGGTTTCCCGTGGGAATGAGAAGTTTTCCCGTGGTAAAAAGTACTCTGTGTTATTCTGATGTATAGTACTGCAAAGTTTCATCAAAATCCGTCCAGCAGCAGTTTTTACGTGAAAGAGTAACAAACATCCATACATCCTTACATACTCACAAACTTTCACATTTATATTAGTAGGATTTCGGCACATTTGTGAATAGCAAGAGGAACTAAGCCTTCGGTTATACGAGGGCCAAACTGAAAGTTTTTAGAACTGGCAACTTAAAAGCATTATATTAAAAAAATAAGTTTAAATTTTGAAAATAGAACTCTTTACCAATAATATTGAGTATACATTTCATTCATTTGTCATTTGTTTTACGATTTGGCGGCAAATTGAAAATTGTCTGTGCACGTCAGAATGAATTTAAGCCGAGAAAATTTTCGTGCAATGATTTTTTATGACTTTCGATGTCATATAAGTCAACAAGAAAGTTATGATAGACTTCGATTGGCTTTTCACGATGAAGCCCCATCTCGTGCCACAGTTTACAACTGGTTTAATGAATTCAAACGTGGTCGAACTAATCTCACCGATGATTTGCGTGAGGGACGGCCTTCTACAGCGACGACTGAAGGTAATATCAGTGTTGTGCGGCGTATGATAGAGACTGACAAAAGAGTGACCTATCAGCAGATTCGGACAAGTCTAGGCATAGGTATGAGTCAAGTGCACAAAATCCTCCATGAACATTTAGCGGTCAGGATGGATGGATGGATGGATGGATGGATGGATGGATGGATGGATGGATGGATGGATGGATGGATGGATGGATGGATGGATGGATGGATGGATGGATGGATGGATGGATGGATGGATGGATGGATGGATGGATGGATGGATGGATGGATGGATGGATGGATGGATGGATGGATGGATGGATGGATGGATGGATGGATGGATGGATGGATGGATGGATGGATGGATGGATGGATGGATGGATGGATGGATGGATGGATGGATGGATGGATGGATGGATGGATGGATGGATGGATGGATGGATGGATGGATGGATGGATGGATGGATGGATGGATGGATGGATGGATGGATGGATGGATGGATGGATGGATGGATGGATGGATGGATGGATGGATGGATGGATGGATGGATGGATGGATGGATGGATGGATGGATGGATGGATGGATGGATGGATGGATGGATGGATGGATGGATGGATGGATGGATGGATGGATGGATGGATGGATGGATGGATGGATGGATGGATGGATGGATGGATGGATGGATGGATGGATGGATGGATGGATGGATGGATGGATGGATGGATGGATGGATGGATGGATGGATGGATGGATGGATGGATGGATGGATGGATGGATGGATGGATGGATGGATGGATGGATGGATGGATGGATGGATGGATGGATGGATGGATGGATGGATGGATGGATGGATGGATGGATGGATGGATGGATGGATGGATGGATGGATGGATGGATGGATGGATGGATGGCGGTACTGTCGCGACGCCAGGCTGTCACTAGACACTGCACACTCACCCGGGCGGTGGAGGCGGGCTGCTGCTCGGGCCGGTCGGCCACGTCCAGGCGCACGTCCAGGTCGTTGGCGCACACGAACCTGTCGCGCAACTCCCGCAGCGACGCGCGGCCCGGCGCCAGCACGTCGCACTGGCACACGAGCTGCCGCTGCCGGTACTGTCATCCAGGGTCATTGATATGACAAGCCATATGGGTTGGTTACCATCGAGGGTCATTTATATGACGAGACATATGGGTTGGTTACCATCGAGGGTCATTTATATCACTAGGCATACTAGTTGGTTACCATCAAGGGTCATTTATATCACTAGGCATACTAGTTGGTTACCATCAAGGGTCATTTATATCACTAGGCACACCAGTTGGTTACCATCAAGGGGCATTTATATCACTAGGCACACCAGTTGGTTACCATCAAAGGTCATTGATAACACTAGGCACACCAGTTGGTTACCATCGAGGGTCATTTATATCACTAGGCACACTAGTTGGTTACCATCAAGGGTCATTTATATCACTAGGCACACCAGTTGGTTACCATCGAGGGTCATTTATATCACTAGGCACACTAGTTGATTACCATCAAGGGTCATTGACATAACAAGGCATATGTATGGGTTAACCGAAGGTCATTTACAAAACAAATTTCAAACTCAACGTAATCTTACGACTATAATGATTGAATGAATGATTAAGTACTTAAACTGTAACTAAATAAAGATTTTTCATATAAAATCCTTCTTTACGGACATTTAAAGTGAACATTAAACGTCTCTGAATGCGGCTTTTAGAATAGTTTTAATAATTTCCTCTCATCACTCATATCTGTTTGTAAGTTTGTCTACTAACTCCTCCTAATTTATATAACCGATAACAATGCGATTCCATTGCATAGTATAAAGCTAAGTTGCTACTTGTGTCTGTTTGTACATTTGTCCACTAACCCATCACAGACCACTTTACCAATTCTAATGCTATTTTCACAATATTATAGTTAGGTATTTATAATCCACCCTAAGAATAACCTACGGATTTATAAGAATAGATTTGAAAGTAAAGTTCCTTTATACAATATTTGCGAGTGATTATTTCCACTGGGCTGCTACATCATAATTTTTTTATTTTATTAAAAGATAATGTAGTATGAAGCTAAACCTTTTTAATTCGTGTATGGTTTAAAAAAATAAATTAGTTTTCATACCTGCTTCTTTGGCTAAACTAGTTAACTACCTAAGGTCTCAGGGTTTACAAATTCATCCTTATAAACACTTTAAAATAATATATAATTTTATTTACCATAGTAGGATAAGGCCTGTAGATACGAATTCTGAAAATAAGTTCTTTGCCTGGCTCCATCAACTCTTCTGAACTATCTTCACAATCAGGGTCCTGAAATTAATGAATAAAATAAATGACATATATCCTTATTTTGGGTAAAAACCAAAGTTATAGAATTTTTACATAAAAATAATTACATCTGTTGGTACTGGTAAGACCCTGACTCCTCTGTACTTGAGTTGCAGTGCATCATGCTCCGGGTCCTCTCTCATCTGGTACTTCTTGTTGATACACAAGTTGCCAGGGGATTTGACTTGTCCAGGAGTCAACAGATCCTGACCAATTGTAGGACACACCCCGAATGAGGGTGCACGAGCAGTCACAGCAAGTTCTTTACCAGTTTTCATGTGATCTATGCTGCAAGTTAAAAGAATATATCAAGTAGATACTACATCTCATCTAGGGATAACTTAATCTAACATATCAAAATTAAAGCTTCATTATTACAGATCCATGGGCACAATTAATGACTACTTAGACAAAGTTAAACATATCATGCCTATGCAGCACCTATTACTGGTATAATATAAACATTAACATAAAACACACCTGCAGTATCTTGTTAACCATTCAAATTCTTCATCAGGTAAATTACATCCAACAAACTCCCTTAATTTATTGTTTAGAAATGCTGTTTTTTCGCCTATACTTCCAGGTTTGCCAGTCACTGGTAATCCTTCAAAAGCAGCCGGAAGGTTCTCCACTAAAAGTGGCTTAGTGACTGTGTCCTGTGAAATGTTATACAGACATGGTCCGGTCACTTCACCATACAATTGAATATTTTGTTGCTTAAATGACTCTGGGTAAACTGTCTGCACCTCTATAGGCCTTTTTTCAACCGAGAAATTGCCAGCTTGACCAGTATCTTCAAATTCACTTGGATTTGTGTTGCATAAAAAATCTTTGCCAACTAGTTCTGACTTAGTTGGGGTATTGGAACTGGGCTCTTCCGCATTTGAAGACTGGGCTACTTTTGTTTGTAAATTATTATAGGTTACTTCAGTTGAGCTGCAATCCATTGCAGGAACTTCAACATTAACACTTCCGTCATTTGAATTTGTTATTTTAACTGACTCAAGGCCAGCCCCTTGATTTAAATCTTCTGAGGTATTTTCCACATGGCTTGTAGATGCCTTAACACCTGTTTCTATTGATTGCGTCTCATTAGCTGGGCTACAGTCCATTTTTACCACTTCTGTTGTCCCTCTATCTGTAGATGTTACATTATCTACAAATTTGCTGTCTTCAGTATCTAATGGGCTATTAATGGAGTTATTAATGCTTACAGCATTCATACAGCATTCCGGTTCAACACTGCCAATTTCTGCGTTGTTGATTTGTGAACAAACATTTAGGATACTACTGGTTGTAGCATTAGAATGTGTCTGCTCATTGGCTTGCGATTGCAACTGTTCAGGGTTTGTTGAATCAATTTCCATTGTTACTTTCTGCATAGTTCTACCATAAATAGGAATCCTTTGTACACCTATCTATTTGTGTGTAAAGTAAAACTAGATTCGCCGGTCGCTCACAACACGAACAAGTCTGTTTTCTTGATAATATGAAGTTATAGCTCATAGATTGTACATAGAAATTATTAAAAAAAACATTAGTTTTGTTTTATTTTATAGACTAATTCAGATAAACTTGCTGTATTTAGCTAAATTCGGCCACAAACAAAAACTAACAAAAGATAAACATAACAAAACAAACCATGAGAAACTAGGGATGTGCTGAGTCGAGTCAAGTCACATCTCATACATAGATATATTATATATATATATAATAAATCTATGTCACATCTATGTATATAGGGTGTAATCATGTAAGTGTGCACAGGCGATTATTCCGTAACTATTACAGATATCAAAAAACTTTAAAGTGATATTGAAAGTACTTTACCTAATGAGTAAAATAACACTAATAACTTTTTAAAAATAAACCGACAAATATCCAAAAACTTTACATTAAACACTCTCATATATTAAGTACTAGTGGCCGCCCGCAACTCCGTTCGCGTGGAAGTCGATTTCCCGTGGGAATGAGAAATTTTCCCGCGGTAAAAAGTACCCTATGTCCTTTCCCAAGTTCAGTTCTTTCTTCATACCAAATTTCATCAAAATCGGTTCAGTGGTTTAGGCGTGAAAGCGTAACAGACAGACAGACAGACCGACAGACAGACAGAGTTACTTTCGCATTTATAATATTAGTAGGAGTAGGATGAGATAGTAGAGATTTTAGTTTCCTTAGTTTAAGTGGAACTTAATTTAAGTGGTTATTTAAAAACTTAGTTTAAGTGGTTTAGTATCAACTCATTTTACCCTTATCATTTCATAATTCTGTGTGATATGATATTGATGAATTTCAAATAGATACACGTGTGAATTAATAATCTTACCACTTCAAATTAATAATAAACCTTCGTTTCAATATCGCATTGATTTGAACTGGCTGAAAAGCAACATCATTATTATTATTATTACATAGTATAAATCCAAGTCGCTAATTGTGTCTGTTTGTATGTTTTTCCGCTATCTCCTTCTAAACTACGTAATGAATTTTGATGCGGGTTTCGCCATCTTTTAGGATATTTACTCATTTAAATTTGTTAATAAAGAAAATTCCGATAAAGTTATTTAAAGTTACCTAAAATTCAACTTAACGGGAACAAGTCGCGCCAAATTACACCATTGCGAAGCTTGGGCGGGTCGCTAGTACTAAATAAAAACAAAAAAGATACTTTTTGGTGTTCGTTCTAAATTCAAATTCTTTATCGCGGATTCTCGTTCCGGACAATTTATAAATTTAAAATTAATTATGTTATTAAATTAAATTATTATTTAATTTATTTTATTTTAATTATCACCGGATCTGACGCCTTGTGATTTCTTCCTATGGGGATTTGTCAAAGACCACGTGTAAGCTGAGCGAGTACATAGCCTAGAAGAATTACAGAATCGTGTACGTCGTGCAATTGCTTTAATTACTCCTCGAATTTTAAGTAAAGTTCATTTAAAACTGTAAATAGAGCTCGTCATTGTACTGCATAACAATGACGACACTTCGAACATTTGCTTTGATTCAAATTTTGCAGTTACTTAGAAATAAAATGTATGGGAGAGTTTAATGTAAAGTTTTTGGATATTTCTCGTTTTATTTATAAAAAAATATTATGTAGTGTTTTTTTACTCATTTGGTAAAGTACTTTCGATATCAGTTTAAAGTTTTTTAATATCTGTAATAGTTACGGAATAATCGCTTGTGCACACTTAACGATTACACCCTGTAGGTATAATTACTTACTCGATACGAGTCGACTTCTGAAAATAGGTTTTTATCTGTAATTTTGTTTACACAGCAGAAGCATTCTAACAAATAAGTACTGTCAGCATTCGATTACATGTGTACTTATAAAGATTTTAATATCATCACCAATACACACACATGATACACTTACTCCTTGGTTCGAAATATTTCTGCAATAGGGGATATTCATGTTATTTTTCTTGCCTTAAATTAATAGTTTACAACATTATAACATAGAAAAAAATATAAAAAATCTTCAAAATGCTCTAGATATTTTTAAAAACGAAATTTAAAACATTGAAAAAATTAGAGCAGTTGAAACGCCGCCACCTGGATGGAATTTGCGCGCGCTTTGCGTGACGTCACACGACACGTCTTAGTGGGACTTTACTATGAACTTTAAAACCATGGAAGAAGCCGAAAAATTATCTTATAAGTATTGCATAGTACCGGAGTGCACAAATACTATTCGAAAAACACCCGAGAAAGTGTTTTTTTCATATTTCAAGTATTGCGAAAATACGAAGACGATGGTGTAAGGTGATGAGAAGGGATAATATATCTTCTAAATCTTGTTCATATTGGTGTGAAGATCATTTTAACGTAAGTATACCTTATTTATATACGGCTTAATGTGAATTAGTAAAAAGTAAGTTTGCATTAGCTATTGAACATTAGAAAATTCGGTATAAAATTACCTACCCTATAAGAAAAGCTCAGTAGCTATAACTTTCTATTAAAACTTTATTAATGTTGTGGTTTTACGATTTTTTTATGGTTGTTGATTTATTCCAGGTAAAGGAAGATACAGATATTGAATACAATTTAATAAAAGAACAAGGAGAAAAATGTAACTCTGTAAAAATGTAAATGTAAAAATGTAAATGGAGAAATATGTAATAGTTACTCTACGGTTGAAGAAAGGAGTTTTGCCTCATATATTTTTGTGTCAATATGTAAATGTTTTGGTGTATTTTAAGTAAACTGTTGTGTGCATTTATGAATAAAAATCTATATTATGGTCTTAAATATACTATGAAACATCCTCTGATCTCTGCGCTCGTATAATCGGGTTTCGATGCAAAATTATCTGCTATGCACCTGTTCTCGGTAGATTGTCCTAATGTGCTATGACAGAACCAGCTTCAGTCATCGTCAAAGATTCACTACCAATCTAAACTAAACTTCATTACAATCAGCACAAGAATATAGATTAAATTTATTTTTTTTCACAAAAACTTGTAAAACAGTATAAGTTTCGACGCTGATGAATGCAATGTCGTGTCAGATGACGTCACATTACGTTCGACCAATGGTGGCGCGTTTTGGAAGTTTGAATCTCGCTCCCTTATTTTGCACTTTGTAAATATTATTTTAGGGGTTTAAATAATAAATAAATTAAAAAAAAACTTTTGCATTATAATATAACGACAATAAGTATTCAAGAAAAAAATATTTTAGGCCATTTAAAATTTTATGCATATCCCCTATTATTTGAACGCGAAGTTATATTTTAAAAAAGGCAGTCATGTCAAATGTCTACGTCTTGTTTTTTCATATGACTTTGACAGATTGTTTTAATTGTAAATTGCGGATTTGCCGATAATTTTTTGGTTTTTATGTTTTTTTATAAAATAAACTAAGGAATTATGTCATAACGAGTAACCCGTAGAAATGGCTGGAATTGGTGATTTCTCCAACTATAATAGACCGTATGGTTTTGATCCGAGTAGGGAAACCAATGACTTGTACGATACTCGTTTTAGCCAGATATATGGTTATCACACTCCTGTAACAGAAGAGTACCAGGGTCCACCACTAGTAACAGATGATACTTCAGAGGAAGGTATGAATATCTACTAAAAAAATTGTTTGATTAGACTAAAAGAAATGTGCGCAAATCTTTTACATTAAAAATGTCTTTGTTTTAGATGGCTATTCTTATGTTACGACAGCTATCAGTGTAGCCAGCCTCATTACAGAAAACTTGCTTAGCCATCCATTTATTGTCCTTCGAAGACAATGTCAGGTAAGATTTATTGATTTGGAACTCTGAGTTTTAAATTATTTATATAAAACTTTACATAGTTTGGTAAATATTTGCAGTAGGTACATATTGATATATTATTTTCTGCAGGTCCACAACAGTCTAAAAAACTACCACATAGTTCCATACACTTTGTTACCAGTTGTTGTTCGATTGCATAGAAGACAGGATGTGACTACACTATGGAAAGGGATTGGTTCCACATGTATTGTCAAGGGCTTAAACCTTGGGGTTGAAGATATCTTAGCCAAGGGCACAGGGTGGCCAAAGTCAGTTTTGCATTGTTTAGCTGTTCAGCTTTAATTCATTAAAAAAATTTACAATACTCAATTAAATTTGTATTCCAGAGAAATATCAAAGTGTAGTTCAGTTCTTCAATTCTTGCAACATGTGACACTCAAAGGGTAATAATCAATAAATTATTTTATAGACAGGCGGTGATTTCATGTATGTATATTTATTCTTTTTTCAGTGTCAGTTTAGCACTAGTGACTCCATTCTATTCTGCAAGTTTAGTTGAAACTGTTCAAAGTGACATTGCAAGTGACAAGCCAGCACTGTTTGATGTGTTCAGGGAAGGATTTAATCGACTGCTAGAATGGGGGACTCCCAGTAAAGGTAGAATGCTACCAATATGGGCAATAGTCATACCAACTGCCTCTCTTGGACTAGCTAAATATTTTGCTCAGTAAGTATACTAAAAAATGGATTGGTCTTAAATTATCATTTATATCATTGTTTTACTTGTGGCATTGTTATTGTTTCAGTATTGTATTAAAGAACATAACAGTACGGATTTTGAGGTTTCAACAAAGACATAGGCATGAGCTCAGTGATTCCTACAATGCAAATTACTCTAAAAACTCTCCTAACCCTTTGCTAGAGAGCATCAATCTAAAAGCTAGCATATTTTCTTTCATTGCAATGGAAATTGCATTCTATCCTGTTGAAACAATCATTCATAGACTCCATATACAGGTAATAGTAAAGTTTTTAAACTTAAAAGTTAAACTTATTGATTGATGAGAATTTTATGAAATCAACTGTTTATTTCAGGGTACAAGAACAATAATAGACAATTTAGACTCTGGGACTTCAGTGACACCGATCTTAACCGGGTATGAAGGCTTCATGGATTGTTACAGCACCACCATTGCTCGAGAAGGAGTGGCTGGCCTCTACAAAGGCTTTGGTGCCCTGATCCTACAGTTGGCAGCACATTTAGCAATCATTAAACTCACAACATTAGTAGTATCAGAAGTATCCAACCTTTTAAAACCAGCAAAGTCTCCAAGCTCTGAAGATTTGAGTGCACAACAGAAGTATTTATTCAACTAACACTTACAAATTTTGTTTATTATAAGTGTAATTTTGTAGGAATCTTAATTTGAAGAATCATGAAATTCAACTGTCTTCATTTAAAGTAAGTGGATTTAATTAGAGAAAGAAATTGAAGTAGAAAGCTTAGAGAAAGGCAGTTAACCAAGAGGGAGAGATAGTGACTTTTTTTATTTTTTGTTAAAGTGTAATTGGTGATTTCTGTTAATAAAATCAATGGAACTTAATTCACCTGAGAATTTGTTAAATAAAAGTTTTTTTGTAGTATTTATATCACTTTTATTATTATACTAAACCTAGGCTTCCATTAATATTAGCTTGTACACATTATTGTTCTGTTTAAAGAAAAACTAGAACAGATTTCTCAATGTGTTAGTACAAATCTGCCTTTTAAAATCCTTCGCATAATTATGCGGCGACCATTAGGAGTCGATATTCTTGTGTTCCAACCGTGTCTTCTTACGCGCCTTACTTCATTCGGTCGTGGGAAATAGCACCTTACTTTATTTCTGACCAACGACACTAGGAAACTATCTGGCTTCACTAAACTTCCAGCAATCTCATTTGATTTCTGAGCTGTTGAAGTGAGACTTTGGGCTATAAACCTGAAAAATAACATTTAAATATCCGGGAAGTTAAATACAGATTAATTTATAATGCTGCAGGTTACTACTGAATAGGTTATGTTCTTTATTAATTATTTTACCTTATAGGTTGAAACATAGTCGTCATGAATCGAGACATTTTTAATTAAATTAATGCTGGTATTTAGAAGAATTACTATTCGATGAAAATCTAAAACTAGTGAATACAGCGATAAATAAATAGCAGGTTAGTAGACTGAAGCAAGTTGTGACAATGACAGTGACATTTTGTTTGTCAACAAATATGGGGATGCCCTACACAAAAAATAATAATCAGAATGATTTGCATCATTGACATCGATACATTTATCTCATTTCTTTATTGCTTTTCTCGGTGTCGTTTGTGATTTACTTCCTACCAGCCAAAGAGTATAGAAACTACGTAATACCACATGAGTAAAGAAACTGAACAGAGACAAAGCTTCTAAAGAGCTAGCAAAATTTATACCTATTTTGGTAGGGTTGGCACAATTGAATAAATTAAAAATATAAATGTACTTTTTTTTCAAATTTTTTATTAAAATAGGTTTTTTTTACAAATTACATACTCTAAATATTTTTTTTTTATTACTTTTGGTTTTTAATAATTTGTTGTGTCTTTTAATCGAATGATAAATTCTAAATCTAATATAAAGTTTTTTCAAATAAACCAATGGGAAACACTCACATGGCATATGAAATGTACAATCTTGCAAACGTGCTAATATGTCATTACCAATATTAACATTTTTAATATGAAGATCAAAATATTCGCGAAATTTTTGCTCAAGCAATTCAACAAATTCAATAAAATTGTCAGGAGGTATTATCAAAAAACTTATTATTCATGCACACAGTACAATGTACAACCATATTTACAAAACTTTTTAAATACTAAAACAAAAGTATTACTACGTATTATGTGAGAAACTCGAAAACAAAAACAAAACACGCACAACGTTCGAGCGTCGCGTCACGCCTGCACGCCCTGAGATTGACCACTGGCTGATCTAGTTTGAAGCGGTTTCGGCTCATACGTGACAAGCGGCCAGTGGTCACGCACACACACGCGTTGCACTTGTAGTGATGTACCTGTCACAGCGCATTCGTATGTAGCTTTGTCTCTGTTCAGTTTCTTTACTCATGTGGTAATACTACCAGTCAATGTTACTGACAAGAAATTGACATTGACAGCGGATCATTCGTATCCAAAAACTTTCTTTTAATTTTCTGGCTGGAATATGTTGATATTTTAAATGTTAAGATAATTTATTTTCAATGAAAATATAATTAATCAAGACAGATTTTGAAGATACTTTAGCACAATCGAATTGAAAAACTACTTTTACACTAATCTTAGATTCGCTTGTATCTATAGCCAAATTCTAGTTTAAAAAAGTAAGTAATATGGCGGATCAAAATACTATGGGCGCTAAAAGATTATTTTTATTTAAGGCTAAATAGTGGATTAGTGAATGTGATTTTATTTTTAAATACTTCAGGACTTGACTGTTAGTCATATCTATGTAGCTATAAAAGAAATCCATTGAACATTTAAAAGTGAGTGGTCAGTTTTCTATTGTTGTAAGTGGCGTAAACATCACGTACCAAATAAGCGTAGATTTATTTGTTTTTGTTGTGTACAACAGGCGCTAACAATAATTTGGTGTTGATTTCAGATTAAGCATGTCTGATATAAAAGTGTATTTCGAGATTGGTCATAAGGCGCAGTTGAGGTCAAAACAAACTCCTGAAGGCTTTACCCATGACTGGGAAGTGTTTGTTCGCGGCCAAGAAGGCGCTGATATCAGTCACTTTGTGGACAAAGTTGTGTTTCAACTCCACGAAACCTTTCCGAAACCAAGACGAGGTAAGTTTCAATATTACTAATTAGAATTATAAGAAAAATATTAATAAAGGCAATAAAAAAATTTCTTATTGCATGTAAATAAGAAAAAGGCATGGTGGCCATATCAGAAAAACTTAATAAATAATCTTCCACTTTTGATTACACATTAGCTAAGACCTAAAATTATTGCTGTCTTGTTACACATTCAACCAAAAATTTTACTCATATAGCCCTCTGTAAGATTGTTTTTAATGTATTTTTATTATTTTCAGTTGTGAAAGAACTACCATTTTCTATAAAAGAGTCGGGGTATGCAGGTTTCATCATCCCAGTTGAAATTTATCTGAAGAATAAAGATGAACCTAAGAGAATTGAGTTTTCATATGATTTCCGCCTCGAGAGGCAAGAGGGTTTGCTCAAAGATAGACATATTTTCAAAAATCCTAATGATGACTTCAGAAAGAAATTAGTTAAAGGTGGAGGTATTGTCAGTAACATTGAATACTATGATTCCTTTACGGATGAGAAAGCACAACTACTTGGAAAAACCAAACCACCCTCTGAAAGTACTAAGAAGCATAAATCCAAAGAACATAAAGAAGAACTCCCCTACAAAAATAGCCACTTTGTGCAATTATTTGGGTCACCTTTGCAGAAACCACCAAAAGTGTCTCCTGAGGCAAAAAAAGTTGATAAAACAAATGCAACTGTCAAGTCTTCAGATAAGAAAGAGAAAGACAGCTCTAGTTCTGATAAAAAGTCTAAACATGAACACAAAGATGCTAAATCTGAAAAAGTTAGAGTTAAAGAAGATAAAGAAAGGAATAAACAGGAAAAAATTAAAAGTCACAATAAGGAACAAGAAAAATCTAAAGACAAACCAAGTAAAAGACCTAGTGAGAAACCTCCAACATCACCAGAACCAGCTAAAAAGAAACGCTTTAGTCCAAGCAGGAAACCACCAAGCCCTTCTGCAAGGTCTAACAGTTCATCCAGTGTCAAAGAAGACTATAAACCATCCAAAACTGAACTGACAAAGCCAAAGATAGAAGAGAAACCACCAGAGGTTAAGACAGAAAAGGAGAAAAAGAAAAAAGAAAAGAAAAGTCATGATAAAGATAAAGAAAGAAAAGAAAAAAAGGAACACAAAAAAGAGAATCATAGGGTTAAAGATTCTCCCAAAGAACCTCCAAAAGAAGTTCCTAAAGAAATTCCAAAACATAAGGAAATCAATAAAGAAAAAGAACCTATCAAGGAAACTGTAAAAGAAAAAGTTAAACCTGAGAAACCTATAAAAAAATTCTCAATAGAAAACCTCAAGAAATCTCCTCCACCAGAACCTGAAGAGAGAATTGAGAGCCACAAATCTAAAGATAAGAGTGATCCAGAGAGGAAACATAAACACAAGAAAAAAGATAAAAAACGTGATGAGTCTAAAGAAAAACACAGAGAAGAGAGAAATAAAGATAAAAAACACAAACATGACAAAGCCAGAGAATTACCCCCAGAAAAATTAGAACTATTTGAAAGGAGGGAAACACCTGTGCCTAAAGAAAGGCCACCACCTGAACCACAATCTCCTATATCAATTGACACAGCTTCACAATGCAGTTCAAAGAGTGGACTAGCGAAAACCTCACATATTGGAGCTGAAGATATCAATAGTGGGCATTCAGATTCAGAAGCATCAGTGATAGCTGATGAAGAGGAACTGAAGCCAAAAGTTAACAAACCCTCTCCGGAACCACTCAAACGAGAACCTTCACTTGAACCTGAGCTGGTGCCAGACCCTGAGCCAGAAGTAGAGCCTGCTGCCGAGCCAGAACCTGTACCACATAGGCACAAGGAAAAGTCAAAAAAACACAAAGACAAATCTGCCAAAAAAGAGGAGAAAAGGCGAAAGAGAAAAGCAGCAGAAGAGGAAGACGCCGAGAATCGAAAACTCGCAAAGACAGCAGAGTCTGGCCCCAGCAATAACGATTTGGAGTGCGGCGAGAGCAGTGGCTCTACATCTGTTGAAACCAAAGTACAAGATAACGGTGTCTCAAGTAGTCTAGGCGAGGATGCAGAACTAGGAGATCTGTCTCCCGACTACATGGTTCAGCTACGGGGCTTACAACAGCGCATCATGATGATCAAGAACAATGAACACCTTGAGAGGGTTGTCAACCTCATAGCTGAAACCGGAAGATACGAAGTGACCACTCAGACATTTGACTTTGACTTGTGTTCATTGGATCGTTCAACTGTGCAACAGCTGATACAGCTAGTGGGTTGCTAGTGACCGCCTTTACTCTTAGTTGTAAATAAAATGCTAAAGGACTGCTTGTAAAATAAGTTTTTGGCATTCTAATAAATGCATTAATAGTTTAAACTTTATAACAGCTTCTCATCTCATACCTAAGTAAGGATATTTAAATTGTGTTATTTAGTTTTTTTATTTTATAAGATTTCTAAAAAGTGTGATTATTTTCATAATATAGATTATTCTGATCATAGCCAGGTGAAGTGTGATAGCATTTGTTTAAGTTACATAGTTTTTGGTAGATATGTTCACCAATGAATGACATCAAAACAAATTACATAACTCCATTAACTCATACTCACATCACACAAAACCACATAAAATATGTGCAATAATGTATAGCTATGTAAAGGTATAAGACTGTTGAAAAATTGTTAATACAATGTATATTTTGTAAATTCAAATATTGATTAATTGTAAGTAAGTTTTAACTTGAGAGTCTACGCCTCAATAATAGTCTGGACAGCGGCTAGGTTAGAGGACAAAGTGTTATGATGGTTTGCTGTTTATTTTAAATTTATACCTAAATTATAAAAGCGAATGCTCGCAGTTAGACCAGGAAGCAACAAAGCAGATTTTAACTGTTGGAAATTATGTAAGATTTATTTAACTGATATATTGAATAATAAAACTTTGCATATTAATAATTTCTAAGATCAGTGTGTGTAACATCACTATTTTAAGATAGTTCGCATTTACTTAAAACATTCTAATGTCTACGAAATTTTGGAGATGTTTTGTGCTCATTTTGGCTATGTATGTGTTACAAAATTGTACATTGTTTGTTACATAACTTATTTTTATTTAACTAGATTAAAGAAATATTGAAATAAAAATGTGTACATCTTATTTTCGTAGATTTGAAAAAAAATCGCCTCATCCTACACTCATAAAATAGCAAATCTTCCTTTTAGCTTTGCAATTGTCAGCTTTAACTATCCAAAAATCTCCATAATTAAAATAAATTTTGCAGGGTAATTTAAAAATACTGCTAGGCTTATGTAGGTATTTAGTGTGAGTATATGCTATTCAATGGTTACTTTTATCCTATTGGGAGGAAAATTCTCAGTAGTGCAATTGGTAATACTACTGGGAACTTAGATACTTTTTATAGATAAGCTTACTTTAAATTAGTTTCATAATCATTTTTCGTGGAAATCACAGAGGTGAAGACAAATACGTTGTTTTTTATCCATATTTCGAGACAAGTGGAAGTCGGTTTCCCGTGGGAATGAGAAGTTTTCCCGCGGTAAAAAGTACCCTAATGTGTTATTCTGATGTATAACCTATTGTGGGCGATAGGTGGTGGACTGTATGTTTTTATATGTATGTTACCGTAAAGTTTCATCCAAATCCGTCTTGTAGTTTTTACGTGAAAGAGAAGATAAAACATTCATACATATTTACAAACTTTTACGTTTATAATTTTAGTAGGATTCAGTATTCACGCGCGATGGCTTATTATTATTAGCGTATTTCATGTAGAACTTTGGTGTTTCTACACCGATTTCTATGATTCTTTTTTATGGAATAGTTAATAGTATAACTTTTTA
The DNA here is from genome assembly GCA_916618145.1 of Emmelina monodactyla. Classification (NCBI taxonomy): domain Eukaryota; kingdom Metazoa; phylum Arthropoda; class Insecta; order Lepidoptera; family Pterophoridae; genus Emmelina; species Emmelina monodactyla. Next base: position 9,006,006 of record OU745314.1, on the reverse strand, counting down.
AATTAGGGAATACTGAGAGTGTTATAAACGTAAGAGTGACAAATATAATCAGCAAGCTTCGAACTGCTAAGCTATCGTATCGGGAGTCGGGAGTAACACGTGTTATTGTGAGTCAACCATAAAGATAGACATAGGTATGCTGTCGTGGTGTGCGTTCGCTCAGCAAAAAGTATCGCTTTTTCAAGAATTGGATGATGCAGATAATTAGCGCCTTATGTCGTGTAAATGTGCCCGAAATTTCATATTTGTGCGTCTAACAGCTTTAGAGTTATTTAAGGAAAACTGATTCTGCTGGACGAACGTTCGCCCAGCAAAATTTTTTTTTAATTGATGGGTCTAGCTATATTTTAAATATGCAAAAAGATAGCTTAAATACGAGCATAAATGTGCCGTGAAAGCCAAATTTGTGCCTCTTAAGATTTCAGAGTTATTTGATTTTTTGCTGGGCGAACGTTTTAGTGATTGCTATATATCGGAAACGGTTGAACGCACACTCATTATTTTTTTTATGCAGATACAGTAGATTTGTGCATATTTGTGCCGGCATTTTCATTAACATGACTAGCATGGTTCAGGAGCTATTCTTTTATTTCCTAAAAAATTTAAAAATGCTCTGGCTCTCGAAAGAACAAGACCAAGGAATTCGCGTTAGTGCTGACTGGTACCAATTATATATTCACACGATCCTGTAAAGTTTCGCCAGCCTACTACATATCATTGCTGAGTTCTTAACGGTTTTGTCTTTTTTTGAGGTTATCTTGAGTGAAATTACTTAAAATACAATAACACTAGTTTTCTGTGAGCTGGCTTATTACATGCTTCTACAATAATACGTGCGCTGTTTTAAGAATACGTATGCAAAAAATCATGTATGTTTACCCATTACTTTAGACAATAACGATAAAAAACCATTCGAAATATTTTTGGTAGATTATCTGACCAAATTTGAGTGAACATTAAAAAGCGGCCGCACTATACATCAAACTATCCTTCCTCACTTGATGGCGTTGTAACGAAATTTAAATAGTACAGATACGTACAGAATTGTTAAGTTGGAAAATATTTTATATTAGGGACATGACATATTATTACAAAAAAATAAAATGCGTTTTTTTTTGTAATAATATGTACACTATAATTTGTAATTTATTATTAAAAATAAATTGTCGTCCTTTTAAGATTACCTATAATGAATGGATGATTTTCACCATAAATTTATACCTAAATAACTTGATAGAAATATTTTATTTAAATGACAATTTCACTTTTGTACGCGATGTTCTCCAAACACTAAATGATATCATGACGATTTAAGAAGGATATTTTGATGTATCGTGCGGCCGCTTTTTAATGTTCACTCAAATTTGGTCAGATAATCTACCAAAAATATTTCGAATGGTTTTTTATCGTTATTGTCTAAAGTAATGGGTAAACATACATGATTTTTTGCATACGTATTCTTAAAACAGCGCACGTATTATTGTAGAAGCATGTAATAAGCCAGCTCACAGAAAACTAGTGTTATTGTATTTTAAGTAATTTCACTCAAGATAACCTCAAAAAAAGACAAAACCGTTAAGAACTCAGCAATGATATGTAGTAGGCTGGCGAAACTTTACAGGATCGTGTGAATATATAATTGGTACCAGTCAGCACTAACGCGAAGTCCTTGGTCTTGTTCTTTCGAGAGCCAGAGCATTTTTAAATTTTTTAGGAAATAAAAGAATAGCTCCTGAACCATGCTAGTCATGTTAATGAAAATGCCGGCACAAATATGCACAAATCTACTGTATCTGCATAAAAAAAATAATGAGTGTGCGTTCAACCGTTTCCGATATATAGCAATCACTAAAACGTTCGCCCAGCAAAAAATCAAATAACTCTGAAATCTTAAGAGGCACAAATTTGGCTTTCACGGCACATTTATGCTCGTATTTAAGCTATCTTTTTGCATATTTAAAATATAGCTAGACCCATCAATTAAAAAAAAATTTTGCTGGGCGAACGTTCGTCCAGCAGAATCAGTTTTCCTTAAATAACTCTAAAGCTGTTAGACGCACAAATATGAAATTTCGGGCACATTTACACGACATAAGGCGCTAATTATCTGCATCATCCAATTCTTGAAAAAGCTATACTTTTTGCTGAGCGAACGCACACGCTGTCGTGGGATATTTTTTATATAATTTTAAGGACAACATTTCCGTCATACATGATTTCTGTGCAGCTTTAACGATTAAGGATGCACACGCGACGGAAGCTTAAAAAATTGAGAAACTTCTCCCGTTTTCCCAACATTTCCCTTCACTGAAAAGTATACTATATAAAACCAGCTCAGGAGTATGAAAAATAATTGTTCCAAGTTTCGTTAAAATCCTTCGAGTAGTTTTGTTTCTATAACGGTTCCACAGACAGACAGAAAGACAGACAAAAATTTTACTGATTGCAGTTTTGGCATCAGTAGGTATCGATCCCTAATCAACCCCTGATAGTTATTTTGGAAATCTACTTAATGTACAGAATTGACCTCTCTACAGATTTATTATAGTTTATATACTTGTGCAATCATAGGTTTCCACCAAAAATTACAAGCAACGTTTGTATTGTATTACTCGAATTTCGCAAATAAGTTGGCATAATAACAAATTTTATTTTTTGTTGCCATAAAAGTTTGGAGTAGGAAGCCTCGAAGCGTTAACTACTTTATAATAACAAGTAGTGACTGGCTATTCTAAAGTAAATTTTAGTTAGAAAAACAACCAATATTGAATGAATGTTTATTAAAATAAAAGCATAATCCAGCCCCATGGCTCTCCAAAGATATTAAAGACTTCATGTCGAAAAGGGATAAAGCCAAACGGAGGTATAAGCGGCGCCCGAATGATATTAATTTGAACAACTATAAGTCGCTTCGAAACCGTTGCAACCGTTTGTGTCGGGACGCCAAACAGCGATTCTTCTACGATTCTCTTCATAATCGTTCTACAACAGACGTGTGGAGGTTCCTTAAGTCCGTTGGCATAGGTAAATCTCCTGAAATTCCCAAGTTAGACATAGATTTAAACACGTTGAACCGCCACTTTTCCCAACCTCCTGTAACCTTAAGTCCCGATGTCAAGTCAGATACCTTGAACTATCTGCGTAACCTTTCCGAGTCACCTAATTCATTCTCCTTTGCAGCTTGCAAGGAAGAGGAGGTTAGGAGAGCTGTCCAGTCGATATCATCAGTGGCTGTAGGTGATGACAATCTGTGTTCAAAAATGATAACTTTGATTCTTCCGTCCTTGCTACCTGTCCTCACACACATTTTTAACTATTCCTTATCCACTTCCACTTTTCCAACAGCTTGGAAAAAAGCCCATATCATCCCTATTGCAAAAGTCCAAAATCCTCGCTCCAATTCCGACTTTCGTCCTATATCCATCCTCCCTTTTTTGTCAAAAGTATTTGAACAGATCGTGCATAAACAACTTGCTACATTTATTAGTGCCAATAATCTTGTCAGCACCTTTCAGTCTGGGTTTCGTACAGGTCATAGCACTGTTTCTGCACTAATAAATGTCACTGATGATATTCGCTGGGCTATGGAGCAAAAATCTCTGACTGTCCTTATCCTCCTTGACTTTAGCAACGCCTTCAACGCCATCGATTTTGATTTACTCCTTGGAATACTTAATTCTATCAACATTTCTCCAACTTCCTTGCCTTGGTTCAGCTCCTACCTCCGAGGACGTTCGCAACGAGTCCGCCATAATGAGAGTTACTCAGACTGGTGTGATCTCGAAGCGGGTGTTCCTCAAGGTGGTGTCCTTTCTCCTCTTCTATTTTCAATTTTTCTTAATTCTGTCACTAAAGTCATCTCCTCTAACTTTCACCTTTATGCTGACGACTTACAGATATACCATCATTTTCCTCCTTCCTGTGCTCACTCGGCCATCGGATTTATTAATGATAATCTTAGCCGGATCAGCAACTGGGCTAAATCATTCGGATGTCAAATCAACCCTCGCAAATCGAAAGCTTTGATTATCGGCAGTAGACATATCCGCGGTCTCTTGGATCTCTCAACCTTACCTCCTATAAACCTCGATAGCACTCCCATTCCTCTTGATGTCACTGCGAAGAACCTCGGAGTAATCATTGACACTCATCTTGATTGGAGCGCCCATGTTACCGAAATCAGTAGGAAGGTACATTTTTCCTTTCATTCCTTAAAAGTCCTTCAAAATTTCCTTCCTCACAAAACGAAAATTTCCCTAGCTCAAACCCTTATCCAACCTATAATAGATTATGCAGACTCCTGCTACTTGGATGCAACGGAGGAGCTTCTAAACAAACTAGAGCGTCTGCAAAACTTATGTATTCGCTTTATTTACAATCTACGAAAGTATGATCATGTTTCTGATTATCGAAAGCAACTCCGTTGGTTACCAATCCGGTCTCGCAGGAACTGTAGAATTCTCTGTCTCCTTTTCAATACCCTTCACAATCCATCCTATCCTTCCTATTTGCGTGGACGATTCCATTTCTCTCACTCCCAGGTTGAAGATTGCAGAGCTGTTAAGCGCACCAATCTACATACGCCTCAACATAAGACTGACTTTTTCGCTTATTCCTTCTCAGTCCATGCTGTCAAGTTGTGGAATTCCCTGCCTTGTGATATTCGTGAGTGTAAAACTATAGGGCTGTTTAAAAAAAGAGTTCGAGACTATTACTTGTCTCAAAATAATGTGTAAGAATCTCTATTAAATCTATGTATTCTCTATTGTTAATTTAAGTATGTATTATTTTGTATTTATCATGTAATGAGTATCTATATATCATATAATTTGTAGTCCTGTATACCTATGTATGTATGTATGTATATATGTATATGCCTTTGTATGTATGTATAAGTAAATTTTAATAATATGTATGATTATATTATATTTATATTATATTGCTTGAGCACTAAATATTGCTGCCATTCAAACTCTCCAGTCACGGGTCTGCTGGTAGAAATTTCACTGTGGAATAAGCAGAACCTTTGTACTCACATTTTATTTAACAGCTTTATTATTGAGTTTGTATTTATTGTAACGGTGTTTGTGCATAAATATTAAATAAATAAATAAATAAATAAATAAAATGTAATGAAATAATACGTAAACCATACTTGAGAAGGCTAAAACTGAATGCCAAGAAATGATGAGCAACACTGCTCTAAAACGAATGAGTTCCCGTCATTACCAATGGATATGAGAAATAAAATGACTTTATTACTATAGTTAAACATCTAACAAATAGTTTTTTTAAGACGATTAAAACGATCAATACCCCCTGTAGGTAGATAGTTTTCAAAATCGCTCAGTGAGTTGTTTCGCTCTGTCCTGTGCCTCACGCACGTCGAGTTGAGTCCGAGTTCATTCAACGTTAGTTCATCTCTTGTTGCCGCTGCGGTGCGAGTGGCGCCACTTGCTATAGAAGTCGTCGATGTGCTGCATGGATATTCCCGCGGCCGCGGCCGCTCCTGTCACACTGAACTCTTTGTGCTCGTCGCCCGGTTGATTGCCAGTGATGAAAACTAGTAGCGGTGCCGACTTGTTGGTGTTATCGCCGTCGGCTCCGGGGGTTTGTTTCTCATCGGCTACGAAGTGGTAGCAGAACTCCAGTATCTGTATGGTGTTGTTAAGGTGTGTGGGCGCTTTCTTGGGGTATTTGATGAGGGGCAGCGCGCGGGACTGGCCGGGGCGCTGTGTTCGCACGTAGCGGGATCCCGCCCGCAGCTGCGTCTCCAGCCAGCGGATGGCGTCGCGGGCTCCACTCTGCTCGCGTTTTAACTCGTCCAGCTCTTGAAGCACTGTAAAAATAATTTCAATTTAAATATGCGAATAAATTATTAACCACTAGTGGCCGCCCGCGACTCCGTTCGCGTGGAATTCGGTTTCCCGTGGGAATTAGAAGTTTTCCCGCGGTAAAAAGTACCCTATGTGTTATTCTGATGTAAAACCTATTCATGTTTAGTATTGCTGTAAAGTTTCATCAAAATCTGACCAGTAGTTTTTACGTGAAAGAGTAACAAACATCTATACATCCATACTCACAAACTTTCAGATTTAAATAAATTTAGTTTAAAAATGGAATCAAATAATCAACCAAATATTTTAGATTTCAATATTTAAATATCGCTTTATATAACGAATACTTAATATTAGAAAAGGCGATTCAATTGATTTGGGGTTGTATTTGATTCATTGATTATCAGAGGGTTTCAGAGATGAAATATTTATATGGCTTCATTTTTTTTCGCCATCCAAATTAAATGTCCTCTCTAACACTAACACTTACCAACGTTAGGTATCAGCAATATAAACGTCTTCGCCTTCAACAGCTGTTTGACCCTGCGCAGGCGGCGGTGCAGCGCGGCGGCGTCCAGCGCGAGCATGGCGCCCCCCGCCCCCGCCCCCCACGCGCCGCCGCCCCCGCCCCCTGCGCTCCGCTCCAGCTCCTTGACGCGCGAGGCGAGCCACAGGCGGCCGAGGCGCCGGAGGAGACCACCCTGGCCGCCCTCCGCAGGCTGGGAATCAAACAATGAATTATTAACACCATGGTCTTAAAGTTTGAAACATATAATAGCTAAAATATGACTGTCAATCTTATGTGAGATAGCCTTTGCAATTGTCAAAAACTCTAAATTCAAAATTATCTTCCGAAGAATCGGTAGCTAAAGATCGCGAGCTATGACGAGGAATTAAATCTGAAAAGGAAAGCACATCAACACCTATTTTTTTTTTTTTTTTTTACTAGCCATTATTGTCCCAAAATTGGGCAAAGGCCTCTCCCCGTGCTTTCCATGTGCTCCTGGTATCGGTCAAAGTTGGCCAGTCTGGATCGAAGGCATCGAGATCGTCCCGCCACCGGCGTCGTGGTCGTCCACGTCGTCGTTTTGTGTCGGGGTGCCAGGTGGTGGTAGTTTTGGCCCAAAAACCTTCTGTCATTCGGTTCACATGACCTGCCCATTGCCATTTAAGCTTAGCAGCCTTTTGGGCAACATCGATGATGTTGGTTTTGGAGCGCAGTGTGGAGTTTCTGACACGATCAATCAGCTTTACTCCAAGTATACTGCGTTCCATTGCTCTCTGGCAAACCTTGAGTTTGGTTTTTTGGTTTGCAGTCAAAGACCATGTTTGGGCACCATATGTTAGAATGGGGAGAATGCACATGTCCATCAATTTCTTTTTATGTTTTAGAGGTAAGTCCCCTTTTAAGAAAACTCGTAGGGACCAAAAGCTTCTCCAGGCATTTTCGATTCGTCTTTCGACTTCGATATCTTGTCTGCCCTGGAAGGAAACTACTTGGCCCAAGTAGACGTATTCTTGGACATGTGATACTTCTTCCCCATCGACTTTAATCGGTCGTTTGGCGCTGTTCGTCATTATTTTGGTCTTTGACATGTTCATCGCAAGACCAACCTCTAGGCTTGCGAACTTTAGTTCAGTTAGCATTGAGCTAAGTTCTGTAGGTGACGAGGAGAACAATACAATATCATCAGCGAAACGTAAGTTGGTCAGTCTTCGCTTTCCAATCATCACACCTTTGCTGTCCCATTTGGCTGCCAGCTTACGGAAAACTTCTTCTAAGGTGCAAGTGAAGAGTTTAGGGGAGAGCGGGTCTCCTTGTTTGACCCCTTTTTTGATGTTAAATGTTGGCCCAGTTGTGTGAAGTTGGATAGCTGCTGTGCTTGTTTCATAAATATTGCGGATAATCTGTATATATGTTTGTTCTATTTCTTGTTTGTGTAGGCTATCAAAAATGGAAATATGTTTAAGGCTATCAAAGGCTTTGGAGTAATCAACAAATGCAATATATAGAGGGATGTTATGTTCTTGGAATTTTTCTATAATTTGGTTTATGGTGTGCAAATGATCTGTAGTGGACATTCCGGGCCGAAAACCAGCCTGTTCGGGAGGTTGATGGTCGTCAAGCTGCTTACTAATGCGTTTTTCTATTATTTTTATAAATGTTTTATATAGGTGGGATACTAAACTAATGGGTCTATAATTATTAATATCATTTTTACTGCCTTTTTTATGAAGAAGGATGATTTTGGAATGACAAAAACTTTTTGGAAATATAGATTTTGTTAAAATTAAATTGAATAAATTAGTAATAATTGGTACTAGTGCTTCTTTCCCAGCTTTGAGAGCTTCGGCTGTAATCCCGTCTGTGCCAGGACTCTTACTGTATTTTAATTGTTCTATCGCACATAAAACTTCTTCTTCTGTTATTGGAGGAATGTGGTCTGCATTGGTATCGGGTATTACAAAAGTTTGTGGGTTGGGATCATTGTAGAGTAATTTATAGTATTTGCTACAAATTTTCATTATAGCATCACGACTGCCTCTTCGAATACCGTTGTCATCGTTCAGATGGGTTATCCATTTTTTGCTGTGATGGATGCCCTCTTTAACTGTTCTAAGTGAAGAGTTTCTTTCTAAAGCTGATTTCATTGCTGATTCATTGTACTGTCGTATGTCTTTACGGATGTTGCGTTTAACCTGTTTATCTAATTTCTTGTAAGTAGGGTCTGTGATGGATTTCTGTGATTTCAACGTTTCTCTAGTTTGTATAAGTGTTCTGGTGGTGGGTGATAGTTTGGCAACTCTGTTTTTCATGGGTTTTAATTTATTGCACGCTTTAGAAATGCTTTTTGAAATAGATTCATATAAGATATTTGGGTCATCTGTTGTCTCTGAAGGCAGTAATTGAAAATAGTTATTGATTTCTAAGTTGACAATATCTTGATTCACAAATAATATATTTCTGTCTACGGGTGGTGAATAATTTTTAAATGTTTTTAATCTTGTAATTTTTGAGTTGAACGACAAGGTTGCGCGAAGAGGTCTGTGATCGGAGCAATATTGTATGTTATTAATTGTGTTAATATTTTTTACAAAATCTTTATGTGAACTGAGCATAAAATCTATTTCATTTTTTGTACGACCATCTGGTGAAATCCATGTCCATCTGTATTGTTGTTTTTTATAGAAGAATGTATTATTTATTGAGAGGTTTTGTCCAAAGGCAAATTGAATTAGACAATTGCCTCTCAGATTTCGCTCTCCTGAGCCAAATGGCCCGATAATGTTGTTATTGTCGGAATCTTGCCGAGAGCCTATTTTCGCGTTGAAGTCTCCAACGATCATACTCCAAGTGCATTTATGTTCTTCATATGCTTTATTAAGTAAATCATAGAAATCCTCGACTTCTTCATCGAGGTGTGTTGATGTTGGAGCATAGACTTGGATAACTTTGAGTGTTTGTTTTTCATTTATTTTTAATTTTAATACAGCTATGCGTTCAGAGTATCCTATAAACTCAATTATGTTGTTTTTCCATTTTTTGTTAACTAAAAAGCCCACCCCATTTAATCCAACTGTTTGCCCGTAGTAATAAAATATATAGTTGTCAAATTCTTCTGTGTCTTCACCTTGCCTTCGCACCTCTGATAGACCTATAACATCCCACTTTAAGTTCTTTAATGCATTATCTAATTCTAACAATCTATCAGTTGTTCTAAGTGTTCTTACATTATAGGTCATAACGTAGAGTTTATCGTTGTCCTTTTTTCTTGCCATGGTCTTTTGTTTATTAGGAGTTCCCGCTCGGAGATTCTTAGCACCCCTGATCACAATATTGTCAGTATTACTGTTCATATTGGGATTGCCGAGCACTTGGGGCCATGTTTGATTGAAGCCTTTCATGGTAAATTTTGGGGAGGTTTAGACAAAAAACCCATCACGCTTGTCTACTGCGGGTTGTTGGGTAAGTAGTAGACCATCTCACTAGGTCTATGAGTGCCACCGTTGATGTGAAATAATATTTCATATTCTTCCGCCGCCACTCTGAGTCAGTACCCTACTTTGACACTGACTATCCAGCCGGACCACTTGCAAACTTATGTCTGCGTGCTACCGATTGGTTCGTTGTATCTTTCATTTCAAGATACACGACAGTTTAACGTCATGTCGAGGACGAATGATGAATTAGCATAAATATATCTGGTATGCAGTACATACATACCTACTATGTACCATACTATACCACTGCATCTGAATTAATAATTTACATGATCTATTTAAGTTACTTAAAAAAAATTGTATGGTAAACTAACAAGATATAAATGCGATTTTAGTTTTCTATTTGTAAAGGATATAATATAATGTTTCTAATCAATCAAATGTAAATATGATATTGTAACTTCTTATCTGTAAGTATTTCCCACAATGAGGTTAAAACAAGAACACATAAAGTGTATTCATAATTATCTAAATATTGCAGTAGATAATGAAACAAAATATTATTGATATGTTTATATGTGTACTTACATGTTGTTTTTTAGAATTGTGCCACTCCTTGCTTTTCTTATGGTTCAACTTGGTGCTAAGTTTGGGTGCTGAAGACATCTTCAAGTAAAATATTTTCAAAGTCCTGTTAAACCTGATTTGGGGAACAATCTTAGCGATTTGGTTGCCAAAATCAATGAAATGTAAAATTCTTATGATATTTTCTTCATAAACTGTGGGTTTGTATTTGTCTAGAATTTGCCATTCAGCTGCATCTTTGTCAAATTTGCAGATATTGGTTCCACGCAAATTAATGTCTTCTGGTAAAGGTATGGTTTTATATTCCAATTGCAAGGATTTGGCTACTTTCGTGGCGTAATCCAAGATTTTGCTTTCACGTTTCAAGTGACCATTTCTCTTTGATTTAAAGTAAAATGTGAATATATTTAGCAAGTCTACCACACATTGAAACATTGATTCTCCACTGTCCCCACATGACAGAATAAGGTCTTTTTCCAAAAGCACCCAATCTTGTAGTAACTTCATGCTAGTAAGGTAGTTATTTCCTGCTAAGAATTGTTGAATGCCCTCTTCATTCCATTCATCTTTATCAGTTACTGTGTCTGGTAGACTCTCTGTTTCATTTGCAGTTACTTCGCCATTCACTTTGTTATTTGTTTGTAAACTATCAACATCATTAGTTACTTTTTCCTTAGCTTCCTCTGAATCACTGTCTTCTAAAGAGCTATCACTTTTAGAATCTTCCACTGAATATGAGTCGGACAACTCTTCTTCTTCTTCTGAACATTCTTCTTCATTAGACTCCTCAGTGTCAGTGTCTCCATCATCACTGGCATCTGAATTCTCTGCAGAGATGGCTCTACGTCTCCTACGCCGTTTTCCCTGCGCTTTTTTGCCAATAACTTTGGCATTACCATTCTCTTTTACTAAATTATCTTCAAAAAACTTCTCTTCACCTACACCCTCATCATCTGATTCTGAACTATGTTTTCCATTCATTTTAGGTTCTTCTGTATCTATTTCCAAGTCCCTGGTAACATGTTCTTCTTGGTCTGTCTCAATTTCTAGTGTGACCCTTTTGGGGTGAAGTTTATGTGCTGGATTTTTGAGTCCTAAAGACTGCAGATGGTCAAGTAATTTTTGCATAAGTTGGGATAGCATTGCAAGGGTAAATGCTTTAACAGCAAAAACCTTTGTTTCATCAATCTCTGAAACTTTACTTATTGTAAACAGACAAATCAACACCATTTTATGTACTAGGTTACTGCTTAAGTGTGTTGGGTTAGTGTTCTCTTCTTCTACCGCTTGGGTGAATTCCTCAAAGTTCTTGTTCATATCTGGCAATGGTGCTGGAACAAAATCTATGGCTATTTTTAATTCCTGTGCAATTACACTACACCGTTTAGGAATATTAGTATCATTCTTGTTAAAATACCAAATTTCAATGAGAGAGAAAAAGTTTGCAACCATCATTTGAATGTGTTCTGCTTGTGTAAATGTTTCACTATCTGGATGTGGTTCATCATATTGTGTATGTTTCTCAAATATTTTGGTCAAGTTCCCTAATGCTCCATCAAATGGGGAATCACAACTTAGACAATGGATGTAATAGCAGACAGAATCAAGATTGTAGTTGAGATCCATATACAGGTTCCCCAGCTGGTTGTAAGGCATTCCTGAAGACATATCTAGTTGTGCAGCTTGGAGGTAATATCTTGCTGCAATTGATGGTTCAAAAGTATGGAACAATTCTGATTGGTATCTGCTTAAATCTCCTAGATAGATCAAGCAAAGATGCAAAGCTGATTTAGCAAATTGCAACTGATCCTCATCAGGTTTCTTACCACCATTTCCTGGTTCCTCATCGTCATGTATCAACATGTAATCCAATTCTTTCATTTGTAACTTCATTTCTGTCTGTGTCCGTGTGATCAAGTGATGAAAGTGCCCTATCCCACAGACAATGTGGGTAAACAAGTAACTGTCAAAGTCATTATTTGTCTCTCTGAGCTTTTTAGCAGCACTGATAGCTTCATAGTAGATTTTCCTCCAAATTAATTCAAGACATTTCTTGCCATAGTTATTTGGGTCAAGAAAGATAAGCTTTTCGCAGTTATCTCTTAATTTTTGTCTTTGGATCTCCATCTGCGTCGTAAAGAGATCTTCTAGGGTGTGGCTAGCTGCTGTGGCATCACCAACGCGTCTCGCAACGTCACTAATGTAGCTGCAATGATAGTAAGTGCCATGTTACATGCCTTTCCAAACTAAATTATGGAGGTAATGGTAAAAAGTATAAAAATGTATTGTAAACACAATGCGATGTCATGTGATTTTGGGTTAGCTAGTTTTATGTTGAAATATTAGTGTTACTTACCGATAAAGCTTCTTAGCACGCTCACTTCTCTCTAGAATTTTAGCCTCAAAATGTTCGTCATTATCGTTCTCCATTTTCAAGTCATTTTACAGCCTTGTCAAGATAACGATTTCAAAAATATTTCAATTGATTTCTTTTTGATACAATGTACTTTAGAAATCATTTCCATTTCATCATTTTACGCAATTAAAATTATTTTTTTGATAAATTCCGTCTTTCTGGATGTTTTTGACAAATTGTGACAGTGACAGTGACTGAATTAACCTCTTTCATCGTTGATTTGATTGATTGATATGTTAGATTTTTTCACCTTAGTAACTCAATAGTATTATGAGTATTTAGTCATATTTTTTGGATTTATCGCAAGGCTAAACTAATATATCAAACAAAGATTTTTTTTACATTTAGAATGTGGTCAATCAATCAATTTTGGGTTATTTTGGCTTCTACCCAGTCGGGTAATCCGGCCAATGTCACGTTTCAGGAACAACAGTTACTAAAAATGAAAATGTGACCGGTTTCCAAAAAGCGTATCAACGCAAGTGCCTTAAGCGGCGCGGGCGCGCCTTGAAGTAGGTAGTGAAGTGTAGGGTTAGCGGAACGAGTATGGAATGTGGTCCAATGGATATTTTTTAACCTACGTCAAATGGCCGTCACTGTCAAAAGTGTCAAAACCCCAGTCATTGTTTTGAATTTTGTGTGATGATCAGCGATTTTCCATCGAAGTTTTCTCTTTGTAAAAGTTTAAATTGTTTGTTTTTGTTCAGATATTAGTGTTTAAAAATAAGCAGCTGTCAAAGGTATATATTGTTTTCATTTCATTATGCTTGTAAGTTATCAACTTGGAATCCAACTGACTTCTTATTGTATTTTCAGACATGGATAACCAACCGTGTATATTCTTGGGTATAAAGGTTAAACCGGGACCAATAGAAAGGTTTAAAATAGAAAACTTTGACTTAGAGAATACAGTCAATAATTTGAAAACTGAGGCTGAAAAGAAAGCGAATGTCCCTTCTACATCTTTAGGTGAGTGTTTAACTATGGTTTACTACCCGCACTTTCGCAATTTCAATTAATAGAGCAATTTTTTGTAGAATTAATTCATCACGGTAAAATACTCAAGGACGACGCAACTCTCCACGACAGTGGTATAAAGAATGGTGAGATGGTACATGTGGTTAAAAAGAAGTCTCAGCCGCCACCTGCGCCTGCGCCGAACTTCACCGATGCTGAACTTCAACAGTTAAATTCATCTCTAAGAACTCTGGGGTGCACCCCTAACGCCCCAGGATGGACAAGGGCAATGCAGGTATATTTAACCAACTAATCTTTAAAAATTATTTAACAGTATTGTTCCAACATTCAATATATTAATAATCTAATTTTCTGTTACAATTTTAATTTCAGTTGCTGAATGATGAATCGGCAATGTCTGAGATCCTGGAGCAAGCACCAGCGTTAGCAGAAGATTGCGTTGCCCTATCAATACTCCATGAAGTTGAGTTGGTGGCCGCGCTTGGAGCCACAGTTCAGAGTATGAGGAGAGGGGCCACCGCACACCCATCCTTGCCTGCTGCATTGACTGCACTCACACAGTTGGTCAGATCTAGAAGTGATTCGTCACCATCTGCAGATAATGGTATTGTTCACTACTACTGAATAGTCTATCTATAATTTTACCTATCAAAATAAGAGTACATAATAAGATATTTACCATTAAACTATTAGTGTCAGTATTAACACAAAATATGCCAAAGATTTGCCTTGTGTAAGTTGATAAAAACTATTTATATGGGGGAATTAGAAAAAGCCATTATTGCTATAATTCCACACACTTTTCCAGAGGTAAACTTTTCAGTTGTAAGTTTTCTAACAACACACAACAAGGATTTTTGAATTGCCACAGTGGTATGGAATGTATCTCAGGACTTTACTACATACATATAAAACAAAACCTTATAAAGACGCTTTCTCTGTGTGTCCCTATGTATGCTTAAATTTTTGATGCAGTTTTTTTTAAAGATTCAAAAGGATAGTTTAATATAATAACATATATGGGGAAAGGAGTTTTACTCCAAATTCAACACGTGCAAAGCCGTGGACAAAAACTAGTTTAATAATAAATGATTCAGCAGCACACACAGCAGTCTAACTCTATCCATACCTTCTTAACATCACTGCACCAAAGTGGTCAAACAAAAGAAACACACTTTTAAAACCAAACAATGCCGATTTGCTCTCCCCTGGTTGTCATCATTTTCCCCCTACAACTATTATCCGCACCTGCAGCAGCCCCAGTGTCGGGGTTCGCGTACTCGCTGGAGGCGCTGTCTGAAGATGAGGAGGACGAGGAGCCGGAGCGCCCCGCCATCACGCAGGAGCAGCTGGCGGCGGCGCTGCAGGTAAGCTGGGTTATAATATAACTAGCGACCCGCCCACGTTTCGCAATGGTGTAATTTGGCGCGACTTGTTCCGTTAAGTTGAATTTTAGCTTACTTAAAATAACTTTATCAGAATTTTCTTTATTTACAAATTTAAATGAGTAAATATCCTAAAAGATGGCGAAACCCGCATCAAAATCCATTACGTAGTTTCGGAGGAGATAGCAGCCAAACATGCTTAGAGTTGAGGTACTGTGTACTGTGGGATCTATTTTGAGTACTTACCTATTAAATTGAATTTAAGAATAATAATAAAAGAAATCTTAAATTCATTAGTTTGTCTTGTTTTAGTTTACACACTATATTACATAATAGGATAATTTGTGAAAAACGATCTCACTAATTTTTTTTGACAAAATTTAAAATAAAACTACATATTTAAAATACATGGCGGTTTCATACCGTAACTTTCGGGTCGAAAAAAACTAGAATCACGAAATGTTAGCCCTGGTGGGACACAGTTCTCAAATAACGCGAGAGATGATCAACTAACCAACTATGACTGTGATCATAACTGGAACCTTCAGTATGTTAGCCCAGTTCTGTCTGATCCAAGCCACTAGGCTATAACGCACTTGCGTTTTATTTTATAGGATACGTGATCTAGATCAGAAACCACTTTCGTGAAATGTAGGCGTACTGTCACCGACTTTCGTTCAAGTGCAAATAAATAACTTTAATAATGTCGCAACAATACTTTTCCTTAGTTTGTTTGAATGCAGTGATGCATGATTAATGTGACTATATATATAATTGTACCGCTTTTGCAAATCTTAATAATTTTGGTAGGTACTTACTTACCTAGTTATTTACTTACATCATATTAATTGCACTCGAATCATAATTAAACTACATTGGACGAAAAAAAAACCCTTATAAAAACATTAAAAGTTAATAATCTGGTTTTTAAAAGTACCAGCTCAAGCCTTCTTCAAGTTTTTTCATCCCCAAATACCATTTATTCTCATACGAAATTTCCCATGCCTGCCGATGTCACGCTAATAAATGTTCACGTTAAATATGATCGCAGGCGGCCACGGAGGCGGTGGCGTCCCCGAGCTCGCGCGGCAACGACGGGCTGCTGAGACTGCTGCGGGAGGCGCGCTCCAACACCGACCCCGCCTCGCCCAGCTCCGCTTCCAGTAAGAACTGGCTTTAGTAACTAGCTTTACAGCCTCGGTCGCAGATCAATGGCTTTTCCCGTGGGAATGTGGTACTCTCCCAAGTTTTAAGTGAAATTAGTAAGCGATCACCAATCCTACTAATATTATAAATGTGAAAGTTTGTAAGTATGGATGTATGGAGGGATGTTTGTTACGCTTTCACGCCTAAACAGTTCAGTGACTGATTTTGATGAAATTTGGTATGAAGAAAGAACTGAACTTGGGAAAGGACATAGGACACTTTTTATCGCGAAAAAAATGATGGAAGGGATTAAAAAAGGGGATAAAAGTTTGTATGAAAGTTCGTGCGATATAACCGAATTCCACGCGGGCGAAGCCGTGGGCGGAAAACTAGTATTACATATTTTCTTACTCGATCGATAGGTTTTTCCTAATTCCGGAAAGAAACACACCCTCTGTATACTACAATTTTTGTTTTTTTTCTTTTCATGTGCAGAAACAATTGATATCCTAATTAGTTTTTGTGTGAAAAATATGGCGACCTAAAAAGTATATTAAATCAGTCATGAATCATGATAATCTATACCACCTACTGACACACTAACCAACTTGTGATGTTATGATCTGTAATCGGATATTAACATTTTAATTAAATCCAGGTCCATGTTTTAGAATATTAATTTGGAAATTATTTAAATTTGGATCTTATGCATATGTGTTGAAAATTTTAAACAGTATGATTTGTAGAGCAGATTGTTTTTATTCAAGGCTTTTAAATCTGCTTTAGGTAAACTTTTGATTTTTACTACTATGGCCTATTTTTATGTTATTCGACTCCATAATTTATAATGCAAACGACACTAAAGTCGCGAATTACGTTTTTGCATTGGCTTTCTTATAAGGATACCTATGCATAAATCGATAGCAGTAATAAGTAGAGATGCGCCGAGTAACACTTTTGCCGAGTACCGAGTATTACTCGGTTCAATTTTTTTTAACCGAGTACTCGGCCGAGTAACTCGGTTCTATCAAATTCCCAATTTAAACAAGTACAAACGAACACAAGTACCTATATTTATAAGAAAATTTGTTGGCAAATGGTGGACAGGGCACCAAACAGGGCATCATAATTTACATTTATTAAATTTTAAATATTGATTATTTTTATTACTGTCTCACTAGTACTCATGCATTAGCATAATTTTGATTCTATTACTTGAGGATGTCAAAGATTTCCTCAATCAGTACGTTTTGATGAACACTGTTGTTTCAATTATATCTACCTAAATATATTGCTTTCTTTAAACAAAGTATATTACTTTTTTGGTACTCGGTACTCGGCATTCGTATAACGAGTTACTCGGCCGAGTACCGAGTACCAAAAAACCCGCCGAGTACGCCGAGTACCGAGTATAAACCGAGTACTCGGCCCATCTCTAGTAATAAGTATCCAATATTGTCTTTACCCTATTTAAAAATAACTAAATTGTGTAAATAATAACACGGGGGGGCCGGACGTGTAAAAAGTTTTTACTAAAAACAGCCACCGCATTATATACTTTCCAGCCATGTCGATAGCCTTGTTTCCATACGCTTTCGACCCCCACTCTGCAGTAGTCCAAGCATTGAACTTTTAAAATCGTAATTTTGTCAATTTAAATCAAATAATTCGATACAAATGAACCAAAACAAGCTGTATAACGATATTAACGATCGCTAGAAGGTCTTTGCCCCTACCGATGAATATATAAAGTACTAGCGACCCGGGTCGCTGACATTTCGGACCAAAAAAACTCGGACACCTTCGACAATGTATGGAAAAAAATAATATTAAAATTGAAAATCCATACATTGGCGAAGGGGTCCGAGTTTTTTTGGTCCGAAATGTCACCGACCCGGGTCGCTAGTACTTTACGACCCAGCGACCCGCCCACGCTTCGCAATGGTGTTATTTTGCCGACTTGTTCGCGAACCCTGCTTTTTTTCGAACTTAAAAAAACTTTTTCTAAACGTTCTTTATTTATAAATTTAACTGAATAAATACCCTAAAATATGGAGAAAACCGCATTTAAATCCGTTACGTAATTTAGGAGGAGTTAGCGGCCAAACATACAAACAGACAGAATTAGCGACTTGGATTTATACTATGTAATGATAATGATGATGATAATGATGATTACTATAAAGGTGGTGCGCGCGCGACCAGCACGATCACGCCGGAGATGCTCGGCGACGCCATCTCCGCCGCCATCGGCCGCAGCGACGCCGACACCACCGCCGGTGAATATACCCACCAATGTGTAGTAGCTAGATACTAGTGGAAAATGTAACGACACCTCAAATAGTATTGTTTTGAAGATATTAGTAGGAGAATCATGGTGTAGGTACACTGAAATAAATTAAACTGCCTAATGATTGTTCGTACTGAAATCGTTAACGCCCATACAAAGCATGAATTCATGGATTACAAAATGTTTCATTACGAAAATTATAGAAAAACTTTTATGTTTTTTTTTACACGACGTTTATCAAGCTTGTTATCCTATTACGCTCTCGCATTCAATATCGCTTTACAACTATTATCATATTTATCCAGCATCGTCGTCACAAGGCCCGGCGCCGCGCGACGAGGACTTCTCGTCGCAGCTGCAGCACATGCACGAGATGGGACTGCTCAACGACGCGCTCAACGTACGGGCTCTGCTTATATGCTCAGGTATTTGTTGAATAAGTATTAATCTTAAGTATTTATAGTACTAATACGCTTTTGAGACAAAATAATTGGACCGATTTTTATGAAATTTGGTACAGCGATGGAGTAGTTAATAAGAGGGAAGGAAGCTCATATGGAAGTTAAAACTTGAAACTATTATGCGTGATAAGAAGTATATAAATATTTTTATGCTGGCACAAAAAGAACAAACAAAAAAAGCAACGCCCTGTAAAGATTTTATCATTAGTAATAAATAGAGATGGGCCGAGTACTCGGTTTTTACTCGGTACTCGGAGTACTCGGCGAGTTTTTCGGTACTCGGTACTCGGCCGAGTAACTCGGTACACTAATGCCGAGTATACTTTGTTTAAAGAAAGCAATATATTTAGGTAGATATAATTAAAACAACAGTGTTAATCAAAACGTACTGATTGAGGAAATCTTTGACAATCTCAAGTTATAAAATCAAAATTATGCTAATGCATGAGTACTTAGTGAGACAAAATTAAAAGAACAGTAATAAAAATAATTAGAGATGCGCCGAGTAACACTTTTGCCGAGTACTACTCGGTTCAATTTTTTTTTTACCGAGTACTCGGCCGAGTAACTCGGTTCTATCAAATTCCCAATTTCGCGCGCGTAAACAAGTACAAACGAACACAAGTATATTTAGAAGAAAATTTGTTGGCAAATGGTGGACAGGGCACCAAACAAGGCATCATAATTTACATTTATTAAATTTTAAATATTGATTATTTTTATTACTGTTCCTTTAATTTTGTCTCACTAGCACTCATGCATTAGCATAATTTTAATTCTATTACTTGAGGATGTCAAAGATTTCCTCATCAGTACGTTTTGATTAACACTGTTGTTTCAATTATATCTACCTAAATATATTGCTTTCTTTAAACAAAGTATATTACTTTTTTGGTACTCGGTACTCGGCATTCGTATACCGAGTTACTCGGCCGAGTACCGAGTACCAAAAAACCCGCCGAGTATGCCGAGTACCGAGTATAAACCGAGTACTCGGCCCATCTCTAAAAATAATCAATATTTAAAATGTAATAAAGGTAAATTATGATGCTTTGTTTGGTGCCCTGTCCACCATTTGCCAACAAATTTTCTTCTAAATATAATTGCGTTCGTTTGTACTTGTTTACGCGCGCGAAATTAGGAATTTGATAGAACCGAGTTACTGGGCCAAGTACTCGGTTAAAAAAAAAATTGAACCGAGTAAAACTCGGTACTCGGCAAAAGTGTTACTCGGCGCATCTCTAGTAATAAATCTTATTGTTAACTCGGAACTGTGGCCAAAAAGCTATTAAAACATTAAATAAAAAATACACCATTTTGCGAGTGATAACTTGATGTAGAATTATCAAAATTACCATAAAAATAATTAACAGGAGGGTGGCCAATACCTTTCAAGAACCACGTCTGAGGTCTTACAAGGCGGTTCCTAAAAACTGTTACTCACAGATCACCCCCTAATAGATTCCGCATGTTCGTACATTTACGTTGTATCAGGGTCACTAAAAGTTGAGGAGCGGGGGAAGAAGTAATGACATTCTGATTGGCTAGTTCAAAAACGTTCGAAGATGCACCCGTCAAAATAGTGATAAAATAGTGATGCAAGTATTCGATAAAAGTATCGATAAATTATAAATATCGCTTAATAAAAATATCGACAGATTTACATTTACCTGGTTCATGGGCTTCATTTTTTTATTATAATAATGAGACTATTAATGTTGAGCCCAAATTAGAAAAGTACCGACAAACAAAAAAACTTTTCGCACTACTAGAAATTTTATTCATATCAATTATTGCTATGGTACCAAAATTGTGGGACAAGTACTAAAGCTATTATAACATTTTGAAGCCTTTTAAGTAGGCATTAGACAGTTTTTTTTGTCTAACCTAGATAATATTTTGTTTATCTCTTAATGAGAGAGCAAACATTTTTTACAAATGTAAATCTTTATTTTTACACTTTATGTTTGAAATCTACAATTCAATTTTCGCAATTTTTATTTTTGGCACAAGTTTGCGTGAGTTTCCTTTCTAATTTATAAATGTCAGATTCAAAGTAAATATGTTTACCTAATTAGAGGGTACTACACGATATCTAGTTTAAAATTTGGTTAAAAGTTAAGCAACCTCTTTTTACGAAAAATATCGATACATCGACAGCGTTGATGTATAACTTTCAAACTCTAATATTACTCGGGTAAATTCGTGCTTCTTTAAGAAAATGAGATGACCGTATATACCGGGTGTCCAGTAAACAATGGATAAGCTCTGAAGGGCTAATAGTAGAACTAAAGGCAAGCCTAAAAAATAATTGATAAAAAGTATAACCCTTACACTGCTAGAAATATGGCGCTTTAAAAAAAAACTTCATATTTTTTTGACTGTGTTCATATTTTTACTCGAAACGAGGTCAAATCTCTTAAAAACATCATTATTTCTGTGCTAAAATAATTAATGTTAACCGCATCAGTGAATAACTATCAAATAAAATAGCTAACTAAAGTATTTTTCTCAAAAAATAATGTTAAACTTTTGATTTGTGTAAAATTTCTGAAGAAATATTTTTGATGCGCAACTTTGAACAGCTCTGGTGTAAAAAAATTATATGCAAGCAACAGTGACCAATGATTTCAAAATATTCCTGGTTTAATAACGTTTTTAAAAAGATGTAATATGTCGTTATTGTAATGAAAAAATATTGAACTAATGGTATTAGTGTGTAAAATGGGATAATTATTTAGTTCTAGCAAAATAATAAAAATACAATAAAACTAAAGAAATATGATTTTCAACTGATATTAATCGCAAAAACATTGGAATAATTGAGAGCAACTGTTCAAATTGTCTGTCCCCATCCTGATGCAGGCCCTACATCTACGAATAAAGGATCTTAAAAAAAATCTACTTAACAGGAGAAAGTGATCCAAATTTTCTTCAAAATGACTTACCCAATTTATTGATAGACTTGCCCGAAGAGCTTCACGACACATATTGGCTTCAAAATGAAGGCTTTCTAGCACACTATGCTGTTGCATTAAGTGCATACTTGACGAAACCTACCCTAACAGGAAGGTAGGCCGCCTAAACCTAAACGCTTTGGACTTTTTTACTGGGGGTATTTTAAGGAAGAGGTTAACCGGCAACCAGTAACTTCATTAGAAGATCTACGAGCTCGTGTTCAGGCCGCTGCAATCAATGATCGACGACACGCGCGATTTTTTTTGAAGATCCTTTATTCGATGTTGTAGGGCCTGCATCAGGATGGGGACAGACAATTTGAACAGTTGCTCTCAATTATTCCAATGTGTTTGCAATTAATATCAATTGAAAATCATATTTCTTTAGTTTTATTGTATTTTTATAATTTTGCTAGAACTAAATAATTATCCCATTTTACACACTAATACCATTAGTTCAATATTTTTTCATTACAATAACGACATATTACATCTTTTTAAAAACGTTATTAAACCAGGAATATTTTGAAATCATTGGTCACTGTTGCTTGCATTTAATTTTTTTACACCAGAGCTGTTCAAAGTTGCGCATCAAAAATATTTCTTCAGAAATTTTACACAAATCAAAAGTTTAACATTATTTTTTGAGAAAAATACTTTAGTTAGCTATTTTATTTGATAGTTATTCACTGATGCGGTTAATATTAATTATTTTAGCACAGAAATAATGATGGTATTGAGTGATTTGACCTCGTTACGAGTAAAAATATGAACACAGTCAAAAAAATATGAAGTTTTTTTTTAAAGCGCCATATTTCTAGCAGTGTAAGGGTTATACTTTTTATCAATTATTTTTTAGGCTTGCCTTTAGTTCTACTATTAGCCCTTCAGAGGTTATCCATTGTTTCCTGGACACCCTGTATATTTGTACTGAAAGAAAGAGATATCCTTAGTTTGTTATTAATAAATAAACCAACGCAAGTTGAACTCCACAAAACCAAATTTTCTATGCACAAATACGGAGTGACACGGATGCGTACGTGTCCGACGGTTGGTCATGACTAAATCCAAAAATGTAGGCGTGGCTTGCACTATGTTCTAAATCACATAGTGGCGAAACATAGGTCGTCGCCTCTAATGCGGAATCTATTAGGGGGTGATCTGTGCTGTTACCAGATGAATATGTGCTGCAAAATGCTTATTCATCAAACGAAAGAAGAATTCAATAGCAATAAATATAACAGAAAGCTAAATGTTTGGTTACAGGAGATGTAAATGCTGCAATCAACCTAGTTTTCAGCGGCGCCATCGGGGACGACTAGGACAACGAAACCCTGTTGTGAAAGTTAATGATCTTTTATAAATTATAATAAAGTTTACAAATGAACTACAAGAGATTTTCTTTAAAAATAAAACAACAATTATTTGGTTTGGTGTATTATATACTAAGGAAATTTAACATAGTCGTAAAACTAAATATCACTGGATGCGAGAATCCGTAGGGGGTAGATAATAAATCACAATTTGTTAAAGGCAAAATGTTATAGCATAATTGCTCATTAATACTTCAATAGACTCCATTAAATTAATATTAGTAGCATAAGAAATAAAACCTAAATAGTTACAAAACTAAAAGTTAAGTAGATTTTTTTTAAATTTGTAAAAAAATATAAAGTAAATATCTGAAATGCCATAGTATAAAGTGCTCCGCACTAAAATCTATACTAAACATTTAATCCATTGAGTTCCTTGCTTGCATTCCTATACAACATTTACGAGACTAAGAGCATTTTATTATTCCACTCTGTACTATAAATTTGAATATAATCTAAAGTCTCAACAGCGGGTTCGACACAAGCAATTTCAATGTTTCATTTTGAAGTTCATGCTGCGCTTTGCCAGCTTCTTGTGAGTGCTGTTGTCGCCCTTCACCCGGCATTGCTCTCTGCGCGCCATCCGTCTGAAGTACCACGCTGAATTGTTAGGATTCGGTTCACCAAAGAGCTCCTTCTCAAGCAGTTTCCTTGCTTGTTTACGGGATGAAGACCTCTTTTCGAACCAATCCAAATCTTTCACTTTTACAGCGTCATCAGCAGCACTGGCTTTGGTTTCCTGATCGGCGAACTGGTTGATGTAGTTGTTCTTTTCGTATTCGCGGGATGCGATATTCTTATCGATGTTTTTCATAATGTATTCAGTGTCCTGTAAGGAAGGTATAGAGATATCATCATAGTCCTTCACGTATCCGCCTTTCATCTCCCACTGCTCATACTTGTTACGCCTCTTTTGTTTCTTATAAGACTTCTGCCGGTCATATTTCTTCTTTTCATTCCTGTTTTTGTTTTTATTGTATCTGTCATCTTTCTGCAGATCTATGTCACTGATGTTTTCAAGGATTACTTCAAGGTTCTTTTTGGTTTTCCGTTTAGGTTTCATTTCAAAATCTTTAATATTATGTGGTTCATAAGTTTCTCCCTTGCGAGTGTTACTGAGTTTTAATGAATCTGCATAGGTGATCTTCTTCGGAATCACCTCTATGTTAGCTGCCTGAACTGTGCTACCCTCTGAGTCAGATTCGGCACTGGTTTCGTAATCTATTTTGTGGGCATCGTCTTTAGTTTTGGTGTAACTAAATTTTCCATTGGGTTTTCTTTTTTTTTCTTCTGGTATTTTTGATAATTTTGCATTATTCTTTAATCTTTTTTGAGCAACCTTTTCTTCTTTTAGTCTCCAGGCTATTTCGTCATCGAGCCAGCTTTTATTCTGTTCATATGTGGTTTTTAGTTGATCTATGTCATGAAGATATTCTGTATGATAATCATGATCAATAGCGGGAGTTGCCCCTGAGGGAGGTGCTTCGTCCATACATTTGACAAATTTATCAGTCTGCTTTGTACCAAGTGTCTCTTCAAACACTTTTTTGCATCTATTATTTTTAGCTGTTAACTTTTGAGAAGCAGGTTTCTTGTGAATTTGGTTGAGGCTAGCCAATTCTTTAACCTTATTGCGTAGATATGCATTTTCTTCTTGAAGTTTATATAGATTAGAAAGTATTTTATTGACAGATGGTGCTGTTTGTAAGGAACAGTCGTTCTTGGCGCCCCACATATATCCAAAGGCTACACCAGCAGCTGTTATTACACTACCCAACATGATTATGTTGAGAACAGCGCTTAATCTTTTATTTCGCCTATGGACATAGGTCTTCAAATTTCCATTGCTGTCCCCAAGAAATCCCTCCATACTCCTTGCAGACTCTTGGTAGCTGCTCCTTCTATTGTTTGATATGTGTTGTGTTAAAATGTTTGTGTTATCAATCTCTGTTGGACGGGCTTGCTCGCTGGATTCCACCTCGGAGTGTTCAATGAGTAAAGCATGTTCAGTGTCACTATCACTGATAATAGATATGCCATCTGTGTCTTCATCTTTTTCTGCTGAAAATCTAAACCAAAAAATATATTATTAATATTTCTATTAAGTAAGTTAAAAGTGCTCCTGTTCCTTAGCATAAGCTAACACTAAATCATCACTTAATCAAATAGATGTTTATGTGGTTATTTTTAAACTATTTTAGAGTGTTCTTTTCATTACTCTTACCAACATGAAACTTTAAACAAGAATTGGTTCAAGGATATATTTAAAGACAAAGCAACTCTTGAAAACAGTAAGGATATGCTTTGGCAAAATTCCAGAATAAATCTGCCTGAACACAAAGTTATTGAACTCAGTTCATGTAGGTAGTAATTTTAGACAAAAATCTTTATTTTGTAGGTCATTATTTGGTTTACAAATTAATATAAAAAAGTACCTACAGAGTATGTTTGAATGTAGGATTGATAGAAATGATTTACCCTTCAGTGGCTTGAGAAGCAAAATCAGGGGCATCATCAGCATAAGATGGGCTCTGATCCAGCAGGGTCCAACTTTCCCCAGAATCCGAGTCGCTATGGTCTAAATTCGGCCCGTCCATTTGTACGGATTCTAAAGCAATATATTCATTAGATAAATTACTTTTCTGCTCTACCATATGGCGTAAGGGAAAGCAAGGACGAATAATAAACTGCACAGGAAAACACTTACTTGGGAAAACAAATAATTTAAAACCAAATTATGAAATGGGAGTCCAGTAACACTGATAATTTTGTCGCTTCAAAAATTGTGAAAATTCGTCATTTTGTAAAAAGATTTTTTTGTTTTGCCCTAATACGTCACAACACACCGAATGAAAGAGATGTTTTGAATTGCGAATGCGCGAAAAGTTTGTTTGTTTTTGTTTGATTGATTGATGCGCAAATCGGTATCATAAACTAGAAAGAGCAAAAAAGTTTTTCTGATTGACATTTGCGTTTGGTTGCGTGCTTCCATGAATTTTAATGCTGTTAAATGAAAATCTTAAATAAATACTTATGATTACAAAAAGAAAACTTTACTTCAACAGATGTAGTTTTTTCTTAAATGTATATAAAAGTTTTGTTTATTTTTAACCATCTCTCCGGCGCAGCGGTATGTATACCGGACTAAAGCGGAAAGTCCCGGGTTCGATTCCTATTGGGCCAATTGATTATAGGGGTTGATATAGTTTGGTATTTATTCTTAAGGTATATATTTTATACTAGTGGTTTCCCGTAGGAATGAGAAGTTTTCCCGTGGTATGAGGTACCCTATGTGTTATTCTGATGTATAACCTATATTACTGTAAAGTTTCATCCAAATCCGTCCAGTAGTTTTTACTCACAAACCTTCACGTTTATAGGATTAGCTAGTAAGAAAGCACATATTGTAACTTAATGTAAATAAATTAAGATATTATAAAATACGAGCGACCCGTCCACGCTTCGCAATGGTGTAATTTTGCCGACTTGCTCCCGAACCCTTGCATTTTTACTAACATAAAAAAACTTTTTCTAAACGTTCTTTATTTACAAATTTAAATGAATAAATACCCTAAAATATGGAGAAAACCGCATTTAAATCCGTTACGTACTTTAGGAGGAGTTAGCAGCCAAACATACAAACAGACAGAATTAGCGACTTGGATTTATACTATGTAATGATATCGAACCATTAAACGCTTATTTATAAAAAAAAAAATATATTTCAACATATCTAATATAAGAATATAAGGTAGGTAGCAGAAAAAGATAACAATTACCTTCTTAAAATCGGTTCAATAGTTTTAGGGATTACAAAGCTCACAACTTTAATTTCACCTTTGTATATTTTACAAAAAATACTTGAGTTAGTATTTAAAGAACCGTGGTAGTGGTTGGAACGTAGCAGCCAACTATGAACAGTGTCTCAGAGTAATCAGAGCAGCCATTCAGATCAATACACGCGGTGAATTGATAGTGCAGGCTGGTCGAAAGTTCGAGAATGTTCGGGACCGTCCAGTGGTTGGAACTTAACCACGGTTTCTTTTTTTGTCTGTTTGTCGTTGAACATGTAAGAGGCTTGTCAATCCACTGCTGGACATAGTTTTTATTACTTAGAATTATTAGATGCTACCTGCGACTTTAACTGCGTGGAATTTGTAATTTTTAGTATAGTCTCTATAACAAATTTCATAAAAATCGATTCAGTCGTTTTGTACTAAAAGCAGAACATACAGACACAACACATTTTTAGTATTTATATTATTAGTACCTAAGGATGTATGGCTGTTTGCAGTGCACGTTTTTAATGATTGGATATATTCATAACTAGTGGCCGCCCGCGACTCCGTTCGCGTGGAAGTCGCTTACCCGAGGGAATCAGAAGTTTTCCCGCGGTAAAAAGTAGCCTATGTGTTATTCTGATGTATAACCTATATTACTGTAAAGTTTCATCCAAAACCGTCCAGTAGTTTTTACGTGAAAGAGTAACAAACATCCATCCATACATACTCACAAACTTTCACGTTTATAATATTAGTAGGATAGGGACTAATTAAGGTCAAACAAAGATATATTTTCAAACGTTAGCTTCAATTAACACTTTTCCTCTAGGATAGATAGGTACCGAAGGCGCTTAAAATACATAAGTCGAAAAAGACACGCAAATAAAAATTTCTTAAATGTTTGGTCGTGACTTTGAGACGAAGTATTAAAGAATGAACACTACCCAATGTGGAAAATCTATTCAATGTGGAAAATCATGCAAAAGGAGTCAAACTTCCTGCGGATCTAAGTTAGTCAGCGACTTTGCTTCATCACGTTATATAAAGTAACTTACATATAAAAGTCAAAAAACTAACAAATTAACTTTATTCTTACGAAAAACTTACCCCTTCCAAGGCGTTTTCCATGAAATGATTAAATTCGTTCGTAGCCACCGTATTAACACTATCAACTATAACAAAATAAAGTTTTCACTTCAAATACCTACCTTCAATACCAACACACACTTCACATTTAAAAACTCAATACTTGACTATTAATATATTCCGGTTAATTCAAGTACAATAAAAAGTTTGCACGAAAAGAAAATTCAAGAAACAAAACAATTGAAAGAAGAACGCGGAATTCGCGGCATTTTGAATATTTTTTTCTTCCGTGGTCCAAGCTGCGGTCCAAAATGCTATTTTTTTTTTTTTTTTTTTTTTATATTAATAGGGGGCAAACGAGCATGCGGGTCACCTGGTGGTAAATGATCACCGCCGCCCATGACTACCCACAACACTGTGGGTGTTGGGGGTGTGTTGCCGACCTTTGTAGTGGGAATATACTCTCGACTTGAAGAGCCCCATGTTGTATGTAGCCGGGAATACCGCTGCAGGTAGTTCATTCCACATCTGCGTAGTGCGTGGCAGAAAATTCCGCCCGAAACGGACGGTGGTGGAGCGCCAGCTATCCAGGTGGTGGGGATGGAATTTCAATCTGTGGCGGGAGGTGCGGTGGTGGAATTGTGCAGCTGGTATGAGGTCGAATAATTCTTCAGAACACTCCCCATTGTATAGACGATACAGAACGCAAAGAGATGATATATCTCTTCGCAGGGCCAAAGAATCGAGGCGATCAGAAAGAGCTCGGTTGCCGGCGATTCGAGCCGCTCTACGTTGTATCTTGTCAAATGGAAGAAGTAAGCATTGAGGTGCTCCTGCCCAGAGGTGAGAACAGTACTCCATATGGGGCCGCACCTGTGCCTTGTATAGTTGAAGGCGGTGGGCCGGTTTGAAATACTGTCTCGCTCGGTTAAGCACTCCAAGCTTTTTAGAAGCCAATTTGGCTTTGTCTTCCAAGTGACTACGAAACTGAACGTCGCTCGATATGCCGACACCGAGGATTTCGATCATAGGCTTTATACAAAGAGGAGTGTTCTGAAATGTAGGGGCTAATACGAATGGGGTTTTTTTAGTGGTGAACGCGCAAACTTGTGTTTTGAGGGGGTTAAATGTGACCAAGTTACCGCTACCCCACAAGGAGGCCAGGTCTAGAGAGGCCTCAACTTTTAACACAAGCTTGTTCCGGTTTTCGACAACCGACTCCTTGCTGAGATTGGCTTGGCCATGGTACAGTGCATCTCCGGTACTGTCATCCGCATAACAATGTACACCGCTGGTTTGCAGCATATCATTTATGTGCAAGATGAACAATGTAGGGGAGAGCACACAGCCTTGAGGAACACCGGCATTTACGGGCAGGGAGTCAGAGCATGCACCGTCGATTACAACCTTAATGCTCCGCCCAGTAAGAAAGCTGGTGATCCAGTTACACAATCTCTCGGGTAGTCCATATGATGGTAATTTGGCTAGAAGACATTTGTGCCAGACCCGATCAAAAGCCTTCGCTATGTCCAGACTAACTGCTAAGGCCTCACCTTTGCTCTCTACGGTCTCTGCCCAGCGATGGGTCAGATATAGTAAAAGATCACCAGTTGACCGTCCGTGACGGAAACCGTATTGGCGGTCGCTGATCAATTGGTGATCTTCGAGATATCGTAAGAGCTGAGTGTTAATCATACTCTCCATAACTTTGGAGAGTATAGAGGTGATTGCAATAGGCCGGTAGTTAGTTGGATCTGAGCGGTCGCCTTTTTTAGGGATCGGATGCACTAGTGCTGTCTTCCAGCAATTAGGGACTACGCCGGTGGAGTACAGGAGCCGAAAGAGCCGCGTCATGGGAGGAGCTAGCTCTTGAGCGCAGACCTTTAGTACAATTGCCGGGATGGTGTCAGGCCCGCTCGACTTATGGATATCCAGGGAAAGAAGAGCTCTACGTACGGTGCGTTGCAAGAACCGTATATCTGGCATAGAACTCTGACATCTCAGGATGTTCGGAGGTGTTTTTCCCTGGTCGTCCAAAGTCGAGTTGGATGCGAAAAGAAGGCCCAGAAGATCGGCTTTTTCTTTTGCAGTGTGGGCAAGCGAACCGTCATCCCTGCGCAATGGTGGAAAGGTCGACAGACAGAAGTTGCCTTGTACCGCTTTGGCTAATGACCAAAATGCACGAGACCCAGATGGGAAACGCACAAGTCTGTCGCCAATTATGCGGACGTACTCAGCTTTCGCCCTAGCAATGGCCCTTTTGCATGACCTGGAGGCAAGGTTGTACTTCTTTTTTAGCGATACGCTATTGGGATCTCCAGTTGTGTGAGCGCAAGCCCTAGCCCGGTAACATTGCTGCTTTTCAGCAGTGGCTGCCTGGCAGGATTTGTTAAACCAGGGCTGGGATCTGCCGCCGACGGGTATCACAGAACTAGGAATGTATAATTCCATACCCTGCAACACGACATCGGCAACCGATTGTGCACAATCGCTGGGATCCAATGAGAAGCAAACCTGTCTCCACGGGTAGGAAGCAAAGAAAGTACGCATTCCATCCCAATCTGCTGACTTGTAGTGCCAAACACGCCGACTTCCAGTAGATCTAGGACGGGAGGGGCAAGTGAGTGGCAGTTTTGTCCGTATCAGGCAGTGGTCCGACGACCCGAGAGGGGTATCGACCATCACCTGATAGTTATCGGGGTGTGAGGTCAGCAGAAGGTCCAGCAAAGAAGGTGTGTGGCCTTCAGCATCTGGGATTCGCGTGGGCGAAGTAATCAGTTGCTTAAAGTCATAAGCCAGGGCGAAGTCCCGAGCAGTTCTTCCCGCGTGGTCGGTTTTGTTAGAACCGAGCCAATCAGAGTGGTGGGCATTGAAGTCTCCCAACAAAATGATTTCGGCGGAAGGAAACTGCTCAAGAATGAGGTCTGTCGCTTGTTGGAGACGCTCAAAGAGTCGCTCCGTCTCATCGTCACCACTGTGTGACCTGTAGATACACGCATAGATGCGGGGGTGGTCGTCGCAGTCTACACGCAACCATAGAGTGGACAGGTCACGGGCTTCAAGATTCCCAAGGCGATGGTAACTAATATCCTCCCTAATGTGTACGCATACCCCGGCATGAGGCAAAAACCTATGCTCAAGCGTGTAGCCAGGGTAGGTGAGGTAGGATGATTCGGGTGGGGAGGATATTTGTGTCTCGGTTAAGAAGAGCATGGCCGGCTTTGCCGTCTCAAGGTGTTGATGGACGGCAGCTAGGTTGGAGTGGACCCCTCGAATGTTACAAAAATCCACTGATAACGTGGGAGGGGTCTTAGGCATGCTCTTGCTTCGTTTGCCCCGGGAAGTATGTCGCGGTATTGTGCCCACCCCAGAGTACGAAGGGCAGCCCGAGCTGGGGGGCTCGGGGAAGGATTCTCCTGCTCCAAGAGAGCAGGTACCTTCCTGGGGTACCAACTCTTTAAATGCCGCTGTCATACTTAGGGTGGGAAGGGGGAATGGGCACCGGAAACAGCACTCACCAGACGAAACGCAGGAACAATGTTCAGTCCTACTTCACGTTGGTCTTCTGTGTGTAAGTGGTACTTGCCGGTCGAGTCAGCCCAATTTACGCTATAGTCTATGTGACTACAGCTAAACTCTACCACTTTTACAGTCCATTTGGCACTACCCAGGGGTCACGTGTAGGGTAACTAGAGTCAGGAACCCCAAAAAAAGGGGTTCGCCTACGGACGCGGACAGTATTAACCCCCAAAATCAAGGGGCCAAAGGGCTACCGGCCAGTCAGTTTTTTCTTTTTTTGTGGCTAGCACCACCGTTGAATTATTATTCTTTTTTATTTGCTTGTAAGTGGATAGATATAGAAAAAGTTCCTATGGTCCATAAGGCCCTTACCTAACTTTGCAATGGACTAGGAACTTATTAACTAAGCTATCGGGAGTTACACGTGTTATTGTGAGTCAACCATAAAAGATAGACATATGCTGTCTTGGGATATTTTTTATATAGTTTTATGGAGAACATTTCCGTCATACATGATTTCTGTGCAAAAACTTTAACCGCGACGGAGTCTTAAAAAATTGTGTACTTAACTTCACTGCTCTGCACCTATTGATTTTAGCCTGATGAAAAGTATCCTATAACCTGCCCAGGAGTATGAAGAATAATTGTACCAAGTTTCGTGAAAATCCGTCCAGTATTTTTTTTTTCTATAACGGTCAAACAGACAGACAGACAGACAAAAATTTTACTGATTGCATTTTTGGCATGAGTATCAATCCCTAGTCATCCCCTGATAGTTATTTTGGAAATATATTTCATGTACAGAATTGACCTCTCTACAGATTTATTATAAGTATAGATTTTTGAAAAGAGTGCCGAGAGTTTTTTCCGCCAGCTTTTTCTCTCGGTCTACTACGGCCATTGCTGATGAATGTAGGGGTGTCCCGTGACATCTTTTTTTATTTTTATTTTACGCTTTTGACAATGTATAAGAGATTAGTTTTTAATCCTACATACAATAAAGTATTTTCTTTCTTCTTTCTTTCTTTTCTTTCTTTCTTGTTCTTTTATTGTAACTGATATAAAATTAAGATCTGTTTACAAATAAATTAAAAATATTATAATTAAATAAAACTCTTTTGTTTGTATTTTATCAATATATTGTGCCAGGTTCTTTTATTGCATTATTTTTATCACATGTAAATGCTATGGTCAATGCATATCTTACACCTGAAGTGACCTTTTCAACATAGTGTGGGTTTTCTTTACCACTGGTAAACATATTAAGGCGACCAATCTTTGGTTCCACAGTTCTGTTGTATTTGTCATCAATAAAAACAAATCGCCCACCTTCAAAATCTTTGCTGTAGTCTCCTAGATATAACAAAGTTGTGTAGTGGAATGCTTTGTATGTTTCCTAAAAAAGAAAAAGATGTATTATTACACATTTCTGACAGACAAAGTATGTTAATTTTATACCTACTTACTTACTTTATCTACATGGGGATGCCAATACTCATCATGTATTGTAACAGCATCTTTAGAAGTGATTTCAGAAAAAAAGGTGGGATCTGCCAAGTAAATTTTTTCAGGGTCTAAATTAAATGCTTGTGCAACTGCATGTTTGGCTTTTGCCTTAACACTCTGAAAAAGTTAAAAAATATTCATTAAAATATTATATTAACTTATATTTCATTATTGTAATATGCCATTGTGGACGCACAATATGAACTAATAATAACTATCTTACTAAGCTTACTACTTACATTATAAATCATAAAGTCTGTTTCTGAGAATAGTTTCTCTGTTCCCTTCAGTTTATATAAGTTTACAAATCTTTGACCCATTGAAAGTGCACCGCTGTGCAAATTTAATATGGAAGCTCCACCTGAGGAGCCACCCAGGGCGAGTCCTTTCTTGGCAACTGCTAATAATGCTCCTGCTTCTATTTTGTTTATTATTTTATCTGTTACAACTCTCTTGCATTGAGCAGGGACACAACCATCAAAGTCAGATATTTCATTTAAAAAATCTGGAGCACAATCAACAATTTGATATCTTCCTTCCAATACTTCTGATTGCTTTGCTAATGGTTTTATGCCTTCGTCATTGGAACGGTAGTATACAACTATGAGAGTTGCAAAAATAATGACCACTTTAGACAATATTTTCAAAGAAGATACACCTTGAAATGGTGTCCTGAAAATGAGATTTAATATTTTCCAAGCACATTCCAATCCGTAAGTTTTTTTATATTAGGTATGTAATTTAAATATCGTGCTGAAGTGAGGATTTACGTACCTTGGTTTAACTTTAGGTTCGGCTTTAACAGCTTGGGACACTTCGCTCTCTGTTTCAGGTTTATTAGATTTAGAATCCTTTTTCCTTTTCCTCGTTTCCGACATAGCTCTTTACGCGTAAACCGAAATCAAATCTATAAAAGTGCGTTACGTCGGCGGGTAGCGGTTTTACTCAAGATCTTGTTACGTAGTTAGTATATTTGACAGGAATTATACTTACTTTTTTTATATAAATGTACAATAAGAACTTAATTCATATATCTTTACAATTATTCCACTCGATTTTATTGTTTATATTTTGATATAAATAAATACAGACACAGACAGGCAAGGCAAGCAGTGTTACCAACTCGGATTTTGAAAAAGGCGTAGGCCAGATTAGAAAATTACGTAGAAATAGTACCATTTCCATATGAGAAATACGTAGATCTACGTACTTTTTAGGTAAAAGCAAATAAAACGTCAATTTATAAGATCCTACAAGTTGCAGACAGACAGCAGATAGATAAAACTGGTCAGAAAGATATCCCATAAGCGAACAAAAAAAATTATAATAAATAAATATTCCAGTAGCCCGGTTAGTTTTAACATTATCTATATGACTACATTCACTGACACTTACAGATAATTAAAAAAGGTTGCTACTTCCTGGGTCATCGATTTTATTTAATTATTCAATTTTTTTTAATCATTTCCAGACAAATTAAATTTATAAATATATTTATTAAAATGATTAAATGTGTTCCTGCGAAGGCTCGCGGTTTATTTTCAAGCCATTTTTCGTGAAAGGAAAGCTTGTTAGCGTTTTAGTGGAAAAATCTGTTTCTTATGTTCGTTTATAAATGCCACAAATGCTCATGTGGCAATGTTTAAAATTGCAAAAAGCATTTGCTAAAATTGGGCCAGTAAAGGAAACATTTGAGACGAATTGCCTTATAATAAATATTAAATTAGAACGTTTATTAACTTTTTTCTCGAAAGTAACGGAAATAATGCCCATTTAGTCTTACAAGATATGTTATTGAGCAATTGAATCATTTTGATCGAAAATACGTAGATTCTGGGACTTAAGTTCGTAGATTCGCGTGATAGGCTTAAAATTTCATTTCTTCAGTGGTAGAGTCTAGCTGTAGGCTCTGTCTGCAGCGATTGCTGGGCTGACTCGACCGGTGAAATACCACCGTCGCACAGGAAACCGACGTGAAGTAGGAACGATGTTCCTGCGTTTCGTTCGGTGAGTGCGGTATCCGGTGCCCAATTTTATTTATTTATTTATATATTTTCTTAAAGGTCAGCAACACACCCCCAACACCTACAGTGTTGAGGGTAGTCATGGGCGGCGGTGATCACTTACCATCAGGTGACCCGCATGCTCGTTTGCTACCTATACTACATAAAAAAAAAAAAAAAAAAAAAAAAAAAAAAAAAATACGTAGATCTACGTAAAAATACATAGAGTTGGCAACGCTGAAGGCAAGACTTATAGCGAGACAGAGTAAGTGACAGACAGACTAGACTACAGTACAGTACAAAGAGAAGTCAGCTGATGCAACGCCCTCTATAGCTTAAGTAAGTCTCCAAATTTATAAAAGGCATAAAATACAAATTTTGTAGTGATTGAAACCAATACCCTTATTTTAAAATATATGAACTTTTAGGGAATTAGCATAGGAATAACTATATTTAAATCTTAAAAACGTGATATTATACAGATTAATTGATTAAAATTGAACAAAAAGCGACCTCTACAAAGGTAGTGAAACCAGCTGAAAGAAAATCAAATCACACATAATTTTTAGATTGATTAGTGACTGACGGTTGTCAGTGATAAGATTGTCCACATTCCGAAATGACTAGCACTAGGTATGCTCACGCTAGAGAGGCAGAGAAGAGTTTGTGGTGTTAGCAATACGTGGTGGGTATTTGTGCTCTTCGTTTGAATCAAATCTGCGCCTAACAAATTCCGAATTGGCTCTATCCTGAA
Source organism: Emmelina monodactyla (assembly GCA_916618145.1). Classification (NCBI taxonomy): domain Eukaryota; kingdom Metazoa; phylum Arthropoda; class Insecta; order Lepidoptera; family Pterophoridae; genus Emmelina; species Emmelina monodactyla. Next base: position 8,969,986 of record OU745314.1, on the reverse strand, counting down.
ACTAAAGATGCAATGCCGAAGCAAAAAGCACTAACTTGTGTGAATCGGAACACAGCCAAGTAAGAATGTCTTGTCAATCAATACAGCAAGGAATCATGATTAGTCAATGTCAACCATATTTATCTCTTTATTGCCTTTGCCTTTACTGATTGACAGTTATCCGTCCGGTCGTTTCGCTTTCGTTTCGTCGTTGTTGACTGTTGCAACTAAAATAATTATTTTGTTATCAGGGTGGAATTACTCCAAATCATCTGTTTTCTAATCTTGAATATAAAATGCTCGAAGTTTGAGTGCCTATTTTATAACCGAAGAACGTTACTCAAAAGACGCTGCAATGTATTTTGACGACGACGACGACGATCCCATTTTCAACCATGAGTTTTTTCACTTAGTTCGTCGTGATTTTTGTAAGACATTTCTTTGCAATAGCATCAATGCTTTAAAACGCTGTACTTCATGCGTTTATTTTGAATTTTATGTTTTTTTTAATGTTTCAGGTACCCTTGGGTCAAACCTTGATGTCACGCCGTATGGCATTCGGAGTGTCCCTACCCACACTGAAGATGGTATTCCAATCCGCAAGTTGTATGTCTCCAATCTGCCGCCAAAAGTAATTTTTTTATCGCAGCATTAATTTGTTATATTTCTTATATTTTAAAAATATTCGTAAGATAAATCCTTTTGTTGCCATTTTTTTGTAGACAACACGAACAGAGTTATTTGGAGTTTTTGCCCAGTATGGATTTATCAAAAGCTGTTGGCTGCGTATGGGAGAGAAGGGACCAAACCGTACCCCTACCCCAACTTATGCCTTTGTTACATACAGCAATCCAGGAGATGCTCACAAGTATACTTATTTTATATTAAATTTAAGTTAAATTTCGAAAAGAATAATCTATCTTTAACATGTATTTTAGAGCCCTTCAAGCCCCAGGCCATGAGAAGGCACTAAGAGGTCGCCACCTGCGAATTTCACCAGCGGACAGCTGGCACCAACCTGCTGTAGACTCTGATGGCAGAGTGCGGTGGAAGCCTCGCGGCACCATGAGAGAAGGTGACAGTCCCACTAGTAACTGTGAACATGATGGTAAGCTGCTGTTATTAATTACTATTAATTTATTTATCTGGCAAGATTAAAATAATGATTTCATTACTTATAATTATATTTTACTTAAATGACTACAGGAAGCACACCAGAATCATCAGTAAATGGAGAGGCCAAAACCTCAGAGCTGCCCGTGGAGGTATGTTTTACATTTATTTATTGTTTATTTAAAAATTTTTTACTCCTTTTAAATACAACACATTTTTTAGGGTGAAGAGGATTCAAATGAAGAGCCAACATATAATATTTTGGATATTCTGAACAGAGACTGCCTCGCACATATTCTGACGTATGTCCCAATAAGTGATCTTATCCGATCAGAGAGAGTAAGCAAAGGCTGGCAGAATATGATCCAAGAGTATTTCCAAAGTAAGTTACTAGATTATGTGTTTAAAAGTTTTTATGGTAATGAAAAGTATAGAAATATAAGAGTATTTGAAGTAATGAGACTTTCAGGTCTTAGCAATAATATAATGTTCTTGGCTTTAATTTACCCTAAGATGTCTTCCCTAAATGTGCGAAATCGCAAACAAATCGCAAATTAGACTTAGCTAAGGGCAGTGAAGCAAGGTTTCTAACTGGCACGTTTTGTCGAAAATCGCTAACACATAAATCGTTTAGTGGCAAATATTTTCTGTGCTGTGTTGTGTTAGTTTTTAAAAAAACATTTGACTGTCTGGCAAATTAGAAGGGTTAATTATTTATTTAACTAACTTTAATAACTTTTTAATTGTGTCAAATGTTAATGGCGGGTGGGAAATGCTTAATAGTTGCGAAAGAGCGACGTTCTATTCTAGTGACTTCCACCAATATGTGAATCGACTCGGAATGTATATTGACATTCTCGTCCATATATTCTCTTAAATAACTAAAGCATAAATACGTTAATAGTGAAACAACATACCAAGTCGAATTACGCAGTACCGTAAAATGACTATACAAAAACCGTCCACCAAAAAACGGTTTCTAGAACCTAGCTAAAAACTGCTAAAACTTCCTTATCACCAGGTATCCGCACCTTCAAGACCTCCTGGTGGGAACACGTGGGCGCCACTCTCACCACCGCGGTTCTCCGGAGAGTGCTACGAAGACTGGACTCGTTGCAGCGACTGCATATAGACCATCACTGGTCTGCTTTGAATGACCGCACGGCGCATACTGTGGGCAAGTTCTGTCCGCACCTTGAGGAACTTAAGGTATTACTTTCTTACTTAAGCTATTATTTACTTACTTAAGGTATTACTTACTTACTTAAGGTATTACTAACTTACTTAAGGTATTACTTACTTACTTAAGGTATTACTTACTTACTTAAGGTAGAACTTACTAATGTTATCATTTATCATGTTTATTATGTTGTCATTTCATACAGGGCGGTAATAGAAAGTTGTATTGTGGGTAGTTTGTATACGGTACTTTCGGAATGTTTCGTTTATTTCGAAAAATTCATAAAGACACCATTATAGGTAACGGCAGCAAGATGTTAGCTATAGAAAAGGCACCTAAACTCAGTTTTTTTAATCAAAATAAAAAAAAACAATGATAATTTGTTGGTAGAACACGTTATGTTAAAACAACTAACAAAATCGGGTCGACGACATTTCGGACACAAAAAACTCGGACACCTTGTTTACACCTTAATTAATGTATGGATTTTCAATTTTAATATAATTTTTTACCAAGGTGTCCGAGTTATTTGTGTCCGAAATGTCGTCGACCCACAAAATCAGCTCAACGCCGCATACCATTTTTTTTGGTGTCACGGTTTTGTACAACTCAGTACAAAACCACTGTGCTGCCTATTTCTACAACTAAGCAGTGAACAGAGTAATTACCGATTCTACGATTAATAATTAAGAGGCCTTACGTTTTTTCGAGACGGGTCAAAATAGGTATTTGACTCGCACCCACACAAACGCAGCAGCTCTCGGACGCGTGTGTGCATTGCGTAATTCGGAGCCGTCGTTGTCTAGTACGATTTAACGGTTTTGATCTTTTGATAGTTTGGATACTTTTTGTCTTTCAATGAAATAATATTGGGAAAATAAAACATAGCATTGATTAATTAATTTATAACGTGTAACAAACATAAAAAAACCTAAAAAAACCGGTCAAGTGCGAGTCGGACTCGCGCACCGAGGGTTCCGTACAAACCTGCAAAAACTACTTAAAATTTTAAGCTTTTCGGAATTTTTCTGTTACCTGTGCTATAAGCTATTGCTTCTTACCAAATTTCGAGATTATATGTCAACGGTAAGTGGTCTTTAGGTTTTAATTCCCGTGCGTGTAGTTGCGAGTTTCAAAATATGCGGTATCAATGGTTGTACTTTTGCGTTTTGCGTTTTTGCGTTGACTTAGTTTTTTTTTTTTCACGGGTTAAAGGCAATTAGATCTAAGTATTTGATATGATTTTCAACTTGATAGCTCTACGCGTTCATGAGGAAAAAAGTAATAAGTTTATATTTATTAAAAAATATATATTTTGTAATGTAACTAAAAATTTAAGGTTTTCGGAATTTTTCCTTTATGTGTGCTATAAAACGTTGCTTCATGCCAAATTTCAAGATTCTAGGTCGACTGGAAGTACCCTTTAGGTTTTGATTCCCTTGCGAGTACTTGCGAGTTTCAAAATATGCAGCTTAAATTGCTGTTTCTTTTGATTGCGTTGACATAGAAGTTTGATTTTGTTACAGCTTAAAGGTATTATAGACCTGAGTATTTGGTATGAATTTCAATTTAATACCTCTACGCGTTTATGAGGAAATGGGTAGTAAGGTTAAAATTATTAAAAAATATATATTATGTGATGTAACTAAAAATTTATGGTTTTCGTAATTTTTCCTTTATCTATGCTATAAGACGTTGCTTCGTACCAAATTTCAAGATTCTGAGTTCACGGGAAGCACCCTGTAGGTTTTGATTCCCTTGCAAGTGTCGAAAATTTGCGGCATAAACGGCTGTATCTTTTGATTGTGTTGGCTTAGAAGTTTGATTTTTTCACAGCTTCAAGGGACAGTAGACCTGAGTAATTGATATAAATTTCAGCTTCATACCTCCACGCGTTCCTGAGAAAAAGGGTCTTGACAGACGGACGGACGGACGGACAACAAAGTGATCCTATAAGGGTTCCGTTTTTTTTCCTTTTGAGGTACGGAACCCTAAAAATGACATAATCACAATTCACATATTATTATCTTCTTCTTCGTCAACTTTTCGTTTTTTAATCATTTCCCTTTTTTTGATTGCTTCTAAAATGTATTCGGGCTCTTTTATTTCCATTTGCCGGTCTAATCTCGAATCGATGGTTTCAGGTCGAGAGAAAACAGTCGAATTAGATTTTTTTCAGTTTATTTTCCATGACGTTACATAACTCCTTATCTTTCTCTATTATTTCGATTTTCATACTTACTTGAATACTGTTTGTGTTGGTGGCATTTTCTGGTAGCTTATCCGTATGAGAATTTTTTAACCTTTTAATATCTCTTGCATGATTAAGAAATTCAAGATTTGCCCTTTTTTCTTTTTCAACTTGAATTCTGTTCTTTTATTGCCCATTCTGATTCTGATTTGATACCTACAAGCATAAAACTTCAATGAAGTAAAAAGCATAAACTAAATACATACAATATAATAAATAATTGCACACGCTAATTAATATTTATTTTGAATACAATACAATTATCTTAATTTTCTGACAATCATAGTTCAGTTACATGCATTAATTAATTGTTACTTTACTCACCCAAGTATCAAACAACGTTAGGCCGCATATAACTTAAAAGCACGCCGGAATGCATAACAGGCGCGCGGGAAACGATGCGATACGTCCTCTCTCCTGAAGGCCTCGGCCGGGACTGATTTCACGCGGCTCATGCGCTTGGTAATAAGGAGCTCATGAAAGTATTTGTTAAAAAATATAATGACTTTAATTCAATATTTTTATTTTCAATTTAGATTGTCCATATTTTAATGTATAATATATATTAAAATCATTGTTTATGGAATATCTGTAATATGTCAAACATCGCGATGAAGTTGAACGATTATTAACGTATTTCGACCGTTTTATTAAATTATTTTAGTAATGAAACAATAAATATTTGTATATTTTTCTCTGTCACTTCAGTGGAACACTGTATGCAGAATTTAATAGATATTTTTATTTGAATTCAAGTTTATCACTTTAGTACCTATCGAACGGCATAGAAGACCATAATTTTTAAACTGCGAAAAGGGTACGTGAAAAAACAGTTAATACACAAAATAAAAGAAAATAACCTGATTTTTTCTCTGTCACTTCATTAGATGAATAAATTTCCTATACTTTAGGCTAATATTAACTTGTACAAATTTAACCATTCTCTCGTAATTGAACGTCGAAAAGTATGAAAAATCACGATAACTGCGTTTCGGTCGAGAAAAAAACGTAAGGCCTCTTAAGTTATTAACCTCAATACTAGTAAATACATTTTGTCTTTAGAATCGATGACGCCCCGGCATCTTAATGCTTTAATACTTTTTTTAGTAAACATATACATATTGGTTTAACCATTGTTTGTCCCAGTCAATCCCATGTGTCAATTTTCGTAACTGCCAAAAAAAAATTGTGGCACTAAGATTGGATTAAAATGAGTTTATATCTAGAGGGCAAGAGTCTTAAGCGGCCGTTAACCTACGTACTTTCAATTAAACTGCTTTTTAATAACCTTACACTTCGTTTTTTTTTGTATTGCAGGTTGTAGGTATGAATACGAAAAACTGGAACCCTCTTATCTATGGATGCAAAGAACTGAAAACACTATCATTTGTTTCCTGCAATAAGGTGAGAATTCACTAACAGTAACAAAACCGTACTCATGGAAAGCAGTTGCATTAAGAGTATCACAGTGCTCAAACCAAAATAAGCTATCTATGATACATTTCTTGATCGTTTAAATACTTTGATATAACAATAAAATCATCTTCTTCCAGCTAACAGACACCAGTCTAATCCACATAGTGAAAAGCGAGTGTTCAATAGAAAGTCTGACGGTCGCCAACAACACACACGTTACCGGTTTCTTCCTCACTGGCAACTCACCGACCAGTTTAGAATCCCTTACATCCCTCGCCTTCTACAACTGCTACAGCCTTCAGGGCACAGTATTGAACTCCGCCATCGAGTACTTGCCAAACTTGAAGACATTAAAACTAGACCTGTGCCCGGAGTATATATGGAAGATGGTGCCAGCCATATTGAAGAAGCTACCAAACCTTGAAGAGCTATCTCTAAGTGAATATTCGTCGGTAGAGTTGTTCCCAACGGCGACTAGTTATCAGGAGCTGTGTGATGCTCTAGGGACGTTATCTGAGCTGAAGTCTTTGGATCTGAGCCGGAATATCTATATCAGTAACATGGTTGTGAAGCAGGTGGCTCAGTCGTGCCCAAAGCTGACGAACCTGAACATATCGTGCTGCAACTCGAGGAAAAACTTCCCGCAACAAGGTGAGTTTTATTGGTGTTTTAGATAGGAAAATAAAAAAATTGGTTAAAAAATATTATCACGCAATATTAATTCATGATTGATTTAAGGATTAATTTAAATAGCATATTAGTTATATTCATAGTTAGCTGTATAACATTGATTATCATATTCGACTGCGTATTTTTATTTTTAGAATAACTAGGTATAGGTAACTGTGGGCGATAGATAGTGGACTGTATACGAAAATTTTAAAACTGACTAAACGATAACGACACGATAAAATATATATGCTGTGTGGCCCAATAAAGTTTCTGCTTTGATGGCTGGACTCACCTGAGTGTGGCTGAAGATGTGTATGCACCGCTCCAAGTACAAATATCTTCGGATTGACTTCGGCTTATCTAAACTTACCTTGATCGCTCCTACAATACCTGACTGGTTTGGTGATATCTCTGCCGACTCGGAATCCAGGATCTCCACTTCACAATATTTTACACACACAAACATAAACTAGCTAGCTACTACTAACTACTAAAACTACGACAAAACGATAAAAGCGATAAATATAACGAGAACGACAAACGAAAGGTGCTACTACGAGCGGGCGAATTTTAAAACTCAGTGTTGTCAGAAGGGCAACCGAAAAAAACCTACAAAATTTATTGGCAAGTGTTGCCAATTTAAATAAACGTGAGCTATTTAGAGCGAACATTCCGCCCACCTAAATACTACGATTTACGAAAAACTAAAAGAAACAAAAAAAAACAAATATTAGCAAAAAATAAAGAATTAATAAATATATAACGAAAATAACTAAACAAATACTGGCAGCGGACACACCTTAACGACGGGGCGTTTGTATTCGCCCGTGGCCGTCCTCACTGTCACAACGCGACAAATCCCATCTGCGCCAGGATGCAAGGTCACGACTCGACCGAGGCACCAGTGCAGTGGGTGAGTTTGCTCATTAACTATGAGCACTAAAGTCCCTACTTCGGTGGCTGGGCTTGCCTTGTCCCATTTGGACCTCTGGTGTAAGGTGTGAATATATTCATTACTCCACCTACGCCAGAAGTCTTGGTGCATCTTTTGTATTAGCCTCCAACGTTGGAGGACGCTAATATTTTGCTCCGTTAGGTCTTCCTCCTGCAACATTGTCAACGGCTCTAATGTCAAGAAATGTGCAGGAGTGAGGGCAGTAAAATCATTGGCATCACTACTTAACGGCGTTAGAGGTCGGGAATTCAGCATTGCCTCGACTTGCGCCAACACAGTATAAAACTCTTCGTATGTCAGCCGTTGCAGGCCGACAACGCGCGACAAATGAGTTTTGACTGCCTTTATTCCCGCCTCAGCCAAACCGTTGAAGTGAGGACTACCCGGTGGACTAAACGAAAATTTGATGGCTTCAGAACCTGCCACTTTCTGCATAAGGCCGCCGAGGTAGTTGGCAGCACCGACAAAGTTCCGACCCTGGTCGGAAACTATATGCGAACATCTACCACGGCGCGCTATAAAACGTCTCAAGACAGCGAGAAAGGCCTCAGTGGTCAGTTCCGAAGCCAACTCTATATGTATAGCTTTCGTGCTGGTGCACACGAAGACACAAATGTAACCTTTAAAGGTTCTAACACCACGACCACGACCCATAGCGATGTCAAAAGGGCCACCGTAGTCGACGACAACGTTTGAAAATGGCTTCAGTTGACACACTCTATAGGGTGGCAAATTACCCATTAGAGGTGGAGAAGCTGGTTTCGGGTTGGCACGAAAGCATCTGACGCAACGCGACACAGCAGCACGAATGGCTTGCTTAGCCGACAAAATCCAAAAGGATTGTGCCAACAAGTTCTGCAGTGTGCGAGCGCCCGGATGGGAGTTCTGCCGATGACACTCCTCTATCAGCAGATTCGTGAACCGATGGTCACGAGGCAGCAAAATCGGATGCTTGGCACTGTGGGCTATCTCCGCAAATGCCAAGCGACCGCCCACCCTGAGGAGACCCGCATCATCAACAAACACAGCCAGCTTACGAAGCCCCTTCGGCAACGAATTAGCAGCTCCCCTTCTGAGACAATTTAATTCCGACTCAAATGCTTGCTTCTGAACATGATGAACTAAAGACATAAGAGCGGAATTAAGCTCATCAGGCTGCAAGTCTCCAAGAATTCGCGAAGAAGAATTCTTTGGCTGTATATTTTTACGAAAACGAAGAATCCATGCCAAGATTCTCTTGACTTTAGTCAACGACGAAAATTTTGTTAAAAGGTTGTCAACAATGTGCATGTCATCTTTGGGTGATAACATTGTGACCGATTTTTGCCCTTGCTTCACGACGTTCAAACAGGGCGCACGAACCAACGAATCGTGGGAAGAAGGGGACACAACTAAACAATTATTTTTTTCAATGGGTTGGTGGGTTATAGGAGCGACGGCACACTCTCCCATAACTATCCACCCGAAAACAGTATTCAGGGCCTTGGGTTGACCCTTTGCACCCTGTCGAAGCCCAGATATCAATGAGGATGCAAAGATGTCTGCACCCATCAGCATATCAATTGGGCCCGGACAGGTAAAATCAGCATCAGCCAAAACCAATTTATTTAAGTGTGACCAGCCTGAACTATCCAACCTTTCACCTGGCTGGTCCACACAAATTGAGGGCAACACCAGGGCATCAAAACTAAATTTGATTTTATGGTTGTGCACCGACCTAAGCTCAGACGACAAGGTACCAAGCGGCTCAGCCATAGAATTCCCTATTCCGCTAACTGCACTGGGGCTTGGTGCTACTTTCAGACCTAACCTATGAGCAAAAGGCTCCGATATAAAATTGCATGCACTGGCACAGTCCAATAAGGCCCTACAAATGTGCAAATTTCCTACTCTGTCCTTAACTAAAACTTTTGCAGTAGCGAACAGTACAGTGCTGTTTTTTGTAGTGGATGTCAAAGCAACATTAGAAGGCTGAGTAGGAGGTGAAGGTTCTGTGGCTGGTGCAGATATAGTATTGCTACTAACAACTAAAGCTTCCTTTGTGAAGTGTAAAATTGTGTGGTGTGAATAGTTACACACCTCACAGCGATAACGAGAATTGCAATCTTTCACTCTATGATTACTCGACAAACAACAAAGACATAAATTTTTATGTTTCACAAATTGAAACCGACTATGTACAGGTTCTTTCAAGAAATCTATACATTGTGCTAATAAGTGTTGGCCAGAACAAAACTCACAAGTCAGTTGAGTAACGACAAAGGCTGACTTGGGTTTCTGTTTAGTTGGTTTCAATAAATTTGAACTATTTGAATCCCTAAATATTGAATTATCCATAGCCCTAACATACTTGTCTATAAAACCTTGAAGAAATTCAAAGTCTGGAATGTCATTCGAATTATATTCTAGCTGGAACGCTTCCCTAGTAGACCTATCAAGCTTGGACCATAGCAGGTGGAACAACATGAAGTTTCTATCTGGCAAGTTGTACTTTTCCAACACTGCTAGGTTTTCACTGAAGGCTCTAGACAAGTGCTCCAACTCAGAACCAGACTTTGACCTAATAGGTTCACAACCAACTATTTTTTCATAGTAATGAAAGGCTAACCGACGCTTCTTATCAAAGTATTTAGACAGGGTTGTGTAAGCATCCAAATAGCTTTCATCCGACAAAGGAAAGTTCTTAATTAGGTCGTAAGCAACACCTTGGACACTTGACAATAAATAATGCAGTTTCTCGACGTTCGAAATGCTTCTCTTATGGATTAGTGAGTCAAAGAGCTGCTTAAAGCTCACCCAATTCTCTAAGGTGCCATCAAAAGGCTTAATATTAATCTTAGGCAGCTTTGCCATAACTGTTTCTACACTACAGCTAGCAGGTTTCGCGACGGTCACAGATTGCTCCCGAGCTAACTTTATGAGCTTCCGAAAACGCTTTTCGAAGGTCATTGTGACCCCGCACTCTACACGCTGCTCCTCTTTTACGAGAGTAGCCAACAATTTGCGTTGAGCACTGTGAAACTCGCTGGCTAACTCCTTCAATTCTTCCTCCGATGGCAGATCTGAAGGATCGACAAGTTCCAACCGCATTAACGCGTAATCGCGGTCAATCCGGTTCTGATCACCTGAAACCATCATTGTATCATCCTTTTCCATCATTAATATGCTAATTTAAATTAAAATCGACGAAAAACAACAACGACAAATTGTTCGAACAAAAGTAAACAAACAAACAATGACAGATAAAGGATGACACAACGACAACGACAGCGACAGTGACAGATGTCAGAACGAACGGTCCGAATAATTGAACTAAAACTAAGTCTGCGACAGATGATTGAAATGACCAGTACAATGACCGTTTCAAATCAACTGCGGGAAATTTGAATCTTGAAGAGATCTAAAATTACCTTCAATAAAATAATAAATTACACAAAGAACAAAGGATTTAAAACAAACGAAATACGAAAAGATACGATAAGATATACTAAAATTAAGTCGCGAGACCGCTCAAATGACCAAAAAAGTGGTCGCAAGACACTAAGATCCGCTCGATGGACCAAAAATGTGGGCGATAGATAGTGGACTGTATACGAAAATTTTAAAACTGACTAAACGATAACGACACGATAAAATATATATGCTGTGTGGCCCAATAAAGTTTCTGCTTTGATGGCTGGACTCACCTGAGTGTGGCTGAAGATGTGTATGCACCGCTCCAAGTACAAATATCTTCGGATTGACTTCGGCTTATCTAAACTTACCTTGATCGCTCCTACAATACCTGACTGGTTTGGTGATATCTCTGCCGACTCGGAATCCAGGATCTCCACTTCACAATATTTTACACACACAACCATAAACTAGCTAGCTACTACTAACTACTAAAACTACGACAAAACGATAAAAGCGATAAATATAACGAGAACGACAAACGAAAGGTGCTACTACGAGCGGGCGAATTTTAAAACTCAGTGTTGTCAGAAGGGCAACCGAAAAAACCTACAAAATTTATTGGCAAGTGTTGCCAATTTAAATAAACGTGAGCTATTTAGAGCGAACAGTAACAGGTAATCGTATAATCAATGTAATTCTTTCGAGAGTTTTTAACGCTCAGCACCTTCGTACTGCTACAGCAAACTTAGCGGTAAGAAGATGCATTGTAATCGTTTCTATAGTCAACTACCGATTTGGTATCGAGAACTCTATAGGTACGTTTACCATGTGATTTACCAAATATATGTGAGGCTCAGTTAGAAGACGTTTTTACTCGCAAAATTCCCTGTTTGCTTTCTTTTTTTGTCTATGCATTTAAACTGTGAATACTTAGTAGTTAGGTAGGTAACATGACACCTAATACACCGAACCAATTGGCAGGTATAACCGACGAGGCCCTCGCGGCCGTCGCCGCCGGCTGCCCCAACATCTCGCGGCTCGACATCTCGTACCTCGGCGGCGTGAGCGACGCGGGCGTGGCTCAGCTGGCCGCGCTCACGAGGCTCACGAGGCTCATCACGAGAGGCAACCCCGCCATCACCGACGCGCCGCTGGCGGCCGTGATTGACAAGTGCAGTTTGTTGGAGGTGAGGGGTTCGATAGAAATATGAATGAAGGTGTAAGGATGGTCGTATAATGCAGGGTATTTACAAGGTTTTTTTTGAAATATCTTCCAAAAGTCCTAAAAAATCACTACATAACGTGGTACTTACTGCTGTTGATAAATTCTTGAATGAAGTTGGGAAGTTTCATCAGAACTAGCGAATTTATAGAAAGCCACCTCGATCAATGTTTTCTTTATGACCTGTCCATATTAATAAAAAAAAATAGGGTAACATAACTTTGTGTTATACTCATAAACATTTGGATGTTAGAGTACACATTTTCTGTCCTTCAATTGTTAGACTTTCAGACTGTTTTTCCCACAGTACATATTAATGAACACTATATGTGTGTAGGAGTTGGACGCGTGTGGTTGTGGCTCGGTGGGGGCGGGTGTGGTGCCGCCCCCCGCCCTACGCCCCCGCCCCCGCGCGCTCACACTGCGCCTCGCCGCCACCGCCGCGCAACATGAGGTAGATACTACACCGTCACTATACACTTCACTAAACTGTCACTATACACTACACCACACTGTCACTATACACTACACTACACTGCTATACCATCCATACATACTATATGTATAACGTAATGGAGCATATGTAGTACACAATAACAACTTATTTGTATTCATCAACCAATCAGAAATTAAAAAAAATACGCATATTTTTTATATATATGTATTATCCAATGTCCTGCTAATCTGGCTAACGATGATGCGTTATTCAGTAAGTCACAATTTCACAACAAACTTCCCAAAATAATGACGATTTCATTAAGCAAATTTTAATCTAAGACATCATTTTAGTTATCAAGCTACCATAAAACAACAAAACATTAGACTTAATTTTGAACTTTAACTAAAAGGATTCATTTGAATTTAGAAACTGGTTTTTTTTATAAAAAAAACTTAAATGTAGCATATTTCAGAAATTATAAATTTTTGGAAATGGTATGATTTGGCTTAATTAACTGCAAATAAGCTCTACTTTAACCCCTTAGAAGGAATGTATCGCATTACCAATCACCCTGTATACAGGGTCTGTCATAATGAATGGATAACCCGTTACCTACAGTTGATCCGGATGTGAGGCTATAAGAAAATGGTGTCTTCTTGCCAGGGTTGTCAACCATAAGAAAATGGCGTAGACTTTTAAACTTTTTTATAAATTTCGCTATTTTTTTCATTTATTCCGTTGCCATTTCTTCAAATTTTGATGTTTTTGTTTAATTCTTTTAGTATTTTACCGCTGAAGACGTGTATTATCTAATTTAAATACAATTTTAGGTGTTATTCACGTTGAACATTATCAAAATACTCATTTTAAGAAAAACATTTCCAATTTTTTTTCTTTATGTCAACTTTTGATCATCTCCTGTGGAAAAAAAAATTATGACGTTATAGCTGCCCATGATCTCAATAAATTGTCTAGTATGTGTAGATTCTAAAAAGATATAACGATGTGTACTTTACAAGCAACATTAAGTTACAGGAGCGAGAACACTAATCAAGTTCGGAATTTTTATTTTTCATGTTATGTTATAAATGGTTGTAAAACTTCGTCATAATGATTTTATTCTATCAAGATACTTTGCACAAACACTATCGGGCCACTAATAGGATATTCAGAAGAAAACCCGGTTGTTTTTGGGAAAAAAATAACATTACTTCACGATAATAATGTAATGAAAATGTACAAATGAAAATTGTTGTGCTCTAATAGTTACATGCGACAAACATGTTGCGACAAGTTTATTCGAAATTGAAACGGATTTTAAAAATCGAACAAGACCGCATTACAACGAAAAGGGTACTTATCACATCAGTCTGATTTTGTCCATCGCATGTCCTTTTGTTCACATTGGCCCCGATTCTGAAAACACTCTCTAAACTAAACTAAAACTATCGCTGTCACTTACACATCAATAAGACAGAGACAGGTAATCATTTTAGTCCTGTCAAACTAAAATGTACGTGCAATATGACACGGCGAAGGCAATTTTAGGCTAGTCCTCAGCGCATTTCGTTCAATTTCACAATGATGTGGACTAAATTTAGTGAGACCAATGTACCTGTCTTGTTCTAATACGAAGCATGAGAAAGTTACAGCGATATTTTTAATTTAGTTTTAGAGAGTTATTTAAGAATCGGGGCCACTATTTTCGTCAATTTGTTACTGCTTTCTAATATTTGACTATGATTTTCCTTGTGATTTGGACTTGATAACGTGGTGATACTGATGACTTTGCTCACATTTACGGACATTGTGTTGTGCTATCGATTGAACTTGTTGTTTTGGAAAAGTTTTTGTGTAGTTTGTGTATCATGCTGCAACAGTACACGCCGGCCGAATACGCGAACATGCATTACATTTACGGTGTATGTAATGGCAGCACCAATAGAGCTGCTAGTGTTTATCGTGTAAGATATCCAAATGTGCGACATCCTGATTACCGTGTGTTCATTAGAGTGCACAATGCATTTATGGAAGGACGATTTCCTTCTAATTTTTTCCACTTTTCTTTGTAATGCGGTCCTTGTTCGATTTTTAAAATCCGTTTCAATTTCGGATAAACTTGTCGCAACATTTTTGTCGCATGTAACTATTAGAGCACAACAATTTTCATTTGTACATTTTCATTACATTATTATCGTGGAGTAATGTTATTTTTTTCCCAAAAACAACCGGGTTTTCTTCTGAATATCCTATTAGTGGCCCGATAGTGTTTGTGCAAAGTATCTTGATAGAATAAAATCATTATGACGAAGTTTTACAACCATTTATAACATAACATGAAAAATAAAAATTCCGACCTTGATTAGTGTTCTCGCTCCTGTAATTTAATGTTGCTTGTAAAGTACACATCGTTATATCTTTTTAGAATCTACACATACTAGACAATTTATTGAGATCATGGGCAGCTATAACGTCATAATTTTTTTTTCCACAGGAGATGATCAAAAGTTGACATAAAGAAAAAAAATTGGAAATGTTTTTCTTAAAATGAGTATTTTGATAATGTTCAACGTGAATAACACCTAAAATTGTATTTAAATTACATAATACACGTCTTCAGCAGTATAATACTAAAAGAATTATACAAAAACATCAAAATTTGAAGAAATGGCAACGGAATAAATGAAAAAAATAGCGAAATTTATAAAAAAGTTTAAAAGTCTACGCCATTTTCTTATGGTTGACAACCCTGGCAAGAAGACACCATTTTCTTATAGCCTCACATCCGGATCAACTGTAGGTAACGGGTTATCCATTCATTACGACAGACCCTGTATATTGTTAACATATTTAATGGGCTTAATCAACATAATTTAAACCCTCTACAAAACCATAAAACGCGTCATATGTTTATACTATCCCTCCTTGTTGATAAATTTAAGATTTATTTAGCTGGTAAATCCAACAACACAACTTAAAAACGTCACTAACTATCCTACTAATAATATAAACGTGAAAGTTTGTGAGTATGGATGTATGGATGGATGGATGTTTTTTACTCTTTCACGTAAAAACTACTAGATGGGTTTTGATGAAACTTTGAAGTAATATAGGTTGTACATCAGAATAACATATAAGGTACTTTTTACCGCGGGAAAACTTCTCATTCCCACGGTAAACCGTCTTCCACGCGAATTGAGTCGCGGGCGGCCACTAGTCTACTATACAGGGTGGCTCATTCAAATCGGTCAGTATGGGAAAGTCTGAAACTATAAGACATACGAAGATTTGTTCTTAGGAACTATGACACCGATTTTGATAAAAAGAAAAACTGTATTCATACATTTGAAAAAAAAACTGTAAACAGCTAGGGAATCGAACCCGGTTGTGTTGAAAAAATAAACCTACACTTTTTTAATTTAAATATCGATTGTGTAGGTCTTAATCTGTAAATGTCTCTATGAAACATGATGTCTTAAATGAATAAAATGCATTGTTTTCACAAAATTTTAATTTATTTTAGTAGATGTTCGAAGTGACCACCGTTTTTTTCAATACAAAATTCAACACGACCGAGTTCGATTCCCTAATTGGGTACAGTTTTTTTTTCAAATGTATGAATGCAGTTTTTCTTTTTATCAAAATCGGTGTCATGGTTCCTAAGAACAAATCTTCGTATGTCTTATAGTTTCAGACTTTTCCATACTGACCGATTTGAATGAGCCACCCTGTATATGTAGTTATTACACTACAATGGCGCCCCCAGGAGCTCCCCACGCACAAGATGGTGATCGTGGACACGTGCCGCGACCTCAGCAACCCGCAGCTGCGGCCCGACTTCGTGGACGGCATGATCGACGACGGATCCGACGTCTCCTACGACGACGTGTACGACTACGAGTCGGACGACTTCCTGCAGGACGGTGAGTGCAACGATTGCTGGGAGTGTATTGTATCTTACTGTTAGATGGTAAGTGTATGTAACGACTTCGTGGACGGCATGATCGACGACGGATCCGACGTCTCCTACGACGACGTGTACGACTACGAGTCGGACGACTTCCTGCAGGACGGTGAGTGCAACGATTGCTGGGAGTGTATTGTATCTTACTGTTAGATGGTAAGTGTATGTAACGACTTCGTGGACGGCATGATCGACGACGGATCCGACGTCTCCTACGACGACGTGTACGACTACGAGTCGGACGACTTCCTGCAGGACGGTGAGTGCAACGATTGCTGGGAGTGTATTGTATCTTACTGTTAGATGGTAAGTGTATGTAACGACTTCGTGGACGGCATGATCGACGACGGATCCGACGTCTCCTACGACGACGTGTACGACTACGAGTCGGACGACTTCCTGCAGGACGGTGAGTGCAACGATTGCTGGGAGTGTATTGTATCTTACTGTTAGATGGTAAGTGTATGTAACGACTTCGTGGACGGCATGATCGACGACGGATCCGACGTCTCCTACGACGACGTGTACGACTACGAGTCGGACGACTTCCTGCAGGACGGTGAGTGCAACGATTGCTGGGAGTGTATTGTATCTTACTGTTAGATGGTAAGTGTATGTAACGACTTCGTGGACGGCATGATCGACGACGGATCCGACGTCTCCTACGACGACGTGTACGACTACGAGTCGGACGACTTCCTGCAGGACGGTGAGTGCAACGATTGCTGGGAGTGTATTGTATCTTACTGTTAGATGGTAAGTGTATGTAACGACTTCGTGGACGGCATGATCGACGACGGATCCGACGTCTCCTACGACGACGTGTACGACTACGAGTCGGACGACTTCCTGCAGGACGGTGAGTGCAACGATTGCTGGGAGTGTATTGTATCTTACTGTTAGATGGTAAGTGTATGTAACGACTTCGTGGACGGCATGATCGACGACGGATCCGACGTCTCCTACGACGACGTGTACGACTACGAGTCGGACGACTTCCTGCAGGACGGTGAGTGCAACGATTGCTGGGAGTGTATTGTATCTTACTGTTAGATGGTAAGTGTATGTAACGACTTCGTGGACGGCATGATCGACGACGGATCCGACGTCTCCTACGACGACGTGTACGACTACGAGTCGGACGACTTCCTGCAGGACGGTGAGTGCAACGATTGCTGGGAGTGTATTGTATCTTACTGTTAGATGGTAAGTGTATGTAACGACTTCGTGGACGGCATGATCGACGACGGATCCGACGTCTCCTACGACGACGTGTACGACTACGAGTCGGACGACTTCCTGCAGGACGGTGAGTGCAACGATTGCTGGGAGTGTATTGTATCTTACTGTTAGATGGTAAGTGTATGTAACGACTTCGTGGACGGCATGATCGACGACGGATCCGACGTCTCCTACGACGACGTGTACGACTACGAGTCGGACGACTTCCTGCAGGACGGTGAGTGCAACGATTGCTGGGAGTGTATTGTATCTTACTGTTAGATGGTAAGTGTATGTAACGACTTCGTGGACGGCATGATCGACGACGGATCCGACGTCTCCTACGACGACGTGTACGACTACGAGTCGGACGACTTCCTGCAGGACGGTGAGTGCAACGATTGCTGGGAGTGTATTGTATCTTACTATGCAAGATAGTAAGTTTACGTACCGTTTATTGTATGTACAGTCGGCCGCAAAAATTGCTGAGCAGAATACAAAGTTTAAAACATCAGAACACTCAAAGAATCATGCCTCTTTGTCATGACAAGAGCGCAAACGAAGTTTAAATGAAAAATGTTCATAGTAGGCATAACAACTGTTTCATTGTTGAATTGTTTTGCACTTACGATTCTGTTCAGCGACTTATGCTGCCGACTGAACTTGCGTGGTGGTAGGTTTACGTACAGTTTACAAGTTACTCATTGTTTCTTCCTACAATAAGGTAAGTTAACGTTCTGTTTACAAGTACCTACTTAAAAGTGGTAAGTCTATGTACTTACTGTCTAGAAGTTGCAGTGGACTGTTTACTAGATGTATCTTCTTACTAAAAGGCGAAGTAAAGTCTATTATAGTGTTTTATCGTTTAATGAATATGTATGAAACAAGGTAATAAGTCTACGTATAATTTACAAGTCACTTACCATGTCTACCTACAAAATTGTATAACTACATATTATACATTATGCGGGGAATTTTGAAGTTCTTTTATTACAAGAAAGCTTTGTTATCATCGCCTTTTAATATTTTTGCCCTAACTGAAGCGGCTAGCGAAAGAATATTACTGTAAACATATTGTAACTAAGTCTCAATTTACCACTACTTACTTACTAATCTAGATTTACCTTCCAGATGACGATCTCTTCCTTGTGGAGCATTTCGACGAAGAATTCGACGACGAACTCCTCTATGACATTAACTTATTGTAACTCGATCACACTTTGTGCTATGTTACTTACTATACAGCCCGAGCATACTATAGTTTAGCAAACTTTTTTCAATTAAAAAATGTTAGGCACAAGAAATGTTGGCTCCTCTTGACGAAAGGATTTAGTTTTACCCACCTATATATACCTCATGCTCAATTGTTTACTATTAGAATTAAACAAAATTACTGAGCTAATTGTCTCAAGCTACTTATTATACTATAAACATTATATATGTATATTAATAATAAGAACTGAGGAAATGATCTTGTGCGCCTATTCAAAAATGATATTAATAATGTTAAGTGGTTCCAGTTTATCAAAATTACTTGCAATGAAGCCTTTTTAAATCTTGCATAGAATTAAATTTCAAAGTGGATGCATCAGTTATCAGAATAGTTTATTTTTAGCGTTTGATTTTGTAGATGTGCAAAGAATATTGTTTAGTTTATGTAACTAGAAGTAATCACATTTTTTTATATGTCAGGCCGTTTGAGTTTTATTGTTGACTTAGGAAAGCATGGTTATCAATTATTTTTAAAGGTACATGCACTAACAATTAATATTTGTTTTGATAGATTTAAGACTTTTGTGTTTGTTATATGGTATTTTAAATTTACTTGCAACTTCATCTGTGATTTAGTGAGGAAATAAAAGTTTTGGATTATAAGTTTTCGTCTTCTAAGAGTGTTCATTAAACAATAGTATTTAGACTTACCTAGGATGCAAACTAATCTAAATTGTATTCAATGTTGTTACTCTATACCTACCTAATACTGCCCAGTTAGATATTTACTTACAAGATGATACTTATAGTACATTATTTATACAAACTAAGCTGCATGTATGAAAATAAAAACATGCAAGTCTGAAACATTGTGATATATATTATGTGAACAATATTTTTTCAAGGCATATCTCTTTTTTGTTTGTTTGTTGTGCTGTATTAGTTTTTCTTAGATATATATTTAAAAACACCAATAATTATAGAATAAAGCATACATTTCAAGAATGAACTACAACATAATAATACTACCTTTGCAGTGCCTGACCATAGTTGTTAGATTAGAATTTTAACATAAATATAACACCATGATTAAGTATAGCAATAAATAAATCCGTACCAGAATATATATATACATATAAATGTTACAAGCTTGCTTTGTAAATAAAGGTTGAGATGTGATGATTTTATATTTCGTACTTTTGAAGGAAAGGTTCTGTTTGGACACGTTTTTCTATTTATTACATTATAGTAACTATTGTATTGGATATTTTTACTCAAACAATGCATTGTAATCAAAGTAGTGGTTTTTATTTATTTTTAATGAAAGAAGATATTAGTTTTAATCATTCTGTGGAATACAAAAATCAACTATTTATTATTTTTTGAAACTTTATTACTGATTCACATTCTTTTGTTTCAAAGAGGGTTAATTTTGTTGATTGATATCAAGCGCTTGATTTGTTGGGCAAAGGCTTTATATTTGTTTGTTTAAGTTTTTGTTACTTACTGAACAATAGTTTGTTTATAACAAAATATTATTGTTTTTAAAGTAGGAAAACAATGTGCCATGGGTGGGGATGGTAGCTTATTTAATAAAAAAATGTATGATGATAAAGAAATTTCTTTGCAAATAATTTTGAGTGTTCTTGTTTTTGCATTTTGTTCTTTTTAAACTATTTGTGGTATTAATAAAAGCTATGTTGTGTTATTAAAAGATTTGAAAATGCATCATATAATCTTTTGTTTTGATTGATTTTAAATTAAAATAGGGTTATTATCATCCTCCCATGGCATTATTAAAACTTTGGCAGTTATTTTTAAAACATAGAATAAAATGTTTGATTTTAGATTTCTTTAGTGGTTCAGAATGTCATGCATGAGATAAATGTAAACTCTTAGTTTTTATAAAAATATTTTGTTTTAACAATAACAATAAGAAATAAAACAGTCTCTTCAATGACAATCTATCTCTTTTATTTCAATTATATCCTAATAAACATTTAAATTAATTTTCAATAATTAATATCATAATTAGCAGTTTTTCTATAGATGTTCCACCACTGGCCCATTAGCCCTACATCTATAATTCTTGAGAAATAGTTAAAGTAGGAAGGCTGTAAATATTTACATTGAGCCTTGTACAAGTCACACTCATCATTCAAATCAGAGATGTACATTATTGATACCAATCCCAAGTTTCTATAATGTAGAATGCCACTGTTATAACAAGACTCCAGCAAGCGTAGATGTTCCGTTGCTCTGGGATTTTGACATTCTGCACTTACTAGAGCTACTTCATTAGAAATTGTTTTTAAAGAGTTCTTGAAGTCAATTTCATCTGGATTCTTCTTAGCTAACATATATGCAGAAACAAGTCCTACGCTCCATAAAAATGCTTTCCTTGGTTCATCTTGAATGTCAGTCCTCAAATCTTGCAGCATTTGACGATAATCAAAAAACAAATTCTTCCAATAATCGGCCCATTTTTCAAGAAATGTACCTTTTAGTTTTTCAGGAAATTTGACTCTTTCCTGAATTAAAGTCACATTCGGAAATTTTGTGAGTCTTCTTATCATTATAAAGAATGTTTTAATTCAATAACATTGATATTTTCATTTTAGAGTTTTTGAGGTTAAATTTATGTCACTGATATTAACTGTCACTGTCTTCATCAGTCAAGTCAAGACAGCTGTCAATTCAACTTAAGCTACGTTCAATCCAATGTTCAATAATCGTTAAAATGCACACATCCGAATACTCAAGCACATCAGCGAACACATAAGGACCGCTTGCATAAGTATTTTTTTATTCCAGTTGGACATACGTAGTACCTTCTTTTAAGAGGTGGTCCCACGATGCGCAAAAGTCGCAAACCGCGAATGGCACTGCTCAAGGACACACCAAAGATACACACTATTACAAAACTACTCATAAAGCCAAAAGGAGGTTAAATGGGGCCTTATAACGTGTCTATTCACAATATTGGAAAACTGTAAACGTTTTATAACATACCTTAAACCCAAAGAGTAGGTAAACTACGCAGAATGTACCGACATTACCTACGCATAACATCGTATTGTAATATTCCGAGTTAAAAATCATCGTAGGATTTCGTTTAAAATATTTGAAATTAACAAAATTTATTTCAAAATGTTTAAAGGCTTAAAAAAGATACTTAAGAATGATAATCATCCTTGTATTGAGGAGGGAGGCAAACATTTATGAATGAAAAATTGAAAAACTGTTAAAGTAGACAATTTATAGGTAAAATAGGAACGTAGGCCTTCCTGTTGGTTCCCTGACATGACAGCATACCTACTAGGGTTGATAATTTTTTTGGTTGCGATAATTAATTATATTTTTTACGGGGTATACAGAGGTAGATCACTTAGGTACCAAAAACGACTTATAAGGTACTAAATTTAAGCTAACTGTTTTAGATATAGGTAAGTACTTACTTAGGTACATACATCAACCCTTTCAGTAGAAAGAAAATACAAATACTTAAATCTTTATGATTGTTTTTTGCTTATTTAGTTTTGAAGTCAGTTTTCTTAAACGAAAATTATTTCCACTGATTATAGGTAGGGATTATAGGTAGTTTATTTGCAATTTACAGGTAGACTATGCCTAATAGGTTTTGTTGTTGTATATTTCCAGATGTACCTACTTATTAAATGTTAATTGTTGTAACTAGCTATGGGTAGGCTTGGAAAGGTGTTGCGCGCCTTAAAAAGAAAAGATCCCTGGAAACTACTAATAAAATTAAAAAGACTTGGCCAAACTTAATCAAATATTTGAAGGACCACGCGAATCATCTCAAATTCTAATGTTAATCGGTGTACGCCTTAACAAATTGTTAACAAAATTTACATCCAAGTTGACAAAAATGTTCTTAAAAATACTGAACCACACTGAATTAGGAACTACTTACCTACTCACATTTTTATAGGATCATATTTTTATCCGCATTGAACATAAAAAATAACGTAGGTAATATTGATCTGAAACCTTGGCATAATAGGTGTACCTATATGTAAGTAACTGCAAAAGCTCAAACCACTGTTTATCCTATGATTTTGCGGTTCAATCTAAGATTAAAAAATAAACGGGCTTTCAAAGTTACACATTACATACTAGTTAAAATACCAACAGAATTTAAATCCTCCTCCTTTTTGAAGTCGGTTAAACCATTTATTAATTACGTATCTATTATTCTACTTTTGGGTAATTTAAATGGCCAACTGACTTCAAAGATGAAGAAAGAACTGCAAAATGAAAAGGTTGAAGCACTATAATCAAGCAATAAAAAAATCGAAATCAAAATGCCCAAAGATTTAATTACCTACATCTAAGATTAATATCTAGTCTCGGTTATCCATTTCTGTGCAGTTGTCAAATTTAACCATCAATTACGGTATTCGTTTCATATTTATCCTTTTCTTGTTGGCATTGAGCCACCGCCCTTGGCTTCTCTCCGTTTTCTGTAATCGTTGTAGGACGGTGGTGGTGGCATGCCTTCAGGAGGCGGGGGCCTGTCTGGTGGTGGGGGCATGCCTTCTGGGGGCTTGTCAGGCATTTGTCGCACCATCTGTTCGTCGTTTTCATTTAGTTAAGTATTCATTTTTTGTTCAATTAATAATTTAATATTAATAAATAACGGGTGTAAAAAGACCACTTCCGAAGCCTGAAACCATGTAGGTATTCTGGAGCCTCAATAGTAACTAAATTCACTAACAGTATACCCAGAAAAACCAATTTAAAAAAGTTATTAAGGATTGAAAAGTCATATTCGGCGCTTGAAATCATCGCTCACGCATCAACTGTTAGTTCAGGTGCGATTATTTACATTGCAAATTAAATTAAAACCCTATTTAATTTGAAATCATCGCAAAATCTGATAGTATAAATGCAATTCCGTACAAATTTATTTTCTGTTAATCATAAAACAATTTATTTTGCACAAAACGTAACCAGTACCCCTCCAGCAATGCCTAGGTTTTGTTTTCAGAAGCAGTTCTTTTACACCCCGTATAATATTATAAACAAATAAAAATATAGGCAAAGCTCCCTTTGCCTATACCATTACACATTTCGTTTCAGTACCTATCCACGTATAGCTATTCCCTGTTTTTTATCTCCATGAATTCACTTAAAAACAGGTAATAGATATATTTTGGTCAATAGGTAAGTGTGATTTTACTTAGAAGGCTTAATTCATTTTTAATAGTAAGTACACAGTTTTATTAAAGAAAGAGCTGTAAATGTAGTTAGTTTTGGTCGATGAAAAGATAATAAATACCTATGATTTAAACAAAATATTTGGTCACTTTTTTCTTTATACCAAATCTAAAAACTTTTATTTCAATTATATTAAAATGTAAAGAATATGATAAAAAATTACTCACCCTCTTTAATGGGACGAGCTGGGCATCGTTTGCTGGTAGGCTCTCTTCATCAGGGAATGGCGCAGCTGTCCCTGGCAGGAACTGCGCAGCCAGGCACAAGCCTAACACCAACAAGTAGAACGAGTGCTTCATCTCTACCCGTCAATATTTCAGTAGTGGTCCACTCGTTACTCATACCTTTATACCCGCCACATCGCATGTTACAACGATTAAACGCAAAACTTTGACAAACAATACAACAACTTCCTGTGTGATGAACGAGCAAGATACCCGAGATAAAAATGCAATAATTTGTGTAGATAATATTAATTACGGTCACCCAGAACAAGGCTCTTGTAATTACGGCTTGTTAAAATTGCATGTAACACTATATGCAGTGCCCGACTGAAGTCTCAGTTGTAAAAAATTGTTTACGTAGGTAACTAACTAATTTATGGATAGTCAGAAAAAAAAATACGGGTTCGAGGACGATAGCCGAAATTTTTGTATGACTGAGGTGGGTGGTGTAGGACTTAAAAAGCTAATTCTTTTAAAACACTTTAAAACAAGCTTGCATTTAAGTAAGTGCCCTAAAAATACCAAAATAAAATTTTTAATCACAATAACCACATTCATTTATGTTTTTACAGAATTGAAATTATAATAAAAGCTTGTTTTAAAAGTTTTTTATCATTATTTTATTTTATATTTTTTAGTTTTTTAGAAATATTTTTTTTATTGAAGCGAACTGAATACATATTATGAATCATATACATATTAGTTTAAGAGTGGTAGAGTCTAGCTGTAGGATATCCGGTGCCCAATTTCTCAAAGGTCAGCAACGCACCCTTCATCTATATGTAATTTTGTGGGTGTATATGGGCGGCGGTGATTACTTACCATCAGGTGACCCACTTGCTCGTTTACTAGCAACTCCCAAAAAAAATTCATTCAATTTATTATTTACCGCTCCGTATATATTTAAAAATGCTTGTAGGTACCCACCCACAAAGCACACCAAATTTACAGTAGGTACAGCATAGCGTGGTGAAGGTGTGGTGTGAACCAACAGATTAAAAAATACGGTAGGTACTTACAAACTTTAACATATTAATTATCTAGTCACTTTAAAACAATACAAGCTATTACATCACTTATAATAATCAAAAGAGGTGCGGTTAGCACGTTATACTAATGAAGTGGGCGGTGCCCATTGAGTACCTATTTAGCCAACAAAGATATCCGGGGACGTGAATATAGTTAAGCAGCAGGTAAAAGTGAACCAAAAGTTAATACTTATTAAGGTTAAGCCCGCACAAAAGTTTAAGCGCGATACCAAAATAACAAGGCTAGACGAATTTGATGTTGATAACAACACATATGTTATTATAGGTACTCAACAAGAAACATGAAGACATATTTATTTGAAGTGGGTGGAATAAGCAAATAATTAAGTACCTAAGTGTGTCTTAAATTATTTCTCACATAGCACCTATAAGTACCTAGCTGAGTGTTTAATTGTCAGTATTTTCATAAAGACTTTTTACAACTTAATATATGAAGAAGTTTTTTGTAGCGCAAAAAGGTTAGTTATAAAAAAGGACGGATAAATGGATGGATGCATTTGATACCAATGAGCTCTTACTACCTCCTTTTTAGTTACTTTGCGGTGTATGCAATTTCAAGTGAGTTATTTTCGTACCTACTACTAAATAATTATGATGATTGAAGTTCATGACTGTATTACAAGTACCTACCTACCTATCTACGCCAAAATGTAAGTAAGGCAACATTAATGACAATGCATACAATTTCCAGAGTGGTTTGGTTTCGGTATGCTATAGGTAATTTTGTTCTTCGTTTATAATACAAATACTTAAAAGCGCCAATGGATAGACTACATAATCCGTCAATCCGTTAAAATTAGTTACATAGGTACTTACTTACCTTCCACAGCGAAAGTACTTTTATATTAGCTTTTGCCCGCGGCTTCGCACGCGTTAAATTCGGAGTAAAACCCATTTTCCTATACTATGTTACTATACTAAACATTCCTCTTAAATCTATTAAAAAACCATCAAAATATGTTGTGTAATTTTAAAGATCTAAGCATGCAGACCTTATACAGACACACAGACAGCAGAAAGCGACTTTGTTTTATACTATGTAGTGGTAATACGGACCTTAACTACTTACTCTACTAATAATAGCCACTTTAAATTTTCTCGATTAGTTTAAATATTTTTTTAATATTGATTATTTATTGTGAAAGCAAAACCTTATTAAGTTTTAATCGTCAACTTATTTTCGTTTTGAAAGCTGCTGTTGTCTACTGTAGAGGAATGTAAACATTTTTCTAAGTATTATATTATGATAGGTAGGCATAATTTTATACCTACGACTTTGCTGGCAGGGTCAGTGTTCACAACGATCGTTGAAATTGGGAGTATTTTTTCTAAGCAATAATTATTGAAAAATACAGTTACTCCATAAAATAAAAACATTTAAATTTCAAAATTAGTACATAAAGTTAAAAAAAAATATTTCAGTTTATCTTAATTTATAGTAATTACTGCAAATTTGTTTGGGAAAGTAATTGCTAGATTTTTTTTTAAACTTTCGGCCTGTTTTCTGTTTTACATTGTAAACACTGTGGCGCGCGCGCTTGGTTGAAGTTTCTGATTCGAGTTGACGCGAACATACGGAATTTTTCAAACTCAGCTGAGATAAAACTTAGAATATTTGCTAAATTAAGAATAAGGTGACAGCAGTTAATAATGGATGCACTTAGAACAACTCCAATTGTCGCAGCAGCCACAGGAAAAGCATACAAATTGCCAAGCCGTATGGGGCGTGGACTACCCGATATTACTGGCGCCTACGCTAAAAGATGCTCTTGTCGCCGGGACAAGACTATTGTGTTCTGCAGAGCTTGTGGCTACTACTGCCATGGCCGTATTCGTTTGAAGTGTGACCAGCACCCAAGGGTGAGTACACTTTACAAACTAAGTTATTTCACATCAATACCTAACACAGTCCATATCGCGAATCTACCCTCTTAATAATATAAATAACATATATATTTTTTGATATTTTCATGTAATGAAATGTTTTTTAACTTTATGGTCAGTGCCATAGCATTATTCTTTGGATGATACACATCTTGAATGCAGTTTAAAGGCCTTAATACTAATATTGTTCCACAGGTCACATTCCTTCTGGACATAGCTGAATGTCCTCGCTGCCACTCTTCAGTATTTCTGGATGAATACAATGGATCAACATAACTTGTTTTACTTTTTTTTTATATGCTAAAAGTTTTATAAAAGTTCTAAGGACTCATTACTTAGTAGATTGTTTTTGTTATATGGAGGTAGTATCAAAAATTCTTTGTTCATTGTTCATTGCCTCCCAAATTTGAGTTTATTTTGTTATTCAAATGTTGATTATTTGAAGTTATAAATACCAGTTAAGTTTGTGTAAAGGCATTGATTTTTATTTGTTTCTAGTGTAAGGTATGATTGAGAAAATGATATCAAAGTTTTTTAGTAAAAACTCTCAAATATCATTTTAGTAAATCATGCGTTTTGAAAAGCTATTTCATTATGAAAATATTTTTGTTACATTGACTATTTAGTATTAATAAACAATAACATTTCAAATAGCTTTTTTTTATAAGATCACTGCTAAGTATAGATTGGGATTTGGTTTCTAAAAGTTAAGCTTTTTTATAACACAAATAAGGAAAATAAATATAATTTAGGTACTAAAAAATTTATTGCCTACATTATTGTTTAATTTACATTAAAACTAATCACTTTAGATTGAGAACCAGCTAGGGACATCAGGCCTGTCCTTATTTCTTTCAATATACTTTTTGTAACTATTCTTAGCTTCATCCAACTGTTTCATCTGCTCTTGTTCTTCATCTTTTCGGCCTTCAAATATATCTGGGTATTTAAATGTCATGTTCTTGGCCTGAAATTTTACATTAGGACACTTACTTTATTGATTGGTATTTGATTTATAGAAATGAATTAGATTGATGTTTTCCAGAGATGTTAAAAAATAATTGGGCAGTTTTAAAGTAAGTAGCTTTTTTTCTTTATTTAGAAAGAGGACCAGGTGAGCTGTATACACCTTTATCTAGATTAAATCGGCAACAACACACTCTGCTATAGCAGAACTGGTTCAAAACAATTGTGGATCGAATTAAACACACTAATTACTATAATTGGATACCATAAAATATTTCACTTACCAATGTGACAAAAGCATATTTTATGTCATCATCTTTGGTAATATAACCTTTAGTTATGTCTCTTTTAAGCTTTCCCATGGCAATTCTTGTCCTCACATCAACAACAGGTACATTATAGATCTTCTCCAAATAGTTCTTTACATCATGTTTAGTCATTTCTATAGAACATTGAAAGTGAACAATATTTGGCAGCTGATTAGGGGTGGGTTCAATAAGCTTCATCCAGAAATTGGGAAGGAAAACCCTTAGTTGGGGATTACCCCTCTGGTATAATGGATACCTAAAAATAATTTATTATTATAATAATGAGTAAAGATAAAACATTTGGTAGGGGTGACATATTATAATATTGTCAAATCTATGAAATAAAAACCTACCATCGAGTAGACATTTTTACACGTTTTCCAACGAAATATTCAAACAATCAAATAGCCTTAATAGTTGGTAAACTTTATTTTATTTTAGATAACCTAACCTCAAAAAGTTGACATTTTTTTTTTTTTCTTTATTTAAAGCATTGGCTACAAGGCCATCAGCTTAAAGCTAAAATATACAAGTAAAAGCAACACAAATTATACAAAATAGAAAATTAAACAAATTACATAACAAACAAAAAACATAGTAAAACTTTAAAGAGAACCAAACGAATTAATAACAAAATGGAAAATACTATTATACAAACTATGATTTTTAAGAAGTTCCTGGACGTCAGTGGGTACAATATTTGATTTATTTATATCTTGAATTTCACAAATCAAAAGTAAACGTTGTATATTGAATTGCGGAAATTAATTTTAAACGATACAAATGAGATGGGAATTTACAGTGGCCAATTCGCAATCTACTAAGGGTAGAAATAAAATCTCTACCAAAATAAACATTTTCTTTTTCAAACCAGGCCTGCGTTGAAGGCACTGGTTGAATAGCAGCCAGCCATTTACCTTTAATATTTCTAGAGGTAGTTAAGTATGAAGACCATCGTTCAAACATATATTTTTTTTAAAATAAATTTAAATCAGTAAATGGCACTTTGTATTGACAAGTTTCTATATTCTCGGTAAACTTACATAAAGAATCAACAATTTCATTGCCTAATATTCCAGAATGTCCAGGAACCCAACAAAATTCAACATTTACTTTACAACGATAAACTAAATTATAAATTTCACTTTTTAAAATATAAATTAAATAATTACAATTTGCAGCAATTTTTTTGTTTTGCAATGCTTGAAGAGCACTCATAGAATCACTTAAAAATAAAACTTTATTACAGTTTGAGTAATTAGATTTAAAATATAAAATTGCATGTAAAAGCGCTAAAACCTCAGCTGAGAAAATGGAAAAAAAGTTAGAACATTAAAAACTTTACCTACATTCAAAAAAGAATCAAAGAATGCGAAGCTTGTCCTATCCTTAGTTTTGGAACCATCAGTATAGATCTTCACATAATCAGATTTGGAATCAATGAAATGCAAGAACTCAAACTTATTTTCAAATCTTTCTAGAAAAACAGTTATGTCCATCATATTACTGTCAAATTCCTGACTGAAGCAGGCACGGAACAGAGAAGTAGATGGAAATGCTATACGACAAACTTACTAGCGGAACCGCTGTCGCCAAAACTCACACATGGAACTGATAATAAACATAGTCACTACATGTAAACAATTGTTTTTATTGGTATATGCGACAAAGTGCCAGTATGACTTTATTTCTAAATGCTGCCAAGCAAAAACACACCTTGTCAGTGAAAAATAGAGTTTACTTAACTGAAACCCATAATGTATTTACGACCTTCCGCAACTTACTTCACGTTCGCGTTGACATACAAAAAATTCTGTGAGAGTCAGAATGGCGGGTGTACCTTAACAGATTTGAACGAGTCTTATGTCAAACTTAGTTCCTATAATGTACTATTTGGTACCCATCAAAGAAATTGGTGTACCTCCTTAAGAGCAGAGATATAACCAAATGCGAGTACACCCGCCACATTGACTGTCAGAATGGCGGGTGTACTGGAGAACTGGAGTTCTCGGTTATAGACATGTTGGTGAGTTATTTAAAGCATACCAAATTTCTGTACCTTTGGTGTACCTAACATAAAAGAGCACCAAAGAGCAATATTGCTCGATTCCAAAGGAATCCAAGATTTTTGTATTAGAGACTTTGTAGCGACATACATCGCGCTTATCGTTGCCAACATTCTTCCCGGCGGTACGCATTTACACATATGACGCCTAAATACAGGGCCTCAAGTCTGGTATTTTAGGTAAGGGGACTTTTTTATTATCTATAATGAAGTGTTTGTTGAAAATTTGGATTTTTTAATAGTTTGGTGGCAAAATTTTGTTTTTCGGCATAAATAAACTTTGATTTAAAATTTTAATAAGAGAGGTGAGTGCTTACAAAGTTACAAAAATACCTGCTTATTAAATTTGTCGTAGAAGATCTGTGAGCGTTGTAGTATTTTAACAATACTATTGTACACGAAGATGTCTCTTAAATATTATTACTGAACGGTCTACAAATTACAAGTTCAAAAGATTATTTGAAGGACCATAGCACTTAAACACACGGGAGCGAAAGAGTGTCGCCAGCGTTGCCAAATAGGGGTTTTTTTTGCGATTTTGTGAAAAATTATGACCCTGGCGAGATTTTGGCGAAATCAATAACTTGGCGAAAAAATTGCCGAAAATAAATTGTGTACACCAAAGGTACAGAAATTTGGTATACTTTAAATAACTCATCAACATGTCTTTAACCGAGAACTGGAGATACACCCGCCATTCTTACAGTCAATGTGGCGGGTGTACTCGCCTTTGGTTATATCTCTGCTTTTAAGGAGGTACACCAATTTCTTTAATTGGTACCAAATAGTACATCTTGGGTACCTACTAAAGTTTTACATATGACTCACTCGAATCTGTTAAGGTATACCCGCCATTCTGACTCACACAAAATTCAACTTTTTAACAATAGGTGGCGTTCCTACAGTTGAACTTTATTTCTTGGCAAATAAAGTTCATGTTTGCAATTGTTATGTTTTATGTTACACTAGAATTAGAACAAATATGAATTGAACTTTACTGGTTTAAAAATAAAGTCGATATTAGATTAAGAAAACGCAATACGATCACAGCAAAACACAACCGAACACGACAAAAAGACAGGTACGACTGAGGTATGGGTTTGCGAGCCTCCGCTTACTAGTGGCGCGCGTGCCCCGCCCACTTCACACTTCCATCTACTTCTCTGTTCCGTGGAAGCAGGGCCATAAATATGACCAATATATAATATCTTGAAATTCAAAATTTAGGTATGAAATTGATTCGGAAATTGAACATGAAATTGGCCTCGGAACCACATTGTAATTGGGAAAATTGAAAAACTCTAAAAAACTACGTATTAATGGATTGTCTTGGCTAATTAAACGCAAGCAAAATTTGTCTGTTAAATAACTTCTTCTAATAAAAAGAGGAACAATGCCAGCTTCTACCTCTAAGGAATTTATTGGGGACGACATCATTGCTCCAGTAATTATTCTTAGTGCTTTGTTTTGTAAAACATCTAATTTACGTAAAATATGAGTTGCTGCACTATTATAAAACATAGAGCCGTAATCGAAATGACTTCTGATCACAGAAATGTACAATAATTTTAAAATCTTAGGATCAGAACCCCAAGTTAAACCAGTTAAAGATCTTAAAATGTTTAAATTTAACTCTACTTTTTTACAGAGGTGTTTAATGTGTAACTCCCAATTAAGTTTTGGATCCAAAATCATACCAAGATACCTTTCTGAAATACTAACCGGAAGTAAAAATGAATTATAATAAATGCGCGGTTCGATAGCCGGATATTGAGAAAACAACATAACAGAACTTTTGTAAATATTTACTTCAAGCTTTAGTTCATCACTTAAAATATTATGAATCTTTCGTAGGCAATCATTCATCAATCTTTCTCCATCGCTCACATTTACGCATTCCAAGTAAAGCACTAAATCATCAGCATAAAACGAAAACTTTAAAGGCGTCGGAATTTTCAAAATTAAATCAATGAAACTGATAATAAACAACAAAGGAGATAATACAGATCCTTGAGGTGTGCCTTTGTAAGAATGTTTAGGTCCTACAAGCGTATTATTTATTTTCAAAGATACAAGTCTGTCGTGGAGAAAATTAAAAATCCAATTTAAGATATTACCTGGTATACCTAGTTTTGCTAACATTTTGATTAAATAAACGTGATCAATGTTATCAAAAGCGCCTTTTATATCTAAAAAAACAACTAGAGTTAGTTTATTTTTATCAAAGTTATTGTTAATGTCACCTATCAAACAACCTAAATTATACATAGTGCTCCTGCCTTTCCGAAAACCAAATTGGAAGTCAGGAAGCAAAGAGTTATTTTCAATAAACCATTCAAATCTGTTTTTTACCATAGTTTCAAAAGATTTTGCAAAACAAGAAGTTAGCGAAATAGGTCTAAAGCCGTCAACAGAGTTCAAGTCTTTAAAAGGCTTAGGTATAGGAATAACATTTTGCAGTTTCCAGCTATGAGGAATTTTGCCTTGGCTCCAAAGTTGGTTAAAAATGTTTAATAATATAAATTTGACGGCCACTGGTAAGTTTTTAATAACGATATAGGGGATCAAATCAGGGCCAGGGGCAGATTTTTTTTTATTATCAACAGCTGCTTTAAATTCGGACATTTCAAAAGGTTTACAAAGCCATTGCGCAACATGTGAACCTTGGGAATTAAAGAGAGTTTGTAGAATTTTGGTATCACAAGGTTCAATGCTGGAAGAATTGGAAGTGATTTTATCTAAAAAAGAATTGATATTATCTATGTCATCAAAAAAATTATTATTTCGATTTAATTTTAATTTAGAAAATTTGAACTTTCTAATATAATCCCAAATTATTTTAGACGAAGTGTTGCGATTAAACGATTTGCATAAGGCGACCCAGCTCAGTAGTTTTTGTTCAGCCAATGTTCTTTTCTTTTTAGCATCGAAACGTTTATATAAAATGTAGTTCTCCATTGTTGGATATTTCTTAAATGAAGTTAAAGCATATTTAGCTTTTAAAACAGCTTGTTGACAAATATCATTCCACCATATAAGGGATTTGCGTTTTTTATTTAGGCAATTCTCTTTATTTTTAAAAGTTAACAAAACAATTGTCAATTCGGCTAAAAAACTATTGTAGCAGGCAACAGGATCATTAAAACTATTAAATTCAAAGCTTGAAAACCGTTGTTTACATAATTTTTTAAAGAGAGACCAATCTATTTCATTAAAATTAACTTCAGCTAATGGATTCGATGACCCTAAACGTCTGTGATCATTTAAATCTTCACGCTCAGAACTAAGTATAATCTGAATTAAAATAGGAAAGTGATTACTACTCATGGGATCATCTATTATTGAAAAAATGCAACTCGAACTCAAAGTATGCGAAGCAAATGAATAAATCTAAAACATTACCTTGTTGACCAAAGGGAGCAATTGTAGTCATTTGGTGATCATTCAAACATACCAAGTTGTGATTATCTGCAAAGGTTTGTAACAAATTACCTCTTTTGTCGTTCTTCCGTGAACCCCAAGCATCGTTGTGAGCATTAAAATCTCCGACTATAATAAAGTTTTTACTGACCAGCTTAGAAAAAGAATCTGCTAATTGTTGAATTGAAATTTACCATTCGGAGGAGGAGGAATGTAGACACTAAGAATATCCAAAGAAATATTATTAATTTTAACTGAAACAAGCAAGTTCTGAAAATGGTAATTAGAAAAAGTGTCAATAACATGAAAATTATACTTGTTTTTAATAGCCAAAGCCACACCACCATTTGGATGATCAGAATCAAACCTAAGTAAATTGTAACCAGGAAGATGAAAGCTTTTTGAAGGAGATAAACATGTTTCATTGATCAAAATAATGTCAATTTCAATTGCAGAATTTGAAATAAAGTTTAAAAGTTGTATTTTCTTATTGGTGATGCTTCTTGCATTCCAATGTATAATATTGAGAGACTGATTTATGTTGGAGAAGAGTAATTAGTTATAAGTAATTCTTTTATATAACTAGAGGTTAAAGGACAAGCATCAGATTCTTTTTTGTTCTTTAAGATGTCTATAACTGTTTTAATTATTACAGAAATAATTGACTCTGAATTAATAATATCTGTAATAGTTGCACGTGAATGAGGAGTTTTAACAGGAAGTGTATTAGGATAAATATTGGAATTTTTGTTGGCAGCTACAGAAGCATAGGATATTTTGCCATTAATTTTGTTTTTTAATTCAGCTAATTTAGCAGCTTTTTGTGGACAAGATGATGAAACTGACATATGAGGTCCATTACAGTTACTACACTTAACTTGATCTCTTTTGTTACAGTCTTTGAAAAAATGCTCACCCGCACAGATGGAACAAACTTGCTTGCTGCGACACGAACTGCGGCTATGTCCAAACTTATAGCAAACAAACCATTGTTGAAGAGGCTTGATATATTGCACGACTTCAAACCAAATATGGTCATAAGTTACATGGTCAGGAAGTGTAGAGCCTAAAAATGTTACAAGAACGGTAGGGGTTGGCACCTCAACCCCTTCACTTTTCCTGAAAAATCTTTTCACATCAATAACTTCACGTGAAGACTTCAGCTGACTCAATAAATCTTCCTCAGAAATTGATACTGGTGGTTTTATTATTCCCTTCACTTCAAGGCTGTCATAGGGCACACGAGCAAGCCATTGGTTTTCTTCAAGTAAAGCTTTAGTGAGAATGAAGTTGTTTGCATCTGTTTTCGATTTAAAAAAAGCTTTAATAATAGTTCGACCGACAGGACGAACATGTAGAAGGCCAGGTACTTTCTTCAAGACATTGTTAGAGGCAAGTATATCTAGTTGAGTATTGGCATTTGAAGATGTAATTAAAATCGGATACTCTTTTTTATTATCCTCAGTGTAAATATGGTTATAATCTTTAAATAAACCTCTGGGAGATCTTGAAAAATTTGCCGCCATTTTGGAGGGAAGCAAGTCTTCTTCTACGGGTTCTATCAATTTTCTTTTAACAGCCGACGACATGTCGCCGGCCGTTATAAAAAGTAACACCTAGCTAAACAGCAATAAAATTGAGTTTTCCACTTTTAGAAACAACAAGTGAGGGCTTAAAATATTTGTAAAAGTTTTTTCAAAATTTTGCAAAACTTTGTAATTCGCGCCACCCAACTTTTTCAAAAGTTGACACTTGAATGCGGGGTTGCCAGAGGTAATTTTCAAATTTTCGCCAAATTCAATATTTTTTTTCGCCAAAATTTTAGAAAAAAAACTGCAATCTTGATTTCGAAGAAACAACAAAAGATATATTCTTTTTTTATAGATAAGATATTCTTTCCTTGGTCATAAAGTAAAGAATAATTATATTATATTTTGATGATTGTTTTTCCTTTTACCCATTTTTTACCCCATTTTCCCAAAACAGTCCCAAATTAAGAAACATTTTTTTTATTTATTCTTGACACTACCAATAATTTCAACTGAAAAACTTTTTACTTGTAATTTGTGTTTTCAGCCTCGAATATAGACATATAGTCATAATCGCCAAAAATTCGCTTGACCAATTTATTTTCGCCAACTTTTTCGCCAACAAATTGATATCGCCAAAATCACGCCAGGGTCAGTTTTTCGTCAGAATGGCGGGAATAAACCCCAATCTGGCAACGCTGCTTGAATGAAAAGGAACTTTAGTAAAGTGAAAGAAATCTGTCAATGTCTAAAACGGCTGTCAAGTGTCAACATCAATCAGTCGGCCAATCATTATATCTCTTTAACACTGAATCGATTACTCAATTATTTCTAGACTTGGTTAAAATTACTTAAATTTTTCTTATTTATGCTTTTATCGATACGGAAATGTCTATCAAAATGGGTCATCATATGATAGTAGATTGAAAAAAAGGAAAATAAATAATATGGATTAATAATTATTTTCTAACTTGCAATATTTTTTTATAAAAAAGGCTTCCCAAATTTTTAAATAAAACGTACCAAAAAGTCTGTTAATCTTAATAATCTAGTTACCTTTGAGGCCATGTTAAATGAGTCACCAGAAACCTACATGCCCGTTTTTGCGTCTCAATATACTATGACTGATAAATTATCACTATGATAGATGGTTGGAATGAAAATCACTAAAACAAAACAAGCAGTTTCCAGTTACCGAGGTTTTAATTTTAGGAGGTAATAATTTTGCGACCGGCCAATAGAGAAGAATACTTGTTAAGAAAGATACATTTCTGTTGTCGATGCATCTATATAGTATAGATTCTATACAATTTATGTCCATACAAATTATTGAAAAAAAATTTTTTTTTTTTTATTGAATATTGTTAAAACTTTGTGCTAGTAGGACTGTGACTTTCAACTTTAATGGCTGCCGTTAGCCTTACATCATTTAATACAGAATACAATTAGTAAAATTTTAATTTAAATAAACGATACAGATAATTGATTACCTAGTAAGAGTAAACTACGCTGCGCCCATCACTACAAAAACATAACAAAAATGGCGGTGGCGCTGTCACCCGATCAGGAGTTGGTATGTGTGATTTTTATTATTTTTTAACATATTTACCTATCTTATTGACAATTAAAATATGCGTAATAAAACGAGACACATCTATCAACATTTACAAGGTTAATGAAGTTGATTTCCCACTGTCGATGGGTCCAATATCCGCTGCGACATGGTTGTATCACTGTTTGTTTTGATATACTTTTCCTGTTTATTCTACTTTAAATTCCCATTGTCTATTTCTGGCCCATATAGTGATTAAGGAATTAGCTTTTTGTAGTTTATTGAGTTACTGCCTTAAGTAATTTACCAAATTCGACGTAATTCACATAGTTGACGTGTATGGAATGTTGTGCTTGTATCCTGCTAACACACTTAGCTGTAGGTAGGTATCAAAGCAATGATAAAGCTTTTAGTATAAAGAATCATGACAGTCAAACTGTCTACTGCCTTTCCTCACACATTTAAAAGCGAGTTGGTATATAACCTCTTTTTTTTAATTAGCAAATTTTAGTAAGTTAGTTTAAGTTGTGGTTTAAGTTCACTAACCTTAGCCAAAGACTCAGTAGGTGTTTTAACATCAAAAACAAACCTAGGTTAAATATTTAATGATATAATATTTATCATAGTGTTAAAATTAAAAATAACATAGTACATTTAAAACTTTTATACTATTAGATCTTAATTTTATTTTATGATGGCAAGTGATGTTATTTAATGAGTTTTATAATGTACAATTTATACAAAAACAGGATACACAATCAATTACAAAGCTAAATAATATTTAATTTAACTAATTAAAAAAATGTGAAAGTTTCTATTTTGTTACTGAACGAAATGGATAAAGGGATGGATTAACATTATGTTCAAAGATAGTTTTAAGTTAAAATGGAGAAAAACTTTTAACCCTTTAAAGCAGCGGTCGGCAACCCGCGGCCCGCGGGCCGCATGCGGCCCGCCGAGGTCTTCTTTGCGGCCCGCGAATGTTTTAGAAAAAAAATATATAAAGTAAAATTTCACATGTTTATTAAACTTTAAACCATAGATTTTACGAGGGTGGCCCGCCTTTGGTCGATTTTTTCACCATGTGGCCCTTGCCTGCTAAAAGGTTGCCGACCGCTGCTTTAAAGCATAACTTATCTATACTAATATTATAAAGCTGAAGAGTTTGTTTGTTTGTTTGTTTGTTTGTTTGAACGCTCTAATCTCAGGAACTACTGGTTTGATTTTAAAAATTCTTTTTGTATTTAATAGACCATTTATCGAGGCAGGCTTTAGGCTATATAACATCACGTTACAACTATAAAGAGCGAAGAAATAATGGAAAATGTGAAAAAAACGGGGAAAATTATTCATCCTTGAGAGCTTCCGTTGCGTGCGCTGCCAAAAACGGTTCTAGATACCAAAAATATATGTATGAAAGAATTAAGGGAGCTTTTTACCGCGGGAAAACTTCGCATTCCCACGGGAAACCGACTTCTACGCGAACGTAGTCGCGCGCGGCCCCTAGTTCAAAATAAACTAAAATTTTGTAAAGTCATTTTTAAAGTAAACTTGTGACAAGTTGTAAAACTAAACTCCTCGAATTTGAAAAGGTTCTGTTCTAAAAATGATTCCTGTAGGCTTTTTAATACAATAAGAATTACATAGGTTACATAAAAAAAAACAAAAACAATGGGTTCAAGGTCAATAAAATAGACAATTACAAAAGGTGGTCATATTGCTTTGAGCAATTTATAGAAAAGTCTTTCTTGTAACTGTGCACCGGAATGCAATTTAAATAATTACATTATACAATATTCACGTAAATATAAAGTAAATAATAATGTACAAAAAATATGTATAGTGTTTGAAATAAAAAAACAGGTATAGGTAGCTATTCTTTAAGTCTTATAAAAATCTACCTTATTTTAGCATCCATTCACTGATGATTTACACAGCCGTGTAAACTGAATTTAAGATCCTTAATTCAATGAACTAATTGGATCGTCGATTTGGATGTTGAAAATAGCGCCGTCGTTTGCGTATGTTCGTAAATAGATTATTGATTAATGCATATTGCTATTGGCTCCGTTTTCGCACATCTGCGAAGGTAATTTTCATCGAATGGGGAAAAACTTACAGTACCTACATATTTGCAGATAAAAATAAGTCAGATTCCTGGAACTTTCGCATATCGAGCGACGTTCAGTTTCATAGTCACTTGGAAGACAAAGCCAAATTGGCTTCTAAAAAGCTTGGAGTGCTTAACCGAGCGAGACAGTATTTCAAACCGGCCCACCGCCTTCAACTATACAAGGCACAGGTGCGGCCCCATATGGAGTACTGTTCTCACCTCTGGGCAGGAGCACCTCAATGCTTACTTCTTCCATTTGACAAGATACAACGTAGAGCGGCTCGAATCGCCGGCAACCGAGCTCTTTCTGATCGCCTCGATTCTTTGGCCCTGCGAAGAGATATATCATCTCTTTGCGTTCTGTATCGTCTATACAATGGGGAGTGTTCTGAAGAATTATTCGACCTCATACCAGCTGCACAATTCCACCACCGCACCTCCCGCCACAGATTGAAATTCCATCCCCACCACCTGGATAGCTGGCGCTCCACCACCGTCCGTTTCGGGCGGAATTTTCTGCCACGCACTACGCAGATGTGGAATGAACTACCTGCAGCGGTATTCCCGGCTACATACAACATGGGGCTCTTCAAGTCGAGAGTATATTCCCACTACAAAGGTCGGCAACACACCCCCAACACCCATAGTGTTGCGGGTAGTCATGGGCGGCGGTGATCATTTACCACCAGGTGACCCGCATGCTCGTTTGCCCCCTATTCATATAAAAAAAAAAAAAACTTTTCGTGCTGTTATAAGTTTATGGTTAAATTATATAGGGTATACTTTTTACTACTATTTCAAGCTAATACCTAAAGGGCCGTCGGACATTTAATTGCAATCGAGACGTGGGCATTTTTACGCTAAGGCATTTGAAACAACTATGATTGCAATACGTTAAAATATACTAGCTTGGGAAAACGTTATTCTTTAGGTTACACGTTTTATTTCAATAATTTCTAATAACCATGGCAAAATAAACGTCTCTATAAATGTTGTTCGCTTCGATAAAATTTGAAAATGAGTAGACCTACGATGATTAGCGTCGAAAAACCTGGTCTAATTTTATTTCTCATTGTTTGATCTAACAAAATTTTGACACTACCAGTGGCAATATACCTTCATGTTATACAATATATATTTTCGCTCTATAGTTACCAGTGGGTGAAACAAAAGACTGCCTACGTTTGTATGGACAAACTGCTGGTAAATCTCCTCTTAAGCGTGTTATATTAGCATGACATTGAGGGGGCAATTTTACAATATCCAGACAGTCAATTCAGTTTCTTTAATTTGATTAAAGTCCCGTACACAAGAGAGACTATAATATAACTGAAACAGTGAAGTGGTTCGAAATCGAGGGGTGCCGAGTTCCCATCGGGAGTCGCAGTAGGTACATCCGGGACGAGCGCAGAGTGTCCACTTCCGTCATACACGTTGTTGGAAACTGCATTTGCTTTTGTTTTTATACAACTTGAGGGTTCATCATTAGTTTTAAGTGAATACAGTTTTGAAGTAAAATTACAACTCGAGGTGCAATTTTTTGATATAACTTTCACGTTACATTTATT
Organism: Emmelina monodactyla; assembly: GCA_916618145.1. Classification (NCBI taxonomy): domain Eukaryota; kingdom Metazoa; phylum Arthropoda; class Insecta; order Lepidoptera; family Pterophoridae; genus Emmelina; species Emmelina monodactyla. The sequence continues at coordinate 8,929,047 of OU745314.1, read as the reverse complement.
TCGCCTTATTTATAAAAAAAAACTGAATGTTTTGCAGGTTCGTATAAGTCATTTCTTTTAGAAACAGGAATAATTTGTAAAATTTTAAGTATTATTTCTATCTAAAGTATTCGTTAACAATCGTACAATAGACAAGCTCATATTTCTGAATTTCGTAAAACCTAACTGACAAAGGGAATGAATGTAACTTGGCGAAAAAGCTGATGCTTTATATTTGTGAAGGTTCAGAGCGGGTTCGTCGCCAGTTCGGACAATGGGGTCACGGAGCGTGCCCCGGCCTCGCTCGTCTCACATTAACTCAGTGTCTCTGGAGTATATTGTGTTGTCTCGATTCCAGAAGGGTTATTCAGAAACCAGGTTATTGTATAATTTCCGAAAAGAGTGCTGGGAGTTTTTTTCCGCCGGCTTTTGTCTCTCGGTCTACGGTTAGGTAAAGTCGGAGTTTGTAACATTGACGTTCATTAAGTATATGGTACTATCTATGATGAATAAAATAATTTTGATTTTGATTTTGATTGACCTTCGGAGTAGGCTCGTTGCGTTCCAAATCCCGAATCTCATAATGCTACTTACAAAATGTTGTTGAGAGTTATTAAAGGTCGTTACTAACGTAAATTATAAAAATGTTCTTATAATGTTACTAAAACAGTTACTACGAATGGTTAATTTCTTAACATGTTTGTTTTGTGCTTACTACTCTACCCGATCTCTACCCGTTATTATGATTTGGCGAATATCTTTGTCAAAATAATCTCAATTCCGATTCGTTTTCGACAATATCTACGTAGGATCTCCTTTCGTACGTAGGTTCGTTGGCCGGGCCTCTGGTCCGCTGCGGTTATCCTCCTATGACGTATATAAGGGTATCGAGGAGACCGCATCTTCAATTTAAGCTTGTTACCCGCATTCGTAATACCTACCAGCTAATTCCTTTTAACCATACCGCCCTACATCTCAATGTTACATGTTACTTATACGGTTCAATGACTAATTGGAGTGTGGCACACGCTCTTTTGTCCCTCTCCAATCTTGGATGGAAGCCGTTTGTTTTATCTTTTTGATAAAGTGTTAAATATTTAACTCAGTTTTAAAGCTGTCATTGTATTTTTTGTTCACAAAAAGTATTGATTGTACAGCAGTCAACGAACTCTATTTTGTGTAGTCAAAGCTAATCACGAACCTGTTTGTATCATACTCTTACGCATCCTCACACCCACGTTTGATTTCTGAACAATGTATCGCAAAATATCAACGAGTTGGCAAAAAATATATATTCTATGGAATAAAGTGTTATTTGCGCCAGATGAAATAGATAGCTGCCGTTTTTGGTGGGATTGAAATTTCGAGTCGGCAGTTATTTATTTTTTATTTGATGTCACGTCTGCGATTGTGTCCGATGTTTAATTGTAATAAACCTTTGTTCTGTGTCGGTGAACGACAGCTTTCTTTCAACAATAGTCTAGTTTTCAATGTGAAAACTTTCTGCCTTCATTAATGAATAGCCTTCAAACTTTTGTTTAAGTTCGTGAAACGAAAGACGTCCGGAAGTAAATGACAGTTCTTTTGCGTCGATGACCTCTTTAACTTTCGGTGTTCGATATAGTATCACGGTCTGAGTTGAATTAACTTATTTTTCATATTTCTTGTGTTCCGTAAGTAGGTCAATGCAGAGTTGGTGTAAAACTTGCTAATTAACTGCAGATGCGGTCGAAGTATCTGTTTGTGTTATTGATGGTTTTCACACGATTCGAAGTATTTCGTTTAGAGAACTGCAGTATTCTGCAACATCATTAAACTCTTGCAAAGTTTTAACTCTAGCATTTCCTGTTCACGTAAAATAACAACTGGTTTTATTTATAGTGATACGCTGAAACTGAACTGTGAACTGTCATTTAATTTTCATTTGACTCCCACAATTTAAGCTGCCGGTATTACGGCGGGCCCTAAGTTGGCAATATAGGAAGCGTTAAGATTAAAGACGTAGGAAATGGTCATCATTACGAGCAGTTCGGACAGCCTCGTTCTGTATGCGGACCACGGTCGGACGTCCGCCGAGAAGTTGTGCTGCGCGCGAGTGCCTCATTCAACGCTGTAGTCAGTTGTTTTTTACATTTGCTCTGTCGCGATCGTGCGCGCGAGACGGCTTTACAGCACATATTATTGTTTATTACGTATTACCGACCGAATTTCAAAGGCAATTTGTTACGCATAAATTACCAGTGTGATATAATTAGTAATAAACAAGTGAAAACGTATAATAATAACGGGACCGCGTGTAATTAGCGATTCCGTGTCTGCAATGTTTAAATAGTCGATTTGTTTAATTTGCATCTCAGTCTCTACTAATTATGTAAAATACGTTATAATTTTTGATAGAGTTCTTTGGCCTGTTAACAATGCATTTGTTTGTTGCGTGTTATTGGTAAACATGTGTGATTGTATTGACAACGCGTCCTGCCCACGTATTGTGACGTAAGTGGTGTGTGTATTGATTGGCTGCGCAGGAGTCGCGCGCGTGCTCCCGGCGCGCACCGACCGGAAACACATCCCGGAACAGCATCGTTCCCCACTCGCATTTACATTCACATCCACTCAGCATATTTTACACAATCAATAGTAATTCTTCAATAATGTACACAGTCTGTGTATACATGTGTGAATGTCACACACCTGTGTAGTTACATAAACGTCAAATTAAGCATGATGACGCGAATTATAAGTACGCGTTAGAGAGTGAAACCGTTGACCGTGTGATTCCAAGTTTTGTTCTCGAAAAGAAAAGTTGTCATTTCTATTTGTTTAATTTCGCCAATCTAAATGGGGTTATTGTTTAGTCGATGTGGACTAGATGACAGTTACTCGCTTGCCCCTTGTCGAATTTCTTACTATTGACAAGTCACGGACTGACGCGATACAAATTGTGATCCGGAATTCGGTTCGGTCCGTCCCCAGGAAAGTGTGGCACGATGGTGAAACCCACTAGCAGTTTTGTAATTATATAAATCGTGTATCAATAAGTGGTGTTAGATAACTAATTCGAGAGGCAACACACCATCTGAATATGGATGAAATGCTGTACAGACGACTTCTGAAGTTTTTGAGGGTACGAGGCCAAATGTATTTGATGCAATTACTGTTAAATTAATTGGACATCGGTTCCGCCCACCCGTTGTAAGATATGTAGGTTTAATGTTCTTAAATTATGCTTTGTTTTGTAATACATGTTCAACTGGAAGTTAGCTTAAGTAATGTTTCAACATTAATGTTTTATAACTTCAACTTCGTCTAAACAATAAAAAAAAGTTTCAGGACCATAACCTTTTAAAGATTTATCTATTTACTAGATTTTGCCCGCGGCTTTCCTTTCCCTATACTATGTTATTATCCATGTAAACCTTCCTCTTGAATCACTCTATCTATTAAAAAAACCGCATCGAAATCTGTTGCGTAGTTTTAAAGATTAAGGGCTGGTTTTTCAATAGTCAGATAAATTCTAACTGACAGAAAATCTATATGTTTTCGTTGCACGTCGAATACAAATATTTGACATAATGTATGAAGTGATAATGAAAGCATACCTATTTTCAATCAGATAGAATTTATCTGACTTTTGAAAAACCAGCCCTTAAGCATACATATAGACGGGGACAGAGAAAGCGACTTTGTTTTATACTATGTCGTGATTATACAGCGTCTACTATTCAAAACTAAGCCCGTTTTAATAATTGCCACATATTCCAGGCGACCAAGGCGTTCCTGGACGCGCTGAGCGAGTCGGGCGCGTCATGCGTGTCCCGCGCCACCGCGATCAAGTTCCTGTTCGCGCGCAAGTTCGATGTGGCGCGCGCGCATGCCCTGTGGCGGCAGCACGAGGCCACGCGCCGGCGCGAGGGCCTCACGCGCTTCCAGCCCTTCGAGGACCCGCTCAAGACGGAACTGGCTACAGGGAAATTTACTATATTGGTGAGGAATGAGAGTTTTAATAACGAGCGGGAAAAATGAGCGGTCCCTGTGGTAGAGAATACGTGTTAAGCGCAAAAACAGCATAGGCTGAAAAAATAAGTTTTTGACGCTTGGTACCGGAAGAAAAGCTAAAACGCTCTATTTAATTTTAACTTAAGATTTTGATAGCGTTATATAGGTTCAACTCTGCCGATAGTCAGTGGTCAGATTACTAGTAGGGTTTTGTTCTTTTCCTACCACTAAACAGATGATTGTTTGGCTAGAAGTCCGATAGCCTGAGTTATCAATTGCACCGAGACCGAACACTTTAAGTCTCTAGAATCAACAAAAAATATTTTTACAATGTAATAAGTATGCCTTTGCAACCCATTTCCATCTAGAATAGGATAGTGGCCATCCTGCCTACCGCTTAAGTTTCTAAAGCCGCTTATAGGCACTACAACATAAAAAAAGCTAATAATTTAGATAGGATATAGGATAGTGAGAGGGTTTGAGCCGTAATCAACCACGCTGGCTCGGTGCGGGTTGGTGGATCACATGATGGATTATCATCCAATCATGTGGGTTTCCTCACGATGTTTTTCCCTCACCGTAAGTGCGTGATAAACATGTACATAATTTGAAAAAGACCAAACATTATATTACTTTTAATTAACGTTTGTATGACCCTTCCAGCCGAGCCGCGACGCGTCGGGCGCGGCCATCGCTCTGTTCACGGCCAACAAGCACTTCCCCGCGCAGACCACGCACCAAACTACGTTACAGGTATACACACGTATGGTTAAACATAATCTGTACTTCTATACTATAATACTATAATAATATTATAAAGAGGAAAGATTTGATTTTTTGTTTGTTTGTTTGAAATGAAAAGGCTCCGAAACTAATGGACCGCTTTAAAAAAATTCTTTCATCATTCGAAAGCTATAACATAAAAAAATAAATCTAAAACATGGACTATATTTTATTTTGGAAAAAATAGAGTTCCGTAAGATATTGCCACGGGAAAAACTATTTAGTTGCGGGTGAAATCGCAAGGCGGAATGTTAGTTATAAATAAAAGTGAAAGAAAACGCTACATAAAAGATCTAATTTCTCTTAAAATCGTACATTGCAAAAAAAATACGTTAGCAATTTCAAAGCAATCAAAGATGAAGAAATCTTATTAATTAAATGTATAATATTGATTTTCCCTCGTTAAAGTTACTTTTTGAGTTTTTCGAGATAAAAAGTTGATAGCTACAAAAACCGTTTAAGATTTAATTCCTTGGATGTAGTGAGTAGAAATCTATTTAAAAGTAAACACCAAAAGACGATTAAGGCGACATCGCTTTAAACTATGAATCACGAGCATTCAATAAGCCCGGTATAAAGTCAACAGCAATCGTCAGTCATCAAAAACAAAACAAACATCGAAATAAGAATCAAACCCCTTACTTTACGTTCACATCCTATAATCATAACATGACATCAAATAATATTCTTCGAATCGACCGCAACGCTATACTTTCCTGGAATCAACATAAAGATACACATTATTACTCCACGGTCACTTACATAGTATTTATTTTTAATTAATTTAAAACGTAAGTGCCACGTACAATCAATCGATGCGTTAACAATATTGCATGCGGTAGGGTAAACAGTAAAATACCCCTCAATTTCTTGGACTTATTCATTCTATAGGTTATTTCACCAATCAAAACTATTACAACAGTGTGCCTTGTATTGCACTATAAAACTTCTTTGAAACCTGACTGAAGGTATCTCGATAAGAAACTACAGTTTACATCTAGTTGCTATTAAAGAATATCGAATTAAGTCATAGGTCCTCTTTAGTTTTGATTTTCAATCACTTAGATTACTCAATGACAAAGAAGCAGTTGTGCTATGGCAACGAATATAGACTACTGCAGTGCTTAACATGTTCGATCTGACTATTCTGTTGTTATAACTGAAATGAAAGTCAAAATATCGATGATAAGCTGATGATCGATATTTTGACTTTCATCGAATGTAATTAAGTTACTTAATGATGAAATAAATGATTTTTATTTTATTTTTATTTTGTAAAACACAGTCAACTGTAAAACATACAGGACAGTGTTACCAATACAGTTTAGAACTGCAAAAAAACAAAACATTGTTAGACTTAGCTTTACAACTCACACGGAAAACTAAAAATAGCTTATCGAAGAAAACATATAACTTCCTCCTATAAATTATCTATTCATCTCTTGATATAAACTATAAATAAACTACCGAGTATTAGATACATAATATCCGGTTTATATCAGTAACAATGGTTCCCGTTTACCGTGAACTTTATACCGGCTCGTGCAATATGTACTTTACCGGTTAAAACTAAGAAAACTTGCACTGAATTTCCTGAAATATAATAATAGGTGTCTGAAAATCTGCCATCCAATACTATTTTCATTAAGTGAGATTTATTCCTGGAAGGACGAAATGGAGAAGATCTTGCAATGTAAATGAATTCGGCGAAAATTAAAAAAGCCTCTTTTACTGTGAAATTTATTTATGATATAAAATTACAGAATAACAAATTAATTTCCGAGAAGGAAGCCTGTGCTCAACTAGTAGGACGTAAACACAGGGTGTAAAATAATAAAATGAATAAAATTCAGGTAAAAAAGTTTGTATGTAGTAATTCAAATATATTTTTTATAACTTCCTGAAAGTAATAATAGATTTCAATAAAACTATTAAACATTTAATTACCTTATCAATCCTTAATCGCATACTAATGATGCAATGGAGATATTGGAAACTTACATAAGGCAAATCTAATTTTCTTTGGCAGTTTATATAATAGCTATATCATTATGAGTCGTCTATGACGCATGAAGCTCATATTTCTACCACGAGGCGTTTCTTTTCATTATTGAACAGAACGAAAGCTTTTATGAAACTTCTATACACGGTGTCAATCTGCCTTCAGTTTCTTGAAATTCATTGTTATTATAACTTTATTTGTTATTCAAGCTTCTAGGTATTTCTGAGGGCTTTCGATTTTTCTATTATGTTTTACTGGGGAATAGAATTTCTGTTTAAAATGTCATACTAAAATAGATAAACGTGTCATAAATGTTATTCTACTTGTTTTTGTCACAACTTTTTATGGTTCGCAAAATTGATGTTTGTTTTCCAGAGTAACTAATAAAATAGTGTTTATAATGCTTTTTATTGTTATAGCTCGGGTATTAAAACTGTCATTAACTATTTGCGACATTAAGTTTGAGAAGCGATGAACAAAGTTCTTATTCATTTGATGAACTATTTGTTGGTATAAAATTTGCAATTACGTAACTCTTAGTACCATTCAATTTGGAGTACGTTCATTAATGATTCATGTTGAAGTTATTAATAGATTTCGCCTTGATTGTTATTACTGGACTTAACGTTTGTATTCTCAATGAAGGTATAAATAGATGTTAGGGAAAAGCCAAAATACAGGCGCAATAAGCCTTGTTCATTTTATTAGGTGTGTCATGTGTATTTACGTATTGGTTTTAAAAGGAGATATTTACACGAATTAAAAGACCGTCGTAGAAAGAAGTCAGTGTTTCCAAATGCAGAACAGGATTACTGGATCTCTTAATAAAATAGGGTCCTTCGGAATAAGAAGATTCTTTTCCTATTCCTTCACTGTCCATGCTGTTAAGCTGTGGAATTCCTTACCTTCGGACATCCGTGATTCCCCAACCATATCTGGTTTCAGAAGACGTGTAAGAGAACACTACTTGTCTCAAAGCTAATATATATTTTATATGTGTATGTATATGTATTTGTTATATGTTTATGTTTATATTTATTATTCATTACGTTATATGTATGTATGTGTATGTGTATGTTATATACATATATTTATTTTATTAAATCGCACAGAACTTGCTTTCTTACCGCCACTCCGATCATAGGACTACTGTAAGAGATTCCTCTAAGGGATAAGTAGTACCTTTGTACAATGTTTTCTTTTACTGTTTTTATTGTTATCTTTACTTGCATTTGTACATTAATAATAAATAAATAAAATAAGAAATAGTATTTACGATAATACGAGTTAATCGTATTAACCTTAATTTTGGCACTTACTGTCACAAAACTCAGAAATGACTAGAGTAAATCCATTAATTTAACATCGATAGCCCTAACTTTTAATCATTTCTAACCCAAACTAACAGAAACAAACAAATCATGAGTTTTTTTTTAAACTGCTTATAAGTCACGCGACTTTTAGTCCCTTATTAGCTATTCTAAGCGTCGTCGGTCGGTGCATAATTACAGTCGTATTTAGTTACGATACGTTTATCAACATCAACAATGAAGTTCTTTAGCGACTTTCGATCTCGAAGCTATGGCTTAAATATGCCATATTCTATACGGGGTGTAAAAGAACTGCTTCCGAAAACTAAAACTGGGCGTTGCTGGAGGGGTACTAATTACGTTTTGAGCAAAAAAAAATTTTTTTACGTAATTTTTGTAAAATTGCACTAATAGTATCAGATTTTGCGATGATTTCAAATTAAATAGGGTTTTAATTTAATTTGCAATGTAAATAATCGCACCTGAACCAACAGTTGATGTGTGAGCGATGAATCAAGCGGCGAATATGACTTTTCAATCCTTAATAACTTTTTTAAATTGGCTTTTCTGGGTATACTGTTAGTGAATTTAGATGCTATTGAGGCTCCAGAATACATGGTTTTAAGCTTCGGAAGTGGTTTTTTTACACCCGTTATAAGAAATTGTTTTTTTTTCGAACTCAGACCACACCCCTCACCTCTACACCCCCCTAATCCTCAACCCCCCAGGGCGTGGTGTACCAGCTGGACGCGGCGCTGTCATCGCTGGACACGCAGCGCGCGGGGCTCGTGTTCATCTACGACATGACCGGCTCCAAGTACACCAACTTCGACTACGAGCTGTCGCAGAAGATACTCGCCATGCTCAAGGTAATACTACTAATATTATAAATGTGAAAGTTTGTGACGATGTATGGATGGATGGATAGATGGATGGATGGATGGATGGATGGATGTTTGTTACTCTTTCACGTAAAAACTACTCGATGGATTTGGATGAAACTTTGCAGTAATATAGGTTATACATCAGAATAACACATAGGGTACTTTTTACCGCGGGAAAACATCTTATTCCCACGGGAAACCGACTTCCACGCGAACGGAGTCGCGGGCGGCCACTAGTTGTTTATAATATAGGGAGCAAACGAGCTTGCGGCTCATGGTAAGTGATCACCGCCGCCCATGACTACCCGCAACACTGCGGGTGTTGGGGGTGTGTTACTGAGCCTTTGGAAAATTGGACACCGGATATCGCACTCACCGAACGAAACGCAGGAACATCGTCCCTACTTCACGTCGGGTTTCTGTGCGACGGTGGTATTTCACCGGTCGAATCAGCCCAGCAATCGCTGCAGACAGAGCCTACAGCTGGACTCTACAACTTACATTATATACAACTAAGGCTTTGAAGATAAAAGGAGGAGATTTAATGGTAAAAAAATGTGTAGGAACATTTTTATTGTGATTAAACTATTCATAGAACATATTAGAAATGAGGACTATATGAGCGGTTCTGTATATACAGTGTTAATTGCTAGCGAAAATCATTTTAGTAACGACGTAAAAACCTGCATAAAATCACTCCTTAAAGCAAAAGTTCACCTAGAATCTAAATACTTTACGTATCCCTACGTAATTGTACTTTCAGCGCGTTAAATGGCGACAAAGGTGCATATTTGTCAAAATACTCTTATTTGTGACGGGAAAAATCCACTTAGTCTTAGGTGAAGTAATATAGCCTGAGGTCAATTCGAGGATGGTGACCGTTAGTGGCATATCTTTTTGTACAACGGAACCAATTGTACAATGTAATTGATATGTATATTTTTTGTTACGTATCGAATATAGTTATAAAAAAATACTTTACGTACTCTCAAGTAAAAAATATTTTATACTCGACAAGTCAAGTCAGCTCAATGGGCAGTTGTTAATCTCAGGGTGACCGCTTTACTCGAACTGCCGGATACAAGTCTGACACGAGATATTATTTAATTTAGTATTTCTATTTAAAGAAAATTGGTTTTCATCCGCTTTTGTTTTAAATATCGTTAATATGAAATCCGTGGAGATTGTTTATAGCAGTTTTCCGCCACTTAATTTCGCGCTAGAAACAATTATTTTAATTATTCAAGCGTCTAATTATAAGTCAAGATTCTGCGTTAAATTGAGATAATGTCGAGCCTATTCAGAATCATCCTGCAGGTATCTATCGACTAATTGCCTTCGAGCCACCATTTAATTATTCGTTTCTTCATTACATTCACTTGGCATTTATTTATACTTCAATCAATTTTATGAAAACCTGGAAACTGCCACATGTAAACGTAAAGATGGAAAAGTAAATTCGCGATACTTTTTGATTTGAAAGTTTAGGTTATTATTTTTATTTACTTATAGCTTATTAGATAGGAAATCGAAATGATTATGAACCCAATAGCTTTCGAGTCATTGACTTTTCGGACACCAAAAACTTCGACACCTTGGTAAAAAATAATATTAACCACAACTTTGCCAAGGTGTCCGAGTTTTTTGTGTCCGAAAAGTCAATGACTATAGCTTTCATTTGGAATAGATTTCGAGATTTACAGACGTTTACGTTTAATAATAATTTGTATTATGGTCCTTTTAAATTCGGTTAAAAAACTATTGAAACTTTATTGACGATTTAACAGCTTTCCGTTTCGCGGCGTTGAATTTACTGCGGAAAATTACACCGCTGGGTTATTTTAGGTTAATATCCATTGGTATACTTAACAATTTTTATCTTAATCAATTTTTCAGCAGTTTTTGCGTGTCTAAGTAACAAACCTCCTAACTTTCGTATTTATAATATTAGTAGGATATTAGTTTGCTTCACAAACTTGAAAGCCTCCGTCTTCCGTGTAAACTAGTTTGCATGAAGTTTACATAATTTATCACATGTGTCGCCATAACTTTATTAATTTAAAAATGTAATAAAGATTTACTTAACTTTCTTTTCCCTTTAATTTATGGAGCTGGCATGCATCTAAAAAAAGTAATTAATCGATTTAAAGCAAGTACTCGTAAATACAAATAGCCTGTATAAAATACAAAAAACAGGATGCATAACTCAAGTTGTACCTGTTACGTGTTTATCTGTAAGTAATTACTTTGTTGAACCAAAAAATACATTGTATGCTGTTTAACAACACACTAAAAAATATGATCTCCTCTTCATTATTATTAAGACCGTCTTTTATTAATTACTAGTGGCCGCCCGCGACTCCGTTCGCGTGGAAGTCGGTTTCCCGTGAGAATGAGAAATTCTCCCGCGGTAAAAAGTACCCTACATGTTATTCTGATGTTTAACCTTTATTATTGTAAACTGTCATCAAAATCCGTCTAGTAGTTTTTACGTGAATGAGTAACAAACATCCATACATCCATACATACTCACAAACTTTCTTTTAAACTTTATAATATTAGTTGGATAAATTGGAAATCGTTTACTTCATTTGAGCTTTAAAATTGACATACACTTCAAAATTTGCACTCCATAGGTGGAGGTTAAATTATTCTCTTGTCAAATATGTACGTACTTTATAACTTCCCAGTAATTGAGCGAATTCCATAGTTCATTGAATGTCATTTCTTTAACTATCAACTTCGTAGAAGTAATTACAAGAGGATTCTATCGGGAAACTTAATTAAATAAGTTAGCGAAACTGCCACAAATTGGTGTTCGTTTAATTTTCTTAGCGCCGGATATTGATGATCTTTTCTGAGACTGTCTTATAATTTTCCATTCTGTTAGTTGTATTGATAATTATTTTAAACGGAACAGTTTTTAATAGTACATGATTTTAATGCCGTTATTGATTGTTGCTCCTTAATTAATGAATTGGTTTGTCTAAATATTTAATTTTTATTTGACTGTTATTTGGGCGGTAACTCTTTTTTCTGGGGGCACGGCCAAGTATAGCAAAAAGCGGCATTCTTTTCTCGAAACAATTCAAGCAAATTTCGACTGTTTTATCTGTCATCGCAATACATTTACTAAGTAGCTCATTATACCAGCAAACAAGTATTTTGTGTGCACTAAACTAAATGGTTCTTTTCGTTGTGAAATAGTGCATTTGTATGTCAATTTGCGTGTTCAGAATGTCCATGGCTATATTGAAACGTTTGAAAGTGCATTATTATTAGGGGCCATTATGTATGTTGTAGCATTGTTAATAACCGTGGCATAATTACTAGTCCCTATATACCTACATTGTAGTTTAATTTATTCTTTTGTGTTCTATTTATACTCGTCAATATTGAAAGTCCCATAAACTTTGAGGTCTGTTTAACATGACAAATAACTTCAGTCTGAGTACACAACATATGTTATAGTCAGTTAAGTTAGCGAAGGTTTTCAAATATAACCCTTTCAAATTGAGATGGTTAATCATAGAGCATACCAAGTAAGTAAGTCTCTAACTCCCGAATTTTAAACTTCCTTTTTAACCTATAATAATGAATAAATGATTTGTCTTATCAATCTTATACAACAAAAGCAAAGCCACTTTTAACTCATGTAAGTCGTAAGTGCGTTTATGAATAAGGGGTTAAGTTCGTAGCGTGGTTTTCCGCGGCGTAGCGCATCTGTAGCGGCCTGTCCGACCGGGCGAGCGCCGACGTCACAGCCGTCAGTCGAGCTTCGTCCTCCGACGAGAGAGCACGCGTGCTGCGAACAGAAACCAGCCTCGCGAACGCGGCAACTGCATCTGTTGATCGTAAATACCAAACCTTGCAAAGATATTCGACTATTCATCTAAGTAAATAAAAAGTAGAAGTGTACGGTAGCCTTCAATGATACGCTTGTTTATCTACTCGTATACACGTTTGATCAATTTTTCTGTGTTTATTTGCATATTGTCAATCGACCGTAACTTTAATATTCAAGATCGTTTGTTTAATGTATGATGTCACTTTGATATTGGTACAAAAATTTACATGTGGAGTTGATTAGAGCAGGCTTAAGGATATCGTTGTAAGGTTTCGTTGTAATCAGCAGTTGAATGTGTGAATCTAGTGTGACTTGTATTTGGATGGTGTTAAAGTGAAGATCGATTGTGTGTCCTGTGGAGTTAGAATCCAGTTACTACAGAAGCTAGTTTATTTAAGGTACGTGTAGCTAATAATGTGCGCTTGACCTATTTGCAGTGAGTGGGGAAAGCCAGTAGTTAACAGGGTGGAAGCACAGGATGTACCCGCAGGCTCGTCAGTCTGACTGCTTCCTGAATTTCAATTGGTTTCCTATGTGGAAGTCATAAAACGTACACAAACATGATATCAATACTTATTTATAGAGTATTTCTTCAGAAAAGCGGCGAATGAATAGAATGCAAAGATACGATCGCTATCTAAGTGGGGCATGTTGATAAAGGACGCGAGTGTATCGACGTAAACACGTGATTCGAGTCGTTTTGAATTAATTGACCGGCCCTCGACAGTGCAGCATGTTGCGGAATCATTAAACCATTAACAACAAACACAACAATGTAGCATGTAATTCCTTGTCTCTGAAAAGATATAAACTTAAATAATTTATCCTCTATGCAAAACTCCGTAATTTTAAACGTCTTAATCTGTCCCCAGCAGGGAATCTTCCGGCGAAAGTTAAGTTAAATATTATCTTTTCATAGCTGCTGTAACGGGCTGGGTTTATCGCGAAATTAATTCACCCCCTGTCTCAATATGTAGTGTATTTTGTTGTTAAAACTGCCGGTTTACTTCGGGTCTTGAGCAGGGCGGAGGTGTCGCAAAACACTTTGTTGTGTAAGGCCCGCAAATCGGGGTCTCTGTGACAAAGCCTCATTGTGTTCGTGGGAATGTTCGACACACAAAAAACCTAAATTTGCTTGGAACAATTCGGAATTAAACAACTTAGGATTTAATTTAGAGGTTCTAATTAAAAAATTAAAATTGCGTCTTCTATACAATTCAATAGGATTCTTTATGCTTCTTTAATGTCAAACTCACGAAGTTTTCTTTTTTCCGAAGAAACTTAAGAAAAAACATATCATTGCAAACATAGAATTATTGGGTGTTTTTCCGGTATTGTCAATAAGTTCCCATCAATTTGGAAGGTATCAGTTTACACGGATACCAGGCGAAAGCTCCGCATCACGGGATTCCGAGAATGTGAGCCGGAGACAGATTTCTCACAACCAATTTGCGAAGGTCCGAATTCAATAACTTGGAAATGATACACACAAAAATTCTCGCAGATGGCAAACGTTTATTTGTAACATCACGCTGCTAGATTTTTCTGCGTTTGGCTTTCGAGATGAAACATCGTAAATTAGTGAACAAAGCCATGTTACATTACCCCTTACCATCATTTCAGAATGTAGGTATATTAAAAAGTGATTAGAAGCGTGAATCGCATTGAAAACGCTGTCTCACCAGCAATTAAAACGCTATGATTGGCAGCTTCGTTGTGCGACGGGAGCTGAGTTGCGCTTGTGTCAACAGCGCGCTAATTCGGTAACACCGAGCTCTCTGCCAATCTTCCCGTCACAGAGATGTCGAGACATAATATTCTGTCATTAACAGCGCACCTCCGAACTCTGCGGATAAGGAATTTTTGAGACAGCAACTGAATGATGGCACTGCGGCAAACGCATCTTGATATAGGCTATTCGTGTAGTCACTGAATGACTACTAAAAGTTCAAAGAGCTAAACGTTATCTAGCTAGACTTGTTCGACAAATGATTTATTGATAATTGCTTTACTGACGGAATGAAGTAATAAATTCTCGAGTTATATGTGTTAATTTCTTGTTTGATTAATGTATGACGCGTGCGGGAACTTGACATCTGTTGGGACCGGCAGCTGCTGTGTTCAAAAGTCCCTTAGTCTTGTAACAGTATACTTAACACATCCGTGTCAGTAAAAAAATAACAACACAACGTCAAGTATACGTTTTGGGGCCTTACGCGTTCAGGCCATGATTGCCTACGTGAATCATATTCACCTCTGCCAAGATTTACAAAGTGTTGTTTACATGTTATTTTGGGAACATTACAATAAAAATAAAGTAGATTTAAAATTTAATGCTATTTGTTTTGTGTATTTCAAAACTGGTAGCATTCCTGATCTTGTACCGTCAATGTAGATAATGGAGAATGTTACCAAATTTTGATTATTATCTCTTCGTATTCTCTGTCAAAAATAAAAAATACTGGTGAAAGAATTATTTCGATGCGTCAATTAGTTTCCGATTTATAAGTAAAATAAGTTGCTACCGCACGACGCGGGCTGCCGGTGGCGGTGTGACGTCACACCACAACTCGCTCGGTCTGGCTCACTCAGTACGCTCGCGGTCGCGCGCACTTGTCGTCTCAATTAAACCTAAATACTTTTAAAAATGACTAATCCAACTACTAGGAAATCATGTGTTGTGCCTAAATGTAAAAATACAACTATCAATTCGCCGGAAAAGTTGTTTTTTACAGTTCCAAAGGATACATACATACATCACCAAATCTTTTAACTTGAACATAACCAATACCATTAAACAATTTGTTAGTAAAAATACAAATAAATAAAAGAGGTTTAGTTCATATCATCTACATTTGCAATAAAAAATAAATTAAATTACTTAAATAAAATAGTAAAGGTAAAGTGCATCTGTAACGTTCAACTACCTACATCTAGATCGTATAGGTATCCTACTTCCTAGTAATATAATAAACGCGGAAGATTGTGTTTGTGTTTGTTATCTTTCACACAAAAAGTACTGAACTGATCTGGACGAAGACTGAAATAATCCATAGGCTTCTTTTAATCCTGGGAAAATGTACAGTTCCCGAGGGAAACGCGGGCGAAGCTGCTAACTAAAGCTAGTTAGTACTAAATCAATGCATGTATTTATTTAAATTTACTTAGAAGAGCGGTATCTTTGTATACATACTAGTGGCCGCCCGCGACTCCGTTCGCGTAGAAGTCGGTTTCCCGTGGGAATTAGAAGTTTTCCCGCGGTAAAAAGTACCCTATGTGTCATTCTGATGTGTAACCTACTGCAAAGTTTCATCCAAATCCGTCCAGCCCCCCAAGTCAAGTGGCAAGTGATATTTGCGATAGCAAGTGAATAGAATATATTTTTGACAAGCTTGCAATTTGACAGTTTCATACATATTTTTTCTATTCACTCGCTATCGCAAATATCACTTGCCACTTGACTTGGGGGGGCAGTAGTTTTTACATGTAAGAGTAACAAACATTCATACATCCATACTCACAAACTTTCACATTTATAATATTAGAAGGACGTACCTACCTTTAGCTACAAAACTATAATACATGATTTGTTGTCTTTAACGTAAAAAAAATAATGATAGGTACATACTTCTACTATTGGACTTGCATTCTTCCATTAGTATTTTTATTATATTGGTTATTTGTTTTGATAAAACAGTTTAGAACATATCAAACATTTCGGCGGCAACAAAATCACTATTTCTTGATAAATAATGCGCAGCCATTAATTCATCTATTTTAGATAGATTACACGATTACCTTTTTTCGAAACCTATACTTACCCAATTTTATTAATAGAATAATATTTACTATTAACGTATAATAACGAATAATATTTATATTTACTAATACGCGACCGAAAACACAAAAAAATTATACATTAAATGTTAAATAAATAAAAAAATCAAATAAAATACTGTGCCAGCTATATGCGCCACCGCTGGCGCGTTGTGGTGGGACGTCACAAGCGGTCACGTGACTGTTAGCGGGACTCGATATTTTTCGAAACTTTGAATGCCTATAAAATCAAAACTACTGGGTATTTTTGATTACAACAAAAACTAGTGTATTTGTATGCATACAGGCTTTACTGAGACAAAATTTCAAGCGATTTGGCATACCTAGTAACATTCTCCATTGTAATTGAATTGCAAAACATCTGTTTTATTTTATTGTGTGTGGAAGACGTCGGTTGAAATTTAATAACGTGTGGGGTTTATTGCAAATTATCATTTCCATACGAACAAATTACATTTCAATATTATTGGTGCTTCAGCATTGGTTAATTTCATATAGGCGGAGGAAAATGTACCTATAGCTTATTACATCTTCTAAATAAATAAATAAATAAATAAATCTTCAACGAACTCGAGTTATACACTAGGGATGTTAAGGATATCCATATCCGTAACCGAAACTACCGGATATCCGAAATAAAAAATATCCGAATCCGTAACCGAAACCGAAATAAATGTTTCGGATAATTTCGGATAGCGGCGGAATCTAAAAATCTAAATGAAACACGTTACGACAAGTTGTTTTTGGCTGCGTTCCGTAAACCGCTTACAGAACTGTGACCAAAGTGTTGGTTCTCTCTCTGAGCGCAATGTAGCGGTGTTTATGACATCATCGTTCTCATCCATCGTCCTCCTCTATATAAATAAAACCATTTTAGTATCGATTTTTTTTGTATTACTTTTGAAATTCCTAGAATCTAATATCCGTAACCGAAACTATCCGAAACTACCGGATAATCCGAAAAAAATCATATCCGTATCCGAAACCGAAACCGATATAAAAAAAAATCAATATCCGTATCCGAAACCGAAACCGAAATTCCATATCCGTAACATCCCTATTATACACAACAATATTGAGTTGAGAGAAGTTAGAACATGTATTCAACCTTGTTGGTTTTCGAGGATTTAATTAACCAAATTGTGTAACTTGCGCCAATAAAACATTGTGATATTGGAATAATGATCCGAATTCCAACAACATTCCATTATTAAAAAAAAAACATTCGAAATTCAGATCTCGTTTGGAATTTGCTGATGAAGTTATTAATTAACGTAAGTGGAGTATAACTGAGTGTACCTACGTTCTCGATAGGCAGAAATGGAAATGAATGTTTGCAAGATTCGTCAGAGGCCGCTGCGTGGGCGCCGACCGCTCCTCTCAGAGCAAGGTCACCTGCCTCTTGTTACATAACTACCGACAACTTCAAGTACTCCTACAAAACAACTCAAGAAGCATCAGACTAGAGGTCTATGCAGAGACTGCAAACGATTGCCTCATGAATAATAAGCTAACACACTTCCTACCAGAACATTGCGTCACCTTTGTCCCAAAGGGTAGATTGCCCGCTACTTATTTACACTAAGGCATTGAATTAATAATGTCAATGCGTCTATCTACGAGTATAGGCAGGTTCGCATCGCAAACGGAATTCCTAATGCTCGTTTCAGCTGAAAATCAAATGGCAGTCGTATTCCCGGTAGTAACGCTTTGAAACTAAGTCTGTGGAGTAGAGAAACATTCGCGGAATGATTGTTTATAAACAAAATTGTAGCCAACACGTAAAGGGGCTTTCCAAATCATTTATTTATAACCATCGCAGATTACGTAGTTGTTTATTCCCACGGAAATCGCTCTAAGTGCGTTGTACTATTTATATTTTTATCGTAATTTAGTTTTTCCATTACGAATGTTTGCTCTATGGCCGAAAACATAAAATTGTAATGTTATTTTTCCATTTAAAAAACAAGTTTGAGTATGAAAACTACTATAGTGTTAAACTGTATAAGTGTATACTGTAACATGGTCATTCGCTTTGTTTTGCGAATTATTTTATAGGTGAAGGTTATGCTCCTCCATTAGCATTTCGCTTTAAAATATTTTCCTGTTGTCCAATGGCTGTATTATAAAGTTGTTTTTACACTTGTCTCAGCGAGTTTTACCTTGAAGTCACGTGGGTGGTGATTCACATCAAGAACGCGAAGTAAACTAGTGTGTAAACAAGTTGATATTGCTGCGCAGATCTGCGTATCGGATCTATCTAATAATTCGATACGTATAGCGCATATTGAATGTCTCGTACCGAGTACCGTCTGATGATGTATGGAATCTTCGTCGTTGCAGGCGGCGTTGATCGCTTTTTAATTTGGCGGAAATTTCGATTAGGCACGTAGTTGGCGTAGTTTTCAATTAGCTGCTGAGCGGGATAGTTGTGTCTTTGTCGTTGTCTATGCGATAGACTGAGATGGGTAGTCCTGGATGGTGTGGTAGGTTCTCAGGTATCGGCGACAGTAGGCACGGGCTATGATTAATTTCCGGGCGGAGAAGGTCGGCCGCGTGACGTCACCTCCGCTAGCGAGCTTCCGTTCTCAGTACGTGCACTTAATTGCGATGCCCACACCTAGGGCTGCCTCTGGGGGACGGCAAAAGAATTAAGGCGAGGTGTGCGGTTTGAAACGCTCTCGTTCCGGCGAATAACGAGTTAGAGTTTCTAGCTTTTTTACTCGCGAGAATTATGCTTTTCACGCCACGAGTTGAAAAATCTTAATACGAATGTGTCAACTCCAACAGACTAATGTCAAGATTAGCATATCGATGCATGGAGATTTTCTTACGTCAACACGAATTAGTAATGTAAACATCAGCTTTATTCCCTGTATTAACACTTGATTGCTTATTTAAACAAACCTGCACGTGGCACTTGTGTTTTTCCGAGAGCTATATAGTTGGCCTACATTTAATATGGAGGTAGATCGACCGACATTTCTCCAGGGAGGACGGCCCGAGCCCTGGTATTTTGCGGCTTTGTATTACCTACATACGGATGTTCGAGACAAATGCTGCCTTCCGATGAACATTTTACTGTGGCTACATCGGCCGAAACATTGCTTGATCCGTAACTTGACTAGGCTACATTGTCACGAAAACACTCGTAAATCTTATACTTTTCTGTCAGAAATCTATCACAACAATGTTTTCGACAGCCCTGTTTCTAAGTATCAAGAAAGTATTAAGTGTACGTGACTAGATTGAGTTGAGTTCATCAAATCATCCGTTCTATTAGTTCCAATAATCGCCTATTACCTACGATGCGGTAATAAGGTTGTGTAACCTTTCAATTTTCACTTCATATTCCGATTTTCACTTATAAAAGGAGGAAAGTTTTGCAAATATGTTTTTAATTAGTGCAGCGTTCATTCATCATGTAGTTGAACAATGAGTTGTGTGCGGAGCGGGTAGTGGTTGTGACAATGGGTGGGCTACAGGCTACAGCGAGGATCGCCCTAGTTCCGCGGCGAGCATGCGATGCGTCCCTGCACGCCGCCGACCGTGGTATCGTTGTGCAATCGATATCGTAAGCTTACCGGCTTTGTCTACGGAAATAACCACACATACCCAACTTTAAGCGCTTCTCCGCAAACATTTTCGGCTTTGTCCAAAGTTCGGTGATGCTTGTTCTTTGGAACTTTTTCCCCGGTCTATTTTGAGCTGCATAACTTATTTCTTTGATACACAAAGCGGGACGATAGTGACTCGGTCTCACTATTACTTCGCGTTATCTTAATGGGCATGAGTTATGTTACATCTTTGATACTATAGATACCGAATATTTGATACAGACCTCCTCTATTTCGTGTATATTTGTTATCTCAGTCGCAAGATTATAATGTGTGTATAAAATCATGTCATGGAGTAGTCTTTTGTATTGAATAGTGAAATGAAGGAGCGCTCGAGGCGCGTCGGCTGCACCTGGCAGACGTCGGCAGCTGCGTTGTGCGCTGCGATCCATTTTTATTCCGCTTTGTATTCTCTCGGTAAAAGGTTTTTAATGCCGTTAATGCACAGTTGAACGGGGTGTCTGTCTCGGTAATTCCCCGATCTCACTTACTTAAAAACTATTAAGTAAATAAACGATTAGGATTTGCGAGAAATTTCGCCGTACTATTTAACTATTCCTGACAAATTTACGAAGTTAAATATGAAGTCAGTTGGGGACGGAGAATTTTCGACTCCATCAGCGGTCGAGTTGGAATTGGTTTATGGTCGTCAGAAGTTGCTGGCGTGGTAGGTAGTGACGTCAGCATGGCGTGACGTTGGCTGGAAGAAATCGGGGCTACTCCTGACCCACATAGCGAAGCTGGGACTACGCCAAACTTTCACGCGGACACTGAGGAAATAATGTTAACAAGATGCTGCTTTTATTAGATTGCGGCGACATTTTAAAAAGAGTAGGAAGCAAAACTTTTTGCCATTCCCATTCCCGAGTCAGAAATAAATGAAAGCGCGATGAAATTGAAGCAAAGTTTACGAGAAAAGGTTTTGATTATACAACATAGTTGGATACGAATGTGTGGGATGTTAAAATTGAGTGCAACTTTTTGTGGTCGTGTTGATGTTAACTCTTATATTTTGTCGATTTCGTATCAAAGAAAATTAGAGCGTATGGTTGTGGTAATAAATGTGAGTATAACGTATTTATAGCAAACGAACAGTGCCACCGGATAATACGTACGTATTTTATTATGGTTTACGTGATATTCGTATGTATATTTTTTATGTATCGACGAGCCAGTCACAAAACAAAATGTATGAAGCAATGAACTGAGCCGAAAAAGTCTTTGAGGATTTGGTCGTGTTAACGAAATGCCAAAAGAATCGATACCGCATGCGTATATGGAAAGTCTGGCATTTAAGGGTCAGGTCAGGATTCGCACTTTAGCTGTCTATTTTTGTACCTAACTCCTAGAAGAGGTTCACTCGCACGAGTCGCTCTACACAGACTCATTAATAGCCTAGCAAAGGTCACCGATCACGTATCTAAACTAAAAATAGATATTAATTTTACACGAGAAATCGCTGATTTGTTTAATCTACCGAGAATACAGTTGAGGGCAGCCATGTGAACTGTAAATACAGACACAACGTCATTGCGCCTCTTGGGACAGTAGGGCAAATGCCATCAACAAATATTACTCTAGAAAATGAATTTTACAGTATGAACTATGGTCTGGTCGTGGAGTGTCTGTAAATTAGTGTTTTAAACGATTCGGGAGGAAATAAAAGCAGCGTGGCACCAACAAGTTATTAGCAGGGTCAGGTGGCAAAGTGCCAGCGACTCCGATAGCGCCGCGCCTGCACACCGGGGTGACAACTTTGACACATTGCACTGCTGTTGGAAATTTACTTTCTTCGCCCTGACCTTAATTAATATTACCGAACTTCCAAGACTAGTTTTGGCCTCGGTCTACGATGTATGTGTAGAGTAATCAACCAGAAGGTACAAGTTGGTTGTGCTGAGTCATCGCCCGCTCTATTCACTGGCGGTGTTGTGAGGTTTTCCCATTTCCAAGTGAATACCTTGCTATTCATGCTACTGAAATGCACCAAGGATGTCTTTGACCCTTTGAGGTTTTCTCAGCCCTTTGTAGAGGAGTGTATTAATATAAACTGCGCTATTCAACGTTGTAAGCGTCAATAACATTTCAGTTAAATGCCTGTTAATTGTGTGGAAATCTTAAAGTGAATGGAAAGTGTCTTTTCAGAAATCTCAAGTACTTTAGTATATGTTCGATTTACAAGTATGTTTTTGAATCCTGAATTTACGTAGTTGTTCGAATAACAGATCGCAGAAAGGTAAATTGTAGCAACAAAGTGAATTTTATTTATTCGCACACCTGCCTGTCGTGGAAAATAAATGAACAGTCATTTATTTGCTTTTTCCGGTAAGCGCTGAATGTATTGAAACTAGGTGTCCCGGTTACACTGAGCCAATATTAATTTAGGGAAACTTGCTTCCAATTTTCAGGTAAGCCTAATTTCAGCCGTTTGTATGGAGTAGTTTCGACTAAGTGCGAGCGTGCCTAGCCAAGATAGTTGTAACACCTCCATTATCTAGTTTGCTATTTCCTGGTATTGAGAGAACACTTAATGTACGGATAGCAAACACAACAAGAAACTATGTAGTGGCTGGGTGTTGTCGGCTCAGCGTCAAGTGCGAACTGCGAGTGTTGTTTCTAAAGACGAGTTTATCTTGCCCGGACACCCGCGACCCACTTCGTTACACAGAATTCCCAGCGACTCATTGTTGAACTTTACACTGCTTTCGACGCTAACTTACCCGATACCAGAGAATTGCCACTGGCACTCGAATAGACGTATTTACTTAAGCAACCAGCCATTTTAAGATTTGCTACCTTTTTCATTGTAGAGTTTTCGTTTCAATATTTATTCTTCAAAAGTTTACGCTCCGTCGATTTGATTATGGCTCTTAATTTCAGAACGTAGTAGCTATTGTTGGTCGTGCAATTCTGTAAAGAGCGGGCGGTGCGCATTGACGTCATCGGGGCGCGTAGGGGTGGCGTCTAGACTGCAGTCTACGGATTTATGCGGAAGGTTCCAGAACTAGCTCTCTGTACAAAGCATCCGAAACTTCGACCTTTGTGCTAGGCCTGCCCTTGACGGTTATAGTCATAAAACAATTTTACAATAACAGCTACTCGATATAATAGCTGTCTGAGATTTAATGTCGATTATTTTGGGACTCAAAATGAAATCATTTGTCTTGAAGAGACTTTCCTCATGTCTGAAGGGGCCAGGTGGGATGACGCTCATAGGCGGGGCAACGGCCTCTTACCCCTGACTAGTCAATTTTCATGAGCATACCTGCGCCCCTTTCTTGTCTCGCTCATAATTTTGGCGTGTAATGTACGATTGAAGGGGAGTATTTAGACAGTAACTTCGTTCTGGATATCAGAGCGTTGGCTAGTCATTATTTTTATGGAAATCAGTAACAGACTCTCATAATGTGGCAAACAGTGAGGAATCAAAATGTATTTTGTTGGCCATAAAAAAGGTAATGATTTATGCAAATAGAAAATCGTTTTTAATTCGATTTAGTGTGCAGAGCGGAGTGAAATTGTTTTCTGGTGCTTATTCCGGTACGCGAATAGAACGTTTTATTATCTTTGAAATGGTGTCGTGCAAGGTGCCATCCAGAGGGCTTATGTTTAGTGCCGGTGTAAGGGCCACTTCACGCGGGATAAGGGCGCGATACTTACCCTTATTCCGCCGTGTATTTAACATTGATAGCCCTATAACAGCGAGGGCTTAGTAACAAACCGTGTCAGAAATATTTGCTGAGAATTTCTCCTTTAAAAACCTACATTCGCACCCACGGCTGGAAAGTTGTAATTCCAAGAAAAGTCCACTTATATGTTTCCTTTTGAAATGTACAGATAAGTGATGGAAATAAACTAGGACTTCTTCGTAAATTCACGTACCTATAGAAGCGAAAGGAAATTGAATTCATTTCTTTAAATCCTTTTTACATTGAATTACTCTCTTCTTTCCTTTCTTAAAGAAATTTATATCCCCAGTGAAAAAGGTCACCGTAATCATTTCTACGAACACGGAATCGTCTTTGTGTAAAAAATAATCACGAATTTCATCTGTAAGGCTTTGATTCTCTTTTTTATCATTATAAACACGCTAGTAATGTGAATGACCATCGTTGTTAAAATCACGCTTCGATCGTTAATTATTTTTATGTATGCACATATTGTTTTCCAATAATCCGTAGTCATAAATCCTAGATTGTTTACAATTGGTTCAACGTTAGCGGTATGAAGGTCGGTGTAGTCGTAGTCGGACGTGACGGCAGTAAAGAAGAAGTCATTTCACCGTTGAGTGGCTGCGGTCTGACCCTGAATATTTATAAGGTCATCCCTCAAGAGATTTTCAAGGCATTTTTGTCTTCCGACGATTTTGCGGGTGCTGTCTCTGTTTTAAAATGTGATCTTTTTTACTTATTGTACAGCAAATTCGTGTCTGTTTGTACGTATATCTACTCACAAACTCCGTAAACCTTGTTTCTAAAGTTCCACCTTCGCTAGATTTATCTATGTTTCTGAGTGGTAATCAAGATTTAAATACTTTTCGATGAAAATTAAAATTTGCACCCGTGCGTAGTTCTCACAGATCACTAGTACCTACAACATAATCCACTTGACGGCTTACACAGCAAATACTGAGGTTTTGTTCGCTTGGACCCAGAGAGTCCGAGCCCCTATCTTTATCTGCGGTCATCTCTGCTGGTTGCGAAAGCTCTCTGCAGAGTAACGACCGCGTTTGGTACAGAGACATATCTCCAATAGCACTGAACGGAAGTAAGAATGCGAGCCGAATCGTGTTTGCACGGATTTTCCCACGCCGCGCCGATCCTAGCTTTTGTGAATGGTTCTACGGCAAAATCACGCTTCAATCGCAATATCAATAACGTTATACCTTAGCTACTTGTAGCGATTGTGCAACGACATTTCGTGAAAATAACAAGAAATAACGTTAACGACGTCTTGGTGCTGTAGGCGTTGGTATTTTATTTTTAAATTTCCCAAATTTTTATTTCCACGAGAAGCCGCCTCGCCTGCGGGGCGCGACGTGCTTTGTAAAGATTTAGTTCACCAACTTTCTGAAAGTGGGTAATGAAACGTCCGCGGGGCACGTTTTGACACCGGCTGAGTGGTGTTGAGTTTCTATAAACTTTTAGTGCTATTTGATCATTAGGAGCAACTAAGCTTTAGTTTACATCTATTCTCGATTTCTGTAAGGCGGATCGGTGAACAAATTTTCAATTAATTGTAAAACTAAGTTTAACTCTATATTCAGTTACCACCTTATCCTACTATTATTATAAACGTGAAAGTTTGTGAGTATGGATGTATGGATGTTTGTTACTCTTTCACGTAAAACGACTGGATGGATTTTGATGAAACTTAACAGTAATATAGGTTATACATCAGAATAACACATAGGGTGTCGCCTTCTCATTCCTACTGGAAACCGACTTCCACGCGCACGGAGTCGCGGGCGGCCACTAGTAAATTGATAAAGTAATGAAGGTTTTTTTTAGCTATTCATGCCTACATACTTTAACAGCCTCGTCTTGTTGCTACGACAGGGGGGCTACCCGGCCAAGCTGAAGAAGGTGCTGATCGTGACCGCGCCGCTGTGGTTCAAGGCGCCGTTCCGCATCCTGCGCCTGTTCGTGCGCGAGAAGCTGCGCGAGCGCGTGCACACGGTGAGCGCGCCGCAGCTGGGCGCGCACGTGCCGCGCGGCAGCCTGCCCAGACAGCTGGGCGGACCGCTGGACACCGACCACGCGGCCTGGTGAGTCACGGGGGACAGCTAGATCTTGAGAAACCTTTGCAGATCAAACATCATTATCATCATTATCATTATCATCATTATCATCATTATCATTATCATCATTATCATCATTATCATTATCATCATTATCATCATTATCATTATCATCATTATCATTATCATTACATAGTATAATCCAAGTCGCTAATTCTGTCTGTATGTATGTTTGGCCGCTAACTCCTCCTAAACCAGTTGAGGGATTTTAATGCGGTTTTCACCATATTTTAGGCAATTTTTTCATTTAAATTTGTAAGTAAAGAACAATCGGAAAAAGTTTTTTTAAGTTAGCCAAAATTCAATATTTCGTGAGCAAGTCGGCCAAAATTACACCATTGCGAAGCGTGGGCGGGTCGCTAGTTTAAGATAAGAAAGCGAGGACAAGGTTTGAAGCGAGCAACGCTATGCGCGATCATCCTAATGCTGTGGGTTAGTTTGGGTCATTTTGTGATATAGTTTTAAATATTTTATGGCTGTATTTTTTTATTTACTTTCCAAAAACAAAGTTCTTGTTGAAACATACACTGTGTTTTAGTTTTACTAAATTGCGTCGTTAGATACGATTCGATTCCAATCAATAAGGCAATGCTAGCGTCAAAGTGGATAACTTTCGTTTAACGTAAACATTCAAACGATCAATCATTTTTTTAGAGCTTAAGAAAAGTTTGTGTCTATTCTAGTATCGTCAATACAAACTAAGCTTATACGATTATGTCATCTTATTATATGCTACTCTATAGAGGAAGTGATCGTGTTTGTGTGAAGCAGGGGCAGATAGTTAAAATCGCTAGGAACACTACCGATCGTTAATTTTCGTTTAATATGACACTGTAGGTAATTTGAATCTCGTATAAAATTTACTGCGATATTAAAAATGAGAGTTTATACAAACAAAGTGTTAAATAAGGTATTGCTACTAAGGCCTGAGTCATATTTATCTTGGTTTACAAGTAACGATCCGATTATAGCGCAGTTGACTAACATGTGTTACAGTGTGGTCCTAAGGTCGATTCGGCGCACGAATTACTTAAAGTTTAGTGTTTGCAAGCTAAAATACTCTTAATTACAAGCGCCTTTCTTTGTGCGGTGCGCGCAGATTTGAGCACTGTGGAACCGCCTCTTAACAACATTGTATTAAAAGTTAATTAATGACATGGATTTTCACTTTTCTTTTATTAGAACGTGATAAACTAGTAGCCAGAGGAACTGGGCTACCAAACCGAAGCTTCAGGATTGTATACCCATTAATTTAGCCAATTACAAATGATTTAAATCCACTAACCCTGAACCGGCTTAGTTACGCTAGATATCCAAAAATTCAACGATAATATGCCGTTTATAAGCTAATTTTATATAGGCTGGTGTAATATCTGAGGCTTCTACTAATTACTGGATAATTCTTTGAATGAAACAATACAGCGAGCGCTACGATAAGTGCTACGAAACACGAACTCGTTAAAAAGCTTTCTTGTAAAGGAGAGAATTTCTTCAAGGTTAAAAGTCTATAACGATTTCGTAGATATACGACGTGATTTCAGCTGAATACATCGTAATTCTAACGATCGCGCTTGTATTACTGATGCGATTTGATGTGTATTGCGTTAACGGAACTTTTCGCCAATTCGCTGAATCGTTTTGACGTCGACATTTTGTGCGACAAACAGAGTAATTAAATTGAAAAACAATGTATACACCGCGTGAAAACAAAGTATATAATGCGTAAAACAAATGTGTTTACAGCGTTAAAACAATTTATTTAAGGCGTAAATTAATATTATTTTCTACGTGAAAAAACGTAGACGTACATCGTTCCATCCAGCATCGATCGCCGTGACCGTAATCAAGTTGACCACGCTAATTAGTCTGACAGATACCCGCGTACTCTTTACTTTAAATTCATTGGAGGTCCAAAATTTACATTATTACGCTACGCAATATTCCAAGGATAAATGTTGTAAAATATTATCATTCTTTTCAAGTACACTTGTGAAAAATTACGAGTGCTGAAGTTTGTGTAAATTATCTTTATTTTTTGAAAAGATTAAATACATCAAAAGATTAAATAAACATTTTGCATAATTTAACATAGATCCACGCTGCAACGATCTTTTCTCCGTAATTTGCTTGGACCTAATACGTCTAAAACCGTGTAGTTGATTTCCCCTGAGATATGACGTAACAAGTGCCTTTACATTGTGTATGGCTAGATTTATTTCGTCGGTATATTTACTGAAGTCTTTAACAATTTAGCATAAGTAATTGGGCTCCATCGTCGCCACTTCTATTGTTGGCTGTACACGTTTAGATATTGACCTCGGCGCGTGAAAAGCTTTTAAAATGTAAAATTTCACAATTAGACCACATCTGGCTTTGTAGTCTGAGATCTGAATAAAAAGTTCGTTTGGAGGCTTCCTTTTTATTTAATTAACTCTTTGAATTTGGCATGGAATGTTAATTAAATAATCTTCGTTTAGTTGTTTCTTGAAAAGCCGAGTCTTTTTACTTAGTTACTAGCTGACCCCGCAAACGTTGTTTAGACAGATTTGAAAACAAAAAAATTAGGGGTACCTTAAGGGATGGGTAATTAGGGGCGCCCTAAGTGATTAGGGGTATGAAAAGTAGATAGTAGCCGATTCTAAGACCTACTGAATGTGCATATAAAATTTGGTAAAAATCGGTAAAGCCGTTTAAGAGAAGTAAGGTAACTAACATTGTGAGACGAAAATTTAATATATAAGATCATTTTAAATGATAATCGGGTGTTTTACTTATTTCACATTACAATTGATATAATCTAATGTTTAAAACCTAGCTCGCGCAAGAAGCGTGAAATGATAAGCGATCAACTACTATTACTGCGATGGTTTTTTTATAACTACACAAATAACCCATTAAGCTATATCCTGTTTACTGTGACGATAAGCGGTTTCGTATTTGCGTAAACGTAAATACATTTCAGTATTTACGACTTTAATAATCCCTTAATTCCAATGCAAACTTTTTGCGGCTGAAAACCGTATCGTCCTTAAAACGTCGGCCGGGACAACCGTGTTTTTAGTGTACCTTTATTTACGTATAATAACGAAATGAAATTGGTGTAAACAAAATTATTTATATTTTGGATTTAATAACCATAAAATTTTTCGTTATTCGTGCGGGGTTATCTCTAATTTTATTTATTTATTTAATTTACATATTAACGTGGTTGCTCGAAGTTCGTTAAGATTTTGCTTTTATTACGTTTTTCTTATTTTTACCCTTGACCGAAAAAGGGTGCCATATATTTGATTATCTTTATAATCTATAAATACATAAAAACAACAAATACTTTTTTTTATATCATAGACCAAATATTTTATATTCTTTCATATTCGTTTAAGCTATTGTTATCGATATTAATATTTTTAAAGCCGAAGGGTCATCGGGTTTTTCAATTAACAACAATACTGATGTATCTATCAAACGTAATATATACTTACTCCTTCTCATTCAGTATTCTTACTGTCCAAAACAATCCTTATTATTATGTTACGGCTAAAACCCGAAGTGCGGCTACGCCTAGTTTTAGCCGGGTAGAACATCAATAGGTTAGGTTAGTTAGGTTACTTCTTTGATACCGCCCAGAAAAAGGAGTCCCGCGTGGCGAGACTCCGTCGACTCATGATTGAAGCCGATTGAAGTTTTTATACATATAGGTATATATTTTTTGTTACAGTTTTCCATATAAAAAAGACTACTAACCGGCTAAAACTAGGTGTAGCCGCACTTCGGGTATTAGCCGTAACAATGGAGAATGTTAACAAATTTTGATTATTATCTCTTCGTATTCTCTGTAAAAATAAAAAATACTGGTGAAAGAATTATTTCGATGCGTCAATTAGTTTCCGATTTATAAGTAAAATAAGTTGCTACCGCCCGACGCGGGCTGCCGGTGGCGGTGTGACGTCACACCACAACTGGCTCGGTCTGGCTCACTCAGTACGCTCGCGGTCGCGCGCACTTGTCGTCTAAATTAAACCTAAATACTTTTAAAAATGACTAATCCAACTACTAGGAAATCATGTGTTGTGCCTAAATGTAAAAATACAACCATCAATTCGCCGGAAAAGTTGTTTTTTACAGTTCCAAAGGATACATACATACATCACCAAATCTTTTAACTTGAACATAACCAATACCATTAAACAATTTGTTAGTAAAAATACAAATAAATAAAAAAGGTTTAGTTCATATCATCTACATTTGCAATAAAAAATAAATTAAATTACTTTAATAAAATAGTAAAGGTAAAGTGCATCTGTAACGTTCAACTACATCTAGATCGTATAGGTATCCTACTTCCTAGTAATATAATAAACGCGGAAGATTGTGTTTGTTATCTTTCACACAAAAAGTACTGAACTGATCTGGACGAAGACTGAAATAATCCATAGGCTTCTTTTAATCCTGGGAAAATGTACAGTTCCCGAGGGAAACGCGGGCGAAGCTGCTAACTAAAGCTAATTAGTACTAAATCAATGCATGTATTTATTTAAATTTACTTAGAAGAGCGGTATCTTTGTATTCATACTAGTGGCCGCCCGCGACTCCGTTCGCGTAGAAGTCGGTTTCCGTGGGAATGAGAAGTTTTCCCGCGGTAAAAAGTACCCTATGTGTCATTCTGATGTGTAACCTACTGCAAAGTTTATCCAAATCAAGTCCAGCCCCCCAAGTCAAGTGGCAAGTGATATTTGCGATAGCAAGTGAATAGAATAAATTTTTGACAAGCTTGCAATTTGACAGTTTCATACATATTTTTTCTATTCACTCGCTATCGCAAATATCACTTGCCGCTTGACTTGGGGGGCAGTAGTTTTTACGTGTAAGAGTAACAAACATTCATACATCCATACTCTCAAACTTTCACATTTATAATATTAGAAGGACGTACCTACCTATAGCTACAAAACTATGATACATGATTTGTTATCTTTAACGTAAAAAAAATAATGATAGGTAGGTAGGTACATACTTCTACTATTGGACTTGCATTTTTCAATTAGTATTTTTGTTATATTGGTTATTTTGTTTTGATAAAACAGTTTAGAACATATCAAACATTTCGGCGGCAACAAAATCACTATTTCTTGATAAATAATGCGCAGCCATTAATTCATCTATTTTAGATAGATTACACGATTACCTTTTTTCGAAACCTATACCCAATTTATTAATAGAATAATATTTACTATTACGGTTAATAACGAATAATATTTATATTTACTAATACGCGACCGAAAACACAAAAAAAATATACATTAAATGTTAAACAAATAAAAAAATAAATTAAAATACTGCGCCAGCTATATGCGCCACCGCTGGCGCGTTGTGGTAAGACGTCACAGGCGGTCACGTGACTGTTAGCGGGACTCGATATTTTTCGAAACTTTGAATGCCTATAAAATCAAAACTACTGGGTATTTTTGATTACAACAAAAACTAGTGTATTTGTATGCATACAGGCTTTACTGAGACAAAATTTCAAGCGATTTGGCATACCTATTAACATTCTCCATTATACCAATAACATTATATATATTTCCAGGTTGGAGCACTGCCGCTCCTGCTACACAAACAGCCTGCAGAGCGCTAAGTTGGAAGGCGCCATCGACGAGTATGTGATCGCCAACCACATACCGCCGCCCAAACAAAATGGTAAACACTGTTCATGTTATAGTAGTCTCCGTTTGTGGTAAAAATGATCGCTAATCACATACCGCCGTCCAAACAAAATGGTAAATACTCTTTATGTAATAGTCATCTCCGTTTGTGGTAAAAAATAATTAGGCCGAATTAAGGTAGCCTATGTCACTTAAGGATAACGTAGTTATTTGCTGGAGAAAGAGTGATTAAGATAGGTTTCCTAGTTTCGGAGATTACCCCTTACAAACAATATCACAAAATGTTGACGTATTTTTAAAATCTTTTCTGATAGTCTTGAATTGAATTTGAGTCTTAACCGTCGCAAGTCTTATTTGGGCATTTACAATATTATAGACTTGAATACAAACCAGTTAATAATAAATGTCTTGTTCCAACTTCACAAAGATTTCCTTTTTGTCATAACAAAGTTCATTTCGTTACCAAAACACCAGCTTTTGCTCGTTGTCTCTCATATGTCAAATTCGGCATAATTCCTAAAAAGGTCTCAAGGTATAAGCCGTTTGTCGTAGTTTGCCTTATTCCGACTCAATTTGCGGTTGTTTATTTAGATAGTTGTATTTGTAGAAGTTCAATTACAGGTCCATTTTCGGCAAACGGGAATTAAATTGACTATTATAAAATAGGCCGTATTTGCCATGAATACCTTAGTTCTAATTGATAAGGAACTGAGTAAACATTAAGGATTGCTTCAAGGTGACTAGAAAATTATGTCGCTATAAATATTATGTTTGAGACCACAATTCGTGCCTGACCGATATACCTATGATTATCTTAATTAATAACTTTCACTTTGTTAAATCTAAAATAAAATTGAAATAAATAACAAATACAGCTATCCAAATTTCGACATAATTTACAGTATCATTACCTTCTTTTAATATATATAAACATGTACCGCCCATTTTGAACTACCCACGTTGTCGACACCTACGCATGTAATTAAACCGAACAACCATGTTCGTTTCCTGATTTCTGTGAATTCAAACCTACTGAAATCCCTGTTGACCCCAAATATTCCATTTCCATGAATTTCTACTGCACGCAAATATAATTGAATATGAATTGAGGATTTAGGCTTAGTGAGAATTTAAAACGTTTATAAATTAAGAGTTAGTGAAGAGGAAAATAACTTTAAAAACTCTTTTATGGATAAATCTCTTTTTCTAGAGGGTTTTGAAGAAACAGGAACTTCCTCATCTTGAATAACTTAAAAATGCATAAGAAAAGTTCTTATAAGCAGCTTAATGTTTGTACAAAATAGCAAATGCTGTAAGAATTTAACTGAAACCATTTGCTTACCAATGTTAACTTAAACCATTTTTTTCAATAATAAAAAAATGATAAGTCACTATAAAGTTTTGTTAGGTTAGCTAATTACGTAATAACCACAAACAGAAGGAACCTTAACTAGGGACTGAGTACATCTCACAACTTTTAACGTTATAAGCACAGATTTGCCAGCCTCGTATTTTACAAGTTATGTTTTTGCTGTCATAAATTTTCAGTGCTACATATTATTGATGTTCCTTCCAGTATAATATACATGTGTTGTATGTATTGTGTCAGGTATTATAGGTGTGGAGATGACGAGCGACCGACTGCCGCCCGAGCACGCGGTCGCGCACAACAACACCAGCCCGCGACGGTAAATATCTTAATAATAACGATGTGGAACAAGCAGTTCTAGCAACCTTCTCAAATTAAATAATATTGTGACAATAATACAAGAAGTTCTACAAATCTTCTTAAATTAAAAAATAATATGACAAGAAGTTCCAAAAATCTTCTTAAATTATATAATAAGTACAATGGAAGAAGTTCTAAAAATCTTCTTAAATAATATGGTCTAAATAAAACTTTGATATACTAGTGCACGTGCACTTTCATTAGTAGAAAGCCACATAAGGATTTTACCTCGGAATTTCAGCCTAACAGCTGTAAGCTTGTATGTCTATACTACTTTTATATGCCGTCCTGTTAGGCTTTCGAAAAGGCTCATGCTCGCGTCTTAAATTGAAGGTCTTACGTCAATCAAACTGTGCGATCTTCGCTCTCTATCTCAGAAACAGTTGAGAATTGAAACAAATGATTAGAGTTTGCACAAAATAATTTCATTTTCTTTAGCTTATTTATAGTTGCATGTGACAGGAAACTAAAGGAAAGCGAGAAATTAGTAATGTATCGGTTTGATTGATGTTTAAGCCTGAAAATATTGAGGCGCGAAAATAAGACTTTATAAGATTTTGGCAGTCATAGATCGCCAAAATAAAGGTGTATACGAGTTGACAGCTTCTTAGTTGAAATTCCGAGATAAACCCAATTTTTAGACCCTAGCCAGCTGTATGTATCTTGCAAATAAGTAAAAACAACATTACTTCTTAAAAATAATAAATTAAAAGTTGTTGCAGTTCGTAGCCACTTCTTATAGTCAACAATACCACTATTTACCCGTAAGTGCAATGCATGTGTGTCTGTGTGTCTGCAGGCACGCGTGTAATGGCGACATGAAGGGCCGGACCATCAACTCGGGCGATGAGGAGGACGTGGATATGTGCAGTGAGTTATTACTTTATGTTTATATGGAAATGTAGGTGTAGAAATAGAACAAATGTATGTTAATGGCTATTTGCGGATTTTTGGGGGGCTAATGGCCTTAAAATCTTGGAAATGATAAAAAACAAACATGTGTACTTCAATCATTAAGTTATTATGTAACTTCTTTGTTAAAGTTAGCCCCTATATTACAGGATACCACTTCTCAGTTTTAAATACTTTGGAAATCATATTTTTTCATAGCAAACGAAATACTATACGACTAATCGCAAATCAAATAATTTAGGCAGAAAGCGACTTTGCAAAAACTTTTTGTAACTCGATCTCTTTCAGTTATCTGTCATACGACATTGACAGATAAGTTTATTTTGTTTACAAACAATGGAAATGGCTGCCAAACATAAAGCGCAAACTAGCGGTAGGTTATTATTATTTGAATAATTCAGTTAAATTATCATGTGCTATAAACTAATGGGTAATATATTACGCAAATGTAAACGAAGAGGTTAAAAGTTTTCTTTTAATTATTTAATTATTAGTAAGGAATTTTATTTTTATTTTAAGGAATTTTGTTTATCTTGATTGGCTGTGAAAGTGAAACCGTTTACTTTGATTAAGGCGACTTGTTTAATACTTTTGTCCTTGAAATAATTATGCTAATACGCATCGATGTTGTCTTTCGAGACGAGTTTCCCGCCATTTCAAAACTTTGAAGCGTATCGCAGACTATAAGAAGGCTTTGAGCGTAATCTCGAATAATTCGCTTAGTTTGAGAATCGATTATTTGATCGGTTTCGGTTGTTATTATGTAAACGTGTTCTTATCGCATAGAAATATGGGGCTCCACAATAAGTAGTAGTACCTAGTAGTGTTATCAAAAGTATTATGCGGTATAGACTTGTTATGGCTATGTGCAGTAAAATAATAAGTTATAAGCTAATAGTATGGACAATGCTGTTAAGTGTGTTCATTTTAGCAAGTTTGGTTGGTGAGTTAATAAACTTTGTAAATATTGTGGTGTAAGTAATGTGTATTGTTGATCATAATAAATTATAGGTACTTCTATTTAAATAGTAGCAGCCAACCTTTTTGTTTTCAGTCGTGTAGATATTATTTTATTAAATGGTTCTTTTTTAATTTAAAGCGCGTATGTGTAGGAAAAAGTCTAAGATAAAATTAGTGCTACAATCTGTGGCGACAGGACCAAAAACATTTAATTTGTGCTTTATTAAAATAAATACTTAACAAAGCAAACAGTGGTTTAAAATAGTTAGCGGTTAACAATGCAAAGCGGCTTTGCAAAATAGACTGTTATGATGAAAAAAATGTTTGGAATAAAAAGGTTTTTTTTTACTTCAATACTATACACAAGGAATAATTAAATATCTAGTCCGGTTTTATGCACTCGAAAACTCAAACGCAGGCAAAACAGGGAAACTCCTTCGTAGTTTACGATGTCGTAATTTTTTTTGTTGTTATTTGAGAGTGCTAAGAGTTTTATCCACCGGCTTTTTGCTCTCGGTCTACTGTCAGTTTTAAGCCGAAGTTTGAAACATCACCTCAATACACATACCGACCGGTTTGCCTCTGAAATAAGTAATATTAGGCACCTCACAATGTAGGTGTTAAGGGAGTATCTGGTTACACCCAGAAAAGGAAAATTCAGAAAATACTAAACTAAGTTGGCTTGGCTCAAGAAGAGCTTATAAGTCCAATAAGCATGGTGTAAACAGACTAATTCCGAAGCCTGAAACTTTGTCATGTTGAATTCAAATAGTAATTCATTTTACCAACAACAGTAACCAAGTAACTCCTCAAGCAATACCCAGTTTTCGTTTTCGGAAGCAATCTTTTTCCTTTTCCGTTCCCCGCTTCGCCCTAGAGGCCGTCAAACTGACCGACACTCCGTACACCGCTGCGTCACATTCCGCCAACAATTCCAGCGTAATCATTATCATTACATAGTATAAATCCAAGTCGCTAATTCTGTCTGTTTGTATGTTTGGCCGTTAACTCCTCCTAAAGTACGTAACGGATTCAAATGCGGTTTTCTCCATATGTTAGAGTATTTATTCATTTAAATTTGTAAATAAAGAACGTTTAGAAAAAGTTTTATTAAGTTAGCAAAAATGCAAGGGTTCGCGAGCAAGTCGGCAAAATTACACCATTGCGAAGCGTGGGCGGGTCGCTAGTGTTATATATAACCCGCGTGTTGTCTTGGCAGGCCGCGGCACGTGGTCTTCGGGCTCGGCGTCCCCGGGTCTGTCGGACTCGGAGTGCGGCGGCGGAGTCTCCCCCCCCGCGCTGCTGGCCGCGCTCCGCCAGCACGGCCGCGCCGCGCTGCTGCAGCAGTACGACGAGATCCGCGCCGCGCCCCCCCGGGGGACCTTCACGCACTCCAAGTACGTACATACAGCACAGATCCGCGCCGCCGCGGGGGACCTTCACGCACTCCAAGTACGTACATACAGCACAGATCCGCGCCGCCGCGGGGGACCTTCACGCACTCCAAGTACGTACATACAGCACAGATCCGCGCCGCCGCGGGGGACCTTCACGCACTCCAAGTACGTACATACAGCACAGATCCGCGCCGCCGCGGGGGACCTTCACGCACTCCAAGTACGTACATACAGCACAGATCCGCGCCGCCGCGGGGCACCTTCACGCACTCCAAGTACGTACATACAGCACAGATCCGCGCCGCCGCGGGGGACCTTCACGCACTCCAAGTACGTACATACAGCACAGATCCGCGCCGCCGCGGGGGACCTTCACGCACTCCAAGTACGTACATACAGCACAGATCCGCGCCGCCGCGGGGCACCTTCACGCACTCCAAGTACGTACATACAGCACAGATCCGCGCCGCCGCGGGGCACCTTCACGCACTCCAAGTACGTACATACAGCACAGATCCGCGCCGCCGCGGGGCACCTTCACGCACTCCAAGTACGTACATACAGCACAGATCCGCGCCGCCGCGGGGCACCTTCACGCACTCCAAGTACGTACATACAGCACAGATCCGCGCCGCCGCGGGGCACCTTCACGCACTCCAAGTACGTACATACAGCACAGATCCGCGCCGCCGCGGGGCACCTTCACGCACTCCAAGTACGTACATACAGCACAGATCCGCGCCGCCGCGGGGCACCTTCACGCACTCCAAGTACGTACATACAGCACAGATCCGCGCCGCCGCGGGGCACCTTCACGCACTCCAAGTACGTACATACAGCACAGATCCGCGCCGCCGCGGGGCACCTTCACGCACTCCAAGTACGTACATACAGCACAGATCCGCGCCGCCGCGGGGCACCTTCACGCACTCCAAGTACGTACATACAGCACAGATCCGCGCCGCCGCGGGGCACCTTCACGCACTCCAAGTACGTACATACAGCACAGATCCGCGCCGCCGCGGGGCACCTTCACGCACTCCAAGTACGTACATACAGCACAGATCCGCGCCGCCGCGGGGGACCTTCACGCACTCCAAGTACGTACATACAGCACAGATCCGCGCCGCCGCGGGGCACCTTCACGCACTCCAAGTACGTACATACAGCACAGATCCGCGCCGCCGCGGGGCACCTTCACGCACTCCAAGTACGTACATACAGCACAGATCCGCGCCGCCGCGGGGCACCTTCACGCACTCCAAGTACGTACATACAGCACAGATCCGCGCCGCCGCGGGGGACCTTCACGCACTCCAAGTACGTACATACAGCACAGATCCGCGCCGCCGCGGGGCACCTTCACGCACTCCAAGTATGTATATATGTTACGGCTAATACCCGAAGTGCGGCTGCACCTAGTTTTAGCCGGTTAGAACATCAATAGGTTAGTTAGGTTACATTTTTGATACCACCCAGAAAAAGGAGTCCCGCGTAGCGGGACTCCGTCGACTCATGATTGAAGCCAGTTTTTATATACATAGGTATAATTTTTTTTTACAGTTTTCCATAGAAAAAACACTTCTAACCGGCTAAAACTAGGTGTAGCCACACTTCGAGTATTAGCCGTAACTAAATACAGGACAGAGGCAGATCCAGCTTTGCCCCAAGGGGGGGTCAAATAGTAGTGGTCAGTCACAAAACATTATGTTTAACAGTTTCCATTGGTCTTATTATGTGGTCTATATAGGTACTGGACCCAGCCCAGGGAGAGGTCATGACCTCAATGACCCCCCCCGGTTCCGCCCTTGATCACAGTCACTATTATAAGCCTTTCCCTATAAAAAATCAATCAGCCAATCGCCGTTCAATGCTGGACAGATACTGAATGCCTGTCACCTTCTGTAAGTCTTTGGTCCATCGTGCTGCAGGGCATCCTACTCTACGTGTACCTGCAAGTGATTTCCAGTCTAATCTATACAGGGTGTAATCGTTAAGTGTGCACAGGCGATTATTCCGTAACTATTACAGATATCAAAAAACTTTAAACTGATATTGAAAATATTTTACCTAATGAGTAAAATAACAATATTAACTTTTTAAAAATAAAACGAAAAATAACCAAAAACTTTACATTAAAGACTCCCATACATTTAGTATGAGATAGTAGGGATAAAAAACACAACTTTGAAGCATTGAGAATAAAACCTACTCAAACGCTGCACAATGATGATCCTGCTCGTCGGCTGGTCTATTGAAATTGGCTAGTCAATAATTATGTCCATTTAAGGTCAATTATATGGACCGATGAAAGTAATGTTTCAAACTGTTTCACATAATACAAATGTTGTAATGAATTTGTTTCGAAACAATTTTACTGACTTAGATAATAGCTAATAATAGTGCAACCCCTTGGCCAGCCAAATCACCGGATCTCACGTCTTTCTTCCTATGGGGATGTGTCAAAGACCACGTGTATGCTGAGCGAGTACCTAGCCTAGAAGAGATACAGAATCGTGTATGTCGTGCAATTGCTTTAATTACTCCGCAAATTTAAAAAAAAGTTCATTTAGAAACTGTTAATAGAGCTCGACATTGTACTGCACAGGAAGGACGTCACTTCAAATACAAAATTTGAATACTAAATTTTGTACTTACCTACTAAGAAATAATATGTATGGGAGAGTTTAATGTAAAGTTTTTGGATATTTCTTGTTTTATTTTTATAAAGTTATTAGTGTTATTTCACTCATTAGGTAAAGTACGAGTACTTTCGATATCAGTTTAAAGTTTTTTGATATCTGTAATAGTTACGGAATAATCGCCTGTGCACACTTAACGATTACACCCTGTATACAGTAATGCATTGATTAGATGAGCAAGTAATTATCTTTCTAAAATAGAAAAAAAAAGATATGGCCAAGACTTGTTTTTACTAAGTCTAATGACCGTATTCACCAACATTACCTAAAATATAAGAGACACCTAACACTTTTTAAACAACACTTAAATGTACATATTTTGCCATACAATTTTCTTGTGGTCTAAAATAATATAAACAGACAACAAATTGTAGTAAAAACATAATAGATAAAACTTCAAATAGTTTATAAGACTGTAATATTTTAAATGTCCCCTAAATTTCAGGCGACGTTTATGAAAACAGGCCTTAAAGTCTTAATTCTAAATACGACTTAACCACTTGATACATCCAGCCGATACACTACAACCAATCCGTTTCCGCAGACTGCCGCGCAACCTGCCCAAGAACCGCTACACGGACGTGCTGTGCTACGACCACTCGCGCGTGGTTCTGTCCCAGAGCGACCCCGAAGATCCCACCACGGACTATATAAATGCTAACTACGTGGACGGGTACAAGCACAAGAACGCCTATATATCCACGCAAGGTTGGTACTGGGATGGAAAAGTTGCGATATTCTGATGTTGTATGTGAATTTTCAATTTCATTTTGTTGCTTTTGCCAGATGTTGATTTCATGATCAAGTTTATATTGGTTTAATTGTTTACAATATTTTCTTTATATTATTTGTTAAAAAAAACGTTACATATATTGTTAAAGTTACTACTGAAATAATGTTTGGTGCCAGAAAAGAGTTCTTGAAATGTTTATATATTTATTCGTCAGCTTTTTCTTATTTTTCTCATTTAAGGGTATGGTAGTAAATAACTTTACCTCGTTAACTTAAGCTATTTATATCGTTAGGATTGGGTATAGACACATCAGAAAAAATCAGGTAACAAATCTACAAATAGGTTTATATTTATTTGCCTTAATATACATAAAAATTATATCATATTTCGCTCTATATACCGCTCTATATCTATATCCTCACCCTCAGGCCCCCTCCCCAAGACGTTCTCGGACTTCTGGCGCATGGTGTGGGAACAGGGCAGCGTGGTGATCGTGATGACGACCCGCACGGTGGAGCGCGGCCGCGTGAAGTGCGGGCAGTACTGGCCGCCGCCGGGTGCCAGCCAGGAACACGGAGATATAGCCGTCAGGACGCTGGACGTGGACGCGCGCGGGGACTACGTGGTCAGCCGGCTGCAGCTCACGCATCTGAAGGTGGGTGGGTGTAGGGAGTAGCAGGAGTCGCCAGGAACACGGGGACGTGGCCGTGAGGACGCTGGACGTGGACGCGCGCGGGGACTACGTGGTCAGCCGGCTGCAGCTCACGCATCTGAAGGTGGGTGGGTGTAGGGAGTAGCAGGAGTCGCCAGGAACACGGGGACGTGGCCGTGAGGACGCTGGACGTGGACGCGCGCGGGGACTACGTGGTCAGCCGGCTGCAGCTCACGCATCTGAAGGTGGGTGGGTGTAGGGAGTAGCAGGAGTCGCCAGGAACACGGGGACGTGGCCGTGAGGACGCTGGACGTGGACGCGCGCGGGGACTACGTGGTCAGCCGGCTGCAGCTCACGCATCTGAAGGTGGGTGGGTGTAGGGAGTAGCAGGAGTCGCCAGGAACACGGGGACGTGGCCGTGAGGACGCTGGACGTGGACGCGCGCGGGGACTACGTGGTCAGCCGGCTGCAGCTCACGCATCTGAAGGTGGGTGGGTGTAGGGAGTAGCAGGAGTCGCCAGGAACACGGGGACGTGGCCGTGAGGACGCTGGACGTGGACGCGCGCGGGGACTACGTGGTCAGCCGGCTGCAGCTCACGCATCTGAAGGTGGGTGGGTGTAGGGAGTAGCAGGAGTCGCCAGGAACACGGGGACGTGGCCGTGAGGACGCTGGACGTGGACGCGCGCGGGGACTACGTGGTCAGCCGGCTGCAGCTCACGCATCTGAAGGTGGGTGGGTGTAGGGAGTAGCAGGAGTCGCCAGGAACACGGGGACGTGGCCGTGAGGACGCTGGACGTGGACGCGCGCGGGGACTACGTGGTCAGCCGGCTGCAGCTCACGCATCTGAAGGTGGGTGGGTGTAGGGAGTAGCAGGAGTCGCCAGGAACACGGGGACGTGGCCGTGAGGACGCTGGACGTGGACGCGCGCGGGGACTACGTGGTCAGCCGGCTGCAGCTCACGCATCTGAAGGTGGGTGGGTGTAGGGAGTAGCAGGAGTCGCCAGGAACACGGGGACGTGGCCGTGAGGACGCTGGACGTGGACGCGCGCGGGGACTACGTGGTCAGCCGGCTGCAGCTCACGCATCTGAAGGTGGGTGGGTGTAGGGAGTAGCAGGAGTCGCCAGGAACACGGGGACGTGGCCGTGAGGACGCTGGACGTGGACGCGCGCGGGGACTACGTGGTCAGCCGGCTGCAGCTCACGCATCTGAAGGTGGGTGGGTGTAGGGAGTAGCAGGAGTCGCCAGGAACACGGGGACGTGGCCGTGAGGACGCTGGACGTGGACGCGCGCGGGGACTACGTGGTCAGCCGGCTGCAGCTCACGCATCTGAAGGTGGGTGGGTGTAGGGAGTAGCAGGAGTCGCCAGGAACACGGGGACGTGGCCGTGAGGACGCTGGACGTGGACGCGCGCGGGGACTACGTGGTCAGCCGGCTGCAGCTCACGCATCTGAAGGTGGGTGGGTGTAGGGAGTAGCAGGAGTCGCCAGGAACACGGGGACGTGGCCGTGAGGACGCTGGACGTGGACGCGCGCGGGGACTACGTGGTCAGCCGGCTGCAGCTCACGCATCTGAAGGTGGGTGGGTGTAGGGAGTAGCAGGAGTCGCCAGGAACACGGGGACGTGGCCGTGAGGACGCTGGACGTGGACGCGCGCGGGGACTACGTGGTCAGCCGGCTGCAGCTCACGCATCTGAAGGTGGGTGGGTGTAGGGAGTAGCAGGAGTCGCCAGGAACACGGGGACGTGGCCGTGAGGACGCTGGACGTGGACGCGCGCGGGGACTACGTGGTCAGCCGGCTGCAGCTCACGCATCTGAAGGTGGGTGGGTGTAGGGAGTAGCAGGAGTCGCCAGGAACACGGGGACGTGGCCGTGAGGACGCTGGACGTGGACGCGCGCGGGGACTACGTGGTCAGCCGGCTGCAGCTCACGCATCTGAAGGTGGGTGGGTGTAGGGAGTAGCAGGAGTCGCCAGGAACACGGGGACGTGGCCGTGAGGACGCTGGACGTGGACGCGCGCGGGGACTACGTGGTCAGCCGGCTGCAGCTCACGCATCTGAAGGTGGGTGGGTGTAGGGAGTAGCAGGAGTCGCCAGGAACACGGGGACGTGGCCGTGAGGACGCTGGACGTGGACGCGCGCGGGGACTACGTGGTCAGCCGGCTGCAGCTCACGCATCTGAAGGTGGGTGGGTGTAGGGAGTAGCAGGAGTCGCCAGGAACACGGGGACGTGGCCGTGAGGACGCTGGACGTGGACGCGCGCGGGGACTACGTGGTCAGCCGGCTGCAGCTCACGCATCTGAAGGTGGGTGGGTGTAGGGAGTAGCAGGAGTCGCCAGGAACACGGGGACGTGGCCGTGAGGACGCTGGACGTGGACGCGCGCGGGGACTACGTGGTCAGCCGGCTGCAGCTCACGCATCTGAAGGTGGGTGGGTGTAGGGAGTAGCAGGAGTCGCCAGGAACACGGGGACGTGGCCGTGAGGACGCTGGACGTGGACGCGCGCGGGGACTACGTGGTCAGCCGGCTGCAGCTCACGCATCTGAAGGTGGGTGGGTGTAGGGAGTAGCAGGAGTCGCCAGGAACACGGGGACGTGGCCGTGAGGACGCTGGACGTGGACGCGCGCGGGGACTACGTGGTCAGCCGGCTGCAGCTCACGCATCTGAAGGTGGGTGGGTGTAGGGAGTAGCAGGAGTCGCCAGGAACACGGGGACGTGGCCGTGAGGACGCTGGACGTGGACGCGCGCGGGGACTACGTGGTCAGCCGGCTGCAGCTCACGCATCTGAAGGTGGGTGGGTGTAGGGAGTAGCAGGAGTCGCCAGGAACACGGGGACGTGGCCGTGAGGACGCTGGACGTGGACGCGCGCGGGGACTACGTGGTCAGCCGGCTGCAGCTCACGCATCTGAAGGTGGGTGGGTGTAGGGAGTAGCAGGAGTCGCCAGGAACACGGGGACGTGGCCGTGAGGACGCTGGACGTGGACGCGCGCGGGGACTACGTGGTCAGCCGGCTGCAGCTCACGCATCTGAAGGTGGGTGGGTGTAGGGAGTAGCAGGAGTCGCCAGGAACACGGGGACGTGGCCGTGAGGACGCTGGACGTGGACGCGCGCGGGGACTACGTGGTCAGCCGGCTGCAGCTCACGCATCTGAAGGTGGGTGGGTGTAGGGAGTAGCAGGAGTCGCCAGGAACACGGGGACGTGGCCGTGAGGACGCTGGACGTGGACGCGCGCGGGGACTACGTGGTCAGCCGGCTGCAGCTCACGCATCTGAAGGTGGGTGGGTGTAGGGAGTAGCAGGAGTCGCCAGGAACACGGGGACGTGGCCGTGAGGACGCTGGACGTGGACGCGCGCGGGGACTACGTGGTCAGCCGGCTGCAGCTCACGCATCTGAAGGTGGGTGGGTGTAGGGAGTAGCAGGAGTCGCCAGGAACACGGGGACGTGGCCGTGAGGACGCTGGACGTGGACGCGCGCGGGGACTACGTGGTCAGCCGGCTGCAGCTCACGCATCTGAAGGTGGGTGGGTGTAGGGAGTAGCAGGAGTCGCCAGGAACACGGGGACGTGGCCGTGAGGACGCTGGACGTGGACGCGCGCGGGGACTACGTGGTCAGCCGGCTGCAGCTCACGCATCT
Source organism: Emmelina monodactyla (assembly GCA_916618145.1). Lineage (NCBI taxonomy): Eukaryota > Metazoa > Arthropoda > Insecta > Lepidoptera > Pterophoridae > Emmelina > Emmelina monodactyla. The sequence continues at coordinate 8,884,615 of OU745314.1, read as the reverse complement.
GAAGGTGGGTGGGTGTAGGGAGTAGCAGGAGTCGCCAGGAACACGGGGACGTGGCCGTGAGGACGCTGGACGTGGACGCGCGCGGGGACTACGTGGTCAGCCGGCTGCAGCTCACGCATCTGAAGGTGGGTGGGTGTAGGGAGTAGCAGGAGTCGCCAGGAACACGGGGACGTGGCCGTGAGGACGCTGGACGTGGACGCGCGCGGGGACTACGTGGTCAGCCGGCTGCAGCTCACGCATCTGAAGGTGGGTGGGTGTAGGGAGTAGCAGGAGTCGCCAGGAACACGGGGACGTGGCCGTGAGGACGCTGGACGTGGACGCGCGCGGGGACTACGTGGTCAGCCGGCTGCAGCTCACGCAGCTGAAGGTGGGTGGGTGTAGGGAGTAGCAGGAGTCGCCAGGAACACGGGGACGTGGCCGTGAGGACGCTGGACGTGGACGCGCGCGGGGACTACGTGGTCAGCCGGCTGCAGCTCACGCATCTGAAGGTGGGTGGGTGTAGGGAGTAGCAGGAGTCGCCAGGAACACGGGGACGTGGCCGTGAGGACGCTGGACGTGGACGCGCGCGGGGACTACGTGGTCAGCCGGCTGCAGCTCACGCATCTGAAGGTGGGTGGGTGTAGGGAGTAGCAGGAGTCGCCAGGAACACGGGGACGTGGCCGTGAGGACGCTGGACGTGGACGCGCGCGGGGACTACGTGGTCAGCCGGCTGCAGCTCACGCATCTGAAGGTGGGTGGGTGTAGGGAGTAGCAGGAGTCGCCAGGAACACGGGGACGTGGCCGTGAGGACGCTGGACGTGGACGCGCGCGGGGACTACGTGGTCAGCCGGCTGCAGCTCACGCATCTGAAGGTGGGTGGGTGTAGGGAGTAGCAGGAGTCGCCAGGAACACGGGGACGTGGCCGTGAGGACGCTGGACGTGGACGCGCGCGGGGACTACGTGGTCAGCCGGCTGCAGCTCACGCATCTGAAGGTGGGTGGGTGTAGGGAGTAGCAGGAGTCGCCAGGAACACGGGGACGTGGCCGTGAGGACGCTGGACGTGGACGCGCGCGGGGACTACGTGGTCAGCCGGCTGCAGCTCACGCATCTGAAGGTGGGTGGGTGTAGGGAGTAGCAGGAGTCGCCAGGAACACGGGGACGTGGCCGTGAGGACGCTGGACGTGGACGCGCGCGGGGACTACGTGGTCAGCCGGCTGCAGCTCACGCATCTGAAGGTGGGTGGGTGTAGGGAGTAGCAGGAGTCGCCAGGAACACGGGGACGTGGCCGTGAGGACGCTGGACGTGGACGCGCGCGGGGACTACGTGGTCAGCCGGCTGCAGCTCACGCATCTGAAGGTGGGTGGGTGTAGGGAGTAGCAGGAGTCGCCAGGAACACGGGGACGTGGCCGTGAGGACGCTGGACGTGGACGCGCGCGGGGACTACGTGGTCAGCCGGCTGCAGCTCACGCATCTGAAGGTGGGTGGGTGTAGGGAGTAGCAGGAGTCGCCAGGAACACGGGGACGTGGCCGTGAGGACGCTGGACGTGGACGCGCGCGGGGACTACGTGGTCAGCCGGCTGCAGCTCACGCATCTGAAGGTGGGTGGGTGTAGGGAGTAGCAGGAGTCGCCAGGAACACGGGGACGTGGCCGTGAGGACGCTGGACGTGGACGCGCGCGGGGACTACGTGGTCAGCCGGCTGCAGCTCACGCATCTGAAGGTGGGTGGGTGTAGGGAGTAGCAGGAGTCGCCAGGAACACGGGGACGTGGCCGTGAGGACGCTGGACGTGGACGCGCGCGGGGACTACGTGGTCAGCCGGCTGCAGCTCACGCATCTGAAGGTGGGTGGGTGTAGGGAGTAGCAGGAGTCGCCAGGAACACGGGGACGTGGCCGTGAGGACGCTGGACGTGGACGCGCGCGGGGACTACGTGGTCAGCCGGCTGCAGCTCACGCATCTGAAGGTGGGTGGGTGTAGGGAGTAGCAGGAGTCGCCAGGAACACGGGGACGTGGCCGTGAGGACGCTGGACGTGGACGCGCGCGGGGACTACGTGGTCAGCCGGCTGCAGCTCACGCATCTGAAGGTGGGTGGGTGTAGGGAGTAGCAGGAGTCGCCAGGAACACGGGGACGTGGCCGTGAGGACGCTGGACGTGGACGCGCGCGGGGACTACGTGGTCAGCCGGCTGCAGCTCACGCATCTGAAGGTGGGTGGGTGTAGGGAGTAGCAGGAGTCGCCAGGAACACGGGGACGTGGCCGTGAGGACGCTGGACGTGGACGCGCGCGGGGACTACGTGGTCAGCCGGCTGCAGCTCACGCATCTGAAGGTGGGTGGGTGTAGGGAGTAGCAGGAGTCGCCAGGAACACGGGGACGTGGCCGTGAGGACGCTGGACGTGGACGCGCGCGGGGACTACGTGGTCAGCCGGCTGCAGCTCACGCATCTGAAGGTGGGTGGGTGTAGGGAGTAGCAGGAGTCGCCAGGAACACGGGGACGTGGCCGTGAGGACGCTGGACGTGGACGCGCGCGGGGACTACGTGGTCAGCCGGCTGCAGCTCACGCATCTGAAGGTGGGTGGGTGTAGGGAGTAGCAGGAGTCGCCAGGAACACGGAGATACCACCCTGGACGTGGACAAACTTGCAAATAGAGATTCTTTGAGAAAAATATTTAAAGATAGTGATATTTTAACCTTCGCGTCCCAATACATTTTTGAAAATATATTGTATACTAACAAAAATATTGATAAGTTTGCAACGTGTAGTGATAATTATTTCGATAATAATTCGGATCACGAAATTGAAGGTGGGTGGGAGAGAATAGTTGGAGGATAGGAATAGGATGGGAATAGTGGGTGGGGTTGAATAGTTGTGAGTTGGATGTTCGCAGGTGTAAGCAGAGTGGTGTGGTTGTCATCGACAGCTGTCAGGAGTTTACTGTAGAATGTAAGCAGAGTAGGTGTAGGTGGTGATAATGTCTGGAGATATAGATAGACAGACGGCGGCCGGACAGTGAAGTTATGTTATATGGCTTCTGTTTTTTTTCAGGTACTTACAAAGCTTTATAAAAAATGCCAAAACTAACTTACGTTAAGTAAGTTAAGATTGTAATTAAAACCTTTTTAAAATGTGTTGTTTTTGTTACTGGCCAGTGTCAGGTTTAAAATATTGAATTCAAAGATTCATATCATCTTGTATGTTTTCTCGTCGAAGACCTCTATCTACCCTTTAATTGGACCGTAAAAATAATTTTAGATTACAGTAATTCCGTAACACACTTTTAATATTCTTTACGAGCTATGATGTTCATTGCTATTGTCCACACTTTATTATTTGTCCTTCCCTATCCGTATTATGAAAACACCTACAAAGCCTTCACTTCATCTATCCTTGGTTCAGACGGACCAGTCCCGCGCGGTGTGGCACGGGCAGTACGCGCGCTGGGCGGACTACAGCGTGCCGGGGGCGGGGGCGGGGGCGGGGGGCGGCACCGCGGGGGCGGGGGGCGGGGGCGCCGCGCAGCTGCTGCAGTTCATGATGCACGTGCGGCAGGCGCAGCAGCAGTACACGCAGCTGTATGTATATAAAACTGTGTAGCTACGTTTAGATGTAAAGAATATTTAGCTTAGGACTTTGCAGGGTTTGCCTTGATCTAAGAACAGGGTGATGTCATTACATTATAGAAGAAGTCAAAACATATTTGCTAAATTGACCTCAGTGTTGTTACTTCTGAATGGAGAATGCCGGTTTTTGTATGGGAGCCTGTACCGATTGCATGTACAGGCCACAAATAATCACAGGGTACAAATAATCATTTTTAGCCAGTTAATCACATATTATCACCGTTGGCATGTAGCGTTTTTCATTACGAACCCGCAGTTCTGAGATTTTTTCTCATAATCATATTTTTGAAAAAAACGCCAAAAATATTACAAAGAAACTCGGAAAGAGTTATGCAAACCTGAAACCAGCTTTTAGCTAGTTACAAGTACCGAAGTTTTGATTTAAAGGAACAAAGCTCAACCCAACGAATAAAAACAACCGACATCAGAATAAAATAATAACACAAACACAAACGATGCGTAAGCGACGAATAGAACCGAACGAGAGTGTGACGTTTGACAGTTGCTCTGCTCTTAACTGTCAGCTTGACAGCCCATGAGTGTTGCTATCCAGATTCAAATCGATATCACTTAATGTACAATCGAATAATGAATAAATTGTTTGATCAAGGTCTGAAAATAGGTCAATATGAAAAAAAAAACTATGTATTCCTATTCCATTAAATCACACTGAACACTGACTTAAACAATCACCGTCATAATAGTAATATATGCAACGGCTACAGCAATTAATTTCTATTATCGATTTTTTTTGTTGGTTGAAATCGATTTTCTTGTGCCGGCAATCTATCAAATTCTTGAGAACCGGAAATACGTTCGGAAGTCGTCAACATTACCGAACTTTTAAATTACATTTCGTAAACCCGGGTTTTATTGATACAAAATTTGCTAATGGTCGTTAAAAAGCATGAAAATACAGTATATATTTTATTAACATGCAATTGGTACAGATTTCGGCATTCTCCTTTGTATATCTGTGTTTAGTAATCCTAAAAAAGCGGCTCGGTGCGCGATTCGACTCGCAAATTACCTAAAGTATGGTATTTGCAAGCTATAACAGACTTACTACCTGTGTGCAGTGCGTAGTTTTGGGCACCATGAAACCGCTACTTAATACCTGTAACATTTGTATAACATGTTGTGTGTTCCAGTATGGGCGACGCGTGGCTGGGCCCGGCGGGCGGCCCCCCCATGGTCGTCCACTGCTCGGCGGGCATCGGCCGCACCGGCACCTTCATCACCATCGACATATGTACGCGCAGGCTCGCCGCTGAAGGTTATCATCATTATTATTATCATCAACATCATTATCATTATCATCAGCATCATTATCATTATCATCAGCATCATTATCATTATCATTAGTATCATTATCATTATCATCATTACATAGTATTAATCCAAGTCACTAATTGTGTCTGTTTGTATATTTGTCCGCTAACTCCTCCTTACCAATTAATGAATTTTAATGCGGTTTTAACCATAATTTAGGTTTTTTTTGTATTCGAATTTGTAAGAACATTGGCGAAATTTCACCATTGGGAAGCGAGGGCTGGTCGGTAGTGTTAAATAAATCCCTCCGGAACGTTACGTCCTATTACCGGAATGTCCAGTCGGTTCATTAAATCTACTTCCCTTAACGTCCTGTCTCCGTAAGTCCACTTCCCTGAATGTCCACTGCCTCGAAAGCCTATTTCCCTGAATGTCTACTTCCTACAATGTCTACTTCCTCGATACCTCGCTCCCTTAATACCTGATGATGTTATTTTCTCCAAATACAAGGGATAATCGATTGATTATAATAAAAAATAAAATGTTAGAAAAACATCATTTTTTATTAGATGTGTAATAAAAATAAACTAATTTAAGACATACCTACATTAATAATAGCTTATTTATTAACTACACTACAAATCCATTGGAAGGATGAAAAAAATAATTCTTATGATTAGGGGCGGCCATACCTTAAGTGCCTTCGTGCACTGAACCACCAAATTTTAAGGAAACGAAATTAACACAATATGTATTTTAAATAATATCTTTAAAGACTAATGTAATAATAAATTCTTAATTCAGAAATTTGTGACTGCATGTACTTATTTGTCATTTAAGGAAGCAATAAATTATTGAGTATTGAGTATTGAGATTGCAAAAGATTTAATTTTTGATAAAAAATACAAAAGCTTTTTTCATGTTACTAAAAAAAAATAATTAAATGACGTTCCTCGTTCGAAAATACTGAATTAAAAATTACCTAAAGTACCTAAGTATAAAATCAACATGTTTTTAATTTTTGTTTGCATTTTAATCGTAAATAAATAATCTTTTTCAAAAAGCAGTTTGTGTCCATCTCACCATTTTGTAATGTACTTAGCAAGCTTTTGTATTTTTTATCGAAAACAATGTCTTGCAATCTTCTATTTTTTCGGGTCAATGTTTGAAATAAACTTTTATTGATGATACAATCATAATGTAAAGATTCCTTTTTTAAAGAATAGATAACTAAATATAAATTAGGCGTTTTAGGTATTCTGGAATTTAACCTACGATGCCATCCTTCCAGTGAATTCGTAGTGCGATGTTTATCTCCTGCACAACTCAAAAATGCAGGTGTTATGTTGGACCCCCATTGACGTTGGTAATACTTTATAAATTTGCTCATTTCCGGAGATCGCGGAGCGTCATTCCATATCGCATTTAAGGCTTCATCTATTTTATTACTAGGTAAAAGCGGAAGAAGGGCGACCATTCTCAAGACTTTTCTGCCTTCTCTCGTCTTGTTTACTTTCAATTCTTTGCCATTGCGCCATATAGCCTTATTAAAGTGATAAAAACACCCTGTTAATTGAACACCGGAGAAGACTGTACGCATAGCGTTCATAGGAGCTATTTCATAATCACTCTTAAATTGGCTAATTTTTATATGAAGTTTATCTTTTATCAGTTGGAATAACCTAAGGTAGGTCCCCTCTGTTTTGTTTGGCAGGAATGCATAAATAGCTGGTACAATATTAGTAGAAGTTATGGTTGATCCAAGATCAATGTGTAGAACGTACAATTGATAAAAGGGTGGAGGAGCTGCTTTGAACGTTCCGTCGGCATAATAAATGCCAATGTAACCTTTGAGAAATCTTCTTACGAGAGGCGACGCAAATATAATAATTTTTTCATCCTCACCATCTTCACAAAGTAAAAAATTGTCATTCAATGTCGATGATAATTTGATATCTCGTAAATTGTTGTAATGAAGCCTGTCCACTTTCAAAAAATCTTTTCTGGCTTTATATAATTGATTTTTTATCGAAGAAAAAGATGGCATAGCCTCTCTGTATTCCTCCCCCTTCATCTTAAACTCCACAAAATTATCATCGAAGATTTGTTGAATGGGACGTAAATCTCGACATACATTTTTTTTACATTCATTCAATATAACTTGTATTTCATTTTTTATTACATTAGCCTGACAAGTATGTTCCTTACTTTCACGAATCACTTCACTTGATTTACAAGTAACTGTTGCAGAACATTCGTCACGTTTCCAACACCTCCACAGGGTAGTACCTATCTTGTTTTTCCTACTGAAATTATATTTGAACCCATTTCTTAACAGACAAGTTTTTCCTTTTCTGCTTTTTATAAACTGTATTGTATTATTCCCGTCCATTACGTAATTTTATAATATTGAAATAAACAACGCTTTTCCTAGTTTAGAAACAAAGGAGAATAGTGTCATTGTGTCCCCTTATGTCATTACACACGCATGAATCATTAAATGTCAAGTTTAGATAAAAAAGAGGTAGCATAATTTATTTTAATTTATTCACCTACATGTGCGATTAGCGGATTGCATTGCAGAACATGGAACGCATACAGAAATAAATTAGCAATTACCATTAGAACACTTCAATTGGGATTGTATGTAAAATGTAGCGTCGGTAGCTCAGTTGGTTTGAGCGCGAGCCCACTCCCCAAGAGTCTGGGTTCGCGCCCACTCTCAAGCTATGTACCAATGAGTTTTTTCTAACTTAAGTACATTATCCGATTTTTCCTACGGTGAAGGAAAATATGATGAGGAAACCTGCACTTGGTTGGGCCTTTCCCTGTGGGGTTGTGTAGGTCAGATGGCAGTCGCTATTTTAGGGATATGACATACAGGGAAATGGACGTTCAGAGAAATGGACGTTCAGAGAAAAGGATGTTTAGGGAAAAGACATGCAGGGAAATGGACGTTCAGGGAAAAGGACGTTTAGGAAAAAGGACGTTTAGGAAAATGGACATTCAGGGAAGTAGACTTAATGAACCGACTGGACATTCCGGTAATAGGACGTAACGTTCCGGAGGGATAGAATCTCCAGAATGTTCACTAAGATGTTGTATGAGATTGTGTTTGAGAATAAAATTAAAATTTAATATGCTTCTGATGAGACCATGCCTTGGTACCTGCTCATCTTAACTCGTATGCTTTCTGTTGGAGAGCTAATTGAAACTCCAAAATCCACTCGAAATGTAAATTATTAAATTTAAATATAGAACCAGTACTTAATGAACGTCACGAGTAGAGTCCACGGTATCATGAGAAATGCTAAAGCGTTCTATAATCATCGTATACCACATTGACCGCAGGCGTGGTGGACATCCGCGGCGTGGTGGAGAAGGTCCGCAGCCAGCGCGCGCACTCCATACAGATGCCCGACCAGTACGTGTTCACGCATCTCGCCGTCATACAATACGCGGTATGTACTCTGTAGTATTACTATAATTGTAGTGTAGTAGTGGCCGCCCGCGACCCCGTTCACGTGGAAGTCGGTATCCCGTGGGAATGAGATGTTTTATTCGTGGGAAGTACCCTATGTGTTATTCTGATGTATAACCTATATTACTGCAAAGTTTCACCCAAATCGGTCCAGTAGTTTTTACGTGAAAGAGTAACAAATATCCAGACATACATCCATCCATACTCACAAACTTTCACATTTATAATATTAGTAGGATATGACACTCTTGGGGGCACAGAGGAAGTGTGAAGATGTGGGCTGAAAGCCATGTTGGCTCAAATGAATGGAAATGATGAATGGTCATCATACCGTGTGTGTTTCCTTACGATTGTTTCCCGTGCTGTAATTGAAAGTGACAAAGATAAAAATAAGGACATTTCTCAAGAACTAGGCGTTTGTTCTGTTTCGCTAATTAAAATCATCAGTTAATTTTATGCAACAAAATTTTGTGAGGCTGCAACACAGGAAGACATTTCAGTAAAACTAAGAACTAACTAAACTAAGCTATGGGCTTTAACAGTCTTACTTTTATTTTCTAAACTTTTACTAATCAACTTATCTTATTGCAGGTGGAAAACGGTTACCTAGAGTCGGCGGACCTCTCGGGGTTTGACGACGAGGCGTCCAGCGAGTCCGAATAGAGACTACGAGAGAGGAAATACTCCTCACAACCGCCATGAAAACATAGTGATAAACAAGACTTATTGTGTATATCTACAGTTATGCCAACAAGTGTGAACGTGAACGAATAGTGCAAACAGTGAGTGACGAAACCAAGTGAGTGTTCGGATTAGAGAGTGATCTACGATTTTGTACACAGAATTTATAATGCAATGTATACTGTAATGTAAGGTAAGACGGACTTTCTGAATGGCAGTGAGTTCTGAACAAACGTATAATGCTAGCACAATGTCAGCCCCAAAATATTTTATACAAATAGTACGCAATAGATTGAACGTTCATTGTACGACTTCTGTAAAATAAGCTCTCTCCGGCTAATGTTTAATGCTGAATATCTAGATTAAGTTAATATTTCTAATATATGTTTACACAACGTTCCTGTAATATAATAGGACTGTGAGATTCAGTCAGATACTTGGAATGACACCTCCTTGCAAGAATATTTATTTTACGTAAAATAATCTGTAACCAAATAATATTCCCGTAATTATTTTAGGGTTTTATTATGATGTTTATTTATAAAAAGTATGGCTGTGTGATGTTTTTGTCTATATTATACGTAGATTATTTATTTCATTGAATTTTACGCCTTCAACGACTAAATTGATAGTAATGAAAATTATTTTGATATAAATGATTTAGTGTACACTAATTGAATGTTGAGGTGCTTGTAGGATACAATCATGGAATCACTCATCTCAACTAGTCAAGTACTGTAGCCGTCATTGATCCCACACCATTTAGAAATAAGATTAAAAACATGGATTACTGACTGAAAATGAAGTTCACATGATTTCTGTATTCATTTATAGCCAACTGCAAATGTTTAAATTAATATAAAAGGTTTATATCTACTAGTGAAATTACATTATTAGAAAAAATACTAAAATGCATATTTATATTTCGACACATATCTAAAGCAGATCACATATGTTTTGAAAGCCGCCGTCCTAACACGCAACTTACATATCGCTTGCTTAGTTTATTTTAATTTCAGGCATTTACAGTATTTATTGAATCTCTTATTAACAATCTTAAATAGAAAAATTCTATATAAAATACAATAATCTTCCATCAAACATTTGTTTAAGTCTAAAAAAAATATTGTTATTACAACTGTTGTTTCTTGTATCTGTAAATATTTTATTTACTGTTCGATTCTAAATTGAAACTTGTGAAATATGTGTGAAATAAAAGAAATCTTGTATAATATTTTAACTCTTTTCTTCACAGGGTACTAAATTGACTTTTATTTGAGTGTAACTAAACTCTTATTTAGGCCATTCTGTGATTCCTATTTTACTAGAAAGTTCTTGCAAACACAATCTACCATTAACGCGTTACTTAAATGTGTTACTTAAGTAACTTTTTAACCATGTTTTCGGATCTGAACAAACTTTGATAGATATGCTATTGATATGAAAACTAAACAAGCAGTTTTCAGTTACCGAGGTTTTAACCAGAAATATCGAACCCGGCCAATAGTGGACAAGATGATTATCTTACACATAACTATTATCGCATTTTATTAACATTCAACTTCAGAAAATAAGGAACATTTTCTCATTGTTTTACCTTATGAACAGCAACGAAAGTACGGGGTGTAAAAGAACTGCTTCCGAAAACAAAAGCTGGGCATTGCTGGAGCAAAAACATTTAATTCTTATGATTCCAAAAAAAATTTTTTTACGTCGTTTTCCAAAATTGCATTAATACTATGAGATTTTGCGTTGATTTCTAATTAAATAGGGTTTTAATTTAATTTGCAATGTAAATAATCGCACCTGAACCGACAGTTAACGTGTGTGCGATGATTTTTAAGCGGCGAATATGACTTTTCGATACCTACTTAATAACTTTTTTAAATTGAGTTTTCTGGGTTTGCTGTTAGTGAATTTAGTTACTATTTTGGCTCAAGAATACATGGTTTCAGGCTTCGGAAGTGGTGTTTTTCACCCGTTATAAGCACGGTGATATTTCACTGCAAGGAAAAATACTATTTAGGTAATTACCGTTTGGAAAGAAAAAAAGTTGACTGGGTAAAACTCCTGAGTGGCATCAGGCGTTTTGTGTTATAATTATATCTATCTGCTTAATATTAACAAGTAAATTAAACAACTCTGAAATAACGGTGTCAAAATAATACTTTTGTTTGTTATGATAACAGCTGTCCTGTTGATTTTATTGACAGTAACAGATAGATCAAACGTCACAAAAACAATAACTTTTACCGAGGTTTGAACTAAATTTGGCAGTTTTATTGAGACCTAGGTAGGCTATCATGACAGTTAACCTTGGTTAGAAATGGAGGGCAAAAGCTTCCTTCGAGCCGGATTTGAACCAGCGACCTATGGATACCAACCTCTGTCCGACTACAGTCCACCGCTCTACCAACTGAGCTATCGAAGGCATGCAGAACAAGAACAAATTAGCGAGTATAACATGTTTTGTTATGTAATAGGGCCGGTTGCTTCCATGAACATTGGTGAAAGTAAAGTTGCTCTAGAATTTAACGCCTTATGTGTTTCATTAGCAAATGAGAGTACAGTAGCGGCCTTAAGTAACGAACTATCACGACATAATATTAACTATTTATTTACTTCTCTCAAGTAAGGAAGTGTCAATATAATGATATCTGCTTCAGATGAATTTTCTATAAGGGCATTTCTCTACTAAATGGAAAATCGCTGTCCCAAGCAACTAATATGAAATAAATCATAATATTTCTTAGTAATTGTATCAATAACGGCATAGTATTAGGTATACTTGGCTCAGTACCTACAGCTTATATTTATATTAATAAATGAAATTCAAACACCTCAAAACACAGTCCCCTGGCAAGTCCCTTTACCAGAATCACAAATCTTGCCACAATTATTTTTGTTTTTGCTGTTGATAACTTTATAAAAATATCCACGTTCATAAAATACTGTACGTTTTGTTTAAAAATTACGATTTTATTGTTACAATAAAAGTTTAATCAAAGTTATTTATATGCAAGTGCTGTCCTCAAATTATTAAATCAGTCCCCTGTTTAAATTTTAAAACCGGCTTTTAATTGAATTTTGTATTGACGAGTATCATTTAGGTTGAGAAGTGTGAAGTTCGTAAGGTTGACACTACCAAGCGGTTTCATCATTATCATACATAAAAGATCCAAGTCGCCAATTCTGTCTGTTTATATGTTTGTCCGCCAACTCCTCCTAAACCAGTTGAGGGATTTTAATGCGGTTTTCACCATCCTTTAGCTAATTTTTTCATTTAAATTTGTAAATAAATAACATTCAGAAAACGTTTTTTTAAATTAGCCAAAATTCAATGTTTCGGAAACATGTCGGTCAAAATTTGTTTAAAATAATCGATTAACTTGTATGTAGATACATTTGTTTCGTCAATTTGACATGTTTAAGTGATTTTGTTTTTTTGAGTATTCATTTTAAAATAACAGTCCCCTGGCCAACAGTCCCCTGCTAATCAAGAAGGAAAAAGAAGAAAGATAATGAAGAAGGCGAACTTATTGTAACTTTTATGAACATTTGTGATTATGTTGAAGATAGTGCGATATAATTAGTGCCAAAAATATTGTTAAACAAGAAGTTTATTTTGTTAAGTTAAACACAAATATTAATGTTAAAAAGTACCTAGTTTGTTTTAATACTATTTGTTCGCTCTAAATAGCTCCCTAGTCATTAAATTGGCAACACTTGCCAATAGATTTGGTAGGTTTTTCGGTTGCCCTTCTGGCAACACTGAGTTTCAAAATTCACCCGCTCGAAGTAGCAACTTCGTCGTATATTTATCGCTTTTATCGCTTTTTCATAGTTTATTAGTAGTAGCTAGTAGTATATGTTTGTGTGTGTAAAATACTGTGAAGTGGAGATCCTGGATTCCGAGTAGGCAGATACATCACCAAACCAGTCAGGTACCTATTATAGAAGCGATCAAGGTAAGTCTAGATCAGCCGAAATCAATCCGAAGATATTTGTACGTGGAGCGGTGCATGCACATCTCCATCCACACTCAGGTGAGTTCAGCTAATCTAAGCAGAACTTTATTTGACCACACAGCGTATATATTTTATTATTATTAGTTTTATAATTTTAAATACAGTCCACTACCTACTTATCGCCCACACTATTGATTTGTAATAAATCATTACATGTTTTAAGAACGGTAAAAAAAAATACTTTGATTAAACAAAAATATAGATAAGTACTTGTTTTTATCCATGAAAACAGTCCTCTGTTCCATAAAATCAACAATAACTCAAAAACAACAAGGAATATACGTGACCGTTTTTAAAATACATACTTGGGTATCTAAATTACTATTGCCCTTCATTTTATTGATAAACGTTTTCAACATCAATTTGCTTAGGACAGTTCTGTATGGACTAATTTCCAAATAGCAGAGAATCACCCATAAGCAACTCTTTGATGCGCAACAGTCTGATCTTGTATCTCCTCCGGTGTAATCTGCATACATCTAAAGAAAAACATTTATTTGTTGCTATGGTTGTATGTTTCCGTAGGGGATCGCTGGCCAGTAGAAACGGATGGCCCGCACCAATTATACCGCAGTCGCCAACGAATTGATTTCCAATTTTTTGTCGAAACGTGCGGGGTCACCAATTTGGGGGTTACGTAGAATGTTCGTTTATGGATATAAAACACGGATTACATTTAGCTTTACAACTTTACTGTTAGAAAATGTTATTCTAAGAAACAGGTTTTTTTTTATGGCCATGGTGCAATTGCACATTGTGCCAAAAAGAAACACGTTACACAGAAATGTAACCAAGAGAAGTACCATAGACTAAACATCTAACATAGAGTTGGTATTCTATTTTTACATAAACAGCGCCTTATTAAAGGTGCGTTCAGTAGGAACTAAGTGGTGGCTAAGCCGCCACACATTTTTATCATAAACAAGTTTACATTTTTCCTTTTAGTAAATTTAGCATTACATTATGTAAATCTGATCTTACTTATTGAGGGTTTTAAACACTTTTCAGAACAAGGTAAGTTAGTACGAAGTAATCTAGACATAAGCATTTCAGATGGAGATTACTCTAAACCAGCAACAGGTGTAGTATTAAACCATTACATAGCCATATTAAAATCAGAGTTACTATCTTTACATTTTCTCCTTATTCCTTTAATTATTCCTACTGCTTTTTCACTTAAACCATTCGACTGAGGATACCTAGGACTTGAATGTATTATTTGGAAATCTAAAGAATTAACAAAGTTATGAAATTCAAAACTACCAAATAGCATGCTATCACAAACTACAAACTTAGCTATTCCATGAGTAGCAAAATTTACTTTAAAATGTTTATAACCTGTGTATTCTTATTTTTTAAACTTTTAACCTCTATCCATCTAGAATAATAATCTATTACAACTAAATAGGCATTACCTACCTGAAAAAGTACATATATTCATTCCTATTTTATAAAATGGTAGCTCAGGAATATCATGTGAAATGAGTGACTCCTTACTATTTGAGACTCTTTACTTTTCACATGTTTGACAAGACAAAACAAAGTTCTCTATTTCGCTTGACATTCCTAGCCAATACAAAATATTTCTAGCCCTTTTCATTACATTTACATCTCCTTCATGCCCTGCGTGTAAACATGAAATTATATCAGCTCTCAATGACTTAGGGATCACTATTCTATCATTATAATATAGTACCTATATTGCTTTTTACATGTAACTCTTCTTTTAATTTAAAATATGTTTAATAATTAATTCTCACAAACAGATTTATATATGTACATTAAATTTTATAACAGTATATATAACATATGTATAACAGTATGTATATACTTATATCTATTAATATAATATTTATAAATTTATAATTTTGTTTATGTAATATACAGGGTGTTAAAGAACTGCTTCCGAAAATAAAAACTGGGCATAGCTGGAGGGGTACTGGTTACGTTTACGAGCAAAAAAAATGTTTTTATGATTAGGAGAAAAAAAATTTTTTACATACCTACTTCTACAAAATTGCAAGTATACTATCAGATTTTGCGATGATTTCAAATTAAATAGGGTTTTCATTTTATTTGCAATGTAAATAATCGCACCTGAACCAACAGTTGATGTGAGAGCGATGATTTCAAGCGCCGAGTGCGACCTTTCAATCCTTAATAACTTTTTTAAATTGGGTTTTCTGGGTATACTGTTAGTGAATTTAGTTACCATTGAGGCTCCAGAATACATGGTTTCAGGCTTCGGAAGTGGTCTTTTTACACCCGTTATATTCTATGTATTTTAAAGAAGTATTAAGTAAATATTTATTTACTTAGATTTAGTTATATAGCTAATGCAAAATAGTAAATATCCGCTAGCATTTCGCCTTAATTCCCTTCATGTATTAGGTTTCACAGGCAGAAATCGCTTTAAGCGATATGACCACCTCTTGTATAAGTTTAAGTTGATGCCCTGTATATTTTTCACTTTTTGCAATAAAGAGTATTTATTATTATTATTATTATGTATATAAAATGTACATATGTATGTAGAATCTTATTATTTGATATGTAATTTGTCGGATTACAAGGTACTCTTTTGTACAAAAGTCCGGACTATAGGGGGTCTTCGGCAGTACCCTATAATCCGACAAATTCTAAAGTTCGACACTGCCTTGCTTTGTTTGTCGAACTACCGGGGGTCCACTGTACATTTTTAATTCTTTACTAAAATGGGTTGTAATTATTTGGAAACCCCTCTTTATACCATTACTATTTTATTAATATCGAATCCTTAATCCGAGAGTTGGGACGATCCGAGATCGCACACGATCTGCGGATCGGTCTCCAACCTGCGTCCCAATAACAATTATATGCAATCGATGTCAGTGATGCAAGAAGATCGTCGATCGATCTCTTCATTGTAAATAAAAAGTTAGTTTTACTAATATTTAAAACGTTATGCCTAAGTTTTAACTATTAACTTGTCTGAAAATAGTTTAATATACGTAAAAAACATTCATCTTACGTAATTAGCGCGGAAAAATTGCCGAATATATTTTCTTTCCGAATCTTTGCTGTTTTTTTTGCAATAATTGCAACTGCCCAATTCCGGGGTACGCAAAAACGGATTCAAATGGTGTTTAATGGATGTGTTAAAATCTAAAGATCGGTTATTGGGATTATGGCTGGCACCATTTTCATACAAATATGCCAGAAAAAAGATCGCTTGCCGCCCATGGATCGATTGCGTCTTTGGATTGGTTCCACAATCTGGAGATCGTTTATTGAAACAGTTTTGAGAAAATTTGGATCCGATTGCCAATCTTAAATGCCTAAAAATGGATTGAGATCGTATATTGGGAATGGGTGTTAAAGATTCTTTCAGTATTTGCTCTAATTTTCTATCAGAAACCGCTAAATAAGATTCAAAACTATGCACTAATTCTTTTACATAAGGTTCCACTAATGAATTATCTTTAATGAAGTTTCTTGACAAGTAATCTGCAATACACATCTGTGATCCTGGCACATTTTTTATCTCAATATTATACTTTAAAGGTTTTAAGACCATACGCTGTAGTCTAGCACTTATTTTGATAATATCTTTGTTTACAATGACCACTAAAGGTTTATGATCAGTTTCTATAACGTCCATACACAAATTGATGGTATTTATCTAATGAAGCACAAAGAGCAATGAGTTCTTTTTCTATAGGAGCCCATCTCTTTTGACATTTGAAGTAAACATGCACCTAAACCTAACACAACAGTACCTTTTCTAGACAACATTCCCAACATTGGTGTACAACTAAGTTTATTTTTTAATTCTTTAAAGGCCTGTATCTGAGCACTATCCCGTATCCAAACGAATTATTTTTTAACAATTGTTTCAACGGTTCGGTAGTTTTTGTAAATTGTGGTATAGTTACACATACCTCAAAATTTTTGTAATTTTTTGGCTCACTAACGGCGGAGCCCAATATACGATCTCAATCCATTTTTAGGCATCTAAGACCATCAATCGGGGCCAAATTTTCTCAAAACTGTTTCAATAAACGATCTCCAGATTGTGGAACCAACCCAAAGACGCAATCGATCCATGGGAAGCAAGCGATCTTTTTTCTAGCATATTTGTTTGAAAATGGTGCTAACCATCATCCCAATAACCGATCTATTAATTTTGACACATCCTTTGAATCAATTTTTGCGAACCCCGGAATTGGGCAGTTCGATCTTTTGTTTGAGTGACTTTTTATGTCAGTCCATGTAAAACAAAATCAGTTACCATAGCAACGTACATTGATCTAAAACTTTTAAAATCTAAATTTTACAAGAAGTGCCTTTACTGGATGTGCCTTCCCGTTAGATGTGTAATTCAAAATTAATGTTTTCGATTAAATTAAAATGTTTGTATAAACACAATGCAATTATTGCAAAAAAACAGCAAAAATCAGGACAAAAAATATATCCGGCCATTTTTCCAAGCTAATTACATAAGATGTATTTATTTATGTGTATTAAACTATTTTCAGACAAGTTAATAGTTAAAACTAAGGCATAACTTTTTAAATATTAGTAAAACTAACTTTTTATTCACAATGAAGAGATCGATGGACGATCTTTTTGCATCACTGACATCGATTGCATATAATTGTTATTGGGACGCAGGTTGGAGTCGAACCGCAGATCGTGTACGATCTCAGATCGTACCAACTCTCGGATTCAGGATTCGATATTGGGCTCCGGCGTAAGACATGTTATAAAAAAAACATTTATTTCATCATTAGAGAAAAAAGCTGGCGGAAAAAAACTCGGCACTCTTTTGTCCATCACCAAATGTACAAAATCAAGGCATACAACTACACCAAGACAAGATAAAAACGTAAAGTCACAAGACGGTTAAATTGAAGTAAGAAAATACAACTACTAATTCTTGTGTCTTGTCTTGGTCTAGATGCTACAGAGTAGTTAATAGTTAGAATAAGACACAAATAGTTACAATAAGATACAATCTAAAGAAATAGCCTGTCCAGAAATCAATCCCACGCTTTTTTATCATCTAAATAATCTTTAACTTTATAATAAGCCTTTTTACATAGTGTATGCTTAACATGTAATTTAAATTTATTAAAAGGTAAGGATTGAACTGACTCCGGGATTTTATTAAAAATATGTATCGACATACCAATAAACGATTTACTGCTCTTGGCCAATCTATGTTTAGGGACCGCTAATTTATTCTCTTGTCTAGTTCTTACAGAACAATTTCCGACACGATTTGCTTTTCGCGTTGTAAATTTATCAATATTTTTATGAATATACAATATATTTTCATAAATGTATTGCGACGCAAAAGTTAGTATATTAATATCTTTAAATATTTCCCTAAGAGATTCCCTATTTCCAAGTTTATAAATGCCGCGAATAGCCCTTTTCTGAAGTGCGAAGATCGTCTCAATGTCTGCAGCGTTTCCCCATAGCAAGATGCCGTAAGACATTATGCTATGAAAATAACTGAAATATAGCTTTTACATGTTCCGGATCTACTTTTATTCCAGCTTTTGACAATATTAATCCAACATACTTTACATGATCTGACATATATATGTTATTATATTTTAAACTGAATTGAACTTTACATTAAACTTTCTTGCTCTTTCTATTACTTTCTTTAAATTCTCATCATGCTCTTTTTCATTCTTACCCGAAACAACAATATCATCATAGTATACAAAAACACCTGGTATGTCACTAAAGATTTGGCTAGTAATTTTTTGCATAACTTCTGGCGCTGATGTTATTCCAAAGGGCATCCTCAAAAACCTATATCTACCAAAAGGAGTTCCGAAAGTACACAGTTTATCTTTATCATCTAATAAAATTTGAAAAAACCCATCTTTTAAGTTCAATACTGTAAACAATTCATATCTCGCTAAATAATTATGAACTTCTTCAGGTGTTGGTATTAAATATCTTTCTCTTTTAATGCTTTTACTCAAATCTTGAGGGTCTAAACATAATCTTAAACTCTTATCAGGTTTTTCAACAATCACTAAGTTATTACACCAAGCCGTAGGAACATTAACTTTTTCTATAACCCCAATTTTTTCATAGTTATCTAATGTAGTTTTTAACCTATCCTTAATTACCTTAGGAACTTTCCTAATTGGTTTTACAACTGGTTGAGCACTTTCTTGTAATTTTATTTTATAAGACCCTATTTCACCAAGACCAGTAAATACATCTATATTCTCATTAATAATTTTTTCTTTTTGCTCTGTCTTTACATCGATTCCATGAACTTGTTCTTTCTGATCCAAAACCTCGCACTCCTTTCTACTCACTTCTGCCGATCTACAAAGTTCCAAGGCATTTTGAAAAGTTATATTTTCTTGTCTCAACAGGTTTTCTTTTAAGGAAACATCTCTCAATCCAGTTATCAACACCGTTGTACACAATCTATCTTCTAAGTTTTCGAGTTCACATAACTTAGCTTGTGCTATTATGCGGGCTGCAAACCTTTCCACACTTTCACTTTCAAACTGTATTAGATTGAACAGCTCGTATGTCGACAAAAGAAGCCTTTTCCTTGGTTGTATATACGCCGAAAAGTTTTTTTTAAGATCTTCGTACGTTTCAATATTGACTTTGAACGTATTGTATACGTCAATGGCTTCTTTCCCAGCTGCATTCAAAAATATTTCGATTTTGCGTGCATCCGTGCTTTTTTGTAAATTTGCTGCTTCGAGATATAATTCAAACTGCTGTACAAACTGTAGGTAGTTTATTTCGGAGCCTGATAGAATCAAACCACGCGGCGGCTTGACGCCCTCCATCGTACAAGTTTCTTTTGCTGAATATGTAGGTAAATACGTGATATACCTACTTGCACTATCTTCTTTTTCACCTTTTTTAATTACTTATTTATGTTTTTCACCTGACACCAAGTTCAATATCTATCTGGAACACTAACGGCCGAAACCAATATCCTACTAACCTTTGCGCCTTGTTATTTGTATAACTATTATCCATGATTTTGCGTCGCAATAAACTATGCTAGATAGCTGTTGATATGGAAATGACAGAATCACGTCACAAAAACCAAAACCAGCAGTTTCCAATAACCAAGGTTTTAACTATAGAAGAATATTGGTTTCGGCCGTAAGTAATTTTAAAAAGAACACCGAGTACAAGCTGCGCAGCTAAAGATTTGATTTCAATGGCGGCGGGTACCTATGGTACGGTTTGCAAAAAAAGTTTTCAAAAATCGATTTTTATTTTTTACATAGACTTGTTTTTGTTAAAAAATATTGTTATATTGAATTCATGGTACCTACTTAAAATGATAAAAAAATAAGCAACAAGGTTAAATATAACTCTTTTTTTTAATATGCCTTTATTTTTTTATGAATCAGTTTTGTAATCCACTTGGGCCAGCAGCATCCTGGTCATCTGAACCCGCAAATGGTTCGATCCCTTACATTAACGGGTTAGAATCTTCCATTGACTCGTCACTTTCACAGTCGTCTTCGCTTTCATCTTCACTGTCGCTGTTCATACCAACACTGATAATAAAATCCTCTAAGGCAGCGGTCGGCAACACGCGGCCCGCCGACGACTTTTTTGCGGCCTGCGAATGTATTAAAAAGATATATATGTAAAATAAAATTTCACATGGTTATTAAATTTACAACCATTATTTTTTTTGTAATATTTTTATAACAAGTGTGCCTTTGGTAGATTTTTTCACCATGTAGCCCTTGCCTACTAAAAGGTTGCCGACCGCTGCTCTAAGGTGCTCTCCCTGCTTACATCGCGCTTCCAATATTGTTCTTCGACTCGTTTTATATGGTTAATTAGTTTTTTCCAGTCATCTTGCGTTATGGAAACTATGGCCTCTTTTGCGAGGTCCTCAATTTTATTTTCGTGCCGCTCCACATTTTTATCTGCGACCCGTTGTTTAATTAAATTCCAAATATGCTCTATTCGTCGCAGTTGTAAGAAGGGAGTCTGAGAACCTCATGGCCATGCTCTTGTAGAAGTTCATCCACCAAATACTCTTTTTCTGGGCGATGCTGTTTTAGCTGGTTGAGCAGTTCTGCTTTGGTCCAGTCCTCTTTTATTAGGATATTATGGTCCTGCATTCATTTTTTATGTCCACTTTGCGGGTAGCCGTTGTTGGCGCTTTATCTAACTGCATGCTGTGATATGACGCATTATCCATAACAAGAATGGAGTTTTCGGGCAAATTCGGTATCAGCTTTTCCTTTAAATATTTCAGAAAGTTATTGCCATCCATCTCGTCATGGTATACGCCTGTTTTTGATTTCGCCTTAAACAGTAATCCTGCACCCTTCACAAACCCATCCTCAGAGCCGGCATGGACCATCACCCACCTTTGTCCAGGACTCTCGTTTTTTAAAACACCTTTGTCGGTGGATGACTGCCAGCACTTGCGCATGGATCTACGACTCGTCCATATATATCACTTTCTTTTTATCCGCACCCAGGGCATCATTTTGTCTGAGGCGGCGTAAATCTCTATGAGCACCATTCGGTTCTGGCGGCATTTACTAAATCTGAATCCAAGCTTTTCTTTCAATATTTTTCTTAAGGTCGTTTTAAAGCCTTGGTAGTTTTAATCAGCTTTTGCTGACGCCATAATCTTCTTCAGTGTAGGTACCTCTTTTCGAACGTCGTATATTGAGGCGACAACATTTCTAATGGCACATATGTCGAAGTTGTTCATGGGGACACGCAAATTATTTTTGCCTCTTCTACCTTTACTCGGCGCACGGATCCAGGACTTTGATTGGTCTGCAAGTTTGCCTGAAATAAGATAATAACTAATATTGATAAGAAACAAAGTAAGGCATAAATAAGTAAGGAAGTGTGGTAAGGCCACTAAAATCTGTATACCATACACTTCATTATTGTGGCCAATTACTGTTTGCGTTAACTTCTCGATTGCGCTTGCGCTTACAAGATATGAATCGGAACGCAGCAAACGTCAAGTATCAAGCATACATAAGTCCACATTGACGTTGATATTGAGTATTTTGTATAAATAAATAATAATAATGATAAATATTATGTAGGTATTTACCTTCTTTCCTTATTTTTTAAATAGTAGCCTTCGACAAATTAGTCGCCATAGCTGCGCGTGCGGTGCTGTGCTTATATGGATGGTACCGCTGCAAGTTCTTCTCTTCGTCAAAGTATTTTGTAACATTATAAACAATGTTACGAGCATCCCTGTGAAGAATCTTTCCACGTTTGCGTGAAGCCATTGTACAATCACAAAATGTAACAGTATAAATTTAACAAAAAAAAATAACAATCAAACGTAACAATGAAAATCAACGAAAACAACAAAAACAATAGGTAACAGAACGAATTTAAAGTAATGTTATCCTGACTGATTATTTTTTTTGCAGTGCGTACGTCACTGTGCAAGTATAGACAGCGATAGAGTGTGAGCGAGAAAGCATGCGATCGGCCGCCCTTTATAAATCAATACTTTATGTGCGCAAGTTTATAACTTTTCATCATAGCGCCTTATAATTTTCTCTAACTTTTTATACTAACTTAGGCTAAGGCTATGGTACACAAAAATAGACAATCTTATCTATGAAATAGTCCCCACACTAATACATTGATTTTTTCTTATACTTTTTTAAGAAGATTGTATGATATAGGTATGTTGATACCTACGCCTATAAACCTCTGCAGCTTGCAGCTTAGTCTTACGGTCTCGGTGCCAATAATAAATTATTACAAATTAAATGGGATGAATAATTCTTCAATAAGAGTGCGGTTAATTGTTTTTATGAGCAATTTTTCTCAATAATTAAAAAACATGTAAGTTACTTTGAAAAAAGTCAAATCCTCTAAATATCCAATTTGGTTTACTCCTAAATTAATTCAGCTATTCATCAAATAATAAAAAAACTTTTAAAACAAGCTTTTATTTAAGTGCCCTAGAAATATCAAAATAAAATTTTAAATCACATTTACCACATTTCATTTATGACTTTACTGAATTGAAATTATAATAAAAGGAGTCTGACGTCACGTCTTTAAGAAATGGGTAACCAATTAAGTTTTGATCGATACTCAGAGATATGGTCGTATTTTCTCAGACCGAAGATATATCTTATTGATTTTTTTGGGAGGCGATCCAATTTGCTAAGAAGTTCTTGCGTGATGTCTGAATAACAGACATCACCGGAGTCGAGTATTGAGATTATTAAGGATTGGAAAAGAAGGATTTTGGTGGAAATGGGCAAGAAGTTTTTGAATCTAACTATATAGTGAACGTAGCGAAGCAGTGACCTTTCCACAAATCATGTCAACTTGATGAGTCCAGGACAAAGTATTGTCTACATAGGTTTTTAATGACGCTAATAAATGGTATTAATGTTCCATCATATTATGTCAGGTTTTGCACAATTGTTTGCTCCAACATTGTTAGTCGACGAGAGCTGTCTATGACTATAGCATTTATTTGTGTTCACGGGAATACCAAAGCTCTTTGCCCATGCTGCTAACGAGGCCAAATCATCATTTAGGGCAGCTACTGCGGTGTTGATGTTATTAACATCAGCATGCAAAATAAAGTTGCAGATCGTCCGCATAAAGATGATAAGGGCATTTGAAGTGGGAAGTTAGGAGGTTAATGAATATTTAAAATAATAAAGGAGAGAGTATACCGCCTTGTGGAACACCAGCGGTCAGTTCGCACAAGCTGGATGATTCCTGACCAATACGAACTTGTTGCTGACGACCACGTCATATAATCAGGACTCCTATAAAAAACCTCAGTTTAGTTTTACTATACTGGGCTGATGCAGCAGTTTCCTCCGGGCTATTCATATTTGCTGATGCTTCTGATGAGTAAAACTTTCATGAGCCGTTTAGAATACTTATTTTTTTAAAACTGCATTAAAGCACCTTTGAGGTTATCTACTCGTCGCAGTGAAAGACAAATCACCGAGTATTGTAATTACTTGTATTAATAACTATTGTAACAAAGTGCTATAGTTTGTAAATATTTCTTTACATTGGTATTGTCCGGAGGATGGGACTGTCGATGCGACAATTGACTAGTACTTACGCAAAGTAAAGGTTTTTATTATTTTATGATGGATATCCACGGTGGATATCGCAGTTTTGTTGAGTAGCTGCACAGATCCAGAAGAGAGCATTAGCTGCTAATTCTGCCATGTCAGAACTTCAACAAGTTGTTTTTTAATTTTCTGTCATAATCAAGCCAAAGGCTAAGGCCAAATTTGAGTTTGATGCCGTATGATTATAGCTAAAAGAAATTGACTGTACTGTTGGTATACTACACTTATATCCCTTAAATGTACAAAGTTGAAACTTGTGTGTTATGAAGTTGAAACAGAAAAAGCACACAGAATTAACAAAAACAACTAGTCAGTCCTAAATATGATGCGATTATAGACATTTGCTCACGTAACCAATACAGGCGCTCTTTCTTCGTCTACTTGCCGAGCAACGAACTTACCTTTCACCAGCGTCGTTCGCTACTTTGACCAAGTTATTACATAATGCTCTGTACTACATCGGTATTTCGTATACATTAACATGCCTTCGATAGCTCAGTTGGTAGAGCGGTGGACTGTAGTCGGACAGAGATTGGTATCCATAGGTCGCTGGTTCAAATCCGGCTCGAAGGACTTTTTGCGTTGCAGTGTAAGTAATCAGTTCCTTATTAAATTTCCAAGGGATTATCCAAGTGCTCTTTGAATAGACATCAAACAACAACAGAAGTACAGCTGATAACAAAATAGTATTTTGGTGAAAATTTATATACAATATGCCACCTTCATACTCACCAACTGCACTGCAGGTCGACCCCTCAGGATGAAAAGAATTATACACCAATACATCCTAAATTGAACCGTTATTGTATTTAGTAAACCTCTATTGTAGGGAACTTTCGCGTACTGCTAGGAAATTTACAAACGAGAGTTCCTAAAAGAAGTCTAGGCCAATGTCTTGAGAGAAGCCAGTACAGGTAAATAGGTTTTTTTTCTTTTTAAGCACGCTTACCATAACTTTATAATACTCATAGAACATGGGGTTTTAAGGAACGATACTTTTTTTACATCCTGTATATTTCTAAAACTTACCTAATCATCTACATACATGCTTTTGGACTTGAGAATTTTATGCCCCGGTTTCAGGTTTTAAGAAGATCAAGGTCTTTTTCCTTTCACTAGTGGCTGTCCATGGTTATTGCTTGTAATTGCTCTAGAAAAGTTACACAGTTTCGTCTCTTTCTACATGCCTTCGATAGCTCAGTTGGTAGAGCGGTGGACTGTAGTCGGGTAGAGGTTGGTATCCATAGGTCGCTGGTTCAAATCCGGCTCGAAGGACGCTTTTGCCCTCCATTTCTAACCAAGGTTAAGTAACTGTCATGTCCAGCGGTCTCAATAAATTATAACTAGTATACTATGGTTAAAATCTCGGAAACTAGACACTGCTTGTTTTTCTTTTATGACATTTGATTTATTTGTTACTACTACTTTTACACATTGACAGCTTTAACTTAAACATTGCCCTCATTTTGTGGTAAAAGTACTACGTCTTGATCACTAATGGTTACGGCTTGTTGCAATCAAGTACTAAGTTATAAATTAAACCTAGAAAATCCATCAAAACCATTGTAATAAAGATGTGATGTACGTTTAAGACATTGTATATTTGACAATTACATTTCGTTCGTTGTCGTCCATTAATTACAGACCAGTACCAATTAGTGTATCAGATGTATCCAGCGGGCGTGCGCGCGCGCCGGTGTCAGCCAGTTTCTATTAATTGGTCCCGATGGAGCTTTGTTTATTGACTTTATGTAGGTACTTATCTAAGGGTTTGGCGGATACACAGCATTTAAACAAAGAAAGCATTGAATGTTGTAGGAATTAAAAACAATTTGAATGAAACAAGTTATAATTTAATAGCTAAGCGTTTCGATTGTTTTGAAATGTTATATATTATTGTATAAAAATATCAGCTATTTATGAAACTGCAATCAAATAACAATCAGAAACTTTAAGGGTGGCGTAAATCGTAGTCATGCTACGAAACTACTACGGCCGGCAGAGACGTCGAAACTATAACTATAATAATAAGTACCAAGATATATTTTTTTTTTATTTACGTAATTTAACATACTGTTTAATATACTTCTTGGTTTGTCATTTGCTTTAATCAGTAAAATACAATTTAAACACCGTGATTCTTTAGTTGCTTTCGGTCAAAAAAGGTATAAAGTTTACTTAGTGTTATTGCAAAATAACTAACAAATCAGGTCAATATTAAATGTAAAAGCTTGTGACTCATTCGAATACATACAACATACAACATTCGAAACGGCTTAACGAATTTGGATGACATTTTCTATATGGACATACTTTAACCTAGGATAACACAAAAAGTACTTTTACCATATGTATAATTTAAAAAAAACTACTGTAAAACTCATTAAAGTAAATCTTATTTACTGTTTTAGTGGGAAAAAAAAACAACAAAATAAAAAACAACATTTAATTCGAAGATGAACGAATAATATTGTCTGTACATACATGTCATCATAATTTAATATTAACATGGTTCAATATAAATTAACTTTCTGCATTAAGAATTTAATTTGTTCATAAAACATTTTCGCTTATTTATTTCCTAACTTTATTATTTATCTTATCAAATAATTTAACTACCTTAAAATATCAATAGACGATTTACTAAATTTCTATCTTAAAATACTATATGTGTACTTAATACAAAATATTTGATCTAAGTGCTTTGGTTTACTAACTATTTCAATAATAAATTAAGTAGCAACAATTCATAAGTACTTATCAATACAATTATTACGATATTTTAATTATGTTTAAGTGTTTGTTAAAATATGTATAATAACAACTTTTTATTAAGTCAGTGAATTAGTCATTGTACTAAAGTAATATTATTAAAATATTCAGAAGTAATTATCAATGGTTTGTTTATTATGTTTATGTATAATTAGGTATATTGCATCTTCTTATAACCAATTACCAAATAAATATTTGAATGTTAAAATGAAAGTATGTTGTATGTATTGAAGTTAAAAAGGCGGATTAATAATGTTCTCGTCAGAAAAAAATACGAAAAACATGTAACATTTAAAATACTTAGATTAGTGACAGTGTGAAAATGGTTTTGTAATGTTTATTAATTATTGTTATTATGACAGCATTAAGAGCCAATGTAAGTTTTTTTTTTCATAGTTTCAGAAGTTATGAGTTTCTCAGCCACTGGATTATGAGTTGACAGTTCGAAGTTAAAGTTTTTTTTTCAAAATTTTCAGTTATGAGTTTCTCAACCTCTGGATTATTAGTTGCCAGTTTGAAGTTTATTCTATTTCTAAGTTCTTCAGTAATTCTTTTATTCCGTGCACATAGTCTAGTAGTCCGATGTCCCCAGTTTTTCTTATGACGTGCACATAGTCTAGCAGTCCTCTATCCCCAGTTAAGAGTAGAAGGTGAGCACGGAGGTGTGGTTCCCTCGCACCAGCAGCAGCGGCGGCGGCAGGTCGCGGGACAGCACCTCCAGCCACGCCATGTAGAGCGCCGCCGACACTGAACCCTGGGGTAATGACCAGAGGGTGCATATTAGGTTGTGTGTCGAATGTGGTAAATACAAGCTATTTGAGCACTTAGTCATTAAACTATAGACTACTGCAATATTAAGATGGGGGTAAGTTCACGACTGTAGCTAGAGGCAAAGTGTTCAGTCTCGATGACAGTTTTTACTCAGCCAGCTGTTAAACCGTGTCGTGGCATAGGTACCTAATTTTAAGTTAATTGCGATGATAACCGTATTAGGTAGAGGTAGCAAGATTTTAGTAAATAGAATGTATAATGCAGGAAAACAATGTCACCTAACGAGCTTGCAGAGTTTCATTCAATCATCGTAAGTTAGCATCGGATAAACTACCCGTTGCTACCCGAAAGCTTTAAATCAAGCATGGCATCTGCTTTATTATTACAATAAGTTTTTCTCTAACAGTTTTCGAAAGAGCTGAAAATAGTTTTTTTTTTGTTATTTGATTAGCCCTTAAGTGAAGTTTCAAGTCAGAGCCGCAGCAATGATAATGTAATTATGCTGCTGTGTTATGAATGTAAATACGTACCTTCCGCGGCATGGGCAGCGACATGACGACGAGCGTGGCGGCGCGGGAGTTGGCCAGCAGCAGCTCGCGCAGGCGCAGCTGGCGGTTCGTCTTCTCTTGCAGGGTCACCATTTCTGTCTCGCTGATGCGGCATTCTGGGTATTGATGTACTTAGTTAAATTTATTTAATACTAGTGGCCGCCCGCGACTCCGTTCGCGTAGAAGTCGGTTTCCCGTGGGAATGAAAAGTTTTCCCGCGGTAAAAAGTACCCTATATGTTAATCTGATGTATAAGCTATATTACTGTAAAGTTTCATCAAAATCCGTCTAGTAGTTTTTACGTGAAAGAGTAACAAACATCCATACATCCATCCATCCATCCATCCATACATCCTCACAAACTTTCACATTTATAATATTAGTAGGACTAGCGACCAGCCCACGCTTCGCAGTGATGTAATTTGGGCGACTTGTTCCCGAAACATTGAATTTTAGTTAACTTAAAAACACTTTTTTTTAATGTTCTTTATTTACAAATTTAACTGTATAATTATTACCTAAAGGACGGTGAAAACCGCATTAAAATCCCTCAACTGGTTTAGGAGGAGTTAGCAGCCAATCATCAAACAGACAGAATTAGCGACTTGGATTTATACTATGTAATAATGATAATGAAGTCAAGATGACAAAAATCGGTCAAAAACAATGTCAATGAAAGAAAAAGCCAATAAATTAAATAAATTAAAAAATACAAACACATACACACACACACACACATAAAAACTATAGTTTCATAGTTTGTATAACTTGGGTGGGTTCTTAGCAATTTCACTACAACAGGTTTTATGATATTTTTTTTACGACCATATACAGGTTTTAATCTGTAAGTATCGAGGTAAATTTTAAATTGTATCAGCACAATTCTAATAATAGCAATTAATTTAATAGATAGAATAATAAAAGTGACATTGGACTTTTTTAATACAAGCAAATTAAATGAAAGTACAAAACTAGTTATAGTTTAAGTTTAAAAACTAGAGTTTTTTACTTGTTTACTTAAGTTAAGAAAATAAACTCAGACCGATGTTCTGGGGAAAAATAAGTAAGTTTTTTATTAAATCACAATATTGTTTCGAATTATTTAAAATAATTGCCATTTAGTAAGATTAAAAGATAAAAAAAGGTACTTTTATGTACTACTGCTGATTTATTTGGTCTATCTCACGGCCATTACATAAAGTTGTCATCTTTTCTGCGACTACCCGGAAAATGGCGTTTACGAGGAAAATGAGGGAGACCTCGGATTGTATCGATACCGGAAACTGGTTTAGGGATTTTTTATGCTAATGGCAATGACAGTGAAAAAAGATACTCATTTGTGTATTTTAAGACCATGCGTAAAACCCCAATTTGATAATTTTAAGTATTAATGGGCTATAAGAATGTTAATTATCAGTTTTGCTTGATACATTGAGTTTTTGTTATTCATTGTTCCTTTATCACGTTAATTAGGTATTGGTTTTTATTAAATTTATTGACTAATTTGTTAGCAGACGAAGCAATTCGCCGTGATTCTTTAGCGGCTTCGACTCAGAAACATTTGTTCGAGCTCGAAATGTAGGTACCTACTTTATGGAAACATAAGGTAAGAGCACCAATTATGGCTCTGGACCAATTTTGGTTTTTTATTTGTATTTCTTTAAAAATAAATAGTCTGTTTTTAAATTATTTCATTGAAATAGCAGCTCGATTCAATTAGAGATCAAAATCTCATCTTAGTTTATTATTTTTCTTTATTTTTAAATTTTTATCTTCTTTGGGTAAGAACACCAAACTTATTAAGTATATAAAATAACCATTTAGATTTCTTTTTATATCTTGTCCTCATTGTTAACACCATATCTATAAGCTTTTCCAAGTATTAGCTACCTTCAGGCAGCGAGTCGTCGGTGAACTTCCTGGTGACGTCATCGAACAGCCTCCGGGACTCGGGCTGCGGCGGCTCCGTGATGTCCTGCACCATCGTCAGCGACGAGTAGTCGATGCGGAACTTCGACAGCAGGTTCGCCATGCTGCACGGAATATTACAAATTTATTATTACAAATTTATTTATTCACTAGTGGCCGCCCGCGCCTCCGTTCGCGTGGAAGTCGGTTTCCCGTGGGAATGAAATGTTTTCCTGCGGTAAAAAGTACCCTATGTGTTATTCTGATGTATAACCTATATTACTGCAAAGTTTCATCCAAATCCATCCAGTAGTTTTTACGCGAAAGAGTAACAAACATCCATCCATCCATACATCCATATATCCATACATACTCACAAACTTTCACATTTATAATATTAGTAGGATGTAAAACCTACGAAGTTCAAACAATATTAAACTTAGTACGTATAACCTCTTAAAAGATTAGTGATTTGAATTGTGTAGTATAGAATTATCATATCTAAGAATGTCAGCTCCAATTAGGGAACCTCTTAAAGGGGCAACAATAAATTTTGTTGTATGACCGAAGCAGATCTAAAATAAACTTTCAAGCGTTTAGTAGGTACCAATGATAGACAATAAATTGGTATGAAGAAGCCATATAGAGGTAGTTAAAAGATGACGATAGCAAATCACACTAAACTAAAAGCTAAAGCTATAAACTATTCTACGTTATTCATAGATTCTGAACCGTTCCGCCTTTACTCATATATTGTTAACTAGCTTTTACCCGCGCGGCTTCGCACGCGTTAAATTTGGAGTTAAACTCCTCTACCTGTACTATGTTATTATACATGTAAACCTTCCTCTTGATTCACTCTATCTATAAAAAAAACCCGCATCAAAATCAGTTGCGTAGTTTTGAAGATTTAAGCATACATAGGGACAGAGAAAGCGACTTTGTTTTATACTACGAGTATGTAGTAATAGTGATAGTGATGATGTGACATGTATGAAATAACAAGGTTTTTATTAGAATGCAGACCTGCGTCATATTTGTATAAATTACACGCTTAACAGTTATTGGTACCTATTTCATATATACCGTGGACGTTCAATATTCATTGTTCCGAATCATTACGATTTTACGGAAATTTTGCCGTAACCTTACTGTTGTGTAGTTAAAAATATAACTTCTAAAAATATAACAACACTAACGAGGTATGCAAGGTAAATTAGCATAAAAATAGCGTAAATAAAGGGTTACTCGGCTACAGTCAAAACAGTTATCCAAAGAACATATTCAACATTTTTCTCTTTTCCAACTCTAATCTTACATTTCTTTAAATTTTTATAAGTTCTAAACTTTCTAAGGGATTAAGATGATATCCTGTACTATCGGAAAATAATAAAAAAAAAATTTTTTGTTTATAAGTGAAAAAGATATTGAATAAATTAATAGTTTCTTCACCTGTTTGCCTACTTATACCATAAGCTTTCAGATGAGACATCTTTCGCATTCCTAGGGCGTCTAATTGGACAGGAATGACTAAATCAGTACAAGCACCCGGGTTTCAAGGTAAAAAAAAAATAACAAAATAGTTGCCATTACAGTAGGCAGGAGAAAAAAAAAAGTAATTTTTGATAAAAAATACCCCATGTCACCCCCCTTACGTCTCCAAGATTGATGGCCAAACACATTGAATTTATTCAGCTTCTTTCAACGCCAAGAAGGATGCCCTGTGTACGGCTTATTAAGTCCAGAATCTATTCTAACAACTATTCTCAATTGGCCACTGGTCAACATCTTAACAGATAGTATGTGAAAATGGATGCGAAAAATGTCTTTAGTGTGAGGTCCGCAATCGCTCAAATATTAAAAAAAAAAAATTGTGTTTAACGTTTAAATTTTGTATTTTAATTTCGTTTTTTGTGCATTAAGTTTTTATAAAGGTTAATTTTATTTAATTGTGGCTAAACGTGGGAACGTGTAATTGGCCTTCTAGTTTGTTTTTTTTTAGCTGTATGTTCCCCCAAAATTTGAAAATAAATAAATATCATATGTGTCTCACTTGCGTTCTTCCAGCTCCATCTCGTGTCTCCGGTTGGCGAGCGCGAACACGCGCAGCTTGCAGTTGCTCCACGACGACCGCTGCGAGATGATGTACGGCAGCAGCATCGTGAGCCCGCCGTCGTCGTACAGCCACCACACGTCTATCGTGCCGCCGTCCTGGAAGGAAATGAAATTATTGTATGTAGGATTGAAAACTAATCCCTACTGGGAAGTAATACTCCCTATACTCCCTACTAATATTATAAATTCGAAAGTAACTCTGTCTGTCTGTCTGTCTGTCTGTCTGTTACGCTTTCACACCTAAACCACAAATCCAATTTTGATGAAATTTGGTATGAAGAAAGAACTGAACTTGGGAAAGGACATAGTGTATATTTTACCGCGGGAAAACTTCTCATTCCCACGAGAAACCGACTTCCACGCGAACGAAGTCGCGGGCGGCCACTAGTCTCTTATACATTGTCAAAAGCATAAAATCAAAAATAAAAAAGATGTCACGGGACAACCCTACCTACATACCCCTGCTGCAATGGTCGTAGTAGACCGAGAGAAAAAGCTGGCAGAAAAAACTCTCGGCATTCTTTTCGAAATTATACAATCATAATTTATATTTATATTCATTTAAAACGTGTATAAGTATTCAGTGAACATAAAAATTATAAAAATGGAGACAAACAACGGAAATTATTATTGGGAAACAGGCCAGCAGTTGCAACAACTGGTACAGGTCTATCAGAAGTATCAAGGTTGTTTTTAAAATGGTTTAAGTCCTGTGATAATACGATTTCCCTTGGCTGTTCCAGTTTGTGACTACTCTGTTGCTTGAGCTTAATATTACTTTAATAAAAGTTTGGCATAAAAAAGAAACCATTTAGGTAGCCTTTTCCCTTGACCAATAGTTTCGAATTGCAACTAAGAAAACTACCTAAGGACTTCCTAGGATTCTTGAGAAATCGTGGGCATTTATGATCTCTTCAATTCTATTTCCTATTCAGTTTTTTTCCTTACCTGTTTTTTCTTGAAGATTGACATCATAGTGAGCTGTTCCTTGGACAGTTCGATGCCGTTTGGAGTTCCATACACGATCTGTTTGAGATCGTTCTTCTCTTTCTTATCCTTCTTCTTCTCCTTCTCTTTGGTCTCTGATATTGTGAATGATCGAGATGTGGTCAGTGTGAGTAAATCTGAAATTAAAAGTAAATATATATCTATCACTTCAAAAGTAAAGTTAAGCTTTAGTATCTTAGCAAAGTAGGTTTTTTTTACCAACTTTCTTTCAATGTTTCATAAATTTCTTCCTCATCTTATTTTTCGTATAAAGGATTTTTTACAGCAAATCAAACTTATTCTACTTGTCAAACTTGGTTATCTCTCGTCTAAATCCTCTCGCTGTAACGTACACTTACTAGACAGATTATGCCTGCTGCTGGGCTGCGAGTCTCGTATATCAAGGTCACTGTCCGCATGCATGATGTTGGGCAGGCGTCGCACGCGCAGGTCGCCGGAGCCGCAGGACGTGGCCGTGTGCCCGCTGGCGGCCTCCTCCCCGCCCTCCGCGCCGCCCTCCCCCGCCGCGCCCGCGTCCAGCCCCCCGCGCACCCGGAGGATGGCCACGGCCAGGCGGGACTCGAATGCCGCGCTGAAGGATTACAGTGGATCGGTGGTCAGTAAATATCTACTGTTGAAAGTACCAAAGAATTTCACTGGGTATGTTGTGTAGTTAACACAGTTCCTCTATACCAAATCGTTTCTTCGTATTCCTCATTCTTTAGTGAGAAATCGAGCTCTTTGCATTGCACTGAAGGAGGCTAAAGGTTGAAAGGGGTCGCCAGATCTTCCTCTTCACGGCGTCCGTTGATGGTAGGAGTTTAAAACTTATAACAAAAATCCTACTAATATTATAAATGTGAAAGTTTGTGTATGGATGGATGTATGGATGTATGGATGGATGTTTGTTACTCTTTCACGTAAAAACTACTGGATGGATTTGGATGAAAATTTGCAGTAATATAGGTTATACATCAGAATAACACAAAGGATACTTTTTACCGCGGGAAAACTTCTCATTCCCACGGGAAACCGACTTCCACTACGGTCACTAGTTGAACAATAAAACCAAACTCACTGCAGCACGTTGAAGTAGGCGGCCAGGTCGCTGTGCGGCGCGCTCTGCCAGTCCGCCTTGTAGCCCATGAGCAGCACGTTGGGCGCCAGGCGGCCCACGCCCGCGGCCTGCAGCAGCGCGCGCGCGCCCGCCTCGAGGCGCTCGCCCGACACCACGGACGAGAACCCGCGCACCTTGCGCCCGCGCAGCCACTCCGCGCTGGACCGGAGGCGCAGCGTGCGCTCCTTGTACGAGATCTTCGTCTGGAAACGGGATTTGGTTGGAGAATAGTATATTTCAATACAAGTGTGGAAAGGCTGTCATTACAACGAGTTCCGACAAATGTCTACCCGAGCCGAGGCACAGCCGAAGGCGAGGGTTGACAAGCGGGACGAGTTGCAATGACGGTTCCGCACGTGTACTGAACGACTATTTTTAATACAGTTGCGAAAAAAAAGCAATTTAATAAAATATAAAATTAGGATCGTAAATGTCGAAATAACTCATTTTGTGCAACAAACAACCAAACTCGCAAAGAACATTTCTGGAAAATGGCGCCATTTTATCTTCACCCATTTGGTAGGCAAAGGTTACTATGCCCATACAGCCAAGTCTTCAGTAGAATTTTTTTATTGATATGAAATGAAAATGAAATTTAATGAGATAAAATGAAATGAAACCAACCACACTAATTCAATCAAATCATTAGATCTGATATCGAAACAAACTAGTAGTTTTTTTTAGAAATATACATACGCTACGTAAGTATTAACATGAATCATAAAAACTTATTGTTTATTTTTAGTAAAAACTTCATGGTTGGTTAATTTTTCTTTTTAATAGTCATTATTTTGACAGTTGGAAAAGAGAACGCACGAGTGCGGAAAAGGTAAAAAAAAGCACGAGTGTGTAATAGCCCACATCCCGAACGCTATACGTCCCTGCAATACGCCACTTTTTGAGCAACTGTATTAAAATAGTATATTTCATTACAAGTGTGGAAAGGCTGTCATTGCAACGAGTCCCGACAAATGTTGACAGGCGGGACGAGTTGCAATGACGGTTCCGCACGTGTACTGAACGACTATTTTTAATACAGTTGCGAAAAAATGAAGCAATTTAATAAAATAAAAAATTTGGATCGTAAATGTCGAAATCACTCATTTTGTCAATCAATCACTCAACAAACAACTCGCAAAGAAAATTTCTGGAAAATTGCGTAATTTTTTCTTCACCCATTCTGGTAGGCAAAGGTTACTATGCCAATACAGCCAAGTCTTCAGTAGATTTTTTTTATTGATATGAAATGAAAATTAAATTTAATGAGATAAAATGAAATGAAACTTTACCACACTAATTCAATCAAATCATTAAATCTGATATCGAAACAAACTAGTAGCTTTTTTTGGAAATATACCTACGCTACGTAAGTATTAACATGAATCATAAAAACTTTTTAGATTTTTTTTTAGTAAAAACTCCATGGTTGGTTAATTTTTCTTTTTAATAGACATTATTTTGACAGTTGGGAAAGAGGACGCACGAGTGCGGGAAAGGTAAAAAAAAAGCACGAGTGGGTAATAGCCCACATCCCGAACGCTTTACGCCCCTGCAAAACGCCACTTTTTGAGCAACTGTATTAAAATAGTATATTTCAATACAAGTGTGGAAAGGCTGTCATTACAACGAGTTCCGACAAATGTCTACCCGAGCCGAGGCACAGCCGAAGGCGAGGGTTGACAGGCGGGACGAGTTGCAATGACGGTTCCGCACGTGTAATGAACGACTATTTTTAATACAGTTGCGAAAAAATAAAGCAATTTAATAAAATATAAAATTAGGATCGTAAATGTCGAAATAACTCATTTTGAAAATGGCGCCATTTTTTCTCCACCCATTTGGTAGGCAAAGGTTACTATGCCCATACAGCCAAGTCGTCAGTAGAATTTTTTTATTGAATTGAAATGAAAATGAAATTAAATGAGATAAAATGAAATGAAATAATTCAATCAAATCATTAAATCTGATATCGAAACAAACTAGTAGCTTTTTTTAGAAATATACCTACGCTACGTAAGTATTAACATGAATCATAAAAACTTCTTTGTTTTTTTTTATAGTAAAAACTTCATGGTTGGTTAATTTTTCTTTTTAATGGACATTATTTTGACAGTTGGGAAAGAGAACGCACGAGTGCGGGAAAGGTAAAAAAAAAGCACGCGTGTGTAATAGCCCACATCCCGAACGCTATACGTCCCTGCAATACGCCACTTTTTGAGCAACTGTATTAAAAAATAATGTTGGACTTTGTTAGAAGAGGAAATTAGGGATCTAAGTCTGGAAAGTTGAGTAGAGTTAGAGACAGAGAATTAGCCTAGGTAAGGTATGTAAAAATTGACCATATTTGCTTTATTCAATTTAACCAATTAATCAGAATTTTCGTAAAAACAAATAGGCTAAATGTGTAATCGATCGATGATACCAAAAGGTAGAAGCGTTGTCGACGTTAGAGACTAAATATGTTCGATAGCATAAGCATCTTGCTCTTTAATTAAAAACTCAGCTAAGCGGTCAAAACAAATAGCGATAAATTAAAACGTAAGTAGACACATAAAAAAACACTTGAAGAATAATTCCAAAAAACATTGAAACCAGCCACTGACCTCCGAGATATCCCCCACGATCATCAGCGACCCGGACTTGGTGATGAGGTTGGCGAGGTCGACGAGCGCGGGCCTGGTCTGCGGCCGGCCCGCCAGCACCAGCAGCTGCGGCCAGTAGTTCTTCACGTGCTCGCCCGTGCGGGACAGGTTGTAGACGCTGTTCAGCGCCGTCTTGTAGATCTGGGCCTGGGTGCTGCTGCCCCAGTTCACGTCTAGGAGAATATCATTATTTGTTAACCTAAATAATAATAATAAATCTCCAGACTGACACACCAACTGTGTGGCCCTAAACTAAGCAAAGCTTGTACTATAGGTAGCACACAATGGACTAGGGGAGAACCTAGTTACACCCAGACACGAGCCAATATCGAAAAACATTTTTTACGAAATTGGTCCGACCCGGGGATCGAACCCGGAACCGTCTGCTTAGCATCCGGTATGTATAGACGACGCAGCGGTAACACTGCACGACGTCTGTGGTGCAGTGTTACCGCTGCACCACAGACGTCGTCAAAGATTGTTTGTAACTTACTCGTATGTAACGATATTCGAGGAGTAATAAATATAGGTCTGTGTTAAAAAATACTAGGCATTGACAAAACCAGGCGCAGCGCTTCAGCCCACTTATGTGAGCTTTCAGTATTTACACATAGCTGAGCGAGGCTTTGCTGACGTTCTACACATGAATGTATGCTTCAGTTAGATTCGTGTATGTTTCATCCGTATCATATTTCTTTTAGAGCTTTGATTTCTAAAATTACGTATTTAGTCTTTATTATTAAAAGTTAATAATTACCATAAGCTTACAGAATTTCAATAAGATTCCAGTAAATACGTATAGAATGAGTAATTGATTACTATGTGTTTCAAGAATTTCTGCTTCCTGTCCACAAATGACTAATCAAATCATACCGCTACATATTTCCTAATATTCTTCAGTGGAACTTCTTTGAACATTAATCCTACTATGAATCACATTTCCCAAAGCAATTCTACAATAATTTTGGACGATAAATCATGTTGCAAATGGTGTTACTTTTGGGAAACTGACTTTACTACAAACAAGTCGGTGTTGCAAGTGTACAAATGTGGGTGAATGATGAAATCGGAAATAGTCGCGTCTATTTTCGGAAGTATTGCGCTGCGGATGACTGACAGCTTCTGCTGAGTGAGTTATTGGCATTTCTTTGGATTCGCCCTTGGTTATGAATACAAACAAGGAGTGAGGTCGGAAGCTATTTTTGGATTAGCAACAATTTTTCATTTTTTTATAGCTATACCTTTTATTCCTTTGCTGGATTTCTATAGTTTTACTAATTAAAATAACAATATTATCTTAATTTTAATGACCTATGTAACTGTCTAATGTTTAAACACCAAATCTTGTAAAAAGCTTCAACATAAATCTAAATGGAACACAGGCCCTATAATCACAACGTGATCTCTTCTTCACAGCATATCATTCTTGGATCGCTCACCAGGCTTCCTGTAGTGCACGATGAGGTAGAGCGTGAAGAAGATGGCGAAGGTGATGAGCGACATCATCCAGGAGATGAGCAGCATGATGGCCACGCACATGAGGAACCCGGCCAGCGACAGCCACACGTTGTAGTACTGGAAACATTCAAACATTCATTTTTTATGTTAATTTACAACGTGAGTAGACTGTATCTGCAGAATTTCTGAAAAGAGTGCTGGGAGTTTTTTTCCGCCAGCTTTTATCTCTCGGTCCACGGTTAGGTAAAGTTGAATTTTGTAATATTGACGTTCATTAAGTATGTGTTACATATCTATGATGTATAAAAGAATTTTGATTTTGATTTCTGACTAATCATAGTGTGTAACATTTCCGTTGGTTCGTATATTTTTTGAAATTAAAATGATTTAAATTGTTTGTCAGTAATTTATGCTTAACTTCATTAAAGTTTTTTTACATTTTGTACGAGTTCATAATAGGTCAACTTTGAAACTTAATTAGTTGGGTATTTTTACAGTTTGTATGATGTTTTGTTTGATATTCACATGACAAAAGTTTTATTTCCTTGTGTCTATTCCGTGACTTAGTTTAAGGAAAATTTACCAACAAATGCTCACATTTCCCTAAAAGATTATCGAGGAATACCATAGTGTTTTTCCTGTGATTTAATTGATATTATTTACCTTGAACGTTGGCCGCCAGCCGAGCGGGCGTACCAGGGCGGCATGGAATGTGCAGAAGTTGATCAACGCATACGACGTGAGGTAGAAGTTTGATATCAGTGGAGCTATGGTGTTCAAGTCCGCTGCAGATAACAAATTACTATTTATATCAAAGGTCTTTTCAAAAAGTTATGCTTCTTTAAAGTAAGCCTGTATTATAAGCTTTATATTACGCCCTAAATGCTTTAAATTCCCACTTACCAATCATAAGGAAAACGAAAGACACGAAGAACGTAAGCACATATCCTCTGTACGGCTCTCCATGCTTGCCGTAAGGCTTAGAGAAGAATATGAGTCCTGGATAGATGCGGTCCACGCCCAGAGCTTGGATCAGTCTTGGGACAGACAGCAGGTTAGTCAGAGCAGTGGAGAGAGTGGCTGCCCAGCAACCAGCGTAGATGAAGGGACCCCAGGCCGACATCAGTTGCATCACCTGGGAAAAAAATTTCAAGTTCTTGATCTAAAGGAGTGGAGTTCCAAGATATAAATGCGATTACACTTTAAGATGCGTATGACATTACTTTAATTAAATAGAGAACTAAAATGCCTAATTAAATTGGCTTTTCAGTACTTTATAAGTTTTTGTGTGCAGGCAGGTACGCAAAGGGTATACGAACAATTCAATCTACTTTCTGTTTTCTAACAAAGATCAAGAACCATGACCGTTCAAATTAAAACCTACCGAATAGCTGTTAGAGAGTCCATATTTGCATGTGTTGTTTCCTATCGCGCACGCTGGCGTGTATACCAGTGATCCGTTGACGACCTCCGTGAGGTTTCCCCCCGCGTCCCGCAGCGCCCCCGCCCCGGAGA
The DNA here is from genome assembly GCA_916618145.1 of Emmelina monodactyla. NCBI lineage: Eukaryota > Metazoa > Arthropoda > Insecta > Lepidoptera > Pterophoridae > Emmelina > Emmelina monodactyla. The sequence goes on along the minus strand of OU745314.1, from coordinate 8,844,611 downwards.
ACAGAACCATCGCCCCGTAACTCAACATGGAGATCAGCAACGCTAGCAACGTGCCCTTGGGGATGGCTGAACCAGGGTCCTAGAACGAGAAGAAAAGAAGTTGATGGTGCTGGTAATGGTGAAATAAGAGAATGGCATTTTGTTTATAACTTTTGATAGTCAGAATGCAGAATCCAATTAAGATTTTTATGTAACCTTATACGATATTTAGCTAGATATTAGATATTTGGCTTTTTGATTGCCTGTCTTAAAATAAAACCGATTTGTAGATGGTCTTATATAAATCATTTATTTTGTATTAGATCTGGGTGGACTTAGGCTTTTAATTATTTTACTGAAGACGTGTCCTGTTAAGCAGTTAAATAATTGGCAGGGCACTGACTGACGCTAGTAACAGAACCTCGTAAGTTTCTAATACAAGCTCTACTTGTTAAGTAGAAAAATAGAAAAATTACCAGCTATCAAATATAAATCTAAAGCATTCTTAATTTTCTTTCACCGATAATAGGTAATGAATAACCAACTTTAAACGTATACCTATTGTGCGAATCTGTAAAATTTAGCAATGACTCGCACAATTATCTGGAACCCTCAGCTCAATTGACTCCAATGAATCGATGTAATGCTATATTGTCCGTTTGTAACTCAAAGTAATAAAATTTCGAAAATTCCCGTGTCAATTGTTTTGACTTCTAAATGGTTGGCATCATTAAATTGTCCGAGTGTAAATTCGTAGTCAACAGATAAATGGAATCGACACGCGCCCCATCGCCTTGGGAATTCAATCAGATTTTTATTCAGTTACTGTTTGTTTATATGATGTTTCAATAACAACTCTTTTCTACAAACGAGCGCGGAAGTAGCAAACGGGGCGAAAATATCTTGGTAATGAAATGAAGATTTGCGTTGTATACAATATAATTTGATTGTAACTCTATATTTTAACCGTAGGATTTACTACCACGTGGGTCTATTCCTACTAGTAACAAACGTAAATACGCATTGATTCTTTAGTAGTAGATTTAAACCTGAATAGAAAAAAAGTTATTTTGTCATTTAATTGTCTCGAATGTTTATTTTTTAAACATAAATGTAAGCCAAATATTTTTGTGATAGAGCGCAGATCTATATACAAATTTTAATCTATAACAATATTGCTATTGGACATACATAGTTTTACAAAACAAGCACATTTATAACAATAACATTTCAAATATTCTTTAGCTTTGTAAAAGTTCGATATACGTATTTATAATGACGCTCGTATTGACGTACAATAATTCAAGTTTATTTCAACTGCGTTCGTTTCTAAATCTGTTTCTAAAACAGCCCTTTCCGTGACGTACCGAGCTTCGCCCGTAGCTTTGATGACGTCACCACACATGACCGTTGTTGACAATTGCACGTGTTATTCCAGCAGCCCGCTTCACAAACATACGTTCTATAGAACGGTAGAACACGTGCCAGCTGACCGCGGTTGTAAACTAGGTAAAGGTACGTATCCAATATCTGTATAATCTTTCACTGTCAAGCTTTGATTGTGAATGAATCATGTCGTGATCTGTATCAGAATTGAGGAAAGGATTTGCAAATTGAGCCATGAGTAACCTAGTTGATGAAGAAGTATTTGTGCTAGTAGGCGATTCGGATTATTTTTGGTATGATTACATAATATCATATTTGAAGGTTAGACTTCTGTGCTGATTTGAATGTAGGTCAATATTATGATTCAACGACAACGAATTAATTGAAAATGATTATGTTTTTTTTTCGGTTCCTTACTGCCTTTATACCAACACAGGTTCACTGCTTAGTTATTTTTAGTTAATACAAAGTATTTTGTTTATTTAACTATAACGGTAACGGTAAAATTGTTCCCCTAATTTATTCTTATTATTCGTTCAGGGGAATCACAATATGTACCTATTTTAAAGTGATTGCCATTGAATAAGTGACTAGCGATGTTTAGAGTAGATAGAATAAATTAAAAAAATTGATAACTAAGTAATAAAAAGATAATTGATCGAAATTCTTTACATATTTCAACATCTACACAGATGTCTTTTGCCATTATTCTAATCTAAAGAATGTATGCGTAAAATTCACATCTTCCACACAAACGCCCTTTATATCCGCGAATATGTCGATTACTTCCACACAAAGACCCTTTACTTCCGCAAAAACCCCCATTACATCCTCAAAAAGCCCCATCACATCCTCAAAAACCCCCATCACATCTTCAAAAAGCCCCATTACATCCTCAAAAAGCCTTCACCTCTACAACCTCCCACTGACCTTGAGATCCCCGGAAATGTTGGCGCCGGCCTGGATGCCGGTGACGGACGGGAAGAAGATGGCGAACACGCTGAAGAAGTCCTGCTGCAGGCCCTCGCTCACGCGGTAGTCGTGGCCCCAGTTCCGACGGAATGTCACCGCTGGGAATGTGGTGTTTTATTATCATACTCGATTGTGAACTTAGGTAAAATGTAAGTGTTTGTGGTTGATGTGTCAGTTAAATAAGCACTCAATCAAAATACGCACATTTGCCACAAATAAAGCCATTTTGGAAATTTTCAACTGCTGTCGTTTTGTATGCCATGTATTAAAAACCTACGTATGTAAGCTTAAAAAACGCGCTCTTGCTGTTTGTAAAAGACTTCAACGCGTTGTTCATAGACCTCTGTATTTAATAGACCTCTAAAGAGAAACTATTTGACTTCTTCCATAAGACTTGGGCCACTTACTACTGAGACCTTCGAAGCCTTCAGCTATGTCCTGGTCGCTCTTGGGCCCCATGATGGTGCCCACCACGAAGTCTACCAGAGCACCCACTATGATGGCGATGAGGAAGTTCTGAAACAAAAGTCAAAATATCACAACTTGATACTTTTATAAAAAAATATTTATTAAACTTTTCACAATAAGTACTTATTATAAATTAAAATATTAAAAATACAGAGTTAAGACTACAGCTTGCTACGACGTTAGGTATGAGAATCCTCGATGGTGTCCGTTGTATGGCTTATATAGTCCATTGTTGTCATCGGATCGAATATTCTACGTGTGAACCATTCTCTCGGTCTTGGTGGTCCAAGGCGTGATCATCATGTTGGATACTTGATCTATGGAATTCTCCCTCGATGAGAAGTCGTTGGGGTCCAATATAGTTATTATATTTTTAAGAGGTATACTCTGAGGTAGGTCTTGACTATCCCCTTCCAAATTTGAAGTCCATGGTTTGCAGACCTTGCGACGAAAAAATTTAAAAACAATAGTAAGTATGAGCACAATAGTTAACAAGGTTAAAAATCCATATTGTATATAGTTATGCTTCTTCTGTGTTTGCAGTTCCTGAATTTGCTGTAAACTGTGCAACTTACTAGTAATCTTTGCTGGATCGTAGTTTAGCTCCATTTGATCTACATTCGTTGTAATATTAATCGGTAAATTTGTTATGATGATTCTGTCTTCTGTTGCTCTTGTCTGGAACCTCTTAATTCCTGAGATATTTAACTCACATTTCTCACCATTGAGTATATAGGGACCCTTGATCCACGATGTTTCCTCCTGCTGTCCACATCGTATTTTCACCTCTGTAATATTGTTAAAGTACATGTAAATGGCTCTCGGCGAAATTTCTCGAATTTCCTCGGCTGGACATCTAATTGGCACTGAAATACACTTTTCACTAGTCTTTTTCCACAAAAAGTCTGTTTCACACACATTTTTCTGCAACACACTTCCTTTACAGATAAGTTGAGACAACTCGGTGCAGTCGTCTACCTCGTAGGCCTCGGCGTCGGAGAATGCAAATGTCATTGTACGCATTATAGGATAGGTACAGGTGGGGGAATTTTGGATAATGGGAACAATTTTTCTAGTATTATAAATTTGAGGTTTTACTAATGGTATCTCTATAGTAAAATATACAATTTTATCAATAATATGGCTATTAACATAAATAAATGGTTCTATATAATTAATATTGTTAGAAATCATAACACTTTTATCTATCCTATCCAAACTTTCTTGCAATACATGTGACTGTATAATGCTATAGTGATACATATGGTGTTCTGAGAAAGTTAAGGCTGTTGTTAATCTCTCTGCAATATCTTGTAAAGTCTGAGCTTGCAACAATAAATCAAAAGCTATTTTCTGTTGATTTTTCACAGAAGTTGATTGTCTGTATTGATTATCTAACATTTTCTGTATCTCAGTAATTTTACTAATTTGACTATTAAACTCTTCTAAAGTTTCGTCGGTTACTGAAATCTGTTTGTTATAAGCAATTCTTACAGTCTCTAAATCTTTTTGAATGTTATTCAAGTCATCTTGATCTAAATTACCTGTTATTGCTTTAATAATTGAGCCTAAGCCATTAATCAATCCTCGCTTTGTCCTACTCTGTACATATAAATGGTTACATATTTCGGTTACATGGTTTAAAATTAAATTAATACGATTATAAGTATTCTTAACTTCATCTACAATAGGAAAAGATAAAATTTGATTATAAGTAGAGAGTAACATATCCTTATTTTCTATAATAGCATTAATATCTAACTTATGAATTATAGTCCATTTTCCTTCGATAAGACGGGTTGGTTTCATATCTACCAGCAATACATGCTCATTGGAATCTAATTTCCGAAACTTGTATCCGAAGACACAGATTCCGATCCTGCAACAATAAGCTCTTCTAAGTGATAAGTCCTCCCATTACTTAACTTATACTTATTGTTATTCTCGCATGTTACAATGGTGAATGGACCTAGAAATCTTGCATTAGTTTTATGTCTCTCCGCCTTACTATTTTTCAAGTAAACCCTATCACCTATCTTTAAACTTTGTGAAGGTCTTAAATTCCTATTTATCCTTTCATTACGTTTATTCTTATCTAATACAATTAAATCATGAACATTCTTATTTAAATTACGCATAAAACGTTTCTGTTGAGATGTATAATTCTGAATAATTACTTTTAAGTTATCAAAATTACGTAACTGAGGTTTTCTTCCAAAATGCACTTCAAAAGGTGTCATATTAATTGTGCTATGAGTAGTATTATTATAAGAATGAGTTATATAATAAATCTTTTGATTCTTTTCTAATTCCGAGTCTCTTTGCAATCTATACAATTCCTGAAGAGTACTGTGAAACCTTTCTATATCCGAGTTAGACTTATGATGCTGTGGAGATGTAACATGATTCTCAATATTATAGGTTTGAAACAACTCACTAATGATCTCACTACACAACGATTGTTCGCCATCATGAATGATTTTACGCGGTGATCCTATCATTGCAAAAACCTCCGATAAGGTGTCATAAACCTGACTCTTTTCTGTTGGTTTAACAATAGCATACTTAGAAAATTTATCTATGATCGTTAAGTACCACTGCTTTTCTAACGACATGAAATCAATATGCCAGATTTGCATAGGCTCTAATGGAGTTTCAGTTTCCGTTGCTAACGTTACATTCGGATGCCTATTGTATTTTTCTTTCTTACATGGCTCACATTGTAAAATAAATCTTTTAATCGTTTTCCTCATTTTTTCCCAATAATACTTTTCTCTTAATTGTTTATATAAACTTTCAATACCGGCGTGACGATTATCCTTAAGATGGTATTCTTTAATTAATCTTAACTGTTCATCTTTTTCAAAAATTTCTATTAAATTTTTCGTATATCTAACTGGTTTAAATTTACTATGGTCAAAATACTTTCTATATGTTTCTGAAACTAAATAATAAAGTGCATTATTTGGAATGATAAAAGCATACTTTTCTTTATGTAAATATTCTAACATAAATTCTTTTATAGTCTGTTCCTCATTACCTACTGGAATATAAAAATATAAAATATTATTTTCTCTTTTAAACTGTTTAAATGGGGCTAATTCAAAAACTACTCGCCTTAATCTCTTCGGTGGATAAGCATGGATAATTGGTATGCCTCCGTCACTATCACACTGATTGGAATGAACTGTGCTATGCACGCTGCTACTTGATCTGCTTAATGACCTATTGTGAACTACACGATTCTCCGATGAAGAATGCAATGCTGTCATTGGAACTATATCGCTATCCGAGCTCACTGATGTGGGGTCTATAACAGGCATTGATAAACCTACCTCATGACTTGGTGGTCTTGGTATTGAATTATGATCGTCAGAACTCGATAATGCTAAATCCTCGTCTAAGTTTACGTCTAATGAGTCTGCATTCGAGCTAGTGTCGGACATTAAAAATAACTCTATACGACTTAAAGCATCGGCTACGAAATTATCTTTTCCTTTGACATGTTCTATGGAAAAATCGTAATCCTGTAATTTAAGTTTCCATCTAGTTAAACGTTGATTCGGTTCTTTCAACTTTGCTAACCAAATTAAAGCCTTATGATCTGTCCTTAAAATAAACTTTCTTCCATAAATATACGGCCTAAATTGAGTTACTGCCCATAAAATACCTAATAGTTCTTTTTCTGTCGTATTATACTTTTGCTCTGTTTGACTTAAAGTGCGTGATGCATATGCAATGGGATGATTATTTTGACTCAAAACAGCTCCTAATGCTTTATCTGATGCGTCGGTAGTAATGACAAATGTTTTACAAAAATCTGGAAAAGCTAAAATAGGTGCGTTCGTCAATAAACGTTTGCAAGTTTGAAAAGCCTCAATATAATTTTTATTGTGTATATCTATAACTGCATCTTTCTTTGTCGCTTCCGTTAATGGTTTAACTATCTTACTTAGATTTGGCACAAACTTTCGATAATACCCTATTAAACCTAGAAAAGCCCTAATTTCCTTTAAAGTTTTTGGTATGGGAAACTTTTGTATGGCCTCAATCTTTTTCTGATTGGGTTTTAAACCATCCTTATTTAAAATATGACCTAGAAATTCAATTTCTTCCTTCATGAAAACACATTTATTTTTATTAACTTTTAAATTTACCCTTCTTAATGCTTCGAAAACTTGTTGAATTTTATTAAGGTGATCCTGTTTCGATTTCGAATAAATAATAATGTCATCTAAATACACAAGACATGCACCATTTTGAATCTCGTCTTTTAGAACGTTATTCATCATGCGTTGGAATGTTGCGGGTGCATTCTTAAGTCCGAATGGCATTCTTAAAAACTCATAGTGACCGTCAGGTGTACTAAACGCGGTTTTCTTTATCGAATTTTCATGCATTCTAATCTGATGATATCCAGACGTTAAATCTAATGTCGAAAAATACCTATTGCCTTGTAATTTAGAAAACAATTCCTCAATATTAGGTAAAGGAAATTTATCTGATTTGGTCTGCTCGTTTAATCGTCTGTAATCAATCACCATACGCCATTTTTGTGTACCTGATTGATCTACCTTTTTAGGAATAATATGTACGGGTGATGCCCATGGAGATTCTGACTGCCTAATGATATTTTCGCTTAATAACTTCTGAATTTGCCTCCTAATTTCTTGCTGCTGAATTTGAGGTAATCGAAAAGGTCTTTGATATATCGGTTCCTCATTAATTAAATTAATTTGATGACTAACTTTCGTAACTGCACTGTTGGTAATATCTTCCGTAAATAAATCTGAATATGTTCGTAATAATTGCTGAATATTAAATTCTACATCTTCTGTCATATGAAAAATTAATAATTCTGTAGTTGGCATAGTGAGCTTACGTTCTTTTAAGTCTATTTTCGCGTCAATCTGCTCGATCATGTCAGTTCCCATAAGTACGTCGTACTTATCACTGAAGTCGTAAATATAGAATTTTAATGGACCTTTGTCTTCACCAAAGTATCTACACCAGTATGGGGTTTCAATTACACCATTATGTGATGTAGCACCATGTGAGGTTCTAACGGTAAAATTTTCCGGTTGCCAATACTCAGAAAAATAAAGTTGTTGAGCCCTATTGGTAATAAATGATCGCTGACTACCTGTATCGATCAAAACCTTTAATTTTGGATTATTAGTTTCAAAATACGGTAAAAAAGACTTATAATGATTAAACTCTATGATCCTTTGTCGATAGTGGGATCCTTCTGAAAATCCTGCTCGCAATTAAAATTATCAGTATCTATATCTTGATATTGTTCAAAATGATCACATTGTTCGAATTGTTCGTATTGTCCGTATTGTTCGTTTTGATCATAATTATCATAAGTTTCAGGATGATGGAAAACTTCCTCTGCTACCATACCCCTACCTAAATTAACTTGTCCTGGTCTTAATTGAGGAGCAGTACGCATCGACACATCCTGCATATCTTTCATAGGGCGTTGCGACTGATTCGGAACGTTCTTATTCTGATTAAAATAGCTATGCTGTGGCTTAGAAAACACGTTATTTGGATTCGGATTCCACGGATTCCTAGAATGATATCCCTGCCTATTTGGAACATTAATACGTTGCTGTTGCGACCTACTTGGCTGTGGTTGCATATAATTATTACTGTTAAAAAATGGTTTCGGCTGATACTGAGCATTTTGCGGAAACTGGTTTATTACCCTAGGTGCTGGAAGTATGTTTGAAAACTTTTGTTTTATATTATCAAACCTTCCTTCAGCTTCTAACTTTAAAATCTTAATGGCTGTTTCATTAAAATTACAATTAGATACAAATACTTGGTCATGGTAAGGCAAGCTGTTCCTCAGCGCATTTTGTGCGGTGTTTATATAAGGATCCATTACTTCCTCAACCAAATCTTTATTCTGACCGTATTTATCCATTAACTTACATTTAATGAAAAACAATTTCTGTTTCAATTCAAAGATTAATTCTTTATAAGAACTCTTTTTCCTAACATTACCTAATTCTGTTAGTAAGGTGTTGAACTCTCTGTTGTCAGCACACTCACTTTTTAACGCTAACTCAATATTTTCCCAATTGAAACTATGGTCAATCATGGAAATAATAATAGCGGCTTTACCTTCAAGCTTTCCTAATAATAACATTACATTTTGTGGAGTATTTCCACCTACTGCTGATAACCATTGTCTAGCACTATTTAAATAATTATAAATGGTCAATTGGTCACCATTATAAGATGGGACGAATTTTAATAATTGTTGTGGGTCGACTGTAACACCAATTGTTGTTGGCGATTGTTGCAGTGGAACCTGTTGAGAGCTAGGTAAATTGGTAGGCACGTAGCTTGTATTTCCCTCCATCTTATCGATAGGAGAAGGGACGGATTCCCTACCTACGTCGAACAACTTACGTCTAAATACAAATTGCGGTGACTTTAAAAGAGGAATTTTGGAATCGGGAAAGGAAATGCGTAAAACAAATGACACTTACAGTAGACTGCACACGGTGACACGTAGCATCTCTTCCTTTGATTCACTTTTCACTCAATTACTTTGACGAATTTATATGTGAGGTTGCCCAGAAACTATGACTTGAAAGTCTCGTGATTTAAAAAGCGCACTTGGAGTGTTACTCAAAAATGCTTGGACTTTTATAAATTCACTTTTCAGCTGGGCCCCACGTTGGGCGCCAGTCAAAATATCACAACTTGATACTTTTATAAAAAAATATTTATTAAACTTTTCACAATAAGTACTTATTATAAATTAAAATATTAAAAATACAGAGTTAAGACTACAGCTTGCTACGACGTTAGGTATGAGAATCCTCGATGGTGTCCGTTGTATGGCTTATATAGTCCATTGTTGTCATCGGATCGAATATTCTACGTGTGAACCATTCTCTCGGTCTTGGTGGTCCAAGGCGTGATCATCATGTTGGATACTTGATCTATGGAATTCTCCCTCGATGAGAAGTCGTTGGAGTCCAATATAGTTATTATATTTTTAAGAGGTATACTCTGAGGTAGGTCTTGACTCAAATATGAAATTCGGTAAGCGAGGTATTTAAGATTAACTCCTAGAATCGTAAATTTAAGTTTATTTTAATAGTTGTGTTCGTAACTTAGAAACAAAATGTAACTCATAACTAAATTCTTTTCGGTTGGTGAATCATGTAATGTCAAGTATAAAGATTTCGTCCCTTAAGATTAAATACATACCTATTTATTACCCATGCCAATATTGAAATAAACCTCAATGAAGTAGTTTCGTAACTTGGAAGAAAATGAGTGCGTATTAACTATACCTCTTTTTTATTATACAAAAATATATTTTTTACCTTTATGACTTGGACATGTGAGTGCATAAATGCATGTTTTCAAAAGTTATGCAGTATTAGTAACCCATTTCCATACAAAACCCCAGTGCTGTACTATGTATTGGTTATTTAACTTTATAACAAATAACTAAGTTCTGGCCCGACCTTCGCCCTTGTTACCAGCCCCTCCTGTCCTTGTGTCGTAACTCAATACAAACTAGAACCACATAGTTACAATGTTCCTGATTAATATGAACCACGACCTCCTTACACTGCAAGTCATGTATCTCGATAACTTTAGATTGACTGTTCGAGTGTAAAACGAATATAAAATGTATGAAAAACAAAGGGTTAATGTTTTGAAGTTATAGATAATGCATGTCCTTATTTCAAAATGCGGACACAAAAGACGGTGTTATAAAATGAATGTTATGCGTGTTGCTATGTATGTACTCGTATATATTTTCTGTGACTGTGATCGAACAACATCGTTTGACTTTGTTTTTATTTGTATGTTTACTCAATCGAGTGTTAATATAAAACAGAGTGGCATTAAATATTTTATACCTCCATATTAAGCGAAATAAAGAATCTAGATTCAGCGACACAATATAAGTTGTTTTAATACAATGACATAGTTACAAACTAAACCGCTAAATTTGGTATCTAATCAGCTACTAATGATGCCAATACTAAGGTGTCTGAAAGAAGCGTCATTAACAAAGATTGATGGCTGTATCCATCTAACATTGAAATATAATACTAATCAAGGAATACTGGAAGTGACCGCTTGCAAACTACGTAGTTCTATGTATATCGAGAGGAGAAAATTAGATTGCAGACGATGTTATAAAACGTGAAGGCTAGTCGAACCAATAGTGACAATATTCAATTATGTGCGTGGAATCTAATATTTCAGCTTTGAACTCGTGTAAGACATCGTACATCGTTTTGAATATAGTATGTAGTGTATTTTTTATCTCTTTTATTTCGTTACTTACTCGTTGTAGCTTTATTATGCAAACGAGAAAGACAAATCACGGATTGTTTTTTTTATTTGCTATAGGTAAAACTTTTTACCTAACAATTGGCTATTACTAACTACTCAAAAATACCAATACTTAGTAACTGTTAGATGAATTAAAATAATTGGACAAACATGTGGACATTATTTGCTTAACAGCTTTTAATCAATTAGAGTGTGTCGTAGTGAGTAGTGTTTTTACATTACAACGAATAATATCTACGTATTATTATCGCTCTACAGCGAGTGCAAATTAAAAAAAAAGGCTCGTTTTTCAAAAAAAGGTTATTAAAGCGAAGATCAGCCTTTTTTTAACAAGAAAAAAAACAAATATTTAAATTTATATTTTAAGCTTCATTATAAATGATTCTCTATTCCTTTAATAACATATTTTAAGACAAAACAAGAATATTTTATGGTGTACTAGAAATTAGACAAAGCGCATTTCCCTCGTATTTTACTCCTAGATTTCTAAATAGTTAATGTCATACAGTCTCCTTTCAACATTCATGCGTCCTAATGTGACAAAAGAGAGTTTTTTGTAGATACTTAGTTTACTCTATATGTACATAAAACAATTAATATTAACCATTGATTGTTGGAACTTATGGGACATAAAGTGGGATATTTACAGCTCTTGTAAATCAATTATTGGAACATGCAATAACTGTTACACTACATTGTATATAATTCATGCTTTTGTGTTCAATGCTCGTTAAATTGGTTTATTGCTTGGTAACTAGTGAAACAAACAGAAAAATAGTAAGTTTGTTAAAGAAAACAATATTTTTAAATAGTTTTTTAGTATTTCCTGTATTCAAGTTTATGTCTTTATGTTTAAATAGTTTCGTGCATATAATAAATGCATTGCCGCAACCTTTAATTGACAGACTTATTCAATTTCAACTTCGTGATTGGCTTAAAAATAGTGTCCGACCGAAGGCCGTTCTGGCCGAAGGCTTTAAACCCAATGGAATTGTCACTATTTTGGAAACTAAAATAAACGAAACGGTTACAGTAGTTAATAAACATTAAAATGATTTTATTACTAACAACTACCAGATAATATCCATCATTCTAATCACATTAAGTAATGTTACAAAAAATATATATGTATACTTAGGTTTTTCGATCAATTCTTTATTAAATCTACATTCATTTTTATTGAAAAATAAAATACATGCTTCGGCTAAAACTTCGGCAGATTGGGCAGAAGCCGAAGGTTTTGCCGAAGGTGGTTTTTTTGGCCGAAGGTGGCCGAAGCTTCGGTCGCACACTACTTAAAACTCGAATAAACTTTTCACTGAGTACTAACTAACTAAATCTAGTACTTATTAATATGTATTCTCTTATAGTCATTATAACATTCTTTCCCTCGAGTTGAACGGAAAAACAAAGGGAAATCGATGGTTCATTTCCTAGAAATATACTCGTACCCACCTTCCTGCGTTATGTCATTTATGAATTTCCACAATATGATGAGCGAATGCAAATGTATAGACACCTTTATATCTCAAGAGAGTATCTGAGTCTTTTTAAATTATTTTCATATGTATCACACACTTTTTATCAAAATAAACATCGTAGGAAAACCCATATGGCACTGAGCCAGCGTGGTGGATTACGGCTCTAACATTTCCCCTCCCGAGGAGGAAGCCTGTGCCCAATTAGTGGCACCCTATAGGGCGTTATTAATCACAATACTTTTGGCCTAGATGTACCAGAATGTTCTGTAATAAAAACTATTTGTTTCCCATACTTCGAACAACCTATAACCACTTGTTGACTTAAAGAGTATTAAGTTACTCCAATTAATTCAGATCACATGATAATGATTGGTTCTGAGTTTTGATGTTTAGTCGGCAAGCGTAAATTACCAAGGATACAGTTACGAACACTTGTGACGAGATAATTAAGGGTATGGAGGAATTTATGGCATTTAAATGGAAGGTAATAACATGAATTTATGAATATAAAAGTGTGCCACGTGACTTAAACAAATAAAAGAATATGAATGAAGAATTGTGACTGAGAATTAGCGAATTTAGGCGGTCTTTTTTCTGATTTCAGTGATACTTACACAGTAGAATATATACAGGGTTAATTTTAATTAGCGCATCACCTCTTGTAGGCAGCTTTTCTACATCGATCCCAACAACATTTAACCAACGACTAATAAATATTTATAAAAAAACTCAGTTTTTCCATTCAAATTTATTAGATGCCTCTGACGGGGGGGGGGGTGAGGCCGGTTTATTACTTCTTACAAAATACAGAGTAATAAATAACAGAGCGCGCAAATTTGTTTTTGTTTTTTTGTTAATTGTCAAGTTTTGCAAAAAGTCGTAGAACAAATGTCATTGGGATTGATGTAGGGAAGCCTGCAAGAAGTGATGCGCCAATTAAAAATAACCCTGTAGAGGTAGAAGCGTACCTGAGCCTTGCTTTCCCAGTCCATTCCCACGGCGCATATGATGCACATCACGACCAGCGCGATCGTCCCCACCACCCTCACGTCGTTGACGCGGTACTCCTCCAGCCCCGGCGCCAGCGGCAGCACCGACACGTTCTGGCTCCGCAGCAGGTCGTTGAGCGAGTCGCAGAAGCCGATGGTGTTCATGGAGGCCGCCACGGCGTTGGCGAAGGCGAAGATGATGCCGACGGACGCGCCGAACTCGGGGCCGAGCGAGCGCGAGATTATGTAGTAGATTCCACCTGAGGGAAAGACGATTAGGTTTTACCTAGTGGCCGCTAGCGACTCCGTTCGCGTGGACGTCGGTTTCCCGTGGGAATGAGATGTTTTCCCGCGGTTAAAAGTACCCTATGTGCTATTCTGATGTGTAACCTATATTACTGCAAAGTTTCATCCAAATCCATCCAGCAGTTTTTACGTGAAAGAGTAACAAACATCCATCCATACATCCACACTCACAAACTTTCACATTTATAATATTAGTAGGATAGCAGCACTAGTTGTGTGTAAGGCTGCCTATTTTCCAATATGATGATAATCGAAACGAAATTTTGAATCAATTTAACAGTTCTCAAACTTAATAGACGGTCAGCTTCAGCAGTCAGAACCACAGGTATTTATCGACTAATTCGTTCAAACTCCTTGGTAGTAAATGCATGCTATTAGATTTTTTCCTTCCAGACTCCGGTTCCTGCCCACCTCCTTTAACCTCCCCGTTGGTGCAGAGCGCGCTCATGGACAGCGTGGTGATGACGCAGACCACGGCCGAGATCAGGATGATGACCAGCGACAGCCCCACGCCGGCCTGCGACACCACCCACGAGATGCGCAGGAACAGCATCACGCCCCAGATGTTGAGGAGGCATGGTATCAGCACTCCCTGGACGAGACGAAAATAAATTGAAGATAAGACGTCTTCATCAAATGATATATTTACCAGTGGCCGCCCGCGACACCGTTCGCGTTTAAGTCGGTTTCCCGTGGGAATAAGAAGTTTTCCCGCGGTAAAAAGTACCCTATGTCCTTTCCCAGGTTCAGTTCTTTCTTCATACCAAATTTCATCAAAATCGGTTCAGTGGTTTAGGCGTGAAAGCGTATCAGACAGACAGACAGAGTTACTTTTGCATTTATAATATGAGTAGGGATAAAATTATATATGAATACTAGACTCTTGTCTCTTTTGTGCGTTTTTGACGTCGGTACTTCTGCCGTTTAAAGTTTAGAAGGAAATAATGCAAGATTAATGGAATCCTTATCCTTGAGTTTCCTAGTAGCTAAATTAGGCATTCAGTAAATTCATATTATTGACGTACAATACCAAATGTTTACATTTATTTGAAGTCTGCGACATTCGAGTGGCCCTTGAATAAAGAAAGAGATAAACCGTTTAAAATTAAATGCCTACGAGATAATATGTACGAGATCTTTCCTCTTATCTGTTATTTATCTGATTATGTCTAGCTAAGATTATGTGAAGTGATATAGATATATATAGCTTGAGGACATGCATTTCTTCCTGTCTATCATCTATTCTATAAGTTTTTGCATAAGCCTAAATGCTTGTTTGCTAGAAAAAGGGACAGATAGAATCTCGATGTAAATGCAGCTGTGTAAATTGATCTACATGTGTTTTTTAATGAGAACAACATACCTACTCGAAGATACAGTCATCCATGAGACGAAGAGGTAACATTAATTGTACACAAATATACCAAGGCTTTTAGTTACCTCCGGTTTCTAAGTTAAACATTTGAAGTTGAGTCATCGGTACATACACACTTATTAATGAGACATAAACTGTAACTTAATAATAATACTTAATCGGTACTCAAATTTAAATTCTCAAGCCAGAAAACTGCGGCTTTTCTCAAGCTTGTGACCTCAAGTTTCTCAAGTTCATTTTTGCAGTAAAATTCTAAGTAACGTCTCGTCACCTCCTTGATTACGTCTGGACACTCTCCTTGTTAATTTGCTATAGCTTAACTTGCGCACACGCCACTCACTTGTATCCATCCCAGCTTGATCCCCGCAGCCGGCGTCGGCGACTTGGCGTCCCTCTGCCGCTGGCCCGGCTCCACCTGCACATCAATCAGTACATAGTATAAATCCAAGTCGCTAATTCTGTCTGTTCGTATGTTTGGCCGCTAACTCCTCCTAAACCAGTTGAGGGATTTTAATGCGGTTTTCACCATCATTTAGGTATTTTTTTCATTTAAATTTGTAAATAAAGAAAAATCGGAAAAAGTTTTTTTAAGTTAGCCAAAAATCAATGTTTTGTGAGCAAGTCGGCCAAAATTACGCCATTGCTAAGCGTGGGCGGGTCGCTAGTGATACAATAATTACCAACCGTCTTCCCCCAACTAACTAATTGGGCTAATTGACCCGAGACGACGCGAATTACTCGACGTTCGTTTAACTTAAACTCAATAGGCTCAATTCTACTTAATGTAGGCGGTATTTGAAAGCCGTTTCATCTTTAAAACATCAGTTTTATAGGAGTAATGGAGCCAGTGTAGTTTGTCAAAAGTGTTGAAAGTAGTTGAGTAGGTACATTAAATATTGCTTAGCAGAACAAAATTGTGTGTATAAAGTGTACATGGTTGATTTATTGCGAGTCAATGATCTCTCAATTAGTCCTCGAGCATATAACCATATCGAGCAATAAGTATAAATATTTGTCTATTTTGAGCATTGGAAAGCAATAACTATTGACATTGGCAGACCTCCACTGGGTAGAAGACAAAACGAGACCCAGATCGAACGCATTCATTATTTCAACCTCACATAAAACAACGAAGGTAACCATAATTCAAATAGTTTTTGTACATTACAGCAGCATGTTAGTAATTATAATCATCGCCATGAAGAATGAGTGACGCCGTCAGCGCATTATTCCGTGATAGACACCGTGTGTCGCTGCCTTTATGTTTATCCATGCCGTGTGCGCACAGCCTTATCAAATCAACTATTGTCCCGCTTCCGGAAAAGAGGACTATGTAAATATTATAATGACTGATAAGTTAATGCTTAATGGCGGACGTAATTCGTGGTTTATAGGCACGTGCGAGGTCTCGTGCTGCCACATTTTTAGTAGGTATAAGTTTGGCAGACTGGTTATTGGCGACTGAATATGATTGTATTTGTTGGTAAAAAAAATGGAAAACCCGATTTTGTAATAGTTTTTTGTTGGTTGGTATAGTAATTGGATTTATTTTTTTAAGTTTCCAGTTTTTCGATTTAGATTCAATGATTATAACAATTAATGAAAAATCTCAGTGGTTTATTTTTTGTAAATAGATATTAGAAAATACCTGAAAACAAATCATTAGAACTTTAGTTAAGGTAAATAGAAAAACTAAGTTTTTTTATAGTTTCCGTAATTTACTTTGATTTTATGTTACTTAAGCGATAACTTAACAAAGAACAGATTTAAGTGCTTATTAAAGCGCAAAACGTAATAAATAAAAACAAATTCGCTGCGGGAACGATGTGAAAGGATGCGCCATTTTCGTGCCATTTCTCCGTAACGTTCAATATACGTGAGGAGAGTGATTATCATTTTAGTTCTAACAGGAAAGATCGGTTTTTAAATATTAATTCAGTAGCACATTTAATTTAATCTTTAAGATTTTTTTTAAAACATGCATTTATAGCTTACTTTTTAAGAATTTTGTGTTGAAAATACATCGGCATCACCATCCATTTTTTGTACCGATTCCTTATCCCGCGGTAGTTATAAGGAAATTATGGTGTTCATTTTATCTTAATTTTTCACGTGATTCTTATCAACTAAACTTTATTTTAGCGATAAAATTGAAAAAAAATTGGTTAACGTTGGGTTAGAAAATCCAATTCCGTGGTAGTGTTTTAGGTATAAGTATTTCACATATTAAATAGAAATCAAAATATATGACCAGATTAAAATTCGATGATTTTTTCCAAAACGTAACCAATATTGTAATCGTTTTATTGCTATGTTATTTTCAGAAGTATCAATTTTAATTCGTTTTTTATTTTAAATAAAATCACCACTTTGATTTGTCTAAATTTATTTTATTCGAGTTCGCAACCGGATTAGCTACTTTCACGCAAAAACATTTGACATTCGCGTGGCTTTAACTTACTTTAAAATTAATTTGCATATTGTTTTATACTGTTCAAACGACATAATATAACAAAGAAATTAAGTGCTTACGGCCCTCAACTCGTTTACTATACGTAGATACGTACGTATGTACTATACGTACATTGACGCAACATGTCGAACTTACAAGAAGAGTCCGCCCTAAACCGGCGAACTCCGGTTTTTACACCTACTAATAGGTACAACTGCATTGTGTGGACATGTGTATGCATTTTAATAAAATAATTCCATAATCGCATCTGTATCTACATAAATATACTGTTTCATACATATGTTATTTAACAAAGAAAATAGAAAAAAATCCTTTAGGTTAACCATTAAAAATAGTTTACCTGAAGTTTAAATATATTTTTGGATTCAGAAAAAGAAGTATATTTGATATCTAAATAGGTATAGATAGATATATTGTGAAAGCTGCGAGAAAAGAAAATATGATCTATGAATGTAGAATTTTATCCTAGGACAAAAGTTTATTTGAATAATTTAAACATTGATTTTCCTCACAGATTTTAGCCAAAATGAAAAATAGTAGATTTGGAAAATTTTGGTATCTGTAATAAAGGAGTCATGTGCAGGGTGCGACACATGCATTATAGTAATTAGAGATCCTAACCCAGATAAAACATTTAATAACGGAAATGTAAGAGGTACTTTACATGATTACAATAATTTTATTGCAAAATTGTACCCTGACGAGTATGTCTATAATAATACATCTAAAAGTGATTAACAGACCTTCATTTAAATAAGCGAAGCCTACCACAACCTCCATAAATACCAATAATCTATATAAATATAGATTAAATAATTCTTTTTGTTGTGTTTGTCATCATAAGTTCATTTTTTGTTACATTAGGGGCAGCTTGTTAGTTATAAAAAAGTGAAGTCATATGTTTTAAATGCTCTTAAAACAGAAAAGAAGTAGCTCAATGGCAATCATCTAATATTTTTGGTATAAAACTGGAAATAAATGTTTGTTAACGACTTTTTAATACAAGGTTAGTTACCCGTAATAACAGCTGCAAAAAACATGGCTGACCGGTTCTCCAGTGAATTCCTATCAGATGCTCCTCACACAAAAAGGTAATTACAGTTTTGAAAACAAACTCAATTCTGAATAGATAGGTTGACTGTTCTATTTGTTTTTAAAAAGTTTAATTAGTATACATTTATTAGATTTGATTTAGTAATAACTAGTGAATATTAAAATGTTAAATTTGATCCTCCATAAAATTGTACATAATATGATAAACTTTTGAATGGCTTAAAATTACACCTTGTATGTTATAAAGAAGACTACTAATCCAATATCGTATTTATAAAGTTGCACAAGTCTTAAGTTAGAACAAATTACTTTATTTATTACTAGTGGCCGCCCGCGACTCCGTTCGCGTGGAAGTCGGTTTCCCGTGGGAATGAGAAGATTTCCCGCGGTAAAAAATATCCTATGTGTTATTCTGATGTCCAAACCCGTCCAATAGCTTTTACGTGAAAGAGTAACAAACATCCATACATCCTCACATACTTTCACATTTATAATATTAGTGGGAAGTGTAAACGTTGCGAATTTTAATCATAAAAATAAAAAAAATACAGCATTTCAACATACCTCTTCAGCGATCAGGTGATCTCCATGTAACTCCCCTAGACTTGGCCTCTTGAAGGCTCTTTTCGAGTGTCTGTAGTTCTCCATCCTCGGCAGAGCCTCCCGGGTGAGCTGCGCGAGGGACCTCTTCCTCCGCCAGCCGGCGTCGTGGAGCCATGTGGACTGGTCTCCTGGGGCTGGTGCAGGGGCTCGGTCTACGGAGTGGCGCAGAGGCTGCGAGATTATACTGGTCTCGAGGTGGACACCGTTCTTCTTGGACTCACCGTCCACGTTGGACACTGAGAATCTGTGGAAGAATAATCAGCTCGGTAAATATGTCTAAAACAGTCAGTCAAAATCAGCTTTTAGGGGCTTTGAGCCAATCACTCGTCGGCGTTTGTGCTACGGTCAAGTTTATTTCTACCAGCTCTATCGCTACTCGAATTGACATACTGTGTTCTGAAACCGTTTAAATCCTAATCAATAACTTGCTGCAGAATTCTGTAGGCATAAGTATAGCCATCCAAATTTTAGTTTGTTAACTGATACATTGGAAAAAAAAACAATAAGAAATCTGCAAAGTTGTTTCTAATATATCTAATTTATTGTAATCTTATGAAAGCTCTACTTATTGTTGATCGAAATAAGAGAGTCAGATATAATCGTCTACTTATGACAAACAAGTCAACAGCCTTACGGGAAATTATAACTTGATGAATTAACTTATGACTCTTATACCAACCTGTTGCTATCCATATTGTCTTGTACAATGGCTGAACACCCTAAGACTACCGCAGCCCGAATATATTGAGTAGCACCTGTAGGTCACAGCAAGAATCTTCAGAGGTAGGTTCTGTCCACCTCATCACTGCTGGCAGCTGGACAAGTATTGAAACCTGAAAACATAAACTCATTAAGACACACATCAAAACAAAAAAATAATTGAAGGGTTGAAAAAGCAAAAAGAAAATTAGATAGAGTTACTTTCTGTACGTCACTCTTTTGATTTAGATTGGGGTATCCTCAAATTTGTTTTTACGGGAACCTTATATTGTGTTTTGTAAAATTTTGTCAATATCTCTGAGTTCTTATTTGTAAGAATCTGCTGCTCACAGACTGAAAAGCTCTTTAATTAATAGACGCTTTACCCCTTAAAGTAGAATGGATAATGGAGTATTGGCTCCTTGAGCATTACTTTTTTATATCTTTTTTATGACGGAAATTTACAATTAGGAAGGGCAGCTACTTGCACTTTACTCGATAGACCATTGTTTTGTAGTAATCGGTAGTAATGATCGTTATCACGTCATTTCAAGAGCCAT
Source organism: Emmelina monodactyla (assembly GCA_916618145.1). NCBI lineage: Eukaryota > Metazoa > Arthropoda > Insecta > Lepidoptera > Pterophoridae > Emmelina > Emmelina monodactyla. The sequence continues at coordinate 8,823,924 of OU745314.1, read as the reverse complement.
TTCGCACTCTACGTACAGTTTATGGATTATGGTACTCGAGATAGACATAATTATATCAAAATTCAACTTAACATCGCTCGTGCTTATGATTAAAATAGAACCTTCGCTATATTTTGTTTTATTTATTTATTTAGGTATGGAAGATATACAACTGTAATAATATAATTACTTGAACCTATTACACTATCTTCCCATACATTATAAAGAAGTAAGCTTTGTTTGTTTGTTTTTAAACCTCTAACTCCAAAAGAACCGTTTTAAATAAAAATAGAACTAAAGATTATAGATAACTAATTTAAATTTTATCAGAGATTGTCAAACCAAGTTATGTTTTACCTAACCTAATAAAACCTTTTATTACCTACCTAAAGGCTATTAAATGTGAATCATTGAATAGTTATTAGAAAAACAATAAACGAAAATACATTTTTGAGTATTTCGGGACTTCCCCCACCTAAGTTAAGATTTTTTGTTGTTAAATAACTTGCGTAAAGCCACCAGATGACTAACATTATTAACCTCACACGTGTCGTCGATAATCACGTGAGCGATATCTCCTATCCTTCGAGATTGTGAAAATACTTGTCTGTTGCCGACTTGCATGCATTTCGAGTGCATTTAGAACTACAAGCTGATATGTCTTATAATATATAAGCATGCCAGTCAAATCTAAGCCATAATTCGGAAGGAATAAGGACCATAAACGGTTGTAGAGCGAAAAAGCTCCGAGCGTAAGAAGCCATGCGTCGGATTTCACCGGTTTATTCTAGTTTAAGTCCTGTTTGATTCGTTGCGTGACTTGGAAGCACTCAATTCTGATCATTGCATGGAGAATGAATTTTGCAAATTCTAGCATTGACCCTTTAATTTAAACTATTCTATAATCTAACAGTGTTTTCAATGTCCTTGTATCTTATATTTTGTATAAAATATTTGGATTTGGGATATTATTTGGATAACCTTCATTATCATTCGTATCAATGTTTTTCCGAGTTGACATTTTGATCTTAACATATAATTGTGTACTGATATGGTGATGTTAGCACCGACAAGACAAATAGGTAGGTAAGTTATTAGTTCAAGCAATTAGATCAGGAGGTAACTACAATAGAATCATTGTGTGACACGTTTTATCTTTGCTTACAGTTGTGTCATTTATAGAGATGTCGTAACTATAGTAAGTTAGTAACTAGGTTTTCTCTTCTTAGTCTAAAAACATTGAAGTATGCGAGACTTTGTTTATACCAAAACACAACACGTTGACTCGATTTTTTTTGAGCTTTGTGTATTATGATTTACCATAAAATAACGTCAATTAGATCGAATAGTAGGTAGAGATACCTACGAAACTAACCTTTACAGTCATACTTACTTATAAGGATAAATATAATAGATTTTCGTACTTCCTACGTCACGGCTCACTCACACTAATTTGATGACATACTTATAAACATTATTATTTTCTAATTAATCATAAAACCTGTTGAGTATAACCGCCTTTTGCATTAGTCCTCGTGCCATGACGTAGTGATCGGTTCAGAATGCCGGCATATTCTGACTTCAGTAAACATAACGTTCATTTAGTTTGGAAATCGGAAATTCTGGCAGCAGTCCAGGGGTTAACTAGGAAATTGTAGCGAGTTCAAGAACAGACGATGTATCACAGTTAAATAGGTACTGTAGTGTAGTGCTTACTCATAAAAGGGCAGGTTGTTTGGTTAGTTTTGTCGAACATAAATAGTCGGAGTCTACCTACTTTTTTATAAGAAGGTTCAAATCTAACCTATACACATAACCTAACCATTCTATTTAAGTTTACTACAAGAATTTACAAAAACGTAAATAACACCGGCTTAAAAATTAAACCCTTTTTTCACTATGTTACACCTGCTCTAAAATATAGAAACAAAATAAGTAAAAAAAAATTAACAAAATGTGTTCAGTTTTAACGGCTCTTTATGATAAAAAAAAAATTAGCTTATTAGGTACGTTAGTGGAATTGCACTCCAAAAAAATATTAAGTACATGAAATTATACAAAAGTTTGTTTTAGGCATGTGAAACACTTTGCAAATATTATAGAAACGTACATTTGTGTATCTTTTTTGATTGCTTTTAATCTTTCATTTCTGTGGTGAATTCATTCACAGTTTATGATAAATATAATAAAACCAAACTATAATAACGAAATCAAATCTCTTTTATTGTCCCTATAATAATAGTTACTTTCATCTAAAGGTTGTTGTTATTGAGTTATAAATTCTTTAGAACAATACCTTGCTGACATAGTCCTGGTAGGTACTACACTACTACTACTACTAGTTTTAAATAATCAGCCGCAAGTAAAAACTTTGAATATATTTTTTTAAAAAGTTTTTATTATTTTTTTAAAAGTTTTATAATTTCTTCGTTTCACAATGTTAACATAAAGTCCATTCCAATCTGCTTAAAATCATTTACAAGTACTGTGATGTATCTAATTCCTTTTAATCCTAGTTTCTTTGCGAAAATCACTCTTATAAAGAAAACTTCACCAAGCAGGTCTTATCTAAATCTTTTTTCACGCATTTGACTTGCACGAGTGATACAAGTAAAGTCTAACGATGCAATACGGATTATACAATTATGTAATGCTTATCTTCTTTATGATCCTAACACGTGGTTCGCCAGCAATTTATTTTAATTTCGCTTAATTCGCTAATGTTCCCAACCACTTCATTTTGAGGTTATATTTTTTCTATTATGGAGTTTGGAGCACTTCGCATAATTGCTTATTGTGTTTTTTTAATGTCCACGGAAACTCTGCCAGTTAAGTTGCTTGTTACTTCTATTTATGACGTGCTAAGGGAAATGAGCCTTTAAATGAATTAAAGTGATGGTAAATTATTAATTTAAGTAAAAGCAATATACTAAACTAGTTTTTTTAATACAAATACAATTATCTTCTTTGAAATCTTGTAGACAAACAAGGTGTCATTACTTCTAATTCTAAACCTTATTTAGATTTTATCTTTAGATATAGGTAACTAAATTGACTTAACATTACCTACTCATCCAAGTAAAAAAATAAATAAAGTTATTAAAAAGTATTTTATTACAAATATATCTCGAAACATAAACAGAACATTTCGTTAGGTTACTGAGTAAGTAATTGATTGAGCCAAGGGCGGGCGGCGAGCAACAAGTTGTTTCGTACTACTGCCCCTTGGCCGTGAAGCTGTTTACTTGCCATGGAAACTTCAAAAAGCTCAGCTAACAACGTAGTTTTAGGAACAGGATAAAATAAAAAAGAAGAAATAATATTAGGTACGTTATGGATTCGTAAGTAGGAGCAAATCTCGGAAGATTTTTGTTACGAAATTTAATCGTAGGTATACCAGGGAGTGGCATATGTTTTTAAACTAGTTTAATTCTCTTCTTTAGACAAAAAAACGTAGGACGTGGTCCATAATATATCATTATAAGGCTAAAGCTTATCTTATAGGTACCTAGTAGCTATTCCATGAGTCGCTGTCATTGAAATCGACTTAAAAAAGTATACAATCAATAATGAAAATGCGCAATTTCCTGGCTAATCCCGTAATGTCATTGGTTATTTCAACCTACGTAATGACGTGTCGGGTCCTACATATACACTTCTTCTAATACCTATCAGTTATACGTGTACTATGGTTGTGTATGTGTTTATATCGTAGAAAAGGCGGGTGCGGACTAATCAAACGATTCACCCTAGATGGGTGCTTTAGGAGTGTCTAGCTTTTGTGTGTCTGTAACAAGGCGATTGTGAATGTTTTTTATATAAGAGTGTTAAATTATAGGAAATATTTATGTAAGAACGGTTAGTTTAATTTTAATTGAACAAGTGGCTCTACTATGAATGATTTATTAATTTAAAAGCTAAAAAAGTCACAAATATTTACTACATGTAGTATGTACCTAATAACAAAAAAAATTGTTACATGGCGTCCATGATATGAATATTCTTTTGGGCAAGCTAAGTTTTATTATAACCGTGGTAATGTTGGTATTTACCTGCCTACACAATAAGTAAGTAGTGACGAGTTTCTATTTTCCCATGAATTTATCCTTCCTCATTAGGTTTTTTAACTTACTTAGCTGTCTACATTAGATTGTTTGATACTATTGCACGTTTCCTTTATAGATTCTTATTATAAAACATGGTGCTGATAAAATTTGTAAGTAAAAAAAATGAACCAATAACAAATTAACAGGTGGGTTACCAGACAGAGGGAAAAAATCCGAGATCATATTGCAAATGCACATTGTTTTTCTTTAATCATTTTATCTTAAGATAACGAGATGTATATCTACAAAGATTTTATTAAACAAAATCCGTTGCTAAGGATTTTTAGAAAGGTCATTTAAGCAGTTTTATGAAACACTATCAAGGTTTGTATATATAATAAACTAAATAACAGAAACCTTCTATCTAACTATACAAGTGTCTTGATTGTTTCAAGTATCTAAGCAGATACCTAATTATATATTTATCGTTGCATATTTTTATAGCTCGTTGAAGAATTATAATAAGAAGTAACATAGTTCACCAAGTTTTTATTTCCGTAGGAATCTATCCTTCAACTACTTAAATATTTTTACTTTATGCTCGAGGTTTACCGTCAAAGTGTTTAACCTTAAATTAAAAGATGACATTAAATAAACACTATCTATGTTTGTGTAAACAGATAAAAATACAATCACATTTTCTTTTACTCACCTTAGCAGATTTTAATTAGGTACACTGAGTATTTGATATAGCCACATATACCACTTTGTCTAAATATTAGCTTCACGAAACTTAAAAAAATAACACTGTTGTCTTTGTCACTTTAAAAAGTTACGAATAAAAAAGTTGTTTTTATTTTTCGCGGCAAAATTGCGCGCGAAATGGTTACGCGTCCGCTCCCCGCGAGAACGCAACGTGCGAAACAGAACCGCGAAGGCTTCGCATTGGCTCTATATAAACGTAACGCGCCCTTATACCCAGACATAAACCAATACTTTTTAATTATTCCAATTATAATTCCAGTTAGGACAAGATTTCTGCCAGTTTGAGCGACGGCGCGTCGGGACTCTGGACTCTCCCAAACTTACTGGTTAGGACTAACTACATAACGCTATTTTGTTTATGCATATCGCTGTTTATTTTTAGGAGTATCGCATATTATTTACATTGGAGAAGACGATGTGGAATGGCTATAAAATAAAATGAATTGTGAGTGCGATGTTCTGTTCCCTTTCCATAAGCAAGCACGGGCAGTAAAAAGCTAGCTACCTACTTACTAAGAGATTTAAAATATCCATGCTATTAAACCCACTATTTAATAAAAGTTTTTTTTTGAAGAATGAATTCGCCTAGATAATTTAAATTTGGTATTAAGAACACTGGAAGTCAACTAGAGTAGAGCACTTCCACGATATCGTAACTTACTCGTAGGTATGAAATTTCATTCTAATATTAATCAGACATACATTTAATAACTAAGCCGCTTTCTATAAATCGATGCTATATCGTTAAAGAATTCTATAGAAGAAGAATTTTGGTGTTAGGCCGTCAGCGATGTAGAACATCCCATTCGATTTAAAGCAAACCATAGATAATTAATTGGGTTAGCAATTGGGTTATTAACTACGTACTTACCTACTAGTACAAAGTAAGAGCTAAGTAGGTACCTAGGTATAGCTTATGCTTAAATATAGAATAATGTACCTAACAAAAACAACGACTATTTAGTATTTTTTTCGTAACTTTTATTTTTAAACAAGATATTAAAATGCAGAAACTTGCCTTAACCGGACGGTTTAGTTATATCTTATAAGACCTAGATGTTTCAAATAATTGACTTAGACAATATCTTTTCTAGATAGGAAATCTGATACTGGCCAAAAATTCCCAACTGTATTTTTAGGTCTTTTAATAAGACATTTGGCCCCGATTCTCAAAACACTCTCTAAAACTAAATTAAAAATATCGCTGTCACTTTCTCATGCTTCGTATTAGAACAAGACAGGTACATTGGTCTCACTAAATTTAGTCCACATCATTGTTAAATTGAACGAAATGCGCTGAGGACTAGCTTAAAATTGCCTTCGCTGTGTCATATTGCATGTACATTTTAGTTTGACAGGACTAAAATGATTACCTGTCTCTGTCTTATACTATTGATGAGTAAGTGACAGCAATAGTTTTAGTTAAGTTTAGAGAGTGTTTTCAGAATCGGGGCCATTAAATAATTTCTATAAAGATTTAACTGTTTTCTTTTTTTATTTTAAACTGTGTTGCTTATGGTTAAAGCAAACCAATACATAAGTAGTTGGTGCATGTAAAGCCTTAGTTAGTATCTGCATACATATTTCTTTAGTAAAGAAACAAAACATGGGTACCCATGTCACGTCACAAAATTAAAGTATTAAAAATAAAAAGCTGTATAAATAAATCAATGATTTACAGTGTTCTCACTCTCGCAGTGTTGGCGCAAGTATGTCATAACATAACACTAATGTCTTAAACTTTGACCCCTTTATTTATTGTATCAATTCAATTACACTTAAACCCATACTTTTCTTCCAATATGTTTTAACTACAAGCGGTAATATTATGTATCAGATTTTATTAGTGACAGAGAGAGACGAGACATATTGATAGTTTAAGAGGGGGTATACAGGTAAATTTCCAGTCGTAATTTGTATTTTTACCCTAGAAAACAAAGCACAAATTACCCGAAAAAAATACCATAGATATTAAAGCATATTTCCAAGGGACTGATCAGAGTGAAAACATAAAAAAATAAAATTTTCTCGATAAAAAAAAATCACGAAGTTAGCTCTAATTTTCAACTATTATTCATTTATTTCCAATATTATGCATACTATTGAGCCAATATTTTAATACATACTACCAAATTATATTACCCAGCGACCCTACTAGCGATTTTAGAAAATAATGTATACTTTACGAGTTATTACATTAAAACTTATTCGGCGCTTACTACGTTTTTATTTCTCGCAGAACGCTTTCGTCTGTCGCACCTGTCCTGGGATCTAAGGCATGTTTTGTTTCATGGTTTAGTTGTGATCGCTCCGTTGAGACAAGAGGACTGTGTTTCTGTGCTCCGGGGCCGAAAAAATCTTCGTTTTAATTTCTAATTCTTGTTTGACTATGAAAAAAAACTTTAAAATATGGCTAGCAAAAAAACGCAGCAAAAGAGTATTTTAGAAATTAAAAATGTATCTCATGGCTAATTTAAATAGATTTTAATGGCTTTTAAGACAAGTTACAATGAATAGATCATAAATCACAATATATATATTATTGCAATTTCTTTCTGTCTGTGCTTTGCAGTACAGATACAAGACACCGCATTATGAAAAAAAGGTCATTGTATAAAGCACATAGTAAAAAAAACATTATTATAAATAAATTATTATATTACATACTTACCTTTGCGAATTATTTACCACCAGCAAAAAGTGCAGTACAGTCAGCATCATATTCTTCGTGACGACTACTGTAGCCAAATAGTTGATTACACCCAGTCATCATTTTCATCGTATCAAAAAGTGTCATCACATTTAATCGGGACATTCACGTTGTACTAATTTATCGAAGCGTCCAGAAAGTCTTATAGAAAGTTGCATTCAATTACGCATCAACCAAAGCGCCATCGATATCGAAGCGCCCAGCGAAATATAAAAATACGCTTTCTTCTTCTAATCGTCAAAAAATAAACCAGGAACGCACAAGTGTGTAAGAACCTATGTTTTTAAACTTCAAAAACTTTCTAGCTTTTGTTTTCCGGTTCCAAGCTTTCAGGTAAAAGTCACAGTCGGCGCCGAACAATCAATTTTATGTACTAGCATTTCATGTTAAAACGTTTTAGCAAGTGAGCCTTGGAATAGTGAAATTAAACTAATTTTAACGGGCTTTTACGCGTTTTATTAAATTAATTTTGATTTTCCGACGTTTCGGCCTTTTTACAAATGCCGTGGTCAATGGTAGACTGAGATTGATGTCTTCATAGAGTATAGTAAAAAACGATTTTTAGAATTCACCGCCATCTGTTTCGTAATTTTCTCGCATAGTTGTTCGGGTTTACGCAATAGACGCTGACAGTGTCTTGGTGTTTCTGCTTATTTGTCTGCTGGTTGTTCTTTTTTATTTTGCTAAGTATTGGATCCCACGTTGGTGATAGCATCCAACCATCTTCTCTATTGAAGTTAGGGTGTTTTATAATTTCAATAGTTTCTCTTACCAACCTAGGAAAAAATGTTTCTCTTTGGCTAGGATTTTAACGGTATCAAATCTTAGATAGTGGTTGGGCTTATCCATGGAATGCTCACAGACTGCAGGTTTTGTATAGCGACGCTTACAGTTTAATTTTAAGTAATAACAATCGCGTAAATCTAAGAAGTTACATAGAATAGTTAGTTCAGTTAACATTCTAACTTTTTGCTAGACACATTTTTATTCCAAAATTTATAAATATTTTTTATTTTGTTTGAAATTTGAACCTTCTTCAAAGAAGTTTCATATTTTACACATCAGATACCTATCATTTCTTGACGTATAATTAAGCAAGAGCCAGATGCAACAACTTTCCTTAAAATAAATATTTGCCGCGCCTAAATAAGTCATAATTTCCGATCATAAAATTGTTATTAGGGTTATTGAATCCTACTATAAATTATTTTTCAGGTAGGTATCCTAACATTGGTATTCAAAATAAAATATAAATTTATATTTGTCGTGGACAAGTAGGAACAGCAAGGACTAATAAATCATATATTGATACACGTATAATGAAACAGAATTAAAACTTTAACTTGTTCTTATTTTATTTCCTTATGAACATCCGGCTCCTTAACTAGAATGTTCATAATGTGACATATTGATTTTTACAATAAGTATTTATCTACTTATTTTATTTCATGTTAGCCTATAAAAATAGTACTTTGATTTAAAAAATAAACTAGAGACCAGTCCCGCGTTTGCATGTTGCACTTTTAATGCTCTCCGTTAACAAAGAAAGATGCAAAAGGTTTATCAGAGGTATCGATGAACCGATTTGTGGAATATTTGAGAATGTTGTTTGTAAGGTTCCGTACCCAAAGAATAAAATCGGGATACAAATACTAATTTTCCGCTGTCTGTGCGTTTGCACATCAGTCTGTATCTCATAGGCCGTGAGAGCTAGACAGTTGAAATTTTCACATAATATATTTTCGTTGCCGGTAGAGCAACAAATATTTAAACCACTATAGATGATATGGAACGTTTCACCCGCGAGTCTGACTCAATTTAATAACTTAGAAAACAACATGGCAACTTCTTTATAGTTAAATGTTTAAGTTTCAACTGAGTAATTTCAGTAAATATTTATGACAACGAGGGTCAAAATTAATATAGTAATGAAATCAAATATTTACATGAAACAGATAAAAACTAAAATAATTTAAATATTTTTACTATATACATAAAAAAACGTACGTTGCATGTTCCTTCGGATCCTCATTTATTGCAACTACTGATACTCTTACTACCTCTTGACAATTTATGATATTCTAGTATGTGTTTATTATTTAAACGATTTAAAATGGTATCTTTGAATTGAAATGCAATTTGATCATCTTTCTGAATGATGATGATAATTTAAATTGCTTGATGAAAATAAAATGTTGTTTCAGTTTTCATAAAAAAATGATTTTTAATAATAAAATCATTGCAAGTCATCTTTTGGACCAGAAATTAAAAAAAGTAGGTCATTTCAATTCTCAAAAAGACTGCTTAAACTTGAAATGTAACCCATGCTCATGAATCGTCTATCGGACGCCACAGCCCTGAAACCATCGCTGCTAGCTAGAAGTAAACAAACTAAGCTACATGCTTTACATTTTCACTAAAACTTAAAAAAGACGACTTCAATCTGTCAAACAGAATCTAAAATTAAATTCTCGTATCTTAGATCAGTGGATAATTTTGTTGACTCTTTCTTACTTATGAAAACCTAGTAACATATTTATTTAAACACATATGGATACCATTCAATTCAGACGTAGGTATTACGTATGTATTAAAGCATGCCTTTACAAACAAAATATCTTCTTTATAAAACTGGGAGCCCAGTAGTTAAGACCCCGTCTTATTCTATATCTCATAAATACATTTTTTTTATCAAATAAAGTTTTCTGTCATAACAGTTTCATCTAGACACGCTGCCTGTCAAGCAAAGTACACCTCTATTACATGAAACATAAAGTTGTTTTCTTACTTTGTACCGAAGATTGTGAATACCCTGAGCGCTACTTTACTGATGGCGCTTTGGTTGATACGGGATTGAATGCGACTTTCTATAAGGCTTCCTGCTTCCTCTACGATAAATTAGAGCAACCTGAATGTTCTGATGAATGTGATGACACTGGCTGATTCGCTGAAAGTTGTTTTCAAGTATTTGACTACATTGGATGTTACAAACTATATGGTGCTGACTGTACAGGTACAAATCAGTCAACGAATTCTGAACAAAAACATATAACTAAATGTAAATAAAGCACATTCTAAAAACAACATTACAAAAAAATATATTATACACTTACTTACCTTTGCGTATTATTTACTACAAGCAAAAAGTATTTTTAGCGTTTCAAACAACAGCTAGGTGATCCGGCACTTACTTAGCCGGTATTTATCTGATTATTATAGGTATAATAAGAGCTTAAGAGCGCGCATAAACCTAGAAAAAAATCGAATTTCACCCGCGCGCCGCACACGCCCCTCTCTCGTCCCGTCGTCCGGTGACGCCGATGCTCCCGCGTGTTTAGAGCGATCGCGCACAGTTTACCTAAAATAAGCCGGATCACCTAGCTGTTGTTTGAAACGCTAAAAATACTTTTTGCTTGTAGTAAATAATACGCAAAGGTAAGTAAGTGTATAATATATTTTTTTGTAATGTTGTTTTTAGAATGCGCTTTATTTACATTTACTTATATGTTTTGTTCAGAATTCGTTGACTGATTTGTACCTGTACAGTCAGCACCATATAGTTTGTAACATCCAATGTAGTCAAATACTAGAAAACAACTTTCAGCGAATCAGCCAGTGTCATCACATTCATCAGAACATTCAGGTTGCTCTAATTTATCGTAGCGTGCAGGAAGCCTTATAGAAAGTCGCATTCAATCCCGTATCAACCAAAGCGCCATCAGTAACGTAGCGCTCAGGGTATTCACAATCTTCGGTACAAAGTAAGAAAACAACTTTATGCTTCATGTAATAGAGGTGTACTTTGCTTGACAGGCAGTGTCTAGATGAAACTGTTATGACAGAAAACTTTATTTGATTAAAAAATGTATTTATGTGATATAGAATAAGACGGGGTCTTAACTACTGGGCTCCCAGTTTTATAAAGAAGATATTTTGTTTGTAAAGGCATGCTTTAATACATACGTAATACCTACGTCTGAATTGAATGGTATCCATATGTGTTTAAATAAATATGTTACTAGGTTTTCATAAGTAAGAAAGAGTCAACAAAATTATCCACTGATCTAAATACGAGAATTTAATTTTAGATTCTGTTTGATAGATTGAAGTCTTTTTTAAGTTTTAGTGAAAATATAAAGCATGTAGCTTAGTTTGTTTACTTCTAGCTAGCAGCGATGGTGTCAGGGCTGTGGCGTCCGATAGACGATTCATGAGCATGGGTTTCATTTCAAGTTTAAGCAGTCTTTTTGAGAATTGAAATGACCTACTTTTTTTTCATTTCTGGTCCAAAAGATGACTTGCAATGATTTTATTATTAAAAATCATTTTTTTATGAAAACTGAAACAACATTTTATTTTCATCAAGCAATTTAAATTATCATCATCATTCAGAAAGATGATCAAATTGCATTTCAATTCAAAGATACCATTTTAAATCGTTTAAATAATAAACACATACTAGAATATCATAAATTGTCAAGAGGTAGTAAGAGTAGTAGTTGCAATAAATGAGGATCCGAAGGAACATGCAACGTACGTTTTTTTGATGTATATAGTAAAAATATTTAAATTGTTTTAGTTTTTATCTGTTTCATGTAAATATTTGATTTCATTACTATATTAATTTTGACCCTCGTTGTCATAAATATTTACTGAAATTACTCAGTTGAAACTTAAACATTTATAAAGAAGTTGCCATGTTGTTTTCTAAGTTATTAAATTGAGTCAGACTCGCGGGTGAAACGTTCCATATCATCTATACATATAATAAAACTAAAGAGGATGGAAAGTCTGTACATAAAAGATATTCGAATAAAAATTTATTGGGGATACTTAAAATTGATAACAGAACACGTTCCAATAGTTTTTAGAATTTTTGTCTGTTTATCTGTTTGTCTGTTTATTTGGCTGAGCATCACGCGAAAACGGCTGGACGGATTTTGATGAAACTTTTACTATTATGTAGAGAAAATTATGGACCAGGTTATAGGGTAAAAAAAACAACCCCTAAAAGTGGGGGGGGGGTATGGCAAAAACTTGAAATACGTTTGCACGTGAATTTCATAGGGGTGCGTGGTAGTATGATGTGCAAACTACACTGAAACCGAGATTTGAAAAAGTACCAACATAATTATAATATTAATCTATCTAATATCTTATCTAATCTAATAATAATATAAATTCTATAATTTTCTAAGATAAATAATAATAATACACACAAACATCCAAAAAACCATATCAATATTACGAAAAATGAAAGGAATAAAACATGTGCATTCCTTCCGTCCTTCATTTTTTTAAAAATTAAATTAAGGCATTGACATCTGGGTCATCAGCCTAAACATGTTTCTCATTTCTTATTCTTTCTTTATTTTCTTGCACATTTTCATATTGAACACACGGATCCAACACGGATAGGAGATTTTCCTATCTATAATCCACCCACAGTAACACGATAGTAATGAAACTGCAGATTGTTGTAATTCTTGGAAAGCAGCCCGGCAAGTGGCTATGCTTTTTATTGAATTCTTCAATCACTGTACACTTTCACAGGTGTTTGCTACTCATAACACTATCACTAATGTGAATCAAACCCCGAAATATACATAAATTTAAAATTTAACAACAAGCACGACATCACTTAACGAACTCCCGCCAAAAAGCCCCGTGCGTAGACAAAGTTATTTCGTTATAGGCTAATCCAACATACCTACCTATTTTGATTTTTAAAATAATTATCATGACGAATCTTTTAGATATGGAACGTAATTTTGAACTTAAGACAAGGCTGTATGGTACCTTGCCTGTTCAGGTACCTATTGTATTTTAGTGTATAAGGTGCCACAATTACTTGAATAGACTTATTTTCTTCTTCTAAGTTGGCGAAACGAAGTTCGCGGGCACCAGCTAGTTATCTATATTGGTTTAAATATTTGTTGCTCTATCGGCAACGAAAATATATTATGTGAAAATTTCAACTGTCTAGCTCTCACGGCCTATGAGATACAGACTGATGTGCAAACGCACAAACAGCGGAAAATTAGTATTTGTGTCCCGATTTTATTCTTTGGGTACGGAACCTTACAAACAACATTCTCAAATATTCCATAAATCGGTTCATCGATACCTCTGATAAACCTTTTGCATCTTTTTTTGTTAACGGAGAGCATTAAAAGTGCAACATGCAAACGCGGGACTGGTCTCTAGTTTATTTTTAAAATCAAAGTACTATTTTTATAGGCTAACATGAAATAAAATAAGTAGATAAATACTTATTGTAAAAATCAATATGTCACATGAACATTCTAGTTAAGGAGCCGGATGTTCATAAGTAAATAAAATAAGAACAAGTTAAAGTTTTAATTCTGTTTCATTATACGTGTATCAATATATGATTTATTAGTCCTTGCTGTTCCTACTTGTCCACGACAAATATAAATTTATATTTTATTTTGAATACCAATGTTAGGATACCTACCTGAAAAATAATTTATAGTAGGATTCAATAACCCTAATAACAATTTTATGATCGGAAATTATGACTTATTTACGCGTGGCAAATATTTATATTAAGGAAAGTTGTTGCATCTGGCTCTTGCTTAATTATACGTCAAGAAATGATAGGTATCTGATGTGTAAAATATGAAACTTCTTTGAAGAAGGTTCAAATTTCAAACAAAATAAAAAATATTTAAAAATTTAGGAATAAAAATGTGTCAAGCAAAAAGTTAGAATGTTAACTGAACTAACTATTCTATGTAACTTCTTAGATTTACGCGATTGTTATTACTTAAAATTAAACTGTAAGCGTCGCTATACAAAACCTGCAGTCTGTGAGCATTCCATGGATAAGCCCAACCACTATCTAAGATTTGATACCGTTAAAATCCTAGCAAAAGAGAAACATTTTATTCCTAGGTTGGTAAGAGAAACGATTGAAATTATAAAACACCCTAACTTCAATAGAGAAGATGGTTGGATGCTATCACCAACGTGGGATCCAATACTTAGTAAAATAAAAAAGAACAACCAGCAGACAAATAAGCAGAAACACCAAGACACTGTCAGCGTCTATTGCGTGAACCCGAACAACTATGCGAGAAAATTACGAAACAGATAGCGGTGAATTCTAAAAATTGTTTTTTACTATACTCTATGAAGACATCAATCTCAGTCTACCATTGACCACGGCATTTGTAAAAAGGCCGAAACGTCGGAAAATCAAAATTAATTTAATAAAACGCGTAAAAACCCGTTAAAATTAGTTTAATTTTACTATTCCAAGGCTCACTTGCTAAAACTTTTTAACATGAAATGCTAGTACATAAAATTGATTGTTCGGCGCCGACTGTGACTTTTACCTGAAAGCTTGGAACCTGAAAACAAAAGCTAGAAAGTTTTTGAAGTTTGAAAACATAGGTTCTTACACACTTGTGCGTTCCTGGTTTATTTTTTGACGATTAGAAGAAGAAAGCGTATTTTTATATTTCGCTGGGCGCTTCGATATCGATGGCGCTTTGGTTGATGCGTAATTGAATGCAACTTTCTATAAGACTTTCTGGACGCTTCGATAAATTAGTACAACGTGAATGTCCCGATTAAATGTGATGGCACTTTTTGATACGATGAAAATAATGACTGGGTGTTATCAACTATTTGGCTACAGTAGTCGTCACGAAGAATATAATGCTGACTGTACTGCACTGCACTTTTTGCTGGTGGTAAATAATTCGCAAAGGTAAGTATGTAATATAATAATTTATTTATAATAATGTTGTTTTTACTATGTGCTTTATAAAATGACCTTTTTTTCAAAATGCGGTGTCTTGTATCTGTACTGCAAAGCACAGACAGAAAGAAATTGCAATAATATATATATATTGTGATTTATGATCTTTTCATTGTAACTTGTCTTAAAAGCCATTAAAATCTATTTAAATTAGCCATGAGATACATTTTTAATTTCTAAAATACTCTTTTGCTGCGTTTTTTTGCTAGCCATATTTTAAAGTTTTTTTTCATAGTCAAACAAGAATTAGAAATTAAAACGAAGATTTTTTCGGCCCCGGAGCACAGAAACACAGTCCTCTTGTCTCAACGGAGCGATCACAACTAAACCATGAAACAAAACATGCCTTAGATCCCAGGACAGGTGCGACAGACGAAAGCGTTCTGCGAGAAATAAAAACGTAGTAAGCGCCGAATAAGTTTTAATGTAATAACTCGTAAAGTATACATTATTTTCTAAAATCGCTAGTAGGGTCGCTGGGTAATATAATTTGGTAGTATGTATTAAAATATTGGCTCAATAGCATGCATAATATTGGAAATAAATGAATAATAGTTGAAAATTAGAGCTAACTTCGTGATTTTTTTTTATCGAGAAAATTTTATTTTTTTATGTTTTCACTCTGATCAGTCCCTTGGAAATATGCTTTAATATCTATGGTATTTTTTTCGGGTAATTTGTGCTTTGTTTTCTAGGGTAAAAATACAAATTACGACTGGAAATTTACCTGTATACCCCCTCTTAAGTAAGTAGATTTAAAAATTATGAAGTACTTGTGGCCGCCCGCGACTCCGTTCGCGTGGAAGTCGGTTATCCGTGGGAATAAAAACTTTTCCCGCGGTAAAAAGTACCCTATGTGTTATTCTGATGACCTATATTACTGCAAAGTTTCATGCAAATCCATTGAGTAGTTGTTACGTGAAAGAGTAACAAACATCCATACATACTCACGTACTCACAAACTTTCACAGTTATAATATTAGTAGGATTAATAGGACTATTATTGTGCGTTCCATGTATTTATATTAATTGTCTTGCCATGATCGACTGGACTTAAGATCGCGATCGAACGGTTGGCCACCCTCGCATAGATATTACATCTAAAAGGTTGATTAGCTATCTAACAACCTAAATAACTAGTTAGTTGTTAATCTGAGTCAACTTGAAATTAAGCTGTCCCTGTTGGATATTTTATTTAAGTTCATAAACACTGTAAATCATAATTCTCCATCTGGTTACAGCTTAATATTTAGGTGATGCGAACATGGCAACAGAAAAAGTTTAAGCTTAAAAGTTTAAAAAAAAATAAAAAAAATGTGGCGACTGATAGACAGACGGAGAACAACTCGATGTTATTAGTGCTCCGTTTTTGAGGCAAATAGCCTTAAAACTAAACCTTACAAAAACTTTAACTAATAACTTATTTTATGCTACTTAACTGGTCTTGCAAAGATAACCTTTTGGAAGGTTAAAAAAATAGAATAATCTACTACTAGTGGCCGCGTTTCCCGGAATGAGAAGTTTTCCCGCAATAAAAAGTACCTACCTTACGTGTTATTCTGATGCACAACCTATATTACTGTAAAGTTTCATCCAAATCCGTCCAGTAGTTTTTACGTGAAAGAGTAACAAACATCCATCCATCATTACTTTCACGTTTATAATATAAGTAGGACTTATCCCAGCCTATTTTCGTAACCAGTAGGTACCTAAAGCAAAAACTAAGTACCTATACCTACTTAAAAAAATGTTACCATACAAAAAATATTTCTTAAGTGAATCCAGCTGGTCTCAGAGCTTTCGGCTACTGCTTTTATGAATGCAAACATATATTTTAAATAATATATGTTTCAGTCTCATCCATGCAACTCATTCTGATACTGTATCCTAATTATCCGGCACGATCGACCATCTAGGTACCTTAATTTATAAAGTTTGACTTAATTTTTGTTATATGATTAAATAATAAAAAGCATTTAGAAAAATATTGAAATACAGATTCGATTTATAAAAGTTGTCATTGCAGCCACCATCCATCCACCACGCAACACATGCCATTTAGGTAACATCCCTAAAGGATATCTCCCTAAGTATACTCTGCCTACAAGTCGAATTTTAGAACCTATATATTAGGTTTCTGCTTAGGTCCTCACACTAATTAGCATTGTAGGTATATTCACACGACAATGATAATGATGAATTACGAGGAACAAATTAGTTAAAGGCAGTTATGCCATATGCCAATCAAGGGTGGTGATCGCCTGTTATTTCTGCTGTTTATTAACACATATGTAAATCATTGTGTGAGTAATCATTAATTTGGACACAAGAATCCATGATATCACTCTACGGTGTCCCGCGTTTGACAATCTTATTTTCTGTTTGAATAGGTCAATGTTTTATTATTATTAAGAAAAATAAAATGAATGTAGATTCGCGAAGAAATACCCGATTGTGATCCCTTTCAAATACAAACTTCACTTCGTTAAGTAGTTGATAAGTTTAATGTGAAGTTCGCGCAGTTGCTTTAAGTGGAATTTTATTATTAGAAATAGTTTGAGGACAGCTTTCGGTAGGGTATGGAAAAAGTTAAAAAGAAAAGAACTTTCATACCAACATTTCAGAACCCTGCTTAACATATCTACATATTTTATACTTAACCATCTAGTGGTAGTTAAAATGCTCTTATGTTTTACGTAAGTCATAGTTAGGTCATGTCTTAAATATTTTTACGATAAATACGTAGTTAGATACTAAAATTAAATTTGTGTTGTTGTTACAGAAGCGAGAGGAATACTTATATGACTTATATTATTTTTTTGTATGACTAATATCCGCATGGGTTTTAATCAGATTCATAAATATAAAACAGAAAATAAAATATTTAAACTAACTACAGATAGCATCATCTAATTGTTAGGAATAATAAATAGGTACCTTCCTAACTGGCTTAGATCATTACCTAAATTGTCTCATCGCTAATCTAAAACTCAAATAACTATTCGACCTTTACTCAAACACAAGTGGATTTTAATAATTTGAGTATCCATTTAGGGTAATGGGTGTGAAGACAAGAAAAGAGACGATTGATGACCGAGCGTTCTTACTAAATGTGAGTAACTAAGCTACGTTGTGTTTGAAGGATGACGTAGTCTGCTGGCCACAATTGGCTGCAGGCAGATCTTACCAGCGCAATCTGGATTGCAACTGAAACAAATGACATTCTGCCTCCCATGGTGGTAACTCTTATAATAATTGCAACTACAATGTCCTTTTAATTTACGAACGTTTCAAACATCTTTCAGGTTTTTCATGTAGGTAGGTACCTAAGTAAAATAAAAATGTGGTTTTATGTGTGTAAGTAATATATATTTGTTTGAAAACGTGTCTTAGTTAAGATAACACGGTAAGATAAAGAGTAAATGTGTAGGTAAGTTAAATGTGCTAATTATTTATGGGTAAGTGGATAAGTAAGTATCCTTATATTCAAATCCAATTAACATGAAATAAGGCTCGTGCCTCTCTAGGTAAATCCAGATTAAAGTTACTTTGGGAAGAATTTCTTGGTTCTAATGCTAATTGAGTTTAAACATAACTTGACGCTATCATGAGAGTAGGGCGAGTAAGTCACATGTTGTAGCTTATTTTATTACTATACCCACCCCGGGATTATGGACAACCATTTTGTAAAATTTTCTGGTAGCAATCTCCAGATAGGAAACCTTTATATTTTCACAACTTTAAGCCCGTATTCCCGCCCACACATGCCCTTCGCATTACGCTTAATAGCACGGTAGTTATAGAGCAAGATCCCGTGAACATTTGATTTGATCAACGATTTGTCAGTGATGATTATGCTCATGTGAATGTAAAACGTCAGTATATTTTTCTCAAATAATAAAGCCTGATTTGATATTATGCAATGAAAACATTAAAATGAAATGATTTTTACAAATTTCAATAAAATTATTACCTATTGTCGACGACTACGTTCGAAAAATTGTTATATTATCATTCCATACATTATCTCATTTTGAGCATTTACTTAATTACTTAATTTACAAAAAAAAATTAATTTACTTCGGCACTTTCACGTACGTTTTTAATTTGATTAAAATGATTAATTTCACGTTGTTCCTTTCTTTTAAGATACTATATTACCTAAGAAGAATTATTACTTTTTGTCTATTCTTTCGATTGGCATCATTAAAATAGAAGTGATTTTTTTTCCTATTTAAGTGGGTCCGAATCCCAGACGAAGCAAGTAATTTTTAGAAATTATTTAAATGCAGAATTACTAAGTTTAAAAAATAAAATAAAGTCTTCTTTCAGCAAAATATCCTACCCACGCTACGATATTTAAGTTACTTTCCCTTGATGTACCGTAGTCTTGGGACGCCCTGTATATAAATATTTAGATTTGCTCGGTTATTAAAACTGTTATTAAAAGTCATTTCTTTTAGTATTCTTACCACAAACATGTTTTAAATATAACATGCAACGCCATCTATCGACACAAGGGTGCGACTGTGATTCATACATAGGTAACAAACCTTGGCTTTGACCACAACAGGAAACTGAGATAAAGTTGTTAAAAGTTACCTTTACGAAAAAAATATGAATCTAAGTTAGTATAAAATACAATAGTCACCTACATATGATACAACATTTTATATTCTTACCTTCAAAATCCCGTGGTACTGGTGAAACGCGGAAGCTCAGCAAATATAAAAATTGAATATTTTGTTATTATAGGTAGTGCTCGCAAAACAATTTTAGTTGGCACCTCTCAAAATTTCTATTTAAAGTCCTATCTACCTACCCTCCCTTAGCATTTTTTTATCCTTCTATCATAAAAGCAGTGTGCTGCTGAAGCAAGAATATTAAAATACGATTTGTATAGCTCTCATTCAACTCTATCCTGAAAGTCGCATTATATTGGAGAATGAGATCCTACTGATATTATATAAACGGAAATGGATGTATGGGTATTTGTTACTCTTACACGTAAAAATTACTGGACGGATTTTGATGAAACTTTACAATATAGGTTATACATCAGAATAACATATAGGGTACTTTTTACCGCGAGAAAATTTCTGATTCCCACGGGAAACCGACTTCCATGCGAACGGAGTTGCGGTCAGCCACTAGTAACTTCAAATACCGGGTGTCCAGTAAACAATGGATAACCTCTGAAGGGCTGATAGTAGAACTAAAGGCAAGCCTAAAACATAATTGATAAAAAGTATAACCCTTACACTGCTAGAAATATGGCGCTTTAAAAAAAAACTTCATATTTTTTTGACTATGTTCATATTTTTACTCGTAACGAGGTCAAATCACTTAATACCATCATTATTTCTGTGCTAAAATAATTAGTATTAACCGCATCAGTGAATAACTACCAAATAAAATAGCTAACTAAAGTATTTTTCTCAAAAAATAATGTTAAACTTTTGATTTGTGTAAAATTTCTAAAGAAATATTTTTGATGTGGAACTTTGAACAGCTCTGGTGTAAAAAAATAATATGAAAGCAACAGTGACCAACGATTTCAAAATATTCCTGGTTTAATAACGTTTTTAAAAAGATGTAATATGTCGTTATTGTAATGAAAAAATATTGAACTAATGGTATTAGTGTGTAAAATGGGAGAATTATTTAGTTCTAGCAAAATTAAAAAAATACAATAAAACTAAAGAAATATGATTTTAAACTGATATTAATTGCAAACACATTGGAATAATTGAGAGCAACTGTTCAAATTGTCTGTCCACATCCTGATGCAGGCCTTACATCTACGAATAAAGGATCTTCAAAGAAATCAACTTAACAGGAGAAAGTGATCCAAATTTTCTTCAAAATGACTTACCCAATTTATTGATAGACGTGCCCGAAGAGCTCCGCGACACATATTGGCTTCAAAATGAAGGCTGTCTAGCACACTATGCTGTTGCATTATGTGCATACGAAACCTACCCTAACAGGTAGGTAGGCCGCCTAAACCTTAACGCTTTGGGCTTTTTTACTGGGGGTATTTTAAGGAAGAGTTTTACCGGCAGCCAGTAACTTCATTAGAAGATCTACGAGCTCGTGTTCAGGCCGCTGCAATCAATGATCGACGACACGCGCGATTTTTTTGAAGATCCTTTATTCGTAGATGTAGGGCCTGCATCAGGATGTGGACAGACAATTTGAACAGTTGCTCTCAATTATTCCAATGTGTTTGCAATTAATATCAGTTTAAAATCATATTTCTTTAGTTTTATTGTATTTTTTTAATTTTGCTAGAACTAAATAATTCTCCCATTTTACACACTAATACCATTAGTTCAATATTTTTTCATTACAATAACGACATATTACATCTTTTTAAAAACGTTATTAAACCAGGAATATTTTGAAATCGTTGGTCACTGTTGCTTTCATATTATTTTTTTACACCAGAGCTGTTCAAAGTTCCACATCAAAAATATTTCTTTAGAAATTTTACACAAATCAAAAGTTTAACATTATTTTTTGAGAAAAATACTTTAGTTAGCTATTTTATTTGGTAGTTATTCACTGATGCGGTTAATACTAATTATTTTAGCACAGAAATAATGATGGTATTAGGTGATTTGACCTCGTTACGAGTAAAAATATGAACACAGTCAAAAAAATATGAAGTTTTTTTTTAAAGCGCCATATTTCTAGCAGTGTAAGGGTTATACTTTTTATCAATTATGTTTTAGGCTTGCCTTTAGTTCTACTATCAGCCCTTCAGAGGTTATCCATTGTTTACTGGACACCCGGTATATCGGAGAAGCCTACCAAATGAATTGAAATTTTGCTGTGTTAAGGTTACGAACAAGCTTTTGATCCTGGTTTTGTTAGTCAATTTAGATCACGGTCACTCTATCCAAAGTCAAGCCATTTAAGCATGTCGTACAGGGTGTTTGGAGGGTGAGTAATCAAATGAAAATGGTGGACAGGTGAGTTTTCCTAAAAAAAAACTACTTATTTAAATGCAATTCAATAAGTGGAAGTAAATAGCCTCACCTTTCCACCATTTTCATTTGGCTACTCACCCTCCAAACACCCTGTATATGAATATTTAGTTCCTGAAATATGTTCAAACAACACTCATCTGTAAGGAACTAATTTCTCTGTACTTTAATTAGGGAATGCTTTCATAATAATTGCAATACAGTTGAGAATCAACATTATCTGGAAGAAATTCTATAATATACCAGCTAGCTATTCAATAAAATTAAAGACAGGAATGGGACACAAGATACTTTATTGTAAGCCTGTGTACATTTTTACTCTTAACCTAGAGGAATAGTCCGCTTTTACTTGAGCGGGATAAACCTAGAGCTGTGGGTGGCACCAATACCGGGCCTACCGTGTTTAACAGGCTTGTATGTAACTGAGAACTCTCCAAGGTAGTGTCCAATCATTTCAGGCTTGATTTCAACCTGAAAAAATAATTAATTTTGTTGGTGGAAGTTGGCTAAGGAATTTGGATATGAATACAATAATAACACATGGTAAAAATAACTGTAATACAACAGTATCATAACTCAGATAAAAATTAACTAAATCCAACTCACTCCAACTACTAAATCCGACTTACAAGTTATGAAGCCACATACAGATAAATTTATTTCTAACAATCACTTATTAGCTAAAACACTATCTTTTACTTGCAGTGTTTGTAATGATGCAGACTTGCACTATTGTTCATTGTTCAAGTGTTCTAGAGTTGTGTTTTAATACTATTGTAATAAAGCCTTACCTGGTTGAATGTTTTGCCGTTGTAAATGCCAACAATAGACCCAACCATTTCTGGGACAATGATCATGTTACGAAGGTGAGTCTTTACGATCTCTGGCTTCTCATTTGGAGGAGCCTCCTTCTTCGCGCGGCGCAGTTTCTTGACCAAAGCCATCGGCTTACGCTTCAGACCACGGGCAAAACGCCGGCGGGCTCTCGCGTGCATGAGCTCCATAAGTTGCTCACTGAAATCAGTTTAGAGGTTAGAATTATGTTTCAACTACATTTTACTTACAACTTTCAACTAGGCCAACCAAGTGATGTTTCCTTACTTGGGCATGTCCAGAAGCTGATCAAGATCAACTCCACGGAAGGTAAACTTCCTGAACGCGCGCTTCTTCTTGACTTCTTCGACCTGTAAAACGTAAACATTGTCACTTCACTGAAATATGGACACACAAACCCCAACCGATATATTCCCACAAGCACACTGTTTCCGAAAATGGTCTCCAAACTAGGATTATGGCACTATTATCAGATAAAATTATTTATTTTTTACGAACCTCTGCCATGGTTGCCGATTTGTTTGACAGAACAAAATGAAAAGAAACTTGACTTTGATATATTTGACAGTGACAGTTCTTTGTAAATTGACAGTGACGGCCTATTGACATTAGTATATTGACAAGAGTAGCCATAGCTAAAAACGACGTGATTTTGTTTTATGGCAATTGGCTAATTGAAATGTATACTATACCTATGCAAAATTGTAAAAGCTTTAGCTTTAGCTTTTTTTGATTTTATTTTATTAGCGACATAGATAAATATAAAAAAGGTACCTGCGTAAATATTTGGTTGTCGCCAAGTTGCAATAAAATGAATACAATGTTCCGATAACAAAGTAATTCATTCGATACTGGAAATAGGGACCAAGGAAAGTTTTTAAAATACAAAACTTTCTTCAATACCTATTACTATCATAAGTAGCTTCAATTTGAACACAACTTGTTATTAATATCATATGCGGTTCTTTATTGTTTTAAATCTAGTTGTCAACTTTACTTTTATGTGGTATCTTATCTAACATAAAAAGTTTTTTTTTGATTCCGCAAGAATTCTGTTCCACATTGCATGCTTAACAACAATAGACTTTGGAAGTAGCATGATATAAATTATAGCAAGCATTTAATACAATCAAAATATGATAAGGATACATTTATTTAAAATATCAATTATTATTGTATGCTTATATCTAGTTAGTATAATAAATTGCACTAGGTTGTATCAAGGGCACATTCTTCAGTAGATCTTAAAAGTTTAGACAGTCGTTTTCCAATCAGTTTTGGGTAAGTTTTGGTTTTTAAAAGATACTCTTTTGATTGATGTGTTACAGCACCATTATCCAATTGGCGCTTACAAAGTATATGTAATGGCTGGATAAGTTGTTCCCTATATTTTTGATTTTGTTCTAGTATTGTTAATGCTTCAGCTGCAGTTTCTAAGGTACTAAGACATCCTTCAGTTGGTTGTGTCCGGATAATATAACTGCTTACATTGCTTGTCACTAATTTTACTTGTTTAATTTTATGTAGTAATGGACTAGATGTGTAAATTGCTTTTGCTTGAGGCCATGTCCCATCTAAAAGTATGAGATTATAACTATCTGAATTGTTTTCAAAACTTTTTATGTCAATGGCATCTTTGCTTGGATACAATAATAAAGTGTTAGGAAGTTGGAGTATTTCTTCTAGTTTTTCGTGTCTCGGTTGAGGGAATTTCTTGCCTTTGAAGATGAGACACTTGTCTTCTGCAAGACCTAACTGCAGCATGGGAGCGGTCCGTAATGGTCTCTTCTGTTCAGCTGGGTGTTGAAGCAAAATTATTCTGCTTCTAGAATTTAATCGTGCAGGTGGTAACGCCGAACACCAACATACTACTTCTGGACGTCTGAAAATGTATTTGGAAATATTCAAACTACTTATTTTAATAAGGCAGTCATTCAAGTATTTTACCAAAACATTTTGCAGGTTATGATGTTATGTTTTCTTACTGGCACATTTTACACAGATTACGCATAACTGGAGGATCTGCAGGTATATTAGATAAATCTTCCCAAGCCTCTTGCTCTTGAATTTCAGTCATTTTGATTAATTAACACAATTTAATACCAAATAAAATAGAAAATACGAAAATAAATATTTTGTTCTTTTTATAGGTAGTTCCAGTTTTGACAACTGAAATGAGAAATGACATTGACATTATCTGATAATTGCTAAGGTTCAGAATTGCTTTCAACGCTAATATTTGCGGGCAAATACTCAGGGGAAATTCTACAGCGTGCCAAGTGTGGCACGTCAGTAGTTTGTGAATGTTAATATTGTAAAAACGTTATCAATATTGGCCAATAGTTACGACAATATAGAACCCACTTTATTAAAAAAAAGTAACAGCATCAGCTTCCTGCGGGGCTATTGCGTAAGCCAATGGTAATCGAATGTCATTTTTCTAAATAACGTTAAAATTGATGAAAATTAAAAAATCGGCGCGCGCGTCGGTTCATAAATGCACCTCTAAAAACAGTGTGACGTCATCGATAACGCTAACAACGGTTCAGACAGAAATATCGGGCACATGCTGTTAATTAAAGTATACGACGCGATTAATTTCCTTATTTATAAACATCTATAAGAATTTATCTACATCTCATAATTTATCTTCATCTCAAAAAGGATTAGGTATTTATGTTACCATCCAGTCACATGATAAAATAAATCCATGGTGGAAAAAAGGATCATTATTAGTGAAGTATATTTAAAATCGGTTACATCATCATTTTATTATACTTACGAGTACCTATCCACTCGGAGCCAGAGCTAGCTAATAAAACTATAAACATTTTTAACCAATACATTTTCGACTTTATTAAACTCGCAAATAAATATTTTATAACAGAATTACTATAAAGAAATTTTACCAAGTGCGATTCGGCCCACTATCCGTAAAAAATGCATTTTTTTTGTTTTTAGTTTATACAGGGTCTGTCGTAATGAATGGATAACCCGTTACCTACAGTTGATCCGGATGTGAGGCTATAAGAAAATGGTGTTTTCTTGCCTGGGTTGTCAACCATAAGAAAATGGCGTAGACTTTTAAACTTTTTTATAAATTTCGCTATTTTTTTCATTTATTCCGCTGCCATTTCTTCAAATTTTGATGTATTTGTATAATTCTTTTAGTATTATACTGCTGAAGACGTGTTTTATGTAATTTAAATACAATTTTAGGTGTTATTCACGTTGAACATTATCAAAATACTCATTTTAAGAAAAATATTTCCAATTTTTTTTCTTTATGTCAACTTTTGATCATCTCCTGTGGAAAAAAAAAGTATGACGTTATAGCTGCCCATGATCTCAATAAATTGTCTAGTATGTGTAGATTCTAAAAAGGTATAACGATGTGTACTTTACAAGCAACATTAAGTTACAGGAGCGAGAACACTAATCAAGGTCGGAATTTTTATTTTTCATGTTATGTTATAAGTGGTTGTAAAACTTCGTCATAATGATTTTATTCTATCAAGATACTTTGCACAAACACTATCGGGCCACTAATAGGATATTCAGAAGAAAACCCGGTTGTTTTTGGGAAAAAAATAACATTACTTCACGATAATAGTGTAATGCAAATGTACAAATGAAAATTGTTGTGCTCTAATAGTTACATGCGACAAACATGTTGCGACAAGTTTATTCGAAATTAAAACGGATTTTAAAAATCGAACAAGACCGCATTACAAAGAAAAGGATACTCATCACATCAGTGTGATTTTGACCATCGCATGTCCTTTTGTTCACATTGGCCCCGATTCTGAAAACACTCTCTAAACTAAACTAAAACTATCGCTGTCACTTACCTACACATCAATAAGACAGAGACAGGTTATCATTTTAGTCCTGTCAAACTAAAATGTACGTGCAATATGACACGATGAAGGCAATTTTAGGCTAGTCCTCAGCGCATTTCGTTCAATTTCACAATGATGTGGACTAAATTTAGTGAGACCAATGTACCTGTCTTGTTCTAATATGAAGCATGAGAAAGTGACAGCGATATTTTTAATTTAGTTTTAGAGAGTGTTTTGAGAATCGGGGCCACTATTTTCGTCAATTTGTTACTGCTTTCTAATATTTGACTATGATTTTCCTTGTGATTTGGACTTGATAACGTGGTGATACTGATGACTTTGCTCACATTTACGGACATTGTGTTGTGCTATCGATTGAACTTGTTGTTTTGGAAAAGTTTTTGTGTAGTTTGTGTTTCATGCCGCAACAGTATACGCCGGCCGAATACGCGAACATGCAGTACATTTACGGTGTATGTAATGGCAGCACCAATAGAGCTTCTAGTGTTTATCGTGTAAGATATCCAAATGTGCGACATCCTGATTACCGTGTGTTCATTAAAGTGCACAATGCATTTATGGAAGGACGATTTCCTTCTAATTTTTTCCACTTTTCTTTGTAATGCGGTCTTTGTTCGATTTTTTAAATCCGTTTCAATTTCGAATAAACTTGTCGCAACATGTTTGTCGCATGTAGCTATTAGAGCACAACAATTTTCATTTGTACATTTTCATTACACTATTATCGTGAAGTAATGTTATTTTTTTCCCAAAAACAACCGGGTTTTCTTCTGAATATCCTATTAGTGGCTCGATAGTGTTTGTGCAAAGTATCTTGATTGAATAAAATCATTATGACGAAGTTTTACAACCATTTATAACATAACATGAAAAATAAAAATTCCGACCTTGATTAGTGTTCTCGCTCCTGTAACTTAATGTTGCTTGTAAAGTACACATCGTTATACATTTTTAGAATCTACACATACTAGACAATTTATTGAGATCATGGGCAGCTATAACGTCATCATTTTTTTTTCTACAGGAGATGATCAAAAGTTGACATAAAGAAAAAAAATTGGAAATATTTTTCTTAAAATGAGTATTTTGATAATGTTCAACGTGAATAACACCTAAAATTGTATTTAAATTACATAAAACACGTCTTCAGCAGTATAATACTAAAAGAATTATACAAATACATCAAAATTTGAAGAAATGGCAGCGGAATAAATGAAAAAAATAGCGAAATTTATAAAAAAGTTTAAAAGTCTACGCCATTTTCTTATGGTTGACAACCCTGGCAAGAAGACACCTTTTTCTTATAGCCTCACATCCGGATCAACTGTAGGTAACGGGTTATCCATTCATTACGACAGACCCTGTATATGGGAGCCTCTCCTAAATATTTATTTTATTTAGTTCTTGTTAACTGTCTAACTATCATGGTATCACGGACGGACAGCAGTCTTAGTAATAGGGTCCCGTTAGATATTACGGTACGGAACCATAATCAAAACAGCAAAAATTTTACATTGTTGATTGATAGGTACAAATCATCATCATTATCAATATTATTTTATTATTACATAGTATAAATCCAAGTGGCTAATTCTGTCTGTTTGTATGTTTGTCCGCTATCTCCTCCTAAACCGCTTAACGGATATTAATGCGGTTTTCGCCACCTCAAAGGTAATTTTTTCACTTAAATTTGTAAATGAAGAACGTTTAGAAAACAATGTTTTAAGTTAGCAAAAATGTAATGGTTCGCGTGCAAGTCGACAAAACTACACCATTGTTTTTTTGGTTAAAAAGTAACTATAAATAAGAACTGGAAAGTTGGCAGCTTAAAATAATATTTTAATTTCATAAAGGCTTTAACTTCGACACGTGGCGTGTATTTTTTTAATAACTATTCAATTTTATTATATTTGTTGAAGTTGTGAATTTTATGCAATACAAATAATTAAAAAAAAAGTTTCGGTGTAATGACGCCATTTTGCGCCGCGACTCTTCATTTTTGAATCTATCAATATATCTCTTTCATATCAATACTTTGTTGTATTTGTAAGAGTGAAATAGCCGCATAATTCATAGCGAGAGCTTTCTCTTCATTCGAAATGCATTATTTTCAATGACTGATTTGTAAACATGGAGGAATAGTGTGAATTCTGATGTGAAAATTGACTATTACTGAGTTTCGAGTGGATAGTTTGCTGGTGGTTAGTATGCAAATAGCTTTTACTTACGCAAAAAGTGAACAGTTACTAAGACAATATCATAAAATGGAATTTATTGCTAAAATGATGTAAACGTAACACGTATTTGGCGCCAATGCCCCATAAAACCGTTAATTAATGCTGTTTTTCCTCTTTATTTTGAAGCTATTGCTTCAGTATATGTATTATCAAGCTATTCCATATAGAATGTGATGATAAAAAAGGATACCGTAGGTTGCTTGCGACGTGAAAACAAAACTGGTTCAGCGAGCTGTTAAACGTCTGTAGTCCTGTCAATTTCGTTTGTTATATGTTGCAACGCAATGTTATCTTATTGTTTACTGTTCATAATGTTCGGAAATGTCTAATTACAGAATAAACCAACCTCAGTGTTCTATTATTGAAATGAAGAAGTGTACACCTGCAAGTTATCTGAAACACCTTGTCCAGCCTTGAAGTGAGTACAGTTTTATTGGTTCTATCAGTGATAAATCTTTTATCCACATAGTTATATAAATAAGTTTAAGTCTAATGCAAACAATTGAAACTTGGCATAGATGATTTAATTAATATCAACAGAAATAAGTGTTGACATGTAACTTTGATTTCAGAAATGAGCACTGAGGTGCCAAAAACTCAGGACTCCAGTGGTGATACAAATAGCAACAGCGATTCAGAGGTTGGTTTTTATTTAATATAAATTTTGTTTAGTAAG
The DNA here is from genome assembly GCA_916618145.1 of Emmelina monodactyla. Classification (NCBI taxonomy): domain Eukaryota; kingdom Metazoa; phylum Arthropoda; class Insecta; order Lepidoptera; family Pterophoridae; genus Emmelina; species Emmelina monodactyla. The sequence goes on along the minus strand of OU745314.1, from coordinate 8,794,033 downwards.
GGCCGATTTTTCAATAGTCAGTTAAGCCTTCAGATAGGACTTATTCTATGGATAGCAAGATTGTGAATTTTTCAATTAGCGGATAAGCTCTAACAGAAGGTTAAACTCGATAACTGACTGAAAAACTTAGCTGCCTCTTTTTGCCTCAGTTAAGCAGTTATCTAACAGATTATTTGACGTTTCTGTCATCATGCGTATGTAAATATATGATCATTTATTTGTGTTCTGCTTATTTTTTGTAAAACCATGGATATTTTACTTTATTTGAAGACAATAATGTAAAGTTATCAAAACGGGACAAAAATATATATCACAAGAGGTTTCATTTTGAATATATGTTCAATTAGCTATTGTTGACATCACAGATGTATACATTTCTAGATGGAGTAATACGTTGGATGTGTGCGTGTCACAAATAACACACTGCTAAAGATACGCTATATCAAAATGATGATTATTTGAGAATTATATTAAAATACTAAGTAGTTATTACGACATACAGTAACATAAAGTATCTCTGAGTATATGAAATACCAAATCGATTTTTTAAAAAAGCATCAAAAATATTCTTAGCAATCAAAATAATAAGGTAGAAATACTTTCTCAAAGTTTACAGACACATGTTAAAATATATTGTATTTGTAACTTTTATTTGTATTTTTTTTCGGTGGGCTCCATCTAGTTTTCGGTATATCTATGTATTATCGTTGACGGCAAGTCTTGATGTCATACCTAAATTTTTTGTCAATTGGGACACCCGCTGTCAATGCGTTGAAAGTTTACAGTCCTTTTCTAACAACTGTAAAATATATAAGAATGTCTCTTTCTTGCACAAATATCATTAGGATAGCTAGCAGAGGGTTATCTGACCATTGAAAAATTGAAACTTTATTATTCGTCTCAGTTAAAGCTATCTGGCTGTTCAATATCTGGCGTTTTAACTATCTATTGAAAAATCGGCCCTAATTGAACTTATTGCAGATTATTTCAGAAATATAAGAGTAATACTAGATATTTTTGCATAAAGATAGATACATAGATTAATTCTTTCTAAACTAATAAGAGTGGTATTAGATATTTTTGCATAAAGATAGATTGATAGATCAATTCTTTATTGCTCACAAAATATATTTAAAACAATATTTAGTAAAGTTTACATACATACTATTTACATGAAGTTTGTCAGTAAGTAGTCTTCTTTTTTTTACATTCAAAGTATAAATGTTTTTGACAAACATTATTATTATTATTATTTATATTTTGTGTTACAGAATATCAGCAGCGACTCTTCAGGCAGTGATTGGGAGTGTTCTGCCGCCAAGCAGAATACAGCCCACAAACCTCATTTCTCAGTCACCTCTTCTGATACTGGACTTAAACTTAAAATTGCAGCAATACCTAGAAAAGTGACGCCCAGGAAAAATAATAAACCACCAATCAGAAAAAAAGCTGAACCATCTAAAGTGGTGACCAATAAAGACAAACCTACACCCAAAAAGAAAAAAGCTCCGTCAGAGTCCAGCTCTAGTTCTGAGTCGTGCAGTAAATGTTCATCAGACTCCTCAAGCGAAGATGACATTCCGCTCAAGAAAATCATTAGTAAATGCACAGCATCAAAGAATAATACTCCATCTAAAAGTGGGAAAGCATCCAGTCATAAAAGTGACAGTGATGATGATAGAAATGAGTATAATGATAAAGAATCCAATTCAAAATGCAACAAGGATAGACAGGCTACAGTAAAATCTAACACGTCTGCTTCAAAAAGGGGAAAATGTGAATCAGAAGATGGGAAGAAGGGCAGGGGACGACCAAGGAGCAAGGTAAGTGATTATGGTTTTATTAACCCAGTATGGTCTTTATTTTCCTAATAATTGATAGAAAATATAAAAGTGCATAAAACCACACCCTATACACGATAATAAGTTGAATTTATAAGGCTTTTGAAAGCACACTGTAGACTGAGAAGTGTCATGTACAATATAAATTTGCTATAGCTAACTTTTCACTTAAAATTAATACATACCTGAAAAGTAATAAAATTGGGACCAGTAAATATATTAAAAGTAAAGTTTTCTTTATACTCTTGGTTAAAAGTTACTGTGATGCATTGTAAGCATCTAAGTATCAATCTCTCCAAGACTTGCAAGAGGGGTCCTGTCAATAGACAAAAAACTAATGGCAAATAATCATTTGAGAAACAATGTTAGATACATTTTTACTTGATAAAAATTTTACTTTTTGATTTGTTTTGATAAAATTTTCACTTTGGAACAAACAGATATTAAAATTATATTTTAGGGCAACCACATTTAAAGTAGAAAAATAGTAAAGAAAAGGTAGTTGTGCTTGCACTGCCGTGTTGCAAACTCATAGATTTGTGGGGAGCGAAGTAATTAAAGTGTAAAATCAAATCAAAATCAAAATTCTTTTATTCATCATAGATATGTAACATATACTTAATGAACGTCAATGTTTCAAACTTCGACTTAAACTAACCGTTAAAAACTCCCAGTGATCTTTCTTTCAAACACAAAATACAAAATAAAAAGAAGTAGGCATACAACTAGACTAGGACATGACAAACACATATAAAACACAAAGTGGTGATATAAGTAAAATCAAAAATAACTACAAGTACTCATTATCATGTCCTAGTCGAGCTGTTTACAGAGTGGTACAAAACAATCTTAAATAGCAGTAGAAATAGCCTGTCTAGATATCAATCCCATGCTGTTTTATCATCTAAATAGTCTTTGATTTTATAGTAAGCTTTCTTGCACAATACTTGCTTAATTGTAACTTTAAATTATTTATTTATTAAAAAGGCAGAGATTGAATTGACTGCGGAATTTAGCTAAAAATAATTATCGACATACCGATAAACGACTTGCTGCTCTTGTCCAAACTATACTTAGGGAAAGCTAATCTATTTCCATGCCTAGTTTTTACCGAATTATTATCGACGTGATTATTATTACATGTTAAAAACTTATTTTTTTTAAGAATACAATATATTTTCAAAAAGGTATTGGAACGCGAAGGGTAAAATAATAATAATAATAATAAAACTCTTTATTGCAATAAAAAGGGAAATAAAACACAAAGGATCAGTATAACCAGAATGACAAAAGGTGGCTATATCACTATCTTTATATATTTCTCTCAAAGATTATCTATTTGCAAGTTTGTAAATTCCACAAACAAAATCGTATTGATGTCACCAGCGTTTCCCCACAGTAGGATGCCGTAAATTAAGCTATGAAAGTAACTAAAATATACTATCCTAGCTGTGTGGAGATCAGTCAAAGGGCGAATTTTCTTGACCGCGAACGCAGCAGAGCTAAGCCTACTCTGCAGTCTACAGTCAAACCAAGAAAAACAGTAGAATCTACTAAGTTTAACTTTTTACCATTCATTTTCAAGTTGGAATCGACTTGATTTACATTAGGTGCTGAAAATTTTATACACTTCGTTTTTTTATCATTAAAAGCTAAATTATTAACATTAAACCAATGTAAAACATTAGAGAGAGCATTGTTTACGTCGTCATAATTAGTTTCTTGTCTATTAATTTAAAAAATTAATGATGTATCATCAGCAAACAACACTATATCGTGGTTATTATCTACCATAAAGGGTAGATCATTAATATAAACCAAAAATAAAAATGGACCCAATATTGATCCTTGAGGAACCCCCATGCTCACAACTGTCCCAGACGACCTGATTCCGTTAACGTCAACCTTTTAAGTTAAATAAGAAATTAGAAGTTTTAGATTAGTATCTTTGATTCCGTAATGGTTGAGTTTCCTTATCAGAGTATCATGCTGGACGCAATCAAATGCCTTAGATAAATCACAAAAAATACCTAGGGCGTCTTGTGACTTTTCCCATGCACTAATAATACATATTTACAAAAATGAGTTTCACGATTTTCAGCAAAACGGTATAAGTTTTATTATAAAAATATCTCAGACAAAAATTAGAGATCATTATTTTTCTACAAAAATTGTTTCAATACTTTTTTCCTACGAGCCACCGTTTTTGAGATCCTCCTCCTTTTTTGGATGTTGGTTAAAAGTTAAACTAATATTTTTGCATTATTAGCTTGTCAAATGTTCACGTATTAGTAATATGTTTGCTAAATGAGATGTTTGACAAATGTTTAGTTGATCTTGAGTTGTTTTTAAAATGGTTTTTTGACTCTTTTGCAACGTGAACACAATACTTAAGTTTCTGCATGGATGAAGAAGTGAAAGGATAGACAATAGCCATACAAAATAGCGTATACTTTTTTTTAGTTCTCAAACTTTCGATAGATGACATTACTAGTCTCAAAACACAAATTTGCATATTTTAACCAATTTTAGTTATAATACACCCGCTAGATGGCGTTGTAGTAAAACTATTTTTGCTTTACACATTAAAATATTAAATCAATTGTTTATTTAAGACCAATAAATGTCGATTTAAACCAAAAAATATAAATACAAAATTTATGATTTAAGTCGATTTTTTTTACTGGCATGAACTTGATAAAAGTGAAACTGACAAATTTCAGTCTACTTTTGCAAATGTCTACCGCCCGCAGTGTTCCCAACCTATAGTGAGGCCGTTTCCGTACAACATCTGTAAAATGTTTAATGATGTATTTTCGCTAAATTTATCAAAATTATTGTATCTACTAAAATAGGGTCGAAAATGTAAGTATGAAAAGTCTCCCGAATTAGTCAAAAATCTTCATTCTATCTGCGTTTAATACTTATTTGATATCGTTCTAGGCATAAAAATAATAGTACCTACGTTTGTGAACACTGGGCCGCCCGGCCGGCCAGCCATACGTTTTCTGAACAGATACAAATTTATAAACGCGTAATAGGTTTTTGTATACCTACTTTAAATACCCATAGATTTTTAGTAGACAATGATAATAGAATGAATGGTTATATACTTACTAGGTGTATCAAAATAAGTATAATTATTAAAATTGAGAAAGGCTAAGCTAAAAACAATACCTACCAGACATTTTACTTTTTGAGGGTGGTCTATTACAATTCCCAGAAAACTTAGCCAGGATAATCTAAATGTGACCATATAACACACAGGTAGTATGCTAAACATACAGTGAATGTACATTTTTTTATGAATAGAAACGTTATCTATAACAAAATTGATATTTGATTAAGCCCTAAAATATTTCTATACAAAAGTACTTAGGTACGGTAAGCTGCAAGAGTCCATAATATAGTCCACATAGTTGACAAACATTATTGCATCCAGTGGTTATATTCACACACACTAACGTTAATAAACTACTATTTTACTACGTCTTAATATCTACCTTAACTCGACAGTTTTAAAGCTCAATATATTTTTATAATTTTTTGTGGTTGTTACAACATTTTCTTAAAAACGAAGAGGTATTTTTCGGATCTCCTACACTCTAACCGACACCATTCTTAACCTTAATTTGAGAGACATAAGGTTCAGCACTATTCTATAAAATATTGTGGTTGTTGTTTTATTTCTTCTATTCATCTATACGATCGCTAAAACAATCTAATGGGCTCAGAGTTATTATTTCGTCCTAGGATCATGTTACCCTAGTTAAAATCTTAACCATATTGTATTTTGATTATGAGTTTCATTCATTTTGCTTTTTAAGTCGTAAAGAAAGAATTAATAACTAAATGAATTAATAACCAAAATAACTAAAGAATTAATAACCAAGAAAGTTTATTTATATAAAATACTAGCGACCCGTCCACGCTTCGCAATGGTGTAACGACTTGTTCCCGAAACCCGGAATTTTGGCTTATTTAAGAAAACTTTTTCTGCATGTTATTTATTTACAAATTTAAATGAAAAAAAAACCTAAAAAATGGCGAAAACCGCATTAAAATCTGTCAACTGGTTTAGAAGGAGATAGCGGACAAATATACAAACAGACAGAATTAGCGACTTGGATTTATACTATGTAATAATTTATACTATGTTATGAAGAAGCTTATTTTACACTTGTTTACAAATATATTTAGGTAATGTTTAACATTTATAACAAAATATTTCATACTTACAGTAAATCGAGTCTCGTAAGGAGTTTGAGTAACATCATGTATTGAGTCACTAGTATATGATGTATAGCTTTCCGCCCTGCGGTTTCACGGTAAGCTAAATAGCTTTTCCCGTGGGAATGAGGCTATTTCCCGAAGTAAAATTATCCTATTTTCTTCCCTGAGTGTCGAACTATCTCTATTCCAAAATCAAGACAATCGGTTCAGCCGTTTTTACGTGAAGCGAACATACCAACAGACAGACATAGGTACACATTTTCACATTTAAAATATTATATTTAGTAGGGATAGACATGAAAAAAATACCTAAAAGATGGCAAAAACCGCATTGAAATCCATTACGTGGTTTATCCACGTACCACGGACCATCCTTAGCGGACAAACATACTTACAACAGACAAAATTGGATTTATACTATTGTAATGATTATATGCATATCGATAATACGCATTCTGTCCTGCATACTTATATCAGCTTGCATACTTATTATAAAACTTAGAAATCAACTTTATCAATCTCAACATAGGCGAACCACAAAGTAGGTAGGTATGAAACAATTCAATCATTGTAGGATTTGGTTATTTTCGATTTACACTCAATGTTCAACATGTTTTCATAGTTAACTCGCATTTAAACTAATGTACCTATTTAAAATGTTAAAGTTGACAAAAGTAAAAAGTTGTTACAAATTATACATTTATTGTCAATGTGTGTGTAATTTGTAGACCTTACACTCTATAATGGACATATACGTATAGATGTAGATGCGGCGATAAAGATTGAAAAGCACTTGACAAAAGCTAATTTATAAACGTCACCTATCAACTTTGTGCAGCTGATTGTTTTTTTTTATGGCATCATTGGAATTTCGTATGAAAATGTTTATTGTATTAGCGCCATCTAGTTAATTTAGATTTATTTTTTCTACAAAACTAAATTGACCTATTTTAATGACAAATTGCAAGCGCCATCTAACCTTATAAATTGAAATGTATAGCGCCATCTAGATTTATACTACTTTTTTTGATATACGCTACTTTGTATGGCTATTGTCTATCCTTTTACTCCTTCATCCATGGTTTCTGCTAGATAAACATACTTACAAGTCACGAAAAATAATCTTAAGGATAATCTTATATAGGCTAGATGTCCCGGCAGACCTTGTTCTACCTTATTTATCTAACTAAATCATAATAACATTGATTTTTTGAAGATATTAGCTGCTCTGCCAGATTTAGTTCTGATCATATTCTTGTCGCAGTCTCATAGCAAAGACTTTAGTTTTATCTAATTTTATTGTAATATTTAAATAATAATAATGTTGATTACTTGGCGCACCAATTGGATAACATAGTAGCTTGTGTGGAAATATTTTTTTTTAATATTTACTATTTACCACGATTTTTTTACGTTTTTTCTCTCCCGAAGAAAAATGATCCTCCTCAGGCTCCAAAATCGGTTAAGCCGTCCTCGAGTTTTGCCTTTTTAACTTTATATAGATTTTAACACTGGGGAATAATATACCTTTCCCCAGTGAAATATACTTTATACGTATTTTTTAATTGATTGATCCTAAGAGTATATTTGGTCATACTTTGGTGTAAACATATCATCTATTCTGATATCTATTACGGCTGATAATATTAAACGCGATTTAAAATGTTTTCAGCGCCATCTACATTTGACTACCTACGGGGAAACGCTATTCCTTTACCGATGTATTGATATAATCCTACTAATATTATAAATGTGAAAGTTTGTGAGGATGTATGGATAGATGGATGTTTGTTACTCTTTCACGTAAAACCTACTGGATGGATTTGGATGAAACTTTGCAGTAATATAGGTTATACATCAGAATAACACATAGGGTACTTTTTACCGTGGCAAAACATCTCATTCCCACGGGAAACCGGCTTCCACGCGAACGGAGTCGCAAGCGGCCACTAGTTTCTGAATTTGTCATTGTTTTGGGATTGACAATAAAAAGTATTTGCACTAGTATGTTATAGACGAAGAATCCGCGTCCGTTTAGTTATTTCGTTTCCTTTAAAGCTCGCCATTAATTTTAATACATTTACGATCAATAGGATTTTATGATTCTGCACATTTTTGTGCTCCGGCATCAACACAATATTATTAACTTGTGACCCAGTAATATTGTTTTGTATCATCATTATCATCATCTTCATTACATAGTATACCTAAATTACAGTTATCTAGCTCCCCCTAACCTAATTAACAATATATACTGATTTGTATATGAAAAACTTTAGTTTTAAATTAACTAAAAATCATTGCTCGTAGACATGTCGGCCAAAATGACCGAACTAGTCATAGAAATGAATAAAATAGTATAGTATATTGGTGCCTTAACAGCTTGCTATAAAAAATATTTCTAAAACGTACAAAGTACTTGAATAAACTACTACACAGAGAGGGGAGCCGGGTACACGATCACCTGTCCCTTGACCTTGATTTTATCATTTGCATCTACATAATGAAAGGGGTAGTTCGAAAGGGCTGAATTAGTCATAATCAAATTATAAACATTGGTTATTTTTCATGTTTAAATGAGCGATGATATTTTACTTTGCAAAGTTTTAAATGTTTCTAGTTTTAAAGTATTTTTTTTTATATACCTATAGCCTATTTGTGTTAGTATTTTTATAATAATGCGGTACCTAGGCTAGGAAATGGAAAAGCTATCGACATAAGGTATATTAGGGTTTATCTAGACACACGCTGGGCGCCACGTTTCTTTACTTTCATATTGAAAATCATTACGTCATTATACATTGAAACGAGCGTCAAAACTCGCCCTAAATATCATACCACCTGTTGACAATAGTAGTAAATACGGTGTCATATCTAAACCATTCGTCTTTTGGCTTCCAATACTCCATGAGAGATCCCCTTAACATTATATAGAATAAATACTGTAACATCGTTTGTACAGAACTTTGGTCCCTTTGTTGTGATAATCTAAAAGCGAGTTTCTTAATCAAAAGGGTCCGCTATTCACTTCTCCACCACACACCTTTTGATTTGAATAAAAGCTACGTTTAATGTGGGGCAATAATTCTGGATAATTTATTAATATCGTCAAAGCTAAAGCAGATGTATCATTTTACAGAGTTGTTGAATAATTATGAGTTAGATAGTGTTTGTGAGACATTTTTTTAAATTTTGGGTTACTAGTTCGTTTGAGCTTGCTTGGAAGCAATTGTTTACAAAATATTAGACCTAAAATAACTATTTCTTTTTTAATAAAATCAGTTTTTCAAAACCTTTAAAAAGTTGTCAAAGTTGTTTGAATAGTTAACGGGTATATAAATTCAAATAGATGCGGTATGGTACTATTTTTAAACGGTATTTAATTGCTTTACCAATGCTCGTATTGTTATTGGAACAAAATGGCTTCTATTTATGTTAGAAGTTATTAATAAGTTTAACTATTTTCACATTTCGTTAGCACGACCATCAGGTTGACATAGTTTTTGCACATTATCATTAATGTGACATAATTTGACGTTGATTTATAGCTACTTGGACATTAAACAACTAAATAATCCTACTTGTCAGGAATAAGATTCTGCTATAAAATAGATTGCTTATTCGTAATTGCGTTAAATTAAACTTGTACGTTTATTGTTTATTCAACTTGTTTTAGGTTTGTTTAGGTAATTGTTTCGCGTTCCATTAGTAGATAGTTATTTACCGTCTGCTTTAATATTTTAGGTTGCGTCTGGTGTATTCTCTTTTTCCGTCAAACAGTGGCTGGATCTGTGTCCTAGATTTCTATTTTGGTGTCAACATTATCTCTGTTTACGTGACGAATCGTGTCAACAGACAGACATCACATTTTCGGGGATTTTGATAAAACGTTATTTAAATCTTCGGCGTAGTGACAATTATATCTACTATTGTCACAACTCTTATAATGATCCCATGTATGTATATGGAAACAAAAGAAAAGAGCTGCCTATTTAGTTGATTCCGTAGACCTTTTTCATTGTTTCGTCCAAATTATAATGCATCGCGTTGTTTGGTGCAATAAAAAGTTGTGATAGCGTAAAATGGAGGTGGTGGCATGGGGTAGGTGTGTGTATTTAATTAAGGCGAGCGCGGGTGAGCTTGCGTGCCGGGTTGCACTTCCGCCCTTTGCTGCGCTTTTTCCTCAGTAGGGAGGCCGTGTGAGGAAAGCGCGACCGGTCTATAAAATTAAAATTTTTCACGTAAACTGGTTTGATAGCGCGTACTTAGAGCGCGGAGTGGGGATCGCAAATACGCTTCATGGCGGTCATTAGCTGGCTAGCGTCGAGCCAAGCGCGTACGTCTTGGAGTGTGCCGCGAGTCTGAACGCGCCTTTACAATACGCGAGCGATATTATTTAATACGACATCGTGGTCTGTGGGCTCTGTTACTGTGAATCAAAGTGGATGTTTTGTTTGTGAGTTGACAGTGATCTTCGCATGCCGGTGTACGTTTATACGGTTATTAGAACAAAATTAGTTTCAATATAGATAAATGTCGTACTTCTAAATTGATGTCTAAGACTGTGTTTGGGTTTTTGTGATTTGGTTGACAGTAATCGTTATTCATTATTATATTAATTCGCGAACGTGTTGTCGCATTAGACATGATTTGGGACGCGACACTAATTGATGCTAAACAAGCTAAAGGCCGATAAGGATCGAGAGAGTGGGAGGGGGTGGGTTAAGGAAAGTGGAGGGGGGAGGACGGCCGCCGAAAATTCTGTTATCAGTCGTTAGTCGCCGGCCAAGGTCGCGCCTTATCAGCGGCCGGCGCGGGCTGATTCGTGCCGACACTCCGCGCATCATTGCAAATTACAGATATCACCCAACGCGATCTAATTATCCATAAATCGTGCAAATCAAACGTACACCGGAATCGAAAAATCATATTGTTTAAATGAATTAGGCAGGAGAGTTCAGTGTGTGATGTAGATCGCGACCCAGTTGCGCGTGATTGGGTTCAAGACAGTATAAATAGCTGGCGATCGCTCGAGCGTCTGGTGGTTGGTGATGGTGGTGGTGTAGAGTGGCATGATGCGCCACGAGGCCACCCCCGCGGCGTGGACGGCGCCGGGCGAGGTGTGGGAGTACGTCAGCCAGCTGGTCAGCTCCTACCACGACCAGCACGACTGTCAGGTGGGCTGCACTGGCTTTATCACCAGGGATGGCTTCTAGGGCCGCTGATTATACTAGGGACCTAAAGCTGTAGCTTATACAGAGAGATGTTAAGTTGAGTTTGACTTGATCTATATTTTACTGAGATGCAAAACAATTGTGGGCTAGTTTATCTGTATATTCATGCTCGTTTTCAGTTTGAATGAGTTTGATAATAATGGTTTAATAAGTTGAGAAAATGCAAAGACACGTGTTTGTTTTTGTATTCGATCCTGACTTTCAAATCGTTACTAAAATGAGGACTAGGAGTTCTTATAACTTATCTAATAACATAAGACACTGTTTTTGATCACACATCTAAGCAAAGCATACATTATAATTATTTTCTAGCTAAATCGCCGTAATGAGATGTGTGTATGAGTCACGGCAGACGTCTATTAGCACCTATAGCTATTAAATTAGCATATTCATGTACAAGACCTAGTTAATGTTGAACATACGATACATGCTTAGGCGCATTCTTATACAAATAAGGAGATGATTCGATCGGATTAATGCTAATCTCACGTTACGTACACGAAACATGCGATGATGAGAAAGGAAAACATTTTCATCATTCTCTCGATTTCTTTCGCCAACAAAAAGTAAGATAACACACTTAATTCGCACATTACAAGAGTGTCAACACAATCAGCTTCTTACAGAGTTAGCTTGAGATAAATTATAGTTGTATATTCGTTGTTTACATAGAGACGTAAAATAATATGAAATAGCGTTGAGCAGACAGACCAAAGTCGATTTATTTGACCGTGAAATTGCCGGCAGGCAGCGTGACGACTTGTTCATATACGATGACTTAAATTAGACTCAAATAGATTTACAATATCTAAATGAGTGTCAAAAATATTTCAGACTTGTAACGCCGAGATAAATACCTCAAACACAAAAACGGATCATAAAAAGAACAAAACTCATAAATCAATAACAGACACCATTCGAAACTTAAACTTAAAGATGTTACTTCAGCCGTTGAATCAAATTAAAATATTCCTATATGTTGATTGTTTTTTCTTCTGTTTTATAGTGCTTGGCGGGCTATAAAAATTTTAATGTCGTCGATAGCCAAGGCCGTTATAAAAACTACGATATTATTAATGTCAATCTGTCGTGGATGTGGAATATCAGAATAAATCGATGCGCGCGTTTATTTAATGAACGTTTTTGCTCGATCAATTAGATTGGAAGAAAACATAGGAAGTAGAACGTTGGTTAGAGGGCACTGATTGATGTCTTTCACCGTTAAACCTGGTTGATGGTAACTTTGCTACCGATCTAATGGCTTTAGCTATTGCCGCCACTCAGCCTACCTACGTTTTTTTCCATTCCTGTATTCAAGCATGTCTCTTGTCTACCTATCTATGAATTCAGTTACCTTCAGTACTTAGTACAGAACTAATGACAGGCTTTGTTCAATGGTGTTATTTGATTGCATGTGGCGATAATTGCGATGGACTCTAATAGAGGTTATGCAACCAATAGCTATTGTCGGCGATGATTCACTGCAGTTTATATAAACACTTACTTCATTATTAACATGAGATGCAATCTCCGTTCTGAATTCACGGATATACATAAGAACATCTATATCTGAGGAATTTTAATTAAAACTAATTTAATTACCATTATCCGTCGGGTTGCTACTGCCAGTCCGCCTGGTGCAACGGTAGTTAAGAATGCATAAAACAAAATTATACAGCGTATTCGTCGGACTTGTCGAGATGAGAAAATATTACCGACTGTAACTGTTTTTCATTAAGCGTACAAATGTTCTGCACGAGTTTTAAATAGACGAGCAAGTGATAATTATTGCAGCTAAGAAAGATTACCGGCTCGAAACAGGTTGGTTGGTATTACGCGCAATGCAAAAGTCTGCATTCATTGGCGTAGCCTGACGAGTGTCGAATTTGCAGACGCGCTTATGACGGCCAAAGAAGGCTGTGCTGCGGAAACCGGTCGGACACCTTTGCAACTGCCGGCTTTTGGGTGACATCCGCAAAAAGTGCGTAATGCAAGAGATTGGCCCTTGAAACAATATCGGTTTTACTTGAACAAGTATCTTATCTGACGCATCATCGCTCGCTAACGGCATTCTAATAGCTACATGTATCGTCTGTCCCCCAAACAGGAGTGAGCTTTGTTCCCACTTGCTATTGCACAAATAATGATTCTATTACGACGACGCACACAATTCTATACACCATTATAATGGTCGCATTGTTACATAAGATACTTAATATAAATACCACTAAATACATTGCATAATCATACACTCATAATAAGCCAAACAGGTTAAAGAAAGAGGGAATGCAGCAGATGGATTGGTATAAATAAAAGAGTATGTACATATAAGCAACTTGTTCCCCGGGTTTGTCGTTCACGATCACACTGATTTTATGCACCATCGCCACATGATCACATTCAATCGGCTTCTTTATAAATAATTCGCCGCCGACCCTCATACGGGCTTGTTTTAATAATAAACGTTTTCAATCACTCGTCCTCGTGTGCCAATATTTTTTATTAACCAATACAACAGCATCGGAATGTTAATGATCGAAGGTTTTCAAAATTTTCCCATGCCCGACAAAAGCGGTGGCGATACGTTTCAACTTGAAAGGGAACAAATAAAGTTAGCATTCATTGCTCCTAGTTCAAAGCCGAGAATAATGCTATATCGTGAGTCGAAATAATCCGGTCTTGCGAGCATCTTAGCTAAGCGTCAGTTAATAAACTACATGCGACAACCACACGCCCCCACCAGGGTTGTCGATTGTATACCGACGATAAATAGCGCCGTATTTACATATCTTATCTGCAGTTGTTAGTTATTACTATAAATCTATAGGTGGTGCGATAACGCGTTCCCACGGCGCATTTCCTTCTTTTCATATTCAGTTTCCTTTAAAAATTATAAGTTGCATTGCGGTGGAGATTGTTATCTTGCATCTCGGGCGCCGCCGCGGGCCCGATGACGCCGCCGGTGACCAGCCCTGGCCTCCGATCGGGTAATGCAAAACGAGGCCCTGGAATAAATCGTTTACATGCTTGTCGGCGTAAACTGGTCCCGGCAATAGTCTTCGCCCGCGGACGTAGGAAGCGTCACTCAATAACTGCGAGCATTATCGACCGCGTCAGTGCCGAGTTACTCGGAATCATAACTCGTTATCGCCGGCTTGCTTTCTTTTAAAAGCTGTGAATTCTATATGGGATTGTTCATCAATAGTAGGAGTACTGAGTTTTGTATAATAACTAGCTTTTGTAGTCCGGTTTGGTAGTTTCGAGCGAGCGCAGTGGCGGGCGCTTATCTCGCCATTAGAGTTATTACGGGCCGGTATCTCTGGCATCGCATCGCTTCGATTGTTTTTGAACGCTGCACAAGCCTGCTACCACAGTAATTGACCACTGTTTACTTCTGCATCCAGTTTTGCTTTTATTCTTCCTTTTTAAGTAGTGCGGTTGTTGTGTTTACTATGTCTAGTGTGGCTGTAGTCACCTTGGGTGTAGGTACATACTTAACCGATTGTCTGAAGCTACTTGCCCATGCAGATGTTACGGCTGTAAAGATTTTACGATGTATTTATAACGTCATTACCGACCAAAATAAGTACCTGATTTGGTTTATTTCTATGGTTTGTTTACAACGCTTTGCGTTCTTAGTTTTGGCAATATAATTTATTGATCTTTGGCTACAAGGTTGCGATTTATTTTCCAATATTTACAAATTAGTTTAAACAGTTTCGTACGAGTAATTTAACTACGCAATAGGCGTGTACTTATGTAGAGTATTCTTGTTAAAGCGCACGTACGTACCTTGGTCACGTGACGCGGAGTGCACTCATTGCTCTGATAGCATCGCGACTAGCCTCCTACGCAGACCCTCGTCCTATTCGTCAGTTCGCTATCTACTAAACACTTGTTTATTTTTATTTATTCAATCGCATTTGTTTTTACACAGACTCCATTATTGAGATTAGCTTCTAGAATACTATTAATGATTTGTTTGTGTCTTCGTCTATTTTCATGACAATGTAGACACGTTTACCGTTGGTACTGTATACTAATTATTAGTTTTAATGGTGAGCATTGTGAAACAGGAAAATTATTACAAGTTTTCAGTTCATTAGATTGCCAATTTTCCAACCGAGGAATAGTTCCCTTGAAAGTTATTTTAGCCGTTCAATGAGTAAAGTTTTAAGCAGCCTTTTAAGGTTCATCATTGTTTGTTGTACTTCATAAAGTTTTTGTAATAACAAAAGAGTTGAGGGTTTCTCAATTAGTTGAGTTTTATAATTGAAAAGGCATTTGTTGACGCGGTTTTAACAGAGACATCATTGAATTAGCATATTAATAGAGCGTTACGAAGATAAGAGATGATCTACGTGGTCGGTAGGGCGATGCTAATCGCGTGACCTTGTCTTGTATTCAATTAGCGCGGGCGCTGATCGGAACAGCGCGTACGCATCCGTGGGAATGCATCCCGCGCCTCCCCTCACACCACGAGCAAACAGAACGACGTGGCTACATGTAAATAACTAACTCTAGACACCAATCCCCCTAATAACACATCACGACGTGTGAGTCGATTGCTGCCTCTTAGCGATAATGCAACAGTAGTCGCACGTCAAACATGATAGATGGTGCCTTGACCATTTAATATAACGCACAGTAATAATATCGTGATAAGATACCGCGATTATGCAAGATTAATTACTTTTAATAATTGATGTGCGTAAATAAAATGTTATTTCGTCGTGTAAATATTCATCAGTCTCTAAATTACACATAAGCAGTTACATTCGGCGGCGTTGGGAACAAAGCCAAATAGTTTAGCGATGCAAGCTATTTTAAACGTCGAAAAAATCTAGCCTAGAATTCTATCGAGAACTAGAAACTCTAAAGTGGCGTGGAGAATGCTAACAAATATGCTTGAAAGGCGAGCTGTGCATGCGAGCGGCTGGTGGTTCGATAGGTTGGGGTAGGTCAGGTTCTTGTACGGCTTCGCGCTGATTGAAGGTGTAAGTTTTATGATCGCACGCTTCTGCCGCTACCATTGTTCTAATAGGCCGGGCCCTCGCACTGCACATACTAATGCCCGGCTCGTTACTCGCCGCGCACTACTCACCACTCACGCCGCTCAACCTGATCTCGACGATTCTCCACGCTTTTATGGGAATTGTGCGAACGATATATTTACTGGCGATATTTCATACCGATTGTTTGAATTGCATAATTCGCGTTTAAATGTCGTTAAAGACGTCGGGCAGAGCTTTTCGTTGCGGTGCTTGGGTCTGAGCGTGTATTAGGTGGGGGGGCTTGATCGTGCAGTTTTGCATCGGGCGTGTAAATCTTGTCTTGGTGACTTGATGTGGCGGTCCGATTCCTTGTAGCAGTGACGGGTACAGCAATATTTTACACATGATTAGAACGGCGCACCGGTACTGTATGGGTAAGCAAATTGCGCCGACGCAGAGCTCAGTCACGATCTGAACCTCACGGGAAATAGGCAGACTTTCTTGTGAATTCCAACGTAAATGCTACACAGATTTTAATGCCAGTATCGCGATGAATTTAACGGACTTGCTTAGTTCATGATAGCCTCTGTTTTCCCCTAAATTATGACTTTCTAATTAGGAATAATATCCTCATCGCGTTACGTCTCTTTCGTATTTGAAATTCATATTTCGAGTAATTAGACGTCATTAAGTTAAGGAGACTCGGTCAGTGGCTCAGTTTTTTACGCTTCGTTGGAGGCATTGTCTACGTTAGTTGTCCTGAAGTTAGACTCTCTCTATACTCTGATGTTTAAGACTATAAAGGATAATGGCATGCCAAGGATAAATAAGGAAGTGATGTGGGCTGCTATCGTGTCATCTCTAATGACCTATCACTGTCGACAATTCCGTAATCGCATACCTTGTTTTGTAAGTCGTGGACTAACAATCTCAAATACTTTCAACAACTTAACTGAATTAACTAACTTCGCTTAAAGAAAATTAAATTTCCTCTAATCCGTGACTAAGTCGTTGAAATGAAATTAATAGGAAATCTGGCTTATCTGCGCTCTGTTATTGACTCGGACTCATAATAAGAATATAATATTATCGTGTAACAAATGTCCCCGCAATGTTTCAACTTAGGATCATGTGATATGCTAATGGGTATAACACGAGACGTGTTAGTTGGTTCCTTTTGTTTGGGACCCCAATTTGATTAGACTTAATTAAGTTCGTCAGAGATGCGTGGTGTAGATAGTGGGTATGGTAATGGTGGTTCTAATTGTGAGTCACGGCGCCGGCGCGGCTCGCGGCGCGGGCGTCGGTCACACCTCGTCCGGAACGCACCACCCTCCTTATACTACACAAGACACGACCAAACAAAACATTGAACAAAAATACTGATCGCATACATGATAACAAGTGTAGCTTCCAACTTGGAGATTTAATAAGTAACACCTGAGATTTCACAGTAAATAGACGCAAATAATTGAAATATTTTCATTAAAGTTCCATTGCAACGGATAGAAATAAATGAGGGCGCCCTTTTGTCTCGCATCATAAAATGCACATTAAACAACAATAATTCATAGTGAAACTAGAAAGGTGAAAGCCCGGACTTAGTAGCAAAAACCCATGCTAAATCAAGCCCTAAGTGCATTCTCTCCGCGATTCAAATTGCGCTTAATTTTGCAAAGCGTTTGTTGTGTTGCCGTTTCCTTTTTTGGCGGTTTTTGTGAAGACCTTTTTGCAGTGACGGACGTATACAAACAGTGTCATGTTTTTATTTGGGCGCCGGATCACTTGCGCTTGTGATGACAACGTGACGAAGCGAGTGACTTCACGACATATGAATGTCTGCGGTTGCATGCGAATCACCGCTGTTTACTTTACTGATGAACTATAAACCGCCAATCATTGTCTCGCCCGAGAGCGCATTTTATCCCTAAGTTATTTCTGGTTGCAGCACCAGTCGCGTGATTAGAGATGATTAAAGGATGTGTAAAGTGTTCGCCACAATTAGTTTATTGCATTTTATTTGTCAAGTACACAACAGGGCCCTTGTTATCACCACGTGCGATCTCTACACAGGCCTAATTGATTTCGCAGCATGCAACCTTAAGTCGTGGACTTGATTTGTTTTGTTTCGGCGTCTAATCTCGAGCTTAAAACATGTCGTGTCTGAGGCAATTAGCATATTTGGCTTAACATCAGCTCGCCGATTGAATGCAGGTTTAGTTGAGATTAAATCTGCATCGAATATTGCATTCAATTGTGGCGCCTGTCACGATATTTCATAGTGATTGTGAAAGAACTTCCTGTTTGTCTTTTGGGTCAGAAGAGTGCGTTTGTGTGCATAAATGATATTGGGTCGGCGGTGGCGGGCAATATCCGCGTTGGTGAATATTAAAGATGTGGTTATGATGCGTACACGGTTTTATGTGGTGAACTATTGGGCTTGCGCTTCGGCTTGCATTAATCTTGCGGTTTCTAGACGTGGCTCGCTTGAACGCACGCGCAAGTACCCTTCTAAAGCAAAACAAACTGTCAATTTGATGTGTGTGTAGTAAAGACCGCGTATTTATTAGATTTTTTGTCTTGCTTTTTGCAAAATGGTTATATTTTATTTAAATTTAAATTCTTGCTACCGAGTAGTTTCCGCGTAACACCCGCGGATTTATGTTTAAACTGTTTCCAGATGGACGCCCATAAATTACAGTTCATGTAAACGTGTAAACCGCCGAAACTGAATGCCAGTTATTTCAAACTTTTCTGTTAGACTTTGCTTCTTATTAAATGTTATTGGATTCATCGCAGTCAGACAAAACAAACATACTCACTGGCCCGTAATAATAAAGTACGCGGAGAATCTTAACACAAATAATGATCGCGGTCGTTTGGAAGTCCTTTTGTCCTTGTGTTGTTTATTTTATTTTGGGCACGCTTGCAGTGCGCTTTGTTGATGTGACGTTTATTTGCATATACCCTTGAGTCGCCGGATAGCCGGGTACTTGTCAGCGGGCGTATTGTTCGCGGCCTGGCCACGGGGCCGCGGTGGCCGTCCATCTCGTTATAAAGCCGTCTTCGAGATTATATCGACAATTATTATTGACACGTAGCCTTGCTTGCCATATGCCACAAAAAACAGAACAGACAATGAGGTTCGCACATTCGAAAATATCGGGGTTGTTGAACTCTAACACGAGCATAGACTAAGTTTTTGTCGATTCCTCGCCTTCGCACAAAAACAACTTTAAATAGGTAATTTATTGTTTGGCAGAATCGAGATGGAGCTACTAGACTACAAGTGGTACGATGAACTCCATTTTAAGTGATATTGTGTACCTACCTACAGTACTATTATTCTCCATGCTACATTTTTATTTAATTTACCTCTGCTACTGAAACTTTAATCTAGTAAACATTTGTTCACTGCGTGTTAAGTAATTATGATAATTAATTATTCCTATTACCAATTAATTTGAATCTCGTATCTAGTTCTCATAATTGTAAACGTGCTTTTTAATTCTACGATCTCTTAAGTACCTATGTAAACAAACAGTGTTTTTTTTATGGAAATATTTCAATGTATTATGGACATAACCGTCTATACGTATCATGAATTTAAATGAGACAAAAACGAGATGTGTTGGTAGCTAAATAATAAGAATGGTTGGATCGGAGTGTCGGATCGTGGGGCGTCCTTGAGTGCAGAAATCCTTGATGAGTACAGTCAACCGCGAGCACCTATCGCCAGGGTTGTCAATTAATACACAACTAGATAAGCAGGTTTCAACCTTTATGGGAACCGTGCGCGTAACATTTGTAATACGAACGGACATTTTTATGAACAATTATAAATACTAGATGATATAGCGTAGTCCTCAGGTGCCGATTGGTGATAGTCGAGCTGTGGACACGACTGTTTACGGTACTCAAACGAGTTTCAATTTCTGATTATGCTTCTAATTGAGATGTGATAAACGCGATTTCATGCTGGTTTTAGCTTTTTAACGTTGTTCTTTTATTACTTGCTCTCAACTGTTTTATCGCAGACTTATCTCATACCCATTTTGCAAATATTTACACCATCTTTATACCTTTTCTTTTTTAGTTTAACTTTTTTGTTAATACTGTTCACTGTTTTTTAATAGTCACTTATGTGCAAGTTAATTATATAATCTGTTAATAATTGCTAGTGCCGCAACCCTATGCCCATCATTGTAGGTGCTAGCTAAGGTGACAACAAAAACTAAAATTGAAAATAAATGGGAGTCTATTAACGACTACCTATAGAGTGTGTACGTCGCCGACGATATGTAAGCAGTTATATCGGAGCAACTCGCCGTATTTGTAAAATGCTTGATTATGCACACAGCCACCTCCGTACCACAAAAAAAAGTTATCAGACCTATCTTGTATCTTTCCATAGTTAATTGAATCACATGATATATACCACATTTAAATTTATCTCTTTATACGGATAAAATATACACTTCGACTTAAATTTATGTTATTTTTTAGTAATTACGGGTTAATTCAATGAAAATGATATTGTCAGGTAAAGCCGCAGATAGCTGACATTAAAGCCGATTTCCGCAAGCCATTAAATTACTACCCGTATGCTTACTCACTCGCTGTCCGCCAGCATTGGAACGTATTGTAAACATGTCAACGTTAAATTCGCTCGGTTAAAATTAAATTTAACTCGAACCACGAACTGTCAACTTATCGAGTATAAATTCTCTTAATAATCGTTACCAATTACGTGAATGGCCGACTGCGCAGTGCACGATCGGTGTAGCGGAGAAACGCGATGGATTACGTACGGGATTAAGATCTTTTTGTTTATCTAGGTAAGGAGGAAAATGAAACGTCCAATTTGTAGGTGCGCCGGAGTCGGTCCACCGCAGTCATGAGAAACGCTGGACGTTATGAAACCATCGTTGACAAACGGCTTATACCTAGTTTATACACTAGATTGCTCATGATTAGGTCTACTGCAGTCTACGTAAATATCGTTCACTGAGATTACGTAACAGATGATAGTGATTTGTTTAATGATCTGGGAATGTGTATTAATATTGAAATGGGTTTATTTAAAGCAATATAATAATAGTAAATCACAGCATCAGTTACAGTAGGCAACTTATTTTTAACACGTGGGTGGTGGGGGTTAGAGGAGACTAAAGGGATCTTGTTAGGAACTCTCTACAGGTCTTTGTCAAGGATTGGACGAATTATGTAATAAACAACGAAATAAATAGGTGGATACGTCCTTTCCCCCGCCCTTGAGAAATTCGCATGGCGCTCGCCACGCTGCAGCCAGCTTGTGTCAATCCGATAGCAACGAGTCAAGTTCAAGGCCACTCGCGCTTGTTCCTGAATGTATTGCCTCCGCAATTGATACCAGATTCAAATTCACAATGTTTTTACAGCTCCAGCTATTACCTACGCATAAAATTCAATAAAGACCAAATCGCCAAGCCATAAATTAAGCAGACAACAAAATTTGTCTGGCATACTCGTAAATTAAGCAACTGCGACATTATAACAACAAAACTTCTTTTTTCAGAACCCATACTAGGTATGCTAATTTATTCACCGATGTTGTTTGGTAAAACACGACGTTAGGTATAAGTTAGTCTGCCTAAACTTGTCGCCCCCATTATGTACAGGTGACTGGAAATATTGATGTGTTTTATTGGTATTGGTGTTACGTAATCGATTGAGTGTTTATCATCGCATCTCGATTTGTGCAACTCCCTGCAGCAGGCAATAGAGGCTCGTTATACTTAGATGTCGAAACGTTCAATCATAGCAAGTGAACGGCCTACCTGACTGCTATTAAGATGCCTTCTGTTCTGTACGTGTCTAAACCATCATGGTTTTAGCAATAGCAGTTTGAGATTGACATTTAATTGACTGCAGCGATACGGTTCTCAGATCTAATTTTATTATTTTAAACAACGGTTACCGAGATGTCGACGATTTGTACAAGTCGTTAACTTGAGACAGTCGCCCATTCACCATAAACGTTGCTAGTTAGCCGCTAGTGAACCTCTCGTCTAAGAGTTATTATTCTTGACATTTGGCAGCGGGTCAATGACTCATTGTTTGCTATACCAATTCGATCTCTGAAATAGATTTGATCGCTTATTAACTGATGGTCTATTTACGAGTTATAGCCAGACGAAATTCGTGGCGGAACTGTCTTGACACATGTTGGTAATATGACAACCTTTTTTTTTCATGCCAAATTAATCTATTTGTTGATAAGTTTATCGAATTTGTCTTTTATTTGGTCGTTTAGGTAGAATAATTAAGATTACGTGACACGAGTCGATGAAAATAGCTGTAGTTGATTCAAAGGCAAAGTTTATGTGAAACATTAAAAATTGTTTTAATAAAAAGTTGTTTATCTGCTCCCTGGCAGAGATCGCGCAGATCTCACACGTGTGTTACAAGTTCTACATAGCTGCGGAATGTCTTATAGCCCTGGAGAATACATTCATAAGTGGGATTCATTATTTTTGCCAAACAAGGGTATTTGTTGACAGTCTGAAAGCGAGTATTTCCTTTATCGTTGTTTGATGTCTGCTACATTAAATCTAATAGCTTTATTTTCCCACTGTATATTATAATGGTAAAGTATACAATTTTCTCCAAAGGTTGCGAGTAGTAAATGTGAGATTCGTGTCAGCTCTGATGGTCCCGTTATTCTATTGTCGATTTCAATGTATGCCTTTCGTATTTGTCCGTGCCATTATGATTCGGTTTGTTCTGTGCGAGTAGATAGATCTCATCTCGAGCTCGTTCGAATAGTTTAACACGTGAGTCGTGATACTACAACGGGAAATGTTTGTTATTTAGACGTCCATGTTCACTTCTCTAAATAAGTATGAATAAATTACGTCGATGTAAAAGCTCGGGTACTTATGAATAAAACGAAATCGTGAAACGTACATTGATTTCGTAATTGCCGGCATGTTATTAGGATCGAAGCGAACGGGGGCTTTTAAAAGGCTTGGTCGTAAAAAAGGTGCTGGTGTTCGCTGCTATTGGATGAAGGGTAGTTTCCTCAATATTTGATATGCGAGCTGTGATAAGGCCGGCCACGCGACACCACCGACCCCTTGCATCGCCGAGGGTTGTTTACCCTTCCGCCTTATTGATTAGCACCCTAGGAAAATCAACTTGACGCTAAAAACAACACCGCCCGCTTTATTTAAATATAGAAACGGAGGTGGGCTGTTTATTCGGAAAACTACATACCTGTACCGTGTTCCAGGAATTATTGCGAATCATTGGCTTGTTTGCTTCGAAATTTGTAGGAAAACTTGGTTACATGCTTTTATTACGTTTAGTATTTTTCCACTTTAATTTGACCGACCTTTAACATAAAGAGGTACGTAATAGAAATAGGTAAAATACAGTACAAATATTTACTTTTATATGTTTAAGGCATTGCTTCTTAACAATTTATAGGTATAATAATAATAAAAATAGCCTATAAATGTCCCATAGTTGAGCACAGGCCTCCTTCTCGGCTTGCGAGAAGGTTTGAGCCGTAATCCACCACGCTGGCTCGGTGCGGGTTGGTGGATCACTGGATAATCATTCAGTCATGTGGGTTTCCTCACGATGTTTTCCTTCACCGTTAGTGCGTGATAAACATGTACATAATTTGAAGAAGACCAAATTAGTGGTACACCCTAGCGGGGATCGAACCCGGAACCTTCGGTATAGTAGACCCCGTTCGTGTTGCCACTAGGCTACCACGCACTTACCACGCAGTACCATTTAATCCAAACAAATTCTTAAAAACTATTAACAATCAAAAAAACAGATTACCATCCATAAAACTAGAATAGAAGCAAAAAAATCTAACGTCGCTCCTAGTAGCTACATAAAAACCTTTGAGGCCTCTCAAGATTGTATTCCATTAGGTTTAATTTTGTAATTTTGATGTCACATATATTATGTTAAATATTTAATTTGCTCATTACAAATACACATGTTAGTGTACGCGAATAAGCATTTGCGGACATTTAAAGGTGTGTATTGCGGTCAACGACGGTGTTGCGAGTTTGCGACACAGAATCTCAATCACTCTAGATCATACGCCTTATGACTCATAGATATAAAGACTATTTTAGCGTTAATAAGCACTGTTTAACGTGCCAATCAATCTTGACCAATAGTTAACTTTAATGCCTTATTCACTTCGTGTCAAAATAATAATACTAGTATAATTTAATTGGTTAGCTGTTCTAGAAAGTATAGAAGTCTTGTAATGTCTAAATTGACGTTTATAAAACTTTATTAAGCTTATTTATAAGATACTGTCTGGATATGAATAGATAATGTTAGAACTAATTGTGGTACAAACCGCAGTTTGTTTATGTGTAAAGTTTTATATGTATCCACGTGGCATTCAATTAAAAGACTCGTAGTCTATTAAGGTTTCTATGATGGTAATTAATAATAAAATTTATTGATAAATATTTAAATAACAACATCTACCTACCGATTGACTTCATACGAAGCATTCATTTTGATATTTTATGAATAGCACTTATTCAAAAGATCTGTAAGGAAAAAAAGCTTTCAATTATGTAATGGGTCTATCAACAGGTGCTTCCAACTGTCCTATTTCAAGACGTACACTTCTTCCCATCGACCTCTTAATAAGCTGTGGAACAGTGTCACACATGGTTTCTGTTTATAAAATGTTTCAATGCAACTATCAAATGCGATACGACCATCTAACTTCCTTAGGCCCACTTGCAGGAAACGTTTTAAACCTCAGGTTAACTAACTCAGGTTTAAATGGTGCCACCATCGATTGTAACTACTTCTCATTACAATCGACGGTGGCGCCATTTATATCTGAGTTAGCTAACCCGAGGTTGAAACGTTTTTCTGCAAGTGGGCCTTAGTCATTACCTAATCGTTATACCTATATTGTTGCAGTTCGCGTCCCCGGTCGCGGAGAGCGCGGCCTGCAGCAGCACCTCGTCCTCCACCTCCTCGTCATCCTCGTCGTCCAGCTCCTCGTCGTCCTCGTCGTCCAGCTCGGACTCGGACTCGCCCGAGGCCGGCGCGCACGCATCCGCGGATGACTCGGCCGCGCTGGTCGCCGCTTGTCAGTTGCAGGTGAGTTTTAAAGATGGATTTGTGCGTAAGTGTTGGTCACAGAGAGATAGGCGTATACTAATATAGGGCAGTGTTTTGTTTCCTATCCCTACTGCCTAAATGTTGGCTAAATGAATATGTCAATTTTTCGAAGAACGTATTGTTAACGAAGATATTATTGAGTAATATATTTTAAAGATAGTAACTTTATTTTTAATTTACTCTTTGGAATAACATTATATACCAAACAAAATTTGCTTTTGGCTATAAAATCTTGAAAATAAAAGAATAAGTTTTCCAAAGAGAATATTAAACTGCTTAATTATTCGCGTAGGTCGGAAAAAACTCGCCTGTACATGACTCCAACTTTTTCTTATGTGGTCCTAATGTAATCAATACATTTGTTGTTCTTGTGTAAAGGTCCAAAGCTATTTATAACTTAAACTAAATGCTCAGTGACCTACGCGATATGTTCAATTAAATAAATACGCCTTTGTCCTTCTGTGAAATTGTCTTTGCCTTTACAATTGATTAATTTGACCGTTTGCCGAGTGTAAAGTGTCTGGACCGGTTCAATGATAAATCCGTCGTCGTTTAATTCTGGAGCGTAGTTCAGTATCTAGATTTGGATGTAGTTCTTAGCGGTGCATATTGAATCAGGTCATCGATGATGCGGATCTGGCGGAGTTATTTCCGGAACAAACATCGAGCGCGCCGGCGCAACAGCCTAATTTCTCGACCTTCGCCGTGCACCACACGTCGCCCGATCGGGATGACAAATCTATCGTCGACAACGGTGAGTCGGTTAATCTGTCGTACAACTAAATTAGAATCACGTAGCGCAGTGTCTTGACGTTGCTATCAATTTGTAGGTGATGGGTCGAGCAGCGAAATGGACCTGACGCCGCAACTAGTCACCGCTGCGATCCAGAGGGTAACAGCTGATTCGTCAGGGTCGGAAAATGAGTGCTCGAATCCTGCTACAGTGCATCAAAGCACTAACTACGCGTCTAGCTTACTTCAGGAGTTCGTAGCGCAAACCCAACTCTTGAGTAGTACTGCTGCTCCCCTATCGTCTATTGGGTCGGCGACTCCAATACAATGCGGACTTAACGCGCCGTCGCTCACAGGAGTGGGCTCCATCAGTGATTGCGTGCTTGGACAAATCAGCAGTATACCTGAAATTCCAATCAATCAAACGTATTTGAATACTAGTCAACATCTAAGTCCGCAACAAACTTCAGAGCTGTCGCAATTCAACAAGGATCTAGACGAAATAACATCTGTTACAGAGTCTGTTGGACTTTCGATACCAGAGACACCTTGTCTCGAAGACTGTGTAGATAACAATGACTTTATGAGCTTAGCTATTGCACATGGAAGTTCAGAGTTGGGAAGCGCTAATGACATATTAAAAAGCTCCCCACTGACTGTCAATACAGACACTGAGTCGTTAAATCACATGGACAGTCACAAACTAGATACAATCAGTACTAATTCTGTTGAATCTCAAGAGGATATTAAGAATGTCGTCGTGGAATCTAGACGGAAAAGAGGCAGGCCTCGAAAAGTAAGAAAGGAAGATGAATTCGCAAGTAAAGGTGTCGAATCTCGCAAGGAAAACAAATCATCGGCCAATGTAATTAATGATTACCGAAATTGCGCAGATCCACCTAACGTGTCTCCTGATTCAGGAATATTATCAAATCATAACTCACCAACACACTCTCCAATGAGGCGACATGATCTTGAAGACACCGACAGAAGCAGTAGGAAAACAGTCCATAAAGAAAACACTACGCGAGAAAGAAGAAATATGAGATCGAAATCTAAAGGAAGAAATACGACCCATAGATCTGATTCAAGTGAATGTGATTACCATAAAAAGCGAATAGAAAATACAGTTAAACACATAAAAACAGAAGCCCCTTCACCAGTTCCCTTAAAACAAGAACAGAATAAAACAGAAAAGCCAAAAAGGGCTGACAGGAAACTAGATATTGCAGCTTTAGATAGAATGCTTTACGCCACAGATAGAGTTTTATATCCGCCTCGTAAAAAAGTTGGAAGAAAGCCTCAGAAGAAAACCAAACCAACTAAACCAGCACAAAAAACATTGAAGGATAAGAATCAGTAT
Organism: Emmelina monodactyla; assembly: GCA_916618145.1. Classification (NCBI taxonomy): domain Eukaryota; kingdom Metazoa; phylum Arthropoda; class Insecta; order Lepidoptera; family Pterophoridae; genus Emmelina; species Emmelina monodactyla. The sequence goes on along the minus strand of OU745314.1, from coordinate 8,766,474 downwards.
GATTCCGCTGACAGCGAGGACGATTCTATAGCCACCAACAGATCAGTCCTGTCAGGCGTGTACGAAAAACGTAAAGAAGTTAACAGCAAGCTTGCTAACTTGCCTAAAAAGACAACAAAAACTTTTAACAATGCTTGGAGAGAAAATCAGAGCGAAAACGAGGCAGCAGCAGACGATCCTTTGGATCCTACCTGGAAGCAAATAGATCTTAATCCTAAGTATAAGGATATCCTATCAGGATACAAAAGTGATCACGAGTTCAAAACATATAAAACCTGCAGTCGATTGATTAAATCTGGGTACAAAAGTGATTACGGCTGTCGTTCTGGTTACAGAAGTGACTACTATCGCTCCGGATACAAGAGTGACCACAGATCTGGATACAAAACCGATAAATCGGGTTATAAATCCGATTACAGCGTACGAAGTATGCGCAGGCGCACTCGGAAACTGAAGAAAACTAGATCCGTGCGAGATAGGTCTTATTACAAAAACCAAAAGAACTTCGTATCCGACCAAGAAATTATATTTTTAAGCAACAAAACATTCACAAGCTTAACACTCGGACATAGTTCAAGTGAATCGGATTGTGATAGCTTCTTACGAAAACCCAATGCTAGTCCAAAATATGTAAGCGTGTGTACAAAGTACCCTATTGGCTCGAAGTACGCTTTTGGATTTTCTAAATTAAGTCAAAAGGCTATGTTGAGGCCAAATCCTGCGGATCCCTTTGCACCCGGACCTGTATTCAGTGGTTTACAGCGACCGGTAACAACGTATAATATATTTAAAGTGAACCACAACAACAATAATACTCTTCTAAAATCTCCAGCGAAGATCAACAACACCGGAAACACATTGCCAGTTCTTAGGCCAGTTTTTAATCATAAGTTTGGAGCATCGCCAATTTCGACTTTAAACAAATCACTTGTCAAGAAAGACGAAAAAGGATTGACGAAAAACACGTCCCCAAAAAGTCGGAAATCGAATAAGCAAGTGAATAGTTCTAAAAAAGAAACTAATAAGCCTTTGCCCAGTATATTCGAAAAGGCAAGAAACTCGTACGTGCCGCATAAATCACTAGCTCGCAATGTATTTCTAAAGGTCAAACGAACATGTATAAAACCAACACTCCCAGTTAAGAAGCATAGAACAGTTGTGTTAGCACCTCCCAAGATCCAGTTAAAACCTGCTGTCGAGCGGCCTTCTCGATTAACAATTAAAACTGAAAATAAACACCACCGGCACAAAAGTAGGAGAAGACATCGATCTAGATCAGCATCTCGATGTCGGGAATCTAAGTCAGTTGATACGCTAGATCAAAAATTCTCACAAGATATGGACCATTTAATTTCAAATTTTATGCAGCTATGCCAGATCGCACCTAAGTTTATTACCAATATTACACAAAATCAGCAAAAAAGTATAGAAAAGGCAGCTACACCGCCCCCACCACCAGTCAAAGCTGTTGGTAAGAGGGGTTCAAAGAAAAGGAAAACTGCAGAAAATCAAGAAGTCGCAACTCCGACATCAAAGCGAAGACATAAGAAACAGCTTGCAGAATCTCAAAACAAGGGTAAAGATACCAATGAACATAAATTACCCCTGAAAAAGAGGCATTACCATATCAATTCATCAGCAATTAATCCATTGAGTCTGAGTCTAGTTACTTCGGAATTCGATGAATCAAAGGCTGGAAATGATTCCGAAAAGTTTTTATGTACCGAAACTGACTGCATGGGGGAAACAAATAATGAAGCGAAAGATTCTGCAAAAAGCAAAAGCCAACTTGATAAACAAAAGAAAGGTTGCGAAGTTAACAAGAGTGCGCAGAGTCAATCAAATGAAACGAAAACATCAAAAGAAGAGATTGGATCAATTACTGAAAATATCAATATTAAAATTGATGAAACAAATATAAGTTCAGTTATAAATGACTCTCCTCAAACTTTAAATGGTACTGACGATGAACAGTCAATAAAGAGACCGACTGCAGAACAATCTGAGTTATCCAAGAAGATATATGAAACATCAGAAAAATTAAAGGCTGTTCATAAAATGGTTAATGATTTAGAGAAATCTTTGCCAAAATCGAAAGACTCAGAAGTCAAACTCGAGTCTCAAAATCTAGAACTTTCTAAGGTTTCGTCTCCTCGCTCAGAACAAAACAAACAAAATGAACGTACCCCTGTTAAGCAATCAGCTCCAATAGTTACACCTAAAAAACGTCACAGGCTTGAAGCAGATAAAGCAAACTCTAGTTTAGATCAAGTAGTACAATCCTTATCAAAGAAACTCTCAGAGGATAAATCTACTAACACCTCTAAAGATGTAAACCAAAATAATTCAAATGAAATTACAAAAGATTCAGAAAAATCTGACTCCAATAGTTCTGTAGAAAGTAACGAGTCAACTGACCCCTTAAAAAGTATGTCAGCTCGCTCATTATACAAAAGTTCTATTCCCCCAGCGCAAAAATCAGAAATAATGACACGTAAGAAAAATAGATTAGAAGGTCTGACCAGCAGTTTAGTATCAAAAATAAACCCAAGTGCAGCTACAAAAGTATTAGATACCCTACTCAATAATAATATACGAAAGTCTATAGAGTCAAGGATATTAGAAAAAGAGAAAAGCTCACCGGAACGTAAACCTCATGAGGAAAAACCGAAACCTAGAGAACTCTTACAAGCTAGTACAAGGGCAACTGTCATAAAGTCACCTGTCTCTAAAGGCAAGGTTCTTGAAGCAAAGAAATCTAAAGTTATAGAAAATCTTGAGCCAATGGTTGTTGTAGATAGACCAACTGGTATATTCGAGCCTTCCATCGACATTGAGGATCAAATACCTAAGTCCTCAATCTGCGTTAACAGTTTACAGGAAAGACATAAAAATAAAACTGGGATCGATAAAGGAACTAGCGCTTTATTAACGCCTATTGACACTGAATCTGAGATACCACTAGCTCTCATTTCTGAAACTCCGGAGCCAATATTAAGGCCTAAAAGAGGAGAGTCTATCGCTGCAGTTTTATCTGATAAAATCCTGGAAACCACTGGCGGGCATAATCTTAGGCACCAAAAACGGAATTTGAGTAATGAAAATGATGAAACCAATGATAAAAAGAAAAAGAAATCATCCAATATTATTAGAGAAAGCAAGTTAGTGCTACCTTCAAAATTACACATACCAAAAGTGCAGTCCGAAAAGCTCTCAGTATCTGAATTGTCTAAAAAGAATGAGGCGCTAAATAAAGTTGAAACTAAGCCAAGTGAAGTTAAGCCTCAAGAAACGAAGAAACGGTCGAAACGGCGAAAAGCTATCAACAGAACAGGGTTTCCTAGTGTCAAAAAGAAGAAGAAGAAGGTTGAACACAATATCTCTAGTATAACTTCAGATAGCCACTTTACTTCTGATACTGATAATAACTCTGTCTTTGAGAGGGTTCCTAAAGATGGTGAAGCGACCAGCTGTTTCTTAGAAAGGACTAGCAAGAAGCCCGAGCTTAAAGTGATACTAAATAAAGAAGAGTGCCCCAAGCAAGGACGATTGACAGTAGTGGCCCTTGAGAAACTGCAGGGCAAAGATGTTCCAACTTCCACCACACCAACTAAAACGTTAGAAAAAACGTCAATACTTAGGGCACCATCACTACAACTAAAGCAAAAGACGTCGGATAAAGAAATTAAAAACCATGTCAATAAATGGGAAGTTCTAAGTGAAACAGACAGTATTCCTTCCATGGCCAGCTCTCTTGGTAACGATCCAGAAGATAGCATACCCCTTAGTTTGTTAAACGCGAAAGTTGATAAACCAAACCGCCTAGACTCAAACGATCGACTGAAACGTAAAACACGAGCTATGTCCCCGTCACAAGAAATCGAAGAAATTCTGTCGAAACGGAAGACTTTAGAAAAAAATAAGACTGCATTAAGACCAAAATCTAGTTTAGCCATTTTGTACCCAAGTGAAAGAAGACTCACAAGAAGTTCAGATACAGTAGACGAGCGAAAGAAAAAGGACAAGAAAGTTGACGATAAGAAGCTCGAAACTAAAAAGCCAGTACCGGAGACCAACAGTGACAAAACAACTAAGTGTCTTAGTATCGCAGCTAGAAGGAAATCCAGATCGTGTCAACTAAAGAAGGCGCGCGACGTTCAATCAAGTTCTAGAGATAGCTCCTTAGACACTCTAGCTAGCCGCAGACACACGACCAAGTCCCGAGAACCGTCTGTAGATATCATGCGGGACCACGACGATCAAAACGATCCCTTGCCTCTACACGAGAAGGAGATAGACTTCGAGAAGAGTATCGACGTGTTGTCTAAAAGCGTGATCTGCAAGAAGCGGGTCGCTTCCTCCCGCGACGACAGTCCTGCCGGCAGCGACAAGGACAAGCCGACCGTGTCGCGGAAGAATCCGAGGTTACGGAAGAAGTTCTTGGTCGCGGGACTCTTCTCCGACTACTACAAAGAAGAGTGAGTATTTAATCGAATCAAAATGATATGTCTAGATTGAGTGTCACACTGCAATCACACTGAAACAAAAACTTACTTTGTTAAGCTTGTGTATTTTACATCTTGCTTTCTTGATGAATTTGCGTTTTGCAACCAAGATTCGATCTCTTTCCCTAATTTGGATTTGACAGTCCATCTAGACACTTCAATAACCAAACTATTTACACTGCAAACTTTTCCTGACAAAACTGTCTTTCTAGTCCCAAGCCCGAAGGCAAAGGCAAGAACCTGGTAACCCAGACGGAGTTCCCGCCCGGGTTACTAGCTCCGCCGCCGTACTGCGAGCGCTGGGTGCGGCGCCGGCAACAGCCGTTCACGCTGCCCTACGACATCTGGTGGCAGCAGCACTACAACCAGCCCGTGCCCTCGTGGAACTACAAGAAAATACGCACAAGTCAGTTTATAGCCATTCACTAAGCTTTTTGTTTTGTTAAAATCCTATAATTCTTCACCAAAGTAGCCCACATTTACTGATGGCAAAAGTTTCTAACAGTGTAAGAAATTCGAAAATCGGTTCCGAAGTTCTAGAGATTACACCAGTGGTGGATTTACCACTAGGCTGAGTAGGCTGGAGCCTAGGGCAGCAGATTCTAGGGTACGGCAGATTTGGTTCTATTTTTTTTTATCAAAGACATAGTGACGAGACGTGCAAAAATTTTTTTGGTTCTTAGTATTGAGTGATCCCTGAAACAGCTCCATGTATGTTCTACGATTTTGCGTAGAATCCGAGTAAAGATTTTTAAAGCTTTCTTGCAAAATCAACTGTAACTACAAAAATTTCATTAGGCTGATTAATTTATGCATAAATGCACAGTTCGATAAGAGTTAGAAGCAAATAGAGCAATAATGAAAACCTTTAATTTTTTAACACATACCTAAATGAAAAATTTAGCCTATGTCTTAAAAGTAACAATTTTGCAAAAAAAATCTTAAACAAAATCGTAACTCGAAGACTATGCAAGATCAAGGGGATATTTCAGATTCATCTCAAAACGAGGCACCTAAAATAGTTCTTTTTTAGCCACCCTGTATAATTCTTTACCGACGATTCAATATCATAGATTAGTCAAATATAATTTCTCTTCGGAATCCCAACAAATATGCTGTAAACTCTATCTATTTTCTATTCATTAATACCTCTTGCAAATCATCTGATTAAAATGATCTCTTATGGGTTTTGGGCCACTTGCGTTTTAATATTTGTAGTTTGGCCATAATATCTCGAGACGAGGACATAAGATTAAGTGAAAAATTGAAAAAGAAAACTTCATTCATCATAACTATAAAAGAACTGTTAATGCAAGTCGGTATTTTACAACTTCGGCTTTAAAAGAAGTATGTAACAAATAGACCGTGCGTAATGTCGTTGCAAACGAGGGCATTAAATTTCATAAATGTAAAGCCTAGAGGCGGCAAATCTGTAAATCCGCCACTGGATTACACCAAACATCTAAATATTTAAACCTTTTATTTCTAAAGCTATCGTTACTTTATTGATGGCATAATTCACTTCATTAAACTTAGCCTATTATTTAATTGATATTAAAAAATCATTCATTAAAAGTTTACTAGTTCTCTACCACAAAAATCAATATAATATTTAATACGTGAAGGGGTTTACCTTCACATATTAAATATTATATAGCTTGCTTAGCGCTAGGTTTATTATTGACTCATTTTATACATTCTTTTTTTAGTTCTCTTGCTTCCCCCATTAACAATCTCCCTTCCTTCCAGACGTGTACTACGACGTGAAGCCGTCGGTGGGCGTCTGCGAGAGCGTGGCGTGTAACTGCGGCGCGGCGAGCGGCTGCAACGACGACTGCATCAACCGGCTGGTGTTCTGCGAGTGCTCGCCGCAGCTGTGTCCCGCGGGGTGAGTGGTTGTAGATGTACTACGACGTGAAGCCGTCGGTGGGCGTCTGCGAGAGCGTGGCGTGTAACTGCGGCGCGGCGAGCGGCTGCAACGACGACTGCATCAACCGGCTGGTGTTCTGCGAGTGCTCGCCGCAGCTGTGTCCCGCGGGGTGAGTGGTTGTAGATGTACTACGACGTGAAGCCGTCGGTGGGCGTCTGCGAGAGCGTGGCGTGTAACTGCGGCGCGGCGAGCGGCTGCAACGACGACTGCATCAACCGGCTGGTGTTCTGCGAGTGCTCGCCGCAGCTGTGTCCCGCGGGGTGAGTGGTTGTAGATGTACTACGACGTGAAGCCGTCGGTGGGCGTCTGCGAGAGCGTGGCGTGTAACTGCGGCGCGGCGAGCGGCTGCAACGACGACTGCATCAACCGGCTGGTGTTCTGCGAGTGCTCGCCGCAGCTGTGTCCCGCGGGGTGAGTGGTTGTAGATGTACTACGACGTGAAGCCGTCGGTGGGCGTCTGCGAGAGCGTGGCGTGTAACTGCGGCGCGGCGAGCGGCTGCAACGACGACTGCATCAACCGGCTGGTGTTCTGCGAGTGCTCGCCGCAGCTGTGTCCCGCGGGGTGAGTGGCTGAGTGGGTTGTATGGGGGGGAGAAGCTGGAGGCGTGATAAGAGATGTGTGTGTGTGTGTGTGTGTGTGTTTACCTGAATACGGGTTTCTGAATGGAGAATTCGAAATTGAGTAACATTTAAGTAGGAAATTTAAGTAATTAGTTTCCTAAAAACCTTTTTTTACTAAGTTTTATCAGAATGCAGATTAACTTGTTAAGATATGTTTACCAGTAACGCTAAACCTAAAAATTCAAAAGCAGTATTTAAAAAACATTTATTTAGTAACTACTAGCAGTTGTTTCAAATTGCTAGATCTTCACAATATTCCTTGCATTCCAGATAACCTATACAAACCTTAACTAATCTTTGCTATGTCTTCCTTACCATAGTGAAAAATGCAAGAACCAGCGCATACAGAAGCACGAATGGGCTTCGGGGCTGGAGAAGTTCATGACTGAGAACAAAGGCTGGGGGGTCCGCACCAAGCACAAGATCGACTCCGGGGACTTCATACTGGAGTATGTTGGAGAGGTCGTGTCCGATAAGGAGTTCAAGGTCAGTTGAAGTGTGATTAGTTAAAGTGGATAAGGCCAGGTTTATCAATTAATATGTATAGGCGATAAAATGAGTGCTACAGGTGGTTTGGTACATTGTTTATCTATTCAATGTTTATTTTAAATGTTTGGTTTGATCCAAAGTTGTAATGAAACAAAACTTGTTAAGGTTTACAAACTAATAAAAGAGGTATTCTTATCTCTTTTATACTGCAAGTCATAAGTTGTGTCTTAATGGAAAAAAAAACATTAAAATCATATCCATAGCTAGTTGTTGTTTCGGTTATAAGAGTTGTTAATATTCTTTATACTTTTTATCGTTAATTGTAATTGCTTTACTAGTAAAACTTACATTGTAAATAATTACAAACATGCTATGTAGAAGCCAGTAATCATAAAATATTAATCACTAAAGTATAAAGAAATGTTCATAAACGCAAGTAATAAGATACAATGTTACTTTGCATACATTTTGATCATTATTAACAGGGAAATTGTAGGAAAAATACATTAATTGTGCAATTTCGATTACATAATATACTTGTCATGATGATTATTCGCTTTCGCTTGTCTTTATTTATGTTTATACAAGTTGCGGTATGTTTTCTGTATAAGTATACTTTAAAAGGATGGTAATATTATGTTAAGCATATAAATAAATGGATGTAGTTTTTTTACATTCTCACTTGTTTTGTGCAAACAAATTTTTATTGCGTTGTTTAGTCTTATAAACACTTTTACAAATAGTGTTTATTTTATAAGTAGTCATATAACCAATGCGAGAGTTTTTCTGGATCTATGAACACGTGTATGTATGTTACTCTTAAACTCAAAACACACAGATTAAACCTCAATCATACAAACTATTTAAACAGTAAACACCACATCCCCATACAAAAATCTTTATAAAAACCCTCACATTTTTTTCCCACGAGCAACCTTACAAACTAAATCACCTCTTAACACTTCATCCCCATATAAATATCTTTTCAAAATACTTTGTTACTTGAAATAAAACGCATTTTAACGAATTAATACGTGTTTATTATTTTATTTTTGATTTCCGACGTTTCGACATTTTTACAAATGCCGTGGTCACGGGTAAACTTAGGTATCTAAGAAGTTACATACCCCATAGCGGGGGTGGCCAACCGGTCGATCGTGGCAAGGCAATAAATATAAATACATAGAACACACTACACAAAGTAATAATCCTACTAATATTATAAACGCGAAAGTTTGTGAGTATGGATGTATGGATGTTTGTTACCCTTTACGTTAAAACTACTAGACGGATTTGGATGAAACTTTGCAGTAATATAGGTTATACATCAGAATTACACATAGGGCACTTTTTACCGCGGGAAAACTTCTCATTCCCACGGGAAACCGACAATCACGCGACCAGAGTCGCGGGCGGCCACTAGTATGTTTATAAACTACCGTTCACTTGTATATGATGCCCCCTATATGATACAGGAGCGCATGGCGACCCGCTACGCGCGCGACACGCACCACTACTGCCTGCACCTGGACGGCGGGCTCGTCATCGACGGACACCGCATGGGCGGCGACGGGCGGTTCGTCAACCACTCGTGCAGCCCCAACTGCGAGATGCAGAAGTGGACTTCTAATGGTGGGTTTTGGTGTTGACATGTGGTATTAAAGAGTTACAGTCGTATGTTAGTGGTTGAATGTGATTAGTGATCCTAATGACTAATGAATGGGCGGCAACGGACGCTTCGTCAACCACTCCTGTAGTCCGAACTGCGAGATGCAGAAGTGGACATCTAATGGTGGGTTTTGTTGGCGAATGTATGGTGCTAATGGCTTATAGTCGTGTGTTATTGCATGTGATTAGTGGTGAAATTTGTTGTACTAATGACTTATTTACCTATTAGTAATTGAACTTTAAGCTAACGTTTGTAAAAAGTTGTCTTGTCCCTGTCAATTTTATATGATAATTTTTGTAACTGAAAGATGGAAAATTACCAAATTTTTCCCTGATGTTTGATGAGACGTTTCTTCAAACTTGGTCCAGTAACAAAAAGTGCCAGCCAGCACAAAAACATATTTTAAATGATTAGCCAAATCAATCTCTTAGTTTTATTGTAGCAATTTTGGCTTCTACCCCTAGGTAGAAGCCAAAATTTGATGTTATTTGAAGTATCATTGTATGACACATCCTAAGGTCAATGAAATATTCATAGATGAATTTCAGGTATTTAGTTTTAAAATATGTTTGCAGGTACATTTAGGATGGCGTTGTTTGCGTTGAGAGACATCGAGCCGGATGAAGAGTTGACTTACGATTACAATTTCTCATTGTTCAACCCTGCTGTCGGTCAAGTAAGCTATTTTCCTCCAAAGTACAATTTAATTGTACTTTGCTTTCATACTCAAACCGATGATATATTTAAATTCAATTCTAAATTCAATAAAGTTTTTTATTATATAGACCCCAATAGGCTCTTTTCCTATAATCTGTGTGACGTAGGCATATACAGGGTGTCGCTCTTACAATCACCTTTTTTCCAAAATATGTATTTATATACCTTCATTATATCGTATCATAATAAACTGTTATTTTGTCACAGCCCTGCAAATGCGACTCGGAAGACTGCCGCGGCGTTATTGGCGGCAAATCGCAACGCATCCCTAAACCACCGCTCAAATCCAACCAATCACGAGCCGCCGCCGTCTCCACCAACCAATCACAGAGCCGCGTCGGCCGCCCTCGTAAAGCTGTCAAATGCAACAAGAAGTCGGACCAGGCGATTGTCAGCGAGGGCGATATGAAGAACATGACGATATTGAAGTACCAGCAGCATTTGAATAAATTATGGCAGGAGCCGGCGATGAAGCCGTTGAGTGCGAAAGAGAGGGCGATGGTGAAAGACCGGCATTGCTTCTTGTTCAGGAATTTGGAGCATGTAAGTATAAAATAGAGTTATTTTCACTGCTATAGGTTTAAAGCAGACTTTTAAGTAGAGAAGAGAAGGTTTGTCTATTTGTTCTTTAAGATCGATATAAACAAGAAACTTGATGATTTCCAGCATTTTTAAACTATGTCGTCAAAGCATGGGTAAGTAGGTGGACATGGTGAATAAAATCTCTGCCCTCTTCCCAAAGAAGTATGTTCGTATGAATTGTCCTGAAACTCTAGTAGGTCACGAAAACAGACATACTACCAAGAGTTTGGTGATATTAACTAAATCTGTTAACACTGTCAAATGATCAATAATAATAAAGTCATAAAAAGTCATGTATTAGATTTGTATTAGAGAACAAAATACAACTGCTAAAAATACCTATGGGCCACTATTAAGCTTTCACTTGTTTCTCCCCAGGTGCGTCGTATCCGCGAGCGCGCGTCGTTGCCGCCCCCGTCCCCTCCCGCCCCCGCGCCCGTTGCCGCCCCCGCGTCCACTGCCGCCCCCGCTCCGCTTCCCGCCCCCGCCCCCGCCATCATCGACCCGCTGCGCCTCCCCGCCACCATGGACCCCGACATCTTCCGGCGAAGGCTTCAAGCATTGAGAGCCAGCAGGGAGCTAGCCAAGCTGACGGTTGATGATGACGAGTCACTGGCGAAGAAGCAGCGGTTGGGGCGGGTGTTTAGGGTGATTTATAAAGCGATTGTGGAGCATAAAGGTCAGTGAAGTAGTATTTTACTTAGTAAAGGAGACACTAGTGCCGAAGCCAAAGGCCCGCCAGTAAACAAGGTAATATGTAGTGGTCACGTGATCTACGTATTTTAAATTGATTCAGATTTAGATGAGGGAAATAAGGAATTTAATAAAATAACGAAAGGACTTTTGGCTATGTAAATAGGTAAAGTGAGGACACATTTAAATTGTTTCTAAGAGGTTTTAACTTACATTGTTTGTTTCAATTAGTTAGTCGTACAGGGAAATAATATTAGCTATTTTTTTTATGTAATTATTGACTGGATATGCGTGGCAACCAAAACAAAGGTTGCTAAAAAATAATTTGGTAACGAATGACGCATCGTTTTGACGCCAAAACGCTTTGTCTAAATTCAGCTGCGCAAATATGATTATTGCACAAGTAAACATATCACTTAGATCGTACCTCTTACAAATACCACTGTCGTCAAGGAAATTATGTATTCTATTAATAAATTCTTTTGTAGATATTTATTTAATAGGCAGTAATAACTACAATATTTTGTATAAGATAAGTTTAAAATTGCTTTATAAAATTCGTTACCACCTGTTATAATACAATTTTATATCATTATAGGCACAACATTATCTTATAATGAAATACTCAATGAATTGGGTTTTAAAATATAACTTGAGCTAATAAATGGCGAAAACCCCTGCTGAATTCTTTTTTACTTTACATTATGATTAACATATTAAAAATAACCTCAAGATCATCAAAATATATATTTTTACAGACCTAATTGTTACCTACCAAAAGACATGACTCTATGCTATAAATAATTAAAAAAAAACTTTTGAAATCCTTAGTCAATCAATAATATTAAATTCTTTATCAAACTCCCTTCATCTTTCACAGATGAGAACGACAAACCCACCTGCACTCCGCTGCTCAAGCTAAAGCCCAAGAAGGATGACTCCACTGCCCTCGATCTGTCAACTATCAACTCCAACATTGAGAATGAGCAATATGAAACCGTGGCTCAGTTTGATACAGACGTGAACAGTGTGTTTACCAATGTTATACGGGAGCATGGGAAAGTGTCTGCACTGGGGACTGCGGCTACACAGTTGAAAAAGGTGAGAATTCCTATGGTTTTCATGTTACGTAAAACTACTTTTTTTGATTGTTTTGGCCTTAATTTGTTATTATTTGGAAAAAACTATTAAATATCTATCAAAAAAATCTTTTTAGTTTTAATCTAAATGTGAAGTTTTGTCAAATTACAAGCAACACAAATTGCTGCAAACCTTATCCCATTTTTATTTAATCTATTATATTATTTCAAACTAAAGTTCATTAACACAGTTAAGTCTATTACAGTTATAGAAGCTGTCACATAATATTAATCAATTTTGTTGTAGGTTTACAACTCTGCGAAGTCTGACTTAGCGGAACAGTTGACTAAGATCCTGGGGCCAGAGGAACCACTGCCATCAGGGTTCTTGCAGAAAACTAAGAATGGTTAGTAACTTTTATTTGTGTGTGTTTTTGTTAGGGAAAATAGTACATACATCACTATGATGTTAAGGAAATTTTAAAACTTATTTATAGCGAAGTCAAGTACCGAATTACAGAACAAAAATTTTATAGTTTTCCAAACTACCCTACTGATGTAACTTTTGCAATCTATACTTTAAACTGAAACACCACTTATAAGCTGTATTACCTAATAATTTATTACAATAAATGTTTCTCAAGTGTCAATCTGCTCAAGCTATCTCACCTCTATTAGTTACCCCTACAGAGAATGTACGCGCAATATTACGCCCCATCGAGACTACCTCTTTGGAGCAGCGGTATATGTATATACGATGGTTCCGGGTTCGATCCCCAGGTCGAGCCAATCTCTTAACATTTTTTTTTATTATTGTCTCGTGTCTGGGTGCTACAAGGTTCTCCACTATCCATTGTGTGGTTCCTATGATACAACTTTGCTTAGTTTAGGGCTACACAATTATTATTGTAGTCTAAAGAGTACCGAGTTTTTTTCCAACTTTTTTCTCTTGGCCTACTGATGAAAAGCTGATGATCGATATTTTGACTTTCATCGAATGTAATTAAGTTACTTATTTATTTTATTACAGTTGAAACAACTGGTAATGCCCCTATCTGGGTTCACAGTGTTAAGATTTCTTCTTAATGATGAAATAAATGTTTTTTTTTATTTAAAGATTTTATTCAATTTTTCCCCCACAGAGGAAGTAATAGTGTGCATCTGCGGCCTCCACGTGGAAGAAGGTTTGATGGTCCAGTGCGGGGGCGCCGGCTGCGGCGTGTGGCAACATGCGAGATGTATGAGACTCACCGACCACACCGCGCCGCACTACTGCCACCATTGTACTATGCTGGTGAGTAATAATATTGACCTTGGGAAACTGCTCTACTGTTACGATTGTACTATGCTGGTAAGTTACTATATTGAGTGTGGAGAACCGCTCTACTGTTAACATTGTACTATGTTGGTAAGTAACATACAGGGTCTGTCGTAATGAATGGATAACCCGTTACCTACAGTTGATCCGGATGTGAGGCTATAAGAAAATGGTGTTTTCTTGCCAGGGTTGTCAACCATAAGAAAATGGCGTAGACTTTTAAACTTTTTTATAAATTTCGCTATTTTTTTCATTTATTTCGCTGCCATTTCTTCAAATTTTGATGTATTTGTATAATTCTTTTAGTATTATACTGCTGAAGACGTGTATTATGTAATTTAAATACAATTTTAGGTGTTATACACGTTGAACATTATCAAAATACTCATTTTAAGAAAAATATTTCCATTTTTTTTTCTTTATGTCAACTTTTGATCATCTCCTGTGGAAAAAAAAAGTATGACGTTATAGCTGCCCATGATCTCAATAAATTGTCTAGTATGTGTAGATTCTAAAAAGGTATAACGATGTGTACTTTACAAGCAACATTAAGTTACAGGAGCGAGAACACTAATCAAGGTCGGAATTTTTATTTTTCATGTTATGTTATAAATGGTTGTAAAACTTCGTCATAATGATTTTATTCTATCAAGATACTTTGCACAAACACTATCGGGCCACTAATAGGATATTCAGAAGAAAACCCGGTTGTTTTTGGGAAAAAAATAACATTACTTCACGATAATAATGTAATGAAAATGTACAAATGAAAATTGTTGTGCTCTAATAGTTACATGTGACAAACATGTTGCGACAAGTTTATTCGAAATTGAAACGGATTTAAAAAATCGAACAAAGACTGCATTACAAAGAAAAGTGGAAAAAATTAGAAGGAAATCGTCCTTCCATAAATGCATTGTGCACTTTAATGAACACACGGTATTCAGGATGTCGCACATTTGGATATCTTACACGATAAACACTAGAAGCTCTATTGGTGCTGCCATTACATACACCGTAAATGTAATGCATGTTCGCGTATTCGGCCGGCGTATACTGTTGCGGCATGATACACAAACTACCTACACAAAAACTTTTCCAAAACAACAAGTTCAATCGATAGCACAACACAATGTCCGTAAATGTGAGCAAAGTCATCAGTATCACCACGTTATCAAGTCCAAATCACAAGGAAAATCATAGTCAAATATTAGAAAGCAGTAACAAATTGACGAAAATAGTGAAACTTTCTCATGCTTCGTATTAGAACAAGACAGGTACATTGGTCTCACTAAATTTAGTCCACATCATTGTGAAATTGAACGAAATGCGCTGAGGACTAGCCTAAAATTGCCTTCGCCGTGTCATATTGCACGTACATTTTAGTTTGACAGGACTAAAATGATTACCTGTCTCTGTCTTATTGATGTGTAAGTGACAGCGATAGTTTTAGTTTAGTTTAGAGAGTGTTTTCAGAATCGGGGCCAATGTGAACAAAAGGACATGCGATGGTCAAAATCACACTGATGTGATGAGTACCCTTTTCTTTGTAATGCGGTCTTGTTCGATTTTTAAAATCCGTTTTAATTTCGAATAAACTTGTCGCAACATGTTTGTCGCATGTAACTATTAGAGCACAACAATTTTCATTTGTACATTTTCATTACATTATTATCGTGAAGTAATGTTATTTTTTTCACAAAAACAACCGGGTTTTCTTCTGAATATCCTATTAGTGGCCCGATAGTGTTTGTGCAAAGTATCTTGATAGAATAAAATCATTATGACGAAGTTTTACAACCATTTATAACATAACATGAAAAATAAAAATTCCGACCTTGATTAGTGTTCTCGCTCCTGTAACTTAATGTTGCTTGTAAAGTACACATCGTTATACCTTTTTAGAATCTACACATACTAGACAATTTATTGAGATCATGGGCAGCTATAACGTCATACTTTTTTTTTCCACAGGAGATGATCAAAAGTTGACATAAAGAAAAAAAAATGGAAATATTTTTCTTAAAATGAGTATTTTGATAATGTTCAACGTGTATAACACCTAAAATTGTATTTAAATTACATAATACACGTCTTCAGCAGTATAATACTAAAAGAATTATACAAATACATCAAAATTTGAAGAAATGGCAGCGGAATAAATGAAAAAAATAGCGAAATTTATAAAAAAGTTTAAAAGTCTACGCCATTTTCTTATGGTTGACAACCCTGGCAAGAAAACACCATTTTCTTATAGCCTCACATCCGGATCAACTGTAGGTAACGGGTTATCCATTCATTACGACAGACCCTGTATAGACCTTTGGGAAACTGCACTACTGTTATCATTGTACTATGCTCGTAAGTAGCAATATTGAGATTGGGGAAACTGCTCTACTGTTATCATTGTACTATGCTGGTAAGTAACTATATTGACGTTGAAAAACCGCTTTACTGTTATCATTGTACTATTTTGGTGAGGAACAATATTTATCTTGAAAAAAAAAGTCACTATATTCATTCCGCCGGCATTCTGTAGGGCATTCCTTCCTGCGTCTAGACCTGCTAGAATGAGGTAGTATCGCCGCAGTAAAAAGTACCCCATATGCTATTACAGTTTAGTCTCAATCTCTCAAATCTATGTAACAAGTTTCATCAAAATCTGTTTAGTAGTTTTTGCGTGTAAGAGTAACTTATTCACATTATTAAAAGGATATGTAAACGCCAAATAACTCACCCTACCCATGACCATGATCTTTGTAAAGTATTATATTAAATAATAATGAAAATACTACACACGTTGAAACAAAAAATACTTATTGCTAAACAGATGATGACAATAACAAGTAAAACTACAACCAGTATTCATCAAATTCAGTTTCAAAAACACAACTTCTCTTATTCCAACAGCAAGTAGACCGAGAGATCCCCCTGGACGACTACACGGAAGACGGCCACCAGTTCTATCTCTCGCTCATGCGCGGCGACCTCCAAGTCAGACAGGGGGACACGGTCTACGTCCTCCGGGACATACCCATTGATGAACGGCATCCAGATGTCAGCAGCGGCGAGCAGGAGAAGACGAAGCGCGGGGACAGGAAGAAGGTCAAGAACCTGGGGAAGGGACGGGTGGAGGAGGGGAGCAAGGTAAGGGGTTTGTTGTAACTGATCAAATCAAACCAAAATTCTTTTATTCATCATAGATATGTAACATACTTAATTAACTGAAATGAAATTACTTTATTGTACGTAGGATTAAAAACTAATCTCTTATACATTATCAAAAGCATAAAAATAAAATAATAAAAGATGTCACGGGACAAAAACTGGCGGAAAAACTCTCGGCACTCTTTTCGAAATTACTGTTTGTTCTGTTACAAGCAAATTACTATTACAAAACTAAGCAAATTACTATTTGTTCTATTACAAGCAACTTACTATTACTAAACTAAGCAAATTACTATTTGTTCTGTTACAAGCAACTTACTATTACTAAACTAAGCAAATTACTATTTGTTCTGTTACAAGCAACTTACTATTACTAAACTAAGCAAATTACTATTTGTTCTGTTACAAGCAACTTACTATTACTAAACTAAGCAAATTACTATTTGTTCTGTTACAAGCAACTTACTATTACTAAACTAAGCAAATTACTATTTGTTCTGTTACAAGTAATTTATACTATTAAGACAATTAAGATTCACTTTTTGGGGCGGTTGTATGTATAATTGTGAGGTTAAAATAATGGTCAAATAAGCGTCATTAAGAAACATTTTTTTTGTATTAAGTTTAAATTTTGAAATGCAAAAGTAAGCTATACATATAAACTACATACATACATACATATAAACTTTTATCTTCTTCAGCCTAATTGGAATGTTGTAACAATTCTAGTTGTTTAAATTTTAGCTCGTTACACATAAAAAAAAGTTCTGTAAGTTTTCTTAAATTAAAACCAAATTCCTTACCATCCCATTTTACTTCATTATCATCTTCCTTAACCTTTACTACTTGTTTCCCACAGGACACATCAGTCCGCAAGCACACGTACCAGACCATAGGCCCCGTCGCGGGCTCCGAACTAGACATATTCCGAGTTGAGCGACTCTGGAAACATAAAGATACACAGGAAAGATACGTGTACGGACATCACTATTTGAGGCCGCATGAGACGTTCCATGAACCTACGAGGAAGTGAGTATTAGTTGTTTAGCTGGTTTTATTTAACCTAAGAAAAAAAAAGTTAATGGCAAAGTTTGTTTTACATATTCACTTAAATAAATAAATAGCCTATATTTGTCCCATAATTGAGCACAGGCCTCCTTCTCGGGTAGCGAGAGGGTTTGAGCCGTAATCCACCACACTGGCTTGGTGCGGGTTGGAGGATCACATGATGGATTAACATCCAATCATGTGGGTTTCCTCACGATATTTTCCCTCACCGTCATATTCACTTAATTAGTTATTTTTATTAAATACATGTATTTCACTTTACTTCTTGCAACAATCAAAAAGATTAACTTAACTAAGTGATTAATCATGAAAGTGCTTTAAAACACCTTAAATACAATTTGAAAAGGCAAAAAAGTGCTTCAAATTGCTGCATATTACTTTTTACATTTATTAGTGTCACAAAAATGACATGATGTATGTCAGCTGTATAAAAGAATCTCTTTTCTCAGCATTTTTTTCCGTAACATGATATATAATTAGGTAATATTATATTAAAACATGTGTTTTGTCTGTAGATTCTTCCCGAACGAGGTGATGCGCGTGCCTCTGTACGAGGCGGTCCCCATCGAGCTGGTGATGTCGCAGTGCTGGGTCATGGATCTCAACACCTACTGCAAGGTAGTTATATTAACACACTATTTATTAACATATTTAATTATGTAAGTTATTTTTATACGGGGTGTAAAAAAACTGCTTCCGAAAACAAATACTGGGCATTGCTGGAAGGGTACTAGTTACGTTATGAGCAAAAAAAAATTTTTATGATCTAAAAAAATTTTTTTTTAACATGATTTTTCTAAATTGCCCAAATACTATCAAATTTTGCGATGATTTCAAATTTAATAGGGTTTAAATTTAATTTGCAATGTAAATAGTTGCACCTGAACTGACAGTTGATGTATGAGCGATGATTTCAAGCGGTGAATATGACTTTTCAATCCTTAATAACTTTTTTAAATTGAGTTTTCTGGGTATGCTGTTAGTAAATTTAGTTACTATTGAGGTTCAAGAATACATGGTTTTTTCAGGCTTCGGAAGTGGTCTTTTTATACCCGTTATTTTTCAACACACTTGCCCACGGTGTTTTAAGGCTAGAAAGTAAGCCTTAAAATACCGTTTTTAGGGCCGTAAACCGACCTATTAAACACTCGTGTGTAATATTATTACACACGAGTGCATAATATAACGATCCCTACAAGATATTGTAGTGCCTTCCTGCAAATTATATGCTAGTAAACAGACCATTTTCAATTTGATCGGGTTATACAGTTTTTTTTGTAACAACAAAAAAGGTTTTTGTGCCACTGAAAATCTATTTACGTCTTTAGAATAACCAACTTTTCTCTTCCCCAGGGCCGCCCCGTGGGTTCCTCCGAGGAGCACGTGTTCATCTGCGAGCTGCGCGTGGACCGCTCGGCGCGGCTGTTCACGCGCGTGTCGCGGCCCAAGTACCCGCTCTGCACCAAGCCGTACGCCTTCCAGCACTTCCCGCGGCGGCTGAAGATCACCAGGAGCTACGCGGTGAGTAGAGGGAATGAAATTGAGAAAAATATACTAAATATTTGATTGAAAAAGTTCATATGAATGTCAAACAACAGCCAACACATTGGGCTGTTGGTGAAAACAATCAGATGGACAACAAAGTATAAACAACTTATAAAGGTCTGTTGAAACATTTGAGGTATGGAGTCCTAAAAATCTGAATTATACTGGACTAGTAGCCGCCGGCGACTCCGTTCGCGTGGAAGTCGGTTTCCCGTGGGAATGAGAAGTTTTCCCGCGGCAAAAAGTACACGATGTGTTATTCTGATGTATAACCTATATTACTGCAAAGTAGCATCCAAATCCGTCCAGTAGTTTTTACGTGAAAGAGTAACAAACATACATCCATCCATACTCACAAACTTTCACGTTTATAATATTAGTAGGATTAGTAGGATATACTAGGCTAGCGACCCGCCTATGCTTTGCATTGGGGTAATTTTAGCCGACTTGTTGACAAAACAATGAATTTTGACTAATTTAATAAAACTTTTTTTAAAAGGTTCTTCACTTACAAATTTAAATGAATAAATACCCTAAAAAATGGCGAAAATCGCATTAAAATCCGTTAAGTGGTTTAGGAGGAGTTAGCGGACAAACATACAAGCAGACACAATTAGCGACTTGGATTTATTCTATGTACAAGTCCGGCCACTGAGAGAATGCGTTTCTGACAAATTGTGTTTGAAATAACGAGGTAACTTTGAAAGGCCGTCTACTAAATAAACGAAAAAAAGTCGTCTATTTTGACACTACAAACAAAATAATAAGTAATAAAACCGGCCAAGTGCGAGTCGGACTCGCGCACCGAGGGTTCCGTACAAACCTGCAAAAACTACTTAAAATTTTAAGCTTTTCGGAATTTTTCTGTTACCTGGGGCCCAAGTCAAGTGGCAGTAGAAAATTGCGATAGCGAGTGAATAGAATAAGAAATGCATAGATTTAAATCGTTAGATAGGCTCTTACCGCAGTGACACCGCGCCGTGTTGTTCCACAGTCGAAGTGAGTGAGCTCACTAACCTGGGAGTGCACGAAAGAGAAAGTAGTGTTTGCAACTTATGTAGGAGAAAAAGAGATGACACTATTTTCTCAGTTCACTTGTTGTGTATCAATTGCAAAAAAAAAACAATGCTACAGTTTTTGGTGTCGGGGCCTATCTAACGATTTAAATCTATGCATACAAAGTATCATGCAAAGGTACCTATTTACAACTATAAATTATGAAATTAAAATAAAACCATATTTTTGTTACGGTTTACCTTTTAAATAAATATTTTTTTTACATTCACACATACATTAAGTGAATCCATTTAAAATAATTTGTCACTAAAACATGTAAAACCGCAATCAGCTGATCGCAGAAGCCGCCATTATGTCGCCGGAGTTATCTACAAGGTTTTGATGTTCGCTTCATTTTCTATTCTATCAAGGCGAAACGCTTGTCAAAATTGCCACATGGCATGGAAAAGTCAAAAAGTCATAGCTACGATCTTTCAGTTTCTAAGGAACATTTGTATGACAACTTGTTTAGGCGTGAATACGAATCGACAATTAGCGAATGCCACTTGACTTGACCCCCTGTGCTGTAAGCTATTGCTTCTTACCAAATTTCAAGATTCTATGTCAACGGGAAGTGGTCTTTAGGTTTTAATTCCCGTGCGTGTAGTTGCGAGTTTCAAAATATGCGGTATCAATGGTTGTACTTTTGCGTTTTGCGTTTTTGCGTTGACTTAGATTTTTTTTTTTCACGGGTTAAAGGCAATTAGATCTAAGTATTAGATATGAATTCCAACTTATAAGTTTATATTTATTAAAAAAATATATATTTTGTAATGTAACTAAAAATTTAAGGTTTTCGGAATTTTTCCTTTATGTGTGCTATAAAACGTTGCTTCATGCCAAATTTCAAGATTCTAGGTCGACTGGAAGTACCCTTTAGGTTTTGATTCCCTTGCGAGTACTTGCGAGTTTCAAAATATGCAGCTTAAATGCTGTTTCTTTTGATTGCGTTGACATAGAAGTTTGATTTTGTTACAGCTTAAAGGTATTATAGACCTGAGTATTTGGTATGAATTTCAATTTAATACCTCTACGCATTTATGAGGAAATGGGTAGTAAGGTTAAAATTATTAAAAAAAAAATATTATGTGATGTAACTAAAAATTTATGGTTTTCGTAATTTTTTCTTTATCTATGCTATAAGACGTTGCTTCGTACCAAATTTCAAGATTCTGAGTTCACGGGAAGCACCCTGTAGGTTTTGATTCCCTTGCAAGTGTCGACTTGCGGCATAATTTGCGGCATAAACGGCTGTATCTTTTGATTGCGTTGGCTTAGAAGTTTGATTTTTTCACAGCTTCAAGGGACAGTAGACCTGAGTAATTGATATAAATTTCAGCTTCATACCTCCACGCGTTTTTGAGAAAAAGGGTCTTGACAGACGGACGGACGGACAACAAAGTGATCCTATAAGGGTTCCGTTTTTTTCCTTTTGAGGTACGGAACCCTAAAAATGATATTAATTCACACTGATTTTAAATTTTATAACTGAGGGCTTACTGTAAGGGTAATAATTACTGATAAAATATATATTTTTTAAAATATAAACAGCACTACTTCTAAACAGTACTAGGTTATGTACTTATGATATTTTCGTAGGGATGTGCTAAGAATATCAGTCAGTTTTTAAATTATCAATCAATTGCTAATAAAAAAGCAGAATTAGTAGCTGGGTTATAAAAACATGATATCGACGTTAATATGGACATGCTTTATATTAAGCAGAATTATTGCGGTTAGTGAAAGAAAATAAATCGGCAAATGTTCGATATTAAATAGATGAATTGGCTCTGCAGTACGGTCATCGGGTGCTGAGACTTAATAATAATATAATCTATACTAATATTATAAAGCTAAAGAGTTTGTTTGTTTGATCGCGCTAATCTCAGGAACTACTGGTTCGAATTGAACGCTACAACTATTACGAGCGAAGAAATAATGGAAAATGTGAAAAAAACGGGGAAAATTATTCATCCTTGAGGACTTTCGTTGCATGCGCTGCGAAAACGGTTTAAGATACCCAAAGTATATGTATGAAAGAATTATTCCTCTTGAAAAGATCTAAAATAATGTACAAAATAACTATTCCACGCGGACGAAGTCGTGGGCACAGCTAGTATACCATATCATTGCCAATACAATTCTATTGAGTTTCGTTTGTAAAAAGGCAGCAGTTGGATTTTCTTGCTAGTTCTTTTCCACCTTGGGCTTAGCTTCAAAATTAACGTTATACGTATCTTTAATCTCATTATTTACGTATACAATAAAACAATATTGTTTCGATTTAGTTTTTTTTTATTTCACCTAGAAATTTTAACTTGTAACAACATGAAACTATTTTTATATTATAAATAAAATATAAATAAGATAAACAAGTTTTTTTTCTAATGTTGATTGAAAAAATATTTATCAATGTTGTTTTTTACCGCAACACTAATGGCATGTGTCACAAACGCATTCTCTCGGTGGCCAGACTATAATGATATTTGATGAAAATCCATATGTATGTCAAACAACAGCCCAATGTGTTAGGTGAAAACAAACAGATGAACAACAAAGTATAAACAACTTATAAAGGTCTGTTGGAACATTTGAGGTATGGAGTCTTAAAAATCGTAATTATACTGGATTTACTTAAAGCCCAATAAAATGGGATTGTCTTAAAAATAAGCTTCAAAAATTAAGGTTTCAATACATTAAAAAAAAAAAAACAGGCACTTTACCTTTCCCCTTACTCTAATATATTGTAATCTGCAGCCGCACGAAGTCTCCCCTGAATATCTAAAAGGCCGAGCTGCCAAGAACGCGGCGCCGACGGACAAGAACAACAAGACTGTCGCCACCAAGGAACCTAAGAAGAAACCAGCCATCGTCTTCCCTACTGATCCTGTCAAGGTAAGCAAATAAATAGATTTCCATAATTGTATTTTACTCTATATCTTTCTGACACAACATTTAAGTTGCTTTTCAGAAGATCTCTACTTTAGAGTGTATGAATTGAATTAACTAATTGTTGTTTGATTATCTAGGAGATATCTTACTTAAGTTATCGATTAACCACAACTAGTTACCCTCTTGCTATCTTATTTGAAGCTCTATGCTCCTCTGTTAGGCCGTATACAAGCTGTTATTATTTATTCCTTACACTGCACCAACACCTATCTCCTCCTTCGTGTTTGTTTCCTTGTTAACTGTTTATTTTTAAGTTTTGTGCAGTAAAGTGTATTTACTTACTTACTCCCCCGCAGGCCGCCTTAGCCCGCCGCCAGCAGCAGAAGCAGCGCCTCAACAAGCTGGTGGTGAGCCTCCTCCGCCGCGGGGGGCGCCGCGCCGCGCTCGACGCCTCCTACCTGCTGGCGCCGAGGAGAAGGACGCACTCCTGACCCGCCTGTGTGTGCAGCAATACACACTGAGGCCGCTGGACGCACTCCTGACCCGCCTGCGTGTGTAGCAATACCCGCTGAGGACCAGTGGGACACACTCCGGACCCGCCCGTGTCTGTAGCAACACACGCTGAGGACTAGCGGGGGTGTCACCAACACCAGTGGATGTAGCAACACCCACTGAGGACTAGCGGGGAGTCACTAACACCGGGGGATAAAGTCCCAGTGGATGTAGTCGGCAGGCTACAACAGTGGATAAAGTGTGCAACAGTGGCTATAGTGTACAATAACAGTGGATATAGTGAACAACAACAGTGGATAAAGTCCCAGTGGATGTAGTCAGCAGGCTACAACAATAGTGGATAAAGTCCCAGTGGATGTAGTCAGCAGGCTACAACACCAGTGGGTAAAGTCCCAGTGGATGTAGTCAGCAGGCTACAACAGTGGATACAGTGTGCAACAGTGGATATAGTGTTCAACAGTGGATATAGTCTATAACACTAGTGATCATCTGTTATAGTGTTCCGAACTGTGAACATAGAATGGCAGTCTGTACAAGTGCTTCGAACTGTGAACCTTACATAGTGAACTAATGAAACATCCATAGTGAAATACTAAACATGTTTAGAGAACTAATGAAATAGTGATCAAGTAAAACCTACTTACATACAAGTAATATAGTAAACATATAACAAGTGCGTGTGGTAAAAGAGGATGCAAACACCATATAAGACAATATATTAAAACTATCTACAAGCAATATATCAAAAATGTAGTTAATTAACAAAGTACACCAATAATTGATTGTGAAGGTTTTTACAGATATCACAATCTTGGTACAAAACACAGTTATAAAACAGTGTCCTTTAAAAGATCAGATATAATACATTTCTATAAATGTGCATAGAGATAAGGTCTCTCATTGCCTTAACACCAATTTCTATAGCAAAGTGTCTTACAACATTGCCCTTTATATTGAAATATAGTAAAGTTATGTTCAGTTTGGAAATTTTGTAATAGCACCATGATAGTACCTAATTGTTTTATAAAAGATTGCATCAGGAATAGTATTATGTGAATGTTATGTTAAACTTTAATTAAGGTTAACTTATTGATGTTAAACACCACAAACTTTGGATATGATAGTTGTTCAGTAAACAGAAAAAAGGGACATTCCGTAATAATATTGAAGCATACTACAAAATTCGCTTGAATCTCTTCCTTGTAAATATAGATAGGCTGGCTCTCATAGAATAGTATTTTTGTAAAAACATAATTTATTTTTGAATAATTCATTCTTATGAAATAGGTTTCTTTTGAGAACTTAATTATTAAGGTTTTGATTATATTTTATTGAGTATTGTATAATTGCATTTTTTGTGTGCTGCTGTTACGCTTTCGGCTTTTTTTGTAGCTTTTAAGTATTGTTGTATTAGGTACATAGTTGTATTGATTTATAATAATTAGATAAGTGATAGTATAATGACCATGTGGTGCGAACTGCTGTTGAATGTTGAGAGGTTTATACAGGTTAGAGAAAGTGTTGTTTTGATGGTTGTTTACGTAATATACTTAGATTTTAAGTTAGTTATTATTTTCCAGCTTCCGGGTAACAAAGCTCGAATGCACATTTATATCTGGTCACTCATATTGTGGTTGACTCAGTAGATCCGTTCAATCCATGCCTTATATAGTGCACTAACATCTCTCTATTTTTTACATAATTAGCTCAGTAAGTGTACATAATAATGGTGAAGGTTGGTTGTTTCTTTAATAAAAACGATTAATATATTGCTTGAATCTTTAGTTATTAGGTCTCTGCTTGTCTATTGACTTCGGTAACTACCGCTGGCCTTACATTGTGATCATGGAGAACAAAGTTGTTTTTGTTTCTAATTTATTTGTAAATTACTGTTAGGTTTTCATTATTTTCTTGGTAACATTCATTTATAAATGATATTTTAGATAATAAGTTATTTTGGCTATTTACAATATCAAGTATTTATTAATTAATAACTGTAGCACTGATGATCCCAAAATTAGTTTAGAATAATATTTCTACATTCAAATTAGTTTGTTAAGTGCACCATTTATGTACAATTTGCTGGTATAACAATGACACACATTAGCTAAGCATTATCAAAGAAATGCTTGTCAAATTTATTAACTTCGTATTTGAAATAAATTTCGCTCCTTGAGTAAGGCCTTACACTGTAGATAGTTAAAATAGGAACCTTTCTAG
The DNA here is from genome assembly GCA_916618145.1 of Emmelina monodactyla. NCBI lineage: Eukaryota > Metazoa > Arthropoda > Insecta > Lepidoptera > Pterophoridae > Emmelina > Emmelina monodactyla. The sequence continues at coordinate 8,740,409 of OU745314.1, read as the reverse complement.
ACATTGAAGTTAATATACATTATATACACAATATAAATAAGTCCAGAGAATTCCATTGTGTACTTAATTATGAAATATATAGTTTGATGCAGTAGTCTATGAAATAATCAAGTTAACAGTTTGTTGAACTCCAAACCTATTTCATATTTCTTTAATGTACTTCATAGTTTTCTGAGTTTTTTAGTGCTTGTAGAAATGAAATTAATAGTTAATAGGCAACAATTTTGGGATCAAAAATATTGAGTATTGATTGGAATCAAAATTAATAATTAATATGAAAGCAGATCTTATGAAGTTTACACCCCAATGTTTTGATTATTTTTTATTAGACTCTTGGGTTACATGTTTATTGGCAAAAGAGATCTGCATAATTTTGGCCAAATTAGTCTTCGAAATTAAATTATTTAAAAAAAGCAGCTTAATTCATACACTATGTATTATTTAAGATGCCATTTGTTGTAACTCATGTTTTATTGATAATAAATTAATTAAAACGTACGCCGCGTATTTCATTCCAGAATTTATATTGAATTTTGTTGACAGAGCAATTTTTTCATTAACCTATTAAGTGCCAGGTACGCTTCGTAACAGTCGGGTTAGTCATCTAGGTCATACGCAGTACGGGTGTGGAATCTTCTGGTACATGCCCCGTTTATTCATTTTATGGTTATTGTGGTAAAATCGTTTACCTGCGTCGTGTGCAATGCATTGGTCATAGCCTGTGTAACTACACTACATAGGTTTTGTATCATGCTGTAACTACGCCGGCATTGAGTGGTAGTTTGTTTTGAACGGTCATATCTGGTTTAACATTGACCTTAAATAACAATAAGAGTTTAGTTTACGAGTGATAGGATTGGTGGCCCACGCCCTCGGTGGTTCAATCAAAAGATTAGGCGATGTCCGCCGGCTAACGTGACAATGGTAACGTGCGCGACTACACGGCAGGCAGGAGGTACTTTCTCCGCGGTTAAATAACATTGTTCATTATACCTTGTGGTTTAGAATAATAGCATGAGTATTGACTTATACCCATACCCATAAGTAGGTAGGTTAATACATATCTACTTATACTTTGAAAATTGGTAACATTTTGCGTGTCGACGTTTCTTGAAGTCTACATAGTTAAGTCGACGAAGGACCGTAATGTTTAAGAATAGAATATAAATTAATAATAGCGTTATAACCGTTAAAATAAGTTAAATCTAAAGTAATATTCGCATAAATCTAGGAATTTTCTAAATGTGCAGGTAATCCGGAAAAAGATCGATTACTTACCTCGTATTTAAATTTGGGTACTTATCTGTAGGGTGATAGGAAATAGCTGGGGTTTGGCTTAGGAACTAGGAACATTAATTATTTTTGTTTTATAATAGAATAGCTATTATAAATAAAAAAATAATTAATGTTTTCGTTTCGATCGAATTGACACGTGACCTAAATGTATCGCTGAATTAAAAATGATAGTAACAATACGGCTTAGTATGTTTTATACTTATATTATATAAGGTATACCCAAAGAACATAGATGTTGATTGTTTATCTCATATTCGAAAGGCGATCTAACCAAATTCAGCAAGGTAGAGCAAGTTGCAATGCTCCGCGCTACAATTTTATAGACACAGAGTAGGTACCTACTTGACATCGAATCGATGACCGGAAGCCCGTGATTGCAAGTACCTACTCAAAATTCGGCATTCTACTTCATGTCAATTATTCTCGATATAAACTGACAAAAGGTATTTTACCTTGATTCGATTTCGAGAAATCCCAAAAGTAGTAGTGTAGGTAGGTATATTTAGTATATTTGTTGGTAAAGTATTAATATGACGTCAGTTTAACGGTTTTGGTTCTTAGAACCTCAGGAGAAATAAAGATTCTAATAAAACTATGTTTTGGTAACGGAAGACTTTTTCATTCCTTTGGTCATGCTAAAGCTCAGTTATTGCCTTTGTATAGACACAGCTCTAGGTAGGAAAACGTAAGGAACCTTATTATGGCGGAAAAGAGGACTATAGCAAGACCACAAACGCACTTGTATACCTTCATGAGTAAGAATTGAATTTAGGTATAATTTAATTACATACTTAGGTACATTAATTTAATTTAGTAGAATACGTGGCCATTACCAATTCGGAATTTTATTTTGTTTCGTTACTGGCTGAAGAAGGTAGTACCTATTATTTGGTACAAAATAATTTCATTATTAGAAAGGTATTTAAGACTCAGTAAACAAAACTCTTTCACAAGCAGAAACTTGGTACCTAAATATTTCATTTCCGAGTAAAGCCGCGGGCAGAATGCTAGTTAAAGACATAAAAGTATTTTTTTATTCCCTTTATTAAATAACCAGGCCTAGTCACTCAAATTAGGTGGAATTAGAACAAAACATTAATATTTACTCTGCAAATAATTTAGTTAGATAGAATATTATTTTCTAAAAACAATGATGCTTATGAGTACGGCAACAATGATTCAGTGTTAATAAATACTTGCCTTTAAGCTCCTTATTATTTTTACGTGTTCTTTTGTTTGCGTTGCAAAGGTAAGCACGAAAGGAGTAAGGTATAGGCCGTGACGCGGATACTGAATTAAGACAAGCAATATCAAAAGGTTTTCATCAGTGAATAAGTATAATTCCAAATAATGCATAAACACTAAGCCTTAAACTTAGACGTTGCTGCCTAGGCATTCGTTGTCTGCCTTACCTAACCACAATAACTCAATTTTCATGACGTACCTACTTGCAGGCTCATGCACTAAGTATAGTTAATAAAATTCGTGATCACTAGCACTATGTCAGTTTAACTTCGTACTAAATTCTTGAAATCAACAGCTCTTTGTCGAAAAGACAAATTATGTATCACGAGAATGCCATGGGGAACGTAGGAAACCCTAGAACTGCGCTAGATATCTCCATCTTTATGAATAAAAAGTCATCGAAACAAATCATTCACCTACATACAAACTACTTGTCATAGCTCATGTATTTGTACAGCCCACTCCATTGAACAATACGAACGTAGACATTTAATGATGAAATTATTTCATAAAGAGAAATGATCTAGGGTCGTTTGTCGCCAGCAGGACGTGCAATCGTGCGCAGTTATTTTGTCAGAACCTCTGGCGAGTTGATCTTATCATAGGTTATCCAATCGGATTACATACCGGTCGTGGATATAAGTCCAGTATTAAAAATACTATAGCTTTCTTCTATTGCTTTTTTCTATTGATAAGTGTGTTGAGAGTGAGTCAAGTCTACGAGGTATGAGCCAAGGAGTTCGCAGCTATCGGATGATCGAAGACCCACCTCGAAGGAGACAAACAGCTTTTGGGCTCGCATTATGTTCCTGTGAGTTGCATTAAATACATAGATTACTTACATGCTATACAAATACACAAATAACTATAGAATATACCGACATATTTAGGTGTTTAGGTACTTTGGTTGCTATTTAGCTACCACTTTACTAAAAGTTCATTCGCCTCGGTAAAAATGATGACGATCCATTTACATACCTACAGTACCTGAGTTCCTACATACCTAGAATCGTGTCTCTGTGTCATGATTGGCTTTTTTTTCATTAATATGCCAGACCAAACCGAATAAACTTACCTAGCTATAAAATATTTACATGACAAAACCATGGAATCAATGTTACCAATGGAAATTCTCCAATCCAAATGTATGTACCCGTACAAATTTATAGGTATATAGCTAGCCTTAATTTAATAAAGGGGAAATTTATGTTAGCTACTCTCCTTCATATTTTAAATCTAAGTTAGTATAATTATAGGTGCGTATTTCTACAACTAGCTTCGATGCTGTACCATCAATAAGTAAACAACTATGAAACAAAAGGACAAAGCATTTTATTTTATTGTTTTATTGGGCCTACTAGACCTTCGATAGGACTATATTTTATTCACACCAATTATTTGTACCAAGGTACATTTTTATTATATCACTTGCAATTTATGCATAACAGAACTGCGTAAATAAGGGCAGGTCACACAGGGCTTGTAAGGAACTACGTTAAAAGCTATACTTATATGCTATAAAACCTGTATAACACTGTCTTGTTTATAATATACCGCGTAATATCTTAATAGTCTAATAAAACTTAAAACTATGATAATTATTTTGACAGTTAATAAGTTTAGTATAATTAATTATGTGAAAACAATACAAAATACGTTATTATGCTCTGCATGAACATTAATTGTTTTCGTGATATAGTAAATAAATAAAATAGATTTTGTTTCGTATGCTTATATCTTGGCAAATTAATTATACGCTATTAAATTAATAACTAAGTATTATAGTTTCCTTAGTCTTTTAACAGTAATCAGAATCAACCACCATGTAAATTATTAATGAGTGTATGGCGCAGTCCTTCTCGCTATTTGAGAAAAGAAAACAGGCTAGTCCTCAACATTTAAACGCTTTATTTAAGGCATTTTCAGAATTATGATTTAAATAAAAAAAAACCTCGAAAAAAACTTTAAATTAACGAACCTTTTGGTGACAGCTAATAAAGGTGTCACTTCGATGAGATTAACGAAGTGACACCTTTACAAGTTATCGACTATAACATGAAATAGGAAAAAAATATGTACACTTAGATATACCCAATAGTATCCTTGTTTTTTTTATTTTGTAAGGAAAACAAACAAAATAACTTGGATTGGTTTTTAAACAAGTTTTAGGAAAACATAATCAAATAAACGAGGTAGGTACTTATTATTTTAAAATCAAAGGTACCTAGCTGTTTTGTACAGATAATGAGCATGAGTCCTTCAAGATTGGGTAAACATATCAAAAAACATATTTTTGTTACGAAGGCACATAATGCCTACGTCGTAGTCGATAGACTTTGTAGCATTGCTGAGGGCTTAGCTACGATTTTTTAATTATAGTCATGACTGTTCATTTACTCAACCCCTGTTGTTAGGCGATCGAAGCCTCATACTAAAATAAACCAAATTGATTTATTTTTTAAGAATTCCATTATCCGTTTCACTTTGAAAATATTCCTCTACTTACTTTAAAAATAGACAACCGTACTCAACCCTTCATCTAATGCTACGGACACGTCCTTCTTTTAAAAGACATAACACATAAATTAAGGATGCCAGAAACCATTTCTCGACACGCAACAGTGTTTGCGTTGTCGCGTGTTCTCTCTATGGTCGGCCGAAATCCTCACACACAGGAACCGAGTCCCGTGTCGTTATTGATAAATTGCCCAGCTTCAATTTGCCGGAGTGGTCGAGTGGTGACATGCCGCAGGGGCCGTCCACAATCTTTCCGCTAAAGATAGATCAGCGGATTAACCGTCAAATGAGGTGATGATGGCGAAATCGCTTCCTTCAAGAACTTGCGATGATCATTGGGAATTATATATAAATCTGCAGGTTTTGATACTGTTATTTGTTGTTTTGGCGTGTGATGAATAAGCACTTTGCAGCACATATTAAGGTAGTGTCTGGGTTTTTAGGAACCGCCTTTTTAGGGCCTCTGACGAGGTGCCTGTAGTGAAGTGACCACCCTACTGTCAGTATTTTTAACGCCGCCTACCTATTAATAGTACGAGGTGGAATAGTACCCGGGACAAACGGCTTAACGTGCCTACCGAAGAACGGATTTTTGCTGACTTCGAATTTATAAGTAGTTAAATGCCTTGAAATAAAGGCGTCACTTTAAATTCGCTTCCTCTTTGATCAAATTAGAATTTAATGATTCGGAATAAGATGCGAAAGTGTTCAAGTTTAGATGATTGTTTTCGTCAGCTAGATTACAAAGTCACATGTTTTGCCATCTTTTTTTAAGTGTAACGGTTTACATAATTTTATTGGTCGGTAAATTTCGCCATTCATAAGATGTGCGTAAGATTGCAGACGTCACATCAAACATCAAACATAACATTAAGTCGGGGATTTCAATATCATTTAAGCATTTAAGAACTTAAATTTATTGATGTTTTTAATTTTTAAAAGTAGCAGGTTTATTACTTCTATTTAACTACTAACTACTTAGTAGAGTTTAAGTAAATAAGGATAAACTAAACGAATTAAGCACGACAACGCATATTAGACTAACTTGCGTAGTTAATCTGTCATTATAAATCAATATTACCTAATAAATAAATCATTATATACATTAAAATATAACTAAATCAATGTTATGTTTAAAATCTGAATGTTATCTTGTAAGGTTGTCAGGTGTGTTTGTCTGCATCATTGTTCTTCCGGTTATAAAAATAAATATCTATTTATAAACTTTAATATAAATTCAACATTAAAACAGATATATCATTTGCATCTTACATTTGGATTTCCCTTGTTTTTTTAAATCCTTATAATCAACTTATTTTAAGGATCACCGTTCAACACATTTGAGGCAGTTAATTCACAGTCGTAGTATGAAAAGTATGTATTTAGGAGCTATCAAGTAAATGAAAAGCAAAAGAGAAGATAGGCACAGTGCCGTAGTTTTGTTCAGAAATGAAATTGCCCTGTCACGTAGAGAGGTATGAGAATTGGCTGTTGTTTGAGCCTATCATAGAATAATCTTTGCTTAATTACTTACATGCACCTCTCTGTATGTGTAAGTATATGTAGGTATTTATATGTAGAAAAAAACTGTTATCACTCCACAGTTCGTCTAAAATCTTATCATTATTTTGATCCGGAAAAGTATTATGGTCTTAGCATCATTCGTTTGCTGTTACAAATGTCTATACAAATAATATTTGCTTCTATTCGTTGTATTTGAGCTGGGATTGGCGTGTGTTTACAGTAATATTTCGTGCTGTGATAAAAGGTGTGTCGTATGTATGAAATGCTTCACACTCCGAGTGAGTGTTACGATAGTCGCTCCTCTAGGGTTAAGTTCATTCATTCTTTCATAAAAGTTCCGTTCATAGCCACTCTCGTGGCAGAACACCCATCGACCGAAGAAGAAGGGAGATACCACACAATCGGTGAGTTAGTTTGTTTACTGCAGGTTTTTGAATTGAGAATTTTAAGTTCAAACATAGTTAGGGTCAATTGTCAAGTGTTGCACTTAAATTGTAGGTATACTCATCTTCAAATTTACAATCCAGAATTTAGCGATGGAACTTAATAGCTATAATAAGCAAACCAAAACAACAATCATTGGAGCAACTTTCATTTTGTGTCGCAAACTTTAGTTAACTGCAAACTGTTTCACCCGAAAACAGTGAACTAAAGTGAATAAAGTTATATTCATAACGCTTCGTTTCTCAGTTATTAAACAGCTCCTTAAAATCGATACCAAACACTATATTCAGCTTGGTAAAAAACAACAGTGAAACGCGTAATATTCTGCCACGTCGTCCATATAACGTATGATTAGCGTAGCGTCCGATGCAGCCACTGAAGTGACTCTTCGACACCACCTCGCTAATGTGACCATCACGACATATCATTGACCGCCTATTTTACACCTCGCTACCACATAAAGGCTTGCTCAGACCACTCTCTGCATGCGAGCTGATCATGCACCTCCGCAACTTGTAAGACCCCGTCGTCTGCACACAACCTTATTGCCTACGTTTAGCGACGTCTAAATAAATAAGTGGCCGGTGTACCGTGATGCATCACTGTCATACAGATGATATCACACGATGTTAACTAATTCACGTGTATTTTCGAACACCTTCAGTTGTTGACAAGGTTGGCAGCATATTTTTTATTAATTTACCTTAAGGCGACGTCACGATCCTTGTTGTTGGCGGCTTTTTATTGAGTTGCCAAACCGCTACAGGAGTCGGTTCTTTATTTTTGTGTGGCAATAATTTAGCAAGAACTGTAACCGCGTCATTAGGCACGTTTTGTTGGTATTTTAAGAATATTGTGACGTACAGGTAGAGTCCTGATACCCAAATAGTAGGTTATAACTAAATTAACATATTTTCTCTAAATCGCTTAATTCAATATGCAAATTCTATAGAATTACCCAAAATCACAAATTTATATGAAAAAAGTTGCATAATTTGTTATTATCTAATTATTAAATTGCCTTTTTAGTTTCAATGAAAACACGATAATGGAAGCAGTCGAGTTATCTTTTACTTATTCAAAAAAGAAATATAGATAAATAAATAAATTATCTATAAGTAATATTATAGTATATGCCTTTGACGGTTTAATTTCAAAAGTAAATCAGTTATAAGTAAGTTGGCTATCTTAATTTCGGAACAGAAGCAAAATAAGCGTGGTAAAAAGCACCATTAAAAATGCAAAAAGTGATAAATTGTGTGACAGTTCCAACTGCCTCTTTCTTCTTTGACGTTAAGTTCCAACTTAATAAAAATTACTCAGAAGTAAAGTAAACTTTAGAAAATATATTGGTTAGGCGGTAAATATATTAGTTATAAAATATGTTAACATAAAATATATTAGTTAGGGGTAATAAAAAAAACTTACAAATTAAATACAAAAATACAAGTTAGTAATAACTTAAGTCAAACAAAAATAAAGGATGATATTTCAATTATAATTTTAAAAGAAAAGTCACTAACGTTTTAAGGAATTTCCCGCAATAAAATCGTGTAAGCTATTTTCGACAAAAATGAATCGCAAGCGAACTTTAATAGATTGTAAATACCTAATTACTGGCTTCTTAGAATTTTCCATACAAACATAGTGTTTATTCAGTTCGTGTAATTATTCAGTATCTTGACAATAGCATATATTTAAGTCTACACAGATAAATAAGACTTTTAGCTTCTGCATTTGAAATGTCAATATTGGTTCTTGAACAGTGACATGTGACGAGAAATGTATTTTTTACAGTGTAAAGACATGATAACGATGTATTCTGAGAAGGTTCTTGTATTAATAAGAAAGTAGCATATTTTTTATATATGTTTTTTTTTTCTATACACAGAGATTAAATTAAACTGTTTTTTATTTTAAGGCTTTTAATTTGGCGGTTACTTAGTGACAAAATTGTTAGGAGGAAAATAGGTAGGTTGATATCTACTTTTAGCGCCACCTAAGATACGAAACACAATTTCCAAAACGTGCAAAAAACTACTCTACCACCTTCCTAAAAGAAGTTATTTTAGTCAAACAGGTTTCAATGCATCGCACGTTTCGTTCACAAAATTGGCAAAAAACAAACAGTTGGAACGAGCGGTAGGAAACTAGTTCGTCTTGAGAGGAACGAGTTCCGAAACCCGTTGGTGGCTGCCTTCGCCGCGATGTACGCGGAAACCAATTTGGGACTTGAATTGTCAAAAAAATGGACAAGTGTGAGATGGAATCGGGCAAGATGGGTTCCGTACTGTTAGCTATAGAAAACGACAAAAAAACGGTTGTTATACATATAACCCCCCTTTTTTATTTATTAATTTTATTATATTTTTAGTGTTTGTTGTTATAGCGGCAACTGAAATACAACAGCTGTTAAAATTTAAACTGTCTTGCTGTTGTTGTCAGACAGACAGACGGACGGAGAGCGGAGTCTTAGATTAGTAGATAATAGTGTAAATAATCCCGTTGTTACCCTTCAGATGCGAAACCCTAAAAACGCCATTAATTTTGGCATCGGACATCGAGGAAGTCTTGTAGAGGGCTAGAGTCATGGACACAATACGATGTTGACAAATATCTACGTAGGTACTAACCCGCATTGATAAATAAATTAAATAACCACTGTTTTGAAGTCGTTTAAAATAGCTGAATACAAAAAAAAAAAATTTTGTTCTGTAAGGAAAGCAGACACACAAAGTATGGCAGCAAACTTATTTGTAAACTTCTTTGCCTATATTTAACTATTTAATTGCAAAATATATAATCGCAACTCACAAAATATTTGTTCAACTACTGTTGGCATTGTTGTGTTATGTCCTCTGACTCCTTTGATGTGATTTGTCGTACTTCGCCTTTGTTAACAACTAGGGTGCATCAAAGTCGATGAAAAAACTGTGGTGACATCGTACTAATACTATAAGTAAAACTTCTCATTCCCACGGGAAACCGACTTCCACGCGAACGGAGTCGCGGGCGGCCACTAGTTTATACATATAACTAAGTAATACATGAAACAAAACTGTTGATAAGCTAATGAAGTTATTTGATATTTTGATTAAATGAATAGTCCTATAGCGCGATTACTTGCTGTGTTGTGTTAGGTTAGGTTAAGTACCGTTAGGAACCGTCAGGTGCCCTTTTTGCCAGATTACCCTTTTGCGCCAGGTTATCCCTTCGGCCTTGCTTGTTTCTATCCGAGTTAATCTTTCTTTTACAACCAAAATTTTCAGCCTTGCGCCTAGTAGATATAATAACCGAAACTATAGTCCACAATGTCAAGTTATTCGCTGCATGTCATCATGGAAAATTTTAGAGAGAAAACATTGAAAAGCCTCATTGTTCAATATTTTATCATAATTATTGTTCTAAGACAGTTGCATAATCATTACGTATTGAAGACTTGAAACCGACTTCCAAATCTGCATAATAATGAAACTATTAAGAGAAATATGTAACAAAGGAAGAATTTCCTAAAAAAAAATACTTCAATTCTGAAAGCTTTTTATATGGTTTGAACTATAAATAAGAAATATTACGTAGCTCTGACACAATTAATTTATACTTATTTGCATATTCAGGTTGTTTTGTAGATATGGTTAGGTGGCCACCTTGTGCGTAAAATTATTAATTTGTCTGAGCTTCAGTTCAGCTTCGAATCAACAACAAATGAAAGTTTGAACTTTCATTTGTTGTTGATTCGTGGATAATAACGAAACTAAACTGTTTTTTTTTTGTATCAATAAAAATTAACATTATTTAGATGAGGGCTCTTTGGAGGGAATATTGGAGGCTCTCAATTTATTATGCTTAGTTATTGATAATGATAACGCAAAAAAAAGTTAAGCTTTTAAATAATTCTAACACAATGTGTTTAATAACATTCAACAACCATTCAACAGAAAACACAAGGGTAACCTAACTAGTTATTAAATTTTTCTTTATAAAAATATTTGGAATAAGGTAAAAGGTTTAACCGCATAACCCATGTTAACCTACAGTGACCACAATGGAAGCCGTGACGTTCCCCAGTTTGAGTTCTGAGTCTTTATAATCAATCTCAACCCCGTGTCAAATTAGTGCGAACTGTCCGCCTAGCACACTGCGGCGCCCGCGCCGACACGCTCATTGTTACGCTGCGCCGACGCATCTACACACGTCTCTCCCTCCAAACATCGCGAATCCTTCAAAAAAAGTTACAACTCACTAACCTCCTTTCTACCCAACCACCGTACATACGCGTTATCAGTGATTAAAAAAAAACAAAAAAAGTTTGCCCGATTTAAAAACTTATGCAGATTTTCATGAGTGCCAGTGCGCGGAATCTTTTTGTGTTTATTGACAAAAGTTTATGACGGCCAGTTTGTTCGTGGGTTTTCTGAAAATCATGAACATAATTGAAACTTTCCGATAACCCGTTCTACTGGAATTTGGCGTGGTGCGATTTGGTGTTTTGTGTTTTCCTTGTTGGATCATTTTTGGTAAGACACAATCGAATTACTAAAAAAATATTGTAAGTCATTGAGTTACTCGCAAAACTTATGCAGGGATTGTAACTAACTAATTTACTATGAATTAAAATTGGTGATAACGAATACAATGTTTTACTCATATGTAGAGACAAAACTTTAAGATCGTGGATACCTACTGTTAAATATAAATCTTATATCTTAGCTCTGAATCTATGTAAATATTAATGAATTCGATTTCAGAGTTATAATAAGTAGGTAAGAGTTTTTTATAAACGGAGTCGTGACTCGATTTTTTATATGTAATGTACCAACGTAGTGCCGATACAGTTATAAAATGAATATTTTAATAACAACTAAATAAACAACAAATTAGGTGCAATTATATTAACATTTCTGTAAGGACAATAATGCGTTAAGATACATCGTTGATGCAAAGGTGTGAATCGCACTTACCTACAGCAGTTAGATTATTGATTATTATGTACTTAACTTAATATTTGTAGATTATTCGTAAGGATTTTCTAAAATGAATTCTCATTCTATAAATCTCATACTAAAAATATTAAAAGCAACACAAAACATCATTCACGTGTATTATTTAAAACTCCGAACCAATTAAGTTAATTAAAGTTGCAATTGAAAGATATTATAACTAACGAACCTTTGAGTGCAAGAAGCGTAAAATCTTTTTAAATTTAATGTTACCAGCTTAGATAATACCATTATGTAGCCAGACCAATAATTTTGGGTATTATTATCTTCTTTTGTCGGTCATTGTATGGAAACATGAAGCAATTGTAGAGACCTGTACGACAATTAGGAACTCTACATTTTTAGCTTGTTCAAAATAAGTTAAGCATCGGTCTCTACTTATCTGAGAATCACTGGTTGGTGTTAATTATTTCATGAATAGATTTATCATGTGACTCATAATCAAGTGCGTCCTAAGGAATAATTTAACTATTTATGTTGATGAAAAAAACTGCCATAAATTTATGTTTTTTTAAAATTATGCGATTAAAATACCCACCGGGCTTGTTTTAAACTTTACGAAACTATTTATGTTTTTGTTTTGCGAAATAAAATCATGGACGAATCTACGGTCACAAGGTTAATATAGTTTCGATATATTTACATGGTTGTATTAATTTGCAAAGTTAAGGAGGAAAAAAAATATTTTTTTGACATCCAATTTATTCTCACCATAATTGGACGCTTAAGATGGCAGTGAATAGTTTTTAAACCGTGTTTCAATTTTTTTTTATCTTCTATATAAAATTAGTACAAATTTTAATTTAAAGGACCACTTGTTTCAGTCACCTTTTCAAATAAAATTACCAAACTTAATCTGTTCACGATTTACGATTAAAACAAACCGAGTAACCGTTACCAACCGGGTTTTGTGATCGGGGACTAAAATAATCAAATTATATTTGATTAAAATATTACCAATTCATGCCGGTATTTGTATGAAAACCCGGATTTTTGTATTTTTTTAACTTCTTAATGGTCTATCCTTTATTCTAATATATATTCAATAGTAAGGCTGCTTTAGGAACCGATAATTCTACGTAAAAATTGACGATATTTAGAACACCTTGAGAATTATCTGCTAAGGTCGTTAATATGTACGTATGATAGTAATATCGTTGATGAAAAAACCTACGTGTCGCCGTTCCATCACCTACAAAGTAAACTGTGGTTCAACTACGTACAGTATGTTAAATATAATAAAAATAACATTTTGTGGCTTGGCAATATAACAAACAGAAACTGAACAATGGATGTTTCAATAATATCGTAACAAAAAATACGGGAATAAATTACGTTACTGTAAAGATTGATTAAAAGTATTAGAACGTGAGTTTTGACTGTTGACATCAGAGATTTTGAAGTCTCGATTTTAATAATTAGGTTAACAGGTTTTTGTGGCATTGTAACTGTAATTTCAGAATCCTTAAATTATAAAAACCTGATTTATCTTTTTTAACCTGATTATGGGTATAAAGTAATGGAACACCCTGTACTAAACTTTAACATTATGATATTGAAAGGAAGGCTAATTAAGGATGTTTGTTGAGTGACTATGTGTAAATTTTCTGTAAAAAAATTTTTACATGCTTTTTAATAACTTCTTAAAAATGGCATTCGCTAGTCAAGACCTACCTCAGAGTATACCTCTTAAAAATATAATAACTATATTGGACCCCAACGACTTCTCATCGAGGGAGAATTCCATAGATCAAGTATCCAACATGATGATCACGCCTTGGACCACCAAGACCGAGAGAATGGTTCACACGTAGAATATTCGATCCGATGACAACAATGGACTATATAAGCCATACAACGGACACCATCGGGGATTCTCATACCTAACGTCGTAGCAAGCTGTAGTCTTAACTCTGTATTTTTAATATTTTAAGTACTTATTGTGAAAAGTTTAATAAATATTTTTTTTATAAAAGTATCAAGTTGTGATATTTTGACTGGCGCCCAACGTGGGGCCCAGCTGAAAAGTGAATTTATAAAAGTCCAAGCATTTTTGAGTAACACTACAAGTGCGCTTTTTAAATCACGAGACTTTCAAGTCATAGTTTCTGGGCAACCTCACATATAAATTCGTCAAAGTAATTGAGTGAAAAGTGAATCAAAGGAAGAGATGCTACGTGTCACCGTGTGCAGTCTACTGTAAGTGTCATTTGTTTTACGCATTTCCTTTCCCGATTCCAAAATTCCTCTTTTAAAGTCACCGCAATTTGTATTTAGACGTAAGTTGTTCGACGTAGGTAGGGAATCCGTCCCTTCTCCTATCGATAAGATGGAGGGAAATACAAGCTACGTGCCTACCAATTTACCTAGCTCTCAACAGGTTCCACTGCAACAATCGCCAACAACAATTGGTGTTACAGTCGACCCACAACAATTATTAAAATTCGTCCCATGTTATAATGGTGACCAATTGACCATTTATAATTATTTAAATAGTGCTAGACAATGGTTATCAGCAGTAGGTGGAAATACTCCACAAAATGTAATGTTATTATTAGGAAAGCTTGAAGGTAAAGCCGCTATTATTATTTCCATGATTGACCATAGTTTCAATTGGGAAAATATTGAGTTAGCGTTAAAAAGTGAGTGTGCTGACAACAGAGAGTTCAACACCTTACTAACAGAATTAGGTAATGTTAGGAAAAAGAGTTCTTATAAAGAATTAATCTTTGAATTGAAACAGAAATTGTTTTTCATTAAATGTAAGTTAATGGATAAATACGGTCAGAATAAAGATTTGGTTGAGGAAGTAATGGATCCTTATATAAACACCGCACAAAATGCGCTGAGGAACAGCTTGCCTTACCATGACCAAGTATTTGTATCTAATTGTAATTTTAATGAAACAGCCATTAAGATTTTAAAGTTAGAAGCTGAAGGAAGGTTTGATAATATAAAACAAAAGTTTTCAAACATACTTCCAGCACCTAGGGTAATTAACCAGTTTCCGCAAAATGCTCAGTATCAGCCGAAACCATTTTTTAACAGTAATAATTATATGCAACCACAGCCAAGTAGGTCGCAACAGCAACGTATTAATGTTCCAAATAGGCAGGGATATCATTCTAGGAATCCGTGGAATCCGAATCCAAATAACGTGTTTTCTAAGCCACAGCATAGCTATTTTAATCAGAATAAGAACGTTCCGAATCAGTCGCAACGCCCTATGAAAGATATGCAGGATGTGTCGATGCGTACTGCACCTCAATTAAGACCAGGACAAGTTAATTTAGGTAGGGGTATGGTAGCAGAGGAAGTTTTCCATCATCCTGAAACTTATGATAATTATGATCAAAACGAACAATACGGACAATACGAACAATTCGAACAATGTGATCATTTTGAACAATATCAAGATATAGACACTGATAATTTTAATTGCGAGCAGGATTTTCAGAAGGATCCCACTATCGACAAAGGATCATAGAGTTTAATCATTATAAGTCTTTTTTACCGTATTTTGAAACTAATAATCCAAAATTAAAGGTTTTGATACAGGATTGATTTCGATACAGGTAGTCAGCGATCATTTATTACCAATAGGGCTCAACAACTTTATTTTTCTGAGTATTGGCAACCGGAAAATTTTACCGTTAGAACCTCACATGGTGCTACATCACATAATGGTGTAATTGAAACCCCATACTGGTGTAGATACTTTGGTGAAGACAAAGGTCCATTAAAATTCTATATTTACGACTTCAGTGATAAGTACGACGTACTTATGGGAACTGACATGATCGAGCAGATTGACGCGAAAATAGACTTAAAAGAACGTAAGCTCACTATGCCAACTACAGAATTATTAATTTTTCATATGACAGAAGATGTAGAATTTAATATTCAGCAATTATTACGAACATATTCAGATTTATTTACGGAAGATATTACCAACAGTGCAGTTACGAAAGTTAGTCATCAAATTAATTTAATTAATGAGGAACCGATATATCAAAGACCTTTTCGATTACCTCAAATTCAGCAGCAAGAAATTAGGAGGCAAATTCAGAAGTTATTAAGCGAAAATATCATTAGGCAGTCAGAATCTCCATGGGCATCACCCGTACATATTATTCCTAAAAAGGTAGATCAATCAGGTACACAAAAATGGCGTATGGTGATTGATTACAGACGATTAAACGAGCAGACCAAATCAGATAAATTTCCTTTACCTAATATTGAGGAATTGTTTTCTAAATTACAAGGCAATAGGTATTTTTCGACATTAGATTTAACGTCTGGATATCATCAGATTAGAATGCATGAAAATTCGATAGAGAAAACCGCGTTTAGTACACCTGACGGTCACTATGAGTTTTTAAGAATGCCATTCGGACTTAAGAATGCACCCGCAACATTCCAACGTATGATGAATAACGTTCTAAAAGACGAGATTCAAAATGGTGCATGTCTTGTGTATTTAGATGACATTATTATTTATTCGAAATCGAAACAGGATCACCTTAATAAAATTCAACAAGTTTTCGAAGCATTAAGAAGGGTAAATTTAAAAGTTAATAAAAATAAATGTGTTTTCATGAAGGAAGAAATTGAATTTCTAGGTCATATTTTAAATAAGGATGGTTTAAAACCCAATCAGAAAAAGATTGAGGCCATACAAAAGTTTCCCATACCAAAAACTTTAAAGGAAATTAGGGCTTTTCTAGGTTTAATAGGGTATTATCGAAAGTTTGTGCCAAATCTAAGTAAGATAGTTAAACCATTAACGGAAGCGACAAAGAAAGATGCAGTTATAGATATACACAATAAAAATTATATTGAGGCTTTTCAAACTTGCAAACGTTTATTGACGAACGCACCTATTTTAGCTTTTCCAGATTTTTGTAAAACATTTGTCATTACTACCGACGCATCAGATAAAGCATTAGGAGCTGTTTTGAGTCAAAATAATCATCCCATTGCATATGCATCACGCACTTTAAGTCAAACAGAGCAAAAGTATAATACGACAGAAAAAGAACTATTAGGTATTTTATGGGCAGTAACTCAATTTAGGCCGTATATTTATGGAAGAAAGTTTATTTTAAGGACAGATCATAAGGCTTTAATTTGGTTAGCAAAGTTGAAAGAACCGAATCAACGTTTAACTAGATGGAAACTTAAATTACAGGATTACGATTTTTCCATAGAACATGTCAAAGGAAAAGATAATTTCGTAGCCGATGCTTTAAGTCGTATAGAGTTATTTTTAATGTCCGACACTAGCTCGAATGCAGACTCATTAGACGTAAACTTAGACGAGGATTTAGCATTATCGAGTTCTGACGATCATAATTCAATACCAAGACCACCAAGTCATGAGGTAGGTTTATCAATGCCTGTTATAGACCCCACATCAGTGAGCTCGGATAGCGATATAGTTCCAATGACAGCATTGCATTCTTCATCGGAGAATCGTGTAGTTCACAATAGGTCATTAAGCAGATCAAGTAGCAGCGTGCATAGCACAGTTCATTCCAATCAGTGTGATAGTGACGGAGGCATACCAATTATCCATGCTTATCCACCGAAGAGATTAAGGCGAGTAGTTTTTGAATTAGCCCCATTTAAACAGTTTAAAAGAGAAAATAATATTTTATATTTTTATATTCCAGTAGGTAATGAGGAACAGACTATAAAAGAATTTATGTTAGAATATTTACATAAAGAAAAGTATGCTTTTATCATTCCAAATAATGAACTTTATTATTTAGTTTCAGAAACATATAGAAAGTATTTTGACCATAGTAAATTTAAACCAGTTAGATATACGAAAAATTTAATAGAAATTTTTGAAAAAGATGAACAGTTAAGATTAATTAAAGAATACCATCTTAAGGATAATCGTCACGCCGGTATTGAAAGTTTATATAAACAATTAAGAGAAAAGTATTATTGGGAAAAAATGAGGAAAACGATTAAAAGATTTATTTTACAATGTGAGCCATGTAAGAAAGAAAAATACAATAGGCATCCGAATGTAACGTTAGCAACGGAAACTGAAACTCCATTAGAGCCTATGCAAATCTGGCATATTGATTTCATGTCGTTAGAAAAGCAGTGGTACTTAACGATCATAGATAAATTTTCTAAGTATGCTATTGTTAAACCAACAGAAAAGAGTCAGGTTTATGACACCTTATCGGAGGTTTTTGCAATGATAGGATCACCGCGTAAAATCATTCATGATGGCGAACAATCGTTGTGTAGTGAGATCATTAGTGAGTTGTTTCAAACCTATAATATTGAGAATCATGTTACATCTCCACAGCATCATAAGTCTAACTCGGATATAGAAAGGTTTCACAGTACTCTTCAGGAATTGTATAGATTGCAAAGAGACTCGGAATTAGAAAAGAATCAAAAGATTTATTATATAACTCATTCTTATAATAATACTACTCATAGCACAATTAATATGACACCTTTTGAAGTGCATTTTGGAAGAAAACCTCAGTTACGTAATTTTGATAACTTAAAAGTAATTATTCAGAATTATACATCTCAACAGAAACGTTTTATGCGTAATTTAAATAAGAATGTTCATGATTTAATTGTATTAGATAAGAATAAACGTAATGAAAGGATAAATAGGAATTTAAGACCTTCACAAAGTTTAAAGATAGGTGATAGGGTTTACTTGAAAAATAGTAAGGCGGAGAGACATAAAACTAATGCAAGATTTCTAGGTCCATTCACCATTGTAACATGCGAGAATAACAATAAGTATAAGTTAAGTAATGGGAGGACTTATCACTTAGAAGAGCTTATTGTTGCAGGATCGGAATCTGTGTCTTCGGATACAAGTTTCGGAAATTAGATTCCAATGAGCATGTATTGCTGGTAGATATGAAACCAACCCGTCTTATCGAAGGAAAATGGACTATAATTCATAAGTTAGATATTAATGCTATTATAGAAAATAAGGATATGTTACTCTCTACTTATAATCAAATTTTATCTTTTCCTATTGTAGATGAAGTTAAGAATACTTATAATCGTATTAATTTAATTTTAAACCATGTAACCGAAATATGTAACCATTTATATGTACAGAGTAGGACAAAGCGAGGATTGATTAATGGCTTAGGCTCAATTATTAAAGCAATAACAGGTAATTTAGATCAAGATGACTTGAATAACATTCAAAAAGATTTAGAGACTGTAAGAATTGCTTATAACAAACAGATTTCAGTAACCGACGAAACTTTAGAAGAGTTTAATAGTCAAATTAGTAAAATTACTGAGATACAGAAAATGTTAGATAATCAATACAGACAATCAACTTCTGTGAAAAATCAACAGAAAATAGCTTTTGATTTATTGTTGCAAGCTCAGACTTTACAAGATATTGCAGAGAGATTAACAACAGCCTTAACTTTCTCAGAACACCATATGTATCACTATAGCATTATACAGTCACATGTATTGCAAGAAAGTTTGGATAGGATAGATAAAAGTGTTATGATTTCTAACAATATTAATTATATAGAACCATTTATTTATGTTAATAGCCATATTATTGATAAAATTGTATATTTTACTATAGAGATACCATTAGTAAAACCTCAAATTTATAATACTAGAAAAATTGTTCCCATTATCCAAAATTCCCCCACCTGTACCTATCCTATAATGCGTACAATGACATTTGCATTCTCCGACGCCGAGGCCTACGAGGTAGACGACTGCACCGAGTTGTCTCAACTTATCTGTAAAGGAAGTGTGTTGCAGAAAAATGTGTGTGAAACAGACTTTTTGTGGAAAAAGACTAGTGAAAAGTGTATTTCAGTGCCAATTAGATGTCCAGCCGAGGAAATTCGAGAAATTTCGCCGAGAGCCATTTACATGTACTTTAACAATATTACAGAGGTGAAAATACGATGTGGACAGCAGGAGGAAACATCGTGGATCAAGGGTCCCTATATACTCAATGGTGAGAAATGTGAGTTAAATATCTCAGGAATTAAGAGGTTCCAGACAAGAGCAACAGAAGACAGAATCATCATAACAAATTTACCGATTAATATTACAACGAATGTAGATCAAATGGAGCTAAACTACGATCCAGCAAAGATTACTAGTAAGTTGCACAGTTTACAGCAAATTCAGGAACTGCAAACACAGAAGAAGCATAACTATATACAATATGGATTTTTAACCTTGCTAACTATTGTGCTCATACTTACTATTGTTTTTAAATTTTTTCGTCGCAAGGTCTGCAAACCATGGACTTCAAATTTGGAAGGGGATAGTCAAGACCTACCTCAGAGTATACCTCTTAAAAATATAATAACTATATTGGACCCCAACGACTTCTCATCGAGGGAGAATTCCATAGATCAAGTATCCAACATGATGATCACGCCTTGGACCACCAAGACCGAGAGAATGGTTCACACGTAGAATATTCGATCCGATGACAACAATGGACTATATAAGCCATACAACGGACACCATCGGGGATTCTCATAGGTACCTAACGTCGTAGCAAGCTGTAGTCTTAACTCTGTATTTTTAATATTTTAAGTACTTATTGTGAAAAGTTTAATAAATATTTTTTTTATAAAAGTATCAAGTTGTGATATTTTGACTCGCTTATGAAAATAGTCTGTAACTTATTAATTTTAAAGGATAGTGTATGTGATTTTTTTCTATAGTTAGTCACTAAATAAATTTTAATTACAAAAAAATGGTTCGTTACTCTTGTCTTGTGTCAGTACTCTTAACAACCTGTATATCTTAAATTTCATACGTGGTTTTTGTAGAGGTAGAGGTAAAACCTAACTTGGTTTAATTAAAAGATATTGTGGTTTATTATTTAAAAAAAAACTATTAACGAGATGGAACTCCTTTTTTACTTAATAAAATTCACTCTACATTTAATGATACGATTACATTAAGAATTTACTTAAATTTATGTATACCCTCGAAATACCACATATTTACGAACCTACCTCAATTATATTTATTGTAATAACTATTGAGATAATTACTATATAATTTAACTATACCTCAATGAATACACTTCAAATCATTTTTGCTTAGACCATCGTTTCAGCTTAAAACAATCGTTGCATTACTAACCCTTCAAGCCTTTAGTTAAGCAAAATACCCGAGTGTTATTCAATACTACAGTGTGGTCGTATCGCCGAGGCGCGATGACGGGCCAACAATGGCGGCGCGGAAACACTTGTCAACGCTTGCGCAGAACGAGGTTACGCCGCGGCCAGCCAATGACCAGTATTGGGCGCTATTGACAGATTTGTAAATCAAATGTAGATTGATGTGTGTAGTTTCTTAGTTAGGGTAGAATGGAGAGTTTGTAAAGATTTAAAAGAAACTTTTAAAAAAAAGCAGGTTTTAGGAAAAAAACATACTTTTTAAATTTATAGCATTAGGTAGGTACTATGGGGCATGTATTTACATCTTTTAGCACGTATTTAACGCGTATAAAGTCGTATTTACGGTCTAAGAATAGTCCTTATTTTCATTGTTCCACGGTTATCTTAAAATCTGATGAACTAAGTGTTACATCCGAGATATTGTAGTCAGGGTCCTTGGCATTGCATGCATTCTGCAGGAAACATACCTACGTGTGTAGTAGTAGGTACATGCAACGCATTCCAGAACGTAGCTATTTCACGTAACTGAAATATAACACTTTATAATTAGGCCGTGATTACTTTTGTGCAATAAACTAGTGTCATATTACGATGCGATTATCCGATATTAGATTGCAAAGTTATTAGAAACTGCAATTGTGTTTGTAAAACGACCTTGCGGGCGTAAAATAAAATATCTTGTTGATTTTAAGCATTTACCTAAAAACTAAGTAATAACAGCACTTTATGATACTTTTAATTGGATGTATAATCTGAAATAATAAAAATGTGTTGACACTTAAAGCTGTTTAACAGGAATATGTTAAACTCTACCATCTTTTTGTAAACTTATAATATAAATATTTATTTCAAGTTCAATGACCAACCAATTAATAAATATAAAAAAATACAATTTTTTTTTGTATACCTACACTGCTTTACATAACCGCCCGAACATCAATGTAGGTATACTGAAGTCGCCACGTTAACACACTGAAGCAAAATTACTTTCAAACAAACCAATTCTCTAAACATACTTTCATTGTTGAAGTTGAAGCCTTCCTACTTTCATTTCTTCATCATAAAAATTATTTATTATTATTTTAAGTAAATTATTATTATTATAACTAAATTATATTATTTTGTTTGCAGACAAGCCTTGCCCCGTTGCTGGCCCCGCACTTGCAAGTAGGAGTGTTTGAGTCGCCCGCCCCCGCGAACCACTGCCGCTCGCCAGCGTAGGATGGTAGAAACTGACCCCGGTCCCAAGAAACCTCACAGTTAGTACAGCTTTTTTTGTATAATATGGCAAAGCAAACGAGCATGCGGGTCACCTGATGGTAAGTGATCACCGCCGCCCATGACTACCCGCAACACTGTGGGTGTTGGGGGTGTGTTGCTGAGCCTTTGACAAATTTGGGCACCGGATATCGCACTCACCGCACGAAACGCAGGAACATCGTCCCTACTTCATGTCGGTTTTCTGTGCGACGGTGGTATTTCACCGGTCAGCCCAGTAATCGCTGCAGACAGAGCCTATAGCTAAACTCTACCACTCATTTAAAACTTAATATCAATTAAGTAAACAAGAAAATTATTTTTATAGTGAAATAATAACCTATCAGTTAAGGTAACAATGGGCATACAAAGGAACTACACATTCAGTGGATTCCTTTATAACAATGACGAGTTCTAATTAAAAGATATGAAAGGTAATGTTAGAATTGTTACCTAACTTTTAATGCTATTTTTTTATTTTAGATTGTGATGTAAAAATCGAACACCAACTGAACGGCCCAGGTTCTAAAACCGTTGAGCTGGGTAAGTTATTTTTAAATATATTGTATTATATTAGGTATCCCAGTTAAATGTCGTAAAAATCGGTACCTATATACGACGGTAGAAAATTTATTCATATTGTATTTCTAAGTAAAGGTGCTAACATTCCTACTAGTTTATAAACCGCGCTTTATTTTATTTTGCTTGATTTTAACGTTCTTACCAACGTCCTTACAAAGTATTTAAGTCTCGTTTTATGTTTTGAGGCAAAACACAGCGCCCTAAGCCAAACACGTCTCCAGCCAAGGTCAGCTATTCAGTAGGGACCTTATTTATCAATTTTTAAGGTTTTGCTGACGGACCTAAAGAAGGAAATGTAAATTTGACCGCCAAAATAATGTAATTAGGGAAAATATCTTTGAATAGTTATCTTTCAAGGTGTCCTACAAACAATTTGTCAATTAGCTCGCAAAACTTCCACCATTCTGTATTTTCCGAAAACGGATAGGTTAATCATTATAAGTTATAGTTAAAACAGACCACAAGGTCGTGGACCCATTGGTTGAGTCAACTAATCTTGTTTGTAAACACGTTTTCTTCCTCACGTGACCATCAAAAGTAGGATGCTGTGGATCCTTTCTATTCGATAAAGATATTATAATATACATTCGCCTTTTTTAACTGCCAAAACTTGTTATGAATCTCCACTTTATCTAAAGCTATGATTTTGTTAAAAAAAACATTTTTAGCTAAATTTATCTTGATGTTATCAACGGTCGGGCAGAATTTCAATTCAATTTCAGTTATTCATACCAAATTGTCTCGATTCGACTAAAATTTATCAACTTACGTTCAATATAAAATCGTGACTAAAACACACTTTTAAACTCTTCGTTCGTTCCTGTCCTTAAATAGCAGTTAGTGTAAAATTTCAATTGTTTCCAGGTGTGGTGTCTACAGTAAAGACACCAGTCAAGACAGACCCGGAGAAAGGAGTCTTACCCGAGAAGGCCGACTTCGAGCGGGCTATCGAACTAACCGGTAAACCCCTAATATTCATACACCATTACTTATCTATACTTATAATAAATCTGTAGAGAGGTCAATTTTGTATATGAAATATATTGCCAAAATAACTATCAGGGGGTGATAAGGGATCGATACTGATGCCAAAAATACAATCAGTAAATTTTTTCTCTGTCTGTCTGTCTGTATAACCGTTATAGAAACAAAAACTACTCGACTGATTTTAACAAACTGATTTGGTACAATTATTTTTCTTACTTCTGAGCTGGTAATGGTAATGGAGGAATGTAAAACTGTTAAACTTATTTAAAACAAACAACACTTATAACGTTTCATAACCTACGACAAGTCTACGACATTATTACCTACCATTGTTAACCTTTTAACTACTTACGTAGGTACGTCACTACTCATATACGTATTTTTTTTTACATATAATGAAATAGCTGATTGTTTGTTGTTCTAGTTACGTAAATGTATACTAAAATTATAAAATGTAACGCACTATATTTGTATGCTATTAAAAAGTTGAACGTTTTTTTTAATACCACCATTAATTTAACGCCATATAAAAGACATCAACGGGGCGTATCGTGTTCTTAAAAACAGTTAACCAAGTAAAAAATATATCCTGATAATAAACTCTTTTTTATAAGATCAAAACCGAGCATTAATATTTCATTGCTTACTGTAAATGATTATACCTTGTAAAAAGGCACAGCACAGCACGGCATTTAAAATACAAAAGAATAAACATAAAAAAATAACTAGGGACACTGATATTGTATTTTTCGAAATTGTATTTTTGTAAACACGAATTAGGTATTTGGAGTGCAAATACTTGTGTAGAAAGCCTTTAATGCACAGATTGTCCTACTTCATTTAAAATCGAGTTTGCAAAACGGTACCCCGATCGGCTTTTATTAAAGTCATAATATTTACCATAAAAATAAATTTGAGAATGCAGTAGGATCGCATTTCGAAACCGGCTTCCACGTCTACCAGTAACTTGACTCTTACATTAAAGACGTGACTCCTCGATATATATGCCAATTCTGCAGGAAGAGTGTTCAAAGTAGAAAAATAGTATTTTAAAATTAGATTTTAATATATTGCTTTTGAAATTTGCTAATGCCGTAAACCCCAAAGAGTAACGTAATCATTAAAATCTACGCCAAAAATGCATCAGCCACTTGTATTCAAGTGCACAGTTCTTTTAGGCAAATTTTGCCCGGACTTATTAAGAAGCCTATAAGAAGGTGTTTCCGTAAAACATTTGTCAAGTCTATACCTCTAATTTCTTTAGATATGACCGTTAGTGTTGCACCAATCCGTCGCAATCTCCACCTGTCATTAAGTGTAACTCGATCAACATTTGTACCTACCAGCATGAATGAATACTGCCACCATTGCATTCCTTGCTAGTAAACAGTTCCGAGTATTGTGGCGCGATGTGTTGCCTTACTGTCGTGTCGGCTGTCTTGCACATGGATCTACACAAGTTTTTGGAAGTACCTACAGCTTCCGTTATTGCTGACGGTACGGAAGTTTCTACTGAATAAGCAGTTCGTGGAATGTCAAGTTACGACTGCAAATTAGCTTTGTAACTTTATTGACTTAATAAATTAACGTCCGTTTCAAACTAGGAATTTTTAGAGTATTGAAGCCATGCTGAAGTTTGATTTTTTTTTAATGTGGTTGTTTGTGTCCAGGATATGGAAGGTTCCACTACCTGCTGCTGGCAGTCTGCGGACTGGTCAGCACCTCCGAGGAGATGGACGTCATCTCTATGTCCTTCATCCTACCGTCCGCACAATGCGACTTAGATCTTACCACACAGACCAAGGTAAACAAACTTTCCCTCCCTGGATTTCGAAATCTAGAAACTAGTATTTAGCAACTGTACTATAAAATACTTGATGAGTTCCTTGTTAGCGATATTGAAGTAGCGTTAAAACGACTAATGTAACACTTACGTAATGTTTTGCGACTGTAGATAGGCTGCCTTTGAATTTTAGATATTCATTTACTTTAGGATGATATCACTATGCAAACGCCTATAGAAAACATCGTGATTAGGCTAATTTTTGTTTGCGACAACCAACTCATAAACTGACTTTACATATAAGTTGTTAAATTGGAACAAGAATATTGAAGGTTCTGTGTGAAAGCCAATGATTATGCATCAGTATTATCTATGACTAGGGATGGCTGAACAGCATAATCTTCATCGGCATGATGGTGGGCGCGTACGCGTGGGGCTCGGTGGCGGACTCGCTGGGCCGGAAGCGCGTGCTCATCGCCATCTCCGTCGTCAACGCGCTCGCCATCGTCGCCTCCTCCTTCAGCCAGAACTTCGAGCTCTTCATGCTGTTCCGCTTCATCAATGGCGCCGCGTAAGTTTAGATTTGAACAGAGAAAATCTAATAAAGTTTAGGATTTATCTGCGGCATTAAAAGGCGTAACACTTTATGTTGTGGCATGCAATGTTTGTGTAGAAAGTTCATTGCTTCCCACATAAGTAAATAGAACAAGTACAAAACAAAATCACGTGTTAAAAGTATGAATGATTCACGCTAATGTTTTGAAACATGACCCCGACATGCTCCACATTGTGTACCAACAATTCTCGTGTAGTGTCAATTACAATTGGTAAACAATGTTTTATCTATAGGTTAGGAGGTTCGGGCCCGGTAATCTGGTCGTACTTCGCGGAATTCCAGCCGAAGAAGAGGCGGGGGGCTATGTTGAGCTTCATGGCCGCTTTCTGGACCCTTGGCAATCTCTTCGTCGCTGGTTTAGCTTGGATCATCATACCCAGTGGTACGATTCTTTCCCTTTTAAAATGTTTATTTGTCCAAAAATATTGGTCTAAATGGAGATGTTTTTATTACAGAAATCGGAGGAGAAACAAATGGCTTCGTATACAACTCTTGGAGAATCTTTCTATTGGTTATGTCACTGCCTTCATTCATAGTGGCTGCGTTACTTTTCCTTCTACCCGAGTCTCCCAAGTTCCTTATCTCTACTGGAAGACACGAAGACGCTCTTGAAGTGTTCAGAGGTATCTACATGATGAACACCGGCCGCAGTAAAGAGGAGTACCCGGTCAAACAGCTTTTAGTCGAAGAGCCGATGTACACTAAACCTGAGAAGCAGCAAATAGAACATAAGGCACCTAAATCTAAATTGATGAAAATGTTCAGCGACATCATCGAGCACAGCAAACAGCTGTTCGTCCCGCCTATACTCAAGTTCACCACGATCTCTATCACCATTAACTTTACATTCCACATCGGGTAAGTTGACATGACATGCGTGTAACATTTATTTTATCTTTACTATGCTTCAACTTGTTTTTATTTATGATTTCCAATTCAAACTGATTCCACGGATCGGACAGGAAAGGACATTTTAGTTCATACAATACCTCAAACGTATCCGAGAATAACCTTCTCCAACAATGACCTTTTATGAGAAGGTTGACCTTTCATATTCACAAAAACGTTATTGATCGACTTCATTTTCTATTCTAAAGCAAGCAATATGTCGCATGTCAAGTTTGATGAATGTAGTCTTCAATGCTGCATAATGCGATTCGTTCTTCATTTGTTTCTTTCGCTTCATAACGTGTTTTTATATACTTAAAAGCATGTGATCACTATGTTCTATTTGAAGGTATACCTAGTCAGTCTTAACCTGTGGGTAAACTGAATTTGTACGATCATTTGTTTGCCCACAGTTACTACGGCCTGATGATGTGGTTCCCGGAGATGTTCAACCGCTTCGACGAGTGGTCGCGCGCGCACGACAACGCCGAGGCGGACATCTGCCAGGTCACGGCTTACGTCACCAAGATCGGCTCCCACGCGGCCAAGGAGACCTGCGACTCCAACATACACTCGGACGTGTTCATGGAGTCGCTCATCACCGTCGCTGCGGCGATACCATCCAATATATTCGCTGTGCTGGGCATGGATAGATTGGGCAGAAAGTTCTTCTTGGGTAAGATATAGGTTTGCGTTTTTAGTAGGTATATTAAATTAAGAAGTCACGTATACAGGCGTATAGACTTGTTGGCAATACAACCATAGTTATGTAAATGCAGCTACAGATATCTATCTAGAAATGGACACACAAGGCGACAAAAAAGTTGTTGGTCCACTTGGTGATATTGAAGCCGAAGCCAAAGGCTTAACAATCTTACAGCATCAAGAACCTTGCCTCGGTAGCTGTTCCAGAAGTCTTGATGCCAGTAGTTAATCTGCCTAGTCTGCTCTTCAAAATGAAACACAGTGCAATTGTTAACTGGTATAAGCAGGACGGAGTTTCGACCCAACCACGAGCCTAATCTACCTTTCGAAGGCAGTGCTTAATACAAAGTTGTTCATTGCAGTGTTCGCGACATTCTCGGCGGGTCTCTGCTCCGCTGCGATGTACTTCGTCTACAACAAGACCAACAACCTGATTGTGAGCGCCATCTTTAGTTCCGTCATCTCGTGCGGTAACGCGTCGCTCGACTGCCTCATCACTGAAGTGTTCCCTACCAATTTAAGGTGGGTTTCTCACTTTCTTATATTAGACAATAAAGTGTGGAGAATTTATAGCAGACACGTGGATTGTAAGTTAATAATCATGTAGTAGGTAGTAACAACACAAGATGTTAGATGCTTGCCCAAGGTTCAATCTAAGCAGCATTTGAAACGACTAATTTAAATGATGGTTGACCAATTCTAAACTTGACTAAGGAAAAATAAATGTAGGTAAATGCTTATGTGTTGTTGTTGCTAATGTTAGTAATAACTAAAATTCATGCTCGATTAGTCTGGGTTGTAATATAATATTCATTTTCATAATAATTGGTGTCTTCAAAACTCTGGCAAAAACAGTATTCGTATTTTTTGCTGATTTATGTTTAAGTGGATGTGGTATACAACAGTCTTAGCCCTCTAACTGATGAATCGATTATGATTTAATTTCATTTGTTTTATAAGGAACGTCTTGAAGGTGTTAATGATCAAAAAGGTGTTTTTTATTTTCATATTTTGTAGAGGTTTGCGGCTTTGATTGCCTGAAATCGCGTAGATGTCTGTAAAATATGTCAATAAGACACGAGTTCCACTTACAAAATAAAAAGGATCTTATTAAATACAATTAAGGGCCGATTTTTCAATAGTCAGTTAAGCCTTCAGATAGGACTTATTCTATGGATAGCAAGATTGTGAATTTTTCAATTAGCGGATAAGCTCTAACAGAAGGTTAAACTCGATAACTGACTGAAAAACTTAGCTGCCTCTTTTTGCCTCAGTTAAGCAGTTATCTAACAGATTATTTGACGTTTCTGTCATCATGCGTATGTAAATATAGGATAATTTATTTGTGTTTTGCTTATTTCTTGTAAAACCATGGATATTTTACTTTATTTGAAGACAATAATGTATAGTTATCAAAACGGGACAAAAATATATATCACAAGAGGTTTAATTTTGAATATCTGTGCAGTAAGCTATTGTTGACATCACAGATGTATACATTTCTAGATGGAATAATACGTTTGATGTGTGCGTGTCACAAATAACACACTGCTAAAGATACGCTATATCAAAATGAGGATTTTTTGAGAATTATATTAAAATACCAAGTAGTTATTAAGACATACAGTAACATAAAGTATCTCTGAGTATATGTAATACCAAATCGATTTTTTAAAAAAGCATCAAAAATATTCTTAGCTATCAATATAATAAGATAGAAATACTTTCTCAAAGTTTACAGACACATGTTTAAATATATTGTATTTGTAACTTTTATTTGTATTTTTTTTCGGTGGGCTCCATCTAGTTTTCGGTATATCTATGTATTATCGTTGACGGCAAGTCTTAATGTCATACCTAAATTTTTTGTCAATTGGGACACCCGCTGTCAATGCGTTGAAAGTTTACAGTCCTTTTCTAACAACTGTAAAATATATGAGAATGTCTCTTTCTTGCACAAATATCATTAGGATAGCTAGCAGAGGGTTATCTGACCATTGAAAAATTGAAACTTTATTATTCGTCTCATTTAAAGCTATCTGGCTGTTCGATATCTGGCGTTTTAACTATCTATTGAAAAATCGGCCCTAAATCCTACTAATATTATAAACGTGAAAGTTTCCGAGTATGTGAGGATGTGAGAATGTGTATGGATGTATTATTGTTAATCTTTCATGTAAAAACTACTAGACGGATTTGAATGAAACTTTACAGTAATGTAGGTTATATATCAGAATAACACATAGGGTACTTTTTACTGCGGGAAAACTTCTCATTCCCAAGGGAAACCGACTTCCACGCGAACGGAGTCGCGGGCGGCCACTAGTTTCAAATGGGCGGTTGAGACGTAATTGTTGTTTGATTATAGAGCGACGGGTGTAGCGGTATCCATGGTGGCGGCCCGCCTCGGCGGGATCATCGGCAACGTGGTGATCGCGACGCTGCTGGACTCGTACTGCCCCGCGCCCACCTTCATCGTGGCCTTCCTGCTGGCCAGCGGAGGACTCATGTGCCTGTTCCTGCCCAACACCACCAGACAAGCGCTGAAGTAACACGGCGGGAAACTCTGACGTTTCACCACACGCGTCTTTGACAGCTGGACTTCCATGGCAGAAAACTGACAGAGACCAATGCTTCAATAATAAAAAGAAAACTGACAGATTTGACAATGTCAAATTTGACAGTAACGTTATGCTATGAAAGTTTTGCAGGTGGAAAACGACACGAACTGTGGTGCGAATTGAAGAGTTTAAGCTTAACGCAAAAATTGAAAATGCTTTGTTGGAATTCTGAGGAAAAATATTTTTATTTGTAAAGTTTGACGATAGGGATTTTTCTGTTTTCGCGATAAGATATTGAGATGTCAGATTGCTGTAGGTCTCAAGTACAGCCTAACTTAGAACCCTTTGTAAATACTGATGTTGGATAAGTTGCAAACGCTCGGTTGATCATTGAACGCTTTTACATGTATGAATGTAGTAATCACTAGAGGAACAAAAAATTAGCTAATAAGTTGTACTTTTTCGTATCCCATTTTTACTTTAGCTACACGAGTAGCATAAGACTGAAAGTAAAAGATAAATTCACCACTTTACCGCAATCGAGCAGAAAGTAACTTCAAATTATATTTTTTATATTTTATTTAAAGATATTTATAAAAGCAATAACTACGAAGAATTAAATGACTGTTGTAGGTTGTTGTAACTTATTTTTATATGGATATATCGACCCGAAACATAGTTTCAAATGTTTTTAGTGTTTAAGAAGCATTCCGAAATGTTTAACTGATAACTTCCATATTACGAATTTATAATTTAGTAATTGTTACCGTAGAGTAGTTGTAGTTTAGGTTAAGCCATGTGATTTGAGCGACATCTTTCGTATACTGCTTGTATATAGAAATCAAAGAAGACGGCAATGTATAGACTCCTCAGTGTCACATGGACAACAGTAAAGCAATTGAAATCACAGCATGATGTTTTATTTTACCTAAAACCTACCATTCAAAGTTAAATTTCAATTTATATTTTCAATATCAAAAGACTTCGGTCTTGGGTTATCCCTGACGCATCGCAAGCCATTGAAATGACAACGTGGGTGCACAGAATTCAAAGAAAAGAAAAGTGGTTCCTTTCATTCAAGAAAGGTACCACTCTCTTTCCAAATGCTAAGTATTTGAAAAGTTTCAAGTAAAGTTTACGGGACAGCTCCGCTGAAAATAAAAAAATCAACCTGACCACTTTTAGTAGGAATTCTACACCGTCACTAAATTCTTCACAAGCGAATGGTAATCGCAATTTTAAGTTATTTTTAAGACAGAACGCTACATTAGGCAATTTGGGTGATGGCCTACAACTATTTGAAAAGAGAGTATCAATCAAGGTTACGTCGTCTATACCGAAAGTGAGCGCAATGTGCATCGCTGTGAACAAAACTGTATCATCAATATCTATCACATAGTATGCTCCAAAAAATTCTACCTATCTACCCACTGCCAAATATATTTATCTAACTGATGTTGCTTTTTATTAATGAACAATTGTAGTGTAGTGAAAAACATCTTGAAAAAAATCAATCTTAACCTACATCAATCACTGACACATGACTTGAATACATGGCAAAATCATTTTATAGGGTTACGTTAAGAATTGTCAACTGACTCGCTGGAATAAAAAAATCTGAGTATAAATATTAGTGTTCAAGGTAAATCCAGTTTTAATGTCCAGTTTTAAAAATATACTCTTCTGAAGAGAAACGAACATAACCTACCCAAGGGACTTGAGAATGAATGAAAATATAACATTGGATTAAATTGTATTTATTTATATTAAAACTACACAGAGTAAATTGCTAGACTTTCCTTATCCATCTAGGTTTTGACATAGTTCACTCAAAAGAATTCGCAACTATGTGCCTCTGACATGTTTAAACTATACTTCAACAATATTGTACTTAAAAATACCACTACATTATGATATAAAGACACTCTCCCAGTTAGACTGCAGTCCGGATGTCCCCGCGTGTCCCCGATCACTACTGACACCCACACGGGAACCACTCAACAATTTATACATGTACATCTCTGTGAAAGTACACTCTCCTCCGACGCTCACTAAACATATAAAAAATATGATATACCTAAAACTTTATAATATATTACACATACGATCCAACAATATCATAATTCAATATTCCATTTACAAATCGTAGATCCTTAAGCTAGGGTTGCACGTGCACGTGAGAGTTCATAGACTAGTGCGGGGCGACGGGGGCGGGGGGCGCGCGGTCGTCGTCGCCCAGCAGCGGCATGGAGGGGGGCGCGGCGACGGGCGGGGCGGGCGCGGGGGGCGGGCGAGCCAGGCGCGGGTCCGTGACGGTGATGGGCAGCTCGAGCGACGTGGGCACGCGCAGCCCCAGCGGGCCCAGCGCGGGGTCGGCGCGCGGGCGGCCGGCGCCGGGCAGCTCGGCCGGCGCCATGATGGGCTGGTGCAGCGTGGCGCTGGTCTCGGACACGCGGCAGTGCACGGCCACGTTGGCGTTGAGGTCGCGGAAGTCGGGCGCGTCGGCGTCGGCGCGGAACACGTCCGAGTTGGCCAGCGCCGCCTCCAGGATGTCGCGGCGCTCCGGCGGCGCCGCCATCGGCACCAGCTGGTTGTTCTCCAGCACGAGCGGGCGGTGGTCCACGGGCGTGTAGCTGCCGGCGTCCTCCACGCACAGGTAGAACGAGCCCGCCGGCCCGCCGAAGTGCTCGCCCGCCACCGCCAGCAGCTGCGCGTCCGCCAGCGAGGGCGCGGGGGCGGGCTCGGGGGCGGGGGCGGGCGGGGACGCGGCCGGCTCGCGCACGATGGCCGACACCGGCAGCAGCTCTTCCAGGTTGTCCAGCTCGTACGTGGAGGGGGTCGCGGGGGCGGGGACGGGGACGGGGGCAGGGGCGGGTGCGAGGGCGGGCGACGGCACCAGCGTAGGGGACGGGGTCGCCACCACCGAGGGGGCGGCCGGCGGAGAGATCACGATCGACAGCGTGGGGGCGGGCGGGGACGCCATCACGGGCGCCAGCGCCGGCAGCGGCGTCTCCTTCTTGAAGCGTTTGATCTGTCCGAGCGGCGCCGGCGCCGGCCTGCGCGCGCGCGGCTTCTCCACCTTCTGCACGATCTGGCCGCTGCGCTGCAGCTGCTCGAACTGCGACGCCGTGAGCTGCAGCACGGCGCCCGACTTCTGCTGCAGCAGGATGAGCGGCTCGCGGGGCGCGGGGCGCAGCGCGGCGCGGGGGGCGGGCGCGGCGCGGGGGGCGGGCGCGGCGCGGGGCGCGGGGGCGGGCCGCAGCTCGGGCAGCGCGGCCACGCTCTGCACGGTGGTGGCCACGCGCCCGCCCACGATCAGCTGCCCCTTGGACGTGATGATGGCGCTCTGCTGCGGCTGCTTCGGCTTGGGCACGAGGCGGGTCTTGGCGGGCGCGGCGACCCCGCCCGGCTTGTGCGGGGGCGCGGGCTGCCGGGGCGCGGGGGGGCCGGTGGTGATGCGGTGAACGACCTTCTTGAGCTGCGTGGGGGCGGGCTGCTGCTTGTTGGGGAACAGGATCCGCTCGTGCTCGGGCGTGAGCACGATGCGCGACTGCACGCCGGTGGCGCTGGTGATGATCATGACGGTGTTCCCGGGCGGCGCGGCGTCGCCGGCGGCCGGCAGCAGCTTGGCGGTCACGGCCTTGTCGGGCGCGGCGGTGGGCTCGAGCACGAGCGCCTTCCCGCTCTGGGGGTCGATCACGATCTTCTGCGTCCTGCCCGCGGGCCGCGGTGACGATCCACCGACGGTTTTCGGCAACAGGAGGAACTTCTCACTCTTCCCCGGACCACCTGGCTGGATAATTGCAGGCTTGGGGTTGATAGGTTTGACCTCCTTTAAGATTGGCTCCGTTTTGGTCATAACAATCTTCTGTTTTCCTGTAGTTTTATCGATCACGAGCATCGGCTTCGCCCCTTTTAATTTAGCCGACTTTGAGAGAATATTTGGCGTCGTCACTTTAGTGTGATCGGTTTGGTTGATGATCAACGTTTTCTTGTTATCTATTCGACTTGGTGCCGACGTGATGGATATTTTCTGATTGTCTATTATAGTTGGTTTCGCCTTGACGATTTTGGTTGGATTCTCGGAAGTTATTGTGATATTGGAATCAGACATGACGACGGGCATCTTCTCGATACTCTCCGGAGTCAATATATCTTCGGAGAGTACGACCGGCATAGAATTAATGTCAAACATTACATCATCTGCTATTGAATCTTCCTTTTTCGTCGCGGTAATTGTAGGTACGATATTTTGCGGTTTGATTTTAGTTAGTTTCGTTGGTGTTTTCGTCATTTTGCGCATCGCAGGTTGTATGACGATGGTGTTTTTCTCAACTTTCGACTTGTCTTGCGAGGCTTGTATAGTGAACGTCTGTACACTGGATCCGTCAGTGGGAGTTTTACTCCGAGAGAGAATGATTTTATCTGGAGACGATATTTCAGTCAAAGTATTTACAATACTTTTATGAGGTGTACGACGTATGATAATTTTCTGCTTGCCCGCTGGCTGCTTTATTTGACAAGTTTTGGCAACATCAAAGTTGAGGATTCTTTCCTTGGCAGGTTTGAGTTCTGGTTGAACCGGAGGCTTCGCGACCGGCACGGGCTTGGATGGCTCCTCCAGTATTTGCTGCAGTTTGGACAACGACTCATACTTCACAGTGGATGCGCTCAACACATCACTATTGTTGTCGCTGGATAATGCTGCCAATTTTTCCTCGACCGTATGAGTTTCTTGTGAACTAATTTCTTCATTCAAACCAAAGTCTATGCTAAGAACGTCTGGTATTTGTTTCTTTTCATTGCATTTTTCTTCACTGTCACTGACATCTTGCATTTTGTGTTCAACAGATTCGGACATTTGTACTAACGACTGAGCAGCATTCAAGTTGTCGCTCTTTTCTTGTTCCGTCTCGAAGCGTAAAGCTAAATTGTCTGTAGTCGAAACTACTACTTGCTCATTTTCAAAATTATCAATAACCACATTCATATGGTCATTGTCTATTATTTTATCCTCAATTACACTTTCTTCTACACACATTTCATCGTCAACATACGTCTTATGAACTACATCGGTTTTAATACAGTTTTCTTCGGATTGCACACTTTCCTCTGGTATTTCGCTTTGAATGTTAGAACCCGGTAAATTTATAAGGGCCTCTGCTATTTGTAAATCTGATTCAGAAGGAATATTATCAGGTTCAACTTTGGATGTGATGTCATCGACTTTGACTTCGCTTTTGTATTGTAAATCAAAGTTTTCTATTTTGTCTTCCGATTGAGTAGTAATTTTTTGTGCATCTGCTGGCTCTTCAAAATGAACTGCATTGTTATCTGGAACCCCATTATGAAAATCTGGTAAGTTTTCAACTTCACTAGATTCCACAATTTCCATCTCTTGCTCTTCTGAAATACTGTTATGGCAGAAACCATTTACATCACTGTTGCAGCTACTGTCTTTATTGTCATCTTCAAAGAGATCTTCAGGAGGATCGTCACTTACAACTTTAGTAACTCTATCTGGATCTCTTGAGACACTTAATAATGCATCAACCGCCGATGCAGTGGATTCACTGAGAAAAGGCTCAAACGTTTTTCGAGATTCAGCATCGCAAACTTTATGTCCATTGTCCAATTCTACAACTTTTTGAGGTTCTGGATTAATTATTTCATCAGGTAACATTTCCTCATTAGTATTTGGCATTTCAACTTGAACTTCTGTTTCCAGCTCAATATGTTGCGGAATATCAGTGTCGCAACCTACAGCTGGTTCTGAGTTTTCAATCACTTCTTCAAGTATCACCTGTTGTGGTATTTCAGGATCACTAACAGTTGCTTGTTCAGGTTTCTCAGTCTCATATTCCAACCCCCCCTGATCTGGTATTTCAGGATCACAAATAGCTGCTGGGTCAAGGTTTTCAATCACATTTTTCTGTTGCACTTGCTCTGGTATTTCATGGTTACAAACAGATGCTGGTTCAGGGTTATTAGACCCAGTTTCCAACTGTTGTGCTATTTTAAGCTCACAAATGGCTGCTGCTGCAGTCTTGTCAGACACATTTTCCAGCTCTAATTGCTGAGGAACTTCAGGGTCACATACCGTTGTTACTTCAGAATTTTCAGTCACATTTAGTACATCTGACTCTGCCTGTTCTGTATTACAGATATTGGGCACTTCAGGTTCAACTACCATAGCAAATTCTTGTGTTATTTGAGAAACCGTTCCCGTATCAGCTCCTGAATTCTCCATTACTGGTGGTTTAACCATTTCTTCAAGTAGTATTTCGCCACGATCCGTTTTTCTTTTAGCCGGTAAATTCAGCATTTCATGTACCTCTTTTGGTTGTTTTATTTCAGTTTTCTTGTAAGTTAAGTGTGTGCGGAAGCTATCTAATTTTGTGGATCTCTCATAGTTAATTGGTACAATTTCTTCTGTCGGATAGAAAACTTCTGTTTTCGATTGTGATGAGTTCGTAGTTATTTCCTTTTGTGTTGACTTGACTACATCCACTTCTTCAACCTTCTTATTGGCATTTTCACTAACAGCACGTTTCGGAGAAGAATTTAATAAATATTCTGCTATTAAGTTATCATCGACATGCACTTGATCTAAGGAACCTTTCTCTAATTCTTTGAGTTGTTCTGCCTTCATTTTTTTAAGTTGTATCTTTGGTGCTAAGCGGGCTACTTTTACGTGTTCTATTGGAGGAGACTCTCTCGCCTCTGGAGATGACACATTTTCAGAACCGTTGACTTCACTTTCAGTGTAATCCATTCTATCTGCAGCAAGCTGATCCGCTACGTATTTCCCGATGACATCTTGACTTCTGGAGTGTCTGCTACGAAAAAATGTTTTAGTTTTAAAAATCGGTTTTGTTAATGGCGCATCTGTCACCGGTTTCTCCGGAGACTTTTCATACGTTTTCTGCTTACTTTTGTCGGGTGATTTAGCGATCGAAGTCTCAGGAAAATTTTCCTCGACTTTGAGCGGTTCCGGCGCGGCGGGCAACTCCGGCACCGTTGTTTTGCTGAGTAGTTCGGCTACCTCCTTCGCCACCTCGTCATCGTCGAGGCTGATGCTCTTGGTGTCTTTCCTTGGGTTCTTGACTCGCGGTATCTTCCTGCCGACGTCGTTCTCAAGGGGCCAGTCCTCGTCCTCGCAGAAGTCGTACTTGGAGTCGCTGGTGGGTTCTGCCTTGTCGTTGTTGTTGGGGGGTAGTTCCGCGGGCGTGGGCTCGGCGGGGGCCTCGGCTTCGACCGGCACGGAAGCTACTTCCGCCGAGTGGGAATTGGACTCGTCGTTGGACTCGTCCTCGCCATCATCCCAATCCGCCAACAAGCTGCTCTTGATCTCCTCGTTGGTCTTCGCTTTCTTAGATTCAGTGCCGCCCGGCTCCTCCTGGGACGAGCGTTTGTGGGCTTGAGATTTCTTCTTACCTACTTTTTCCGACTTATCCGTGCTCTTAGCCTCCTTCTGCTTTTTTTGTTTTGGTGATTTTGAAGTAGTCGGTGTCGACTTCGGTGATTTAGGTTCTGGTTTCTTCCGCACCGGAGATGGTGTGTAGGGCATGTATGAGGAACCGTGTGTTTTGTTGTGTAAAATGAGGACATTTAGTCTTGTGGTTGAAAATTGGCATGTGGGACAAGCATAAATACCGGCTGATGATATGGAAGGTGTAGACGGGGGATTGGTTTTCATGGGGGTCTGTGGTGTGTCACTAGGAGAAGGCTCTATTGGCTCTTTGATTTTGTCTTCAGACTCGGATTCAGCTAGACTGGTTGTACTATCTTTTCTTTGAGGGGTCTTGGACCCTTGCACCAGAATGTGTACCTTGTAGTCACTTTTGTCATTAAGATTCTGCAGCAAAAAAAAATAAGGATATATTATTAATTTTAATGTGGCTGTTGAAACTATACTTCAATGTAAAATGGAACTTTAAAAAACTCAAGAACTAAAGTAAGTACAAAATCAAAAGGTTTTCTATGATTGACAAAGTTTTACACACCAGTTGAATAACTCGAAATAAACCTGATTTATATGAAGTTTAGGTTTTTTCACATTCACAGCATTAGTTACTAACAGTAAATAAAAAAATAAAAGTTGAGACATTTCCTACAAGTGTTCTTTAAGAGTGAGTTTTTACATACAAAACGTAAAATACAATAATCAAAACATAAAAAACTGAAATATTAATCACCTTGTTAAATGGCGTAGTAGGTTTTGTTACACTGGAAGGCCTTCCTTTAACCCGACCTGAAAAATAATGCACAGGAACATTTATAAACATACAAAACCAAATATGACCATGTTTGGTATATGTTCACTATATTTAACCTAGATTCTCCTCTTTATTCGCAAATGCTTAGAAACCTTTACTTTAAATGTTTTGTCTCTGCAAAGCAAGCTGACACATAAGATTGACAAATTCATAGGGTTTTTACATCCATTATCATTAAAATTTAAATTCTAGTCGTAATTCTTTAAGCTCAATGTCTTTAAATAGGAACAAAAAAATTAAGCAATATTGGTTCACTTGGTTATTATTATAATGCTGTTCCGTATAATATTTATCATCATTAATCACAAAAATATACCTCTTTTTCCTGAAGCGGGTGTTTTAGGGTCTCCAAATATGCCAGCGTAACTTTCTTTTTTAGTTTCCTGGAACTCATCTCTTGTAAGTATCTCAACATCTCCCCCAACAGCTGTTTCTGCTCGGATCACATCCTCGGGAAACTTGTCCATTGCACCACGTTTTGTTCTATACATATCTGAAACATTTCAATAATAACATAAAATAAAGTAGGCACAAAATACAGAGTAAATAAGATAGCATAAGAATAGAGGTTACTTACAAAGTCCTTTGTTAATAAATTCATGTTTTTTGCTACAGTCATACTTGTAAATGGAGCTTGTATTCTTTACATATTCACTGAAAAGAGATTTTGTGATTAGGATCGCTAGTTGCTAAACAAGAATAAGCAATCTGATTCTATAACAAAGAAATGTTGATTGTACTGATTCTTATTGTTCAAAAAATAGAGATAGAGAGGGATTTACTTATGTATATGTTACGTCTACACATAATGTGGGTAAATATGTTGATGATTATACCAGCACACAACAGCTTCAAGCTTATTTATACCTCAGAACACATTTCAAATTGAAGCTACTAATATAATTCGTAGCTTACACACGCCTGCAATAAAATAAAATTAGTACTTACTATGTATCCTCCTGAAAGAACTTCACCACAGCTATGGGGGCTTTGCGAAACGACGGCATAACATCAGGGGGCAAGGTATCTGGTGACACCACAGCCCCAGGCCACCAGCAAGGCCCCAGCTTAACCCACACAATTTCACCATCAGCATAACTCACTGCTGTTTGTTCAGACATCTCCAAGACTTATTCATTCAGAGTAAACGTCCGACCATATTTTGTAGAGCAATCGCTTGGTAATAGGATGTCGGTGATGCTACCACAACATCATTCAATTCATACACATTATCGCCAACCAGATTTATATAGAGCTACAACACTTTCTTTTACTATTATTTTGTTGTATAATTGTCAAAATCGTAACAAAATATTCATTTGTAAATAAAATCACCGACTGCGTACGAAATTATTTTATTAGCTTGTCATGTTGGTAGGAAAGGACAACTCACTTATCATTTATTTTTATTAACTCAAGCACAACATTTTACGTTATAATATGAAAATGAAATAAATTAATTAATAAAATTTACAATTATAGATAAATTTATGAGAAAGCAAACTGCTTATTTTAAGAGATTCACATAAAAGTTACTAAACCGGAATCATTTGTACGGACAGCGTCAGCACATACCAACATAAAAAAGTAAATTTTATAATTGTTGCAATAAATAAAATTAAAAATAACCATAGACAATAATTACAATAGCACTATTCCTACACGTTCGCAAAAACGTACATAAATAAACTAATGATTTCTATCAAAACAAAAAAATATGAGGATTTTATGAAGCCGAAATTTCGATTAAAATTGGTCTCTACATTCCACCCTTCTTTATATTTCTATTCCCTATTAATCATTTAATTAAAATGAACTTACCAATATGATGTTATGTACTGTCAACAACGAAATAAGTTTATCATTCTCGGTGAGGTTGATTAAATGTAATAATTGATTTAGAAACTAATATTATTGCACTCTTAAATTTATACTAATCTGGTATTTTAGTGCATAACAAATTCTAGAACTTTAATTATTTGTATTTCATATATTTAAGTAACGATTCTTTTTTTGGGGTTTTTTAACTTATTTATTTGTTTTCTAAACAGCCAGAATGTTTTTGTTATTGCAACTTTTGACTTGATCCTGAATTACTTGTTCATAAAATCAAATTGGTAGTAATGTTTTAATGTTATTACAATTGGTAATTATGACGACTTATAATAAGAGAAATAAAAACTGGACACTTTAGATTTAAGTCTATATTTTACGTCACATCATTTAACTGCTTAATAAAACGAATATAAATAACTTAACTTAGTAAATTGATTAAATCGTTTAAATTATAATTTCATTTTACTGTGATAGAAGTGTGTTACCTACCTACTATGTTTTTTTAAACTACTGTCTTCTAATTTGAAATTATCCGTTGCGTTGTTACTATGTTATTGGCTGAACAATTAGTAAGTTCGACTCTGATTTGGTTCACAATTATAATTATAAAGATGTGGTGATTAAAAATATTATTAAGATACACTAATGTTCTATGAGTAGGATGATGTATTACAATTTCGAATGATTTAACCAGTGTACTGTTTAAGAATCTTCGCCCATTGTTGCGGATAGTTTCTCTGGACGTAAGATAAAGTCTTCTGGATCTGCTTGGTCTCTTGAGGCGAACACTGGGGACAAGCGCCACGAAGTACTAGCGGTGCTAAGGCTGAAATTGTTAAATAATCATTTTAATATAATATACCTCAATACCTTATATCTATATTATATTGTATGCGTCTCACTAGTTTGTCACAAGCCTTATTACGGCTAACGAGCGTAACTGAACCTTAATTCACCACGTTGACGCATCGCGCGTTTGTGGTTCACTTTTTGCCCGCTGTGTTCGCGTTAACTATATCTATTTATTATATTTTTACATCTAGATAAAACCATCGTGCCATAAAGCGCTGCGTGTTTATAGTTACATTAGCTCGTGTCTGGATGTAACTAGGATCTCCTCTAGTATACTGCGCGTGTGGTGCCCACACATATCACAAGCACTTACTGTGCTTACTACATAATTGGTGTGTTGGTCTGGTCTGGAGACTTATTTATTTATTTATATTATTAAGTTACATTTATAAGTCTACGAAAGAGGAAGACTATTTCATTGGACTAAATTATAAAATGTCTTAGGAAACATATTGTTGGGTAAGATACCTACGTATATGCAAAATAATAAAATATTAGTTTCCAAAAAATATATCTGAAGCGCGTTGGATTGCAAATATTATATATTACTTTTCCTAAAACTGCAATGCGTTATCAATTCTTACTTTTAAGTCTTCTTCCTATAGGGTCGCAAGGTCCCTCCCCGAGCGCGCACTTGAGTTGTCTCAGAATGAACCGCTTGTCACTGAGCGCGTCGTCTATGACAGTGTCGGACACTTTGGGCAGCGG
The DNA here is from genome assembly GCA_916618145.1 of Emmelina monodactyla. Classification (NCBI taxonomy): domain Eukaryota; kingdom Metazoa; phylum Arthropoda; class Insecta; order Lepidoptera; family Pterophoridae; genus Emmelina; species Emmelina monodactyla. Next base: position 8,698,144 of record OU745314.1, on the reverse strand, counting down.
GTCCGCAGCGTACACAGCTACCAACATTACGCAAAGCGCCAGGAAGAAGGAAGTCTGAAAAATAGAAAAAAAAGTTTCGTTATATTTTTTTGGGTCATAGGTAGTTATAATCTAAACATTTTATCTTTGTTCTCTGTCGGAAATGATGAAAGTCAAAAGAATATAAATAAATGTGTGTGACGGTTTTACCTAACTATTCGTACGACTAACTACTTAGTGTGGAAGATAATTCTATTCTTAGTGTGTTCAAGAAATAACATAGATAAACAAGATAGACCTATAATACAACAGTAGCTGTCTCTCATGCCGAAAATAATATTTTTATTTAGTTTTACCTGTTGTACTACCTATTTATAGCTATGCATTATACCTATTGATAGGACCTTACCTAATATAGTCTGTTACTTACAAAGACTAAACGTGATTAGAAACCCGATTGTCCATCTATTGAGTAATCAATGACTCTACAATCTACAATACATTTTCCAATGCGCTCGTGTTCATGGTCAACAGTTTAGGGAAAGCCGGAAAAATGTTAGGCAAGTAAAGTTTTAAAAGTACCTAAAGTAAATTTTCACGAAGCAGTAACTTGTTAAAAGTTAAACATGAGTTTTTATGTCCCTTTTCGTGGAATAGTTGGCCCTAAACGAATTTGCCAATAGATATTTTACGTTCGATAGATAAGTAGCTCAATTGAAAATAGCTTTGTTTGAAAATAGTAAGGGGTTCGTAAACTTTCAATCTGTATTTTTTTCAAAAGCAAAAAAAATCAGATATTTATTGTTTTTTTTTTATTTTTTTGATCATATTAAATTGTTTTACTACACTTTGGTAGTAGTTTCAGTTTGATGTAAAATGTACTAGAAATGAGGACTTAAAAGTTGCGTCGTTGGTACCTAATACCTACAACGTTTAATAATAAGTATGTTTAAAAAGCGAACTAAAAAAATATTAAATTAATTAAAACAGTCTAATCGAGTTTGAACGTTTAAATGACCATATTTTTTTGGGTTATTGTTCCTGTTAGTATGAGTTTTGCCAAACATTTTTTCAGTTTCATTTACCTACTGATTTAGTAACCCATGTAATTTCTTACGAACTAAAGTGCGTAGGTATATATGATTTAATTGTAGGTATATCTGATCGAAGTCATATCAAAAATGCAAAAAAGGCTTTTGTCAGAATTTAGATCATCTATCTTTCGTGTTAAGATACAAAAATATTTTAATGGGGTAGTTAAAAGAGCGGCCGAAACAATGAAGTTTACCGTAGGAGCTAGTTAGCTGTTAGCAGGAATTTAGTTAAACATGCAAACTGACTCATTTATGTATTGAGTTGAAATATAAACAAACAAAGAAAATATGCTTCAGACAACGTAAGTAAGCATCGTTTAAGTTCAACGAAACTCCAATTTGATCATACTGGTTGGCATGTTAACCACGACGCCTTTGTTTTACTCAACCTTGGGTATTGCCCACAAACCAATGCTTTTGGCCATGTAACACATAAAATATATGAACATTTAGGATTATTTTTATGCCTTTGACGAGGTATACATTAAGTGTAAAGGGTGCAATTACGAAGACTAGCCAGAATCTGTATGCGCCTAATGCTTACAATAAAAAAATACTTTAGTGCGAATAAATTTGTATTAAGAACTGTTTATTAACTGTCGATTACATCGGTCGATGTCGATAACTGTCGGTTTGAATTAACAGTAACCAACGTTTTTTACAAAATCATGATCGCCTGGTTTTTTCTTATTTGCAGAGCCATATCTTTAAAGTTTTTCTGGCAAGTAATTATTTTTTAACTTGCAAGTTTAGCTGCGTGAAGAAGGTGATTGAATACAGGTTTTTATGTTGTTTACCTAACGTAATTACATAAATGAAATATACTTAGAAATGGAAGACAAACTAAATTATTGTTTGAGTATCGATAGGTATCTTACTGTTGTTATAAAAACATATTGATTGTTTTAAACTAAGTAGGTAAAGGTACCTATAACATCTCTTTTTTCCATTGTTCTAAATAATTTCCGGAAACTTAAATTATGACAATATAGTGGCCGCCCGCGACTCCATTCGCGCAAAAGTCGGTTTCCCGTAGGAATGAAAAGTTTTCCCGCGGTAAAAAGTACCCTATGTGTTATTCTGATGTATACCCTATATTACTGTAAAGTTTCGTCAAGTAGTTTTTACGTGAAAGAGTAACAAAAATCCATCGATACATCCATACACACAAATTTTCACGTTTTATATTATTAGTAGGTTTTTAATATTTTTATTAGGATTGTATTTGAACTCGTTTAGTTTAAATACATAGTTGCAAATAAATAAAAACTTTATTAAATTATTTTTTCCAAGCAAAAAAGATACAGTTAAAACAAACGTTTATGGCTGTGGCTTCATGACCTCTTCCTTTACTAACATGTATACCTACTTACCAATCAAGTAGTACAAGCCGGTACAACTAGGTACATAGATACCAACATTAAAATACAACACATTATTTTTTTAAGAAACAAACACGTAGCCTCAGACGCGCTAAAAGTTTTGGCAAAGCGGAGATGGAATTACGTAAAACTGACCTTAATTACTGAACCAAAAGAATAATGACTCGTAAAGTTAAAAGGTTGTAATTTAGATTTTGACCGTACGTCGACGTCATAGCAGGAAAATGCGTTAAATAAATCTTTAAGTTAAGACAAATATATTGTACCTACAACAATTCTTGAAACTGTGTATTACTGGTAAAAGATATTTTGGTTCTTTAAAAAAAGTATTAAGAAGATATTGTAAGTCATATAAACTCGAGATTAATATCTGTAAGCAGAATATTCATGGAACCTACCTTATTCTATTTATACTAATCTGAATTGCAAAGCCTTGTACTTATGCAAAACTTTTAATTATTAGTTTTACAAAGAACCTAAATGCAAAACCTTCGGCTTCGGGTTTTAAAATTGTTAATCGGTATAAGGCCAGCGAGACATATAATATTATGCACTCGTCCTTCGTTAAATGTTTTGCCAACATAAAGCTCCATCAGTTAGTTTTGCTAATTCTGCACTGTTGCACTCACCTGCATTGTGATCTGCGTCGCACGCGACACTTTTACTTTCAACAGTTAGTTTGTTTCAGCGTTGACCCGGATATCGGGATTTCTAAAGAGTTTCGCGGTATTCGCGTGGCCACTGGTGCGTATTACGGCGCGCGAGGCGGGTAGGTGAATGCTGGTTGCTCGCGAACTGTATGCTGTAACCTCTTACTTAACAACCTGACTCCCCACTACCACCACTGTGTACCGGACCGTTGAATCATGGCATGGTGCATTACGTGACACCATAAATCAAAATAACATTAAATGTGTTTTAAACAACTGATAAATTTATCTACATTTTAGTACATCATTCAAATTTCAACAAATAATATAATAAAATTCGTTAAGCATAAAAACGCAAAACATAATGTGGATAACTATTGAGGAAATAGGCCAAATAAAACTGTCATTGGTATGCTAATATTTAATGATCTTAATACACAATACGTAATAAATTAACCCTAATTTAAAGTTAATGTTTTCGCGGAACCAAGTGACCGCTCTCATTAAATATTTTTATTTACACAATCGTTTGAATTAAATTATTTTAAAACTATGATAGTAGTGTACGTAGTTTTTTTTGGACCACAGAGTTTGTCAGATTCAGCCATATTGCCGGACAATTCGGGACCACTCCCACGGGTAGTTCCGTTGAACATGCGCTAGAGTCTTGCGAATCTGCCTGATTTCCTGCGCAGAACATTGCGGACAGGACCCTCGAAGTACCAGTGGTCCTAAAACTGGAGAAAAAACAAATTTATAACCTAAGATCTTGATAAAACAAACAACTGCAAATATATTTTGCTAGGTTTAAATTATATTAAGGATTATCCTCAAGCCATTAACGATAGCTAATTACAACATCGAAATTGAATCCGTATTTATCTGGGTTGATGTGTAAACTGAGAATTTAAATTAAGTAATACTTAATATCTATATATTAAACCACTAAACGTATATTGATTTTTGCAATATATACCTACAGTAGATAATGAAATTTATTTTTAATTATTGAGTAAAATTATGCCGCTAAAATAACTACATTCAGTTCGTAAGTAGGTAACTAATAAATAATATGAATACCAGTCATTAACCTAAATCGCGTTGACTATTTTAACCATAGAATTTACAAGTATCCACATGCAAAAAGCTACTTGAATGTTTTACGTAACTTAGTTGTACCTAAGTACTATAAATGCAATGTACGTACAACTCTAGTATGAATTAACGATTGCTGCTTGAGCACCGAGCGGTACGATTTGTGAAATCTCTCGGAAACGCTCGCATGTGCTTAGTTGGGGAAAGCCCAGCCTGTCTCTATTAATGACCATGTTGTAACTAGGTTACCTTTACAATCCAGTAGGGCAATTTAGGAAAATATAGTAAATGTACTTATTTATCGTGTTTGCTTTGCTGATTACTTTTACTGTCAATATTTGGGTAGATGTTTACTATACTTTTATAGGAAAAATAGTGTTATTTGACTGTCACTCAAACAAAAACAAACAAATATTGACTAGAGATTTTAAAATATAATAAGTGTATAATTTAAAGAGGTACTCACTGCGTAATCGTCTGCTGATTGCGTCACATGGCCCCTGCCCTAGCGCGCACTTTAAGTGCCTTTGCATTGCAGTCTTGTCATGAAGCAGACGGTCTAGTTGCTCGTCAGTCATCTGCCCCTGCTGGGGGTAGTTCTGAGGATACCCTAACACGCCATCCCAGACTGCCGTGAGGCTTAACACACTTAAGACCGTGATTAAGGAGAGCTGAAACAAAAAGTTGAGGGTTGAGTTGCTTTTAAGGAAGTGACATAAATAATTGCTTTGAGCTGTAAATTTCACGCTTAAGAGTTGTGGCCAAAGAATCTCAAAGAATTCGCCGTAAAAACGTTGAAAGTTAATAAAAACTGGCACTGTAAAGTTTTTCGTGGATAACTTTAGTTAATTAATAGAATTTAACTTTTAAACTCACCCTCATTATAAATTCCACGGTTCGCAACTTTATAAAAATAAACCAAACTTATTATGTAATGTCTCTCCAAGGAGCAAAATGTAACTGGCCAGTTTTATCGTGTGAACGTCCCGAGTATCCGACCTCTTTTGTGTAGGTGATTAGGACTGAATGGAGGGCTCCCTAACCTAACGACGTTTATATCAATTACAGAACGGATTTCGTGGTAAGTCGTAAAGTTAATGCCCTCCCGTTCATGAGTCGGTCGGAACTCGTCGCTCCTGATCTTATCTTAAAAATTATTCGAGACAAGATAAGAGTGGTTAAAACGGGTGGGAACGGGATAAATTGAAATAAGTAAGAATGTTTGAAGAAAGGTTTGCAGTAAAGTAAGAAAATGATGAACAAATTTTACAAATTACATATAAATATAGATAAGATAGGCATTAGGTTGGTAGGTGGTAGGTCTCAAAGCAAAGGGTTTTGTAGACAGTTTAACTAAAGGTAAGTTAACAAATAAATTAATGACTTGAGAAATGAATATCACAAATTAGCTCTGTGACAAGTGTCTGGGGTAGAAATTGATGGAGATGTAGATAGCGTTGAAACTGTAGTCTTCTTTTATCAACGCCACGTCTATTTGATGTGAAGCCACCGCCAAAAGTGGACCGAGTAGGTACTCAGTGAAAGACCTTAACGTAATGTTATGTTTCCGACATGTAACGTGTTGACGATGCATTTTTTTTGGTAAATTAGTTATTGAATTGATGTTATATTAATACAATCGATTTAAAATGATTGCATAATGGGTTAGCAAAAAAATAAGTAGGTATTATTAGAATAAATAAAATCTTATGGCAGATTGGAGGTATTAATAATACTTAAGGTTAAATGGAAAGTTGTACTTTGGTTTCATTTCTCTGCTTACCTTCGTTGTATTTTTTAGATTTTGTTAAAGTTGGCTTGTATCTTCATAAAATAAAATACTAAAATAATCTTTAATAAACATGTGACTTTTTAAAAATCATAGACATTCTAACTCAAACTTTTTATAATCTATTTGCAAGTCTACCAACCTTAAATATTTTCAAACAAAAGTAAACAAGTCTTTCTTGTCTCTTGCAATTTTTTGACAGATTGTCGAAGAAAGCAAAGGTTTTCTGACTATCGTAAAAACAATGTTTGTTAAATTATAATGATTGGTAATTTCGCCAAACAGAAATGTATGAAGAAGTGTAGAAAAGATTAAAGTCGTGAATAACTTTATAGCTGCGGCATTAAGTGAATATTTTCTTATTATTGCCTAATTAGATGTCAATCATATGTTCGTAATTAGCGCTGTCAGTGTTTGTTTACTAATGACAAAGTGTATGGAAGTAGTGCAATTGTTCAGTTTTCGTGATGAATATTTCTGATTCTGAAGGCGAGCCTTCGTGTAAACGACAAGAAAATGGCGACGCGTCGAATGGCTCTGATCGCCCACACAAGAAAGCCCGTTTTGCGTGGCAAGTCAAAGGAAAATATCACTTAAAAAATGAAAACACTGATACTTCCAAGAGTTGTTCATCTAGTAACGTCGCCGAGCAGGTTTCGTCGACGTCTAGTAACAAGAATGAATGTCGAGATATATTAGGTCATACTGAACAAAACCTTGAAATACTGGGTGATTACTTATTGAAGCAGGATTTCAATACTTTAGACTCTGTGATTGGTGATACTGAGAAATCTTTATTGAAGCCAAGTACAAGCATATCCACTGAAAAGCTTCCTTACCCCAGATATATAAGTTCCTATGATAGTAATTCCTCTGGAAGTAGTCAGTGTGACAACAGTCTTGTTAATATTCCGATGTCTTTGGTTACATCTCAGAGTTACAATGAAGATCAATGCATAGCTCGGTGGCAGGCTAGGCAGGTTTGTATTACCTTCTTATGAGATTTACTCTGGAGTTTGTATACCTTAATTGTATATTTAAAGTTTATACCCAATTTGGCAAATTTTCAGATGGCAAAAGGCTTTGTGGACAATACAATCAATAGAGTGCTGGATTCATGGATGATAGCCCCGCTGCCTGCAGAAGTTGACAATAGAATCCTTGCATTAGATGTAGCAGAATTTATAAATAACTTGCCTGGTGATAACAGTATTGAAAATGAAGGGATACTAATGGCTATATCTGCTCATGGGCTACAGAACAACTTAAGTTCTGATAGCAGTAGTGAACAAAGCACTATGCCTCCAAAAGATATATTCCCCTCACCTACCAGTCCAGCTCCATCCGATGATGAAAATAACCTTAATAAAAACCACAATGACATTGACAAAAGCAATGAAGTAGATTTATGGTCATGCAATGATGTCAAGCGAACTGTCGGCAACAGTATAACCCCTTTGTCTCTTTACCCTGACAATTCTAGCTCCTCCTATCACTGTTTCAGTGAAAACTACACTCTTGATCAACAACTTGCCCACTTGGACAATGAAATAGATCCATCACCAGATAACGACTACTCAAGTCACTTTGACTTTATGGATGCGGCTGTAACTTTTGCTATACAAAACAAAGGTCTCACATCCTTTGGATCTGAGTATGGATAATTCCAACAGGGTTTACTTATTGCATAAACAACTGAAATCCCTTTGTTAACAATCCCTTGTTAATGCTTGAAAATCTATGAGCAAAACCAATTACCTAATATGTATAGAGTATCTCATGAAACATTGCATTAATTAGGAACATGAACAAAAGGCAGCTAACAAATAATGAGAGCCTTAAATGGAGTAATTAAACTAATTTTGTCTTAATGTTAATCATTCCATAATGTAGAGACCTTGTTAAAGTACAAACTAGAACATGAATGTGTATTCATATCAAGGGACTGATATTAAAACATTTACACTAAATCCCTTAGGTTCAGACTTTAGTCTTTACTTTATATTGTACATGTTTACTTAATTAAAACGTCAATCGCAATTTTATTTCTATGTTGTAAGTTTAAGTTATGTATGTTTTCATATTCATTGTATTAAATTAAGTTGTAAGTGTGGAATGTATGGCCATAGTGACACAAAGTCAATAAAACTCTACAATACTCTAATTTGTTTCTGTTTGTTATCACAATTTTTATTTTTCCTTAAATTCGAAAATCTCATTAAGTTACCAACACTAAAACTTCTGAAAACCGACTTCTCCGGCACCGGCGATTATTTGCGATGTTTACCTTCAAAACATATAAAAATATCAAATCTTTAATAAAGTTTTCCACTAAGCAGTAGAGGAGAAAGCATTCAAACTGATTTAACTTTATTTTAATACTAGCGACCGGCGATTTTGCGTGACTTGTTTACGATACGTTGAATTTTAGCTAACTTAAAATAACTTTTTTTAATGTTCTTTATTTACAAAGTTTCCATTAACATGGCGAAAACCGCATTAAAATTCGTTTAGGGTTTTAGGAGGAGTTAGCGGACAAACACACAATTAGCGACTTGGATTTATACTATGTAATGATGATGATGATATTTCTGTAGATATTTGGTCGCAGGTTTTTTCGCAACTTCGTCTAACCTGCATTAGTGTAGTGCACCCTCACATTTGCTACACGAAAAAGGTTCCAATGCTTAAATAGGCACCTACACATCCTACAAATATTGTTATTTGAATTGATGTGGTACTTTTTCACCAGTTCAGAACTGGATCAGGGCTTTTTCATGTTACCTACATGTAACTGATTTATGTAGATATTTAATTTGATTAGAGTTTACACACAAAAACAACATTTGGTTGATAAATAATGCATCTCTTTACTAAAACACCAATTTAGTGGCTCTGAAGTAAGTGCAGTAAGAGTAACCTAGTTACACCGAGATTGAAAAACTATCTAAGTTTATAAATAAATCACTTTTTAATTAGGTAGGTACTTAACTAATCTATACTAATATTATAAAGCTGAAGTTTGTTTGTTTGTTTGTTTGAACGCGCTAATCTCAGGAACTACTGGTTCGAATTTAAAAATTCTTTTTGTGTTGGATAGACCATTTATCGAGGCAGGCTTTAGGCTATATAACATCACGCTGCAACTATTAGGAGCGAAGAAATAATGGAAAATGGAAAAAAACGGGGAAAATTATTCATCCTTGAGGGCTTCCGTTGCGTGCGCTGCGAAAACGGTTCTAGAAACCAACAATATATGTATGAAAGAATTATTAAGGGAACTTTTTACCGAGGGAAAACTTCGCATTCCCACGGGAAACCGACTTCTACGCGAACGGAGTCGCGAGCGGCCACTAGTTTAGATTATAAGTGGCTATCGCACTCCTGTTGCTTGGAAGAGAAAGGGACAATTGCAGGTCGAGCTGTAATTTCTTTGCCAGGAATATTAGTGTTCTGAACTAAAAATGCAATTGTAAAACGGATACAATAGTGAGTTTACTATTAAGAAATTGAAAATATAATATACGAGGGTCAAACTGAAAGTTCTTAGAAAATCAAAAACTAAGCATTCTAGCAAGTTATTAGTTTTATTATAACTTTTCAAAATAGCGTCCATTTACATCAATACATCGCTGCATTCGATGGAACCATTGAGAAAAGCACCTTGCCCACTCGGCCTTAGGGGTCTCTTCGACGGCGTTTTGAAACGCAGCCACTGCTTCTTCGGCGTCCATAAAATGTTTTCCTCGAAGTTTTTCTTTTATTTTCGGGAATAAATAAAAATCGCAGGGTGCGAGGTCGGGGCTAAACGGCGGGTGACCCAGTAATTCCACGTCTGAGGTCGCCAAATAGTCGATCGTTTGCCTGGCGGTGTGCGACGAGGCATTGTCGTGATGAAGGAGGATCCTGCTGCGAGGTCGTTTCTCTCGAACTTTTTCCAAGACAAGTGGCAAACAGTTGTTAGTGTACCACTCTGCATTAACCGTTTTCTGATCCTCTAAGACAACTGTCGCGTAATGACCTGTCTTAACGAAGAACGAGGCCACCATCTTTTTTCCAACACTTCGACCTCTCTTCACTTTAGTTGGCAACTCTTCGGAAGGAAACACCCACTGAGCAGACTGTCTTTTGGTTTCCGGATCATAACAGTAAATCCAGCTTTCGTCACCCGTTAGTATGTCGAACACAGCATTGGAGTCACCTCCGTTAAATTTTTGGATCATTTCTCGGCACCAATCAACACGGCGGAGTTTTTGAGCCTCGGTCAAATTATGCGGTATCCAGCGGGCACAAAGCTTCCTGACCGCTAAATGTTCATGGAGGATTTTGTGCACTTCACTCATACTTATGCCTAGACTTGTCCGAATCTGCAGATAGGTCACTCTTTTGTCAGTCTCTATCATACCCCGCACAACACTGATATTATCTTCAGTCGTCGCTGTAGAAGGCCGTCCCTCACGCAAATCATCGGTGAGATTAGTTCGACCACGTTTGAATTCATTAAATCAGTTGTAAACTGTGGCACGAGATGGGGCTTCATCGTGAAAAGCCAATCGAAGTCTATCATAACTTTCTTGTTGACTTATATGACATCGAAAGTCATAAAAAATCCCTGCACGAAAATTTTCTCGGCTTAAATTCATTCTGACGTGCACAGACAATTTTCAATTTGCCGCCAAATCGTAAAACAAATGACAAAGAATGAAATGTATACTCAATATTATTGGTAAAGAGTTCTATTTTCAAAATTTAAACTTATTTTTTTAATATAATGCTTTTAAGTTGCCAGTTCTAAAAACTTTCAGTTTGGCCCTCGTAAATGCCGCTAATTGCTCTGCTATAGGATCTAAAGAGGCATAACAGGATTTGTAAGCAATATATTTCTGGGTAAATTTAGGAAAGCCCTATACTTATGATAAGAATAGAATACGAAAACACGAATGGTATAGATGCAATAACTACACTACTCAGCTCCATTAAGCGGGAATGCCAGACAGTGGGCCTATTCCACTATGATCAGCCAGGTGTTTTCTCGTCAATTAACCCCTTTTTGTTAGTTTTGATCACCTCTAGATCATAATTAAATTTAACAGGTTCTCTGTCCCCATACATTTTTTTTTAAATGCCTACCTCCCGACGATTTTCTATATTACGTTCGTATTTGTATTTTTAGAGGGTAATTATTAATTTAGATAAGCCACGTCCCCTAAAAAAAGCTTGCAAAGTTGCCTTATAACATGAATCATATGATTCATGGACGTACCTATAAAAATTAGGATAAAACTTTTCTAATGAAACACATGTCTGTTTATGAACTGAACTCCGCAATTTGGGTCCTAATTAAAGAAATCGTTTCGTTTCTCGTAACTGTTTGGGTAAAATATTCAATAAAAAATCCTCAATAACAGTTTTATTATTGCTTGTTATTATTCACATAATACAAAATAAACTATGCACAAGTTTAAGACCACTGTTTCTAATCATAGGAAGGTACTTCATAAAATATTCTGAATTACAACGCACTATCATTCACAACTGTTGAATGCAACGATGGTTCACCCTCGACAACATTCGTTAAAAATAAAAAGCTTACTATTATAAAAGTAGTTATACACTAAAAGCTGAAAAGTAGCTAATAAAATTTACAATTTGTCAAGATTTATAACTCCTAACCAGGGGGCTAATTCTCATATTTACTAACCACGTGAATCAATTAGTTTTTAATTTTTTCAATTAAAATTTAAACTTGTTTTATTTTTTTATTTTAGTGTGTTAAAAATACACGATTTAGACCCCAGGGCCGAATGTTGCAGAGCTCTGAACATCTTTTTACACAGGTAATTAACATTTACATTTGAAAATATTTTACAAAAGTAGCAGTCTCAAGTAAATCAAATTGTGATGGGTTTTTTAAAATAACTATTGGGTATGATCCGCAATATGTATGGGTAAGGTTTCAAGTACATTATAGAGCAAAATTAATAAACCAATACACCATATAAACCATACCAAATAATCGTGAAAGGTAAAAATGTATCATCTTTTGGAGAAGGTACCAAAGAAATATACATTGGTTTTAAATATAAAAAGTTTAAAAAACAAAGATCCGACCAGAAGTGGGTGCATTCAACGATCAAGAAAAAATTATAAAAGAAATAACTTACTTTTCTAGGTAAAGCTTTTTAGATGCTGGCCGTCAAACTTTATGGAAACTAAAAAAAACATTTACACATAACATTTAAACATATTGTTCACAGATTTTTTTGTGATTGCTCAACCGTTAAATACACCCTGTATAAAAAGAATGGGACCCTTTTTCGTAGATGTTAGTTTTTTAAATTGATACGTTTATATGGCAGATTGATGTGCGTTAAAAATCGCAAAGGAAACACGAAAGTTATTTAGTAAATAGAAAATCACAACAAAACTAAGAATGCTTTACCACAATAGACTATTTATGTGTAATTTTTCCTCTAAATTATTGGCCAGATAATCTAATTTAGTTTAATGTAACTGTACAATTATAATTATTTCCATGGAAAATATTTAATTTTTAAATATATTTACAATTAAACTTAAAATTTCCAATTCACTAATGCAAAAACATACCATTTTTTATTTATTTTAATTATTATAAATATTAATTATTTTTTTGAGAAATATGTTTGTGCGATATATATGTATAAAATCATTATTATTGTATATTCATTAGTCATTATTTTTATTCAGATACTTTTAAAATAAAATTAACAATGTCATGGCGTTAAAAATAAGCATTTTATGAACTGATACTAAAAATATTTAGCTTATCTACAGTGATCATAAAAATATATATTATATCAAAACATAAAAACAATATCTTAAAACCACAACAATTTACTGTAAGTCACGCAAATCAGTTAGTGAATTATATAATACATACATATATTCTAAAAAAAGGATATTCTACACAGAATTTGCAATTTAAGTGGCAGTGACAAGTCCAAAGAAAAATGAATATTGATTTTTTTACAGGATTTTACCACGTCTATAGGAAATAACGCAATATATTTAAAATAATTATTAAGGAGATTACCTTGTAGTGTTTTTTTTCATTCGGTAATAAATATATATGCAAAATAATATATTCAGAAGTAGCCATATGTGTTTGACTAGCAACAGCAAAAGTACAAAGTACATATTGGATATATGAAAATCATCTTTGAGCTAGTATTAAGAAAATAACATGAATGATTTGGTCCAACTTTTGCTTCTTAAAACTTCTCTAATCAATGCAGTGCATAATATAAACAAGGAAATGGCACAGAATAAACATATCATTTAAATACAGAAAAATAAGTACAAATGTAAAATTAGCGACATATTAGATTCCCTATCACATCTCAGACAAAATAATGATAAACAACACATAAGTAAGTAACCTATTCACTAACCAAAAATCATATTATAAATCAATTAGGAAATAAAAAAATCAGTGACTATTTAACACTGTATACTTAAAAAAAATGAAGTTAGATATTTTATTTAGATTTTATCATTTTCCGGGTGTCCAAAAATGGTGTGGGATTCAATTATCTAATTCTATAAGTCTACAAAAATCTTGGTTATATTGAGTCAGTTGATACGTTAATCAGCAGTCATTAATATTTGCTAAATCATATTTCTGTAAACAGTAATTATTTGACATTAAAAATAGAAGGCAATGCAAGTACTTAATAGAAAACTGCACCATGTCATGACTAGTTTAACGTTAGTTGAAATCAATTGAATAAAAATCACCTAAATAATATTAAAATGTATGTTCAGTCAATTAGAATCATCTGACGCAGTAACAACCAAGATCACCACAGTTTAACAAAACAGATCGCATCTCACGAACTTTAGTTAATCGATTTTGGCGCCAAAGAAACGCACAATCAAAGAAATTATGATGGCGCTCTATGACATCAAAACCACTTACAGATGACAGCATTTGTTGGTCAAATCTGCTACAATACCAAAGCATATTGTTAAATCTCCATAAAAAAATATAATAATGTCATGATAATAGAAAATCATACTTGTAAATGACTGTGTTGCAACTGATAAATATAAATGTTAATAGCAGAATTGAGCCCCTAGATGCTGCCAAACAACCACTGCGACCCAAACTCAATCTACATTTTAATCTCAATTCACTGAAAGATACACATAAGATCTATTTACAATCTTACTATACATGTGTATGATTAAAAAATCTCCAAAAGTTAAAAAATTGACAAACACATTTAACACCCTTATATTTAACAAAGCGTATGGATTCATTATATGTACATTTACATACGTAACTAACCGCGGATATAGTTACATGCAAAATAGGGCACCAAAATAATAAGTACGATTGTAAAATAAGCAAAAGTATCATTGCCAGACCCTTCCAAACGGTGAATGGGACAGTGTCAGAACTATTAGTATAACACCATAGTTATAAGGCGGAGACTTGCAAACTTATAGTTAAGTATTTACATATGCACAAACTACAGCGACTCACACTCCAGGCATAGTTACCATCGACGGGAACCAACCCTCATATTGCTTGCGTGGCTCAATGTTACTCTAATGACATAAAATTGCTTTATCCAATATGCCTAACGCAATCATCTACACAATTTCAATAGTTAACTTTTCAACTAATGTAAAAACTTGTATTGACACTAAACTGTATAAATCAATACATATTTCCATACGATATGCGAAATTAAATAATTTCAAAGAATTTCTATGCATTTTCCAAGTCTTTAAATAATACATAACCATCTTAATTTATATGTAACTATCCAACATGAGATCTTGTGTTAAAACTAGCTGGCATTCCAATTACGAGCTGAATTTATTAAAATAATGTTTTCAGTTAGTAAAACTCAATGTTTTAATGAAATATATAAATATTTGTGATGATCATGTAAAGTGTGACTCAAACCGCTGTTAAGGTCAGTGGGGACGGTTCTGTGCATCGCTATGGTTTGAACTTCACCAGAGGTATATTTTTTGAATGCAGGCACTTGTCACAAACCCATTCGGCATACACTTCAGCAGTCAACAGCTGGAATGCTGGCTCCGAGAGACCCGTGCAGCCTCTGTAATACACCAATTAGATCTATAAGCAATCTGAATTTTTGTTCAACTTCATTACTATCAAGTTGAAGCTTAGAAGTGTTTAATAGTTAGCAAAATTACTAAGATTTGGTTGTAATTGTATTATTTTAGGCTAAAGATAAATTAATGTATAAGAAATATAAATTTGATTTCAATCTCAGAGTATAATTTTAAAAAGGTGACATAAACTTATGAAAGGTCTTACCTGTGAAACCAAAAGTTGCATCCAGATTCACACAAGATAGCTTGATCATTGTCATGTACTTCCTTATGACAGACCCCACAGGGATATATCGGTGGTGCATTAGGATTTTGGGGGTTAAATACCATAGGTTGATCAGGAGGATAAACTTTTCCAGCACTTACAGGCATAGGTTTAGGGCCAAACATACCCATTCCCTGCCCCATAGGCCCTTGCCCACCGGGACCACCCATAGCCATTCCACTCATACCTGCAAGAGGGCCACAGTTGCCCATGTTCCCTGGACCAGGACCCATCCCCATAGAACCACTTCCACCCATGCCCATTGGCCCACCATGCCCCATATGGTTTCCACTGTATGGAGGCCCAGGTCCCATAGAAGTCATAGGACCATTTCCACCCATTGGCCCACCCCCCATTCCTTGTCCCATTGGACTTCCATGTCTCATTGGACCACAGTGACCAGGGCCCATTCCACCACTTTGCATTGGATTTGAAGACATTATTGAGTTTGTGGGGCCCATGGATCCATTTGAACAGTTAGGACCCATTGGACCATTCATTCTTGGTACATTCATTCCAGGTCCACCTCCACCCATAGGACCATTCATAGGCCCATTCATTGAACCACCTCCTAAAGGACTGTGCATAGGAGGGCCCATGGGACTGTTGCTCATGTGACTGTTTTGCATTGAACCCATATTCATGGGACTACCCATGGGTCCAGATGACATTGGTGAACCCATTGGCATTGAATTCATAGGGCTCATAGGGCTACCCATCGATCTAGAATTGGGGCCCATGCCAGGTCCCATACTGTGGTTAGGTCCACCCATTCCCATGTTGGGTCCTCCCATGGGGGACATGCCACCCATGTGCCCCATTGGACTCATATTACCCATAGGGCTTATTCCTCTTGGTGGCATTTGTTGGTTCATAGGGCTCATACTGTGAGAGAGGGGACTCATGTGTCTCATTGGTGGCCCTCCCATGCCATGCATAGGACCCATCATGCCCATAGGACCATTCTGGCCCATCATTGGCCCATTTTGACTCATCATGGGTCCATTATGGGAAACTGTAGGTGAGTCATCAAATGGGTTAGAAGCTACAATAGTATCACCATAGCCTGTTAGTGGTGGAGGCAACAGATCTTGTGCAGTAGGTGGGGGTTGCGGTTGTGATAGTGTATTGTTTGCATTGGAGGTTTTTCTTCGCTTCTTTGGATTACTTGGTGCTGACACTGGCGGCGTCGGAGTGTCCATCGGCGGCTTGAAGTCTGGAGGCCCCAAGCCAGAGCCTGGCAGCCTGTATGACGGCACCCCAGCCAAGTTATGACTCATTTTTGTAAATTCACTTCTCTCTAACAATCATTATACAGTTATTATGCAGAATACTGAAATGCTTTTACAATACACACATTAGGGTCCTCATAGTTACGAGTTTATGCATCTGGATGCCGAAAAAGCGACTGTGTTTATACCTGAAATAAAACGGTACGAAATAAAACAAATTCTAATAGTAAACTCTACACAACACATTCAATAGGCAGAATATTGGTAATGAAGTCTTAATTCAGAAAGGTTTAAAAATTATTTCATAAATAATTGTTGGTTAGATCTAAAGAAACACAAGCAGTAACCTTATTCAAATACAATACAAAGATACTCATACAGACAGAGTTATTTGATATTTATGAGAACTATGCTCGTTTAGAACAGTTTAATACTTACAGCATTATCAAAATAGCGTCGGAATTACAAATTATTTTTTTGTCTTCCTCAACTAAGACAGGCGTGCAAGTTGCACAAAAATATTATACTATGGTGTTTTTTCTTCAACAGTCCTAGTTGTGCTCTGAAGCTTTTAGTAGGCTTTAACGTTAAACACCAGAAAATCACAATATTTTAGGGAAATAATAGTCTATCCACAGCATTTTTATTTACGACTCATGATATTCCAAACAACACACGCCACATTCACGATGAAATATGTCAGAAAAATACCGGCAGGTGGCGCTTTGGATTTAGATGTTGCCATAATAAATATGTATGATAAGGGTGTTTTACACGAAGACAGTCGCATATTGCGTGTGATATAGTAAATATTGAACGCATCTTTAACCATGATTGATCAATCATTGGATTTGACAATTCCACTTTAATATTTGAGGTTATGTTTTGTTGGTAGGGAAATAAGAAAATGAATAACAATTAATTATTAGTAAAGATTAAGAAATGGCATTAAACAAACTATTTACCGGCCTAACAATAGGCACTTCACTAATAGGCAGAAGGTCTGTCCATTTGACTTGTGTGCATTTAGCTAGTAAACCAAGACTTGATCTACCTAAACCTGGATTCGGAAAAAGCTACCGACGTATAGTTCATTTTCCTGAAGAGTACACTGTGAAACCATTACAAGTAACTAATCTAGCCGGTCGGGATCCAGAAACAGGTAGGTAACTCTAAATTTGGTTATATAAATGCCTAGTTAGGTTTATTTATTTTAGTATAATGTTATCCTCAGGGCGCGTTGTGGCTAAGGGAATTGGTGGAGGAATAAAACACAAGTTTCATTGGGTTGATTGGTTCAGGAATGGCCCTGCTGAAGGTCCTCCTCAAGAAGAAAAGGTTATTCAGGTAAATGGAAATATTAGAAGCTATTAATTGATAAGTAGTAATTATAACTTACACCTTGTTTGGCAGATAATAAAAGATGGCTGCAGGACATCTGATGTTGCTCTGGTAGCTGTTGGTAATAAACTTAAGTACATATTGGCCACAGAGAATATGAAAGCTGGAGATATTATTAAAACCAGCAGAGAACTTCCTAGAATCCCAGGTATCAATAAATCTTATATATAAAATTCTCATGTCACAATGTTCGTTACCGTACTCCTACAAAATGGCTTGACCGATTCTCATGAAATTTTGTGAGCATATTGAGTAGGTCTGAGAATCTGCCAACATCTATTTTTCATACCCCTTAAGTGATAAGGGTTGTCCATTTTTTTTTAAATTTGGCAAAACAATGCCAGCTAGTATTTTCTAGAATTCTGTTTTTTTTGTTTTTGCCACTTTGTAAATCTTTCTTGGTATGAAACAAATTTTTAATTTGATTACAGTCAGGGCCAATGAAGGGGATGCTTATGTATTAGGTGCACTTCCCATAGGAACTATTGTACACTGTATTGAGAAAGATCCAGGTAATATGTCTAACTGCATTCATAAGTCTTGAACTTTGTACTATGCAAATATTTTTATTTATTTATTATTAACTTAAAATTCAAATTGTTAATTATATTCTCAGGTAAAGGTGGCTTGTACATCCATGCAGCTGGTACATATGGTACAATTCTACGGAAACAAGATGACAGAATCATTGTTCAGATGCCTTCCAAGAGACTGTTCAGCTTTGACCAACACTGTATGGCTGTTGTTGGTATGTACTGAAACTTAGCTGCTTAAAAAACAGTATCTAAAAGATTGACCTCAAACTCGGTTCAATTTAAAACTAATATGCCTAAGTAAATACATATAATGTTTCTGTAATTTATCAGAGCTGTAAAGTTTAAGTAACCTGTTGTATCACAAAACCTTATAATATAAAAATAACAAAAAAACTCAAAATTAATCTAATTACACAATATAAAAACTACGAAAATGTTTTCTTGAACTTTATATGGTTTGGTAACTTTTTATTATTCCCTCAGGTCGTCTTTCAAACATTGAACACAGCAGCACACCCATAGGCTCAGCACAGAGGAACAGATGGCTCGGCAACCGACCCCGGTCCGGTTTATGGCAAAGAAAAGATGGCAGACATGGCCGAAAGATCAGACCACCAAAACCAGTGAAGAAAATAGCAACACCTACCAAATTCCCGCACCAAACTATACAAATGAAAATGGTGCCATAGATAAGGGTTTAAATAAAAGTTGGATTTAGAATTTGTGTTTTTTTTTGTAGTGCCTATTAACTTTTATTACTTGATTATTGCCACTGAAGATGGTCCATCCCACTAATATTTTAAATGTGAAAGTTTGCGAGTATGTATGGATGTTGTTACTCTTTCACGTAAAAACTACTGAACGGATTTGGATGAAACTTTACAGTAATATAGGTTATACATCAAAATAACATAAAGGGTACTTTTTACCGCAGGAAAACTTCATTCCCACGGAAAACCGACTTCACGCGAAAAGAGTCGCGGGCGGCTACTAGTCATTACATACTTCTTACATGTAGGTACTGGCCACAGATCAACTAATCAATTCAGATGGATTTTTCAACAGAAAATGTCACCGAGAAATATTTTACAGGCATTGATTTGATACAAAGCAAAGTGCAGAAATTTATTGTTATGTTCCACCAAGATTATTAATAGAAATTAAATTAAGTACAATTTTATTTTAATGCAAATATTTTTTTTAAATAAAGGATTTATGCCCGTTTTCACCAATGTTACCTAAATTTAAGGGACACCTAACTCATTTTAAACAACAATTAAATGTACATATTTTGCTATAAAATAATTAATAAGTAAAGCTATATATTTTAAGTGTCCCCTAAATTTTAGGGGACGTTGGTAAAAACGGGCATAAGTTTAGGTAATAATCATTTTCAACAAATAATGATACTTTTATTAGATTCGTCATTCGTTGCTACATTTCTTCTAAGATCACCGTCATTAAATTCAGTCTTTTATTGTATCGATTCTTTATATTTAATAGAAGTTGAACGATTTCGCAATCTGCTGTGGCTCATAGGGAAACAATCCAACTTGTCACAGAGAAATAAGATCTTAATATATGTCTCCGTATTAAAACCCATATCCGTACGGAATACAGCTATGGTCCACTGTCAGTAAAAGCAACATTCAATGCCTTTAAAGAATGCAGAACAGCATATTAAGAACAGTATCTGGTGCACCGTGGAATACTCAAAACAACGAAATTCATTGTCACTGTGAAATGTCAACAGTAATGGTAGAAATAAGTATCTGGAGAACTAGAATCCAAACGCCCTCGTGGCGGAATTATTTGAGCCCAGAGATGCCAAAAGGCTAAAACGGAGTACAAATGTGCTCTTAAACTGGAAGTTAAAATTAATATTTGACTTTCTCAGCGCCAGTCACTGATCCATTATCACATCTGATAAAAGTTCTCCAACTGATTGCAGATTTTATATATAAAAAAACTATTCTGCTAATTAAGTAGGGTCAGAAAATAAAATTTATTACATCGCGATGTTGCAATATAGGTATTTTTGTTTAACTTATTCAGAAAGGGTAGGAAGGACCCTTTTCTTAACTAAACTAAGAAGTTTGTTAGTTTAAACGCTCTTATCTCGGGAACTACTGGTTAGAATTGAAACATATTTTTGAGTTGAATTGTTCATTTATTGAGGGAGGCTAAAGTTTATTTAACATCATGTTACGACACTAATTATCGCGGGTGACACCGCGTGAAAGAAAGGTCTATTATTTTGCTATAAAATTTAAATGCGGTACATATTTTTAAGCACAATGTGAATGGGAATATTAACATTTATATGTACGGAACTATAAGAATAATATCACAAGAAGATATAAGGAATTGCAATAAATACATTTGATTATTACTAGATTTTATTCATCGCTGTCGTCAGAAAATGTCATTACCTGAAAAAAAGGCATCTGTTTAATTAAAATATTTCTTAATCTTCTAAAAACCCTTAAACAATGGTGAATAGGGGATATTCATGTTTTTTTTTCTTGCCTTAAATTAATAGTTTACGACATTATAACATAGACAAAAATATAAAAAATCCTCAAAATACTCTAGATATTTTTAAAAACGAAAATTAAAACATTGAAAAAATTAGAGCAGTTGAAACGCCGCCATTTTGCGCGCGCTTTGCGTGACGTCACACGACACGTCCAGTGGGACTTTACTATGAACTTTTCAGTTATTTCATACATATTTACAGTTTTAATAGCTTTAAAACCATGGAAGAAGCCAAAAAATTATCTTATAAGTATTGCATAGTACCGGAGTGCACAAATACTATTCGAAAAACACCCGAGAAAGTGTTTTTTTCGTATTTCAAGTGATGCGAAAATACGAAGACGGTCGTGTAAGGTGATGAGAAGGGATAATATATATCCTAAATCTTGTTCATATTGTTGTGAAGATCATTTAAACGAAAGTATACTTTATTTATATACAGCTTAATGTGAATTAGTAAAAAGTAAGTTCTGCATTAGCTATTGAACATTAGAAAATTCGGTTTAAAATTAACCTACCCTATAAGAAAAGATCAGTAGCTATAACTTTCTATTAAAACTTTATTCCTGTTGTGGTTTTACGAATTTTTTATGGTTGTTGATTTATTCCAGGTAAAGAAAGATACAGAAAATTATATTGAATACAATTTAATAAAAGAGCAAGGAGAAAAATGTACTCTACGGTTGAAGAAAGGAGTTTTGCCACATATATTTTTATATGTAAATGTTTTGGTGTATTTTAAGTAAACTGCTGTGTGCATTTATGAATAAAAATCTATATTATGGTCTTAAATATACTATGAAACATCCTCTGATCTCTGCGCTCGTATAATCGGGTTTCGATGCTGTCTGCGCGCCTACGTCTTTTCTATAGCAATACATCTCAACTACATATTTGGTCTAGTTTTTGTTTCTTTTCTTTGTATAACTTCACTTGCCAACCAACCGTTGAACACGCAACATCAAATTGTAAACCACATTAAATCGAATATCAAAGAAGATTCTGTAGTTGTCATTTGCTGTACCACCACAACCCACATCGCGCCTTGGAGACGCGACAGATGCAAAATTATATGCACCTGTTCTCGGTAGATTGTCCTAATGTGCTATGACAGAACCAGCTTCAGTCATCGTCAAAGATTCACTACCAATCTAAACTAAACTTCATTACAATCAGCACAAGAATATAGATTAAATTTATTTATTTTTTTCACAAAAACTTGTAAAACAGTATAAGTTTCGACGCTGATGAATGCAATGTCGTGTCAGATGACGTCACATTACGTTCGACCAATGGTGGCCCGTTTTGGAAGTTTGAATTTCGCTCCCTTATTTTGCACTTATTAAATATTATTTTAGGGGTTTAAATAATAAATAAATAAAAAAAAACTTTTGCATCATAATATAACGATAATAAGTATTCAAGAAAAAAATATTTTAGGCCATTTAAAATTTTATGCATATCCCCTATTGGAGGAAACGTTTTAACCTCGGGTTAGCTAACTCAGATTGTAACTACTTCTTTTTTCGATCGATGGTGGCGCCATTTAAATCTGAGTTAGCTAACCCGCGGTTAAAACGTTCCCTGCAATAGGGGATATTCATGTTTTTTTTTCTTGTCTTAAATTAATAGCTTACACCTTTATAACATAGAAAAAAATATTAAAAGGCTTCAAAACACTCTAGATATTTTTAAAAACGAAATTTAAAACATTGAAAAGATTAGAGCAGTTGAAACGCCGCCATTTTGCGCGCGCTTTGCGTGACGTCACACGACACGTCCAGTGGGACTTTACTATGAACTTTTCAGTTATTTCATACATATTTACAGTTTTAATAGCTTTAAAACCATGGAAGAAGCCAAAAAATTATCTTATAAGTATTGCATAGTACCGGAGTGCACAAATACTATTCGAAAAACACCCGAGAAAGTGTTTTTTTCGTATTTCAAGTGATGCGAAAATACAAAGACGGTCGTGTAAGGTGATGAGAAGGGATAATATATCTCCTGAATCTTGTTCATATTGTTGTGAAGATCATTTTAACGAAAGTATACTTTATTTATATACAGCTTAATGTGAATTAGTAAAAAGTAAGTTTTGCATTAGCTATTGAACATTAGAAAATTCGGTATAAAATTAACCTACCCTATAAGAAAAGATCAGTAGCTATAACTTTCTATTAAAACTTTATTCCTGTTGTGGTTTTACGAATTTTTTATGGTAGTTGATTTATTTCAGGTAAAGGAAGATACAGAAAAATTATATTGAATACAATTTAATAAAAGAGCAAGGAGAAAAATGTACTCTACGGTTGAAGAAAGGAGTTTTGCCACATATTTTTTATATGTAAATGTTTTGGTGTATTTTAAGTAAACTGCTGTGTGCATTTATGAATAAAAATCTATATTATGGTCTTAAATATACTATGAAACATCCTCTGATCTCTGCGCTCGTATAATCGGGTTGCGATGCTGTCTGCGCGCCTACGTCTTTTCTATAGCAATACGTCTCAACTACATATTTGGTCTAGTTTTTGTTTCTTTTCTTTGTATCAATCAAAAACTTCACTTGCCAACCAACCGTTGAACACGCAACATCAAATTGTTAACCACATTAAATCGAATATCAAAGAAGAATCTGTGGTTGTCATTTGCTTTACCACCACAACCCACATCGCGCCTTGGAAACGCGACAGATGCAAAATTATATGCTATCATAAATGCACCTGTTCTCGGTAGATTGTCCTAATGTGCTATGACAGAACCAGCTTCAGTCATCGTCATAGATTCACTACCAATCTAAACTAAACTTCATTACAATCAGCACAAGAATATAGATTAAATTTATTTATTTTTTTCACAAAAACTTGTAAAACAGTATAAGTTTCGACACTGATGAATGCAATGTCGTGTCAGATGACGTCACATTACGTTCGACCAATGGTGGCCCGTTTTGGAAGTTTGAATTTCGCTCCCTTATTTTGCACTTTTTAAATATTATTTTAGGGGTTTAAATAATAAATAAATTAAAAAAAAAACTTTTGCATCATAATATAACGATAATAAGTATTCAAGAAAAAAATATTTTAGGCCATTTAAAATTTTATGCATATCCCCTATTGCATTACTGTTATTTTATTATTTTGTAAATAACTTTTGCCTTAACGATGTTTAGTGGAGCGTTTATTAATTATTTTATTTTAAACAGTAACATTGACTCCGTTAACATTACACACCTAAATTGAATTTATTACCTAACCTGAAATTATTACATAAATATCTAAAATTGACTGACCATTTCACTTACATCAGTCATTTGCGCTGCCATATTTAATTCTGAGAGTCCGGTAACATCCTCCAAGTATTTCCCGCTATCAAAAACCTTCAGCAAGAAATCCGTCTTTTCTTCTTCATACATTTTTAAAACAGTTTCCGAACACGCTATGCAATGTTTGAATTTTTGACATGTTGGCACTACATGTTGGTAGGAATGTAAAAAGCCGCGAATGGAATGTGGTACAAGGCCGAGTACTCCTTGTAATTCTGTCAGATCTTTGTCCAAAGCTTCTGTTAGATTGTACACTGCTGGGGCGTTTACCCTGTAAGGAATGGAAGAATACTTCAGAAAATTAAGGGATAAAACTTTCAAATAAAAAATAATTGCCAAAAACTCGATTAAAACTGTCTAAAGTAATTAAAACTCGTTTAGAAACTTAAGAAGACCCACGAATGAAACGACTTTTTGTCGCCGATTAATCTTCATTTCTCATGTTAATTTCCCCTCAATCCCCAATCAAAAAACTTCGTTTAATCTTCCCACTGTATCCCTGTTTCAACCTTCATACAATGGTTTCAACCTGCATACCACAGTTTACCGCTGTATCTCTGTTTCAACCCGCATACAATAGTTTCAACCTGCATACCACAGTTGACCGCTTTATCCCTGTTTCAACCTTCATACAATGGCTTCAACCTGCATACCACAGTTGACCGCTGTACCTCTGTTTCAACCCGCGTACAATAGTTTCAACTGTGTACCCGTGTTTCAACCCACCTCTCCCCATGTTGCAACATAGCGACCAGTAGCTCCACGGCGAGCGCGGCCGCCACCGCCGCGGCGCCGGGCCGCGTCACCGTGCATTGCTGGTCCAGAGTGCGGTCTTTTACTGACTGCAGAACGAATTATGATAAGTACTAGCGACCCGCCCACGCTTCGCAATGGTGTAGTTTTGCCCCACTTGATCACAAAACGTTGAATTTTGGCAAACTTAAAGTAGCTTTCGAATGTTCTATATTTACAAATTTAAATGAATTATTTTTTATAAAAGATGAAAAAACCGCATCAAAATCCGTTTCGTAGTTTCGGAGGAGTTAGCGGATAAACATGCAGACAGAATTAGCGACTTGGATTTACACTATGTAATGACATCAGGTTTATAAATTTTTTTTTTTTATTTATTTATGTCAACTTATGCTACGTTTCTGTCAATCTAACGAGTATATTAGAGCGTTCATAGCTGACAGAGACATAACGTGTTTTTACCAAAATTGGTTTAAAATGCGTTACTGATGCGTGACCCGCCTAAGCTACGTTCGGAAGCAACTTTTGATACGAATTGATCTCTTGCCCTCAGCAATTACTCTACTTCCAAACATTCTTGAAAATAATTAAGATATTTTTATACTATTGGAGCTGAGCTCACTCATGTTCAATTTTGTAATAATAAGACGTCTGTACCTTTATAGAATTTACTGTATAAGATCTACAAACCAACTAGGTAAAGAACTTATAGACGGGTTTTAACTTACATTTCCAGGTGCTGTAACATCATTACAGAAGTAACATCCCAACGCCCTTCCTTGTATAAACTCCTTGTTGATTGCTCCTTCGATATACTCCCCGCGAGTTCCATGACGCATCACTAAATAACTGTCGAATCCGAGGGCAGCGTTGATCACTATCTGTTAATAATAATAAAAAATGAACTATTTATTATGAATAAACATAAATAATAATTATTATTGATCATGAATCTCCTGCAACTGTGTGGTCCTAAACTAAGCGCAAGCCTGTGTTTTTAAAGGCACCACATTAATAATGGAGATTAGGGGTAATATCTACGAAATCGTATATTGTAGGAAGACTAACATAAAATTAGTATTTTATATATTATTTCGGTTAGAATTCGGAAGCTTCTATTCAATGGGGGATCCATTTAAACCTCTTAAAGCTTTTTAGTGATAAAGGTAGTTCTTGTTCTTTTCCATTTTCTATTTTATCTCTGTATCAAAGAAAGTTACTTTCCCATTTTGTTCGTAGCATATTCGCTTCAAAAACAAATATTTTATAAACATTATTTGATTCATCATGTTCTTGTATTTTTCTTACCTTTCCATAGTAAGCAGCTAACAGTGTAGGCAGCCATCTTGCTTCTCTCGTGTCTAACAGCAGAAATATGACGTCGTGTTCTTTTATAGCTTCGCATAGCGTGTCTACATTCGATATAGTTTCACTTCGTAGCGCATCTCCTACTGGATGACCAGGCATTGGTATGTGGAGGGGAATACCTTTGGTTTTCTAAAAGAAAATGGACTTAATATTTATATGGGTAAGGATGATTTTCAGTCCGTTGCAATTGTTTATTTTGGTTTAAGTTTACGAGGCAGTAGTGCCGTTTTTCTCAGCAATATAACAAAACAGTGATAGTAAAATAACTACTAGACTGATCAACCTAAAATTAAAATTCTACAGATAGCATTTTCTGCCATGTGAGAGAAATTGTATTTGTGAACCCGTATAAGGAAATATGACTTTATTTTTAACAGACTACAGCAAGCCGAAGGAAATATTCTAACAGTTAATTTAAGTAACCAAGCACTATGAAAACCAATACCTATTGCTGTATTTTTAATAAAAGAACATTTTATCATTTTTAACTTACCACGCTGGGTAAAATCTTCATTAAGTTGCTAGAAGCCGCCTCTGCTTTCTTGCGTCCTCCATTAAGACAGTCCTCATGAGTATAAAGAACTTGCCTAGTAGGATTCGAATATGACACCTTTCCGTTGTCTATAAAAGTAATGTGTCGAAAGCCCCAAGCCTTTGGAAAAAATTAAAAATACCTAAATATATAAAGGCATAAACAAATATGTATTCTACCTAAGTGCTTTATGATAAAATTTGTACACAAAGATCATTCGTTGGAAGTTTCTGGGTAATTATCAAATAACCAAAGTTTAAATTTCCAAAACAAACTAAATTACTTTTTTAATATTTTGAACTTAAACACATTTTAACAACTTATTATTAAGACTTACTAATAAATCCCGTGCAACATGACAGCCTAGTGTGCCTGCACCGAGTAACAAACATTTTGTAGATTTCATTATATCTACATCTAAATCTGGGACTAGTCGCCACTTCATAAGTTTTATATTTAGATCTGACGATGTGTCTGCAAGCCTGTTAAAAAAACAAGGTACTAAATATTTTTAAAATTATAATTAGTAAATAGTTAACTTAGTTATTGTAGGAAATAGCTTAGAATCTTTCTTACAACAGGATTAGAATAAAAAAAGCTTAAGCCTAAAAGGCTTTCAAACAGTAGTAATATGCCTAATTTAAGGTCTTAATTGATATAATTTAATTTCATAATTATTTAAATTCTATCAGTACCAATGATGTGCTCACCTGACCGGGTCCATTGAAGCAGACATGTTTGCAAGTTTAGGCCCAAAGTTGCCTTTGTCATTTCTCTCCCAGCCTACCCAACCTGCTGTTTCAACTTTCTGTATATCCTACAAATTGAAACATATGGAATATTTTTTTGCATACCATACTTAGTTGAAACATGCAGAAATGTCAACTAATCAGTTCAAGAAAATTAAAAATATAAATTTATAGTTACCTTGGGTATTTTAATACTAAATATCTTACTACTCTCCAAGTTGCCATTGACACTGCATCTTAGTCCAACAAATTTAATAACCGACTCACATAAATTGGGACAGTGTTCCAACAAAGCAGCTATAAATATCCGTAAATTCCATCCTGGATTATTGCTATTACTCGGATCAGTAAATGCAAAATAAATATTAGACTCCAACTTTAAATCTTGATTTATCAACTGCTCATTTAATATTGAAGATAGGTTTTTGATAGATGTACAGTCATTTTCTTTATAAATTATAAAGAAACTTTTCTGATTTCTGTCCATTGCTTTGTAATCTTCAGTTATTTGTTCTATGTCTTTGTTACTAAATTCAGTTGATAGTGGTTTTGTTTGCTCATGAATATGGACCACAGGCTGACTTGGTGCAGGAAATGCAAACCAATAGTAGTAGTGAAACTTTTTGAGATCCTAAGAACATTAAATTGTCTTTTAAAATATTTGTCTGTAAAGTTTAAAAATTTATAAAACCAAAAAGAAGGAAAGAGCATACAACATAAAAACAGAGTGTTAATTTTAATCTCAATCACAATTAGTGGAAAATTCTATAGCAAATAACTTTCAAAGAATAGCATTTGATATGATCGTCTGGAACTTTTCCCACAAGTAAACTATCTTTACTTTTCTAAGTGCCAGTGTATATCAATTGAAATTTTAGTTTAACAGCAAGCCAATATTTTTAGATAGTTATAGATATAAATAACAAATATACTTAATGCTTTAAACAAATAGGAACTTACAGCAAAAGATAAAACAATAAAATTCAATAAAGCACTTGGATTAGTAATCCAATCTTTTCTTCTTATATTTGTCCAAACCACTTCCCCAACAGAATTTACAAGAGCTGCTTTGTCTATATCCTTAAATTCCTCAATAGTGTTCTTATTCATGATAGTTCCTGACATTGTGATATAGTTTTGTTCATATTCGGGTTCTCTAGAACAAAATAATTTGTAGGCATGTAGTAAAAGAGCAGTTGACAATAAATGTAATTTTAAATACTGCTGTGATCCCGGCACTTACTTGTTAAAGGAAGTTCCGTCTACTTCCATTATAGAGCCAATGTCCGATCTATAGGTAAATCTTCCATTAATCTGTTTGGTAGTTTCATTCAATTTGTCTACGTTGAGTTTGACTTCAGTGAGAGTGTGCCAAAAAGAAGGGTGCACAAAAGACATAAAAGGCACATACTGAATAATTTCCTGCGAACTATCCATAATTGTCCGTTTTAAGTTTATCAAATGTTAGAAAGTTAATGTTTTGCTTTCTGCAATTCTTGCAAAGCAAAATCAATACAAATAAATGTCAAATGTCAAAGTAAATTATTGTCAACTGTCATCTAGGGATGGGGCCTAGGAGCGTATTCTGAGCCTACAGGTAAAACAACCGGTTAATTTTAAAATCGCTCCAAACCTCTGAACCGTGAAAACAAAGCCCGGGAAATTTAAATACAACTTGTATACCTCGATCGATACATATAAAATTAAGTGTTGCAACATTGCTACTAGCTTAGCGGGGCAATTTTTGTGTGAATGCTACTAATATAATAAATCTGATGTTTCCGCAATATCTTTTAAACCGAAATAGAGCGCGATTTGTCAGTTTAAGATTGTATTTTTTTTTTATTTTTCATTATAAAGATGTACAAACAATATTTTATAGCGGAAAAAGAACTACATAATCCTTTTAGCATAGATTTATTATCTTCGCTCTCGAAGAGCGAGAGCGAAGATAATAAATCTATGCCTTTTAGGTTTGTGTGTATGTAGCTCCATAAGAAATATGAAATAGAGGGTGTGAATAAATAAAAAGTTATCGCATGGAGAGCTGCGGTTAAGAAACTAGTTATAAAATAATGCTACTCGTATGGAGGAATTCAAGTAGTTAGGTTAATATAGGTATTAATTGATAAAAAAATCGCGATTTGACATATTGATTACCACAAAACTTGAAGATTATCAATACTAACCAGTTGATTCTGGCCATTAACCATTTTCTTTTTAGTCTAATGCCATTAAAAAAAATTTGATTTGTAAATGTCAACGACCACAATTTTGCCAAAGAAATGACTAACAAACAATTTTTATAACGATTATTTTAAGTTTGATTATAAGACATAAATATTTGGATGTAGGATTTAATTTGACTTTCTGGTCTAAAGACTAAATTAGTTGTAAGTTAAAGATTAAATGTTTCCGTAGATTGTGTTTCCAGTATAAGTTTTTAAGATGGTAAATTACTTATATATATATTTATATTTAATTTTTAGGTCGACACATCTTCAATTTAAACGGCTATGGCTACGGCTATCATGAAGATGCCACCCACTATAAATAATTCTTCCCTGTGTAATTTTGCTACGCCGAAAACTAATAGCAATTTAATTGTAATGTCAGTCTCGGGCAAATCGTCACAGAGAGGTTCTTTCCGCATGGCATCATCAGCAAACAATGTTTACAGAGCTAATTCAGATCATTTTGATAATAGTAGCACAAAATCAAATAAAAAACCAAAAAAGTCGGTCCTTACACTTCCTAATGAACCATTCATATTACCACAAGAATTTACGATAAGTGACGTTAATGACTCTGACTATTTTAAAAAGGATGAAAAACCAAAATGCTGGAGGAATAAGTGTCAATTTCCTGTACGATATAATAAAAGTGCGAAACAAAGAATGAAAGAAGATAACCAAAAACAAGGTGGTGATAAGAAGATTAGCAAGTCAGGGGCTCATGATGTTTGGACCTTATTAAGAAGCATGAATCGATTTCAGTGTCAGCCATCGCCGCCAATGTCTGACGATGGTTCAGAATACAAACAAAAAAATATGAACTCCTTTAAGAATAAGAAAAATCGGAATACCAGGTAGGTACTTTTTATTCGACTAATTTATTCGCTTAAAAACCAATACCAAGCATATATATTTTCATTTTGCTTTTTCAGAGTATATGAGGCATGCCACACTGAAGAAATCGAATACACCATCACTAGTTACGATGTGGATACAATGCCTAAAAGGATTCAAATGCAGGGTGCAAACGAGAATACAAACAATAAAATTAAAACACTTACTAACAATTCAGAAATCAATTATTTAAAACCTTATGAAAACAAAGGAAAGAATAATAATTTAAGACCAATAAAAAACTCTGACACTAGATCTAAAACGAATACTAAAGTGCGTACAGGCTTTAAAAAGCCTATCAATGATCATGGTGACGTATTTGTAAATGAGACTTTGAGCAAAGAAACGCTTAGAGAAAGAGAAAGCATATATTTTCCTTCAGAATCTACACTAACACAATCTATTGGCACCTCAATAGGGACTGCTATATCAAGCCAAAAAATATCTTCTGTAACAAATTCTGTAACGGAACAAAGTAAAGGTAAACTCAACTTTAATACGAGTCGGTTGGATACAGATATAAAACAAAACAAACTTTCAAAAATATATGAGCCACCCAGAAATGATGTAATTTATAAAAACGCAAGAAAAAATAAAGCAACAAGCTTTATTCACTGCTCATCAAAAAATCCAACAGTCTCCGTAGTAAACTCCCGAAAGGCTTTTGACAATCCCTGTAAAACCCTTACTTCTATTCCTGCTACGACTGAAATGACCAATGAACATGAAAGAAAAATCAGCGATGCAAGTCATAAGAAAAATAATGATATTTATCGAGGTAGACTTCACTTATCTGTAGTTACGTAGCCAACTAGCAGTAGGTATTAGATGTTTCGGTAAGTATAATTTAATTTTTGATACTTTTGCAGGCAAACTGGACACACAAATCACCGATTTCAAAAAACAGAAAAATCTAAAGATCCCGAAAGTTCAAGATTTTAAGCGAACATTAGCAAATCTTCGATTTCCTATCGTTGTAACGGACCGGGAACAACTGAGTTCCTTTAAAGTAAATAATGATGGTTACAGTCAATTTTCTGGTCTCGAAAGTGAAATGTGGCCTTTTATGAAGGAGTGGGTGGGTGCAAAGAAAGCGAAAAGTATTGAACAGAAGAGTAATTTACCATTAAAAGCATCACAAACTACGCAGAAGGTGAACCAAAGAAATCTTAAAATTAAAAAACATGTCGAATCAGATGAATTTATTCCGATATCAGAATATATAACAAAGTGCAAACAAAGCAATAAAAGTTATGACAAAAAAATTAAATATTCAACCACATCAGATTTAAGGTCTAACACTAATAATGAACATCGGTACAAACAAAAATCAGTAAATGATAATGCTAGAATTATAGAAGACAAATCTGCTAATGATCATAAAAAATCTGCGAACTTAAAACATTTTAAAAATAAAATAAAGAAATTGTTACACAAAAAAACAACGAACACAACTGGAACTATAACGCCGAGCTGTGATTACCCAGATCAATTCCATCATAGTGAAGTAGAATTGCAAAGACCAATGACGAAAATAATTATAAAAAATAAACGCAATCAGAGTGTAATAAATGTAGGGTTCACCACCGAGAATTTTAAATTAAATAAGAAACTAAAAAGCTGCCAAACTGTTTTTTCAAAACAGTCCGATGATCAATATCACCAAAATCCTGATAAACGGAAACGTAGTTTGACTAAACCTAAATGGAGAAATGATGTCATTGATAATGTCTTAAATAAAATAAATAATGGTTTCTATTATGTGCAACAAATACCACAACCTACGGAGCCTGCACTAGAAGAAAGCGATGTGATTATTCCAATAATTAGAGATACTTCGTCACAAGATTTAAAAACAAATGTTATCAGTAATATTCCTGGATTTGATAAACCTTTGCCAGCATTAGAAATTGAAACTTTAAGTATGAATGAAATAGCCATTAAACAATGTTATACAAATCTAACGATTAAGTTTGATGTAATTGTCGCAAATTCAAAACTTCAGGCTACTCCTGGATCTCCAAATCATTGTAAGCCTGAAGAAGCGGTAAAGAATCATCCTGGCATCCTGAAATGTCAAACAACATTATTAAACACCGTATTACCAGCGGAACTTTGCAGCGTCATCCCAAAAATTATGCGTAAATTTTCAGACACAAATTTGAAATACCAACTTTTTTCAACCAAATTAAATAAACCAGAACCACATCTTGCTACCATAAAAGAGTTAGTAAATGGATGTGAAAGTGGAATTTTCACTATATCATTGTTAATGTCACCGAAACTTCAGAAGATATTTAATAGTTCATCTTCATTTAAGACGAACTCGCTGATGAACGTCGATACAAAACTAACGAGAAGCCACGGTAGTCTTGCTGATGTCTCTTATGTAAAGAATATTGTCCCAAGAAAAAGTTTGAGGATACCCTGCAATATCGAAATCCCGTTTATGATATATTCGAGCTTCAAACAGACAACTCCTTCCATATCGCTTGGTGAAAAGAATGTAAGCAATGCTCTTGTTACTTCAAGTTGTAAGAACGATTGTCATCGGGCTGTTGCTACAGTGTGGAAATTTAGAACTATAGCCTTACTGAAAATGTTAGCTGAATGTACGTACTCTGTTGAATTCCCAACAGATTTTTCAAATCAAATTATGAATATTAAAACTATAGCTATGCAAATCAATGATAAACTTTGCAACAATATTATTATACGAGCTCCTCGTTTCGTAAATTATCCTATTGTACCGTATAAATCTTTTGACAATACGCCAAGCAATAGCTGTTCAAGTGCAATGTCAAATTACCAAGGAGATAATCAAACCTATCCGCTCTGTAAAATAACGAAATTAGAAGAGTTTGTAAAAATACTAGGATCTGGAACTACGCTGTTAAGTGTGTTTGATGTTTCAGCAGGAAAGAAAATAATGTCTTGCATTATCAAGGTACATTGTAGGTTGTCTGATTGTAAATTACCATTCAAGTAGGTACCTACCTATAAAATCACTTATTTAAACACGCCTCAAATTTCAAAGAATATATTTAATTCATTTGACTTGTGGTATGAAGCGTGGTTTTGATAACAGTAGCTGCCTACAATAATAGTTTATTACAGATGCAGAATTGGGTACATGAAATTGACGTCAAGCAAGCCATGCTAATATTATTACTTACAAATAAATGTAATTTACTTGATTTGGCGAAGTTTGGCCCAGAACTATTGAAACTGATAGCTGAAAATAAAATCACCGATACAAGTCAATTAGAGAAGGAAATAAATGCTATCAAGCCTAATATATCATTACAGGTATCTGCATAGTTTAAGTACCTACTTACATTTTGATTTAGCAATGACTAACTAAGTACTATGTTTTATCATTTATTTTCAATATTGTTTAATTTTTGTAAG
Source organism: Emmelina monodactyla (assembly GCA_916618145.1). NCBI lineage: Eukaryota > Metazoa > Arthropoda > Insecta > Lepidoptera > Pterophoridae > Emmelina > Emmelina monodactyla. The sequence continues at coordinate 8,663,779 of OU745314.1, read as the reverse complement.
CGAAGGTAGTGTTTAAAAGTAGTCGCGATCAATATTTTCCTTGCGCGAACAGTTTGTTTTGTTATTTCTTTCTACCTAATGTGGTACCTGTGTATACATACAGGGTGTTTGGTAGGTGAGTAGCCAAATGAAAATGGCGGATAGGTGAGGCTATTAGCTATTTACTTCCACCTATTCAATTGCATATTGGCTAAAGTTGTAGAATTTATTAGATTTTTAAGATTTTCCTTAGAAAACCTACTTGGCAAGTTTCTATAGGAAAGTTGTAATGAGTCTGTTTGTTCGTCCTCTAACTGTTCCTTAATATTTGCACTGTTTTTTTAGTTGTTTTTATTTTATCATTATACTTAGTTTTTTTAGAGAGTTCAAATTTATTTTTATATGTGGACTATGGTTATTGGTTAAAAATACACCAGTGACAACGCAACAATTTATTTTGCTCAGAACTTTACACATACGGTGTTATATTGCAGACTGGTGAAAATAATGGTGATTTAATGCTAAAATCGGAACAGAAAGATCTATTCCAAGAGCTGTGTTGGATTGCTAAAACCGCTGTAATTGTTTTTATTTTTTATTAAAACCTATTCTTTTATCGGTTTTAGATTTAAGTTTAGTTTTATCTAGCAAACTGCATTAGGTGTTAGACTGTATAGTTTCTTTATAGTTTTTTTTACCAACATTATACAATTTCAAAAGAGACCATTCCCGAAGCTGACAACCTAAAAATAACTAAATACAACCACTTTTTGTCGAGACTAAATTAGTATATGAACTACATCGACAGCTACATTCATTCTATTTATTAATGTTTAGATTATATTTCAGGCAAATCAATCTCATGGGAGTTTTGACGAAAACACAGAGGAAAATTTAAAACTATTTTTGGAAAAGAGAAGACAGTTAAACCCATCTTTTCTACGAGCAATGGCAACCTACCTGGGTCTGGGCCTGCTGACTAAAGACTTGGAAAAAAAGCATCGTAAGAAGCGAGACATGGTATCAAGGTGTTAAATTATTGTGTAATGGCTGGTTGAAAAATGTTTTGTTGTGTGGTATTGATTTCGTATTGTTTTTGTAATTTGTATTATTTTTGTTTTGATGAGATTATTCTTTTATCTGTTTTAATATATTTAAATTAAGTTTCAATGTAGTCGTTTTTGTTTTAATTAGGTTGTTTAAAGCTGTTAACTGTATAACTTTGATTAGGTATCTAGGTATATGTGATTCATGAACGTATAAAAATTACTTCCTATATATTACATTATATATTATCGGACAGGGAGGATCCCGTAAAGTTGGTTACCATTAAATTTTAATGTATTCACTCCAGACGACCTCTGTGGTGCAGCGGTATATATGTTACGGCTAAAACCCGAAGCGCGGCTGCACCTAGTTTTAGCCGGTTAGAAACATCAATAGGTTAGGTTACTTCTTTGATACCGCCCAGAAAAAGGAGTCCCGCCACGGGACTCCGTCGACTCATGATTGAAGCCAGTTTTTATATATATAGGTTTTTTTTTTTGCGGTTCGCCATATAAAAGGACTAGGTACTAACCGGCTAAAACTAGGTGTAGCCGCACATCGGGTATTAGCCGTAACATATACCGGGTGTCCAGGAAATAATGGATAAACTCTGAAGGGCTAATAGTAGAACTAAAGGCAAGCCTAAAAAATCCTACTAATATTATAAATGTGAAAGTTTGTGACGATGTATGGATGGATGGATGTTTGTTACTCTTTCACGTAAAAACTACTGGACGGATTTTGATGAAACTTTACAGTAATATAGCTTATACATCAGATTAACATATAGGGTACTTTTTACCGCGGGAAAACTTTTCATTCCCACGGGAAACCGACTTCTACGCGAACGGAGTCGCGGGCGGCCACTAGTAATTTATAAAAAGTATAACCCTAACACTGCTAGAAATATGGCGCTTTAAAAAAAACTTCATATTTTTTTGACTGTGTTGTATGCTTACAAAATATTCATTTTTAGGGAAGTTGTAAATAGGTAACATAAGACTTTAAAAATCCTTAAACTGTCCATTCAACAAGCTCATCTTTCGAAGCATGATTATTAAATAGAGGAATTTCGTTGGTTAAGCGCATTTTAAGGTTTCTATTCAAATAAAAGGTTGCTATATTTTAAAGATTTTTTATTGAGTTCACTTTTGCGGTGCACTCGTGCTGGAGCTCTTTGAATCGCGGATGGATGCGGAACGCCTGCGTCTCAGTTCCTCTTGACGACGGACCTTTAGAAATAAGACAAAAATTAAATATACATAAATCAAATGTAGAATAATAAATGATATTATGTAGAATTTTAAAGAATAGAGTAATGTGACTACACTTAATACCGCAACCAATATAACAAAGGTCACGGGGTAAGGTGCAGTTTTATTCTTACAGCTCAATATGATTTTCACAAATATTTCATGGTCTTATGATATTAGCTGTCCTGTGCATATTAAATCAATATGCTTTAATAATTACCTTGGATTCCTTCTTTCTCTGGGCCAGCAGCTTAGCGTAATCAGCTTCGGCTCCCTTGCGCTTGGCCAGGCGCTTCTTCTTCAGGGCAAGGCGGTGACGCCTACGCTGCAGGACAACTGGGGTCACTAGCCTTTGGATTTTAGGTGCCTGAAATGAAAAATAAAACAATTACTGATCTGAAGAATGGATTAGTGGCTAAGTTACTGTGCTAAAATTTTAATGTTCAGCACACTGTAAAAGTAGACAGACATTAGGTCTGAATCTTCTGCTCGGCGCTAGTTTGATATACCCTGATGCTGCTGTTTACAAACATTACATATTTTGCAACCAATATTTAAATCAGGGCACAACTTATTGTATAAATTCATATTTTACTTATTATTACCTTATATCTGGGTTTCGCATTCTCCTTGCCTTCCTTGGCAGGCAGAAGACGTTTGACAACATAACTACGGACATCATCATCCTTAGTCAAATTGAAAAGCTTGCGGATCTTGGACGCACGCTTAGGTCCTAGACGACGAGGAACATTTCCATCGGTTAATCCAGGGATTTCCTGAAATAATTATAATTTTTAAAATATGATATTTTCCAAAGGAAAACTATTGCATGAATGACTATAGAATTAAATGTTTTGAGTTAAAGTCAAAGAAGGAAGCTAAAAGCAGGCTTCTAAATAAGACTTAAACACAAGTTTTATATCCCCTGCCGCATATAATTACTCAGATTTGAAGATCTGAAAAACAGTAAGAACAGGGTTGTATTGCTTGTAACTTATGAAAATGAAGTTGCTCAACATACCTGTGAGCCCTTGCGGACAATAACTAAAGCCAACACAGACAAGTTAGCATCAACAATGCAGCCACGGACTGATTTACGTTTCCTTTCACCATCACGGCGGGGTCTGTAGCAAGAGTGTCCCTTAGACATCAACAGACGAACACGACCTAAAAGAAGAAAGTGAAATGATAAGAAGCATCAGGAAACTGGTCACTTGTTAAAATAGCAATATTTGAGGTTATGTATGTTGAAATCAACGAAAGTATAAAATTATGAAGATACGTACTGTTGGTCAGAACACCCTGTTTCATGGGGAAACCCTGTTTGTCGTTTCCACCAGCGACGCGGAGCACATAACCTTTCCATTCATCTCCTAGCTGATCAGCTTCAACTTCAGCGCCCATACGCTTCTCGTAGAAGATACGGAGCTTGTGCTCGTCAACTACCTCGAATAACTTCTGACATCCCGTTGCCGGGTATGAGACGTTCAACTAAAAACACAAGTAGAGGTTATGAACACAACAGCAACACTCCACTTTACAGAAAATAACATGTTGCTAAAACGATCATAAATGGTAAATACGCGGAATAACACTACACATCACATCAATAAAGTAAATTCTTTAGTTTTACAGAAAGAGCAGGGGCATGATAGATTCACAACCCGACTACTACTAAACTTTCATCAACTTATATCACAGAAATCCCATTTCACAGACACATGAAGTTATTAATTGCAGTTTTGGTATTAACAGAGGAATAACCCAATTGTATTATTTGAACAATTATCGCAGAAAATTCTATAAAAACAGAACAAGAACCTTCATGACTGCGGTTAGATCCTTCGAACGTCAGCCATGAAAAAGAACCACAATGGCACATAGAGCGACTGTCAAAACAAAAATTGACAGACTGACAGTGACAAGAGATTTTTTTTGTTCCATTTGAGATCAATATAAAGGGATGAACAGATTTTAATTTTGGTTAAATGCCTAAAGATTTGTGCCACAAGTAATATGCATGCCATTATTTATTTAGCCCAAAACCAAACGATTTTTATTAATTCCCTTGCAATTTTGTAAGGCAAAGGAACCATGGAAAAGAAAGGGAATACAAATCGCTTTCTTATCCAAGTAATCCGGTTAATTACATGATAATCATTAGTTTTTGGGCCTACTACAATTATGGTCGCCACGTATGCTGACACATAATTCGTTCAACGAAGACCGCTTTCTTTGCTGGATAACGATATGTTACATAAAAAACGGCAATTTTGATAAAATAAAAGATTGGCTTTCGTATTAGCTCTAAAACACAAATGAAAAAGAGTTAAGAGTATGAGTAGGTTCAATAGTAACAGTCAGTATCATTCTGATTCAATCAGAAAAAAAAATATCAAAATCAAAAGTCTTTTATTTTATATACTAAATGAACGTCAATGTTACAAACTTCGACTTTACCTAACCGTAGACCGAGAGAAAAAGGCCGGCGGAAAAAAACTCCCAGCACTCTTATACAATCATAACGTGTACATTCAGTAACATATAAATTATTTTCTCGTACCTCCACTCAACACTATAAAAGTAAAAAATATAAAACTGCTAGTACGAAGAAAAATCGGTCTTTGGCCTCTTGTCAACAAAACAACGTCAAAGTCAAGTGTCACCTCAATTGTCAAAGATCCAAATCCCATCTCATCTTTCTCATCCATCCATCGAATTCCATTTCATTTCGTCTCTATGTGTAAATTGAACTTGTTATAAACCATTTAATTTACCATTTAAATTGTAAATGTACGTCTACACACTACTTTCGTTTGTGTTCCGCAAGCATTTCACTGGTTACAACGTAGTTATTTAGACGTTTTAACTTATTGTTTTTAAATTTATTAAATCTGCAAGATGAGCGAAGACACCTCTGAACTAGCTCACCGACAGCATGTGAAGTATTTTATGCGGTTTTTAAATATTTTACCACCTACATTATCCTCTCATGATACTACAAGGTTAGTTCTAAACATTTATTTCATATAAAATTTAATATAACTCTTAATTTACCTATTCTTGTTCACCTTGTTTGAGAAAAGAAAGAAACCCATGTATTTCTTCAGTATATTGCAACTTTCTTCCTACGTTTAAAGTTTGAGTAAATATTATAAATAAAAAAATAATAATCATGTTAATAAAATGTTAATGTTTTTTCATTACAGAGTAACTCTTGCCTACTTTTCCGTGTCTGGTTTAGATGTATTAGGCTCATTAACATCAATTTCCTTGGAATTGAGAGCTCGGATCATTGAATGGGTTTACATGTTGCAAGTTCATCCAGACGATGGTAAGATACAACTACTCACAAATAAATTTCTATGTTCTTTGTCTCAGTATTTGTCAGCCTAATTTTGTATTAATTTTTTAATTGATTTATACAAGGAATAAATAAAATAATATTGTAAACAGCACCTTACTAGTTTGTTGTGTAAATGGACTAATATTTTAATATAATATTTAACAATAACCTTTAATTTACTTGCAGATGGCAATATGTCAAAATGTGGGTTCCAGGGTTCTTCAACTTTTAATATTGAGCTGCCAGAGGAGGTAGCACACTACAAATGTGGCCATCTGGCCATGACCTACACAGGTCTTTGCATATTACTTGCTTTGGGTGATGACTTGTCTCGCGTTAACAGAAAAGCTATTATTCAAGGTAACTATGAAACTTGTTTCTTGTATATCCCATTAAAACCTAAACATGAACCTATGTGGCCCTAAGACCAATTTATATAATTTTTCTTAGATTTAATTTGAGCTATATGAATAGTCTCATATCTCTGTCTATTAATCAAGTATAAATTTACCTTGAGTGACAAAATATAGATAATAGTGGCCGCCCGCGACTTCGTTCGCGTGGAAGTCGGTTTCCCGTGGGAATGAGAAGTTTACCCGCGGTAAAAAGTACTATATGTGTTATTCTGATGTATAATCAATATTACTGTAAAGTTTCATCAAAATCCGTCCTGTAGTTTTTATGTGAAAGAGTAACAAACATCCATCCATACATCCATCCTTACATACTCACAAACTTTCACGTTTATAATATTAGTGAGATTCTTAGATTTAATTTGAGGTTTATGAATAGTCTCATATCCCTGTCTATTAATTAAGTATAAATTTACCCTGAGTGACAAAATATAGATAATTACCTACCTAATAAGTATAAAAAAGTATCTAAAGTTAATTTGGCTTTAAAAAGATTAACCTTTTTATGCATATAAGAACCTAGAACTTGCACACAGGAGATAACTGTGCTCCATTTTGTGCACAGTGTTAAATGCGTATAGTAGTTTATAAATGGAAACTACTTAAATTAAACCTTTGCGTTGTAGAATTTCATTGAAACTTTAATGAAAATAACACCAAAACGTTTTTTGATTTGAAATAATCACATTATTTGGTTGTTTACATGATTCTGTGTATGAATCAATACAAAAAATAATTGAAAAATCATGTCCGAAATTGGTTTATTTTTTGCTCTAATCGTAACTGGTACCCCCTCAGCAATACCCAGTTTTCGTTTTCGGAAGCAGTTCTTTTACACCCAGTATGTGATGCTAATAAGATCTATTAAGATTGTATTGTTATAAGTTTCATCTCTCAGTAATAGGTTGTGCCATCAACATTTTAGGTGCACAAGTACTTCTTAAACTTGCTTCCTTTGTAGTAATAAATCACATGTATAATCTTAAAAAGACATAGTAAAAATGTAACTAGAAGCCATTTTTGTAGTCATTACGCAAAAAGACTATCTTATTAAATTCTACTTCAAACGTCAAACTTGTTAGTTAGACTAACTATACCTTACCTTATCATTTATTACCATAAAATACAAATTTAGTTCAAAAAAGAAACCTTGCTTATTAACGAAATTACCTGTATAATAAAGATAACTCGAACCGAAGTAAACAAAAAGTTGCTCTATTATTCAACAAGGTGATATCAAATTAAACCCGTTTTTTGTAAGTATTATTATTTCGACATGGTTGTAAATGTAAATGACGCACGTTTTTGATAAACAAAGTTTGAACTTGCATTAAAATTGCGTTTACAAATAGAGTAGTACTGATAAGAAACAGCTACTGCAAAATATGTATTTGTAAGGGTTTTATTTCAATGGAAGCATTTAAACTCTGTACAAATTACACTTGATAAGAATCAAAGACTTTGAGAATCCAGTTAGTTTGTAGAGTATACTGTTTATTAATATATTGATAACATTTTTATATGAGTGGCTTTATTAATAATCATTTTACAAGTTCTATCCTACTAATATTAGAAACGTGAAAGTTTGTAAGTATGGATTGATTGTTACTCTTTCACGTAAAAACTACTGGACGGATTTGGATGAAACTTTACAGTTATATAGGTTATACATCAGAATAACACATAGGGTACTTTTTACCGCGGGAAAACTTCTCATTCCCACGGGAAACCAACTTCTACGCGAACGGAGTCGCCGGCGGCCACTAGTGTCACATAAAAATAGGTACCTATAGTCTTCTTTGTATTTTGAGCGGTTAATTTAATATTCAATATGTATCCTTTCATAAGATCAGCTGTTATAATATTTTACGTGTTAAAAGTATTGCAAGATATTGATTAGACTATGCTTGGCCTTGTATGTAAATTATTGTAGTTAAATTAGGTAATTAGATAAGCTCTGCTGAACTGAAGGAGGTTGATGCACTGAGTCATTAAGTGGAGATAGAACCGAACATCATCCCAAAACAAAACTGGGCATTGCTGGAGCGGTACTGGTTACGTTTTGAGCAAAAAAAATGTTTTTATGATTAACAGATAATTCTAGAACATTGCATTTATACTATCAGATTTGCGATGATTTCAAATTAAATAGGGTTTTAATTTAATTTGCAATGTAAATTATCGCACCTGAACCAACAGTTGATGTGTGAGCCATGATTTCAAGCGCCGAATATGACTTTTCAATCCTTAATAACTTTTTAAATTGGGTTTTCTGGGTATCCTGTTAGTGAATTTAGTTCCTATTGAGGCTCCAGAATACATCGTTTCAGGCTTCGGAAGTGGTCTTTTTACACCCGTTATTAAGCCTACATTCCAACTCATTAAAGTTTCTCTTTTTAAACTATACTTTATAACTAAACGCACGACTGTTGAATTTTTGTTTTTAAGTTTTCAGTACCTAATTTGAAAGTTTTGGAAATGTTTTCATTGCGTAAAAATGACACCTTAAAAACCAAATTAACGAAATCAGTAGAGTAATTCTGTAGCTATGGCTTGAATAATGGAAAAACTTTTTTATTTTATAATGAAAAGCCAATTCAAAAGTATTAATTAAAACACATTATATCCAAACGTTTCGTCCATCTTTGTCATTTTTTTATTTGTAAAGTAGTAAGACTTTTAACATTATTCAAATACCGAATCGCTAACAACTAAATAACGCCTGATCAATCGTAACTTTTTTTCTCAGGAGTCAAAGCGTTGCAAAGGGACGAGGGTAATTTTGCAGCCACGCTGTCAGGCTGCGAGTCTGATATGCGCTTCGTTTACTGCGCGGCTTGCGTCAGCTATATATTGGATGATTGGTCGGGATTCGATAAGAAGAAAGCTACAGATTATATTGTCAAATCTATTGTAAGTTATGGCTACGTAAGAAAACAGGGCTAAGTTGGGTTGATTTCGATTATGTAAAATGAAACGTTATAACTTTTTCGTGTGAAAATCATTTTGGTGGTTTAAAGTATTGAAAGTTTTGAGATCTATACTATTATTATATTTAATTCTTATAAACATCATAAACTAGCCTTTGACATCATATACCACTATGCAATGAAACAATAAAAAAAAGACTTCAAAATCTCGCGTTGACGCGATTCCGTTTATTATCTTTTATCTTTAACCTAACCTTTTCCAATCGTTTTTTTTTCAGAGTTACGACTACGGCATAGCCCAATGTCCCGAGCTAGAATCTCACGGCGGCACTACGTTCTGCGCACTCGCCACCCTCGCCCTCTCCGACCAATTGCACCAACTATCCGACGAACAAATAGAGGGTTTAAAACGATGGCTTCTATTCCGACAAGTCGACGGCTTCCAAGGCAGACCGAACAAACCAGTCGACACATGCTACAGTTTCTGGGTGGGCGCATCACTAAAAATCCTCGACGCGTTACACATGACTAACTACGCGAATAATAAAAAGTACGTGTTCGAAACTCAAGATTCTATCGCGGGCGGGTTTTCTAAGTGGCCAGATGTATGCGCGGATCCTATGCATACTTATTTAGGTTTGGCCGGACTGAGTTTGATAGGGGAAAATCATTTGGTCGAAATTGTACCGACGTTGAATATTACGAATAGGGCTTTTGAACATTTGAAAAGTTTGCACCAACTGTGGGTTGAAGCGTCATAGTGTCACCAAAATATATTGTATATTTGATTTAGGTCGAAAATGCTAGTAATAATTGAAATATGCAAGTTGAATAACTTGTATTCAATCTATTGAGTTGTGTAAAGAATGTTGGGTGTTTTGATAGTTAAAGTTGTTTTGAGCAATATAAATATTGTAATATAATAGAGGTGCTATTTTATCAATTAATACGGAGGAGCGTTACAACGACTTTGTAAATGTGGGTTCGTACTTTTAGACTCATTTATTTAGGTGGGTTGGCCAGTATAGATGCTATGAAAATATATTTGTTATAACATGAAATTTTCCGTTAATCGCAACTGCAGTAGCACATTTTCCAAGTAAATTCTAACCTGTTAAATAATATCCTGTTACATTCCATTTTTGAGTGTCCTTGCAATCAGTTTACCTAGGTGATATAACCCAGATGAAGCTATTTCACATAATTGGTGTCTTTGTTCATCCTAAAATTATATCACCTCTAAGCCTTGCGATTTCATTCACAGTTAAATGACTTTTCCCGTTTTCCGCAGTCAAAAAAGTCCACATGGAATTTTCAGGATAAAATCTATCCCTATACCAATTAGTTATAGTTTTTTGCGTGAAAGAGAAACAAACTAAAATACATGAATTCTTGAAAACTTTGCATTTATAATATTTGTAAGTTAATGGCCGCTCATCTTTGTAAATTGAGTTCAGAATCCATTAGAACTGTTATTTCCAACCCCAGTGCCATATTTTGTGGTAGAAATGCAAATAAAACGTTAGAAATTGTAAGAAAAATCGCACAAAAACATTTTTAAGGCTATGCTAAAGGAATTGTCTTAGAATCAATTGTTTGTAAATTAATCTTTAAATGCACATATTGAGGTTGTTTTATTTAATTCTGACAACGAAAAGCTACCAAAATCACTTTCGACTGTTTAATAGAATACTTAACTTTTAGACCAATGTTTATATTAGAACGTTTTGACAGTTCATATGAATGTCAATTGCACGCTTTTTCAAAAAGAGTGTAGACAGTTTTCAACATTGATATATTACTCTCTAGATACCAAGTCCGACACTCAAAAGCGGCGCAAAAAATAAGCTACCAAATCCAATTTATACGTACATCCTACGTTAGTGTCATTTGGTCCGTCAAGCAGAGAGGTTCTCTAGGAAAAAAGACAACAATGCCTAAATGCGCGTTCAAAGGTTGCCGTAATAGTTCAAGAATCATTACCAATATCCCTGGCTTATCGTTATTTCGGTTAGTTTAAGCATTTAATAATGATTTTGTAGTAAAATACTAGAAAACATAACATTAGTTTTTTTTTTTTTTTTTGTTAGATTCTTCCGTCATGCGGAAAGGCAAAGAGACTATGCCCATACAGCCATGTCATCAATAATTTGGTTTTCTTCTTTCTTGTTGACTTAGTTTTGTTTAGTTTTCAATAAGAAGTAACATTGACGATATTTTATTTCCTCATAAACAAACATAATAAGGACCAAGTCCATGTCTTTAATAATAAAATGCTAATATATATTTGTTATGAGTATACATAAACATTTTCATCAGATATTACACACTGTAAATTTTATGAATTTATACATAGGTAAGTAGCATTCAGTTGTTTTTAAAAGTTCTTGAGTATTACGCGGGATATTTTCTAATGTTTTATAAATTTCTAATAGCTCATCAATGAAAATTAACCTGTCAATATGAAATTGAGGACATTCAAAAAATATATGATCCAATGACTGTACTGACTCATTACAATATGAACAACAAGGGGAAGTTATCATATTCATGCGATATAAGTGTTCATTAAAAGCAGCATGACCTATACGAAGACGACAAATTGTTGTATAAAAATTTCTATTTTTGAAAGAGCCCTTGGTAAACCAAGGAGACGAAATTTTTTGGTTACATACGGAATACCACTTGCCCTTTTCTTTAAGAGAATCTTGCCAAAATTGAAACCAATTATTAATCATTTGATTTTTTATTTCAGGAAGAAACTCTGAAATGGGAATTGCTATGTTTTTTAATTTGCAAATGTTGTTATCAGTATTTGTAATGATACTAGCTAATGTATCAGCTAATTCATTACCACTAACACCAATGTGTGCTGGTGTCCAGAAAATGACAATTTCTTTATGTTTCAATGATAATTTATAAATCTTTTCCCGGATCTCATATATAAAAGGATGAATTTTACTAGAAAGACGGGGATTATTAATAGCTTGAAGAACACTCATACTATCAGAAATAATAATCCATTTACCAGAAGAATCTACAGAACTAATCAAATCTAAAGCAAACACAATAGCAGCAGCTTCTGCCGTAAAAATACTGCAAATATTGGACAGCTTATAACCATGTGCAATTTTCAAAATAATATCATAAGCCGCTATCGACACAGACTGAGATGTTTTTGAAGCATCTGTGTAAATTTGACGGTAATTATCATAGTATGATAACTTTTCATATACTTCATATTTATTTTTTAAATTTGTGTCTATAATGACATCAAATTTAAAAAACTTACCTTCATATGTTCCACTATAACAAGGTAAAATATCATACTGAGCAATATTTTCATTTTTCAAATAATTAATGAAATCAAAATTTTTACATAAATAAGAGTAATTAGATATCAAAATCTTTTTGTACAACGCATTATTAGAAGTTTTCATCAAATCAATTATGAACCTTCTTTTCAAATAATCAAACCTAAATTTAATGGGACAAGTGTTAGTTTCAACTTGCATTGAATTAATCGGAGAAGTACTCATGGCTCCTAGAATTATCCTGAGATTTTTATTTTGTACTTTATCTATTTTATTTATAAAATTATTGTCAGAAGCAAAGCAAAAAAAAGCATATTCAAAGTGACTTCTAACTAATGATTTAAACAGCATCAATAATATTTTAGGATCTGCACCAAAACGACAACCAGTAAGGCATTTTAAAATATTTGTAGCTTTTACAGCTCTATCTATCAATATTTGCACATATTTTTTAAAACTTAAATTTTGTTGAAATACTACACCTAAGAATTTTATTTCTGTACAGTTAGGAATAAGGTTACCATTATATACACATTCTAATTTACAATCTTTATCTCTAGAGAAAACAAGAGATTTACTCTTTTCTGTATTTACAGTTAAACCTAAGAAAGAAAAATAGACTTCAAGCCTTTTACAGGCATTATTTAAATTCGTTTGCACATCTTTAAGTTTTTTGCCAGAACAATAAACAACAAGATCATCAGCAAACTGCAGATTAGAAACATTTGCGCCTAATATCTCATTCAATTTATGAATATAAATTATATACAGTAGAGGGCTCAAGATGCCGCCTTGATTGACGCCTTTATAGGAATTACGTGGACCATAAAAGTTGTTACCCAATTTAACATAGACCATTCTTTCATTTAGAAAGTTATATATCCAAAGAACCATTTTTTTTGGAATTCTGAGTGATAGCAAGATATTAGCAAGCGTTTCTAAACCTACATTGTTAAAGGCTCCTGTTACATCGAAAAAATTACAAGCAAGATAATTCCGTTCCTTTATGGATTTATTTGCATCTAATAACAAATGTGCAATGCTTTCCCTAGCCGAGCGTCCACGCCGAAAACCAAACTGATTACTAGGAAGAATACAATTTGATTCGATGTAATATTCCAGACGTTGTTTGAGCAGCTGCTCAAAAATTTTACCAACACAAGAGGACAACGCTATAGGTCGATAAGAATCTGGACTATCAAGATCCTTCCCTGGCTTCAGTACAGGGACCAGACAATCAGTTTTCCATTGATTTGGTATTAAGTCATTTTCAAACAAAATATTTAAAATTATCAAGAATTTACATAGATTTTTATGACTGAGAAGACGAAACATTTTATAGGAAATACCATCTAAACCACAAGTTGTATCTTTTCTTGATTTTATGGCAGCAGTAAGTTCAGAAATTGTGAACGGATCAAGCAACGAAAGATTTTGTCTATGAAATTTGTTATCTGCAAAAGTAAAAGGTTTCGAGACATAGTCTGGAGTGTATTTTTTTAAAAAACTATTTACCCAATGATCATTTTCACTTCTAGAAACAAAAGTTTTGTTAAATCTGCGTATTTTATTCCAGACATGAGAAATTGGAGTAAGACGATTTATAGAATTGCAATAATCTTGCCAAGATTTCTGTTTTTCAAAGTTTATAGTCAATTTCTTAGAAGCCTGATTTTTTTTAAAAAGCAAATATTTTTCTACAGAAGGATCATTTTTGAAAGCAACAAAAGCATCTTTACATTTTTTAACAGCATCTGCACATTTGCTATTCCACCAAGGAACGGAATGTCTTGCCCTTTTTGCCCTAAAACCTGAAACGGAACGTGAGCATAAATGACAAAGATTTTGACATTGACAACAAGACTTTGTTTTCGTTTTTTGTTGTGACATAGATTTTTCAACTGATGCCAATAAAATATCACAAAACTGCAAATAACTTTCTAGTGAACATTCAGAATTAATCATAAAACTATTCAACGAAGTATTAACAATATTTACATACAAATCCCAATTAACTAAATTCAAGTTTAATTTCTTACTGACATTTTGAGAGTGAACACAATGTTCTGAAGATATAACTGGAGTTTGAGACAACAGAAGTTTAGTAATTGTAGGCAAATGATAACTTCCAAAGGAATCATCATGAACAGACCATTCACAATCCCATGATAAAGCTGGACTAACCAAAGAAAGATCTAAGCCATTTGGTCTCCAGGACGAAGTTCCTACAGTCGTGACTTCTCCTGAATTTAACAGAACAAGGTTATTTTCATCAAAAGAATCTAGTACTTCTTCACCTCTTTTATCCACTTTTTGACAACCCCAAGAAGTATGGTATGCATTGAAATCTCCAGCAATAAAGACTGGAGTTGGAAGACTATCAATTAATTTTGAAAATTTTAATTTTGAATAATGACACCTAGAAGGACAATAAACACTAACAAATGAAATATATTTACCACCTATTTTTATTTGTACAGCAACATTTTGTAAGGAATCATCAAAATAAGTATCAATTTTTAAGAATTGTAATTTGTTATGAATTATTATTGCAACTCCATTATGTGTATTACCAGTGTCATTTCTAACTATTGTGTATCCCTTTATGTTAAAGGTATGATGTGGTCTAAGCCAAGTTTCACTTATTAAAGCGATATCAACATCATTACTATAAAGAAAATATGTAAATTCAGATTTATTACTTTTAATGCTTTGAGCATTCCACTGAACTATTTTTAAATGAGCCATTAGGATGGATTATTAGCAGATGACTTTTCATAAATATCACTTAATATTTGTAAAATATTTTTAGTACTGATGGAAGTTTCCTTTGTTTTATTTAATGTAATTATTTTAACAATAGCCTCAACCAATAAATTCAAAGATTTATTATCTTTTTTCAAGTGACTGAGCAGGTCAAACTTTTGTCCTAAGGCTGGAAAACTCTCTGTATTTGCAACTGAAGCATAAGACAAAGAGGATAAACCAATTTTAATATCATTAATTTTTTTCTTTTTAATAGGACACTCAGCAGATATACTAATGTGATTTCCTCTACAGTGACAGCATGTAGCCTTTTCCCTAGGTACTGTACATTCTTTAAAAGAATGTGCATCTCCACATATTGAACATCTAACATTATTTTTACAGTACTTAGCCAAATGTCCATACCGTAGGCATTTAAAGCATTGTTTTACAGGTGGAATGTACATCTTAACTGGAAACCTCCAGCCTTGTAAATCAATATGATCAGGAAGATAAATGGCAGCAAAAGTTATGATTACTGTTTTAGTCGGTTGTAATTCAAAGTTTTGTTCATTTTTAACCTTCCTTTGAATTCTCCGAACAGAAATAATTTTTTTATTACTATTAATCACTCCAAAAATTTTTTGATTGGACCATTTAATGGGCACATTAGTAATAACACCAGTAATTTCAGTAGTTTTTGCAGGAATAGTTGCTTTGAGTTTATATTCTGATAACAAAGTCTTATTGTTAAGAAAACTATTTGCCAAATTTGCACGATCAAAATGAACTGTAACTTTGTATTTATTAAGATTTTGCATATATTTTATGCCTTTTATATATTTCTTTAATGTTGATGATAAAGAAATCATATCTCTTGTTGAAATAGGTTTGGACTCATCGTTTGATTCCAAGAAGACAACGAAATCTGTAGCTGAAGAATCCTCAGGATACCGACGTGTATAATCGGGAACGAAATAAGTTTTATATGGATCGGACTTAGCTGAATTGCAGTCACTGTGCATGGAGTCGGAGTCCGAAAGCAGCGAGTCTTCCCCTGATATTACTGCCTCCTCCTTCTTTTTCTTGCGTTTCGCCCGAGACGTCATTTTAATAAAAATTAAGCTTCTATACTATAGTTATTAAAAATATATACAAAATGTACACTATTTAACAAAATTGAAAGAATTAAATGAATTTTTAAGTTCACGAAAAAATTTTTCACTTCCAATTTTCCCGCGCGCAAACCGGAAGTCCCATAACATTAGTTTTCGAATAGAAAAAATGTTTTGAAATGTTCTGGTGTTGCCAACTTCTTTTGTAGGAAAAAAATAAAATTTTGCGGTTTTTTTAAGCACGTAAAATAATTATAACTAGCTGGTGCCCGCGAACTTCGTTTCGCCAACTTAGAAGAAGAAAATAAGTCTATTCAAGTAATTGTGGCACCTTACACACTAAAATACAATAGGTACTTACCACAGAGCTGTCAAGTGCGGCGCAGCTGGCGCGCGTGGTTTTTCTTTGGTCTGTGGTACTTACGTAATAATAATTATATCAAAAGTAGATAGGGAGAAAAAAACAGAGTATGTAAGTAATTACATTTCAGTGTGCAATGCAACACAACAATGAATAGGTCACGCCTCAGCATATATCTATCACTTTACAGAGATAGACATTTCAAGTTTTTGCCAACCCCCCCCCCTTTTAGGGGTTATTTTTTTTACCCTATAACCTGGTCCATAATTGTCTCTACATAATAGTAAAAGTTTCATCAAAATTCGTCCAGCCGTTTTCGCGTGATGCTCAGCCAAATAAACAGATAAACAGACAAACAGATAAACAGACAAAAATTCCAAAAACTATTGGAACGTGTTCTGTTATCAATTTTAAGTATCCCCAATAATTTTTTTTCGAATATCTTTTATGTACAGACTTTCCATCCTCTTCAGCTTTATTATATGTATAGTTTATATATTTTTTTAAAAGCGGAATTTTGACATCTTCTTCATTATGCCTAGTTTAACAGTATTTTTAACGAAACTAATAAATAAATATCCAAACATAAATTTCCACATTTGTAATATTAGTATGAAATAATATTAGTAGGACGTGGCAAAGTGTTAAGGCCACGTAAGTACTGCACTTAAACAGTTTTATTAAACTATCGCATTTTTGACGCTTGTCTCTGTATGTTAGTGTATTAATTACTAGAAAAAAAATGTCTAATTTAATATTTTTTTATTCTTGATAAATAAAATTTGCATAGGTAACTTGTGAAATTTAATTTTATAACTTGGTATCCCTTTGACGTACACATGCACAATTTTGAATAGTGTTATACGCGCGTCACGCACACATTCATAAAAATTTGCGCCGCTTTTGGAGTGACGTTTTGGATGCAACACTCCATCTAGAGAGTAATATATCAATGGTTTTCAATATGGAATTTTCAAAAAAGCTAAATGACAAAGTGTTTTAAGAATAAAATCATACTGATGTGCTCTTCATTAGTTATAGAAATATGGAGGTTTATTATAAAATAGCTTAATTCTGGTGTTCAATTTAACATATCTCGCAAAACTACAATATATTATCGGCTTTTGTAAATTGTATAGGTTTTTTCCCATACTTGAACTGCCCAGGTATTAGAACAATTGTCGGCGCCTTTTTCTTAGAACCCCTAGATTTTACCCAACATTTAACTGTCAATTGTTATAAACTACAAATATGCCATTTTTTAAATAACAATATTTAAAATTCATTCTAATATTATGCTAAAATAAGGTCCAAATTATTTTCACCTTTATAAGACTTTATAAACGCCAAACAGTGACTTCGCGACTACAGTTTTAGCTAATTCTTGTTGATTAAATAAGTCTTAAAGAAAAGATAGTGATATTTTATAAACCTATGACGACCTCTGGTGGAGCGGTATATACACCGGACTGCTAAGCGGATGGTTCCGGGTTCGATCCCCGGGTCGAGCCAATTTCGTAAAAATGTTTTTTCATTAACTACGTGGTACCTATAACACAACTGCAACTTACTTTAGGGCCACATAATTGGTGTGTCAGTCTGGAGATTTATAGATTTTTATACATATGTCATGTCATGGGCGGACAAAAAGTTTTATATTTTTTAGCAAGCTTGACGAATATTTCCATTAAACTTACTACTTTTACAGATTTTTTATTTGTCAGGTAAATTCTATTCGATTGATAAGTAATAGGCTTTCAATGTCACTACATACATTAGCCTCGTTTTGTTAGCATAATTATAACACAAGACGACTATAGTTTATAATATCATTGCACATAGATAGATTAAAATAAAAGGAGGAAAATTAGGGTGGAAAAGCTCAATTATGGATCAACATCTCACTACCTATCTATTGCTTGTAAGAGTTGCAAGTCAATATGTTTTTCGTGAATATGAAATTTAAGTATTACATACGCATTTTATGAAGAAAATGTTTTTGATAGTTGATATAGGAAACTGTTATGCCAGAATTGCCATATGATAAAAATAAACGTAATATTTTTTTTACTTCAATTTATAACATTTGAAAAGCACAGTTCTCTCATAAATTCAATTTTAAATTTAAGATTTATTTATATTCGGCTGCACTTGTATATGTCAAACTATAAAAATGTAATATTTTCAATGCATTGTATGGTAACTTGAATATTTTATGTTTTGTTTTTAGAAACACTTTATATTGTAATAAAATGTTAAAAGTAATTTATTGACGTTGTTTTATTTAGTCTGGATATATAATATGGAAGTTTATTTTAATATTTATTTATAATTATTGTTGGTTTACCTGTATAGGTAGCAGTGATAAATCATCATGAGGTCGCTTGCTCGTTAGCTAGCTTATCTCGTAAGAGAAACTTAAAGATTTTCAGCATTTCTGGCACTAGGTACAGCCTTATATAGTACACCATGGGAACGTACCATATCACTATATTATGCTCACCTTCATGTCTGCTAAGCGGCGTGATCCCTACTAATATTATAAATGCGAAAGTAACTCTGTCTGTCTGTCTGTTACGCTTTCACACCTAAACCATTTCATACCAAATTTCGGTTCAGTTCCGATTTTGATGAAATTTGGTATGAAGAAAGAACTGAACTTGGGAAAGGACATAGCGTCGCTGCGCGTGCGAACCCGCGTAAGAGCAGTTTGTAAATACCGCGGAACTGCAAATCGCGAAAAAAATTAAATATCGTGCCAGACGACTCTAAACACCTATTAGCTTAAGTTTTTCTTCCTCCTTAAAAATCATAAAAATAGTAAATACGCGCTCTTTACAAGGATTCGCGTAAAAGCAACTTGTAAAGCGCAGCGACGATAGGGTACTTTTTACCGCGCGAAAACTTCTCATTCCCACGGGAAATCGACTTCCACGCGAATGGAGTCGCGTGCGGCCACTAGTTAGTAATAGTTAAATTGATTTTACAGTAATTACTAATTACTGTTAAATCCTTACGAAAGAGGCCTACGTCCAGCAGTGGACAACTTTAATCTGCAATGAAAACGTTAACTTGGTTTGTCAATAAATTTATTAGGCTATTATTTAAACATGCAGCTAAACCTTAAGAAGATTGCAGTTAAAACTACCACACTTTAGTTAAGAAACACCCAGTAAGTAGATAATAGGAACCTTCTTAAATAGCTTTTCTGATTACAAACGCCACTCTGTCTAAACCAAAACTTAATCATTAATTAAACCGACGGCTAACCGGATAAATAGCAATAAATCTCAATGACGGATCGGTATTCTACCGAACGAAATGAAATCAGATCGGAATCGTAAATTACCTGTTTTGTGGACATAGATTTACGTTCTCTCGATAACATTTGGTTACATTGACTTGTAATGCCGCTCGCTGAGCTAGACAACCTATTTAAGCCTTTTTTCTAATGTTGTAGTTCATTGTAAAAAAAGAAAGAAAACACATTTTTGTTTGTGTGATTTTATAGTGAAATACGCTTTTTAGAAACTGTATGATCAGTATTTAAAGTTCGGAATACTTATAATATCTTAATAGTTTTTTTTAACTTAACATAACTTAATAAGAGTTCGTCAAAATGCAAACTCTGTGTTGAGTTACTTCTAAAAACAGTTACTTCAATAGAGAAATAGCACAAAACATAAATAATTCAGCGTCTCTCTACAATTTTTGCTTTCACAAATTAAATATTTAAAGTTAAAAAAATACCTACAACATTGCGACAGCACTTAACACAGTCAGCTATCAAACAACATAAGTAAATGTTTAACCCCTCAGCCGGCGCGCCTTTCCATCTCTTACCCGGTTGGAGAAATCTTCCCTTGCTTCCCTTTCCTTACTGAATTCCCGACATTAGACAACTGCAGTATCTCCTACTTGCAGTGGCAGCACTTTGGGATTAAAACGGATAATGGATTAAGGAAACGGCTAAAACAAACGCGGTCGAAGTTAAAAATGCTTTAGTAGAGCTTGTGTTTGCTAGCTGAATGTTATCAACATTTTTTTAAAGAAAGCTTAGCATGAAACGGGGGGTTACT
Organism: Emmelina monodactyla; assembly: GCA_916618145.1. Classification (NCBI taxonomy): domain Eukaryota; kingdom Metazoa; phylum Arthropoda; class Insecta; order Lepidoptera; family Pterophoridae; genus Emmelina; species Emmelina monodactyla. The sequence continues at coordinate 8,643,197 of OU745314.1, read as the reverse complement.
GACGGTTTTATTAAAATATTCATTTTAAACCTATGTCTAATGGTCGTATTTTGAAACGAAACTTAAGTCTGAAACTATTATTAAATCGCGATATACCTAAGTCGTTATTAATATCATATTCAATATTCAGTTTGATAAAAAGATCCATAGATCGACTAGCAAGTTAATGATTAAATCTGAGTGTCATTTCATAATACTTTCATAAAAATGAAAATATGCCGCATGTCTGTCAATCTTACGCAAAGGTATCTGTTAAACACTAAAAATAATAACTCAAATAAGTATAACTATACTATTAGTTGAATTAAAATTTAAAATGTTCCTACAAATAATAGACTTACTTCATGCTACTAACCTAATAAATTCAAAACTACCCAACACTACCATCACGTAACTAAAACGGGTATTCTCCTTTTCAGTTACCTTACAAATTGCCCTCCCCCACCGCTAATTCGAGGGTCTAGTCACATAATTTAATGCCTAGTCATGTTAGCGATGATTACAGGCGCCAAGTATTCAAGTCACTTGTATGCTAATATCCTGAACTTGCTTAAACTGTCACACTTGATACATACTTGCCTCCCGCTTGGATGTAATTACAGACTTGCTAATCGCTCGGTGCCAGTCAGGGTTAATTTAGTATTCCGTGTTCTCGATGTAACAAAAGTTTCGGCAAAACCATTTTGGTAATTTTGTGTTAAATTACGAACAACTGAATAATTTTAATAGTTATCGGTGTTAGGTTAGTACAATAAAAAAAAAACCGGCTAAGTGCGAGTCGGACTCGCGCACGAAGGGTTCCGTACTATCCTACTAATATTATAAATGTGAAATTTTGTGAGTATGTGAGGATGTATGGATGTTTGTTATGTTACTCTTTCTCGTAAAAACTTTTGGACGGATTTGGATGAAACTTTGCAGTAGGTTATTCATCAGAATAACACATAGGGTACTTTTTACCGCGGGAAAACTTCTCATTCCCACGGGAAACCGACTTCCACGCGAACGGAGTCGCGGGCGGCCATCACGTTTGTAGTAGAATGAGACCGAATTATAATTACAAAAAAACTGAATTACAACCTAAATTTATAAGACAAACTTATAAATTGTAAGCACAAGGTTTAGTTTTAACATTCTTAACTTAATGCTCTTCTTAAAGTATTAAGCAAGCAAAGTATCTTAGTAATTAATAATTCCTATTGAAAAGGAACACAAATATAACATTAGTACCTTCTAACGAAAACGTTGGGTAGTAATAGATTCAGTACGTAGTACGTACCCAAATATGTCTTCTCTTAACTTTATATATTTCAGACGAAGTTCGTAATCATATTAAACATAACTCAACGAAGCCTAACTTAATTTCTAAGTCCCTCTATTTACTAAAAGAGCCTCTCAGGTAACGTTAAGTTTATTGTGCTATACAGTGGAAAGGTTGGAAGAGCTTTGGGTCTAAGTAAAACAACAGAATCACACAACAGTCATAGCCACTTAGGTAGAAACGTGAGGAACTTTCGTTCTAAAACGGTCCGAAGAACGCACTACCCTTCATCATTGTAGCGAATTCGTTTAAATCTTTGTCTCAAGAAATGGTCAATTTAAGTCGACGATAAAACGTAACTTTGTAAAAAGGATCTTCAAGTCTTGTATTGGACTAACTTTGTAGAATTACGCCTTTGAAAGAGTTAAAGGAGGGACGTAAATACTCTTCTTTTAATTTGGAAGTTGACGCTTTGTTCCCTGAGTGACATTTAGATTAATGGTGATGAATAAGTTTCGAAAGGTGTTTTTCATTAACAAGAAAGATTTCTGCTGAAGATTCTGGACCTTTCTTTTGTTTGTACACACTTGTAGATGTTCTTAGTTCTTCGTATGTATTCGTCGTAGGAATTTGAGCGCTAGTTGAGTTTAAATTTACAGTTTCGGGACATTTAAATGCAATTTCGTTGGAATGCTTAGCATATTGTTACGCTAAGTGAAAATATGCTGTCGCAGGTGAATATGTGTGCTTAAGAGTTTATTATTGTGTGTGTTCGTGCGGTTTACAAATACGGTTAAATTGGAATTGCTGGTTTTTAGTGCAACGTAATTTCTTCGCATTACTTTGCTCAGATAAATGAAAGCGGAGCTTGCATATTTGCGAGGTTACATACGGGCTTTTTTAATTAAAAAGAATTAGTGTCACTCATTTAATAAATGGAATGTAACGGGCAAATTTTTGTTCTTTGTTTTTTAACTCTTTAGATGACTAATAAAGATATTAGAGACAGAGATTATATTTTATAATACATCTTGTGAATCAACCCGCATCAAGCCAGCGTTGAGAATTACGATTCAATTCTTGTCGCTATCTGAGTGGGAAGTCTGTGCCCAACTAGTGACTTTCTGATTAATAATGCAGGCAACATAATTATCTTAGATTTTCTTACCGTTAAAAGCGCTGACTAGCTCTTATAGTCCACAACTTTAACACACTAAAATAAACACGCCTGCATTCACTATATAATTTGGTGTACAGCTTATATCACTTTCCAGGTCGATACTGCCTCAAAATCCCTGTATTTGTGATGTTGTTTTGCTGTAAAACTATCTTCTCAACCGCGATGCACTTACGTGCTTGAACGAAACTAACTTTGACGTACGTAGGTACTGTGGCGGCTTCTTTTAGTGCTTGAAGCTTGTTGTGATTCTATATTCAAGTTTATCTGTCTCCATTGGTTATTATTTTTAGGAAAATAATAACTTTATTAAAGAGTGAAATTTTTTTGTTTTGCAAAAGAAATAAAATTCTTGAATAGAATTAATGAAAAATGACTATCATTTTAAAGTTGTTTTTCAAAGAGAGTATTATAAATAAAACACTAGAAATAACGTTACGTGTGTTTCATATAAGTTCACGATAGTTCTTTAAAACTAAAGAGAAAGCATTATTGTTTTAATTAAGACTTATTGTTTCTGCCTTATTGTTAGAATATTCACTTATGATCAATACCCACTCAGGAATCATTGCGTATAATCATATTTTCTCAACAACATATTAACTTTAATTAATTTAATCACTCATAGAAATCGAGTTAAAACAAACACACCTACAGTTTAATCAACTAAAAGGTACATATATCAAAACCATTGGCAGAGTACTTCATTTAATACGATTATAATAAAATAATATATAGGTATCTACATATGTAAGTGAAATTTAATTTTGCTCGATGTCATAAGCTAATTATTAAACTGACAAGCGGTTTACATGTGTGGTATTGTATGTTAGTGTGGGTGTCCATGTGATAATGAGGAATTGATTACAGCATAAAAAAGTTAGAATCGGAACATGTAGGTAATTGTAGAAAGAAACAAACTAAGTAACAAAGATTTAACAACGACAAAAGAAGGAGACAAAAAATTAACACGTTAAAATTTTACAAAAATTAATTTTATTGGGAAGTAATGGTTACGCCATTAATGTTTTTATTATCTAATTTAAATAGATTCAATTAAGTACTTAAGTTAGAAAAGTATGTACAGATAATTCTATGTTTCTTTTTACCTATGTAATTCCAAAGACAATTGTTAATTGAACAAATAAATCTTATCTAACTACAAGGAAGAAGGAAAAAATACTTAAAGTTAGGTATCCAACGTTTTTTCAGAACGTATAGCTCCTGACTTGTATTAGAGCGCTACGTCGTAGCACTTTGTAGCGCGTAGCACAAATCGTAGCAATCGATCTTGCTAGACTTGCTACTCCGTAGTCTTATTATTTTCCGATTAAAGGTTTTTAATAAAGAATTGAAGTTTTATACTGATTATTTAAACAAGCATTTGCATGGTTTTTCTCACTAACCGACTTCCAAAAAAGGAGGAGGTTCTCAATACCAGCCTATGGTATGTTTTTTTTTTAATGTATGTACATCGATTATGTCGAGGTTTCTGAACCGCTTTATTTTAGGTACTGAATTCTGAACAAATAATTCTGTTTGTGAAGTTAGAACATTTCCTTAGGAGACTGTTAGTGGTCAAGTTGAATCAAATATTATATGTTTGAATATAATGTACTTACAGTTTTTATGCCTCATATTTAGCCACTGGTAATGAAACGAAACCAACAGCGAACTAAATAAACCTCATAGAACGGGGCAAAAGCCTAAAAAAAGTTATTTAAAGACAGATTTTTAATAATATTTTCTGAGCATTTGTCTTACATTTGGTAGCTTAGATCAATAAAAATAAAAACAATTTGATTTTAACTATAAAACACAGATAGGCTTTCCCATACTAGCTCAAATATTTTCTTGTATCCCTGACGATTTACGAATCCCTCACCATCGTACTTCCCTACCATTCTATCGTGTATCAATGGATCCGCCCACCGTTTCAGCACCACCAGATATAAATCACGGCAGATAACCGCCGAGTGATAACATTGACAGCTGTCACAAGTGTCGCCAGTAATTTATATAATTATGCAGAGCCGCGACCACCTATCGGCAGTTTGTGAGCGATGGCCTTTTGTTTCACTAGTGTTTTGCAGGCAGTGGAATGTAGATGGCGTTACGTGTATTTTAAATCGCGGCGATTCAAATTCAACTAAAGTTAAAGTAATTTTATAATTAAAACTAGCGACCCGCCCACGCCTTGCAATGGTGTAATTATGAGCGACTTGTTCCCGGCATGTTGAATTTTGGCAATCTTAAAAATTATTTTTTCTAATGTTCTTTATCTACTGAAAATAAAAAAAAAAACCTAAAAGATGGTTAAAACCGCATTAAAATCCGTCAAGTGGTTTTGAAGGAGTTAGCGGACAAACATACAAACAGACACAATTAGCGACTTGGATTTATACTATGTAATGATGATGATTAAACACCTTTTGACTCAACATCGAGCGCAATACGTACGTGAATTCTAATTAGAAGTAAACGCATATGAGGTTGCTGGCGAATAGCTAGTATTGATAAAAAAACCCTATATATGAAGACAAGGACACACCGGGTGCAAGGTTTTCACTTTACATCAATTCTTTTTAGCTATTTCTGAAATATTAAAATGACTTACCAACCTTAAAAGAATTATTTCTTCACTGAAATGTGTTTAAAAAGCTCAATTTTTATTTTCTTTAGATTTCAGTAACTTCCACTTAATATTGAAGCTATAAATATTAAAAACTACATCTCCTAAGCTTGATCCTCCCAACGCTATGATGTTTACGATTTAAAAGGTTTGTGACGTAAAATATCGCAGTTGGCAACACTTTAGCTTTCTTGCTCGCGTTTAGAGCGCTGGCCATGAGTTGCAAGACTTGCAAGTGAAGCGAGGAAATATTACTAATGGAAAATATATTTGTACTAGAATTTCGGTCGCAGTATGTTAAGACGTAGTTTTGATTTTACACATGTTTACGATATATCGGTATAGCGTGCAAAGATATTATTTGTTCGTCTCATCATATAAATAACATTACAGTGATATTATAATTGTGAAAGTTTGTATGTTTGTTACTCAATAACCGGATTTCAATAGAATTTTATACGGTACACGAGAACAGAAACAACTGTAACTTTATGGTTGCTGTGGAGTTTTTGAAAAAAAAAACCGAGTGAAACCTTAGGGATTAAAGCAAGTATATTATAACAACAATACGATATCTAAGAACAACATAAAGTTTTACTCCCTTCATCGAGAGTGAATAATTTTAATTTCCGGTGCGAAGTGGGACCGTGGACTTAATTGACGAAGATATGAACCCGGATGTGGCAGCCCTATGCAAGAATAAACCTATGGAAAATCGAGAGTTAAAAAAATAGGTTTTCGAATGCAGTTTAAGATATTAGTGGTTAAATTATAAAACGTTATCCAGATTTTACTTTAAGTTTTGCATTTAGAATGCAAATTGATTAATTTTGAAGTTATAGACACTGAAAGTTATAGCTCGAAGACCCGCGTTCTTTTTTCAGTGTTTATAATTTCGAAACGATATCCAGATTTAGTATTTAATATGAGTCACTAAATAGTAATTTAGTATGATTTAATATAATTGAATGAATGAAAGCAAAAAATATATGTTATAAATAGTAAAAAATCGACGCAATACTCTAATTTGACATGAGTTTCAGACTAAACTTCCTCAATAAAACACGACGAGTTCTACCAAAGATCACCATTTATACCTTCTTATTTCATGTATTTCCTTACCAAATAAACTTATTATTAAAGGCTTCAAATAACAAGATGGCGTAATCAAATTACTGTCTAATTACTAAAGAGCCTTGTTCCTCGTAATGTGTAACCGACATTTTAAGAAGTTGAGCTCAAGTTAAAGAATAATTTATCAAATCACAAGCAGTGTAATTCACCCGAGTGATTTACTCCGGCGGCGGTAGGGCTGCCACTGCAAGGAAAATTAAATGGCACACGATTTTGAGGTTAGAATTGTCATGTTTTGTTTAGAGGAAGAAATTATTTTGTTTTCAGTTTGAAAATTCGATAAGGTTAAGTAAAGTGTCAGTAACTTACTAGGAATAGGGTTATGAATTAAATTTTTAAAAGTCTTATACACAGTTTATTAAGGTAGTAAAATAGTTTTAACCCAATTAAATAAATTTGTTTGCAATGGCTTTTTGCCAAAAAATATCATTATTGAACTAAACGAAATGTACAGTAATAATTGAAAATCAACAGCAGAAAACAATCTGCAAATTTTCCGATAAAGCCTGTATAATCTTGTTACTGACAAAAAGCGAAGTACCTAGGTGTATTGATTTTACAATTTTAATTGTGTGTCTGTTATATGACAGTAAAGGTAACCCAGGTTGAAGAATGACAAAGGCAAAGAATTTGGACTTCCTATTCATTTGTGACTATTCTTTTGATTATTGAACAGCTTAAAAAAAAGATAGGAAACTCTATTATTAACACATGTAAGGAATTCATGTTCTTAACGGTGGTACTTACTACTCTTACACAATGTGTGTCGTGTCGCAAAGTGTCACAACATCATAAGAAGAATTAGATTTTAAAAATACCCTTATTTCTTTTGCACAGCCCTACCCCAAGAATAAGGTAGATGTCTCAGATAGAATCAGCCGCTGGACGCCGCATGCACTCTCGCAGTTACTAACAGTCACGGCGTTTCATTTGGGATTATTCACACGATTTGCTCCACACTCTGATATATCTACACGTCAAATGGCTCGAGATAACTTTGCAGATGTTAAGTGCATAGTCTGGGTAGATAAACCAAAGTGTGTTAGGATGAATATACTTTTTTAAAACGATTTTGTTGCACATCTTGCTAAAAAATTATGAAGTAGTCTTTTAATGAAATATTTAGTTTTCTTTGTTAAAACAGTTTTTTCCATTTACAATCAATCAATTTCAATCCTGTATAAGGCAAAAATATAAAATAAAAATTGCTGTAACTGATTCACACCACAGTTTCATATCACCATAGTAAATTCACGATATTTAACTTTTCAAGTGAAAACCCATATAATCAGATTTCTGTTGAGCGAGCGCGTAACTCAACGCAATTGACAATGTTAACTCCGCGTTGAAAAGTGCAATAAATCTCATTTTGTACGTTCACGTCAAAATTTTTGATGCATAAAAAGCGCTGAAATTATGCTGTAAAGCAGTTCGCATGCATGACGTCAAACCTCGACGCAAACAATGTTACCTGCTGATTCCACTACCCTGCCCAACAACCGTTCGCAAACCGACGAGCGAGCGAGACAGACGTATACACACACATACATCTGTCTCAACTTTTGGACTGATGTTGGATGGAAATTGAATTGGGGATGAGACCCAAATGAATCCAATTAGCCGAAGGTGTTAAATCCCGGAGTGTCACATACCGTATATGGCAGTATATAGCATAGCAGGTAACTTCATTTATGTAGGTAAACATACGTGTTATATAAAACTATAGGTGACGTAAGGTATCACAAAATGCGGGTAGTTCGTGACCTCTAGATATACACGCTTGGATTATTAAAGCTAGAAAGTTTGAATCGAGTTTGTTTGAACATAGCTGACACTACTTACGTTCTACTAATTTGGCGACCCATGTTCGGACAAGTTTTGACTTCATTAAGAATAAATAAACAAAATTTTATTCTGGTAGGCTTTTGCTTAGCTATCCTGCTTTTGAAAAAAAGGTTAGTAATAACTTGCAATGAGATTGCACATCTAATGTCTCTAAAGTCGACTACGCCACAGCATCTTAATACTGCAGAAGTCTATATAAGTTGGTAACTTCTACTTGTAAATTACTATTAAGAATTAATTATCGACTGCACAACAAATAGTCTGACTGGTGAAATAGTCATAATACACTGTTGCTCAGAAAACCGACGTGGAGTGTTCCGTACTTACAATTATTACCTAGTATATTTCCTTTATACTTCTGTTATTTGTAAATATTAATTGTTTCGCATTATTATTAATATTATTCATTTTAATTACCTTTGTTTTAATGGCAATGTACCGCTGTCAATGTTACATATCAAAGATGTCAATGTGAACAGTTCGTTAAATGTACGTAGGTACTTAAATTAAAATTTGAAATAAAAACTTCTCTCTTTGTTCTCATCAGAAACGCATCTTTTTAATTGAATACTCTCCCAAGTTGAAAAAACAAAAAACCTAGGCAGATATACGCACAGCTGCACCAGACAATGTTTCTGTGTTTTGTTTGGTGAGTGCGATATATGCGGTGCCGAATTTCTCAAAGGCTAGCAACGCACCCTAAACACCAATAGAGGGTAAACACTTATCATTACATAGTATAAATCCAAGTCGCTCATTCTGTCTGTTTGAACCTATGTTTGTCCGCTATCCTATCTCCTCCTAAACTAAGTAACGGATTTTGATGGGGTTTTTGCCATCTTTTAGGTAATTTATTCATTTAATTCTGTAAGAAAACATTCGAAAAAGTTTCTTAAAGGTAGCCAAAATTCAATGTTTCGTGATTAAGTAGGGCAAAAATACACCATTGCGAAGCGTGGGCGGGTCGCTAGTAGTATCATAAAACCACTTGCTCGTTTGCTAGCTCATCTCACAAAAAAATCACTAAGAAATACATGTATATTTTTTTAAAACCGATCGTATTTCAAGGCATTGACTTTATTTTTTCGATAACTCTCATCGGAATTTTCCACCAAAGTATTTTTGTCAAAATTTTTATTCGAGACAAGTGTATCGCATTACAATAAACAGAGTGGTGACAAACAATGTGATATCAAAATATAATAAAGGTATTCCTTATTAATGTATACTTCACAGCATAGGTTTGCTAATAGTTTAAAAAGAACGAAAAAAGTGATATTTAACTAATTAAACAGCAGGTGAAGGTGAGAAGGCAAATGAAAATGGTGGATTGGTGAGGCTCTTAGCTATTTTATACGCCGTTCTCGTTTACGGCAATATCCGTCATTTTCATTTGGAAAACACCCTGTACATCTCTTAAAAAAGAAACTATTAATGGACTGTATTTTAAATGTATTGTAGGTAGAGAGGTCTAGATGTAGTATTTCTAGCTCTAGCCCAAAATGAAAAAAAATATTGACTGACCTGGCTTACTGGAATGTCGACCACCAATATTGTCTTCAATCCACAACTCTGAGGGGCCCTCTACTTCACATTCTTGATTATAAAAGTTTTTTGAATTATTATAATAACGCAACGGCACCATTTATCCCACGTAGAGTTGTGATGAAGTTTGACAGTGACAACCCACTGACTACGTAGGTGGTTGAGGCACAGAAATTCGTCCCGTTATTCAGCCTATGAACCACCCTCAATCAGGAAAGCAAATACGGATAACCTAACAGGAGAAATATCCCAATAATATTAACTTGAGTAAGTCTTTTCTTATCCCAATAAATAATTTAGTAAAAGACTATTAACCAAAATAACACAACGGAGACTGGATTGAACAAATTGGAAAACAAATGTTCTGTGTAAAGAAAAGAAATAATCTGGAAAACTCATAGCACTTCATTCTCTGCTAGTTTTTTTTTATTTGATTAACACCTAAAACAGATTACTATAAAACTTACAGTCTTGGTAAATTTCTTATGTTGGTAAATTTCTTTTTGAACTAAATTGCAATCCAAAAAATGTATGTAGCGCATTTACATTCATTATACAGATAGGCTTACCTACTTAACACAAACAAATAATAGTTTAGTAAAAGAAAACAGTTAAAAGAAAAATGTTATTTGATTGAACACTAATAATATGGTGTGAAATTACAAATACAGATCCACAGTACCTACGTCTCAATGATGCTTCTATGCTGAATCGAGGACGATTGACACGCGTCTCTTATAGCGCAAGAAATTATTGACAAAAAAATCGAAGTCTTTGTGTTTTTTTTTAATATTTTTTTTATAAAATATGGGGAGCAAACGAGCATGCGGGTCACCTGATGGTAAGTGATCACCGCCGCCCATGACTAACACTGTGGTTGTTGGGGGTGTATTGCTGAGCCTTTGAGAAATTAGACTCTACCACTCCAAAAGTAAAGTATAATGTCTAATTCGTTGTATTCTCGACCCATTCTGACAATTTGGGTTGAAGAAGGCTATGTTATTTTTATAACTCTGTAACATGAAGATACAGTACGATCGAGATTTAAAACAATGTTGATGTTTAGTGACGAAAGTAATTGTGGGCAATCTAGAATAGAGTGAAGTACTTTGTGTAGGTTTAGCAGGTCATAGCGTAACCGTCGAGTTTCCAGAGAGTTTAAAGAGTTTTTTTTCAGTTTATCAAAATAGTGATGATATTGAATTTTAAAATTAAGTGAAACCGAAAGGCGAAAAACTAGTAGTTAATTTGCTGTTTAAGCGTATTTTTTGTTTTCCTCAAATATGTTTATTATGATTTTTCGGGCCAAAACGACATTTAACACCGTTTTTTTGTTGATTACTTATATTAACAGCCCTGGACCTTAGCAAACTCTTTAAATAGGTAACAATTCGTTGAAATATTCCGTAACATACATACTAGTTAAGCTATTAGAAACCGTGTTTAAAAATAAAACCATTGAATCTGTATTTGTTTTTAAATACACACAGCTAAATCAAGCCCTGTTCTACTTAAGAGCGATCTTACGACTGTTTAACCAAATGGCGGCGTATAATGAAAGAGATTCGCCTGATTGCCGGCAGTAGCAATGATGGTTCGCTTAATTTTCTTTGTTACTCTTGTTTGTGCAAACGTTGTTATTTTCTTGATTAATTATATTAATCCGCACAGACGGGGAATAGTATCATTAAAATTTTTGATAAAGGTTAACAGTCTTTATGTGAAATTTAGTGAGTGATTTATGTAAATTATTATCTTCCTGATCTGGTTAAGTTTTAAGCAATAATAGTAATTACTTCAAGATATCTTTTCTTTTCATAGCGAAACATGCTGAATTTAATACTGTGAGCAAAAACAATTGAAGCAAAACTTTTTTAGGGGGATGCTATTCTCAAAGTAGTTAAGTACCTTCATCAAACTCAGATGAGCGGCTTTTGTTATACTAAAACTAATCCCTACTTCCCTACTAATATTATAAATGCGAAAGTAACTCTGTTTGTCTGTCTGTCTGTCTGTTACGCTTTCACGCCTAAACCACTGAACCGATTTTGATGAAATTTGGTATGATGAAAGAACTGAACTTGGGAAAGGACATAGGGTACTTTTTACCGCGGGAAAACTTCTCATTCCCACGGGAAAACGACTTCCACGCGAACAGAGTCGCCGGCGGCCACTAGTATTATAATAAATACATTTTCACAATCATAACATCCATGTCAGTCTTATGAAATTATATTATTTAAGATCATAACTGAGAATATGCAACAATCCCACTAATATTATAAACGTGAAAGTTTGTATGTATGGATGGATGTTTGTTACTCTTTCACGTAAAAACTACTGAACAGATTTAGATGAAACTTTGCAGTTATATAGGTTATTCATCAGAATAACACATAGGGTACTTTTACCGCGGAAAAACATCTCATTCCCACGGGAAACCGACTCCCACGCGAACAGAGTCGCAGGCGGCCACTAGTGTAATATAAAACACATACAGACAATTGCGGGCATGCTAACGAGGGCCCCGTACAACCCCCGTGGTAACAAGCCGTCGCGTTAGTGGCCTCTACATGAAAACTTAATGTTATGACACTATAACTAGCCGCCGCGAGACTTGTGTTAAACAATTTACGACAGCGATTCCACTTAAAGTGTATGAACTTCGCGATGGATAGAAAAAACCGTGGCTCAACGTCGGATTTGCTGTGAAAAACTTTTGGTTAGTTAGTTAGCAAAATTAACCCTTATTGTATGAATTTTTTGTTCTTCTGTCATCACAAATTTTTTATGATCGCTTGGGGCATTTATTGGCTAATGCTAAAATTCGAAGTTCAAATTAAATATAAGTACTTTATTTTAAAAACAGTTTTTTTTAAATATAGTAATGTCGTAATTTGCCCTAACACTTATGGCGAAGTATTAATTATAATGTGTACGTAACATAACGTCGTAAGACCATATATTTTTTTAAGAACACACTCCTAATCGTAATAGGTAAAGGTTCAGTGCGTACTTTCTACGTATTACCTAGTAGGTAAGATTAAGGACCAACGTTAACCGACCGCAACCTATGCCAATATAAAGAAGCAATATTATTTTAACTGCAACGTTCAGCCTTAACTTAGGTAAAGAAGATTCCTTTGACACGACATGATATGCCTACGTGCTGTATGTAAGCTTTATTGCGCATAACTCGAACTTTGCCGTATTTCGTTTCAAAAGAACAGTAAAAACACTATTAAATATATAAATAAATAAATCTCCAGACTAACACACCAATTATGAGGCCCTAAAGTAAGCTGCAGTAAGCACCCTTGTTATAGGTACCACATAAGACTACTAGGGGACTAGGGGAGAACCTAGTTACAACCAGACACGAGCCAATATCGAAAAACCATTTTAACGACATTGGCCTGACCTGGGGATCGAACCCGGAACCATCCGCTTAGCAATCCGGTGTATATGTTACGGCTAATACCCGAAGTGCGGTTACACCTAGTTTTAGCCGGTTAGTAGACTTTTTTATATGGAAAACTGTAACAAAAAATATTTTCCCATAAATATAAAAACTGTCTTCAATCATGAGTCGAAGGAGTCCCGCTGTGCGGGACTCCTTTTTTTGGGCGGTATCAAAAAAGTAACCTAACTAACCTAACCTATTGATGTTCTAACCGGCTAAAACTAGGTGTAGCCACACGGGTATTAGCCGTAACATACATACTACTGCACCACAGAGGTCGTCAAATATGTATTGCTTTTGAAAAAAAAATTATATTATACAAACATGGGTATGTTAATCCTATATACAGATAATAAAGTATCAGGCACATATCAAATTAGTTATAATGTATTTTATGTAGGTTATCTTTTCAATAAAGATGCAGAGCCATGTTATTTATACATTTTTCTTCATTTAATAATTGTCTACATGCATACATAGTTGCAATAATATAGGAAGAGCTCCACTTTACCAAACAAAATTCCGGAACATTCTCTGCAAGTTTGGAGTATAAAAGTCTACATTCTTCCTGTTTTGTAATTTTATATTCATCGTAACTGCATTTTATGCGTCACTTAAGACTTGGCATTCAAAATGATGCTGCTTTACAGTATATCTAATGAATAATGCCTAGAATATGGTATTGTCTAAAGAAAAATCATGGTTTTCATCAATTTAACATGCAAGGTATTATAATTAAACACTGTTAATTGTAAGAAGATCTATTTATTTAAATATTGGTTCACTAACTTCATTATTATTAGTATTACAGCTTCAAAAAATAACATCACAAATGTTTAACTCGTTAAATTAGAATTTCATTTACAATGTCATTTATACGTTTTTGAAATTGTTCAACTAGTAGTGATAAATTAATAAATTATTGTCCGGCCACCGAGAGAATGCGTTCCTGACACATTGTGTTTGACATAACGAGGTAACTTTGAAAGGCCGTCTACGAAAACAAACAAAAAAAAAGTCGTCTATTTTGACCCTACAAACAAATAATAAGCAATAAAATGATATTAAAACACACTGATTTTAAATTTTATAACTGATGGCTTACTGTAAGCGTAATAATTACTGATAAAATATGTATTTTTAAAAATGTAAACAACATCATATTTTCGTAGGGATGTGCTAAAAATATCAGTCAATTTTAAAGTTATCAATCAATTTCTAATAAAAAAGCAGAATAAGTAGCTTGGTTATAAAAACATGATATCGACGTAAATATGGATATGCTTGAAGCATAACTATTGCGGTTAGTGAAAGAAAATAAATCGGCAAATGTTCGATATGAAATAGATGAATTGGCTCCGCAGTACGGTCATCGGGTGCTGAGACTTATACCATATTATTGCCAATTATTGCCAATACAATGCTTTTGAGTTTCGTTTGTAAAAAGGCAGCAGTTGGATTTTCATGCTAGTTCTTTTCGACCTTGGGCTTAGCTTCAAAATTAACGTTATACAAGTATCTATACTAATATTATAAAGCTGAAGAGTTTGTTTGTTTGTTTGTTTGTTTGTTTGAACGCACTAATCTCAGGAACTACTGGTTCGAATTTAAAAATTCTTTTTGTGTTGGATAGACCATTTATCGAGGCAGACTTTAGGCTATATAACATCACGCTGCAACTATTAGGAGCGAAGAAATAATGAAAAATGGGAAAAAAAATGGGGAAAATTATTCATCCTTGAGGGCTTCCGTTGCGTGCGCTGCGAAAGCGGTTCTAGGAACCAAAAATATATGTATGAAAGAATAAAGGGACCTTTTTACCGCGGGAAAACTTCGCATTCCCACGGGAAACCGACTTCTACGCGAACGGAGTCGCGAGCGGCCACTAGTCTTTAATCTAATTATTTACGTTCCTACAATAAAACAATACTGTTTCGATTTTGTTTTTTATTATTTTACCTAGACTTTAACTCGTAACAACATAAAACTTTTTATATTATAAATAAAATAAAAATAAGATAAGCAAGTTTTTTTTCTGTTGATTGAAAAATGATTTATCAATGTTGTTTTTTACCCCAACACTAATGGCATGTGTCACAAACGCAATCTCTCGGTGGCCAGGCTATAGGTACTTAATTCTGTGTTGTGTTTGCACTATTATAACTCACTAGTAAAACTTAAAATTTTCAATATCCTAAAATACGTACATAACAGACGTAGGTTATTAATAAATTCATATTAGTTTTAGATTTAACCTAACCTTAGACACCCCCAGCCATAGATCGACACCAATTAGCAACGCGGTACCAAATATGTCTCCATGTATCCATATTGGCATATAATGTAAAGCAGCGTACCAAAATGGCGGGACATTTCCACAAATTGGGTCCTCATTCCGGGATCAATATATAGATGTGTCGGCCTTTGATCGGAGTGATCAGGCGCCTCCCTCCAGGGGGTAAAATTTAAAGGCCGATGTTAATTCAATCGTTTTAAAGTGTAATGTGACGATCTCTATTCCGCGCAATGATTGATCAATCGAGTGAGCGAAGTCGTTATTTTAAGAGGTGTTTGAAATTAATTAATAACTCACAAACGTATACATTTGTTATTATAACTTTAAAAATGAGAATTTAAAGTTGAGTCTCAGTTATGAACCACAGAATACCCAAAATATGACGTGCGTCAAACTCTTAATCCGAAAGCCGGTGAATAAAAAAAAACCTGAACAACTCAGTCTAAAGTTGACCTACACTATCTTTTATCTGAGTCATTAAATCGTTAGTTAGTCCGACATCGCCGTACTAATTGAACATGTAGCGTTAATTAAAATTATAGACCAATTTGTAGATCCTGGTTAGCGGGCGATGGATAGCACTTTTACTGAAGAATAATTAATGTAATAAACTGGTTGAAAGCCGTGATAGCACTGTAGTAAATCGATTTTATTTTGGGAGACTGAAAGCAATCCTCAATGAAAAATAAATAAATTAATGTAAACAAGTACCTTTTACGGACTTAAGCACTTTTAAAATAGGTAGGCTAGGTTTTACGTTGAAAATACTTATCGATTATAATAAAAAGGTAAAGTTTGTGGGTTAAGATGGTTTTGTTTATCGCTGATACTACTAAACTATACCAATTAAAATAATATTTCACTAGAAAATACCTACGTTATAGATAACTTTAATTGAGTAATGTCTTTTAGTCTAGTTATAATTCAACAATCATCAACAAGTATTGAGTCCGCGAGGTGGATAGTACGAAAATCAGAAGGATGCTTTGCTAGGCAAGATAAGTGGTAAGATTCAGATGGTATAAGATACCTTAATCTTGTGATTCTTATGATTGTATAATTTCGAAAAGAGTGCCGAGAGTTTTTTCCGCCAGCTTTTTCTTTCGGTCTATTACGGCCATTGCTGATGGATGTAGGGGTGTCCCGTGACACCTTTTTTATTTTTTATTTTATGCTTTTGACAATGTATAAGAGATTAGTTTTTAATCCTACGTACAATAAAGTAATTTCATTTCATTTCATTTCATTGTTGAACAAAACGTAGACCTTAACTCACTTTACCTTTTTTCCTGAAGTAATACCAACTCTTTGCCATACACCATGGTGGTAAAAATTCATTTCATTGGCCAAATTTAAAAAGAAAAAGACATACTCATTCATTTGCCACATTTAAAAAACAAAGCACAATCTCACAAATCGTGCAGCGACTGTATTCATGTCAAAAAGTTAAAATAGTGAGCAAGTTTGTATTATTTTCATCTCCGCAACCGGAAACCCCAGTTTAGCTGGCGGATATTGAGTTACAAGTCGAGTTTTGTCAAATAAAACCTGTGCAGGGATACTCCCATATAATATAAAGATAACATTTATATTTTTTAAATTATCATTATCAAAAACATTATTTTTGTACAAACTCAAGTCAAGCCTTTAATGATGACAAACGTTTTAACGAAAACTATTAAATTATACTAGCAACACACTTTACACACTGCTACAAATTATACACTGCTAATAGACAAGTGCTTCTTAAAAATAAGTTTTGGTTCATTTACTTTATTTTATCACAATAAAATAAAATAAATCACCTTTAAATCAGGAATCGCCCTACTTCCAAGGTAAAAGATTGCCGCGGCACAAGGGGAGATCATATTTTTTATACATTCTTTATCTTTAGGGAGTAATAGTGTCAATTTACGTGGAATAGCAAGAACTTCTGTTTATTCTTTGTATAGACGTAAGGAACGATAGTTTTACGTTCTCGCTATGGATATATCTAACACTTTTATTAATACGATAAGATTATTGCTTAAAATTAAGGTATTTTAAGGTTAAATGGGTAAATTATATTTTTATACAAACAAAGAAGTGTAACGGAAAAAGATAACATTCCGCGTAGCACTGTTAAGGCACTAGTATTAAAAAAAATAGATATCGATAATTTTAAATTTGATTAATCGAAAATATGAAATAGCGCGTATGTAACTCTTGGTAATAATCTTTCATTTGGCAAAATTAAATCCAAACAAACAAACTTCCACATTTATATTATTCGTAGGATTAGGAGGCACTAGGGGAGCGAGGGGCTTGTTGTAACAGTTTTCAGTAAAACTAGTATATCTTGAGATCTATTGATTCAATTTCTACTAAATAAAGATTGATGGATACTGTAACTCTTCCTCTACCAAATCAAGCAAAAATAATATCATAACTACTGGTCATTATTTAACAATCAATTATTTTCTAAAAGAAGTGCGGTGTTACAACTTACCTCGTGCTTGAGGCAAGTTGTAACGTCTACCGGGGCAAGTAGTAACGACCATAAAAAACGACATTAATACCTCTAATCATTTATTCTTTATTTATTTTTAACAAAATTGACATCTTTCCAAAGTAAGTATTATGTAATTCTTATCAAAAATCAACTCAAATACACTTTTTTGTAATCAACACTTAAAAATTAAGTAATTAAGAGTTTTATTTAGTTAAACACTACTTATAATCATAATAGCACTTTAAAATCACAGTAAGTAATTAAATTATTTATTTCTAATACACTCTATCCAATCTTTTTTGTTTGTATCTGTGTAAGCTTCACCACATACCAGACAATGCATTTTGTAACATGTTACAACAAGCCCCGGGATTTTGTTACAACTAACCCCATGGTATGATTTTTAACATTTATCAAGATAACTAATTAAACAATTTAGCAATCATAAAAACTGTTACACAATATCAGAGATAGATAAATTTGAATGGAAATAAGATGTAGAAAATTTGAAAATAGGCATTATTAAAAACACAAACCAAAATTTTACGACAGTACAATTTTATATCACCCGGCAGAAATGAAGGGAATGCTCACATTTGCTCACTGCGCCAACCGGCGGAACACTGGCTATGGCAATATGATGTGGTGCGGTTTATGGGTTAAATCGAGTCAAAGATATACGTTAATAGTGTTGAAGATCCTGGTGAAAAGAGCCTGTTACTACTTACCCCTGTAACAAAAAGCCCCTCGCTCCCCTACTGTGGTGGTGAGTTAAAACGGTTTTTGATTATATATTTTTTTATATAAATGATCTGTAAGCTATGAAATAATGTCATTTGATTAAAATTTTAATAATATATTCTATTTTGATACAGAAGTTATGAATTTCACACACCACCAAGAAATATTCCCCGAAACAACCCGAAACACCTATTGGTATTAATTAATCACTACCCCTGTATTATACCACAAGAATATATGCCATACAGTAATATCAACCAAGATATCACTTCATGTATAACAGTCTCTATTACTAGGGGCTAAGGTAGATATTATTAAGTGTGGTTGTAATGGTAGGTTGTAGTGCGATGACGTTTACAAATGGTATACAGATGGACAGCCAGTTAGATCGGCAACAACATAATTGATGGCCTGGTCTTTGTCTAAGATCGTTATAAATAATAAACCACCCAAAATAAATAGAACAAATTGTACTAGTTTCTGTCTTAGTAAAAATTACAAATAAAAAATATAATTTTAGTTAATATTATGCACGAATCTCTTTTCGTACTGTGGTTATGTAAAAGATATAAAGTAAAATTTGAGCATAACTTTAATTTGTACCTGATTTCCGCGTTTATTTCTGCTATTTCATACGATAAAGCGTTTCTAATTTTGACTTTTCCAAATTACATACACATTTATCGTATAGATGAGGGAAACATACTTTATTACGGCTCAGACTCTCACACTATCCAAAAAAGAAGCCTGTGTCCAACTTATAGGACGTATAAAGCACTATAGTTCTTTTTTGTAAAACAAACCCAAGACGTCTAACCCGCAACTGCTCTGAGACCCATCGATATCCTTCGCACTATTCTATTTGTAAGCGGTAATGAATATTCAAGCGTGTGTGAATTTATTGTAGGTGTTGCTGGTGACCCGCGGCTCTGTTTGTGTGTACCGGGGGTGTAAAGACATGTTGAGGCTGTGAGGAAGGGGGGCGGGGGGATGTCTCTAAAACCTCATACTATCATTTGTTTTTGACTCGACTTAATAGTGGCATTGGTCAACGACAAATTTGACTTGATCCAGCGGTTTTTTTCACACTTGTTAAAAATACGTCTTGTAGTCATTGAACAGGCTAAGCGCCGGTTTCTAAATAATTTGAAGTTGACTTAAGTCTTAGTTTAATTTTAATCAAAAGTACTAAAATGGTCCCTGTCAATTGTTAAGAGCCACCAATGAATCTCCCTGTATAGAACACATACCTTATCAAAAAAATATGAAACTGTTGATACTATTTAAAACTTAAGTTTAAGGTTTAACATATAATAAGTAACACATCTTATATTGTGACCTAGATACTCGTATTTACGTAGATCTTATTACAAAGATTGCTTTTACGTCGCTTTTGCTTGCTCCATGCATATCTCGCAAGAATCGAAAAACTATCAGGAGAAAATGCTTTGCTGCGGTCTGCGATAACTTAGCCGCGCACTTTCTGTATACAGCGTGTTCTATAATGGACGCAAGCACCGAAAGTAGAGCTTGGGATGTTATTAAAATGGTTTTGGAGATTAGGTTGTATGAAAATGTGGATGGTATCAGTAAATTTATATAACGTTGTTAAATTTCAATATAAATAAAATGAATTTGTTATTTTTAAGCAAATTTGTTATTTTTAAAGATTTCTTAATTTAACGAATATTATATTGATGAAGAAATATGTATTTGTAATTACTTTTCTACCGTTTAGTTATCATACCAAAATTATTGAAAACGACCCATATGTTACACAAGTCTAGAAAATATCAGTTCCACAAACATCTATTCACTCTTGGCTTACCCTTTAAGGGTCTGAGTTATTTCACCCACACGTTGTATAAAAACCTAAGAATTTACCTTACAACATTCGAATTCCGCCGCCAAGCGCGAACTCGAAAACGTAATAGAATAAAACGTTAGTAAAATTGGATAAATCGCTTTTGGCTACCGACCAAAGTGTCTCTTGTGAATGAAAACATTACTTTTGCTTCGCGCCTGCGATATCTAAATAAAATTGCGGTGAGCTACAGAAATAGTCAGACACGAGGAACCTACATGAAACTATATGAAAATTTTATGCAAGCGGTTCTGAGATAAGTGTAATGAAATTTTATAACAGATGCAGGTTGTAGGTGCCTGGAATACTAAGTATTGTGTTATTCTGTAGCCCGAGTGCTGTAGGTATATTTTTATATGCTTGTAAAGCGTGTGATGGTAAAAGTTCACAATTTTTAATTAACTTTATGCTGGTGTAAAATTTTACGTGACAGAAAATAAGGGTGGTAGATTTGGTTTACTTTTTGGTTAGGAAACTAGTTAAATGTTAAAGGTTCGAATTTGAAGGTGTGAACATTTTAAAATGAAATTTTTGGTTGAAAACTTTTATAGTTAATTAAATTTATTAATGAAGCTCAGATTAAATTGGGTTGAAAATAAGCTATTTGTGTTAGTTTCTCTCATGTCCTGGTACCATTCTATTACTAATTCGCAGTTACTAATGCTACAACATTTTGATATTTTATTATGGTTTGTGACAAAGTTAACCATATTTATAAATAAAGTAGTATCTCAAAAGGAATTTCCACTTAGTCTCTATACTAATTTGATATTATCCACAAAGAGAACAGAAGAATGCATATTTTATTATTCAAAATAAGGATATTTAATTTATTTTCTCTGTACTAAGCTCTCTCAGGTTACTACTACTAACGAGTACCTGTTAGGGTTGTTCCTAACAATTAATTATTTTTTTATATTTTTTTTATAGAGAAGGTCGCAAACGGTATGCATTATCTATTTTATATCCATGTTAAAATTCATTCAATACAGTTAAGCGCGTCAGCCTCAAATCAAGAAGCGAAAATATTTTCCAATCTAATTGAGAACTCCTTCTTCACAAAAACTTAAAAAAGTACTCTTAAACATAAGTAAGGGATTGAACACGGCTTTATGCACAATTAAAACACTTAAATTCATCAAATCCCACTTTCCGTCGTAGGAGATAATTACAATAATTTAAAGGGCTAATTAGTGCTTTATAATTATTGTGTACTTAGTTTTTGTCACATTTGTTGTTGGTTTCTTTAATTGCTTATGTGGTAAAAACAAATTAAAGCTAAATATTTGCATTTTTTATGAGAAGAAAACAAACGTTATTTGAAATGTAAACCTAACGTTTCCTTCAAATTTGCAAATATTAAAAAACTACTATGACGATACACTTCATTATAACACCGGTACAACCAAAGTCCTCCACAGAAAGCGCCCCAAGCTTGTTAAGGCGTACAAATGTTTATGTAGGACTGTGCGGGCGTCGATAGGCCCGGATTTAAAACGGTTTCTGTGTCCCATACAGAATAAATGTACCTGAAGTGACTCTTGAGTGGTGACGTGTCTTTTAGCAGGCTCTGTATCAAGAGACACTAAATAAAACACTTGGTAAGTGAGAGGGAGTCGTGCGTGTGGATGTGAAGAAGGAATGGGTTTTTTGTAGTTAATTTGGATAAAGAAGTTGGGGTTGTATGAGTGTAAGTTTTGATTTAAGAAGTTAAATACGCATAAAATCTATTACTTAATAACCCTAATTTTAAGGTAAGATTATGAATAAAATAGTGTAATGTTCGTTATAAGCTATCAAATAATAAATTGGAAGAGAACCTAGTCACACCAACTGATTTAAAAAGTGCTTTTTCCTACTTTGGTCTAGCCCGGTACACGAACCAAGTACCTACAACTTCACAGCCCGGAAGGATTCATACCTTTCCGCTACAAACGTCTTTAAACCAATCAAATTTTTATGCCTCAACAGTGTCTTCTCCAAAAACTCCATATAAATATTTGGTACACTGCAATATACCGCCCTAATCTAGATGGTTCCATTTTGTCGGAAAGTTAATTAGCCACGACATCAATTCACCTTCCGAGGCCTCGGCTCGTTCAAAAACCGGCGCTTCATTTTGAAATATATCCTTTTAAGTCGCCCGGAATTGTTATTGTTGCACGGAAACTAATTCCAGAAGGTTCTACGGTTAATTTGTCAAAGAAATAGAAACAAACAGAGGGTAAGAATGTTTTGGCAAGTTAATAGCGCGATGTAGAAGACGGATCGGTCGACGATTACGGAATACAACAATGTATATTAGTCGGTGTATGTCATTGTGTCAGAGATGGATTCCTGCATAATATCGCTTTCAAAGTGGCATTTATAACCGACTGTCTAGTGGCTGCGACATTAGAGAGGAAGCGGCGCTTTGTCGGGCCGCTGGGAACTGCCAAGAAGTTAAAGTTTGTTGGTAATTCACAAGAGTTTGCTTTGTATTATTTTTAATTTCAATATCACACAAAAAAAAATACATTGTTCTTTTTTCTATATTTCAAAGAATGCAGTGTTAGCTAAACTCATTTTATACTGTTTCATGTTATTTAAAGGCAAAATATATTCCATAGGTACTGTGCCCTGATTTACCTCAGCGTTCAATTCATTAACCAAGTTTCTTATTTATTTATTATTTATTTACAGTTTTTGCACATACAACATATATAATAAAAATGGTAATAGCTAATATTTGTACAAGGGTGCAGCTTATTTCAGGATGAAATTTCTTCCAGCTGACCGATGACTGGAGAGTTGGATGAAGATAGCAATTTATTGTGCAAAATATAATAAGAAATAATATTTGAGTACTTATTATTAACAAAATAAAAATAAAAAGACATAAAATAAATACAAATATGTATATAATACATACATACATACCAAATAAAATATATACATATATATAAATATAATGACAACAATAATTCTAACTGAGTGAAAAATAGTATTCCTTAACTCGTCTTTTGAAGAGGGATACAGTTCTAGACTCGCGAATTTCATATGAAAGCTGATTCCATAGCCTGACTGCATGAACCGTGAAGGAGTATGAGTAGAAATCTGTATTATGCGAGGGTGTCATCAGTAAGGTACGGAGATTGGACCTGCAAGGTTCATCCAGAGAGCGAGCCAAAGAGAATCGTTGGGATAGGTAGGAAGGGGAACATGGATTATTAAGGACATTGAAAAGGAGGCAGAGGATACGCAAGTTTCTACGATACCTAATAGGGAGCCAGCCAAGTTTCTTTCTGAATTCAGAGACCCGATCGTACTTGCGTAGTCCGAAGATAAAACGTATGCTGAGATTAAGAATACGTTCTAACTTATTCAGTAACTCTTCAGTTATATCTAAGTAAACAGAATCTCCGTAGTCAATAATAGGATGGATAAGACTTTGTGCCAGACAAACTTTCGTTTGAAAAGGGAGATAGCCTTGGAGACACCTTAATGCGTGAAAAGAATGGTGGACCTTGCGACTCACCTCGTTCACATGCGCACCCCAAGAGAGGTTTGACTGGAGAATGACGCCTAGATTATTAACCTTGTCAGTTATAGTGATAGGAACCCCGTCAATAGATAAAGTAGGTAAGGAACATAAATCTAGACTGTCACAGAAATATTTGTTACCTACCACTATAGCTTTGGATTTGTGCGGATTAATTCGTAAGCCGAAGGACTTTGTCCAATCGCTTATGTTAGACATGTCAGAATTTAATATAGTGAACGCAGAAGCGGCATCTGAGGCTGAAAAATGGCGGTACAGCTGCAAGTCATCGGCATACAAGTGAAAATTAGAAGAAATAGTTTTTGTAATACAGTTAATAAATACAGAAAAGAGTAAAGGGGAGAGAACTCCACCCTGAGGCACGCCCGCAACAATATCACACCAGTCAGAGTGAACCTCTTCAAAGCTGATACGCTGCGAACGGCCACGGAGGTAAGAGTTGAACCACCCTAGAGAAGAAGAAGAAATATTTATAGATTCAAGAATACCTAGAAGAACATCGAAATCGATTGAGTTAAATGCATTTGTAAAGTCAAGGAGAACCAGTAATGTAAGATTTTTATTCTCCATTGCCCAACGGATGTCATCCGTCACGTTGATCAGAGCAGTAACCGTGCTATGACCTGGGCGGAACCCAGACTGCTTAGGACTTATAATATCATTGCCGTAAACAAAAGTAGCCAATTGCTTGTGTGCAATTTGCTCCAGGACTTTTGATAGGAAAGGAAGGATAGAAATGGGACGGAAGTCAGTGAAAGTGGTAGGATTATGTGTTTTAGGTAGAGGAATAATATAAGCATTCTTCCAGGAAGATGGAAAACTACCATTGGTCAAGGAATAATTCATGATGTGTGTGATAATAGGAAGCAGTGAGGAAAGGACTAGGGTTATCATTTTGGAGCATAAATTATCACTACCCACCGCTTCGGAGGATATCGATAAGATACCTTTCCTAACGTCCTCTTCCGTTACAGTATTAAAAGAGAAAGAAGGCTGAGTAACTTGAAGACCGGAAAGGTAACTTAGGGTGTTGGCTTTAGTGTTACTGGTGAGAGTGACAGGTGGTTGGCAGAAATGATTGTTCAGTGCATTGAAATCGAAGTCCCTAGTGGCAGTTACTGGGGTTTTGCCGATTCCAACAGACCTTAAAAATCTCCATACATCTGCGGATTTCCGATTTACTAGACTGTCGTGGAAATGGCGCCTCTTCGCGTCTCGACACATTCGGTTACAGCGGTTCCTAAGTAACTTAAATTTTGACATATTTGCCTCAGATGGAGTCCTTTTAAGCCTTCTTTTAGCCCTATCCCTGCTAGCCATAAGGTCTTTTATAGACTGAGTCAACCATGGTGCAGGTTGATGTTTTATTCTGACTAGTTTCAGCGGAGCATGGCGATCATAAAGGTTGAGAAGTAATGTATTAAAACGATCAACCTTTTCGTCTATGTTTTGGAGATCTATTATCTGTGACCAGTCTACACTATTGGCATCACTTTTCAAGGCATCAGGATCAATATTTTTGTAGTTACGTAGTAGACGCGATTGGGGTTTCAATTTAGAAGTCCGAATTTTGTAGGAAAGGAAAACTAGGTCATGATAGGAAAAGGATGCCGTAAATTGACCATGCGCAGCGACTCGACTGGTTGATGAGACAATCATCAGGTCCAGTAAAGAAGGCACACAATCAGGAAAATGATGGGTAGTGGAAAGGGGTAGGATTTCGAGGTTGAACGAGTTAACAAGGGAAGTTAATTTATGAGAACGGGTATCGTTTTTAATCAAACATGTATTGAAGTCGCCCAATAGTAACACATCATCATAAGAAGCGCGAAAATTATCAAGAAGAGATTCTAGATTGGGAAAAAAATCGATATTACGGTTCGGGGAATAAAAACATATCAAAAGTACTTTTTTATGACGAACCGTAATTTCAATGGCAAGGTATTCAGCGGACTCAGAGTAGTGGGCGGGAGACGCACAGACAAGTTTGTAAGGTATGTCGCTGCGCAAGTAAATTGCGACTCCCCCACAACCTTTGCCGATTCGATCGTTCCTAATCAAAACAAAACCTGGCAGTGAAAATTGCGTGGAAGGAAGGGTGGGTTTCAGGAAGGATTCTGAAATGAATATTGCATCAATATTAGATGTACTGAAGGTGGCAAGGAGGTCAGGGTAATGTTTGGGAACACTTTGTACATTAATATGCGCAACATTCAAGTTGGAAGGATAGTTGGAAGAAAAGGATAAAAGTTGATCATGTAATGTTGGAGCCGGTAACAAGTCACTATCAGCACTATAAAAACTTTTTGTAGACGAGCAGGAAAAAAAACTATCGTCGAAATCGATTATGTTGTCCATATAAATAAATTATTTAATAAAATATACTAAAATAAATATTATATTATACAAATATACTTATTACGTTATAAATTATGATAACAACCACCTATAAATAAATGGCAACCTCAAAGCAACTCACCATTCACCTGTGCGATGGAATAAGATCACATTAACAAACATGGGAACAAGGAACACAAAGTCACAAAGTTAAAACTAAACGGAAGGAAAAATGCAGGTGTCCAAAACTAAGATACGAGAAAAAAAAAAAAATTGACTATGACAAGCAAGACGTCAAAAATTTACTGTGGCAGTGACTAGTGAGTGACAGACATAATAAAAACATAAAAACTAACCTAACCTTAGATGTGAAAATATGCACAAAATTATAAAACAAAGAATATTCTAGTGTACCGGCAATCACATTAACATTGGTGTAAACCAAATATATTTCCATTCCTACATAAGCTAGATGCAACAGATGGTAGGTACATGAGTATAACAAGCAGAAAACAAGATTATTATTTTTTTGGTTTGGCTCTTGATCTTTTTGTTTGCTCAGCAGGCTGGGTGTTGTTTTCAGAGGTGGACGGAAACTTGGAAATCAAGCCTTCTAACGCAGCCGAGGTTTCTATCTTATGACGCGTTTTGTCTGGTAGTATTATTACTATGCGTCCCTCCACTGACCAACAGTTCTTAACACCAAAGTGTGCACGAGCCGCAGTAAATATGCCCTGTCTCGTCTTGGTCAAGAACTCCGAAATGGTTATTCCGGAACCCTTGAGTGACGTTTTACTGTCCCAAACCTGATGTCGATCCTCCATGTTCCGGAACCGAACTAGAACAGGTCGAGCTTTGCCCTGAGATGATCCAAGGCGGTGGCAGACAAGAAGGTGAGACTTATCTATTTCATTAAGCTTCATCTTCTTACACAGTATTCCGTGTATAGTGTCATCTAACTTCTCGTTTTGCTTCTCAGGCACCCCATGAAACAGCAACACTTTCCGTCTCATGGCAGTCTCCTGCCTGTCCAGGCTATGAGTGATGGTATCAAACTCTTTCTTCATCCGGGAAAACATCTGCCAGACAAGCGCTTTAAAGTTGCTGAAGTCATGTGTCAGCGATGATAAATCAGGATTCAGAGAAGAAGACCCCGCTACTCTATCAAGCTTGCTCTCATATTCCCGCATGCGGGACTCGAAGAACTTGCCCAGGGATTCGATGCTACTGCCTTCCATGTTTGATTTTGTGATAGTGAGTAGGGTTATAAACAGTGAGGTGAAGTTTTGCACTCAGTTGTGATTTAGTGTTGGTAAAGGTGTTAAAGGTGAGCACTGGTGAGTTTAGCAATAAGTCACTTCATTTAATAAATACTATTTGAACAAAACACTTGTTTAATTAAATAATTATTACGGAGCACAAAAAATTGCGTGTTAACGCTGCGAGGGTACCCGCTTTTTTTGTTTCTTCCAAATCTTTGCGGTATTTTTTTGAAATTGGCCACTTTCAAATTCTATTATTAGTAAGAACCCAACATATCTTTCATAGCCCCTGCTGTGGCATCGAACTCAGCATCATATCTCTGCTCATTCCATAACTTCCCAAATATTTTCTAACTATACCAAATATTTTTGGAGTGGTAGAGTCTAGCTGTAGGCTCTGCCTGCAGCGATTAGTGGGCTGACTCGACCGGTGAAATACCACCGTCGCCCAGAAAACCGACGTGAAGTAGGGACGATGTTCCTGCGTTTCGTTCGGTGAGTGCGGTATCCGGTGCCCAATTTTCTCAAAGGCTCAGCAACACACCCCCAACACCCACAGTGTTGCGGGTAGTCATGGGCGGCGGTGATCACTTACCATCAGGTGACCCGCATGCTCGTTTGCTTTGCTATATTATTAAAAAAAACTATTTTCCGGCCCCTTCCCCCCTGCACCGCCCCCGCTGCCAGCAGCAGTCGGCTGGAAGTGGCTCGTGGTAATCTCTCATTTGTCCACGTCCGCAGCTTCCTCAGACTAATGTACCCCCGGCCTATGCTGGCTTGCTGAGGCAGCTAGGGATTGGTGGGAGCACTGTTTTCAATGATACTGGATGATTGTTCAGTGGATTTCGTATCGAAGGCAAAGGGCAGAATGATTGCTTGCAAGGTAAGCTTACCTACTACAAATTAAAAGAAAGAAAGAGTTGAAAGAAAGAATCCTACCAACATTATAAACGTGAAAGTTTGTAAGTATGGATGTATGGATGGATGTTACTCTTTCATGAAAAAACTACAGGACGGATTTGGATGAAACTTTACAGTAATATATTTTTACTTCAAAATAACACATAGAGTACCTTTTAATGGGGAAAACTTCTTATTCCCACGGGAAACCAACTTCTACGCGAACGGAGTCGCGGACGGCCACTAGAAGTTACATATATTTGCGAGGTTTTTGCTTGTTTCAAATCAACGCTTTTATTAAAAGTCCGATACGTAGATTCGAATGCCGTTTGTGCGACGCACGCTGGTGCGATTTTTTTCTTGGGATCTAAATCTTATAAACTCGAATGATGTGGTCGCGAAGGACGCTGTTTCGAAAAATACTTTGACTGTCTTATGCTCGAATGCTTGCATTTCGATTAATTCAATCACAATGTTTATAAAAAATTATATTATACTGCTAAGAAGCTGGTTTTATAGTCTTTTATACTTTTAAAACTGGAAGGCGTTATCATACTTTATTAAAGGTTTAAATTATTACAGCATAATACCAGAATAACATATTATAATCTATACCTAACACATAGATATATTCCTCTGAGATATACGAGAACAAAGCCGTTTGCTTTAGATAATATATTATAACCAAACAATTATGTCAGTCTGTTTGTTATACGCTATAACACCTGGCAGCATACAACTGTAGGTATATTTAAATAAAAGAAAACAAACTGAATTGACGCAAGTCTTCTTAATTTGCTAAAAAAAGTCGGTTAAAAATAATCTGTAGATGATAAAGAAGTAAGTTACATTTTTTGTTGTAATATTTCGCGTTCAATTTAAAATTTTCAAACGAATATATCCGTTAAGTACCTATAAAAACAGACGTAAATATCGGTTTGCTTTATAAGTACTATGTATATTTATAGCGGAAGATCCTTAATCAGATAATAAATTAAAGCTAACGAATTAAATCAATGATTTAAGCCAAATCAAAACATTGCTAAAAATAAATTATTGATGGAATTCCTTATCTTCAATAGCAATCTAGTCAAAAACATCAATTAAGCCCATACCCATCTCATAAGCTTATTTCATTGAAAACCTTATATCATATGAATATAAAGGCTTAGTTGTAATTCTGCGGCCACATACTCAACAAGTATAGGAGTAGGCAGGTTCTTAAAATGTATCTTATTTGTCATGCCGCGAGTCTTGCCTGACGATTCATTTTATTAAGATTCAAATCAATGCCGCAAGTAGGGCTCTTACGCGGTCAAACGGGTATCAAAGAAGGTGCCTAGGCGGTATAACTTTGACTCTAAAATAAGCGAACCTTAAAATTTCCAAATAATACTGCTTTTTTTTTAAATTAATATTTTTTATTTTATAACGTGCCTTACAAAGCAGGGTGTGACCGCAAAGGTTATACTTGTGATGATATTCGGCAACGTTCGGCACATAGTGTGGCTATAGAACTAATCAAATTGCAAAGTTGTAAACCTTTCCAAAGGTTGGTTATTTATTTGTACGCACTAGTCGTTTGAAAACCAATTCAAATGAATTTCAACTCAATTGAATTGAATTTCAAACGATTTAAATGTTGGAACAATTTTTACTGTTAACAATGGTTACCGGTAAAATTATTATCGTTATTATGTGACGTCATGCGCGAAATAACGCTAATGCGGTTAATAAATTAGTTAGTTATACTAATTTATGATATAAATCGTGGTTAAGTACTAATTTATTAAGTTAAGCATATTTTATGAATAAACTTTTTACATCCAAAAAACCACGACTGTCAAATAAAAAGCATCCTAACTAAAACGTCATCTGTCAAAAAACTTAATACGTTTCAAAAGACTTCCAAAAGATTTATTCGTAATCGCTTGAATAAAAACCCAATTCCACGCCGTATTATTTATTACCATGACAAAGTTAAATACGTCTACAGTATATTTTTAATATACTTTAATAAATGAAGCGACATTAGCGTGGTCAGAGGTTACGTAGAAAAACAGAATGAGCTTCACCTGTTTTTTGTTGGACGTTGATTGATGTCGCTGGAACGTGCTTGATGCAAACTTTAAACCACCAATATTTACCGAGACTTGGGATAAAAATGCAAAAGTTTACATTGAAGTTAGCGCGCAAACTGTCACGTTACTTCTGTAGTTTAAGAAGTTTAAGACAGAGTTTCAATATCTGAAGATGTTCTTAGATGAACCCCTAGGATTTAAGCTCATTATATCTTCTATGTTAATGTTACCAATTTATGTTGTTTTTAGTTTATTTCTGTAGTTTATCCAACAAAAAAATATATAAAATAAATAAATAAGATGAAACAAGATTTTTTTGAAGAAAGTGTTAGAGGTTTTATAGTGTTAAACTTTTAACGTGTTTATATAAAAAGATACAAGTCGTCAATTAGGGGAATTGATCCCTGTTAAATTCTGAGCGTTATTGCTTAAAACAGAAGCTGCTTAATACAAAAATACTCTTTTCAACATCGAAAAATTTAGATTCTCCTGAGGTTTCAGTAAGCAAAAATACCCGAAAGTGTTTTAATTAAAAAGGAATTTCAATAATAATGGATACTCAGGATTGTATATTTTCATTTCCAACAATAAAACAATGAATATTCATTCTAGTACTGGAGTTTTGCGTATTCTTTTCATTTTCAGTGAGTTATCTTTTGTATTCTAAGGTGATAATCACCGCTTTATATAAACGAAACTGGATAATCACTAAAACGGAATTTGCTTTCAGGGCGTTGTCGGTATTTCTTCCATTAAAATTAATCCAAATTCAAAACGATTTTAAAAATATTGACAAGGATATTATTTTGTTTATGTCGCTATGTCTGTCCTTTTAATTGTTTACATTTTTAAAAACGTATTAGGTTTAAATAAAGAAAAAATAGGAATAATTACACTGTACATTTTTTATCTGCATAATCTGCCTCTCTCTTACGCATCACCGTTTGTGATACCAATATTTTTCAAAAATCTAGGCGAGATCGTTTGCGTCGCATACCATTCTCAAATTATATGCTCCAACAGTATATAAATAATAAATAAATACCTATAAATAAATAAATCTCCAGTCTGACACACCAATTATGTGGCCCTAAAGTAAGTGCAGTAAGCACTTGTGTTATAGGTACCACACAATGGACTAGGGGAGAACCTAGTTACACCCTGTCACGAGCCAATATCGAAAAACCATTTTTACGAAATTGACCCGACCCGGAATCGAACCCGGAACCATCTGCTTAGCAGTCCGATATATACCTCTGCACCACAGAGGTCGTCAAAATATACAAAGCGATTGTATAACTAACGCCGGAGCCCAATATACGATCTCAATCCATTTTCACGCATCTAAGATCGGCAATCCCATCGAAATTTTCTCAAAACCGTTTCAATAAACGATCTACGGATTGTGAAACGAATCCAAAGACGCGAACGATCCTTGGGAGGGACGCAATCGTTTTCTGTAGCATCCTCTGTATGAAAATAACGGTTTGCGCGTCCCAATAACCGATCTATTGTTTTTGACAGACGGTCAACGTCATTTTTCAAACCATTTTCGGGATCTGTGAAATTCGGCAGTTTGTTGCTCTCGATCTTGTATTGGTCTTGTTGAATTTAGAAGAAGCTACAAACATGTCTTCAAGTGAAAGTGATAGTGAATTGGAGGTCTTGATGGAGTTATCAGATTTGGATAATAGCGACCATGAAGATTCACATCAAAGAATTTATAATAGAATCAACTACGTGCAGTGCCTCAGTGATTCTGAATTTACTTTTAGATTCAGACTGAACAAGTCTGCCGTAGAATTGCTATTATCTGAAATAATGCCATTTGTAAAAGTAACCACAAAACGGTACGTATTTTCCTAATTGCTATAAAAGAGAATTACCGATTTGTTAATCATTATTATTATTAATTACTATTTGTAGAAATCATGGAGTACCACCCCTACATCAACTTCTCTTGACGCTCCGGTTTTATGCATTGGGCACAATGCTAATATCTGTAGCTGATTTTATTGGAGTGTCCAAATCCTCAGCTAGCAGAATAGTGCAAAACATTTCGCTAGCTATAGCTACGCTTTACAACAAATATGTTGTAATGCACCAAAATGGTGCAGAGAAATTTTATAGAATAGCAGGATTTCCTCGTGTTTTAGGTGCTATAGACTGTACACATATTCGAATTCAATCGCCAAGTAGGTTAAAGCTCATAATTTACTAGATTTTATTTGTGATGAGAACATGTAATAGACAAAGAAAATCTTCCAGATCACTTGATAGGTGAAGAATTCAGGAACCGGAAAGGGTACTTTTCCTTAAACGTCCAAGCTGTGTGTGATGCAGATCTGCGACTGATGAATGTTGTAGCCCGATGGCCTGGTTCTGCACATGATGCCACTATATTTAATAATTCTTATTTACGAGGTAATAAGAAACAAAGTTATTAAACTGCTATTAAGTTTCATATTGTTAATCTATTTACTGTTATTATTTCTTGTATGCAGCTCAATGTGATGGTGGTGCTTTTGGCAATCGCTGGTTGCTCGGGGACAGTGCCTACCCAAATAGATCATATTTGCTCACACCACTTTTGAACATTATTAATGGCAACCAACAAAGATATAACGATGCACAAATTAAAACAAGAAATACAATTGAGCGGTGTGTGATAAATTGTCAATTAATCAATGTATATATATACTAGTGGCCGCCCGCGACTCTGTTCGCGTGGAAGTCGGTTTCCCGTGGGAATGAGATGTTTTCCCGCGGTAAAAAGTACCCTATGTGTTATTCTGATGTATAACCTATATTACTGCAAAGTTTCATCCAAATCAATCAAGTAGTTTTTACGTGAAAGAGTAACAAACATCCATCCATACATTCATACTCACAAACTTTCACATTTATAATATTACTAGTGGCCGCCCGCGACTCCGTTCGCGTGAAAGTCGGTTTCCCGTGGGAATGAGAAGTTTTCCCGGGGTAAAAAGTACCCTATGTCCTTTCCCAAGTTCAGTTCTTTCTTGATACCAAATTTCATCAAAATTGGTTCAGTGGTTTAGGCGTGAAAGCGTAACAGACAGACAGACAGACAGACAGACAGACAGACCGACAGACAGACAGAGTTACTTTCGCATTTATAATATTAGTAGGGATAGTAGGATGTAGGTAAAATAACTAACTTCATACTTATGTATTCATAATAATTTGTTTCCTAGGACCTTTGGTGTATGGAAGCGTCGATTTCCAGTAGTGTCATTATCAATGCGGCTATCTTTGGAAAATATTCAAAACGTAATTATAGCTACAGCAGTTCTCCACAATATTTGTAGAAACTACAATATACAAGACGTTTCCCCAGAGGTTGAATTGCAAGATACCACTTTGTTCAACACTACTGGTCTGCAATCAACAGCCGGGCAAGACATTAGTCAAAGAGATCAGCTTATAAACGAATATTTTACACCAACATGAATTTCTAAATAATATACAATTTTACTTATCCATACGTTTTATTTCTATCATGTCTCCTTAGGGGACGTTTATAAATTACGTGAGATGTTTAAGGGGGGAGGGGAATATTGATTACTAGTGTTAAGAACGCGTTTTCATAAGAAACTCACATTTTGAAATATCTCACGTTCAGTGGGGATGGGGTCCATGCTGGTTGAATAAAATCTCACATCTCACCAGGGAGTTAAAAAAACACCTCACGTAATTTATGGACGCCCTATATGTACGAGTATGTGGTAAATTATGAACAAGATTCTAAATTAATTATTTATTATTTAAGGTTTTTTTAAATATTCGATCTCCAATTTAAATTTTTCGTTTTGTAATAAAATATTTTCCAATTTTGCTTCTACAATTTTTTTTTTCGTGTTATAATATTCTGCTATAGCTAAGTTTCTGGCTGCTCGGTTCTCGTCAGTCTTTACTTTACGTTTAAAACCTGAAACAACATATTATCTAAATAATATTGATAAATTGTGTTAAGTAAGTAGGTACCTAGGTAAACATCTTACAAATAGGTAAACTTATAAATTTCTACAAATAGAATAAATTACCACTAGCTCTCGGAGTTGCAGAAGTAG
This sequence comes from Emmelina monodactyla, assembly GCA_916618145.1. Classification (NCBI taxonomy): domain Eukaryota; kingdom Metazoa; phylum Arthropoda; class Insecta; order Lepidoptera; family Pterophoridae; genus Emmelina; species Emmelina monodactyla. The sequence continues at coordinate 8,608,533 of OU745314.1, read as the reverse complement.
GTGGTCTCAGTGTATTAACGACATTCACAATATCGGTATCCTCTACCACCATAACTTCTGGAACCTCAACCTGATTGTCTTGCCGAACCTCAGCACCCATTTCGCCGACCAAGCATGTCTCTAGTTCAGCATCACCCCCGAACCGGACAGAAAACCCGTCTACTGTGCTACCCAATAATGCAGCTACGCGGTCTAAAATTTCATCCGGTGGTATATAGTCAGGAGCCCCGCCACCAGTCTTAAAAATAATGAAAGTTAGATTAACTTTTTTTCGTGGGGGTAAAGCATATCAATTATAATAACTATAGGTATTTATAGAAATCACTGACTTTGATACTATTCATGCGAATAGCGGTTCTACGTTTTCGGGAGTTTTTTTTCAAATTTTCCCACTTTAAACGTAGCTGCTGTGGTGTGCGGCGACATGATGCTGCGGTGGCATTAAAGTCATCCGCAATGCGTTTCCACTCTTCGTTTTTTAGTTTATTAGTGGTTGCATTCGTCGTTTTATTCGTTACAATATTGCTTTTTTCTATGAGGGAAAGTAGAATTTTAGTTTCCTCCTTTGTCAACGGTTTCACGGTAGTCTAGAAAATAGAATGAACAGATACAAACATACCTAAATCTAAACCATCCCAAATACTTCTTAAAATGTGTGTTTACTTACCGTAGTTTGGTCCATTTTATTTTAAAATATTTATTTAGGTATTTACCACACCGATAAAAACAATGCAAGTTTGATTGATAGATGACAAATTACGTTCCGTTTACAACACTGTAAAATCGAAGTTTGTGTGCTGAATATTTATTGTTTCTTATGTGATTATTACAAAATATGTCTTCTCAGCGGTTTCCTCATATATTTATATATAAAAAAATGCCATAACGTTTGAAACAATAGTAAAATTTATAGTATATTTATAAGGAAGACTGCTTACAAAGAAACGTAAGAGAGGGAAAAGATCGATCTGCGATCTGTTTTGCATCACTGGCAGCGATTGCATTTCATTGTTATTGGGACGCAGGTTGGAGTTCGGTCCCCAGGTCGTGTACGTTCACAGATCGTCCCAACTCTCGGATTAAGGATTCGATATTGGGCTCCGCCGTAAATCTCTAGCTTAACTCGTATTATTTCAGGTGGAGACAGCTCACCGCCTGCAGAGCCCATCTGTCCATCTAACTAACTCACTTAACTTAGTCATAAGTTACTACTTGACGTTATTACAAATTCTAGAACGACAGAGATTAGTCGTTGTTATTTGAATAATTAAATAACAACCCAGACTAAGTAATAAACCCTGGACTATGTTTGGACTTGAGGCGTCGGGGCTCGCCCGCAAACGAATCTTTAATTGCGATGGGTGGTTTAAATGAGTTATAATAATAATAATAATAATAAAGCCTTTATTTCCCAACACAGATAATTACATTAAAAAAAATAACAGATCAATACGTTAAAAAAATATATAAGTTTTTGATGAATTTTACAATTAAGATTAAATAAATTAATGGATATAATTTTTAATTTAGTAAATAGTAATATAATATAAGGATACAATGTCAATAATCTATAATTTATGTCGTTTGTCAAAGAATATTATTTTATGTCAATTTACAATAATAATAATCATTAAAATAAGTCAATTTATTGTACGAAAATTTATTGCTGTTGGGGTACCCAGTTGCGGGTGTAGGCCTCCTCCATGTCTTTCCACGATTGTCGGCACTGCGCCAGCCTCGTCCAGGTCGGTCCGGCGGTCGCCACGATGTCGTCGCGCCACCGCTGCCGCGGCCGGCCGCGCGGGCGCACCTCGTCGCGCGGGTACCAGTGAAGGATCCGTTCGCTCCAGCGCCCGTCTGTCGCCCTAGCGACATGACCTGCCCATCTCCACTTTAATTTGCAGACCAGCTCGACGGCGTCAATAACTTTGCTAATTTTCCTTATGTCATGGTTTTTCTTTCTGTCTGATAACCTAAGATTAAGCATGTTTCTTTCTAAAGCTCTCTGGAAAGTTGCAATCTTATTGGTTACCTCTCTAGTTAAAGCCCAGCTTTGACAGCCATATAGTAGAGTTGGTAAAATAACTGTGTCCATTGCTTTCTTTTTTAATCGTATAGGTATTTTAGATTTGAATACTTCTTTAAGTGACCAGTATTTCTGCCATGTCTTTTTAATCCTTTTATCAATTTCTCTTGAAGTCAAGTCGTTGAAACATAAGCTTTGACCAAGGTATATATAGCTATCAACGTATTTGAGTGTTACACACTGAACCTGAACTTCAACTGGTTCTCCATTCGTCATCAGGCGTGTCTTGTCGGTGTTCATATGTAGACCGCATTTTCGGCTTTCCATGTCAAGATCAGTTAGCATAGCCTGTAGTTCTGTTATATTTTCACTCACTATAACTATATCATCGGCAAAGCGTAGATGACTCAAGTATTCACCATTTATTTTTATACCTGAAGTTTCCCAGTTAAGTTGTCTAAATATATGTTCCAGTGTAGCATTGAACAGACTAGGAGAGACAGGATCGCCTTGTCTTACTCCCTTTCTTACATTAAAGGGCTCTCCTTCTTGTTCCAGTTTGACTACTGCTTTGCATATGAGTTATAGAATTTGTAAATACATTAGAAATGAAACTTTTTTTTTTTCATAGCAAAATTTGTGTAATTACAGAAAATTATGGACATAGGACGACGTAAATACAGAGGTTTAAGAGAGAGGGAAAAAGCACACAGAAAAGTCTTGTTAAAATATGTTCATAGTTATGTACTGTCTACAAAGCGTATGAAACAATCAATAAATCTGAAATGATTAAATTGTTTTTATTGTGTTATTAACACTTGACCAGTGTCAGATATCATACTTGCAATTAGAAAATGAAGCAAATAGAGTTCGCTGCGATTAATTATATGCTGATACACCGTATTTCAATATAACCTCATTGAAAGTACCTACTTCGTCTTTACTTGCTATTATTAAAACCATCCATTTCTTTTTATTGTTTGAAACTTTATTTATGTTAAAACCAATAAGAAGCTGTGTGTGCAAAAAAATGAAATTATGCATATTTAGTCTATAAATACTAATATTAAGTAATATTTATACTTACTTCAACAAAGAAACAAGAATAGTTTCATACTTGATTTTAATGGTCGGGTGTGTAGTAACATAATTTCTATATGAATAAACTGTGGGCAGTATATAACATAAAATAAATAAAATTAAAGTTCATTCATTAGGTTTCGAGTCACATTTAAGACTTGAGAAAAAAATATATAAACAGGTTAATTTCACATTATACATACTCGCATAATTTAAGCATTTATTTTTAATTGTAGTTATGAAATAAAATAAAATACTGATTTTGCTTTTGTTAAAGTTAAAATTGACATACGTATATTTTTTTTTAGTTAATGAATCCGGCACATGATAAAAATATTGATACTGTTGATTTTAGTTCAATAACAAATAAACATGAGTAAATAAAGATCGCCTATAACCACAGTGATCGTTGCCACAGCCTTCTCGCTATTCAATTTCGCTTACACAAATTTTACGAGTCAATATTTTGATTTTATATTAGAATATTCTATTCGGTATTCGATAAAAATTCGTAAATAGCATCCGAGTGGCTCGTAAAAGTGACATAATCGTCGTATAAAAAGGAAGGGTGCCAAATAAAACGGCCCTTTTAAGGGTTGATATTATTTACTGTTGCAATATCAAGGGCCGTTGGGGGTGGTAAATCGGTGGCAGCGATTTTTATTTCGTTGCCCTCAGTTATTTCGTATTGAATCGTTTGTTGGTTTGACAATTTCCGTTATCGCGTGGTTCCGGGGCCATTTGATGTTATTAGGATACACTTTGTTGGAGCTATTTTATTTCAGTCAATTTATTTTGGTGATAAGCTATTGTTTTATTATGTTATGCTACGTGCTACGGCACTACGTTACTACGGCGTAGCATGCTATCGTAGTCCTACTTAACCTTTTTTTATAGTTATATTTGAAATGTGAAAGTTTGGGTGCTTTAGTGTTTGGTGTGTTGGGTATCACGCAAAAGCGGTTGGTTGTATTTGGATCAAGTTTTGTACATAACTTGGGTGTAAAATTTACAATTAACACAAATATTGAATAATAAGATAATGTCTTTTTAAGATCATTAAACAGCTATGGTTTCAACTGATACAAAGTAACCAATGTTCAAAGACTTTATATAGGAGCGTGGTTCACTTTACGGATTCTACACTGCCCAGTTTAAACAAAAAGGCACTTTGACTCCCAACAAAATATGATGAATTTTGGAATGTGTTTGTGAATCTCTACGCAAAAACTGCTGAACGGATTGTGATAAAACTTGGTATATAAAGACAATAAGTTGGAACAGTACCACATTTCCTCAGTAAAAGCCATTTAGCTTCAGTTGAAACCACAGGAACATAATAAGTAGTAGGTACCACCTATATAGGTGTCAATAATCAAAATATATTCAAAATCTGCCCCACATTCCTCACGCAATGACATCTACACTTGGTATTCACCTCAGCGACTTATTTCATTCGATCCGTTCTAAAATAAACACATTTTTATTCCGAACTCACGCTAATAAAATGTAAATTGCATCACTCGGCTTAGGGGTTGTAATTTCCAGCAAATGCTCCCTATTGAGTTTTATTTGATTTGGCTAATTACAGCGATTGCTTGTTATTGTATTTGTTTTGTGATTCTCATAACCGTTGATGCGGTGTTTGCAATTCGAGGAGAAATTATTAAAATTTTTGTTGGATTTCATTAATGGATTGTGGTTTTGGAATTCGTTTTGATTTAAATATGGCTCTACATTGTTTATAAGCATTTTTTTGTTTTGAAAATAGTAATTTATAGTTAACTAAAGTTATACAGAACTAGCGACCCGCCACGCTTCGCAATGGTGTAATTTTGGCCGACTTTCTCACGAAATATTGAATGTTTGGTAACTTAAAAAAACTTTTTCTGAATATTCTTTATTTACAAATTTAAATGAAAAATTTACCTAAATGGTGGTGAAAACCGCATTGAAATCCGTCAAGTGGTTTCGAAGGAGTTAGCGGACAAATATACAAACAGACACAATTAGCGACTTGGATTTATACTATGTAATGATATAAGATAACAAAGAACAATGGTGGGTATCAATATTGTATTTATTACTATGTTAATTATAAATTCCACTATATATTTGGTTTAATGTTTGAATCATGTTACCTATTATTAGTTTAAAACCGATATTTCTCTTTGTCAATATTATGGACAGCTTTCGTAACTGATCGGGGCAAACCACCAATGTCACAATAATTGGAGTAATATACGAATTCTACTTAAATTTTACCACCTCATATTAACTGTAGTCAATTCTCCGAAAATTTTACCCCAAACTATTATAAAATAATACATCGATTCCAAGTAGTGACTGTCACCATTTCTAACTAGATAATTGGACACGTCGATCCGTAATGTATGTCACAGCTATATAATGTCACGTTATGTTTGTATGTTTGTCTGTACAAGACTAGAACTCCCCAGCCGGGATGTCATTTCGCAGATTGTGCCTTCCACGGTGAGTACAGTCAGCAACTGAGGAAAAGTCGGGTCTTTCATTCAGCTGCTTTTTTACCCTTTATTTTAGTGTTTACTAATAACTATTTATTCATTTTATTTATTTATTTGTACCTCATTATATTTCTATTATAATATCATTGTCATTTATATATTTCTAAAGAGAGTCACAAAATAAAGAAGTTAATTAATTAAGTCAAATTTGTCATTATAATTATTAATATAAAATGGATTAAACGTACAATTTTGTAAATTTATATTTGAAAATTAAATAAAAAGTTGATAGAATAGTATGGTAATGGTACATTATGAATAACTTACATATGTCAAATATTCAATTAAGGTCATAAAATTTACATGCCATGTACAACAGAGTGTTTTCTCAAACACAATAGAAAAGGATGCTAATATGGTTGAGTAGGACGATGGCTGGAGCACACGTCATACTTGTGATCAGGTGCCGCCTTCGGGAAACGGTCTGCTCTGGTTCCGAATTGTGGTGCGGGAAGAAGTCCTTAATTAGTTCGTAGTAGCAGTTTTTTTTTTTTACTTTTATAGTGTTGAGTTGAGGTACGAGAAAATAATTTATATGTTCATTGAATGTACGTTATGATTGTATAATTTTCAAAAAGAGTGCTGGGAGTTTTTTTCCGCCGGCTTTTTTCTCTCGGTCTACGGTTAGGTAAAGTCGAAGTTTGTAACATTGACGTTCATATAGTATATGTTACATATCTATGATGAATAAAAGAATTTTGATTTTTGTTTTTTTTTGATTTTTTAAGGATCGAATTTTGGATCTAAATTCAAAAAACACAAGTTGTCTTATAGATGAGGGTAACTTATTAAAACCTTGTAAGCACCTCTTATTCCCATTTTCACCAACGATCCCTAAATTTAGGGGTGCCCTAAGTCATTTCAAACAACACTTAGGTATCAATCAATTTCAAATCAAATCAATCTTTCAAATCAATTGCCCCATTTTTTTCTTGGTATTCGCGAGCATGCACTTATAACAATGTATATAAAAAAATATTGACGCTATTTGAAGTGAATTTATAGGCCTTTAAATTATTTCAAGGGCCTTAAATTTAGGAAATCATATACATATCAATCTTAAATGGAAGACCTTGTTTGTGTGTTTTAACCAATCTAGTTCTGGGTGTAATAAGCTTGTCTCTATTTCTTGTATTATAATCGTGAATATCCATTCGTTTATAATACTATAAAAACTTATTTTATTTTATAAAATAAATAGAACTAATAGCACAATTTGAGTTGGTTAATTTTGCATGCAATAAATATTTCTTCGAAAAGGTTTTATTGAGATTAAAGATAAAAACAAATGCAAACAACTCAGAATGGCTTGTCTGTGTGCTTGTAGTGTTTTGCAAAAAATAGAAGAGCACTTGGAAAAACAATATGAGCAACAGCTTTAATATTTCTTGTAATTTTTCAAGTGAAATGTGACCCGCTTGCTCTTTCACTTCCTTCATACATAAAACAAGTTTATAATTGTACTTTACAAATAATAATAAAATATATTCCCTTGAAACGTTTATCCAATGTGTATTATAAAGCTATATTTGACTTTGAATACTAATTTAAGACGTCGTATTTTAGCAATAAATTGATTTTGAAATTGATTTCACTAAACTACGAGAAGAAACATACCTATGCTCTGTCTTACTCCTGTGTTCTGTCACCGTGGCTGACTGTACATCTTGGTCTGACTCGTACAAAATATGATCAGGGCCCGTACATTTTCTGTTTCATAAATTCCCGTTAGGTGGCGCTCTGTTCGTGAATAGGCTCGTTACACATAAATAACTTGCTGCGGTCGTTATCTCTCATTCAACTTTACGTATTCCTGCTAAATTTTTTTGAAGAACTTCCCAAGGTTTATGAAAGCCCGAGCCTGCCTTTGGACCGGCCAAATTATGGCATTGACGGCCGTATAAACGTTTCATGTGTTTTATCTTTATTTCGCTTTTTACGTACGTTCCGACGTCATTTTTTATTTTCGAGATATATTTTGTGGCCGGGAATATACCCTTTTATAGAAAATATAGGAAAGAGATGGGAATGCAATTCGTTAGCTGGAATGTTTAAATTTCGATGGGATTTCTGTGAATTTTGTAAACAGTAAAGAGTGACGTTTCGACGAAGCAATTACCCGGGAGTGGGAGCGCTTGATTCGTCGAAGTCGAATACGGACGAGTGTTCAACCATTACGTATTTATCAGGTTTTACTGCAATTTATCCGGGCGAGTCGTTGTTTAAAACGTACGTAATTGGCACTAGTTGAGCGCAAATACTTTAGTTTTTATTCTGTTGAATTGATTACTTTATCCCAAATTATTTCTTAAAAAAGGCTTCTAGCTATTAGCAACGATATTGTACTCACTTAAATATATAACTGCTAGAGACAGAGGTAAATAACTTAACAAGATAACCATCATATTACTACAGCCATTTCAATTCTAAAAACATATATTCATCCAACCTCAATCGCGCATGAAAGGTCAACATTAAAACAATACAAAAAAACTTGATGTCAATCAAGGTCTAAATACATTCTCGTTTAGGCCACAGGTCCATACAAGCAAGTACACTTAAAACGTTGCGCCTCCCTACATTAAAAATGTACCAACCATGCCACGTGACTCCCAAAATATTTACGACGTAAAAGCTTTCGGGTGTAAAACGCGTAATGTCTATGCCTTTTTGTGATGGGTTCTCACATCGACAAACCTTACATCTAGCGGTATATACCAGGTGACTTTCAAACTTATTCAGAAGAGTGCCTTCGGGAAAGGCGTTATTGTTAAAAAGTTTGAGTACTTTTTTACGTTGGATGTTTTATTTATACGTTACGTGGTAACGGGGAAACAATGTTACGAGCAAGGTTTACATGTTAGGAAGCCTGCAATGCGGTGCAGTAAATAATCTCATACAGAATAGCGTTCAATAGTTGTACAAAAACTAAACAATGAAAATATAAGTACTCATAATTGCAGAGGTCTGTAAGAGTGTGGGTGTTAGTATATTTTTTTATATATGAAAGCTACGTGGAACAACTTAGAAGTTTACAGCGTTCCTTGATTACTTTGTAACGCATTACTTGTACTATACTTTATCAAGATTTTATAACAGACTAAACAAAGCCACGGACATAGCTAGTGTTTTATAGTATCAAAGTGATGTATTGTGCTGTTAACTTTTTACTAGAGTGCAAAAAACAAAAACGCAACTACAAAATCGTAGCTCAAAACTCCATTCAGCATTTTAAACAAAATACTCCAAAAGAAAAATGTGTCTAGTGAAGTAGCTACATAATGCAAACCGCAAGAGACTAGCACCGTCGATATTGTCAGAGCATACCGCACCAAAAGAAATCAATGATTCAAATTCAAAGCAGACTCGGGACGTGCCCCACACTCCGAAATGCAACTTCTATCACCAATATTTGGCCACGGTATTCCCCCCACGATGTTTCCAAAACGCAATTGAGGCTCACCCGCTGCATTTTTAGACTATACCAAATTCATGACAGCGGAGCCTGTTTGCCGGCTTCCCGCCAAAAGGGTCAAAGTGACAGCTGTGACAGCCATTAACTGGCGGCCCGGGCACCTTTCTGTATCAATAATATATGCGTGTCCACCTCAAATCCGCTATAATTGCTCCATTTGGGAGATGTTAGGCCAACCCGGATATTTTGATACGGTTATTTATTTTATATTTAAGGGTCTGTTTGCTCGGCCGGCCTGCGATTGTTTTGATGATATAATTAAACCCGGTCGCTATTTACGTTTATACGCTTTTAGAAACACTTTCCGTAAAGATTTAGCGGGTATAAAAACGCCAATTCTTAAACTGCGTGTAAACACATCGTTGTACGGTGAACAAACTTCACGTCTGTTCTTTTTAATTGCTGCTATTTTATGGTGGTTCTTGTGTTTTTTACTGTACTGCGGCTTTTAAGCTAGTCGGGGAACGAGATTTACCTTCTGGTTTATTAGAAAAAGCTTTTCTAAATAGGCGGAGGGAGTTTTATGCTCTTTGGTTAACGTCCCGTAACTGATAGGGAGTTGCATGTTTTTCGGAATCCTCGTGTGTTTAACCGACCGAGATGGGCATTCTCGGTGGAAAGGGATTATTACATTTTGAATTAGGTTTGAGCAAATGTTATGTTAGGTTTTAAAATCAACGTTATACGGATGTGATTATGTGTGATACGGATACGAAATAGGAAAAGATTAATGACTTTAAACGATTGATAATAATGTTTTTTTAAGTAACCAATTTAAAAATCAATGTCTACTGGTTATATGATGAAGTCATAAAGTGAATGCAATTTAAATGTAAATTATTCGTTTTCCGTTTTCCTGTAATTATACCGAATGATATAATATAGAATATTTTTGTTTGGCTTACAACGATTCTCGGTAAGCATCTCGTTCGAGAAAACCCTGTCAGTCCTCGGTCCTCATTGTTGCTCAGTTTTATTTTGCACAACGTTCACCGTGTGTGTTTACTCGCGAATGCAGTTTTAAGCTTTGATAGAGTTAGTTTATTATTCGTTTAGTTTACATGCCGAATGAGATGAATTCACAAATAGCTACTTCGTGTTTTTACTGAGATTAATTTGCTGAGTCTTTTATTTAGACAAAAGTTTTGACGGAATTGTAGCGAAACGGTTGGGTTAACGTTTTGTACTCGTAGAGCTAAAGTTGGTTGGTTCTGGTAACTTTGTATATTAAGTTTTTTGGACATATGCGCAAACAATGGAATCAGTTTGTTTGACAAAAAGAGTGCTGTGAGCTTTTTTCTCTATATATTTTTTAAAGTTTATACGTAATTTTATGTTTTTGAATATAAAATATTTTTTTGTTTTTTTGTTTTTGATAGTAGAAGCAAACGGACAAACGGATCACCTGATGGTAAGTGATCACCGCCGCGTTTCTGGCCTTCGAGGTGAGATAAACACAAATCAACCAGAAAATCGATTCAACCAGGAAATCGATTCAACCAGGAAATCGATGCAACCAGAAATCGATTCAACAAGATTGCTGTAGCACACGAACTAACCCTGCCGAAGTTTTACACTTAGACGTATTTTTTTGTTTTTTATCTGTTCCTTAGTCTGCTCCAGAGATTACTAACAAACTTTAATTATTTTAATCATTAGTATAGATAGAGAGTACTTATAAAATGGAAAATAACATTTAGTCAATATCTTATTAATAATAATAATACTAAATCTCTCCAGACTAACACACCAATTATGTGGCCCTAAAGTAAGTAGCAGTAAGCACTTGTGATACCTATAGGTACCACAAAATGGATTAGGGGAGAACCTAGTTACACCCAGACACGAGCCAATATCGAAAATACCATTTTTCCGGGTCGAACCCGGAACCATCCGCTTAGCAGTCCGGTATATATACGAGTACCGCTGCACCACACATATAGGTAGTCATACCGTATATAGGAAACCCACTCATACTGACCGATATTTAAATGGTAAATCCCACCACCACCCGAGCCAATTATCTGCCGTAGGCTCCTCTTTGTTTCAGAGAGCACGTGGAATCTGCGACGCCCAGCACGTTGAAAAAGAACTCAACCACCTGAAACAAGTGCTTCGGGACAACGACTTAAAACCACCACGTCGTCATCGCAGAAACCGCGTCAAACCACTCACAGTTGAACGTAGACCAGCTTACATGCCTTACATAAAGGGTGTTACTGACAAAATTGGGGGCATTCTGAAGCGGGCTTCAATAAAAACCATATACAAGCCACACAGCAAGATTAGCCACCATCTTCGTCCAGTAAAAAGCAGCATCCCTTTACAAGACCCAGGCGTATACAAGATTGACTGTGACTGTGGGCTCTCATATATCGGTCAAACGAAACGGAACGTGTCTACTCGAATAAAAGAACATATCGCCGATGTAAAAAACCGTCGCTATACAAAATCTGCAGTCTGTGAGCATTCCATGGATAAGCCCAACCACTATCTAAGATTTGATACCGTTAAAATCCTAGCAAAAGAGAAACATTTTATTCCTAGGCTGGTAAGAGAAACTATTGAAATTAAAAAACACCCTAACTTCAATAGAGAAGATGGTTGGAAGCTGTCACCAACGTGGGATCCAATACTTAGCAAAATAAAAAAGAACAACCAGCAGACCAATAAGCAGAAAAATAAAGACACTGTCAGCGTATACTGCGTGAACCCGAGCGACTATGCTAGAAAATTACGAAACAGATGGCGGTGAATTCGAAAAATCGTTTTTTACTTAACTCTATGAAGACGTCAAACATCTCAGTCTACCCGTGACCACGGCATTTGTAAAAATGTCGAAACGTCGGAAAATCAAAAATAATAAAATAAACGCGTAAAACCCGTTAAAATGAGTTTAATTTCAAGTAATAATAGTCGCGTAAATCTAAGAAGTTATATGTCGTCAAATTTATTTGTACCCACAATAAAATCTTATAGAATTTCAGTCTGCGCCTTTGATAAAGCTACTTCGTTTGCTCCACGCAATCTTTTGTTTATATCTACAGCTGGTTCAAATCTTTTCATAAAACAACTGATTGTTAACAACTTACCTGGTTCCTTCAATATAAACTATGAATTTCATCAGAAACTCAACTTTTCATGACTAATTAATGACTATCACCTGAAGCGTAAGAATTAACCTCCAATTACAACAAAAGTTAAATCAAAGGGTCTGGTTATTCGGCACAATTTGAATGTCAATTAAAAATAGACGCTCCTGTGAACGTAATACGGTTCAGTTAATTTTAAACGCCTTATTGTGTCTACGTTCTTTACAGGCTTTTATTTTGTGATAGAGAGAATTTAAACGCAAACAGATTTTCGCCTGCAGTTTCGCGTGAGATAGGTTTAGGTTTCTATATCTATCTTTTGATATAACAAGTGTATAATTTAACAATTTTAAATTGGAAGTTAGTTTGTATGTTATTCTAGATTATAATCTATCTATGCAGAAAATTTAATCCAATTCGAACCAGCAAATTTTGTGTGTTTGAGGAAAAAAAATTTTTACATCTTAACATACTAACTCTTGCATTTATAATATAAGATGTAATGTTGTATACCTACTTAGATATTTTTCAGGAATAAATGTATCTAAAATGTATCTGTAAGTAACTAAACTATATGTCTATTTTAGTTTGGTTGACAGTTGATGGTTTTATTTATTTGCTTATAAAATTTTGAAGCATAAGATGTGAATTACTTACTCCTTTATTATTCTAATTAGTTACACCCGGACATAAGCCAATATCGAAAAACCATTTTTACGAAATTGGCTTGACCAGGGGATCGAACCCGGAACCATCCGCTTGGCAGTCCGGTATATATGTTACGGCTAATACCCGAAGTGCGGCTACACCTAGTTTTAGCCGGTTAGAAGTGTTTTTAATATGGAAAAATGTAAAAAAAAAATATACCTATGTTTATAAAAACTGGCTTCAATCATGAGTCACGCCACGCGGGACTCCTTTTTCTAGGTGGTATCAAAAAAGTAACCTAACTAACCTAACCTATTGATGTTCTAACCGGCTAAAACTAGGTGCAGCCGCACTTCGGGTATTAGCCGTAACATATATACCGCTGCACCACAGAGGTCGACAAAAAACTTGACATGCCAAAATTATGCACTGGTGCAATTAATTTATTTAACTGATTTATCAGCTAAAGTTGATAACATACCAAAGGAAAAGGTTAAAAAAAATGCTTTACCTTATCATCATCATACATCTAGTACGAATTAAATTTCACATCAGAAACAACCCGTGCAAAAATAATAGTATACCTAGATAATATATTAAAAGTATTACTGAAGATGATAATGTAAAAACATTCATGTCAGATCCTCGCAAAAACAGAGCGTGAAATAAGAAAAATTATAGCGCACGACGTTCAGCAGCTAGGGGCGGCAGCACGAGTGTTTGTCGTAATCGAATCGAGAACGTCGATACGTCAAAAACTTCGCGGCGCTGTAACCGACGTCAATGTACCAAAGTTCACCCTCCTCCAGTAAACTTCAACTTACATTATTCAAAAGGTATTTACATGCCAGTATGACATGTCGGGTACAAGTTTGTTCGGGTTATTTCTAAATAGAGGTAGGGATTAAGTTTGGTGTGAGTTGATATTGAAAATGTTGGAGCGTATGTTTAATTAAACGGTGTGGATGATGTATTTGCTCGCATGAGTTACTTCTGTTTAATATTGAATTTCAATGGCGTTTGCCTAACTTATTACATCACACTATTCTAATTAAATATGACAACAAACCAAGCATATTTAAATTGACTCCAACAAATTTTCAAATATGAAGTTGGTGTAAAAAAATGAGACTTTCGAAAAGTATTTCGCTCGTCTCCCGTGCTGCCCCGGCACGAAACTTGCAATATCATTTAGTCAGCCGGTCGTGGGGAGTTTTTCCGAGGACACAGATGCACATGATGAACGATCGGGCGGCATTAGAAATGTCACAGTTTCGGTTCGATTCACCGCCGTTTCATTAGCGGGCCCGATATAGAGTGCCGTCTGGGGGAAACGCTTTTATTTTAGTTTCTAGGTTAGTTTTCTTTTGGAGAATCAGCGCTTTGATTTTCTTTAATTGAGGATTGCAGACGGTTTTTAAGCGGTATGAAATGTAGTTTCGTTTATTCGTAACCGATTGAATCGTTTTGAGAGTGGTAGAGTCTAGCTGTAGGCTCTGTCTGCAGCGATTACTGGGCTGACTCGACCGGTGAAATACCACCGTCGCGCAGAAAACCGACGTGAAGTAGGGACGATGTTCCTGCGTTTCGTTCGGTGGGTGCGGTATCCGGTGCCCAATTTTCTCAAAGGCCAGCAACACACCCCCAACACCCACAGTGTTGCGGGTAGTCATGGGCGGCGGTGATAATTTACCGGTCGAGTCAGCCCATATATTATAAAAAAGGGTGATAATGGTATCAATCTTTAAACTTGTACAAGATACAACGCTCTCATCAATAATATTCTCATACAAAAAACATCTTCATTTAAGACGCTTATTTAACAAAAGAAACAGGGACAGTAAATGAAGCACACAGTTGATTAAAAAACCACTTCCCGCCGTTTTCGCAAGACACCAGCTAAATTATATTTCGCGTCATAATGGCGACCGTATTTCCATATCGCCATTTAATTTTCCCGCTCTTTTTTTACATCAAGTTGTAATTTCATGTTTTGTGGTAATTTTTAATTTAGGAGACATTTTAATGGTGTCGGCGGAGATTGTCATTACCATAATTTTCCTGATGAAACGGCGCGATCATTTTTCAGGATGCTTAATAAAATACCTCGTGAATAAAATATTCGGGGTTTAAAAACAGATTTGTTTGCAGTGTCATTTTTGTTACTTGTTATTCGCTTTCTAGTTATTTATTAAATATTTGGTTTCGATTTGTGTGGGTCGAAAAGCAAAATGGAAGAAATCGTTGAAGTTTATTTTTTTATTTTTGTGCTTTTTATGAAAAAAAAGCGTAATTACAGTTTATTAATCGCTGTATTTTTCCAACTTAATCATATTTCTTACTAATATGTCGTGAAATTAGGAATTCCCTTGTAGAAAACAGAGGTACCGGGAGGGTTTTATAATCCCAGAGAATGCAGTAATTTTTAAAAGAATCATTATTAAAGGTACAGTGAACATAATTATAGTGATGGAAATAAAATGCATAGAAAGCATACGCCTGAAGTAAAATAATAGAATTTTTTTTTGTATCGAATCATTACTGACTTCCCAAAGGCGCACACTTCCATCGCTTAGTAACTAATCAACCAAGCCTTTACCGTAAATCGGTTCATCATTCAAATAAGTTGAGAACAGTAAAGCAGCGCAACTTGAAGATTGGTAGCAACTGCATTCCGCCTTGAGGTTAATTCCGCATTACGGGCTAAGTTCAACGGTAACTTTGTATCGTAAACTGGATGTACTTTGAGGTTATTTATAAGATGCTAGTTATATACGCGAGTTGCTAGTTTAAAGACTTGATTAATAGATATTGAGGTTTATGTTAATGAACCTTAATGAATAATCTTTTTGTGATTTAATTAATGAAATTTCTAATGTAATGTAACGAGATATTCACTTCTAAAAGCCTTATGTTAAGCATTCTGTTGCAAGAGCTTTCTGCGAGACTAGACTGGCGATTCACCGGGATATTCCTATCATTAGAATCTAACGTTAATGGCGTCTGATGACTAACTTTAAGTTTTTAAAACCCTGTGAATCTAAATAAGAGATTAGATTACCTAAAAGGTTCATAAACCATTTATTAGATAATAGATACCTAATAAATGATTTGTGACTCTTTAAGGTAAAACAATACGTGGAGACGTAGTTTTTGACCGACGACGATTAGAGGTGCCCAGAACTGCGGGTAACTTGGCGCTTGAATGAAGAAGCTTCAGTCCAGCAGTGAATAGCCACTGACTGATAGAGAAGTCACCATCTAAAACCAAGTTTGCACTACGAAAATATTTTCCAAAGAAAAGTGTCGGATGTCTTTCTTAAATCAAACGGGCTTTAATAAAAATGCATATTTAAAACCTGAAATCATTGCCGCACTGCAAAATTAAATATTTCACAAACATCTTGCGCCAAAGGAAAAGTTGATAACCCAGAAATATCTTTGGAAATTTACATTTGAAGATTTTTCATTTAACTTTGTGCATTAATTTTAATGAAAGGCCACAAACCGTAATTAACAAAAGGGAACTTTTGTTTGAGATTGCGAAAAAGTTGTCCGTTTGTAATCTGGTTGTTTTAGAGAAGGAAAAAGGAGTTAATTTGTTGACAACATTATATTTTGATTAATAAATTACATGACAAAAGTTAGTAACTAGTTGTCAGTGGTTTATAAAGTGTTTTATTCTTTAAAATCACGAACCTCTACCGAAAACCTTTAAAGCGAAAAATATATTCCTCCAAATCGATTGAATATAGCACCCGAGTATGAAATAGTCCATGTAGTTACAAAAACTACATGCACTCAATCCGAACACAAACATTGAACATTGCTCAATATCTGCGTATTCATCAACGGCTTAACTTTAAACGGTAACATTTAAAAAGTTAACTAAACATTTATTCATGAAAGCCGTTCGATCCTACATCTGTTATTTGAGCCTCCCATGTAAGCCACTCGCAGATTGGTGTCACAGTATACAAAACTGTTGCAGGCTCTGGCAGTAATCCCAGTTGATAACTGTGAGTCGCACTATTCATTGGACCGTTTATTTTACACTGTGCGCGGGGAATAAAGAAAAACGTTGACTTGGGCAATATGGCCGCGAGTTTACACGTCAGTGGGCAAATGCTAGTTTGAGAAGTTGTCTTTTAATTTGTTTACTGGCAGAATAAAACACTGGCCATTCATTAAACAATGTTTTTATATTGGTTGTTTAGCCTTAAGAAATGAGGTCATTGGATTGGGATAAAGTTTAGTATAATTACAATTAAACATTTGCTTTTCGCAAAAAAAATACTTTATTCTTTTGGAAAGCTAGTTAAAAAAATTTTTTTTTTAAAAAATAAACCTTAAAGTTCATCTATATTACTGAAGAATAACTAAACTAAGTTAATAGAACAATATTATATTATACCTACTGAGTAATTTACGTCCACAAAAAATGTAAAAGCAGGACCAACAAAGTAGCTTCCTAGGTCTAACACTATGATCCTTAGTTTATATGATCATTTTCATACAGAATCCATTGTCGCGGGATGCCCCTACTTTGTATGCCGGCTGTCGGTAAACTTTGACCATCCGCCAAGATTCGGAGGTAGCCTGCAACACTATGTACTCGATACTGGAATTTTAAGTATTTTATAGATGTTTTATGTAAAAATTTTGTGTATAATATGCGTATATTATGTAGTTTAGAGAAAAAAGTGCAAAAGGATATCAAACCAGTAGTTTCTGTGTAACTTTAATAGATTTTTAACTTGATAGCTCGTTCAAACAAATATTTTAGCTTTAAACTTCTAGTGTAGACCCAAAAAATGCAATGTAATGTGTTTTGTAGTGACTGTGTTAAACTTCGAATCTCAGCCAAATTGCAAACATCTTAAAATAAAATTTCAAGTAATTCGTAACTCTATCAATAGTCCGACAACAAAACTAATTGTCGTACACTCTCTTTCAGACTAAAAGCCCCGAGCGCAGAATCCCTTACTTTAAAAGGGCGTAGCTACAAATTGATTGAAAGTGTTAATTATTGGAGAGTGAAAACCCTCCATTTGGCAGGTGTAACCGGAACAAGATAGTAACGAGGTATCAGCCCTCTACCCCGGACCCACCCCTGTTGCAATCGAATTAGCTTGACTACTTCAATTTAAATAGCACAGCTAATTTCAACCCCCACTCAAATCGTTCAGGTGAAATGGAAAAGGTTTCGCGTTCGTGTTTTATGTCTTTGTTTTAGGAAGTTCAACTGTTTTTGTAGTGTTTTCCTTATGATCGAATTATTAGCTTTTAAATCTTATTCACAGATTCACATGTAAGACATAATACTACAATAGGAAATGTATTCGTGGGAACACGTAAATCAGCTTCTTATTTGACTGCTTTAAGCATAAAAAAATTTCACATTAACTTTTGAGACTTAGACAAAAAAAATATAACATTACCCACATATTAAGGTTTTCTCAAATCATAGCCGCTTATATATACACATATATAAATAATAATCTATTTATACCTAACCAGCAAATCTACTATCAGTAATTTAACCGATACCCCCCAGGCCGTGGATCTCAGTTAGCAAACAAAACAGATTACAACGAAGTAAATGCCCAATATCATTAGTGGGGCAATAATGTTAACCCTGAGAGTGCCGCCTGTAACTGGGGCCTCACTAATCTGACAAATGAGTTGGATAAATGGACAGGCCCAACACTGTATTAAGTCGATGAGAGGTTATGATTTATTTCGATAGGAATCGGGAGCTCGGTGACTTGGATTTGAACCGCAGGGCTATTATGTTAGATCATATTTTTTTACCGTCATAACTATTTGTGACGGCACATGCGACCACAATGGTACCCTGTCAATTAAGCCCAATTACAATTTACGTCATTTTAACTTTCTACGTTATTGTCTATAAAAACGGCTCCGATTATCATAGGCTTACATAACAGCCCAGCAGGTGGCTGGAATCAGCCTATTTTTACATGGAAATAGTAATTTAAATAGTTTTTAAATAAAAATTTACTAAAAGTTTTATTTTTACAAATTACAAAGAGTATGGTTATCGGTTTCTCAAAGTATCTGTAAGTTTTTTTAACGCCAATCAATCACACACCAAACCAAAGCAAAGGAAATCGATTCGAAAATCGCCAACCGAAAAATGAAGTCCGAAAATTGGCGCCGAAAAAACTCGCCGTTTGAATCCTCTTCGATTCGAAACAAATTGATTCATCTCAGATCGTACGGAATATGCAAAGAGTATGAATAGAAATTGAGGCGCATTGGATCTATAAAAACAATTTCGTTCTTGAATTGTTTATGTTGGGGGAGGAAGGGTGTCTTTTTTTACAGTTGTACACGATTTACTGACGCACTGTAAGATTATTTTTAAGTTACAAATTTTTTATGAGATTAATAAAACACCGCTGCAATAACTCGGGTTACAATAATAATAAATTCTTGCCAAGTAACATCACACATGTCAGGAACTCCTTGTTTCAGCTATAGACAATATTCTCTTTGGTTGATTGTACAATCTCTTTCCGTCAGTCAAATGAAAAGAAAATGTTCTAATGGTTTAACAATAAAAATAGTGCTACGTATAATGTAATTTCTTTCCCTCAATAAACAGGTTATGGGCCCACTGCCATACTTTCTTTTCTTGCTTAACAACCAATCAATAGAACATTATTAGCCCCTATATTTTTTTACTCGACCCGACCCCGGAATAGAACCCAGGACCTTTCACTTAACAGCCCGATATGCATACCACAGAGCCTCAGATCTAATCTTAAAACTAAAATTACGAATGGTTCGATTCAATGTAATAATAAAAGACACTTTTCGATTGTTCTAAATTCAAAAACCAAAGCAAACTTTTGAACTTTCAGCCAGTCAGCAGCCAATCAAAAGAGTTTTTAATAGTTTTATTTGCGGTTTCTTCGCGTAAGTCTTGGTAGGTCGATCGATCAAATGCCTTGTATAGCTGTGAGTGAACCATATAAACTGAACGGGCGACTTGATTCACTATAAATTGCTTCAACTTTCCATTGGAAACTTTAAAGCTATTTAGTTTCCGTTAGGTTCTTGTAGAAGAAGTTACTGGTTTAGATTTTTTTGTAGATGTTTCCTGTAATTCTATGACAAATTGATTTATAAAATATTTACTAATCTTTAGCCAATAATAAAAAAAATACCGGCCGAATTGAGAACCTCGTCCGTTTTTGGAAGTGGTTAAAAACCAAGTTTTATTTTAGTTTCTCGTTTCAACCTGACTTCATTGACTCCTATATTACTAACCTATTCAATTGTAAGTAAAAAGAGTTAGCAACCTTATCTTGTAAAAGTTGTAGCACCAACAACCACCCTTTCCATCTCACCCACTTTTTATTGCGCTGATTCACAACGCCGAGAAAAACTTTGTTTCCAAGAAGCAGGCCTATTCTCCAAGTACGTGCGAAAGTAGAGAAAAGTTACCCCGAGGACATGAAAAATGCATTTAGTTGCTGTAGCGTAGGCCATCCCGTTACTTCCGCGGTATTGTGAATACAGGCTTTTATTTTTATTGCAAAGATTCTTCATGCTATTGCGAAGTTGTGAGGAGATATAAAATTTGACGTATCTACGATGAATGGATTCGTATCGGAAGGATTGTGGGAAGGAATGTAGGTTAGAGGCTGGAACCTACTTTTCTTGGCCATAAACTATTGTTTTTATTTTGTTTTGAGTGAGATTGTTATGTTTGTAGAACAGCTGCCACTGTGGGAATAGAGCGAATGCTTGATTTTTCATTGTTAGCTGTATAAAATCAGCTGCAAAACGAATAGAAATAGTTTCTTTTGTGCTTTGAAAACGACTTACCTACTACAATTACTGCATATGGTACTGCGACTTTTGAAATATGCAAGTACAAGCAACTAAATGTACCATGCTGAAGTCAAAAAACTTCATATACCCCCAAATTACTGAACATTAAAACCACCCAGCATCAATTCAAATAACCAAAAGAACGCGGCAACGTTCATTTGTCTTATTTATTCGTAGTTTATAGCGACAAGGCACTGTAAAGTTTGTAAAAAATAGCTCCGAATTCAATACACGCCAGCCGGTGTTTCGGCCATAAACTCGGTTATGAATGAAATATTTTTGAATTTTTCAACGCAGCCTCGTAAACATACGAGTGTTATTTGGAGAGATAAACTGTTTAGCAACGGGGGAATAGCTTTTAATATGTTAGAACACAGTCTGGAGATGACTAGACAGGATGTATGTAGAACTATGTTAAGCAGTACATACCTACCTACATTTTGTCGTTTCATTACAGTATAATGGGCATAAGCAGAGTCGCTATTGGTGTATGTTCGTATGTTTGTCCAGAAACTCCTCTTAAACCTCTTGTCGATTTTTTAAGAAAAAGTTTTTATGATTTAGCTAAAATTCAATGTAAATTAGTTTTGTTCAAAATTGGGGCAAAATGATTATATGAATGATTTTGTTTTCGACAAAATATACAGTTTTATATCTTTACTCTCTGAAAACTAATCTTTGAATATACATTTATTATATTGTAAAAAAATATTTTTCATTTTTGTATGAAGATGGTCCATCAGCTTTTAATTTTTTGCGCCTTTCTAAGTATTAGTAGCTTACAAAACCATAACCATAACCTGAAAAAACATTTAAACCTCTTTCAAAACTTCTATTCCTATTTACAAACAGCAGCCAACCGAATCCTAACAAACTTCGACGCAAAACCAATAAAAAAACTCACTACTTCCGTTTCGCCACAAATAAAACAAACACAATTCCGATTTTAAACAGCAAGTTTCGCCAACTACCCACGTCTTATTTTTTTGCTCGTCGATCAGATTTCAGTAATGAATTTGTAATATTCTGAGCACACAATATCACCGGTTCGTAGGAAGCTGGGTAGCGGTTTGCCAACGATCCGTTTTTATAGACTACGATTAAAGATACGATCGATTTATTCAAAATAGCGATGAGATGCGACGATTGGCTCGAGAGGCAGATTTGATGGTCAATAACAACGTTTGTCAGTTGAAATAAAATATTTTGGCGAAGAATGGCACATCCAGTTTTACAGGAAGAGTGGATACGTCTCAAGGATAAAAGATAATAATATGGCAAATTTAGTTACTGACTGCTGAAGAAAACTAAACCTGCTATTTAATTATTATCTTCAACCTTATACAGAAAATTTCAGTTTATCATCCTGGATTATATTATTTTAAAACAGACTTAGAGCCATTCGCTTAATGCATTGCTTCGAAAAACCCTACTGCGTCTACGAAATCCGCTAACTACCTTACCTTATACAAATCGTCCTCCACGATTTACTACCAATCGTAATCGAATCGTCCACTGTGAATACCTTCCGTTTGTTGGCACAGGTCTCCACACGTCCACACAGTGACTTCTCAATTAAAATTTCCACTACGTGCAAGAAACTCTTCTGCGGACTCTTGCGGAATTACCTCCTGTTATCATTAAGATTTAATAAACCCAAGATTTATACAGAGGCCAAGTTAGCTCGTTAAAGCGTTTGGGATAGAGGCTTGGTTTTGGTCTTGATTTTGTATTTCAGTTGTATTTTCTGGACAGGTAAAATGAGCTAATACATATGCATATGGTTTTCATATTGTTTGAGATAAGTTCTTTAAAAGGTTAATGACATTTGTAAAGGGTTTATAAAATAAAGGGAAATGCTTAAATGAAACGACCTGAGAGATACATTGCAAAGATTGGCCGTCTTTACTAGCTTAGAAATGATAAAGTTCTTTGAGTATCATTTCAAATCATTAATTATTTCATTCTTGTAACTAAGAATTTTAAATCAATCTATGTAGAATAATATAAATAGGTTTCGCATTCATGTCGGTAAAATCTTTAACATTATCTTAAAATGCAAACTTTTTATGTGTCGTGAATGTTATATTAGGTTTAAGGAGTTTTTACTGTTTGTGTCAACGAAAACTCTGAAATGTACAAATCAAATAAGATTAATTGAGAAAATAATAGTAACAATACAAGTTAAAACAATCTTTGATAAAGGTTTAGAATGTGCTGATTACCAATTTTCATTTTTATTTTTTAATGTTACCAAATCATTTTACAATTTTACTACTAAGCAATCAAAAAATCAATATTAAGGTATAAAACCTTTTGCCATTTTTATATTAGGAACTTATTCCTAACACTCTGTTGTAACGCGCATCGTGGGAACCCATCTTTAAATTACTTATTTTTCGTCTCCGCAAAACCTCGTAGTTTTCTCTCATACGTAAAGCCGACCTACTGCGGCCCTTCAAAACATTTGCTACCCTAAAGGGTGGGATACGGAAATATATGACACAAGCCTCTCCCTTTGATTTATAAAAGTGAGAGATCAAAAGAATTACTGTTTTTCCGATGACAATAGAAGAATTGATTTCGTGTGAGTAAAGATTTATCTGTCGAGGGAACACCACAGTTACGTAACTCGAGATGTATTCCAGTATTTAGAGTGTGTGTTTTTGGTTGTCTTTGATTTAAAGAGTCTGTTTGAAAGCAAATATCACACAATGGTGTTTAGGGATAATAATTCCGTGAGAAAATATTAAAGATACCTCATTTCTTAAAAGAATTTATTCACATAAAGCTTATTTTTTTCTAAATATAAGATTTTTTAAATTTACAATCAAAAAGTTTCTTTGAAAGCCTCTTAAGAATCACAGTTGAAACCTTGACTTGGAAATGTAATTGTAAAATCACAAGTAATGGAACATAATGAATATTCACGATGAAAGAGGCTTCCAATAAAAAACGTCATAATTGTTCGAAGTGGCCATTATTTTTTCAAACAACCTTTTAATTCTATTTTTTAATTGAACACTTCAATCACAGATTATTCGAACAAAAATTCTTCAAAGTAACACGATTTTCTTTTGTGCTTTTTTTCTTACAATTTCGCACAAGTGGGTTTTGGAATAAATTAAAAATACTTAAACTAATGTAAAATTAAAAACTTAGGTGTCGGCTTGAAATCATGCTAGGATCGTTATTTAAATTCAATTTAATTTGCACTTCATATTACTTAACAAATTAAAAATATGTAGGTACTTAGGCATTCATTATCATATTTGCCTATTTACATACCTACCGGTTCTATACTTTCGTATTATGATATTTTTTTGGGATACCTACTTTCCGATTTGTTTTATATTGTAAGTTCAGCTTTATAACCGTTTTAATCTAAACACATCTTCTTGCAGTATTAATTTTATAAGTACAAAGAAGGTACGGCATTAATTTGACTGCCTTCCAGAAACTTCTCGCCCCGTTCCGATTTCGAGTTTTGCGCGGTTTTGTCGGCCATCTTGTTTATGGAAGCCCATTGTCCGGGCGCCGTCGACGCAAGCAATCACATGGAAAACCTCGCGTTTACTATCTGCGCGTTCTTTGTGTTTTACTTTATCGAATCAATGAACTTATTTATATCCTTAAAAGGGGTCGGTGAATGTATAACATGGTAGGATTTGACTAAAAGGTACCTATTGGTAAACGTAAAAAATAAACACAGTTACTATATCATATGTACCGAAAGCTTTGCCAGCATGTGTTTCAGTAACTACTTATCCGATTCCCCAGTTTAATTCCCTAGTTTCCAGTAGTCTTACCGAGTAGTCTTACCAATAGAACTACTAGGAATTTTCTTCCCAATAGTCTTATTAGTAAGACCTCTGGGAACTTTGGTTCCCAGTAGTTTTACCAGTAAAACAAATGTCCCAATAGTCCAACTCTCACATAGACCTAGATATTTATAGACATTAAACCTACATAGTGAACTTTAATGTATGACCTAAGATAAACCAAAGTTCCCAGAGGTCTTACTAGTACGACTATTGGGAAGAAAATTCCCAGTAGTTCTATTGGTAAAACTACTCGGTAAGACTACTGGGAACTGGGGGCTTAATTTACTCAGTACACAGCTATATTTAATGAACTCATTTTCACAGCCAACTTATGTAATACCTTAATTATATCCCAGAGTACCTGAAACTATGACGTCACACCCATTAACTACTCCACTAAGAAACAAGCGAAACTTCAACACTCAAATTATATTGTGCATTATTGAGTTTGACAAAGTGCTATAGCAGGACTTATTAGTACGGCGGGACGCCCGAGATGGAACCTTTGTAAAGTAAGGTATTACAACGTTATTTGTTAGGCGAAGTTTTAATTTTATAATCTTGCCTATGTTGGGACGAAATCTGTTTTGGGACTTTCATGAATATTACAATGTTTATCAATCTGAATAAATTATTAACCAAGATTTTACAGACGCTATTGCTGGATCAAATTATACTTAAACGCGTCTGATTGTATAAATTTTGTGACTAATTGTAGGTTTATTCCAGAATATTTCGAAATTGCTTATTTTATTATGAGTTTCACGGTTTATTTTTGAGATGAAACAAGCTTAAAGTTATGAATGCGAGGGTAAAAGTCCAAAGTAAATATGTCTATTAATTCATCCACGTAAGTAAACGTTGGTTCCACCGCTAATCAGAGAGTACACTAACTAACACTAGTTCCAGCATATGTTTAAGTTTCGTAAAGGCGTATTCACACTACGCGGGAGAGCGTGTCAGACTTTTAGTGATGTTATACGTAGAATATTTCGAAAATTACCTTTGCAATTTCGACTTTACTGCCGTAAGATTAGGCTGGGTAAAAGACGAGCAGTAGCTACTTTTATAGGTTCATATCATAGCATATTTATATTTAAATCGTACCATAACATACTAAAGTACCTATCTAGTAGTATCTATCTGTATAGAAGTAATCACATTGTAGTTTAGTAGGTGTTATTTTATATTAATCTACATGAAACTGCTTAAAAATAAACGTAAAATCAGATACACAATTTCTAAGAACTCAAAATTACTCTAAAACTAAATTCCTAACGTATAATAACATAGGTTCTAAGTTTTAATAAACGCTAAATCCAACGTAAACGCCCCCTTAGCAGTTTTAGGTGTATATGCTTTAGTTTCGCAGTTAAAGCGTAAGATATGGGGCTTGCCAAGACTCTGTAAGCTCATTAAAAGCAGTTAAGTGTGTGTTGTCTTGCAATAGTTGTCGCAAATTGTGTATTCTTCGCAAAGTCGGTTAAGTGGGTTGAAGTTTTCGCTGACGGCTGCTAGTTAGCCGTTGAAATCACAAACATATATAAATTTTATGTAAAATATTAAAGATTTTATTAAATAATTGAATTGCTTGTTTGTTTTATTTGTTTCTATGTTTAGGACGAATTTTACTGAACTTTATTAAACTGATTGTTTGAATGTTTCATTTCTTAATTGTTTCGTATGCGAAGTATCCGTCGAACTAAGAAGTATCAATCATTTAATTAAATCAAGAGCGGCTTAAGCCAAAATCAAAGTATTTCAGAACGATCAGTTGTAGTAGTTTTAAAAGCATAGGTTAACGTTTAGGTTCTACGAAGTCTTTAAAATTATAATAAGCTCGCTGACTAATTGACTCAAAAACGTATGAATTAGTTATAGAAACAAAAAAACATGTCAAACGTTGTTATAATTATCTCATGAAGTTTGGAAACATATCAAGCTAGGTTTATACAAATACAGATACAATGTCAAAGCGTAACAGGTGAACAAGTCATAGCGTATTGGCTTTCTGAACTATCGAATTTTCTTTAGCATAGGATTAGATCAGATTGATCAAAATTAGATCAATATGGAGAATTCCATTATTATTACGTTTGCCTTTGATAGACTTAAAGTTGTTAGTTTATAATATATACAGTTATTTGAAAGAAACGACTTATAGTTAAAGTAAATGTTAGTCAGTCTATCAGTTAACCATTAGAGTAAGGCCATATTTTTCATCACTTTTACTTCCCAAAGAATTCTAAAATTCCTGTGTTTAATTTAAACTAGAAAAGTCGATTATCTCTGAACTGAACAAGAACAGCTAACCCACATCCCATCTAAAAAGTCGATGCAATCTGCGAAAATGACTTATAGCCGGAAACTGGATGAATGGGCGGCGAAATTAAATAACTTCCCAACTTAGAACAATCAGCTTCAATTTACATAAACAAACAAAGTTTTATCGTTGATTTAATATACGGATGAAGGTTCTTTATTATCAACGGGTTTGGGATTTGGGGAGGTTTGGGAAGTATTTTTAATTCGTTTTGAATTGTGGATGGATTATTTTAAAGGAGTGTCATTTTAGTGCTTTAAATAAACATAGGCCAAACGAACCTTCAGGTTATGCCAGCCAATTGACTAAGTGTATTAGTACCATGTAAGTCTCTTCCAATTTCTTTTCAATAACATTTTTTTTAATAACGAGCGACACGTGTTGATCATAACCAATAAATTTAATACAAAATAGCATCAATCAATGATACTATTACCATACGCAACTAAGGAGGAGATACAGTGGAGAACGGCGTGGTTGTATGGAATTATGGAACAGAATGAAGGTAATAAAAGTTATTTAAAACCTTATGCCATGTTACTTACTTTCGCCATTTCTTAAATGCTATTTGATAAATAAGCGAAACACCATAAGAAATAATGGTTTTAATTTGCTAGAAATACAGATAGGATTTGACAAGACATTTATACTTTTTAATATAAACAAAGGCACATGTCATTCACCCCCTCATCGCATTCAAAGTACGTAGTTGTTCAGGTGATGAGGTAGACGCCGAACCCTCGAGGACCTCCTCAGGCTTACTTCTTGTTGAATATCCGGGTCCGGGGGACACGTTTCGGCTTCAGTATTAGGAGGCTCCTGAGTATCTGTATCGGTATACGTTTGTGCATCAACAAACTCTTCGTTCTCGTTCACGTCCGGAAACTGGGCGTCTTCTTCCTCATTATTCCTATTCCGATCACCATTTTGAGGAAGGGGTGCCAATTGTCGATTAGAGACTGTAGTTTCTCGTCCGTCTTTGTGTTTCACATATGAGTAACGTGGGTTACATTGAAGCAACTCCACTTCTTCGACATAGTCGTCATTCTTATTCCGTACATTCTTTTTCATTAGTGCAGGACCAGGAACTAGCCAACTTGGCATCGAGTCACCATTAGGGGATCTGCGAGGAAACTTAAAAAATCTTTCATGTGGCGTCGTATTAATTGGGATACATAGGAGAGAACGGATTGAATGTAACGCCACCGGCAATACCTGTTCCCAGTTTTCTACAGGTTGGTTCCGTGATCGCAGCGCTAGCCGTACGGTCTTCCATAGAGTACCATTGAGGCGTTCGACTTGGCCATTGCCACTTGGATTATAGGGCGTTGTGCGGCTGCAAGCTATCCCGTTTAAAAGTAAAAAGTTTTGTAGATCTGTAGACATGAACGCAGCGCCCCTGTCGCTGTGTACGTACAATGGCGTTCCATAAGTAAATATAAGATCTTTCAGGCATTTAATTATAGTAGACGACGTAATGTCTTTACAAGGATAAGCGAACGGAAAGCGGCTATATTCATCTATAATAGTGAGCAAATACTTATTTGGAGTATTCGAAGGAAGTGGCCCCTTGAAGTCCAAACTTAGTCGTTCAAACGGGGCTATTGCTTTTATGAGCTGTCCTTTCTCTTTCATGAATCGAGGCTTCATTTCAGCGCAAACTCGGCACTACAACGTCAATGTTTTAATATCATTTAGACTATATGGTAAATTCTTGACTCGTACCCAGTGTAACATTCGTACTATTCCCGGATGACACAAAGACTCGTGCAACTGTTTTAACTTGTCAGGAGACATATGTGCACAAATTCTCGACAGCGCGTCTGCAGCCGTGTTTTCTTTTCCTGGCCTATAGATGATATCGTACTTGAAGCAAGAAAGTTCTAACCGCCAACGTTGTATTTTTTCATTTTTGATCTTGCTGGAGTGACTTTGATTGAACATAAATCCAACAGATCGTTGATCAGTAATAAGTAAAAAATGTTTACCAATGAGGAAATGTCTCCATTTCCTAACACTTTCGACAATGGCGCTGGCTTCTTTTTCAATTGAGGACTGTTTGCGCTCTGGTTCGGAAAGAGTTCTTGAAAAGAAAGCAACAGGGCAGCCGTTTTGTGACAGAGTTGCGGCTATAGCATAGTTGGAGGCATCAGTTTCAACTGTAAATGTTGCGTCATTATCAATTGCCACCAACGCAGATTTCTCTATATCTGACTTAATGGAGTTGAAACAAGCTTTCGCTTCTTGAGACAATGGGAATTCGGAAATTCCTACTAAGGGTTGAATTTTTGTGGAAAATCGGTGTATCCACTTAGCATAGTGTGCAAATAGCCCAATAGCCCGTTTTAATTCTTGCGAATTAGTAGGAATTGGTAAGTCGATTAAAGGTTTAAGTCTATTGGGATCCGGCCTGATGATATTATCTTTGATATAATAGCCAAGAAGATTTACCGAATCCTTTCCAAAGGTGCATTTACTTTCGTTAAGTGTTAGTTTATACTTAGCAACCGCATTCATGAACTTTTCTAAGTTTTCATCATGCTCTTCTTTGGTTCTTCCACAAACAGTGACGTCATCGAGATATGCAAACGTACCTGTAAGACATTCATTGCCTATAATACATTCAAGAGCTCTTTGGAACGCTGCGACGCCATTTGTTACTCCGAACGGAATTCTTGTAAATTGATATAGTTCACCACAAGCTTCAAACGCCGTATATATTTTTTCAGGCTCTAGAATGCGTATTTGATGGTAGGCACTTTTCAGATCGATTTGAGTAAAAAATTTGTTTTTAGCTACGCTTGATTAATTATGTTTCTATATTCGGTAAAGGATAGGCGTCAAGAAATGTGAATTTATTAATTGTTTGAGAATAATCTATAACTAAGCGTTTGCGGTGCATGCCGCCACCAGCGACTAGTACTTGAGCCCGCCATGGAGAGATGCTCTTTTCAATAACGCCGTCTGCTAGTAACTTCTCTATTTCTTGAGCAATAAAAGCTTCGTCGCTTACACTGAACTTTCTGGATTTAATAGCTATAGGTCTTATATCTGACGCTAAGTTTGTGAAAATGGACGCAGGAGGGACTGTAGCCGCTATCACACTACATATTTCCAATGGTGCCTTTTCACCGCCGAATTGGAATACCAGTGCCGAATGATTTTTTAAAATATCATGACCTATGATGACATCTGCACATAAATTCTCAACTACAAGTAATGGGCATCGTTTGTAATTATGTTTTTCGATTTTTATGCTCGCAAAGCACAGACCATTTACAAAAGAAACATGACTTAGAGAAGCCAGAGTCACCGATTGCTTACACGGCTTCTGCTTAAGGCCAATATTCTGAGCAAAATGTTTATTAATAAAACTGACGGAACTTCCGGTATCAATCAAAGCGTCAGCACGTAGGTCATTTATAATGATGGGTATCGTGCTCTTAGCCAAACTGGACGGAGATGCAGCTGAGATTGAGGCACTAAGATCAGTTTCACTAGTAGCAGCTTCATTGTAGGCAGCATTCGCAGACAGATTATTGCCACTTCGACAAACATTTGCAAAATGACCTCGTTTTGAACAGATTTGACATGTCACATTATTAGCCGGGCATTTAATCCTCTGGTGAACGGTTCCCCCGCAGAAGAAGCAAGTGCGTTTACATTGCGGAGCAGCGGCCCTACGGGAATCAGCAGGTCGAGAGCTGGTATGCGTAGGTAGCGCGTTAAGAGACAGGATCTGAGTAGTGCTTCCTATAATCTGTGAATTTCTTTCCGCTGTTTCTAGTGATAGTGCTTGGTTCAGTATTTCGTCTAGAGTCATAGTAAAATTCTCTAACAGGCGTTCTCGTATCTTTTGAGATAAAATACCAGTAATGAAAGATCCTCTTATAGCTTCGTTTTCATGTTCTTCGGCAGTTACATTTTGGAAATTGCATTCTCGAGACAAGAGTTTTAAATTTCTCGCATATTCTGAAAGCGTCTCGTCAGAGCGTTGTTTTCTCGTCGACAAAATATGGCGAGCTAGGATTTCATTTTTAGGTTTCGAATATATTTTATCTAGAGCGGCGATAGCATTCCCATACGAATGACAGTCTCGTATGTGCGAAAACAGGCTAGGTGACAGATGGTTGATGAGAAGCTTTAGCTTTATAGAATCTGGCGTAGTAGGTGAAACTTCCTCAGCCAAAAAATTTGTAAATGTATACCGCCAGTGGGCCCATTCAAGTTCGGCTCCAGCAGAAGTCGGCTCTACATTGAATCTGTCGGGACGGAGATATCGAGATAGCGCGCCGAGGCTCGGACCCGAACTTTGTGTCACTTCTCCAACTGAACTCGCTTTAGACATAATGATAACATCTAGCAAATTAAATTGATAAATAAGCGAAACACCATAAGAAATAATGGTTTTAATTTGCTAGAAATACAGATAGGATTTGACAAGACATTTATACTTTTTAATATAAACAAAGGCACATGTCACTATTTAAGCTTTATAATTTTTAATTTATTTACACGTACTTTTTTACCCTAGGTACTCATTACGTTTCCCATCCCATTTCATAATTGGAACGTCAAAATTATCTCCACCTCACATACAGCAAAGTAATTACAAAAAGCAGAAAAGTTATTACGAAATGCATAACTAATTACAGAATAGCACAATATGCTGTAATTTGTTCCGTGACCCGCAAGTTTTCTACAATGTACCAGAAAATGCAATAAAAAACCGCTTACGTTGTTGTGGAAGGATACACCGTATACATTTTAAATAGCCAGTTGAAATGGCTTCTCGGTGAAATTTATTTTATTCTAGTGGCAACACTGATGAAGCGGGTAAATTAGTCAAGTGTTGCGGGGAAATGCTGCTAATCAAAACAATTGAAATAATATGAAAAAGTTAAATTAACAAAGCTTTTACTTGGCTAAGGGAAACCAAAAAAAATGGTTTTGCGTTTAGTTACTAGAGTTTTGAACTGGCTTGTATGTTGTTACAGTCAGCATAAAGGCTATTTAAAATTACGGCCAACTGTTGCTGCCTTAGCTTTACTCAATATACTTAGTTTGTGCCTTATTGTACCTAATATGCTTTTCACTCATAAGATAGAACGTATTGTTAGCAGTAATAAATCTGTTTTCCCTTCTTTGCGTTTCTTTAAATAATGTCTTATCTTACAGGTCCAAAATCTGTTTTATATGCTTTGCTCTGAATTTCTAAATGACAGTTTTCCATCATAAGTAGTCACATAATTTGAATCTTCAAATTGACCAATACCAAAACTAGGCGCAATAAATGTATGTCCCAGTAAAACAAAGCACTAGCAGTAACACATCCTAGTTTGCATGTCGGTAAGATCCAATACATCTGTACAGGAAGCTCCTCGGGCAATTGAAATCGTTTTGGCAATGAGATGCCAACACCCGTTCCGTGCTGGGTGCTGAGAAAATCTACTTTAGTTGGATGCTACAAGGATGTAAAGATGTAAAGATTATACTCATCAAAAAGCAGGATAGTTACCTTTAATGCAAAGCAATTTTGATAAGGGTTTTTCTACCCTATTTAGGTAAAATTTTGTTTTGTATAATTAATTTTAAAAAATGCATGCAAACACGAAGGTAATAAGAGATTCAATTTGTGTACCATCAAAACGTTGAAGGTCTACTACTACCAAAATTTGGGGAAACGCAAACAGTACAGTAGTTTCACAAAACGAGCAAGAATAGCGTCTATTGTTTGCCGTAAAAAAACTAATAAATAAATATTCAAAAACAAGCATGAATCTACGACCAGCTAAAAAAACAAACAAAACACTGCCGATTAATCCTTGCCAGTTCCATATGATTTACATCGAGGTAATATAAAGTAACCCGTGTTTTGGCCCGGTTCAAGAGCGCCCCACAATAACTGGTGCTGCTGCGTATATTGCACCGCAGACACGGCTCCCATTTCCGAAACTTTGCGACCCGGACTGAACTGCGCTGGAAACTGATTTAAATGCGACTCAAAACCAGGTTTGACGTAAGGATATTGGTCGGTAAGGCTTGCAAATTTACTTTAGCTGTAAAAGTCATGGAAAGAAATGAATATGGTTTAAAATCGTTTGTCACTATTTGGAACACTTACGAATAACCAGAATATATGAATATTATAAGTTTCGTGCAGGACTTGCCTGCTGCCGAATTCGTGGCACTCTGCCCAACACTCGGCCGCATAAGTTTTAAAGTATTAGTAAAAAATGCAATATTCTGCTAGCTTATGTAAGTCAATTTCAGTTTTCTTTTGTTTTCATTGAGGAATAAATATCTTACAATCTACTTCATCATGTTTATGATTCATAACTTTGATATTAGTCTTTATACATATTAAAATAACGTCTATTTTGGCTTATACAGTTTAGTTGCAAGTAGGACTACGTTTATTCCAATAGGGTCCCAAGGAAGGCTTTGTCTCGAGCCAAGACATGCCAATACTTCGCATTATTTGATTTCTTTTATTTACGTCTTCGGGATTTTTGTTTTATCAAGCCTTGGTACTTCGTTCACTAGACCCATTTTCCTTCAATTATCCTTTGTATCTTCCAACGATAATATGTAGGTATTATAGTGCCTGTTAATCTAGGGAGAATATTGTGTGAACCGTTGAGTGTTAGAAATTCAGCAATAAATTCTGTAAAAACAAACTAAACATTTTATTTAGTGAAATATCCGTGAAGGAACAACAATCATCATAATTTTTAGCTTTTCTGGTTTGTGGTATTTGGTTTTTAACTTTATTTTCTCCTAGTCTAGGTGCAAAATTAATAGTTCCAGGTTCTATCTGTGTACTAAATTTTAAGGAAACCTTCCTATTTATAAAAGTGGTGTAAAGGTTGGCCACGGCACGTTTTACATAATTTGTGCCCGAGAAGAAATACAGAGAGATTTAAATAAATCAACTCAAAAATATTGTGCTTACCCTACGTAAGACACTGTTATACTTGATTATAGGTATTTTTATCCATTTATACAGCAATACGTCACTTATTTTGAAGCTTTATTCACTTAAACAAATTTTAAAGTTCCTTTAAGTAACTGAACAAAAGTAAGTAAACAAAAATTGAAATTCTGAATCTAAAAAATGCTTTCAAATAGTTTCTTTTACTTTTTCATCTGTTCGACAATAATATCAGTTGATACTAAAATGTATGATTCCGTTTGCCAGAAACAGTACAAAACCATTGATTAGTAATGCATTTATAGGTAATTATATATTGACCGCAACTCGACGCCTACATTCAGAGTAACATGGTCAACTTAATGATAAGCTTACCAACGTACGAAGATGTGATAATCCGATTTAACACATTGTTGATTAATTAAAGCTATGTTAGTATTTAGTTCAACATATTATAAAATGTAGTTGCTGTGCTGAAGGTAGGAGATCAATTTGTCAAGTGTAGAATACAAAAAAGAAAAAGAATAGGAAATAAAAATTACACACATTTAACCATCGGAAAAAGTAGACAACATTTATGGAATAGTTTTAAAACTATACTTGTTGTATTTAATATGAGTATAATTCTTTATCAGGCCTTATTATTACTTCTTGTTCTTATTTTTCGCTATGGCGAAACAAAACTCTAATTCTTGGATTGCTTTGTTCGTGATGTAAAAAGTATTTTACCCTTTACATTTATAAATATGGTAGGTTTGCAGTACCAAACATCATTGAGACTTTTAAAACTACTGTTTTACTAAAGTGATTGTTATCCATTTTGTGCCTAAGTAGTTTAAATACAGTCCATTCTAATCCTTGTGTTGGCCGTTTAGTGTGGAAAGTTTTTATTAATATTTATCGGCGTTGTCAATCGTTGTAAGAGGTGATGGCAGGAGTCTAGAATCTAAATATATATATAAATATAATTAAAACCTAAACTCACCCCACTTTGTAGACTGGATTAACACTTTTTTCACTTTTATTAAGTTTTTAAGATTTTCTTATTTTTTCTTAATGAGCAAGGCGCACGCACAAGTCTTGCTCGTTTCCGGAAGTAGCGTCCAAATTTCTCCTCCAATCAAAGGCGTTTTTCCCAAACCCACGTGAACAAGACAGGGATAGGAATATATAAATATAACATATAAGAGAGAGAAAGCTATAGTGTTTTGTGTGAACCGGAAATAATACTCTTTTTTATATGACAGATAATCGGCATTTTTTGCTGGTGGCAATCAATACTAAACATTCTCCCCCCCGAGAAAGGCTAAAGCCTTTATCAACATTTTATTAAACAAAGACACTACTAAATAAAAAAAATCTGAAGTAAACTTCTACTCCAAAATAAAATAAAACTGTATTTTTTAAATTTTACTGAAAAATAAACTAGTGTAGTGGCAGCCTACAGATTTTTACAATTGGACGGACAAGGGTACCTGACGAAGTCTTTAATTTGACCACTCGTACGATACCGTCTTTTCCAGGTAGCAGCTCTAGAATTTTACCCATCTTCCACTTCAAAGATGGAAGATTTTCGTCTTTAATTAAAACTAAGTCGTCCACCTTCGGAGGATCTGTAAGTGAAGACCACTTATTCCGCATTTGCAAGGTGTGAAGATACTGATCACTCCACAGTTTCCAAAATCGTTGTGATATTGCTTGCAACAACTTAAATCGATTCAGTCGGTTATCAGGAATATGTGAATAATCATATTCTGGAATAGAGAGAATAGGTCTCCCGATCAAAAAATGTGCTGGAGTCAACACGTCAAGCTCTTTAGGATCCTGAGAAAGCGGACATAAAGGTCTTGAATTCAAAACCGCCTCAATCCGTGAAAATACTGTAACAAGTTCTTCAAACGTAAGTACCTGTTCTCCTATGAGTCGTTTTAATAATGATTTAGCAGACTTGACAGCTGCTTCAAAAAGTCCCCCAAAATGGGAAGCAGCAGGAGGATTAAACTTCCAAGTAATCCCCTTTTCACTAGCTTTATGTGTTAAATCAGACTGCACATGAGAAGAATTTAAATATTTCTGAACTGCATTTAGATGTCTACTCGCACCTACATAATTTGTACCACAGTCCGAACGGATTGAATTAGGCAAACCTCGTCGAGAAACAAACCTAGACAGGGCATTTAGAAAACCTTCGGTGGATAAATCCCCGACTACTTCTAAATGTACCGCTTTAGAAGCAGAACATACAAAAACACAAAGATACGCCTTCGAAACCTTTGCATTTCGCAGACGTGATGCCTTAACATTAAAAGGGCCTGCAAAATCCGTTTGGACTGTATGAAATACACCAGTTAAATTAATACGATCTGCAGGCAAATTTGCCATTAGAGGAGCTTGCTCCGACTTAGCCTTAGCTCGAAAACAAAATAAACATTTATGAATACGACTTCTAATTACTTGGCGAGCAGACAAAATCCAAAATTTGTTTTGCAAAATAGCTTGCAAAGCTAAAGGTCCTACATGACAATAAAGCTTGTGATAATAATCAATAATTAAATAAGTTAATGTATGTGACTTCGGTAAAACCATAGGATGCTTGGCATCATAACATAAAATTGAATGTTCGAGTCTGCCACCAACACGAACTATCTCCGAAGAATCAATAAAAGGTGTCAAACGCCTGAATCTAGTGGAACATTGGTTACCACGTTTTAAGTTATCTATATCATCCGAGAAAACCTCCGCTTGAGCAATCTTAACCAGCTGTTTTAAAGCTTCGTCGCGCTCTTTGACAGTCAGAGGGCCTAATGTTTTAGAAGAAGGATTACGAACATTATAAATAAAACGTTTGCAATACGCAAGAATTGCTATCACCTTCGAAAGTGGACTGTATTTTTCAATGAAAGGCGATTCCGTAACCGCTGTGACAGCATGTACCTTAACGGGCTGTTTTCGCATACCAGGTAGGTCAACCGCAGTATTAACTGTGTTTTTGGGCCAAAGATTTTCATCGCCCAACCAAGGCGGTCCCCACCACAAAGAATGTGACAACAAATCTTGTGCTTTGCAACCTCGACTAGCAACATCAGCTGGGTTTAATTCCGAAGGCACATGCCTCCAAGAAACATCCAAACCGATATTTTGGATTTGTGAAACCCTATTTCCTTCAAACACTTGTAAAACATGAGGAGACAATCGCAACCATGATAAAACAATGGTGCTGTCAATCCAACACACAATATCCGAAATATGAATTTCCTTAGAAATTGCATCATAAACATATTTTAAAATACGAGCTAACAACGCCGCTGCGCTAAGCTCTAACTTGGGTATGGTCAATTTTGATCTCACAGGAGCTACTTTGGCCTTTGCCATTAATAAACTAATTTTTGCATTGCCGTCGCCGTCGACGGATTTAAGATAAACTGCAGCTGCGTAGCCGAGTTCACACGCATCTGAGAAACCGTGCAAAGAATGCGAATTACCAGAAAAAGCGAAACGATCTAAACTAAGCTGTTGTATTAGAGGAAGGTCTTGCAGTATATTTCTCCACTCCTCGATCACGTCTGCAGGTGGTTCACTATCCCAAGAAATTTGAAGGGCCCAAAGTTTCTGCATAAGCAATTTCCCTTTGATGATAATAGGCGAAATCCAACCTAACGGATCGAACATCCTAGCTAAAGTGGATAATATGGATCGTTTCGTACATTCTCGCTCAGCATCCAGACGAGTATGATAAGTAAAATTATCCGCAACCGGGTTCCACTGAACACCTAAGATTTTAACAAAATCCGGGCCATCCGAATTAAACACATGAGGCTTTTCTTGGTATTCAGGGGGAATATCTTCTAGCAACCGCTTGTCGTTAGATACCCATTTACGCAACTCGAAACCGCCTTCAGAGAGTAGTCCGATCAAATCTTGTTTAAGGGCCTCCGCTTCCTCTAAATTCGCCGCTCCACCTAGAATGTCGTCCATGTAAACTGACGATTGAAGAATCTCTGCAGCCTTGGGGTACTTCTCCCGACCATCATCCGCTAATTGACGCAGAGCTCTCATCGCCAGAAAGGGACTAGACTTCATACCATAAGTAACGGTTTTCAGTTCGTAGAGTTGTAAAGGAAGGTCTGGGGACTCTCTCCAATAAATGAGTTGGAAACACCTGTCATCCTTGTGGACTTCAATCATACGAAACATCATACGGATGTCCGTAGTAAATACAATTTTATGAAGCCTAAAAAGCAAAATAATCTGCATAATATCACGCTGCAAATTAGGTCCAGCATGGAGACAGTCATTTAAGGAATATCTTGTAGAAGTGGGACAGCTTGCGTCGAAGACAACCCTTAATTTGTCAGTACCTGACTTAAATATCCCATGATGGGGAATAATATAACAATGCTCCAGTGAGTCTTTATAAGGAGACATATGACCCATGTCTTGATACTCCTTCATAAATTCAACATATTTTATTTTTAATAAATCATCAGATTGAAGACGCCGTTCCGTAGAGTAAAATCTCCGAAGAGCTTGTTTGCTCGAGTCTCCAAGTTCCGGAGCTTCGGATGAGAATGGCAAACGCACAATAAACCTACCCGTGCCGTCACGTTGAAAGGTATTTAAAAATGAAGCTTCACACTCCATATCCGCAGGACTCTGTATTTTAACAGGCATTTCTTCAATCTCCCAAAACTTTTCTAAAATTGCATCCGTATTATGCGTATTAACAAAAAATGAATGAATGTTATCATCACCATAAGTGCAAGGACCCTGTAAAATATATCCAAAAACTGTGTTAATAGCAGAGGGCAAACCATTGAACTTGATAACATCTCCATTTAAAAGAACATCACTTATCAAATCCGCACCGATAAGCATGTCTATTTTGCGGCTTTCATAAAATTTATTGTCCGCTAAACGCAAATTATTATAATTTTTAACAATATCTGAGGGCAAAGAAAACGAAGGCAAATTATCAGAAATCTTCTTAATAACAAGCCCAGTAGTCACCAACACAGGCCGCTCCATGTGTCTGGGACTAATACGCAAAACAACAGAGCCTCTGCAATCCTGCAGGGCGTTACCACCTAAACCAACCACCGAAACTAAACCAGGCCGATTAGCGCGCAAACCTAAACTTGAAGCACACTCTTCCGTTATAATCGTACTTTGACTACCGCCGTCTATGAGCGCTCGAACTTCTTGATAAATACCATTCCTATCAAGAACCCTAACAACCGCTGTAGATAGCAAAACAGAACGCCTATGAGTGTTTGCCGACACTGAATGTAAAACATTTGGTGGTGTCAAAGTGTTAGCAGAATCGCCTCCTTTTGAAGTTTGCGTAGAATTGTTGCCCTTCAGTAAAGTTTGAGCAGAATTGCTGCTCCCCATATAATTATTAACAGAATCGTCACCCACCGCTATAGGGTTGACAGAATTATTACCCGCACATAAAAGGTTAACAGAGTTACCTGCTGCTAAAGGGTTAACAGCTTTACCTAAATTATTTTCAAGCCGCTCTTGAAAATGTAGAAGTGAATGATGCTTATTAGACTGACAAGTAATACATGTTAATTTCAACCTACAAACATTTATATGGTGCTTATTTAAACACCTAAAACATAATTTATTATTAATAATGAACCTTTTTCTATTTAAAATATCTAAGGAAATGAATTTCTCACACTTATTTATGTAATGTGAACCTTTACAATAAATGCACATATTAAATAACTTCTGTTTGTTGTCATTACTACCCTGATTGTAAGAAATATGAACTCTATGTGAAGTTGAAGGCTTTGAAGTGTCAGTGTTAGTTTCTAAAATTTGAACTTCTCTTGTCAAAAATGAAATGAAATTATCAAAGGTAGGTAGGTCAGAAGTACTTTCACTAAAATACCTATCTTCAAACTGCCTTTTTAAAGAATTATCAAGTTTATTTAAGTTTATAAATAATAATAGGTATGACCACTCATGAACAGGAAAACCTATCTTTTCCAAGCCTTTAGTACATTCTAGTAAAGTATTAAGAAATTCTTTAAGTGATTTTAAACTTTTATTCACATGAGAAATTGACAACAAACTTTGAAGTAACTTATCTGCCTGCAATCTTTTATTACCAAATCTTGACTTTAATATGTCTAGCAATACAGAATAGTTTTCACCGGTAATGGATAAATGTTGAACTAAAGATTTGGCCTCACCTTTGAGAGAACCATACAAATAATACATTTTCTGAGTCTCCGATAGACTCATATCATGACCTACAATAGAATCAAACATATCTATAAAGTGTGCATAATCTTCCACCTTACCTGAAAAGGTAGGTATTTGTACTGAAGGTAGGGAAACATTACTTTTAATTATTTTACTACTACCTGTAGAGCAAGAAGGTTCAGTAGGTTGAAACAACTCCAAAAATATTGCTTTAGATGTGTAATACCAATTACTTACAGTTTTATGCTTGTCAGTATATAATTTGGAATCTAAATCTTCAGTGGTATCCGAAGCCAACTGAACATGTAAATCTAAAAATTCTTGATAAACTGTATCAATATCTTCACATCTTGCTTTAAATAATGAAACTTTACTTTTATTCTCAGCTACTATCTGGGAAAGAGTATAAATCTCTTCCAAGCTGGAAACCACCATGTCATATTTGACTTTATTAATTGCTTTTTTGCCCACCATTGTGGAAACAAATTATTTATATTAAAACCGATATAAAAGTCAGTCAGAAACCCTTGTCTGAACTGAAAACTATGTAGGTACCTTTGGAAAGATACAATAAAATAAACTAGGCCACTACCAGTTGCTACCAAACAACAAATTAGGTGCAGAGTATAACTGGACCGCACTCAGTCATACACTAACACAATATCTTAGTTATAAATATGAGAACCTGATCCACAGAGTTCACTTTAAATATTCCTATTGGAAAACTAACTAAGCACAAGGTAAGTGGCAAAACACAAGGTAGACTAATGCTCTACAAAATCTTGACTTCCAGTGTGCACCTTGCTTAACTTACAAATCCCTCACTGACAAAACATGAAATAATACCAAGCAAACCTAAAATACAATGTTTAGTACTGTCGCCACCGACCGATCAAGTGAAACAAACGAGTAAACTAAAACTTTAACCGAAAAAACGGGTGCTTGATGAAATGTGTGTTTGTGTTCAATAAACAATACACCTAACCACTAACCATAAAGAGGGCAAGGGACATAAATACTGTGATATAATAATGCCTACAAAGTGAGTTTAAATGAAAAGTATTTTTGAATTTAAATATGGCTGCTAGAGCAAAAGGCAGACCACGCCCCGCCCCGTAGAGACACGGGGGTGTGTAACCAGTTTTGTCAAATACAACAACTGACAACTACGATAAATACAAATATCCGTGGCTCGAATGGACCAAGAAATGTTGGCCGTTTAGTACGGAAAGTTCTTATTAATATTTATCGGCGTTGTCAATAGTTGTAAGAGGTGATGGCAGGAGTCTAGAATCTAAATATATATATAAATATAATTAAAACCTAAACTCACCCCACTTTGTAGACTGGATTAACACTTTTTTCACTTTTATTAAGTTTTTAAGATTTTCTTATTTTTTCTTAATGAGCAAGGCGCACGCACAAGTCTTGCTCGTTTCCGGAAGTAGCGTCCAAATTTCTCCTCCAATCAAAGGCGTTTTTCCCAAACCCACGTGAACAAGACAGGGATAGGAATATATAAATATAACATATAAGAGAGAGAAAGCTATAGTGTTTTGTGTGAACCGGAAATAATACTCTTTTTTATATGACAGATAATCGGCATTTTTTGCTGGTGGCAATCAATACTAAACACCTTGATTGCCTGATTACCACTATTTTCTCTTCTTCCACTAGTCTATTGTTACTAACTACTACTATATATCCTTAATATCAGACGATCGTACAAACTTTACCCTTGCTCTACTTATTTTATCTGACAGATTTTTTAGATCCCTGGTATATCTTCGTACAGAATCCAACGTACACGAAATTGAAATAAGCTCACCCTCGGGCTATAAACCATTCGATATAATTCAATTGATAACACGGAATCAATCCAATCCTGTGGCAGCCATGGTATTTTTTGCAAGTTTTCCTTTTGGTGTGACTCCGTTTTGTAAAACTGTTGTTGTCGTACGGAGAATGTAAAATTGTCCGCTTCATAACCAGTACAGCATTTAGATTATCCTTTCGGATCGCCTTTAGCATAATACTTCTGCGAAAAGTTACTTCTGTTTTTATGGATTAGTTCTCTTTTACGATTGCCTTATTATTTATTGAAGGTACTAAAACACAAAATATGTCTCTCTACGTCTTAAAATGTTTCTGATTCAAATGTTTTAATTAAATAAACATCGACCCACTTCTAGTGCCGTTGGTTAAGAATAGACCAGTCTTTAAATATTACCGTCAAACAAACAATACAAAAATAAATTTATAAGTCTTAAGAGAAGATCAGTACAAAATAAAAGTACATTCCTACCACAAAAACGAGGCCAACATTCAAATTGTAATTACTACAATATCCTCTGACATAGGCACTTTGGGTCTAATCCCTTAAAATAAAACAAGGAATTCTCCTCAGAGCCGATGTGAAAAAACTCAAAAAAGAGATCTGTTTAACTTGAAAATGGATTTCTGCGGTAGAAAGTTTTTATCTTTAAAACATTTTTGTGATATATTTCCGCGATAATCGGATGAGGTAGCAAAAATGAGGAATGGCGACGGTAGATGGAACGACGTTGGTTTTTATGTTAAGGAAAGATATAATAGTCATGTTAAAAAAAACTTATTTTTAAAATACTTTACTGAAACAATGCCTGCATTAAAGCCAGATTTTAACCCAAGTGTTGTTATCTTTTTTCTCAAGATTTTTTGTAAATAACCAATAATGAAAAAAAACTTTGAAAAATTCTCTTCATTTTATCTATTTCAGCAAAATGATAGCAAACAAAGAAAAATGAGGTAAGAAAAACTTAAAAACGCTGCGTCATCCACGTAGATTACCCGATTTCCTTTATTAGCTACGTCGTCGGTTCGAGAACGTATTTGAGTGACCTTAATTTACGGCTCTGAAAGGGATCACGTTCTGACCAAGTTCCTCGCTATCAGCATTGGCCACAATAAGTTTAAGGTGCAGACGAACTGGGATTTTATTATTTCTAAGATTTTTCTCAGCAGGCGTTTTCATTTTCAGCCCACCTTTTCTAAAAAGTCGAAGTTGTAAAATTCTAAATAATAAAATACCTTTATTGTTTATGACAGTTAAGAAACATTAGGCTTTCTTTATTATTTAAGGGTCCTAATTAGAATTTGGCTACACAACTGTCAGGTTTAATAAACCTATCATCAGACTAAGATTATTACGCCAAGTAAAAGGACATAAAACTAACGTCACTCAACATGTAAATACAATGATTTTTCATGTGAATACAATAATACATTCATGTATTAAAAAAATTAAACGATTCAAAAATCTGTTAAAAATAAAAAAAACTACAAATAAACATTAAAAAAACAAATGAACAATAAAAATCTACAAATATAAAAATAAACTACAAATAAACAATACTTAATGGACCACACTAGTTAACCTTCACCCTCCCCCACAAATAAAGTTACTGAAAGAAGTTTATAAAGACTTGTTAACGACTTCTTGCCTTCAGTTCATATTAGCGCAGCATCAAATTCTCGTTGAACAGGTAACTAGTCTGTTTTATAGATTATTAGCACGAGTTAATTAAGCAAAAGAGTAGAAGAACCCTTTGGAATGATTTTGAGAGTTAGTTTTATCCAATGAATAACCCTTTTTATTTCTATTTTATTATTGTATATTGCCTCTCATCTCAGACTACCTTTTAGGTGGATGTAATAAAAATTGTAGCGCATCACCGAGGTTAAAAGTAATGCGGATAAATTGTGGTAAAAGGTGAATTTCGTGAATTAAACCGTCGATCGAAAATTGATGTGTTCCGAGAATTACGATCTTTATATTGAAAAAATCAATGTGATTTAACTAATTGCTTTATGTAG
The DNA here is from genome assembly GCA_916618145.1 of Emmelina monodactyla. Lineage (NCBI taxonomy): Eukaryota > Metazoa > Arthropoda > Insecta > Lepidoptera > Pterophoridae > Emmelina > Emmelina monodactyla. Next base: position 8,564,648 of record OU745314.1, on the reverse strand, counting down.
TTTTCTGTGACATTAACCGTATAAACCATTAATATTACCATTTAAAATATAAATAGACTATTAATAACCTTCCGGGGAAAGCATGTCATCACTGATTCAAATTTAACAATCCTGCCTCTCTAAGCAATCTTCTTCTAAGGAACTGTCGGTTAACTGAAATACAGTTGATCCTGGGAACGGCTAGCCGCAAAACATTCAATGCTCTCTCTTGTTGCTAAGGTCATTAATATGCAGGATGAATAATATCGGACACAGAACGGACCCCTGCGATGCCCCCAGCGTATGAGTTTGAACAAAGACTATTTTCGAGCGAATTTCTAGCAGATGGGTTACAATTACAAACTTTTCAATTAAAATTAATCATACAATATATCAAAGCAGACTACAACTCAAAATATTTCCATATTACTCAAATAACAATTTGAAACCGAAATACAATACAACAAATGGCATCTCCGATCTCAGTTTCTCACAAATAGTAAACAAGTACTTAAAGTGTTATTAGTTCTGACACGAACATAGCTACAAACAGCCAAACTTACGCGTAACATCAATTTGTTAACATAATAGAGGATTCAACCTACACCTGCGACATTATAACTTTAACGATACGAAGTTTTAGTTAACAACCTGAAATAAAGGTTCGAACCAATTAGAAGTTGGTATTAGGCTCGGGAAGGTCAATAGGGGTTTTCGAATCTTGTTTGTTTTACGTAAGTGAGGCTATAGATGTTGTGTTTAGAACCACTACCAAATAGAGGTTTTACTTAGGTATGTCCATGCGACTGTCATTATAGAAATCTGTTTAAATTTTCTGTACTAAAGCATTTGGACAGAGTTTTCAAAAATCGGTAACTTTAAAAGGTTGGAACTATGAAGATTTTTGAAAGAATTGGTCTCTAATAACTTATTCAAAAGTCAAAGTAAACTCTTCTCAGACTGAACTCAATATCTTTTTAATAGCCTCGGACAAAAAGTGCCTGGCGAAACTAGCAGATTTCCGATCCAAACTTTTGTCATTTACACGCCACTGAAAAAGCAAAAAGATTCGCCATTACGCTAATTTAAAAGGTAACAATCGAGTCTGCAGGTGAACATTTGCCAGAATACCCACACAAAAACTAGTGGCAAAATTCGCCGACTCATACAAAGGGACAGAGTTGTGCTACGCTACCTTAGACTGAACCCCCCAGACAATTTTCTATCCTAGTACCATTGTACTAAAGTCCAGTTTTGTATGCGTATAACAAGGAAATTCCGTTCAAACCATTGCAATATACTTCGCACACATTTCTATACAGCGACAAGATAGGTTGCCGTTGAAAATCCAGATATTTTTTCAGAGCGAACCACGATTGTTTTTACGTCCAAATAGTTCTAATCCTAGTGTTTTTTAAGCTTTACAACCCAAAAAGCTACTTTTGTTCTAGTTTTTTAGACTACGTTTTTTAGTTAGTATGGTTGCCTAATCCAAAGGATAATAAAAACAAGGTTTTCGATATGTTTTTGTGTTTTAAGTTAACTTTAACAACAAGAGTGTTTTTGTAACAAAATGAAACGTAATTTTGATGTTGCACAATAGTTGCTAATTTAAAATATACAGTACTTAAGAATAATCCTCGAATGAAAATATTGCTTCAGGAATATCAGCTTGGTCTATTTCCCTCTTTTTATACATTACAGTTGTTGATTTTTCTGTTGTTAGCTTGGCTTTGCTTTTGCCGACTCTTTTAACAGCTTTTCGTTTAGCTGATGATAAAAGCAATTCACTTTCAGGGCTGTTGCATGGAGCTGATTTTTTCACATTAAAGATTAGGCAAGTGGATATCGTAATGGTGTTATTTGAATTACCAAATGTTCTCGAACCGAGCTCATTGACTTTTAGCGCGTAGACCTCGTCTTTGACGTAGTATTTAGTAACGGAGACGGTTTTGGGGCTCTTGCTTTTTTTTGTTTTAGTTTTTTTCATTTTGAAGTCGTGGAAGGCAGGTTGATTATTCGATAGTGGATCGCTGTCTTCTGGTCCGCTAACAATGTTGAGGTCTCTCTTGTCTATCGTCGATTCTTTTTTCTCATTTTGGAGTGCATCGCTAATCAGTTCTTCAGGCTTGGGTTTCAAATGTGCAGCGTGGACTCTGTGAGCTTTGATGGCTCGTTCCATGCACGGTATGCACGAACTGCACGTGGAGTCAGTGAACACAGCCTGCAGATCACTGGACCTGGCTGTAGTTTGTGGACGTTGACTCACATTCCAAAACGTCTGCTCCAGCGTTTTTTCTTGTGACTTTGTTACTTCTTCATTGGTCACGTCTTCGCTTTTCGTTGTTGTTTTTCCTATAATAGAAATTTGAGTGTACATTTTTCAAAATATAGGAACTTAAGACGTAACTAACAGTGTAAATATTGTCCTAGTAAAAGTACTACTCTAACACTGTTTTAACAAGCGTCTCCGGGCACAGCTTTACTTTGAGAGGAAAACTAACTTAAGTGTTACTTAAAACAAATAAAGGTGAAATGGCTTACCGAGTGTTTGCGGAAACAGCGCGAGCAGCGCACAGAACAACACTGTACTCATTAGTTCCATCGACGTCTGCCAAGCGGCGCTACTATCTACGTGTTTTTAGAGTTGCACTTCTATATACGTCTTTAGAGAATGACAATCCTCTCGCGAAAGTCCCCTAACAAGCTTCGTTACAGAGACTTTAGTACACTAGAAGAAAATTCTCCAATTGTCGAGGCACTACTTAATTCTCAGGTATTCTTCATGTTTATTTCAAAGAGAAACACTTTAGTTCGTGAGCGCTAGTAAAATTAATTGCGATAAGCGACTTTCTTCTTTGATTTCTTATAATCGAATGTCAACCTATGGAATGGCAAACCGACTTTATATAGACGTTGGTCTGGCTTGGACACCTTGTTATTATGTATGTGTCTGGCTTTGTTTACGTTCAGACTAGTATCCGAGATCGAGGCAAGTCTAGTGTTTGCTTGCTTGGCAGCCATTGTGAACGCGTTGATGTGTTTATATTACCTTGCCAGTAACCAGATATCTGCAACATCCGTGCATTCAATACATAGGTTTCCAAGCTATGTTTAAACAACCGTTTGTCAATATTGGCGGAAACCAATACAATAATCATCTAAGTAGGAGATATCTACTTCTCAAAGAAATCAAAACACGTTCTTGGTCGCATAAATCGAAGACCTTGTGGAAGTCCCCGCGAAATGTTGCGTATAACTGAACCTGAAGGGGACACGAAAAAAGTGAATTACTACTCCGTAACTTGAGTCGTTATTCATGAAGATGTGACTTTTATGACAAATGCTAAGTTATTTGTGCGTTACAAAGTGAGATTTTCGCTCGTCGGCCATTAAGGATGGGTGTAAAAATTGCGGTAAATGTTCAGTAAGATGGCAAACGATTGAAATTTATTTGACTGAAGATTCTCATTTGAATAGAAGTTGTTTTTGGAATTTGTGAAGTTTTTGCAACACTTACAGCTATAGTTATTATATAAAATTGAAAACTCTTCTAAAATAGGTGAATCAAAACTAAGTTGATTTATTAAATATATTTTATTATTTTATTCGTTGCAGTAACCGATGAAAGCCTTTTAAAATGTTCAACGAGTATCGTTTATTTATAAATTACTCGTATGCGTAGAAACTTAACATTAAAATAATATATTAAAAGATAAAATATCTTCATTTCGTATGAAGTAATCCCGAATTACTTTTGTCGATGTATTGATCAATCGCCAGGTTTAATCTGAAAGGCCAGCATTCTCTCGAGATAAAATCTCATTTCATGTTCAAATATTTTTCATTTTATGCATTCCGATACGGTCAGCAAAAAAAATCACACAACATACTTTTTTTATAAAAAAAAATCCATAAATAACCTTGCAAAGCAAGTGTACATAATTCTTCTTATTTTATTTGACTATCATTTTCTAAATTATTTTTCTTCTGTAACAAATAAATGTTATTTAAAAAAAACGTGACCTTTTTCATCCGGTTTTATAAATAAGTATTCTAGTTTAACAATCGCGGCACGGATTTGTCCTAAAGGTACCCGATGTAACCAGACAAGGGTCACTGAGGCCCGTAGCTAGGAACCTTCACGCACGATTTGTATCGACACGCACTGTGACAGGTTACAAATGGCCTCAAGCACGCACACATGGGTTAAATCAAATTTTTGTACTTGACAACTGGATTGTAATCGTGGTTTTAACCGATCGTTTTGATTTCTTTTTTTTGTTGGATGAAACTTTCTAGCTAATAATATTTAATGGAAATTTTTCAATTGGATATCGATAGAAACCTTATAAACAAGACTTAGGCAAGTGTCGATAACCCTTCGTGTACGGAGACTTTAATTGAATCCTTGATAAGTATGAAATAAAATATAAATCGGTTTTAAAAAATATATATCATCTAATGTCAAAAATATATAAGAAAGTTTCTGAAACCTTAAACGGTTGAATAAATAAAAAGTAATTTTAAATTTAGATTAAATTATCTTCCATCGGGTCAAGTCAATCTATAACGTGTTCGTGAAAAACGTCCGTTAGTTTTCTATTTCTAAAAAAAACCTTGTGACTAAAAGTTGCTCTACTTTCCCGCTAAAACACTCAAATTCAAACTGACGTTTCTGCCATCGCTACCGGTAACAGTACACCATTAAATTAAATGAATTTCCGACCAAACTATCGGTGTCCCTCGGGTGGGACCTCATTCAGTTTATCGCCCAGCCCACGCCGGCCTACATACTGCACTTATCCGAACGCTCATTTTCTGAAATGCGACACTTTTGAAATTATACACAAAAAAGAATTTATCGATTCACACGGTTGAGTTGAGTTGAGCAGAAATGCCTATAAGTATTATTGGATATAACTTTCTGCCATGCGGTTTTGAGTTGAGCTGTTTATGAACATCCAAACTTCTTACATGTAAAACATAAGCAGAATTATTGAATACCTTTAGTAAAAATCCTACTCTCATAAAAGCTTTTGTTTTCTGACATAATAATGAGCAGCCGAAACATCCAAAAATAATTAACAATACTAGTGTCAGTAGAACTAAAATATTCAAAACAAACATATTAATCAAAGTCTTGCTTATCTTTGATCTTAACACTTGCTTAGATTTCAGCTTTTGGCGCAAAGAGCATATCTTATTCAGCATTTGAAAGTTGTGTTAGACGTTTTAAGCTCATTCCACGAGGAAAGTTCCAGAAGTCGGTTGTGATACGACTAAGTAGTATTTTATGTATGAACTTTACTGAGGAAGTTCTAGCTTCTTGCGGTTTTTATAAGTTTCGGAGCGTAAAAGTTACTGGTTTATTTAATCATGGTTTTAAAGGAATGTTCATTTTAAGCTTTTGGTGAGTAGTTGATTATGAAAGATTTTAGGTCATGAGTCTCGGGCAACCTAACGGGGTTAATGATCAATCACTTTTTGAGTTTAAATTGTTTAGTTGCAATTGTAAATATAAAAATGAGTTTATAAAAAAAATTCAAAAGGACTGCAAGGACATTAAAACTACACTTGTTAACTGTGTAAAGGTTTTCTTTATTTCCATAATTTTCGTCGTTATAGCCAAATGGTTTCAAATATTGGACAAGGGCTTTCCTTTTTAGGTTATTATACAATTATACAAGAGTCGTCGCGAGCCTATTTTATAATGTTTTTTTTTTCTCTCTTCTTTGGCCATGGTGCAAATATGATATGCACATTGTGCCAGTGTCAAGTTTATCTTTATAATGTTGGTATACATAAGGCCTTACAATTTATTTATTTGGTTATACATAGAAGATCGCTGCTGCCCGTTCTCTGATTTACTAATTCGCCTCTTGCAACATTCGCGATATTCTGGTGGAACCAAAACACCTTACTAATGATAGTTTAGCACTAAATATTTTGGTTCGATAGTAACAAGGTTGGTATTCTACTAATATTATAATTCTAAGAGTTTGTGTATTTAAATGTGTGTTATAATAACTTAATCACGCACGATTTGAAAGAATTTTGCTATATGGATAATATGTAACTGAAAATTACAAAACGGGTCCATTTTACCGCCGCGAGGAATGAAACATTCTCATAGGAAAACTAATGCGCGTGAAACCTTTCTAGAAAAATATATCGATCTACTATCTCACGGTAAAAACAACCGATTCCCTGAGTTATAAAGTCCAGTTTATTGCCTCATTCGAACAGACATTGCTATTTTAAATCCAATTTTAAAGACAAAAGGATTTCGAGTTCGATCGTGCGGAGGCATTTGGAAATTTAATTCAGAAGCCTTAGCAATAAAATTATTTGATTGCAACAACCTATAAATATAGGTATACAAAAAATAGTTATAAACATATTAGGAATATTTTTTTAAGAGACCCATAATATTTGGTTTCGTAAACAGTGCAACTACATTCTTATGTTGTGTATCCTACTAATATTATAAACGTGAAAGTATGGATGGATGTTTGTGATAAATCAGAATAACATATACACGGTACTTTTTACCGCGGGAAAATCTGCGAGCTATTCCGGCGTGCTCTGGCAAAACCGCTGGAGTTACACCTATGTAATGTGTGATGGAAATGTTAATCTTAAATAGTCCTACAAAATTGATAAAGGGTTTCCACATGAACGACTTCGCGGGCGGCTACTAGTCATCCTACTAATATTATAAACGTGAAAGTTTGTGAGTATGTATGGATGTATGGGTGGATGTATGTTTGGATGTATGTATGGATGTTTGTTACCCTTTCACGTAAAAACTAGTGGCCGGATTTGGATGAAACTTTACAGTAATATAGGTTATATGTACATCGGAATTACACATAGGGTACTTTTTACCGCAGGAAATCTTCTCATTCCCACGGGAAATCGACTTCCACGCGAACGGAGTCGCGGGCGGTCACTAGTATGACCATAAAAATCAACTTAATCAAAGGCTAATCATGGGTTTACTTATTTAAAAGTCAAAAATAAAGATTTCTGAATGAGGTTTAAAACATGATCCTTTTCTTTTAACTATTATTTATTGCCTTTTTTAACAATGTTGTCGGTGCCTCTTCATATTACCTCTTTAAAAGCGAGTGTATTTAATAAATTATTTTTATATGTAGCTGTCGGCGCTACAATTAATAAATAATTAATAAATAATAGAGCGCTTCGAAAACCTTAATTGCAATAACAAGAACGTAATCCAGATATGACGTCACATCCAGCTATTAGTATTTCTTAGAACTTGTCTGTAATCTGTTCAGATAGGTATTATATCTGAGAGCTCATTTTCATATTTCAGTTGTTACCTACTTGTCTCAAGATCAGAATTTATGGATTACCATATGGCCGCCCGCGACTGTGGAAGTGTGACTGTGGAAGTGTGGACTGTGGGAATGAGAATTTTCCCGTGGGAATGAGAAGTATTCCCGCGGTAAAAAGTACCATATGTGTTATTCTGATGTTTAAACTATATTACTGTAAAGTTTCATCCAATTCCGTTTAGTAGTTTTTACGTGAAAGAGTAACAAACATCCATACAAACTCACAAACCTTCACGTTTATAATATTAGCAGGATAGCTTTAAAATCTTCCTAGAGCTAGTAATGGCAAGAATAATATATTACGTTGTTGGCAAAATTTAAATTAACTTTGAATGTGTTATAAGAGTATTTCGCAGCTTAAACTAAGTATTACAAAAAATACATAAACAAACGAATACCTACCAAGTTCCCGAGTTAAAAAAGATTTTAAAAATCCTAGTTGGAAGAGTGAAGTAAGGATCTCTAGTAAAAATACAATACGTTTTGTGACACAGAATGCGATATGGCTGAAGTCTGTGCAATGAATTTTAAACACTCTCGCTGGGGGTCTACAATCAACGTGATTTTAGGTATTCTGTAGGAAGGTCGACGTAGAGAAGCCTAATGCTGAAACCGTAAGGTAAAAGTTCTAAGAATAGGGATCTATTTAATACTACTTAAAGGTGTTAATAGATGTGCGGTTTAAGAGTTTGAATATATTATAAGTGAAATTCACAGTATTTTATAAAATCATAAAATTTCATTTTGTTGCTTTTTAATTTTGTTTATTTAAGGCCAGTTAATAATCAATACTTATAATAAATCTGTAGAGAGGTCAATTCTGTACATGAAATATATTTCCAAAATAACTATCATGGGGTGACTAAGGATCGATACTGATGCCAAAAATGCAATCAGTAAAATTTTTGTCTGTCTGTCTGTCTGTGTGACCGTTATAGAAACAAAATCTACGGATTTTAACGAAACTTGGTACAATTATTCTTTATACTCCTGGGCAGGTTATAGGATACTTTTTATCACGCTACAATCAATAGGAGCAGAGCAGTGAAGGGAAATGTTGGGAAAACGGGAGAAGTTACTCCTGTTTTTAAGACTCCGTCGCGTGTGCAACCTTAATGGTTAAAGCTACACAGAAATCATGTATGACGGAAATGTTCTCCTTATAATTATATAAAAATTATCCCACGAGAGCATATGTCTATCTTTTATGGTTGACTCACAATAACACGTGTAACTCCCGATAGCGTAGCATTTAGAAGCTTTCTGATTATATTTGTCTACTCTTACGTTTATAACAATCTCAGTCATCCCCAATTAAAAAAGTTAACATTATTAACCATTCCATAAAAAAAAACATAGAAATTGGAATAGAAACACCAAAGTTATAAACTTCTCATTCCCACTAATGTCAAATAACAACAAATAGGCAACACATTATAAATATCAAACCAATGTTAGTAACGCACAATTATCCCTAAAATTTAATAACTGCAATGATTTTAATGTCATTACAAACTGTATTCACAAAGTAATTTCATTATCACAATAATTACCAAAACTTTACTCTATATTTGATCAATGTAATTTGAATAATTTTGCTCAATTAAACCACGGATATAAATATATAATGAAGCTTCATTATTTGTGGGACATAATATTTCTGAAACAAATAGAACCCTCGTCAAGATCAGACATCCACAAATAGGGTTAAGAAAGAATTTTTTACTTATTTCCACAAAAACGACGTATCTTTAAAAACTATTCTACCTTGAAACGCCTTCTATTTCATTTATGTAGTGACATATTTTTACCTTTATGAAAAAAATAGCAAAACTCTTTGCTAAGTTTATCAGAAAAAGAGTGGCAAGAGTTCCTATTAATAAAGTTTGATATTGCAAAAAATGACTGAGAAATAAAAGGGTCTAGAGTTTAAACCTTTCGAACGAGTCGACCTTTTGTTCTACCTTCAGAATTCGAAAATAAAAAGCATCTCATTATAAAAAAGGTATAACTGTGCCCAAGAACACATATGTAATGAGTATTTACAAATAATCTTTAACACTTACTACGACCAAAAATCTAAAATACAACTTAAAAAAACTACACGAAGGCTTTTCATACAACAGTTTTTCTGGAACCAACCACTCATAAAACTAATAATCGCTTAACAGCTCAAAACGTCCAAAAAAGCGCAAAAAAATCCTTTCAATATGTAAAAAGACTTAGCACTGAACGTTTTAAAAGTGCAATAAAGTAAAACAAAGATACATCGAGCTGCCTTGAAACTGAAATAAAATGAGTGCTCTTAGCTGGCGGCAGCTGAAGCCGATAGCAATTTTTATTAAATCTGTGAATACGATTCATGAGATATGTATGCTATATGGCGTATATACGTTTGGTATGCAGTTGTGAATTCGGGACGATTTTATGTTATGCCGATCATGTGCTGTTCAAGTTGGCTTTATACAAAAAAATATAAAGCTTTTTAGAGGAGACATCTTTGTGGCTTGCGTTAGCAATAATTATAAAAGTACTCTTATTTTCACTGCAACCAGATAAGGAGGATTTAAAACGTTTGCCTAGAATTAAAGTAAAATCTTTGCTTAGAAGTGGAATGATGCAAGCTAATACCCATTAAAAAATAGTCAAAACAAGAAATGAATAACTAAGAATTTCCTGAGAACTGTAAGCATTTTCTATAAAAAAAAAAGTTTTTTTTCAATTAATAGATTATGATCTTACGTTGCATCATTCCAAATATCGTCATTAATCATCAAACGAACAAGTCATTTACACCATTACTATGTATTACTAGTGGCCGCCCGCGACTACGTTCGCGTGGAAGTCGGTTTCCAGTGGGAATGAGAAGTTTTCCCGCGGTAAAAAGTACTCTATGTATTATTCTGATGCATAACCTATATTACTGTAAAGTTTCATCAAATTAGTTTTTACGTGAAAGAGTTACAAACATCCATACATACTCAAACTTCCACGTTTATAATATTAGGACTACACATTCATCTATTTCTATACATTATTAACCTATAACATTATTTTAATTAACTTAACCTAACCTGTCATCTATACGTAAGCTAAGCCCTAATCCCAATATTTAAATACGTCTTTGTCTGTTTGTACACCCGTGAGACGGTCCTATTGCGTAAACGCTACTCCGGTATGCAAACTGCGTTCCGTGATAACACTGATGTAGCTAAGCTGTGTAAATGAGCAAAACGGCTTAAGTGTTACTCTGAGACTCAAACTTCGTATTAAGGTCAGGGGGTGAAAGAGATATTATTTTAATTTGGCACCAAATTAAGAAAATATAATCTTTTTTATATTTAAACTCTTATTTTACAATAAATTCCAAAAGGATCTTGGGTAAGTACTTGATAAAAACAATCAGATAGATGTTATCTTGTTGTGGTGTATCATAAAACAAATTTAGAAGTTTATTTCTTATTCAATAAAGCTACAACCTACATTCTATTTATATACCTTTCAAATCAAAAAAAGTAAACCACTCAAATATGAATCCTGAAACTCGTAACACACCGTGTAGAATACGAGCCCAAGACATGCATAAGTCGAATCCGTCATTATTATTCTATGAAACGAACCCCGCTGGTTTCCACACCTGTGCCCCACGTGCAAATAACCAGCTAAATCTGACAAATCGTATCACATTTATATCGCCGTGCCGTGTGTAGCCGGCTTTACTGAAAACTTAAGATATCCGCGCCGAGTGTGAAACGAACCTTAGAAAAAAAAACGCCGCTAAAGGCGGTTCTGCGACATTAACGCGCCCGAAAACATTAGCGTTTTTGTTCGACAAACGTCGGATTAAATCCCTCAAAAGAAATTAATCTTCGGTCCGAAAAAATATAATTTATTTGTTACGTGAGGTTATGTTATCATAATGGATAATTCTTTTGATTTATGTGTGCGGGGCAAAAAACGGAATGATTAAGAACAAGGGTAATGTGTTACGATTTCAGACTATTGTTCGTAGTGTAGTAGAGTTTTTATGTTATTACATAAGAGGTCAAATGGTTTCAACCTCTTTTCTTCTGAACAATATTTTATATATTTGCTCGTTTAATTTAGAATGTGTACGGAAATTTTCTTTGAAAATCGAAAGGTATTTGAAACAAATAATCATATCGTGACATTAGCGTTAACAATGTTAATTTTATTCTATTAATAACATTTGCATAGAATATGTATAAATTCACAACAAATGTTACCAATAATTGTCAAAATTAATTACTGAAAGCACACACGACATAAGACATTGTGATTTGCATCAAAGTTCCTTCAGTACTATGCAAAATCATTCAGTCATTTACAAAGTGATGGGAACGTATTTAATTATACACCCTTTAATTAATTCAAACATCAAATCAATAACACCGAAATCAAACTTGGTAACTATGTGGAACTCGAGCCTAATTTACGCTTACATAATGCCAAAGTGGGTATCGTGAATAAGTAAGGGGCACGCTTAAGTGTTGCTTAGCCATTTACAGCCGCTATCGGACCGGGCTTAACACTTAAAGTACGGTCTCGGCGTCGCGGGTAAATTATGCATCTCACTCGCTACGAACGCTAATTAGTCAAGTTTTGGAATAATCCAGCTATTTTGGCCCTTCAGAAACCACTTAAGAGACCTTAAACGCTAGTTCCCTAACGTGATGCAAGATGAATATGTGCCGCAAAGGTGTTATTTCTTGAGCGATAGGAAAAAAATGTTTCAGTTGATATGGGTCAAACTATACGTAAATAGGAAATAGGAGAGAGAGATTGATAATGGAGAACTTAAGGATTGTACTAAGTTACCAAATTATGTAGAAGTGCTATTCGAATAAAGTTTATTACCTTATCTGTTTTTGAGAAGGAAAGAAGACACTCATATCAGGTAATATTATCAACTCCAAATCATAAATGCGGGATTCCCTTATCATATTTCAATACCTCCGCAGCGATTATCTCCAAAATAAATTAATTCCATTTGAAGGGTAATTCAAAATGGAATTATGGTAAATTGAATTCAGTTTCTTGGTTGCAGTTTCTTGACAAAATTGAACATATTTGCATTGCAGATGGACTGTGGGACCTTCTATCTGCCATTACTGAGGATGGAACAAAATGGTTTCTTAGTTCTTCGGCTTGAGAACGTTTATTGGAGCGGTAGTGCGGTTAGGAATATGGTTATGGCAGTTTTTAACGATATTCGTAATTGGATTTGTACAATGGACAGGTAAGTTATGCAATGATCGAATTCGAGAGAAAATTGAAAAGACAATGATTATGTCATATTTTATTATAATTGTATTTTAGACATACGTCGTTATCTAACCTTATATAGTTTTTGGTTTATTTTTCGATTATTTGTGCCTGTACATTTTATACCTGTCATATTTTACTTGGTATTAAGGAAAGATTTTCATAGTTAAATTCATTCTCTCTTTTGTCAAACAAATATTAATATTGAATTGAATATTTCCCTTTGGCACTATTCTGAGCTTTTATAGTGCAAAGTGCTTTCCAGTGATAAATACCTGAGACCAGCAGCTTTACATACTTTCTGAAGCGCTGAAAATCTTGAGATAGTACTTATACAATCAACGGCTACTTATGGTAGGGTGGACAGTTAATAAAGTTGTTTCCTGAGAGTGTAATGTGCTTTTACTTGCGTGAGCTCTTACGTATTAATAGAGACCTCTTTTCTTCTGAGCTCGTATTATATGCAATTCTATTGTATTGTATTATGATTGGTATTGCGAGACGCTTATTGATAAGAACCTTAGCAAGGATATCAACCATACATTAAAGAAACAAGGAATATGAAGACATGTGTATTTTAATTTTACAACTTTACAATCAGTCGTATCTGTAGTGGTCTTTCTTATATTTCGGTCCCACGAGGGGCAAAACCACGCAGGGTATTGCACCTCAATTAGATCAGCACTTGAAAAAGTTCTCTTTTAGAAGCTTTGTGCGTAGGTACTTATGCGCATCGTGGGACACAATTGTTATGTAATGGTGAACAGAGATTATTTTCCAAGTACCTATTCTTTTTGAACCTTAAAAGTTCCTTCCCCTCCTATTAAGCCATATTGAACAGACTTTAACTCATCCTTTAACTATATTGTCTATGCCCGCAATATGAACCTATTTCAGAATTCCGCGCGCTGTGGGCAAACTCATAATTAACTACGGAACTCTTGCAGTCCGTAAGAAGCAAGTTACCCCGCGAAAGGCTATTGTTTTTAATGAATTCTAAAGTTTTGCGCATTGCCATTCAATTCTAGATATTTTGAGTATTACCTGAAGAAACTATTTGAAGGGAATTACTTTCCTTTCCTACTTATATTTGAGAAAATAAGTGGAATACCAAGTTACAAAAAAGCTTGTTTTTTACAAAGGTGCTAATTTTTACAAAAGCGCTCCTTTGTGAACCATGAAGTCAAATTAGTATTTAATACATTTATGGAACAACATTTATACAGTTGATAGTCAGTAGTCATCATTGTCAATAAAAATTAATATCCCGACTGTTTTTTTACTGACGTAAATTTGAAGTGCAACTTCGCAACATTTTGCTGATTAACAATTTTTGCAGTTTGTTATATTTTATTGAAAAATTGTATTTAATGGTCTATTATCCGTTTAATGTTTCATGTTTCAGTACATATAGCCGTGCTCGTGTAATCGGTTTACAGGCTCCAGCCTGCTTATAGTCTGAAAGGCTGAAAATTAATCGCCCGAATAAGCACATGGTAGAAAATCCACGTCTTTTTTCGTGAAAAATAGCGGTAACTCCACGTAAGGTTTTTAAATATAGAACCCTTTTTTATATCACCGCAAATGGGAGAGAATCTCGTTTTAGGATTTTAAAAAAATAATTTAGCAAAATTTTTTTTTTTCTAGCAAAAAGTCGGTAGCGATAACGTGATTTACCAGCCCTTCCAGCTTGTACAACGTCAATACACATTAGCAGTAACATTAACCTGCATTTCAATAACTAAATGCGAGATCACCTCCCCAAATCTCATATCTTTTTACCCAACGCACATTGCATATAACTCCCATAATGCATAATCCGTGTAACTTTACAATTTCTCTTCATAAAAGCGTGTCGGCGACGCGGCGCGGGCGGGACGGGACTAAGCCGCGATCATCCGTGGAGCAATATCAAGAGCGCTCGCCAGCCGTGTACGTATTATGCAAATTTTACCGATAAGCCAACTCTGTTCTGCCTCAACAGGATATGAGGAACAGTAGATTGGACCTATTTATGTTAAACGTATCGTTCGTTTATCGTCTGTTACCTGTTCCTTTTAAAAATGTAATATCTACTGATTGTTCGTAGGCGAAAACATATTTAACTGCTAAAGGCTAGACTGATTACGCAGGTACTACTAATAGATCTACATACAGATTCTTGCAAAGGTTTTTTAAAAATTCAAAGAAAAAATATAAAAAAAAATGTGATCAACTCACGCAAAAACAACTGCAGGTGACTGGTACTTAATAATTTTTTGAACCCAAAAAGAACCTTAATAGTCATAGAACATTATATACCTATATATATAGTGACATTAATGGACGTCGGTAAGGTCTAAGGTCACAGTCAAACGACCGACCGCTTACGGGTTGAAGAAACAAATAAGTCACACTGAAACTCAAACCAATTCAAAAAGGTCAGATTATCTTGTTCTTGGGGTAAGTTAGTTTGTTGATAATTGTCTTAAACAATTCTATAATTTACCAGACATTGAACTTTAATGATAATAAAATTTATAGTATTTAAAAATTTCGTCCAGATAACTTACTGATTCAGCATACATACATTATTCGTGGTGTCGGATACAATCTTACCTCGCTCAGTGTTCCCCGCATAATACCTGATACATCTTCCGAGATGATAAAGTAATTATAACTTGTAATAACACATTCCGTAGTAATATTTAATTAATATACGAGACTGGAAATCAAGATACGTTTAACTAAACATAGGTTTGGTATATGAATAGGAGGAGACCCAGGAGATAACCTTGATGTAAGCCAATTATAATAAGAGAAAGATTTAAAACATTAAATGACCAAGCATTGTAAAATTGTCGTTATCAAGAATTGGGCGAAAAAGATTTAAAACAATTTATAGATTTCTATTTAAAATCTATATATTTACTTTTCGAATTACAAAACATCTATAAATAATAATGGCCCTAAAGTAAGTTGCAGTAAGCACTTGTGTTATAGGTACCACATAATGGACTAGGGGAGAACCTAGTCACACACAAGTTGCAAAATAACATTCAAATGTATTACTAGAAGGATATACAAAATGTATTTAAAATAAATTATCATATTGATATGTACCAAGCACTCCGTATAGAGGTATAAATTAACCCAAGTTATAAAGTTGCCAAGTTATAATGTTATTACCAATGGAATTCCAAGATTTTATTATAGTGTTGAAAGTTTTAATTGGGCACAATCAACTGACTTGCTCGACAAACTGAGAAAACAATCACTAGTTCAAAGGCAATGCTTCGTGCGGAACCCTTTTATATCTGCAGATGTAAGGACAGGAGATAGAAGCAACCGTGTGTGTGAGTGAGACAAATATATAATGCATTGTAGATTGGTGTATGTCGTGTATGATAGAAGAATTGATCAATTGACAATAACCTGCGAGGTGCGGAGAATATGGATGAAAGTTGCAAAATAACATAAATTATTTTCTTAATTAATCCAACGTCGATTTATTTAAAAAAGAAGATCTGAAGATATTTATTCGGTATTGATGCTAGCTGAAAAAATATGATTAATTAGCCCTTTTTTAATTGTTTGAAAATACAAATAGGCTGGAAAGAATTGTCGACGGACTTGAAATTTACAACTAATCTTACTGCTAGCTTAATATGATTAACATGTAATGATAATGATCTACTTTTGTTTAGATGTTTGAAGTAATATAGACAGAAATATACGTATACTAGTAGGACTCGGCGACTTCGTTTGCGATAAAAGAAAAAAAAAACCCGTGAAAATGAGACTTATTATTCCGGTAAGAAGTAGCTCATCATCCCAGGCTGTTGAACTATGTCAATTCCAAGAATCTTCAGAATCGGTTCAGCCGGACTAACATACATATTTTTACAACTATGATTTCATCAGTTTTTTACGCCGGCTTTTTTATCTCGGTCTACGGTTAGGTGAAGTCGAAGTTTGTAACATTGACGTTCATTAAGTATATGTTACATGTCTATGATGAATAAAAGAATTTTGATTTTTGATTTTGATTTTAATTTGTTAGGAGTAAGGATATCAACAAACGAAACTATATTCAAAATAAATAACACAGCAGTTGTACTTCAAGTAAATTTTCATTCAAATATCCGATAACAAAAAACGGACCACACTAAGCTTGTGGATAAGAACCATTAAGGTAAGTAACGAGCGTGCTAGGTTGATGTTGAAACTACATGCGCGAGCCGAGCGAGCGTGTTGCGGCAGCACCCGGCGAAGCGCCAAAAATCTACTAGCTGCCGTTAAAAAGATTTGAAATAGGTGGCATTAATTATAAAAATAAATTTAAACGTATCTACTGAGTAACTAAACTAGAAGCTGATGTGAACCACCTACTCTTTTGTGTCATTTATTATTATTTAAGAAGTTCACTGCTTGAATGCATAGTATAAATTTTCACACTAAGAAATAACCACCAGGCTGAGTTGTAGTTAGAGTGTCTTAGATAATAACTAGTGGCTAAGATAGAATTATTTTGAATTATGTTGATTGCGGCTGACTTAGTTATTTAGAAGGCAATGTGGATTTTCAGAGGCGGAAAATGCTATTAAAAAGAAGTCGGTTTAATTTGGTAATTGTGTTCCAAAAAAAATATAATCCGATGATATTGACGAAAATCTAGAACTCATTGTAGTTATTTTTGTTGTACCTGAGCATAAAACCATTTTCAACAAACCGCTTTTACAATGAAGGTGTATTGCTTAATTTCTTGAAAAAATATCTATTCTGTCAATATGACCCGGCGTCATCGTCCTAGTAATTGTTTTCAAGTTATTTTTGCTGGGTTAAATACAGATTTTTTATTCGATTTAAATATTTCTTTACATTTGACATTAAAACTTAGGAGATAAAATTGAATTGGGCTTTCAAACAAGTGTCAAAAGAACACTAAGGATAAAAAAAAAACATTTATTTCATCATTATGTAACTTAATTACATTCGATGAAAGTTAAAATATGGATCATCAGCTTATTATCAGTAGGCCGAGAGAAAAAAGCTGGCGAAAAAAAAACTCGGCACGTTTATGTCCATCACCAAATATACAAACTCAAGGCAAGGAGTATTGATATCAAATTTAATGCAAATCACTCCCAAAATATCTTCCTATTTCATTTTTATTATTGTAGGTAATGATTTTATCGAAAATAAGAATAACGTCTTTCATCAATACATTTTTACAATGTATATGCAAAATTTGAAATAGATTAGACCAAGGAATTACGTTGTCCCATCCAAAATTTTCCCTCCTTTTTATCACCTCTGGGTGGGAATTTTGGAAAATCCGTTCTTCTTAGATACCTACGTAATACAAGGAACACAACCTCTAAGTTTCAGGTCTCTACGATCAGCTGTTTAGGCTGTGCGTTGATCCATAAGGCATTCAGGCACATAGGATTAAATATGTTAACATTTTTCTATGTATCCGGCAGCAAACACAATTCTTGAGCAAAAGGTACATAACTATCTTTTAGGTTATCTATAATAAAAAACAATCAACTTCTACATATATACTTCTACGTTATTTATAAACTAGGGGACGCCCGCGACTCCGTTCGCGTGGAAGTCGGTTTCGCGTGGGAATGAGAAGTTTTCCCGCGGTAAAAAGTACCCTATGTCCTTTCCCATGTTCAGTTCTTTCTTCATACCAAATTTCATCAAAATCGGTTGTGTGGTTTAGGCGTGAAAGCGTAAGACAGACAGACAGACAGAGTTACTTTCGCATTTATAATATTAGTAGGGATATGTAAATAAATCTCCAGACTAAACACACCAATTTTGTGGCCCTTAAGTAAGTGCAGTAAGCTCTTGTGTTAAAGGTACCACACAATGGACTAGGGGAGAACCACCTAGTTACACCCAGACATGAGCCAATGTCGAAAATATTTTTTCCCGATATAGGCGAGACCCGGGCGGGGATCGAACCCGGAACCATCCTCTACAGTCTGGTTACTGGTTAGTTACCGTTGCGCCACAGAGGTCGTCAATTGCTTAATACTTGAACAATGTTCCTGAAAACATCATATTCACCTGTAAGCAACCCAACCAAGTCAATATCACCGCGTCAATTTCCTTCCAAATTCTATTGAATATTGGAATTCCATATTAATATTAATACCGAACTGAGGTTTTATCAAACCAATTTCGCTATACACGCGTAAGTTTACCCAAAGTTAGTAACCGAAACTCTCTCCCTACACATGTCAATAAAACGTGGAAACTTCTGGATATTCCCTAAAATCCATCTGCAAGTTATAAAGACGATTGTCATCTCGTCATCCAACCAACGATATATAACATATCATTCAGAGTTCGAACCGTGTGTAAAATTTCTCACAAACTCGAACTCTTTCCTCCTGAAACGACTTCTGCTTCTGATGTTAGAAACCCTGAGCGTTTAAACCATGTATATTCGAGGGTAGAATAAATAAACTTGCATACTTCTGCTAAAAGTGTAGTGCCTTGAGGTACCTTCCACCTACTTGGGTCGATCGGGCCGATCATCCGTTTACATAAGTTGGAGCTCAATTCCCACAGAACTTGTTTAATTAAAGTTTTCGCACTCTTTTTCCCTTTAGGCGAGGCTATAATCCCTTGTTAGGAACAGGGACTTCGAGGAGTCGACTTTGAACATTACGTTCCTATGAAAACATGTTTATCACATAGACTGATTCGGTACTAATGAGTTAAGACTGTTAAAATTATCTTTGAAAAGCCAACATTGGCAAATTATAATTTAATCAAAATCAAAAATGACAGAGTCAATCTTGCTTATATATCTTCAGCATTAATATTTATATTATTTATTTCTCTAGATTAAGACACTACCTGTGTGGCCCTAAATTAAGAAAATATATTGAACCAAACTCATATTATCTAATAATAAACAAAACTTGTTTTTGTTTAAAACAATATTACCTTTTTTACCACATTGATAAGAAACATCCACCGGTTAGTTAGTACATATTTGAAAAAGCCCTCAAATTTAAAAAAGCTAATTCCAATTGCGACTCTTCCACAATCTTTTTCGCGCCACGTCCCAAGTTTTTGTACCGAGTATTTGCTTTCGGGATCCTAGTTCGGAGTTAGAACTCTCCTGCATCTAGCTATGTTCAGCATGTACAAGCGAAGTGAACTCGATCAGATTGTAAACTTTCCCCTTGGGATAATTCCTACGCGATTTTTCTTTCCGATCATCCATTGGAAATGGTCTGTGATATTTTATTCTGTTAGAATAAAGTGGCAACACAGGCTAACTTATTGGTGCTACATACTGAAAATGTAGTAGACAAAGGTCTCTGGGAGGGATTTAGTTATAACTCACTACTTTGTTCTAGTATCTTAGAGTAAGTTCATTCACATGGTTTCTATTTTTAAATTAAAATGTAATATTTTAGTGGTGATCTACAGCTTTAAGTTTAAAGTAAATGACTATTTTTTATAGGGGTATTAAATTCAGTTACTTGACCAGTAAATGTTCTATAATAATGAGTTATTTCTTCCTTTAAGATCTTAATCACGACTTCTACAATATTATTTTTACCTTTCTTCGTCTTTAATGAAAATGGTTACTGTTCTGACTCAACATATTCATTTTCATATGTGGGATATGACATAGACTTACTTAAGCTACTTCCACGCCTTCTGCAATATTGATGCTTCTAATCATTATTTGTGCAAACACGGCAATTAACTTATATGAGGCCCACCTGCGCCAACATACGGGTAAAATATAGCCAAAAGTTTGTTACCTGCTGCCCGTTATGGGGTACGCATGTTGAATCAAGGACTTGTAATGCGCAAAATTGTTCAGGTTACTAAATAATGATAACTAGTCAATGAAAATGGGCTAATAAGAAATGATTCTTTTCTCAGGAATAAGTGTATCTTTACTATACGAGTGGGAGATTATTTGATAGATAAAATACAGGAACGATGTTTTATAAATAATTGTTTATTCGAAACAAATAAACGGTAGTGGGGAAGATTATTTAATTTTCGATTTTGATTCTATCAGATTTTGCAGTCAGACGGTACATCTCAGATATATCGTTATTTAATATGGATAAGATCTTTTGGTGTCGAGGCGGTACAGCCCAGTTCTGTAAGAAAATGTAAACCATATTATTTATCTTTCAAGTTTAGAATCTCACCAAAGGCATTGGTCGAAGTACTTACCCCCATTTCTTAAGATCGTCGTTACCCATATGGAAATGACTACCCCGGCAGGTATTTAAAGATACCTGAAGTGAAGATGAGCACTTAGTTCCTACCAGATGATTCAGAGTAACAGACGCAGCGAACAGTTCCCAGGCACGGTTGTGGTTGCAAATGTTTAACACACAGCCAGGCTGAGAGTTACCACCGTTGGGGAAGAAATCAGCATTGGCCACAGCAGACCCAATCCCGAGGCCAAGAGTTCCGCCGTCAGTGTGAATAGCTTCAACGTACACTCCGTCAGAGCTTTTAAGCTTGTTCGAGTTCAATGACCATCCAGGGCCAGCGGGGTCCAAACCTATTAAAATCTTTATTATAAATTGAACTGGCATTATCAACGTTATTCTAATTATTGAAGTCTTTACCGGTGACACGGGCAGCTCTGCCTCCCAGTTCGCGTCCAGCGTTGCCAACGATGTGAGCTCCCAGACTGAAGCCAATCAGATGCAGGTTGTTGTAACTGGCACCAGTCAGGTTGTGGAGCCAGGCGAGGAACTGTCCCAGACCGCGTCCTACAGCTGGGACGCCCAACATGGCTGTGGCATAGTCCGACAACGCCAGCCTGCTCCAGTCCATTACGATGACGTTTACATCACTCTTGTCCAAATACGCTGGAATTAAAGTTACGTTTTTTATACCATACATACGTCATCACAATATTTGTATTGATGTGGCGAATAGTCATACCTTTTCGGACAGTGGGATTAGGATCAGTGTTCTGATTACTGAGCCAGCCGTGGACGATGACCACGGTGGGCACTTTAGCATTAAAGTTGGAGCTGGTGACCGAATTGGCGTTGTTCAAGACCAGGGTTTGACCTGATTTTGGGTTGTTTCTGTTCATTGAAATAAAATTTGAATTAGCAACTGAATATCCTAGTCATTGGAATTAGGGAAGAATAAGCAGTTTGTAACTGACCTGGTGAATAAAATGTATTTGTTGTTAGCTGGGTTCCTGGTGATCTCATCGAGGAGTGCGTGGTCAGGATCGGCCTCCAGGTCCACGTCGTGCATCTCCCCGTCCCCTCCTGCGAACTTGATGAAGCGAGGGTACTTCTTGGGAGCATCCTCGATTTGCGGCACCACCGCAGCGTATGCTGTTAGAAATAAGACTTAATTATAAATATATAGTAAGCGATTGACAAAAAATAAGAGTCCCAGAATTTGTTTTTCGAATGATAAAAGACGTATTAAGAAGTGGGCACCCAATTTAACGGATTCATTCAACAAGACGTTCACTACTGAATTACGCGTTTATTAATTCATATTTTATTTTTCGACAATTCGGCATTTTTCAAACCATGGTAATAATAGGTTTGAATGAATTAATTTTAAGGAATCATAATTTTGCGTAGATCTAAGAAGTTACAATTTAAGTTATAAATGCTAGTTATAGTTCTAACGCAAGACTATCAAATTCTTACCGGTTGCGAAAACCAACACTAAAGTACAAATCTTCATAGTATATTTTTTGAAAAACTGTCAACAAAAACAATAATCCATTATTTATAAGCTACTACTTCCATGATGGTATCGTCTTAAACATCTGATATTTTCTATAATCTGCTTAATGAATCATATTTATCACCTGACTAGGAGGTTTTCAGTATTTCTAGGGTTCCGTACTCAAAGGGTAAAAACGGGACCAATAGCTAAGACTCCGCTGCCCGTACGATTGTCTATCACCGGGCTGTTTTCATGATTCGTGATAGCGAGACAATTATAATTTTCACAGCATGTATTTCTGTATAAAAAAAATCTAAATAATATAGATATTACTTGAAATTAAACTCATTTTAACGGGTTTTTACGCGTTTATTAATTTATTTTTGATTTACTGACGTTTCGCTATTTCAAAAACAGTTAATAAACGCGTAAAATGTTTCAAGTAATAATATTTGTTAGGGAATATGTGGAATTCACACTAAAAAAATCTCTTTTGCCGTTTTTTATAGATAATGGTTCGGAACTCTTGGTGCGCGAGTACGACACGAACTTACCTTGTTTTTTTTAATCTATCATTGATTGATTGATTTATCAGTTATTAATCCCCTTCATAACTGATAACGACGTGTACTAAAATTTTACAAAACAATACTTTCTTATAAATACCTTAACGATAGGTATCAAACATTTATTGAGACATCATCATACATTATTAGGTGTCTAACTAAATAGGTCTGCAAATACCTATATGGAAAATTATTATTACGTTTTACTGCCTTTTTTCTACAAAACTTAATACGAAGTCGCTAATCAATTTACTGCACAAACTTCAAAGTACAACTCCGAGAAGATAAATTGACAGTTTTTTTAAATAAAAGTCCAAGATTCTTGTAAAAAATGTTTACCATTCCTCAGTGCTCAGACTAAGCTACAGTTGCTCTGCAAACGCTATGCAGATTGCTTTAAACAGGTTCAACTACTTACAAGAAAAACCAGGAAACTGTCTTATTGGCTTGAATTTGTACAGTTTTTCAAAGATATATAAATTGTGATTTTACTAATGTGTTCATAAAATGACAAATGAATTTGGATTCTGTATTTTTAAGGTTAATGTTGATTTGATTGATATCCACTTGTGATTACCACGTTTTCTTGAGAAAAAGGTCAGACAGACAGACGCAAGGAGAACAAACTGATGCTGTAGGCACGTTTTTGCATTTAATCCTAATAATAAACTAAACTAATATTATAAACGTGAACGTTTGTGAGTATGTAGGGATGTATAGATGTTTGTTACTCTATCACGTAAAAACTACTGGACGGATTTGGATGAAACTTTGCAGTAATATAGGTTATACAACAAAATAACATATTAGTTTGCTTTTTACCGCGGGAAAACTTCTCATTCCGACGGGAAACCAACTTCCACGCGAACGGAGTCGCGGGCAGCCACTAGTAGAACATATTGGTTGATACTTACCATAGAAACGAAGTACTTATCTTAAAATGTTTCGTTTAAAATAACCATGCTTGAAATATGTTTTAATTGCAACGTCTGAATTATAAATACGAGCTTAGCCGTGCCCGCTTTGCTGGCTAATCGAGTAAACGTTGCATAAGTGTAATAGTACGAACAAAGTAATATAATAATGACTCTTTGTATTATAATAGCAGCTTGTAAGCTTTAACTTGCATTTTGAAGATTAACTTTAGAATTAAAACTATAAGCCTTATGAGAGAACACAAGTAACACACTTAAGCAAAGGGCTTAAGTTTCCTCTAAGGAGTTGAAGTATGTCGAAAGTAAAACTAAATATATTCCATTCCGTTTATTCATATCATTATATTTATAGTTTTCAAACTAGCCTTTGTTAAAGGAATAAACGGAAAGAGTAACAAAAGTTACCTCTCTTTCAGTCACATTAGATTGATAGAGGCAAATCATATTTTGCCTAATATATGTTTAAAATTTGTTTGTTTAATACATAGTTCAAGCGGTTAGTTTATGTATAGACTTAAATACGTCTCTAAATAGACCCTACCTATAACTAATTCCTATTCCACGCTATTTGATATCCAAAGCTGTCGAAATAACCTAATGACAATAGCTCATCAATCTGAATGTATCTGATCAACCATTGGCCAGTTTGCTCGAAGCCGCTGTTTGCACTACATAGGTTTCATGATTGCGTCGCAATTGTAAACAAAAACGTGCATAGTATTTGTAAATATGAATATCAATCGACCGAATATATTGCACGAAAAGCCTATGTTGTGATTGGATCCAATGCAGGGTATTGATTGAAGGCTGATTCGATTTGTGCGACTCTTTTAAAAAATGATAGTTTGAGTTTTTTGCACTGCAGGGCTATGGGATGTTTTAGTTACCTGTCACGGTTTGGTGGGGTTAGGCTGTTAATATTTAGGAATGTATATATTTGTACCAAAGACTCGCACATATTAATTTTATTTATGTTTCAAAATTATATAAATATTGGTAATGTTGTGTGGTTTCAAGTGTATACAAATTTACTGACAGTTGTCCTGATAAATTAAATGAAGTAATTTTATCAACGCAAGTTCTACAAATACCGCAACGATGGGGTTAATATACCCTATTGATAGCTTGAATGAATAATAAACAAAAGTAAGTTATATCAATAAGTACAGTATATAACATAACACATGAATATTGAAAGACTTTTCATAAAACAAAAGTAGAGACAAAAATTGAATCTCTTAATTTTGTCTAAGTATTTTCAATCTCAATACATTATGTTTCTATCTTAGGTAACAGTCGTAAACCTTAATTAAATATTCATCAATCAAACGAAGAAATACTATCCTGCTTTTGAGTAGGAAACCCTAGAAAGTAAAGCCTAATTGAACCCAGACACGAGCCAAAAACCCTCTGTCTTAATGCGGCTCACCTCAAAATCGATCCTAGGACCTTTTACTAAGCAGTTGGAAAATTATACCTATAGAGGTCATAGGCTCTACTTCAAAGTATAGTAGATATCAGATTTGTAATAAAATTAATTTTGTGAATTATTTTGTATTAATTTAAATGGTAAATATAATTTAAAATTTAATATGAAATGTAAGTCTAGCCAAAACTTGAGAACGGTTTGACCAATTTAAACACAATTCTATTAAAATTATAAACGTGAATGTTTGTAAGTATGTATAGATGTTTATTACTCTTTCTCGTAAAAACTACTAGATAGATTTAGATGAAACTTTACAGTAATATAGGTAATACATCAGAATAACACATAGGGTACTTTTTACCGCGGGAAAACATCTCATTCCCACGGGAAACCGACTTCCACGCGAACGGAGTTGAGGGCGGCAACTAGTTTTATTATAAGTGTAAGTCTAGCCGAAACTTGAGAGCGGCTTGACCAATAAAAAGACAATATTTAGTAAATTTGTTTTATTCTTGCCAATGAAACGGTAAACAAACAATATAATAAAATACAGCTAAAGTGAAACTTATAACTATAACTTGAAAACTAATAAATTAGCATATTTAGATGCAAAATTAAAAAAAAAAACAAACGCAAAGTGAAACTTATTAATTTTGGCTCGAAGTTGTACCACTTCAAGTTACTTTTAATTTTATCAAAACAGACATTTTGAATTTTTGTATAATAAGTACCTTTTCCGCGGGAGGTAAATTATTTTTGTTTGTATCATATTATTTCTAAGAATCAGACTTACTGACTTTCCGACATGCACTAGGTATCCCTGCTAACAAAAACAACTTAGGTTGTTATATGAATGAATACATTGAAGTAATTTTGTCTGGGAACGATTATAATTAGCTATCGCTATTTTATTTAATAGAGCATTTCTAAGTAAACATTTTGAAGAAAGACTTCGTCACTTTCGGACAAAAGCTTTCATTTCCTGCCACGGTTTAAACCTTAAATAGTTTACTCTTGGTACAAAACCCTCGCTTCTGACATGATTGTTTTCGCTTTTCTCTGTTAATCTATTAGGAAACAACTAACAATAAACATTCAAAAGTAATTACCAAATTCTTGATGTTCCATTAGAAGACAAGATAATTGGTTAAAATCCAATTTGAAGAAAATTTCCATGCATTCATTGTAATGATCTTAAAGTTAGAAAGTTCCAGAAAAGTCTTTACTCAAAGAAGGTTTTTATCTACGTGACTAACATGAGGGAACAAGTCAACAAAAGGAAAGTTCAAAATCATCCCTCTTTATTTTTAAGCGCTGTTTCCCCCATTCTTTTGTGGCATTAGTAGATACTTATTTCTTGCTTCCTTATAATTATTTTTAAAACGAAAATTCTTAATATATTATTCCAAAAACCTGAATGTACTTAGAGACTTTTTTTCATATCAAAAAATCAGGGTGTGGTTTTGTTTTTAATTTTTAAGAAAAATATGCACTATCGAACACAAAAGATGAAAAATAAGTTTCCCTTTTAGTATTAAAATATATTCTATCTCAAATTTAAAACCACTAAGGAATCACGTAATTAATGAAGTAACAATATTATTTACCGCAAGGTATTTTGATACATATTTTTTAATTTTACAAACTTATAGATCCGCTACTTTGGGCCAAACAATATGACAGTTCGGCAGTACAATGTGATATCCTGCAAACCAGTCAACATCTATAGACACTTTGTAATTTGAAACACACCTCTGAACGAGTTTCCATCACGCGCATGCGCCCAGCATCTTCACTTCTTCCCCTATCTCCACGCCTCTCAACTACAAAACGTCACAACTCCACTATATAGCCCCACAACAATATTCAACCTTAGCACGTTACGCTAAGCTTGTAAATTGCTTGGTGGAATACAGTAAGGATGTGATACAGTAACAGTAAGCTGGTTCTCGCTTGCTTTTTTAGATGTACCCGAGACTTATAGAGGAGTAGACGCGTCCCGTGTATTCGATTGGAATAATTACGTTCGAACGTTTGCAACTGTGGACTAAAGTTGTTGAAAAAAGTGAGTGACGTATGTGTGAGTGACAGATGGTGACATGTGACGTGGCATTTTGTTTCGGATGTGGAGACAAGCTGTAAGTAACTTTTAGTATGGTTGTAAAAAGTTTTTTAGTTTTAATTTTGGAGTGTTGAAGTATACTGCGTATTGATAAAATATATAAATTTACAGGCCTACAATTAAGGGGTATTTAAATGGATATTTTTGTCCTTCTAAATGTTTTTTCGTTTTTTTTTGTTGTATGATTAAACTATAAACAAGCTTGAAAATATTGCCTTATTTTATTTTTCATCTTAATAAAGCGTTTTTTGATGTTACAGTGTAACTTTTAATATTTTTATTTCTATAGAACTTTAAAAATAAATATTATGTGTAGAAATAAAATATTCCAAAACTTCCATTGTGGCGAAAAATGCTTTCCATCAATATTGAATGTTTTTGAAAGAGGTTTTTGGTTTAGATAGAAAAAAACAGAATTCCATTTTTGTGATGATGTCGACAAAAATTCTCCTGTGCAAAGCTTAGGCGGGTCACTAGTATTAGGAAAAACAACCGTTACTTTAATTAAATTTTCCTAGCCTTTTAACAAGAAAAAAGGAAATACTACCAAAATGCACGAATACTTTTAAACCTTTAGGGTTAAGCTTGACAACTAAGAATTGGATGCTTTTGTTGTCTCAAACGTTAAATTATGATTTTTTCATACCAATCTATTACGCTAAATCATCGTTATACACTTAAAACACCTTATCTTTTTCCAACCTCATGCAATTCTCTACAAAAAGTCTAACAACAAAAACGTTGATATCACGCGTAGAAAAACGGAAAAACGTTTCACAAACCTTATCACTCACACATAAACAGCATATCCACACGCACACATGCATAGGTCACTCATATTCTTACTTCACTAATTTCGGGCGAAGGTAATCTTTACTTTATGTATTCTTCTTGCGTCCCTCATCAGTCGAGTAGAAGGGAGGAAAAAATATTATTTATTAGAGCAAAAGGACCTCTTAAGAGTTGAGGATATAAAGTAACGAGAGTTGTTACGAATATATGCGATTCTTTTATGGGAATCGACTTGATACTTTATCCTACTTAGGGCCGATTTTTCAATAGTCAGATAAATTCTATCTGACAGAAAATCAGTATGTTTTTGTTGCACGTCGAACATAAATACTTGACATATGTATGAAGTGACAATGAAAACATACCTCTTATCAGTCAGTTAGCATTTATCTGACTATTGAAAAATCAGCCCTTAATATTATAAACGTGAAAGTTTGTAAGTGTGTGGATGTTACCTTTTAACGTAAAAACTACTGACTATATCTTAAGTGAAAGCCATTATAACTAATACTGCAGTAGCTACCTATAGGCCTGTGATTAGTTGTAATAAAGGGTCTCCACGTGGACGAAGTCACGGGCGGCCACTAGTTTATTACTTTAGGATACTAGCGACCCGCCCACGCTTTGCAATGGTGTAACTTAAAAAAACTTTTTCGAATATTCCTTATTTACAAATTTAAATGAAAAAAATACCTAAGAAATGGCGAAACCCGCATTAAAATCCGTTAAGTGGTTTAGGATGAGATAGCGGGCAAACATACAAACAGACAGAATTAGCGACTTGGATTTATACTATGTAATGAAGAGTTGTATACAGTGGCGGATTTACCCTAAGGCCCGTGTAGGCCCGGGCCTAGGGCGGCCAGATTTAGGGGCGGCCCTAATCATGTCAAAAAAGCTTATCTTGGTGTATGTCTGAGAGTGGTAGAGTCTAGCTGTAGGCTCTGTCTGCAGCGATTACTGGGCTGACTCGACCGGTGAAATACCACCGTCGCACAGAAAACCGACGTGAAGTAGGAACGATGTTCCTGCGTTTCGTTCGGTGAGTGCGGTATCCGGTGCCCAATTTTCTCAAAGGCTCAGCAACACACCCCCAACACCCGCAGTGTTGAGGGTAGTCATGGGCGGCGGTGATCACTTACCATCAGGTGACCCGCATGCTCGTTTGCTACCTATATTATAAAAAAAAAAAAATGTTGGGTGGGCTGCACTGCACGGCGCGATCTATACCGCATCCTTAAGGGCGGCCGCAGACACACATTTTCATACAAAATGGGTACTTTTCCGTTCGGAAATAGTAAGAACGTGTGCGTCGTGTTGAACATTTTGTATGAAAATTGAGCATTCAGGTTTCCGAATCTGAATTCTGGATCAGAAAACCTAATCAGGAAACCGAGTGTATGCGGCCGCTCTAAATACTCGCACACTCAGATGTGTGCGGCGCAAGCAAGAGGGGCGCCGGATTGTTTTTTTTTAATACACCATAGTTGAAGAAATTATCTAAACCGACTAAAAAAGGCGCATCATAGGTTTCGCACTCAGGCGCTGCTTAGGCTTTACATACATAGGTGCGCCAACTTTTTGATTAAATTATATGTACTAAGATGTACGTAGATCTATTTACGAAAACTTATACAGGGTGATAGGTAAAGCGATACATTCCTTCTATGAGGTTAAAGAAGAGTTTATTTGCAGTCAATTAAGTCATATCATACCATGTCCGAAAATTGATAATTTCTGAGATATGCAACATTTAAGTTTTTTTATAAAAAACGCTAGTTTAGAAGTTCAAATGAATCCTTTTAGTTAAAAAATCAAAATTAAGTTTAATCTTTTGTTGTTTTATGGTAGCTTGATAACTAAAATGATATTTTAGATTGAAATTTGCTAAAAAAATCGTCCTTAATTTAGAAAAAGTCAAGAAACCAAGAACAATTAAAAAAAAAGTCTTATGACAATAAATAGTGATTTTCTAAAAAAAAGTCTGAATAATGTTGCGTAAAAATTACATAGAAAACATCCCCAATTCATTAGCTATTCAAAAAGGTACATTTATCATACTAAAACTAAGTATTTGATTGACAACTCTACTAATAAAAGAAGTAACCTCTCTCCTAGAACGCCTCTACTTTGTGGTTACCGCGCACTTTTGTAGTGTTTTCTTTGGTTGATGTCGCCGTCTTGCACAAGGATTATGCAATAACATTAAGGCCTGCCGTTAAATAAATCAATTTTGTAAAAAGCCTAAGCTTTAAGTGTGCAGCCTTTGCGGTCAAATATAAAAAATCTGTTGAGCGCGGAAAAAGTGACCTTTAAAGAAAACGAACTACATCTTTTTCATTAATCACTACACATCACTTGTTGTTTGTTTTTTGGTTGGTGTCGCCAGCTCTTTTTTTACCGCAACAGCGTTGCCGTTACACAATCCGTAAATAAGAAGAATGTCTGTGTATTCTTCATTACAAAAGGGCCTCGCCCACGGCAACTTTTTGTAGCGATGCTGTCGTGCGTTTGCATCGATACCATGGACTAGCAGTCGCTGACTATGTGCCCTCGCCTTCATAGCCACGATTTGTTAGTATGGTCTTTGCATCGATACAGTTGCGATAATTAGCGCGTTGCAAATGCGACTAACATCGCTACGAAAAGTCTTCGTTGGCAAGGATCCTAAGTTATGCCATTTCAAGAGTTCTTAATGAAAACATGTAACTACATACATGTATTTGTTTTCTTTAAATAGAGGTCACTTTTTCCGCGCTCAACACATTTTTTTCTATTTGACCGCAAAGGTTGCACACTTAAAGCTTTGGCGTTTTACAAAATTGTTTTATTTAACGGCAGACCTTAATGTTTTTGCATTATCTTTGTGCAAGACGGCGACATCAACCGAAGAAAACACTGCAAAAGTGCGCGGTAATCACAAAGTAGAGGCGTTCTAGGAGAGAGGTTACTTCTTTTTTTAGTAGAATTGTCAATCAAATACTTAGTTTAAGTATGACAAATGTACCTTTTTGAATAGCTATGAATTGGGGAAGTTTTTTATGTAATTTTTACGCAAGATTACTAGGACTTTTTTTTAGAAAATCACTTCTTATTATCACAATACTTTTTTCTTTAAAGTTGTTCTTGATTTCATGACTTTTTATAAAATAAGCCCGTTTTTTTTAGACAATTTTAATCTAAAATATCATTTTAGTTATCAAGCTACAATTAAACAACAAAACATTAAACTTAATTTTGAATTTTTCACTAAAAGGATTCATTTGAACTACGAAAATAGTTTTTTTTTATAAAAAAAAACTTAAATGGTGCATATCTCAGAAATTATAAATTTTCGGACATGGTATGATATGATTCAATTGACTGCAAATAAGCTCTTCTTTAAACTCTAGAAGGAATGTATCGCATTACCAATCACCCTGTATAGAGTATATAAAGTACTAGATGGACGGAGATCAACGGAGATCTCTTTTTAACTGAGCACATTAAGGGAGATATAAAAATTCAAAGAGATCAAAAAACTATTCCTTGAGTAGTCTATATGGCGGATGTTAAAAAGGGGCGGCTGATGGCTTGGGGCCTAGGGCGGCCGAGACTGTAAATCCGCCCCTGGTTGTATATATTGATTTCAATTACAGGTTTTATTAACAAAGATTTCGTCACAAACAACAACTAATTACGGCTAAATAAGGATATCTATAGTAACAAAGATATCATAAAGTTTCCTTCAATTTTATCAATTAAAACTATGTTCTACCATTTTGTCTAAATAGCCACAACACCCCGAAGTCATCGCTTAGCGCTTCTATTTTAGTTGCGGTATTTTATAAACAATTTTGAGATGTGTTCTCTTAGATCTTTATCGATAAAAACTGAGAATGTCTTTTCATTATTCTTTTAGTATAAAAGTGTTCTCAATAAGAATAAAATAATTATTTTGAATGAGGGATTTGAAATATTGTATGGAACATTTTTTTATGCGATAAGGAAGTAAACGAGCTTGTGGGTCACGTGATGGCAAGTAATCACCTCCGCCCATGTAGGTACACCCACAAACACATCGGTGTTTAGGGTGCGTTGCTGGCCTTTCATAAAGTGAAGCAGTATCATTTTTTTTCGTTTCTGTTTCCATACATATGAAATTAATCACTTCTAACATCTGGTTTCGTTTAATTAAACAAAATAAGTTGAAACAAAATATAAGGTTGTTTTTTTCAAAAGTGTGCATTACCCTAACTACAGGGTTAAAAAGTAAACCTTGACGTAAAAGTAATGGTGTCAGACCAACGTGTATCACACTATAATAATAATAAATCTCCAGACTAAACACACCAATTATGTGTTCCTTAAGTAAGTGCAGTAAGCTCATGTGTTAAAGGTACATCACAATGGACTAGGGGAGAACCTAGTTACACTACGAGCCAATGTCGAAAAACAAATTTTACGATATTGGCCCGAACCCGGGGATCGAACCCGAAACCATCCGCTTTACAGTCCGGTATAGTTACCGCTGCGCCTCAGAGGTCGTCAAAAACAATAAACAAATATAAATAATTATATATTTTATAAAGGAACATGTGCTTTAAATTCAACCATTGCTAGTTTCATTTCACTAAGAGTATAGAGCTATTACAAGCATCGTGTATATTTCAATATTTCTACACCACTTTCATTTGTTTGCAACCATTACCATTTACACATTCATTCGCCCAAACGAATGGTTTCCTACTGTCAACAAATAGCAACTAAGCTTTTGATTTATATTTCATTCAATTGAAATAGCCTGTAGTAGGTCGTGCTTAATAGCAATTTAGTACTAGTAGTTAATAGTAATTTAGTAGCCAGCAATTCATTTAGATCAACATTATCATTGATTGGCTATTTCCCTTGTAAATAGGTAATATCGAATGGCTCTATTATGGTTGTATTGATTGGGAGAAAACCGCTTTTGTTTATCTTTGATGGGTTGATTGACAGGGAAATGACTACTAACTAACTAGATACTGGTAAAACTTACGGTTAATTTGAATATAACTTTAACTTTAGCTTTGTTATCTGTATTTATGATGTTATGGGTAGTATTAGAATTTTAACTTGGATTTGGTACTTTAATACTAATTCGTTAGTATCTACATTATTTTTGTATCTATTAATAATAGGTAATAACATAACGATTTGAATTGTTTGGCGAAGTAATATTAAAGAATTTTAAGAGCATATATTAAAAGTATAATAAAAAAAGTCATAGGTAAGTTAAGTTCCAACTTTTTATGCATGGAGTACTTAAATCTAAATTTAAATTCCAAGTTGACATTTTTAATGCAGAAGAAAAATACCATGATGTAACAGCAAAGACTACACCGGGAAAAAAGTGTGATATTAGTGTTATATTCCCACACGCACGATGCATAGATTGACATAAATCACCGTAGAGTTACTATGAAAGATTTACTTTTGGCTCACTTTATTTGTATGCCATAGAGTATTACTCCGTGAGTGTGTCACACCATAGGTATTACGATCGTCTATCTGCCAAGCTAAACAAGTATTGCTCGGAGACCCGCGTTCCTTTTTCCAGTATCTATAACTTCAAAAGTATTGGCCATGCCCCCTTAACAGAGAGGGCCATTAAATATTAAATTTTTCTCACTAAAGTTATAAGTACTTATATATAGTTTATATATAAGTACTTATAACTTTAGTGGCATAGTTTAATAACAAGCAGCTCTTAATATCCGAATTATTTTCTACCCGACCTGAACCGATAACCCGTGTCCAAAACTTTTTCAATTTTGCTCCTAATAATGGTGAAATTGTTCTAAAATAACAATTTATCTGAAGAAGAGCGCAAACAATCGGTAAAATGTTGTACTTAATTAAGTTAGCGATAAAAACAATACGAAAGTTTACCATACTTCTTAGAGGTATATTTTTGAAAATGGAGTAGCGGAAAATAAAATATCAAGAAAAGGAGAAAAAATTGAAATTAAATATTTATGCGTTAATGAATAATTCAAGAAGCCTCTAGCTATATTCATAATTTGAAAGACACCAGTGAATGTTTCTTAGAGGTCCTATCCTAAAAATAGGTATGTTTTTACCAACTTTCAAATTCGAGTCAACTACTTCCAGGAAGGCACGGCCACTTTAATTATCTTATAGAATCTCAAAAGTTGTTTAAAAGGATCTTCCATTCTCAATACTTAAGCTTTAAAACACCAACTCTATACTATTATTATTGTTTGATAACATTACTATTACGATATTCAAATGATTGACCAGGATACAGGCATCTTTGTTTATATAAACAACATAATATAATTTAACTTCAATATTCTAACAAGGGCGGACAGCTCAGCGAAATGTCAAGGGCCCCCACGAATTCCCTCGATTGGAAAATTACGGTTCAACTTAACCCTACAAATTAAACTTCTAGCCAAAGATATCTATTAACTTGGGAAGTGCGATTTCAATATCCGAACTTACAGCGAACTCAGGGTTAAAATTGTACTAGTTGATAATTTAGTTTCGTGGTTTTAAGCACGTGTAATTCAGATGTTATTTGATACGAATACTCGTATATTCAGTTTTGAAAGAAAACTGATTAAGTTGTCTTGTTATACAAGTGAGGATTGACAAACTTTATTTAACTTCTAGTGATGCTTACTAGAAGACGTCTTTTAGTGTCTAGATTCAAGAGTGTGTAAATGACTAGGATGGGCTTCAACTGCAAAGTTTTCTATTTATGAAATGGAAAGGCAAAGAAAGCTGTGACAGACAGCTTTTATGAAAATATTTCTACAATATTGTTTGAATTTTAAAATAATGACAAACTCTTTGTTTGCGTACATACATATTCATATTTATAAAAGAAGGTATGACAAATAAATTCTAGGTATATTAAAGTTTCAATTTTAATAATATAGAATTTATTACGATCACTTTATTTTCTGTTTCGATCTTAAAATATAAAAATGCTTTTCATGAAAAGTAAAAGGGTTTGCCTCAAAATAAGATAAAGTAAGAGGTTTTAAAATACTCTTTTCTCTTTACACACAAAAACAGAACATAACAGGACGAAACTAAAACAAAAAATTGTAAGACATTTTTGACTAACGCCTTTTTATAATATGTTCAACACATTGAATATAATATAACAAGATGGTTTATTTTCTGAATCAAATTGAATACCTCCGGCTGGTAAGGAGGGTAAGCCCGCCTGGCTTGGTTAACAATCACATCGGTCGTTCATCAAAAGGGAAGGGGCATTTTTCCCATTGACCTACTGGGGTCTCAAAATTCCCGAATAAAGTTAGGACCGGTCACCCTCTTATCTGAAAATATATACAATTCCTCTTTTATGCCATTTTTTATGTTCAGAATACGAAGTTTGTGTTACACAATGTATACGTTTGTTACAATGATAAAAGGTAGCTCTATCTTTTTTGATAGTTCACAAAGAGCATCGAGTTACGGGACCGCAACAATAGTTTTCCAAATAAATAGCTATGACTACTACTGTACAATTATTATAATAATGATTTTAAGCGGTACTCAATATCAAAACAAGCACGACTTTTAATATTCCTATAAAAAATATGCTAATAAAATTAAAATTAAAAAAATATCTGTTAGCTTACCTTTCTTGGAACGGAAGGCTGTTTATGAAACAAACAAGCCAAATATCCTCATTTTATAGCTGAAGAAGCTGCTTTTCCAGCTTGAGTGGCTGCAGTATGTTAGTTTGGTTCATTACTAATTCATAAAGAACGGCCCCTGTGGCATTCCTGTGAGTTTTACCCACAGCTCGTATTTTATGCAACTGGCATGAAACTGCATCTTAGATAAATGTTGTATTAAACCTTCCTCCTTTTTGAACTGTCTGTTTCTATTGCATGGAAAGACACATCTTTTTAATATTCTTGTGAAATTATCAATATAGTATTATAGAAGGTTGTGCGAGACTTTTAAAATAGTGACCTCTGTGGTGCAGCGGCATATATATCGGACTACTAAGCGGATGGTGCCGTATGTATTTTTCGATATTGGCCCATGTATGGGTGTAACTAGGTTCTCCCCTAGTCTATTATGTGGTACCTATAACACAAGTGCTTACTGCAACTTACTTTAGGGCTACATAATTGGTGTGTTAGTCTATTATTATAGCAAAAAAAAACTTAAAATCTTTCTCTTCCTTTACTTGACTAGTAAGCCGTAATACGTAAGGTTTTAGATCAGATTCCATAACAATACCTGTAATGCCTTTGTAGTATGTGGACGCAGAAGCGTTGCCGACTTCAGAATTCAGTTGTTGATCTTTCTCAAAGCTCATATCTAACTTATCATGTTCATTATACATTAGTCTGGAAGTCATATCGGTAGTTCCCAAAACCCATTTATAAACTTTCTCAATTTCCATCATCTTCCGTATCTCCCATCGCTTTTACGCCGAGTTTCACAAAGACTTATTTCAAGCATAAAGTAAATGTGACTTTTTGCGAGCATATCTTCCACATGAGATGCTTGATGTAGTTATAAAATGCAAAATTTTGTATAAGTTCCCGTATCTTTGAGATGCATTGACCCGGAACTACGTAATTTTGCTTCCCTTCCGAGCTGCCACAGTGTAAAACGTTGGATTGGTGGAAAATATCGAGCAATATGTAGCGTTGCTGAAATGTTATGCAACGCGAAAAATTTTGTACTTTTTACGGTCGTTCAATCATAGTTTTTCATCAAAATAAATTATATGTCAGCGAAAGGCTCGAAATATGTATTGGTCAGTTACTGATTTTCAATTTAGTATTATATTTGCTTAAGCTTCCGCCATGTGTTTTCAGATAGCTATATTAAAACCAAAACTTGCATTAATATATTATCGCAACATTTTTTTAAATAAATGCTTTAAAAATTGCCACGTATTTTTTAACAAAACAAAACACACTCACTACGCCTCATTGACTACATTTCGGGCTCTAATTGTGATTTTAGGCTCGTAAGCTACTAAAGAATCACAGTGTATAATACTTTTTTTTTTAAATAAAGGTGTCGGTCCACTGTCGTACAGCCTCTATGTCATGACTAAGCTTTACAGATATTTCCTGCGCCTCCATTTTTATGGAAGGGTTCTTTCTGATCAGAATAATAGATAGTGACGGGTTATCGCGACGCTTTCAGACTTCCTACTAAGTAAAATGTTGTGACAGAGTGCTTACATCTAAATGATTTATGTTATGGGATGTGGAATTCTAAAGATCATGGAATATTCTCGTTACTTTAAAAACGTCATTACGATGACAAAGTTTTTTTTGAAAAAAAGCGATAATGTAATAGGAGAAACCTGTACAAGCTAAGTAAATTATTTCCTAAAGGAAAGTTCTTACATTATTTACAGTAGTAAAATTTCAGTGAAAGAAGGTATAAAAGAAGATTTTTAATGAATTGTTAGTTAAATTACAAATAAATCTAATAGCACAAATTTAACTCAGCAGGCGAAAATAATTCAATAAATATGCGATATTTTGCGTCAATCAAAAATTATCTACCCACTCTTTTTTATTATCACCACAGAGCTTTTAAGCAGATTTACCACTTTATTACCAAGTACCCTCAAATTCTTAGGACCGTAACTTCATCTGGTACAAAGGAACAAACAACTCTTTCCACGTAATTTCAAAGTTTGATAATTATTTAATAACTTTCGAGTGGGTATTATTCTGAATGAGAGTCGAAACTGTTCAGTCGAGCGGTATCTGACACGCAATTAGGTACCTTACTACTTTCTAATAGATGTCATTTTCGTGAGAAAATTAAGTTTTGATGTAATTTTCTTAGTTCATAAAAGTTTTGCAGTGTAGTTTTGGTAAAAGGTTTTGAAATTGAATACATATTTTTGGACAACAGTTCTAATTATATTAGATATAATTTGATTAGATTGCAATGTTGGTATTTCATTTTATAACATTAATATCATGATTGCGATAACCACCTTGATTGTATTAGTATGCGCATAATCATAGCTTTGTAATCCGTATAATTTAACTTAATTTATACCGTGTATCAGTAATATCATAAATCAGGCGCGATTGTTACATATAAAATAGCAGTTTCTAAAAAAGCGTTTCAGATTTAAATAGTCGTAAAATACACAGCTACTGTTCAGTATTTTTAGTTAAAAATATTCTTCAGAAGTGGCTTTTAATAGCTGAGCGGCGTTTACTAGCCTGCGAGATGGTGTAAAAAGAAATATGGATTAAGGAAACTGGGGCAACGGTTTTTTATTTAATTCACGGCGATTATCACATAGTAAAAAACACTATAAAAATTAGTACATGGATTATATATTTCTTTATAGTTAGCCGGCACTAATTGTAATACTATGTAACTACACGCGTAACATTAATTAATATCAATTCTATTAATACCTAACTAGACCCTGTTAAGCAGAAAGGTGTTAAGTGCCAAAAATCGGATATTGAGTTAAGTATACCACTGTTTTTGTAAACATATAATCTAACTGTACGCAAAAAATGAACTCCCCAAATATTATATATTTTATGTTATTTACAAAAAATAGGTTTTGCAAATTTCATTACTCCACCTCTTGAATTTTGCACAACAGTGTTATGTTAAAAAAATCAGTTCTGCATATTAAAGATACGTTGGAAGCCTGATTTATAGTAAGATTCAAGTGAAAATGTTCATAACTTAGTCTCATTTGTGCAATAAATTCTTAAAAAAAATTGCCAAGTGCGAGTCGGACACGTGCACGAAGGGTTCCGTACTATTTTTATCTATAAAAAAACGGTAAAAAATAAAATGTTTTGATTTGGTGCCACCCTTTAACATGAATGTTATTGAAATGAAATAATAATTCATTTTTACAGTGAATATAAAACTGAATATTTTGTAAATATTTCAAACGTCTATCAGTTGTCATTAATAAGATCAAGAAAAAAATTTGCCAAATAAACACGCTTGGTGTATGGGATTCCTCTTAAATATTTTAACTTTATTTAATTGTTAGTGTTTGTTATTATAGCGGCAACATAAATAAAACATGTGTGAAGAACTTTCTAGCTATCACGGTTCATAAGGAGGCTCCAGTTTTTACCCTTTGGGTACGAAATCAAAAAAGAAAGATTGGACTTAGGTAATTAAAAGTAAATTGACACCTTTTGTTTAATTGCTTCCTGTCCACCGAGAAGCACACTTGGCAGTGTTACCAAATACGTACGTTGTAATAGTAGGGTAATGTTATAGACGTTTTGGTATTTTTTACCCGTCTTAGAGCCGGTTTTTCTATAGACAAATAAAATGGCAAATATTGAACTGTCCGTTAGCTTTAATTAAGACGAGAAATAAAGTTTCAAATTTTCTCAGTGGTTAGATAGCCCTCTGCTATTCTAATGATTTTTGTGACTAGTTTCACATTAACTCAGTGAGGACGAGCATTCTTTAGTATTTTACGGTTGTTAGAAAAGGTCAATTATCTTTCAACGAATACGGATTTCGCCACGGTCAGAACTACGAGTAGATCAAATTGACATGGAACCACACGGAAAGCACCATCTTTCGATTAAAAAACAATCATCGAAAGGGCCTTCTCCCCGTCGTTAGCTCTAAGTTAACAAATATAGGTAGAGTAAACCACCGCCTTAGGGCACCTCCTCTCAAACAGTCATAAACCTCAGTTCTGGGACAGTATAAAGAGGGCTTTACGGTTCCAAAACGTCCTTCCCAACTCGGGTGAATGAATACCTGAATGGCAGGCACCTAACACATCATCGGCGACATGGAAAAGAAACGTGGTACCCATGACCTGCTGCTTTCCACAGGGCTCAGTTCCGAGCTACTCTTGTGGAACGTCAGGTATGATTGGGTTCCTCGAGGCGCACTCCTCAGAGGCTTAATCTTGATCTGTGACGCCGAAGACACTCCCGTTATGGCAACATAAAAGACAACTGCCCGTCTTGCAACCGCTGGTGTGGCCACCGTTGTCGGGAACCGGCAGAATTTTGGGCAATAGGTGGCCCCAAACAAAACAGAAAACATCTGCTGTGTGCGAATTGTGGTTTCGTGAGTTTAGATTGAGGTTGATTCTTGGGGTTCGTCCGTCCGTACGTCCATCCGTCTGTCTATCTATCTGTAACCAAGCTGTATATCATGAACCGTGATAGCTGTGAAATTTGCGCAGACGAAAATTAAAAACATAAAATCTATACCTACTAATATTATAAAGCTGAAGAGTTTGTTTGTTTGTTTGTTTGTTTGAACGCGCTAATCTCAGGAACTACTGGTTTGAATTTAAAAATTATTTTTGTGTTGGATAGACCATTTATCGAGGCAGGCTTTAGGCTATATAACATCAAGCTGCAACTATTAGGAGCGAAGAAATAATGGAAAATGGAAAAAAAACGGGGAAAATTATTCATCCTTGAGGGCTTCCGTTGCGTGCGCTGCGAAAACGGTTCCAGAAACCAAAAATATATGTATGAAAGAATTAAGGGAACTTTTTACCGTGGGAAAACTTCGCATTCCCACGGGAAACCGACTTCTACGCGAACGGAGTCGCGAGTGGCCACTAGTAGTTAATAAGGGGCGGGCCCATCCATCACATATATTGTTCTCGAATTAGTAACTAAAGACAACTGGTAGACGTCTTAAATATTCACTTTAAATAAATAAATAACTCGTTCTTAAAATAACTGGGATACCAAATAAAAATTAAACAATAATGCTTACCTATATCTACAAAAACGTTATTTTTACCGTTTTTAATCGATAAAAGTACGGAACCCTTCGTGTACGAGTCCGACTTGCACTTAACCGGAGTTAAGACATAATAAGATTAAATTGAAGACAAGAAAATTAGTAGGTAGTTAATTAAGATTTCCTTATTTCCAACATAGTCAAAACCAAACTAACTGAAAAATTAAATTTTGGGCCCCACCGCGAAATAAGCGTAGTATTAAGATTTTCTTAAATTATTTTTAATTGTTATAAGTTTATACAAATGTAAAAAAATATTACCGATCCATTTAAAATTGTTTGGAATTTCAAGTCTGGTTATTTTTTTCATTAATAACTTTTAATCTTCCTATATACGGGGCTTTTTTAAAGTAAAACCTAATTTAAAAGTAATATTTAATGAGATCAATGTTTTTTCTCTATCTTTTTATCTTCGTAAAGTAATTTGCAAAAGCGATTCAAAGTGACTTAATGCTTTTAAGAAAATTATTTCGAAACATAGAGCATTAAACAAAAAGGTGTTAACTGGTATTTTCACGATTATTCATCAAAATTAGAATTTCTATTCAAAATTGTTTATGTTGTCATATAAACAATACTTTTTTAGAGGTGTAAACAAATTTTCATAAAATAACATTTATTAGTTTCGCAGCTACACGTTTTGAAAAACCAGCTAATGTCAAAAATCTTTAATCGCGTCTAGCGAAAAATGACAAAAAAGCACTTAACACCTTTCTGCATAACAGTATCCAACTGTACTAACGCCGAGACTTATTTACAACCCTGCACGGCCTTTCGATTGTTTGAAATGTTGTGTCAATAAAGCAACATCTTTTTAACTATTCAATATTTTACTTTAGTTTTTTTTAGGTTCATATTTCACTGCGTCATACTTTAAAACAAGTGAAGAAGATCAGTAAAAATGTTGTACACATTGTTCAAATATTGAAGAATCTAAAACCAAAAAAGAGAATATTGCCAAAAAGTATTTATTTCAACTCCGCTACGCTAAAAACCAAAGCCCCATAAAAAAATAACCAAAAAACGGTCAAACAAAAACGCCACTATCAATCCCGTACCTTTTAATATTATTTTCATAAACGTTTGAACTTCACACCGTTATCTTTCATCTCTACATCTTAATTAAGCCGGCGTCACACGGTAGCCGTGCATTTAGGGTGCATTTACACAGTTTTGTAAACAGATGTCGCAGTCATAAAGAGTTAATTACCGACACAGAAATACAACATCTATTTCTGAAATAAAATATCTCCCTTGGGAACGATGCGATGTACTCTCTTCAGATCCCTTTTATTTTTGGTCTAATGTTACACAGGTTCAGATAAATATCTTATTCGATTGAAAGTTTAGGGACATTTACGAAGTTTGAATGTGTATTTTTGTTAGTGTCTCGCAAAACAAAAAGTTTTTTTGTGGATATTCCTTTTTGGTGCTTCGTTGTGTGTTAGTAGTATAACATGGTAGTGGTACTGGTTTTCTGTTTTAAATATGCATAGGCACAGTAGGCAGATATTGTGGTTTATGAATTTGGACGAAAGTGCGCGAAGAACCTTTGACATTCTAAGCTTTAAAAGAGTCTTACAGAAAAAATTAAGTGTAACGATGTCGGTAAATATAAATCGTCTTATTCATTTGCGCATTTTAAGCCTTTATCTATAGTTAAAATATGTTGTACTAGTGGCCGCCCGCGACTCCATTCGCGTGCAAGTCGGTTTACCGTGGGAATTAGAAGTTTTCCCGCGGTAAAAGTACCCTATATGTTATTCTGATGTATAACCTATATTACTATAAAGTTTCATCAAAATCTGTCCAGTAGTTTTTACGTGAAAGAGTAACAAACATCCATACATCCATACATACTTACTCACAAACTTTCACGTTTATATATAATATGGGTTTTAAAACATAAATCCAGATTTATATGAATAAAGTCGTACAAATATCATCTAATATTTAAGAGCTTTGAAATAAATAACAAATCAAGTCAAATTAACTTAGATAAGCATATAAACTTTAATATTTATAGCTGCCTGTACGTTATGTTAGGTAAAATAATATCAAAAAATCGAAAAGCTTGAAAGCTTCGACCTCTAAGCTTTATCAGATATATTTTTACAAACATTTACTATTCTACACTTTTGTTAGCTTTTAATATATTTTCCAGACTAAATTTCGAATGTTTTCAGTATTAAAAAAACCTGTTTTATTATGTC
Organism: Emmelina monodactyla; assembly: GCA_916618145.1. NCBI lineage: Eukaryota > Metazoa > Arthropoda > Insecta > Lepidoptera > Pterophoridae > Emmelina > Emmelina monodactyla. The sequence goes on along the minus strand of OU745314.1, from coordinate 8,521,495 downwards.
TTATATGTTTTTTCCGGCAGACTATTTATTATTATTATTTTATTTAATTTGAGCTTTATTTCTATATAAGTAAAGCACATAATTATTTAACGCACAATCAAAATCACGCTTATCGAGTTTCAAAGAAATTTGTTTGATATACGATATGCTGCTAATTCTTTGATTAAATTAAATGTGCTTTTGATGTCGTTCGCGTGTTTGACCTACAATTTTGGAACCGACGTAATTACGACATGGAGCTGTTAAATAAGGCCTTGTTTTCAGTAAAATGAAAATGATATATTGTTATTATATGTCATGTATTTATTTTTGTTTATCATAGATACATAAAAATTAAACAAAACTAATTATTCGCCTGGAGCTTCGCACGCGTTGAGGCATACACGTCGCGTCCTCCAATTTTATTAGTTTAGTTTAACCACCCGGTTTTGCTCGATTGAGTAACAAACACCCAAACATCAAAGTAAAACTAGGTTCTCCCGTAGTCCATTGTGTGGTACCTATAGTACAAGCTTTGCTTAGTTTAGGGCCACACAGTTGGTGTGTCAGTCTGGAGATTTATTTATAAAAAAAAAAACTGAACATGAACATGAGATAGACTGGATTGGCATTAAAACTAAAAATTAAATTTAGTTTATTCTCAAAATTTGTTTTAAATCAATTCAAATAAAAACTAATCCCATATAACCACGAGTACATGCTCTTTTTGATGGTGGAAGGAATTATTAAAATAAGCGGAAAGACGTAATGAATTAAGATCCTATTCCGTTCTGTCAGTTCAAATTAAATGAAACCAGAGAAATTCAAAGAAAGATAACATTATTCAGGTGCGTACCTTAACTTTTATAACTCAAAATATGGTCTGTATCTGTCAATCTTATTATAAGACGGACTATATTACAACGTTCATTAATAAGTTCATTTTGGTAACAACAAACAAAAAAATGTACGAATTAAAAATCATAACGTCAAATTAACTGTCTTCATTTTCATAATGGCGGTAAGTTTAGTCGAGTCACTTGTGAAAATAAGCGTTCTTTTACTACAACTACTTAATATAGAGCTAGAACCACTCATATACTCACTCACTCACATATTCATGAAGCATAATGTTACCTACATGTATATAATGTTAAAAACTTTTACAATTACCTAAATGATAGACATAAATTAAAATCCATTACGTGGTTCAGAAGTTAGTGGACAAACATACAAGCAGAAACGAATACCAACTCTTTTATTATAATAATATGTAATAATGATGATTTGTTCTTATCTTGGCGTTGCATTGCTTTTCCTCTAAAATTCTTAACCAAGTCATTTCGGAACCGCGTCATAATGGTTGACTAAATCGTTGCAAGAAGTAACATTAGACCGAGTCATAAAATAAATTGCAGCAAAACTGTCCACCTAATAGGGTTCTACGCTAAATGAACGATGAAAAACGTTTCAGAGAGCATTCTCAGTTAAGTTAATTTTGTCATATAACTCCCTGGTATAAGATTACAGAATTAACTTGATGAACTCTATGGAACGGTAAAATTCTAGGAGGGAAAATAAGATTGTATTTTTGTATAATTTACGGCAAAAGTAAATAGTTACATGTAGGTTTAATTAAATAAATCGTAGGTTGGTTTTATGTTGAGTCCCTTAACGTTAGTAGGTAACTGCTAGATATTTAGGGTTTAGGTTTTGGGTTAAACTTTAAGGCCTCAGAGAATATGTGTAATAGTCTGGCTTAGGAATATGTTATTAATTATAAGCTACTTATATATGAAACTTTGAGGACTATAGAAGTAATAACCCTTAATAATTTCTAGTAATACAGTTCTAGTATATTATGATACAAGTGTGCAAAGTTGTTCATTGTACACGAGCCGCAGGCGAGGGCGTTAATCAAAGAAAAAAACTTTTTTTTTTGCATAAATAGTTTTTCTACACAGCAACAAATGCAATGTAAACAAAATATTAAGAATTCGGGAAATGACGCAAAAAATTGTTTTTTGCTCGCGCCAATCAGCCGCCATGCCTACTTCAAAATTTTTTTTTCTAATGAAATATAATTATTTTGTAACTAATTACTGTTTATTATCAATTATTTGATAATAATCATTGTTTTTTTTAATATCGACATATTTATTTATTCCAAATATGAAAATGGATTTTCAGTGGCACAAAACCTCTTTGTTGTTACAAAAAACTGTATTGCCCGTCCAAATTGAAAATGCTCTGTTTACTATCATATAATTTGGAGTATGGCACGACCTTTATGGATCGTTATATTATGCACTATTGTGTAATAGATCGGTTTATAGACCTAAAAACTATGTAATAAGGCTCACTTTCTGAGCAAGTGTGTTGAAAACTGTTTTAAGTTCCTCGTAAAAAAATTATGAATCGAAATTTTGGTTCTCAGTTATAATTTACGAAATTAACTATTTTGTGATAAATAACATGTCATGTTTGTTTGTTACAGGTATCGGCGAATGCTTGCGGTTGAATTATCATAAAACCACCTTGTAATACATAAATCATAAATAACTTGTAAATTTAGAAAAGTTTTAATCAATTTTCAAGTTAGGAACTCGAGAATAAAAACTTTTTAAATTAATACTCATTGTGAAGTGGTAGCGATGCGGCATAGACAATATTATGGTTCGAGTGAATATAGCCGAGTAGATGAGGACCCATAGAGTGAAGTTAGCTTTGAATACAGAGAACAAGATGTTGCTGACTCTCTATACGGTATTGCTTCTGTGGAGGCTGGACTATGCGGTGGAGAGTACTAAAGGTAAGGGTTTTATAACCTTTGTAAATAGACTTGAATGTGTTTAGTTTATGAAAAATTATTAGTATTGATTAATTAGCGAAAAAATTTAAAATAAGTTAATCTTAATCATAATATGCCTTTTATACGCAATATTGAAGAGTATTCTTAGACAGTAATTTTTCATTTTTTGATATAAATCTAGCATTAACTATTAAGTAGCGTAGCAAATATAAATAGTATATTTTTTTAAGCAATAAATAAGAAAACAAAAAAGATAATACTGGTAATACTGGTATCTACTCGTATATCTGAAGAAAGTACTGCTAATCACACTTAAGGATTAGAGCTAAAGGAACATTAAAAACCTCATTCCCCTAATGAAGATGGCAGCTCCGTTCTTGTAGAAAATAAATCCCTCAAGAAATTAAAGAAACAAAAGTCAAACACTTCAACTGGGGCGGACTTAATCCAAAGCAAGCTTTTACATTTAGCGTTTTATATCCTACATACTTACTTAATCCGTCCCAGCGTTCGGGGACCAACAAAATAATCCTTGAACTTGGGGGCGAAGATAAATCCCGTTTTAGTGTTCTACGAGGAAAAATGTTCTACACAAAATGTGTCAACTAGTGGGCACAAATCAGGAGAGTGACGTTGACGCAGAACGTTCGTACGAACGTCGCGTCGCTCCCAGGGGAGTGACAAAACGTAACGAACCAACCCGCGTCATCCCTTTATGTCTCATACACATTTTTCCGCCGCCCGAACACTAGGAAAGACACCTCCATTATTTATATTGCGACAAGCCGAACGGTGTTCCCAAAAAAAACAAAACTCGCGTGACTATAAATTATAACTCACTTACTCTATAAACAAGACCGCCTTTCACTTGTTTTCTCAAAGCCATTAAATCAATCACGGTTTCAATGGAAACAGTATTAAATTGAAATCCGGCGAGTCGTTTCCTCGGATCGGGAAAAAACTCGGGTTGCGGGTAGAGCTCTCACTAATTCTGAATTTAAATGCATGAGAGATCGAATAGGTCGGCGGCGCGGGAGACGCGGCCGAGTGCGATTGCCACTGCTTATGTGTTTAGAAGAAAAATGGCGCCCACTTCGATCGAAACACAAAACGATACAGAGCTAAACCATTTTTGAAATACGCCGTTAGACGTGTCATGTTCTGTACGTGCCACTGTTAGCAGTAACTTGCATAGGTTTTTTTGACGTCATGTATCAAGGAGTAGACGGATAGAGAATGTATTAAATATTGAAACAAGAAGATATTAAACTTTGAAACGTTGGTGTATTGTGTGCCTACTGATTGTATGGAAAATGTGTTTGAAAAAGCGAGTTAAGAGTTTGTTTTCGTTAGCTTTTTCTCCCAGTCTATCTATAACTTACGCCAAAGTTGTAAATTGTGGTTTTTCATAACTGTTTTGCAGCATCAATTTGCTCTATTATTAAGTATATTTGATTGGTTAGACTTTACCATTACAATAATAAAAAAGGCGTTGTAGTAATTAAAAATCTGGATCCAAATTAATTTCAATTAATCAGTTTATCCGGCAGCGAAATTGCCAACGAAATCAGTAGACTTACCGTCGCCCGTAAATTATAATATTCATCGCTTTGTGAAATTAATTAATTTTTCAACTCCGGATTTCGTCATTAAAGAATAATTTGTTGTTGGTGTGAATTTAACAGATGTGTGGAGTAGTGAGGTTGCTTGAGAGTCGTTGGACTAAGGGCCATTGTGGTAGGGTTGGGAAAAAGGGCCCGTATTGTTTGCCCATTTTGATAGGGCGCGCTTGGCGTGTGGCAGCCCTTGAGAATTTCTTAATAACAAGGGTGAATCGACAATTGAGCCTCGTATCTGTTTGTGATATGTGACGAAATAGACTTGGTAATGTAGGGCTTCAATAGATTCATATTATTTTGTTGGCTTTCCCCATTTTTGTATGGAATTGGTTTTGTATTGTTGAGTCTGGTTCTTGTTTGCCTTTTCAGTATTTCAGGCTGCGTCGAAAGGCCTTTATTGGATCCCAGAAATATTGTCATCAACGAAATTGGGCTGCGAAGCCATTTTGACAAACAAAATCTTTTGACGACACTTAATGGACATAAAGTATTTAAAGTACCTTTAGTAAAAAAAGAATTATAAAAAAACCGGGCACTCGAATTGTCAATTTCAGCCCTTTTGGGCCGCTCGTACAAAACAAAAGACTGCATTAATCAAAAATGCATGTTCATACTCATAAAATGCGAACCAATTATACTGCACCCTTTCATATCGCGATATCCATATCGCCATATGCCAGACAAAAGACCCATCTATACTCTTCTAATCAATTCGTGATAAAAAACACATGTCATTATTAATTCACGTTTCTACCACAGCCTACGGTCACTACGGTTAACCACTAACGCCTGATTTATAACTATTACACCCTTTTTGTTTACTCTGTCACCTTTAGCGCCATAAAACACCTGAGACCAGCAAACCCTTCCTGTTAAGGGTCGCGCATACTTGACAGTTAATGTGAGTGTGGTAGTTACGTGTAAAGTAGCTTTTGATAAGTACAGCATGAGGGAAATAAAGACGAAATTTTGCGGAATAATTCAATGTGAAACAAAATAGGAATGGTGTCAGTGTGGAATGGATGCAAATAATAATGACCAGTATTTGAGCTTTATTTTTCTATTATGGATAATTTAGACGGTTAAAAACACATTCGGGATAACTAGCTTTAAAGTTAAGAACTATATTGGCAAACATAGTCTTTACCATAGAATGGCGAAATTTCTAGTGGTTTAGTTATAGTTTACTCATGTAAGTATAAATTCAAAGTTATTGACCCGTTTTTTAAACTTTAATCCGAAATATTTGTAGTATAGATTCTATTAAATAAAGTAAGAAGCAATTTCACTTTGCAATTTATGAAAAATACTGTAAACTGGAATCGAAATATGGGGTCTATTGTGACAAAATAACCTATTAAAGTATTCAATAGATTGTATGAGATAAATACACATTGTTGTTAAAGTGGCCACTTTTAAATTAATTTTCTCCGAGCTTTGGACGCTCCTGTTACACAAAAGATCCAGTTACGCTTCAGAAAATTGCTTTTTAATAGAATACTTCATCTTAAAATATATTTTTTGTTCCGAAAGTAAATCAGAGCAATGTTGAGAAAAATAAAACGAGATCTAAAAATATTTTTTAAAAAGATCACAGTTCCGTTTTGTAAATAGTGAAAGCTCAATTTATCATAATTAATTAATCATAATAAAATAAACACAAAATAAAAATAGAACAACATTAATCTAACAATCCGTATATTCAACAGCCACTACTCTTTTCAGAACAAAGCTATGACGTCATCGGTTGACAATAAATCACCGGGTGTTGAAATTATAACAATAGCTAATACCTCGGGGTTGCCAGGGTAATGACATAATCAAATTGCTCCCCCTGTACATCTGTGCTGTACCGCCAGATATTCCTAACGGGGTGTATATAGTGTATAGACAATTCGCACGACTTCCCCCGATAATAGCCTCGATACAGCAAAGGGGAGTCTAGGGAGACAAGTGATTTATTACACCTTAAACGGATTGCGAGCGTCCGGAATCCGTGCATGGATATATGCGGCGCGTTATACCCTGGTCATGCTTTGGACTTCGAGCTATAGGACGCGTCAGTATTCATTCATTCATACATTACCTCTATGGGCAACAATGTTCTGAAAATTACCTTACGGGCATTTTATGTAATTACTACAGTAAAGTAGTTAGCTGTGAATTATCCACAATCCAGCCTTAAAAAGCGCCGACTATTCTGATCTCATGTAGTCTACGATCGTCCTGTTGATGTTTTTGTGTTATCCAATGGGCACCTGGATTGGCTAGACATGTATGTAGGTATCTAATTGGGACCAATCGCTGTGAATCGTTATCAACTGCTGATCAATTGCTGACGTTAAATCTTCAATGGTATTGATCTTTGACAATTGAATTTTCTTATGACTACGACTATGGTGAGTTTTCAGTCGAAGTCAAGCTAAGAAACAAAAAAATCTTAATAACTGTAATCAATATTATTGATATCAAATTACTTTCCTTCTTTTGATGTAACCATAAACGGTCAAACAAATACTTAAAACAATAATAATTACGTAACTAACCGACAAAACCCCTGATCGTTTACCGTAAATACATTTTTCCTTATCTTGCCTTGTTTTCCTTAAATAGTTTTTCCCGTAGGAACTAGGAGTTTTCCTGAGGTAAATAGCACTTGTAATAAAATAGTTTCTTTTTTATCCACAAACCAAATGTTATTTACATCCGTAAAGCAGTTTTATCGTTATTGAGTGAGATACATACAAACAAACTCTAAAAAGTTAAGTTACTGAGTGAGTAACTTTAACATCGCACCTACTCATCAAGCGAAGTCAGGTACTATTATGATGGTTGGAAAAAAAAGGTACTTTGGCCACTACCCTACAGTAACTGCTTCAGAGGCCTTAAAAAGCGGTTCCCAAAAACTCTGATACCAGATGAATATGTATTGCAAGTAATCTATATATTGCATATGTATATTGCATGACAATTTAACTCTGCATAGTTAAATTGGGATGGGGACTGAAGCCCTATATAACTCGACGATATTTATATATTTTGACTCCTGCATGCATTTAAGCGTCAACAACAAAATTATACAATTTCGCATTCCCCATTTCGTCCCCGTTTTTATGGACGCGAAAATATTGAGCATTGCGCTATAATCATCCGTTTTATTGATCGTAACGATGAATTCTTTCATGGGTCGTAATGTTTATTTATTTGGAAGTTATGTCGGCGGTTTTTACGCTGTCTGCTTGATTACGTTACCTCTTTGATGTTATGTTTTTGAAAACTTTGTAAACTTTGTTACTTAGCATTTCATTAACAGTTTTGCTGAAGACTCCTGCGCTTCTATTACTTTCTTGATCGTAACTTTACAAGGCACAATAATGACATGGCTTTAAAAGTTGTTTTGAATATTATACAGGATGATATAAAAATTGACTGCCAACTCGAAACGTTTATGCTAAAAGCTCTGTGCATATTTTAATAGTAAAAAAAACGGGAAAAAAACTTTATTCATACTATCTATTTTTGGCCCAACATCTTTAAAAAAACGTAGGTATACTAGAGATCTTATATCATGGTATGGTCGAAAAACATTAAGGAATCACCCCGTAAATTTGATTAATATTGGGCGCCGAATACGAACTTTAATATTTTTGATATCCTGATCCTTGTTGATTTGTATCACTATCTGATTTTTGCATTGATAGTTCCCTAATAACTAAATTACAAATAACGTTTTTTACGTCCGATTTTATCTCCCCGTACTTAACTCATAACCAAGCGTAATTTCCGGCTATCAAGGTGCTTAATCTGCATTCGCGTATACTGTAACACTGGCTTTATTGTAAAATATGACCCTCATTGGTGCGGACTAACGACCTCCATTTTAGCTAACAGCGCGTTCAACTGACCCCATACATCTATGATACTACGGATCAAACGGATCAAATGTAGGTTGAAAAGTAGTACACGGTGTATATCGTCTTTTCCAGTTCGATTCGAGACGGACAGAAACCCGATAGCGCTGGCATTGTTTCCACTGACTTCTAGCGTTTTGTTTTTGTTTTTGCGATATTTAGTTTGGTTGCGGGTTTTATAAGAACGGTATTGTTCTGGCTTGCTCCGTTTTATACCATTTTTAGGTACGAAGGTTTCAGCGGATGGGTACTAGAATAAATAAAAGCAAACGTCGGTCTTGTCAATATTTGTGTGAAATTATTTTTAGTTTTAAGGTCCAGACCTTTGTGGGATCGCTTTGATATTTGTTGTTTTTTGTGTATGTGCCTGTGAAAATCAATTCCGGAGTAAAAGGAACGCGCGGAGGTTTCAAGTAGTATTTAGTAACTATACGAGTGGTAGAGTCTAGCTGTAGGCTCTGTCTGCAGCGATTACTGGGCTGACTTGACCGGGGAAATATCACCGTCGTACAGAAAACCGACGTGAAGTAGGGACGATGTTCCTGCGTTTCGTTCGGTGAGTGCGATATCCGGTGCCCAATTTTCTCAAAGGTCAGCAACGCACCCCCAACACCCACAGTGTTGCGGGTAGTCATGGGCGGCGGTGATCACTTACCATCAGGTGACCCGCATGCTCGTTTGCTACCTATATTATAAAAAAAACTAATATTAATAATAATAACGTCCTCATAACGCTCTGTTCGCAGGCTAGACTTGCTTCTAGCTGTTCTTTTCTTTCTTTACTTAGATCGATACATATTTTTAATAATATTAAACTACGTCTTGCTTCTTCTTTAAGTGCCTCTCTACTACTGGAGATTGGCCATCGATACTTCAATTTGTCAGCTTTTGTTTAAACAAAAACATTTAAAATGAGTGCTAACAAACATATAAACAGTACAGTATGAAAACACTCAGAAGAATCTATCGAAAACATTAACAAAATAACTCCAGGGTTTCGTTTTACTGCAGAGCCGGTATTTAACAGTTTTTAGTATTCATTTGGAGGAAATCGTAAAAAACACAGTCATCAAATCTTGAACGTTTTTCTTACACTTTTCCTATTGCTTTTTGAAAATATTCACTGTTATTTATATGTAGGTATATAAATAACAGTAAAAGTAAATAAGTATAAATACTAATAGGAAAAGATGGATGTCGCGTTTTCAATAAGTTTTTTTTTAATTTTCGATTATTATTGATCGTAACTACTTCTGATTGTAAAGAAGTATTGATAATATGTGTATTCAGATAAAATATATATGTTACCGGCAATCTGAATAATTCAGGAATTCTATACAATACCTAGGTAATGTATAGAATACCTTGAGCGTTCAGGCAATGTATAAAATAAAATGAATTTGATTGTCAATTCAATACTTTACCTAGGTAATGTATAAAATTCCTAGGAATTGTATAGATTACCTGCTGTTCCACCGGCAATGTGTAAAATAAATAGACCTTGGTCTATAATTATCAATGATATCCTATTATATGCTCAGAATAATTATAAAACATGTTCTGTTAGATAATTATAATGAGCTTAATTAAAATAATGCACCAATGAAAGTGTAAATTTTTTAAGATTTGACAAATGCCTCTCCTGTCCCCGAGTAACCCCGAGTAACGAGTAAGGGAATTAAAATAATAGGTACGACGACGAGCGAAGCGAGGAGGAGTGTGACTAGTGTGAGGTTGAATGGTAAACATACAGTGTGCAAGCCGAGCGAGCGTAGCGAGCGTGCCGCGGCAGCGGCCGGCGAAGCACCACAGCCCTTATATTTTTTAACTAAAAATTACCAACTACGTCGGAGAATAAAGTTATGAAGGAAACAAATGAGTCGAAAAATTTCTTAGTAATGATACTATGATTTAAAAAGTGATGGCAACTGACTATTATGAGTTTCGTTGGTAGAACAAAAATAAATTAAGAAAAAAATACGAGAAAAAATTATGAACACAAATCGGTAATTGAAAAAAAAAGAAAAAAAAACGTTTAAGAGTGCAATATAGACCATGATACAGTTCCTCTCTAACATTCTTCATTATAATCTTACCTGCATTACATACATTACAATTATATTTTGTATATGGGTTTCTTGCCTGAAATAAAGAATTTATTATTATTATTATTATATTTATTTTCTTTAAAAGTTCACCATTGTCGGGTGTCGTTCACAACTGCGAGCTTTTGGCCAAGCAATTGTGCGACTTTACGGCTTGTATATTAAGAGTTGAAATGTATTTTCTTAATCTAATGTTGAGAGAAATTTTCGCACGATACGGCATGTATTTAAAATAGTCGCTTTTTGCAAAAGTGTGTACGACAGTTTATGCATTTCTAATAGCTTAAGGCTGCTGTGTAAAGTTTTTGGCACAACACCTGTAGATGATATAATTATCGGTACAGTTTTTACTGAATCTACTCTCCATTGTTTTTTAAGTTCTATGGCTAGGTCTGTATATTTACTAATTTTTGCTGTGTAAGTGGTCTGTAAATTATGGGTATTTGGGATAGCTACATCTATAAGGTAAACATGTTTGTTCTTTTTATCATAATAAGTTATATCAGGTCTATTAGCTGCAATGGTTTTGTCCGTGATTATTGTTCTATCCCAATAAATTTTAAAATCAGCTGTATCCAATACTGTTTGTGGTGTGTATTTATAATAACCTATTTTTTCCATTATAAAATTATGTTTGTGAGCTAAGTGTTGGTGGATAATTGCCGCGACCTGGTCGTGTCGATGTTTGTAGTCCGTTTGTGCTAAGGCTTTACATGCACCAGTTATATGCTGTATAGTTTCTGGACTACTATGACATCGACGACACAGATCGGATTGTAGTCTATGATCTCTAATTATGTGCTTCCTGTAATTTTTAGTTTCAATAACCTGGTCCTGAATAGCGGTGATGAAACCTTCCGTTTCAGGAAACAGCTCTCCCCTCTTTAACCACGCGTTTGACGCTGTTTTGTCAACATTTGAGTGGGTTAGGTCTGCACGGTGACGACCGTGGAGAGATTTTTGACTCCAGTTATCTATTTTATTTTTAATGGTATTCTGCTTTAATGCCATTGTTCTGTCATTTAAATTGAGTGGTGTAAGTTTTATATCAGCCTTGACTATTGCTTCGTGAAGTTTGGATGTATTTGAACGATGATGGAAAAAATCTCTAAGGGAATGTACCTGTTTATTATGCAGGTTTGAAACATTAATAATTATTACCGGACGCGCATTCGGTATTGTATAGAATACCTAGGCAAAGTATAAAATAAATGATATTTCATACATTACCGATACGTTTTAGGGATTCTATACATTACCTAGGCATTGTGTAGAATACCGGATTTTACACATTGCCGGTAACATATATTTTTTCTATAATAATAAAAATTGTTTTTTTATTTCAAATGCGTAATAATTACAGCTATTGCCTTTATGGGCCAATTTAATTAGATAATATGCCTGCAAATTCAAATGTTGTTAAATTGGTACATAATTTCATCACCTTACGTTTTCTAGCGAGCTTTTTTTATTATTTCCCTTCGTTAAAAGATTTCCAAAGAACTTATATCCCTACTAACTGACCATCCTGCGGTTTCACCAGCCTTAGCTTTTCTCGTGGGAATAAATTTCCCGCGGTAAAAACCGCCTTCAAATATTTACACTCGAACTTTCGCATAAATTATATCGGTAGGATTAAGTAAATAGAAGTAAGATCCTTGATCCTTCAAGGCTGATCAATATTTTACTGCCGGGACCAATCCACGTTTTGCTCATTACGTGGATTTTATTTTCATTTTACGAGACCATGTAGGTACTGGCCGTAAAAATGACTTTCGGTAAAGTTTTTATCTCGTTTATGAATATTGCGCCATTTGGCAGAACTTGAACAATTTACCTACGTACGCGAGCACGCGACAAAATAAAACGGGGCTCGAGCAGACACATTAAAACAAGTTTTTTGCGCACAAGTTGGTATCGAAATTTCGCGGAAACTTCGTAATTGGGATAGTTGTGTAGCGGAACAAAAATAGCTGGATGTATTTTGTCGTTACTTTTGCATTTATATTTTAACAATCAGATTAATTTATTGATTAGAGAAAATAGTTACTATATGACGTAGAAGCATCTTCATGGAAATGTGTTTGTATTCTTAAAGTCGCTAAATGAAGATCTTTTTCTTAAATATACAGATTGATAAGTAGATTAGATAGGTGTGCTTGAAGATATGATATATTCTTCATTGACACCAACACTCGTCCGCATAATAAATCGTAGGAATTACTAAAAACCGTTCCGTTATTGACGGTTAAAGTTTTATCCACCCTAAAGATACATTTTTAAATTAGTAAAAAATCGAAGCAAGTTTTAGAAATTGTTTGAACTATACATAAGCCTTAAAACAATTATTAGTGGTAGACGAATCTATTCTCATCATTAAACCAACTATGATTTCATAAGTTTTTTTGAAGAACACTTGCCATACTGTCTTAACCACCAACTTTTTTGTGTTCCACGCATATAAAAAAATATAGGTTTTTTTATTTAGATTTTGCGTCATAGTTTGGACAAAACGTGTTAGTCCATTAATGAATTAAAATTTAAATAAGCACATTACAGCCATGACATATTTTACCCTTAATTAACGCCGTTTAATCACATTATTTGCGTTTCGAAATTATATTTATTTTATACAATTATGTATATCAAATATTCATAATCACTCCAGTGGGAGCGGAATTAATTTCGTGGAATTCAATTTCGAAGGTTACAGGTCATGTACTGTGCGGTATATTTTATATGAAAGGAAAATGAAAGGATTTGTACACCCTTGCTTATTTAAAAGGAAATTTTCCTCGTGTCTCTTTCTTGGGTATTAATCAAAATCATATGGGTTTGGATTAAAAAAGAAATTTACTGTGAATAGTAAAAATTAAAGTTGCTACAAGCAGGTGATGGTGTTTTTTTATTTTGTTACTCTAAATTACAATAAAGAGAAGGGCTTCTTTAACTAAGATAAATGTATGACGAATTTAGAAAACTTTAGTTCTTGTAAATATACCGATTTTAATAATATTTTCTTTCATATTATAAAATATTGTATTAGAGTTATCGCTAAAACTATTTTATGAATTCTTGGGAAAACCGCCATTTATGCAATGATAGTTTCTGGAAATATCGCAGCAGAAAAATAGAATTTAAACGAATTCAAAAATGTTATTTTAATTAAGTATCGGATTTATTGCTTACCTTCCAGTTTTATCATCTATATGTAGGTAGATTCATATATTTCTATTATTGATCGTTATTTTATAAAACTGGCTGTTACAATTTTGTCGTAACGTTGACTACAGCAAACAAGCAGAGGTGACATAATAGCCCCTATTCTGAAAACTCTCTTTAGACTTAATTTAAAATATTTCTGTCACTTTGCCATGATTAGTATTATAAAAAGACTGGTATTATTGGTCTCGATAAATTCAGTCTACATCATTATAAAATTACACGAATTCCACAGAGGATTAAACTTTCCCCTGTTATAATGCACGCAAATTTTAGTTTGACAGGACGAAAATGATAACCAGTCTCTGTCATATATTATTTCTGAATAAGTTACAGCGATATAACTAATTTGGCATAGAGAGTATTTTCAGAATCGGGGCCATTGTTTAACATAATGCAAAAACATTATTTTGCATCTATGTATTTATTATATTACATGCATATTAATTATGTTCAGTAAAACACATACATTACGAGTATGCCGCTCTGTGGTGGCAAAATATTGTGAGTTAAATTAAATAGCGTGCAGTTGATTTTCAGTAAAATATGTTAAGGTGATATTTACATAATTTAAACATCCGGTTGTGGTGTGTTTGGGTTTATAAAAAACAAGATCAGCTGTTTTTGTGCTATCACGTTTTAATACCTGAAATAAACGGGTGCTTAAACATTTATATGAATAAGCTGTTTCTTCTAGATTTTTTTTTTAAGGTAAAGCTATTAAATAGCCTGAGCATGAAATACATTTTAAACGAATGTTAATGCAAATATATTTTAAACTGACTTTTAAAAAAAGGAGGAGGTTCTCAATTCGGCCGGTTTTTTTTAACCAATATTGATTTGAAAAACTTTTATAAATAAAACAGTCGTATCTACAACACAAATAAATAACTAGATCTATATTATTCCAAATATTTGGTTAACGTACCTATAAACAGTCATTATTCACATACTTAGCTGTAGTATAATAAGAGCTAAGGCAATTCCAATAAACAAGCTAGACCGTAGGCTTTATCCAGTGACATATATCTGCGCTGGACATTATAGATATTGCTAGAACATAGATCTGTCACGGAGACCTACATACGACGGAAGCGTTATTCTGTCTAAACTGGGTTAGCTCTATGGGGGATGTTTTAATGAAAAAACTGTAAAATATGTAATCAAGGAAGATTGTTTTGAGATAAAAGTAAATAGGATGTTTCAGTAATAGAGAAAAAATAATCATAATAGTAAAGTAAGAAAGTTTCAGCTATATTTGAGCTAGTATTTATATATAGGCATATGTTTAAGTCAAAGCTTACAATAAAACACATGTATATTACAAAATTCATTGACAATTGAGTTTTTAATTTAAGTTTTGCATTTAGAATGCTAATTTATTAATTTTGAAGTTATAGACACTGGAAAAAGAACGCGGGTCTCCGAGCACTACGCGCCTGGAAATCGAACCCAGAACCTTTAGATAACCGGTCTAATGCTCTGACCACTGAGCTACCGCGCCGCTACGGCAACCCAACGAAATTTCCAACGAAGGTTCGATTCCCAGTCGCGTAATGCTCGGAGCGGGTCTCCGTTCATTACGCGTTCGTTCTTTTTCCAGTGTCTACTATAACTTCAAAAGTGTTTAACCTATGTTTTATAATTATCAGTTTAGTAAAAAAAAACAGAATAAACTCGCGTTTAGGTCTTAAATTATCTTTGATATTACACGGACTCTTAATTACAATCATTACCAATTATTTTGTTATCTTTTAACGACTCTAATATAAAATAGCAGAATACGACCCCTGTTTATTAACGTCACAGCATCAGCAGCATTTGTACATACCTACCGTCGAAAGCCGCGGTCCCGTGATAGATGGCCCAACCCAGAGAATAATGGGCCAATGGACCAACTTTGAAATTCATTTACTACCCGCGACTAAGTAATGTTGGCCCAACGGTAACTTTACATAGTTAGAGTAAATGATGGTTAAATATGAAGTGTTTGGTCGCAGTTATCAGGTTTTGAGGTTACATATAACTGACATATTGGGTAACTTTGTTTTTGGTTACTTATCTATACGCTTGTTTTCGAAGATAGGTTTATAAATGGATTAACTGAAATAGTTAGCATGACAAAGTATATATATATTTACATATGCATTGAGGGTGCTTTGCTGGCCTTTGAGAAATTGGGCACCGGATATCGCACTCACCGAACGAAACGCAGGAACATCGTCCCTACTTCACTATGGTTTTCTGTGCGACGGTGGTATTTCAACGGTCGAGTCAGCCCAGTAATCGCTGAAGACAGAGCCTACAGCTAGACTCTACCACTCGTATACGAGTATATGAACGCAAATTGTTGAACTAATTTCACACTATGCAAAAATATGTAACAACTCCAGGGTTGAAGTTCGTTACAAGATTACTAAAATTATTACTAGTTTTAATCACTAAGGCTTACATTAACCTTGTAAGCTCATGAGCACAAAAACTTCGCAAATATTTATACTGTTAAAAGTCTTAACTTAAAAAAAAATCGTGATAATTTCAAGAACGTCTTTCCATTCCAAAGATCACGCCACCTTCATAAATCATTAGTAAGCAGACAGCTAACACGCTCTCATTAACGGTAGAATCGTAAAAAGTTGATGTAGCTTAAAAAAATATGCCACTTAAATTGACAGGGTTATTTATAGAAACATTCTTTGATGTGGCGACGACGACAATCTCAAATGTGTCGGGTTATACGATACCTCTGTTTTTGTTACGAGTTATTTTTTTTGTGAAACGTAATTCTTGTCGGGCCTATTATTTCTTTGCTTGGAATTTTGTGTTGTTTATAGATTTTGAGGTTTTGGTATTGTTTGTTTTTGATGTTTTATGTATTTTTTCTTTTTAAGATTAGCAATTTTTGATACAGAAATATATTAAATAATAAATAAAATAATAAATATAATATACCTTATTGCTTCTACATTTATTCTATTTTGATACGATTTCAAAAAAAAAAAAAAACAGAGTAATAAATAAAAATATCGCCATAAAAGTAAAATATTTTTACTTTTCTTTAATTTGTATTGTTATTTATAACAAAGCCATTTCTATACTCTGTATAATAGTTTTTCCCAGCCATCACATTTGTATTAACAAACATTGCCAAAAACGTATTTATTATTATTTATGTTCCAAATACATTTTTCAACAAAAAGCCTCCTTTGTAACCGAATTTATTCGCTTCAATTAGCCCCGCCCGCCATTCATCTTTTGTTTCCCCGAGCGCTACCTCCATCACCTTTATGCTGAATCACACGCGACGCCATTCTCAACGACAACACACTTAATTTCCCATGATTAATCTATATTCCCATCACGCTACCACTCTGAATGAAAGTGTTAAAAGCACATCCCTACTGATTGATGATAGTGTCGCTTGAACAAGAGAAGTGGCCTATTCAATACCGACGAAAAATACGGATATGTTTTTCAAGTAACCAACAGATTTTCAAACAGACTCTCCCAATATCACGTGACGTTTGAAATATTGTCCGCATTAGTGATATGAGGTTCTAAGCATTAAGCTTTGAAATATGATGCCCGTATTCATGCGACAAAACAACTCTCGAAAATTCTATTGGCATGAAAAATGGGGTTTCGAATTTTATAGTCCAAGTTCTGCACAGATGCGGCGGGCGCGGGCCGAAGTTTAATAAATGTATTCGAATATCATTATTCGTATTTCGAGTATTCGAATGAAGAGTGGAAACAGCGCAGTGGAACTATGATTGGATTCTTCCCTTCAGTTCAGAGTTATGGGTGCGGTACATAGGAAATTGCTCTTAGATTGAGAGAATCATCCACAGGAATGATAAGCCGTAGCGCTTCTCGGCTCGTAACGATAAGATGGTATCTAAAACGACTCCGAAATAAATCCCCCGTCCCTTTTAATGCATTTCTTACCATTTAAGTGGCGTCGAGGTCTACATAAAAGCTTTCAAATAAAATAAGACTCAAGGTAAAGCAAAAGGCTCTTCAAACTTAACATAAACCATTTATCTTCGAACTGAGCTATAAACCAGGGAACTGTGGGTGATATATCTCAACAAAATTTTATTGCAAATTCCATTTCCAAATTGGGGCGTTTCTATCAGAGTCGTCAATATCTTTAATTTGATTTCTCGTACCTGTATGTACACACGGCTGAATCAATTTTATCAAGGTAACATGTAATGTTATATTTAAGAGTTTTTGACGCGTAACGGCGTTGGTTTTGCCTTCAATTCTATAAGCCTATTAAATATAAAATATATTTCTTTGTAATTATAAATAATCTATCGTTCTACTTTCTAATGTTAATTTGTTTTGTTGTTACGGTCAAACATGGTGCAAATTATATAAGTTCCGCAAAATGAATAAAACCTCCAAATTATAACTTACCCTTGACAAAATCAGAAACACACTACCCCTTTATTAATAAACACTGTTTAAGCTTGTACCAATCTTATTTTATCGCTGTCGCTTACCTGAGAAAGTTGTCATATAAGATTGACAAATACCAAACATAGTTTCACAAATTCTGATTTAAATTAAGCCTATTGCTTTGTTGACTGTTGCTGCAAACAAAAACACAGTCATTTCCCTTTACTCTTTTTTAAGAAACCCTCAAAATATTCAATCACGCCGTCTGTACCCGCCGTTTCAGCTACCTTCCACAGACGACGGTTAAACATATAAGTTATATCTTGCAATCAGCACCGAGGTTGTACTACCCTCTAAACATCGAAGACGCGTGATTACCCCCCCCCCCCTCTCCCTTCCCTTATACCCCTCTTAAAGCTCTTCGATTTATGAAGACAAAAAAGAAGGCACTCAGAAGATTGAGTACTAAAGGTAAGCTATGAGTATACGCGTTCATTAGTGTTTTTTTATATGGGCGGTGCTATATTTCAGGTTTGATTTGAAGGGTTTGTTTTTGTTTTGAAAGAAGGCATTTATTATAACTTTGAAACTGCTAAACCATCTAGATTTTTTTACTTATTAATCAAAATCTTCCACTGCGTTAAATGTATTAATAGGTGCATCGTTTTTAGAAACATTTCAATAAAAGTAAATCGTTTTATTATATTTACTTAGGATAAGTTTTGAGGTTTTAAGTTTTGCCAAGAAAAATGATCGGCGTCGTATTTGACTGCATAATACGAAGCATACACAAACAATTATTAGTCAAAAATAACAAACACGAAAAAACCCGTTAAAATGAGTTTAATTTCAAGTTATTATTATACCACCACCACTTCCGTCCACTTATTATGAAGTAACCACATGCCACCTCAACCTAATCTAACGTATCTGAAACAAAAAAACAAATCTGCTCCGAAAATCGCATTCCATTTACATAATCCAATCCAAACATCAAATAAATCCTTCTGAATTAATTTAAATGAAAATATTTGAATTACAGTCCTTCGATATAACGGTTTTGTTTGTCTTTGTTAAGCTTAGGTTTATTGAATGAAATGGAGCTTCGGCGAAAAGTACGGAATCCTGCTTACATTAATACCCTGTACTTAGTAGTGGGTAGAAATGGATTTGGAATTATTAGAACCGATCATTGTTCAAATGGAACTGGGTCGAATTATGAATTCGTAATTATTATTGAGATTTCGATGTTAATGCTGGATGTAATTTTAAAATGAGTCCGGAATTGCTATTGTTTTAGAGTTAATTGGTTTGATTTGTGAGGCGATAAAATACAACAATCAGTTGTAATAACAACATATACCAACGCATAATCGTATTACGTCCAACTGGTTGGGCGCAAGCCTAATGTAGTATAATATTATGAAGTTAAAGATTTTTTTCTAATTAAGGAAGACTATTGTAATAAGCTATGACTAATAGGAGCTAAGCTGCAAAGAAATAAAAAGAAACATTGCAAAACGGTAACAACTTAAGCGCTTTCCTAGCCTATAGCCTTTTAACAGTATTTTCCCTAATCAATGCAGGTGGAAAGTGAATTTGCGTTGCACTGAGATAAAGAAGACAGGGCTTGAGTGGGTACGGTATTTAAATGCAGGATGGTCATTTAACCATGCGAGTTTCCTCTGAATTTTCTCCCTCAATATACTCATAGGTACTTAACTTACTTACTTTATTGTAAAAACGGTGTACATTTAGGTATTCTGTCAAACTATAATACACTTTATTAAAATGAAACGGTTTTACTTAAAAACTTAAAAAAGTATGCCGTATCGAAACAGAGATACAACATATCCATGATAAACAATCACAACTGTGGCTATGTTCGAAATTTTTGAGAGCATATAAAGTGCGTATGAATATTGATTTATTCTCGATTTTAGCTTCTCAATGTGTTTTTTACCAGTTTAGTTTTCTGTCTATTATTAGACCTAAGAATTTTGTATCGTGTACTTCTTGAACATCATGACCCTGATAATTTAAATTAAGTTACTTGTACTAATAATAAACTTTATGACAAATGTTATGTCAAAGTTTATTTTGGGGGAGTTTGAAGTTAACCACTGAACAGTTGTTTTAAGAGTGTTGTTTATTTATTCTTCGAGTTTGGACCTATCGTTATTAAAAATACACCCGTGATATCATAGGCAAAAAGTACCATTTGGTGTTTAGTAATCATCGGGAGATCATTTACATAAATAATAAGCAGTAATGGACCCAAAACGTTTCCCTGTGGAAGTCCACTAATAATAGTTTTATAAGAGGAAAATACTTAATTTCTTATTTTCTTTTGCGAAGTTAATAGTTAATAATAAGGAACAAGAAGTTGGTTAAAAATTACACGAGTTTACAACGAAATATGGTTTTCCAAATTTCTCTTCGAATTGAAAGTAGCGCTAAAAAGAATTTCTCCTCCACTGATATCTAACAATTTTTTTACTTCCATCTATTTTCTAGTTCTGAAAGCAAAGAGCTTCGGGAACACTAACTCACCTTCTAGAGGTTACCATTAACGAATCTCTAAAACGAAATTCCTGTAAGGAAACTTCCTTTTTGTGGAAATCTGCGGGCACAAAGGATTTTTGTACTTAAGGTTTACTTTTGGACGTAAAAGGATCAGTTAAGTTGGGAAAAGTATATTTTTATTACGAGTGCCGAATAGTAAAAAGGTAAAATAAATAAAAAAACTCCTTTTACTATTCTGAAGTTGAAACACAATTTGAGCCACATGTACTGGCTTTAATAACATTGAATACGTACGAGTATATCGTGATTGTTAAGTCACCTTCGAACCAAAATATATATGAGGAACATCCTACTAATATTATAATTGTGAAAGTTTGTGAGTATGTATGGATGATTGTTACTCTTTCACGTAAAAAGTACGGGACGGATTTGGATGAAACATTACAGTTATATAGTTATACATCAGAAAAACACATAGGGTACTTTTTACTGCGGGAAAACTTCTCATTCCCAAGGGAAACCAACTTCTACGTGACCGGAGTCGCGGGCGGCCACTAGTTTTTTATATTGTAAAAAAATCACACGGTGTACATGCTAAAAACAGACTTCCTTCTCCATTACCTTTGTCATTGATGTCATACGTTCAGATTTAGACTACATTTCCCTACTACAGGGAAGTAGGTTTTTTTTAAATTAGCCTACATTTCCCTACTTCCCATAACGTTTTTTTTTTAAAAGCAATAATGCTCCAAGCACTAAACGGCCTTGTTATCTCTTCATCGTCAACATTTCAAGCGAGTTTGAGCGTCCATCTCTTTTAATAATGGTCGAACGCTGCTTTCCGGCTAAACGTATCCATATACGTCGGTCGCAAGCCTTCCGTATTAAAAGCGAAGCGATCAGGCTATTGAAGCCTCTTTATCACCATCTATTCACGTATTGGCGACGATTAGTATTACTTTAAATTGTTTCATGTTTCGTGTGGATTAAAAAAAAGATAAAAAAATCTTAATGAAAGTACAAATGTAAAAGATTCTTTGCTTAAATATTTGTATGTTTTTAACACTATCATACTTATAAATAAGGGATACGGATTTGGAGAAAACTAGGAATATGAGCAGAAATAGAACCAGAAAAACATAACGGGTACTTTTTGCTACGAAAAATATTACATTTCTACTGGAGAAACTGGGAGGGAAACCAAGGGACGGCAAAAAATACCAAATTAAGAATAAGCATCATACACTCAGAAGTGTAACTGTACCTTTTGTAATTATAATTAGTGTCTAGTAACTTTTGATAAAAATAGGTTCTGATCATCGTTCTACTCAATTATGGCACCAAGGCAGAGTCACGCACAAATTAAACTACAATAACTATTTTTTTGTTTTTCTTATTACATTTAATAAAAAAATACCTCATTAATCAAAACTTCTAATCACTAGCTCGCAGCGAGCATTATACTTCACACGATCTGTTTAAGTTACGACTTGAAGCAACTAAATCCAGGCGCTACACATTCGGCAACTGTTAGCGAGGCAGATAGGCTAGTTTGCTCGCTAATTAACTTGAGGCTGTGCTGTAATCTCTACGGCAAATTGCTGACATTAATGTGCAGGTATGAAGTTACTAACACGAGTTTATATAGTTGTGTATATCTTCAGATGTATTAATAGATTAAATTGAAGTACGAACTAAAATATAAATTAGAAGCTTATTTTGTAAAATGTCATATTTTTTAGTAAAATATGCGGACCCTTTCTGCCAAGCACTACTAGCGTGTACTTTAAAGCTATTTATGACAGAATCGATAATTTAAGTTATAAATATTTAATAGTTATGGGAACTTCGAGGTTAATTACAACAAACAAAAGTTTATTATGTTATTATTTCTGACAGACATTTTATAATTTCTGGTGCCATAGGGATGCCTAACTGTCTTTTGATATAAATTGAATAATTTTCAATATATGATAATAGATGCTCAGGTCCAAATAAACATGCAGTAGTTTTATGGATGCAATAAAAATGATTCCGTTTTTCGATTTGGTTTGAGAAATTGAAACCCTACCCTAGCGATGTAACACTAAAACTGGCATGTGTCCTATAATCTCATTGTGTTTGTTTTCGTTGCGTTATTGTGTGTTTCAGAAAAAAAGATTTTTTATTTCTTGATGCGTGATTACGGCTAATTGCGAAGGTCCTTGAACCTGCAACTATGTTATAAATAAACATCGCAATTTAAAGTATGCAATAGCAATATTCAATAGCTAAAACATTTAATCAGACAACCAAAGTCACCGACAATATTTTAATTGATGCCCAAATCCTTTCAAATAGTGTACATGCCGGCTAGTGCGTTCTAATCGACTTAGCATGAAATTTGTTGCTTTTGATAATAATAAATGTATTAGAGTTGCAAGAAATCATTTATGACTGTTTCTATGATTGTCCGCTGAACCCAGCATGGCATCGAAATGTGTTTTTAATACTCGGAAAAACTGTTATCTAATTTTATTTTTTGACAAAATTGTACCAGTCCAAAGGAACTATTATATTTAATAACTTCTTCAATTTAACTTCTTCTTTCTTTTCTCTTATATTAAATAAATTTAATTACAAACTCCAATTCACAATAAGTTTGTTATAATGTTAGGCCAACCTATTTTGTGAACTAAAAGTACTTCAATATAACACACAGTCTTTTCAAATGAATAAATTTTACTGTTAGAAAGGAACTAGATAGATAAAGTCATAAAGCATTCTGCATTCTACCTGCACCTATTTCCTCTAATATCGAATGGTTTTTGAAGCATATTTTATGTCACTGCAACAGCTTATCCTAGGTACTACATAAACCGCCAAATTCGCTCGACAATACGTCAATACTCGACGAGTAGGTACAGCCCTTAAATGCTGCCTTCAAATATAGCTATTTAAGAACAAAAGTTTAAAATAAACTAGCACTAGAAAGTAGAGCCGACTGTTTTGTTGTCAACAACATTATATGTAGTTGATATTCCATTTACGTCTCTAATACTTAAAAAAAACAAATATTTTGGAATTATTTCGTAAACTATAAATCGTAAAATATAATATTTTTATGCCGGATATTTAAAGAGATCACAGCAGTGAAAATGATTCAACTAATAAAATATGTATTTGATATAATGTTTAACTAAATTATCTATTTTATAAAGCCAAAAAATCACCTTTTCCAATCTACATATAGTTATATTCATACGTTCCCTAAAGTAAAAAAGATCTCAGTACCAACAATGTATAAGTCGAAAACCGTATCTAATATATCTCCCCTTTTTCCCAGTTCGGCAGCTTATTACACATGCGCATACGTTTAGAAAGCATCTTCGATTCCAAACGAGACTTATAAAACCTGCTACAGATAGCCTGTTATTGAAATCACCAATAAAAATTGGAGAAAACGTAAAAACCCGGCCAAGTATGAAATAAAGTCACTTATTTTTCACTTCGACGTTACATATTTTGTAATTCGAATTCGATGCCAAGATAAAGTTTTGGAAACGTCGACGTGGATAATATTATATGATATGTCGTGTAATATTTCATGCAGAGTACCGAGTGAAAATTGTAATTTTCATTTTATGAAATGTCGTATCTCTAAAGAGTAAAAAGTTTATTTTTACTATATCAGCATGAAAGCAAACCGAATTTAGAATTAGATGTCTCTAACTTATTTTTGTTTTTCCTAAAAGTATAACTAAAATACATCATAGAGCTAACCGCATCCCTAAAATCTTTTTTGTATTGACATAGACTGGCCACACATAAAAGCCTAAACGACCCAAATTAAAAAAGGTAACCACTCCTTCCGCTATTACAACTCGCATGATTTTCTTTATGGCAGCCCAAATGTGTGGAACAGACCTAACTCGTAGGAAGTGGAGTGGAACGTATATCTTTGGACTAATTTGAATAGCGAAGGGTTAGCTGCGGTTCTATAGACATAAATTCATAGTTATGACTACCCACATTTTGTTAGGAACACGGATGACTTACCTAGACGGTAGTATTTCAAAGCTTTTCTTTCTAGAAATGTTTTTTGGTGGAAGTTAAACTACGACGTATAAAGAGTTGAGGGATCTTAAATTTTATATGAACGAAGCGCCTCTTATTTTGATTTTTGAAACTGTTATATTTAATTAGCAATTAAGTTTGATATAAGTCAGTCGGCCTATCATATTGCCAGCAATTACTCTGTCACCAACATATTTGTTCTTCCCCCAAACCTACTAGTAAATTTTAGATTTAACCCTTAACCAGGCAGACCCTTACTTTAATCATTTTCTTTTGTTTCAGTGGTGAAAAGCAGCATACGCCACCAGACCACCTCCCCGCTAAGCAGAGTGGGCCCTACGGTCTCCTTGAAGGACGCCGAGCCGGACTTCGCGGGGCCTATAGACAATGTCACCGTCGCTCTGGGCAGGGAGGCCATACTTACATGCTCCGTCACTGATCTTGGGGAGTATAAGGTAATAATGTGCTAACATTATAAAGCTGAAGAGTTGGTTTTTAGGGTTCCGTACCCAAAGGGTAAAACGGGACCCTATTACTAAGCCTACGCTGTCTGTCTGTCTGTCTGCCTGTCTGTCTCCAGACTGTATCTCATAAACCGTGATAGCTAGAAAGCTAAAATTTTCCCAAATGATGTATTTCCGTTGCCGCTATAACAACAAATACTAAAAATTAAAAATAATTATATTTTAAGGGGGGTACATACAATAAACGTGTTTATTTCGTATTTATTTGCTCAATATTAAAAACGGTAACAGGTAGATGCTTCTAATTTTCACAGAATATTTACTTGTATATTACCTTTCAAAATAAATAATTAAATAACAATAAAGTAAATATTGAAGGAGGGTTTTTACTCGATCTTAATAAACTGGTAGAAAATGATAGCACGGAACCCTTCGTGCGCGAGTCAGACTCGCACTTGACCGGTTTTTTTTGTATAATAACAAGTCCAGTAAAATATTTTTACAGCCTTATGAAGGAAGAGACACCTAAACGGACTATAAGGGGTGAATAGGTCACTTGCTCTGCCCCGTTAGTGTCATAAAAACCCCCCGTTAGTGCCTTTAAGTTTTATGTTTTTTAATAGATCAATTTTTATGAAAACAACCCTGGAAATTGAAACTTTGGTTTTAGTACGGGTCATAATATGACTGAAGAAACTATTGTGTTTTTTAAATATGACCGTATCTCGTAATTTAAACCTAACAAAAAACAACTGAGTTTCACTATATTGTTTGCCGATTCTTATTACCCAGAGAGGTTTCTTTACTCTTTCTTTATCTTGATAATGATCTCTTCTTTTTGAAACATTAATGTTACCGACGTTCTTCACGATTTCAACTTATCCACTCGAAAAACCATCCTCTTTTACCGCTGTCGGCTAGATGATTAAACGTTAGAATTTTTCCGTCTATTCTACCTACGCGTAAAACAAATTTAAAAGTTTAACCTTCGTCTCTTTCATTTATATCTGAAAGGTCAGTCTCCAAACTCGCATTTCATTTAAAAAGCCTACGTAATTCCTATCTCTATACCCCACCAGCAATATCAACCCCCGACAGGCGCAATCATAAAATAAAACCTTCAACTATAATGACAATTCCTATGCGAACTCCTCATCATAATTTATTCGCCAACCGAAAGATAATGACACCTTCGAGAACTTTCGAATTCACTCGCAAATGTCAGAGTTATTGAGTGAAGCTGCAGAAACTTTTAGGTCACTATAATAATTAACTTTAAAGCGCTTAAATTTTGAAGCGCTTAACTTGGAAGCGCTTAAAGTTACAAGTGGCGTTTTACAGTTTAATGAAATATGCGTGCAGCGAAACTTGGGGGATGAAGTTTAATATCCTCACGGGGTTGTTGCTGTCATCCCTGTGAGGAAACTTGGACATATTACTGTTTTATCCGAGAACGAAGGCTCTGCAGCCCGTTGAAAAGTATTTGCACAAAAACAACGCATTTTGATAAATGATAGACAAGCTTAGACAAAAATGATAGACAAAATGAACACGTACTTGAAATGATTTATTTTTTCAATTCACTTTTTGTAAGGAGAAAATAATTAAAACTTTTGCTCTAATATTTGTCAAAATTGTTATCTTTTTGCAAATTCGGTATTTGAAGAACAACTACGAGTAACTAACACTATAACTTAATGCAATGCAAATCATCATATTCATTCAAAGTTCATACATACAAATAGGTTGTTTAAAACTTATGTCATTTTAATATATTACCTCTCTATTTCTTATGCTGGAAAGACATATAATATGATTGGTTGTACAAAAAGACATCTATTTACTTTTACCATATTTTAGAGCCTCATATACTTAAAATAGTCGCGTCTATTTTCCACAAAATACAATTTCAGCCACCAAGCTACACGACCCAAAAAACGCTACATCCAAAATTGAGTAAAAATAACAAACACGTCAAAACTATGATTGATGGCAGAGCAAAGTTGAGGTTATGTTTTAACGCGATTCCAGCGAAATCCTTTAAAAAATAAACGGTGTTTTTTTCCAAGCGCAAGCTGATTAATTCAATGTTCTAAATATTCGCCGTTTTTCATTTGGGCCCAAAAAAACAGGAGGAAACAATGTGATCACTCAGGGAGGATAAAGCGGATGTTTTTTTTCTGTAATACCATTTTACTCATGGCTAAGCACGTTTGCCTTTTCCTTTCGCGAAATGAACAGATTCCCTTGCTTTTGACAACAGCAGTATATATATCTTATCTTCTTTTGAAATCAGAAAAACTAATAAAATATTAGAAGTGAAGAAAATTAAGGTAATTTTTTTTTGTGTTTAGAAAATTAATTTATTTCAACAATCTAGTCTAGACGTCTGAATTTTTAATTTTGTTCAGTTTTTTTTTCATTTACGACTTCGCGATAGAAAAATCTTGCGAAAGCATTTTTCTTATGAATGGGGCTAATATTCTTTATGAATTAGTTTAGGTCGTTACAAAAGTGATTTCGTCTAACTTTCTTTGACACGAATACAACGCTCCGGGGTGTTCAACATTTTCCTTTAAAAAGATTAGAAAAATGTGTCGGTATTTAGCTTATTCAAGCGGCAAAGCTGAATGTTGTCATTCCCTGGAGTTAACTGCTCACTCGACCGTACAACTCATTTGCATTTTCAAATAATATAAATTTCAAGCTAACATTTTGGTCTAGAGATTTATAAATTTAATGAAAATGTTAATCAGTGCAGGTGGTTAAATACCACACTTTATATAATGTTTGTAGTAGAATTCTTGTTTGCATCACCATCGCTTTTTCCTAAACGAACCGTTTTCGATTGTATTTTTTGTTAAACATAAAATATATGGGACTTAGATATTCATTTCATGAATATAAAAGATAATCACGTCATATAAGGTTAGGAAAACAATTTTTTTTTTGTTCCTGACCTCATTTAATAAAAAAGAACTTATCCAAACATTAAACCAAAAGAATTATCAAAGGTCGACAAAAGTATATACTAATATTCAATACGAACAATTAAAACTAATTAGTATGCAAATCCAATAGCAGATGTCCTCAACATACGTAGTCAAACATTAAAACAAATAAAAAATAACGTTTCAAAGAAGTACATGTAAAAGTCAATATAAAGTCAAGTATAAAAAAGCCGTTATCCACTGTTGACACAGATTTACCCGTTAACTCCAAGTAAACCAAATACGCTTATTCTTTACTTGATACAAGAGTTAATCCGTTAACTCTGTTTTACCCACGTTTTTGATTTTGATACGGTATTTTACATTTTGGTTCGCGTTTTGTCGAATTAAATACGCAAAAATCCTTAAAATTAATGTAAATGCGAAAATATGTGTGTCTGTCTCTATATTCGGTTTTCAAAACGGTAGATCATTGTCATTAAGTTTTGCAGGTTACCTATCTTAATCCCGAATTTTAATATTCCGAATTTCATAATCCAGAAAACGTTTGCACATTTTTTCATAATCCCGTTTTTTAGAATTTCGAAGTTTTGTTTGCCATATAATCGCAACTCCGAATTTCATTTGCCCATTTATTCATTTACACGACGTTTTAAAATCCAGACGAATGAGTTCCAGACACACGAAGTCGAAATGCGCGAAATCTAGATAACCTATATCCATATGCACAAAAGCCAGATTTTTAAAACACAATTTTTTGAAATTCAGTTAATTGATATCCAGACAAACAATATCTAGATTTTTAAAATCAAGATTCTTTAAATTCAAATAAACGATATCTAGAACAACAAAATCCTAGTATTATTTTAAATGGCTTTCTACTTTTAGAAAAAAACTTCGGTTTTGGCGCTTCGCCGACCGCTGCCGCGGTACGCTCGCTTCGCTCGCTCGGCTTGCGCACTTTGTGGTCACCATTCAACCTCACACTCCTCCTCGCTTCGCTCGTCGTCGTACCTATTATTTTAATATATGAACAAACAGCGCATACCCAAAATTGAAAATTATAATTTTAATAATTTGGTCGACCTAAAACATGCCAAATAAAATTAGCTTTTCCTATAAGTAGTTATGACAAACCAAATCAAGATAAAGCATTTCAGGGCTGATGAAGAGGATGTTATGCCAATTGAAATTAGGAATTTTATACATTATGCTAAAGAATAATATGCCTATAGACTGTTATGCCATTTAAAAGTTATGCAAAGGATAAATTTTGCGACATAAGTGTTATGCTTTTGATGATTATGACAATTTATGTATGACGAACGATTTTGGGACAATCGACGTTATGCAAAAGGAGCGGCTCCCATTGCAATAGTTAAGCTGAAACACAATTGTATGGGAACCAAATAAAAAGATTATATAAATCTG
Organism: Emmelina monodactyla; assembly: GCA_916618145.1. Classification (NCBI taxonomy): domain Eukaryota; kingdom Metazoa; phylum Arthropoda; class Insecta; order Lepidoptera; family Pterophoridae; genus Emmelina; species Emmelina monodactyla. The sequence goes on along the minus strand of OU745314.1, from coordinate 8,492,012 downwards.
GCAATAGTTTATCAGGATTATGATTGTATGGGAACTAAATATAAATATTATGAAAATTTGGTATTCGTTTATTTGGAAAATGGTACGAAGGGAAACAAAAAAAAGTATTCTGAGAATCTGGCATAGCTATATCTGGATTATGAGAATATGGGTAACAAAAAAATATTTTTTGAAAGTTTGGTTTTAGTTCACCTGGAAATTGATTAATCTGGGAAATAAAAAAAGGATTTAAAAAAAATGACATTCAGTAAATCTGTCTTATAAAAGTTCTTCCAAACGTTTTCGGGGTTTTAAGATTCGGGTAAATGAAATTCGAGTTTTTAACAGGTTACCAGTTTTGCAACATCATAACGGCTGACCATTTTCATTAAGTTTTGGAAAAAGATAGTTTTTAGTTTTATATTTGTTACTAGTGGCCGCCCGCAACTGCGTTCGCGTGGAAGTCCGTTTCCCGTGGGAATGAGAAGTTTTCCCGCGGTAAAAAGTACCATTTGTGTTATATTGATATTTAACCTATATTACTGTAAAGTTTAATCAAAATCCGTCCAGTAGTTTTTACTTGAAAGAGTAACAAACATCCATACATACTCACAAACTTTCACGTTTATAATATTAGTAGGATAATATCGCCTTGAACTGTACCAATGAGGGTTAGTAATAATGAATATACTAAAATAAACTGTCAACTACGTCATAATTGTAAATAATCTAAAATAAACATGATAATTATTAACCTGCCAATATACATAACATTTCAATTTTAATCAACCGACCGCAAATTGAAAATAGGTTGTTGCCATGTAAAATTAATTATGAAATAATGATAATTAGGTAATATCTAACCATTTTCTGCTGAATGTGAACTAAAATGGGCAGTGAATTATTGCATTATTCTAGTTTGTCATTATATATTTTAATATATAACTATGTAAAAACAAAAATACAAAAAGGCTTCCATATTTTCCATTTTTTTTCATATTTTACCGTATTACTAATAATTTTAGTCAAAGGAAAGTAAGTTTTTATGTCCAATTTTGTCTTGAATCTTAATGGACATGTCTAAAAGCTTTTCTTAAAATACTTTAAGTAACTCACGACCGTAAACGGTGTAAAACGATAGAAATAAAAGGTTTTTTTCAATTACTAAAAGTTCTAAAAATAGAACTTGTACTTTAAATATTCTCAAAAAAACATATATTTTATACCATTTATTTATAGATAAATCTAAATTATTTTGAGGAGATAAAACATAGCCTATGGTACAGTGGTATGATTATGTGTAAAGCAAAGAACTCGATTGATTACCGGATCTTGTAATTAAGTAAACAAAATCGAAATTGATCGATTGATTGAATCGAATTCGTCTGGGTATAACTAGGTTTTAACATTGTCATTGGTGTGGTGGTCGAGAGTTTCTTACTAGAATTTATATTACCCATCTGGTAATATAACCAATCCGTACCGCTCTAATCCCTACTATCCCTACTAATATTATAAATGCGAAAGTAACTCTGTCTGTCTGTCGGTCTGTCTGTCTGTCTGTCTGTCTGTCTGTTACGCTTTCACGCCTAAACCACAGAACCGATTTTGATGAAATTTGGTATGAAGAAGGAACTGAACTTGGGAAAGGACATAGGGTACTTTTTACCGCGGGAAAACTTCTCATTCCCACGGGAAACCGACTTCCACGCGAACGGAGTCGCGGGCGTCCACTAGTAATATTATAAATGTGAAAGTTTGTGAGGATGTATGGATGGATGGATGGATGTTTGTTACTCTTTCACGTAAAAACTACTGGATGGATTTGGATGAAACTTTGCAATAATATAGCTTATACATCAGAATAACACATAGGGTACTTTTTACCGCGGGAAAACATCTCATTCCCACGGGAAACCGACTCCTACGCGGACGGAGTCGCGGGCGGCCACTAGTATGGTAAAATATGCACGTCTTAATCTTACCCACCGATATTCAGAACCTATTAAATAGCGTCTTGCTTAGAGATAGGTAACCCTAGTCGCGTTGGAAAAAATAGTTTCAGGCAAAATAGGAGCTTAACTTAATTATTTACTTATTTTACTGATTACAGAAGTACTTTGCTTATTTTTAACTTTTTAATTAAATAAACACAAGAAACTAGTCAAGATGCATGCTTTTACTCTTTCCAGGAAAATTTAAAAAGGGGTTCTTTGAATTGTTAAATAAAAAGCTTACGACATGAATTCGTCAGAAAAATCTTAAAAAAATGTTATTTTCTTATTTGGGAGCTATTTCGGGTTCATTGTATTCAGTTGATTGTATTCTTTTTTTGACTATTGCATATCCCCGACAATTATAATTAATACATTTTTGACCACACTTAACCTTAGTAGTCTGAAATGATCCCTTTAAAAATAATCCCTATAAATACATAGTTAAAATACTGTTTCCCGTAACAAGAAACTAATAAACGCTTCCGTTCATACAGTTGTTCCTACTTTTTCCCTAAAAACTCTACTAACTGGGTCAAAGAGAAACCAAAAACCAAAATAAATTTCAATAACCCGCTGGTTGTTTCCCTGTGTTTATTAATTAAATCGGCGTATCGGCTGTATCGCGTTATTTTATTAAAGATAATCTTCAAACAGAAGCCTTTTGCAATCAACATTCATGGTTTGGTTTATTTTAATTAAGGAAACTGATTTTTTACCTAATTTAGGTTGTATTTTTGTTGAAAAGTTTATTTAATTATGCGACTAGTAAAGCATAAAAATGTGCCCACTAATCCTACTAATATTATGAATGTGAAAGTTTGGATGTATGGATGTATGGATGTTTGTTTCTCTTTCACGTAAAAAGTACCAGACGGATTTGGATGAAACTTTGCAATAATATAGGTTATACATCAGAATAACATATAGGGTACTTTTTACCGCGGGAAAATTTCTCATTCCCACGGGAAACCGACTTGCATAATTGTTACAATTTTTGTAACAACTGAACTCTCTCTCCCACGCACGCATCCTAGTTTCACTTGAATCAGTAACTAGATCATTATATCGATATTTTTTTAAATAATTATCTATTATTAAAAAGAAAACAAAATGTTTTAATAAAATATTCAATATAAATTCTGAAATCTATTAAAAGACCTCTAATAAAATTGCCTCGTAACGATAAAAACACGATTTAATCCCAACGGATGAAATTAGAAATTTTTATCATTTCCAATTTGTATGGAGTCAGCAGATAATAGCTTCATTGCCGAGCTCATAAACTTAATGAAATAATTATCTTAAATTTTATTATTTGATTATTTGCGTCTCCATTTTATTTACTCTCTTTTTATTTAGGGATCCACTGGAAATTTTCCTTGTGGAAATAAAGAATGACAATCTTAAGACGATTCAAGTGTGGCATGCCAGCAATAAAAAGCAGGCATCTCAAGTCGAGTACTTACGTCTAGGGCAATTCCTCGACTCTCGAGTCTAAGTGGCTGTCATATAAAAGCATATTTTCTTTCAGTCGTCACATTTTAATAATCATTCAAGTGTCATTAAATCAAAATATTTTTACTGTCGCTACGAGAACGACTACGGCGTAGCAGCTACGAATGCTACGAAACCGTAGTATCGTATAATTATAATCCTTGGAATCCAATTAGTTCGCTTTTGATAAAAAATATGAGTCTTGAAAATAGTAAATATAAAAGGACGGTAATTACAGTACAGGTTTTTTATTATCGAATAACAAATATTAATAATAAATAAAACTGAGTGTAGTATTTTATGGAGGTATAAAAAATGTGTTTTACTGTATATAAATAAATCTTTAGTGCGAAAATACACATATTCTAGCAAATAAATATGCTGTTACCTGCTTCATTGAACAACTCGAAAATCAGTCTCCAATTAAATTACTTTAACGATATCGCCAATTCACGAAACAGTCACTTCCGAAAACACAAATCATTAATGATATAGTTATATATTATATGTTTTACTGCAGCAGATATATAGTTTTTTTTTACATAATGAGTAAAAACAGAAATTCAGTATGGCATGTTTTCTTAATACTCAGGGAGTATTTTATATAAAACAGTATAACACCAGAAGTGTGGTTTTGTTCTTAAACTTTTCACTTTTGGTGCTGCAATATTTAATTAAAGCCACCATTAAAAAAGGGAGTTTTAATAAATAGCTTCACTCTAAAAGTGCGTGTCATTTGAAGTCTTTCAAAACTTCGCCTACAGGGCTTACTTTTGAGAAATGATCATTTGCAAGTTTGCTCTATTGACTAAAGCCTATACATGAGATGTTTTCCCGCTGTAAAAAGTACTCTTTGTGTTATTCTGATGTATAACCTATATTGCTGTAAAGTCTCATCAAAATCCGTCCAGTAGTATACATACTCACAAACCTTCCCGCTTACAATACTAGTATAACAAAAAACCTTGACACAGTCTTCCTCACAAACCCCTCGCCCCCAGGTGGCCTGGATCCGCGCGGACGACCAGACCATCCTGACGCTGCACACGCGGCTGGTAACGCACAGCGCGCGGTATGCCGTCACCAGCGACGCCCCCAACTCCTGGCAGCTGCACATCCGACCGCTGCGAGTGGAAGACAGAGGCTGCTATATGTGCCAGATTAACACGAGCACGATGAAGAAGCAGATCGGCTGCGTTGATGTACTGGGTAAGGTTTTTTTTTGTTTTTGGGTTGAGGGAAAGTATGCGTGGGATGATGAGGAGTTTTAGCTTTGTAAGGTAAAACTATTTGATGAACTCTGTGGTGCAGCGGTATGTACACCGGACTGCTAAGCAGATGGTTACGGGTTCGATCCCCGGGTCGGGCCAATTTCGGAAAAATGGTTTTTCGATGTTAACTTGTGTCTGGATGTAACTAGGTTCTCCCCTAGTCCATTATGTGGTACCTATAACACAATTGCTTACTGCAACTTACTTTAGGGCCAAAGGTGTGTTAGTCTGAAGATTTTTATTATTATTATTATATAGTTAGGAGTTTTAGCTGTGTTATGTGAGGTTTCAGGGTTAAATTTGCAGTGGAAACTAAAATCACTATAATTGTCATTTTGGTCATGAGACAAGTTTTTCAGTATTTTTTATCGACACATGCTTTATCTAGTATTTCTATTCCTTAAGTTAATGAACCCAAAACAATCTTTCTACATTCATTCTTCATATTTATTTATCATTCAATTCAATATTTGATTTGAGTATCTTTGTGAAGACGATGATAAACAATTGAAGTCACAAAGCTATATCAATATAGAAATGAACTTTAACATCAAAATAAGATATTTACATCTATTTTGAGCTTTCTAAATAAAACGAAACAAATAGCCTGTTTGGCATTTTTTTCTTTCAACATAATAAAAGGTCTCTGAACTTCGAAAAAAATACAAATATACAGGGTGCAAAAAAGCTATTTCCAAGTTTTTTTTAACTAATTACTATTCCGCGTAGACAAAAAAGGACTATTTAATTCAAGTAGGATTTTAATTTAATCTGTAATGTAAATCATTGTCGCTAATGATGGCACATTCGATGTGTGAGCGTTGACCTCATTTTGTTTGTAGTTATGTTATGTTACTATTAAGGCTTAACAGTTCATGGTTTCAAGCTTCAGAAATTGCCTGTTTACACCCTGTATACAAAAGTATCGACTTTCACATATTTACTTGTATTTGGTAACAGAACGCGACTGTTTCGATATTGTAAAACAAAAACGGATCAATCATATGTTTATAAACAAACGAAATAAAAAACTCACGCACATTTGAGATTATTTTTGTACTTTTTAATGAAAATACAAACTGGATATGTTTTCAAATTCAATCGGTTTGGATTAGGGTATCGTTTGTTTAATTAAAAACCTGTGTTTTAACTGAATTTCAATTAATTCTTAATGAAAATTAACATTAAAATATATCTATATTTATATGTATGCATGGATTAAACCCTTCTGAAAAGTCGTTCACTTCGCAAAACACCTCAAAAGTCTAAAACTGGCTAATTCCATAGATATATTCTACTTAAAACCTACTTTACTGCATCAATCAGTACACACGCGCACACAAGTGCCTGACCGAATCCGGCTTCCATCATTATTCAGAGCGTTTGGCGTTCAAGCTTCTTATAAATCGGGTAGTACCTGCAAATCGGCACGTAGCTTAATAGGCGAACTCTCACGTACGAGTCCCGTAATCGATTGTTTGGCGCCGGCAGTGCCGTGATTTACCGGGGACCAGAAAACACTTGTGTACACGATTGTACTGTGATGTCGCTTTAATGGTACAGTGGATAATGGGTTTTTAATTTGTTTAGGGTTTGGAGTTTTGATAATTATTTAAATGCTTTTGGTTTTTTTTTATTTAAAATCTTAAATGGAAATAAAATAATAGTTGAAGAGCAGTGGAAAAGCTTTGTTATTATTGTTCGTAATATCAACAAAGTCTGTGAAAATCTGCCCACTTTGCACTAATTAATTAATTCCAAACACTTACAATTTTATCTTACTAACTACATAATTCCTTGAAAGTCTACAAAAAATATCCCAAGTTCTTGAAGAAAAACTTAACTTAACAAAGAAAAATGAAGAAAAGGAGATTGTTTTCACATTTTCCACGCAATTTTACTTTTGCCTAAGCTTATAATAGTTTAATTTCTTTAAGACAAAGAAGATGTTTACAGAAACTTAAGGGTCTTAAACTCTGTAATATTTTTAAAGCTAAGAGAACAAAGGAGTTTAATTAAACCTTATTTCAACCTTAACCATCAATTAATATAATTAATCACGATTTAACCTTTACAATACAATGCTAACGAATTCATGATTTAAAAATCAAAGTTGGATTCTGTTCAAGGGATTTAAAATGTAAATGAATTATTTTTACAAACAGGATTACGGGCATCAGGTTTCATGTAAATTAATTTCATTTTAATGAATATTCATGATGCTAAACGCAAAACTTTTTATTTAGAAAATGACGCAGCATTCATCGTGTTTTATTAACGAAACTTGTAATAAAAATCTTGTTATGAAATAAAATTAGAAAGATAGGTTATTTTAACATAATATTATAGTTAGAATTACGAAGAAATTTAGTTTTTTTAGATCAAAGAGTGTCTAGACGGAAAACGGTGTGATAAAAAAAATCTAAATAATTTATGAGATTACTTTTATATAGGCTCATTAGTAAAGCAGTTATTAGGTTTATGTATATCTATTTTTTCTTTACAAAACAACATTTACTCTTTTAATTGCGTTAACATGAAAGAAAACATGTAAGTGTAATAAGTTTTAGCTTTCTGATTAAGTAACGCATTACTTCAGATGAAAAGTTATAATAACAGTCGAAGATTACCTTACTGTTTCATTTTCCACTAAATATATTTTTTAACAAAAAAATTACAACACAACTGAAAAATAAACATTAAAAACATGCCCATAGCAATTTACTTTCAAAGTTATTTCACTTTTAAACGATATATTTGGGTAAATTGAATTACATGAAAACACTGAAACCACTCGTAACGTGTGAAACTCTATATCACAAGTCATTCTACTAAACGTGTTTCCTTTTTTTTTGTAATATTATAAGGGACAGTTGTTGTATACTCAAGGGTTAGAATAACAATAAAAAACAGGGTGTAAAAAGACTGCTCCCGAAAACGAAAACACATTGCTGGAGGGGCTGGGGGCTCGTTATATTAAAAGCAAAAAAAATATGTTTATTTTTATTTTTTGTACCCAATTGTGCAAAGTTGCATATAAACTATTAAATATCCGCATTATTTCAAATTAAAAAGTTGTTTTATTCTAAGTAAACCATCCCTCCTGCACCAATTAGCTGATGTGGGAGCGATGACCACAAGCGGCGAATATCACTTTTTGAGTTTTCTGAATATACTGTTAGTTATACTACTTCGGCTCAAGAATACGTGGTTTCAAGCTTCGGAAATCGTCTGTTTACACCTGTTATATTTACGTTCTTGAAAGTGTTTGTGAGCATACATTTTCTTAAAAACTTACTAAAACGAATGACACACTACGATTATATTGATTATTAATATGATTCTGTTAGGTGCCTATTTTGCACATTATTATAAATCTTAACAAAAGTTTCTTAATTGAGTACAATATACGTACATACTATTATTATTCTGCCCAGACAAATCAAGTTTAGTATTAGTTACGGCCGAAACCAATATTCTACTAACCTTTGACGCCTTGTTATTTGTGTAACTATGGTAACTATTATCCATATTTTTGCGTCCCAATAAACTATGGTAGATTTATATGGAAATGACAGAAACACGTCACATAAACCAAAACTAGCAGTTTCAAATTACCAAGGTTTTAACTATAGTAGAATATTGGTTTCGGCCGTTACTTAGTTATTCATAACTAACTTATAACAACACCCTTTATATATCCCACTAGTCTACCACAAGCCTTCTTTTCAACTTTCAATAAACAAAAAAGCATCAGTATTGACATCCTTCCGTCACCACAGAGCCGCCGAACATCGTGGACGAGGGCACGAGCGGCGACGTCACGGCGCGCGAGGGCCGCGACGTGGCGCTGCGCTGCACCGCGGAGGGGCGCCCCCCGCCGCGCATGCTCTGGCGCAGGGAGGACGGCAACAGCATACAGCTGCGGGACGGGAACGGGGAGCTGCGTAAAGGTAGGCGATATATGTAGTTGACGACCTCTGCTGCATAAAGGTTGGCGGTTTTGACGACCTCTGTGGTGCAGCGGTGTATATGTTACGGCTAATACCCGAAGTGCGGCTGCACCTAGTTTTAGCCGGTTAGAACATCAATAGGTTAGGTTAGTTAGGTTACTTCTTTGATACCGCCCAGAAAAAGGACTCATGATTGAAGCCAGTTTTTATATATATAGGAATTTTTTTTTTTACGGTTCGCCATATAAAAAAGACTTCTAACCGGCTAAAACTAGGTGTAGCCGCACTTCGGGTATTATCCGTAACATATACCGGGTGTCCATGAAACAATGGATAACCTCTGAAGGGCTTATAGTAGAACTAAAGGCAAGCCTAAAAAATAATTGATAGAAAGTATAACCCTTACACTGCTAGAAATATGGCGCTTACATCCTTCCTCAGCTGAGATCCTTTATTCGTAGATGTAGGGCCTGCATCAGGATGTGGACAGACAATTTGAACATTTGTTCTCAATTATTCCAATGTGTTTGCAATTAATATCAGTTGAAAATCATATTTCTTTAGTTTTATTGTATTTTTTTAATTTTGCTAGAACTAAATAATTTTCCCATTTTACACACTAATACCATTAGTTCATTATTTTTTCACTACAATAACGACATATTACATCTTTTTAAAAACGTTATTAAACCAGGAATATTTTGAAATCATTGGCCACTGTTGTTTTCATATTATTTTTTTACAGCAGAGCTGTTCAAAGTTCCACATCAAAAATATTTCTTTATAAATTTTACACAAATCAAAAGTTCAACATTTTTTTTTGAGAAAAATACTTTAGTTAGCTATTTTATTTGATAGTTATTCACTGATGCGGTTAATATTTATTATTTTAGCACAGAAATAATGATGGTATTAAGTGATTTGACCTCGTTACAAGTAAAAATATGAACACAGTCAAAAAAATATGAAGTTTTTTTAAAGCGCCATATTTCTAGCAGTGTAAGGTTTATACTTTTTATCAATTATTTTTTAGGCTTGCCTTTAGTTCTACTATAAGCCCTTCAGAGGTTATCCATTGTTTCATGGACACCCGGTATACCGGACTGCTAAGCGGATGGTTCCGGGTTCGATTCCCGGGTCGGGCCAATTTCGTCAAAATGGTTTTTCGAAATTGGCTCGTGTCTGGGTGTAACTAGGTTCTTCCTTAGTCCATTGTGTGGTACCTTTAGTACAAGCTCTGCTTAGTTTAGGGCCACACAGTTGGTGTGTCAGTCTGGAGATCTATATGTGCATAAGCAAGGTTTTAAGTTTTAAGATTCATCATTGTGAACTACATAAATTGGGTACATCGTTTTTAAGCATGTTCTGTGTTTATAAATTTCATCAATTGGAAAACAAAAATACATTAACGAGATAGTTTTTTTTTATTTAAAATTTGCTTTGCGTACGTTTAAGTTGGAGTCTGCTCAAAGGATATAGAATTTAAATGAATTATTTTTATAAACAGGATTACGGACATATCAGGTTTTATATAAGTTAGTTTAATTAAATTTGTAAAAAAGTGACAACTTTATAAAATAAAATTATTTTAAATGAATCACCTGCAAATACTTAACACCGAAGCGAGCAGTAATTCGTTTTTACACGTTTAAAATGAAAGCAACGGGCTCGCGACTTCACTTATTTTCATCACAATATTGGTAATTGCATTCATAAAATTCATATTCGTTTAACGCACGTAATCATATTTTTAAAGTACCTTTATTAAAATAGTTTATTGTATCAATGAGGTACACTTTTTTTATAAATTACCTGCTATTTGTTGTTTGAACACCAAAATTATATTTTATGCGTTGATCTGTGTACTATTCTATGCTGTGCGCGGTTTTTCGCACCGTGGGACCGCCTCTTAAAACTTTGTAATGACTAAGAAAAAGTCTAAGAAATATTTAGCAAAGTTTATCGTTTTCTTAATAAAGAAACAACCATGAGATTTAACCAAGCATTGCTTAACTTTTACTCAGCTTCCTGTTTAAGCTTAATCAATATGGATAGGGTTGATAGATAGGATTGGTTCTCCCGAAGTCTAGAATCTATCTTTACTTAGCGAAACTAGTTAATTGCGCTTAATTCTGAGAACTTGTCTTGCAACTACAGTTTACTTAATACGTAGCACATATACCTAGTTTGTAATCAATCAGTTATATATAGACAAAAAAATGAATAACAATAATCTTCAGACTAGTACACCAACCACGTAACTGTAAACTATGTGTAAGATTGTATCATAGATACCTAATAATGGACTAGGGGCGAACCTAGAAACACCCAAGCACAAAATATCTTATTAAGAAAGTTTCGAATTGTTATAACTAAGAATGTACCTACTTATATCATTTTTCAGCATTCACCAAACCCTAAAACAATATAACGAAAACGTTATTTCAGGTTAAAATTAATACAAATGGACGCTAAGCCCGCTTTGCTAACTGTTTGCTAATTCTAAATAATGCAATCCCCAACCGATAGTAAAGCCCTTGTATTTACTATTGAGTAGAGTTCTCAGTTGTTTAATATAGGAAATAGACTAGAATATTGAATGAGAAGGAACTAGACTCCTATTTTAAGTTCTTATGTCTATAATAGTTCTGATAGTGCTTAACGGTGCTTGTATAAGTTAAAGTAAGCAAAAAATGTAAGCTATCATATTACCTAGATTGGACCATAATAATAAAATAATAATGCCTTTTATACAAATATTAAAATTATAACGAGTGTAAAAAGACCACTTCCGAAGCCGAACGAGTACTCCAGCAATTCTCAGTTTTCATTTTCGGAAGCCTTTTTTTTACACCCCGTAATGTCACCATCACTTACATATGTATACTTATCTGTAATAGTGGAGTCCAACAGAGCGTTGGTTTTTCCAACGGCGTTTGGCGTCGGTAAATCCATGAGCGGTGTAGAATCGCGTACGTAGTTTTACCCCGGTTGCCTACTAACACCTACTGAAACCTACATCCTACTTTGAACCTTAAACATTATAATCACAATGTCTAAAATAGCTTAATTTGTTGCAGTGGACATGTACACAGGTCAGAACCTGAACCTCACTAAAGTGGAGCGGCGACAGATGGGCGCCTACCTGTGCATCGCGTCAAATGATGTGCCCCCGTCGGTCAGCAAGCGAATACTGCTTAGTGTGAACTGTAAGTCTATATAGTTCTTAATAGTTAACTTGTTTCGGTTTAAAGTGCGTCTATGTAGAAGGGGTAATTCCTTCTGAAAAAAAATTACCTGAATTCTTAGACTTTGCATTTATAACAAACTAGCGGCCCAAAAAAGTACCCTATGTCCTTTCCCAAGTTCAGTTATTTCTTCATACCAAATTTCATCAAAATTGGTTCAGTGGTTTAGGCGTGAAAGCGTAACAGACAGACAGACAGACAGAGTTACTTTCACATTTATAATATTAGTAGGGATAGTAGGGATTAGAATCGAGCTTTGGCATTTATGAACAAGCTCCTCTCTCTAGACATACTTAAGTCTTGCTTGTTGTGTGTTTAACCTCATCATTTCTTACAACTACAAAAAAATTTGCTTGCATTTGTCTGATTGCATATGTTTTCCCTCAGTTGCCCCAACAGTGGTGGTAGCCACCAAAGTGATTGGTATCCCCACTGGTTCCTACGCCAGACTTGAATGCTTCGTGGAATCTTATCCAAAGTCTATTAACTACTGGCTGAAAAGTGGCGAAGAGATGATCCTGCCTGGGTGAGTTAACAACTCTTTTTCATAGATTTAACCTTTAAATAAATATATTGTTGAATAGCTACAACATCATTTTCTTTGACATTGTTTTGAACTCTACAACTAAATTCAATTGTCTGCTAAAATCGTGACAACTAGCAACAGGAACGCACTAGTTGCAAATTTGCAACCTATTACTAATGTTAAAACTAGTATTAAACATTCATATAAAAGTAGCCTCCTCGACTTCACAACTTTCTACTGGTGAAAGATTTTTTTAAAAATAGTAACGGTGATTCAACGAAATTTCCAAACTCAGAAATTTTACCTCTTTATAACATAAGCTAAGATTGCACTAGTTATACATTGCACAACCTATATTTTCTACACTCCAGCTAGCGAGGAATCCAGTTAATGAAGCCGTTGCCGACATCCACATTTAAATTGTTTAAAATCTTAACTTTTAAGTTTATTCAGTTAATTTTGTTTAACTTACTCTTTGTCGAATTATCCCTAGCCAATTCACACACCCTAATGTTACATTTTTTAAATATAAAAAATAATATATTTAAAATATCCTTTGAAATGAAATTACTTTATTGTATTTAGGATTAAAAACGAATCTCTTATACATTGTCAAAAGCTCAAAATCAAAAATTAAAAAAAATATTTGTCACTGGATACCCCTACATCAGCAATGGCCGCAGTAGACCGAGAGTAAAAGCTAACGGAAAAAACTCTCAGCACTCTTTTCGGAAATTATACAATCATAATTTAGATTTAGGTATATTCATTTAACATGTACAGAAAGTGAACATATAGAACTAATTATTTTCTTAGTGGCAAACACGAGATATCCGAAGACCGGGTCTCCACATATCAAGTCCGGGCCACTCTCACAGTTGCCAACTTTAATTCAGACGACGTGGGCACCTACACCTGCGTGTCTACCAACACTATGGGGAAGGCCGAGGGCACACTGAGACTTTATGGTAGGTATATAGAATTACAAGAATTCACTAGAATAAAGCAACTTATTAAAAGTCAAACTTGTAATAAAGTTTCTTAAATCAATATTTAATCAAGCAAAGAAATAAGATTTACGAAATTTATCCAAATTTCAGTTGATCCAGTTTTGTTAGTCCAAACAAATTGTTTTAAAGTCAACCTGTCACAAACTGTGGCCAAGCTAAATAAATCTCACTGTAAATAACATCCTTAATACTTTGTATTGTTCGTTCAGAAATCAAAATAACGACAACAACAACCACCACCACGACGACCACGACGACGACCACGACAACGACAACGACTCCTGCGCCGACGACCACCACCGAGTTTATACCAAGTCAGTTTTTTTTAATTTTTTTTTTAATTTTTTTTTTGTACCTTTGGCAAGTATACCTTTGACATGGTGGTCAAAGCCTTTGTTTGCATGGAGGCTTATCATCAGAGTTTGATTTGTTTCTGTGCTAGTTATAACCTAGTTAGTATTGTTATGTGGGAGCACGGTGCGGGAAATAAGGAATATGAAGTTTTAGTTTAAAGGATTGATTTGGGTGGGAGGGAACGTGCTAACAAGAATCATACAAGAACTATTTACCAAAACAACATCAAAAATAAACTAGAAGTATTTACTGAATCTGATGTTCTTGTTTTAAGCTAACGCGCGTTGAACACATTGTTTTTAGTCTATCCAGGATGTTGCGCGATAATTTCTAAACAAACAGGAAACATACCTCTATGCCCGACGTTTCGACAGGGTTACACCTATCGTGGTAGAAATTACCGCGCGAAATCCTATTGTGTGGCAAAATAAACAATAAATAAATGCCCAGTTGCGATATATTCGAGTATTTTGTCTATTTCTGCAGGATTTTTGGGATATCATATTTATTATTATGATTATTTGTCCACTTATTTATTCTACTACAATTAGTTGCTTATCTTTTTACAAAAAACGTAGCTCTTCTATGTCTTCAAAAAAAATATCCTACTAATATTATAAACGTGAAAGTTTGTGAGTATGGATGTATGGATGGATGTATGGATGTATGGATTTATGGATGTTTGTTATTCTTTCACGTAAAAGCTACTGAATGGATTTTGATGAAACTTTACAGTTATATAGGTTATACATCAGAATAACACATAGGGTACTTTTAACCGCGGGAAAACTTTTCATTCCCACGGGAAACCGACTTCCACGCGAACGGAGTCGCGGGCGGCCACTAGTAATAGAATAGATAGTAACAGAAGATGTTGCAGGGTTCGTGGTGCCGCTCCCGCCGGCGGAGCAGAAGTTCTTCAACAGTGACGTCACAACGTATGGTGAGTTCATAAAAACATAAAAAAGAGCGTAAAATTCCACCGCCAACTATTCCGTATTAACACATTTTACAGGCAAAGAGTAAAAGACGATTAAACGGTTTTTTTAATACTAACATCTAGTCTTGTTAATTAACGTAAAAATAGTACCGTCATTTTTATAACGAAATTAATTTAAGTTGCTTGAATGTCGTTAAGCTTTTGTTGGCAGCATCAGGGACCAAATAACTTTTATTTTTTGTGATGAACTTTTAGGTTAGGTTGCTTTACCTTTTTGTAATCATAATTTGATTCTTTATTTCTAAACTTCAAATGTTTCAGTAATATTATTTCACCATTATTTCTATATTTTTTGATCCAGATACAATGCAGAATGTAATAGAGCAGTCAGTCCTGGACAACAACTGGCTCCCGACCGTGGACTCCGGCGCGCGCGCAGCCCAAGCCCCGCCCCTCCCCACTCTCGCCGCCATTACAGTGCTGCCAATTATCAGAAATAAAATAATCACAATTATTAGCTGTACTTTTAACGCTGTTATAATCAGTATGATAAACTTATCAATACAGGGTGAGAGATGATAGGCTTTTTAAGAACGACGTCAATTTAAGTATGTAGGTAGGGTACCATAAAAAATCATCATCTTAATATTTCTTTTTGAAAATGTTAATTATATAATATTCTGTGTTTTAATAGTTTTTCTAGACTTAACAAACACTAGCAGTGTCCCAAATGTTCTCGTAATAAACGTGAAAGTAAGGAAACGGAACCGACTCTTTGTGTGGACTTCGCCAGAGCACTCATATATTTAAAGTAATGTGAAATAAACTTTATTTTAATGAGCTACAAAGCTCAAAATGTTTTATTTTGTTAGAAACCGTGAAATTAAATTCGCAAAATAAGATTCAAATTAGGCATTCAGTGTGATTAAGCCTTTAAGAGTATCAAGATTTTACCCAAAAAAAGTAATAAATTTTACCCGAACCATCTGATTTTGACAACAAAATATTTGTGGAAAGCTTCCTCTATTATAAAATAAATGTTACCTTTGCAAATTCTCGGTTCCATAGCGTACAACGAATGTATTTTGATAAAACCTTCTTTATATTCGGAATACTTTTATGTTAGGTATTTTTGGTGGAAATCGTGTGTGACAGTTAGATACAAGCCGGTATTGTTGGGAATATAAATAACACAACAGGGACGAACTGAACGGATATTTTACGAGACAAATAAAAGGTCACGATCGAAGAAAGAAACATCTTGTAATAAAATAATTATCAAAATCATTTGAAATCAAATTGAAAAAAAGTATTGTGTTTTTTTGTTATTAACCTTTTTATTTTTATATTTCCTTAAAACTTTTTGTGAAATTTTTGGTCTGATCGTTGGAAAAATTGGTAAAAATAAATTGCTTTTTACCAAACTTTTATCAAAGTTATGATTGAATTATGTTACTCAGATGATGTCAGTAGGTGTAAACAATAAATTTATTTACCCATTTTTTACTAAATTATTTCAATTATTAAAAACATGTTTCATCGTCAGAGCATATCAATGTAATTTATCTAATGTATATTTTTAGACTTTTAAGATGTATAAATAAATAATATTATAATTAATTAGTGTCAATAACAAAGATAGGTTAATGAATACATAACAAGTTGTCACCAATTCTTCCACTTATTACCTTATAACAATTTTTGTTAAATCAAAAACAAAATTTTATAAGTTGAATCGTGGATCTAGGGGTTAATTCACGTAAAAAACTTTAATGAGCTCGCAGTGACCTAACCTAGTTTTTTTCATGAATAAAAATACGGTTAATCGTTGCGATGTCTTGAAATTTATAAGTTGATTTGGGACCTAGGAATTATTCGTGGTTATTTTATAAGAGCCGCAGTAAGACCGTACTTGTATAACTCGACTAGGTTACATCACTCGTTGTCACGGACAAAAAATTAACAAGGATGTCATTATTCTAAGTTATTATTTGATATGGGTATTTTAATGCTGTTAAATGTCCATAATAAGGCCTAATTTTTTTTTGCATTTTTTATTGCAATAAGAATCCTGTGTGTTATTTTTAATTTTTTATTTATTTTTGTCTTGTGTTACCAATAAGCGTTATTTAGTTTTAGGATGTTATGTAAATATTGCCAAATAATAAGATTTAGAGAAGCGTAATGTTAAAAACATTTAAATTAAATAATGTATGTATTTGCTACAAATGATGTAGAAGTGTAAATAATTTGATTATGCCTAAGAAATCTATTCAATAAATAGAACAGGTTTATAAAATTATTGATCGTTTTATTTCTGAACCATTTGTATTAATAAAATAAATTGTTTGCTTATTTTTATCCCCGTAGAATAAAAATAATAACAACCAAATGACGATTCTTATTTTAATTTAAGATGAAAGGTTTCTGTCTAAAATTAATTTGCCATATAATGGTCAGAATCGATTATTAATTAAAAATTAAAACGTTGCAAAATAAAAGGTACTTACATACTCATATGGCATTGAAAAATTATAAGATAATAACAAAGCGACACAAAAATGAATATGAGAATAAATAACGATTTCAATAAATCGAGATTTGCTACTAAAAGTTTATTACCGACGCATGCACACTCAAGCGGCACTTCAAGAGAGATAAAACGCCTCTTTACACTTGATAATGTATACCTAGCTATATTAAAGCAATTTGGTGGTTTTACTCTAAAAATTTTTTTAACGATAAATAATAATTATTATTTAAATAAAAAAAAGTATAAATCAAAGTCGCTAATTCTATCTGTAGGTATGTTTATCCGCTAACTCATGCTAAAATACGTAACGGGTTTTAATTTGGTTTTCGAAATCTTTTACATAAATTATTTACTTAGAGCATTCGAAATAAATCTTATAGTTAGCAGCAATTCAATATTTTGCAATCGATTCGGCCAAAAACACACCATTTCGAAGCGTGGGAGGGCCACAGAAAAATAATAAATTTCTAGTGTCATTGGAATTGCAAAATGAATAAGGGGTTTATTCTAAAACATACTTTTCCAATTTAATTTGCCCAACCAATCAACAATCAACTGATACCGTTTAGCCACAAAGATAGTCATACCTAATTGTTTCACAAAATAAAAAAAACCTTCATTCTGTAGGTATTTTTCCTACCTTAAACAACTTTGAAACCTTTTGGGTCGAAAGCGTCTAAAGGGCCACAGTACTGCATGTATTTTTAAATGGATACTTATTATTTTTTCTGTTAAAATACCTAAACATATAAATTGAAAAACATATTTGTTTTCAATTTCTCCAACGATAACAACACAAAATGCGGGACTAGATAAAACAAATTGTGAATACCTCCAATCAAGCATTCTGTAAACAAGTTTATTTTTCCCTCCGTCATTTCAATTAGATTTCCTTATCTTTATGAGTATTAGTTCCCGCATCTATTCCACTAATAGTTATATCTGCAGATAAGATCCACTCTGAGAGTTTCGTTATACAAGAAATTGTAAGAAAATAAGGCAATTTCAATGCAAAAGCGACTCGGGTTTATTTAGTCTTGTCGTAATTTATTAAAGAAGGTATCTTATGCAAATTTTTAGAGAAATACTAAACATCGGTAAGTAGCTAATAACAAGATCGGTTATTAGTTAAATAAGAAGTCGAAAAAGGCGTCAAATGACCACATTATTAAACTGAGCTACACACACTGTATTACTTTTTAGTGTGACGAATAAAATAGCAAATAGCAAATCAAAAGACTGATCATATAAGCAAGATGCTTCAAAACAACAATCGAGTCAGTTTTCGGGATAGGAACGGGTCACTGAACTCTCCATTTTAATGGTATGTCTAAGCATACCCACACTTCAAAAATAAATAATAAAGTTTTACGCTATCGCTACAAATAGCTTTATTTCTAACCGTTTTTTTTTTCATACAAGTAATTTCTACTAAAAAGCCTAATAATTATAATGCTTTTATATATTTTTGTTTTTATAATTTAAAATTAGTGCTTTCACCTATTGGTAAAGCTAACTCCCTATCTTATTAAATTTAATCAACGTTGATTAAATGAAACCACAATACATATTGAACAATCCATCGAATCATGTTTACAAGCGGCAACTTTGTACAAAACTTTTGACATCGCTACATGTGGATTTTGTGTATAAATTAAGTAGGTATGGTACATTCTTAAAACGAAATTGTAAAATGTAAACACAGCAAACAAATCTAAATTTATGTTATTTCGGATAATTCATATCATCTTTAGGTACAGAAAACCTACAAATGAGTTATTTTAATTATTATTTTTGTTATTATAAAATTATAATTAGACATCCCGCGAAATGTATTGTACACCGATGTAAAACATTATTACTTTTAAATACAAAAATTCAGTAAACTGTTTTATCTCAGGAAAAATAATACGTTGTACCTACCACTCTTGCATACTCTGAGCCGCTAAAAAATATTAATTGAGACGTAATACAGCTCAGTGAATTAAAACGACTCAGATCTATTATTACGCACTAAGATAATACCACCTAAATACGCCCCGTGTCTGTTTACATAATGATCCCGCGAAAGCGACGCGCCGTCTACAGCTAATTGTAACTTCAAAGTCGTTTCGCTTTCTCGCATGTGTATTTTCCCTTTGTTGACTCACTCGAGGTCTGGTGTGACGTGCGTAATTAGCTTTCTCAATTTTGTTAATTTCCCGCCATGCTCTTCCCCCAAATGAGGCCCTGGGCGTAATTTTATAGAAATTTTATAACACGATCAAGCAGTTTTTGAACTACGGAATGTAGGTAACTTTATAAATGCATACAATTGGCTACTCGGCAGACAGAGCACTAAAAGTTATTATTTCCCAGTCAAATATAATAATGCTAGTTTGTGGGTACGTGTTCTAGCGGGAAATGCATTAAATTTGTACTAAAAGTTGGGTTGAAACTCGATTGATGTGAGTGTTGTGATAAGATGGTTTTAGTAGCCTTATTTTTATTTGTGTACTTATTCGTTTCTGGAAAAATAACTATGTTATTATATAGGTATTTAATACCCACCAGAGTACCGACTTGTCAATCAGTTTTAGAATTTAACAGATTCTGTTGGAGTAAAGCTAGACCTAGATGTGTTATAAGACACAAAGCTTTCAGTCACATCTATCATTTCTACATTTCTATGCTTGGGCCATAAAATCCACAGACAGCGGCGTAGAGCAGTAAATATCAGTTAGAATTCTATTAGCAGATATGCGTATACCAGCGGCGCTGGGTGATGATACATCCTCGATCCTACTCTGTGTACCTATGGGTATTCGTCTAGGTAGAAGTCACATTTCGTTGCTTAGATGCGCGTAGATATGATGCTCTGTCGTTTATTACAGATTTCAATCTAAGTATGTAACCAATGACAAAACTATTGTGCTAAATCGTATTTTAGGTAAGAAGTAATCCTACTAATATTATAAACGTGAAAGTTTGTGAGTAAGGATGGATGTATGGATGTTTGTTACTCTTTCACATAAAAACTACTGGACAGATTTAGATGAAACTTTGCAGTTATATAGTTTATACATCAGAATAACACATAGGGTACTTTTTACCGCGGGAAAACTTCTCATTCCCACGCTAAATCGACTTCCACGCGGAGTCGCGGGCGGCCACTAGTGGTCTAATAATTGAAAACCACTTCGTACCTAATCGCCAAGGTGTTTATTAGGTAGATGGCTTGAAAAATACTAACAGTTCAGGAACCACTTCAGAGGCCTCAAAAAGAAATTCTCAAAACTCTGGTACCAGATGATGCTGCAACGACAGCATTACACGAAAAGTAGAAGAAGCGTTAAAATGCTATAAAACAATGTCTGACTACTAACCTAAATTCATCTACTTTAAATTCAAACCATAAACCAGCAGAATCCATATATTATCTTGCATACAAACATAGGTCACATCCAATTAGCACGGCTAAAGCGGACACTGCAGAAGCCTGGTATCTATTTACTTGGCGGTCCCCGGCGAGCCAATAATGTAGTATGCAGGAATTACGTGAACACCCCTTTTGTGCTAACTACAATCACAAATGTAGAATGTGGGAATTAGCACACGTGCTTAGCAAATTGTGGATGAATTATGGGTTTCTCTAGTGAAATTAGTAGCAGTTCATAGTTCATTTCCGTTTTTTTTTGGTGTAATGCTGTTACATGGATTCGGTGAAGGTTTAAACCATTTAGCTTTAAAAACTGTATAATAAGATTGCAACTAGGAAAAAACTCACAGCCACAAAAATATCTGTGCAGCCTTTTTTTCATAATGACAAAAATCCGACATAAAATCCCTCAACTGGTTTAGAAGGAGTTAGCGGCCAAATATACAAACAGACAAAATTATTGACTTGGATTTATAGTATGTAATGATGTAGTAATATTTGAGCAGCAAAAAGATACAAATAAATTCATAATAATTAGGATAACTACAGGTGATTCAACTCATCTCTGTATACGATCCTACATGTGAGCTTTAAGCTTTGCTGTCGTTTGTTTCTGATTGGTAGTTGATTTTGACGCACACAAAGCACAAAGATGTATTAGTAGCTATATCACAAAATCATCATTTCATTACATAGTATAAATCCAAGTCGCTAATTCTGTCTGTTTGTATATTTGGCCGCTAACTCCTCCTAAACCAGTTGAGGGATTATAATGCGGTTTTCACTTTCCTTTAGGTAATTTTTTCATTTAAATTTGTAAATAAAGAACATTCAGAAAAAGTTTTTTTAAGTTCGGACTAAAATTCAATGTTTCGGGAACAAGTCGCCCAAAATTACACCATTGCGAAGCGTGGGCGGGTCACTAGTATAATTTTATTTTAGGTAGGTACTTTTCTTTTGAGGTATGTATGAACCATAACAAAACCAATCAACATCTATTTTCTATTACAGAATTGGCGCTAAACTGACAACTTTTGTACCCCACTGACAGATCACCAGATAGCCCCATCAATTCAGTATATCGACAAACATTATCAGCGACAACCCTTTATTTCACACCCCATCAATCAACCCCCACGAAGACCGCGCCAACGTCCGTGGGACACCTCCCCCGCACTGTCAGAAAATATCGCGACATAGTTTTTGAAAATGGCAACACGATATAACAGAGAACATAAAATATTGTAAAGGTGTGATTAGATATAGGTACAGAATATATTTTTAATTCATAAATACTGTAAAAAAATATATGCTAAAGTGGAAGAGCAAACCTGTAGAAAAGTAGATCAAATAGAGTTAATTTATCATGTCAGTCTATTTATTTTTGTAAACATAACTTCGACTAATCTAAGTTCTTTAGTACTTATAACAATTATTCAAAATTTAATGTTTTGTGCTTTTATGTTTTGCTAATCTCAGGTATTATTATGTACTCAATCATCCCTTTCTTCCGGTACATATATATATAGCAGTAAAAGGCTGTGCTATCTCGTTGTAAATATTGTTCTTAATATTTACAAATTGTGAACTTCCCTTATGTTACCTAGGTACAGTAAAATATATATAAGGAGCATAAATAACGTTGTAATAGCCTAGTGCCTCCTGAAAACTGAAATGTGATTCTAAACACCTGAACTAGTACACTGTTACTTTATATTTACTGGTTTCAGTTTTGTAATATTTGTGGATATATTTAACTTGCTTTCTGCCCTGCGGTTTCACTGTTTACTAAATTGATTTTTCCCGTAGCTTTGAGATACTTAAAATACCCATGTGTTATGGGTAAGTTTCTGTAAATTTTAGGTTTTATCTAAATTAGTTTAGTAGGTTTTATGCTTAGATGTGTATGTTTAAAAGATTAACAGAAATCACATACAGAATACAATATTAAATTTTTACCTACGATCAAATATAACACCTACTTGAGTACCGAAGCACCAAGTTTGTACAAAATGGACTGCCTACCATAATTAAATAATCTATAAAATAGCGTTTAAACCCTCGTAATAAAATAAATAACGGTCCTTCAATGTATAATTAAATGTTGCCATTACTTATTTTACACGAGTCACGTATTTGATAGAATCCATAAAACTTCCAACAAACAACATTAACTTCTTTTAATATAATCAAAAGGAAAATCTATAAGGATAACCGACTTTCCATAAATTGAGTTAAAATAGGAAGAAACTTATTCAACGCATTTTTCTGTAAAAATGTTTTATTAAACTTTAGTTTTTTGTTCGACAAGAGCGAGATTTGTATGACTTAAAGTATTAGCTTATTTGGTAGGTAATTTGTCCCATGAGTAAAGATACTAAATTGATAAAGTATCAAATTGTTATTATTCTAATATTAGTAGCTTTTTCCGGTGCGTCATCACGGTGTTGTGTAAGATTTATACGATATTTATTGAAGTCGTACTTTTAAGTGGTGCACTATTTCCTATGTTAATATCCTATTAGTTTCATTAAAGCATTGTTAATGCTGTTGCCTTATTTTTGTCCGTCATTAATAAGGAAACAAATTAAATATCGAATTTAACACATAGGTAATATGCATCCTGCACACCCAAACATAGTTGTCAAATTATCCGATGACAGCACACTATCTACAGCCTACACATAAAAAAATCGATATCATATTCGAACGTGGAACCTCGAAATCATATTCGAATGTGGAACCTCGATTGCAGTATTGTGTCGAGTAAACCCGATTACATGCACAACAGAACACCTCATACAATTAAACAGAACGCGATATATCCACGAGCCATGTGTAATTCGAAGCCTTCACAAAAAACTCCGATTGGTATTCCGTATGTCGAGTATAGGCGAATACTGGTAAATGTATCTCTTTTTTCGGTTTTAAATCAATTTGTCAAAGCTCATTCATGTGTGTATTGGAGAGGTATGTGGTAGTTTATAGACAAATATATAGATGTAATTCAAGCAATGTTGGAGAAAAAATTAACTGTAGGTATGCAGGCAGTTTTATAAGCATGTAAATTTGATATAAAAAAAATATACAATAGAAGGTTTTATTGTATAATGATAGGTTCCTATCACGTGCCTACAGTTGTAGTAAAAATAAATCTTTAGAGTTTTTTTTTCAAAGGCGTTTATTATGAACCATCGTTACAACTATTAGGACGGCTGATATCATTTCAATTAAATAATTCCCATAATATTTCCTGTAAATAATTTTCGTGAATAGCTTGATGTTAATATTTTAAACGTCTTCGTAATAATATGAGGTAACTTGTTATAAGCTTAGTATAATAAAGTGGAGTGGAATGGTGGAGTATATCTGTAGTCATGGTGATTCGACTAGTATACAACCGTATACCGACGTGAAGTAGGCTCGATGTTCCTGCGTTTCGTTCGGTGACTGCATTGTCTGGTGCCAAATTTCTCAAAGGCCAGCAACGCACCATCAACACCGATGTGATTGAAGTTTTATATGTATAGGCGGCGGTGATCACTTGCCATCGACATACGACCCGCTGCTAACTAGCTTCACATAATCTCAGTTTTGTAATATAGAAAATACAGATATTTTAAATTACAAAACTGAAGTTATTGTTAAGTTTTGTAAGCATTAACAATAATTAACATTAAATAACATTAACACTAACGAGAATTAATTTTTATTCATATCATTTTTAGTTTTATTAAGAAAACAAAATCGAAGAGCAATAACGTTATTCATTCAGGTGGGTCACCATCACCCTGATTATACATTATATACCCTCAATCTTAAATCTTCTAACACAATAATACAATTGGCCCAAGGCATACACGTGTAAGGCATACATACTGAATATAAATAAAATTAAGACCATTACCATTCTCCATCCACACCCTTCCTAAAAGGTATCCCAAAGGCTTAGAAGATTAATGAACCATGTAAAAATGCCCTTACCCAACTACAAAATCAATAACAGGGTAGTTTTATCTGCGAAGATATCAGACATAACAAAAAAACGTATTCAGTCTTATATTAAAACTAGCGACCCGCCCACGCTTCGCAATGGTGAAATTTTAGCCAACTTGCTCATGAAACATTGAGTTTTAGCTTACAGCAAAAACTATTTCTGAGTGTTCGTCATTTACAAATTTAATTAAAAAAATTCCTAAAAGATGGCGAAAACCGCATTTAAATCCGGTTCGTGGTTTAGGAGGAGGTAGCGGACGAACATACAAAAAGACAGAATTAGCGACTTGGATTTATAATATATAATGATAACCTTATTTAGAAAACAAAACCAGTATGTTTTGTGGAATATGTGAAAACAGAATTTTAATTAATTTATTTTTTACTGAGGATCAAGTTTTCACGGAAATTCTAATCAATAGACTCGTTAATGGTACCTTTTTTATTTTAATTGGGATCGGATAACCATTTCTAGAATATGCATGTCGTCGAAATAATTAAGTTATAATAGACGATGGTAGACAGAGAGGAAAAAATAATAATTAACCTCTATTACGTGCTAATAAGGTTTTATATTTTCGTAAAACATTATTTAATTGAACCGCTTATTTAACCTTTATTAAGTACTAAAATTGAAAGACTAAAGCCATTTATACCTAAATTTCAAAAGAACTGGATGGTTGGATTTAGAAATCGGTCGCCTGATTTAGGGGTTGTGGGGGGTTGGGGGAGGTGGAAAGGAGCGGTCTGAACCCCCTACAAGTAATTTTGGCTGCCGGAGTTGCGTCTAAATATTTTTTTTTAAATTTCAAGATTTCCTAAATATTTGCTCAATTGCGTAAATCGGAACGTAACTTTCATGCTTTTCAATGTTTTTTTGCTGATTAACGTGAATCGGAACGCATTTAGCATCTTGGATGAATGATGTTGACAGCCCTAATGTCAAATTTGTACATAGCTCGCGTCATTTCTTTGCTTTCGAGTATATGTGAATGTGATCTTCTGTATTGTTTTGTGTTTTTTCTACGACTTGGCTACGTGTTTGGACTCTGTTTGGAAATACAATCGAGGTAATCATATTGTATTTATTAAGTGTGTTTATATAATTCTTAGGTAGTTAATAGCAATGTCTTACTCCGAGTTGGCACAATCCGACATCAATGGGTTAGGTTAGTTAGGTTACTTTTTTTAAACTGCCAGAAAAAGGAGTCCCGCGAAGCAGTTGACTCATGATTGAAACGAGTTTTTATACATATAAATTGGCTACTAAAGGTCGCCATATTGAGGGCTACTGGGTTTAAAAAAAATTTTTGTTCCGGCGGCCGAAAATGGTCAGGGGGGTTCAGAACTCTCCCCCCACCCCCCCCAACCCCGCACAACCCCTAAATCAGGCGACCGATTTCAAAATTTTAACCTTAAAACAAACCCAATTTCATATTTTAATTTTACTACATTTCAAGAAAATATTTTCATAACATAATATACTAGTCATTCATTAAATTCATACAAGCAAAAATCAAACAATATTTCATTCCATACATATGACACAGACAAATATGAATCGTGAATCTTTACATACGTATCAATATATAGTTATAGCAATTGTTCCATTTTACTGTTCACACAAATATGCATTGAAAACCCTTGAAACTCGCGATGCATCGCCTTTCTTCCTCTGCACTTGACAAACACAATTATTGTAGACCGGAGGTAGGGTGACCATTATGTTACGAAAAAAATTAATAAGAGAAACAATATAAATAAAATAAATTAGGTAGTAACCAGTTAGGTAGAATAAAAAACGGAAAAAATACTTAATTTGTGAATTTGCTTTATTTTTGACAACAATAATAATAAAAAAAAATCATATCAGCTTTTTGGTTGCTTCTTCACGTGTGTTAAAATGAAGCTAGATGGCGCTGTATGATTTTTAAATTGCGCTTACCATTGTTTATTTTATAAAATATTAATGAAAAAAACAAAAATATTTCATCGTTATTATGTCATGTACATCTGTATAATATGTACGAGTATGTTTGATAATAATATCTCCCTTTAATTAATTACGTACAGGTGATCGTACACCCAATTTCTCAACTTATCACTCTTCGAATGATATTACAAATTTAATATCATAATTACATGTATCCTTATGTAGAAACATAATAACACATGGTTCTGTTAACAATACACAAAGTAATGTATATTATGTTACGTTACTAATAAATTATGTTACTAATTGAACGTTTTATCACTTTCAAATAGGTTTTCAAGATTGATAAAAAAAATTAGGGTGTTTATTTTTAAAGTAACAATTACTTATGTATTAGTTACTTTTTCGACCTGACTAAGTAAGTGAGAAGATTAATTTTATGAAACTAGACACTTAAAAAAAAACTTTTCTTTTATTTTAAATTGTTTTTTTTTGGTTATACATATACGGGGCGTAAAAAGACTGCTTCCGGCATTGCTAGTTACGTTTTGAGCAAAAAAAAATTTGAGGCTCAAGAATACATCGTTTCAGGCTTCGGAAGTGGTTTTTTCACACCCGTTTTACCGATCTCAATTCTAGTCGAATTTAATAATTTAATTTAAATACACTATCTATCATCGTTAATTAATTCCAACATGTGTAGATATTAATTTATGGGCAATGCTGATAGGCATCGTAAAACAAATTAATACGTTTGTCTCGACTAATGTAATAGAGCCATAATTCACGTGACAAACAAACAGTTAGTAGATATGTGTACATATGTATGTATAGATACTTACATGATGCAACTGCGAAGCCTTATGGTGGAATAAGTGGTAGTTTGGGATTCACCGGTCAGCTGATTTAGGAAAATTATATTTTCCAAGTTGGTCCCAGTGTAATATTGATTTCTAGTCTACTGTTAGTTCAGAACATAGTTAATCCATCAAATTTTCATAAGTTAAGAAATTTATTTTGATTATTAAGTTACCTTAAAATAACTATACCAATTGACTAACGGCCGAAACCAATATTCTACTAACCTTTGACACCTTGTTATTTGTGTAACTATGGTAACTATTATCCATGTTTTTGCGTCTCAATAAACTATGGTAGATAGCTGTTGATATGGAAATGACAGAAACACGTCACAAAAAACAAGGTTTTAACTATAGTAGAATATTGGTTTCGGCCGTTAATCTATTTACTAAAGGGTAAAATAGCACTTAAAAGTATTTTGATTGTAACTGACATGGAAGCTTTCACATCACGTGCTGTGATATTACCTTATTTTCGGAGAGTAGGACTGAAACATTCAATCACCACTCGCGAGGTTGTAATTTTAATTAAAAATGTCATTATACAAAGTCCGTAAAAGTTGGTAAATGTAAACGCGAATACTGAAAGTGTCGACCACAATAACCGCGGGAAGCGAGGAGAGTGGTTTTGGCGCCAAAAGTGTTGCCAGCCGCGATTTTTTTCCAACGGAAAATATTGGCGTATGAAACTTTTTGTAAATTTTACCCGTTCAATTTGTTCGATATTTTTAATTTTTTGGTTGCTTGTTTTATTTGTGCTTGTCGATTTTTATCTGTTTGGTTTGTACGTGGAGGTATAATTATGGACCGGCTGGTTTAAAACTGTAATAATACACCTTTCGATAGGTTGGAAAATTTTAGAACGAAGGAAATTTTCCTTTCGTTATTTAATATTGGTTTTAACATCAACAATCTCTTTCAACATCTGATCAACAACATCTTTAAATGAATAGCAAAAATGTTCTCCTCGAGTTTATAAATATCTGTAAAAAATGTCTTGAAGAACAGCGAAATGATGGTTCCTCTATTTGAAATGCAGACCTCTTAGTGTGCATAGTGCGTGTACTAGCATTTCTATGCCATCTTATTCGATTCTATCTATTCTCATATAAAATCCACTTAAACCGGATATCTGTCATGAAATCAGTTTTGCATTTAACTCAAAAATGTTTGAGAAACTATAATATTTCGGAATTACTATGAATTTGCGCAGAGCTACTGCTTCAATGTTATTCTTTTACTTTTATTTTTTCAAAAATGGAACCTGAGTAAAAAGAGAACAGAAACGACAATTCTTTTTTTTTTTGAATTTCTCTTTTTCGTTCAGCACGTTGGTTTTAGATTTAAAAGTAACCTTCATTAAGTCACCATGATTAAGCACAATATAGTGGAATGAGGGCAACGTGGGTCGCGCTTCGGGACCGCTAGTTACCACTCATTACTAACTGCCCCGGCTCAACTAGTAGGGCTGCGGCCAATTGGAACCAAAAATTGGTTAGTACCTTTTTGAAGTTATAGATACTGGAAGAAGGAACGCGGGTCTCCGAGCATTGCGCGACTGGGAATCGAACCCAGGACCTTTAGATTGCCGGTCTAATGCTCTTACCATTGAGCCACCGCGCGCTACGGTAACCCAACGAAAGGTTAACTTAGTACCTTTTTTAAAAAAAACAAAATTGACTCTTCTTTTTATTTTTAATAATACAAATTATTTGAATGTTATTTTTTTATAGTTAGTGCGATATTGTAAAACAAAGGTTTGAAAAGACATTATTGTCCGTAAAGTTTGCAGCTGCAATTTTAAAGGCCAAAATTGAACTAAAATAAATATACTTGTTGTTCTTTCTATAATAAAAAAACTATATTTTTATAATTGTATGAAGTAATATTCACAACAATAAAGATCCATAGTAGCATCTCATCCTTGACAAATGAATAAAGTATAAAACCTACCTTGGATATAAAACACAATGGTCGGTTGCAGTCGCCGACGTATCGATCACTAACAGTGGGTTATAATGTTTGTTTGAATGAAACTGAGGGCAGTAAGGAACTAGTGTGATTACGGGCAAGACAAATGGGGTCGCGGTACAAATGGAAATAAAGACAAGGATTCCAAATTTGTGGGACCAAGTTTATGCCACATGATTTAATTTTTTGTTATTAAATTATAACATTGGCAGAATTGTGTATTACATTTTTTGACAGATGTTATTTATGAAGTTAAATGAACTAGATCTTGTTACTTCGGCGTTTCTCGACACACATTTTGCTTCGTTAATCTCGTTATGAGGTAATATTAAAGATGAAAATCTGCATTACATTTTTACGGTACGGTACGGTACGAAACATTGTATAGTTTTTACGACCTATACAAAAATAAATTTTTACTATTTTATCGTAACCCAGTTTTACGTTGTAGTCATAATTTTTCAAAACAAACTCCCTATGCTGAATTTACATATTTTCCGAGTGATTAATTTTACAACGAAACTAAAATACTTTATGAACGTCGCTAATAATATTTTGTACCGAAATAGGAATGAAAGGATGAAAGAGTGCGGTCTTATTGAACCCGATCCCAAACCACACATTAATGTAAAATGGCGCCCATTCATTCTTCACTCGTTCAATCGCGACTGATTTAGGATTTTTGATCCATTCACTGCAATCATTGGACAGCTGTGGAAGCGCTTCACAATGTAAAATTAGCCGTACCACCTGTTTACTGAAATTAGCGATAATCTACATAAAAGGAATATTTAAACTTCAGTACTTAAATATAACACAACGGGCGTTGCGTAGATTTTGCGTTTGTTTGATTTTGCTGCAAACTAATTTTGGATTATTTATTGGATAAGTATTTTTAAGCTAGGAATTTATATAAGTAAACAATGAAATAATAATGAGAATTACGCTGAATTTAAACAACTAAATTACACTATAAAAGATTCCTATTCAATGGTTTTAATAGGTATAGACATAATGGTTTTAATAGTCTGTGCATTCATTAAGTAAAAAAAACCGGCAATTTAGTATTTGAGTTAAAAAAAATAGTTAAAGAAGCGTCTTGCTGTTTTTTAAGTGTTTACATTATAGTTCACAACCTGAAAAATACTTATTATAATAAAGTACGCTGTGAAGTTTTAAATTAAAGTTATTATCTTTCTTAAGAAGTGTTAAATTCATTGTTGTTTTTGACACATCTTACCAATGACCACAAATTGTTGAGGACAAGGACACACTCACATCAAAAATATAACCAACGCCATCTATCGTCAAGTGCCATCAACAAAATGGTCAACTGTGGAAGATGCGGTGATGATATCACGGATAGTGTTCAGTGCACGGCATGCCACAATCATTACGATTTTCCTTGTTCAGGCATAACCGAGAAAGGGTATCGCAAACTTGGAGACCGTCAATCTACATGGAGATGTGCCAACTGTAAAACTTCTGGCAATCCGTCCATCTCAGCATCTGCTTCACCAATTGCTTCCACATCAATCTCATTAGAGACCGTTATGCGAGAGCTTGCCGCCATCAACTTGAAATTAGCACCCTTATCTAATCTGGCTTCCGAAATTCAATTGATTCGGCAAGAACTGAGCGAACTCAAAATTTATAATAGGATCAAATACCCGGTAGTGACAAAATGTCTGGACCCGCTAGTAAAAGAGGATGCCTATCACCCGGCACTCGAAATAAATATTGATTCGATGCAACCTTCTCTCACTGATATACCTAAGCGCACTGTATACCAGTACAATAAAGCCAATTACGACACCATAAGGTCAGAACTGAAAAATATCAACTGGGACTCTACCTTAAAAGACAAAAATATCGAAGTTGCGTCGAGTCAATTTTACTCCTCTGTCTTAGCTATAGTAAACAAACATGTTCCTCGTCGAACCATGCATGTTTCTAAGTCACCACCATGGTTAAACTCTGCTCTTAAAAAAATTCTTAAGGAGAAATCTAAATACCTAGCCAAGTTTAAAAACTATGGCAACCTGTGTGATCGCGCTTCGTTTGAATTGCTTCGTGACAGAGCAAAAGTAGTGGAAGATAACTGCTACAAAATGTACATGGAAAATATTGAATCTTCAATCAGTAACCATCCTAAACATTTCTGGTCTTACATGAAAGGTAAAAAGATGAGTAACAGTTACCCTTCCACTATGACATATGGCAATTCAAAAAGTGATTCCGGTAGTGGTATAGCGAACCTGTTTTCGACATACTTCAATTCTACCTTTCAGAATTCCAATCAGTCTACAAGATATCCGTCTAACAGTTCCGATAATAACTACCACATTTCATCCGTCGAAATTAACCAGCACGAAGTCTTGCGACTTCTCAAAACTCTTGACCCTAACAAATCTCCAGGACCAGACACTCTTCCCGCCAAATTTCTCGTCAATTGTGCAGCAGAATTATCTTATCCCGTGACTATTATATTCAAAAAGTCAATACATGAAGGACATATGCCTTCTGTCTGGAAGTCAGCATTTGTCACTCCAATCCACAAAAAGGGATCAAAAAATAATGTGGAAAACTACAGACCTATTTCTAAACTCTGCTTGTTGGCTAAGGTGTTCGAGCGCATTATCTACAGTCAACTTTATTCGACTGTGCGTCCCAGCCTAAGTCAGAATCAGCACGGCTTTTTGAAAAGTAGGTCCACAGTTTCCAACCTGATTCTCTTTACAGACTATGTGTCGCAAGTGATGGATAAAGGTTCCCAAGTTGACACGGTCTACACTGATTTCAGCAAAGCTTTCGACTGAATAAACCACGACATCCTCCTTAAAAAACTAGTACTACTTGGTATAAGCGGAGTCTAATTTAGATGGTTTACTTCTTATGTCCGAAATAGACCTCAAGCTGTGGTACTAAATGGATACACTTCCTCTTGGTCGGTTGTTCCCTCTGGAGTTCCCCAAGGTTCCCTATTGGGCCCACTTTTGTTTCTAATATATATTCACGACATCGAAAGCTGTTTGAAGTACTCCCAATGCCAACTATTTGCCGACAACATGAAAATTTACCGTCAGGTAGATAATGTCCTTGACGCACTTCTGCTTGCTGTGGATTTGGAAAGACTAGTTAGGTACTCTAAATTAAATATAATAGACTTAAACATTCCGAAATGTATTGTCATAAGCTTCTCGCGCAAAAAAAATATCGTTTTGCACAAGTACGAAATAGCTGATACCCCTTTGACACGTGCTGAGGTTGTGAACGATTTAGGTGTACTAATTGACAATAAACTCACGTTTGAGCAACGTATCACATATGTCAACAAAAAAGCTTCATCTGCTTTGGGTTTTGTCTTTCGTAACTGTCACTCTTTTCACAAAATGAAGACTTTAAAGATACTTTACTGTTCTTATGTCCGAAGTCACTTGGAATATGCTAGTCAAATATGGAACCCTCATTATGCCGTTCATTCAGATATGCTTGCAGAAGAAATTCACGGGGTACCTAGGTTTCAACTTCCGCGTTCCTAAATGTAACTACGATGAACGTTGTAGTCGCTTTCATTAATTGCCTCTTGACGTGCGAAGAAGCATTAGTGATGTCAAATATCTATTTAAAATAATACAATCTAAGATCGACTGCCCGGATATTTTATCTCAAGTGGTATTCAGTATTCCTTATCGGCATTCCCGACCGAAGAACTTGCTTTTTATTCCTTTCTGTCATACTGTCCAACGCCGGAACAGCTACCTGCTCCGAGCATGTGACACATATAATAACATTAGATTAATCGACACAAACATTGACTTGTACCACGACAGCCCAACCTTATTGGTAAAATCCATGTCTAGAATGTAGCAGCAAACTTTGTATTAATCATGTTCACTTTAGAGGATGACCTTTTCTTATTTAATTTATATATCTTGAAGTTATTTTTGTTAAATAAACTAGGCTAATAGGTTAAGATTCTCAAGACGACCTTTTAGTCTATGTTAAATTGTTCTTTGTTTATTTGTATTATTATTAGTTTCATTGCACTTTTTTATTTTTAATTCTATCTGTGGAGGCTTGTAATTGGCTTTTTGTTTTTTTTTACTAATATTGTTTAGATGTAAGCATGTTACGTGACGTCACTACACGCAGTATATTGTAGGTACCGACACCGATTTCACAACCTTATGGAACCAACGGAAATGCAAGGCAAGATGCTGACAGTGCTTCCCACGGTAACCTACACGTGTAGCTTAGTTTTCTTTATATGTGTAATTTAGTTATAAGACACTTTTTGTATCTACCATCGATCAATTGTCGCGTCTTTAGTTTGTACTTTAATTTTAATAAATTAACTTTAATCAAGTTTTGGTTGTTTTTGCATCCTCCGTCTGTAGCATACGTAATTGGCGCAGTCGGTAGGATCTCGCGAGTCGGTCCGCGAGTTAGAGTCACTTATAGTACAAACTTCGCGAACCGTCCGGGTGGTCTCAACCACTAAACCGAGATCCGAATCTATAACGCGCTATTGACGAGGAGTATCCAGATATCGATACCGCAAAGGAGACCAGAATGCACATGTAAGTACTCTTGAACTATTCATGAGCTGCTTTCCTTATCCTTTAATTCCTATATTAAATTTAAGTATTACTTACCTATATTATTTTTCAAAAGTCATATTTGAAAGTAATTAAATTCCTTATAGTTATTTTACTTTAAACAATCAAGTTAGTTATTTCTCATAAGTAACGTGATACGTAATTATAACTACTTAGTACTTATCATTCTAAAAATAGATTTGCTTTGCAGAATAGGGTTATTCCTGTTAAGGCTATATTTTATTTTTACTTTTACATTTTTGTGTTTTATGTGTTTTTAGGTATTTGATTTTTATTTCATTTGATTTTATTTTTTATTGTGTGCAATTTTTTTTTATGTGTGTGTTTTATCTTCTTATTTCATTCTGTGTGCGTTAAGTAATTTTTCACAATTTTTCATCCAAGAAAAGCGAAAAAACCTAGGGTAGTGAGTAGACATAGTAGACAGGACTCATCTAGAAATTTAAATAGTGATACGGATTTTAATATCATGGCCGACTTAGAACAAATTTTTAAAGCTTTAAGGCTAGTACCGGAATTTGACGGCAATACTAATGTGCTCACTCGTTTCATTAAATTATGTGACGAATTAGTTACATGCTTTCTCACCCAAGAGTGCACCAATTTAACGAAAGTTGCTTTAATTAACGGGATTTTGAATAAAGTCACGGGGCCCGCCGCCCGGTTAATAAATTCGAACGGTATTCCGGATAGCTGGGATGGCATACGTAGTGCTCTTATTAATAACTTTGCAGACCATCGTGACGAAACCTCACTTTACAACGATTTGGCTCTTCTCACCCAGGGGTCTAACACACCTCAGGAGTTTTACGAGAAATGTCAGAACTTATTCAGTACAGTCATGACATACATTACATTACATGAGAACGTTGATAGCACTATAGAGTCAAAGCGCATCCTTTATAAAAAGTTAACCCTTCAGGCATATCTTAGGGGCCTTAAAGACCCTTTAGGTTCACG
This sequence comes from Emmelina monodactyla, assembly GCA_916618145.1. Classification (NCBI taxonomy): domain Eukaryota; kingdom Metazoa; phylum Arthropoda; class Insecta; order Lepidoptera; family Pterophoridae; genus Emmelina; species Emmelina monodactyla. The sequence continues at coordinate 8,456,947 of OU745314.1, read as the reverse complement.
AATTCGATGCATGAGACCCGAAACAATCGAAAAGGCTCTAGAATTCGTGCATGAGGAATCGAACACCCTTTATCTCCAACAGCGCAATGATAACTTTTCAGATAAAAAGCCTCAAAATCAATTTATGCCACATAAATTTAATAGTTTCACTCAGCCTTTGCAAATGCCAGTAAAATTTTTTAATTTTCCTATGCCGGGTCATTCTAGACCTAGCCCAGTTAACTTACCACCTCGACCGATGCCGGTGTGGAAACCCAATAACTACCAGGGGCCGAGCAGAACACAAATGATGTTCAGGGCGCAACCCCCTAATTATAATGCGCAAAGTAATATGTTCAGGTTACCTCATAACCAACCACCCAAGTTTAATTTTTCTAAGCCACAGCCAATGAGTGGTGTTAGCCCTTTTACATCTAAACCACCACCACTCAGGGGTCATGATTGGTCCAAAACTGGCAATCCACCCCCAACAAATTATTTTAAAAACCGCGAAATGAATTTAAATGAGTGCTATGACTATTACGAACCGACTTACCATGACTATTACTCTGATTACTATACTTACCCTCAGGAATACTATGACGTTTCTGATAATGACGTTTACTTTTACCCCGACCAACCTCAACACCATGACTATAATTCGCCTAGTTCATCTATAGAGAAAATCGAGGAATTACCTAATGACGAACAGTCGGATTTTCAGGAAACTACGCCATCCGACAAATTAAAATAGAGGTCAACTTACAGACCCAACGACAGTTACCTTACATTACTATTTCTAATCCTCCTTTGAAACTTCTTATTGATACAGGCGCTAATCAATCGTTCATTAACCCAGAAACTGTTAACCGATTTTATTCACATTTGCCCTTGAAATATGAACCGTTTGAAGTGACTAATGTTCACGCCACCAGTAGAAATGATTACTCTATTTCTATTCCATGTTTTTCTGAATTTAACGATAGTGACAGTGTTACATTTTTCATTTATAAGTTTCATGATTATTTCGATGGATTAATAGGACTAGATTTACTAAATAAATGGGAAACAAATATTGATTTAAAAAATAAATTATTAGTGACTAAATTAGCTGCGAATCCGATTTCGATGTATGACTCACGCAATTGTAATTTATATGAAGACATAATTCCAGCAAATTCATCAAAATTAGTTCGAGTTCCGATTAATTTTAGAGAAGGTGAAGTTTTTATTCCAGAACAAGTTATTTCTAATTGCATTATAGGTGAATGCGTCACTAATGTAGTTAAAAATAGAGGTATTTTAGAGATATGTAATCCGAGCCAGAATGACTTAATATTTTCGATGGACCGTCCGGTTAATGCTGAGTTATTTAATATCGAGTGCATGCGCACTCAGCAACTAACGCCGCGCGCGCACGAAGTACTATCGAAGTTACGTACGGATCATTTAAACATAGAGGAACGTACAAACTTAGAGTCTTTATGTTCACAGTACGCAGATATATTTTATATAGAGGGTGAAGCATTAACTTTTACGAACCAAATTAAACATAGAATTAGAACTACGGATGAACTTCCGGTTCACACTAAGACTTACCGATATCCATACATACATAGGCAGGAAGTTCGCGAACAGATTAGTAAGATGTTAGAACAAGGTATAATACGTCCTTCAGACTCTGCTTGGAGTTCACCTATTTGGGTGGTCCCCAAAAAAGTAGATGCTTCGGGTAAAACTAAATGGCGTATTGTAATTGACTTTCGTAAAGTAAATGAGAAGACTATAGACGACAAGTACCCAATACCTAATATCACTGACGTCCTTGACAAGTTAGGCAACTGCCAGTACTTTACGACTCTTGACCTTGCTAGTGGGTTTTATCAGGTAGAAATGGACCCTAACGACATCCACAGAACTGCATTTAATGTAGAAAACGGTCATTTTGAATTTCTCAGAATGCCTATGGGCCTGAAAAATTCCCCATCAACGTTCCAACGTGTGATGGATAATGTGCTTAGAGACCTCCAAAATGTAATTTGTTTAGTGTACCTTGACGATATAATTGTGTTTAGCACATCTCTTCAGGAACACATGGTTAACTTACAAAAAGTGTTTGATCGACTTAGACAATCTAACTTTAAAATCCAGTTAGATAAATCAGAGTTCCTTAAGTTAGAAACAGCTTACTTAGGACATATTATCAGTAGAGATGGAATAAAACCTAATCCTGATAAGATAAAGGCAGTAGAAAACTACCCCCTGCCTAAAACACCTACTGAAATTAAACGCTTTTTAGGTCTTTTAGGATATTATCGCAAATTTATACCTGACTTTGCTAAACTTACCAAGCCGATGACTCAATGTTTAAAGAAAGGTTTTAAAATTACATTAGACCAGACTTACCGTGACTGTTTCGAAAAATGCAAGACTTTACTTACCAATGACCCCATACTTCAATATCCAGACTTTTCTAAAGAATTTTTATTAACCACAGACGCCTCTAACTTAGCAATAGGTGCAGTACTTTCACAGGGACCTATTGGTGCTGACAAACCAATTTCTTACGCCTCGAGAACTCTTAACACTAGTGAAATTAATTACAGCAGGATTGAAAAGGAAAAGCTCCTTTTCAATCCTGCTGTAATTAATTAGCTATTGTTTGGGCTACGAAATACTTTCGCCCTTATCTTTTTGGCCGTAACTTTAAGATCATCACTGATCATAAGCCGTTGCAATGGGTAATGAATTTAAAAGAACCCAATTCTAGATTAACACGTTGGCGGCTTAAGTTAAGCGAATATAACTTTACAGTTATATATAAGCAAGGCAAATATAACACCAACGCCGACGCTTTATCTAGAATCGAAATTAATAATGAGGAAATTAGTTCACTTGCTGTAAATACATCAGAAAAAGCACCTTCAGTTGCTGGTTCTGACACTTTAACTGCTCACACCAGTAATGAGAATCCCATTCTAGAAATTCCCATCTCAGATGACCCTTTGAACCGATTTAACAGACAAATTAGTTTCACTATAGTACCCGACATTAAGAAAAAACCTACTGTGACTAGACCGTTTGACACCCACACTAAAACGACCATACAGTTATTATCACAAAATAACCTCGAAAAGGATTTAGTTAGTGCAGTAAAAGAATTCGTTAATCCTAAGGTAAAAACCGGTATTATTATACATCCAACTATAGCTATGTACGACATTATACCTATCTTACAGAATTACTTTAAAAGTAGCGCAATGAACATCGTGCTTACTAAGGTAGAGTTAGAGAATGTTAAAGAGTACTTGCGTCAGAAAGAAATAATACAAAAGTATCACGAGGGTAAAACGAACCATCGTGGTATTAATGAATGCTATTTATCATTGTCTAGAAGATATTATTGGCCGAAAATGAAGGATTCTGTAACTAAGTACATAAACGAATGTAACATTTGCGGTCAAGCTAAGTACGACCGTACCCCTATCAAACAGCGATTTTGTGTTGTACCACCACCATCTAAGCCATTTGAAATAGTTCATTTAGATCTTTTTACCGTACAAGGCGAAAAATACCTCACTATAATCGATGCTTTCTCCAAATACGCCCAAGCGTATTATTTAAGGGATGGAACCGCATTAAGTGTAGTACAAGGGTTGTTACAGTTTTGTACTCATCATGGTGTACCATACACAATAGTTTCAGACCAGGGTCCAGAGTTCACTAACCAATTGTTTTTAGAGTTTGTTAGAATTCATAAAATTCAACATCATAAAATTTTAGCTCACACCCCTAATGACAACGGAATGGTTGAACGTCTTCATTCAACTATTTTAGAACATCTTAGAATCCTCAGGCTAGAAAAACATAATGAACCCGCAGTTAATCTAATGCCATACGCTATTCTTGCATATAACAGCTCTATCCATAGTTTTACAAAATGTAGACCCTTAGATCTTATAACAGGTCATTTTGACCCACGAGACCCACTTGACATAGACATGACAAGCCATCTTTTACAACAGTATACCCAAGTACATAGAAATAAAATGAATTTAGTTTATGACATAATTAACGAATCCTCTTTACATGACCGAACTCAACTTATTGAGAACAGGAACAAAGATCGCGAACCTGAAAAGGAATTTTTACCCGACCAACAGATTTTTGTTAAAAACCCTTTAGCTAACCGACAAAAACTAGCACCCCGCTATACGCAGGACACCGTCTTAGCCGATCTTCCCATACATATTTATACTAAAAAGAAACGCGGTCCTGTAGCTAAGTCCCGATTGAAGAGAGTACCTAAAGATACTCAATTGTTACAGGATACTACTCTGTATACTACTCCAACTGACTCGAGCAGAGGACATACGACTCGACAGCCAAGGTGACGGCCCAGGACTTCTACCCTTTAACCTTGGCCCCGCCAAGCTAATTTCCCACTATCATTCATTTATACAGTACATAGACTTACATGACCTACATACTAAAATCAAACTAGTTAAGACTCAGATTACCGACTTTAAACCTGACTTAAATAATAAGACCTTATCACTTTACGAACCTCACCTTAACTACCTAAACTTTAAACTAACTAAAATACTTAATCAACTAAAAAGTTTTGAACCAAGCCGCGTAAAACGAGGTTTAGTTGACGGATTAGGTTCGATTATTAAAAGTATTTCAGGTAATTTAGATTACACCGATGCCTTGAAATATGATACTGCCATTAAAGTTCTCCAGAATAACCAAAATCAATTAGAAACTGAAATCAATGGGCACATCAGTTTGAGTAAAGAATGGATGCTGCATCATTCAAAAATAATAGATAGTATTGTATTAAATCAGAATGAAATGAGTAAGGTTTTATCTTTAATAATGAGTAGTAACAGCCAGAGCGAGACTTCTCTTATTAAATATGCCCATCTGGCACAATACCTTTAATCTTAGGAGATAATATAGATGAGTTAGGAGACGAGTTGTATAGGTTAGATACTTTATTAGGAAATATTCGTACATCGCGTACTTATCATTCCAGTTTAAGTTTAAATTCATTAAGTACTATGTTAGATAAATTAAAACTCATTTATTCAAAAAATGAAGTTTTAAACATAGATATTAGAGACTACTATGATACGATTAGGTTAGGATCTTATTACGTAGATAGCAAAGTAGTTATTATATTTAAAATACCTATTATTATTCCTGAAGTATATACTTTATATAAATTATGTATTCTACCTAATAAAAATAACCTCACTATAATACCTACCTCACCCTTCCTGGCAATTCATGACTTAGATTCAAGGTACATAGAGACAGAATGTCCGAAGTATAACTCCTGGTATCTGTGTGAGCGGCCCAGCAGCTACAGCACTCGCCGGTCGCCGGACTGCGTGGAACAACTCATCACTCAGCAGCAGATCGCCGCGTCCTGCAACCTGACACCCGTGATCCTTTCCAAGGAAGCTATGGAGCAAGTCGACGAGAAACACTACACCATGAACTTTCCTCGCCTCACCAAGGTCAGACTATCTTGTAACAATGAACAGTATAGAACTCTCCAAGGCAGCTACCTCGCCGTGATTCCCAAAGGATGCGTCCTGCAGACACCAGAATTCACAGTAAGGAACGACGACGACAGAATTAAAGGATACGCCGTCAACATTATGAACATACCTCAAATTACAGAAGTTCCAGATAAAACCATAGTTAAGCTGAATTCAATCAACCTACAATCTCTGCATAATAGCAACTCGAAAATAACGCTTCAGAATCCTGTAAAGTTAACTCAAATATCGAGCGAATCACTTTACCACACAACTGTACCATTTTACACTATCTTATCATGTACAGTTATAATATGTGTTATACTACTAATAAGAAAACTTTATTATAAGAAAATAGAGAGAAGCAAAGATAATGCTGCTCCAGGAACATCGACGTGGCACGTGGAACTTCAACCTGCAACAGAAATCATCCCCAAGGATATGAAGATGAACCTCAAGGACCTCTCAGCGTCTATTTCTCAAAATCTCAATAGTCGCTGATCTATGGGGGGAGGTGTTACGTGACGTCACTACACGCAGTATATTGTAGGTACCGACACCGATTTCACAACCTTATGGAACCAACGGAAATGCAAGGCAAGATGCTGACAGTGCTTCCCACGGTAACCTACACGTGTAGCTTAGTTTTCTTTATATGTGTAATTTAGTTATAAGACACTTTTTGTATCTACCATCGATCAATTGTCGCGTCTTTAGTTTGTACTTTAATTTTAATAAATTAACTTTAATCAAGTTTTGGTTTTTTTTTGCATCCTCCGTCTGTAGCATACGTAATTAGCAGCTGTAAGCCCCCCAAATAAACATAAATAAATAAATAAATAAATAATTATTTTTGTTATTTCTGTCAAATTGGCTACAGAACTTCAAAATATTTTTATTAGGAAGCAAGCGAGCTATTGTGTCACGTGATGGTAGATCTTGATAGAAATTTAATACCAAAATATTTTAAGCAAAAACGAGGTTCACTATCTCCTTATATTAATGTAAATTTCATACAAGTAAGAGCACCGACCCCTACTTCCAGAATGTTCGCTGCAACCCTAGCCGGGCGAAACCGCAGGACCTCTCATGTCACGCTTCACGCTCTACTAGCTTTACCTGGAAATCAAGAATATACCGTCGTTGATACCAAGAAATTATACCATGTAGTATATGTATAGGTATATAGTACCCATGCATGGTACCCGCAGAATTGTACGGGGTGTAAAACACTGACCACTTCCGAAGCCTGAAACCATATATTCTAGAGCCTCGATAGTAACTAAATTCACTAACAGCATACCCAGAAAACTCAATTTAAAAAAGTAATTAAGGATTGAAAAGACATATTCGCCGCTTGAAATCATCGCTCACACATCAACTGTTGGTTCAGGTGCGATTATTTACATTGGAAATTAAATTAAAAAGCTATTTAATTTGAAATCATCGCAAAATATGATTTTTACGCAATTTTGGAAAATTACGTAAAAAAGGATAGGTATATTTTTTTTAATCATAAAAAAACCAGTACCTTTCCAGTAATGCCCAGTTTTTGTTTTCGGAAGCAGTTCTTTTACAACCCGTATAAGAAAAAAATAAACGGAAAAAAATGCTAATACAAAAGAAGAACTTGCGTGCGAAAACCGATAAATACTACCTTTGTGAGCAATAGATGTCGTAGCGGTTTTAGTTTACAACAAAAAACTATTTTATTTTCCACCTAACCTCAGTGACCACAACCTTATCAAAACTCCAGACACCTCACACAACAATCCAAGATAAAAAAACATATAATTTTACAAGCCGCGTTAAAATTCAACTCGTGTTCGCGGAGCTTAATAGAATAAGTTTGCCTTCAAAACCCCACCTCAAAGTTAACTAACATCGGACTGTTTTACCTTTCCAATTACATTGTAAACAAAGAAAAACTACAAACGAAGGTACACAGCTATAGTACCAATTAAATCAACATGCTACAGTTAACGTTCAAGCAAGTATAGATCTTAGGACTGAGGCGGTAAGGTTGATTTTTGTGGTTTGAATGAGACGATGTGACAATGTGAATTCGGTGGTAGTATACCAAACCTATGTAAATATGTTGTGACTATAGATAAATGTTATCGCAGGTGGTTTACTCTTAAACTTTACAGGTCCAAGAGTTGATTAATTAGGAATTGATTTGAATAACGAGTAACTGTTATTAACCCATATAAAAATAATTAACCTAAAAATACAAAAAAGTTAAAATTACCTAAATATATTCCATCATAATTAAAAACATTTAACACAAAGTACCTATTCAGCTTGCATTGTTTACCCAGTATTGTGAATGGACAAAAATAACATTTGAAAATAATTGCACTGGATAAAAATTAAAAGTGAGCAACAATTTAAACTTCTCGCAAGACGCTCAATCTACGACGTCGCTTTTTAAATTGTTACGGTGTAAACGTTTACAAAATAATAACAATGGCACAAATTGACCAGCGATTGGAAAACCCCTTGTGAAATAGAAAAAAGAAATTAAAACAGATTAAGTTTCAGTTCAAAAACATGTCTTCATTTGATAATTATTGTTTAAAAATAATACCTATTAAAACCGTTAAAAACTTACCAATAATTTACTAATTACATGCAAAGATTGATATCGAGGATGCTCGAAAAGCACAAACGAAGCACTCCACTCCTGCGTACCCGATTACAACCAACCAAAGAGTGGTCGCCGTCCTTCCGAGTCCTCTGTAAGTCCTCCTGTTAGAACACCCTTATGTACCTCGGAGGACCCTTCACGACTGGAGCCCAGTCTTTCGAGAGCTAGTGACTTTTCCGTAAAGAACACTCGAGATGTTATGTCATTTATCCAATAATTCGGGCTTTGTATCTTGTTAGATTTTAGGATACATTTTTATTTAGCTTTATCTAAAACTATAAACATACATTATTAAATACATTAACTAAATTGTAAGAATTAAATGTCTTGTCACCCACAGTGTTGCGGGTAGTCATGGGCGGCGGTGATCACTTACCATCAGGTGACCCGCATGCTCGTTTGCTTCCTATATCATAAAAAAAGTCATAGTTTAGAAACTAGCATAACGATAAATGTGTTACTTGAAATTATACTGCATCACAGACACATCACAACATTCCTTACCACGAAATAAGGTATACAGAGTTGTCTCATCGCTCAGCTCCACATTTAATTATCATTAGAAAACCATTTCGAAACTCGCTCCGCATCTGCACTCAGCGCGTCACAAAACGCAAGTACGTTAGCATGTTTAACACTCAAAACAGTCGGCAGCGAAAATTTGTGAATGCAAGTAATAAAGGAGGTGGCCCAGAACCGACTGGCATTGTGCCCAGGCTCGTACAGCCGCGAATTATCAACTGTTCCTAATCTTCTGCATATTACTGCTGAGACCAATATGTCTCAAGTTTATGGTCTTTGGCAATGATTTTACGCAGTTTTTGTCGGGTACCGGGTAGGTCCTGGATTCGATTCCCGCGTCGTTAACATGTCTTTTCAAAATTAGCTCGTTACAGGGTAATACTAAGCTTTCCTCCAGTTGATGTGTTCGTCTAATTATATTATAATTAATAAACCTACAATGAAACAATGAATGAGGGTTAAAATTATGGGTTCTAAATAATTGGGAAGACGCTACAAACAAATATTTAGATAATTTATCTCGAAATTAATAAAACACCTGATTAATTTGCTGTCATTGAATCAGTCTTGCGACAGCTGCGCGCTCAAAAGAAAATACTTAAAGGAAACCATTTTGAAGAGTTTTGTGGAACATTCATTTATTTTTCAATTAAAATCTCAATTTAGTTTGCAAAATTAATATTTATCATGGCTAATTTTATTTTGAAAATGCTGTGAAGTTTCAGACGGGGTTTTTAATGGTTTTATAGCTTCTTCTTTGGAACAATGGAGTTGTTATTATCTCATATTTATTTACACAATTAGGATTTTTACGTATTTGTACATTTTCTTTACAAAGTTGCTTAGATACAGAACCCTTCTAAAAGTCAAATATTTGTTTTAACAAACACACAATATTGACAATACGATTAATGACTTTTTCTTCGATATTTTTTTAGAAACCCTCTTTTGATTAGTAGATACCTACTTCAATAGTACCTCCCGATACTTTTGCTTTGTGCAATATTTTTAGTAAGAATAAAATTATAAGCTTAAGACTATGTTTTGACTAAAACACATACATACTCTCTTAATTCAATTCCCATTACTCAACCTTGTTTTAATTCATTCATTCAACATTTCGTTCCAAAGAAAGATAAATATTTCACAGTAAAATATATTAACAAAACATTATTTCCAGCTGAACTAGTTTTACTTACAATCTTTTCTTTTTAAATTCTGTAAAAAATAAAACCGCAATAAAAATCGATAACATATAAAAACAATACTATCAACTATGTTAGTCCACCTATTTGTTTTCTTTTCAACGCTCTATATTTGGTCGGTAAAAACAACCGAATATACAAAACATTCACAAAAAAGTTCAAGTTTTACACAACTAGGCTTTGATCAAATCAAGCCTGTTAAAGGATCCTTTCTGTACACAAATGGTGACCCACATTTTTTTTACTGTTAAAATATAAGAAAGTAAAAACGATGTATAAATATTTTTTTGTATGTCATTTAGATAGATACTCTGGACTTTGGCCGAGGCAGTGGGACAGCGGGGAAATACCTTTCGTGATTAACTACTTTTCAGCAAGTAGGTTTTCTGTTTGACGCTTATTATGCAATTTTATATTTTTTGTACTTTCCTCAGTTCAAAAACCCCTATTTTAACCGCCATATGAACTATGTGTATGAATAGTTATGAAAGGCTTGACAATATTAAACCTTGGGTCGGCAATGCATATTTTAATCATGCTACCTTATCTTTTATCTGATAAACGTTATCAGATAAAAGTTTTTGACTCCGTCTTGTACTATTCTACACATTTCATAAATATAAATCAAATTGTTTTCCTGTTCAAATTGCAGCTACTACTACTAACAATATTACTGTTTCAGGTCCAAGTAAACTCATGACGCTAGTCGAGCACGGTCACAAGTTCTTAGAGAAGCTATCTTGTCTGGAGTTTCAACCAATGGATCCCATTGAGGTTGCTAATAAAGAGAACTATACGTATATATACTATACGTTTTCAAGTGCCCTTGAGACCTGCTGTGCGCCAACCTTCACCGGGACTACTGGACGAAGGGTTAGTTATATTTTGCCCATTTTCCTTATTTAATATTAACTTATTTTGCTGGCTCAGTGATCAGAAGTGGATCTTGGCCTCCGATACAATCAATATCTCATACCTACTAAACACTGATTTCCTAAATGGATTATTAAACAATTATTTCATCTTTTTAAATAAAAAATAATATAAAAATAAAAACTTGTATTATTCACTATTTGGAATTTCTGTAGGTATCAGTTGATCAATATCAGTTGATTATAACAATTATCATGAACTTCACACAAATTTGAGTTAGCAGACATTTGAGGTCGCGAACGCTTTCAACATGTTCTCTGGGAAACTATAGGGGAAGCCCAATAAAAAAAGAACAATAGTCTGTTTTCGTTTACGGAAGCAGTCTTTTTACACCCGTAAACTAACTATTTACACCTTTATTTCAGGTACTCCTGATCACCCCGCTATGCATGGCTGCGCAAGCAGTTGCCCACGTCACACTGCACGGCTTAGGCATGACTCATATGAAACACACGTCATTCCATTTACAAACTTTAGGAAGAGTTCTGTTCCCATCTGGGAAAAACTGTACAAAACTAAACAGAGCCATGCGACTCTTTCACGCTAAGAACCGAGTGAAATTGGCTACAGTTGATTTAGAACCGGCTTAGAAAATGCTTTGTTATAAATTTGATTAGATTCTGATTAGGTTTTATATAATCGGAACGTAGGTACAATATCAGCTTATTTAGAATAAATGAAGTAAGGTCATCTTAGGTCCGTGTACTTTGTTTGGTTTAGGGCTGGTTTTTTCAAGACAGATAAATTATACCTGACAGAAATTCAATATAACTTTGTTGCACGAATATAAATATTTGACATACGTGTGAAGTCGCAATGAGAACATACCACTTTTCAGTGGGATAGCATTTAAATGACAATTGAATCATCCCTTATATATCAACGTATTAGGTTATGATATTAAGTGTTCCTTCAACCTATTGCTTATTATAAAACGCTTATATTCTGACATTTCGTAGGTCCGCTTTGATAATAGCCAAACAGTACTCCAGTTAACTTAAACAAAGAACCGTTCATATTATAATTACATTACACTAATACAGTAATAAAATAACTAGTTCTATCAAATGAAATGAATGTCGTCCAAATACCAAACTCAATTTCATAATTTTGTTGAAACTATCTATATAGTAATTGAGCAAATACAATTTCAATATAACTAGACAGTATAACTAGGTAGTTATTGGTTTTTCAAGGGCCAATTCATAACAAGCTGTGAATACAGCGTGTTCTTAAAATAGACACGTTTTTATTTCCTCTCCTCTTCAATGCAAGATACATGTTAGGTTATTGCGATATAACAAATGGGCTAAGCAAGAAACCACACATTCATGCTTAAATTTAATGGGTATATGTAAACTTTTTTAAAACAATTGTCTTGTTTTATACTTCAACAATGTCAAGTATGGGTAAGAAGATGTTAAACGTTTTTCATGTTTTTTTATAGCGATCTATTATTTTTGCTTTAAATATCAAATACAAATAATAATGATTTGTAATATTTTTACATTTTTTAAAGTTTTTTTTCTACCAACACTCTTACACCCTGTATCCAAGAAATAAGTATTTGAACAAAATCTAATTTTACAATACCCCAAGAGAAAACCGCAGGAAGGTAAGCATAATTGGAGTAGAAAACTGATTCCCTAGTCTTCAATATTGATAGTAAACAATATTGTGAACAATTTATGGTTTCAGATGCTCTTTTGTAAAGAACTAGTGAATTGTAGCGAAAGCTTAGGTTTCTTGTTTTGAAAACAAACTTGAAAACGATATTTTTCTGTGGTGAGTAAGTGGATTGTTTTGAGTATTTATTGTGAAGTTATTAAAAAAAGGTTATAGTCGTTGTAAGTCGATAAAATCATCTGTCTGAAAATGATGACACTACGGTTCATCGACTGATGCTTTAAATGACATAAATTACTAAGCATTTTGTATTTGTCCAAATTGCAGTGCTGTATTTATGTATATACAAACGGAAAGCATTTATCAAAGTGGTTTACCTTTTATACTAAATTCCATAAAAAATGCGTTTAGACGGTTTTTTATAAACCTATCAATTTTTTATCGACTAGACTGTAACACTATTGATTAGTCGTTCTTTCAAATCTTCTATTGCAATAGTGTCACAGATAAAGATATATAAAGCGATATTTTGCCTTTTGTCTCAAGTTACTATTGTTCGAATGTATTGAACGACGATGTGAAGTCGGACAGAGAAGAAAAAAAAGTGTCAAGACTAATTACAAAGGTATAAATAGAATAAGTAGCTATATCTGATCAGAAATTGTGTTAGCAATAATTTGGATAGCGTGCTATTTATAATTACGACAAAAACTGACAAAAAAGTAGAGCAGATTTTTATTTGTACAGCTGGTTTTATGTATGATTTGGTTCTCCAATAGAAATTATGTTAAGTCTTTCAAGTATAAATTAAATGAGAATAGCAAGTTTAGATGGCCTTAGAGCGGTGCCACACGGGCGTTGCCGGTGCGCTGCGTCGTCGCAACGCAGTGATTTGAACGGACAGAGTGCCACACGAGCACTGCGATGTCGCAACGCAACAGTCTATGATTTTCTAAAACATACTGCGCTGCGATGCGTTTCCGTTGTCGCTCCGTCGTCACCCCTCCCCGCCTCGTCTGTCACGCCGCTTTGTCCGCCTCACGCGCGTTCCGTTGCCGCACGCTGTTTTAACGCACGTGTGGTTTGTGCTAAAATAAATATGTAAAACTACGGAGCGCTATCGCTCAGTTATGGCAGCGACAGCGCAACGCAACGGCAATGTTTGTGCGGTATCGCTCATATTGTCTACTAGTGGCCGCCCGTGACTCCGTTCGCGAGGAAGTCGGTTTCCCGTGGGAATGAGAAGTTTTCCTGCGGTAAAAAGTACCCTATGTGTTATTCTGATGTATAACCTATATTACTGCAACATCCATACATTCATACATACTCACATACTCACAAACTTTCACATTTATAATATTAATAGGATAGTAGTATGACTTACGGAGTAGTCGCCACAACGCTACTTTTAATATAACCTTATGAACCCTTTATTACTCCTTAAAACCATATTGTACATTTATTTATCTTAAACACATACAATTCACGATAAACTAACCAATAACGAGTGTATTGAATATTATGTTACATTGAAAATTCAATGAACTTCAATTGAGAAAATTACATTCTATTGAACAACATGAAAAGTTCCTTTGAAGATATTGAATTTATTTACTTGTATTTCTGAATCAAAGGGTTTTATAAAAGATCAAAATATAACCTTTTAAAATGTATCTTTAGTCTAACCTATTTTATATATACGAAGTTATTCTTTCTTATAGCTAAGGTATAAGTCCATGTACAATATGGCGACAGGACGTTTTTTTTCTAAAAATCACTTTTCGTAAAATTGGCGTTCTGTACGTATATCAAACTTCTTTGTTCACATTTTTTTTGTCGATGCTTACTTGAAATAACCATAACCTATAAGAATTTGAGTCCACCTGTATCCGAGTCGAAAGTACCTACATTTGTAGGTAAGCACTTTCTACTAGCTTTTGCCGTCGGCTTCGCACGCGTTGAATTCGGAGTAAAACCCCTTTCCCTATAGGTACTATGTTATTATCCTACTTCCTACTTAATATTATAAATGTGAAAGTTTGTGAGGATGTATGGATGGATGGATGGATGGATGGATGGATGTTTGTTACTCTTTCACGTAAAAACTACTGGATGGATTTTGATGAATCTTTGCAGTAATATAGGTTATACATCAGAATAACACATAGGGTACTTTTTAACGCGGGAAAACACCTAATTCCCACGGGAAACCGACTTCCACGCGAACGGAGTCGCGTGCGGCCGCTAGTATTCATATAAACCTTCCTCTTGAATCACTCTATCTAATAAAAAACGCATCAAAATCCGTTGCGTAGTTTTAAGGATTTAAGTATACATAGGGACAGACAGAGAAAGCGACTTTGTTTTATACTATGCAGTGAAGTGTAACTGAGTGTTTAAGTGACATACCTTCTCATGATATGAAGCAAGTTTGATAGGTACTCAATGCACTTAATTGATTAGGTCTAATTTATTAACTAGATTTACTTAAACGATTAAATACTTAGGATAGATTGAAGATCTTGAAACCTATTTGATATTCTAAGCTGTTTAATTTCTGCAATGCAAACTTAGTTATAAATATCTGTTTCACGTATTTCAAAATGCTAAATGCTTGAATACTGTACATTTACTTGAGAATTACATAGTTATAACAAGTATCATTATAAACTATGAAACAGTTTAATAAACAAAGAACAGAGACTACACTTGACTTGAAATACAGTAGGGAGCAAAAAGTTTGCCTACAATTTTAATAACACACTTATTATTTGGACAATGTAAAGCAAGCTAACAAGCTTTCGTTTAAAAGTAACTAGAGTTAACTTTATTTTATTATAATAAGATTTTGTTTAGTAAAAGTTATCCAATCCATCATTGAATAACAATTGTTGGAGAGGATGTTATGTCTAAAGCTTCAGGGTATTAAAATGCAAATAAAAATGCAATAAAAAATGTTTATATTTAAACTAACCTTTTCGGACATCTCATGTTATTAACCTAACAGAATATAGTCTCAACATTTTATGATCCTTCTTCACGTTTTTAAAATAAATAAATAACTTTTAAAGTGGTCACATATTTTTGTCGCCGCGTGTAGTCGCTCGACGGCGACGTGCTAATTTCAGTCTGGCGACGATGCGTAATTCAGTTAGTTGAAGTTGTCGACTTATTTGAACAGGCTAATGAGTGTACTACAAACTTTAAGACCGTTCTTAAGACGTATTTTAATAAATTGAGAAAATTGAGGGCAAAGTTAAGATTAAAAAATATGAATTATTACTTAGAAACTTTAAGTTCTAAGAAGATTAAAGACTGATTAGTACGAGTAGGTACACTGTATATTTCTTTTATATTTATAAATAATTATTTATTTTAATTAGAGTAAGATGTAGATTAAGTTACTCATCGTTCTCAGGTCCTTAATAAGCTAAGAAGAAACGGAGCAGGTTCTTTACTTGACGCGATTTTTTTATTATTTTCTACCACGTATAACTTTTTACAGTGTTGTCTTATTTAATTTTTTTTATTAGAAAGGATATTATATACTCTGAAGTTGAATCCTACATATATAGAAAAGAAACCTGAGAATATGAAAAAAGGGGAAATTTGTCTAACGTCCAGCTACAATTGCCAACGTAACAATAACCCATTGCTTACAGTAGTTAATTTTAAAAAGAGATATTCTCGATGCCTACGTTTCTGAAAATTAAATTTAAAAGTGAATACTTCAATATTTATATTCACAGTTTGACTTTCACAACACTGCATTGGTTTACAGACAAATAAGCTTGTTACGTTCATTTAATTTGGTCTGCACTCGAGTGTATGAACTTTTGTAGTGTGGATTTCAAAAAAATCCAGCAATCGAAAACTGAATGCAAATTGGTGTTTGCAAAGTTTACACCGTCCGATTCGATTTTACTACCGATTAATTAAGTTCGTTCAACAAAATGTAAATAATAAGAGTTATTTTGTTCGTCATGCTTGACAACAACAAAAACCAAACATGGTAGACACATGAAGCAGACAGGATATACCCTTCGGTAATCTTCATTTAGGCATTGCGGCGAAAAGAAGGTTTGGACGGCCGTGACCAACTTATTGCTACTTGTAACCTAATTTCAGAATCACCAGACCTCAATTAATAGCTTTTTCCACTCTTTTCTAAGTGCCTCCAATTTTTGTGACATACTTCGGCCAATTCCGGTTATTATACTGCCTTGGTTGTGGTTGGAACTGACACAAACTACACTGGGCTGTGTAGCCATTTTAACTCAATGTCCATTCAGGGCCTAAGCTTCTGAGAAATTTGGTATTCTGTTGCGATCCTTGAGGGTGAGCAACATTGGCCATTCTAAAATGGGTGACCAATAGTGGCACTATTTTTTCTGTGCTTTAGAGGGAACATTTTTCGTGAGGCACATTCCAAATTTTCTTTGGAAAGAAGACATTAGTGGCTGATAGTGGCCTTTCAGGGACAACTTCTTAGGACTTAAACGGAGGTTTCTAGAGCTATGTCACTAGAAAAATATGTGCTGCAAACTCATCACACGATTATATGAAGAAGATCGTCCAATGAAAACGAAACTATCAATATCTGTGTATAACTGAAACTAGAGTATAGACACAATTGGGAATAGAATTTCACAGTCCCACCGAGGTATCTCGCTCTAATGAGTACATTCGATAGATGTGTTTATTTAACACCCACATGAAAGTGTTTGAGCACAGAACACTAATTAGTGATACCGTTTTGTGTGCGGTTGGTTAAAAATGGATTTCGGAATGAAGTTCAGGTTTTGTCTAATAATGAAGTATGTTACTGGTTAATAATCAATAGTATTTTGAACCTGATTACTATTTGGAATTGAAAATTATGTTTATAACTACGTGTATTTGAGACTTGCGTCATTTAAGGAAATCGTCCCTCATATATGAGTTTCAGTTTTCAATACTGATGAACATATGCCGTCATTAGATAATACAATGAACTGTTTTATCAAATATTACACGCTAGTTCAAAATTCATACATTATTAAAAAAAATGTAACAATCATGTAAGGATTATGATTGTCCTAGTCATCCAAAAAGTCACGTTATTTTTAAACAATGATGAGTATAAAATATTATTAATGAACCCCAATTTCTATTACTTTTATATTTTAACTTTTATAGTGTTGAGCACGTTTTAAATTCTTGTATAATTTCCAAAAAGTGCTGGGAGTTTTTTTCCGCCGGTTTTTTTCTCTCGATTTACGGTTAGGTAAAGTGGAAGTTTGTAACAGTGACGTTCATTAATATGATGAATAAAAGAATTTAATTTTTTAGGATTATGACGGTATTGTAAATTATTAATAAGCTTTTGATTCATTAAATGTAACTTAATTTTTTTCATAATTATTTTTTTTCAGAACACAGTGTTCAATTGTTTTCGAGTCAATAACCTCCCGAAATCAATGTTGCCAATTAGCATGGTCATATATTAGCTCGTATTATGCAGATCGGCAAATCCCCGTGAGTTCGTCATCCCTGCAGTGTTGCCGGTAGGTACATCTCTCGTTTATAATGGTAATCCACTCGCGGGAAGTTAGTGCTATTTCAATTTACATACATATTCAACGGATTACCTATAGTTGGGGGCTTAAATCCTATAACGATTTGGAATCTGAGCGCCTATCTTGTGGTGAGTTGAGACAGGTTTTGTTTTATTATATTTGACTTAATAATATTTAATTTTGGACCATGATTATTTATTTAGGGTTTTCTGCCTAAGAACCGTTTCTTTCCCTGTTCGTCTATTTCCCGGACGCGACAAGAAATGGACCTTTTTCAGAATTAGCCATAAATCAACACAAAAAAATATAACTGACAATATTTTTAAGTGTATAATGCATTTTCTTGTAAAATATTGGTTTTAAAAAATGATAACGTATAAAATCTACTTTCTTCTATTTTTCTTCCTATAAAACGCAGCCTTATTTCTGCCACTAACAACATTTGGTATACGAACACGTTCATTAAAATAAAACTAGCAAATACTCCAAGCTTCACGTTAGAGAGCACACTTGTCCCAGAGGGTGTAGAGGACAAAATGCATGAGAGGGAACGAAATAATCATAATGACGAGCTTGTAGTATCCTGGGTATGAATGGAGATTGTCAACTGTTTCTTATGTATGGAATACCTAGGTTGTTATAAAAACAAGACACGTGGCATGCCTTTGGTTCCGCCAAAGATATAATACAAATAGTAATTGCATATAATTTGAATGTAGGTGTTGGCAACATTTTGTTAACATTGGAAGAAGCGGTGAAGCAAGGAGGTGACGGCGCGGCGGGGAGTTTGCTTTTCGAACAGAAAAACAAATGACGCAGAAAAAGAACAATTTGAAAAAAGAATTTGAGTTTTGACAAGAATAGATAAATTGTTATTGATTTCTAAATTAGGTTTTTGTTAACGTAATTATTGGTTTGTATCCAAAATGTATAGTGTTCCTAAGGTGAAAAATAAACAGTGTTTGCGTGGTATTGTGTTACACTAATTATTATTTTGTAAAACGGTTTAATATATAAATGTATTTGAAGTTATCAGTTGTCAAGTATAATAACTTTATTAAGGTAAAATAGTAAATATAAATTGCAATCTATATCAGGAAAGTATCTTAATGATGACAGGTATATTAACTATTATTTTACATAGGTTATATTGGTGACTTAAATATTAAGTAAATCGATGGTATTAATAAATAAATAACTGAAGGTTGAAACTTATAGAAACTAGCAATGCTAGTTTAAAAAGAGAACAAAAATAAACTTTACAAAAATACCTTGAAAATTAAAAAAACAAAAAGTCTTACCTAACAAAAAATGATTTTTTTTACTATTCAAAAATATTTATTATTTTTTTTGAAAAAAAATATCTTCAACTAGTTATCGTATACACTTACGCAACATTACACACTTTCCTATTGTTAAAATTTAACAATTCCAATTTAACGATTCGGTTCAAAACATAACCAAGCTAATCTAACCGCAGCGCAGGAAGCAGTTATTCTATACCTAGGTATGTAGCTATAGTATGAAAATAAACTGTCTTTATATAATACGGGGTGTAAAAAGTCAGTTTCCCAAAACGATAAATAAGTACTACTGCCTCACACGTTACGTAAACATTTTTTTTCAAATAATTTATAACTTAATTATGCACAATCACACGTAAATTTTGGGATAATTTCAAATAAAATATTGTTTTAATTAAATCTGTATTGTAATGTTAATTTCAAGCGATATTCTTTAAATTGTGTATTTGGTGTTTTATTGGTAAATTCAGTTACTATTTAAACTCAGTAATACATGGTTTCTGGCTTCGGAAATGGTCTGTTTACACCCTGTATATGTCAATATTCAAATGTTACTACTAACGATGTTATTATGTTACACAAGGAATTAATTAACTAGTTAGCTTAATTTAATTCGCGAACTGTTAAATACATCATGAGTTTAAGCTTTGACATTCAAGCTTAGAATTGGCATGTACTTACTTATAACTTGATTAGTATCTTTTTGCATTCATATTATTAGGTACTTCCTAGCCTTTGCCCGCGGCTTCGAATTCGGAGTAAAACCCTGTAATATATTATTATACATATAAACTTTCCTACTGAATCACTCTATCTATTTCAAAAAACTATCAAAATCTATTGCGTAATTTTAAAGATCCAAGCATACACACACACACAGACGGCGGAAAGCGACTTTGTTTTATACTATTTAGTGAATGGCCCGCCCTGGCCTTTGAATTTTGGCCGACTTGTTCACAAAACATTGAGTTTTGGTTAACTTAAGGATATTTTTCCTAAATGTCCTTTTTTTATTAATTTAATTGAAAATGTCAGACACCAGATATCCTAAATCCATTTTATAGTTACAATGCGCTGCTAATTTTCACGTTCTTTTTTTTTTAGTTTATAATCAAATGAAAACAATAACATTGAAACTTAGGTAGATTGATATTTTTTTTTTTATTATTGTGTTTGGTTTTAAACTGTCTGTCAACTGTTTTAAGCTCAGATGGCAGTTGATTGATAAGTCTAGGGATACTATTAGAGGCCGTATTATCACCGTAAAACCTTTAACATTAGGTATTAGTTCTTTTAATGGCACATATAAAGATATACCTATAAACCATCTTTTAGGTAGGCAGCCATAATTAGCACGTTCTACGAGAACACTCTTAATATTATACTCAGCTTAAATGCGAGGATACAAACGATAACATTTTAACTTGCTTATGAAGTTAACTATTGCGTTCTCAATCTAATCTAAACTTCGTTAAATTCATTTTAAATCACTACATTATTACTAGTTCCAGTACTTACCATACCAATTATTTTGTATGTGCGTAGTCAAGTACTAATGTAAAATAAGAACAAAGTAATCAATCTTTACCCATAGCTACCTTCGTAAAACCTTAGATTTACAGCCAGCTACAAAACGAACCAATGTAAGTAGTGTTAAGGTCAAATGACGCGTAATAGCGCGTTTTATGTTCCCCCAAGTATATCACGGTAATAAAAGTGAATAAAATAGCAAATAGCAGTTTTTACGGTAAATTACGTGTTTACGTGTATAAGGAAGGACAACAGAAGGGCGATAACACCCTGTATAACAAGTTAAGAAGCCTCCTGATTAGAGGCAGGGATTGAGTCGTAATCCATTACCTTGGCTTATCGAGGATTGTTCACATAATGGATAATCATTCAACCATGGTTTCAAATCTACAGGTTTTTCACGATGTTTTGTTTCACTGTATGTGTGTAGTTAAAATATTTTGGAATCTTAGTTTAATATTTACAAAAAGAGCCATGATATTTTTTGAAAAAAAAGGCTATGGAGTAGGTATACTTGATATGTAAGGGTGCAATAACAAGTCCCATTTATATTAACATCTCTAATCGAGTAGCTTTAGGTGAGGTATTTTTTCTATCTTTTGCGCGACATTCTCCATTTAGTCTAAGATCCGACCGCGTGATTTATACGTTCATATGTTTGATTAATAAAATATAATTTTTATCGATATTTATAACTAAACCAATGCAGATCCGCAAAGGTGGCCATCCAAATTTGGCCGCAATTAATTTTAATTAAAATGTAATTAATTATTTATTTTTTAACAATTACGTTCACCTGTAATTGTTAAAAAATATATTTTATTAGAAAGAAATATACCTGAGATACCGAAAAAGTTCAAGGTGCCATCCCTCACTTGGTCGCAACCTAATGTCAGCCAGGTGTAAACAGGTATAATTTCGTTAAATATATACGTTCATAATGTATTATCATGTTATACATACCAAATTGAAGATTATTTTTTTCCCTACATGATGAGATATGGGTGCCTATGCAGAAATGCCCGCAAATAGTGATTGCCAACGATTAAAGATAATTCGTTGTTTTGGTGAAAGTTTACGAAACTTACTACAACGAAAAATCATATGATTTTCCCCACAGTGAAGACATGCAAAATTATTCAAGGTTGATTTATTGGTTGAAATTTGCGAATAGTTTTTACGTGCAGTTAAGTTTTTATTAAGGTTATAATTCGAAGTTTGTTTGTTACGTTGTGTGCCACTGATGCTCGAAGTAAACTCAGATGGATATGATTGTGAATGTTCTAAAACTTTAATGTGATTTTGTACAAACTCAATAAGATTTTCATAAGACGGAATAGTTTTTTGATCAATACTTTGTTCAAATAATTTACGAGTATTTTGATCGAGTGACTTTAACGCGATATGGCAGATAACGTAACTATGTAAGTTAGGAATGTTAAGAGAACAAATGGCTTTATAAGAATTCTCAAAAACTTCAATGAATTGATTTAGGCTTACAGGTGATTCTTTTAAGATAGGTGTAAAGGTCAACATTTTATCGAGGTATTTACCGGCCAACATTCGTTGATCCTGGTACTTATCAAGTAATGTTTTCCATACTACATCATAATTAGAGGACGTAATAGGTACACTTTTTATTATATTTTGCGCAGAACCCTTCGTACACGATAATAAATAGTGAAACTTGTCAATATTCGACATGCTCTTTTGATTGTGCACTAAAGAACAAAAGGTCTCATAAAAGGTAGTAAAGTTTTCTATATTTCCGTCAAAACAGATAAGCTCAAGCTTAGGCAACCTAGGACGACAATCTATATCATTTCTGCGGGAGTTAGAAGAACAGTTATTTTCACTCTGTGAACCGACCTTTTAATAGTCTAAGATCCGACCGCGTGATTTATACGTTCATATGTTTGATTAATAAAATATAATTTTTATCGATATTTATAACTAAACCAATGCAGATCCGCAAAGGTGGCCATCCAAATTTGGCCGCAATTAATTTTAATTAAAATGTAATTAATTATTTATTTTTTAACAATTACGTTCACCTGTAATTGTTAAAAAATATATTTTATTAGAAAGAAATATACCTGAGATACCGAAAAAGTTCAAGGTGCCATCCCTCACTTGGTCGCAACCTAATGTCAGCCAGGTGTAAACAGGTATAATTTCGTTAAATATATACGTTCATAATGTATTATCATGTTATACATACCAAATTGAAGATTATTTTTTTCCCTACATGATGAGATATGGGTGCCTATGCAGAAATGCCCGCAAATAGTGATTGCCAACGATTAAAGAACCGAATTAAAAGCAATGGAAACAGAATTAATCAGAATTAAAAAATCAATTCTGTTTAATTCTGTTACCATTGTTTTTAATTCGGTTCTTTAATCAGGGATTCAAGGAAAATAAACGAAAATTTATATTGATGAAAAAAATAATAAAAAAAAAAAAAATGTATAAAGATAAATTTTAATATAGATTGAAATTAACGTCTTACAGTTAAAAGTTATTGTTTGAGTTGAATATAATTAAAAAAATATTGAAAACACTAGTTTTGTAGATTAATTATTATGACATATTATTTTTACTGCTCAATTTTTGGAGTACTTTAAACTCCAAGCAAATACCCGAGCTACTAGTTGAGCACCTTATCTATGGACGCATGCGCAGTAGCATGAAAACGACAAGCAGCTGGCATGCTCTATCTTTATTCGACAAACGGTGTTTATCTTAAATTTCTCTCGCTTTTATTTATCTTTAATCGTTGGCAATCACTATTTGCGGGCATTTCTGCATAGGCACCCATATCTCATCATGTAGGGAAAAAATTAATCTTCAATTTGGTATGTATAACATGATAATACATTATGAACGTATATATTTAACGAAATTATACCTGTTTACACCTGGCTGACATTAGGTTGCGACCAAGTGAGGGATGGCACCTTGAACTTTTTCGGTATCTCAGGTATATTTCTTTCTAATGAAATATATTTTTTAACAATTACAGGTGAACGTAATTGTTAAAAAATAAATAATTAATTACATTTTAATTAAAATTAATTGCGGCCAAATTTGGATGGCCACCTTTGCGGATCTGCATTGGTTTAGTTATAAATATCGATAAAAATTATATTTTATTAATCAAACATATGAACGTATAAATCACGCGGTCGGATCTCGTACTAATTAGTTTTTGAAGTTATAAACACTGGAAAAAGGAACGCGGGCCTCCGAGCATTACGCGACTGGGACTCGAACCCAGGACCTTTGGATTGCCGGTCCAATGCTCTTCCAACTGAGCTACCGCGCCGCTACGTTGACCCACCGAAATTTCTTCCAGTATCTATGTGCTTTCGTCATATACCTGACGTTATTCCATCAAATGAGAGGAGTTTCCGTCATAAAGTAAAAGTAAAATCTCATTCTCCATTAGGTTAAAAGGCAAGAAATTATAAATCAAATAGGTACCTTGTTTTGCTTCAATTATTCTTGTCATGCAAAAATATAAAATATTAAAGTAACATCAGCTAATTGAACATTAATATATTATAATAAAAACGCCTACACAAATGGAAAAGCAATTTGTTAGAACAACCAATTTGATTGGGTTATCAAAAACATTGGTTCATGTACATGACAAGCGGATCATTCCCTTTATTCAGTTTAAATGGACAGTATTTTAACATTTTAAAATATTCTTAAATTTTAACCGCGAAGTAATAAACTAAACTATTAAACATAATTAGATTTCAGGATCCTTTATGTTTAAGGAGAAAATTGAAAAAACACACTTTCTATTAGATTATGCTGATAGTAGGTATCTTTATATCATTATTATCACCATTTTTTTTAGAGAAGCTAGCAAACGAGGAAGCTGGTCACGTGATGGTAAGTGATCACCGCCGCCCATATACGCCCACAATTACATATGCATTGAGGGTGCATTGCTGGCCTTTGAGAAATTGGGCACCGGATATCGCACTCACCGAACGAAACGCAGGAACATCGACCCTACTTCACGTCGGTTTTCTGTGCGACGGTGGTATTTCACCGGTCGAGTCAGCCCAGTAATCGCTGCAGACAGAGCCTACAGCTAGACTCTACCACTCTAATCAATCATCATCATCATTACACAGTATAAATTCAAGTCGCTAATTCTGTCTGTTTTTATGTTTTTCCGCTAACTCCTCCTTAACCAGTTGAGGGATTTTAATGCGGTTTTCACCTTCTTTTAGGTAAATTTTTCATACAATTTTTTAAATAAAAAACATTCAGAAAAAGTTTTTTAAGTTAGCCGAAATTTAATGTTTCGAGAACAAGCGTGGGCGTCATTAGTTAAACATAAAGCCATTGAATTCCCCTTTTTTTTTTTTGTTTGCGCGGTGAAATGCCTTTACGCACCGTACCCCCCACCGGGATGGCGGGGGGCGTGTGTGGGACTCCCACCTGGGCAACTGACACGTCGCCCAGGGGACTACCCACTAAAACACCGCGGCGCTCCGTCTTCGCCTTTGTGGTGAAGCCGTGGGGCCCGGACCGGCGGCCCTACGCCACGACTTCACCGGCGATGGGCCCGTCTACTGCACGACGGGTCCATTTTGACCCCCCCGCGGTGAAGGGGGGGCCTGTGGGAACGACCGGGAGCGCCCGATCGTTCCCACCCGTCGACGGTGGTGGACCGTGCAATGCGGGCAGGTGGATTCCCACGTCCCCCGCCCACTGGCCACCACCAGGCTGGACTTGGGCGCGATCGCGCCTCGTCCGGCCCCTTTGACGTCTGCGGTGCGGGGGCGCGAGAGGATCGTTCTCACGCACCCGCTCCGCAGCCTCTTTCTGCGACATGACGTCCTCGCAGAAAGAGGCCACCGCGACCCAGACCGCCTCGGAGCCCAGCATGGCGTACACCAAGCCGGGCAGCGAGAGGTCCGGGCCAGCGGACGCCTGGAGGCGACGACGTGGCACATCCCAGGCCGGACATGGCGGAGTGCCCGCCATGGCACATGCCGCCCCGTGTCCAACCGTGCCGTAAGCCCGCGCCATTCGCTGTGAATTACCCTCTGTTTTTAAATCATAAACTCGACAAGTTATGCTGTAGGTAATCATTTTTTATAGGAAATCTCTGCTATTATCAAAACATAGGCATTACGACTGCTAAATTCAAGTAAAGATGGCTGTAAAAAAAATATGAAAGCTTTTTTTAAGTCCTCTAAAAGTCCCTTGATAAAAAGTTAGTATTACTTTTAATAACTTAGCCTGAAAGCAGGCAGCGTTGCGTATCTTGTAATCTCTCGAAACGGTTTTGACCTCATTATCATTTCGGTAAAAGCATTACCCGCCTCCGTTTTATAGTCATTTTTGGATGGAAATGATAAATAATTCATCATTTCAACCTTGCTTATACTAAGTACACCATATTTCACATCGAGGCCTTTCTAAGGAGACATAAAATACAGCTAGAGTAATCCTATCTATGGCATGATTTATTCTATGGAAGGGTCAACCAAGTTGTGGATGATATATCACACGCCTATCTGTTGAAATATTTTAACTGGAGCATCTGGTCGCAATTGTGCGGGTTATTTGATTTATTTAAGTTATTTAAAACTAGTCTTCGAATAAAATCCTGCTTTTGATAAGGTCTTAAAAATATAAAGAAATGAAGGTTTTGTGTTCGATCCAATGTACAGGGTGTTTGGTGGGTGAGTAGCCAAATGAAAATGGTGGATAGGTGAGGCTATTAGCTATTTACTTCAGTACTGCGTAACACAAAGAAGATAAAATAGCTTGTATTTTAACCGACTTCAATCATAGAATTAAGCATGTTTATCTTTCATGTGATTTTAATTACGCCAGTTTCTATTCAAAGTTTAAATATAACAGAGGAATTTTGCATTCGTAAAAACAAAGATATGTTTTTAATTTTACTAGCAAATTATAAAAATTCATCGAATAAACTTCATTTCACCCTACTTTCAATAAATTTATCAAGCTCCGCGTCAGCTCATAGAAAACTAATAAAGAACAAAATTTTATTCTTAATACAACACAAAACAGTATCATATTATCTGTCTAGACAGCTGTAATGAGTGGTTTCCAGGAAAAATGGTTTGAAAAATAGTATAAATAAGGATATTTCACCAAAGAGCTGAAGACTAGTGAATCAAAATTTTTTTAATACGGGAGATGTTTTTGTTCTACTTATAAGAAAATGTGTCGCTTTTTTTGGTGAATAAGTGTGATCGACGTTTCAAATAGTGTTAAAGAAAAAAAAATGTTTTTAGTAATAAAATATATTTGGACAGTTTTTTTTTTTGTTTTTTATTTATTTATTTAGATACACAAACAATATTTTAAAGACTAGGTTCTCGATTCGTTGGATACCTACATAAAATGTTATAACTAGCATATACCTATACAGGCAACACAATTTTGTTTATATTCAAGAAATACTTAATCTATATTTTGTGTTTGCATGGTTAACGAAAAAATCTTATAAGACTTATACCAAGTAAAGTTCAAATATAGATACTGAAATCGTACATTTACTTTAAATAAAAAAAACGCTTTCATTATTTCATCTTACTTAAGATATTTGGCTCTTAACCAATGATTCAAGGTCCAATATTCACAATGTCACTCAAACAGCAGACTAGAACTTCGTGAAACAACTCCGAAACCCATTTACGTATCTTTTGCGCCCTTAACGAAAAAACTTCCTTCATAATCCCCTTATAAGTTAAATGTAAACAAACTTCGCAAAAAGGCAATCAAAACTTGCGTAAACAGTATTTTGTGCGTAAATAAAGCCTTCTTAGACACAAGACAATGTGACGGGTTTGTTCATGAACACAATTTAAAACTATACCTACTAGGTATAAGTATAAAAAAATCCTAAATATTTATTGTATACTAGTAGCCGCTACTACCTTTTTATAATGAACGCATGTTGGTATCAAGTTTATTAGTATTCTTATTGACATCTGCTAAGTTATCAATTTTCTACGAATTATATAAGCATCTAATAAGTAGGTACTACCAACTTATCGTTTAACCCCTAAATGGTTCAATTTATCTCATAAAGATGCATATTCGCCGCTCTCCGTTATAATTGGGGCTCGGAGCCGACGGCAACAAGCCAGTGGAATACAAGATTGAATTTGTCTCTAATAGCTAATTTATCTCCCCTCGCAATACGCAATGTACACTGAACAACGCGATTTCGACGGCGCTCTCTTATTACTTCCGCGCAAATGCATCGGTTATAGTCTACAGCGAATGAACAGGCTATTTTGAATCTTATCCCTATTGACTTAAAGTTTAAATTCAGATTCTGGTTCATAGTGATTATACAGCACTCAGCGATTTTGAAGCAATAATGCTTCGTTGGTTTAATGTAATTTTTGTAATATATTTTGTAGAGTGTACGAAAAGCGTAATAAAAAGCATTTTCGCCGGGAAGTTTTGATGTGATAAATCTTTCGGTTGTTGACGTAACGTGAGTGATATTGTAATGTGTATTATGAGATTACAATTTTCATTAAAATATATTATTTTTACATGAATATAGTGAAATAGGTTTCTGTTGCAATGTTCATGTTTTAAATAAGTGCCGGTAGTCTTTGTGAAAAAGATAGATAATTACTGATTGCATTCTGAGGTTCTACTACAAAATTTGATTTATCGGTGTTGTTGTCGTCGCATTACTAACTTCAAAGCCTACCCACATACAGCCGCAATATTATCGCGCGATACAGCGTGACCGCGATGCAGAACCTAGTTAAAACGATTATTTAATTAGCCCCTTAACCGCATCGTGGTCCTTTTATGCACCACGTCACCAACCAATTTGGTCAATATATGAAAATGTTACTTTTTAGTCACAATTTTCCTAATCATTTATTGAAAAAAAAAACGGCAAATAAAGGAAAACTTGATATTTCCGTAATGTGCTATCTTTCCATTTAACACTCTCCTATGAAATAACCAAGTATTTAAAAAAATTCTCAACTAATCACAGATCGTCCGATTAAGCTTCCATTTTCAAAGCCGTCAGTCGAACTTCAGGTCAATGAAATCGTCATCGTACTTCACAATAGTTCCTCAGATGCCACTGTATCGACTGCACATCCTAATAGGAGACCTACAAACGCATACCACACTAACAGAAGGAATGGCTATCTGAATTTATAGACGAATAACTCTACGAAAGGAATTCCAGGTTATTCCTATATGCAAACGACATTTATAAACGAAAATTGGGTTGTGTTTTACCATTTGGAAAATGATATCTTATATAGGGTGACTTGTAATGTCAAGTATTTCTGTTAAGCCCCCCAAGTCAAAAACAATGTTTCTAATATCCACCCAAAACTTTTTGGAAGATAACTTTGAAAAGTAAATTACAAAAGCAGCTTACAAAATATAATAGTTATCTAAATGTATATAAAATAAATTATATAATAGTTTTATATAATGAAATTTTTAAGAATTTCATTCATATTTGTCATAACTTCAATTTATTTTAATTAAATGATGCTTAAAAGAATGGAGCCGGCTATAGGCTTTCCATTGTTTATAAAAACGAAAACTGAAAAACTCCGGAAACAAATCCCAAAAACTTTCCAAAAATTTACTCCTGCGCCTCTCTCTTCATAAAAAACCCTAAAAACCCCAACTGTTTGTTTTTATTACATTCTGCACACATTGTGTACACGAAAGTTGTATGAGTGGGGTAATGGCACCAATAGTGGCCCGCCTTCTGCAAAGATTGGTCCGGGCGCGCTCCCAGTTTAGATTAGAAAACTTCGACTCAGACTGCGAACAAATTGCTTTACTAATACAACGGATTTCGGACTCGTTCGGGTAAAGAAGCGATCACAGGCTTTTGTTTCAAGTATTTATTAATTAGCTGTGATGGACTATCCTACTTCCTATTATTATTATAAATGTGAAAGTTTGTGAATATGTGAGGATGTATGGATGTTTGTTACACTTTCACGAAAAAACTATTGGACGGATTTGAATGAAACTTTGCAGTAATATAGGTTATACATCAGAATAACACATAGGGACCTTTTACCGCGGGAAAACTTCTCATTCCCACGGGAAACCGACTTCCACGCGAATGGAGTCGCGGGCGGCCACTAGTAGTTTAATAAAGGTTTATTTTGAAATTATAGTAATGGGACTACGTGGTGAGTATGGGGAATCCCACACACGTCTCTCTAATCCAGAGAGATAAGCGCGTAAAGCATTTTCCAAGACTAAAAAAATGCCCTCAAGAATAAACTTTTGGCGGTAAAAGGGGAGACCTCCCAGTGCTAGGCAGAACACAGGGTTAGGGCCAAGCGGGGCCACTGTGAAGATTTCAGAAGTTATATGTAACTATATACTTAACCGCGTAAACACTTCGATAGTGCTATATTTCGTTTGAGAGTGGTAGAGTCTAGCTGTAGGCTCTGTCTGCAGCGATTACTGGGCTGACTCGACCGGTGAAATACCACCGTCGCACAGAAAACCGACGTGAAGTAGGGACGATGTTCTTGCGTTTCGTTCGGTCAGTGCGATATCCGGTGCCCAATTTTCTCAAAGGCCAGCAACGCACCCTCAATGCATATGTAATTGTGGGTGTATATGGGCGGCGGTGATCACTTACCATCACGTGACCCGCTTGCTCGTTTGCTAGGTTCTCTTATAAAAATAAAAAAAATATAGGATCGGCCCTGTATTTAGGCATCATTTGTATGCGTACAGCCGGGACGCATAACAATTGTTAGCGACGATAAGCTCCATCTATGTCGCCACAAACCTTTAAAAGATTTCCTGTGACATAATAATTTCAACAGATGAACAAGACTCATTCTGGCAGTGTCAGCGTGTGTTAAGAAATCCCTCTTTTCAAATTCAGGCAGCCAATGTTACACAGAAATTCTTACCACTGACAAAAGGGCTACCTTTGTACTAGAGTTTAGAACTGCACCATTGTGATGTGCTATCTATTTAATAACTCTACATGATAGGATGTCATAAATTATTAAAGACAACTAAAGGATGCCTTAAAATAAAAGACCAGAAATAACTTTGAGTTACAAAACTTAATTATTTTTCCACTAATATTTTTTTATAGTACTTTTCTGTATATCGTAATCATAATCTGCCTGCCATGGTACTGTATTTGTAATTTAAAATTAAAGAAACATATAATTAGTATTAAAAAAATGGGCCAATTGCGAGTTGAACTCGCACACCTTGGGTTTCCTTATAACTTGAAATTCCATTATGTATTAAAAAGGATAGAATAATAAAAACATACGTTTTTAATATTTGTGGTTATAGCGGCATACTAATAAATCATGTGTTTTAATGTTTACTATTTAGCTCGTATCAAGGTCCATGAAATACGGCCTGATTACAGATAGATATATCTCAGTAGACAGCAGCATCTTACGTATGATACCTACATACCCGTTATTACCCTTTGGGAACCATGTATAGCATTTCTTAGGAGTTTGTTGTTATTTAACTCCATCATAAGACGCTTAATTGTTTTTCAACACCTACGCTAGCTACCTTTACCCTACGGAAAAATACAACAACATAAAAAATTTATTGTTTTATACCCTTGTTGAACTACCCTTTAGTTTCAACATAAAAACTGCCCCAAACTCGCCAGGGATGGCACCCTGTAATAACAAATAGGTTTTGTTAAAAGCTTTCGCCGTATAGTTTTAAAAATATTTAGCAAGCATTGTAAATGTCGCATTTATTTATAGAAAATTTAAATTATTGCAGGAAATTTTATCTCAAAATTAAAAATGTGTCAAGTTTTTTTATTTGGTTCCTTGAGAATCGAAATTAGAGCTTTCTTAATTTATGTAGGTATTAAATACTAACTAGTATTTTGCTCGCAGTTTTGAATGCGTCAGATTTCCGATTTTAAAACACGTGGCGCTCTAAGTCATATTTTACAATAAAGATTAATTTAAATAATGCCTATGTCAATCTGGGCTACAATCGAAAGTTTTTTTTCCCTATCAAATCAGAAGTTTTTGTGTAAATATCCAAGCAAATTTCGAATTTTCTCAGTAGGATTACGATTAGATCACTACTACTAGAAATATATCTATTTTGTTTGATTCCAAAGAGTAAAAGTCATAAATTAGCTTCCTAATATAATCTAAAAACCATTCGTTCATTGGATTCATTCACAGATCACTTTATCAAGCTATTATCGACTGTATCACGCAAAGGTCAAATCTGAAAAAACTCTACCGAACCAAAGAACTTAAACACAAACTATGCAAAATAAGATAGAGGTAAATAAGTAGAGGCGAACATGGGATCCAGACTTATTCTGTCAAACGGTATCAGAATACCAAATATGCTTTATCGGAGAAGTGTCACACTCTAGGGAGCATTACAAGCAGATGTGACTCTTATTCCTAAAGAATTAAACACCGGTATAGTTTGAACGCAAATTCGCGCGTGTGGGTTAAGGCTTCAAGTACATTCCACTTAGTTCCCCTTTTCGGAAGGGTCGCGAAAATCTATTGAAATTTATTAAACAAATTTAAAGTGACTAAATAAGGTGCGGCGAATAAAATTTTGAAAGTTGTTCCTTTAATGAAGTTGGGGTGTGATTCACAAAAGAGAAGCATTTATTTTTACACTAAGCGAATAAGTATTGAATTAAATAAACAAAAAAGATTAAGGATGTCATTGCAGTTATCTACTTCTAGATTTTACCCTGTTGAAGATTCCTTTAATGACTTATTTTAAGGAAGGAAGCCATCATTCAACGCGTTCCTGTGACTTCGACCAAGAAATATCTATGCTTATGTGCCCTACAAGTGGAGTTGTGAACAAGTTATAAAATTTAAATAAAAATAACTGTTGTAGAACTTTTATTTCCATGAGAAGAAAAAAAGAATTAAGAATTTTAAAAAATATTCTGGATTAAAAATAATACTTATATTTACATTTAAAAATACTTACGTCTAATAACGCAATCTTATTTACATACCTACCCGTAGAGATAAGATATTTTTTAAATTTGTTAGTCCTCTGTTTTTTCAATTAATTGTTTTTCCTATGAGTTAAAACATTATTAACATGCAACAATTCAAGCAGTGTATCCTGCCTACAGCAAAAGTATAGAACTACAAACACCAAAGTCTTACCAAATAGGTACAAAGTCGCTCTAGCTAGACTGATTTCCAAAACCAATTAGTTGCAACCAGTTCGCACCGGTTCTCGCTGGAATACATCTAGCACAGTATTGGGAAGTGTTTCTACTCTCATTACTTGACAATTCGTATTCGGGGCCACAGTGTCGACATTTACACTTATAGGAAGGTTACAGAGCGCCCTCTATCGAACATTTCCAGTGATCGTGCTTGTCGACTCTGTAGGATATTGGTTTTTTGTCGTCGCAAGGCGCTGTCAAATGATGGAGCATGTACTCCTTGTGAATTTCTTAGTAACTGAGAGTGGAGTGTTGCTATTCGAAGTGTTTAGGAGCTTTTAAGGTTTAAAATGTATTTTCCCTACTAATATTATAAATGTGAAAGTAACTCTGTCTGTCTGTCTGTCTGTCTGTCTGTCTGTCTGTTAGGCTTTCACGCCTAAACCACTGAACCGATTTTGATGAAATTTGGTATGAAGAAAGAACTGAACTTGGGAAAGGACATAGGGTACTTTTTACCGCGGGAAAACTTCTCATTCCCACGGGAATCCGACTTCCACGCGAACGGAGTCGCGGGCGGCCACTAGTAATAAATAAATGCACTTAGTTACACTATTATCTTTATCGAGAATTAATCAAAAATAAAGAATCACCAAAAGGGGTATGATCGACCAAATTGCAATCAGCAAGTGCCAACGATGATAACGATAATCTAAATGTGATAATTATACAAAATAAGTAGATACCTAAACTTGACTTTTTACACATAAATGTGACATTGGCTAACAGCTTCTAAAGATGAAGGAAGAGATGAGTACAATATTTAGGTATCAATTGGTAATTATAGTTATGGTGATAGTACAGTTGAATGTAATGCTCCTAAATTTCTTTTGTTATTCTGTTAAGTCTATTTGGAAGGACCTCTATCCGGTATTAGAGTACTTACTAATAATTTAAATGAAAAAAAAAAACTACATCTTTTTTTCCGAGTCAGTAACCTAAAATTGCACTAAAACCCTCAAACATCCAACCAAACAACCCCAGACTCATCCGATTCAATTAAAACCACGTAAAACAATGCAAAAGTCACTTACATTTTTTCATTTCACTTTCGCTAACGGCCAACTTAGCGAAAACACTGCAGGAGGCGTGCTCGCTGGAAACTTTTTTCATTTGTTGTTTAGCAAATGCCTGTTTGTCCTCAACGAGTGGAAGAAAAAGTTAATTCTGCGAATTTCACCCTTTGGGGAGCAGGTTGTTATTGAGATTGTGTCTTCAAGCGCTTTTCGGGAAGAAATTGTTTCAAACACACTTGACTTGTTTTGAGTAAGGTTGGAGAGAATTTAATGTTGCTTTTTACGGTTAAAGGATGTTGAGTTTAATATAAATAGGTTGAGAATATAATGATTTTATAATAGCGGATTAAGAATGTAAATGGACGGAATTGTGCTCTGATAGCTTTTTCTGGAATAGGGGGTACGTCATTATTTCAAGTACAAGCATAGCAATACGTTTTGAATAATGTAGTAGGTAATCATGAATTTCCGGAAAAAAACATTATTTACTGAATATTTTTCGATACAAAAAAAAAGTAAATAAACTTAAGTCGTCATGCTACATTCGCAGTATGATGAAAAGATTTGTATTTGGTAATATCAACTTATTGAAATTGACTAATCGGTCACTAACTAACTCATCATATTGTAGGTCCATCAAAAACCCCCAACTTAATATCAAAAGCCGAAATCCAAATCTGAAATCCGAATCTCCAATTCCAAATAAAACATTTCAAAACCAGTCCAATTCGAAAGTCCCCGAGAAAATTCTAAATCAAATTCTAATTTCTTCTGAAGAATCGCACATGCTTTGAAGTTGGTCCATATTTTATTGGAATCGCGTAAGTTTGTAGGCCGCCGCTCGCGCACGCAGTGACGCGCTGTCTCGGCCCGTGGTAGGTCCCGGCAAGGGGAGCTTATTGAAAAACTATTTGAATTGTAGTTTCGGCAAATCTTTGTAATTCCGAACTTGGCACGTTTGAGTAAGTATTATTTAGTAGGCGATAGTTCATACCCGTTTTGTTCATGGCCTAACAGAATAGAAACTATGTTTTTAGAGGTATAATGATTGCAGTATTTTTAAAGGCTGTCAGTCTTATTATAAGTAATAACATAATGCTTTTTCATACGAAAATATTGCAGAAATTAATCATATGTTAATTTTTATTGCGAATTTGATATCAAATAGTTTTATTTAAACAAATACCTTGATTCTGGAAAACGAACAGTTCTCAGTAAGTGCGCCTGGGCGGCGGTGATCACTTACAATCAGTTGACCCGCATGCTCGTTTGCTACCTATATCATAAAAAAAATATATAGCTACATCACTCAGTCACATTAATCATTTAAACCAGTTATGTATCATTTCAAACTCATAATTAAAACTTAAGATACTTTGTAAATGTAGAATGCAGCACTAAATAATGGAAAGTGCATATAAGCAGACGGAAGTATCTCAATTTGTATGGAAATATATCTATATGATAGCGAAAACATACCCGTGACTGTCATTTGTATATGAATTGTTTATTATTGTGTAAAACGTTCGTAATAAATTGAATGTGAATTAAGAGAAAGG
This sequence comes from Emmelina monodactyla, assembly GCA_916618145.1. NCBI lineage: Eukaryota > Metazoa > Arthropoda > Insecta > Lepidoptera > Pterophoridae > Emmelina > Emmelina monodactyla. The sequence continues at coordinate 8,421,251 of OU745314.1, read as the reverse complement.
ATCCATTTTTGTTGTGAAGTTCCTCACAGTCAATAATAGGGTTTTAACGTTGAGAATTAAAGCAAAGTGAAATAATAAGGATATAATAACCCTTATTTTATAAAAATATACCTTTCTATAAAATATTTTTTCTTTTTAAAATTCGAATTGCTTTAAATTGGGATTTGCTTAACAATTTTTGCATCAATCTTTTAATACATTTATACCTTGTGTTTTAATTAAATCATTTGATCATAACTACAATTGACCTTTATAAAGGGACGTTGCGGTTAAAACTACTATCAAAAAATACCGAGAACACCCTTTTCAAGATTTTACATATGAACAGACAGCAGTTTATTTCTTCGTTATAATTATATAGAACTAATTATCCTCTCATGACAGAAAAACAAAAGACAAAAACAATACTGAGACTGGACTATGTTATATCTTTAGTATAAATACATTGTGTGATATGACAAGTCAGTTAGTTGGAACTTACTCGCAAAATGTGGCTGATACTGTATCTCGCTGTTCCTATAGGTTAGTTCGTTAATGGTTAATATAACTACAAATGTGTTTATCAATATCTGTCCAATTGTCCTTGTGTGCTAAGTGATTATCAAAGAATAAGAAGCAGCATTATTAAACCATTCAAGTTATTCCAGAATACCCAACAATATCTGAAGTTGTATACTACTAAATGACTTTTTAATTTCCAGGATTCATATTAAGCTCAGGACTAGCATCAGCCGCGCAAACATCTTCGGAAGAAACAAAAGCACAACACTTGCCTCACAGAACTCCAAAACCAACAAATAAACCGATGAGAACCACAACTGCAGCAGTAACACGAACACCTGACTCCACTACAGTACCAACTACTTCCAAGCATGATGGGCAACCGCTTATCATTGAGATCCCAGACAGTGAGGGTAATATCAAAGAAGTTGATTTAGCTGCAGAACCAAACCATAAGCTGTTGAGCGATATCGTCCGGTTTCCATCAAGTAATATGCATTTTCTGTACACCAGGTAATTACTTTTTTATTATAAATTTTCCCGAAGGTATGATGAGGTATTTCGGACAAGTTTTGATAACTGATAATACCAACTTCATGCAAGTCTATTTAGCAGTATTTTGCGTAAAAATGTAACAAATGTCTATCTGGTTAATAGAAAGTAGACAAATTAATGACAGTAGTATGAAACTTATTTAAGACTTTAATAATTATATTCCAAAAATTTTAAGGAAAAATATTTTCAAGCCACAAGTTTTGATACTAAACAATGAAGCTTCTATAAATGAATCATATTACAAAAGAGGAGCGAATACCTTTGTCTTAATTCATGGTTTTCTTGGTGATAAAAAAATTCAGCTTAATACGCGTGTGAAAAATGGTAAGACAACGAATAAATTCATGTTAAAATATACAAATTCTAAATAACTTCCGTGATTTTAGCACTTCTGGATTATACTGATGCTAATGTGATAGTATTTGATTGGAGTAAACTATCTCATGCTGATTACGTGACAGCAGCCCTAGGAGTACCATTAGTTGGTAAAGGCTTAGGAGAATTCCTGAATTACCTTAGCAATGTCAGCGGGAATTCTGTTAAGACTTTTCATCTCATCGGCCACAGCTTAGGAGCTCATTTGGCGGGTAATGCTGGCAGAAGTTTAGGAGGACAATTAGGCCGTATCACTGGTTAGTTGTTTACTCTATGTATGCTTAAAGAGAAAAAAAGTTCCAAGTTGATAATGTTGCATTAATAAATGTTGTTGTAGCCTTAGATCCGGCTGGACCACTTTGGCTATACAACCCTGATTCTCTCGCGGACCAAGACGCTCAATACGTGGAAGGAATCCATACTGATGGTCGAGCCTTAGGAATGACTGCAAGAGTTGGTCACACAGATTTCTTCGTAAATGGTGGTGAATATCAACCGGGGTGTGTAACAGATGTATGTGCTCATATGTTTGCTTGGAAAATATATGCAGTCTCGATCGCACATAATGTATTTCGCGGCCATGAGTGCGAAAGCGAATTTGATGCAATTATCAATAACTGCAATGGAAAAGAACTACCAATGGGAAACGCAGATATTAATAAACGAGGGTACGTTAGTTAGCTATATAGATGTAATAAAGTATTATTAGAAATTAGTAAGGGTCAATCGGGTCCAATTGAAGTTTGAATTAATTTCAAGCAGCTTCTATTGATTAATGTGTATTGTTTTCTAATTTTCCGAGGTGTAACAAATTATTTTTTTACAGATCTGGAATTTACCGAGTGAACACCAAGAGCAGATATCCATATTATTGATCAGTGACATTTTATAATAATGGGATGGAGAAATATTGCAATAAAAACCGATCTCTTAAAAGAATCATATATTTTTTTAGAGAACCTTACCTTACACATGGTCTAGAACAACTTTAGAAAATAATAATATTTTTAGGTTTTTTAGCACATACTTACAACTTATTATTTTTTTCTAGTTAATATAAATACAAGAAATAGAATTCAAATAAAATAGATTATAATAGGCCCCCTTGCCGGAGTTACTCAGCTGCTTTGCTTTGAAGTGATCATAAGGCATCAAAGCGTCGATTTTGGACACCCACACACAACCCCACACATCACCTGGCAGATAATAGTAGAATTAACGAACTAAGATTAAAGTTATTTACACAGATGTTAACAACTGTAATACAATACGTTGATAATAAATATTTGCCCAAGCGCAGGTATCCACTGATTAAGTTTTTAAACTATATTATAATTCAGTTACTAAGATACAGTAAACAGTTCACAATGTGGCTTAAGTTTATCATCATCACCGTTTTGATGGGTATGTACAGCTTATATTATAAATATTTTTTTAGTTATTTAACCGAATTGCAAAATTCTATCATATCAAAATTGTAATAAATATTTGGAACCAATATTTCAAACTTACAATTATAAAATTGTAGGTCACATTAAAAATGCAGAAGGAAACTTATCACCAACGACAGAGTTAAATTCATTAACGGAAACTCAAAAGATATCTGATAATGCAGTTAAACCGGTTTCAAAAACAACGGTAACTGGGAAACTAGACAGACCAACACTGGAATGGTTAAATAGTACAGGAGTAACAATGGAACAAATCAAAGACCCCGTGCCCAATTTTAAGTTATTATTGGATGCTATGCTATTCTTCAATAATGAGGATCACTACTTTTTATACACCAGGTCAATTCTATTTATTATTTCTGTTCCTTATGCATGATATCAGCCAACCGACTAAATATACCTACAACCGATATGCTTAAATGCCCTTTAAGAACCACCGTTTTGCAAATTGTTTCTTTTATTTTTCTTTAAAAATAAGACGTATGTTTTTTTTTGTTAAAAAATATTTCAACATTTCATTTAATTGAGTTTCAATGTTAAGATATTGACGCAGAAGTCTCACTGTTGTTAACAGTGTAATTTAACTTTGTTTATGTTAATTTTTCAGGAAAAACATGCTTAAACCTCAGAACCTAACAATTTACGATAAGTCTTCAGTCTTAAATTCAAATTACATTAAAGGAGCTACTACTTATATTCTGATTCATGGCTTTCTTGTAGATGGACAGTCCGATTTTGCCGTGCGTTTAAAAAATGGTCAGTATTCATTTATTGCTTGATACTGAAATCAATTTTTAAATAAAATAAATATAGTTAATATTTATTTATTTATAGTATAAGTATTTATTTAATCCTATTTGAATTATATGTATGTAATATTATAAATATCTGTCGGAGTCGGTGGACATTAAATGATACTAAAGAACGCCATCTATCTTATTTTCATGAGAAACTTTGTAAAATGCAAAGGCCAAGCCTAACCAAGAAACATGAAGTCCGACGCGTGCGCGGAAGGAATCCTGTCAAGACAGAATAGCGCGGGAATTGGCCAGGAGCAGTCGTCTTTACCTTATTCAATTTGTAATCTGTTCTAAGTTTCTGTAAATCTAAGTTTAACAGTTTTGTATTCTATTGCTGGATCGAAAGTCGTCAATACGAAAGCTAAGTATCTTTGTATCCTTTAATCATGTGAACTAGTTGCTAGATTCTGTTAAGTAATGTAATGGCAGGTTTAATAACGTTCCTTTGTATTTTAAATTGTGATAAAGGCAGTGTGGAGTTTATTCACCGGATTCTTCTCCATACAATATGTCAGACAGATCGTAGCTGTCTTTATGAATCCGGTTAATTAAAACAAAGTTAAAGGTTAAACTGTTTCTTTATTATTCCAAATACCTTTGTCGTTCATTATGGTAGTGAGGCAGGTCATTTCAATACAGTTGCATTAGTTTTATCAAATCATTGAGCTAAAGTAGTTAACAGATTGTTCCTAAGTTCTTTCATAATGCTTCAAGTTCTTGTTTGCTGCCTTCTACGCCCACTAAAACGTGATCTTAACATTCTACCATTAACAAAAGACACCCGCGCTGCGACATCAGAAGTGGGATTTACCTCTTTTCTAATTATAACAAATAAACGATGAGTTTCAGAAACACCACGTCGTGTCGCTTCGAGAACAGCCATATGATGATTCAGGCATGCAAACAAAGAAAATGACCTGGATACCACTTCGACGAAAAATAACCGTCAAGTATTTTTGAAAACTAAGTTGAGTGATTTTGTGCAGGTGAGTATTGAACCAAGGTCAGTGTTTTAAATTTATTTTACGATTCTCGTTTTGTGTTATGGAGGGTAATTTACAAAAAAATATTGGTGGCAATCACAATTTAATAGAATCAGAGTTTAAATGACGAAATTGTTTGAAAAGACTAGTTAACTTTGAATTGTATTGCGAATCGGGCTTGCTTGGGACTATACTAGCTCGATCGGTAAACATTTGAGGGTAGTCCATGAGTGCGTCGCCAGCACGCAACGGTTGACTTTGGTGAAGGTTAGGTTTCAGGGGAAACCATGGCAACGAATATGAAGGAAGCCTAGTTGTTTGATTTGTTTTTTAATAATTTTATTTCTAAATGAAGTAGTCAGTTAGTGCTCTGAGTTTCGAATGGTACGTCGGTATTATGAACTAAGAGCCACAACTTTCGGCTTTAGTTTTGCTTTGTCATTATTAAGTTTTACATACTATGGGTCTAAATAAATAATTTCTGGGTAAGGTGGTTAGGTCCTTCACCTTCACATCCTTTGTTATTTTCGACGGCAGAAAAGATGCCGTCTCAGTTTTCTTAATTGCGTAGAATAAAAGTTTGCCGAACTATGTGATGCTGTGTGTTAAAATTTGTTTCAGAAACATGTGGTGTACAGTACGCGGTGGTACCTACATTATTACGTTATAACCGGACACAACTTGACTGGGTGATGTACAATATTTTGTAATATTTAAGGCTTATGTATGTTCTTAAATTAAATTGTGATTAGGCGGGAAAAGTTATGCAACCGATTTAGTTACAAAAGTCACCAGCTGACATAAAATTAGCGTGCACCTGGCTACTATCTACGCCTTTCTACCTACCTACCTACATTTAGGTTTACAATTGTCCTTTGATTGGTATTCACTCTCTTGAACTATTTCATGTGTTTCATATCTTATTTGTTAGTTTCAAGTTAAACCAAGTTATTTAAGCCCAATAGAAATTATTGGTTTTTACGATTAGTGTTGGTTGATGTTTAATAATGGTATAGGTACTGGTGTTATTAACAACTGTAATTCACACTTGTTTTAATATGTTTCGAGGATACATCGAATGGCGATTACAATAAACCAACGCTGAAGCCGCGAGGACGAGCAGCGTCGACATCAGGACTTAACCCAGCGGTGCAGCAACAGAAAGTGATGATCCTGATTTACGAGCGATGGCGGCATTGCGGTGGCCGAGGTAAGCCAGCGTTCGTACCGAGGTGCTGATTGACGTATGAGTTGTGAATCTTCCACGGATTGTCTAGAACACAAAGGTGAATCGTATTCTTTCTTTCTTACGATTCTAGTGCTGAATGCTCGTTAGTTAATAAAAGTTTTGGCGCGAAATTTTATGTGGGATCATTTAAAAAGGTTTAACTGTGGCTTATTGATCAGACACGCGTATTCAGCGTAGAACTAGTTAATGTCATGTGTCGTTCGATACTCAACATTTTGAGATTTTACCTCATTGTTTACTGAATAATTATTTTAATGGCGACGTTACGATAGAACGGTCAAAAATAATTGAGATTGATGGTAGGTCATGTACCAGATGTAATTGATAATGTTATTGACGATGTTGAATTGTTTTTGGTGGAAACACGAGTGAGAACTCTATCTGCCGTATTGTAGTCGTGTGTTGTCTGAGGACGAACACGGGTGATCCATGTGGTGGATGCACGTATGTGAGAGCAATGGTGATGTTGCTGGTCGGCCGAGGCCGTGGAGATAGAGGGGTGTTCACTCGTGTCATGGCGTGTTTCAATGATTGATTTGTTGTGATAAAGTGATGACCTTTGTCGATGGTACATGATCTATACTGATGCTCAATTTAGGTGTTAACGTAAATTTATGTTTTGATGTGAAAATTTATTATCATTGTAAATTTGAATATTGAGAGTATTTATTTTTTTTTGGAAGGGATTTTCTCATGCCTACTTTTAGTCATTTTAATGTTACTGTGGTTTTGCCAGGAGTGGCCGAGCATATACTGTGCCTAGCTTGTTTTGTTACAGAAAACACACGAGGACGTGTGTCCTGTCAGAATGGCCGTGTCGGAGTCGGTGGACATTAAATGATACTAAAGAACGCCATCTATCTTATTTTCATGAGAAACTTTGTAAAATGCAAAGGCCAAGCCTAACCAAGAAACATGAAGTCCGACGCGTGCGCGGAAGGAATCCTGTCAAGACAGAATAGCGCGGGAATTGGCCAGGAGCAGTCGTCTTTACCTTATTCAATTTGTAATCTGTTCTAAGTTTCTGTAAATCTAAGTTTAACAGTTTTGTATTCTATTGCTGGATCGAAAGTCGTCAATACGAAAGCTAAGTATCTTTGTATCCTTTAATCATGTGAACTAGTTGCTAGATTCTGTTAAGTAATGTAATGGCAGGTTTAATAACGTTCCTTTGTATTTTAAATTGTGATAAAGGCAGTGTGGAGTTTATTCACCGGATTCTTCTCCATACAATATGTCAGACAGATCGTAGCTGTCTTTATGAATCCGGTTAATTAAAACAAAGTTAAAGGTTAAACTGTTTCTTTATTATTCCAAATACCTTTGTCGTTCATTATGGTAGTGAGGCAGGTCATTTCAATACAGTTGCATTAGTTTTATCAAATCATTGAGCTAAAGTAGTTAACAGATTGTTCCTAAGTTCTTTCATAATGCTTCAAGTTCTTGTTTGCTGCCTTCTACGCCCACTAAAACGTGATCTTAACATTCTACCATTAACAAAAGACACCCGCGCTGCGACATATCTACTAAAATTTAGTATATTATATTTATTTGTACGCCAACCTGCTTAATCATTATAATGAACAATCCTCTTTCACTGCTGGGTTTGCCTGGAAGAGATCGCTTACTAGCGATAAGGCCGCCTAGTTGTACTTCTACATTAATAATTTACCTATTCTGTATATTTTATCTGGTGTACAATAAAGAATTAAATAAATAAATAAATACATATAGTTATACCACTTAGCACACAAACAACATCAGCAATTTCGCAAGGTTGCTGATTCTCTCTTCTACGTTATAATCATGGGATCAATTTCTAAACGCTCTACATCACTAAAGTACATTTATTTCAGCTCTACTTGAATTATCGGATGTAAATGTTATCGTTTTTGATTGGAGTAAATTATCAGTTACCAACTACGTCACATCAGTGGCAGGAGTGCCCATAGTCAGTAGACATTTGGGGAAATTTTTGAAATTTCTGAGTTCTGTAACTGGAGATCCTGTTAGTAATGTCTATCTGATTGGTCATAGTTTAGGAGCACATATAGCAGGAAATGTTGGCAGACATTTAGACAACAAAGTTGGACGGATTACAGGTAAAATTTATGTTATTGTAAAAACGTGTACCTAATTTGTGATTTTTGTTGTCATGGTTAATCATAAAATTTGGCAAGAAGCTAGATCACTCTCGGCAGGTAAAATAATGAATCCCAAAACTGTTACTTTTTAATATTTTGATGTTTAAGTAGTAATTAAAACCGTGCTCTTAAGTTCTAAACAAGCTCTAAGTTTGTGATTGGTAGTTACTCTACAATATATTAAATATTACTATCTTAATATTATTTAATTTATTTTATAATTGTTTTCATTGTATAATTTTAATATGATTGCTGTTGACGTAACTAAATAAACAATTTTTTTGGTTTTGACTTCCAGGTTTGGATCCTGCAGGAATCTACTTTGACTCCAACTCAGCTGCACTTAAAAAGGACGATGCCCAATATGTTGAAGTCATACACACAGGCGGTAGAAAATATGGTCTTAAAAATATAAGCGGTGACGTAGACATATACGTTAATGGTGGCAAGTCTCAACCAGATTGCGATTCAGATGAATGTTCACATTTAAAGGCCTGGATACTGTTTGAAGAGTCTTTACATCATAGAATTATTGGACGTTCATGCGATTCTTTGGAAAATGCATTTGCGAAAAAGTGCAAGGGGAAAAAGATTGTGTTGGGCAATGGAGATGTGCGAAAGAGAGGGTAAGATATTAAAGGTCATAAATATTTGCATTTTACAAATTCTACATTTATTGTAATAACTACTCACACTTTTTTCAGATCTGGTATATATCTTGTGAACACAAAGAAGAAAATTCCATAGTTCTAAAGAATTTCTAGGCCTAAAATAAAAATAACTACTTTTTTGAAAATTGTTTCTTTTATTCGGAATCATTAGTAAAATTATATTATTTTATCCCTCTGAAATGGACAGCAATCCTAGGGCAAGTTAATCCTAAATAAAAACTTGCTGGTAGGATTTATTTTATTTTACATAGACGCATCTATTTTTTTCTAAAATTAAAACACATCGCGTTACTACTGGATAAGGTGGGATCCATAGATTTATTATTGGTCTTCGCTTCGCTCTTACAAGATTGAGTACTGCCTGAAAACAATAGCTCTGTTTTTGCGGCACATTTGTATTTTCTTGACAGCTCGTGTGTCAAAAAATACACATACTATTCGATAAGCTTCAGAATAGACCATGCGATGTTCTCGGAGTTAGCACTCAGGGACAAATCAAGATGTTGCTTAAGTACATATAAACCTATTTATTACTCATTAGCTTTACTGAGTAACAAGTAATAAATTAAAATTTACAAGTTTGACAAAAAGGAAAACACAGCTGTATAATAGTGCTCCATCTAGTAAGACAAATAATTTTTTTTTTTTTTTTTTTGATAAAGTTATGTCATTTCATTGTTAGCAAGAAGGATAAATAGTTCTTTTAACCAAGTCGGTATAAATATTAATTTCTCTTATTTTATAAAACTACGATCACGCAGACTATAGAAGTATTATCACTTGAGATTTACCGTGTCTGTTACTTATACTTTAATGCTAGCACTTAGTCCAGGTATTTTAACCATAGTGTCGTAAAAAAACAAACTTTAGAACTATTTTCTAGCAATATCGGCATATTTATACAAAATGCCTCTACAACTAGTTTTGGCTGGATTTGTTTTATTTGGTGAGTACCTTATAATATTTTTTACTAGTGGCTGCCTGCGACCCCGTTCGCGTGGAAGTCAGTTTCCCGTGGGAATGAGAAATTTTCCCGTGGTTAAAAGTGTCCTATGTGTTATTCTGATGTTTAACTGTAAAGTTTCATCCAAATCGGACCAGTAGTTTTTACGTGAAAGAGTAACAAACACCCATCCATACATCCATACTTACAAACTTTCACGTTCATCATATTAGTAGGATAAGTGTTCGAAAGGTTGTGTCTAGTAGAACTCGTTTTGTGGCTAAAAATGAGTATACCTTTTATGATTTATCCCTTTTTATCAATGTATACTATAAATGGAGTTTGTTTTAATTGCTTCTGCATGCTTGCGTTACTGATGGATGTTTGTTACTTTTTCACGTAACAACTACTGGACGGATTTTAATGAAACTTTACAGTAATATAGGTTATACATCAGAATAACACACAGGGTACTTTTTACCGCGGGAACATTTCTCATTCACACGGGAAAACGACTTCCACTCAAACGGAGTCGCGGGCGGCCGCTAGTGTAATATAAAATAACATATTGTTAACAGGATCTACATTCAGCTTTGGGGCAACCTTACAAAATATAACAAACTTGGATCAAATCCCAGTGGAAGATATTGAAGTTTTAAATGAAGTTATGAAAGATACTCATTCTAACACAGTCAACTTCCTCTATACTAGGTATAATAAGTCTTGTTAAAACTGTTGCTACAGTAAACTAGATTTTTATATCTATTTTATATTTTTTAAAGACAGAGATTTCCACAAACTTTTGTATGAGTCTTAGTGTAATTTGTAACACTTACATTTTTTTGTGTAAAGCTTTTCTTAACTGGTTATAAATACATATGTCAAACCTATTAACATATGTATTTTTAACCAGTACGAGATCAATTTATGAAGTTCGTTATATTACTACTATACTTAAATTTCATTAATCAGTTGCCTGATTGTTTGCATACTTATGCGATACGCCTCGTCGCCATAACTCATTTTAAACATTTTGTTATATTTTCTAAAGTAATCATTTTGCACTATGTCTGTGTACTTAATTAGGTCTAATAATATCTCATTAAGGCATACGAGTAAACATACTTTGCGTACTAGCAAAGTATTACTACTTTTATTGCATTATTACTTTTATTGCGACTTCTATCCCGAAATCGTGTAATTTACTATAATAATCTCTCATTTTATTATCATAACTAGTGGCCGCCCGCGACTCCGTTCGCGTGGAAGTCGGTTTCCCGTGGGGATGAGATGTTTTCCCGCGGTAAAAGTATCCTATGTGTTATTCTGATGTATAACCTATATTACTGCAAAGTTTCATCCTTATCCATCGAGTAGTTTTTACGTGAAAGAGTAACAAACATCCATCCATACATCCTCACAAACTTTCACATTTATAATATTAGTAGGATAATTAGAATTTACGTATTTTAGAAAAAATCCTTTGAAACCGCAACTTTTACTCATAAATAACGAATCATCAATTAGAGAATCAAACTACGTTAAAGGAGTCACCACTTACTACATTGTTCACGGATTCGTTCATGACAGTAATTCTACAATAAACATTCGGATCAAAGACGGCAAGTTATTTCTAATTGTTTATAGATTTGATTACAATTGCAGTTAGAACGACACGATTTCTTAGTTTATTTCGATAGACTTCATTCAATTCAAATCATGCAAGTCAAGAGCACGAAGGCCTTGGAGAAAAAGGCCATAAACCTGACAATGAATGTTTTTTCCGTTATAAAATTACTTTTTTCCGTCCTATTGTCTGTATGTCTATCTGTCACCTCAATTCTTCTCGGAAAGCATGAACGTTTCACGCCATCTTTCCTAGTTCTTGCACGAGAAATATTAACAACTTTCTACTTTGCAGCTCTACTTAATTATTCTGATGCCAACGTTATAGTTTTTGGTTGGAGTAAACTAGCTAACATCGATTACAATGCATCGGTAATCGGAGTTCCAATAGTTGGTAAAGCTTTAGGAGAATTTATACAATATCTTCAAAGTGTGACTGGAACACCTTTAAGTAATTTCTACCTTATTGGGCATAGTTTAGGAGCACATTTGGTTGGCAACGCTGGAAGAGCCTTAAACGGTCAAGTAGGCCGCATCACCGGTAAGAAAGTTTTTTAATGACAATGAAAATTAATCAAAAATTTTAAATATACAGTAATACATAAAATCTTTTGATAGTTTTTGCATAGAATTTTAATATGGTTACAGCTTTAGACCCTGCCGGTCCTGGTTGGTACTCTAAACCAAATGCTATAACTAAAAGTGATGCACAATACGTTGAAGCCATTCATACTGGTGCAAGATTCTATGGCATGACCACTGCTGTGGGCCATACAGATTTTTACGTGAATGGTGGCATGTACCAGCCTGATTGTATTGACGATAGCTGTTCACACCAAGCAGCATGGAAACTGTTCGAAGTGTCTGTATCGCATACTTTTGTGGGATACAAATGCTTTTATAGGATACAAGCGTTGTATGGTGTTTGTTTTGGAAGGAAACTTGATATGGGAGACGCTGATGTTCGAAAGAGAGGGTAAGACAGTTTTTAGCAAATTTTAAATCAGGAAACGGAAAGATCGTCATAAGACGTTCACGTTTTAATATTTTTTAAGATACGATTTTAAGATCATAAGTAATGATAACTAAAAAAAAGAAGGACATACTTACAAACTACTACTTATTATGTGTATTTTAAAACTGAGTATAAGCTAAGAATATAATCTTATTTCATTTATACAGGGTGAAAGATAAGATAGGTACTTTTCTGCGTCAAAGTTTGTTTTCCAGAATCATTACTTTTTGTTTGGTCATTTATAATAGTGCTTAAATCATAATGGCATTATTTAAAGAAGCATTGCTTTAAATCTTATTTCAAACCCAAAATTTGATCAAATTGATATTAAGCAAACCTACGTATTTTGCCTCTGTACCTTCATGCTTGTACTAATGACACGACTGAATAAATAAAATTCAATTAACTTGTACGTTTAAATTCCATTGTATTTTTTTATGTTTTAACAACTGAGTAAACTTTGTATTTAGAAGGTTTCTATTATCTGAGTTTTAGCATTAATCAATGATATTAATTTGGACTTATGTTTCATTCATTACAACTACTGTATGAGAAACATTTTTAATATAGGTAAGTACTTGACTTAAAAATATCAAAATATTCTTTTTTTTTCAGATCCGGCATTTATAGAGTTAACACCAAAAGTCAGTTCCCCTACTATTAGTTAAGGTACATCGAGTTTTATTTTTCAGTTAATATATAAAATATAAAAGTTAATTTACTAAAAATCTGTTTTTTTTACGGCAACCTATATTTTTTTGCAAAATTACTTTTTACTAGAGCAGATTTAAGAATCAGAACTATAAAAAACAAATTACCGAATGTTTCACCTTTTTAATTGCGCTGAGACACCTCGGTACAAATGTTTGATATTTTCTTCTTGAAGTGTAGGTAGAAAACTACATTAGAATAAAATTAAAATTGTCTAAAAATGTTTTATTAATTTCATTGCAAAAACTGCTTTCACCTTTAATGTTAAATTTGATGCAGTTCAATAGTAACGCAAAATTATCGTGTTTTTAATGTTTTTTCTCAGTTCTTGTGTTAAGATCATTTCTATTAAAAATCTAGATCTTTCATTGAAAACTATAAATGTTCTTGCACTTATTAACACTTATAAAAAAAATACCATATTACCTCGTGTTAAATTCCGACTAGATTAGGCAAACTAGTAAGATGTCACTATTTTCTTTAAAAATAGACATTAGCCCTGATTTACTAAACCAAATGAAAAATATCGCCGTCAACAACTCGGCAGATTCTTAAGACAGAGACAGGTTATCAATTTAGTCCTGTCAAACTAACATTAGCAAAAATACAAAGTGTGCATTACGACTAAGCGCAGGCAAGTTGGGGCTTGCCCTCAGTGCATTTCCTTCAATTATACAGCGATGCGGACTAAATTTAGTGAGACCAAAAAAAGATACCTGTCTTTTTTAATACTAAGCATGATAGTTTTTTTTATTTAGTTTAGAGATTGTTTTTTACAAACAGTGGTATTTTACTGCTTAAGAACTTAAATATTATAAAACAAGACAGGAATTTTGTTAATTTTAGACCCATGCATTGACATTTAACAGACTTCAAAAATGATGAAAGTTTTTTTTACGAGCAACAAAGCCGCAGGCTCATTTTTCTCATTTTTTTTTTTAAAATGAGTGCATAGCGGAAAATAAATGCATATAAACAATATAGATATCCTAACATAATTGAAAGGCGTTTAAGGCATAGAATATATACCTACACTGGACATAAATTATCGTCTCGCGTTACCAAGTTTAGGCTTACTACCGAAGTATTATTTTTTATTTACCTACCTATCTTTGGGTACCAAGCCAAACTGTTAATACAAATTTAAACACAGTGTTTAAAACAAATTAAATTTAGTTATAACTAGTGACCCGCCCACGCTTTGCAATGGTGTAATTTTGGGCGACTTGCTCCCGAAACATTGAATTTTAGCTAACTTAAAAAAACATTTTCCGAATGTTCTTTATAAATGTTGTTTGTGAAAACCGCTATAAAATCCCTCAACTGGAGGAGGGAGGAGTTAGCGAACAAACATACAAACAGACAGAACTAGCGACTTGGATTTATACAGTAAGGTACAGACGCCGATGATGGCCCGCTTAATATTTGAAAACATTTAAAATCATTCGGTTCAGGTAAATAAAAGAACACCATTGATAAAATTGTTATTTATTTCTTTTGGAATCCAAATAATACAAAATATACTTATGCCTCTTATTATTTATTTTGAGAGTGGTAGAGTCTAGCTGTAGGCTCTGTCTGCAGCGATTACTGGGCTGACTCGACCGGTGATATACCACCGTCGCACAGAAAACCGACGTGAAGTAGGGACGATGTTCCTGCGTTTCGTTCGGTGAGTGCGGTATCCGGTGCCCAATTTTAGCAAAGGTCAGCAACACACCCCTAACACCCACAGTGTTGCGGGTAGTCATGGGCGGCGGTGATCACTTACCATCAGGTGACCCGCATGCTCGTTTGCTACCTATATTATAAAAAAAATAATTAAAAAAAAATGATGATAATGATGATGTTCGATTTCTCTTTTTTAAAATAACACACTATTTAAAGGTGCTACCGTTGATAGTAAATAGAAATAGGTATTAATGCCTATAGACTCTCAACATGACAAAACAGAACAGCTAGCCGTAGATTTCAAAGAATTTCACCGTCTGTATAGGAATTGAGATTTTGAAGTTTACATTGAAGCACCTTCCAAATGAAGCGTGTGAAGAAATAAACAGATCAATAATAAGAACGTTAATGCACTTTTAAACTTGACATATTTTTTTTACAAAAAGAACGGTATTTTTATCTTTATTTTTTTTCTTAATCGAAATTAAATATATTTTTATTAGTTATCATGATAAATTATGAACTCCAAACGCTAACGCCGTTTTGCTAAATGTTGCAACTATGTAGAATATTTAATTTACAGTGTGTCTAAAGTGTTAAAATAAAATAAATGTTTGTAAGAAAACATCCTACCTAGCAGGCATACAGTTTAATATTATTGTTTTTTTTTATTATTTAAAATTACAGTCTCGAGGTCCGTGTCTTTTTCTACAATAACTATTTTCTTATTATTAATATTTACAATCTCCACTTTTACTCATGAATAAATAATATTGATATTGCTAATACAAATACAAAATTATATTTCAAGTTATTTGAATATTATATATACTACTTTAAGTTCAAAAAAAATTTTTCATACGAATATAAATACATTATTTTCCCCTGTCTGTGCCGTTTGCGTTTATGAGTGTTTCAACAACGCATTCATCCCAATTTTTCATAGCAATCTTTAAGTTATAGTCTACTAGTGGCCGCCCGCGACTCCGTTCGTGTGGAAGTCGGTTTTGCCGTGGGAATGAGAAGTTTTCCCGCGGTAAAAAGTACCCTATGTGTTATTCTGATGTATAACCTATATTACTGTAAAGTTTCATCCAAATCCGTCCGGTAGTTTTTACGTGAAAGAGTAACAAACATCCATACATCCATTCATACATCCATACCCACTCACAAACTTTTACGTCTATAATGTTAGTAGGATGATTGTCGTGGTAGTTGCAGCCGTTGCTCGCCGAATGAATCTGCTGATCGCGTCATCACTGTTGTCCGTGTAGTACACACAGTCGTGGGCGTGACGCGAGAGTGCGACATTCTATTATTTAAATATATGGGTAAATTCAATGTAGTGTTGGATAATGGAACATAAATTGATGATGTATTATATAAAAAATGCATTTACATAGTCCATTTGAAGAGTAAACAAACGAAGAGTTACAAGAAGGTACTGACAAAAACCCCCGCGTTGATTATTACCTATTTATTTATAAAGAAACAATGATTATAGCGATGCTAATAATTGGTTATTTTAAGACAATTTATCTTAAAACGGCTTCGGAAGGTTTCTAAGATAGTAAATACGTTACTTTCAATTTCACAAATAATGTTACAAAAAGTAGTAAATAATCAAATAAGATTAGAATCAAATTACCTTCATCAATTTAGTTATCTTATTTATTTCCGTAATCGAAAAAAAAACTACAATTGACAGGAAAACGGATACAGAGGCGGCCGAGTAATAAAAGGTGGCATTAAAATAGAAACTAAAAAATATTCAGGTTTGTTTATCTTTATGTTATTGCACGATAACATTCAATCAAATTAAAACAAGAGCGATGAAAAAAATGCGTTGTAAAAATAAAATTAATAATTAGATTGAAATGTTTTTAAACAAATAACATAAGTAATCCTTTTAAAGCTGGCTAAAGCTAACGGCGATAAACAACTGCAAAAATTGTATTTTAATAAAATATATACTATTAACCATTATTATTCCGGTGGTTTTACCGATTACTTATTTATTTCATTATACACCGTGTGTAGTTGCTGAACAGTTTAGTTACAGTTTATCCAAAAATAGTAGCTAGTAAAAATAGTAGTAACTACTATCCTTTTCTCAAACCACAATAGAAGTCTGAATTTTCAGGCATTGCATAAACACGGTAGCTATCAAGAGAAGATAATTACATCGATGAAATACCGTGAGTAACTGGTTTTACTTGATTCTGTCTGACTAGTGTCCGACCGAAGATCGATTTCTAGCCGAAGCCTAAGTCGAAGGCTTAAAACCCCATGAAATACGCACTATTTTGGAAATTAAAAATAAACAAAACTGTTACAGTAGTTAATAAACATTAAAATGATTTTATTACAAACAACTAAAGTGATAATCGTATACCTATCATTCTAATAATAGAAATAACATTAAGTGAAGTTACAAAAATATATATACTTAGCTTTTTCAAGCACTTCTTTATTAAATCTACATTAATTATACTATACTTACTAAAAACATTCGGCTTCGGCCAAAACTTCAGCAGATTGGGGCCGAAGCCGAAGGTGGTTTTATGGCCGAAGGTGGCCGAAGCCGAAATCGAGGCCGAAGCTTCGGACAGACACTAATTCTAACACATCTCCCACGGATGCCCACAAATGAAAGTACTAGACGATTAAATGAAAATGACAACTCGCCCAGTAAAATTGCATTTGCATTAAATTTTCTGAAGTATTTTCCTCATACGTTACTTTCACATACATTCTGACTGGGTGGCTTGGTAAGTAGTAGTTTGTATAATTTTAAATTATTTTTCAGCTACCTACTTGCAAATTTTTCGACCAGTTTTCTTTATTCATCAAACCCCTTATTCTGTATAAGTCACCATAAAAATTCCTTTGATTTGAAAGTTAAGTAAGAAAATAAATGACCTAGTCAGATCAGAAAAGTCTTACAGTTTTTTCTTTATAGGTGATATAGCAAAGTAAACGAGCAAGCGGGTCACCTGCCCTTCCACCGCGTAACTAGCGTCGATTTGAACTCGACGTCGAAATCTATTTTCGATACCGACATCATTGGTTTCATAATTTCGTACCGCGCAATTTAAGGGGCGTGGCTAAAGCAACCGCCGATAACAGACCGAATGAATAAATTACCGTCGAATAGAGACCCGCCAGTGTTAACAATTTAGACTTTGAAAACAGATTTCGACAGCGAGTTCAAATCGACGCTAGTTACGCGGTAGCCCCCCTGATGGTAAGTGATCACCGCCGCCCATGACTCCCCGCAACACTGTGGGTGTTGGGGGAGTGTTGCTGAGCCTTTGAGAAAATTAGGCACCGGATACCGCACTCACCGAACGAAACGCAGGAACATCGTCCCTACTTCGCGTCGGTTTTCTGTGCGACGGTGGTATTTCACCGGTCGAGTCAGCCCAGTTATCGCTGCAGACAGAGCCAACAGCTAGACTCTACCACTCCAGACTCATGTAAGTGAAACTAAAAATCTTTTAATTTAATCCGTCATGTAGGTATTCCTTTTTGATCTCTTCTCGTTTCTGTGGATTCTGAACAGAGGTTACAAAATGGGTCACAATATTAATAAAAATCTTTACCTAAGTTAACCCTAGCAATAACTCATTGTAACCTACCTACCACCAGTAAATAGGTACCTAGTTAACTAATCACCTGATAATCAAATCTTGATTTAATAATTTAGCTTGATTTTAAAGATTATGATATTATTTATCAGAATCTAATCGGTTAAATTCAATATAAAAACTTTGCAATTTCAATATCAACAGGCAGTTTTTTTACCATAATCTTACTAAGTGTTGGTAAAATGAAGTTTATTATTTTATTTGCTGTTTTAACAGGTACCTAATTATTATTATTTTAGGATACTACTTTAGATTAAAAAAGCCGATTAGTTGCTTCAACACCATAATTAAGTTTAATATTTTCTAATATTATATGTAGGTATATCCAGGCATTTTATAATTTATTGTTCATATTTCGTTAATACTTTTTAGATTGCATCTTATTTGTATGCCTATAAAAAGAATGTCAACTTAAAATCCATTTAAAATTCAAGAAAAGAGCTGTTATTAATTTTGTCTACGGAACATTAGATATCTTCTTCGTTCTATAACAACACTTAGCTGTATCATTATACATATTAACAGCTGTTTTTTGTTTACTTTATTTCTTAATGTTTATCTTTTTTTAATTACAGCAGCGGTGCTAGCTGATCGTGTGGAACTGCCTCGAGGGGAATACTCGCGGTATATCGAGTTTCCAGATGGAGACGGAAACCTTCACCTGGTAGACCTGGAGGCAGAACCTGATTGGGGATTCTTGAACCAGTTGTCGCGAAACCCGGCTAACAACCTTTATCTTTTGTTTACCAGGTAATGAACTAACAACATGGATTTTGAATAGTAACTAGCGGTATTCTAAAGCCTGAAGTCCCTTAATCATTCGGAAACGCATATGTATTATACCTAAAAAGAAATGTTGCGTGTCAGTCAGAATCAAAACCCGACACATAAGAATGACAGAGTAAAATTTTTTTAAGCTTATGTAGATTTTTAATGCGTTTATGGATAATTTGGTAAGACTCTACTTTTACTTTGTTGATACATTTTGGATGTTGATAAAAGACTAAAGATATGATAGATAGCTAAAGATTTGTTTCACATTGTGGCTTATAACTGATATTAGTTATTTAGCCAAATCTTAATATCTACATATAAATTTCGTGTCACATTGTTTGACCGCAATGGACTCCTAAACTACTTAACCGATTTAAATCAAATTTGCACATCTTGTGTAGTTTGATCCAACTTAAAGGAAAGGATATCGTACCTATATCTCAATTTATAGTCGCAATATTATTTTATTGCTAAATATAATACAACAAAACCTTAGCCACAGCATAAAATCTCATAAAGCTTATGATAACGATATGAGCGGATTGCCTTGATTTTATTTAAGTAAAGTCAAAACAATAGGTATACAAAGCGACTAGTAGGTACTTGGTAGTTTACCATTTTGGTAATTTTGCACGTCTAAAAACGTACTTTTATGTTTAACCGGTTTATAATAAACGTTAACAATATTTAACAATAAATATCTGTCTCCGACTTTAATAATTCAAACTATTATTAATGTTATTGGTGCAATAGGAGCAAATAGCATGATAATTTACAATTTGTTGTCACACTGTTTTGTCCTTTTATAAAGGCATTGTAGAGGTAGGTATACATATATGGCATTGTCTTGTCAGAATGCAATTTATTTTTCCCGAAGACAATATAACGTTTTTGCAATTTCGGAGCTACTGTTTGCAATGTTAAGTTGTTGCAGAGCTTCATCTTGTCAGAGCGCGCGAAGACTTATTCCTTTACTTGCAATAATTAACATACTAATTTTCAACCCTTTTTTTACAATTTTCCCCAAGTTTTTATTCAGTAATTATACTTAAATGAAATTAATGACGTTAACTAGCATTTGATCAAAAGTTACTTTATCATCAGGATGCTTATATAATTTTTTTTGTAAACAAAAAATTTAAGTAAATAAGAAAGTTTTCTGACACCCTGTAGAACTTACTCTTACAATTTACATGAAGCTACGGAAGCTAGGTTTTGTGTAACTTTTCTTTTTCATTCTGAACATCAAGTTAAAATACTTCAGTAGTGCGTAGATCAACAAAGTATTGTATTAATCAAAACAATTTAAGTAGCACCAATTATAAGCTGACCGTAGTTAATGCGTGTGCCTATTATCAACCTCTGTGGTGCAGCGGTAAGTACACCGGACTGCTAAGCGGATGGTTCCGGGGTCGTTCCCTGGGTCGGGCCAATGTCGTTAAATGGTTTTCCAATATTGGCTCGTGTCTGGGTGTAACTAGGTTCTCCCCTAGTCCATTATGTGGTACCTATAACACAAGTGCTTACTGCCACTTACTTTAGGGCCACGTAATTGGTGTGTTAGTCAGGAGATTTATTTATTTATTTATTATTACCTGAGAGCAACGTGATATTGATATTGATAACTTTTTCCAAAGACGGAAGGCTTTTAAAATCCCTGTATTATAAACACTTGTTTTAATCCGCCCGCGACCACGATAGGTGTAACCCTGTCGAAACGTCGGGCAAAGAGGTGCGTTACCTTTTTGCTTTAAAATTACCGCGCGAAATCCTGGATGGAGTAAAACCCCTGTGTTATTTCCAGGAGCAACCCCACCAACTCGCAGGTGCTGGAGGTCAACAACGCGCAGTCGGTGCAGCGGTCCAACTTCAACCCGGGCTTGCCCACCGTCGTGGTGGCTCACGGGTGGCTCAGCAACCAGAACACGGGCCTTAATGCTGCTATTAGAGACGGTAGGGTTTTTTTATGTTGATTGAACATTTATTGGGTTCTGGCTTTTTTTTTATAAAATTACATCGATTCTCTAAATTTGTTAGAGCTATTCTTACTGTCATGCTTTCATACCAGTTCTCGCTTTTGCTTCCTCTCGTACTTTCATTAAAGGCTAGCTTTTAGGAGCGCGATCTCGCACGCGAGTCATTAACATTTAAGAAGAAAAATGTGATTCGTAGCGGCAACAGAACCATATGTGTGTTTCTATCGTTAAACCTTGTTTCAAAAAAACATTTACTTTAACCAAATCCTAGAGCTACTTTCTGCGTGACTAAGTCTCAAACATCTAAACTTATACTTTTCTAAAGTTTAAAGAAAAAGAAGAGGTCGTATAACTTTCGCGTCTATCTGTGCATCAGTCTTGATTAACTCATATTTATTTGACCATCACATTTTCTTCCAGCCTACCTCGCCAAATACAATGGCAACGTTATCATTCTGGACTGGAGACGCCTCGCCATCAAGGACTACGTGACCGCTGTGTTCGGAGTACCAGCCGTGGGCCGAGCCTTAGGACAGTTCCTGTACTTCTTGCATCTGCAGTTTGGAGCGAGACTAGAAGATATGCACCTTGTTGGCTTCAGTTTAGGTGCACATTTGGTAGGAAATGCTGGAAGACAGCTTAATGGCAGAGTTGGGCGTGTTACTGGTAAGTTTTTCAAACTGGACGTGAAGATATAAAAATATAATTGATCGAAACAATTATGCAATTTTGATTTTATACAAGGAGTTAGGTATAGTACCTATATATCTATAAAGTGAATTAATAATTACCTATTATTTAGTTATCAGCCAATTACCTACACATTATTTTCAATTACTATCTTTTGATCTCACAATTTATTGAGTGTTGGATAAAATCTGGTAATAAGTTATTTGTGTTTCAAATATCATGTAACATATGTATACTTAGAAAATCTCAGAGAAGAAGCTAGCTCGTTATACCTGCGTATTTTTTTGTAATGATTTATAGAAAGTATCTTATTTTTTCCCGTTTCTGTATCTAATTAAGTCAAGCTCTAATTGTTACTTTAAACAATTTATGAGTGCTTTTTTAATAATAAATTAGTATTTTTTACACAGTTGTATAATGTTTGGTTCATGAAAATGTTAACTTTCTTTAAAGCATCTTTATCATGGGATTTTTAATTGATTAAAAACGGATTCATGTGTATATTTATTTTTCGCTTATGTATTATCTATCTCTACATATCTATTAACCAGATAATATTTTGCCACTTAATCTAAGGGCACCTGAAGTAGAAATACGAACTGTGAGTGGCAATGTCAATTATCATTAATATCGTTCAATGATTCGTGAAAAGAGATTGTTATCTATCTTTTTACTACCTTAGGAAGAAATATTGGATGACGTCGGAACTCTTATATATCACAACTTATTTGATATAGATATTTGCAGTTATGACATTGCAGTTAGTACTTGTATTAATATTTTTTTTAATCCATGAGGTTACAGTTACGCAACTACAAAGGAAGTAGGACATAAATCAGTGCTTCAAGTAAAATCTCTTCTTTGACTTGCGTTTCTTCCTTAGTTACCTACGTACAATAATTTAAAATTTACGTTTCTTCTAGCATGGCAAAAAAAAATTATTATTTCTATACACTTAAAGTCAGCTGATGCTCAAGTGAAAAATCTGTTTTTTAGACTTCTATGACTTAATTACTTTCTAAAACAAAACAACGTCGGTGTTATTGACAATAAAAGCACGATTTCCCCTAAAAGTGTGTTTCAAAAAAACATCTCGAAGTCCCTTTAAGCCTATTCTAATCTTACATCAATTCCAGGCCTCGACCCCGCCGGTCCCCTCTGGAACCTGAACTCCAACAGCCTCCGCCAGAGCGACGGCATCTACGTCGAGGGGGTCCACACCAACGGCGGGCTTGTCGGCCTCGGCATCGGTTCCGACAGTGGCCACGCGGACTTCTACGTCAACGGGGGCAACGCCCAGCCCGGCTGCCTCACCCCGGTCTGCAGCCACAACCGAGCCTGGGACGTCTTCGCGGCCACTGTTGCCAACAACCATTTGGTGGGCAAGAAGTGCTCGAACACTCTGCAAGTTACAATGAACACGTGCAAAGGCAGCGAACATAGGATGGGCAATGGGGAGCTTAACAAGTGGGGGTTAGTATGCTGTTCTGAAAGGTTACATAGTAGAGTTGGTCGGTAGACAACAGCAACTAGAATGGCAAAAGTAATGCTATTCTTTATATAACATGTTATTAACAAGAAAAAATAATTAAGGTCACAGATAAGCATTATTAGCTCACGGAGTTGGTTTGGATTTGAAAGGTCTACGTATTTAATGAAACTTAAAAACATTAGAGTAAAATAATAGTTTTTTTTTTATTAATTTAATTTCGAAGATGCGCCAATTTTGAAGTTTTAGGTATCAGATTCAACGTAAATATTTGTTCGCTCAATATCGAAACTCAATCAAAACTTTTATTACAAGAAATCAATGTTGAAACTCGAAAGTGAAACACAAATATCTACCAACTACCTATAGTTTGCGCAAACATTCGTTTAGTAAACATGTCTTTCTATTTCAGAACTGGATCATACAGAGTAAACACCGGAAAAAAGTACCCTTTCTAAACAAATGAAAAATCGACGACTAAGGACAAAATAATATATTATATTATCTATTTTATCCTTCTTTTTGTTTTGTTTTATTACCTTTACACATTTTTATATCACCTGTTGTAGATCATAGGACATTATGTATCTAAATTAACTACAGAATACTTGTCACTTTTATATAGAAATCATAAATCATCAGTAATACTTATAATTGTTTAAGCCTATACGTACAACTACAGCGAGTGCCCTTATTAAGGAGCATAATCGCTTCAAAGCGTAATTAAAAATACTGTTAATTCTAAACGTGTTCTAAATGCTCATACACAAAAACAAAAAAAACTCAAAACAAAATTGTTCGTAGCTATGAAAGTTATTCATTACACGAAAAGAAAAACATTTACCTACTTGATAAAGTAAAATTAAAGTGTTTGTAATTCATTTTAGGTATGTAACATTAAGTCAAAGAAACTTACAATATCTTTGTTGCAATGTTTTAATTATTTTATTTTATTTATTACATACATATCTAACCAAACACTAAAAGAAAGTAACAATATTTTCAACTTTAGCTTTAAACTTCGGTAGACTGAAAGAGTCAAGTCGGCTGTGGACAAAACTCTCAACACTCTGTCTAAAACAAAATAGTGGACAAACAACTAGACTAGATCCTGATTAAAACATAATAAGCACATGGCAATAAAATTAAACGAAACAAAAACCAGATACTTTAATTCACAATCATGTTTAAGTCAAGCTGTTTACAGAGAATTCCGTAAGTACAAAAACCCATAAAAGCAACTTCCCGATATGCAGTGTTAAAACAGTAACAGTGAACAACAGCTAAAACAATAGTATCAACCAAGTACCTATAACGTGTTACCATTGAATTGGTATTTGGATTGAATTGTTTTACATTAGATGCAAAAAATTGTTTATTAAAATATGACCAATGTCCATCATCAGTCATACCATTGTTAATGTCGTTGTAACAGCATTCTAGTAACCCATTAATATTAACCAATAATAAAAATCGGCCCAAAATTGATCCTTGTAGAACCCTTATTATACTCACTTTGACCTTAACTTTTTTCCGTTCTCTTCAACTTTTTGAGTCTTAACACTGAAATACTATATCTAAAGTTTTAATAATTTAGTTTAGTACTCTTCAAATTGTAATGGTTGATATTCGTAATCCGTAGCAAGCTGTGTATGTTGTACCTAAGTAACATCAAATGCCTAAGATAAGTCACAAAATACACGTAGATTGCCTTCCGACATTTGAATGAAATTTAATTTAATTCATTTTATTTATTTCGTTAACTTTGATAATTTCTTATTTTTCACAAATTTTGTTAGTTTCGATAATTTATCTAATTTCGTCCATCGCGTTCATTCTGTTTTAGATAAAAATCGTAAAGTTAGCTAAAATTTCGCGTCTTTTGCATTATTTCTTCGGCTAAAAACTGGTTCTATTTTACTGCTCATATTTAATGTATTTTTGTGTTCACTTTTTATTCATTAAAAGGTACGAAAGTATCGGCTATTTTTTTTTACATAAACCATTTTTATAGCACCCTTAAACACAAATATATGCTCGGTCCGCGGTTTTGGATATTTGTCGCCTTAAGAATGTTTTATCATGAATTTTACAACAGATAGTTCAGATTGAAGTTGGTCTGAAAGAATGACCTTGATGTGCTTCATCAAGTCAAGAAACACACCACATACAATAAAAAAAAAGATATTTTTTGCAAAGTGAGAGGTTAATATGCAGAGTGGCTCATTCAAAGCGGTCAGTATGGGAAAGTCTGAAACTATAAGACATACGAAGATTTGTTCTTGGGAACCATGTCACCGATTTTGATAAAAAGAAAAACTGCATTCATACCCTATTTTATATCGTCCATAATCAATCCCCCTAAGGCAGAAGATAAAATGCATTACGAAGATAAAGTGAATCAATTACTGTAAACTCGTTCTAGAAAATGTAATTAGAGATTAAAATAAAAATCCATTTAATTTTATCACATTTATGAAAAAACATCCACATACCTACTTACCATAAATCATTATTATCTGACACACCTGAAGAGTAAAACATTATTTTCTTTATAAACGTACATAAATATCTCGGTAATTACCTATTAAAGATTAAATAATTATCAAAAATAACTTTTAATCGATAATCGTTGTGCTAAGCATGCGTTTATAAAACAAGTCATTTGTAAATCATAAACAGATCCCCTGCAAACAATAACTATGAAGATCGTAGTTTTTTTGCTCCTCGTTGCAACAGGTAATTTATTTTTAATATTTAAATTTTCTTAAAGATTTTTTTTTCCTTTTTATTTGTTGTGTACCACAAATCTATCTATTTATATTGTTTAATGTGTACGTTGAAGTGTAAAAATGTTGGTAAACCTAATTAATAAATAAAAAAATGTACCTCAAAATATTTCACTACATTTCAGTTTGAAGAGCACGATAGGCAGATGTTTATGCTGTTGTAGGATTTTTTGGGTGTTAATAACCAAATACATGAAGACCTTCTTTTCTAGCTAGCTTTGAATCATCTTTTAAAAATAATATGACCACATTAAAATAAACACAACTTTTGCAGCATACGCTGCGGTGGTACCGCAAATCGAGGATGCTCCCAAGAAGTACCCTCGCTTCATCAAGTTCGCAGGAGGGGACGGGGAGATGCACGACGTGGACCTGGAGGCCGAGCCTGACCACGCACTCCTCGATGAGATCACCAGGAACCCAGCTAACAACAAATACATTTTATTCACCAGGTTAGTAACAAAAAAAGCATTGGTGCTAAACTGCAAAGTCAGCGCTAACATTTTTGTTTTTATATTCAGTAATCAACAGTTTATTTATTTGAATTCTTAACAAATCACCATTTCAAATTAAGTTATTTTTGCAATAAAATTAAATACCTATATTTCAGTGAAGTGTATAAGTAGACTTAAGAAGCTATAGTTTACATTTTCCCTTTTATTTTAATACGAAGCCTGTCTTTTCTAGACGCAATGAAAGATCGGGCCAAACCCTGACCATCAACAACGCTAACACAGTCACCAACTCTAACTTCAACCGTAATGTGCCCACCGTAGTCATCGTCCACGGCTGGCTCAGTAGCCAGCACACGGAACCCAATCCCTCCGTCAGGAAAGGTAAGACTCTCATTTCCAATAAAAAAACACTATTTTCGGTCACCCTTAGAGAACACATTCTTAATTTAATTTAAAATATTACAGCATACTTAGCCAAGAGTGACGTCAATGTCATCGTAATGGACTGGAGCAGGCTGGCGTTGTCGGACTATGCCACAGCCATGTTGGGAGTCCCAGCTGTAGGACGCGGTCTGGGTCAGTTCCTCGCCTGGCTCCACAACCTGACTGGTGCTAATTACAACAACCTTCACCTGGTCGGCTTCAGTCTGGGAGCTCACATCGTTGGCAACGCTGGACGCGAACTTGGAGGCAAAGCCGCCCGTGTCACTGGTAGGTGTATAACTATTTTTGAAGCCAGCTTAGGGTACAATTAGACCAAATAATAACGAGCAAGTGCTTAAAAGCGGAATTCCTACCCTTCTGAACTATCAGGTTTATGTTTAAAACGATTGTCTTAATCTTTTATTTTTTCGGTGTAGGTTTGGACCCTGCTGGCCCCGGCTGGTCTTTAAATTCTAACCGTCTCAAGGCAACTGATGGTGTTTACGTCGAAGCTATCCACACTGACGGAGGTCTTGCTGGCCTTGGTATCGGGTCCTCTGTGGCCAATGCTGACTTCTTCCCCAA
The DNA here is from genome assembly GCA_916618145.1 of Emmelina monodactyla. Taxonomy (NCBI): domain Eukaryota; kingdom Metazoa; phylum Arthropoda; class Insecta; order Lepidoptera; family Pterophoridae; genus Emmelina; species Emmelina monodactyla. The sequence goes on along the minus strand of OU745314.1, from coordinate 8,393,725 downwards.
CGGGGGCAACTCCCAACCTGGTTGTCTCGTCAGTCTTTGCAACCACAATCGCGCTTGGGAACTGTTCGCCGCAACCGTCACATACGACCACTTGGTCGGAACTGGTTGCTCGTCATCGACGCAGGTCTCCTTGAACACCTGCAGAGGAAACAAGTTCAAAATGGGCAACAGTGACCTTAGGAAATGGGGGTGAGTTATACCTACTTAAGTGTATATAGTAACGTTAACATTTGTTGTCCAAAATATTGGATCACACTCATACAATTGGCACTACAAAAGTTAGAAGGTATCTACACTTGTAAAAAATGAAATCTCATAAGCCTTCCTATAAAATCCAATGGAATGTTTAACTAATGTCGTTTTTTTTCAGAACTGGTTTGTACCGCTTGGATACTAAGAGGTCCTACCCCTACTGAATTAGCTAAACCAACACGACGACAAGTACCTCTATTACTACATAAAGCATTTTTTAAATAATTAATTTAATTTTTTTTACAAAATTATTTCTATTTATTTCCTTAAACCAACTAGAGCATTGAACAAAAACATAATGAGGGAGTCTATGACATGAACTATTTAGCTTGAACCAATTGGAGTCAAGTTTAGAGTGAAATTAAAATTTAACATAAGTATTAATGTCATATATGTACTTGTGTAAGATACGCTATTATGAAATTTAAAACAAAAGTAATCGAAATAGATTTTTTATAAACATTAATTAATTTTATTAAGCTTGAACTTATCGGTACAACACTCCGAATATATTTATTTATAATCACAGGGCGTAAATAGTGCCAGCTTCGCTTTCAATACTGCTTTAATTTTATTATTTTGATCATAAAACAAAGGCAAGGAATACATGGTTTTAGCCTTCGGAAGCTGTTTTTTTACACCCCGTATTATCGTTTAGTAACTCTTCGTAATTAGATGTTACATTACATAAATGATGAGGACGACTAAGTCAAACTTTCATAAAATAATGACAAATTCTAAATTTGCTTCATATGATTATTCTATTAATAATTCATGATATAACTAAAATGATTAGGTATATCATTTTGATTGTAACAGATCTGCAAATCACGCTAAATAGTGGCAACGATAAGTCTAGCCCAAGCTGATATACCAGATAAGCTATTGGAAATCGGTGTTTCCAGATAGAATTTTCTAGAAAAATGCTCTAAGCCTCAGGTGGCTGGTTGAGTAATGATTTCCTATAAAGATCAAGCTTCGCTGAGTTCCAGACAATTTTAACGATGCTAAGGTAAGTTCTAAATGGATGAGGGATTTTTTCTTCCTTTTCACTTCTTAAAGTTTTTTTTTTAAACAAACCAAACGTAAATATAAAATTGCGTTATGAGTAAACCTGAAGATCAGCGTCGCAATTACATGTATTTATCAACTTAAAGATAAACTTTTGGTACATAATCAAAAGTTTAGAGAAGTGTCAAATGGGTTCACTAATGTTTGACCAAATAACGAAGGACAAAATGAACATTTGTATTTATTTTGTAAAATAATTTTATCTTACAAACTGTTACTTGATAAATCATGCACAATGCCAAAACATACTTATTTGAAATTGAAGGGTGACTATTATTACATTGAAATAAACTTATAGTGGATTTATGTAAAGTTCTTAAGGATTATTTGTAACATAATCCTTCAAATCATTATAACGAGCGTCCATTTATCTATCGAACACCGCTTCCGATGTAATATCTGCGCAATCAGATATTTGATATTCGATCTGCATTTTGTAATCTGCGCCGTGATTCTTTTACATTTCCACCAGACGGAGGGTAGATTTACGAGTATCTTTAGTAATTGATGGGATTCGAGCGCTTTTATTCATGACAGCGTTTCATAACCTCAAAATAAACAAAGTGGTTTAGAAAACTTACGGAAAAATTGATTTTTATTAGGGTTAATGTAAAATCAGAGTGGTACAAAACTAAAGTTTAAAGTTGGAAAGTTTTGTTTGCCATGTTTCCGTACATGACTTCAAGTAGGCATATTAAAACGGAAAGATATAAATTGTCTACTTATTTATAAAACCTATTTTGCACTAGGACTCAATTTTATTTTTTAAAGTAGTGTTTTAACAAGGATCCAGTGCCTACGCAGTACAGTAAACAGGGTCAGTTTTTAACTTAAGGATAAGGTGTGTAATTTATTTAATTCATTTTAGATTTTTGCAAAATTTATGATTTACACTACTCGCATTTAAATAAGTATCAAGAAACAAAGAGCTTTAATTGTGCATTTGCCTGCATTAACCAAAGAAGTTTTCAATAAGTTACATAAATCACAGTAAATTTACATCAGTTTATTACTTATTCCATATATAATTACTATTTTTTTTACTCACTTATTTATTCACTTATAATGATCGATGTATATTTAAGTTCAAAATTTGGTAAAATTTATCATATTCTACTTAGATATCAGAAGAACCATCATCAACCATACGTAAAAAACAGACATGTGTGCGCAGGAACTTTTCCAATTTCAGAGTGCGATACCCAAACTTATCTGCTTAGCAATTTATATCTACTTTGTCAGTTCAGCTTATGTTTGTTTAGTGGTAATTACCAGGGATGTTATGGATATAAAATTTTGGATACGGATTTGATACGGATATTTAATAGTTTCGGATTATCCGTTAGTTTCGGATAATTTCAGTTACGGATATTATATTTTTAAGGAATTCAATCAATCAAGAGTTTATCTTAAAATTCCTTTGTCATTCCCTGTGTCAGCCGCCGCTTAGCAAAACAACTTGTCATAACGTGTCACAAATTGGCTCCGCCCCTATCCGAAACTTTTATAGCGGATTCGGTTACGGATACGGATAATTTTTATATCGGATATCCGATAGTTTCGGTTACGGTTACGGAGCTTCCAAATATCCCTGGTAATTACTTCTTGTCTAGGTAAATTCCTAATAATCATCACTAAATAGTGGATATGTAAAAATGTTGGTTTCCACTTTTATTTTGATGTTTTCTTCTCAAAAAGAGAATATTACCATTAGAGTTTGAATCGAGTTTTCAAAGTTTATATGATATCTCAATGACACCTGTATGTACTTTATGACCTTAATTTTCTCCTATACGCATTTCAGAGCAAATAAGTGGTGATAGAAATAAAAAAGAAACGGACGACAAACTAATGTTTTTAAGGCTCCTTCTTCATTGGCAAAACGTAACCCGAAAAATAACGATAAAACAGAAACGTAGAAGCATAACATCACGTATATATTTAAACAACAAAATCACCTTCAATGAGATGAAAAAATACTGAATGTCAATTTTTCAACTTTACTGCTCCCTACATTTGATAAAAATCGTTTAATAAACAACTGCAACTTTAAGAGGGGGTATACAGGTAAATTTCAAGTCGTAATTTGTATTTTTACCCTAGAAAACAAAGCACAAATTACCCGAAAAAAATACCATAGATATTAAAGCATATTTCCAAGGGACTGATCAGAGTGAAAACATAAAAAAATAAAATTTTCTCGATAAAAAAAAATCACGAAGTTAGCTCTAATTTTCAACTATTATTCATTTATTTCCAATATTATGCATACTATTGAGCCAATATTTTAATACATACTATCAAATTATATTACCCAGCGACCCTACTAGCGATTTTAGAAAATAATGTATACTTTACGAGTTATTACATTAAAACTTATTCGGCGCTTACTACGTTTTTATTTCGCGCAGAACGCTTTCGTCTGTCGCACCTGTCCTGGGATCTAAGGCATGTTTTGTTTCATGGTTTAGTTGTGTTCGCTCCGTTGAGACAAGAGGACTGTGTTTCTGTGCTCCGGGGCCGAAAAAATCTTCGTTTTAATTTCTAATTCTTGTTTGACTATGAAAAAAAACTTTAAAATATGGCTAGCAAAAAAACGCAGCAAAAGAGTATTTAAGAAATTAAAAATTTACCTCATGGCTAATTTAAATAGATTTAAATGGCTTTTAAGACAAGTTACAATGAATAGATCATAAATCACAATATATATTATTGCAATTTCTTTCTGTCTTTCTGTCTATTGCAGTACAGATACAAGACACCGCATTTTGAAAAAAAGGTCATTGTATAAAGCACATAGTAAAAAAAACATTATTATAAATAAATTATTATATTACATACTTACCTTTACGAATTATTTACCACCAGCAAAAAGTGCAGTACAGTCAGCATCATATTCTTCGTGACGACTACTGTAGCCAAATAGTTGATAACACCCAGTCATCATTTTCATCGTATCAAAAAGTGTCATCACATTTAATCGGGACATTCACGTTGTACCTACTAATTTATCGAAGCGTCCAGAAAGTCTTATAGAAAGTTGCATTCAATTACGCATCAACCAAAGCGCCATCGATATCGAAGCGCCCAGCGAAATATAAAAATACGCTTTCTTCTTCTAATCGTCAAAAAATAAACCAGGAACGCACAAGTGTGTAAGAACCTATGTTTTCAAACTTCAAAAACTTTCTAGCTTTTATTTTCCGGTTCCAAGCTTTCAGGTAAAAGTCACAGTCGGCGCCGAACAATCAATTTTATGTACTAGCATTTCATGTTAAAACGTTTTAGCAAGTGAGCCTTGGAATAGTGAAATTAAACTAATTTTAACGGGTTTTTACGCGTTTTATTAAATTAATTTTGATTTTCCGACGTTTCGGCCTTTTTACAAATGCCGTGGTCAATGGTAGACTGAGATTGATGTCTTCATAGAGTATAGTAAAGTAAACGATTTTTAGAATTCACCGCCATCTGTTTCGTAATTTCCTCGCATAGTTGTTCGGGTTCACGCAATAGACGCTGACAGTGTCTTGGTGTTTCTGCTTATTTGTCTGCTGGTTGTTCTTTTTGTTATTTTGCTAAGTATTGGATCCCACGTTGGTGATAGCATCCAACCATCTTCTCTATTGAAGTTAGGGTGTTTTATAATTTCAATAGTTTCTCTTACCAACCTAGGAATAAAATGTTTCTCTTTTGCTAGGATTTTAACGGTATCAAATCTTAGATAGTGGTTGGGCTTATCCATGGAATGCTCACAGACTGCAGGTTTTGTATAGCGACGCTTACAGTTTAATTTCAAGTACCTGATAACAATCGCGTAAATCTAAGAAGTTACATAGAATAGTTAGTTCAGTTAACATTCAAACTTTTTGCTAGACACATTTTTATTCCTAAATTTTTAAATATTTTTTATTTTGTTTGAAATTTGAACCTTCTTCAAAGAAGTTTCATATTTTACACATCAGATACCTATCATTTCTTGACGTATAATTAAGCAAGAGCCAGATGCAACAACTTTCCTTAAAATAAATATTTGCCGCGCGTAAATAAGTCATAATTTCCGATCATAAAATTGTTTTTAGGGTTATTGAATCCTACTATAAATTATTTTTCAGGTAGGTATCCTAACATTGGTATTCAAAATAAAATAAAAATTTGTGGACAAGTAGGAACAGCAAGGACTAATAAATCATATATTGATACACGTATAATGAAACAGAATTAAAACTTTAACTTGTTCTTATTTTATTTACTTATGAACATCCGGCTCCTTAACTAAAATGTTCATGTGACATATTGATTTTTACAATACGTATTTATCTACTTATTTTATTTCATGTTAGCCTATAAAAGTAGTACTTTGATTTTAAAAATAAACTAGAGACCAGTCCCGCGTTTGCATGTTGCACTTTTAATGCTCTCCGTTAATAAAGAAAGATGCAAAAGGTTTATCAGAGGTATCGATGAACCGATTTGTGGAATATTTGAGAATGTTGTTTGTAAGGTTCCGTACCCAAAGAATAAAATCGGAACACAAATACTAATTTTTCCCTGTCTGTGCGTTTGCACATCAGTCTGTATCTCATAGGCCGTGAGAGCTAGACAGTTGAAATTTTCACATAATATATTTTCGTTGCCGATAGAGCAACAAATATTTAAACCAATATAAATAATGATATGGAACGTTTCACCCGCGAGTCTGACTCAATTTAATAACTTAGAAAACAACATGGCAACTCCTTTATAAATGTTTAAGTTACAACTGAGTAATTTCAGTAAATATTTATGACAACGAGGGTCAAAATTAATATTGTAATGAAATCAAATATTTACATGAAACAGATAAAAACTAAAATAATTTAAATATTTTTACTATATACATAAAAAAACGTACGTTGCATGTTCCTTCGGATCCTCATTTATTGCAACTACTGATACTCTTACTACCTCTTGACAATTTATGATATTCTATTATGTGTTTATTATTTAAACGATTTAAAATGGTATCTTTGAATTGAAATGCAATTTGATCATCTTTCTGAATGGTGATGATAATTTAAATTGCTTGATGAAAATAAAATGTTGTTTGAGTTTTCATAAAAAAATGATTTTTAATAATAAAATCATTGCAAGTCATCTTTTGGACCCCATGCTCATGAATCGTCTATCGGATGCCACAGCCCTGACACCATCGCTGCTAGCTAGAAGTAAACAAACTAAGCTACATGCTTTACATTTTCACTAAAACTTAAAAAAGACTTCAATCTGTCAAACAGAATCTAAAATTAAATTCTCGTGTCTTAGATCAGTGGATAATTTTGTTGACTCTTTCTTAGTTATGAAAACCTAGTAACATATTTATTTAAACACATATGGATACCATTCTATTCAGACGTAGGTATTACGTATGTATTAAAGCATGCCTTTACAAACAAAATATCTTCTTTATAAAACTGGGAGCCCAGTAGTTAAGACCCCGTCTTATTCTATATCTCATAAATACATTTTTTTAATCAAATAAAGTTTTCTGTCATAACAGTTTCATCTAGACACGCTGCCTGTCAAGCAAAGTACACCTCTATTACATGAAGCATAAAGTGGTTTTCTTACTTTGTACCGAAGATTGTGAATACCCTGAGCGCTACGTTACTGATGGCGCTTTGGTTGATACGGGATTGAATGCGACTTTCTATAAGGCTTCCTGCACGCTACGATAAATTAGAGCAACCTGAATGTTCTGATGAATGTGATGACACTGGCTGATTCGCTGAAAGAGAGGACTCTGGTTGTTTTCAAGTATTTGACTACATTTGACGTTACAAACTATATGGTGCTGACTGTACAGGTACAAATCAGTCAACGAATTCTGAACAAAAAAATACAAGTAAATATAAACATTCTAAAAACAACATTACAAAAAAATATATTATACACTTACTTACCTTTGCGTATTATTTACTACAAGCAAAAAGTATTTTTAGCGTTTCAAACAACAGCTAGGTGATCCGGCACTCACTTAGCCGGTATTTATCTGATTATTTTAGGTATAATGTGCGCGATCGCTCTAAACACGCGGGAGCATCGGCGTCACCGGACGACGGGACGAGAGAGGGGCGTGTGCGGCGCGCGGGTGAAATTCGAATTTTTTCTGGGTTTATGCGCGCTCTTAACAAAACAAAACCTAGACCTTTACCTGATGGTAAAACACAAAAAATCGTCACTACATCCCCGCTTCCCACAATTTCGTTCACGAACGTGTTTACAAGTAACACCAGGCGTCTAATGAGAAAGAAAATAGCATCCAATGCGAAGGCAAAACCTCTTTTGTAAAGTGTAACGAGTTTTGTCGAGAACATTCTAGAGACTTGCTCTCCCGTGTCGGGTTGGCTCTAATTAAAACGGCACAGTTTTGGTGCAGTGACAATGTTTTACCAATAATGTTTTATTTTATTTGCTTGAGAAGCTACACCAAAATGTTGACAAGTACGTTGAGCATTTTTAAGGCTCTCGAAACTTTAGTGATTTTGTTCATGTATTAGGTTTCAAGAAGAAAATAGGAGGTTCTGCAATTCGACAGAATATTTTATCTTAATTATTATGCTATTTTCAATTATGTTCTAATGTATTAGTACTTATAATCTTCGTACTATTGGCCGTTTTTTACTGCAAAAAGTTACACATGAACCTACCATACTAATCATCATAATTATTTATTTCCCTAGCTATGTTACTCGTAAGTTGCATCGTAAATAAAACCTGCTTTCCTATTAGTTCCGCAAGCCTCTTCTATCTACCTGAGTGTTTAGAAGCAGATAATTAGCCTAGATTCGATTCTACTGCCCCTTCGAGGGCCATATATTACCGCTGCTACGGTAGCTAGTTCCCACTAAGTAGGGATGCCGCAGTTTGGTATCCGGGATTCAGGTATTTCGAGATCTCGTATGGTTTGTGCGATATGAAGCTACCAAAGCTTTCCAAAAAAAACAATTGTTACTCTTACAGCAAGCACGGAGTGTGTTAATTTACCTAACTAATTAAAATAAATGTTTAAGTTAAATGGTGTATGTATTGCATTTAATCTACATCAATCAAACTATTATTAAAAAGATATCGATTGAGCTTAATTTGTTTAAAGCTAGTATTTTAAAGAAGAATTTCTTATTATACGCATTCTAGTTTACAATGTCACGAAAATTCATTTAAATTTATCTTTAAAAAAAATGTATTTACATCCTTTAAAAGGCATTATCCATGCAAGCAATTATATTGTAAATGTTCGCCAATCTCAGAGTTTACGGGATAGTCATTTGATTATTTCCCAACCCTAACTACTATTTGTATATACAATGTCTCGGTTATAGTTCGCAAGGGTAACTTATTCCCCACAAAATAACTTTTTGCAAGAATATCATTTGAATGCATGAATTCCTAATGTAGTACAGTTTGCAATAAAATATATACAAACATTTATTCAGAGGTAATGTTGTAGTCATTTGTAATAACAAAATGGTGCATTTTCACCTATTTTAGTTTCACCAAGTCTTTTCAGCGAAATATTATCTTAATGTGTACATGTATTGTGGATTGTTATTCCTTGTAAGTATATCATTGTTATATGTTACTTTTAGGAAATCTCATAGTGTGTGGAATTTTTCACACAGCCTTAGGAACTATGTTGAGAAGACTTTTTACTTGTTTATTGACAGAATTTAGAGAATAAAGCAGGGTTATATCTATCCAAGAAGAATGCCTGTGTTATTATAAAGCAAAGTTTCATTCAATTTATGTAAATTCCATTCACCTGTAATGAAAGCATCCAATAAACGTGATTTACTGCTAAGTACTCTTAATTCCATCAATGTCTCTCCTTCTTCCCTTCCTTGGTTTAGTTCCTACCTCCGCGGCCGCTCGCAACGAGTCCACTTCGACGAGAATTACTCTGATTGGTGTGATATCGAAGCAGGTGTGCCCCAAGGTGGTATCCTTTCTCCTCTTCTATTTTCCATCTTTATTAATTCCGTGACTAAGGTTATTAATGCAAAGTATCACCTATACGCCGATGACCTCCAGATTTATCATCATTTTCCCGTTCATGACGCAGTATCTGGCATTAGCTTCATTAATGACAGCCTTAGTCGTATTAGTCACTGGGCTAAATCATTCGGACTTATGGTGAATCCCCATAAATCTAAGGCGTTGTGTATAGGCAGTAGAGGCTTGCGTGCTCGCCTCGACTTTTCATCCTTACCTCAAATCCTTCTCGATGGCACTCCTATCTTGCTTACCGACTCTGCTAAAAACCTCGGCGTAATTATTGACTCACATCTTGACTGGAATGCAAATGTCGGTGAGTTTAGTAGGAAAGTGCACTATTCATTTCACTCCCTGAAAACGCTCCAATATTTCCTTCCTTTCGAAACCAAAAAATCCCTTGCCCAATCCCTGATCCAACCCATCATCGATTACGCTGACGCCTGTTATTTGGACGCCACTGAAGATCTGTTGAACAAATTGGAGCGGCTGCAGAACCTCTGCATTCGCTTCATTTTTAACCTCCGAAAATACGATCATGTATCTGATTACCGTCAACAGCTTCGGTGGCTCCCTATTCGCTCTCGCAGGAACACCCGAATCCTATGCCTCCTTTTTAACATCCTCCATAACCCATCCTTCCCCTCCTATATGCGTGAGCGTTTCCATTTCATTCACTCCCAGGATGAAAATTGCCGGACAGTAACGCGCGCTAACCTACACATGCCTTCTCACAAAACTGACTTTTTTTCATTTTCTTTCACCATTCATGCTATTAGGCTCTGGAACTCTCTCCCCCACACTATCCGTGAATGCAAAACTATAGGACTCTTCAAGCAACGAGTAAGAGAGTATTATTTCTCCCAATCATAACTTGTCACTTATAAAATATTTAAGTAACTATTGATATCTTTCTCTATATGTATATATGTGTCTATATGTATATATATATATATATTTGTATGTATGTGTATTATATACCGGGTGTCCAGAAAACAATGGATAAGCTCTGAAGGGCTAATAGTAGAACTAAAGGCAAGCCTAAAAAATAATTGATAAAAAGTATAACCCTTACACTGCTAGAAATATGGCGCTTTAAAAAAAAACTTCATATTTTTTTGACTGTGTTCATATTTTTACTCGTAACGAGGTCAAATCACTTAATAACATCATTATTTCTGTGCTAAAATAATTAATATTAACCGCATCAGTGAATAACTATCAAATAAAATAGCTAACTAAAGTATTTTTCTCAAAAAATAATGTTAATCTTTTGATTTGTGTAAAATTTCTGAAGAAATATTTTTGATGCGCAACTTTGAACAGCTCTGGTGTAAGAAAATTATATGAAAGCAACAGTGGCCAATGATTTCAAAATATTCCTGGTTTAATAACGTTTTTAAAAAGATGTAATATGTCGTTATTGTAATGAAAAAATATTGAACTAATGGTATTAGTGTGTAAAATGGGATAATTATTTAGTTCTAGCAAAATTAAAAAATACAATAAAACTAAAGAAATATGATTTTCAATTGATATTAATTGCAAAAACATTGGAATAATTTAGAGTAACTGTTCAAATTGTCTGTCCCCATCCTAATGCAGACCCTGCATCTACGAATAAAGGATCTTCAAAAAAATCGCGCGTGTCGTCGATCATTGATTAATTTGATAGTTATTCACTGATGCGGTTAATATTAATTATTTTAGCATAGAAATAATGATGTTATTAAGTGATTTGACCTCGTTACGAGTAAAAATATGAACACAGTCAAAAAAATATGAAGTTTTTTTTTAAAGCGCCATATTTCTAGCAGTGTAAGGGTTATACTTTTTATCAATTATTTTTTAGGCTTGCCTTTAGTTCTACTATTAGCCCTTCAGAGCTTATCCATTGTTTCCTGGACACCCTGTATATATTATGTATATCATTATTATTATTTAATATATGTAGTTTGTAAGAATATTAGTATTAGTTTATTCAATATTTATATTAAGAGTACGCCACGCTAATTATTGCTCCTCATCAAACTCTCCACCAATGGTCTGCTGGAAGAAATTTCATAATGAAATAAGCAGTACCTTTGTACTCACCTTTCTATCTTTGTTTTTAATTACGTATTTTACAGTGTGTTTGTACATTAATAGTAAATAAATAAATAAATAAATAAACGTATCTCATAATGAACCTGCGTAATGTAAAATCCAATATCATTCGGGTGCAAAAATTAAATGTTTATTTTATTACAGTCAATCAGGAATTGAACGCAAACAACATATTGCCTGATTGCACGTAGCCAAATGTGTCGTAAATAAATACATTTTAAACACAATTAACTTTGACATCAGTGTAAAAATATATGGCACTTGGTTCAGGCTAATCAATCAAAGTTGTGAAAACATTAAAATGGTAGCGACGTGTCATATACATATTTGAGTAACACTTTAACACATTATTTATGTTAACGTAATGTCTTTTAACATTCTCTAAACTGGAGATCCTGGCAAGTGTCCACTGTTAACGTTTTCATACTTTTGGCTTTTTTTACAAATATAAATCTAGGGCTAAATTCTTTACTATATCACGTATATTTAATACTAGCTTACCGCCCTGCGGTTTCACACGCAGCTAATTTAAGTTTCTTGCAAACTTTCATTCCCTATTTTATCCCCTTGGGTGTATAATTGATCAAAATCCTTTCTTAGCGGATGCCTACGTCATAACATCTAATCCGTCCGGCAGTTTGGGCTGTGCGTTAATAGTGATCTATGTCAGTCAGTTACCTTTGAGTTATATATATTTAGATACTAGTGGCTGCCCGCGACTCCGTTCGCGTGGAAGTCGGTTTCCCGTGGGAATTAGAAGTTTTCCCACGGTAAAAAGTACCCTATATGTTATTCTGATGTATAACCTATATTACTGTAAAGTTTCATCCAAATCCGTCCAGTAGTTTTTACGTGAAAGAGTAACAAACATCCATACATATTCACAAACTTTCACGTTTATAATAGTATATTAGGATTAGGATACATTCACCTCACTTTAGATGAATTACCTTACTCGTTGTACAATAAGTGCTTTCCCGCAATCCATTTTTTGTCGGTTTTTACATAAATGTCGCGAAAAAGGTAGAGCTCAGCCGCAAATTTAATGCTCGTGGCAGCGCCATACCACAGACATAAATTTATTTTTAACTAGTTGCTACCCATACGATACGCTACTCCGTTGGCGTAGAGTAACCTACATAATATATTCCAATGGGCATAAGACCTTTGACCGCGGTAAAAATTAGCCTAGTTTCTTCCCAGGGTGTCGAACTACCTGTACCTCGAACTATCTGTTGTGCCATTTTGACGTGAAAACGGGACATACAGACAAACTAATGCATTTTCACATTAATAATGTTAGTAAGGACATGAGGTTATTAAACTACGAATAAGTTTGTACAGGTTAACTTCCAGGCATTTCGCAAACTAATGAATGTTAAAAGACTTAACACTATTTCAAGAAAACCAAAACCGAACATAAAAAGAATTAAGGTTCTCAAATATATATTCAATTTAAAAGCAAATTAGGTTATCAAGATAGCTCAAACGAACTCTCACCAGGAATATTGTAGTAATTGTAGACTATCGATTTTTCCCTCAATTTTGTCCTGATAATAAGCTATTCCCAAAAGCAATTTAGGCAAACATTCCCTAACCGAATTGATAGTTTAATTAACGTTATAATGTTAGATAAACCGGGTCAGATTAGACAAAGATGTTTAATTAAATTGGCGTCATCATGTCATATACATGGTACAAGACATTATTATAAAGTCAGCTGCTATTGGTTTTCGTCTCAATATCACGACGTAAGTGCTACAAGAAATAACTTTGACAATGGAAGGAAACCGTAAAAATATTTTCTTATAATAAAAACAATCAGACAGACTATCGTAACAACTTTATGATCTTTGAGTAAGCGCAGTTGTGTCATACGCACCACACTGTAGACTAGGAGAGAACCTAGTTAGTTAGACAAGAGTCAATTGAGTAAATAGGTACGTATTTAAATTTTGAATTGAACACGGGTTCTTCCACTTAACATTAAGGTATTCTTAGCACTACGCTACAGAAGACGACAAATCTTAACGGGATACCCGATTATGCAATATCCGAAGTCTAACATCTCGATCGCATTAATATTTAGAAACAGCGCATTACAGATTTCGGCTTAGACCTAAAGACTACTTAAAAAGCTATGACCCATTTATTAGTATGTTAATGCATGTTGGCCCTTAGCTCTGAATGGCTCACAAAATATGCAAACAAGCAAGAACAGCCTAATAGCATTATAATCCTTCGCCGCCATAGCTTTGTAACGAACATCTTGGCTTTAACTCTTAATTACAAAGCGATGAGATGAGGCTAAAAGCATGTTTGATAGGTATTACATGGTAGATTTGAGCTGGGCTGAGCGCGGTTGGTGTTTTTATCCACAGCAATCACAACAATGGTGATATATAGTTTTATTTTGTTTAAAGGTTATGGTTAGATAGTTGATCTAGCTTTAGCGTTAGATAAAGAGTTAACTGAACTGTCTCATGTGCATGTTTTTGGCAAATTAATAAAAACGGTAAAAATTATCAAAGTAAAAAATACTTGCTACTTTTAACATAAATACAATGCCAGAATGAATTACCTAATGTATATTTGTCACTCAAAGACAAAATTACTGTATAGATTTAGATTAAACTTGGTTTATGGATACAATAACACAACGGGTACTATTTTCCGCAAAAATTAACATTCCAACAGAAAATCTCGTTGTACTTACTGCAAGTAAAACCACCGGTCGGAAAGCTAGTTATAAATAAACATAACCCACTCGCTGTGAAGAAAAAGAAACTAAAAACACGGTCTTTCAGTGAAAATTATCTTTTACATTTTCAAACAAATAAGTAAGAAAGACGAAATGTTTCCAGCAATTGTACCGTTTTTATATCATTGTATAGTTAAATTAGAATCGAAATAAAAAAACATTAAACCCATAAAAATATAACTTAAAATATTTAGGTAGCCTATCAAACATCACATTACGCAGGTCACTCAACACAAAATGCTTTTACACATAGAAAAATATCGACAAAAGCCTATGAGGAAATCTTTTTCAAAACACCGATCAAATGTCGTTACACGTTACCGCATTCAATGGAAAAAAAACAGAATACAAAGTGCGAATGGCTGTTTCCTCTCTCATTTGACAATTGAATCAATTTAACACTTCAGTGGGTAACAATAAACACTTTCGCCTACAGTAGTCTGATTCGGAAGTATTACAAAGTATATTGGTCGGCGGGAAAACTTATTAGGAATACAACCACTGGAAAGGCTGTTTTGCTATTAATAAAAGGTTTTTTAAGAGTGCATACTTGTGTCCGCCTCCAACGTTCTTCTAATTGTATTGCTTATTGCTTTTAGTAATGCAATAATCGCCTGCCAATATTAATTAGCAAACTACCGCGTTACAAATCTCATTGATCTACACAGCAGTTGCCATACCAAGGTACAGAGGCGTGCATGGCAGAACACATCATTCCAGATGGTTAACTCTGACCAGACAAACACGCCTTATATCTGAGCTGAACGACGCCATCTTGTTAGAGCGAGACAGCGCTAGATACATCCATACATCCGTCCCGCTCTTTCGTATAATGATGCAGAATTAAAACGGTCATCTACCGGCATCTCCAGCTAAAGCGTTCGTCCATATAATCCTGCCATGTCTAACATGTATCTGTGTAGTATAAACTAGAGAATTTCCTGTTTCGAGAATAGAATTATGAGGAATGTCGTTCTATTTACTGTTTTAAAAGGAATTAAATGGAATACTGTGGTCGAGGGAACTATTTAATCAGAAAAGGAAATAATGCTAAAATAAAGTATTTAATATATAAGAAGATATTCTAATTACAATTAAGATTACATAGAAAGTTACACAATGTTACTGAGACTGTAAGTTCCCCCAGTCAAGCCGTGTAAACGGCTTTGGAGGACATATGTTAAAACTGTACACTTTTTGTATTTAATAAATAAATAAATAATGTTTTTCTTCACCTTCAGTTTACTTTGCGCGAGGTTAATGGATAGGTACTTAGCTAATTGTTTGTACGTCGAACATGTGAGAAGTAATTTGCCAACAAGAACTAAGTAACATTAAGAACAGTAGGTAATTATTGTTCCAAATTCATGTGCTTACTTGGTAGGTATCAAATAATTACATTAATACATTGCCTACCTATATGCAATAAAGCAACACATTGAAAAATACTTATTAACATGCATAGGTATATATAGCAATTATTTACACTAAAAACTATGTTTATTTTGAACAATGGTGCTTTCGTCAGTTATGCTTGCTCCAGAAACAAATTCACAACTACGAGTAAGTAAGCGTTATCCTGCGGTCAAAATCTAGTTCAGTTATGAATACAACCAGTAACAAGTAGCGTTTGAACTAGTAAACGTTTGTAAGCCAAGCAATCATTGTTTGAAATTGGAAGCCATTGTTATTGACAAACAACCAATCATTGAACAGGACACGAAGCCCTAGAGAAATAAGTAAATTTTGTAACCATATGACTTCAATTGTATAGGGACGATAGGTTTTATATGAGCTAAAATCAACGCTTCTTTCTCACGGTAAGCCAATACTTTAAGTTAGGCAATTTGTAGTGTCTGTTGGCGAAAAAAAAATGGGCATTGCTGGAGGAGTACTGGTTACCTTTAGAGAAAAAAAAGTTTTACCATTTCATAACTGCACAAAATTGCATTTACTATCAGATTTCGAGATGATTTCAAATTAAATAGTGTTTTAATTTAATTTGCAATGGTAATCAACGCGCCTGAACCATAAGTTTATGTGAGAGCAATGATTTCAAGCGGCGAATATGATTTTTTAATCCTTTATACTTATCTGAAATTGAGTTTTGGGGTTTTTGGGGTTAGTTGAGTTATTCTGTTACTAAATTTAATAACTAATGAGGTTCAAGAATACTTCAAAAGAATACTTGAATTCAGGCTTCGATGTTGTTTTTACACCCGTTATAATTAAATTATGGTTAAAAAAATATTATATAACAAAATGGTTTAAATAGAAGGTGGTTTACACAGTTTTCTTAAGAAGGTTTTGCTTTTTAGGACGTTATTTTTAACATTCATGAAAAAAAGTAAATTTAACTCGTAACAGTATTTTACGTGAAATTACAAATAAATTATAATCAAGTAAACAATATTCCCTTTGAAATTACCCTGCGAGTAGCAAATAAATAACATTTTAATTAGATGTTGTCCTCATGTTACTAACATATTAAGAAGGGTCTTAGAATATACAGGGGTTTTTAATTACCAATAATTAAGTTAACTAAGAAATAGGGTAAAGTTGGCGTGCCTGTTTGTGTGCTAAACAACTTATAACCTGATTTCTGCTTCAGAGTTAGTATACCTAAAATTATCCATCTGATTCAGCAAATGTTGCTCCTTTGAACGTTACTCCTTTGTACGTATGGAATGGTAGAGTCTAGCTGTAGGCTCTGTCTGTAGCGATTAGTGGGCTGACTCGACCGGTGAAATACCACCGTCGCACAGAAACCCGACGTGAAGTAGGGACGATGTTCCTGCGTTTCGTTCGGTGAGAGAGGTATCCGGTGCCTAATTTTCTCAAAGGCTCAGCAACACACCCCCAACACCCACAGTGTTGCGGGTAGTCATGGGCGGCGGTGATCACTTGCCATCAGGTGACCCGCATGCTCGTTTGTTTTGCTATATAATTTATTTAAAAAAATACCTAAACCTTGCGATGTTATGCAAGCTTTTGAAAACATTTTGTCCTAATTTTATTTGCTAAACGTAGGTATTTTGGCTATGCTAATATCTGAGATGGAAGCCTGAGCACAACTTATGGCAAAGGCTTCTATCATTATCCTTACTTTCGTAGCTATCGAATTTCACAATGTAGACTATTTACGAAAGCTCGTAAAAATTAAATTTCATAAACTCTAACTTAGTCGCTGATGTTCTTTATCACTAATTCTAAGTATTTTACCACGCACCACGATATTATAGAACTAGTAGTAGTCATATAGAATAGTATTTCCGACGTCGTACATCAACAAGCTATTCAAATCAAAAGCGAGCCTCCATCTGAAAGCAACGTCCCTGCACAAGTCATCGCATTGCAAGTGGCCACATGGAAGCAGGTGAACACTCAACATCAAGTGAAGCTGTCGTTCGCTCCTATTTTTATTTGTTAATTGATTTGATCTGTAGTGGAATAGATTTTTTGACGACCTCTGTGGTGCAGCGGTATATACACCGGACTGCTAAGCGGATGGTTTCGGGTTCGATCCCCGGGTCGGGCCAATGTCGTTAAAATGGTTTTTCGATATTGGCTGGTGTCTGGGTGTAACTAGGTTCTCCCCTAGTCCATAATGTGGTACCTATAATACAAGTGCTTACTGCATCTTACTTTAGGGCCACATAATAGGTGTTAGTCTAGAGATTTATTATTATTATGATAATCTATACGTAGTTTTATCAAGGGAAAGACATTAAAATGACATAACAGGACTCTAGGGTCGACTAAGAAATTACTTCTTTTAAAAATAGTAGAAAAAATATTATTGTCTAAAAATTCTCTAAACAGGGTGAGCTGAGATAAAGAGTGAAATAACTGTAAAATTGAAAAGCTTATTGTATGTACAAATATAATGCTGATTGACAGAGGCAGGTACTGTTAAAATTGCAATACAACCTTTACCCAGTACAAGCAATCACAGAACTTACAACGCTTTATTGAGGTACTGCCTGTACAGCCTTTATTGGAAACATGTAGCTTGGTTTTACCAACAAATGTGTTTAAACTGTTTGATTTGAACCGGATCTATGTGCACGAAGAAGGTAAGAAAAATATTTTGGTCAAAATTAATAATAATGATTGTTTCATAGTCAATAATGAAAATGAAAAAGGGCAAGAAATATAAAAGCTATTTGGTCATGTACTTACAGTTGCTTACTTTGTTTTTTATTAATTTTCAAACGGTTACACAAATAAAACTGGCAAAGGGAAGCCATTAAAAATCAACACGGAGACGACATTATTAATTTCATTTTTCCTACGGAAAGACTGAATAATTAACAAAAAAACAACTTACCAAAAAACACCTAAAGGAAGTCCCTTATTAAACAGTTACAACACAAAACGATTACACTCAGCTAATGTTAGAGCGAGACACATGCATTTTTAGATACATCTGTCTCTTTCTTGTAGTCTGAGATGTGGTTGTCCATTTTCTGCTGTGAATTTCACTGAGTTGGTAACAGGATAAGCGAGATGACTCTGTGCTCTCGAGGGGACCGTAAAAGTCAACGCATGCATTTAATTTTCCGAGTTATCGCTAAGGTGAGGGCATTACATGAACTGCGGCGCTGATTTTTTTGAATTGGGTTTAAGAGAATAAAGGTGGAGGGAAGTTAGACAGAGACAAATGTACGCCTTAACCTTTTTTGAAAGCATTGGTTAATACGTTTTAGTTGTCAGTTTTTTTGGTGATACTTGGTTTTTATACACTAAGCATTAATAAAGTTATATATTAATTCAGTTAAATAAATACTGTAAGAAACTACTATAAAAGTAGACGTAATTTTTTTCAACAAATTACTTTCTAATTTTCCGAGTAGGCTGTTATTAATATTATTAAAACGAGTAAACATATTTTAGGCTACGTACTTAAATTTATTTAAGCTAAACATGAGTTATACCATGTTTCTAAATTTTACAGTATATTTAAAATATACTTACTAACTGAATATTCATGACCTTTTTTTTTAGTAAATGTCCAGTACAAATAAGTATAAATAAAACAAACCACTTTAAATTGAAAGTTCTTTAAAAAGCTGTTACAACCACGAATAAAATATTGTTTCTAAAATAAACTTGCCTCTTCCCACTACCGAAAGGAAAATTTTACTTACATTGTCTTTAAAAGATACTCTCAAGACAGAATTATAAAGTTTCTGCATAAAAATATATTTCTCGTCGATGCTACCATTGAAAGTTTAACGAAATAGAGTTTCGCAGCGGGAATCTGCAGTCTGCTCCCGAACTATAACTAATAGTGCATATTGTAAAGAAAATTCAAAACTTGAGTAAATTGTATTTGGAACTTTTTCATCCGGATCTGAAAGGTTCAAAAAGTATCTGTTGGGATGAATAATATTTTCTAGCAGCGGTTAAATAAGTTTTTTTTTTCAAGTAAATGCTTGAATAGTTTGATGATTACGAACAGTTTTTGTACTACTGTCACAATAATTCTAAACATTACCAGGTTGGTAGATTAAACCCATATCCATCTAACTTCTTACTAATATTATAAAAGCGAAAGTTTGTAACTATATTTGAGTATATGTTTGACTTAACGAAAAAACTACTGAACTAATTTGTATAAAACTTGGTATGTTAGACTTCAACCTGAAATAACACATTTGACATGATTTACCGCAGAAAAATACCAAAGAAGTAAAACCTAAAACCTAAAATGCAAACAAATCGCTTAATCGTCTGTTCCTTCAATCATTTCGATATCAAGCTACAAGTCCACATAACCCTTATCCAGTACTTACCTCATTCATAATACTCGTACCATAAAAGTTGGCAACTTGGTTTCAATTTACATATGAATAGCCTTCCTTGTTCGTTGAATGTCGCGGGCACATTTTTCGCTCCTCTACAACAGTTCTTCATTAACATAAAAATGTTTATGAAAACCGTAATACAAGACCTTTGTGTTTATGTGCCTGGCCAGATGAATTTTGTGGTGACGCTGTGAAAATATCTCCGGAGTGAAACGGTGTTTAATTTTATTTTACTAGGTTTTACGGCCGTCGTATAAAGATAGTTGAGTCGACAAAGATTTATTACAGTTCCTGATTGACGTATAAAAATTTAAAATACTTTTGTCACATAAAAAACCTTTTGTTAACATGTTTGCTAGAGTAATCTTGAAAGGGGTCCATCATTATTCATGGCACTTAATACATTTAAGTATATGTATTTTCTTTTAGATGTATCTTTGTTAAATAAGTGGTCTTAATAACTTTTTATACTTACTCTATTGATTGACATCTGTCTCAAAACAAGCCTTGTAAAGTTGTTCCATCTTAACATATTCTTACAATTTGTCATTTCTAATTTGAACACTGATAATTTGAACGATAAAGTGGCGCAAAGAACCATTCTTAATCTATGTCTTTTACTTTAAATAAATCATCAATATTTAAGAGTAAACCCTACTTTGAGATGTACATAATATATGTAAAAGTGTCTTTTAATCGCCAAAGATTTTGACATCAGCTAAATCTAATTTCTAGCCTTTCACTTGTTTCTTAGACAACTTTTAATAGATTTACTAAACAGCCTCAAATCTTAAAGCTTTTCGTCTAAAATCTTCACCAAATTGCGTTTGCAGTAGCTGCCTACAAATTCTCAGAAAAAATAATTAAATGAAGCTTTTAAGGTAAACCTAATTAAGCTTCAGTTTAACTCAGTTTAATCCAGGTGTCGGTAGTTCTGCTACCGATTTAGTGAACAACGGTTTTACTAGCCATTACAGAATCCTTCAATTAAGCAAGTTAATGTCATAATCAGGGCTTGAACGCCCTATAAAATGCTAAAGTAGGGACGCACAACCTCTGAGATGCCCCTTTTTACACAAACCTTTGAGTCCTTCGAAAGCTCAATAGCCCTTAACGTGGCTTTGAAGTGAGAGTTAATTAAATTTCTGCTGCTTATATTACAAAGGAAATTTACATTATGGACGTGTTTGAAAAACATAAATTGATAATAAGGAGTCTTGGTTGGAAACGCGGCAGTGGGTTGGATAAATTTTAATATTAAAGTCGGCTTTAGATAAAGTAGTATTTATCCTTTTCCATTTATTTGTTATATTTTAATATTCAGGATTTCAGTGGCGCTTTTATAAAGATAGTTTCGAAAAACCAATTTTCAAATCTCATTGCTAAACTGAATCCAAAGGTTTGACCCTAAAAATCAGTGAAACAATAACTTTATGTAAATTCACAACAAACTCCTCAGGTTCAATCAACAAATTTTAAACTACAAACGAGACTACATTACAAAGTACTCATCAAACTGACTAATAACGCCAACACATAAGTTTTAATTAGTTTCCCATTCACTGAAACCGCCCAAACTGCCTCAATAGAAAATCTGCCTAAACCACCTCTAATGAAATTTTCAAACGTAGTTTCTAAAACACTCTATGAAAAGCGGAAACTTTATTACGAGGTAATTAGTTAACCCTGAAGGAGACTCTGGTCGTTATGACCCATATCAACATGTCTTTTGTTGTTCATTTCTGCGTGTGACCACAGAACGAATTAATTTCAACTTTTCTAACAAATGTTCAGTCGTTAGACCGAAAAATTTTAAGGCGAAACTTTTCGCATGTTCGGAGGTGTTTCTCTGTTTCGAATTCGGGATTAATTACGTATTTTGTGTGTTTACTTTGATTAATTAGTTAAATGGAATTCATTTGGTAACTGGAGATATTTACTCACATTGTACAATTTAAATTTGTTTCTTTACAATTTGAATAAGATTAAGAAGGCAAGTAAATTGTTAAATGTTTGTTCTTGAGTGGTAGAGTCTAGCTGTAGGCTCTGTCTGCAGCGATTGCTGGGCTGACTCGACCGGTGAAATACCACCGTCGCACAGGAAACCGACGTGAAGTAGGAACGATGTTCCTGCGTTTCGTTCGGTGAGTGCGGTATCCGGTGCCCAATTTTATTTATTTATTTATATATTTTCTTAAAGGTCAGCAACACACCCCCAACACCTACAGTGTTGAGGGTAGTCATGGGCGGCGGTGATCACTTACCATCAGGTGACCCGCATGCTCGTTTGCTACCTATACTACATAAAAAAAAAAAAAAAAAAAAAAAAAATTACCAAAATAAAAATATTTATAAGCTGACAAATTTTATTAACTTCTCCATTTATTTTTGGGGCTTCTGCGCTTTAAAATTAACAAAGAGCAAATCACATCTATCTTAAGATGTTCATTAAATTATTTGGTCTCTAGGCAGAACCCTTTTCACCATCGCGACCGGGAACTGACTGTCATTCTTGTTAAATTGTATTATATTCACCGCAAAATACCCACTCAATCAATTAGACTGTAGCTGTGTTATCTAATAAAATATAGAATACAGATTATAAGAGCAATATGAGTTTTGTTTTAAGACAGAAGTGGAAGCCTGGGAGTCGTACATACGAGGGGCGGCTGATAAGTTCGCGGCCTAGGGTAATGAAAGAAAAGTATATAGTTTTTTCTATGTATTTTTTATTTTTTTTTCTATGTAGTCCTTTTCAAGTGAAATACACTTCTCATATCGTAAATACAAAGCCTTAAAAATATTCAGAAGTTTTCTCTTAAAAATAGCTCTCTACGGCCGACTTCCTCTCATTGTCATCCGAGAATCTTCGCACCCTTAACAACTTCTTCAATATTGAAAAAAGGAAAAAATCACTAGGAGCCAGGTCCGGACGGTAGGGTGAGTAATCATTTTTTGCAAAACCTGTGGTTTTTAGCCATCCTTCGCAACGCGAGCGGTGTGACCGGGCGCGTTGTCCTGCAGGGATAACAATCCGCGGGCCAACGTGCCGCGTCTCTTCTGTACAACTGCTTCACATGCCTGACCCGATAAATTGGTGTAGTATTGACCAATAATAGGGGACCCTTAAGGCAAGTAATCAATTAATAAAGTTCCCTTGCTATCCCAGAAAATGGTCGCCATAATCCTAGAGGCCGACTTTTCCACTTCAAATTCTTTGTTGGTCTTTACCTTTTTTAACCCACTGCATAGACTTTTGTTTGGACTTTGGATTAGGCTGGCAAATTCAGGTTTAGTCTACGGTCACAATGCACTTGTAAACTTCTACTTGATCGCTCTGACACAACTCTAAAAAATCCTTACAACTCGTTAGTTGTCGTTATTTGTTGTGTAGGATGAGCATTTGCGCACGAGTTTTTTTTTACACGGAATTTAATCGCTGCGCGTTGCTAAAAATTGCGACAATTCTCAGTTTCGGCCGACATGGTGTTGTTTCTTGTTCAAGGTATGAAGTGCTAATAAACGGAATTAAATAAAGGGGTGCTATTTATACTACCAATAAGTCTGACAACCAGTGTTATCAGTAACAAGATGATACCTAACTTAGCAGCCGTCCCTCGTATGCTTTGTGAAGTTTGCGAGAGTACTGCAAACTTCTGCAGCGTGCAAATGTTGTTAGTATGATGTTACAAATAGACGTGCTACACTACGCACCTAGTACTATTCTATGATATTATACCACTCCATCCCTACTTCCCTACTAATATTATAAATGCGAAAGTAACTCTGTCTGTCTGTCTGTCTGTCTGTCTGTTACGCTTTCACGCCTAAACCACTGAACCGATTTTGATGAAATTTGGCATGTAGAAAGAACTGAACATGGGAAAGGACATAGGATACTTTTTACCGCGGGAAAACTTCACATTCCCACGGGAAACCGAGTTCCACGCGAACGGAGTCGCGGGCGGCCACTAGTAATAAATATTTGAAAAGTTTGTGTATTCCTATATTGTTACTCAACAAAGCTTAAAGACTGTGCATATAATACACCATCTTCTTCTACTTAAAATACCGCTTCATAACTGAAGGTTGGTTAAATCTCGCCATGACCATGGCGACTCGAAAAAGTTCAACAGTTTTTATCCCGGTTCTAAGCCATGACATTCTCCGTCAAATACACCATAGTTTCATCGATATAGCAAAATCCAAAATAACACGACAAGTGCTTTTTATCATAGGAAAATATCTTACTCCCTTGGGAAAAGTTGGGTGGAAAGCTAATGTAAGAATAAAACAAACTTAGGTATTAGCACAGAAAGATGCGGGGGTGGTGATAATATAACCGAAAACCTTAAACCGAAATGATACCTACCTAACTCTAGCGTTGAACATCTTGTCTTGAAAACAACATAAAAAAACTACGAATAACTTATCTTATATTATTAAAGACATCGCTAGACATCGGACATCGGGTATCCTATAACTGAATCAAGTCAGCAAACTTAATTAACCCATATCAGAGTTCTTCCAGCCAATGTTGTTCACACCGAGTCGGCATTTTGAATTATAAATGAAAAAAATCTAGGTCGACCTTTTTTATTTAATTTCGGAACAGCGAATTTCGTTCTGACATTCGCTTGTATTGTTTTCACTAATACTATAGGTGGATTTATTATTTTTTGTCTATTATAAACTCGCTTTTTCTTGTTATAAGCGTTTGACAGTTCAGTTGACGAGAAGTTCCGATTGGCGGGAAAATTCCAAGAATCTTATTAATTACTATTTTATTAAAGACAAAATTGTGTATTCCTTTGATGGAATAGATAAAGGTTTTCTTGGAAGGTATAAGCATAATCTTTTGTAGCTATGAGAGGGCAAGAGTTTGTTATTACGCATGTAGGTCTGATGAGGTCGGTGCTTCAGGGGTGGGCAACATTTTTACATTCAGAACATGTGTTGCCGCCAAATACGCGTATAATATTAGACGGCGTGTATTTCGACGGCAAAACAAGTTGGGAGGGCGATTCCGGTGGTTGTATGAAGGGATGTTTAGATTGTTAATAAGAATATAACAAAGGTTTATATTTAGCAATAATGGATTCACTGTTTTTAAAGGTTAAATCCATAACTGTAATATTTTGCTAAAACTCCATCCGAACAATTGTTTTCTTTGAGCAAAAACATAACAAATTGTCGCTTAATTTATTTATAATTATATTTATTATATCAATTACTTAAGACTTTCCCGAATCACCTATTTTAACATAACTATTAACATTATAGATTTGAACCTTGTCAATCATAAAAAAACATGGCAATGATCTCCAAAAGCCTTTCGCGTCGGCCGTAGGTATCTACTTTGCGAAAAATCCAATAGGAATTGCCCATTTTATAAAGGTGGGTTTATACTGCCTGTCTGGCTCCATGCCGCGTCTGCCCCCGGCTAGTAACTGCATTTTACCGGTCAGATAAACAAAATAATTAAGCACTTATGGTAATTTCATGGCACCACTGCAACCCTCAAGCTGTTATGATCATAAAACACTGTTTTAAAACGACCATTCAGAACCAGACTACGAAACTCTGTTTTAATTTTAACGGGCTCAAAATACTGGGCTTCTTTGTATACTAATGTTTAACATTTTAACTGTGTGGGAGGAAAAGTCATTGCAACATAATTACATTGCAGAAGTATATAAAAGTTTTTTAAAATTAATTAGAACATACATGCTATTTATCAAATTCTAGAGGTTGTTAATTTCACTTCTTCCCACTATGCCATTTCATTTATATCTATCACAATAGTTAGTTTAACTCTAATTTATTTAGTACCAAGTCAGTTTCTGCACAAAATGTTTCGCATCCCTTCATTATGCTAATATCTCTTATTATCTCTTATAACAACAATAATATGAGCACAAGAAAATTACCCTAAAACGGTTCCACTGTGCGTTACAACAATATAAGTAGTTATTACACAAAACACATTTAAAACACGACACAATACAGAGTACTCAACAAATCATTTATACCGACCTAGTGTTGTTGTTTCATATTATGACACTTGGAAGTGTAGGGTAGGGTTAGGGTAGAGCTTGTTTTATCGATAGAACTGTCGATAAACAAATATGTGGTTTGAGAGTCACATTTAAATAACAGAGTGCTCGGTATTAATTTAAAAGTAGCATGGTAAAAATGGTTCCTAATTACGTTTTTTTAAATAAATTTCAAAGTTATTCTATTGTTTAGGACCTACTTATTGCTTAGCGAAGAGTTCAAATTTACAAAATGAGAAGGTATTTCATCCTCATGTAAATCCTAGCATAATCTTTCTTATATGGAAATTAGGTCATATTATTTGATTTCCACGTTATAAGCCATTTTCCCACCACTAGTTTCCGAGATCGCGAAAATTGCCAGTTTGATAAATAAGTTATTGTGTCTAGCGTCGTATAATACAGGCGTTTTCTTAACAAACACCGCCGAACAATAGAGATGTAGCTCAATTTATGCGACGAATTTTGATGCGACGACTATATTTAGTCAAAAATGTTTGCCACAAATTTATAGCTATTATCTATTTTTATCTCTGATCTGATACATTTTAATTTTAATTATCTTATTAAATTTTTCGGGAATTTAAACTCTTCATTGACATATTTTCTATTTAATTAACATTCATATTAGATAAATAGTAATTTCCCACCAAAACTCCTATAATCCGTCTTGTCAACGCCATTCATCGCGTTAATTGGAAAACTACGCACAGCCCTAATCCGGGCTAAACTAGATTTGACAGACAGTGTTAAATTAGTTACAGAAGTAAACAAGACCTTCTTCTAAACTTGGTCTAGTGACATTTCATTAAGACTTAGGAGGAGTTTGCGTAGAGGAAAATGCAAGATCAGCCTGATAAAGTCGGGATTAAGCCCATGTTAATGAACTGCTAGACCTGTGTTGTGAAGATGGGAAATTAAGAAGGCACGATGAGAATGCTTACATAGAAACGATGGCATTAGCCTGCTTGACGAACCTTGATTACGGGGAGGTACAAAATAAATACACAACAGAATGGTTTCTTAGTAAATGTCATATGTAGATTCATTGGTACATTATGTTGACGTCTGAAATCCAAGTCTCTCCGTGGTTAGAATAATTGCGTAAACGTCGTGAAATAAAAGATGAAAGAAAAAAGTGTAGGTTGCTATTACTGAGTAAAAGTGGGTTAAATTATTATAAAAATACGGATTTTAATCCGAAATTCTGAAATGTATCATACCTAATTTAGAAGGCTTAGTGCCACTGTATGTGAGATCTATTCAATATCAGCTCATTGTTTACTCCGAAATTTAACCCGACCCAATTAGATAGTGTATTCATTTTGTAACCACTGTCCATGCTTCGTACGTGTTACACCAAATTTCTGAATATCCTTCCATACCTCTATAATTAGACAGTTATGCTAATCAGCAGGTATTAGCGTAGGTAATACGAGATAATGATGTACCAATCTAGATTAGTTAGTCCAAAGTTATTAATCCAGCTTTTATTTGAAAAGGTGTTATTGTTTTTAGGTTTAATTGAGCATTGAAATAATCTCCGTGTTATTATATTCGAAAGTATTACCGTTTGTTTGATGTTGTAATTACCTTTAAAATCACTTAAATATTCATTATTAAACGTTACTTACAAAAACTATATGAAAACTCTGTGACTACAGAAACAACCTTATTATTGATATAAGTTTCAATGCCCTAAAAATCCTAAAATCCTACAAGCTTAACGCCTTTGAACTAAAATAATTGAGCCGCTATGCTAATCTGTTATATGTAAAACCAAAGGCGTATATTCCGGCTTACCACGACTTAGTTATACAGTAGTTACTAGGTATTACAATAGGTAATGGAGCCCAAATCAAAATGTTTTTAGTAAAAAACAGATGCTATTTTTGGCGCGGGGAGAGGTAAGATACAATACGAGTATGAGCTTAGGTAGGATATTTTTGCTTTATATATAAAAACTTTTATATCCGTAAAACATAGTTACATTACAATAAAACAATAATTTTAAAAACTATATAAAAAAAATAAGTATCAGTGTTTTTTTTAAAACAATTGAAAGATATACAGCGACCGTACACTAAGCTAAGTAAGCTTGTAACGTAGAATTCTTGGTGGAATTACAAAATATAAAGTTATCCATGACTTAACGGTCGGAACGTCTTAAAATAAAAGTAATAATATTAGCACTTAATTTAATTGAGTTACAAAAGGCACTTTAATTTAATTTAATTTATGTTTCATTGCATTTTTTTTAATAAGACCTTTTATTTTCCTTTTTATTTAGTTACTTCAAACAGACACACAAGAAAAAATTACAAACTAATAGGTAGTAAATGGTTAAATGATTGCTAAGTGATGAAGAATTAACTCTCTTATTAAGGTCTATAAAAAATAAGAAAAGAGTAAAAGGCTAATCAGACTTCGAAACCCTGATCTAAACCAGTTCAATTCGGTTTTGTTTGAAACATGTTTAGACCTAGCTTGTGTAAAGGAAGTGGTTCACTTGAAATACAACACTATTGCCTTTGCGGGGGTATATGGATATGTTTGCAAAGGTTGTGAATTTGACCAAACAATTTTAGAGTTATTTTTTAACCACTAACACAAAGTAGAGGTTTTGTTCGTATTATTATACGAGCGTGGTTCAGGGCACATGAGAAAAAAAAACAAAACACAGACGAAACTTTCACGGAGCTTGCAAAATTCTTAACGATTTTAATATTCAATATGATTTAAAAAGAGTTAATGCCGATGCTTTACCCAATAAACATTAAATTTTTCAACAAATATTCCTTACTTTTTGCAAAGGAATTTTCTACGTCTAGTTACAGGTAGGTACGCTTAAGGATATAGGTGGTCCTACATCAAATTTATTGCAAATCTCAGACGGACTCTTACCTAAATATTTGCAAGAAATAATATTGCCACTGACAGGGGCTGTAATGAATGGCATCCTCTTTTGTGATTTTTAGGGTTCCGTTGCATAAAAAAACATTGTCTTGGATGTAAAACCAAGTTAGTAAAGATATTAAAATAAACAGTTTAAAGTTTCTAACTGATCGTTTTTTATTAAAGTAACACTACACCTTTAAAACTTTCTTAAAGATATATAAAACAGCCCTGGTTAAAATATTACTATGCTAAAGAACGAATCACTTGTATTAGCAATTATTAACTAAAAATATGTGTCTGTGTTGCCAATAATGTGGCATAAAACATAATAAATACTTCACTAGACCATAGACAGCTATCGTGGTAAATATCATGCTATCACAACCACAATATTTTAAACGTGTTGTTTATAACTTTTTTTATGCATTATTTCAATGTTTTTTTCTATAATTTTTTTTAGTATTATGTCGGCTTCAATGTTTCATTTGTAAGAACCCTTCATACCCAACACAGCCGTTTTTATTTCTGAAAAAAATAAACTTCTTTCTTTCGAGGGTACTCGAAAATGCTCTTAAGATTCCAATGAGCTGTGTATTCTTAATTATACTTCGTCGCTGCATCCTATGAGATTTAATACACTATGTAGTCCGTTTTCTGTGGTACTGCATCATCACACGATTTTAGATTATATTTTTCAAAAAACTATAAATATATTCAGACATTTCATTGACTTAGTACCCATCGCCGCCACTCCGCTCCATGGCGCCACCGTCTGTTCTATCAACCATTCGTTTTCCGTGTGTTGCATCATCTGCACTCGCTCCGGCAAAATATTGTAAAATAACTTTTTTAGTGTAGTTTTGTTGTGCAAAATGGGAAAGAGGACCAAAGAGAAGTCAGATGAAGAAATAAAACGTAAAATAAGACGTTTGGAGAAGAAATTAAATTCACGAGAAAGGAATTCATCACCTTTTGTTTCCCAAAATGAAGGTAGATTATAAATATTTTAAATAATATATTAAACTTACTTTTATATTCGTACTTTTCGTACATATTTAGATATTATTTCCTCAGGGGTGGCACGTGATGTCATCCGGAAATAACTTTTACCTACTTTCTTAAGGGATAACACGCGATGTTATCTAGAAAGTAATTATCAAAGCTAATATAACTTTATTATACATATAGATCGTGATGAGGAGTCCTTCCATGCTTCTTCGTATAACTACCAGGATGAAGTGGAACTCGACGCGTACCCTGTGAACAGTTTAACTAGTGATGAGGAATTTCCCGAGCCGGTTCAGGCGATTGTTGACATTCACACAACGCGAGCCCCTTCTCCGCCTGAGGAAAATAAGACTGAAGACTCTCAGCATATGCCTGAGCCAGTGCCGACCAATAATATTAAATCAGTTATTATACCCAGCGTATTAACTGGGCAATCTGAGCAAGATTCAATCCCCTATGAAATTATGGAAATGCTCGGCGAAGCGAAGAAATCTGAAGAAAATCTAGGTAAGAAAATACCGCAAGGTGTCTCTGAACGCTTGGGTAAAATCCTGACCGAGGGCTTGGATAAGGAACAAAAGAAGACCTTGCTCACTAAGACGTTAATTACGCCCGAGAATTTTCAACTTGCCAAAGCACCAAAACTAAATCCGGAAGTAGCATCAATTCTAACCGACCCAGCAAAGAATCGTGATAAGCGGCTGGAAAACTTGCAGAATCAACTAGGATCTGGAATTGCAGGATTAGTCAATCTAACAACAGATCTTATTAACGAAGATCTCGATAAGAAAACTTTGATTAAAAGAATATCGGAGGTTAATCAAGTCCTACTTGATTTACATTTTGAGGAGACGTTGAGCCGCAGAAGACTAATAATCCCTATGCTAGACAAGAATTTTATTAATGTTGTACAGAATATTAAACGTGACCAATTTCTATTTGGAGATAATCTGGGGGACAACATTAAAACCTCAAAATCAATAGAAAGATCGAGCCTTCAAATAAAAAAACCAACCACGCCGCAACCATCCACTAGCAGAAAACCTCTCGGCCAATCGAGAAACTTGCGGGGTCCGGCTCGCCAGGTGGGCGGGCCCAATTACGCGCGCGCGCAGCCCGCGGCGTCGCGATATTACCCACAGCCGGCGACGCTAGCCCCCCGGCGGCCACCGGCGCCAGCGCGTCGCCCACCCCTGCCACCGCCGACACGGGGCCGCTCGCAGGACCATCGAGCCCGTCGTTATTAGAAAAGGTAACATACGCCGGCCGTATACAATATTTTCTTTCCAATTGGTTACTTATATCATCGGATCCCCATATATTAGAGATAGTTAGCGGATACAAGTTAAAATTCAACCACATTCCGGTTCAGGTCATTGAACCCAGTAATCCACCATTTTCGTACACTCAAATGCTAGAATCGATAGAAAATCTTAAAAAAATGGGATCAATTGTTTCATGCTCGGAATGTGAAGGTCAATTCATATCGCCAATTTTCTTAATACCAAAAAGCAATGGTTCGAATAGATTTATTCTCAATCTTAAAACACTTAATAAATTCATACAACAACAACATTTTAAGATGGAGGATATCCGGACTGCAATAAAATTATTGTCAAACAATTCATACATGGCGACGATTGACCTCAAGGACGCTTACTTTGTTGTTCCTATTCATGAGTCTCATAGGAAGTACCTACGATTTCGCTTCGATAACAAGTTGTATGAATTCACGTGCTTGCCGTTCGGGTTGTGTTCGGCACCTTTCGTTTT
Source organism: Emmelina monodactyla (assembly GCA_916618145.1). Lineage (NCBI taxonomy): Eukaryota > Metazoa > Arthropoda > Insecta > Lepidoptera > Pterophoridae > Emmelina > Emmelina monodactyla. The sequence continues at coordinate 8,361,962 of OU745314.1, read as the reverse complement.
TACGAAGTTAATGAAGCCTGTTCTCACCTATTTACGTAATTCACAACATAAAATAGTGGGCTATTTAGACGACATCTTGTGTATGGCTGACGATTATGACTCATGTAACAAAACAGTAACAGATGTTATTTACACTTTGAAACAACTAGGTTTTGTACTCAATAATGAAAAAAGTCGCTTAATACCTACTAAGATTTGTAAGTTTTTAGGTATAGAACTTGATTCAGAATATATGTGTTTAAAATTACCGACAGAAAAACGTGCAAAAATCTATGATTTAGTTAGAAATATTTCGATTAAAAAATCAATTAAAATCCGCGATTTCGCTAAATTTTTAGGTACTCTAACGGCAGCTTGTCCAGCCGTAGCGTACGGTTGGTTACATACAAAAAGTTTGGAGAGGGAAAAATATCTAGCTTTGTTGAAATATCGGAATTACGATGCGAAAATGGAAATACGGTTTGAGTTGTTGAGAGATGATTTCGTATGGTGGGAAAAAGTTATTAATTATATAGATAACCCGATTCGCTCAGGTTATTTTGAATATGAGATTTTTTCAGATGCTTCACTATCAGGATGGGGTGTCTTTTGCAATGGGGAAACAGTCAATGGGTTTTGGTCACATGAAGAAGAACAAAATCATATTAATTACTTGGAATTGTTAGCTGCTTTTATGGGCCTAAAATGTTTTTGTAAAAATTTGAAAAATGCAGAAATACTTTTACGAATAGATAACACCACTGCCATATCCTACATCAATAGAATGGGTGGGGTACAATTTCCCCATCTAAATAACATAACCCGTAAAATATGGCAATGGTGCGAAAAAAGGAGACTTTACATTTTCGCGTCGTACATCCGATCACGTGATAACACAGAAGCCGATAAGGCCTCTAGGTACTCGAATATTGACACAGAGTGGGAATTACAGGAATCTTATTTTAATCAAATAGTTAGTGAGTTAGGCCAACCAGATATCGACCTCTTTGCGTCTAGGATTAATAGGAAATGTCAGAAATTCGTATCATGGAGACGAGACCCAGAGGCTTTTGAAATCGATGCATTCACTCTAAATTGGAACCAACTTTTCTTTTATGCCTTTCCTCCTTTCTCAATTATATTGAAATGTATAAGAAAAATTATCAATGACAAGGCTTCTGGTATATTAATTGTACCTTACTGGCCAAGCCAACCATGGTTTCCTCTTTTTGAGTCTCTAACGGTCTCAAATATATTGTATTTTAATCCAGATAGGAATCTGTTGCTTTCTCCTTCCAGAACGCCTCATCCTTTATGGCCCAGCCTTACCCTGGCGTGTGCGAAGTTATCCGGGCAGCGTTTGGAAGACAATCATTTGATAGATATATAATAGACGTTATGATTCAATCATTATCAAAGAATACTTTACAACAATATAATTCAACTTACAAATCATGGTTTACCTTCTGTAATTTAAATAATTTAGATATGTTCAAGGTTTCTGTTCCAGTGTTGTTAAATTTTTTATCAAATCAATTTAATAATGGAGCCAGTTATAGTTCATTAAATTCTGTCAGGTCAGCGTTATCATTAATATTGGGTAGAGAAACTTGTACTAATGATTATGTCACCAGGTTTTTAAAGGGTGTTTTTAAAATTAGGCCCAATTTTCCAAAATATCAGAATAGCTGGGATCCTAACACTGTATTGTCCTATCTTTCCAATCAATTTCCTAACGAATCATTGACCTTAGAAATGATTACTAAAAAACTGGTAGCTCTGCTCGCGTTGTCCACGGGACAACGTGTTCAGACGTTATCTTCAATTAAATTAGGTAATATTTCAATTAATGAGGCTGATATAGATATAAATATTGATGAAATCATTAAAACATCAGCACCTAATAAGGCTAATCCAAAATTAAAGATTCCTTTTTTTCACGAAAAACCCTGTATTTGCCCAGCGAAGGCTCTGTCTGTGTACATAAACATGACAAGTCACTTGCGAAATGAACCATCTACAGACAGGCTTATTTTAACAACTAAGAAGCCCATCCATAATGCTAGCTGCCAAGCCAAACCACAAGTCGTTGGATAAAGAGTGTTCTTGGGGATAGCGGTATAGAGATCGGTATATATTCAGCCCACAGCACGCGGCATGCTTCGACCTCGGCTGCGCGTCGTGCAGGGGTCTCTGTGGAGGTCATTCGGCGTGCCGCGGGCTGGTCAGGCTCGTCTCTCTGTTTTGCTAAATTCTATAAATTACCTTTGCCAGACACTGCGCAAGACAGAGCCTTTGCTGAAGCTGTTTTTAACAGAGAACTAGATATATAAGTACAATTAATATCTGTATAAGAAATTGCTTACTAATAGATTTACTTAATTTAACAAAACTTTGCTCTGTCAATAAAAAATGATTATTTATACCAAAATATTATATGTATTATTTATTCTTGACAAATCCTATCATTCTGCAATTTCACTCTAAACATCTACATAGTGTATTAAATCTCATAGGATGCAGCGACGAAGTATAATTTATGGTTAATTGAACTTACCTTAAGTGAACTTCAACCAAAATTATACGAGTCGCTGCATCCGTAGAGATTTAAGATCCCTCCCCACCCGCTCTTTCTTTTTAAATTCTCGCCCTTTTATAGAATGCAGAATGACAGAACATTTAAGTACTTATGGATAGTTACTACTCTAAAACGAATGATTGATAGAACAGACGGTGGCGCCATGGAGCGGAGTGGCGGCGATGGGTACTAAGTCAATGAAATGTCTGAATATATTTATAGTTTTTTGAAAAATATAATCTAAAATCGTGTGATGATGCAGTACCACAGAAAACGGACTACATAGTGTATTAAATCTCTACGGATGCAGCGACTCGTATAATTTTGGTTGAAGTTCACTTAAGGTAAGTTCAATTAACCATAAAATAAAATGAGAAAAGTCAATATCTTTGAACTCATATTTTATGATTAGACAAATAAATAAAGCCTTGGGAAAGAAGGATTTCTCGTCTGCTGTAATATCCAGTATTATTGAGGGAAGTTCTTAACAAATTATCAGATTTCTAACTTTGGAATGTAGGCAATTAGGACTTTATTTAAGCTTCTATCTTGCTGAAGTAATCTCAAAGCATTATTAGTGATAATAAGTTTATTTTAAAACAGTTTATTAAATGAAATACGGTTTTGGAAGAATTCCAAAACAAACTGTTAAATGAATATTTAACTATAACCTTCCTAAGACCTTCTTTGTATTTGAAAATACAATAAGACTGTCTATTTGATATAAGAAAATACAGATAAATTAACATTGGATACACCACATAATAAAGCGTTGCGTAATGTATGATAGCAATCACGTATTATCTCCTAACAAAAGATTTTTCCTATCGCAACTACATTTAAAATTCTTAAAAGATTTATTATCTACATTTCTATACTAACTATACTTATATTATAAAGTGGAAAGATTTGATTTTTTGTTTGTTTGAAATGAATAGGTTCCGAAACTACTGGACCGATTTAAAAAATTCCTTCACCTTTCGAAAGCTACATTATCCACGAGTAACATAGGCTATATTTTATTTTAGAAAAAATAGGGTTCCGTAAGATATTGCCACGGGAAAAAACATTAAGTTGCGGGTGAAACCGCAGGGCGGAAAGCTAGTCAAAATTATACCACTAAAATAAAACCTTTTTGTACCTATAGGTTTAAGAAACAATGATAATCAAACCTATAAACTTCATAACAACCTTCCATTATCAACCAGACAACAAACTCCCCAATTTTTCCAATCACATCAAAAAACAATAATGCTCCAATCAAGCGCATATTATTCCCCATTTAATCCCTCTGGTTTATTTGTCGAGTGTGTCATGATACACCTGTGACATGGTATCCTATTCAGGTCGGATTACTAAGGATTACGTTGTGTACAAAAAATATATATGGGGTAAGTTTGCGGGCGATTCTTTGTATGTAACAATGGGACCTAAATCCTGATCCGTATAAGGTTATTTTTCGAATTGTGTTTTCTCGGTATCATAGATCACTCGCGTTGCACCGTGGATTTGTGTTTGAGGTTATAAAAGATATATTTGTGGAGATATTTGTATTAGAATATAAACTGAGGTATTTGTGATAAATAATATTTAGTTTTGAAGACATTTTGTTGTATTAGTTCTTAGAAATATTATGAAAATAAAACTCTTACCTATGACCTTCACCTTTATTTTTAGACAGTAACTTTTTCATCTTAAAACAAATTCATCTGCATTTGTTTATGCTATAATCTATACAACTAAAGTTCCTACAGGTTTTCAAAACAAAACCTGGTTTTGTTCCACATTGCAACCGACGCATCTGAGCATTCAATTGTTTTCCATTCGAAGAACTCTCTTGAACTCTCGTCAGTCAGACTGCGCGATAAACTGATGTAGGAAAGCTATAGACTTGACTCATTTGTTTATTACCAAAAACACAGTTATAATTATAGGGTAGCAGTTTTAATTTTCTTGAGGTTTTACGTCAAAACTGTAAACCTACAATTTCAATCAACGTAATTAAAACATTTTTATTTCTTCGCTTAACAATGGCGTCACGAATGACTTCAGCAGTATTTTAAGAACTTAGGCATTAATTTTATGAATATGTCATGTCTATTAGTATTTTAAGTCATGGGCCCGATGTTGTTTGTCGCTTGAAATTCAAACTTGAGATATATGAAGAGTCATTTTTCATCACAGTTCGCCGAACGAGCACGGTTGTTGCACCTGTGATCCGTCAGCGAGCGCTCTTCGAAATTCAAAATGAATCTGTCAAAACGCGCGCCAAGCATTCTATCTTCGAAGTTGTGTTATTATGTATTTCAGATTTCCCCATGTTTATTTTTATAAGCTTTACCTTAGCGCCTGCAGCGATGCTTCTGCAGTTTCCTTCAGATATGGGAAAATGTTAATACTATCTTTGTGCTTATACCGACACAAAAGCTTATTTTTAAACCTCTATGTATGTTGAGACGAAGGAAGGATTAACATACATAGCAAGATAACAGTTTTGTATATATTTTTCAATGGTGCTTGGTTAAAAAAAATGTTGTAAAACGAAACGCGTAACATGATATTTTAATGAATTTCACATAGTAATTATATTCCACTATTAAAGTAACAAACATATATTGCCAATTCATTACTGTGAAATGACCCAATGTTCAAAGCTCTTTTGTTAATTTTCGAAACATTAGCTTCCAATGCTTCTAATAATACCTACCTATATAGGCTATATATAGTATTCACAATAACATTTATCTAAATCTAGACTACAATCCCGTACACTCCTGCAAATCCATTGTATTCAGGTATGTTTATGTATTATTTACCCAGTGGGCCGAACACAGCGTGTTTTGGCAAACAAGAAGCTGTTCACGATTAATGCAACTGTTTGTGTGACTCTTATTGAATTCAGCCAGTATCGAAAAGAGTTCGCATTCAAATTCAGAACTCGGTCTAACTTATTTTTATTTTCGGCCTTCTCATTGAAAATACCAAAAAGTTTTTGACCATGTTGCAACTTTTGCTCAATATGAAAGTGATGATTTATTTTTCTAGAAAAATATTGGTAAAAAGCTTTTGTCAAAAGTACGAAGCGCAACTAGACAAAAAACTCTATAACAGTAATAAATTTTATGCGAGTAGATTTACGGGTAACACGTGCCAAAACATTAAAATTCAAACCCAGACAGAAATAAATATTCTTTAACAAATCACAACTAGCTTTCTATGTTCTTACTTTTCGTTGAACTGTAAAACGTCTTGTTAACTCAATTATCTTATTAGGTTTTCTTAATTGCTCGAGCACTCACCTTGCTTGGTGGTTGGTCTTTATTTTATCCTGCCTTATTTGAATGTTACAAGGTACCTGTACTTAAATACGACTTAAGAATTATTATACCTACTACCGATTCCTTTTAGGTGCTGGCTTATAGTTACTTATGTGAATGCGTGCTAATTTTAAGGTTACCGTAAATTTTGTTTTTATGTCGATGATCCAGAAATTTTAGAAAAATCTGTTAATCTAAATTAGGTACCTAAAATGGGTAAGCTGATTTATTACCCTTTTATGGTAATCGCCCGGGTCTATTCCTACGCAGTACTCATCAAATTTACTTGCCAAAATTCTCAATTGCACCAGCGCAGAATCTGGGTTCGAATCCCTTGTCTGTTATACTCGTAAAGTGGCTCATGTCTGGGTACGACTACGTTCTCTCCTGGTCCTATGTGTCTTACCTTTACAATAGTCTGCCGCTAAGTTAGGGCCACGTAAAATGATTTTTATTTTTTAGGCGATAAACATACTTCATAAGCCTTATATTAATACCGTAACAAAGTACAATGGTGTAAAACCTCCATTTACAATAAAGAGCACATTTCAAGAAAAGAACCGCCTTAAAATACCCACGGTGCGTGGATTTACCCAACTTGTACCCTGCCCACCTAATACAACTACGAACATACTTTAGCGCCCAACATAAATTACCGTAATGGGTTATTCTTGTGATTTATCGTATAAAAAACACCTATGTGTACGTGTAAATGCTCGCAATTTGATATCTCATTTTAGCGAGGGTAATGCTAAACGTGGTTATATTTTGAATTATTGTTCTAATATTGGTGGGGGTTGTTTATGGCTCAGTGCATTTGATACGAGTAAAGTACGCGATATTTATGTAGTAATAATACTGGATGTAAATTTAAAGGCATTATTTTAGCGTAGCTACGTGATTTTTATCGTTTTTGTGATTTAGTTCTTTTAGAGTAAAAAAATCACCGAGTGTTTTTTTACCAATTGTTTTATTCCGATTTCCATTTAACAAAGGATATAAACAACTAGTGGCCGCCCGCAACTCCGTTCGCGTGGAAGTCGGATTCCCGTGGGAATGAGAAGTTTTCCCGCGGTAAAAAGTACCCTATGTCCTTTCCCAAGTTCAGTTCTTTCTTCATACCAATTTTCATCAAAATCGGTTCAGTGGTTTAGGCGTGAAAGCGTAACAGACAGACAGACAGACAGAGTTACTTTCACATTTATAATATTATATTAGTAGGGATTATTGCGTTTTAGTTCTAAAATATATCAGATCTTTTACGTATAACAAATACTTCATAACCTCCACTTTGATATGAAAAAACGTCAAAAGGCTTCAGTATTCATTAAAATCCCAAACAAAGCTACGATTAAACGCATCCAAATTGCACGTTGCACCAAACACAGGCCCCGGTGAGTTATTAGCACGAAGTAATTACGGCCCGCGCAGGGCGCCAATTTCACCATTTGGAAAACCATATTTATTTAACATACTAAGAAAAGAATCGAACACTTCAGTTTTTAATCTATTTTCGTTTATATCAATTTAAGTTTATAATCTATTTTCGTCTTTCGAATGGAAATTTTACTCAACCATCCTTCAAAACAAGAAATTAGCTCAAACTTTAGACGAACGAAAAGTTTTATCTAAAACTCCAGATCCAGGTCGTTATTTATAAAAAGACATCTAAAAAGCCATAAAACCTTATGTCCAACCTGTTTGTGACAATCGCAGAGCATTTTCACAAGATATTTGTCAAGTGGAAATCGTCTGGATAATCTTCAGAATAGTTTTACAAGTTTTATGTGAGCCCAAATATAGTTCTCATTGTTCCGTAGGTTCATCTATATCACCTCGTAATTTTTTCCTATCCCTCTTTTCTTAACGTTCCACTGCACTGCAAGGTAATAAAAAAACCGATGATATGAAGGTGGCTTTGTAAACCGAAGTGAACGTTAAAGTACCTAACGATATCTTATGTTGGGTAAATGGAACCCCGATCCAAATAAACAACCATTTACTAAGGCTTCACAAACTTCAAACTATCTACCTAACTAGTTGCAAAATTAAGTTACGTAGCTCAGTTCGATTCGGGTACCCTAAAAACTGCTGGAACATACGGCCATATATCATAAAAGTTAGGTCAAATTCTGTCAGAACTTACTCGGAGCGTCCTCAAACTTAGTATGGAGACTTAAATAATTTCCAGTGGGAGTTTGATATTATTTACTCGCTTCGAGATGGCAAATAACCTTCAATAAGTTTACGTTTGATTTATTATTCGGACAAAAACATCAGGTTTGAGAAGAGTAAAAATTTGAAATATTTTGACATCTGAAATTTTATAAAAGTTGGTGTAGTATAATGGACTTCGAGACAAAAAGTTTCACCAATCATCTACCAATAAAGTTTTTTATACTTTCTAGGCTGATTCCTAAAGTTAAATAATCTCATTCCTTTACCCAAAGAAGTCAAAAACCCCTGACTGAAAACTTACAAAGTGATTGTCAATGAACTACATAGTTCATTTTGTCGATTCGTTAGTCGTTGAAATTTGGCGCCCAGCATGGGCCCACATCACTACAATTTCCATACTCCATAAAAATGCTAATCGCTTTTGAAATCGCAATTCACGTCGAGTGAGGTCTATGACCCTAATAAAAACAATTAACATTGGCAGTATTTTGCGGTTGACATATCGTTAAATAGGGTGCTGCCAGAATTTACTGCTTCCGGTTACCCAAATGTAGAATTCCGTTTCCAACTAAGGGTTATTCCGATGTGATAGACCTGTCAAAATATCATATTTTTCTCCCTGGTATTTTCTGTAACACCAATAAGCTTACACGAAACTCAAACACTAAACCATTTATTTGAAATCGAATAACGAAAAGTTTTAATCCCCAAGACTTTGAACTTACTTGTTTAATCTATCAACTTCCTTACTTTGACCTTCGAAATCTTCGCTAATCAACCAACTACCATCAGGTTCAATACCCCCTCCCGTCTGGTCCTCGCCCCACCGTGCCAGTGTTACCACATTTGACGTTTATTCGATTTAAGTCCAGCCACCAGCAAGTTTAGCAAAGCGCTGAACGCGGACCTCGAGTAAATTCAGCTTGTACCGACGGCAATAGAGAAAACACTAGCAGAAATGAAATGTGCGCTGCTACAGTACATCCATTCAATAAAGGACGCTATAAATGTGAAACTGACTAGTTTAGGTTCACTCTAATGCTTGGAGTTGGCGTCTTTAGTTTTCGACTTCAGGATGTGGAAGAAAAGTTTATACCTATGCGGATAAACATGGGTTTTTGAACGTAAGGTCAATTTTTTGTAGGTATAATTCCATATTGAAGAGATACATAAACGATTTATCAGGAATGTGGTTTCATTTACGTATCATTACATAGTATAAATCCAAGTCGCTAATTGTGTCTGTTTGTATGTTTGTCTGCTATCTCATTCTAAACCAGTAGACGGATTTGAATGTGGGTTTCATCATCATGTAGGTAATTTTCTCATTTAAATTTGTAAATAATGAACATTTAAAAGATGTGGTTCTAAGTTAGCTAAAATTCAATGTTTCGTGAGCAAGTCGGCCAAAATTACACCATTGCGAAGCGTTGGCGGGTCACTAAGTAGTACATTATAAACATAACGAACTATCTTCACTAAAATAGTATGTTAGTACGAGTCCGTTTTACGCTTTGTTTCTTCAACATATTTTCCGCTCCACATTAAGAGTGGTTCAGAAAATGTATTGTTGCAATCAACCATCCCGGGTGGCTTAAACATTTTTAAGTTGAATAGCAGGAAATAGTCGACTTCTTGAACCAAGATTAAGTTTATAGTTCGAAGTTGGAAACGTGGCCTCAAATAGCCATTTGTGGGGTATTGTCATCGTAGAACTTCGGATTCCAACGTTGTTATGGCTTAGATACTTTAATACTGACTGTAACATTGTTTTTGTGAAATAAAATCCGAAATATGAATACCGTAGGGAAATCCTGGATTCATTTCAGGTTTCGGAGAATTTTATTTTAACTATTTTTAGGAACTTTCCTAGTAGTTTTGAATATCAACCGATTTTGCATTTTATTTGAACGATACTAACGGCTAACAGATAGCCGAAAATAAAGAATGTAAACCAGTTTTTAATAAATCCCGTAGATTACTTGCATTTAAAAACATTTTGATACTAAGAACTTGGATATACATTTCCTCTTAAACTAAAAAAGTTATTTTAGTAACTAAAATGGTTTGTTAATATAAAACGAACTAAGTGTTTTGTACCATTTATAATTGCCTCATTACTAATTTCAATTAACCACAAACCCCTTCACACCCGAGCCATAACTTAACACTGGCACTATTTATCTAAACTAATTTGATTTGTCGCTGAAAAGCGGAATTACGCCTATACATCACGCCTCGTATCAAGTGCAGCTGATCTAGACAACTAATTGTGCACAAATTAATTTCTGTGTGTGTATGTGTGAATTGTTCGCGGTATTGTAGCGTAAAGTTACGGTGTCAGGCAGTGAGTGACTGAGATCTGAATGTGACGGAGGTATTACATAGAGGAATACTCGTATGGGAGTGAAAAGAGGTAGTACCGAAATGGAGAAATAGAAAGGATTCAACTATGTATCTTTGTAGAACCTGAATCTGTTTCTGTAATAGCCCCTATAGAGCAGTAGTGTGCAAGTCTTTAGAGTAAGGTGGGAGAGTTACACGGAGAGTTAGGTTTGTCACTACAACTATGTATCTTTGAAATTCCTAAATCTGTTTCTGTAATGGTCGCTTTCTCTCTAGCTTTCTTTCTATAGCTTTCTTTAGGGTTCTGTACGCAAAGGATACAGTTTAAACTTCTTATTAAAACTCCGCTGCCCGTCCGTCTGTCTGTCATCAAGGTGCGCCTCAATAGCCATTAAATTTTAACTGATGATGTGTTTCTGTTTACGCTATAATAACAAACAATAAAAACGAAAAAAAAAGAAGAAAAAAATACAGGGGTTCCAATGCATTAAACGTTATCGATACGGGTCTGTTCGTGCGCTAGTCCGACTCGCACTTGGCGTGTTTTACGTAATGATTTATGACGAAATAGAAATAGGATAAAAACAATCCAAACTGCTTTTCACGAACGAAAAATACCTACTAAGTAAATACTTAACGTAAAAGCTACCCTACCGACTATTTAAAGTAAATGAAAAATTATCCGACAACGTTGTCGGTCTGACGTTATAATAGTCGGTAGAACGCGCCAAAGATGTTTCTCATCAAAAAGCTTAAAGTTTCAAAAGAGACTTAACTCATCACTCTCCGGTTGTCGGAGGGAAACGCTAAAACAATTTGACTGGCAACCTATAAAAACGACAAAGTAAACAATACTTACTAATACTATGTCCAATCTCATTTTTATTTATGTTTCACTCAAGGCTTGACTAGCAAGGACAAAGGTACAGTTTAAGTCTTAATAAACATACTATTCCTTTTTTTATATAAAAATACCCTTCATGACGTATACTATACGATAAGAACTTTGACATTGGAAAAAAAAATAAAGTACTTATTCCAAACTTAAAGTTCAAACGTATTTCTATCCTAAAAGAGTCTTACAAACCAAAGCCCTACCAATTTGCCACTTAGTTCTTCCCACATGTTATACGATTATTTTCCCGGCCGCTACTCACAGCGTCTCAACTTACACTTAACTACATACACTAACTTAAGTTACCGTTTGATGAATGGGTGCAATCTACCCGCGGACCCGCCCCGCTATTCTGCATCCATCATACTTAGCTTTTTATTTGGAAACCGAGCTCTTTCACACTGGAAAACGATGCAAGTAAGTGTATCTAAGTATATCTCATAGATGTAGATTACATTACTGCTTACTGCAAATAGCAGTTAAATGTAAAAATAAATGTGTGATCCCCAGTTATATTAATGAATGTTTGTTTTTTAAGTTAACTTGATAGAAGCTAGTAATTTTTTAAGGGTATGTACAAAACATTTTATTCGTCTGTTAGTTTAAAACTACGATATTCCCACAATCCTTAAACCCTTGCACCGTATTTCTAAACCCAGATCGAGGCTTGTAATAAAGTAAGCAAATAACGAGTTTGAAAGTAAGTTCAGAAGATAAATAGTTTTATTTTTAAACGTGAAAATTTTTCCCTTGTTCTTTAATGATATTAAATTGGTACCGTATTAAAACTTATCGATCGTGCGCGATAGCTCCACGCAGGCACATACGAGTGTATATTTTAAAAACCTAAACTTTATAACGTAAGAGCTGCCTGACGGGTCATAAATTTGTCAATTATTTTAAAATACTCGCCGTACTTCTCAGTTCAATATTGTGTGTAGAACAAAAGTGGTACCTTTTTCTCGAAATCGAAGTTAATTTTAAATAAAATTTTGAATTCTCTTTTGTTTAAAAATATATATTTAGATACATTAAAACCTTCGTAGAGACTGTAACTAAAATTTACAGTGTGATACATAACTGATACCATTCCATTTCCCAAAGCCTGCAAACATGTATTTTTGAGGTTATATAGTAATTCAATTTTATGATTAAAAAGTAATGTACCTACCGATCTCAACAGTCACACATCAGGAGCGATGATTTGCATTGCAGATTTTATTTATAACACTATTTGATTTGAAGTGATATCGAAATTTCGATTGTATAGCTACTTGCAATTGTATAAATAATTGAGAAAAATAATATTTAAAATACTTTATTGTCTCGGTATACACAAGTAACTACCTCATCAGCTATATCCAGTTTTCAAATTTCGAAAGCAGTCTTTTACTGATTTAATTAAAACATATAATATAATTAATTGAAAATATAAAAGGTTTATGCGAAAACTGCTCGAGGCTTTTTCCATTATAATGCTGATTTCCATAATATTTTATTTTGGTAAAGATATCGTTTTAAATCTGAATGTATTGATTTGTTTCAATAAATGCAGGTTTTCGTAATTAAAATTTGCAATGTAAACAAAATATAAAAAAACGGGAAATGACGCGCAACTTTTTTTTTGCACACGCCAATCAGCCGCCTTCCAGCCTATTAAATTTTTTTTTATATAAAATACAATGATTCTGTAACAAATGACTGTTTATTATCAATAATTTGATAATTATTAATGTTTTCTAATATGGACACATGCCAAATATGTAAATTGATTTTCAGTAGCACAAAACCTACAATCTTACAAAAAAAACTGTATAACCCGATAAAATTGAAAATGCTCTATTTACTAGCATATAATTTGCAGTAAGACACTACTTTAACTTTGTAGGGATCGTTATATTACGCACTAGTGTGTAATATTATTACACACAACTGTAAACCGACCTGGTTTATGGCCCTAAGACGATGTAATAAGGCTCACTTTCTGAGCAAGTGTGTTGAAAATGTTAAAATACTATGGGTGCAGTTGTAGGTTGTTGACGGCTTGTTTTCACACTTAAGCTAATTTAAAGTAACAGTTAGTTTAGGACAAAGGCGATATTTGTATGGCAGCAAAGCGACGTAAATAATTTATATATAATTTACAAAAACATGTGATGTGAGAACAACACACCATTAAAAAGTAGATACAAATGTTAAATGTACCTACCTTTAGTTAATATTTATTTTATTAATAGAACCAACAAATCGTCGGAGTAAAAAGAGTGCTGAAATCTCAGAATCGGCTTTTCTATTCTCGCAAAAACTGTTCGAATATTTGGAAAAATAATCCATAAAATAAAAATTGCTTACGATGCAGGTACCCTACAAAGCTTCCAATATTAATATTGCTATTTGTTTTATATATGTTTTGCCAATATTTAGTGCTTGCGACAAAGATTAACTACATCTAATAATGAAGTGCCACCCATACTTTTTCATCTCTACGTTAGATACACTAGTAGTGGTTATTTCTAGTTCGAACCAGTATTTCCGCGACACAAAGGACCATAACTCAATAGAATCTGTGGGCGATAAACACTGTTGTGTCTGGACAATAGTGCAAATATGAATGGTGATTCATAACACAATAAATTGCGAGTTTACAAAGAACTTTATTGATATGGATCACGAAAGTATGACTGATATGTTTTTATAAATCTACAACTACGTATAATAAAGTAGCGTTAATTTTAATCGATGTGGAATGAGTGACTTCTGTTTAAAATTATTTTATATTCAGTTGAAAATCATGCTCAGGAATAACTTATAACTTTTGTTGCGAACACTTGTACGATCATAGCTTTACTAATTACCTAAACGCGCCTGTGATCTTTAAAATTTCAAAGACGAGTAATCAGGAATAATATTATAATTTTTTTTGTCAACCTAAATGCGCTAACTGTTATTTTTAAAATGTCAAAGGCGAGTCAAATATAACACCAAACCAACAAAAATCAAACTCTACTACATGGCTTAACATCCTAAAGGAGACCTAAGAGGTCTCGCCTCAAGGCAGTTATCGCTCTCAGCCACTCCAACCGAGTCAAAGTCCGAATTAATTGAAGAACCGACGACGCGAATATTAATTCCTGTCAATTTGATTTTATAGCGAATTCCCAATAGCTATTAGAGACGCTAATAATTCTATCAACAGCCTAACTCGCTAAGCCGGTGATGTTTCGCGGAAAAATGTTTAATTTAGTTTGTAACGGGCGAGGTTGTAGCTGAAAAATTTATGAATCTTTTTTTATTTTTAGGAACATAGTGCCCTATTTATTATTATAATATTATATTTTTTAGATGTTTCATTCATAAAAAAGGTTAAGTCTTCATATCGGTCTATAATACACAGAATAACCACATGAGTAAAGAAACTGAACAGAGACAAAGCTTCTAAAGAGCTAGCAAAATTTATACCTATTTTGGTAGGGTTGGCACAATTGAATAAATTAAAAATATAAATGTACTTTTTTTTCAAATTTTTTATTAAAGTAGGGTTTTTTACAAATTACATACTCTAAATATTTTTTTTTTATTACTTTTGGTTTTTAATAATTTGTTGTGTCTTTTAATCGAATGATAAATTCTAAATCTAATATAAAGTTTTTTCAAATAAACCAATGGGAAACACTCACATGGCATATGAAATGTATACCTTTTGTTGTATACCTTTCAATCTACATAACACATTATAAAATTATAAATATAAATTAAGTTTCAAGTACAAACTTACCTAGTAGACTCCTTGGGATAGTTAAAATAAGAAATATTTTTAGTCTTTCTATTATTATTCATGCACACAGTACAATGTACAACCATATTTACAAAACTTTTTAAATACTAAAACAAAAGTATTACTACGTATTATGTGAGAAACTCGAAAACAAAAACAAAACACGCACAACGTTCGAGCGTCGCGTCACGCCTGCACGCCCTGAGATTGACCACTGGCTGATCTAGTTTGAAGCGGTTTCGGCTCATACGTGACAAGCGGCCAGTGGTCACGCACACACACGCGTTGCACTTGTGGTGATGTACCTGTCACAGCGCATTCGTATGTAGCTTTGTCTCTGTTCAGTTTCTTTACTCATGTGGAATAACTAAACATGGCCCATCTAATCTGACATGCAATGACATTTATGCTGCTCAGTTATAAAAATCCAAACTTTAACATTTTTTGTAAAAACGTTCCCTTCAATCTCTGAAACCTTTTCCTTCCCTACAATCAATTTAAAATACATACTGTCTATAGAACAATAATTTACACGTTCGAAAAACTATTTTGTCCGCCTGACCGTTTATTCAATCCGTTATTTCAATAATTTGCGCTTTCAATAACGTTATTAAGGTCATTTATAACGTTATTCCGCCATAACTGGTTATAAAGGGAGGTTATTTTCGCTGTTTGTTAGAGATTTTCTTTGAGAAAGCCTCAATGTTTAACACTGTCGGGGACCAAATTTTGAAAGATTTGTTTATGTCAACTATTTACTAGCCTGAGTTTCGTGTGGTTGCAATTTTTGTAGTGATTACAATATTATCATTACTTTACACATTCTTTTGACGAGTAACTAAAGATTTTTGAAGAGTTAATGGTGGAATCTGTAAAAAACAACCTAGCTATGTAGACCTGCAGTAAACACAGTAAGCGCTTATATTAAGGATGCTACTCACATCATTAGGAGAGAAGCTTGTTAGACCTATAAATTTACGACGAACACGATAAATTTTGAAAATATATTTTACGTATTTGGCCCGTTCCGAGAAACGAATCTGGGGCCTTCCGCTTAACGTATACCCAGGTACCTACGTCAACAAATAAGCGGCTATACAAATAGAAACAGGAGGTATCTAAAAATTTAGAAGGAAAAATTAAAGAAGATTATATAAAGAAATTTATTATTTGTACAGAAATTATTTCAGTTTATGGGTAAGTATGAATTCTTAATCAAAAAACGAATACGACCTAAACTTATTACAAATTCTTTTTTAATAACTTACACATATGATTAATAGTGTGAAAGGTAAGCACACGATAAAGTAACTTTACTATATTCTACCCAAAGTGAGACAAATTCTAAAATTATGACTCCCCTGGGACTGAAATACTGGTTTCATCTGGTTATAACTTTAGCCAATGTTACTCGACTAATATTATTAAATTATATCCATTTTACCTTTATGATGTAGTTCCATGAAAATTTTAATTATGAAAGCTAGTGTGCTGTTGAGTCATATTATTACAAAGAAATAAAGTTTAAACATAATGCACAAATTTCCGAAATTTGATAATAATGTTTGTGTATTATTTGTTAATTCATTTTACATATTTTTGCTTAACTTGAATAACAAGATTTCTAATTATTCCGCAAAAACCCTAAAAAAACTCAAAAATAAAATAAAAGTTTGAAAATAAAAATACTAAAAATCCATTGTCATTTTCAAATCGTACATTTGGTGCCAGAAACCCTCAATAACTTGACGTAGGGTCACTAGTACCCAATAAACAATAACGGAATACGCCATAAATATTTTATTGGTACCATAATCGTCGTTATCTGTCTATGTATCTCGACCACGTAGATGGACGATAATTTGTTGTTTACCCTAAACGTGAGTTATAGACTGGGTCTTCATTAATGTCGCATAACCCTTTATCTGGAAACTTAATTTGTTGTTTAAGATTTATTTAGTTTAGTATACATATCAGTATTTGTGATGTAATTGTGTTTGAGGCTATGGTTTGGTTTGTCTGTAGTTAAAGAAAATAAAACGTGTAGAGTTTGATGCCGATATTATAATTATTCGATGTTACCTACATCTATTGTGGCCAAATCAGCTTCGCATAATGTTACTTATGATTATAATTAAGTTTTTTTCAGATTACGACTAGTACGTTTTTTGGACACTGGCTGTTTCAATCTTAGTTAAATCAAAATTTTATATATTTTAGTTAAAAAAAAACGGTAATTCGCAAACTTATATAAAATCGATGGTTCACAGAATTCGCAGTACATCTCCGGCATATTTTTCCCCCTGCAATTTAGTTTTCAATAGCTAGTTAGCTGGAGTTGTGTAATAACTTTCATTTACACAGAAAATTACATAAAAGCAACTTCTACCATCCCGCAATTAGCAATGAGCTTTATTGTAAAGCTGGGTTCACACGGAGCTGCCGACTAGTCTTGTGTTAGTTCTAGTCGAATGTAAGGGCGTTGGCATACTGTCTGTTTGTTTAAACTTAGGTAGTTTTGTTGCTAATGTGAATGGTTAGCGCAATAGACTTGAAAAGCTATTAACTGCTAGTCAAAAGTTAAAAAAAAAAATCTAGTGTTAAAGTGTACACCACACCACACTTTGTGTACACATTTTTAAAAGGAGCTCCTAAGACATATTTTTATTTTGAATACTGCCTTTGATAAGAATACCAACCTCATTATAAAGATATCCTTTTAATTTGTACCTATTTCAAATTTAAATACTTACTACTTAAGTATAACCAACAATATTTTTTTAAATCATAATTAAGCAAAACTTAAATGTGACTCAACTCAAAATTCTGAATTCAGTAGTTGGTTACTAAAGTGTAAAACTAATTAAGTGTACTTTTTTACCCATAATAATGAATTTCTTCACGATTTCCTAATGAATGTTCCTATGCACACATCCCAAGCCAAGAGCCAAGTGCTAGCCGCGGCACGCAAACGAACCTATTCATACAAACCTCTCGTTAAACAAGACGTATTACACCTCGGGAGTTTAAACTAACTTAAAATAACTTTTTTTTTATGACATAATTTATTTATTAAAAGAGGTTTTTTGATTTATGTTTTGACGGGTCAGCAATGATGGGACTTATTGAGAGTTTTTAGTGACTTTAAGGTAATTAAAGTAAAATGTTTCGTTGTTTAAATCTAGCCTCTTAAATAAGGAAATAACCTAATAGTTATGTGAATACATAAAATCCCTGCAATGGGAAAGTAGATAGTTTTTCTCTTGCCTATCTATAGGGTATCAATTTTAAGAGAGTATATCCTTAATATATGATACATGAATTACAAATCAGGACACTTTATAATCTAAAGTAGGTAATAAAAACAAACACCATTTTTTTTTAATTAATAAGTTTTTCTACTACGGGCTTTCCGTTGAACAAAGAAAACCGCTTTGTGGTGAGACAGCGACTCGCAGCTCGAAATACTTTCCCAGCGAAACTTGCCAACTCACGCTTCAGTAGTTTTAAAGTTTTTTTTTTCAAGTATTTCAAAAAGAAAATCCGTGGGATACTTTTAATTTCAATCTTGTTAGGAATTAACGCTACGTGATGCTACGGCGTAGTGAGTCGTAGTCGGCGTAGTAAGTCGTAATCGTTTTAGCGAGTGGAAAGCACGAAGTAATTAATTTAAACAATATTAATAATTACTTAAACTATTACAACTTCTTAACTTACGTTTAATGAGTACTTTAACTTACTAAATATTTCACAAAATATAATTATGACATTAAATTGTTTATGCACTCAGTTAGCAAAATCATATAAACTAAAATACGTATATAAGACGACGTCTCTTTATTCATTTTTCTAAGTAAAACTTTACTTTATACACAGTTTCAAAGGACTGATACAATTAGAAAAAAATTATAGTGCAATATTTAATCATCACAAAATGTTACACATAACCGGGAAGTTATCCGCAATAAAACGGATAAAAAATTAAACTTTAAGAGGTAACATTAAAAAATATGTAGTCACAAAGTTTTTTGAAAATGGTCTACTAACCAAATTCCTAAAAGTCCAAACGCTTATGTCCCCACAATTTCCGCGCAACGTTACTTAAAACGACATTACCTGCAATTCTTATCTCCCATACTCTCCCAAACTATGTTAATATCACCACAATAACATTTAAATGCACCATTTGCGTGTGGAAAAGTCGAGAAATGCCAGTTTTCATAACTACTGATACCGGCATCGTTGTGTGAACAATATGAAATTCTTTGCGCTGCGTTTGTCCTCTTATTCTGTTTCGAAGTCATATAGTAGGGGATGGCTAAATGCTATGTATGTAGTGTTTATCAAATGTATGGTGGGAAGATGAAATTTCAGGCTAAAAATAAATAGAATTTAGTTATCAATCAAGTTCGAACGGTTTTTTAATTGATTTTACAAAATTGACATAAGCCATATATTAATTATAAATGATGAAAGTTAAACATGTCATTGAAATAAACATTGTTGTGAATTAATCAAAAATTTGTAAAATTATGTCCTCCCTATTTACCTGTTGTAATTTATTTATTTATACTTATGGTTTATAGAGATAAAACGCTGTAACAATGTACTTCTTTAAAATTAAAACAATGTATTACTTTTACATACCACGCAGGTAGCCTAGTGGCAACAGGAAGAGGTCTACTTAACCGAAAGTTCCGGGTTCGATCCCCACTAGGGTGAAGGTACCACTAATTTCTTTTTTTCCAAATTATGTACATGGTTATCACGCACTAACGGTGAGGGAAAAACATCGTGAGGAAACCCACATGATTGGATGATTATCCATCATGTGATCCACCAACCCGCACCGGGCCAGCGTGGTGGATTACGGCTCAAACCCTCTCGTTATCCGCGAAGGAGGATTTTATTATTATCATATATTATTATTATTACTTTTAAATCCTTTTATTAAAAAATATGTCAAGATTTAGTATCCATTCATTGTATAAATATGAAAGCAAATTCCACCACATAAAAAGTAAACAGCAATGAAAGTGTTTAATAATGCCTTATTCTATTTGACTGTACATGCGAATTCGCAAAGGAATCGTATTATTAAAGCTTATTTCCTTTGTTCGGTACATTATAGACCGAGAGCTACGTGCAAAAAATAAACAATCTTTAACTATAAAATAATCAAATCGTTGACGTAGCTGAGAAAGCTTCTAACCTAAAGTGGGATTGGGCCGGCCATGTTACTCGCATGCACCCGGACAGATGGGCAGCTGCCGTTACTGACTGGGTGCCGAACGGACAGCGGAGACGTGGCAGACCAAGACGGAGATGGAGAGACGACCTGGATTCTTTTGCAAAAGATTGGCCTATTCAGGCGAAAAACCGAAATCAGTGGAAAACGTTGAGGGAGGCCTTTGCCCAGCAGTGGGATCGCCATGGCTAGTTAAAAAAAAAAAAAAACTATAAATAGAATTACTTACTAACCATATAACTTATAACTTTGTTCCATTGCTTTAATAACATTCTTATATAATTAAAGTGCGTATTATGTTAGTTATTGTTATGTAATATACAATGTAATTATCATTTTTGATAACTGAATAATTAATCTAAAATTTTCATTTAATATTTTATTAATAAAGTTTACTCGTTTTAATTTATATTTTTGATAACCAAATAATTAACCACTTAGTATAATTTTAAATTACTACAAAACCGTGAATATAAAAAAAAAAACGCACTATAACACTATTACCTAAATTATAATATACCTACTCCTTAAATTACCTTTTGCCTTTCTTTATTTTGTATATTTTTTTTTGTATTTCTTTTGTGCAATAAAGAGTATTTGTATTGTATTGTATTGTAAATTAATCGATATAATTTGTGCTTGCGCTCTCGGAGTATCATGTTACCCGCTTTGCGTATTATGCCTCACCGCTTCGATGTTTGTTACGTACAATGAGATGATGAAAATCGCTTTTTATGGATGTCAGCCTGTTACGGTTATTAACATCTGCGAATAATGAATGCGATTTGTTTGTTAAATATCCCTTTTATGAAAAATATGGTAAAGTTGGCTTCATGAACTCCGTTCAAAGGAAAGTTTATAACTTAATTGGTTATTTATGTGTATTTTTTTATAAAAGATGCCGCTTGGATATGTTCAAGTTATCTAGATTGTGGCATTTTTATTCTAGAAACTTCCCTACGCTCACAATTTAGTTTAAAAGAGAAAACTAAAGCTATATATGAGGCAAACCGTAAAAGCAATTTCGATGTTAAATACCTACACATACTTATCTGAGTAATTATGCACGAATAACTGTTTTTACAATCTACTTCCATACAAACGCATCACTTAAACATAGCGTAATAACTCTTTAAACAATTGCGTCTCCAATAATGTTTACAATTTCAGCAAAGCGTACATAAATAGGGTAATAATTCTTACTTCTAACAGCCCTATCTCAGAATGGTCTTGTCGTTTTCTAGTCTCAACTTACGAACGAATTTGTGAAGTGTTCCTGAATACAAATTAGGGTAGCCGATGCAATTTCGTACCCTAACGTGACGTTTTAAACGGGTCTTCGACATTGAAAACGAGCGGAATTTCTCATTTTCAAAATGACTCCGAAAACATCGCTCTCGCAAGATGTGTCGGTTAAATTGAGAATAACACTCACCGACACACCGCATGCAGTTTAAAAGCTTTCCTTGTTGACCATTTTTCTTCTTAAATAACTGTTAAGCCCCTCGCTACGACTCGCAAATCCGAAGATAATTCACTTGCTGAAAATAAATTAAAAAGGTAGAACTGAGCGACTTGCAAGCGTTAGAACCGTCGTTTTCCCCTGATTTATTGCCGGGCCCCACCTGGGAGTCCTACAAACGCAGACATGTGTCATAAAAGATATATTTGCCTCTATCTATTATACCTTTCGTAAAACTAAGCTATTATTTGACTAATAGTCTCATTCTCGGGACTTACTTGGATTCGGTGAAGATTTCGCGCTGCGTTTAAGCGAGGCGTTCGTCTTTCTTATGTCAGGATTAAACCAAGTTTTATACTGAGATCGGATTGCGCAAGATGGCGCTCGAGCTTGCTAGATTGCAGTTTAATGCATTCTGGTTAAGTAGGGATTTAACACTATTTGTAACTGTAAACCTGGTCGATTAGTCAGTCAAGTCGTTAGTAACCACTAGTTATGGAAGAGACAATTAAGTGTAAGTGGTTAAACATGGTTTATTTACATTTAGTAATTGTTTGTTGGGTTGGATGTAAAAAAAAAATATGTATATTAATTTCTCTAGACTAATACATAAACTGTGTGGTCTTAAACTAAGCAGAGCTTGTACTATAGATACCACTTAATGAACTAGGGGAGAATCTAATTACACCCAGTCACGAGTCAATATAGAAAAGACCCGGGAATCGCACCCGGGACCTTTCGCTTAACAGTCCGGTGAATATAAAGCTGTGCCACAAAATTAAGGTTCATTAATCTTATATAAAATTTTAATCCACTACATAGGTACAAAAACACTCGAATACCTATTTTTTTAATTATAAGTAAATTTCTATATTCTATATTGATAAGAAAACTCGAAGTTATTACTTCCAAGTTAAATTAATAATCCACAAACTTTACCTAACTTGGATATCTCAAATCAAAGAAGATTTTTAGCCCCTACAAACGACAACAATCGGAGTTTTATTTTTAACAGACAATAATGTCGCAGGAAAACTTCAAACGGGCGTAAAAACCTGTAAAGAAAAACTTGGGACCGTCTCGTCCAATCTTTAAATGAATTCGAAATTTGCATTCCGACTACAGGGCTGGGAAGACATAGAAAACTGGAAGCGAAAACGATTAGTTTGTTTATAAATTATTATTATGGAGGTTCTTTTTTACCTATGATTGATACAAATGAAACTATAGCCACTATAGGTACTGTACCTAAGTAAGTAAGGCTAATTTTATAATCTTCAAATTAAGAAGGCAATGATCAACAAAAACATAATTCTTAGATTCATAACATAGTCCTTAAATTCAACAAACTATTCTAAAGCAGTGTAGATATCAACTTTCTGTAAGTAAGTATAAGTTCATTTTAAAAAGTAGAAAAGTTAAAATTCAATTCTAAGAAAAGTCAAAGAAAAGAACTTTATCAATTCCAGTCAACCGAACTGTAATTTTTTCATAGAGTCGACGATTGCAATTTGATTTTCTAACGACAATTATTATGCAATCTCAATACCGTCTTCACAAATAATGAGAGAGATAAATAAACATATAAAACACGCCAAAGTAAAACTTCAGGCTCGTTATGCAAGCGTGCTCTGTCTGAGCCATTATTGGTATCCCTTTTGTCCCCGACTCAAATTAAAGACTATTGGTCTAACTTTTTCCTTTGCCAATACCGGCACAGCTATTAGTAGCTTAAAAGTAGTTCTCCAGACTAATTACAAGGAACTTTTGCTAGCAGGTATCGTCTTTTGAAGCAACAAGAAAGAGTCGCCTTCTTCGCAATTTGACTATCAAATTAATACCATTAACAGTTGGCTAATAGTCTTTGAAATCTGCAGCGCGGTATATTCATGAGTAACTTTCAACCACTTAAGTTGGCGGAAGTCGGCGGCTGTTTTTTCGGTCAAAAGGAATCATTACATTTCGGCCGATGTGCGCTCACGTTCGAGGCTAGTCGTATTAATTAAATGCAAGCCCCCGAGTCCATTTTACGAGTCCCAGTAGGGTAGAACTCGTTTCGCTTATCCGCTTCCACTCATAAGCAATTATTTTGCCGAAACGACTTTTCGAGCTGGGCGAACGTGCAAAGAAATTAAGCTATGTGGCTTACTTAAGCGTCAGGTGTTTCTTACTATAACGGGGTGAGCTAGCTTAATATTCCAGTGCGGGGAAGCCACAAGCCGCAAATGTGACCGTCTGGCTTCTCTATTACTTACCGTTTGCAGTTACAGATATGGTCGCTGAATGTTTTAGTATTTCAATTGAGTTCACTCACGAATTGGAATCGTAGACCTATATTGAGGTTAATGATAATTGCCTCGTTTTCTATGAAATTTTAGTATCCTAGCAGATATTAGCTTAATGCATAGTGTAGTAACATCTGCCTACCATTTGACTGACTTCGTAACGCTAGTTTTATTTTAGTTAGGTATGTTTTAGAATAATAAGCATTCTTGATTTTATTGCAAAATAAAGGAGTTGACTCACATAAAGGATGACTTAGAATCTAATATTACCAGCTTATATTAAAATCTGCCGCCCAGTACTTTCCTATAAAGCTGAAAAAGCCTCAGCGTTTTTTATAACTTAGTTGCGTCTTTGATAAAGACAGTATTGGAAAGAATGTTCCAAAAAGGTTCCTCCCTCACACAGCAAACAAAGTGCAACATTCAACGCAAGGCAAACTACTTTGAATGTTTGTATAGAAAATTGCAGGTAAAACTCTGTTACATTTTGCATATGCAAAGTTCCTAGTTTCCAGACCAACTTTATGCATCCCGTAAAGAGGGCCTGCAAAAGAAGTCCGGGTGCACTTTGCTGCAATTGAGTTCACTTTGGGCGCAGTTCGGCACCGCGTCTGGCGAGATTCGGCATGGATCGGTACTAAAAAGCGTTTTGAGAATGCGGGCGGATGTTTGTCGGTAGACAGAATTGCTAATGGAGGGGATTCACTTTGTTATGATTAGGTAGCGATCCAGAGGGAGATTTGCAGAGAAATATCTACCTACTGGTCTGTGGACGGGTTTACGTTGTGACCGTCAAAGGAAAACGTTGTTGGTACCCAGTAAGCAGATTTGTAAAAAGATAGGTTAGTAAAGTTTATGATGTGAAATATGTACTTTGTGAGGGATTTCAAACGCAAATACCTAGGTATTTGTAACTGCGATTTTATTTTGTTGTTTAAGGTTTGGTAGGCATAAGATAGTAGGTTTATATGTACTACTTATTTAGATATAGGTACCTTTTACTATACGCATCTTCTATTTGACAACCTACGCATTCTTTACCCCATTTTACATAGATAAGTTAGTACCTAAAATATCAAAATATCTAAAGTAAAATATCTAACCTACCTAAAGTTCCTTTCTCTCTGCAAAATGTTTAGATACCTATTCAACCGTAGATACGCTCAACAGAAAAGCTTTTCTTTTTCCAACAGCGACAGCAGGCCACAGCCACCCGATGGTATCTGCAGTTGATTTAGAAACATTCGTATCAGAACAAAGCGTTTATTCGACGGCCACAATGGCAGGAACCGGCGTACGCTCACGTATAAATTACTAGGCCACTTTACAGGTAGATAGGATGCACAATGCCGGCCGGCGTAAACTATTGCAAATGAAACCATTTTTGTTGCTTGCTTGCTATGTTTAAAGTATTTGTTTCTGGGGGGGTTTTTAACATTTATGTTCCAATGTAAATATAGGCAGGCACCAATTACCTACGTACGTATAGGTAAGTAAGTACCTATGTACTTATATAATTTTATCTATGATTTATAAAGATACCTAATGTCTTGGTTCCTATTTGACGCCTTATCTGTCGGTTACCCTTTAAAGTTATTTTAGTAAACTATGAAATCGGCCAAGTGCGAGTCAACGATCCTAATTTGTAGTACAATAATTACGATATATACCTGGGTCGGTGACATTTCGGACCAAAAAAACTCGGACAACTTCGCCAATGTATGGATTTTAAATTTTAATATTATTTTTTTCCATACATTGGCGAGGGTGTCCGAGTTTTTTTGGTCCGAAATGTCACCGACCCATATACCTAGGTATAAAAAAATATTAATACCTATGTTTAATAAAGTACATAAATTGATAACAAAGCGCCTAACTAGCATTAAAAAAAGAACTCGCATTAAATGTCAGCCTCATACCATACATGCTAAACGCCACAAAAGAATCACGGTGTATAGTATAATTAATTAACCCTATACCGACCTATATTGTATCCCTTTAACAAAATCATCCCAATCGGTCTCCACCATTGATCCCTTAAACCCCACCGATATCACATAGCAAAACAAGGTAAATTATATTCTGCTATGTTTTAATAAACATTGGAGTTCCCTAGGCGGGTTTCAACATCTGTAATTGCGTCCTAAGCATTCGCTTTGAGCGCTTTGTTCGAACGCCAATGGTAGCCTCTTTATTATTACCGACGAAAACATTCCAGAAAACAGCCTTTGAGTTTGCTCCCTACTCAATTTTCCTGTAATGGGTGGGACAAGGAATCGGATTGGTAGGTATTTGCCTTTAATTATACTACAAAAGAAATGTTTTCAGGTGGAGGTTTTTGTGCCAAAGTGCTTACAGAGCTTTTATTCCAAGGTCTTTTAATACGTGAGTTTGAGATAGTAGAGTAAAATTTTAGTTTGTAAACATATTGAAATAAAAAAAGAGTGTATGACTTAGATATTATTTGACATAAAACCTAAGTTTGATTTATTATAAATATATTTTTTCTGTTAAAATGTAAAAGTTTTTATACAGAGCTAAATGAAAAGAAATTCGCCTGTCAAAATGTAAACCAGGATACAAATTGATACATCTATAATGATATTCAATACTTTTATTAACATAAATTACCATCTACTTTACAGTAAACTAACTAAACTACTTTGATTTTGCCTGTATATTTGTCAATTTTGTCGGGTCAAATTTGTATGTCTTCTGCAATGGCCCTTTACCAGCTTTGTTGAAGATCATTTCGTCTATTCTTTGGCGTTCAGCTAAGTCCCGTGTAATCTTCATATTTGTCCATGAATCTTTAGCTCCTTCAACAAAACCCTTCTTTTTGATTGGCAACGCTTCAGGGTTGTGAGTGATAAGCTTAGGTATCTTTAAATAATCTCTTATAGCTGGAACTTTGAGAATACCAACTTGAATTAGAGAAATAAAGTTACTTGATGTCCAGTAGACGAGAATAGCACCAGGGAAGTTCATCGTAAATGGTAGCATAACAATAGGGAGGGCATTTAAGAAGTACCGCATCATTACCATATTCTGAGCCTCAAGTTTACCTCCATCAACCCCAAGCTTGATAGTTGCCCACATAGTGGCACTGGTAATAATTGGAAGAAGATAGAACTGATCGGGTACAGTCAAATCAGTAAACCACCACAAACCTCCATAACTCATACTTTCCACAGGACAATTCGCCATGCCTCTTAAACCCATAAAGAAGGAAATGAAGAATGGAGCCTGAGCTAAAGGTGCAATCATATTTTTTAATGGATTCAAACCCTTTTCTTTCATAAATTGCATCATTTCTTGAGCGTATCGGGCAGTTTCTAACTGATTACCTGACTGCCGAGCTTGTGTCATTTTTAACTGAATAACTTGCATTTCAGGCAAGTTATTGTTCATTACAGCTGTGTTTCTTTGCGACAACACAACAAGAGGGAACATGGCGACTCTAACAACAATAGTTCCTATGAGTATAGCTCCCCACCATGGAACATCGAGAGATATGTGCAGGTACTCGAGCGCATTTTGTGCTAGACCGACAGGGCTCCACCCGCCAAGCCCCAGGCTTGCAAACGTAGGTTCTCCATTCGCAGCAAAGGTCTGTACTGTTTCTGTTACCTCATTGAAAATCGATGGGTCTGGCACTGGCGGCGGTTCAGGAATTGGTTCCACTAAAGAAGCTGTCTTCCCAGTATCACTACTACCAGTTGAAGCGAATCTTACCGAAGCAGCAGAAGAATATACGTAATAAACCTTAGCTTTTCTAACCTCCAATCTTTCATTCAATAAATTAATAACAGCACTTCGGCGGCTGTGGCGACTAAGAAGTTTAAACATTTTTATCGTGGATTAAACGCTTATTATGTAGTTAAATTATTGTTTTGTCCAAAAATTTAATCTATTTACTTTTGAAACCGCACATACTTCTCCGACTTTGACAGTTTTGTGGATTGACTGTCATACATTACATATTGACAGTGTCAATCATTGACAAAGATTTTTCTTAGATATATGGAAAACACCTTTTGCGATCTCATGCACCCCAATTGTTTCACGGTTTATTTTTATTATTGCTAATAATACTTTGTATTTTACAACAACTTAGAAAAAATATTAAATTATCTTTTTTTTTGTGAAGTTTTCTTTAGGCCAATAATTTAACAATATATTGTATTTTTGTTTAGTTTAAGCTGATGGTCGTGTGACCAATGCTTCAATAATAAAAAAAAAAAAAAAAAATTTAACAAATAGAATCTACTCTATGACAAAGTCATTGTCAAAGTCAAATACACATGTTTTGTTTTTAAAGTTTGTTCTCTGTAATCCAGGCAGCTCAATCTTAGTACAAAACTGATGGAAATGACACTGTGTAATAGTCGAAAATTAGGATTTACTTATTTCCTTGTACCGTTTTGCTTTCATGTAACTTTCAATTTGGTAGGATTATAATGGATAGTTAGTAATAAATACAGAAACCAGGGGCGCTGCAATCATTTGAGTGTTACTGCTTAATATAAAATTGTATTTAAAAAGACTGACACAAATTTTCAAAATGTAATAGTTTTATAGCTATAATTAAAATTACATTACTGCTATAATCAAATATAATGATATATATAAAAAAAAACCTACTTATTAGTACGGATTTCATGAGAAATACCCTTTTTGCAATGTATTTTTTTAATTTAGAGGCAAGTGATTTCGAAAGTTGGTAACACTAAATATGGTGCCTTGTGTTAGCCACAACTGCATGTTTAGTTTAGTTTTCGCACATCAACTGTGATGACAAGGACATGTTTCAAAATAAAGCGTACAAATATTGTCAAATTGATATAAAGGGAGAAAATAAAATGTATAAAATCTATACCTAAAAATTGTATCATTTCAAGTCTATCTGTAAACATTGTAGTAGCTGCTATCTGAATCTATACATATGTATATTGGTTAAAAGTTGCTAAATCGCGCGTACCATGGCGCTAGTTATGACGTTGCCACTATAGGGGCCGAGATTGGTCTCTATTACAGTATATAAAAGTTACTTTATGCTGTAATCCGTATGCACGTTGTGAATAAGTTATACCAGAATTAGATAATTTAACCGCACTTTAATACGAATTATGTAAATCGTTTGTGAATCATAGATATGGCGCACATTTCGTATCCGTTCAAGAAGCCTAACAAGGCGGTATTTCAGAAACCATCTTCTGTTGTTACACAAGACTCCATATATTGGAAGAAACTTGGTGTAAGTATAATATTTTTACATCATCGGCATGATTCCAAATCTACTGAAGCTATAAAATTGCCAAAGAAAGTATTGGAAAATGTTTTTTTATTCATAAAACTTTAATTTTATCTTTTTTATTTTCAGCTTCCTGTCTTGGTCAAAGAATTTGGTGCTATAGATTACCTGGACTTTAGTCCAGTAGAACCTCATTACTTTGCTGCAACTTGTTCTGTGCGAGTTCAGGTACACATTTCACATCTTTTACCTGACAGTTATATACTTTGTATAAAATATTTATAAATGAATAAATTTAAATCTCATATTATTTTCTTTCTAGATCTATGATCCAGTTTCAAAGGTTGTAACAAAAAATATTTCGAAGTTTGTGGAGGCTGCATATGGAGGTTGCTTTAGAGGCGATGGGCGGTTGCTGGTTGCAGGAAGTGAAGAAAGTGTTGTCAAATTATTTGATGTACAATCAAAAAATGTCTTGAGAGTTTTTACTGGCCACACTGGACCTGTAAGTAATTTATTGTACTGTTTTTATTCTTGAAGCAGACTGTATTAAATGTTTCTCTTAATTTTTCAGGTGCATAGAACATTTTTCACAAAGGATCAATGTAAAATACTTAGTTTTTCAGATGACAAATCTGTTTCTCTCTGGGACATTGCAACAGAAGAAAGAGTAACAACCTACACAGAACACTCAGACTATGTCAGAACAGGAGCACCCAGTCCAATATCCCCAGAAATCATACTATCTGGTGGGTATGACCATGCAGTCAAACTGTATGACTGTAGAGCAAATGAAACAGTAATGAATGTAAACCATGGATCTCCAGTAGAATCAACACTATTCTTACCATCTGGAGGACTTTTTATAAGTGCCGGAGGTACAGAAATCAAAGTTTGGGATATTTTCAATGGAGGAAAACTACTAGCAAATATTTCCCAACACCACAAAACGGTGACAACACTAAGACTTGCAAGCAATAATAGCAGACTCATGTCAGCTTCTCTTGATAGACATGTTAAGATCTATGACATTTCCACTTTCAAAGTAGTCCACAATATTGACTTCCCAAATGCAGTGTTGAGTATGGCGATATCTGAGCATGATGATATATTGGCAGTTGGCATGGTAGACGGTGTTATTTCCATAAGAAAAAGAGAACAGATAGCAAGACATTCAGATGAAAAGAAAGGATTGTTTAAATTTGCACCAGATCACATTCCTCAGTCCTCAGCAAATGTCACCAAAACTTCAGGCAATACTACTATTGATGTAGTTGTATCTAAACCTAAAAAAGAGAGTGAGACACAAATTGAAAAACACATTAGAAAATTAGAGTATGACAAAGCCCTTGCCACTGCAGTTAAAACAGCTATTTCTGCTAAGTACCCAGACAAAACTGCTGCTGTTATCCAAGAACTACTTAGAAGAGGAGTGCTAAACGAAGCTGTGTCTAGACTCAATGAAAGAGAAATTGGAAACCTGCTTAAATTCTTCAATAGATTTTTAGGAGAAACCAGATTTACACATCAAATAATTGATGCAGCAAATGTGTTTATTGATATCTATGAAAACCAAATCAAAACATTTTCAGATGAGAACATAAAGTTGTATAAGCAATTTAGAAAACACATTGATGAAGAAATTGGAGTTTGCAAGAAAATAAGTGAGCTGGAGGGTGCTATAGGTTTGTTACTTTCTGGGGCCCAGGTAACAACAAACATTAACAATCTTGAAGGGATTGAAATGTTTGCTCCATCTACAAAAGCTCAAAAAGAAATTGTAATAGATGTGTAGAATAAATGGTATATAAGTATTTTTTTGTTTTACTTCGTCCCAGCAGTAGGATAAGCAGTTCCCATAAATATACTAAACTGTGTTATTGAAGTTCCTTCTTATTTTAGTTATAGGCCTGAGGCCGAACCACAAGCTCATAAAGTCCACCACGATACCTGTAGGTACAAATGTATTGTCAAGTCATACAAAATAAGACGCATAGATTTATTATTGGTCTTCGCTTCGCTCTGAGCAAGAGCGAAGACCAGTAATAAATCTATGATAAGAAGTTATGGTACAAAAATTGTTTAGGTCAAGCTTTTAGCGCTTGTGGTAAGCGGTGGTGAAGGGGGTTATTCAAGAGTTTTATTTCTTGTCTAAAGAGACGAAACAGCACCCACAGATCGGCGCTAGAAATAAAGTTTTTTATTTTAGTTTAGTATATGCTGTATAATATGCACGCAACGTGTCGACATACAATAATATATTTATTTTGGCAACATTGTAAATAATTGTCTATGGATTTCCGGTTTGTCATTTGTCGTTACCGCTGTCAATGTCAAATTATTGTAAGCAAAATGACGTTCGTTGTTTTACCAGCCTTCTTTTTGTAAAAAAATAAGATAAATACGATTTTCACTGTCCCAATAAGTTTTTGAGAAATAAAATGTGGTTTTGCAGTAATTTAAATTGTCATATGTTACAAACTGCGTGATATTATATTTTTTCTTGCAAATTGACTTCAAGGGTTTCATGTAAATATCTCGTTTATTTATAAAATTCCAATTTTTGTTCATAAACAGCCCTTTTTTGTGAATTACCAGTGTGCCCACAAAATTCTTAAATCATTGGTGTCATTTGGTTGTAACAGAGCCCTTGGAAATAATAAGGATGGATGAGCGCCGAGTTGCCGATTTTTTTGTGATTGCTGGCTTGCCTGAAGTTCCAGAATTGCTAGATGATTCGGATTCTGGGCATCTAAAAGGATACAATACCAAACCACCAATTACTGACATTGGTAAGTTCAATTTATTGTTACAACTTTATTTGGTAGAAATTGTTTTTCCAACAATAATACTAACAACATACACCAATTATTACTAATATAGGTATTAAGTTGATGGTTTAAATCTTATACTACATAGAATATTAAGATATATATTCCTATCCTACAAATCTACAATAGAAATAGGAGTCTCGATGAAGTTGATACAAACAAGTTTTTATTCATACCTATACATAAATATGATATACTAACTTTTTAAAACATATACTTACAAGTTTGTAATATGGGTAGGTTCTTATTTATAGTGATGTTACAATAATATCTGTAATCTGATGACATTGTGGTCAGATACTCAATATATAACTGCATTTCTACTACGAACCTGATATCTTCTTAGAATGTGTCTTATCTTAGGACATTACTCAGAAAAAGTGTTTATTATTTAACCTTTTTATAAAATAGTATAACTGACCCTTGTTGAAAGGAAAAGTTATTTATTTGTACAGTGTAGGTCATTATTTACTATTTGCATTGTAGGTATATGAGGTTTAATAACTATTCCTTTTGTGTCTATCCATGTTATACAATTAAAGCAAATTAATAATATTCCGTTTTTGTCTGAATTTTCATTTTTCACACATCAAATTTTTAGGCACTTTTTTACTATTTTTTTTTTATCTGTTTTTATTCCTTTTTAACACCATGTTTACTGTTTAAATAAAATAAATAAATAGAAAATGTTGAGTATAAATAGTTAAAGTGACACTATACCAAGCATTTCAATTACTCAAACCTGTTTCTGTGCAGTAACTAGAAGTAGTAGTAGTAGTAGGTAATTAATCTAGATAAACTTGAAAAAATGTGACTAGTTTCCATAAAATGACGGTTGTGTCACATACCAAAAGTTCATTTCAATACTGATAGCCAAATTTAATTCATAAATAACAAAAAAATCCTATAGAGTACCTACAACTGCATAACTTGATGCCTATCCCTATTTTATTTATATTCGTTTTCCTTGTTTAAGAATTGTGCTATCAGGTTTCAAAAATAAGGCAGTGTTACCTCAGGATAATTTGAATTGTTAATATTTTATTGAGCTCTAGAATAAGATCAACAATACCAGTAAGATGTTTTTGCAATTATTACGTTAATATTTACGGATTTGAATGAAATATGTAGGTATTGTAAACCGCAAAACCGCAATTTACATTGTGGTTTTTAAAATATTTTTATATATCCTTCTTATCATGCCCTAAAACCAGAGTAAAAATAATTGTAGATATAGGTCAAATCAAATTAGACCTCAATACAAGGCGACATGAGTCATATTTTATTGATATCATTGAAGCATTGGAGGTCGTTGCCTTTTAGGATTCTTTCGAATATCGGAGCTTAACTACCTACCATTACTCTAACGAGATTTTCGTTTACTCTTATTGCCATTGTGGTAAGTATCATAATTGATTGACGTGGGTGTCTATTTATCATAGCCATTTGACTTCACGCGCTCGAGTTGTAACTTCTGTAATTACTTGTAGGTATTGGTTAAAAAAAAATACCTTGAACTATTTTTTAGCTACTTATATTTTTTTACTTAAAACTTTGACAGAAATAAAGTAGTTTGCTGCCCTGTTTCTATTGGAAACATTTTTAATGCCATCCACAACTTAAACCGATACAATAAAACACAGGTAGTTGAGAATCTAGAGGCTAAAGAAAAAGTGTGGTTGTCATTTCACAAAAACAAATAGTATTTTCGTCGAATAGGACATGATTATTATATTGTTTAAAAATTTGTCAATTTTTTTACTACTAGGTACTTAAAAATATAGTATACTAGTAACCCGCCCACGCTTCGCAATGGTGTAATTTTGGGCGACTTGCTCCCGAAACATTGAATTTTAGTTAACTTAAAAAAACTTTTTCTGAATCTTCTTTAAATTCAAATTTAAATGAAAAATTTCCTAAATCACGGTGAAAACCGCATTATTATCCCTCAACTGGTTTAGGAGGAGTTAGCGGCCAAACCTACAAACAGACAGAATTAGCGACTTGGATTTATACTATGTAATGAAATCAGTTTTTTTGGTTATTTAAACGTGCGTTTCATTTCAGGCGTGTTGTTCCCGGGTCTCGGGGAAGAGCCCCCCGCTGGGTTCGAAGTGGTGGAGACCACGCCGACCGGACTGCCAGCAGACTTGAACCATGGCTCCATGCGCTCGCCGGAATGCTTCGTTTGCTTTCGACGGGGGAGGGACCGACCACCTCTGGTCGATATTGGTATGAAGTTGTATATACAGTGTTTTAATGAAGGGATAATTAAGATGGAGTTTAGTTAAAGATTGGTGACTGTTTCTGTTTTTATTGCTTAAACTAGTGGCCGCTCGCGACTCCGTTCGCGTAGAAGTCGGTTTCCCATGGGAATGCGTAGTTTTCCCGCGGTAAAAAGTTCCCTTAATTCTTTCATACATATATTTTTGGTATCTAGAACCGTTTTCGCAGCGCACGCAACAGAAGCCCTCAAGGATGAATAATTTTCCCCGTTTTTTTCATATTTTCCATTATTTCTTCGCTCCTAATAGATGCAGCGTGATGGTATATAGCCTAAAGCCTGTCTCGATAAATGGTCTATTCAACACAAAAATAATTTTTAAATTCGAACCAGTAGTTCCTGAGATTAGCGCGTTCAAACAAACAAACAAACAAACAAACAAACTCTTCAGCTTTATAATATTAGTATAGATGATGATGAATGAGTTGGTTAAGTAATCTATTTATCCAATTAAATACAGGTTGATTAGTTAAGGGCACTAAGCTGCAGGCATTTTTAACGTGCAGGCAGATTATAACATTGCGATAGATGAGAAACATTGTTGGTTATGTCTAAAAGTCGATAAAAATCAGTAATTGCATATGCAGCTTAACGATGTTTCAAATGAATTATTATCTATAGTATAATAAGTTCTACATTTCACGGCAATCCGATCGTAATCGAGCGAGACAAAATAAACGACACGTGGACCTTAATCCAAACTCAAGCATATAACAAGAAGACGTAGGTATTACTAACAAAATTGCAATACCATCATATTTTTTTTTATCAAAACATCCTGACGTAACTATCCCATGTTGATACAGCGTAACTACCATTTTAATCCATCAAATAAAGTGGGCTAATTCTAAAAAGATAAGATTTTGTTTATGGCGCGCGCCAACTAAATTTTTTGCCCAGTTTTTTTGTTATCTGAGTGTTACGCATGGGTTGTGGACTTAGCCCGTAGCGGATTGGTGTGTGTTGTCCAATCTTGAACCAACGATTAAAATGATCTAATTTTTTTGGTACCGAGTAGCGCTTTTAACACCTTGAAAATGGTTGGTTAGCGTGACATAATATTTTGCGCTTCCGACATAATATGGAACAGTTATTAAAAAGCGCTAAGTATATGTTTCAAATAAAGTCCAGTCAACTCTTAAGCATATTAAGAGAAAATAGCGGATTTCCATTAGCTTTGTTACCTAAGTTAGTTAAGCTATTTTGTTGTTACTTTAGCTAGATAAGAGAGTCACTATTCCTCTTCTAAGTATGTAAAAAATGTCTTTGGGTACTCATAACTTTTAAATCATTCAGCCTCTTAGGCTCGTTTTTATAAATAACTCTCAATTCTGAGATCGAACTTGAGATCAATCATAGATGACAACTCATGATGATAATTTATGAATTAGTAAGGAACATGAGAAGTCTTGATAGCGTATCAGCTGGGATCGATCTTGGGAGCGATTTCTAAATAATAAATAAATCTCCAGACTGACACACCAATTATGTGGCCCCATGGTAAGTGCATTAAGCGCTTGTGTTATAGTTGTGTGTATAGGTACCACATAATGGACTAGGGGAGAACCTAGTTACACCCAGACACGAGCCAATGTCGAAAAACCATTTTGAAGAAATTGGCCCGACCCGGGGATCGAACCCGGGACCATCCGCTTTACAGTCCGGTATAGTTACCGCTGAGCCACAGAGGTCGTCAAATAATAAATAAATGCGGGCGCTAATTTATCTTTTCCCTCTAGGTGTAATGTACGACGGCAAAGAAAGGCTCATGGCTGACGCCGAGATGGTTCTCGAATCTTCCGGCGGCCGTATGGCGAACGTCAATAACTCCACGGCTAAAACATTCATCACTTATAGACGGGCGCACCAACACGCAGCTTGTAATTCACTAGTTGTGGTGGATATATGCGTGATAGTGGCGAGCAAGGGCGAATTGCCGCCGCATGCGTTTTGTATGATACCCAAGAACTTGAATAAAGGTACAGTATTCTAAATATAAATATAAGCCGTCAATACAATAAAATAAAATGGTCTTCCCAGTAACAGTATATAAGTCTCTGTAACGTTTTACTAAATTTTTTCAAACTTATGACCTAATTGGCAATTTGACGGTTTTTTCAAATAAATCGGTTTAAACCTTTGTTAATAATAATACATTATAATCCTAAAATTTTCTCAGTCCAAACTAGATATTAGGTCGAAGTTATGTACTTCGCATCCCTGACCTAACCAAAATCAATTTTCACAGCCCTTGAATAGTATATACGTTAAATATTGCAGGTCTAATGGGCAGCGATGTATTCTTATGTTACAA
Source organism: Emmelina monodactyla (assembly GCA_916618145.1). Taxonomy (NCBI): domain Eukaryota; kingdom Metazoa; phylum Arthropoda; class Insecta; order Lepidoptera; family Pterophoridae; genus Emmelina; species Emmelina monodactyla. The sequence continues at coordinate 8,325,216 of OU745314.1, read as the reverse complement.
GAAATCAATGAACCGTCCACCATGTATAGCTTACAAACCAGAGGTACTATTTAGGTAAGATATATCTTATTGAGGTAAATGTTTCATAACTTTACAGAGTAACGTTTCATAACTTAATGAAAGCAAAATTTTAAGCACTGTTTCTGTGTGTGTGAGTGAACTTTTTATTAATTAAGGATTTTAATGAGTTTTTACAAAAAAAAATATTCAACATTTTATAATAAGAAACACGAAAGTTGCGAGAAAACCATAAATATTAATGTATGCATAAAAAAACATGTTTTGATTTAAAATCATCACTTTAACTTCAAAAGCTAAAACAGTAGTATTTCTAGCCGTTAAATTAACACATTTACCAATAAACAGAACCGCTTTGTGCATCTCATAACTGGTTCACTTATTAGTACATTTTGTATTGCATTTTTGTATTACGCCAATTAGCACAAAAATAAAGTTCTACTTTCACCCGATATTATCCATGTTAACATACATCCTTGAATGTTTATATTATTAATGATTTAAAATGAAGACTTAATTTATATTTTTATAGAATTACGTTATTTGGTCTGTTCTATTTAGTGGAACACCTAAATTAACATTTGTATTTTTAAATAATTTACTTTTTATGAAATTGCTTTATTAGGCTTTGATTATTAAGATGTTGCTGAATACATCGTTCTGTTCTTTATTTATTTTATACCCAGACTTAGAAAATTGGTTTAATTAACCTAAGACTTTACTTCCTGCCTTTCTTAACTTAACCTTAATTTTCGCTAGAACATAATTTAATACACAATTTTTATTCCTTTATATAGGTATCCAACTACAGACCGCCGTGGTCTGGCGTATCCTACTTCAGTGCCACTATTCTGTCTGCCGATGGGAGCTACCTTAGAACTGTGGCCTATCAAGGCAGCTCAGCCTAAACCGGTGTTTTCTACTTTCGTTTTGACAGTCGCTGATGCTACTGATAAGGTCAAAAATGCTTTCTTTTTTTAGTAACAGTTAATTATATGAATACTTGTGAACTATTTTACACTACAAGCTGTTAGAGCCCAAAGAGCAATGGCACCTGTAAATAATTATTTTGGATTTTTATTTTGACGTGTGTCATTTTGAAAGGGTATTTATTCAAACATAATTCATAATAAATATACAAAGTTACCCTATTTCTTAATTCTTATATCATGTCAAAATTGCAGTCATACCAAACTCCCAACACCCATTTGAACATTTTGAACATACCAGACACTATTAACATTTTATTTGATTTTTGTATTACACATAATAAAGACACAAACGCTTAATTAAAATGTCTTCCTACACCCTTCAAGGTCTACGGTTCAGCAGTGACCTTCTACGAGTCCTATCCCCACACGAACCTATCTGACTCTCAAATGGAGCTCCTCGGCTGGCGGTCGGGGGTCAGTCAGAACACCCACGATCTTCATGTCAACAAGAGTATCTGTGTGTTGTCGCGGTGGGCGTTCAGCGACACCTTTGAGAGGTGGCTGCATTATATACTTGTAAGTTTGGTATGGATATTATGTTGTGTTGTAGTTTTGGATGAATAGGTGATAGGAACTAGGGACTAAAGTTCATTGAAGTCGTTGTTTAAAGTAGCAGTAGTTTTTTAAATACAGCATATGCAATGCCAATATTAAATTTACAACTAAAGACGGTCTATATGGCAAAATAATGTTAAAAGTATATTTACTACTCGTGACCTAAAAAGAACATAGTTGAAACTTTTAAAATTTTTAGGAACTGGCATGGAGTAAAACGCCACTAAACATACCTATAGAGCGATACGTAACACATTTGCTAGAAGAAGTGCCATTCCCGGAACCTAGGATATTATTACAAGTAAGTAGCCCACTCAATCTCTCGAATTTTGACACTTCTGTCAAAACGTTTTGACAGTGACTCATGTCAATTGTTTACAGTTGTCAGCCCATGACAGAGCGATATTGACTTGTCGCGACGACCAGCCGCTAGTCAAAAGCGGGGCTGGGTTCAGGCAGCTGTTATTGAACTTGGGACCTGACAATTGCTTACTACTACTGGCCCTGGCGTTGACCGAACAGAAGATTTTAATACATTCGTTGAGGTAATACAGTTTAATAAATAAAAAAATGCCTATTATTAAAAGTGGCATTATGTTGCTGCCTGATAACGTCACTTAATATTGATGAAACAAAAACTTTGCAATTTACTGAGATAAGATACTTATTGCATCCGAACACTTATTTAACACGACTGTATTTGAAGAATTTGACAGCAAATGAATGTAGTTTGACATTTCCAGGCCTGACACACTGACAGCAGTTTCGGAAGCAGTGTCGAGTTTGCTGTTTCCATTCAAATGGCAGTGTCCATACATACCTTTATGTCCATTAGGTAAAAATACATAAAAACTAATCTTTTTCTACTGTTTTTGCAAAAGTCATAGATATTATACATATTTTTTTATTTATTTCAGGTTTAGCAGAAGTCCTTCATGCCCCATTACCGTATTTAATAGGGGTAGATTCTAGGTTTTTCGATTTGTATGATCCCCCTCCAGACGTGACATGCGTTGATTTAGACACAAACACTATCACAGTAAGTATTTGACTGATAAAAATGTTACAACGTATATAAAAACATATATTTAAAAAATAGTCGCGACGGCCTCTGTGGCGCAGCGGTAACTATACCGGACTGTAAAGCGGATGGTCCCGGGTTCGATCCCCGGGTCGGGCCAATCTCGTCAATATGGTTTTTCGACATTGGCTCGTGTCTGGGTGTAACTAGGTTCTCCCCTAGTCCATTGTGGTGGTACCTTTAACACAAGCGCTTAATGCGCTTACCATGGGGCCACATAATTGGTGTGTTAGTCTGGAGATTTATTTATTTATAATATTTTAATTACTTAAAAGCTTATACTAAATAACTAAAGTTGCTCATATAGCGTATAATATGACATTTTGACATGGTCCATAAACATATTTATGTCAAAATATCTTAAATCATATTGCCATAATGTTTTATTTTACAGATATGCGAATCACAAAGACACATATCTATCAAATTGCTGCCAAAACGAATAACCAGAAACCTTCGTCAAACGTTAGAGAATCTTTATGGAAATATTCGACCAGGTAAAACTTGACTTACATAAATTAAATAAATTGCAACTTTATGTTACTGATTTAAAGTTGATATTGTAGCGTCGCCGGTACACAATTCAGGTCAGAAACACAACGGAGAGCCCACAACGAGTTTGGATAGGGATTTCCAGAAACGGAAAAAAGAGGTTAGTTTTCTTTAAACTATTCTATTTCTTTAAAGTATTTGCCATTAATTTTAACGAAAACTAAATGAGCAATATATTAAATGCATAACTGACTTTTGTAAATGGTTCTTCGTTATTTAGCTACAAATAGAAGTCATATTTATTGCAATAACAACTGCGAGTTGTTTGTTGGTATAAATACGGTTTTTTAATAGGTTCTCGATTTTTGGTTACGTTTTTTGCAACTGGATACAATAGCTACTTTTTATGATGTTAGTAGTACGCAAATGTATAAAATTTCTTCTTAGTATATTGTACGGTTTTGGCCCGATTTTTTTATAGGCAAACTTTTATCATTTCAATACAACACAGATTTGGGGCGGGTTGTATCACAACTACTTAACGTGTCTGTCAATGTTAAAAATGGCGTTAACCACCCGTCAAGCTAGAAAACGGGTTGTTTCACCAATGTCGGCCTTTAACGGATGTTAAAAATTAACAATTACGTTGACCGGCCATCCACCCACTGGTAAACGTAACTTTTCTCTTGTTGACAGAACATCTTTGATGAAAAGCTTTTATAAATACTATGGATTCTGTTTATTTTCATATATTTTAAATGATAGTAACGATTTACTTTTTAATGGCGACTCGAATTACATTAACGAACATTTTTTATTTTGTCGAAACAACGCTTTGTATTTGTCGTACGTTAAACATTTGATGTAATCGTCAAAAAGTTACGTACGTATGATACGTTAACCAACCGTTTGATACAACCCGCCCTTAGACTATTTACATACAGTTTTCTCACTAAGAGCCCCATCACCCCCAGCAAACCCTAGAGCTGAAGATCCAGGAGGCGTTCCTCCGCTTCATGGCGGGCGCGCTGCAGGGGTACCGCCTGTTCCTGATCCCCATCACCAAGGCGCCCACCGTGGGCACCACGGATCCCCACGCGCTGTTCCACATGGACGCCTTCCTCAGCTCAAGGGAGAAGGTGGGTCACTGCTGATGGGTTAAGATTCCATACAGGTTCCATACAGGTTCCATACAAGTTCCATACAGGTTCCATACAGGTTCCATACAGGTTCCATACAGATTCCATACAGGTTAGATACAGGTTCCATACAGGTTAGATACAAGTTCCATACAGGTTCCATACAGGTTCCATACAGGTTCCATACAGGTTCCATACAGGTTCCATACAGGTTCCATACAGGTTTCATACAGGTTGGAAGAGTGGCTATGGAGTGAAGTATACAGCTTTGGGAAGAGTGCTTACGGAGACTGAAGAGTGTGTTGTGCGTAGATAGTAACGGAATTCACTAACCTAATACCAAGAAAACTCAATTAATAATGAAAAATTAATGATTGAAAAGTTATGTTCGCCGTTTGAAGTCAACGCTTACATAAAACTGATAGATAAGGCGCGATGAATTGCATTGCAGATTGAATTCTATCACGATATTCTATCTAGATGCATCTAGGTGGCACTGTATAAATACAAAAGTCCCAAAAACAAAAAAAAATGTATTTAATAGTGTCTTACTTTCATACAAACAGAATAACTTTTTGTATAAATTTTGTAACAGATTTTTCCATAAGTTTGAATATTTGGTTTCATCTTACACACGCATGTAGATTTTGACAGAAGTCAAATCTGTGTCAAATAGTTAACTTACACTTTTAATACATAGTTCTAACCTTTTCCAGTCGCAGCAAAGGTTCTTCGCCCTAATAATGAAGACGCAAATGTTCACTCGCTTCATAGAAGAGCGTTCATTTGTATGCGACGTGGATCAAGGGTTGACGTTCTTTGACGAATGCATCGAGAAAGTTGCCAGCGGCGATGATAAGTTGCTAGGTATTGACACAGGAAATGCGTCGGAGAGAACGGTGTTTGTCAATATACCGGAACCGCCGGATTTGGGTGAGTTTGACTTTTATTTATTTTAATTAGGAGTTGTTTTGATTGCGTTGTGTAAAAACAATTATTGATTGGACTGTACAAAAACGTGAAGTTAATAAAGCAGATTGCAAAAAGAACTAAATAATTAAATATTAAGTGAAGGGTATATGAAATACGTCTCTGTTTTAATGTTAATAATTGGTAATCGAGTAAACTTGTTCTTCTTGAGGATTCAACTTAAATAAACATTGTTAAATTTAAGTTCTATGTGGTCGTTTTCTAAGCTGCTGTGTCTCTAGTTATCAATAAACAAGATGTCCTATTTACCAACGTCAAGGAAACTAGCGATATGCTAAGGGGGCGTCCATAAATTACGTGAGGTGTTTTTTTTTATTTTCTGCCCCTCCCTCCCCCCTGGTGAGATGTCGTGAGATTTTGTTCGACCCCCTCCCCCATCCCCGAATCTCACGTGAGATTTTTCAAAATGTGAGTTTCTTACGTAAATTCAGATTAAATTGAGTTATTTGGTATAAAACAAATGTGGTGGTTTGACAGTCAGTAAATGTATAACGTCGAAGTATGAATAAAATTATTTTCTTTCGAACGAATTAGTAAATGATCTTAATCGTACTACGATTACGCTTAAAATTAAATCTTAAGCATGTACAAACTGGATTAAATAGACCAAAATAGAATATATTTTTTTTGTTTCAATCAGAAAAAAAAATTGCGTGATATTTGCCGATACCCCCCCCTCTCTCCAACGTAAGATTAGATGATATTTGACTCGACCCCCTCCCCCCCTTAAACACCTCACGTAATTTATGGACGCCCCCTAAAGCGTAAAAAAAACGGATGTATGTATTTTCATTTTTACCACGGTGTTTATTGCTGAAATGCATTGACTTTTTCTAAAGAATATAATCGAATGTTTCAGTACTTCATCTGCTATATACGACTGTTTTTTGGATTTTTTTAATACTCCTACAACTTGTGAAATCATGTTATGTTAAGTCCAATTCCAAATATTAGGTGGTGAACCAAAATAGCGATAACTTTCTAAGCAATATCGATCTCCGTGGCTAGGCCGTTACGCCTTAACCTATCGCTGGGTTCCGGCTTGCCGCTAGTAAAAAAGACACCCTGTTTATCTAGCCTCGCTCATTGCCATCTCCTTTCATCCAGACAAGACCTACACGTACTCAAAGTTCGAGCTGGACATGGGTCTAGTGTCGCTGTGCCGCAACGTGACGCGCGGCGACGTCCCGGCGTCGATGTCCGCCGCCGCCGCCTCCGCCGAGTCGCTGTGCGAGGCGGGGCCCATGGCCGGCCGCGGGAAGCACGAGATCGTGGCCGCACAGAGGTGAGGAGGAGCGAACACGACACTATACAACATAATGTCTGATGTCTTCATTACATAGTATAAATCCAAGTCGCTAATTCTATCTGTTTGTATGTTTGGCCGCTAACTCCTCCTAAACCAGTTGAGGGATTTTAATGCGGTTTTCACCATCCTTTAGGTAATTTTTTTATTTAAATTTGTAAATGAAGAACAATTGGAAAAAGTTTTTTAAAGTTAGCCAAAAATCAATGTTTCGTGAGCAAGACGGCCAAAATTACACCATTGCGAAGCGTGGGCGGGTCGCTAGTAAGGGCGGGTTGTATCAAACAGTTGGTTAACGTATCTACGTACGTAACTTTTTGACAATTACATCAGATGTTTAACGTACGTCAAAAACAAAGGGTTGCGTCACAAAAAAAGTCACGACATTGGTGAAACAACCCGTTTTCTAGCTTGACAGTGGTTAACGCCATTTTTAACGTTGACAGACACGTTAAGTAGTTGTGATGCAACCCGTCCTAAATATTAAGAAAAGGTTCTTCCAAAATTTAAGTTAGTGAGACTCTGTAAGAAGTAAGACTTCATCACAATATCAGCGTTGAATCGGGACGAAAATATTAAAAAACAAACATCCTACTAATATTATAAATGTGAAAGTTTGTGAGTATGTATTGATGGATGTATGGATGTTCGTTACTCTTACACGTAAAAACTACTATATGGATTTGGATAAAACTTTACAATTATATAGGTTATACATCAGAATAACATATAGGGTACTTTTTACCGCGGGGAAACTTCTCATTCCCACGGGAAACTGACTTCCACGCGAACGGAGTCACAGGCGGCCACTAGTAATATCATTTGATATTGGATTAGTGTCATAAATTCAGTATTCTTATCTCACATCCCTCAGGTTGGCCCGTAAAGCGAACCTCTCAGCCGAAGCTTGGGCCAAATGCCTCCTCGGTACCTGCTACTCGATCTACTTCATAGCACTACCATGCAGGATCATACTCAACCGAGGGAGGGAACACCAGACCTTGAGAGAGGCGTATGAACTGCTGGAAAAGGCCACCAAGTTGAAAGTGCCGTGTGATGAAGTAAGTCTATTGTGAAAAGTAACGTTCAGTTGAATTTTATTAAGCTTCTTACGGGAAAGAAACTTAATACTCTCATTTATAATTTGAGACACTTAGGCCCAATTGCAGGAAACGTTTTAACCTCGGGTTAGCTTCGGGATAGTTAACCCAGGTTTAAATGGCGCCACCATCGATTGTAGCTACTTCTTATTACAATCGATGGTGGCGCCATTTAAATCTGAGTTAGTTAACCTTAGGTTAAAACGTTTTATGCAAGTGGGCCTTACGGGGTTAAATTCGTTTCCAAAAAAGAACATTGAGTTAATTATAACTTTTATCTACAGGTATGCTATTAAACATTTTCATTTGACACATTATAAGACATCTTTTAACATATTTCGCCATAACTAGGTATGTCATAACATTATCATTTTGACATCTTTTCCCATATTTTGACATCACCAGGTGTGCTACCGAGTGATGATGCAGCTGTGCGGTATCCACGCCCTCCCAGTGTTAGCCGTGCGATTGTTGTTTCTTATGAAAAGGGCGGGATTGCAACCAAACGCACTGACGTATACGCAGTACAACCGATGCGTGCTGGAGGCCACGTGGCCGCAGGATATGCCGAGGTAAGGGGAAATTAATATATAGGTTGTTATTGATAAGAGGTAAGTCGTGCTGAATAGTTTTTGAGGACTCCTTTTTCAAAATCAAACTCTGTCTTCACGAAACACTTCGTATTTTTTTTGAAAACTAAGCTATGACCTTAGATCAGAGTTTATTTAAAAAAAAATTCAATTCATTCAATTAATTCAATTTTTTTACTAAAATGTATGAATTTAAAATTTTCATTAAGTTAGGTATAAGATTTGGAAATCCATGAATTGGATTTTCATTTTAACACTTAGATAATTTTGGTAATCAATAATCTGAACTAAGAAATGTGACCATGCTTATGTGTTCTGTCTAAGTTAAAGTTCTGATAAAAAAAATCTTTTTTTTTAAATACATTTTGATTACTTCGGGTCTTACACGCGGTCATGTTTAATTAGATAGATAAGCCCAGTAGCACCTATTCTGGCAAATATCTGGATGGAAAACTATGAAAAGAAAGTACTGAGCTCAAAGTCATCCTCTGTTTGACTTTGGAAACGATATGTGAATGTGAATGACATCTTCTGTATATTTAAAGGAAGCAAAATAAATATACAAGAATACCTAATATACCTTAACATAATCCAACATAAAACCAAATTCACCTTAGAAATGGAAAAAAAACGGACTACTTCCGTTTCTAGATGTCCTTGTGATTGTTAAGTCGGATAAAGCGTTTATTAATTAGATTAGATGACCAAATAAAATACAAGTGGGTGTGGGAGGATGCTTAGTAAATGAGACTTGAAACGCAATAAGTTTGTATCGAAAATGTCAACATTACAGTCAGTTTGGGACAACTCGTTATACTCACGGCACATTCTTACAATGGGATTAAAATACGAGGTGTTTATTTTTATAAACTTGAAGCTGGAAGGTTCTATAGAAGCGGGATCTAAAATATATACTAATGTTAAGTAAGGACATTACTCCGTTAAGACTATATATGCCGTCCTCGAAAGTCGAAAATCTTTTACACCAAAGGACACCACTTTTTACCAGACGCCAGGTATCTACAAAATTGACTACAGCCGTAAAACGCACGATAGCAAAGCGTATTAAGGAGCACATAGCTGCAATCAAGACTCGTCAGACGTACAAATACGCTATCGCAGATCATCTGCTAAATTCTGGACCCAATCACTAGATTGAGTTGGCCACCCCAAAGATCCTCTCCACCGATCGGCATTACTATCCAAGAATAACGTGAAGCCATTCATGAAGCCATCGAGATTAATTTACATACAATTAACTTTAACTGAGAAGATAGATACTAGTTGTCTTCATCCTGAAATACAGTGATTGCAACATTAAATCGTCAAGAATTATCGTCAGACCGACCCGTGGATACTGTGAGTATTGTGTGTCGAATGCAAATAGAGGACCACTAGCCATCTGTGGGTAGTTTGTGAAACTACGCAACAACAAACTGTCCACAATTCAGTCTGCCGCGACCACGATCGATGCAACTCGGGTCAAATTTATGTCCCTAAATACAACATGACCGAGTGTAAGAAGGGGAGTAATCAAAAAGTATTGAATAAAAAGCGCGATAGTTTAACAGTAACTTTTTTTTCACTCAGTAAGGCTCAATTGCAAGGAACGTTTTAACCTCGGGCTAGCTAACTCAGATTTAAATGGCGTCACCATCGATTGTAATAAGAAGTAGTTACAATCGATGGTGGCGCCATTTAAACCTGAGTTAGCTAACCCGAGATTAATACGTTCCCTGCAATTGGGCCTAAATGTTCTATATTTCACAGTGGTTCAGCACTACTATGGAACAAGCTTCGAGTGGCAGTGATGGGCGCCGCGTTGTTTAGACGAGCGGGCGCGGCGCGGGCCGGAAGACTACTGCAGGGGAACCACAGCGGTACGTCAATGTCAATGTCAGACACCGTCAATGTCAATGTCAAAAACAGTCAATGTCAATGGGAGAAACAGTCAATGGAAGAAACAGTCCTCTTTTGATTAATGTCATCTGTATAAGCACCTCACCTTTTGTGTTTAATTTTGATAGAAAATCGTAAAATTTGAAATAAATTCAAACCAAAGTGAAATTGATGGTGTGCATGAAACAATTTGTTTGAGGTAGCACTTGAAATTATATTTTTTCATGCAAATGTAACAATTCAAATTTAAGCCTAACCTGCTGTTTACTTGGGTATCCATTAGAAATGAAATCGCTTTTTTGTTTAAAAGTGATTTTGTCTTTATCATTCTTGGCTATAATTACAAAAAGCCAAGGTTCGTACAACTTTGGTCTATTTTCATACCCCTTTTACAATAATCCCCCAAAAATTTCCTCAGTTGCCCCCCATTACACTATAACAATGTATGTCTTTTTAACATCCAGGTAGTGGTAGTCTGCCCCGCGTGAGATCGGCGGCTACTATGGAGGGCGCGGAGTTGGCCGGACTGGCCAACCTGGCCAATTGTGACGCGGCCAACAGTCGGACCAGTCTGGACTCGGGTGAGTTGAGTAAATATTAAAAAAAAAGGAGCAGTACCTAGTATTAAACAAAATATAATATTTACTTGACGGGGAATTCGTTATCTCTGGGTTCGATCATGACGGGATGTAAGGGCGTGTATTATTACCAACCTTTAGCAACTTTACAATAATCAAGAATAGTCAGGATGTAAATGGATATAGGAAGCGCGGTGAATTCGGTGTGTGGCCGTCACTAATTTATTCACTACACGTCTGCACTGCTCCACGGACCAAATAAGAGTGATGTCCGTCCAACAAGATGGGATAACTAGACACAATGGAAAATGACAGAAACTCATTCAGTCGTTCACTCCTAAAGCCTCGCACCGACTACACCCAAGTAAGACAACTTGACGCAACCAATATCTCATTTTGACGTTGACATTACAAAACATAGACAAGGTATATAGTAACGTAGTTCTTCGACTGGCCAAGTCCACCGAATCTGTGTTCTCTCCGACATACTTATAATATTTTATGCATTTTATTTTCCCTGAGAAGGAGGCCTGTGCTCAACCAATAGTACGTTTTTACTGTTGTTGTTTTATAAAATATGAATTTATTATTTTACTAATCCATTCACATTTACTTTCTGTTCGTTTGGTCTTAAAAAGTCTTGATTCATTGATTGATCTCTTTTCAATAAACTAATTACAATTTTGTAAAAAAGAGTTCTAAGCCTAATAATATTTGACTATTTTTTATAGCCTAACGACAATCACACATTTACATAATTTTCTATCTATCCGTTATAAAGAACAGGCAAAATTACCTACTGGATTCTGTCGATGAATCTTTGCATTTATCTTTGACTTTATATAATTCTTATTAAATTAAAAATATCTTAAAATAAAGGGCTCGTTTAGACATTTCACGACTATAAAGTTCTTATTTATTTTATTTTTATTTTATTTTAAGATTTTTGGAAAACTTACAGCTAGTACAAAACAATAGATTACAAGAAAAGATAGATGAAGGCCATTTACAAGTTTTCATAGAAGATAATAGAGTAGTTGAATAATTATACAGTCACAAGAATAAATTTTGAAGTATTACATAGGAAAGAGAGAAGAAAGTGCTGCATTGAGCAAATAATGCAAAACAATAACAATATAAAAAAAGTATTTATCTACGAAAAAATTTTTTTGGTGAAAGCTCTTTTCATACTTTGGACACTGGTACAGAATAAATCAATGTCTAAGGGCGGGTTGTATCAAACAGTTGGTTAACATATTAACGTACGTAACTTTTTGACGTTTACATCAGATGTTTAACGTACGTCAAATACAAAGCCTTGTTGGCATTGTACGTCAAAGACAACCCGTTTTCTAGCTTGACAGTTGGTTAACGCCATTTTTAACGTTACCAGACACGTTAGGTAGTTGTGATACAACCCGCCCTAAATCTTCACGAGTGTTAAACGTGTTAGTAAGTGTTAATTTTTACCTATTGATAAGTTCTGTACGTATGTACATTTTTTATTGATGGTTACGCCCACTCGGCGTAGTGCTGTGTTTAAAACTGCGCGTTTTAAACTCTTTCTCTATCTTTTCTTTTGTCCGTTTTCATACCAGGAAAAGTCATAACAGATCTTAGCTTATGTACCTACGTTTAAAAAGAATTAGTGAAAATTAAGTAAAATTTAACTTTTGGGATATAAATAACTTGCGTAAAACCCCTTTCCCTATGTATGTTTTATACATATAAACTTTCCTCTTTCACTCTATCTTTTAAATAAAAGCGCATCAAAATCGTTATAAAGATTTAAGCATATACAGGGTGATTGGTAATGCGATACATTCCTTATAAGAGGTTAAAGTAGAGCTTATGTGCAGTCAATTAAGTCATACCATGTCCGAAAATTGCTAATTTCTGAGATATGCAACATTTAAGATTTTTTTATAAAAAACCCATTTTCGAAATTCAAATGAAACCTTTTAGTGAAAAATTCAAAATTAAGTTTAATGTTTTGTTGTTTTATGGTAGCTTGATAACTAAAATGATATTTTAGATTCAAATTTGCTAAAAATAATCGTCCTTATTTTAGAAAAAGCCAAGATACCAAGAACAATTTTTTTAATAAGTAAAGTCTAATGGCAATAAAAAGCGATTTTCTAAAAAAAAGTCCACATAATGTGTACAAATTACATAAAAAAAATCCCCAATTCATTAGCTATTCAAAAAAGTACATTTGTCATACTAAAACTAAGTATTTGATTGACAACTCTACTAATAAAAGAAGTAACCTCTCTCTTAGAACGCCTCTACTATGTGGTTACAGCGCACTTTTGCAGTGTTTTCTTTGTTTGGTGTCGACGTCTTGCACAGGGATAATGCAATAAAATTTAAAATATGCCGTTAAATAAATATTTTTTCCGAAAAGCCAAGCCTTCAAGTGTGTAGCTTTTGCGGTTAATTAGAAAAAAAGAGTATGCTGAGTGCGGAAATAGTTACTTCTATTAAATGAAAGAAAGCTAACTACATCTTTTTCATTAATCACTACACATAACTTGTTGTTTTTATTTGGTCGATATCGCCAGCTCTTGTGGTGGTTGCTAGATTTCTGCGAAAAACATCTTATAATTTCTTCGTCTACTTCGCCAAACTCGAGGTCTACTTACGTATTTGCAACGCGCTACATTATCGCAACTGTATCGATGCAAAGACAATAACCTCTTAGAAGGAATGTATCGCATTACCAATCACCCCGTATAGAGGCAGAGAAAGCGACTTTGTTTTATACTTTGTGGTGATGATAAATTTGTCAACAGCAAGCGGCCGCACCCTGTCGGCCAACTCGTCCGCGTTCGAGGCGCTCGTGCGTCGCGGGAACATCGTCCGCGAGCCGCCGCGACACGCGCACGCCATCTCCGCCACCGCCGGGATACTTATATCTGGTAACTAGAGATGTAACTAACTACCGGAGGTGTGTAGTGTGTAATATAGATAACTCGTCCGCGTTCGAGGCGCTCGTGCGTCGCGGGAACATCGTCCGCGAGCCGCCGCGACACGCGCACGCCATCTCCGCCACCGCCGGGATACTTATATCTGGTAACTAGAGATGTAACTAACTACCGGAGGTGTGTAGTGTGTAATATAGATAACTCGTCCGCGTTCGAGGCGCTCGTGCGTCGCGGGAACATCGTCCGCGAGCCGCCGCGACACGCGCACGCCATCTCCGCCACCGCCGGGATACTTATATCTGGTAACTAGAGATGTAACTAACTACCGGAGGTGTGTAGTGTGTAATATAGATAACTCGTCCGCGTTCGAGGCGCTCGTGCGTCGCGGGAACATCGTCCGCGAGCCGCCGCGACACGCGCACGCCATCTCCGCCACCGCCGGGATACTTATATCTGGTAACTAGAGATGTAACTAACTACCGGAGGTGTGTAGTGTGTAATATAGATAACTCGTCCGCGTTCGAGGCGCTCGTGCGTCGCGGGAACATCGTCCGCGAGCCGCCGCGACACGCGCACGCCATCTCCGCCACCGCCGGGATACTTATATCTGGTAACTAGAGATGTAACTAACTACCGGAGGTGTGTAGTGTGTAATATAGATAACTCGTCCGCGTTCGAGGCGCTCGTGCGTCGCGGGAACATCGTCCGCGAGCCGCCGCGACACGCGCACGCCATCTCCGCCACCGCCGGGATACTTATATCTGGTAACTAGAGATGTAACTAACTACCGGAGGTGTGTAGTGTGTAATATAGATAACTCGTCCGCGTTCGAGGCGCTCGTGCGTCGCGGGAACATCGTCCGCGAGCCGCCGCGACACGCGCACGCCATCTCCGCCACCGCCGGGATACTTATATCTGGTAACTAGAGATGTAACTAACTACCGGAGGTGTGTAGTGTGTAATATAGATAACTCGTCCGCGTTCGAGGCGCTCGTGCGTCGCGGGAACATCGTCCGCGAGCCGCCGCGACACGCGCACGCCATCTCCGCCACCGCCGGGATACTTATATCTGGTAACTAGAGATGTAACTAACTACCGGAGGTGTGTAGTGTGTAATATAGATAACTCGTCCGCGTTCGAGGCGCTCGTGCGTCGCGGGAACATCGTCCGCGAGCCGCCGCGACACGCGCACGCCATCTCCGCCACCGCCGGGATACTTATATCTGGTAACTAGAGATGTAACTAACTACCGGAGGTGTGTAGTGTGTAATATAGATAACTCGTCCGCGTTCGAGGCGCTCGTGCGTCGCGGGAACATCGTCCGCGAGCCGCCGCGACACGCGCACGCCATCTCCGCCACCGCCGGGATACTTATATCTGGTAACTAGAGATGTAACTAACTACCGGAGGTGTGTAGTGTGTAATATAGATAACTCGTCCGCGTTCGAGGCGCTCGTGCGTCGCGGGAACATCGTCCGCGAGCCGCCGCGACACGCGCACGCCATCTCCGCCACCGCCGGGATACTTATATCTGGTAACTAGAGATGTAACTAACTACCGGAGGTGTGTAGTGTGTAATATAGATAACTCGTCCGCGTTCGAGGCGCTCGTGCGTCGCGGGAACATCGTCCGCGAGCCGCCGCGACACGCGCACGCCATCTCCGCCACCGCCGGGATACTTATATCTGGTAACTAGAGATGTAACTAACTACCGGAGGTGTGTAGTGTGTAATATAGATAACTCGTCCGCGTTCGAGGCGCTCGTGCGTCGCGGGAACATCGTCCGCGAGCCGCCGCGACACGCGCACGCCATCTCCGCCACCGCCGGGATACTTATATCTGGTAACTAGAGATGTAACTAACTACCGGAGGTGTGTAGTGTGTAATATAGATAACTCGTCCGCGTTCGAGGCGCTCGTGCGTCGCGGGAACATCGTCCGCGAGCCGCCGCGACACGCGCACGCCATCTCCGCCACCGCCGGGATACTTATATCTGGTAACTAGAGATGTAACTAACTACCGGAGGTGTGTAGTGTGTAATATAGATAACTCGTCCGCGTTCGAGGCGCTCGTGCGTCGCGGGAACATCGTCCGCGAGCCGCCGCGACACGCGCACGCCATCTCCGCCACCGCCGGGATACTTATATCTGGTAACTAGAGATGTAACTAACTACCGGAGGTGTGTAGTGTGTAATATAGATAACTCGTCCGCGTTCGAGGCGCTCGTGCGTCGCGGGAACATCGTCCGCGAGCCGCCGCGACACGCGCACGCCATCTCCGCCACCGCCGGGATACTTATATCTGGTAACTAG
The DNA here is from genome assembly GCA_916618145.1 of Emmelina monodactyla. NCBI lineage: Eukaryota > Metazoa > Arthropoda > Insecta > Lepidoptera > Pterophoridae > Emmelina > Emmelina monodactyla. Next base: position 8,309,237 of record OU745314.1, on the reverse strand, counting down.
AGATGTAACTAACTACCGGAGGTGTGTAGTGTGTAATATAGATAACTCGTCCGCGTTCGAGGCGCTCGTGCGTCGCGGGAACATCGTCCGCGAGCCGCCGCGACACGCGCACGCCATCTCCGCCACCGCCGGGATACTTATATCTGGTAACTAGAGATGTAACTAACTACCGGAGGTGTGTAGTGTGTAATATAGATAACTCGTCCGCGTTCGAGGCGCTCGTGCGTCGCGGGAACATCGTCCGCGAGCCGCCGCGACACGCGCACGCCATCTCCGCCACCGCCGGGATACTTATATCTGGTAACTAGAGATGTAACTAACTACCGGAGGTGTGTAGTGTGTAATATAGATAACTCGTCCGCGTTCGAGGCGCTCGTGCGTCGCGGGAACATCGTCCGCGAGCCGCCGCGACACGCGCACGCCATCTCCGCCACCGCCGGGATACTTATATCTGGTAATGTCTTAGGATGTTGTTTCGCGTACCAACTTTTGCCTTTGTCTTGTAGCAATTCACCCTGAAGGCAAGTGACCGATCCAAAGTGACTCCAAGATATTCTGGCGTATCATTATGAGTTATAGCCACGCCTCACCATTTGATCTGGAGTTTCCTTTTCGCTTCTATGTTTCCGAGGTAAAACACACATGACTCGGTTATTGTTGGATTCGGTCGCAGGGAGTTAGCGTCGTAGTATTGAGACAGCTTGTGTAATGAGTTAGTTAGGAAGAGCTCTACTTTGGAAAATTCTTTAGCTTGACATGTTAATGCAAGGTCGTCAGCATAGAAAAATCCCTTCGTATTTTGATGAATGGGCTGGTCATCAGGTCATCTTTCCTGAGGCATGCCGTTTTTCTGAATGCGCCATCTACTGTTTTTAGCGTTTAGGCTTACTTGGAATCTTCGATTTCTCAGCATCTCGCTCAATATGCCGACGAACTGGTGGTCACTGGTGAATGTTTTAACTTTCCGTAGGAGTTGCTTTATGTTGACTATGTCATAGGCCGCAGTCAAGTCCACAAAGACTGCACCGGTTACGAGGCCCTGTTCGAATCCGTCCTCGATATGCTGTGTTAAATTAAGAACTTGACTGCAGCATGATTTTCCCGGACGGAATCCTGCCTGTTCCGGTATGAGCTTTGGGTCAACGCACCTTGTAAGCCGTTCGGGTACGAGACGTTCCAGGAGTTTGTACGTGTGGCATAGAAGTGAGATAAGACGGAAGCTTTTGGGGTCGTTTGGGGACTTTCCAGGTTTTAAGAGTGCCACTACGTTTGATTTTCTCCATATTTTAGGGATCCTTGCGTGTTCGACACAGTAGTTAAAAAACTGAAGAAGCCATGACACTGCCACCGGACCCAGATGTTTTATTTGGTCTACGGTAATATCGTCGGTTCCAGCAGCTTTCCCACTCTTGAGTTTTCTGATTGCTGTAGCTATATCTGTGGCAGTGAACTCTTTGCTGATATCCCGTTCCCCTTCGCTATTGCTAGATGGTAGAATAGGAAGTTTGGGTGGCTTTATGGGGGATTTTCGATTCAATAGCAGTTGGTGTGCGACTTGGTTGGCGGTGACTGGCCCAGGTTTAACGGCCGCAGGTGGATCGTTGGTCAGTTTACGAAGTCCGCGTTCGAAGCGCTGGTGCTGGTAGAGTCAATACTAGCACTGAGGTCGAAAGTCGTATGTTTCTAGAGTTGACAACGCTTCTACAGACTTGGGTAAACCATCTTTCAATCTTTAAAAAAATATTCAGCGTGACATGGTTGGATAAATCTTACACCAACCTGTGTTATAATGCTCATTATAAGTACAAATTTTTACATTTTATTTTAATTTGTTTACAGTTTTAAGTGTCTAATATTATGTTCACTATGTTTTAATTATTATAGGATTACCTTCGAATCCTGATTTGAGTGAGACTAGTCGACCACGCAGCAATTCTTTGGGCAAAGAAGAAACTGATTCTCCGCCAACGCCCGTTGAGAAGCGACAGGTAATTGTCACTTTTATTCAAGAACTGCCAAATTTTTAACTTTTATGATTGCACTTTCGTGACAATTTCGTGTCAAAATATACGATTAAAAGTTGTGTTTTTCTTTCTTTTTAGCCCATCCACGTCAGCCCAGACAGTCCATCTGATCTAAGAATGCTGACTCGGTCGGAGAGCTTCGCCGGCGACGCACAGATATTACAAAACCTGCAAAGATTATCGTTTACTAGCAGTAAGTATTGTCATTGTACGGGTAGGTTAATTGGAATAGTCTTTATTTGATACCTTTTAGTTTAAGATAGTCGATATAAAGACTTTCGTAATCAGACATTTGGATACATATTAATCGTACTTATAGTACTTTGATGCTGGTATTTTGACATTTGCAATAGATATAATTTCACCGATTAAATTATGAATTTTCTTGTGTTCAGATACATCGAATCCTAAATCAAGATGTAGTAGAACGCTAAGTTTTCCTGAAGAACCGGAGAAAGAAAACGCAGAAACTTTGAATAAAGAAAACGCTATAGCTTCACCTCTCAAGTGAGTACAAATACTTTCTTAAGGTAATAATGTTATTTATCCATCAATTAACGTGAAGGCTAGTTAGTGTGTAGTACATTAAAAAAATGATGGTATACTAACTACTAAGGATTGTATTTTTTTTATTTACAATGTGTTTTAAAATCATCGTACCATGCCGTTATTCCCTGGATTCGACTCTTAACTCGGGCTAAGGAATTATACAGACTATTCTAAATGGCGGGTGTGTATATCTCCCTATTCTTTATATCTCGTCTGTCTGTATATCTTGCTATTTTTGTCTGTTTGTATGTTTGGCCGCTAACTACTCCTAAACCACACAACGGATTTTAATGCGATTTTCGCCATCTTTTAGGGAATTTATTCATTTTTTGTTAATAAGGATTAATTAGAAAAGGTTTTTTTAAGTTAGCCAAAATTCAATATATTGTGAGCAAGTCGGCCAAAATTACACCATTGCGAAGCGTGGACCCGCTTGTAGTTATTAATTGCGGCGTGTACCCGCCAGAGTGTCCCCCCGCACCCCCGTGCTGGCGGACGACCCCCTCGGCGCCCTGCGCGCCCCCGAGCCGGAGCCGCCCCTCCCGCCCCCCGAGGAAGAGCCGCCCCTTTTCAAGCACGAGCTCAGCGTGTCCCCGAAGTTATTCCACAGGAGGAGTAACTCGTTCCAGGATGACTTGAATGAAGAGAACGGGTAAACGGCTTCCTTTTGTGGTTGGGGTTGATTTGAAAGGGTTTCTAAGGGTGGTTGGTTTTTTTAGGAAAGAAATAGGTTTGAAGTTGAAGGTACTCTTGAGAAGCTGCTTGAACATACGCTAAACGCTAAAGCTAGGAATTAAAAAGATCTTTTGATTCCAATTTCACTTTTTGAGATCAATTCTATAGATAGCATTTTAATTAACTATTTTCAAGTTCATAGAATACTAGGCTAGAATAAATAAAGAAAACAAACATAGTCGTATCAGCTAGCGAAACTAAGCTATAAGCTTACCTTTTTTTTATAACGCTTTTATTTTATTCGAAATTAATTGACAACATAAAATGATTCACAGTTCACTACACGAAACACTCGGATCTCCAAAGTTTGAAGCGGGGTAACATATCATTACTAACATTTATCAGAAATCTATTGCGTATATAACTTTCGCTCGGATTAACATATGTTTTAGTTTGAATTTTGAAACTCACAAAAATAACTGTTTGCGTGTGATATGATTAGATTACTCCTGAAAACAAAAACTTTTTGGGTTTTCCTTTATATGTTGCATTTTAATAAGTGTGTGATCTTTGTTTTTAGTCTGGAATACCTGTGATTGGCTAAAATGTATTTGATGCCAAATGTTGGTTGTTCCTTTCTTCCCTTGACTGTTTATTTTACTGAAATCAAGACAAATACGTTACTGATTTGAAGTCAACAGATTTCAATATTTTAAGTCTATTTTGACATGATTTGGTCATGCAAATTCAGTAACATTTTTTAATCATCGGTCAAAACTATGTATTTGTCTTGAATCCTATTTGCTAATTTTCCCTTCCCCTACTAACCTTACGTAACCAGCTAGCTCTGTCTCCCTCTAGAGCGAGATAACCTCTATAGTTTCCTGCTTGTAGGAAACTACACAGAAGTGAAACAGCGCCCGGCGGCACGGTTTCGTCTAGTCTCGCTAGTTTGGGAAACACGCTGAAAATCAGCTTTGGGTGAGTGAATGTAGCTGTTATTTACGTTAAATTGTCAATTGTATACAGGGTGTCCCAAAACTCGACGTCAACCCGAAACCGGGTGACAAGGCAAGTCATGCTGGTTATCAGAAAAATGTTTAAAAAAATCTAAGTCACGTGTTCTCAAAATTATTGGCATTTTAAAAAAACACGCAAAATTTCACACCCTGTGACAGTGTTTTTGCTGCTGTTGCCACAAATGTTCACTTTTGGAAACTTTTTTTTTTGATATGTAACCCTGAATAATGCTTCTCTAAACTGTTATCAACATTTCAAATCTAGCTCCTCGAGATTGCATAAAAATAGGACTTATTTCCAAGAAAAAAATTAAAAATTAAAAATGGCCTAGTTTTAACTGTCTGCATTGAAAAAAAATTGTATTACGCGAGTTTGGCAAGTTGTGTCAAAAGTTGGCGCATTTAGTAAGGATCCCAAAATGGTATGACACGTGGTAAATTGTAGTTGCTATCATGAACAAAAAAAAAAATTCGTAAAAATCCAGTGTTCAACAATTTTTTCTTACCTGGTTAAAAAATATCCTAATGGGCCCAAGGTTTTCCAAAGAGTCGTAAATTGTAAGTAGTGACAAAGGAGTCTTTCTAGGAAGTGTAAGCGAGATAGTATTTGTGCTAAAGTGATTGAGTGAGACGGAGAGAGTCACCTTCTCAAGTGCGAGCGAGACAGGTATGGACGCTAAAGTGACTGAGATGGAGAGAGTCATTTTACCAAGTGCGAGAGAGACAGAGAGTGACGCCAGGTATTCGCTATTGTAGATACACATTACAAACCAGTCAGTACGTTACGTTCCTTCGTTTACTGCGCTTGTTTTCGTATTCGTTTGTGTTGATTTCGTACTGTTTACTTTTGGCTATGTTTATGGACTTGTGATTGCTTGCGATTTAGATTCGGACTGTTTGTTTTCTCTTAACGACGACCTTTGCTTTCCTCTGGACTATTGTGTGAGTGTGTGACAAGTGCCGAGATGTCTTCGTATACCACTCGCGAATACGCTAATATGCACCTTATTTATGGTGAGTGCAGGTGTAATGCCAGTGCTGCTGCCAGACTTTACCGCGAAAGGTACCCAAACGCTGCTCGTTACCCCGATTATCGGGTGTTTACGAATGTGCATCGGTTGCTCTTCTCAGAAGGCCGCCTCCCAAATCAAACGCATGGTGGAGGCAGACCCACCAACCCTATGGAAGAAGAAGTTCTACAGGCTGTCGAAGAAGACCCAAGTACTTCAGTAAGAGCTATTGAAACGAACACCGGAGTGCCCAAAAGTTCAGCCCACCGTATTTTAAAAAGAAATGACCTACACCCATACCACGTACAGCGAGTACAGACATTATTACCCGGTGACTACCAAAATAGGGTGAATTTTTGCCGGACGATATTGGAGAGGTACAGAGATGACCCAATTTTTCTAACAAAAATTTTATGGTCGGACGAATCAACTTTTAAAAAGGACGGCTACGTGAACATGCACAACCTGCATGAATGGCGTGTTGAAAACCCTCATTTAACGAGACAGGATCGGTCCCAGTACCGATTCAAAGTTAACATGTGGACCGGAATTTTGAATGGCAAAATAATTGGTCCTTTTGAGTTGCCTGATGCATTAACTGGCGAGGTTTACTTAGACTTTCTTCAAAACCATCTTCCAAATTTATTAGAAGACGTGCCGCTAAGCATTTACAGAGAAATGTGGTTCCAACAAGATGGGTGCCCAGCGCACTTTGCTCGCCCCGTAAGAGAGTACCTCGATGAAGAGCTTCCTGGGAGATGGATCGGGCGGGCTGGACCAATCTCGTGGCCGGCCCGTTCACCGGACTTGAATCCTTTAGACTTTTTTTTAAGCTGTTAAAGAAAAAGTTTACGAGAAGCCCATTGGGAGTGAACATGAATTACGGCAGAGAATAGCTGAAGCAGCTCAATTTGTAAATAATGGACGATACGCTAGAAAGATAGCTCGATCTTTTTTAAAAAGATGTCGCGCTTGTATTGCCGCCGAAGGAAGGCATTTCGAACACTTATTATAACATTTTAAGAATTATTGTAAATTTTATTAATAAACATTGGTATTAAAATTTTGTTTTATTTAAAATTGAAACCTTTAACAATAAATGCTTATTCCAATGCACACACTAAAAAAAATAAATTAAAAGTGAACAATCTGTTCATTCAATAAAGATAGACGAGTACATCAGTACAATGTACAATTCAGTTAAATTTAATCAGTGTGTAAATTGGAAGCGGCTCCAATGTAACCAACGATAAGCTTTGCAATTTTAACCAAGTAAGAAAAAAAGTTAAAAATGGGTTTTCATGGAAATATTTTTTTTTGTTCATGATAGCAGCTACAATTTGCCAAGTGTCATACCATTTTGGAATCCTTACTAAATGCGCCAACTTTTGTCACAACTTGCCAAACTCGCGTAGTACAATTTTTTTTCAATGCAGACAGTTAAAACTAGGCCATTTTTAATTTTTAATTTTTTTCTTGGAAATAAGTCCTATTTTTATGCAATCTCGAGGAGCTAGATTTGAAATGTTGATAACAGTTTAGAGAAGCATTATTCAGGGTTACATATCAAAAAAAAAAGTTTCCAAAAGTGAACATTTGTGGCAACAGCAGCAAAAACACTGTCACAGGGTGTGAAATTTTGCGTGTTTTTTTAAAATGCCAATAATTTTGAGAACACGTGACTTAGATTTTTTTAAACATTATTCTGATAACCAGCATGACTTGCCTTGTCACCCGGTTTCGGGTTGACGTCGAGTTTTGGGACACCCTGTATAGTGTTCGTTCTTAGATAAGCATGAAAATCTCTTAGGTTAAATAAATCAGTGTCAACACTAAAAGGTTTTGACATTATTGCATTTAAAAATTTCAAAACACAAATACACACATTAGAACAACAATTTTAACTTTTTATTCATTTTACTGTGCACTGTACAATATTATAAACAACACCATCATTTTGAACAACATGGCTGAGAGTAATGTTTTGTGTGCAACACTTTCTCCCTTTTACCCTCGTAAAAAACAACATCAAAACACCGTGAATGTTTCGAGCATGATCGTTTTAACTCCGCTGTGTTTTATTTTAAAGTCAACGTTTACGTTTAATTTTGATATAATTTAACCGCACTTTAAATAGTTTGTTTGCTCGCCTGTCTGTTTATTTAGACGCTATTCGCCTGCTCGCCTGTCGTTGCGTAAAGACAACATGAAAATAAGCAAAGCAATGATCGAGAATTACTTTAGGTAAGTCGCTTTAGTCAACGATTTTGTTTAGCAGTGCAATTTGTTTCAGTGTGCATTTTTATTTATTGTTTTAATGATTTTTTAATTATTAACACATTTCAAGTATGTTTAGGTCTGGTTGTTACCCTATTGTATTTATAAATATATTTTAACGTAAACACATTATGATCTGTCCCTTTCCGTATGAAAAGTTGTCCCACAAGATTGTCAGAGACACACCAACATATGCTAATGTAGGTTTGAAGTGCGTTCTTCAAATCGAATCAAATCAAATCAAAATATTTATAATCTTGAATTAAGAGGGTTAATAATGACCTATATTTAGGATGATCTCATTAATAACCTCTGTAGTCAATTAAGTATATTATTTTAGCCCCACAAGCATAGCAGGCAAGAAGTCCAACGAACTGCTACAAAGTGGTTTGAGCAGTCTCAAATATGCCGCTACAAGTGTCGCCAAGAAATTTGAAGAGGTCAAAGAGCATATTTCAGCTAACTCGACGCCATACAAGATTAGCAATGCAACTAGCACGTTAACTAGCTTCTTGACTGAAGAGGATTCCACTGACGGGTCTTCAGAGGTCAATCCTGATGGTAAGAATACTTATATGTATATTTTCAGTGTTTTTAGCTTGTAAGTATTGGTAGATATTTTGAGGTGCTAGAGTTTTGTGCTTGGTCTAACAGCGTTGGTATTGCTGTTATGGTTAATTCTACTGCTAAATAGTGTTTCGGTTAGAATTGCCATTAATCGATCGGCGATGTGATTTCTCGCACTTAGACGATATCAAAAGTCTTTAGAGTCGAAAAAGCTTGTGTGACCTAATGCTGTAAGAGACTTAAGGCCATCAAACAGCCAACTTAGTAGTAAATCTACTTAATACAACAAAAAACAAATTATCTGTTTCCTATTGCGATTGAGAAATATGTTAACGTTTTAAAAAAATATGATATTCCAAACTGCAACAAGGATACCGTATCATTTATTTTAATTTTGTCATTTTTGCATGTTCTCATTTTGACAAATTTTTATACTTCTTTCCTTTGTCAAATACATACATATTTTTAAAACAGAATGGACAGGAGGCATGTACTTTAGAAGAGCGTCGAGTGACGCGGATCTTGCGTGTTCTATGGAAAGGGGATCGCTGGCTACATTAGTGTCACATTTACCTGACAACCTGTATCCGAACCAACCTGTAAGTTAATTCATTTGTTTTCAAATATATTTTTTATTTCAAGTGATACTAGCTGACCCCGCAAACGTTGTTTTGCCATATAAAATGTTAGGGAAGGACAAACCCTTATCACTTAGGGGTATGAAAAATTGATGTTGGCCGATTCTCAGACCTACTTAATATGCTCACAAAATTTCATGGGAATCGGTCAAGTCGTTTCTATACCGATTTCTATGATTCTTGTTTATGGAATAGTTAATAATGGCCCCGATTCCGAAAACACTTTCAAACTAAATTAAAAATATCACTGTCACTTTCCCATGCTTTGTATTAGAAATAGACAGGTACATTGGTTTCACTAAATTTAGTCCATATCATTGTAAAATTGAACGAAATGCGCTGAGGACTAGCCTGAAATTGCCATCGCTGTGTCATAATGCACGTACATTTTAGTTTGACAGGACTAAAATGATAACCTGTCTCTGTCTTTTACTATTGAACAGTAAGTGACAGCGATAGTTTTAGTTTAGTTTAGAGATTGTTTTGAGAATTGGGGCCAATTTTAACTTTTTTAATTAAGGATGACTGCGAGTGTTATAAACGTAAAAGTAGACAAATATAATCAGAAAGCTTCGGACTGCTACGCTATCGGGAGTTACATGTGTTATTGTGAGTCAACCATAAAAAATAGACATATGCTGTCGTGGGATATTTTTATAAGGAGAATATTTCCGTTGTACATGATTTCTGTGTAGCTTTAACAATTAAGGTGTGCACCGCGACGGAAGCTTAAAAAATGGAGTAACTTCTCCCGTTTAACTAACATTTCCCGTCACTGCTCTGCTCCTATTGATTATAGCATGATGAAAAGTTTACTATATGGCTGGATCACACGTCATACCTTTGATCAGGTGCCGCCTTCAGACAGACAGATAGACAAAAAATTTACTGATCGCATTTTTTGCATCAGTATCGATCTCTTATCGGCCCCAGATAGTTATTTTGGAAATATATTTCATGTACAGAATTGACCTCTCAACAGATTTATTATAAGTATAGATAAATGATTAGTTAGTTGGGTTTATTGTGTTTTTATGATTTTATTAAATTGCTTCATTTTTTCGCAACTGTTTTATAAATAGTCGTTCAGTACACGTGCGGAACCGTCATTGCAACTCGTCCGCCTGTCAACCCTCGCCTTCGGCTGTGCCTCGGCTCGGGTAGACATTTGTCGGAACTCGTTGTAATGACCACAAAGTACATTTTATATATATAAATAGAGACGTCACTCTCAAAACGAAGCATCTAACGCCATCTAGAGAATGGAGTCTGCAGCTAACTTAGATATTATGTGTACCTTTTCCATTATTATTGATTATGTTCCTTTAAAAGATTTTGCTAACCAAGTAAATAACACACACATATTGTCTTTTGAGCCTTTTTTTACAATGAAGTTAAGACATTTTTTGTACAGTGTCTAAACTATCCACGTCTGTTCTGCGTCCAGTTATTATTTTATTAGTGTCTTTACACCTATTGTGAATAAATATATTTTAACAGATGTTTTCTATTTTTAATTAATTCTTATTAAGAAAAAAACAATGTCGGTGAGCAAATACAGGTTCAAAGTCAATAAATAAGGCCGGGTCGTTGTTTACTTTCGAAAAGTACAAAAAACGCATCCTTTAACTTTGAAAAAGACTAATAGACAAATAAATGTTACCAACTCTCTAGTCTTTATTTTCAAATATCCTCCAAAAAATGACAATAGTTCCAATAACTATTGATTTGACCTAAAACATGTATAATTTCCTAAAAGAGTGCTGGCAGTATTTTTCCGCCGGCTTTTTTCTCTCGGTCAACGGTTAGGTAAAGTCGAAGTTTCTAACATTGACGTTCATTAAGTATATGTTACATATCTATGATGAATAAAATAATTTTGATTTTGTTTCTGATGGTATTTCATTCACTAATAATACCTACTATTCAGTAATAAAATGTACTGTTAGAAGCATTCAGTCAAAAAAAAATATTAATAGATTAAACTCATTGGTTTAGCTTGTAAAATTTTCATCGTTATTAGCGATGAAATTAATAAATAGGCAACATTAAAAAACGTAAATAAAATTAAAAAAATACAATTTAATTAATATGGCAATCAATCTCTCACTGTATGGCGTAGTGATCCAATTTTCTAAAAGCCAGTAAAATTTTTAAAAAATAAGTGGTTACACCTAGAGAACCAAGTTTTGTTATAACCCGATCAAATTAAAATTACAGTTGCTAACAAGTATAATCTTAATAAATGCACGGTTACTTAAATTATACACTTAATACTGAAACTTCAAATCATGTTTTTGTTCGAAGTGATAACAGCATGGTAATGACAGCCTTTCCACAGATTTTACTTTTAATTTTGCATTATAAATGCTAATTTATTAATTTTGAAGTTATAAATACTGGAAAAAGGGACGCGGGCCTCCGAGCATTACGCGACTGGGACTCGAACCCAGGACCTTTGGATTGCCGTACCTATAATGTCAGCTATATGACGAAAGCACATAGATACTGGAAGAAATTTCGGTGGGTCAACGTAGCGGCGCGGTAGCTCAGTTGGAAGAGCATTGGACCGGCAATCCAAAGGTCCTTGGTTCGAGTCCCAGTCGCGTAATACTCGGAGGCCCGCGTCCCTTTTTCCAGTATTTATAACTTCAAAAGCCTTTCCACACTTGTAACGAAATATACTATTCCTTTCTTTTTAGAAATCTAGGTCTTCGGTTTCAGAATTCTCAAGTTAACACGATATCCCACGACTTTAAAATTCTCATTTTAGATACCGGTGGTGTTTCCTTTGGATTATATACTATCTTAATGGTATTCCCCTATAGTTTCCAACCTTTGTTCCAGCCTACAAAATCCGCCAACGTGTCAGTGACGGTCCACATGACGTCATGCTCGCAATGCCACCAGTGCCTGGCGCTATTGTATGACGAGGACATCATGGCGGGCTGGGCCGCCGACGACTCCAACCTGAACACGCGCTGCACGGCCTGTGGCCGACACACTGTGCCCGTGCTTACTGGGAAGGTGAGGGATCAATGTATCAATGTTGTATGTACGACGAGGACATCATGGCGGGCTGGGCCGCCGACGACTCCAACCTGAACACGCGCTGCACGGCCTGTGGCCGACACACTGTGCCCGTGCTTACTGGGAAGGTGAGGGATCAATGTATCAATGTTGTATGTACGACGAGGACATCATGGCGGGCTGGGCCGCCGACGACTCCAACCTGAACACGCGCTGCACGGCCTGTGGCCGACACACTGTGCCCGTGCTTACTGGGAAGGTGAGGGATCAATGTATCAATGTTGTATGTACGACGAGGACATCATGGCGGGCTGGGCCGCCGACGACTCCAACCTGAACACGCGCTGCACGGCCTGTGGCCGACACACTGTGCCCGTGCTTACTGGGAAGGTGAGGGATCAATGTATCAATGTTGTATGTACGACGAGGACATCATGGCGGGCTGGGCCGCCGACGACTCCAACCTGAACACGCGCTGCACGGCCTGTGGCCGACACACTGTGCCCGTGCTTACTGGGAAGGTGAGGGATCAATGTATCAATGTTGTATGTACGACGAGGACATCATGGCGGGCTGGGCCGCCGACGACTCCAACCTGAACACGCGCTGCACGGCCTGTGGCCGACACACTGTGCCCGTGCTTACTGGGAAGGTGAGGGATCAATGTATCAATGTTGTATGTACGACGAGGACATCATGGCGGGCTGGGCCGCCGACGACTCCAACCTGAACACGCGCTGCACGGCCTGTGGCCGACACACTGTGCCCGTGCTTACTGGGAAGGTGAGGGATCAATGTATCAATGTTGTATGTACGACGAGGACATCATGGCGGGCTGGGCCGCCGACGACTCCAACCTGAACACGCGCTGCACGGCCTGTGGCCGACACACTGTGCCCGTGCTTACTGGGAAGGTGAGGGATCAATGTATCAATGTTGTATGTACGACGAGGACATCATGGCGGGCTGGGCCGCCGACGACTCCAACCTGAACACGCGCTGCACGGCCTGTGGCCGACACACTGTGCCCGTGCTTACTGGGAAGGTGAGGGATCAATGTATCAATGTTGTATGTACGACGAGGACATCATGGCGGGCTGGGCCGCCGACGACTCCAACCTGAACACGCGCTGCACGGCCTGTGGCCGACACACTGTGCCCGTGCTTACTGGGAAGGTGAGGGATCAATGTATCAATGTTGTATGTACGACGAGGACATCATGGCGGGCTGGGCCGCCGACGACTCCAACCTGAACACGCGCTGCACGGCCTGTGGCCGACACACTGTGCCCGTGCTTACTGGGAAGGTGAGGGATCAATGTATCAATGTTGTATGTACGACGAGGACATCATGGCGGGCTGGGCCGCCGACGACTCCAACCTGAACACGCGCTGCACGGCCTGTGGCCGACACACTGTGCCCGTGCTTACTGGGAAGGTGAGGGATCAATGTATCAATGTTGTATGTACGACGAGGACATCATGGCGGGCTGGGCCGCCGACGACTCCAACCTGAACACGCGCTGCACGGCCTGTGGCCGACACACTGTGCCCGTGCTTACTGGGAAGGTGAGGGATCAATGTATCAATGTTGTATGTACGACGAGGACATCATGGCGGGCTGGGCCGCCGACGACTCCAACCTGAACACGCGCTGCACGGCCTGTGGCCGACACACTGTGCCCGTGCTTACTGGGAAGGTGAGGGATCAATGTATCAATGTTGTATGTACGACGAGGACATCATGGCGGGCTGGGCCGCCGACGACTCCAACCTGAACACGCGCTGCACGGCCTGTGGCCGACACACTGTGCCCGTGCTTACTGGGAAGGTGAGGGATCAATGTATCAATGTTGTATGTACGACGAGGACATCATGGCGGGCTGGGCCGCCGACGACTCCAACCTGAACACGCGCTGCACGGCCTGTGGCCGACACACTGTGCCCGTGCTTACTGGGAAGGTGAGGGATCAATGTATCAATGTTGTATGTACGACGAGGACATCATGGCGGGCTGGGCCGCCGACGACTCCAACCTGAACACGCGCTGCACGGCCTGTGGCCGACACACTGTGCCCGTGCTTACTGGGAAGGTGAGGGATCAATGTATCAATGTTGTATGTACGACGAGGACATCATGGCGGGCTGGGCCGCCGACGACTCCAACCTGAACACGCGCTGCACGGCCTGTGGCCGACACACTGTGCCCGTGCTTACTGGGAAGGTGAGGGATCAATGTATCAATGTTGTATGTACGACGAGGACATCATGGCGGGCTGGGCCGCCGACGACTCCAACCTGAACACGCGCTGCACGGCCTGTGGCCGACACACTGTGCCCGTGCTTACTGGGAAGGTGAGGGATCAATGTATCAATGTTGTATGTACGACGAGGACATCATGGCGGGCTGGGCCGCCGACGACTCCAACCTGAACACGCGCTGCACGGCCTGTGGCCGACACACTGTGCCCGTGCTTACTGGGAAGGTGAGGGATCAATGTATCAATGTTGTATGTACGACGAGGACATCATGGCGGGCTGGGCCGCCGACGACTCCAACCTGAACACGCGCTGCACGGCCTGTGGCCGACACACTGTGCCCGTGCTTACTGGGAAGGTGAGGGATCAATGTATCAATGTTGTATGTACGACGAGGACATCATGGCGGGCTGGGCCGCCGACGACTCCAACCTGAACACGCGCTGCACGGCCTGTGGCCGACACACTGTGCCCGTGCTTACTGGGAAGGTGAGGGATCAATGTATCAATGTTGTATGTACGACGAGGACATCATGGCGGGCTGGGCCGCCGACGACTCCAACCTGAACACGCGCTGCACGGCCTGTGGCCGACACACTGTGCCCGTGCTTACTGGGAAGGTGAGGGATCAATGTATCAATGTTGTATGTACGACGAGGACATCATGGCGGGCTGGGCCGCCGACGACTCCAACCTGAACACGCGCTGCACGGCCTGTGGCCGACACACTGTGCCCGTGCTTACTGGGAAGGTGAGGGATCAATGTATCAATGTTGTATGTACGACGAGGACATCATGGCGGGCTGGGCCGCCGACGACTCCAACCTGAACACGTGGTGTATGGGTAATCTTAAAAATAAAAACAATAATAGAAAAGATACTGTTATAGTCTTCCAAGCAACGTGACGATGATAGTCCTGACAGTCTAATTACTGGGATGGTGAGGATGTGGGTTTGTGTGAGACATACTGGCCCCGATTCCGAAAACACTCTCTAAAACTAAATTAAAAATATCACTGTCACTTTCCCATGCTTGGTATTAGAAAAAGACAGGTCCAAATCATTGCACAATTAAACGAAATGCGCTGAGGACTAGCCTAAAATTGCCTTCGCCGTGTCATAATGCACGTATATTTTAGTTTGACAGGACTAAAACAATTACCTGTCTCTGTCTTATACTATTGATGAGTAAGTGACCGGGGCCACTGTACTGTCTTTCTATTAAGAGCAGTACAAACTTGTTTGAGCAGAGACAACTATGAGTTAAACATAACTAGAACTACTGACTGTAGTATGGCTACTTCCCAACAGGAACCAAGTTAGAGGCCTTTAAAAGGCGGTTCACAAAAACTTTAACGATAAACATTGACATTAAAATTAAGGTGGCAAAACAAAGAGACCTTAAATGGTTCATAATCGTTTATTCAGTGCCCGTGTTAAGTTTGCCATCTTTTGCGAACAATAGTTTGGCTCTTGCCTACTACTTTCGTTAAGTATCAGATAAAACAAAGGTCATTATTCGAAGAAACATTAAAATAGATTTCAATGATATCATTTTAGTACTCACAATTGACGTATGCATGAGACGCGAATAACAAATTCACATAATCATGATCATAAATCATAAATCCTAATCTGTAAAAGTAACTTCTAAGACTTTTATATTACTCGGCACATAAAAGCAGCATTCGTGAAACTTTTTTCCGCCCAGCTTAAATGACTTTTTTTTTTACATCATCTCCTATAATCTTATGTTAGGTTTGGTTCATTTTTGCTGAATATATGACAGAAAAACTTTTTTACAAGTAATATTTTTTGTTACAGATATTGCGACGCGGCGAGACCAAAGCAGAAGTAATAAATGTGCCTTATTTAAACCCTTTGGTTTTGAGAAAGGAGTTTGAATCTATTTTAGGTACGAGTTTTTTTTGGGGAATAATTTCTGATTTTGAATTAAGATACATATTGTGAATTGAGTTGCTTGTAAGGTGCTCATTAGACTTATACACTTTTTTGTAGTTGGAAAATATTCAATTCAATGTATGTAAATTTCCTTATTGACTTGTAAACTTTAGCGATAAATTCACAAAAACTTAACGAAGTGTCCTTACTGTCATGCACCCAAAGAATGAAATCACATCTTATATAACACTATCATGAAAAGGAACGATTTAAAACTAAAAAATAAGCAAAGTTATAAACATTTGCAGGTAGAGAAGGCGACGCCTGCCACGGCGAGCGTGAATTCGTAGAATCGCACCCCATCGTGTATTGGAATCTAGTTTGGTTCCTAGAACGAGCCAATATTGACAATCACCTGCCAGATCTACTGTGTCCCAACTACCAGAATAGTCAATACCAGAGCAGCGAGTGTGTCACTGATAACACGGAGAATGGTGAGGCATTTGACTTGTAAATATATAATTGAAAATTTTTGTGGGTAGTTTGAAAATTTTCTGGTACAATTTTGGGTATTAGATTTTAGAGAACAAAAATGTTTTTAACGTAATGATATCACCCATAATATTATAGTCGAAATTCTGAAGACATTCTAAGCTTGAAGTTAGGTTAAAAAACGCACTAAATAAAAGAAGTTACCGTTGTGTCAGTCCATTTACCATGTGTACCCGTAGTTTTTGTGTGAAAGCGTAACAATCGAACAACCTCTCAAAATTAAGCTTTAATAACAATATTAGCTTCCCGACCTGCGGTTTCAATCACAGCTTAATTGTTTCTCCCGTGGGTATTCCCAAAAACCCTTGCTTAGTGCTCACTTACATCATAAAAGGAATGCCTGTTCCAAATTTCCATTGCCATTCATTCTTGTTCAGTATATCTCTTTCGTCCATCATTTCTAAATAACGAAACCATCTAAGCGTACATTTCTCAGTTCTTGTTAAAAAATCTTCTTTCATTACACATCTTTTTCTGATGACGTTATTTCTCACTTTAGCAATTATCCTTACTCCACACATGATTCTTAACGCTCTCATTTCCACTGCATTGAACTTACTTCCATGCTTCTTCTGAAATAAGAGTTGAAACTAGTAGTCCGTTTAGTACCACAAGACGGGCCTTTTCAGGAATTACCTGGCTCGCCAGAATCGGGTGCCACACGCCATTGAGACTATTACCACTTCATTCACTCTTTCAATATCTTCCTCTCATTTCTCATCTTCCGTAAACTTACAACTCTGATACACAAACACATTCACCTGTTCCACATTTCTATTTTCTATTATTATATCGTATAACTGCCACTTTTTCATCTTCTCCTTTACCAATGTTTTGGTTTCGTTCACATTCGCTTCCTTATAAATGCGTCATTCATCACAGTAACTATCTGTTGCAAGTCAGACGCCGACGTGGCAACGAGAACATAATTGTCAGCATGCAAGGTTCCAAACACTAACTCCCTATTTCTTTATTCATTCCATTCTTTTCCGAAATCCCGCTTCCACGTCCCAAAGTTGTTCTTCTGTTTATCACTCGTTCTAACAACACTTCTACAACACTCAAGAGCCTGATTACGCTATATTTTTGCACTCCTATTGTGTCCCTTTGCCTTTATACGGCGATACAATAATGGCCTTGTTCCAGTCGCTCAGAACATGACTCTTTTGGGCATTTCGGCAGTTATCTTATCATATCTCGCAGATTTCTCACTTTTCATACTATTCATGGCATAGTTATTTCTTAACCAATATCAATAACGTCAACACTTTCTCTAGCACTATCCTATCTTCTTTCCCAAACAAACTTTCAAATAGTCATTCCATTATTTCAAGACAAACAAGAGATGTCTTATTATGTCTCCCATTCTTTTCTCACAAAGATTTACCCCGAGCAGTTCTAACCTGAACAATATCCCCAACACCACCCCACACTCTCTATTCCAGAGCAATGTGTAATCATAGCCAGCTGGGACTGCTCCCGGCAGCACGGCGAGGCCGGCGCCGCTTTGTACCGCGCCTGGCGCGACAAGCGGGCCGAGCGGAGCCGCTCGCGGGCCGTGCGCGCGCTGCTGCAGCACGACCCGCCCGCCGCGCACCCGTGAGTTGGATCAGCAAACAATATGAATGCTGTCTTTTAAACAACTACTTAATAATAACGAGCGACCCGCCCACGCTTCGCAATGGTGTAATTTTGCCGACTTGCTCGCGAACCCTTGCATTTTTGCTAACTTAAAAAAACTTTTTCTAAACGTTCTTTATTTACAAATTTTAATGAATAAATACCCTAAAATTTGGAGAAAACTACATTTATATCCGTTACGTACTTAAGGAGGAGTTAGCAGCCAAACATACAAACAGACAGAATTAGCGACTCAGATTTATACTATGTAATACTATGTAATGATAGACAAATAAGTAGTAACCAATCTTCAGAACACCACAACAAGTTGTGGCCTTTAAGTTAGTGCACCAGTACTACCAGCACGTCCGCATCGATACACTCTAGTAGCAGTTGCTAGCTGTATGCTCTCGCCCGCATAGCCACGATTCTTGCTTATGTCGCGATACAAACACAATAGTAACTGATGCTCGGTTTTCCACTCACGCGCCACCCTCGCTCGGCTCTCTCCCCGATGACGTCCGACACGGTTACGCATTTGCGTCGATAAAGTCGCGATGCAGTAGTGAGTTTGTATCGATATAGTTGCGATACTGTGGCATCGCTACAAAAAGTCGTTGCGGGCAAGAGGCCTGACACAAATGTCCTACAGGAAACATTGTCACACCTAGACACATGCCAATTTAAAAATATTTTTTTACTAAATTGACCCAACCCGGAAATCGAATCTGGGACTTTTTAAACATACCGCTGCGCCACAAAAGTCATCATATTTCATCACTAATATAACAATGAAATTATCCCAGAAGTAAAACGAAATTCTTAATCTTAGCGCTTGAAAGGTTGAATTACCACAATACGTTACTTATGTTTGCAGCATAATACTGTCAGTATTGGATGGTCTGCTCAGCAATGATCTCACAGACTCGCTGAAGAAACTAGCAATATGGCGGGAAACCACCATGGGAACTAAAAGATATCACTCTTTTTACAGGTCAGTCATTCTTACTAACATAAATTGGTACGGTATTCAGTTTAGTCAAACCGTAAATGTGTAAATATAATGCTTAAGAGAGCCTTGAATAATTTATACAAAAGGTGAAAAAAAGATAAAAGTTTAATTTTTTTTCAAAATGGACATATCTAATTTAAAAGATTTCAACAAATAGTTTCCATGATACCTATTTTAATGTCATGTTTGCCACACCTTTGAAAATGCCATCACACTCACAGTCATTACATTACAACACATTCTCCAGTTTGAATCTAAAATTTTGAGATCCTTTAGTACTATATGTCAGAACTACATAATAATAATAAGCACCTAATCATAAATAAATAATATTTACCCCACAGAGACATACTCTTCCTAGCGATGGCCGCTCTCGGCGAGCAGAACATCGATTTGATCGCGTTCCAACGAGAGTACTCCCGAGCTTTGGACCAACTCGGCGGCGAGGCGCGACCACAGGACTTACCCCCTTCTACCACTGCGGTCTGCTGCAGGCACTACTTCAAGAAACTGACGCTAGCCTACGACGAGGAGTTGTGACTTTGTATAGGGTAATGGGTGGTGGTTGACGGTGGAAGGGGAGAAAGGCGTGACTGAATTTTTTAGACGTTGACGGTCGTTGGTAAGAATGGAGAGAAATGGTTCATAAGTAGCAAAAATAAAACCGGGAAAAGGTAAAATGGTATAGGGATTATAAATTGATGATCTGTTTTGAAAACAGTACATAACTCTGTAAAACGACGAGTTTTTAATTACGGTACATCGATTATGATTTGACTAGTGTTTAGTACTGATAGCGAATAGTCGTGGTCGCTGAGTGCCAAACGTGAATTATGATCAAAAAAATAAAGTTCAATTAACAATAATATAAAAAAATCTAAAAAAACTCACTTGTTTTCTACAATAATTTATGTTATTTACCGACTTGACGCTATAAGTTCTACCCAATCTTCACTCAGGGCCTACGACTAGCTATTCAAACATATTATTTTTTAAGATATATGTTATGTTTTATCTAGACGCTGTGACTATAAATCTTGGGTAAAATTCATTAATAATTAGGAAAAAAATGACTTTACAAAGAATATAAAAAAAATGGATAATAAACATAATTTTGTGTGTACACTGTTAGTTCTCGAATTAAAGATAGATTTATTCACAACCTTAATAAAGTATATTTATTTCTTTTCCTGTTGCAAACATATTTATCATTCGAAAACATTGTAAAATTAAGTTATTTAATCTTTACACAACTGTGTAGTCATAGTTATCTGAACAAATTATTTTTTTAGATGGTAGTGTGTAAGTAGCTTTTGTACTGTTGAAAATATTATTTTAAATGTGAAATTGACTTGAGTTTGTTTATTGTAAATAAAGAACACTGTTTTTTTTTTTAATTTGATTTAGATATAAGTTACACAGTCTCGTATATTTGACGTTATTCTTGGGCCTATTTTCAAGAAGAAAATATCGAAAGCAATCCCTTTTGAACGCTAACTTTACTTTGTACTTTACAATGGTATGATCATCGTGAAGTTGCAGACAAATTTTACAATCGCTTATTACGTTATTCACGTATTTTTTTAAATATAATTGTTGTGCTATCTACTATAAACAATAGACTCGCGCTAAAATGTTTAAATGAAAAAGGTATCGCGCCAAATTCTAAAACTTTTAAGAAAGCTATGTTATCTTGATAATTATCCTTATTGACGACCTATAGAGTCTTAATTTGTTTTCATGTGTTTACAAAAATTGCTGTTCAGACGTATTTTTTTAAGTTTAATGCGAATGTGGCTCTTGTTGTATTTAGTTATATGTAAAGTAGTATTTTTTGTATTGTTAATGCTATTTGACGTAGTGCCGTCCAATTGTGGAAGCAATATAAGCATGCAATCTTAACAATCAAAAGGTTTATCACCCGTCCACGTTCGGGATCAGTGTAATTTCAACAAAACATACAGACACAAAAACTACTGGAAAGTACATACATACGTAAAGATAGTGAAAATACAGACTGAAGAGCAAGGTTCTTCAAGTGACTTTCAATAATTCTTGAAGCTGCATCTCTGCAGGAGCTATCCAGTTATACTATATCTAATGATTGTCCTATTTATAATACACTTTTACTGTTATTTCTGTAGTCTAAAGCAGTGACAAAATAGCCAAGTACATACTATTTTTAAAAACTTTCCTAATTGCATATTTGCTGAATAAGTAATAAAAGGCCTAAAATTTTGTTATGAACTTTCGCCCCAAAATAGCTAAAAAAAGTTTGTTTGGCATATCCCTAGGTTTAGAATTTTGGGTGCTAATTTTAAAAGTATTAAAACTGAAACTCCGAACAATATGTATGTACATATAAAGTAAGATTATACGTAAATTATGATAAGATCCCTTAAAAGTTTAATTTATTTAATTATTTTATTTTGCCCAATATTCAAATTTTCAAAGGAATTATTTCAATAGACTATCTTTCTAGATTTTTCTTCAACCTGATTATTTTTCTTCTAATCTATTTTAATTGTTTGCATATACTTATAGATTTTTGTGTTCAATGCTACATACTGTTTTATAATCTTTAATGATTTAAGCAATTCAAGCAAGCAATGTGATTTTAAGCCATATTTTGTTTATATGAAATGTACAAGGGGGTGTATTTTTATATTATACTCGTACCACATGTATATGTAGATAAGATAATAGAAGTTTGGAAAAGACAATTAAATTGTTTAACATAACTGAAGTATAATCTATTTTGTGGTTATATCAATTTCAGTTTATAGAAAGCAAATATTGTAAAATGCATATAATTTTATATAAAAAATAAAATGGTATAATGCTTGAAATTATTTTTTTATTTATATTTAGACAGTATATCACACTATTAGTTTTCCATGCCTATAACTCTGTATAAAAATTTGCCATCATGATCATAAAAACAGTCATTTACTTTATAAGTGGCATCTCTTTTATAAGCTTTTTTGGGTATTCTGATTCGTTCAGGATATGTGATTGGTTTGATTGTATTGGGGTCTTCAGTTTTAAATTCTGTTAACTTGTGTGTATCATCAGAAGAAAGCATTACTTCTTTATTGATCGTATTTTGATCTTCAGAGACTTTATAGTTCATAGAGTCCAGTATGATTTGATCTGGCATATTAATTTCTTTGCCTGAATCTAACCTTTTCTGTATTTTGGCTGTTAAATCCTCTAGAGTAGTTCTGTTTTTGTCTTTTTCCGCTTTCGTTTGCTTGTTACGAAAGAGTGTTTCTTGTTTTGGTGGTTCTGGTGCTTCTTTCCATTCTGATTTTGATGCACATTTCCTAATAATTTGTTCATACTCTCCCATTCTTTGTGGTGTTACGTCTAGTTTTTTGATTGAGGTACTCTTGAGAGGTGGTATCTTTCTATCTGAGAACTTGAGAAGCTTTTGGCGAAGTTCTTCAGGTATATCAAAGGAGCCTTCTTTGAGTTCCCTCCAATTCCTCAAAGCTGATGCGTCATGTCGGGCTATTCTTTCTTCTGTTGAGGGTTTCCATGGGTATTTAATAAGTTTCTGAAAAACACAATCAAAGTTTAGCAATTAGTATAAATAAAATAAAATCTCTAGACTAAACACACCAGTATAAGGAACTAAATATAGTTTTATAGCTTTATTTTATACCTTGATTACTGGTATAGTGACAGGAAAACTTTCAGCAATTCTTTCTGGTGTCCATTCTTGTGGATTTGTTTGGAGCAGATGTCTGATTTGCTCCTTTTCACTCCATGTCAGCAAATTAGGCATGTTTTCTTTGAAATATTTCTCCTTTATAATGTGATGACGTAGCTTATGTTTTCCAATTAATGTTTCGTTCATTAGCTCATTGTATTCTTCATGAACCTATAAAAAACAATATTGTTAACAGTAGCAGAAGGAAAAGATTAAGAAGTTTCATTATGTACAGCCACACTTACATTGTGAAAATCACTTGCAGATTGCTCTATGAACTCTTCCGCGTCATCGTCGTGTACTTTCAAGCCTTCTTTTTTGAAGGCTTTTATTCTATGATCTAAACCAGGATTAGCAGGACCTAACCTCCTATTTCTAATGTCACGAGTTATTATTCTGTCGCAGACCCACAAGGTACGCCGCAAAGTGATAGAAAACATTATTAATACACACAATTTTCGTTAATCATATATTTTCTAAATTAATAAGGGAATACCACTTTGGAATAAATTTCAATATCCACTTTGCTTTATTTACAAGATTTTCGAGTTTGACTTTGACAGCTTTGACAAATATGACTTTGACGTTTCTACTTTTTTTTTATTTTTCTCTTCTTTGGCCATGGTGCAAATATATATCATATTGTGCCAGTGTCAAGTTTTTATTCCACAATGAATGATGAAAAACACTACTATTTCGGAAGATAGTTATTTTTTCTCAATTACAGTTATCTACATCCAATAAGTATTTAATTTAAAAAAAACGTTAAGCGTTCATGTCATATGTTATATCAACGTTCATACTTGTTAATTCTAAATACTTATGAAGATGTAACATTAACATACCTACATCTAAGTGGGATGAAAATATTTGTAACTAGTGGCCGCCCGCGACTTCGTTCGCGTGGAAGTCGGTTTACCGTGGGAATTAGAAGTTTTCCCGCGGTAAAAAGTACCCTATGTCCTTTCCCAAGTTTATTTCTTTCTTCATACCAAATTTCATAAAAATCGGTTCAGTGGTTTAGGCGTGAAAGCGTAACAGACAGACAGACAGACAGACAGTCCGACAGACAGACAGAGTTACTTTCGCATTTATAATATTAAAAGTAGTTATAGGGAAGTAGGGATGTATAATATATTTTTGTTTTTTTTTGTATGTTCCTGCACGTCATTATCTTTTCGGGAACAGGGAGTTAGGTTAATTAAAAACGATTGTTTTATGCACTCCTTACTTGTCTACAGGGAATGTTCAGTGTAAACAATCGGTAAGTTTATACTACTTACCCGAAACGACACGGAACGGTGCAAAACGAGCAGCGGGAAATTTTTAAAAGCAAATTCCCACTCACTTGTTTGCTTTAACCACGTTAGGCAAAATGCCCCATTATCGGTTGAATTGTATGTTTAAAATAATTAACATAGAGCTTTTTAAATATTATTTTAAACGTATAGTTCGTACTTATACAAAATCGTAATAAGGATTTTTATACTTACCCAATGTTTTAAATATGAGGTATCTACTAAATTTATATATGTATCTAATAATTTTGGTACATACACGGATAATTTTGTTTTGTTCCATTTTCGTTTTGCTTGAAATAATCGACTTGAAATGATTAAAGGGTGTCATAAAACATAAGTATACATACATAATTGACAGTGAGGACGTATCACGTATTTAACATTATACATTAAATTGTAATGCAATAAACTATTCTAAAGGTAAACTTTCGTAAGCCAACTACAGAGGTAGTTTCTTAGGTAGATATTATGAAAACTGTTACCTAGGAACCGAACCATTGATTTTGGCTGAAAAAAATATGTGAGTTTTTTATCTGTAGGTACTTTACTAATAATAATAATATATCTCCAGACTTACACACCAACTGTGTGTGGCCCTAAACTAAGCAGAGCTTGCACTATAGGTACCACACAACACAATTGACTAGGGGAGAACCTAGTTACACCCAGACACGAGCCAATTTCGAAAAACTATTTTGACGAAATTGGCCCGACCCGGGGATCGAACCTGGAACCACTCGCTTAGCAGTCCGGTGTATATACCGCTGCACCACTAGCTCCGTGATAATAAATATCGGAGGATCTTAGAAGTTATCAAGTTATTTATTTAACTTTATTAAAAAACGAGGGGCCTTTTTTTGCCAGTCAACGAACTTTGGGAGATCAATTCTTCCCCTAAATATATTAGGTAAGTTACTAGGTATATCTATTTAATAAAGAGTGAAGGACGTTAAATGTATGTTTGTGGAGAAAAAACTTGCTAAGAGTGTAATGTTTCAAAATAAGATTTTATGGCGCATGATTTTTGTTTGAATCCGAACAACTGCTATAGGTCCATGTATATAATTTTAATTTATAATTTCTAGCATAAAGTAGGTACCTAATTAGTTAACCCATTAATGAGTTTAAAGCAATGGATTTAGATAGAACTGACTTTATTTTTTAACTATCCCAAACTTGTTATTTCTTAAGAATATAATTCACTAGCTTCTGGCATCTTACTAATAGAAATATAGGTAAGTATAAGTTAGTATCTGCCTGCTTATCAATCACTAGTGGCCGCGCGCGACTCCGTTCGCGTAGAAGTCGGTTTCCCGTGGGAATGCGCAGTTTTCCCGCGGTAAAAAGTTCCCTTAATTCTTTCATACATATATTTTTGGTTTCTAGAACCGTTTTGGCAGCGCACGCAACGGAAGCCCTCAAGGATGAATAATTTTCCCCGTTTTTTTCTCATTTTCCATTATTCCTTCGCTCCTAATAGTTGCAGCGTGTTGTTATATAGCCTAAAGCCTGCCTCGATTAATGGTCTATTCAACACAAAAAGAATTTTTAAATTCGATCCAGTAGTTCCTGAGATTAGCGCGTTCAAACAAACAAACAAACAAACAAACAAACTCTTCAGCTTTATAATATTAGTATCGATGTTTTTTATGAAAGCATACCTAATTGGTGTCAAAATCTGCTGCGTGGCTAAAACTTTGCGACGGACGCGTCAAAGGTAGCGACTTTTTATACTATTTTTAAAGAAGAGAAGATGTAGTTCACTTAACATGCATACTTACGACTTTGCCACTGGCTTCGACAGTTAACGTTGACAGCTTGCAACGTGCGCGCGCATCTCGAACTCTTGCGCCGCGCTCGAAATTTAAATCGACGCTCGCTCGATCCGCGTCTGTGCAAAAGAGGATTTCCTCAAAACTTAAACCTTTTTTGGAGTTGCTGTTGCCAGTTCTATTTGATCGTATGTAAGTATTTTTTTAAATGCAACTTTTTGAAATTGTAGAATTTAGAAACTAAGAAAGGTGTCTTCGTTACTTAAGTGCTTTCTAAATGAAATTAGCGTGTGAGTGCTTATTACTTGAGCATATAGGGCTTTCAAAATTGTAGGTATGTCTGTAATCACGTAGGCACCTATTTTTTTATCGACATGCAAAAATCTAACCATGTACCTGCCTATTCAATTTAAGTGAAACGTTTTTGTTCCTTTACGGACTACTATTGGGCATCATATAAGATAGTTGATTAATTATATAACAGCTAAGTAAAGCTCTTTAAAGTTTATAAAATCGCATTATTTTGGAATAAATAACATCTTATCATAAAAAGTGTTAAATTGCGTGACCAATTACTTTTTCTCTAATCTTAACATCTACCTACTTAGAGAAATTTTAGCACTGAAAGTTCAAACCGAAAATACAAAAGGTTACATTCTCAATTACGTTTTTATTTACCTACCTAATCATAAAAAAAACTAAGTTAATGGTTCAAAAGGTCATATAGTTAAATGGAATCGATCATATAGTTAAATGGATCACATTTAATTTATTTTTTTACATAGATAA
The DNA here is from genome assembly GCA_916618145.1 of Emmelina monodactyla. Taxonomy (NCBI): domain Eukaryota; kingdom Metazoa; phylum Arthropoda; class Insecta; order Lepidoptera; family Pterophoridae; genus Emmelina; species Emmelina monodactyla. Next base: position 8,282,526 of record OU745314.1, on the reverse strand, counting down.
GTAATTGTAAATAACTTAGGTCTAACTGAAAAAAAAGTTAAGTAAGTACTTAACTAGTGTAAATACACAAAAAAGTTTACCATCTCAAGGTTCTTTAATGATAGATACCTAAATAAAAACGTTTGCCCTGACACACGACGAAAGAAAATAGATAGGTACCTGTAAAAACTTAATTACGGATTACGGGGCGTTCACCGCGATTTTGAATTAGTATTAGGTTCGCAAACATTTGATATCCTTAATTTGATTTAAATCAAACCATTTAACTTTTAGTTTTTGTAACACATTTTTTTTTTCGATTTAAGTACATTTTCTACTATTTATTAGAAACCAAACTGACTTAGCTTTTTTAACATAAAACCTACTGTCTCGTTTGTTTGTTGTTTGTAGTTACTTCCACTTACATTTTTAAACACGCGACGGATTTAAAAGAAAGAAGTTGTTATTTATGTTCTATTGGGTTCCCCTTAAAACCACACACGGTATCCCATAGGTACCTGTGGGAAGCTTTGCATTAACTTAACGTTATCAAGAAATAACATAAATTTCTTCTATGAAGTAGTAATTACAGTGACCATGATTGTGGAATCATTTTCTTTTAGGTACCTTAGTTTATAGGCCTTGCTCGACTTGCCACAGGCAAATTAAAATTCTTAAGAATTCTAGGTTATGTTACCCTTTTATGGTAAAACCAGTGTGTGGGAACTATAGTTAAACATAATTTTATTTATTAGGCTTGTAATGTTAGGAAATAATAAGATCTTAGGCTTGCGTTCTTACTATCGAGGCTTGAAATAATAAAGCTTTTGTTTTGAAACGTACGTGTATCAGTATTTGATTCACATACGTTTTTATTAACATTAAACACGATTAGTATTGCGGTTTATTAATTGACGGATTGTTAAAGATAGGGTAATCCCACTAATATTATAAACCAGGGGCGATTTGACTTAGTCGTTGAAGGGGTTTTTGTATGGGTTTTTCGAAGAAGTTATTCTAAAACCCTATCAATAGGCATGATGACAGATTTTGAAAAACTGTTGTATCATATTCAGAAATATATACTTATTGTAAAAAATATCATATTTCGGAAAAAAAGCATGATTTATATGAAAAAAATCAATTTAAAATTTTATGTTTAAAATTCCCACCAAAACGCTCCAAAGTGTCATGGCGTCAATTTTGACGTCACTCTTGAGCAGTGTTACCAACTCGAATTTTTATAAATCCTTCCGTACGACTCTAAAAGTTGGTATTTTCTGACCAAACTCAATTCGAAAAGTAGGTAGATCTACCAACTTCTTTTTTTCAAGATTTAGAAGGAATCTGCACGGTCGTATAATATCTATAACCGATTATTTTAGTAAAAATAAATTATTTTTCTGACTATTTTTAAAAAAGCAATAAGAAAAAACTAAATTGTTAATTTTTAGAATAAAAACAAAATAAAAAAAAATCCCATCCCACTAATTTACCCCCTAAATTTGGGGGGAAAACCCCTAAGTTGGGAACCATGCTCAATAGTGACGTCATTCGCTCTGATTGGCGTTCAGAATATCATGGCGGACTATAGTATTTTGTAGATTTATTTTTTAAAAATATTAATTAATCTCGCTTTAATTATAATAATACCTTGTTATTTTTTAATATTTTATTTACGTTTCATTAGATGGTAGCATAATTTTTGGGTATTTTATTCACAGTCATCATGCCTATTTGACTTACCCTATGGAACGGCTTAACTAAGCCTTTCACGAAAGGGTTAGTCCTTGAAACCGTGTAACTCCGATTAGTAAAATGAACTATCATGCAACCTAATAAGGTCTAAATTAGTCTACAACTGCGGCACGTGCGAAACTACTGCAAGTCGCGACTTGTAGGAATTTCCATGCATTGCCGATAGGACTGATAAAATCATGGGACTATGATTATTATATTATCTATTTTTGTAGAGTGCATATTCATTTAACGAGGTGGCGCTTATAAAGTTTCGCGCGTTTTTTTCATTATAGAATTGTGGCTATTTTTCTTACAGAAATAATGTTGAGTTTAGATTGCAGCGGATACAGTGCCTCAATTTTGGTACCTATCGAAACTTTTTTGTTTTTGAATTATTTGCAAGCAAAATCCTTTGATGTGTGACGAAAAGCCGACACAGTTTGAACTGTAGGGATGTTAAAAATAATAGATTTTTATTTTAATATATTTTTAATTAATTGATTATATAATTTACACGTCAGATTTTTTATTCAACTTTTAGTTTTTGAGACGATAAGTTGGTAATTTTATTGGGATGCTTATTATTATTATGATAAGTAAAAGAAACCTTGCCTTTGATTTTTTGTTTTGAATTGTTTATATGAATGTGTTAGGTTCATTATGCGAATTTAAAAGGAAAGTACTTTGAATTATTCAATAAAAATCGATTTTCTTTAATTAAATAAAATCGATTGTTGAAAATCGAATATTTTTTACTAAAAGTGGTTTTTTATGTCACTAGCAGACACTCCATTAATTTGTTTAGATGGGAAGGTAAATATCGCATAATTAGACTACAACAAGTAAGTACACCTTCTCAATACGTAGCTACCGCCGATACCTAGGAATCGCATTGACAACAATTCTACCTACCTTCTTGATAACGGTTAGATTTATATTGTATAAATGGGTAGGTATATATCGCATAACTAGACTACTACAAGTACACCTACTCAATACGTAGCTACCGCCGATGCCTAGGAATCGCATTGACAACAATTCTACCTACCTTCTTGATAACGGTTAGATTTATATTGTATAAATCGGTAGGTAAATATCGCATAACTAGACTACTACAAGTACACCTTCTCAATACGTAGCCACCGCCGATACCTAGGAATCGCATCGACAACATAAATTTTTCTACCTACCCGCTCGGTAACGGTTAGGTAATTATATATTGTATGAATGGGTAGGTAGGTAAATATCGCATAACTAGACTACTACAAGTACACCTACTCAATACGTAGCTACCGCCGATGCCTAGGAATCGCATTGACAACAATTCTACCTACCTTCTTGATGACGGATAGACATATAAATCACATACCACAATCATTTTCTTAACTTTGAATTAAAATCTACCAATCCCTTACCTACGTAGGTAGGTTCTATGTTAAGAAACTACCTATCTAAAACACTTACAAGAGGAAGTTTCATAATTTCTGTGTACTCACTTACCTTTATCAATTTTCAGAAATATATTGATAAATAAATAAACCAACACTTATTTCGTTACGAAAAAAATAGTCATCCAACAACAGTGCAACGCATTATAAATAATGCAAAGTTGCTGTTCCGTCCTACCTACCCATTACCTACCTAGCACTAACAAGCATAGATAGGCCGAGAAGAAAACATGAGCTGTTGAAAGAAAATTCCCCTAGTTTCGGTTTCGTAGATATAGCGTTATCTCTGTCGCACAAAGCATCTAGATTATTTTAAAAGTATTGAAACTTACCTATACACAAACATATTTTTTAATAAAAGTATTGATTTGTAAAGCCAGTAAAAATGGTCATAATGTCATATTTTGAAAGAAATGAAACAGAAAATAATATATCCTACAATACAAGGCTGCTCCAACATAAGACTTTTAATAAGTTAGTTAATCTTATGGTTACTAAAAGGGTAAGCCGTTAAAACCAAATCGAACGAGTTACCCTTTGAAGTGGTAATCAAAATGAAGAGGTAACTTCTTTGATTTTGGTTACCCAAACAACTCGATCGTTAGGGTTACCCCTTCATGGCGCTAAGTTCATGAACGAGTACTCGATCGAACGGCTTAACTCATATGCGGGGTTGTACGGTCCCTGTTATAAACGTGAAAGTTTGTGCGTATGGATGTATGGATGTTTGTTACTCTTTCACGTAAAAACTACTGGACGGATTTGGATGAAACTTTACAGTAATATAGGTTATATATACATCAGAATAACAAATAGGGTACTTTTTACTCCTCATTCCCACGGGAAACCGTCTCCCACGCGAACGGAGCCGCGGGCGACCCCTTGTTATTTATATTAACTTTACTCAAATAGCTCATTACCTATGTATGTAGTTAACAACTATTGAACAGTGTTTTTCTTTTAGTAATCGGTGTTACCTTCAGAACTGTTCATGTTTTGCAAAAGAATAACGCTTTTAAACCGACTTTAAAATAAGCTAAATGCTGTACGAACACACCAAGGTGCTGCTTGCTCAAACAACTGATTCTGGTTACCTTTACCTATCTACTTTCAATGTTTTGTTTAAAGTTAAATTATTAGTTTAAATATCAAAGAAATTCAAACGAACAGATACAAAAACTACTCACATACGAAAATTTCTGTTTAAGTAATTTCGTAGTAACTAGTTTAGAATTAATTTGATTTACCCACAAAGAAGGTATTAAAATAATGTATTAAATGAAGCAAATCTCAAAAAAGGGTAAAAATATTATTTAAGAGTACCGATAAAAACTAATAGTTAAAGCAATAGTAACAATAATTACAGTACCTAACTTGAATAAATAATTTTGTTGCTGCAGGTAAAATAAAAAAGGTTTTTTTACAATTCAATTAACGAAACGTATACAATGTATGTACGATAGGCTGAACCGATTATTATAAGAAGAGTAAAAAAAAAGAATGTTTTTTGGCTAATTATGTTTACGAAAAAGGATGAAGGTAGATACCTACATTTTCTTTTCAATATAATAAAAACAATAACAACCGAACACAACCCACTCTTTTCAGGTCGTAAACCACTTGAGAATAATAATGTTGATAAAGTACTAGTTTATGTACTAAGAACACAATAACATTTATTTAACCTCCAAATGTAGGAACAAACTATGCCAACTGAGTCAACTTTGTTAAGTAAACGAAGTTGTTAAGTTAAACTTAGTTTGTCCAAGATTTAGCTAATAATTAACTTACACAAACCAAGGTATTAGGTTTAGATAAATCTTATTTTAAAAATTTCAACCAAGTGTCATCCTTATCTGTTCAGTAGATTTTGCGTGAAAAAGTAGGTAACAAATACACATAAGTACATATTCACAAACTTTCACATTTATAAGATTAATAAGAAGAAACTAGTAAGATTAAACCGTTGATAAAATAAAAAAAAGTTTTTAGGGCTTAGGTAAGTAGGTAAGAAATAGGTCAGTATCTCAAATTAAGATCGTTGATTATTTTAACTTTCATAACAGAAAAGTAGGTATGTGAACAGATAACATGCACGTTCAAAGTTGGAAAGTTTGTGTGTTTAAAGTTTAAACCATTTAGGTTTATTTAACAAGGATAACACGCTTCTAAATTTGAATGACATACTTATATAACGGATGTAAAAAAAAGACCACTTCCGAAGCCTGAAACCTTGTATTCTTGAGCCTCAATAGTAACTAAATTCACTAACAGCATACCCAGAAAATTCAATTTAAAAAAAGTTATTAAGGATCGGAAAGTCATATTCGCCGCTTGAAATCATCGCTCACACATCAACTGTCGGCTCAGGTGCGATTATTTACATTGCAAATTAAATTAAAACCCTATTTAATTTGAAATCATCGCAAAATCTGATAGTATAAATGAAATTTTGAAAAATTAAGTAAAAATTTTTTTTTCTGTAATCATATATTTTTTTTTAAACCCAGTTCTGATTAATTTTGACGCATTGTACAACAAATTGTAAATTTGAATTTTGGTGCTAAGTTAGAAAGTTCAGACATTGATCAATTAAAATAATGTCCAAGTTCAAAATCTGTCTGGATTTATAATAACTTGTTTACTTTCTAACAAAACCTCATTTGGAGGGATTTCCCGCGCCTTTGCACGTCACTGTCATGTTATTGTAACGAGAACAAAAAGTGTAAAAAAATGAGGATGAACTTAAGCGAAATGGAAAGATACTGCAGAAAAATAATGATTTAAGTAGATGGCGTGCGTCATAATTTTTTGAAATAAGTTCGAACTTAATATTTTGTATTTATTTATGTGGAAGGTAATTTATATGCAGTTGATCCGAGTCGTAGACTAATGTCAATATTTTGTGTGCAATTTTTTGACCTATGCTGTTCCATTGCTGATTAAGTCTAAGCGAGCACCACCATACAGGAAGAATGGAAATAACAAGTATGCGTGTGCAAATATAAAAAAAATTTAGTCTTTTTTAATTATTATTATACCTACATTATCAATGAAAAAACCTTGTAAGAATAATTTTTGACACATAATACACATTATTACTTGAACCGACCGGCAAATGAACCAAACCAAACAAACTTAAACAAATCCATGATAAACAATTTAAATACAATACAAATTAATTTTAAACATATTCCACTCATGCAGAAGGTCTTGCGCAGACGGCATTACAAGTTCAGGATCTAAATACGGAACCACAATGACACCACAGTACTTAACTATAAGTGGGTATTACCCATCCATTTTACAAATCAATAGATGATCTATAATAGTATTAGGAGCCTAGTGCATGCGCACAATCATGTAGGCATTTGCAGAGCTTGGAGAGAAAGAAGTAATGTCAAAGTCATTTTTGACAGCTTGCGTGACTAAACGATATGTAACGGAAGGTGCCAATTCAAAAACTGGTTGTAACTGGGTTTGGCTAAGTCCATTACGGTTAAGTATAACATATAACACCATGGAATGTATGGCTTTTTTAATAAACAGTTAATTTAGGGATGTGCATTTGCTATGGTTTTTGAGAAATTGTTAATTTCTAAGCAGGAATTACCTTCGTTTCAACTCACCATCAATAAGTTACGAAGAACTTTGTAGATTTTTAACTAAACTTGCTTGTATTCGTTTACGAGCCTACTCTAAATATTGTCAACTAGCTCTCCGCCCTGCGGTTTCACCCGCAGCTAAATAGCTAATAAAAGGAACGCCCTAACTTTAATAGTTTACACTCGTCGATGATGAATCAGTCTGTCAGGACTGGTTATTTATAAATATAGATAGAACCTCATTTTATTGTAAATATTGAAAATATTGCGTGTATTTAATAACCAACTGAACAATGGTATCCTAAAGGAGACCTTCCGCTCTTAATACAATGGACTGACGCACTCACAACTTGCTCAATTTATGCAAACAGAGGTTTTCAAGTGCCAAGACAAATTAAAGAAAGAAAGGAACCTAGATCTTCGGTACTTACATACAATCGTTATTTTATTAAACCTTCACTGTGAATGATATAAGTAGGCTAGATAACTAAAGTTAGGATTTTTTTCATTCATCCAGTGAACTTTTATCATCTTTTCTTTTTCTCATCTATTAAATTATTTATTCTTGCAACTTTTTATACGATTGTTCCTGTAGGAAATTTAGAACATACTGGTTATATATTAAGATCTTAAACCATCAGCATAAATACAAGCTTTTTTCAAATATTTACTCACATCAGTACCTAAAAGATTTAAGTTTGTATAGACCTCTCTATTGATTTCATTTATCAAAATGTACGTATTTACAATCGACAGTTTTTTGTGTTCCTCATCAAAATTACTTGAAGCGCTAGTTTCTTTGAAGTCTCGATAGTCTAGCTATCTAGCTAGACAATGTAATCATTGTATCCTTTTGCGACAGAACAGCACGTTTCGTTCCAACAAAGTCACAACAATAGAGTCTGTCACTTTGTTTACAAAACATTTTACTGACTTGAGTATACAAACTACTACTATACAATATTCCACTGAGCTTAATCAGACAAACATCGAAGATTTCACATTATACACCAGTCCTATAATTTCAGAAGGATTATAATATGGATGTACGTAATTAAATATGTTTATGAAAAATGATCTTGGTTCACCTAGTTACTTCTCTAGTCTTTATAAACCTAATCAATACTTCTAGTTAATTATTAGAAGGCTAGTGGACCTATTGAGTAAATAATCAAGTCCATTCTTGAAATATAAACAAAGTATTACTTATTAATTATTTTTTCACCGTTGTTACAGAAAATGCCGGATCAAGAAATAGAGCAGATTTACACCCAAAAGAATGATTTGAACATCATCAGAGATTGGCTGATGAAGCAACCACATTTACCTCATGAAGTTGGTAAGTCATTTCTTATTAAAACTTGTTTTGTACCCACCAGCTGTTCTTACCAGCACTCTGTATGATTCCAGGTCAAATTGATTGTGTATGTGGACTTAATTTCATATTAGTTCAATCTGTCGTTTTTGCATGATTGAATTACTTTCACATTAAAATACCATAGTTTAATCTTATAACATAGGATAACTCAAAAGGTATATGGAACTATTTTTAAAATCGATATGGATTTCTTTAGTCTCAAACAAATGTACCTAACTTCATATTTTGTTGATAAAATAGTGCTGACAGTTTTCTTTCCGATTGCTTCACACGATGTTTCAAGCATTCACCTGAACTTATTTTCATTAAGTAAATGTTAATATATTCAAATAAATTTCTATTCCATTAAACACATTCACGTGTTTAGAAACACCTAAGCAACAGCTAAGTAAATATAAGTTGAGATACTCGTCAAATAACTAAGCCCTTAAAGAAAAACTGGCCTGACTGACGTACCAGACCACTAGCCTTAACCTGCCAACCTACTTTTGGGTGTTGCTTGCTAAAGAACACTGCTTATATTTAAAACTAGTGGCCGCCCGCGACTCCGTTCGCGTGGAAGTCGGTTTCCCGTGGAAATTAGAAGTTTTCCCGCGGTAAAAATTACCCTATATGTTATTCTAATGTATAAGCTACATTAGTGTAAAGTTTCATCCAAATCCGTCTAGTGGTTTTTACGTGAAAGAGTAACAAACATCCATACATCCTCACATACTCACAAACTTTCACGTTTATAATATTAGTAGGATAAGCTTTTTTGACTCAGCTAAGACTGAAAGGGATACTTAATGCCAATATTTTGGCATTTAGTACCCTTTTCAGTCTAAATCAAGTATACACAATTATATAGGTGACATCATTTTATTACTAAAAAAATATATTTTTTTCGAAATTAAGAAGAATCAAACTGAAACCCACCACGCTATCCCAGTAGGGGTTGGTATGCAAATATTCCATAAACGTTAATATGACTGTTTCGTGTTTAATATAGACATAACTTATAAAAATAAAAAAATAAAAGGCTAGGCTTCTTCGCAAATGTCTACCTACAATCTTCAAAAATGCTGTTTATATTTTATTATATTATATCTTTAATATTTTGAGCATGTAAGTGTAGGAATGCACCTAGTCGTGTTGTCATAGTTGCATATCTTAATTTATGAACCATTTACGTAATTATTTGAATTCCACTTATGTAGGTATATCATCGCTCTAATAACTTAGAACGTGTCTTAAAAAACACTTTTTTTAAGTTTCAAAAATAATCTGATTGGGTAGAGTAGTTAGATAAAGATCGTGATTTTCGTAATGTTACAAAAATAATAAGAAGATCGTTATCAATCAAAGTTCATGTGATGTCTTGTATTGTGGAAAATTAGATAGTGTCTTATCAATCATTTATCTAACGAACTGTGAGATTGTGATTATTTTATAAACTAAACAAAATAAATAAATAACTCGTTGTTAGACCATGGTTTATAAATGTATGATTAAATTAAAAATCATTAATGTTACCTTATAACTAGTACTATTTTCCAGTTTGTAGAGCAAAGGTAGAGTGATTTATAACACGAAGACATAGTCATAAAGTGCCCTTGCTACAGGATTTTGTGGACTTTTGTAACCTTCTACCACCATAAGAATCATGTCATCTGTTTTTATATAGTGACCTTTATCAATGATACATTTTACGCAAATCTTATAAAAAAGTCGTTATCCAATACCAAAACTAACTTATCCTTTAATCCATTACGCGATAATTCATCTCACGTATATTTTTTATGTCCCTCTCGTGAACATAAGTAACCATGAGAGATCACTAATCAAACTGATGTCTTAAAAGAAGTTAAATTAAAGCAATAAGTGTATTTTTTACCAACTAAAAAAAGGTTTGCAATGTTTTTTTTTGTTGAGCTAGCTTAATAATTGCATTGGTTTGTAATAAATGTTATTTGGTTAATCCAAGGCCAATTTTAAAGTGATTATTAAGTTACTTTTTTATGTTTTAACAATTTTTTAGTAGTAGATACTGTAGTGATAAGCTACTGTACTGTACTGATAAGCTAGTAGAAAAAGCATTATGAGTCTAATTCTAAAACCAATGGGCAGTCGGTTTGTTAATTAAATGAAGAGAAACAAATAAGAATGGAATAATTATAATTAGAAAAATATTTTTAGTTGGTAACTATTGCATTTATTTGTAAAATAATACCTGCATGAGAAAATCGAACTAATTATTTACTAAAATATAGGTACCTAACTAGGAAAAGTTTGTGTGTGTCTGACTTTTATATAATACTTTAAAATAGGTAGGTACAAGAAAATTGCTAGAACTCGTAACTGGTTGCTAATTAACATAAAATCTACGGGATGCGTTCCTACAGTCATTTTATATAATTCAAGCCAAACATGTGATTTTCAATATAATAATTACATGCTATTTCTCGCAAATCATGACTAATGAAGGTTTTCCCCGCACTGTTTAATTAAAAACAAGTTTGTAATAACCAGCTCTCAAATAATATTGTACTTTGTACGTGAATCATTATTATTTAAATATTTTCAATAAGGTATATTCTAAGGTATGGTTAGGTTCCAATTAGGTATATTTTCAATTTAGGTAAAGGTATGTTCTTGGCAAGAAACCTTTAAATTGTTTTTCTTTTTATTTTTGTTATTGTTTCCTTGTAAAGTGCATTTTTAATAAAAGTTAGGTATGATACCTACTTCCGCCACTACTTTATCTCTAAAATCTTTAAAAATATGTTTAATAAATAAATTAAGGTTATACATTAATCCATTTTTTACCAAAAATAAAGTGAATTGTAACATTAATTATCGCTTTTAAATACGGATACAAAACTTTTTAAAAGTTTCCATGAAAACTTTGTAGCATCTCGATTCGGTACATTTTAATTTTTCAATTTTAGCAAAACTTTTTATTCTAATTGTGACTTCATTTTAAGACATACAAGAATCTGTTATAACACAGTATTGCATGTGCAAGATCTATCTTTAGTTGGAGAGTCTCTTTTAGCCAGTTACAATACGTTTGAAGAAGTAATATTTTTAGCATAGATAAATTAGACGGCAAAAACCTAAATAAAGCCAACAATGCCCTCTCCAAATTTAGATCATTGAGACAAAAATACCCAATTGTGATCAATTAATGCCAGATCTTACCAACGTCCCCTTAAATTTAGGGAACACTTAAATATTTGAGTTAGAAATCCCTTAAATTTAGGTAACGTTGGTTGAAACGGGCATAAGTCTACCTTAATCCTAAGACCTCTTTAGTGTAGCGGTATATATACCGGACTGCTAAGCGGATGGTTCCGGGTTCGATCCCCGGGTCGGGCCAATTTCGTAAAAAATATTTTTCGATATTGGCTCGTGTCTGGGTGTAACTAGGTTCTCCCCTAGTCCATTACCTATGTGCTGCCTATAACGCAAGTGCTTACTGAAACTTACTTAAGGGCCACATAATTGGTGTGTCAGTCTGGAGATTTATTATTTATTATTAAATTGTTATCCAATTCGAAACCTATCCTCACCCAACTTCAAACCCTCAGACGACATCCTGCTGCGCCGCTTCCTCACGGCCTGCGTCAGCCTGGAGCGCACCAAGCGCACCATCGACCTGTTCTTCACCATGAGGAGCAACGCGCCAGAGCTGTTCCACCAGAGGGACCCCTGGGCGCCGGAGATCAGGAGGGTCTTCGAGATCACGTACGTTGTTGGACTTTAGCTCTTGTTTAGTAGGAAATAAGAATGTCTTTACTATGAGTAGCAACGCGCTGTGATCAGAAGGGTATTTGAGATCACGTACGTTGTTTGACTATAGCTCTTATCGAGTAGGAAATAAGAATGTCTTCACCATGAGTTGTTCCACAAGAGGGACCCCTGGGCGCCGGAGATCAGGCGGGTCTTCGAGATCACGTACGTTGTTGGACTTTAGCTCTTGTTTAGTAGGAAATAAGAATGTCTTCACCATGAGTTGTTCCACCAGCGGGACCCCTGGGCGCCGGAGATCAGGAGGGTCTTCGAGATCACGTACGTTGTTGGACTTTAGCTCTTATCTAGTAGGAAATAAGAGTGTCTTCACCATGAGTTGTTCCACAAGAGGGACCCCTGGGCGCCGGAGATCAGGAGGGTCTTCGAGATCACGTACGTTTTTTTTATCTTAGCTTTTATTACGCGGTTAATAATATTGTTTTAAGGTTGACAGGTTTTTTTATTTAAAGTATATAAGTTTGTTTTTAGATTGAAAGTTTGAAATTACAATTACTAATTTTAAAATTCGTTTTTTGTATGTAAATACAGGTCATAGATAAAAAAAAACACATGACATAATATGGTAGTTAATGCGTTAATACCAAACATACTTCAATCTATTGTACAGATAGATAACAAACTAAAAGCTAATTATTATATAAATCTACCATGACATAATAAAATCTTCTAGTTACGAATTGCTTACTTGTCATACTTGTTATACGCTGAAGTACACGATGACTAGACAAAGTTCGATTAAACACTTGAATATATTTTACATTTCCTAGTTTTCCACTACCAATCCACGATTGATTCACATACTAAAGAAGCTTAAGATACGATTAATAATACCAATAAGTTTAAAAATGATAAAAAACGCAACAGTAAAAGAAGATAAGAAAATCTGTGATATTACCTCAGAAATTATTACTTTTCTTAATTAACATCTGTTAGTTACGATGATTGCTTTCCATGGCAAGGCTTTCGAGGTAAATCATTAAATAAACTGTAATTATATAAGAACTTTAAGCAGTTTAAGCGTATAAAGATCGCATATCAAATTAAGTACCTATAATTTTAAATTTCTTACAATAACTGTATATTGACTACACAGTGGATGCTATCAAACAGTCGCACGACTGTAGAAGAAAACCAAATTATTGATGACATGGCTGTATGGGCATAGTCTCTTTGCCTTTCCGTATGACGGAAGAAATGAACAAAAAAAACTGGACTACTCCTTCAAAACACAACTGTCAAACAATTTTATAATGGATGACGACCTCTGTGTGCGCAGCGATAACTATACCGGACTGCAAAGCGGATGGTTCCGGGTTCGATCCCGGGTTGGGCTAATATCGCAAAAGTTGTTTTTCGACATTGGCTCGTGTCTGGATGTAACTAGGTTCTCCCCTAGTCCATTGTGTGGTACCTTAAACACAAGAACTTACTGCACTTACTTAAGGGTCACATAATTGGTATGTTTAGTCTAGAGATTTATTTATTATTTATTTACTAGTTACCGTATTTTTGACCAACTTGATCACAAAACATTGAATTTTGGCTAACTTAAAGAAACCTTTATCGAATGTCCTACATTTACAAATTTAAATGAATAATTTCCCTAAAAGATAACGAAAACCGCATTAAAATTCGTTGCGTAGTTTAGAAGGAGATAGCAGACAAACATACAAACAGACAGAATTAGCGACTTGGATTTATACAATGTAATGATAATGATAATGATGATGGTGATGATCATGATGATAATGCTATGTTGCCTTAAGCTGACTACACTTCTCAATTCATAAATTCATGTTGGTTATTTTACAGAATTTCTAGTATTCAAGGGTACAGTTACCGATTTAGTTATTTAAAATCGATGAACAGTGTTGACTTAAATATAAATGTATTGGAAAAAATTTACAAAGTTAATTCATAATCCGGCATTAATTATTTGAAATGGTGTTGATTCAAAATAAAAATGACATTATAATTTGCACTTTAGGGTCTTATTTGAATAAAGAGTTTTAACCTCAAAATAATACAAAAAGAAAATATTTTAATTATTTATTTTGTATCCGTGCTAGCCTAGTGGCAACAGGAACGGGTCTACTATACCGAAGGATCCGGGTTCGATCCCCACTAGGGTGTACCAATAATTTGGTATTTTTCAAATTATGTACATGTTTTCATACATCATCATACATCACGCACTAACGGTGAGGGAAAACATCGTGAAACCCACATGACTGGATGATTTTCCATCATGTGATCCACCAACCCGCACCGAGTCAGGGTGGTGGATTACGGCTCAAACCCTCTCGCTATCCGAGAAAGAGGCCTATTCTCAACTATGGGACATACATAGGCAATTATTATTATTATTTTCTTACATTTATTCCTGCTGGGTTATTTTTCCCCGATTCAAATTAACTCGCGCGATTATTATTATTATTATTATATATTTTGCATTAAATTTTAAACAAATGTTGTAACCGACGTTTTCAAAGCTAGTCGTTACTGCAGACAACCATTATAGGTATGAAATTTAAAAGAGATATTTCAATAAATCGACGACTTTTGCCGGGTAAGAAGATTTATGTATGTCGTTCTACCAATTATATTATTTTTAGTACCTGAAACATAACAAATAAACTTCTTAATGAATTAAAAGCAGAATAAAACCAAGTCAAGCTTTAGCAAGGTGTCTCATCGCCAAGGTTGCTGCGAGACAGGCTCTGCACTTTAATTAAACCTCTGCCAGATCAGATACATTGCCAATACAAGTGATTGGTTTATTGCATACCAACTAGTTACTTTGAATTTACTTTCAACTAAATATAAATAGTGTTGAAACAACTAAGCGCTGTTTAAATCTATGAAAAAGATACGTAAAAGTATTAAGATCAAGGTTGGATTTCGATACCTCTACATAAGTTAATTGACCTGACACTATATTATAAGTTTACTGACTCTTAAAACAAAGAAAAATAGTACAAAAACAATGGAAATATTAATTTATGTACGTTTTAATATCTTGTAATTATTGCAATAAAATGCAAGCGTAGTTTTTTTATTTTATTTATACAGTTTTGTGGTCTGGTACTTGCGCACTGCGTTGCGGTCTTTTGTATGAAAGCTATAAATTATTTATATTCTCACAACTTTTTAAATTTAACAATGCAAATTTTACAGGAAATGTTGTCCATTTATTTATGGCTTTATATTATTTATGTATGGTGATGTGATGAAGACGTTATTAACAATGTAATAAATAACTTTATGAACTCCAAAAAAGAAACCAGACGTTAAATTGGTTGGTAATAACTTCTGCAATATTTTCTAAAAAATTCAAGTATTTCTACTAAATCTATTACGACTAAATCTGTCTGTCTGTTTTGTATGCATTTAATTATATATAAGATAAATAAATAAGTACTAGGTCTACACCCCAAAAGCTTCACTCGTGAAGAAATAAAAGAAACCTTATTGGAGTATTCTATGACGCAGCTTTTTGTAAATTTATTTAAGTATGTTTTGTTATTTGTTTTTGCTTCCTCTGTACAATATTGGCCACGATTCTGAAAACAATCTTTAAACTAAACTAAAAATATCGCCTTCACTTAATCATCAATAATATAACACAGAGACAGTTAACCATTTTAGTCCTATCAAACTAAAATGTGCATTATTACATAGCGAAGGCAATTTTAGGCTAGCCGCAGCGCATTTCGTTCAATTTAACAATGATGTGGACTAAATTAACATCTCTTTCTAAAACAAAGCATGAAAAAGCGACAACTATATTTTTAATTTTGTTTTAGAGAGTGTTTTCGAAATCTGAGCTATTACCTACTTTAAAAATATTTACAACATTATACTAACCAAACAACCCTTCATTTCCTAACCATCATCATTTCTTCCCACAGCGACATGCTACCCCTGCCAATCAAGACCCCCCAGAACTACAAGGTGTTCATCTACCGGCTGAACAACCCCGACCTGGACCTGTTCAGCTTCATCGACGCCGTGAAGACCTTCTTCATGCTGGCAGACACCCGGCTGACGGAAGACGAGGACATACCCTCGGGCGAGATCCCGATCTTCGACTCGGCTAACGTGTCGCTGAAGTTTATCGGGAAGCTTAATCTGTCGGTGTTGAGGAAGTACATGATGTATACACAGGTACGTCAATTTAGTATGTTCAAGATGATTTATGGTAGTAGTAAACTCGTCTTAGGGCTTTTATGGGGTCGTGGCCGCCCGCGACTCCGTTCGCGTGGAAGTCGGTTTCCTGTGGAATTAAAAGTTTTTGCGCGGTAAAAAGTACTCTATATGTTATTCTGATGTATAATCTATATTACTGTAAAGTTTCATCAAAATCCGTCCAGTAGTTTTTACGTGAACGAGTAACAAACATCCATACATCTTCACATCTTCACATCCTCACATACTTACAAACTTTCACATTTATAATATTAGTAGGAAGTAGGATATTTTATTATTTATGGTTAAGAAGAAAAAATAAATAGATGCTGAAATATAAGAGACCACGAATTATGTTGCGGTTTTTAGGGTTCCGTACCTCAAAAGGAAAAAAAAAACGGAACCCTTATAGGATCACTTTGTTGTCCGTCCGTCCGTCTGTCAAGACCCTTTTTCTCAAAAACGCGTGGAGGTATGAAGCTGAAATTTATATCAATTACTCAGGTCTACTGTCCCTTGAAGCTGTGAAAAAATCAAACTTCTAAGCCAACGCAATCAAAAGATACAGCCGTTTATGCTGCAAATTTTCGACACTTGCAAGGGAATCAAAACCTACAGGGTGCTTCCCGTGAACTCAGAATCTTGAAATTTGGTACGAAGCAACGTCTTATAGCATAGATAAAGGAAAAATTACGAAAACCATAAATTTTTAGTTACATCACATAATATATTTTTTTTAATAATTTTAACCTTACTACCCATTTCCTCATAAATGCGTAGAGGTATTAAATTGAAATTCATACCAAATACTCAGGTCTATAATACCTTTAAGCTGTAACAAAATCAAACTTCTATGTCAACGCAATCAAAAGAAACAGCATTTAAGCTGCATATTTTGAAACTCGCAAGTACTCGCAAGGGAATCAAAACCTAAAGGGTACTTCCAGTCGACCTAGAATCTTGAAATTTGGCATGAAGCAACGTTTTATAGCACACATAAAGGAAAAATTCCGAAAACCTTAAATTTTTAGTTACATTACAAAATATATATGACGAAGACGGCAGGATACCTTCGTCATCAGAGTCGTCTTCAGGGGCCGTATAGTACTATAACTTGTGTGGGCGTACGTGGGTTATGTGTTAGACTCAAATAAAACCAATAGAACTGTTTCAACACTGTAATTATCTCCTCTTGATAGCACTCCGTAGGTCATTCGATTAATTCACAAGAAGGCACGGATCGCGGACAGTTTCTACGCAAACACCAAGCACTCTCATTTTCCAACCGCTCTCCACCAAAGCCCAAGACCATCTCTGTCACTCTGACAGCTGCTCGCTCGATGTCACATAGACTCTGTCTAGCACCATATTTGGTACTGGCAATCCGCACTCTTCTTATATCAACCATAAGCATAATCGATCTCCGACACGGCCATCCTGCGTATACACGTCCTCGTGTACTATACTGTGGACAAACACAAAACGACAGTATCTACTTGTTCAGCTCGGCCAATCCTGACCATTAGTCATGACTCTACTTCACACGCAAACCAAAATTCAAACTCATTCTCAGAACTATTGTTTTTACTACTTGTCCAAGTAAATCAGACTATCATAAAACAGTAATATCACAACATCCAAGTCAGTATAGATCATGTACCATCGATAAAGGTCATCACTTTATCACCACAAATCAATCATTGAAACACTCCACGACACGAGTGAACACCCCTCTATCTCCACGGCCTCGGCCGTCCAGCAACATCACCATTGCTCCCACCACTCTATAAGCCACCACGCTTTTCAAAAGCCTCCACGCTTTTCCTAAGCCCCGACCTCCGCCAGATAGAGCTCTCACTCGCGTTTACACAAAAACAATTAAACATCACCAACGCATTATCAATTTCATCTGGTACATGACCTACGAATAATGTCAATCATTTTTGACCGATCTATCGTAACGTCGCCATTAAAACAATTATTCAGTAAACAATGAGGTAAAACATCAAGAGCCAACAATGTCACATGACATTAACTAGTTCTGTGCTGAATACGCGTGTTTAATCAATAGGTACCGGTTAATAGCAGCAACCTTGTCAAATCGTTTACCATTAAATTACGCCTTAAAACTTTCTTTAACCAACGAGCATTCAGCACCAGAATCATAAAAGAAACAATACGGATCACCTTGTGCTCTCAATAACCCGTGGCAACTTAAGTCAACCCGCAGCACGGTGCGCACGCGTCTAACTCCAGCCTCTGCGACGCCGCCACCGCACGTACACCAGGCAGCGAGATGTCCAGGCACGATACATTTGTACCGAAACCGCACCATCGCTGTATACTGCTGCACCGCTGGGTTTGGTTCTCATGTCGGCACATCTCGTCATCGCGGCTCCAACCTTGGTTTATTTGTAAACTGTTTTTCTGAAACAAATTATATCACACAGCATCCCATAGCTCGGCCAACTTTTATTCAAAGCAATTTACTCTCACCGGGTACATGACGCTGTATCTCAATTGGCGTACGCGATTGACTTATGAGCTCCGACTCCACTACTGGTGTTCCTCTGGCTGCGCTGACTCAACGCACAATCCTTTTTTTTAATTTTATTTTTTACTGACGTTTCTTTGTCACATAATCTGTCACTATGCAGATTTTTGAACGTAAATCAAGACAAGGCTGTATGGCTTAGTTCCTTTGCCTGCTCGTAATATGAGCAAATTTAAAAACAACAACAACAATAACAACTTCAGATTTTTGAGGTTATGCAGGTTTTGTTTTTATGACATTCCTTGGTATGCAATCCTTAACAACCACGTTGATGCTATATTCTTCTTTCATTGTTTATCGTGACGACATGTTGACTAGGTACCACATAAATAATTTTTTCAAAATACAATTTACAGTTGCGCATCATGATCTCGCGTCCGTGTCCTTCTTTTCCAAGTTTGAAATCAGGTTACTTCATGCAATTGTTTTCGGTACATCTGCGCGCGCATGTTCTAATTTTGATTTTCAAATAATGCATAGCAACGCGCATGTTTACATTTTGTTTTTCAAACAATTCATAGCAACGGTCACTTTCACTTTTTCTTCTCAATTTTGAACTAGCACAGATCATAGCAACGGTCAATTTCCTTTTCTTCATTTGAACTAACA
Source organism: Emmelina monodactyla (assembly GCA_916618145.1). Taxonomy (NCBI): domain Eukaryota; kingdom Metazoa; phylum Arthropoda; class Insecta; order Lepidoptera; family Pterophoridae; genus Emmelina; species Emmelina monodactyla. The sequence goes on along the minus strand of OU745314.1, from coordinate 8,263,230 downwards.
CAGTATCATCCCACTTCTGATGACGAAGACGGCAGGATACCTTCGTCATCAGAGTCGTCTTCAGGGGCCGTATAGTAGTTACTATAACTTGTGTGGGCGTACGTGGGTTATGTGTTAGACTCAAATAAAACCAATAGAACTGTTTCAACACTGTAATTATCTCCTCTTGATAGCACTCCGTAGGTCATTCGATTAATTCACAAGAAGGCACGGATCGCGGACAGTTTCTACGCAAACACCAAGCACTCTCATTTTCCAACCGCTCTCCACCAAAGCCCAAGACCATCTCTGTCACTCTGACAGCTGCTCGCTCGATGTCACATAGACTCTGTCTAGCACCATATTTGGTACTGGCAATCCGCACTCTTCTTATATCAACCATAAGCATAGTAGATCTCCGACATATATTTTTTTAATAAATATAAACTTATAAGTTGAAATTCATATCTAATACTTAGATCTAATTGCCTTTAACCCGTGAAAAAAAAAAAATCTAAGTCAACGCAAAAACGCAAAACGCAAAAGTACAACCATTGATACCGCATATTTTGAAACTCGCAACTACACGCACGGGAATTAAAACCTAAAGACCACTTCCCGTTGACATAGAATCTTGAAATTTGGTAAGAAGCAATAGCTTACAGCACAGGTAACAGAAAAATTCCGAAAAGCTTAAAATTTTAAGTAGTTTTTGCAGGTTTGTACGGAACCCTCGGTGCGCGAGTCCGACTCGCACTTGGCCGGTTTTTTTTTATAAGATAGAGTAATTCAAGATGAAGGTTTACATGTATAATAACATAAACATAGTATAGGGAAAGGGGTTTTACTCCGAATTTAACGGGTGCGACGCCGCAGGCAAAAGCTAGTTTGATATAAAAAAATATTCGTTTCATTCACATAAAAAGCTTATAGTATTAGATCGTAGATTTGAATGAAGTGTTGATTTAATTATTAACAATTAATTTTAAATGCGTAATTAAATCATTAAAGTTAATCAAATTTACTTCGGAATTAATTGGCAGTTCCTTTTTATGCAAAAACAAGGAAAAAAGCGATCACGTGAACTTTGAACAGCAAATTTTAATCATCCAAATGTAAGTGTCAAAAAGAGCTTTGCTAATTTATATCATAGTGAATAAATACCATAGAAATATTAAACAAAATTACTTACTTACAATTTATATTCTCCAAATTGGTTGTTAACTTACTAAAAAAAATCGACACTTTAAAAAAAACTGTTTTATTAACATTATAAGTTCCTATAATTTAACTAAATAGCGGGTTTAAAAAGACCACTTCCGAAGCCTGAAACTATGTATTCCTGAGCCTTAATAGTAACTAAATTTACTAAAATCCCAGGGTTCTTTTCAAACCATTTTTAAGGGTTGAAAAGTCATATTCGCCGCTTGAAATCATTTCTCACATATTAACTGTTGATTCAGGTGCGATTATTTACATTGCAAATGAAATTAAAACACTATTTAATTTGAAATCATCGCAAAATGTGTAAGTATACCTAAAAGCAACTTTGTAAAATTACAGAAAAAAATAATTAAATAATACAATTTTTTTTTGCTTAAAACGTAACCAATATTCTTCCAGCAATGCCGTATTTTCGCTATTATTTTCGAATCATGATAATTAGATGAACTTTACTCTATTAACAACACATAGGTACTGGTAATAACAGGAAATAAACAAAGTTTTTAATTTCCTTATTACCTTACTTTACGCTATAACTAATGTTTATCAATACTTATTCTAAAAATCTAGTTTGTAGTTGGTTACAAGTAAATTCATGATAGTTTAAATAGATAAATTACACTATTTAATATGAAGAACCTAAGTTTATGATATTTATTTGTAAGAGCCATTTTTATCATTCAATTTTAGTATTGATTGTTCGTATGCGTACCTTGGTAAAAGCGTTAAAAAATGATTTAAATATGAATGTAGGTTATTATTAATAATTGTAAATAAATAAAATATCCGTATTCATTAGTGTCAATCCAATTTTGCTATCGTTGTCTGCGAAATACTTAATGTTATATTTTTTAAGAAGTTTCGTTAAAGATCATTTAACCGTATTTTATTGTATTTATTTTTATATTGACATCATTTTAACCGTATCTAGTAGTTTTATTATTTTCCTTCATTATTGAATTAAATAATTGAAATTAAAAAAAACACACACACAAATGTAATATAGTAGGTATCCTAAATGTTTAACGGAAAGCTATCTTACATTCCCCTGCAAAGTATAAACAACCAGTATTTTTATGCAACACAGCGCAACCAGTTTCCGATTTATAACTACTTATACGAAAGTAAACTGTGGGTAGTTTCAAACTTTATAATTACGATATGTGCACACCAGACAAAAACGTGAGTACGAATTGCACAGATGTATTTCGAAAATATTATGAAATTCTGTCCAACTTTTTTTCTCTGTTGGTAGTGATTGTTATAAGGCTCAATTAAAAAGGTTATTACGTTATTGGTAATGGTAAATAAGAACAAAAATGTGCGCAAGAGTATGTTAGTCGCGCAACAAATGCTTGACATTTTTATTGTGAAACTCACAAAAGCCTAAGTTAAAAACTAAGCAGTAAAAATGTTTACAAATCCAAATTCTAAACAAAAACGCAACCAAATTTACTAAGAAATACAAATTATACCTAAACTTAACAAAATAATAAGCAAAAGATTTTTTATCTATCCGCCCCTCAGAAAAAATAGTCTAGATCCGTTCTTGCACCTAAACGTATCTTAAAATATTACATCCAAAAATAATAATATAATACATGGAACAACATTCAAACATAATCTTAGACACCTTCGCCGTAATAAAATTATAGGCTGAATCTTGTACACCTGACCTTTGCCTTACTCACGAATTTACGAGTACTATGCATAGTACAGTACCTATTACATAGTACCAACTGTTTATGGTCAAGTTTATTGCTTTGGCATGTAAGTGTTCAAATATTTTAATGACCAGTTATTTATTTTTTATGGCTTTTGTTAAATTTACTATTGTGTTTTGACCAGCTATAAACAGCTGAAAAAAGTATACAATCGTTAAAGAAAGAACTAAGACGCAAGCTGAGTTGTCTAAGCTTAACTCATATAACTAAAGTTAAAGTTATTTTCAATACTAATAAAGAGGCAATCAACGATTTAAATATTAAAATAGAAAATAAAAATAAAGGTAATCTCAGCTTTGCCCAGTTTTCAGCTTTATAAACTAAGCTTAGCGCTTTATATGTTGCCAACTTTAAATATAAACTAGTATTCTTTCGTTTTTGTTTCAAGTTTTTCCTTAAAAAGGGTCTGAAAATTGTAATTACAATAAAGTTTATGTACCTAATATTTATCACGATTCACGTGTTAACCAAAATTTATATTTCGTCATAGGTCGTATGCAACGATCGAATTGAATGTCAAATCTGAAGTTTCGTAAGTTGATACATTCACTGAGATGACAATGTGAACAGACGAATATACAACGTGATTCTTTATTAGATGTCTCAACAAAAGGTTTTTTTTAAATAATAATAATAATAATAATAAAGCCTTTATTTCCCAATACAGATAATTACATTAAAAAAAATAACAGATCAATACGTTAAAAAAAAAATATAAGTTTTTGATGAATTTTACAATTAAGATTAAATAAATTAATGGATATAATTTTTAATTTAGTAAATAGTAATATAATATAAGGATACAATGTCAATAATCTATAATTTATGTCGTTTGTCAAAGAATATTATTTTATGTCAATTTACAATAATAATAATCATTAAAATAAGTCAATTTATTGTACGAAAATTTATTGCTGTTGGGGTACCCAGTTGCGGGTGTAGGCCTCCTCCATGTCTTTCCACGATTGTCGGCACTGCGCCAGCCTCGTCCAGGTCGGTCCGGCGGTCGCCACGATGTCGTCGCGCCACCGCTGCCGCGGCCGGCCGCGCGGGCGCACCTCGTCGCGCGGGTACCAGTGAAGGATCCGTTCGCTCCAGCGCCCGTCTGTCGCCCTAGCGACATGACCTGCCCATCTCCACTTTAATTTGCAGATCAGCTCGACGGCGTCAATAACTTTGCTAATTTTCCTTATGTCATGGTTTTTCTTTCTGTCTGATAACCTAAGATTAAGCATGTTTCTTTCTAAAGCTCTCTGGAAAGTTGCAATCTTATTGGTTACCTCTCTAGTTAAAGCCCAGCTTTGACAGCCATATAGTAGAGTTGGTAAAATAACTGTGTCCATTGCTTTCTTTTTTAATCGTATAGGTATTTTAGATTTGAATACTTCTTTAAGTGACCAGTATTTCTGCCATGTCTTTTTAATCCTTTTATCAATTTCTCTTGAAGTCAAGTCGTTGAAACATAAGCTTTGACCAAGGTATATATAGCTATCAACGTATTTGAGTGTTACACACTGAACCTGAACTTCAACTGGTTCTCCATTCGTCATCAGGCGTGTCTTGTCGGTGTTCATATGTAGACCGCATTTTCGGCTTTCCATGTCAAGATCAGTTAGCATAGCCTGTAGTTCTGTTATATTTTCACTCACTATAACTATATCATCGGCAAAGCGTAGATGACTCAAGTATTCACCATTTATTTTTATACCTGAAGTTTCCCAGTTAAGTTGTCTAAATATATGTTCCAGTGTAGCATTGAACAGACTAGGAGAGACAGGATCGCCTTGTCTTACTCCCTTTCTTACATTAAAGGGCTCTCCTTCTTGTTCCAGTTTGACTACTGCTTTGCTTTTCTTATATATCTCTTGTAGAATGCGTAGGTATTTCTGTGGCACTCCTTGATTGACAAGTGATATCCAGAGAGCTTCATGAGAGATAGAGTCGAATGCTTTCGAGTAGTCAATGAACGCTACATAGAGTATCTTTTTATGTTCAGAGTATCTTTCTATGAGTTGGGTTAGGGTAAATATATGGTCTATGGTGGAGAATCTTGCTCTGAAGCCAGCTTGCTCTTTGGGTTGGTTTTCTTCCAAAGTTTTTGTTATCCTTTTATGAATTAGATTTGTGAAAATTTTATAAACAGATTGAAGTAAGCTTATTGGTCTGTAGTTTCCGATGTCAGATGCATCTCCTTTCTTGTAGAGAAGTGTGATAATTGCTGTTTCCCAATCTGAAGGTATCGTTTCTGTGGTCAAAATTTGATTAAAAATGTCAGTTAGTATAGGCGTTATAGGTTCTATAGCAGCTTTTAAAACATCGTTAGATATAGAGTCACTCCCAGGGCTCTTCGAGGACCTTGTATTTTTAATGCAATTTCGAATTTCATTTTGTAAGAATGGTAGAGCAACTTCACTTGAGGTCGATATGTATTGAGTGGATGATTCGACTTCATTATTTTTATATAGATTTGCGTAAAATTGCGAAGCTGTTTTCAATAGGTTCTTTCTGTTTGAGACTGGTACGCCATCTTCCTTTAGAGCTGAAATCCACGTTTTATTTTGATTTAGTTTTTTGTGAGCCCTTTTGATTGATGCTCTTTTTTCTAGTTCTACTTCGATAGTTTTGTATCTTTGATGTCGTATATTTTCTTTAATTCTTCTTTTTATAAATTTGTAAAGATCAGATAATTTCTTTTTCTCTAAAGTTGTTTTGTTTTTCTTTTCTTTCAGAAACTTTCTTTCTTCTATGTATTCTTTTAATTCTTTGTTGATAATATCACTTTTTTTATTTTCGCGATCCGGAAGTTCATTGGTAGCAGATTTTATAGTGTTTATAAATTTTGAGTATGATTCGTCTATATCGTTAGATACTGTAAAGTTTATTCGATATAGATGTAGATAAAGTCAGCTTTTCTGTGTTACTGAAGTCACAATTAGCTCTTTTATTGAAGTTTTTTCTTGAAACAATGTTTTTTCTTTTTATTGGTAGAGTTGTTCGCACTAATCTATGGTCTGTAGGATATAAAGTAGTTATGATTTCGACGTTGGTTACGGAGTGCTTGTTTTTAGTAAGAATGTAGTCTATTTCATTCTTTGTTACCCCATTGGGATGTAGCCAGGTCCATCGATTTTTGATTTTCTTCTTAAAATGGGTATTTAGTACGTAGAGTTTATTTTCGAAACAAAATTGAACTAACAATTCTCCGCGCGGGCTTCTTGTCCCGTAGCCCCATGGTCCTAAAGCAGATTTTTCTTCTAAATTGGGTTGGCCAATTTGTGCGTTAAAATCTCCAATTACAAAGGTATCTCTACTAGAGTTTTCTAGAGCTCTCCTGAGATCACTGTAAAATGATTTGATGGTTTCTACTGGCGAGTTTTCAGTTGGGGCATACACTTGAATGATGTTTAGACATGTATTTTCTATTTTTATAATTAACTTAGCAACTCTATCAGAGAACGGTATGAAATCAATTATGTTCGGTTTTAGATTTTTCTGAATTAAAAATCCTACCCCATTTCTATTATGCTTCTCACCATAGTACATCATTATATAGCTTTCCTTTTCCACGATTTCTTTTCCTGCCAGACGAACTTCCGAGATTCCTAATATATGCCATTTCAATTCTTGTAAAGCATTTTCTAATTCTATATGTCTTGTATTACTGATTAAAGATCTTACATTCAGAGTGCCTATGTATGTATTATTATCATGTAGTCTTGAATACTCTCTCGTAGCGGTATTTTGCTTGTTTGGAGGGTGTTGGTCGTACTCCCCCGCGGTGACCGGCCGTATTGGGGGACATAGAGGGGTTTTTACATGTTTTTTGATTGGCTATTATAGTATGACGTTATGTTGTTACTTTTATTTTTCTTATATGTTATTTCCTTTTCTTGGTTTGTTCTTTCCATTATGTTCACTGAGCTTTTAGGTGATTCTGATAAAATTCTTTTGTGTGTTCTTCTATTTTCATTATATTGTTTTTTCTTAGTGTCATTGTTGTCAATAGTTATAATTTTATCGTAGCGTAAAAACACACGTTTTCCAGCTTCTTTCGCTTTTTGAACTTCCCCTTGTAAGGCTTTGCGTTTTTCAAGGACTGCTTTAGGGAAATCTTCTTTAATGTATATAGGTAGTTTTTCCAAAAAATTCTTGTTTTTCAAAATTTCAAGTTTTTTTCCAAACGTCGTGAATGTTGCGATTATAGGTCTAATTTTTTCTCCCTTCCTTCCGAGTCTTCTTACTAGTTCCACTTCATTTTTATGGCAATTAATTTTCATTTCATTTTTTATAATATTTGTTATTAGATTAACTAATTCGTCATAGTTTTGCTCGGTTTCCGAGACCCCGAAAAAAAGTAGGTTTTTCTTTTTTATATGTTTCTCCAAGTTATCAATAGTCAGTTGTTGTTTCTCAATTTTTTCTTCTAGGTAGGTTGTTCTTTGGTTTAAAAGTTGAAATTTTTCATCTATATGATTGTTGATTGACGTTTTAATATTATTTTCCATGTTTCGCATTTCCTGTTTTTGTACATCTAAATCGTTTTGAATTTTTTTAAGCACTGCAAGTATTTCCTCCATCTGAGCAGCGCCTCTGGTGGCCAGTAGCAGAGTTGTGTTTCACTTGGTAAAGTTGCAATGGTTTAGTGTTGTTATTCTCTCATAGATGGCGTATGCGTAAATATTATAAAGTTCAAATTTTCAACTCCCGTTTTAGGTTATAATTATAACAACACTAAGATTTTTCAGATATACACTTCTTAATTTTGTTCTTATTGATAACTGACCTTCCTTTTTCAGTGTTGAGTTCTTTCCAAGTGGTTTTATCTTGTGGTTTTCTTGTATTTTTAATATTTATGTTCAAACTTTTATGTCTTGTTTTCTTCGTTTAATGTTAATATTTTCACTATCTTTCAATGTTTGGCATAGTAAATTCACTGTTCTTGCTTTTTATAACACTTTCAGACTTCTTTATGATATATTCGATTTATTAATTCACAACAATAACAGAGCCGATGTTGATTCGAGCACACTAGCGCCCTCCCTTTTTTTAAATAGCTTTCATAAAATACTTACGCTAATAAAGTGACCTAAACGCTTAAGTGACTAATTCAGCTTTTAGCTTCATGCTGATGTCAAAAAATTTACGAGTAAACTTATGAACGTGGAGTTAAGCTTAGTCAAATATCAATGATATACGACTAAGTTTAGTATATTTAATTAACTTACCTATTTCACTTGCCAGACACATTTACTATTAATAATTTTAGCGTTGCCGTAACTTAATTTATTTTTACAAAATAAATTGCCATCGCAGACATGCATCTTACGAAATTTTCAAAATCCCAATCGTTCAGCCCGAACATTGTTTCATATAAAGCTAGAGTCATATTGACCCTGACTACCAAGTCTCTAACCGGTATAAACCGGATTCTGTCGTAACCCTTCCCTTAATTATCAATTCTAATGTTTATCCAAAGGGCCCATGTTTGTTTTTAAAGGTAATTAACGTCCCCGTTGACAGATCTGTTGAAATTTGGAAGAGTTATCTGTTTAGATTCACGGTAAAAGGTTGCGTTGCGCAAGATTTGATGGCGGGTTGCGAAACTGCAGTGGGAAGGTCACTATCGATGGATCGAAGGCTGGAAGATGATATGAGAAGAGGCGTGGCAAAGACGACTTTCGTTTATGCAATTTGTAAGCCGAGTTTATTAGGTTAAGCTATTTTTATTATGATACTAGCTATTTGTTTGGAATATGCACGAGTGCAATAATCTTTCTTCATTTTTACAATGGCCTAACGTTTGCTTTTCAAAACAAAATCATTTGAACAGTATCAGAGATTGCAAGAGTAATTTAAACCCATATTTGTAAAAATAGTTATGAAAGCTAACAAAAAACAATAGATGGATAGAGTCAAAGATTTCACAACTTTTAGTGCAATGCATGTATGAAAAGCAAGAAAAAGTCAAAAATTAAGTGTTAACACATAAAAGTAAAATAAAAACTAGATTATCCCTCTAGTTATTTCCATTGGACAAACACTATAATAAAAAACCGCAATCGATTATTGCTTATGCCAATTTTAGGCACGAACCTGAAACATATAATTATCTTGCTAGTTCAATTTATAGAACAGACAGCATATTTCTATCCAGGCCACACAAAACACCGTTTTATATATCATTTCGACATTACACAATAATCTTCAGTCATTTCATATAGCTTTGACTGGTCTACGGTCACGAGTTGTGCAATTCTCTAAAAGTTAATTCTTGTCTACCTGGATACAGGGGCCACGATATCAACATTGGAAGTTGCAATTATTGTATTACGTACCTACACATCAAAATTTAAAGGCTCTGTTTACACCGCTTCTTGTTAATAGTTTTATCATTATATCAGGTAAATAAATATTTATTTACAATACCTAAACATAAATGTTTCATGAGATTAGCGATGTAATAAAAAAATCTGTTCATAAGCAAATAATGTTTATAAATAAATACATCAGAGTAAAAAAAAAATAGTGATCAAATTGGTATTTGCCAAACCTGAAAGTAAATAGTATTTATCACAAATATCTTATTCAGTCTTCAAATCAGAAAACAGTAAAAATAATTGCCTAAATACAAATCGCACAAATCGCTTGAACAATGCCTTACTTTTGGGCCACAGGTAAAAAATATGGTATAACTTTTTTCTTCACTTAATGTAGGTAACATTTGCAATTTTTCTTACGTAAACGGTACATTGTGTCATTTAAACTCCTTTATAAACTATTGGATAATTAACTGTTCTTATTTTTTTTTTTAATAAACAAGATTTTACCTGTTTGAAGAAGTAAGTATGATAGTTTCTAGTTAATTTTTAAAATACAAACATTAACTCAAAAAAAGTCACCATTAAAATTTGCATTTGTAAATATTTATTTTATTTAATAAAAACGTGTATCAAAAATGTTTTTTGAATAAACAACCTGAATTTTTTCATCTACTTACTTATAAACAATTTATTAATGCTACTGAAAATCTAAATTACTTTGTTACAGGAGGCCCTCCCCATCAGACTAAAGCAGGTGCACATCATCAACGCGCCGTCCTACATCGGCAAGATCTATGCGCTGATGAAACCGTTCATCAAAACTGAAGTCGGGAAACTGGTAAATACATATAGAAATACATATTATTAAAGGTAGCAAACGAGCATGCAGGTCAGCTGATGGTAAGTGATCACCGCCGCCCATGACTCCCCGCAACACTGTGGGTGTTGAGGGTGTGTTGCTGAGCCTTTGACAAAATTGGGCACCGGATACCGCACTCGCCGAACGAACGCAGGAACATCGTCCCTACTTCACGTCGGGTTTCTGTGCGACGGTGGTATTTCACCGGTCGAGTCAGCCCAGTAATCGCTGCAGACAGAGCCTACAGCTAGACTCTACCACTCTCGACATATTTACTTTGTCATCATCATTACATAGTATAAATCCAAGTAACCAATTCTGCCTGTTTGTATGTTTGTCCGCTAACTCCTTCTAAAGTACTTAACGGATTTTATTGTGGTTTTTGCCATTTTGAAGGTAATTTTTTCATTTAAATTTGTAGATAAAGAACATTCGAAATAGGTTATTTTAAGTTACGTAAAATTCAACGTGTCGTAAGCTAGTCGCGCGAAATACACCATTGCGAAGCGTGGCGTGGGCGGGTCACTAGTTTATTATATTGTAAAATATATTTTATTTCTAGTGTGAAAGGCCAAAAATAAATGCATAGATTTAACAAATCTAAGGTGGTAGTTATTCATGGTTTTTCCTTCGCCCGTTCGCGTGAAAGTCGGTTTTTCCGCGGTAAAAAGTACCCTATATGTTATTCTGGTATATAACCTATATTACTGTAAAGTTTCATCAAAATCCATTCAGTAGTTTTTACGTGAAAGAGTAGCAAACATCCATACATCCATACTCACAAACTTTCACGTTTATAATATTAGTAGGATATTGTTGAAATTGTCTCGGTTAGTTAGTTTACCATTCTGGGTTTGATTCACAATTGAGTGTTTTACTAATTATTTGTGCCAAAGTAGTAAGACATATACGTGCTTTTATCAGTTGTTGAATCAGTTACAGACAGTTTCACAATACATATTATGAAAGCGATCGTATGAAAAAGTTTTCTTCCATATTTTTGGGCGAACGACATCAAAACATCCTTAAACTAAATATGATAATTATCAAAAACATTATTTTTATCTATCAAAATACACATGTGTTTTTTGTTATTTTACCCGACACATAACATAGGAAAAGCCAACTCAATCAACTCATAATACCAATAAAAAGCTGTGGTAACGACTTGACGCAAAGGCTCTTTGACCACAAACCACAAAAAGTTGTTATTGTTTTTGAGCACCTTGTGAGGTTTTGCAATGACTCATTTAAATATTAGTTTGAAAGCTACCTTACTATTTATTTAAATATTTATTGTAAAATTTTTGGGGTTGACTTTTGCTGGTTTAGTTTTATTACTAAAGTAAACTATAAATCAGTGTAGAGGTAGATTCGGTTAATTTAACTTCTTTGCAAAATATTTTGGGTTCAATCTCCTAAGTAAAATATAGAAAAGATGTCATCGTAGTTTTTTCTTATTTATATAGAATTTGTTAAGAACAACAAAATAATTCTTTTCCTTAGTTTACTCATAGATAATTATTTACCTTACCATAAAAACTTGCATCTTTGTAAACGGTTATTTAGAAACCAGTTATAAAAATTGTTGTTAATGACCCACCTACGTAGTAGTTGCTTCATAATTATTTATTTTATAGACTGTAATGTCATGTTTATTCTAACTTAATGGTACTTAAATAGTTACAGGAGAAAATGTATTTATTTCTTATTAATTGAGACTTGGTATTATTGATTTAGGTAAAAGGTTAGAAAATGTTAGTAAAATCGAGCTAAAGTTCATTGAACTCAATTAAAAAATTAAACGATGTTAGTTTTAAACAAACAAGATATTAAATAAATTCTATACTTTTGTTGTATTTTTGTTGTTTTCTGTGCGACGGTGGTATTTCACCGTTCGAGTAAGCCCAGTAATCGCTGCAGACCGAGCCTACAGCTAGACTCTACCACTCCCAAAACAAATCAAAATCTAATTATAACAAATAAAGAATTTGACATTTGTTCAACAATACACATTTATATTTATAAGCTCTTGCATCCATTGCATCCGTGTCATTAACCAACTTTCCACAACCTGACGCTGTATAATTCATCTTATACCAAACTTTATACAATAACTAGAGGCCGCCCGCGACACCGTTCGCGTGGAAGTCGGTTTCCCGTGGGAATGAGAAGTTTTCCCGCGGTAAAAAGTACCCTATGTGTTATTCTGGTGTATAACCTATATTACTGTAAAGTGTCATCCAAATCCGTCCCGTAGTTTTTACGTGAAAGAGCAGCAAACATCCATTCATACTTACAAACTTTCACGTGTATAATATTAGTAGGATATCCTAAACTGACCGTCAATACAACGCTTCCAGGTGAAGTTCCACGAGCCCGACTCCACCACCCTGTACAAGGACATCCCCCAGGAGATCCTCCCCGCGGAGTACGGGGGGAGGGCCGGCTCGCTGGAGGGCATCAAGAGGGACTGGATCAAACGCATGGAGGCTAAGAGGTAATATTTATATACAGGGTTATTTGTAATTAGCGCATCACCTCTTGCAGGCGGCTTCCTTACATCAATCCTGTTATTAACCCTGTATAGAAGAACAGTGGCCGTACGTGACGCCAATCGCGTGGGAATCGGTTTCCCGTGGGAATGAAAAGTTTTCCCGCGGTAAAAAGTACCCTATGTGTCATTTTGATGTATAAGCTATATTACTGTAAAGTTTCAACAAAATCCGTCCAGTAGTTTATCCATACATCCATCCATACATCCATACTCACAAACTTTCACGTTTATATTATTAGTAGGATACAAGACGCGAGCTAATTTCCATAAGATATTGTAACGAAATTGTGCAGCTAAGGGCATGTTTATAACACGCAAAGAAGAAAAAGCCTGATTTGAGAATCGAAAACTTATTATTTAAGTTACGCTGCACCGCTAAAGCCGTCATAACATTTTTTTGGCACAAAGAATAAGTGTATTTTATAATATTACAAAAATAACATATGTAGAAATTTAGATAAATCAGAAAAATACCTTTTCAAAGTGAGCAGTTCAGTTTAAAAGCTTAGATACCACAGTTACCTACACACGAACAAAATTTATTACAATCCACTACCTAGCAAATAGCTTAAATATGTAATAATAACGATAAAAACTACGTAGAACATACATCAGATTGCTAAACAGATTACGTCAAAAAAGTTATGTTGATTTGGTGCTAACAATTAGTAACTGTATTTTAATTTATTTACTAGCCTAGTTAATTCTAAAAATAAGATTGACGCAAACTCGAGTAAAGCAATAACAATATTAACTGACCTACGATTTCTTGTTATTTATTACTCATGCAAAAATATTCAATTAAAGTATGCATAGTAATGATTTACTTTACCGTTTACTTATAAATTGTGCCTATCTTATTTATCTTTAAGGGCGTTATATTTGAATGAAATACATATGTAGCTACTTTCATTAATTTGCCGACATTCACTCTTCTTGTCGCAGTCGACTCAACCTCAAAAACATAGGCTCTCAACCTGTGGACCTTAAATATGGTCCGCAAAACATAACTTTAATCGCGCACCGGTAAAGAATATGGTGCACAAACTATAAGTCAATAAACGAATTTTCTTTGCTTTGTTAAAATAGTGCTCTGCTTAATCAGATGAAATCCTTGATGAAATGAAAGTGTCCCCTAGACAAAAAAAGGTTGGGAACCACTGCTTCTCTGCTTTAGAAAGTAAGATAAAGTAACAGTAATTCAAGGTTTTGAACACAAACACGTGAGCTGCTGGTCGCGCGATGGTTTAAACCGGTTTCCATTTATGTGTAGAAATACAATAAATATGGCGTATATAGGTAAATAAGTTCATCAGAGAATTAGTTTCTGAGATTACCTACCCTGAATAAACAAACTCATAAAATTTACCCCTTTATAATATTAGTGAGATACTTATAGAATACGGGATAAAAATAAATTCGAAATATATCTCGATTAATAGGCCAATAATTATCTTGATTTGATTAATGTAGTTGATTGTTGAAGCGATATACTAAAATTATTTAATTTATAAAGTATTTTTAACTTATGTTATATTAAGTAATATAAGTTCATTATTTGCCGTTTAAAATTGACAAAATGTTTTCGTTTAATATAATACACGACTGTGTGTGTAGACTAAGAACATTTCTTACACACATTTTCAAACAGTCGCCTGCATCCTACTAATATTATAAACGTGAAAGTTTGTGATTATGGATGTATGGATGGATGTATGGATGGATGTTTGTTACGCTTTTACGTAAAAACTACTGGACGGATTTAGATGAAACTTTACAGTAATATAGGTTATACATCAGCATAACACAAAGGGTAGGTACTTTTAAACATAAAGGCGGGCGGCTACTAGTTCATACGTATGATTACATTGCATGATTTTGGGTCAATTTAAATTTCTTCATAATGTTAGTCCTAACTAGCTTAAGTCATAATTAAGTCTACTAAGTACAATATAAACCATTTAAAAACTTAATTTTACATTAAACATTCTATGTTTATGTTATATATGTTTAATAGACATCAACGCAGTGCAAAGTATTCTTTATTGACATACAAAAATATATTTTGTATTTTACTCTTTGTAAACAGTGGACATTTTGTTCCGCCGTTTGAATTAACTACTTATTTTTTTATTCCAAATAGAATCTTAATTTAAGGCGGTAAGTTCTTCAACTTATGTTCTGCAATGCAATTTCAACTCAAAATTGCTGAGACATTGCGCAATTGTATAAGTTATTTAACGATGTAATAGTGTTCTTATTTTGAATTGCATGCATCCAATTGGTCCATTTGCAACACGCAAAACCGCAAACTTTCTATTTTTATCTTACGAGATACGTTTTCGCTTCTGAATTTAAGTTTTTTTTTTAAATATAACGATGTTTATTGCGCACTAGTAGGTACTCGCGACTTCTTCTAATAGTGATTTTCCCGCGGAATTGAGACTTGTTACCAGGGTGATGCTAACCATACAAAAAAACTTACACATTTTCCCATTTATAATATTAGTACGGATTTACTTCAATCGTAGGTATTTACTTCCTAATTTACATTATGTTCGTGTCTTTAATATTATTTTGACGACGTTAAATAATGCAGTTTTTGATACCAAAAAACATTGAATTTTACCTTTTTTTCAAAGTATACATCTACTATGAGCTACGAAAAAATAATCTTTAAATAATAATCCTTTTTCTCTGCTCCTCAGGGACTGGTTCCTCAGGAACGACAAGTGCTGGTCGGTGGAGGAGTCCCTGCGGCCCAGCGCCTGCCACGATGACCGCATCGACAAGGTCAAGGAGCTGCCCGGCTCGTTCAGGTCACTGGCCCTGGACTAAATGGACTAAAAATGACACTGCGCAGGTTACTAGCCCTGGACTTAATGGACTAAAAATATCAGGTCACTAGCTCTACTAAAACTGACACTGCGCAGATTGAATGCTCACTTTGAATGATCACGTCTTTTTGAATTGGTTACGTGCGTACGGTAATTAAACGATGAAATAGTATATTTTTATGTGGTTTTATGATTCGTGGAGACTTTTTAGATGTTTTGTTAAGAATTGATTGAATAAACTTATTTTTTATATGAATAAGTCAATCTTATTGAATAAAAAAATTGCGGTATTAATATGAATCAATTAAATTATACTATCAAAAATGTAATTGTTTCAAAATAAGGTATTAAACTTTCCAACAATTTGAATTGAAATCTACAGTAAAGTGTATGTTAACAACTGAACCGTAGTAGAATTGTAAATAATAAGGTACAAAAACTTCAGTTTTATGACTTTAAAAATTACCCAGGATTTTCATTATATAGATCTACCATGTTTGTTTTAACTAAGTTTAATGAACTTGAGTATAAAAATGGGGTTGAAAGTTTAGGATAATATTGGAAATACAAGTAATATATATAAATTAATATCAAGTTAGAATTTAATACAAACATTATTTTGTAAACTACCATTTTTACTTTTACAAAATTAATAAACTCTGAATCATAAAATGTAATAAAATCATTAAAATTGATGAGTACAAAATAAATATAGCTATATTTTGGAAATTTTAAAGCGTTTTCGAATATTTTATCTGTTTTGATTAATTGAGAGTAAATAAGTTTTAGTCTAGGTTTATTATACTTTTATTGAACACTTTTTGTAAATAGTGTACTTAAATAAAATACATATATATAATGAAATGTGAAACATTTGATTGCATTTCCTCCCAGTTATTTTACCACTCAACTGATACTATCAAGATATCACAAGAAGTATTAAATAAGAACGTAACTTTATGTTGAAAATATATGTGACTCAATATCCTGTAAAAATAATAAAATCCATTCAATTTCGACATGAAGGAAATGGAGTAGTATTTAGGTGAGTTTATGATTAATGCATGGGTTCTCTATTTCTTACGCACTGGCATCCTGAGAAAAGTGCTTGTTTATTTCATTTTTTACTTCAATCATGCTGAACATAGGAGCAGAACATATATATCGTCTCAGTCTTTATAGCCAAATATTAGTGCATATTGAAAGTAATTAATAGTAAGTAATGCAATTTCTATGTATCGTGGCCCTACCGCTCGGTTTCGCTATTAGACACGCAAATAAATAAAATAAACTTATGACTGGTAGACCTACCGTATTTACTATTGGAGTGTAATTAGCTAAATAAACTTTTCTAATTTTAATCCTTGAATGATTGTTAAGGGAGAAAAACTTGCCTTTTTTTCTTATACTTGACAAGTATAATTTTTTGATTAACTTAATTTTGTATAGGTATTTATATTTTCTCGACAAAAAACTACTAAGCTATTAGATTCACGAAGAAGTTAATCTTAAATAACAATTCGATGTCCTTTATTTCTTGCGTTACTCATGTATCCGATAAAACGGATTATTCCACTATGTTCACCTAGGTGATATCACCCAGGTGAACAAATTCCACTTTATTGGTTTGTTTTGTTCCCCTTGGAATTTAATCACCCAGTAAAGACCCTGCTCATACATAGAAAATATTTAATTTACGTAATTAGTATATAAATATGACCTATTACCATATTTATTAGAAAATTTAAGCTAAAAAATTTTGTCCTGCTATGTTTGTCATCATATCTAGGCATAAGCTTGAAAAGAAAAATGGAAAGAACTAATAAATCTAACTATTTACACGCGTCTTATATAAATATAATAACTTTGGCTTATTCATACAACAAGATCTTTAAAAACGAGAATTAATTAAGTATAGAAATGGCAGAATTCTTTGATGGAAATCTAGACGTCGGGCGTGTAGCCTAATTAAACATATTTTGTTTTTATCAAAAAACGATGCATGACTCCTGTCCCTACCGCGGTTGTCCTACCATTCCTGTTAGTCCTATTACCGCGCGGTATGTCTGGCAGGCATGGTCTAAAAGTATGTCTCGTAGCCCTACCGTGTTACTTTTTTTAATACTTATTAACAAATTTTAGTAAGAATTTAATTGAACATGTTAAATTTTCATCTGTTTAAAACTAGTAGCAGTCAAAATAACTTTTTTTTTAAATATTTTAATAATGAAATAAATTGTGTATAAAAAACAATAAAATACTAGGCCGTCATACATGTAAAAGAGTTATTACTGGGATTGAGATTGTCTTCTTTCCTTTTCAGAGATTTTTCTACAAATAATGTTAAGACTAGATACTACACTCCCATATTCGGGTATCATAAAATTCAAAGAGTTAATTTCAACGCTGAGGGCTCACAAAAAAATATAGGGGGAAGTCCCATAAGCCCGGACGGGTCCTAAAGCCGGACATAATTAAAATCAGAACGAAAAAGTGCGCCAATTTGTTGCTTTTGCTGCGGTTACATAGGTTCTCCCAAGTAAAGTGTGGAGGAGGAGAGCCAATAGTCAGTGCTGACTCGTTCGGCGGGAAGCGTTGTCCAAATTTTGTGGTTAGTATAAATTTTGTTTCAAGTAATTTTTCGGGGTCTGTAAATAGTATTTAAACTGTGGGATGATATCCATTATTTTTCAATATTATTGCTTTTGTTCTTATCTTACATAATTCATAGCTTTTTCATGATTCTTGAACACACAATTTGAATGAGAATTTTTCTTGTATATACCTGAGGGTCCCTAAGTTCGGACACTCTCAAAGTTCCCTAGTATCGGACAGCTTAATAGCAAGTGTTTTTGTTGTTATTATTATTTTTGTATTTTATTTTTAAGGTTTAACATGGGTAAACCCAAACCGATATCGTAAGAATACCCCTAAAGATAAAATTTTACAAAAAAGCTATCTTTTGATGTGGAAGAGGGCTCAGTTAGCTACATTTGTGATTTTTGCAGGTTTTACAATTAAAGGTCTGTGATTCTATAAAAAGCGTTCCTGATTATGACCAAAGTTTATTAAAATTAAGATTAGTTTTCTTTATTAACAGTTGATTTGTTTTGATATTTGTTAAAATAATTTTTGAGTTTAAAAATAATCGAAATATTGGCTGTCCGTCATTTGGGGACCTTTTTCGAAACCTCGTTTTTGCTATGTTAACTTTCACTCAATATTTACTACATTTAAAGTAATATTTAAGACTGGTGATTTATCTGTGTTGATTAGGCATATAATTAAAAACTTCTTAAAGTGAAATAAATAAATTAGACTATTGTGCATTTTTTTTTATTTCTGTTATTCCTTAAGTGTCCGATTCTCGGGGACCTCCCCCTATACTTATCGGAAATCCGATACAACGACTATATTTCGAATGCTTGTTTGGTATAAATAAATAAATAATAATTTTTATTGACCAATATACAATGTACAATTTATCTTAATCAATACTCAATATAAATAAAAGTTGCTTTATTATATTTAAAGATAGGGATCATTAACGCCGATACTAGTTTCTAGTGAAACTGTGTGACAGGCGATAATTCTTCCGCATTTTGATTTTAACTAAATTGCCAAACAATTATTGAAAACTAACTAACTTAAAAAAACAAAATTCAAATAAAAAACAATAATTAAAAAATACAATGATTTAACTTACATTACATATAAGTGTGCCCTTACTCTAAAATATAAATCCTTGGATCAGTAAATAATTACAATCTCTTACATTTGCAAGGGGTGAGTTGTGTATTTATTGTATGATTGAGTGTATGATTCACGTGTGTATGTGTGTGTTACAATATATATATATATATATTTTGTGGGTATATTTTGTTACGTTGGATTGTTCCAATAGTCGGTTTTTGATTGGCTAACAAAAAAATGCTATAAGTATTTTATTAATTTCATAATTAGGTCGCACAGTAGGGACACGAGACATACACCCAAAAAACTACTAGGCGATCAAAGCTGCTAAGGAGACAAATTAATTGAGACAGCCCGTTAGAGTGAGAGAAATATGTTTTGATATTTTAGGATGTCAGCGTTGTCAAGTTTGAATATAATATGCTGCCAGTGCGTTTTTATTGAAATAAAGTACCGATACTAAAATACCCTCAGACCTTAATATCGGTAAATAAATATAAGTATTTGCATGAATTGAAACAAAGCCGTAATTCACACAATTCAATTCAAACTACAGTCAAACGCCAGTTTTGACGTGTTTATTCCACCTGCCCGCATTGCACGGTCCACCACCGTCGACGGGTGGGAACGATCGGGCGCTCCCGGTCGTTCCCACAGGCCCCCCTTCACCGCGGGGGGGTCAAAATGGGCCCGTCGTGCAGTAGACGGGCCCATCGCCGGTGAAGTCGTGGCGTAGGGCCGACGGTCCGGGCCCCAAGGCTTCACCATACCAGGCGAAGACGGAGCGCCGCGGTGTTTTAGTGGGTAGTCCCCTGGGCGACGTGTCAGTTGCCCAGGTGGGAGTCCCACACACGCCCCCCGCCACCCCGGTGGGGGGTACGGTGCGTAAACGTATTTCACCGCGAAAACAAAAAAAAAAAAATAGATTAACTTTAAGTAAATATTTTTGTTTCTTACCTCAAAAACAGCTTGTGATTTTAGCAATACCTGTACTAAAAATTAAAAAATAAAACCGATATTTCTAGTTTTTGGTTCGGCCTGGCAGCTTATACAATATCTCAAATGAGTAGTTGTCACAGATTTGATTGACATTTTCAATCAAATATCAGATAATGCTCCAATTACACGATACGACTAAAGTTTGTACTTACCCAATTACTACACAAAATAGAAAAATCTACGTAAAATTTTTACATTCAATATTTTCAATACTACTTAGTTATTATTTTTGTACTGAAAGCTTTTCGTTGTGTATGCCTTTGAATAAATAATGAATTTATAATTTTATAATTCCAATGTTTATTTCAATGGGGTCTCATTTTCGCTGTATGTATTTTATAAGTGCAATTGTTTTTGCGGTGAGTCGCTCTACTGAAATGCTTGTAGCATAGTGTATATTGGCCATTAAATATTATATTCTAATAAACTGTTATCTCTTCCATCCTGTGATATCCTGGTACTTGAGAGTTGAAATTTAAGTTTCAGCCGGCACATTTGCCATTGATATTTTAAACTTTATGTCCATTTGACTATCCTGAGTGCCCACTATGGTGATGTTTCGTAGTATCGTTGGTGCAGTTGTTCAAATCATTTTTGTTAAGCATGCAATATTTGTTGGGTGGTTTTTTAGATAAAAATTAACTATCTAAATTATTGTTTCTTTGGAATACGAAACTGTAAGAAGTTTTTTACATAATGTTTCAAAGACATAGAAAAATCTCTGAAAAGGAAAGAAGACAATCTCAATTCCTGTAATAACTCCTCTACATGTATGACGGCCTAGTATTTTACAAATTCTTTATACCCAAATTATTTTATTGTTAAAAACTTCTATAAAAAACTAGGTTTTTTTGACTGCTACTAGTTTTCAATGGATGAAAATTTAACATGTTCAATTAAATTCTTACTAAACTGTGTTAATACGTATGAAAAAAAGTAACACGGTAGAGCTTACGAGTCATACTTTTAGACCATGCATGTCATGTCATGGTTTTTGACGGGTAGTAGGACTAACAGGAATGGTTGGACAACCGCGGTAGGGACACGAGTCATGCATCGGAATATTTCGCTGTATGTGCCCAATTTTGGCTCAATGATGCATACCGTTTACAAAGGGTAAACATTACAAACAACTTGGATTTAAAGGGACGCAAATAATTATACACATTTTTACAGTTTGTACCAATTTATTTCAGGGCTATTATTATTATAAAGTTACACAGTATGAAATTGAAAATTTTTTGATCTAGTACTTCGCGTAATCATCTAACTAAGTAACGTCAAAATTTTAATCAGCACTGAATAAAACTAGAATAAAAATTTGATAACCTACTAGTAACACTGACAGAAATAATATAATAGGTACTTAAATAAAATGTATACAGCCTATCCAAAAATACTTATCCACAAGTATTATAAAACCAAAATGTAGACTTATAGCTAGTTAATACTCATAATTTAATTTCTATCAGTCTATGGACAACGTTCTGAAAGATCCGTTGAAATTCTGCTCCGAGTTGTTGTTGTTATTCTTAGATTTGAATTTCTTGTCCGCTTTCCATTTGCTGTCGTCAAGGTACCATTTTCTGTAAGAAGAAGTATAATCTAAGATATTTTCAACTCAAGTAATAAAGGTTTGAGAAAAGGTAGGTAGTGTGTGCCTTAGCGCTGCGCTTGGCAACAAGAAATAGACTTAGTTTATAACAGAAATCAAAGGACAGGTAAATCATCGGGTTACAGCTTCAATACACAAAAAAATATCCAAAATGTATTACCTATTTTTATTCGTAGGTTCAACAAGTCGTGGATATTTTAAAAGAGCATCTTATCGCCACTTCTCAATATTACAGCACTTCTAAATATTACTTCTAAGTATTACAAACTATCATGATAATTACTAAGAACAGGAACAACAGTAGGTACTGTTTATGGGATATTTAACATAGTTCGTGTTATAGAAATAACTTTATAATAATTAAAGCATTAATCACGTTAAATATCCCGTAAACAGTGTTCTGGAGCAGCAAACTTAAATTAACATCCTTTTATCACGAAGACGTATGTCTACTGAACTGTTACGAATTAACTACATAATAAGGTCCTTCCTTAACAGGTTCCCTGTCCGATGAATCATATAAAATAGGTTTTATGATACTCGTACATAGGAAAAAAAACCTATTTTTTATACGTCCATGATTCAAGTTAGAGGTAATTTTGCAGGCTTTTTTTGGGGATGTGGCTTGTCTAAATTAATAATGACCCTCTAAAAATACAAATACGAACGCAATTTAGAAAAAACGTCGGGACGTAGGCATTAAAACAAAATACTTTGTATGGGGACAAACTGTTTCGAGCCTAGCATACAAGCTTGTTTCTTTTCTACAATCTTGGACCACATAGTAGGTGTAGTGCCTAAAATACCACCTTGCTTATATTCTACAAGTTCAGCTCCCCTAATTCTACAGCCTGACGTCTAACAACACCTATGCTGCACATTACTTTTCATTCATTCATTCATTCATTCATTCATTCATTCATTCATTACCGTTCGTCCTCGATCTTGACGACCCAGTCCCGGTGCTGCTGCCGCATGCTGGGCGCGTCGCCGCCGAGCTCCGCCGGCAGGTGGCGCGGGGGGACGCAGTTGTGAAGGGAGGAAACTGACGCGTGGAACTGTACCTAGGATAGGTAGGGGTAGGGTTAGATACGAGTTAAAATATTGATAGTCTAGCAAACGAGCAAGCGGGTCGCGTGATCACCGCCGCCCGCCCATATACACCCACAATTACATATGCATTGAGCACCGGATATCGCACTGACCGAACGAAACGCAGGAAAATCGTCCCTACTTCACGTCGGGTTTCTGTGCGACGGTGGTATTTCACCGGTCGAGTCAGCGCAGTAATCGCTGCAGACAGAGCCTACAGCTAGACTCTACCACTCTCATAAACGGTCTTACGGCTGAAACCAATATTCTACTTAAGTTTAAACCTTGGTAATTGGAAACTGCTAGTTTTGTTTTTTGTGACGTGTTTCTGTCATTTCCATATCAATAGCTATCTACCATAGTTTATTGGGACGCAAAAACATGGATAAGTTGCCATAGTTACACAAATAACAAGGCGATCAAAGATTAGTGGCATATTGGTGTCGGCCGTTAACCTGGAATAACATACGGGGAAATTTCTACCGCGGGAAAGCACCCTATTCTTACGGGGAAAGCAATTTAGCTGGGATTGTAATGCTAGGCCGTAGTACGAATATACATAATTGTAGAATGTGAAATAATCCAGATATTAAGGTTATTTCGAGTTTGATATAGTGGGTAAGTAAGATAATAACAATGCTAACAAAAAATCAGAAGAGTATGATATTTTCAGCGATTGATAATAAGGAAAATAAAGAAAATACATTTATCAGTAAAATGAAATTCAATGGAAGCAATTGAGCAATAACAATAGGTGAGAAAGTACAAATTACCTGCGCTGTCCTCAACAGATAATTACTTTATTATAACAATAGCAATCATGTCTTGTATAACATTTTCGTACATTTATGAGAAAACTAGGAAGAGATTCATCATATTTAAAGTGTAAGTTAATAAAACGAAGCGTAAAACGTACAATTTTGCGTATTTCAGCAGGTAGTACAGGCTTCACCAGAGAATACAGCTTGTCGTAGTAAGACGGTGCGTTCACTATGTGCACTGCCTTCACTCTCACTGGCATGGCTTCCTGAAAACACACATAAAAAATATTCATTCAACGATTTAATAACTCAGAAATAAACCTACAGACAACCGCATCAATTGTGTGGCGCTAAAATGAGCAAAACCTTTTTAGTATAGTACCCATAACTACGCAATAGACTAGGGCAAAACTTTTTAAACCACGAGTCATTTTTGATAACGCATTTTAAGTGATTGGCCACACCCGGGAATAGAACCCTGGATCTACAGAAGTACTTAATCTGTGATTATTTGTAAAAGTATTATTTACATGTTAAATCAGTTTAATTATGCCTGAACTATAAACTGCTGCCAAGTAAAGTAAGCTCTTATGATCAACTTGGGGTCACATATTATCATAAAAAGAATCCGGGAAGTTACACAATCTCTAAATAGAGGTACCATCTGGTGTGACCTCGAGCAACATTGAAATTATCTGACTTTGTCTTTAACTTAATGGTAGAGCTCAATGACCGTAAGTGGCATGTTTTTTGCAGTCAGAATGTATCACGTCATCAGATAAAAAAACCCTTCAACGTTGACCGTGAGTAGTCGGATTGAATAAATAGGAATAACATTATAAACTAATCAGATAGTAAGATCAAATTTACTTTTTCAATAACACATTTTTATCAATAGACCCCTTTCAAAAATGAGTGTTATTAACGTGGAATATTCTTAATTCTATTCATAACAAGATTAAGATTTAAACTCACCAATAAATAAATGAGGAAATCTCTAAAGAACATAATGTTGACTTTCGGTATGATCCTAAGAGTGTAGTCCTTGATATCGATGACGATAATGTGTCCGACGGGAAAGGCGTCGTGGTGCTTGATCCAGTAATCTGAAAATATTATATTCATTGATATATTATTATACTAGTGGCCGCCCAAGACTCCGTTCGCGTGGAAGTCGGTTTCCCGTGGGAATGAGAAGTTTTCCCGCGGTAAAAAGTACCCTATATGTTAATCTGATGTATAAGCTATATTACTGTAAAGTTTCATCAAAATCCGTCCAGTAGTTTTTACGTGAAAGAGTAACAAACATCCATCCATCCATCCATCCATCCATCCATCCATACATCGTCACAAACTTTCACATTTATAATATTAGTAGGATTAGTAGGATTAGTAGGACTAGTGGCCGCCCGCGACTACGTTCGCGTGGAAGTCGGTTTCCCGTGGGAATGAGAAGTTTTGTTCTAATGTATAACCTATATTACTGGAAAGTTTCATCCAAATCCGTCCGGTAGTTTTTGCGTGAAAGA
This sequence comes from Emmelina monodactyla, assembly GCA_916618145.1. NCBI lineage: Eukaryota > Metazoa > Arthropoda > Insecta > Lepidoptera > Pterophoridae > Emmelina > Emmelina monodactyla. Next base: position 8,238,041 of record OU745314.1, on the reverse strand, counting down.
GTAACAAACATCCATACATACATCCATAATATTAGTAGGATTCTTTGAAAGCGTCAGGATCATGACGCTACGAAATAAACTATTTTTGTGCATTTTGTTTGGAATCCATAAATGAGATTATCGCTTAGAATCACATACTTACGTAACAACGTTACAAAAGGGCAAATATTCATGTAATTCTTGCGAAGTAATGACATCGGATTTTTTCAAGTTCATACTCGCGTGCTCCATTTAACCAGAGCGCGTGAAGAACCACTCTTAATCTATGACTACAGCTAATAATAAGTGGTACTATATCGATAGCTTATAGCAATTTTGAAAAACTCTAACTAATGGTTATAAAAGTTCGTATCTAAGTTTGTTCTCAGGACAATAGTGGCTTCCTACAGTGCACGATATGTTCCCAAAGTTTGATGTTTAGTAGTCAAATCGAAATTTATTGTAATCAATGTCACCTTCAATCTTAAAAATAAAAATACTTTATACATAGTTTTTCTATATTTCAGTCATAAATAATACCCTCATACTTAAACCATCATTAAAACCAAAATAAAAAATAACCGGTCAATTGGTACTCGCGCACGAAGTTTTCCTTATTGATAGTAGCAAAAAATAACGTTTTTGTATCGGATTAAATATTTTTATTTTTTTATGTATTTATTATTTGCAGTCTACAGCGGCAAAAGTAAAAATCATCAGTTAAAATTGTATTCAAAGGATACAACCTGGTGACAGACAGATGGACGGACGGAAAGCGAAGTCTTAGTTATAAAGACTCGTTTTACCCCTTGGATACGTTATCCTAAAAAAATAACTTCTTAAAATAAAAATAAAATAAAAGCTTGCTTTAATTTTTTTTTATCATTATTTTATTTTATATTTTTAAGTTTTTTAGAAATATTTTTTTTTGTTGAAGTCAACCCTGGATGTGGCATCTATTTCATGGTGGGCCTACCAACTGCCTATCATAAACGTATGCGTATACAAAATTTCATGTCCCTGCTATTTACCGCTGAGGAGATTTTCTTGTACGGAGCCGATCCTCGCAGCAGCATCAGGTGACGTTTAACTTAACATGTATGCTTTTGATTAACATGCATTGTCTTCGGTTCTGGACCAGCATGCAAAATTTCAGCTCAATCGGATACCGGGAAGTGGGTCAAATTAAACTTGTAAGATTTGTTAACATACAAGTGAAACTAAATAAAAGCTTTTAATTACCTGCTTGAATAGCGAATGCCTTCAACACATTGTAGAAGTCGAGGTTCTCCAGTCCAGGGTCGTCGAGCTGGTGGATCAGTAGTTCGTGGTCGTCCGCCGGGTAGGTGGCTACGGTACTGGAAATCAGAAATATCGGTATTTATGGGGTTATGTTTGAATGAGGATTGTAATGATTGGAGCTAAACATTCATTTCAAACAAATAAACATCACATTGGGCGCAAGAAGTAACCAAAATTATTTACTTTGAGTAAAGGTCAAAAATATTAAAGGTTATTTGATAATTAACATTGTTGTAAAAAATATGGATATTTGTTAACTACAGAAATATAAAGCCGAACGGAAGATTAATACATTACTTGATGGCATAGGTGATAAAAACACTAAGGTTAAAGTTATCGCGTTTAAAGCAAGCGTTAAGCCAATTAAAGTATCATACTCTCATTTAATTAATTTACTATATTGCATTACTTCTATGGTTGCCTATAACATTTCTTACTACATTCACACATAAAACTTAATAGCTAACTTCCACATACCCTAACTGCCTACTTATCTGATTGTATTTTAACTGAGCCATTGTAAAGGCAGGCACAACTTTTTTCCGGTTACACAATTTTATAATGTTGCAAGTTATCATTGAATGAAACCGATGTGTGAACTCGGCCTAGATTTAAAACTAAAAAATAACATGCATATTTATAATAAAACGTAGGTACGTTGTAATTTGCAAACTTGCAATTGTCATTCAAGATTTGCGATCGTGTTTTTTTTTAGTTATTTTTGTAAGTCGTTAGTTAAAAACGAACAATTAAATTATTTTGCCTTGAATATTTTTTAATAATTAATTTAAAACATGCTTTCTAAAAATAATTTTAACATGTGCTATAACAATAATTTTGGATAAACCTGTATTGTGCAATATGTTTTAGCATGCAGTTTATTGTTTGGAATTTTTGGGAAATTATTGTTTTAGTACATGTTTTACGGTAAATAGTATTTATTGAAAAGAAGGCGCAACAACTTATACAACTTAAAGTTATCGTAATAAAATAAACACGTCATGAATTTATACATGCCATAACCAAATACATTTGTATTGACGTAGGTACGCGACATACTCGTCAATAATGTATTTGCTGATTTGGCACTGCATCACCAATGATTGCCTATTGTTATCAAAATAGGCTGGTTTAATGTATCATTGTTGGAGGATCGAGATGCAATTTACTGTTTTTTGGTTGTATCATCAAATGACATTACGCATGTATACTTTAGCCTGTTTTATAGTAATGGCCTACATATTTGTTGCTATAAGTAGGTTTTCGCAGTGACTTCATACAGGTTATGTTGCGGCTTTTCGTCTATTCAACATCGTGACTTGGAATTTTTTCGCAAACTGACATTTTCATATCAACAGCTCTCTACCAAAGTTTATTGAAATGAAAAAGCACAGATGAAGTTTACTTTATTAACAGATTTAACAAACGCCTATCGCCTTTAGTAAGTAGATTATTGAGACAGGCCGTAAACGATGAGCTAGATTGTTTTTTTTTATGTTATATGCTAGCAAACGAGCATGCGGGTCACGTGATGGTATGTGATCACCGCCGCCCTAGACACCCACAATATCAAGGTATTGAGGGTGCGTTGCTGGTCTATGAGAAAATTGGGCACCGGATATCGCACTGAACGAAACGCAGGAACATCGTCCCTACTTCACGTCGGTTTTCTGTGCGACGGTGTTATTTCACCGGTCGGGTCACCCCAGTAATCACTGCAGACAGAGCCTACAGCTACACTCTACCATTTACAAAATCCTAATTAGTTTCTAACACCATATTTTACAAATTCAATTTTAAATTATCGCTTCTATTATTTTAAAAATCTTTGCGGTGCAGCGGACTGTTAAGCAGATGGTTCCGGGTTCGATTCCCAGGCAGGGTAGACATCTGGGTGTGACTAGGTTCTCCCCTATTCCACAAGCGCTTACTGCCCTTACTTTAAGGCCGCATAGGTGTGTTAGTCTGGAGGTTCATTTTATCATTAAATCTTTGCCCTACAAAACCTACGTGATCCGGAAGGCGGTCTGCAGCCCGCTGCCCGCGGGGTCCCGGCCGCAGTACACCTCGCCCATGGCTGCCCGGCTGCTGCAGAACCGCTCGAGGCACTGCTTGCTGCGCTCCAGGCTGCCGTGGCAGCTGTGCACGAACTTTCGAAGGACGAAGTCGTCTGGAAGGGAAGGTGAGGGGAGTTTTTTTTATATAATACTAGTGGCCTCCCGCGACTCCGTTCGCGTGGAAGTCGGTTTCCCGTGGGAATGAGATTTTTTCCCGCGGTAAAAAGTACCCCATGTGTTATTCTGATGTATAAGCTATATTACTGCAAAGTTTCATCCAAATCCATCCAGTAGTTTTTACGTGAAAGAGTAACAAACATCCATCCATCCATACATCCTCACAAACTTTCACATACTTATAATATTAGTAGGACAATAAGAAAAATTATAACGCAGTGACATAGCCATGAATTGTCTGTGGTGGTATTTCCGTTTATTCACATAGCACAAAACAATATGCCGGTTCCAGCACATGAGTAAAGAAACTGAACAGAGACAAAGCTACATACGAATGCGCTGTGACAGGTACATCACTACAAGTGCAACGCGTGTGTGTGCGTGACCACTGGCCGCTTGTCACGTATGAGCCGAAACCGCTTCAAACTAGATCAGCCAGTGGTCAATCTCAGGGCGTGCAGGCGTGACGCGACGCTCGAACGTTGTGCGTGTTTTGTTTTTGTTTTCGAGTTTCTCACATAATACGTAGTAATACTTTTGTTTTAGTTTTTAAAAAGTATTTAAAAATATAGGAAAAGATTCTTTTTTTTGCCATTATAAGGACTTTAATGAAGGTAGTGTGAAATCAGGTTTTTTGATAATACCTCCTGACAATTTTATTGAATTTGTTGAATTGCTTGAGCAAAAATTTCGCGAATATTTTGATCTTCATATTAAAAATGTTAATATTGGTAATGAAATATTAGCACGTTTGCAAGATTGTACATTTCATATGCCATGTGAGTGTTTCCCATTGGTTTATTTGAAAAAACTTTATATTAGATTTAGAATTTATCATTCGATTAAAAGACACAACAAATTATTAAAAACCAAAAGTAATAAAAAAAAAATATTTAGAGTATGTAATTTGTAAAAAAAAAACCTATTTTAATAAAAAATTTGAAAAAAAAGTACATTTATATTTTTAATTTATTCAATTGTGCCAACCCTACCAAAATAGGTATAAATTTTGCTAGCTCTTTAGAAGCTTTGTCTCTGTTCAGTTTCTTTACTCATGTGGTTCCAGTATCACATTCTTTTACCCTTTAATTTTACTATTATGTGACCACGCAATTGTATATAAATGATATGCATATAGATAACTTAATAAGGTACATACTCTTTTTATAAACCTGCTATTTTTTGTCAAACAAATTGAACCAACATTAACCATAGCACAAATCAAACAAGTCCTTACAAGAGAATATCACTCGTTTTTCAGTTTAGCATAATGAAATACCTACTCTTATTGATAGTATAACAGTTGTACTCGTATACATAAACCTAACTAACAATGTAACTAGTGGAGATAACAAAACTGTTTTATAGAAGAAAGATCATACCTATGTTATTATGTTTAGCAACTAAGGCGATGTGTGAAAACAACGTAGAAACATGCTAATTATCTTGTAACTTTGATCCCGTGATTAAACAAAACTCTCGGTTAAACGCCATAAAACGCCATAAACGCGATTTTGTAGGTAAGACTAATCGAGCGCTTTGCCAAAAAAATACCGAAGGCTTTATGGAATTTTAAAACGAGGTTTTTAAATCTTACTTATATAACGATTTATGCACACAAAGAATAAAAATAAACTTGGAGAAACAAAACACTTAAATGAAACAATGTACGGTAAGCTGCAAAAGTGCGCACAGAGTTGTCAAACATTAGCGCATCTAGTGGTCACATTCACACACACTAACGTAAATAAACTACTATTTTACTACTACTTCTTAATATCAACCTTAACGTGAAAGTTTTAAAGCTCAATATATTTTTTTAACTTAAATATTTTAAAAATGATGTTTTTTTCGGATCTACCTACACTCTAACCGACAACATTCTCAACCTTGATTTAAAAGATTTTCTATAAAATATTGTGGTTGCTGTTTTATTTCTTCTATTCTATACGATCGTTTATACGTTTACGTCTAATGGTCTCATAGTTATGATTTCGTCTCAGTAACTAGTTAAAATCTTAACCCTATTGGATTTTTATTATAAGTTTCGTTTTTTGTGCTTTTTATGTCGTAAAGAAATAAATATTTATAACTAAATTAGGGTAAATTATTATATAAGGTTAGATGGTAAATAAAAGTAGGTAAGTAATAATTCAATAATTGTATGTTTTTGTTCATTTTTGTTTTACCCTCAAATTGTGACGTTCATAAGAAATGTTTAACTTGTTTTTAAGTTTACCCGCATTTCGACTAATATTTTCAAAAATATGTTAAGGCTTAAGTCTTTTTGGTTAAGGTTGAAAATAATTTGTAACATTTAATGTCAATGTGTGTGTAATTTGTATGCAAGCAGTTATAGACCTTACACTCCGTACGGACCGTACAATGGGTACTGCTTATCAAATCTTTTTAATACTATAATGGACAAAAGAAAATAATATGTTTGTAATTTTCTAGTCCATTGTGTGGTGCTTTTACCACAAGTGCTTACTTTAAGGGCACACAGTGTGTTGTTAGTCCAAAGATTTATTAATAATTCCCTTAGATTTTATTTTTATTTTTATTAATATTCCCGGGAGTAAAGTAAGACAGAGACGCCAACTAACCTAAAATATTAAGTATCTTTCGTCAAGAAGTAAGCAAGTTAAAGCATTTTTTACAAAGCAGGAAGTTAATTTAATAAAACCAGTTTCCCCTCTTATTGAATCGATGCTTATAAAGGATACTTGTTCAAAGTAAATAATGAATTAGGAGCACTAACCTTTTAAATGAATTAATTATTTTGTCTAAAAATATTATTGGAAACGTTGAAAGATGACTAAGGTTTAACATTACGTTTTTTTCTCTATTCCAAATTAAAATAAAATCCTTTATTATGATGGAAACAGGTTTGTCTAACTTATAAATATTTATAATATTCGTTGTAAAATAATTTCCTAACCTTGAAACTTAAATCCTAAAGGCAAAAACTATCAAATAACTGTCCGCTATTTTTTTTTTATAAAAAATATTTAAATAAGTATGTAAATTGCAGCTAAAAATACTACGGAACAAATACTGACTAACTTTTTCAATATAACTTTAAAAGTGTTTTATATCTACAAAAATGTCTATAAATCGTTGTTACGCCTATTTCTTGTGCCATTACCATTATAGGATTATATATATCTTTCCTAAGTGTATCAATAACATAAATAAATAATTAAAAACCTGTTTTTATTTATAGAACTCATATTAACGGAACTAAATGCATGTGTAACGAAGAGGTAAACAAATGAGTTTCTTACAGATGAAATATCATAACTTTTTCATTGTAGAAGAACTGAGTTGCTCTTTTGATGGTATAATATGTATTTTTATTTGACTCAATAAACAAGTTTGCGCGAAACTTATGTCTGACATTGATGTGGTTTTCCGTGGTGTAAATATGTAGGTAATTAAACAAGGAGACCTTGACTAATTGTTAACTAACGAACATTTATTTTGACAGCTAGCTACATAATAAATCAGGCAAGTATTTTTGAATCACTTGAAAGTTTTATATTTTTTGGAAATTAATTTATAAGTCATTAGAAATAATATAGGCTTTACATAGGTAATTTGTTCGTCATACACATAAAAATAGATATTTATTCAGCTTTAGTTATACCACATCAAAACTTTCTTCGTGTTTGTGATTGAAAAATATACCTACTTGAAACAACAATAACGCCGGTACCCAGTAGTCACAACGAATATGTAAATACATTAAACATTGAAAATAACTATAAGATATCATTAAAATAAAATTGACCCATTTTTTCATTCTGTGACTGTAATTGCGAATTTCAGTTGTCTACGTGTTTTTACTTTTACACGTCTGTTTTTTTTAATATCTTTATTAGGCTATAGGTACATCATATTGATTAAGTCAGCCTTACCATACAAATTTATATCTAAATCTCTTAAATACACGCCTTTTTATTACAATAAAAACATGCTATACCAAAAAGGCCTTTCTTTGCTAGAATATTCAAAAATTAAAATTTTGATATACATTAGGTAGATTAAAAATTTGATTTTGCTTGAAATCTCAGAATTTCAATGTGTTAATGAGAATCGATTTTATGAAATACCTGACTGCATAATACAAGTAACGTGAAATGCTTAGATACATCCTACTAATATTATAAACGTGAAAGTTGTGAAGATGTATGTATGTATGGATGTTTGTTACTCTTTCACGTAAAAACTACTGGATGGATTTTGATGAAACTTTACAGTAATATAGGTTATACATCAGAAAAACATATAGGGTACTTTTTACCGCGGGAAAATTTCTCATTCCCACGGGAAACCGACTTCCACGCGAACGGAGTCACGCGCGGCCACTAGTATCATATACTAGCGACCCGTCCACGCTTCGCAATGGTGTAACGACTTTTTGCATGTTCTTTATTTACCAATTTAAATGAAAAAAAAACCTAAAATCTGTTTACTGGTTTAGAAGGAGATAGCGGACAAATATAGAAACAGACAGAATTTGCGACTTGGATTTATACTATGTAATGATTTAGGTATACTATGTAATGAAGAAGCTTATTTTACACTTGTTTACAAATATATTTAGGTAATGTTTGACATTTATAACAAAATGTTGTTTCCAAATATTTCATACTTACAGTAAATCGAGTCTCGTAAGGAGTTTGAGTAATATCATGTATAGTGGCTGCTCGCGACTCCGTTCGCGTAGAAGTCGGTTTCCCGTAGGAATGCGAAGTTTTCCCGCGGTAAAAAGTTCCCTTAATTCTTGTATACATATATTTTTGGTATCTAGAACCATTTTCGCAGCGCACGCAAAGGAAGCCCTCAAGGATGAATAATTTTCCCTGTTTTTTTCACATTTTCCATTATTTCTTCGCTCTTAATAGTTGCAGCGTGATGTTATATAGCCTAAAGCCTGCCTCGATAAATGGTCTATTCAACACAAAAATAATTTTTAAATATTTTATGAATAATTTTTAATATATAAAATTCGAACCAGTAGTTCCTGAGATTAGAGCGTTCAAACAAACAAACAAACTCTTCAGCTTTATTATATTAGTATAGATATCTGCAGATAGGTTTTAAATTGGAATCAAAATATTTAACAAATTGTCGATTTTTCAGAATATATAAGAACTATTTAACTACAGTCAAATGACAAACCGTCTGTATGTTTTTTGGTTCACAATCGTTTTATGTCCATTAGAATCTTAGAGGTGTACATAGATCTGAATTTTTGTTTTTTGTTTTTTGTACATCGAATATTGGTATAAATAGTAATTAATGAGATTCAGAAGGTTTATAATTAACTTTTGACCACCAACGCTTCGCAATCACGTAGGTTTTGACGACTTGTTTACCAAACAAGGAATCGTGGCTTTTTAAAAAAAAAACTATAAGTACCTACCTACAAATATTTAAAAAATAAACTTAAAAGATGGTGATAACTGGTGGTAATGATAGTGGTATGAGACAAACATTCAAACAGATACGAATACCTTGCTTTACACTTTGTTATGATGATGATCAGTGACCCGCCCACTTTTCGCAATAGTGTAATTTTGGCCGACTTGTTCACGAAACATAGAATTTGCTAACATAAAAAATTTGCTTTACACCATGTAATGATGATAATAATAAAGTGCGATCTGCGTGCCTATGACATGATGTAAGAAAGTTTAGTGTACCTAGTTCTTGGCACATTTCGTTCAATTTTACAATAATTTAAATATTTATTTACAATGTTAGAATCTACAATAAATAGCAAGTAAAAAGATAGCGTTGTAGATCGGTAAAGTTCGCGACGGCCTAAGTATATCCTATACGTAATCAAGATAAAATACCTAAAGCCTCATTTACACGATGCCATTTTCTTGCCTGTAGCGTACAATTATGTCGAAGCAATACTTGAATTGCAGCGTGTAAACAACATGCCATATTCTTTCTCTACTAGGCAAGTTTTGCATTCAAGAATGTTCTCAGTTTAAACTGTACATACAATATTTTCTTGTGCAATACTTGTATTCAATAGGTTTGTCACTTGACTTTGATAGTCATTTTATCCGAAGACGTCCAAAACTTGAATGAAAATATTCGTCTGAGCAAATACGGTCAATTCTTGAAGCAACGTGCCAGTAAATGGAACAGGAACGTACAAGTCGATGTTTAGACAAGACAATTCTTGAAAGCGATAATCTCCTTACCATTATGGTATCAATGTAAACAAAACACGCTGGCAATTATTTCTTTTCAAGATTTGCATTCAATAATGGCGTTCAACTTTATAAATAATATCAACGTGTAAACAGTTGCTTACAATTATTGATTGCAAATATTGCGCTTCCACTATTGTATTCAATTATTGCTATTGAACGTGCAAGAAAATGGTATCGTGTAAATGAGCTCTAATGCATTTTATGTCAAAATAATAGGTAGAGGTGGTCAGCGGGGTGATTCTGTAGGCTCTCGAATGACATGAACTTCTACCAAAAAACGTCTATAGAAAAATTTACATATTGATGTTTATTCTCATAATCACCCCACTGTACCTACACGAAATAAAGTCTACCAACATTTCATAGCGGTAATTTGTAAAGTGAGTTCTTCATATCTTTAGTTTTCGCAAGCGAAGCTGCATGCTACGTTAGTTTCATACAAAAGACATCAACGTGTTTCATAAATTATTTTAACACTTCAAGAAATTATAATATAAATACTCTTTTTACCTTTAATTACTTTATCCCCCCGATAGCCCCCCTCTTAAAACCACGCCTGACATTGACAGTGACATATATTTTTAATCGATTGACTTTAAATTCTCGACCACACCACGCTCGATGGTCAAAGTGTTGAAATCGAATCGCTGTTACGCAATATTTGGAGTATTCGGACTAGACTTGGCATATTTTTATATGCACTTTAAATATTTATGCATTTAAAATTATTATAATACTTTTTCCTATTGATCGTGACTTTGACCTGGTTTTTAAAGAATGACCTTAACAGAGACCTCCAAATTTGGAACAGAACCTTTTATATAATTAAACTACATAATTAATTGTTATAAGGCGTCTTACAGTTTTTTTTAATTAAATATTTTGTAGTTTTTTTTGTAGGTAAAATTAAATTTAATAAAGGCTTTTTCTTGTTTATTCCTTTGTACGAATAAGGGATATTACAAATTAAGCTAAAACTGTAAAATTATCTCAGAACTTTGACAGGATCAACAGGTTTTTTAGATAAAGTCAAACGCATTCGATCTATATTTTAATGTAAAATATTTTTGATTGAATAAATTTGAACTGAATACATATACCGGGTGTCCAGGAAACAATGGATAACCTCTGAAGGGCTTATAGTAGAACTAAAGGCAAGCCTAAAAAATAATTGATAAAAGTATAACCCTTACACTGCTAGAAATATGGCGCTTTAAAAAAAAACTTCATATTTTTTTGACTGTGTTCATATTTTTACTCGTAACGAGGTCAAATCACTTAATACCATCATTATTTCTGTGCTTAAATAATTAATATTAACCGCATCAGTGAATAACTACCAAATAAAATAACTAACTAAAGTATTTTTCTCAAAAAATAATGTTAAACTTTTGATTTGTGTAAAATTTCTAAAGAAATATTTTTGATGTGGAACTTTGAACAGCTCTGGTGTAAAAAAATAATATGAAAGCAACAGTGGCCAATGATTTCAAAATTTTGCTGGTTTTAATAACGTTTTAAAAAAAATTATTATGTCCTTATTGTAATGAAAAAATATTGATGAAATTAGAAAAACTATTTCTAATTATGATCTAATTAAAAGAATCGGTAAATAATTGCAAACGACTTCCTTAATTTTAGTTATAAAAATATTTTAACGACATTTTTGAAATCGTTTTACGGTTCATTTATTTTTAACAAGTGGCCGCCCGCGACTCCGTTTGCATAAAAGTCGGTTTCCCGTGGGAATGAGAAGTTTTACCGCGGTAAAAAGTGTTTTTCTGATGTATAACCTATATTACTGTAAATTTTCATCCAAATTCGTCCAGTCGTTTTTACGTGAAAGAGTTACAAACATCCATACATCCATCCATACATCCATACATACTCACAAACTTTCACATTTATAATATTAGTAGGATGACGATGTCTTACCAAAGTCTTGTGGCAGACAGGGCTCCTTCCTGAGCCACTCTCTGATGGCTATCACGTCTTTACTATAGTCCGCCATCTGAAACGTATTATTGACACGTTTATAACTAAACTTTATTAACTAACACAAATAACTTCTAGCCTAAATAATATTTTAGCTTAAGAAAAAAAGTTTGTTTGATGTTTTGGATAAAAAAGTTTGTTTGATGTGTTTTTGTTAGAAGGTATTTTACGCCAAACATAAAAAAAATCATTCTAGTACCTACTTACCTTATATTGATTGACAAAAAATCTTTGTTCAAAAAACGTATCTTTAAAAATCCTAAATCATTATTTATTTTATTGTTATTCAAGGTCCCACACAAGTATGCTGTTCTGACTAGCGGTACATAGCCAAGTGTTAATGAATCACACAAATACTGCATTCACTCAGATTTGATCGAGTGCTTGCTAATATTGTCTTAGCTGGCCTCCTTACAAAAAAGCAACATTGCAAAATGTAAACACGAGAAAGAAATATGCCAGATAGCTAATTGTGCGAGTTCAAATAAATTACATTTATTGACGTAAGCATTAGTGGAAAACTCAATGTTTCAGTTCTAAATCTTTTTAAATAAATACTATTGTTAGATAAGTTAAAAATTAAAAACTGTTGTATTTATATATTACAAGAATTATCTATCCATTCATTCCTGATAGACGCAATATTTTACCAATCCCTGTTAAAATGATCATTTTAGATTTTTTGAGATTCATTGATACTTTGTTTTTTTTCCTAAATCATTTCCTTATACTTATGACAGGAAAAATTGATCTAAAGATACCTTATAACTTTATGTGTCCAGCGTACTTTTGCAAAAGAACGGAGATTGAGATTTTTTTTTGATTTTGCAATAAAAAAAGCTTGTCTGAGATTGCTTAGGAGATGTTTTTATTTACGAAGTGTAAAGAACTGAAAATATGCATACCTACCATCTAGAAGAGATAATGGTTGATCTCATTTTAAAAGTAGACTTCCAAACTTTATTATTATTTACATTTTATTAGGATACCATTTCTAATTGCATATATGGGTGTATATGATATATTTCGTACGAAATAAATGATTTATTGTTCAATTTAGATTGTATGGTTGTTATATGGCATGACTAATGACCCGTCTCGGATAGTATGAGGAATCAAGAGAAGATATTTTGATGTAAATTACATTAAAAAGAATGATGATACCTACCAATTGAAAAAATATATAAAAATAAGCATTACTTAACACATCATCTTTTACCCCACAAACCTACTTCAATTCTTTTTTAACAACTTTATCGATCCTATTAATAACATAAAAACACAAAAAAACTTACCTTTGTCTGTAATTCTTTGGAGCTCTTTTTAAATATAAATAACTATCCGCTTTATCTTTTCACAGGTTCTATACAATATATGATATATTTATATAGCAGACGAGAACCTACGACCAATCGCTTCGAACCCTCGCCACTCACTGAACTTTACACACACTATATTCACACAATTCTCATACGGTATGTACATATATTATACAAAACATTGTTAAAGCACTTGCAGTAATTTAATAATTAGCTTTATAACATAAAAAATACAATTAGGTAGTCGTTTGTATAATTAGAAAAGCAATATCTCGTGTTACGTCATTTGTTTTTCGTTTCGTTTGGTTTGGGACCGCCCGGGATTAGGCAAGACACTGTCATGGTCGTCAATCGAAAAGGTAATTAAAATAGATTATTTTTTATGGTGTGTAGGTAAATTTGATTTAGTAAATACCTAAGGTTTTGTTACAATGTGATGTTCTGTGTATGTTTAAAGTTTTGTAAAGTTGTTTTTCCAGTAAAGACAAAAGAGCTAAGCTACAAATAATTTCCTCTTCCCTTGCTTTGCTGTACGAGTAGGTAGAGTGCTATGCTAAAGTTGCAACATCCTAACAATCAATATTAATACTATACAATGTACTTGCGTTTAAAAAACATATGATTTGATTTGTACACTTGAGTTTGGCTTAACTTCAAATTCTCTAACTCTCGATAAGTTTTCTCAGCTTTTCTATTCCCTACAAAAAGTTATTTTCAATTCTCGTAACTTTATTGATGTTGCGACTGTTTTTTAACAACTACCTAAATTTTCCTTAAACCCTGTTCCATAGAACATGCTAGGTAATTAGTTTCAGGAACCAAGCAATCCAAAATTGGTTAGGTAAATAAGATGCATCTTTATATAGCTACTCAACTTAAGTAAGATATGAGATTTTACTTTCTTTAGTTTTTCATTTAAATTGCTAATTTATTAATTTTGTAGTTATAGATACTGGACAAAGGAACCCAGTCGCACAATGCTCGGAGACCCGCGTTCCTTTTTCCAGTATCTATAACTTCAAAATTAATTAACTAAGATATATCTAAAACTCAGCATATTTTAAGTGACAGTTCAGCCTAAGCGCAGTCTACAAGAGGTCAAGTTCAACAAAGCCGGTTATGGAAAAAAGACAAGTGCGAAATAAGAGTACTTGAAATGTTAATTAGCATGTAACCATTTTAAAGGTTTAATGTTTACAAGTCTTTTTACTCACTTGTGTACCTTATTGTATTGTTTCGCATTTAAATGAAGTGAGTTAGAAATGAAAACTGCAGGATAACAAAACAAATTGCCTACTAACATAGTCACATTGATGATAGATGTGAAAATTTGTATATTCGATGCTTGTCACACAATATATTTGGATGAAACATATCTGGCTAGACTTTTGACCTGCAATTACATATTTTTTACAGGTTTTGTTTCGCAGAAAATTAATCTTTCCTTCTTTCTTGAAAAGTCATTTTACCTAGATTTATACAATACTTAGGGGGAGGTCCCCGAGAACCGGACACTTAAGGAATAACAGAAATAAAAAAAAATGCACAATAGTCTTATTTATTTATTTCACTTTAAGAAGTTTTTAATTATATGCCTAATCAACACAGATAAACCACCAGTCTTAAATATTACTTTAAATGTAGCAAATATTGAGTGAAAGTTAACATAGCAAAAACGAGGTTTCGAAAAAGGCCCCCTAATGACGGACAGCCAATTTTTCGATCATTTTTAAACTCAAAAATTATTTTAACAAATATCAAAACAAATCAACTGTTAATAAAGAAAACTAATCTTAATTTTAATAAACTTTGTACATAATCAGGAACGCATTTTATAGAATCACAGACCTTTAATTGTACAACCTGAAAAAATCACAAATGTAGCTAACTGAGCCCTCTTCCATATAGATAGCTTTTTTTATAAAATTTTATCTTTGGGGGTATTCTGACGATCTTGGTTTGGGTTTACCCATGTGAAACCTTAAAAATAAAACACAAAAAATAATAACAACAAAAAACACTTGCTGTTAAACTGTCCGGTACTAGGGAACCTTGAGAGTGTCCGAACTTAGGGACCCTCAGGTATATACAAGTTTTTTTTTTATTCAAATTGTGTGTTCAAGAATCATGAAAAAGCTATGAATTATGTAAGATAAGAACAAAAGCAATAATAATTAAAAATAATGGATATCATTCCACAGTTTAAATACTATTTACATACCCCGAAAAATTACTTGAAACAAAATTTATGCTAACCACAAAATTTAAACATCGCTTCCCGACGAACGAGTCAGCACTGACTATTGGCTCTCCTCCTCCACACTTTACTTGGGAGAACCTATCTAACCGCAGCAAAAGCAACAAATTAGCGCGCTTTTTTCGTTCTGATTTTAACTATGTCCGGCTTTAGGACCCGTCCGGGCTTATGGGACTTCCCCCTACTTATATTAAATAAATGGTAAGTTATTCATGTTTATATTATTTTTCAAAGTATTGTGTTATTTGTTCTGGATTTCCTTAATTCCTAAAAAAGTCACACATTAGCTAAAACCGGATTTGCCTAATTTAGAACCGGCCTAGACAAAGTGCTGTAAAATCAACTCTACCTTACTTATGATTATTTTTCCGCATTGTACCTAAGTTACAAAAAGGGTTAAGGGTAGGTACCTACATTTAAAACTTAATTAAATAAAACTTTTTAAAAATATAAAATAAATAGTTACTTACTATTTAAACTTACGTTTTCAAGGTGGTCCTTTTCAATATTTTAGTTTCGCCTTGCCAAAACGAAGTGTATTAATGCATATATGGATTAAATGACTCAGTTTATTAAAGTAAAGACAGTGTTGTATAATTCGTTTAACCAAAATTATTGAGGTGTGCTAAGGTCAAGGTAAACTGCATTGATAATACCGTTGGTAGACCCAACACTTTTGTGTAGGTAAATATATAGATAAAAATTAAGTAAGTGAAATAATAAAACTTTTTGGTAAAGAAGGTATGTAGCAGAAAAGTCACGTGACACTGTAATTTTTCTGACTTATGCATATTTTTCCAAGCTCTAAGTTGTGTGTTTATAATTTATATCTGCAGGATGACGTCTTGACCCGGGACTTTAAATCAGTTATCGTCAATTACAAACACTTTATGCAGAAAAGAGTCCATGTAAGTACCTTCGAGGTACCTGTTCACAGTCTATCTAGCTATTTCAGCTTTAATCTGTGTGGTATCCATATTCTAAAATCTTGCGCTTAGTTTTAGGGCCACACAATTGGTTACAGTCAGGCTCAAGATTAATTTAATTAATGTTATAAATATCCTTTTATAAATACTACCGCAATTACCATTTTAAACCTAAAAGAAACACGATACAATTAAAAAAAACAAAGCAATTTGATTGTCATTAGTAACTTTTTGTTCAAAACTGGCATGTTTTTGTGAAACATTGAACTTGCTTGGAGTTTTTCAGCTTCCTTATGTTTTGTGATTGGAAAAAAATCATCATTACTGAAAGCACGTCCTTCATGACTTAAGGAAATCACAAATAATTGAAAAATTAATAATCATTTTAAACAAGTCCTAAAAACCGTATATAATTGTAAGCTGTGGTCGCTAATGACTTTGTTCTTAAAAAGCGACCTTAAATAAATAAATAAAAAAAAATACGAGTATTTACTAACTGGCAAAAAAGCAGTTTTACTTTAATTAAGAACTCGAAACTTGACAGTAACTTGCAGTCTATAAAATATATACCAACCTAATTAAAAACCTCCTCCTGTTTCGTGGTTAAAACACAAGGAAATAGTGTCAATTATCACATAGAAATAGTGTGTGACAATATATAACGGATGTAAAAACACCACTTCCGAAGCCTGAAACCGTATTCTTGAGCCTCAATATTCTTTATTAATAATTGTATTCTTGAGCCTCAGTAGTAACTAAATTCACTAACAGCATACCCAGAAAACTCAATTTATTTGAGTTCGTCGCAAAATCTGATAAGGTAAAAGCACCTATCTCCGTGGGGTTCTAAAACGGAACCCAAACCCGCGGTAAATAGAAAAACTAAGATTTTTTATAGTTTCCGTCATATATTTAGATGTTATAGTTCTTCAGCGTAAAGATAATTAAATTAAGAACAGATTTTAGTAATAATATTTTTATAAAAGCGTTAAACATAATAAATATAAAACAATTAAGCTGTAGCGAACGGGGTGAAAGGATGCGCCATACATTTTCGTGCCATTTCTCCGTAACCATCCATAGTTCTAACGGGAAAGATCGGTTTTTAAATATTAATTCAATAGCACAACGTTTAATCTTTAAGTTTTTTTTTAAATAACATGCATTTATACCGTACTTTTTAAGAATTTTTGTGTTGAAAATATATCGGCATTCCCATTCCATTTTTTTGTACCGATTCCTTATCCCGCGGTAGGTATACCTCAGAATTAGGAAATCATGGTGTTCATTTCATCTTAATTTTTCACGTGATCATTATCAAATTAACTTTATTTTGGCAATAAAATTGAAAGAATCAGTTAACATTGGGTTAGAAAATCCAATTCCGTGTTAGTGTTTTGAATATATTTCACATATTAAATAGGAATCAAAATAAATGACAAGAGTAAAATTCGATGATTTTTTCCAAAACGTAACCGATATTGTAATCGTTTTAATGCTATGTTCTAGTAACAATATATTTTCAGAACTAGCAATTATAATTCATTTGTTAATTTAAAATAAAATAACCACGTTGATTTATAAATATTAAAAGATATGTATTACTCGGATTTAGAAATATTAATTTTCGGGTAGGGCTGTAATTCCGAGGTATAAACCACGGAATTAAGTTATATGGAAATTAAATCGGAACGTAATGCCGTGCTTCTTTTCCAATGTAAGGATACCCAACAGAATGCATAAAATTATCAATATTTTGTTTACTTTCAGGCTCCTATTTATATCAACTTTAGAGAGTTCAAATCAATGTAAAAACTATTGGCTAAAAATTCTATACATAAATGTTGTTTCGACTATAAATTATCTACTACATATGTTTTATTTCATAGAATCAATAAGTCTCGTAAATATTTCATCATTATAAGCATAATTTGCTACATAAGTACATAATACCTACTACTATTAGACGGGCTTTCTCTACAAATTCATACCTCGGAATTAGATGCCTAACTACCGCGGACTTAGGATTTTTACCGCGGAATTAAGGTTTTTCGCCTCAGCCTACATTTTGTTTTATTTTAAATATAAAGCCATTGATAATTAAAAAAAATATTATACATTTGTAAAGTATATAAGATTGTTCATCTTATAAAGTTATATTATTACCCAAAACCGCATTTCTTATCGCTAATATCACTGTATCTTTCTTAATGTTGCAAAAATACCGCGGAATTAGGTGCTTTTACCTTAGTATTAATGCAATTTCGGAAAATTACGTAAAAAAAAATTCATTCAAAATCATCATATTTTTATACGTATGATATACGGGGTGTAAAAGAACTGAACAGAAACTGGGCATTGCATTGGAGGGGCACTGGTTATGTTTTGGGCAAAAAACTTTGTTTGTATGATTTACAGTTTTTTATTGTCTAAACATATGTAGGTATATTATTTTCTGCGTTTTAACCGCATGGGGGACTAACCCTCACTCTCTTCCTCGGTCCAGGGTGGACTCGCCGACGCGCCACTGCGTATAGAAGATAAGGCAACCAACGTGTGCAAGCCTAACTTATTAGATAACTGACGGACTCGCTCGAAATTCATGTACAGAGCACAATAAAAACGTCACTTTCCATGAATGAGTACAATCGTAACCACTCGCATTGGAGAATGTTGATGGTAAGAGAAAACATGGAACATTGCATTTTTGTGTGGTCGTCGCGATGGATAAAATGATAACTACCAATTAAACACAATTTAAAAATAAATCACAATATATTTATTGAAAAAATAATCACAGAAGTTGTTCATGCTAACAATATTTCACAACTCAACATAAACTTATCACATTATCAAATTCTATAAATAAATAAATTGTAATGTTCCAAACGAAATAAAGAGATATAATCAATATTTTTCTTGTGATAGCCATTCAGGAACCCACATATTCGTGACATGAATGTAATTCAAATTATCCATTTTTTATATTGTTTTGTTATTATTTAGTTTCCTTTAATCTTTCCTTTCAAATCTATTTTCAAAAATAGAATCTAAAGAATCTAAATGAAAATTTAAAAAACGTGGCACTTCTGAATTGGGTTCCTAGACACTAAAACTTTGTTATATTACATTTATAATCTTCAGAAACTTTGCGGCGACAAAACTGGTACACTATTCTCATTAGTCAAAACCGGTAAAGCATTCCATTATTATTTTTATTATTTAGGGAATAATACCTATAACATACGCCTACCCGTTTTTTTTTTAAGTTTGTTCTACTATCATAGCTATTTTGTAATTTCCTTGTGCTTTTCTCTAATGTAGTTGTTTTTTAATGCTTTTAGTATTGTAGACTATCACATGATAGTCTTCAATACTAAAAGTAGTAGATATTTTAATGAAAATTAGGGAATTTACAAACAACTCTACCTAATACAAAAAAAAAATCCCTCTAAAGAAATTAGGTCCTTCTAATAAAACGAATTTCTAAAGATTTACGAGCACCTTTAACTGCTTTCTGTTTCATTATTTTAATATTTATATATTTTTCTATGCTACCCTAACTATTTTAATTAACAATTAATCTGTTTATAATTTTTGACATGAAATACGCCTAGAATAATTTCAAGCATTTATTTAGTTTTTTTTTTTCAGACTCGCCAAAAGTTTAGCTACAATTTCAAACAGCCTATAGTGTAAGGATATTTTTTTTATTTGTAAGTGTCAATGTCATAAGTTTATCTAGTCTATGGCTAAAGAACGGAATGCAGTGACTGAGGATGGAATTTCTGTTTTGTTTTTGGACTTCTTTGTTTCTGTGCTCCGCCATAGATTGTCGTTCATTAGTTGTGTCCTGAAAAGCAAGGTATTCATTTTAGATTTCTTTCATTCTACAGTATTTATTTATATTTTCGTATACTATATTTTTGTACGAATTCATTTAGTGGTGAACGTGTGGTATTGGCCCCGATTCTGAAAACACTCTTAACTTAATTAAAAATATTGCCATCCCTTCCAAAGGCTAAGTATTAAAAAAACAGGTAACTATATTGGTCTTAATAAGTTCACTCCGCATCTTTTAAAAATTGAACAATATAGGTACGCTGAGGACTAGAGAACATTTGCCTGCAACGAGCACTAATAGATGCAAATTTTTGCTTCATGCGACTAAAATAATTACCAGTCTTTGTCTTGTACTATTGCCGAGTTAATGACAGCGATATTTTTTATTTGATCTAGAGAGTGTCTTCAGAAACGGGGCCATTAAGTCCTTACATATTTCGTCTCCATATTATTAATAACTATTTGTTTATTTAGAATTATACCAAGATTAAGTAAATGTTTTTTTTACTTTACTTCAGACAGTCCCCGAATCGTCCCCCCCAACTCACCGTTGTCTACCAATAAGCCCCGTCACACTCCGAATGTATTTACCCTAGACAGTCCCCCCACTCACCGGTGTCTACTGATGAGCTCGGTGGCACTGCGCATGTACTCGTCCATGCTGGGCCGTTCGCCGCCGTAGTCCGCGGGCAGCTCCGCCGGGGTAAAGTACTCCGACAGACGCGACGACTTGGGCGAGTGGAAGTGCACCTTTATAATAAATAATAATAATAATAAATCTCCAGACTGACACACCAACTGTGTGGCCCTAAACTAAGCAAAGCTTGTACTATAGGCACCACAATGGACAAGGGGACCTAGTTATACCCAGATACGAGCCAATATCAAAAAAAACATTTTTACGAAATTGGTCCGACCCGGGGATCGAACCCGGAACCATCCGCTTAGCAGTCCGGTGTGTATACCGCTGCACCACAGAGGTCGTCGATCTTTGTAGGAGGGTTGAAAGAGGAGTTTTTGAGTAGTTAGAGTCTAGAACTAGTATTAAGTAGATTTTTAAACAGATATAGAGTTATTGTTGTATTTTAAAGCGGGGCATAAGTCTAGAACTAGTATTAAGCCGATTTCTAAAAATGCAATTAAAATAAAATATGGAAGCAGTTTGGGGAAATCCGTTTAGATGCAATAGTATTTACTAAATCAAGTTTAATCAAAACAAACATACTTAAATCTCGATTGTCTGTGCTAGTTTCTGATTAAATCAGGTAATATTAGATTAAACCAAGAGTGTGGTAGAGAGAGTATGTACATCGAATGGCTTAAAAGATGATTGTGAGTGTAATTCTATAATACGCCCATTAGAAGGTAAGCGATCACAAATATGAAACAATGCATGAATGTACAATACCAATTTGTAGATATATTAATATGCGTGCTGGAACACTACAAAGAATTAACGAAAGGGTACAATGAATCCTTTTTTTTAATTTAAATTTAAAACAAAAACATAGCACAAACATTCATACATATTTGCTGTTTTCTGGAATTAAGTATTATCAATTTTGGTTCATGCTAGTCATATCTCTCCTTTTTCCGCTTGTGTGTTACGTTAAAACATATACCTATTTCTCGTCATAACATTAAACTGACCTCGTATATTTTTACAAAATTAACTTTTAATCGACCCTGACTTGGATTCAGATACCGTTTGTTCCAAAATATTACATATAATCACTATCTTTCTATCTGTTAGGACTGAGAATAATAACACACCAACGTATTCACGACCGTGAACTATTTCTTTTAAAAATAATAACGTTAATATTAACATTCGTCTCTTATTATCATGAAGATAAGAAATAAAATATGAAAAAAATGACGGGCCTTTTACCTGCGGCTTCACTAAAAGTACAATCGTCTAAAACTAAGCTTTCACAGTTAATTTAACTTTTAAACCGTTTCATTTGTACCGGAAAATACTCCTTACATCCAAACTCACCAACTTTCCCTATTAACATTATAGCTACGTACCATTTCAGTCATGTCCTTGTTGAGGAAGGGCTTCATGAGCGCGAACAGCTTGTCAATGAACGGCGGCGCGTTGATGAGGTGAACTTGCTTCAGCCGGATCGGTAGCGCGGACTGCGAATATCATATCACGTTTAGTTCAACGAATATCATATCACGTTTAGTGCAACGAATATCATATCACGTTTAGTGCAACGAATATCATATCACGTTTAGTGCAACGAATATCATATCGCGTTTAGTGCAACGAATATCATGTCACGTTTCGTTAACTAAATATCATATCACGTTTCATTCACCAAAAGTCATATAACTTTTCGTGGTATTGTCTTTATAGTAAAGTTAATAAAACAATCAAAAGATATTTTTAGAGGAAACAAGTAACGAGTCACAAGAGTTGACAAGGTCCTGCCCCTTGTGCTAAAGAAGTCTAGCGTTGGATATAACATACCATCCAGTAGAAAACAGTTTGCCTATCGATATAAAAACTTAGAATAACCCACATAAAACAGCTTAAACATAACAAAATTCATAGCACGGAAGTCTGTCAGGAAAAATAAAAATTATCAAAAAATCATCGAATGAGTTAACCTTGCTTTTAACAAATTAGTTTTCTGTTGAATAATTGATAAATGTCTTACTGATCAGTTTTTAAGCTATCTATATCTACACGTTTTTGATAATTACCTTTACCAATAACAAGTTTCCAAGAACATACAATAACAAAGATTAATTCACTCTTCATAAACTGTCAACTATTTTTAACTAGTGGCCGCCCGCGACTTCGTTCGCGTGGAAGTCGGTTTCCCGTGGGACTGAGAAGTTTTCCCGCGGTTAAAAGTACCCTATGTCCTTTCCCAAGTTCAGTATTTTCTTCATACCAAATTTCATCAAAATCGGTTCAGTGGCTTAGGCGTGAAAGCGAAACAGACAGACAGATAGACAGATAGACAGACAGACAGAGTTACTTTCGCATTTATAATATTAATAATAATAATAATATAATATAGTAGGGATTTAAACAAACAAATAAAAACCGACCTCCTGATACTTGGCGAGCTTCCTCGCGATCGCCACCTGGAACTTGGTCAGGAACTTGAGCGAGATGTCCTTGACGTCCAGGATGGCGTAGTCCGCGTCCTCCAGGGACTCGTCGTCCAGCAGCCACGCGTCCGTGGTGAGGAAGAACACGCGCGCGTCCTGCAGGTAGTCGTACTGCTCCAGGCCAGGGTCGTTGAGCTGCCAGATCCAGAGGTTGCGGTCGCCGCTGATCTTGTACTGGGCTAGGTTTCTGTGAGTTAAATAAAATGGTAGGTAATAGGGGTATAATTTTACGACAGTCTTAATTAACATATTTTGAGGTATAGGTAGTAAAACTCGTTATACTTAACTAGCGACCCGCCCACGCTTCGCAATGGTGTAATTTGACGCGACTTGTTACCATTAAGTTGAATTTTAGCTAACTTAAAATAACTTTATCAGAACTTTCTTTATTTACAAATTTAAATGAGTAAATATCCTAAAAGATGGCGAACCCGCATCAAAATCCATTACGTAGTTTAGGAGGAGATAGCAGCCAAACATACAAACAGACAGAATTAGCGACTTAGATTTATACTATGTACTATGTAATGATGATGATAATGATTTTCTCCGTCAGTTCCGAAAGCTGACACAAAACATTATTCGGGACATATGTTTTATCAGGGAAGAGTTCAAAAGGCGTTTCTAATCTAAAAGTGGAGTTGTATACCTCTATATTGGCCCCGATTCTCAAAACACTCTCTAAAACTAAATTAAAAATATCGCTGTCACTTTCTCATGATTCGTATGAGAACAAGACAGGTAGGTACACATCATTGTAAAATTGAACGAAATGCGCTGAGGACTAGCCTAAAATTGCCTTCGCCGTGTCATATTGCACGTACAAAATTCGTATTTAACTTACTTAAATGTGTTCATCTACTAGGTTCTTATCTTTTTTTACAATGGTAAACAATTATAAAAAGGTCTTTAGAGTGGCTACTGATTTCGCTTTTATTTAGCTCTGTATTTTAATTATCAAGCAAAATTAAAAATAATAACACTGTGCAGTAGCAAATATTCAATGTTTATCTGCCAATAAATACAATTTATCGCTTAATCGGATATTAACATTCTTTTAACCTTAACTTCCTATCATTATCAAAGATAGTCATAAACTTAATTAAAACACTGTTTTAGACTCTAATTTGTTCTTCTTTTTATACAAATGTTTTTTTTAGTTTAGTTTAGTTTATTTTCAAAATCAAAATACATTGGTACTTATTTCCAAATGTCACGTTGGTTACTGCTGTAGTTATAAAACTGTGTTGCAGAGCCAGCGCCTTCCGCTTAAAATGTAACACAGTTAACTATGCAACTTAATAATAAATAGGTAATGGTAAAATGTAAGTTAGAATTCAAGCTTTAAAATAATAACAGTTTAAATAAATTAAGAAAAAAAAACGTGGTATAAACGTGGTTTTCCATAATCCAATAACGAATTTGACATAGTCAAGAATCGACTACAGAATATTTTTTTAAATGCGTTCCGTGTCGATTCTACAGACTACACGTTCGGTCTCGGTAAGAGTTATAACTCTGACTATCCTTCCTTTCAATCTTGAACACAAGGTGTTCACACCGCAGTCGATTTTTTCACGCACCAAAAGAAAAAAAAATACTTACAGAAAAATATTGACCTAAAAAACATAGCTTAAAAAACTCACACAATCTTGAAGTATTTCTGCATTTGAGCTGACTGCGGATCCCTGTTGGTGATCAGTTCTGGAGACGACCCTCGGATGGTGAAGAACGTTTCCGCCGCTTTCTTCGCCTTCTCGATGTCGTAGTAGCAGCTGTGCACGAATCGGCGCAAGAGTTTGTCATCTGGAAGGATTATAAGTAGGTCAGTTTCGGCTATTTACTATAGGCATATTATAAAATTGGACTTATTTGTATTTTTTTGTATCAGTTTGAGGAATTTCCCAGGGGAAAACTTGGACTATTTTCTTTGTTATATTTTTTAATATTTTTGGTATTTTAACACCTACGCATAAGAATTCAATACTTGAAATTAAACTCATTTTAACGGGTTTTTACGCGTTTATTAATTCATTTTGGATTTTACATTCAACTTTCAAAATCAAGTTTATCTGTACCTACACAATTTTATAATACAAAACATTTTTTTGACTCTATATGTATATTATACACATAAATATGGATTCTTCCATTTGAATAAGATTTTCCAGTACTTCCGTAAGTTCTTTTTAAAATACCTAATGTTATTTTGATAAAAAGCTAACAAAGAATATACTGCGGAAGGATAAATTAGCAACTTTGGTCGGTCAATTTACAATCCGCAATGACGTCATGGAGTCAAGGTGGATTAGCAGGAAATGCAAGGCTAAACCATTTTTACGCCATTACTTAGCAACAATGTTATCTCTCAGTTTATCTTAAGTATTTATTTGTGCAATCTGTAGGTAAGTAATTGGCGTTTGATCTTTCTCTATTACCTACCATTCAACAGTTTTTTATTGAAAAGTGGACACGATCGACCAACCAGTAGGACAACTTCATAAGATTGAGGCAAATTTGACATGAAATATTTTACTTTTTTGACAACGAAGTGGTGTGGAAAAACAGGCTTAGGCCCAAGATTAATGCCACAGAACATACCTATGGCTCAAGTAAAAACTTTTTAATATGTTTAAACAACTATTTGTTTTGTTAAATAATCATTCATTTTTTTTTCTAAGGGCCGATTTTTCAATAGATAGTTAAAACGCCAGATATCGAACAGCCAGATAGCTTTAACTGAGACGAATAATAAAGTTTCAACTTTTCAATGGTCAGATAACCCTCTGCTAGCTATCCTAATGATATTTGTGCAAGAAAGAGACATTCTTATATATTTTAAAGTTGTTAGAAAAGGGCTGTAAACTTTCAACGCATTGACAGCGGTTGTCCCAATTGACAAAAAATTAGGTATGACATCAAGACTTGCCGTCAACGATAATACATAGATATACCGAAAACTAGATGGAGCCCACCGAAAAAAAAAACAAATGAAAGTGACAAATACAATATATCTTAACATGTGTCTGTAAACTTTGAGAAAGTATTTCTATCTTATTATATTGATTGCTAAGAATATTTTTGATGCTTTTTTAAAAAATCGATTTGGTATTTCATATACTCAGAGATACTTTATGTTACTGTATGTCTTAATAAATACTTAGTATTTTAATATAATTCTCAAAAAATCCTCATTTTGATATAGCGTATCTTTAGCAGTGTGTTATTTGTGACACGCACACATCAAACGTATTACTCCATCTAGAAATGTATACATCTGTGATGTCAACAATAGCTTATTGCACAGATATTCAAAATTAAACCTCTTGTGATATATATTTTTGTCCCGTTTTGATAACTATACATTATTGTCTTCAAATAAAGTAAAATATCCATGGTTTTACAAAAAATAAGCAAAACACAAATAAATTATCCTATATTTACATACGCATGATGACAGAAACGTCAAATAATCTGTTAGATAACTGCTTAACTGAGGCAAAAAGAGGCAGCTAAGTTTTTCAGTCAGTCATCGAGTTTAACCTTCTGTTAGAGCTTATCCGCTAATTGAAAAATTCACAATCTTGCTATCCATAGAATAAGTCCTATCTGAAGGCTTAACTGACTATTGAAAAATCGGCCCTTAATTACCAAAACTAATATACTTACGTCTTGAGATTTTAACAAGGTAATCGATAAAATATCTCGGATCATCTGACCGGTATAACCTTCAGTATAAACAATGAATCATTATCATGCACGTAATTACATCAAAACAATTAATAACTCCGTGTTAATCTTTTATCGAGTTCACTCCAGTCACTATAGGCTTTGTTTTTAAATAAAAAAACATTCAATTTAACTTAACACCTTTAATGAAAATAATAGCTCTATGGCGCTCTAGTTAGTGTCTCTTTGTCTCTTGAATGTAATGTTATATGGGATCGAGCGAGAGAGATAGAACTAGATCATGGATTCTTTACTTTGACTATTAATAAGGATTTGAATATAAATGAAAGAGAGACCTTTCAAGTATGTTTCGACCTTTAAGGCTGTGTCAGAATAACAGAGAATCTTTAAATTAAAATGTATTGTTTCAATAACTATGTGCCTTTATTTTCAAAACTTGCAAAAATCTTCATTACATAGTATAAAGCAAAGTCGCATCTGTTTGTCCGCTATGTAGGTACTCCTTAATCACCCAACGGATTATGATGCGGTTTTCATCATCTGTTAGGTATTTCATGCAATTATATTTGCTAATAAAGATAAATGTTTTTTTTTTTAAGTCAAACAAATTTAATGTTTCGTGATCGAGTCGGCTAAATTGACACCGAAGCGAAACGTGGGCATGTAACTAGTAATTAAAAATGCTTCATTAGGTTAACTTTAAACTTTTTTTTACATAATAATTTAAATTGAAAACATATCTACAATAGCCATTGGATTATGGGTACAGTCTACCATGACGTCACGTAACACTGCTACTATTATCCAAGTACCCACCAACATTATCCTTGGGCAGGTGCGGCTGCGAGTTCAGCCAGTCCCGCATCTGCTGGACCTGCACCTGCAGCTCCTCGGGACTCTTCGACGACATGCTGGAACAGCAATACAACGACATTGAAACACGTTCACAACATGATTGTGGCAGCGTTGGCAGGCAGGATAGTGATGTCCGACTTGTACTTATAAGAATATTGGTGTTTTTTTTTATATACGGTAGTTCCTTATGTAATTTTGTTTAAAACAATGTAGTATGAAGAATAAATGACTTAAATCGTCCATCTTAGCTCGTAAATTTCATGCATTTTAAATGAAGTTTGTAATTTGCTATGTTTTTAAGATACATTTTTTAAGATAATAAATTAAGTTACTTTTTTATTTTGACATTATTACATTATATTCTTGAGCATGATTATGAACGCTATCGAAAAAAGTAATTTAAAGTTTACATATAGGTACCTAACTCTTAAAACTCAATCCTTGAGTCAACTATGTCTGCTACGAAAATTCTCATTTTAACTTTCAACAATAAAAGCCTTGATGTAACGAATAAAACATAAATTTTGCGTAACATTTGCAGTCAAAAATCAAGAAACATTAGTACCAACGGATATGACGTCAGCGGAAATACGGACAAATTTGACTACAGCGTTTTGTTTGCATCTCTTTAAATCAATATTTATAAGATAAACTTAGACCTACCTAGTTAAATTTACCAACTACATAACACACTTGTTAAAACTCAATATTATTTTAAGAACCTATTTTGATTTGCATTGATAAAGCAATTGTATAATGTGTTTAGGTTCTACATCATTGCTGGAAATATAAAGATTTGACATGCTTTGCTTAAAAATAAGTTAATTATCTCGTGATTACTAAAGACACTTTCGCTTTTGAATCCAAGGTCTTCCCGTGATATCTAGACTACAGTGTCACTGAACTCATAAAGCCTTGTAGTTTGGTAAACCAACAAAGAATGAAATCATTTTTCTTCTATTACAAACATCCTCCAGTTTCTACGGAACTTAGCAGGTTGATGCCAGCGCTCCTAGTGGTCAAATTGGGAACTCTTTGCGGCCAATAATTTTAAAAATTGTAAGCAATAGTTCTATTTTATTTTAGTATAAAAAAGGTCCAATATCGTTTCTTATAAAACAACAGACACTTATGAT
Organism: Emmelina monodactyla; assembly: GCA_916618145.1. Taxonomy (NCBI): domain Eukaryota; kingdom Metazoa; phylum Arthropoda; class Insecta; order Lepidoptera; family Pterophoridae; genus Emmelina; species Emmelina monodactyla. Next base: position 8,209,134 of record OU745314.1, on the reverse strand, counting down.
ACACTAAATTTAAACAAAAATAGTCTAAATACACTTTACTGCCGAAACTAAACAAAAAAAGCATAAATTGGTCTAACTGTTAAAATAAATTTGCTCCTGGTGTAATTGGTAAAGAGAATATTATAAATGAAACTGATACGTGCAATCAAATTAAAAATAAGTAAACACGCAATACTTAAAAAATATACGTTCATAATCCATAAACCGGAAAAGCTAGATATGATAGGTATCTTAAGCTATTGTCTATAGGCTATCAAAAATGCAAAAAAGGAAAATATGTAAGTAAACAAAGTATAAATCAGTTTTGTCAATTACCCATTACCCGACCACACAGACTTAAAATATTCAGTGATGAAGTTTCATTTAAGATGAAGTCGGTCACAAAATATATCGCGCGAAGGTTTGGAATTTTCGACTTTTTATTTGAAATCTACCTTAAAATAAGATTATTTTTTGTACAGCATTACTTTAGTATTATTGCTATAGGTAAGTCCTTGGGACCCAAAACACGATTTTATAACATTTCCTCAATAGAAAAATCTCAAAGTAAGTAATAATCTCGCTTTTTTGGCTTCGTTTTTTAGGCTAAAATCCTGTACCATTTCTCTGTTTTCTTATAATTATTATATTTATTTATTTATTTTTGTTTAATTTCATTATTCATTTAAATAAGGGCTCGGTTCTTTTAAACACCTAAACACCAATTTACGCTCGGTACTTGGATGTTTGTAGCCACCATACTATTTCGCCTCGACGAACGGATTTCGCCACATTAACGTAATGTTTCTGAAGTGTTTTGTCATTTCTATGAGTGATTACCAGATTTGGCGGTAATATATAAGAGTTATACACCACATATAGTTATATACACCGAGCTATATGAAGTGACTGATAGCTTTACGCAAATTTTATATTCGACTAGAGAATTTCGTAGAAACGAGTTGCCATTCAACAATCGATCATCAACCCCAAAAAAACTCCATTCATTTGAACATTTGATAACTACATACATAGTTTGCATTAAAAATTGAAATTTTACTTTTCTTTGTACGTGTTTACCGGATTTGACATGACAACGGAATAAGGGCTTAATTAAATATGTATTTAATTGATCTGCTTATAAACCGCAATAAATGACAGGTAATTCTAGTGTAATTTTGTATAACCGACCTGTCTACAATTAATATATCTACGTGTAACATAATATGACTTTGATGCAGTGTTGCTATCAGGAAATAAACAATTTTAATGTAACATGTACCTGAATATTAATTTAAATTTATATTTGTCATATATGTACGAACCTTTATATGTATAGGAACTCGCATTTTTATAATTATCGACTTCAGATTAATATTATTTCTATAAAATGAATTCATTCAATAAATTGTAGAGAAAAAATCCGATTACCGGTTATTAGCTCCATTACTTTTATTTATCAGCATCCCCACTTTATTTTTAACTGTTTAATGTTCAATTTAATCATAACCTAGATACTGTACAAGCTTCATTAAAACAAATAGATAAACAAAACTAAAACGCTAATAATTGCAATAATCGTAACATTTCAACAAATTACTGATAAAACGCAATATAAATCAACACTTAGGTATATTTTAGCTTTTGTGGTTGTCCTTGACTGTTATTTGGTCTAACAGTCTTCCTCAATATAATACTTTTAGGTATATGAATTTTGAATCATTGTTTATTCAGGACGGTACAAAATTATTATTGATTTCTTTTAAAAATACGTCTCGGGTCAGTGGGGACTATGAATTCGGGTCAGTGGGGAATAAATTTTTTTTACTAATAATTCGGGGCTGTGGGTAATAGAGATTCGGGTCAGTGGGGAAAAAAATATATTTAAATAAAATAATAAAACTGCCCCGGGGCAATGGAGCATGAATCTTATTAACTTCTAGTAATCGCGACAAATTTAGATCAATTTTCTCTGATAGTGTCAAGGTATGGAAAGCGTAGCTTTTTGTTAAATACAATTTATAGGTATACCTATTCTATAAGTCAACTAATGCCTACACTTTATTTCAACTGTTTATACAAACGTGCAAATAAAAAGACAAAAATATTTTAGCCAAGGTTAATAAGTCTGTCTTCCAAATTATTATTTATAATTATTTTATTTAATAATTCGTTATTAGGAGCAACAGCTAAGTAATCGAACCTACGTGCTCGATTGTAGGTATAATAAAATCACAATAAAATACATTGTGATACTGATAAAATAATAAAAAGTGTGCATTTTAACATTACCTAGGCATATTTAAATGAAATCAACTGAAACTTACACGAGTACCTACCTTGCGTTACGTTATATAAAGTTTTAAATTTACTAGTTTAAGTCAAAAAATTTAAGGTTAGTTACTTGGTTACTTTGAACTACTTTATAGTTTACTCGACGTAAGTAAACATTCGTTTAACACACGTTAAAAACACTTCGCAACAGACCTGAGTCCACCTTATCTATGATTTCATATGAATATTTTACACCTACAGTGATATTGATTAGCCGATATCTATTTTAAGTTTCATGACGCTAAAATATAGCTATAGATAAGTACACGGTTAATACTTTAAAAAAGCAAAAAAGTGGTTAGAGAATATGATATGATTTTTATCAAACTTACGTTTAGAAAATAACGTATTTATCAATAAGATAAATAGGTCAAATTAGAAGTAATAACATACATATATATGTATATTTTAACCCGTTCCCTTGAACCTAAACCTTGTCTTATTCGGGTTATTTGCGAAACAACAAGACTTTAAGGATGTAGATATAATATGTTGACATTTGTATGTGACTTTTAATTGGTTTTCCTTTGTAACAACACCGTTTAAGTTGAGCATGCACTGGTAACACTGAACGGTATGATCTAAGGTTAATTTAATACAAAATTACCACACTTATAAAGTTCAAAGTTGACTATCCATTTAAAATAACGACGCAATTTGCTCGTTTTAGAATTGTGTATATGCTAGCACTATGTTTGAACACCCTAAGTTCATAAACCTAACGACAAAAATATTTAATGTTGGTAACAAAATATTGTTAGAAACAAATTACCTTTACCATTAAGAACTTATTTATTTGGTAGCGACAACACTACCGGCAAAATCATTCGCATAATACCTATCATCCATTTTAAACCACTGTTGTTAACCGGTAAGTACCTAGCTATTTATTGTAATTTTACATAATATAGGGATAGATAGCCACGTCATAATGTTATGTTTATGTAACTAATAAATACAGGGTGCCACACTTCCGATGACGGTAAACGCTGACTGTCGCGAATTGCCCAGTCATAGGATAATATTCAAAATAGAAAATCGTATGGTTTATGTATAGCACAGTATAAAAAAAATTAGAAACATTGTGATACAAGTAAACATACAATTAGTTTTAAAAAACGGAAATTTGACTAAAACAGCCAAGTAAGAGTAGAGAAAAAAGCGGTAGAAAAAAGTTTTACCAAACAAATGTAGAGCTTGGGGTGTTAAGTTATGTTGTCATTCCCCGACCGCTACAGAAGGGAGAGAGGATAATGTTTTTCATTGTTTTATTCATTTTTATGTAGGTAAGTTTGCCTTTTACAGAAATACCGACATGAACCCGTCCTATTATATTATAGTCGTCCAAAGCAAATGTATAGGTATAAAATTATTATGCGACGAAATGTTTTCGATGATTTCCTTATTAACTTTTTCACTTCACTAATCTTGGTTTTTATAAAGTCTTGCCTCTACATAAAGTGTATTTTACTTTGAATTTAACTTTAAAGGATGTAATTGTGCATTTGTGCAATTTTTTTGGAAATTAATGTCAATGTCATGTATGATGTGTCCGAGTGATAAACAGTAATTATAGACACTTAATTTACACTTATTTTAGGAATTTATTTTTTTCTTATCAAACGTTGCTTGTTTTGATAACTCATCATGCTACTTGAGACGTCTTTTTTCATCGCTTGAGAGCACACTGATGGGTCATTTTATATTGTACAACTCGATTGTATAGATAGACAGGTATCACTGTTTCCTTCTACATAATACTTTTCTTACGGAAAAAAAAATATTTCCTTGAAAGGTAATGAAGGTTCTATTTTAAACTTAATAGGTAGGTGAAGGTAATTAAAGACGTTGTTGTATAGTTGTTATTGCCATAAATATTATTAGCGAATTAATATTCACAGTACTGCTATAACAGGTACATAAACAGGTAGGTACTTGTGTTAAAAATCCAGTTTTATTATTTATCATACTGTATGCAACAAAAAACTTTATTCGTAAAGGTTATTAGGTAACTAACTTTAAGTTAACATTTGCCTCTTACATTTTACTCAAGAAGGTAAGCTTTATTATAATTTAAATGCTTATTTGAGTTAATAAAAAATATTTATAGAGTTAGATAGGTACAACCTGCATCATTAGGTAGGCTATACTCAAACTGTGGGTAGATTATAAACTAGGAATAACAAAAAAGTGTCTGAAAAGAATTCCAACTTAAAACAGTAACAGTAAATAATGTAAATGGAGATGAGTTCCAGATAAAATTTGAATTTCAAACCACCCAAAATACCATGAACTTGAACGAAACGCCACGAAAACTGGTTTTTATATCTTACGCGACTTCATTTACCGGTTAAAATCATTAATTAAACAAAACACTCAACTTACATCGTCCAATACTTTCATAAACACAAAACCGAGTCGATCTGTTATAAATTTTTGATTATAACTTTCCGTTCTATAGGATATCAATACGATATTATAAAAACGCAGCGCGTCTCACCTCTTCGACAGTTCGACGTAAACTAAATTGAATAAGTGTATGTTTTGTTCCACAATGGATTCACGGTCATAGCAATGCGAGTATCTCATGCGCGGGAGTTCATGTGCACTGGCTGTTCGTATATAAGGAATAGTTTTTATTGTTTGATGATTGGAATATAAGATAAGGCCAGAATGACTTATAACAAAGGTACTAGGGATTAAATAACTGGGACCTTATATCTGATGGTTACAATTAACTATAGGTAGAATACCTTAAAGCTACCCTTAAGATAAGTTTTTAAGCACACTCACTTAAATTTGCTGAGCTATGTAGGTTGTTTTTATCACATAAGACACACTGAGACAAGACATTGACAGCTAATGTAGGTAATAACCCACTTTCAAAGTGCGATTATGAATATATACCTATGCAAATGTAACGCGAAACCGAGAGGAAGGAAACTTAAATTAAATTTATAATCTTTTAAGATAAGTATAAACTAAGCCACAAATCACCGATGTACACATATCTAAAAAGCATCTAGTTTGTCAAATAAAATGTGACTTCTTTATGTTATTCGTTATAAGGTTTTGTTTTTGTTACTCACACAAAAACTACTGAACACATTTGGATGAAACTTGTAATCACGGGCAAACTAATTATCCTGCCAGTGAAACCGCAGGGTGGAAAGCTAGCCAAAAATAATTTAAATAAAAGTGCTGCCAAGTGTTAGTGGGTCTTAGGAATGTAAAAAATAAATGATAAAACTAGAATAGCCGATAACTTGTGGTAACACATAGTTGCCTTAGCTTACTAACTATAGACGCCTAATTACGTCTATAATTATTGTTTTATGACGTGGTCACCAACAGTTGAACAATTCTTAAAGAATTTAAACTTAACTTTGCGGTTAGGAGTCAGTCGCTAAATGTAACTAAATTTTTAACTATTTTTGTAACTTACACCGGACTACAGATACCTGACGAGAACCTTCAAAATATCATTTCTTTAACGATTAGATTTCGTTTAGCAGCTTTAGAATTTTCTTACCGTCGTCGTGCAACCACAGCGGGGCAAGTTATGGGACATTAATCCCATCCTACTTAGTTGATTATATTTTTAATACTAAACTTAATTTTAAGTCTATTGGTTACCTTAAAAATTACTACCGCCGCAAAAAATATTCTGTATTTAAAAAAGGCATTTTTAATTTTCTAAGACTTAGGTACCTACCTAATAGAGTTTTTTTGCAAAATCCCCATTTGCGGACATTCTGCTGACCTTAAACGGTTATATCTCTACAGAAAAGGGCTATTTGGTTCATGGCAGACATAAACTTGGTTGAAGTGTTGTAGGTTAGTAACGTAAGAGCACCAATTATGGCGCTGGACCAATTAAGGTTTTTCATCGACATTTCTCCAAAAATAAATAGCCTGGTAAATTATTTTATTAAAATAGCAACTCTAATCTGTCGTGTTTAAGTATTCAAAGTGAAAATTTTAGGGCTATCCGCAATTTAGTTTTCGACAATAGCCCTTTTTCCAGACTTTTCTTTTGAAAAATTTAGAATTTCTTATAAGGATCGTGTCGCAAGTAGGTACATTTATAGGCTTTTAAAAATGACAGGAGTAACTACTTTGTTAATTTTTGTAATTATTGGTGAAACCATTGATAACGAAAGATTAATTATACGCTCTAACATAAAACCCCAATGGAATTTTACACTTATTTTTTTTCTTAATTCATATTTGGATCTGTAATTTAGTGTAATTTTGAAAAAAAATCATCTTGTTCTTGAATACTAGTAAACCGTTTCTAGTTGTTAATTATCGTTTTTAAATGAGCAGCAAATGAAGCGTTTGTCCAATTTTAAATATTTGACAGAGGGTATATTTAATTATGATTATTTTGATAAAACTAGTAAGGTAATCCTATTTTAAAAATCTAAAACTTATTCTTAAAGACACTATTTATTCCAAAATTCTAGAAACGTGTATAGTAAAACGTAAAAATTATTGATGAAAAACGAAAACATAATCCTTATAACTTCCATATTTGGTTCTTTTACCTTACTTAGTTGTTTTTTTAAGTTAAAAAAATGAATAAAGTTATTATGATTTTGATAAAAACTTAAACAAATTATGCTAGTATCGGTCAAGTATGTCCGAAACTTTCCATTATTTCCCATCGTAGTCCATTTTAATCTTATTACACAGACGGAATTATATAACTAATACCAAAATAATAATTGTAAACCAAGATCTGCTTGTTCTAACCTCATGATAAATATAAAAAAATACATAGTTACTAAGTAGTTGAATTTAATTCTTTACAAAGTATGAACTTGTATTTTCCTATTTTGTGCTTTTAATTAAAAAATAGCGCCAGATAATATAAAACCTTCAAAGAATATAACTTTCAGCGCCATCTATGTTGCCATGATAGCAACCAAAACCGTGTCGCCTAAAATAATATTGTCTTTAAATTAGCCTTTTAAATTTTATGCAACGCAGAAAGTTATGTGAATTATACATAAAGTATAGTTTTGTAAAACACACTTTTAATTATTTGGAACATTCCACTATTTTCTGTTTAAATGTTCACAGTTTTTCAAATTAATGTTGAATGAGTCATCACAGATTGTTCCGAACAGTTTTATGAACGCATGCAATAGGTGGGCTGCCATTTTTAAATTATGTTGTTTTAATTTTTTACTGAAATAGCTGGTAGATTTAATCAATCATGTTAGGAATGAATTAAACGTCATAAATAAAATAAGGAATCACAAAATTTGAAGAAAAACTATTTTCTTACATTGAAATTAAATTGCACCAGTGTTATTTTAAATTTTTTTTTTAACTTTTGCTTTATGGCAACAAAGCGTAGCAAGTTTGCGCATGCGCCGAATGGGTATTTCAGTGAATAATTCTTTGAGTTTTAATTTTTAGAAATAGGAAATTTCAACGTTAGTTGCTAAAATAATAGCGCACTTAAGTGGAATCATAAAAAGTATTTCGTTATGGACAATGATTAATTATTGTAAAATTAAAACAAAGTGTGAGTGTTTCATCGGTGGCCATTACAAAACCTAAACTTTTTTATCGGGACAAATGTCCATTTGATGTTTCGGCGACGTTGTGACTAATCATACGAAAGACTTGAATAAAATCGCATCCGTTCACTTACCTGTTAAAATTGTTGGGATTTCCGAGTTCCTGTGAACTGCATTGAAGACTGAGCAGTAAATATTGTGCCGACCGACAAAATTGTGTGTTGACTTCCCACATACAGACAAACTGTCAATTGTTATACTTTCCGTTTTGCCTACATTATTTCTTTGACGATAAACATCAATACTGCTGAGCCTATCCTGATTTTCATCAAATACCATTACGTTGTTATCAGAAATAAGGAATAAAGTAAAGAAACCGTTTGTTACTCTTCAATGAACATAGAATTGGCACGCGACCTCTATTCGTTGTCTCTCCCTTTCTAGATAATTTAGAAAATAACTCGTGTTTGTGGCTTAACTTAAGTGAAAAACCTTCCTTGGACTAAAGAATAATAGATTTCCTTTAAAATCATATCATTAATTACGTGTTATTCCACACAAAATAAAACATAACTCCATACAGTGTTCTCATCTTTTCAACTGTTTTATACCTATTATTTCATAATCTTATCATATTTTGTAGGTCTTTGTAAGATTAGTGACAAGTCTCTGAAACATCACAAGCTGGGCAGCAAAATTTGGCTTTAGAGTGCAACAAAAATGATTCTGAGATAAATTCTACAAGTGTTACAATAGTACCAAGTGTTTCTGGACTCAAGAGTGGAAGTGAAGAGTGTTGCGTTGGTGGTTTAGTGTTATGGAGCACTGGTGTTAGCTAAAGGTGAGGAGTTTTGTCATGGGCCGCGGTGGGGAACCAAGGTCTGCAGGCGAGTGTCAGGCTTGAGGCCGGCACCACACGCTCATTATTATGTACAAGCGTGAAAACAGCAAAGACAAGGGGCAGATAGAGGAAAAGAAAGCATCTAAGTAAGTTGCATGAACTGAGACTGTGGCCATCTAAATCGGCTTGTATATAATAATGGAATATGGTTTTAGTTATTATAACACAAAATTCTCACACTCCTTTATTCATGCTAAGGTTAATTTGGTGTACATTCATGGTCAGTACTTATTGTTACTAAACCACAGACAAATAAAATATTCACAAGGTATGTATGTAATTAATTATATAAATAATCATTTTTAAGTTATTCAGAAAAAGTGTTTTTTAATTTCATTTTTATTTTGTGTGATATAACTACAGTTTAATCTAGGCAATTCGTAACATAAGAAAAGGAACTGATAAATATTGACAAGTTGGTAATTTATCACTGTGAGTAGGTAAATAGATGTCTATTTTTCTGTGAGATAAGGTGAAATTGTGAATTGCCTATCATGATTTTTATACTTATTTTGTCTAAGAATGTGTTTTAAATATTTCACAAGAGAAACCTTTGAAAAAAAGTGTTTCTTTGTTAAGAGAAATAAGGCAGAAATGATTCAATGAATAGGTGGCTGTCAGAAACAAAAACCTTGAACATTAGCAAGAGAAAATTCAATCACTATATCAATAAAATCTGGATGGTTTAAGGGCAGCTGTCAGTCAGTTACCTAACTATAAAATATAAATAGTTGACATGGATATTCAATATTTTTTTACTTCATAACATTATTTACAATGAGACGAACATAGTAAGTGCACTTGATTAAATCACACAAATTATTTGAGGAAACGCAAACCTTTTTATTTGCACACTGATTAAACCAAACAGGATTGTACTTGTAATTTTATAACCTTTACAAAATTAATTGCTAAAAATCGAAGAACAGTCTATTTGGTTTAAAAGGTACTTGAAAGGGCTATTTAAATAACTGTATGTGCTTCATACTGGAAAATTCTATAAATGTGCCATAGATCAAAAATAGTATCCATGTTTATGATTTTCAGTTTGAGTGCATGAACACTTTCACTTTTGTAGTCATTGCCAATAACGGTTGTGGAATGATTCACCACTTTAGCTATGGTCTTTTGAAGCCCATTTACACAGCTTTGTTTTATCTTTTATGAATCAATAAAGGTACCTAAGATTTTTTTAGAGCAATGAAATTAACTAACAAAATCCTTGCTCTTGAATTATGTTAAACATCTTGATTAAACACCTATCTTAGAAACAATAGACAGAGATGAGTAACACTAGAGAAGAAACCTTGACTTCTATTTAACTGTTGCAACTGGATCAAGCTAAGGTATCTTGATTTGCTCCTCACTGCCTTTAAATTATAAATAAAAAGAGGTTATGAACACCGGCAAATACATTGCTATTTATATCAAACTTTTACTATATTTAACTTGACTATTTTCGAAAGGTCATGTTGAAAACCTGCCTATGTCCAAATCAGGCAAGTTATTCTTTAAATAACATGCTGTGTTTGAACTTCCATTCTGTTTTTTTTTATGTGGGTTCTAAAAAATGAAGCTTGTTAATCATGTCTGGAAGATATATACCTAGATAAGATATTTCTGTCTTGAGATTGATTAAAAATTAAAATTTGGTGTTAAAATAAATAGAGCAGTCTCAACAAAACTATATCATTAGCCATTAGTAGTTCTGAGCAGGCTATTCAAATACATTACATTTATAAAAGTGGGCAAATTCTAAAGCAAATTTTCTTCAAGATAAGATTTTACTTATCAATACTTTACAATTTTATTTGATATTGTTTGTGTTAACCAGTGTAATATTTAGAAATTACCATTATGGTTAGGTATCATATTTATTTCTGGTATGTTTGTTTTTTTTATATTTGTCATTAAAATTATGGAGCAGTATTAACAATTTGTTTTTACTAAACCTATCTACATATTATCTAAAGAACTCGCATTATTATCATAATAAGTACTAATACCTTTTATTATATCTAAGCAAGCCACAGGGGAGTATTTGAAAAACAAATTTGAAAACATTTAATTAAAAATAGATTTGTTATAAAGACCTATCTATTTTAACTAATGTGAACTGTTACTATGTCCCTGGTGTAAAAATAAACATTGATTCTTGATTTTAAATTTAACCTATGATTTTTAAGTAGCTAGTCTGATTTTAAATTAACGTATAGTATGTGTTTGATCAAAACAAATATTGATCTCATAAGAAGGGTTAATGTGTCTTACATTATTTTTTTCCGTGTGAATGTCGTAATAAGCGACTAAAAGAAATTAAAGACCTTGGTTCCATTTAGTTTAACCGACTCCTTGCCACCATCATTTTTCGAGCCTTTCGTCCGTGGCCCCATACAAAATTCAATGACGCGCTAGTCGCGTCACGGGCCCTCCTAAATGATGACGCGACTAACGCGTCATGGGCCACTGGTGATGTTATTACGCTATTTTAGGCTTTTTCAACTAAAAGTATACAAAGTGAGACCTGTTATTGTTTGTTATGTTTCATTTATTAGTTTAGTGTATTTAAAAGTGTCGATCTACGTGTTTTATACGAGATAGAAGGTAAGTTATAGATTTCCACCATTGGTTGTCAACCTGTGGGAAGTATTTTATCGCAAATCAAAAATCTTCCGTTTTTACATCTAAACTATTCATTGGTGACCAAAACATAGTAATTATTTTTATAGATTTGCTAAGTTCGAATCCTGGCTTTAATAATAACACTTTTCAATAATTAGTAGGATAAACAGTTACCTTTAGGTAGGCACCCTATGGTTGACAGCCACTGGCATTTTAATTTTCCAAAAAAAATTAGTGGCCCTTGATATTGGTGTTCCTAATGAGTTAATTTTCATATAAAATAAGATATTTTATTGATTAAATCAAATAAAAATTTGAATTGCAACTATTTTCTAATGACGCATCTCTCGCGTCATGGGCCTCCCTGAAGGTTTCTTCATGACGCGCTAGGCGCGTCACGGGACAGGAGTCGGTTAAAGTTCTAGCAATATACCTAAAAATGTAACCACCAGTAAAAAACATAGTTAAAATATTTAGATTATTATACTTAATTAAATAACAAATTTTATTAAGTAGACCCCAATTTCTGAATAGAGAATTTTTCGTTGTGTTTGTACTATTAGTACTTTTATTATAACTTAACAATTGATTATACGATATACAAAAGCAGTACCTTCTCAACTAAAAATTCTCCATTGGTAGTCTTACCATAAACCATACGAACACAACCATCGATTGTTAATATCGTTATTCCTACATTTCCGACCCTAATTTGTATGGAAATTAACGATTACAACTGTCAAAATTGCAATCCCATCGAACGTTAAGAGTAACATGCTTTGACCATTGTTTCGTTAGTTTGTATTGAAATTAACGATGACAACTGTCACCATAACGATATCAACAATCGCTAAAAGTAACATGCTTGGACTCTTCGACTACAGTGACGTAATTTCACATGTTTTTCTCGTGTGCAGCAACACTGGTCCCAGTGGCCGAGCGGTGGGGGGCAGCAGCGCGATGCACACCTCCAGGCACTCCGTCACCTCCTCGTCAGGGGTGCTGATGGTCGGGCCCAACTTCCGCGTCGGCAAGAAGATCGGCTGCGGCAACTTTGGCGAGCTGCGACTCGGTAAGAAGTTACTGCGGGGCTATTGCGAAAGCTAATGGTAATCGAATGTCATTTTTTTTAACAATTCTAGATAACGTTAGAGTTTATGAAATATAAAGTTTTTTTTAGGTAGGTAATCAATGTCGCCATCTATTAATTCCAAAACCGTGATGATTTTCATTAATTTTAACCCTTACCAGAATTGTTGAAAATATGACATTCGATTACCATTGGCTTACGCAATAGCCCCGCGGGTTATAGCTGGTTAGAGGTGGATGAGGGATGGAAGCAGTTAACTTTGACCTATTGAAAAGTGTTGTTGTTTATTTTTTGTCATTATAGAAATAGCGGTAATGACAGTGAAAACCAAATATCAATACTACGTAGGGTTTTGAAGTTCAAAAGTGAAAATATACGTATACGGAATGGTGAATTTGCTTTATAAATGTTTGAAGAAGAGTAGACAACAAAGAAGCTTTGGTTTTACATCGTCTAAATTACCAAAATAAAAGCACGAAAACTCTAAATTAAATCTGCAATACGAATGGCCTTAACAAACCAAATGTAGGCTATTTAAGGTTTATACCATGAAAGTTGACGTGGTTAGGTCTTCTTTCGTTCCAATCACACTCTGCACCAAAAACGGCCCGGGGTACTAATTAGTTGTGACGATTTACCTCGTTCCTCGCACATTATAAAATAATAATAATAAATAATTCTCCAGACTGACACACCAATTATGTGGCCCTAAAGTAAGTTGCAGTAAGCAAACATAATGGACACCCAGACCATTTTTACGAAATTGGCCCGACCCAGGGATCGAACCCGGAACCATCCGCTTAGCAGTCCGACAATATACCTCTGCTCCACAGAGGTCGTATATGACTATTTTTTTATACTTTTCGACGTTGTATCTTACTCCAAGTGTACATCTAACTTACTAAGCAAGCACTGGCCACCTTCCCGATAAGCAAGAAGGAATGAGCCATTATTCACCACGCTGGCTCACTGCGGGTTGTCGGGTATAAATTGGCTGCTAAAGGTTAACTGTGCAAGGCAAAAGTTGGTCTGTTTAGTCCTCGAGGTAGCTATTGTGAAGGTTAGGAAAATCTAGGTTACCCAATAAAGTTAGCTACATTAATACAATATTTTACAGTTGGTTCAAATCAGTTTTGACTGGCGCAATAGAAAAATCGAACCTGAAACCTTGTAATGCGCTGAACGGCATACTGCCATACATTTGCATATTAAATGTGATAAACGCAGTTTAATAAGTCGTTTTCCCTAAAAAAAATTGAATCATTAGGCTAAAAAACGTTATCTTTTTTAGAAGTGTTTTTAGATTTTCGGTAGTTTTATTTATTTATCACAAAATTAATACGGGTAAATATTAAATCACGACGGCTAAATAAATCAAAGTGGCAATGCAGTGTCTTATCTTATCCACTTGAAGCCTAGGCTTAGCGATTGTTAAACCTAACATTAACATTGCGAGACCTACCTACTTTCTTAGATAAACTCTAGTATTGAACCAATGACTGTAATTTTACAACCTCCGTTTTTGATTGACGGCAAAATCCTATGACTCATTCAAAAAATAGATAGTTACGTGTAACGTAGACTTACCTGCTTGCACTGCAGTTAAGAAAAAAGACAATAGCTCTTGCCTTCATAGATTTGGTCTTATATTTCTCTGTTTTATGGAAGTGCACTCTAAACTGACGCATTAGAACATAATTTTCATCGTTTCTTGTTTCTTAGACACGCTTTAGCTTGGCTTTGTGCCAGTGGCAAAATTTTACCATAAACAAGTTTAAAAAAAGTGTAGATATAAAGTGGCTTCTTAATCCGTCAGCTGTTTAACATACCTACTGTGGCAAAGGATAATGTTACTGGCTCGACCTCAACACGTGTAAGCTTTATGTCCTAGGTAATAAGGTTTCGAATGAGTGATTTCTGTTATTATATGGCTGCGGCCTGCGGATGAGAATTGGATTCCATCTCACGTCACTGAAATAGCGAGTTGTTATACTTTTATTAATAAAAGACACGTGCATAAAACAATTCATGTTAAAACAAATGACTTATTAATTACCTACGAAGTTCATTTACACATCGTAGAAAATCGTCTACCAGCTACTATGGTTATGTGTTTTTATGAAAGTCACGGCAAGAATCGCAAGTGTTTTGATTCTGCACAAGACAATAGTAATAGAAAGAAGGTATTAGATAACGGACAAATTAATTATACCGTCATGAATGTAAGTAATAATACGTATTCATTAGCATTGCAAACAGATTTAGAACGTTAATTTCATCGTCCATTTGTGAACTTAAGAAAAAAAAACAAAATAACGTAACAGGTAAAAGTAGGAAATGACGCGTTTTTGAAACGTCAAAATGTTTTATTGCGTGTTTTTATAGTGATGTGAACCGTTATTTAAATTCGAAATCGAATCATATCGATGTTTATTATTTCATCGAAACTTAAAATTCTTCTCTTTGCGGATATTCCTCGCGTGATCATTTCTATTTAAGACAACATTATTGCTCTTTATACACAGTGATTGATTGATAATACGATTTTTATGCAAATAATATAAAGGTAAAAACATAAATAATTTCATCCTGATGATGTTTTGCGGCTCTTGTTTTCGTAATCAGACAACTGAGACTATTTGACCAAAAAAAACTACTGAACACAATTATTGCAATAGTTGGTAGTAATTATTAAATTTGAACTATTTACACACGCGGAAAAATCCGCTTTGTGGCGCTATTTTGCACCTATTCTTTTAATTCATTAATTTTATAATTTTCATGGTAATCCCCTAATAATTTGATTTTAAAGAATTAACCAGCATACAAATCTTATCTGTATAATGAATTTAATTGTCTCAATAGAACTCGTAGACTAAATTTATTTTAGTACCATATTTATCTTTACCTTATTGGTATTCACGTGGCCCTGGAATGTTAACTAACCCTGACTGTATACCAATACCACAAAAGAAAATCTACTGCAAAAATACACCCAGACACGAGCCAATATCGTAAAGTTATTTTTACTAAATAGGCTCGACCTAGGAGTCAAACTCGGTACCCTCCGCTTAACAGTCTGGTATACGTACTACACTACACCGCTGCGTCACAGAGATCGTCACTAATTGAATGTAACGTCTTCTATAATTACATCAGTTTATTTTTAATAAATCGATGCTCGAAAACAAATGATAACTAATCCTGTGTCTGGGCGATCATTATCAACAGCTTGGCAACAAATTGGCCCTCAATATTTATTATCACCAATAAACACTGTTTTACTGAGAAAGCACTGCTTTTAATAAATTATCTAATTGTTCCCTGAATGTGACAACGTTTTAGGAGTTCGCATATGTGTATTTTTTAATACTTAATTGTGTTAATGGAAGCCTTAATAATAGATGATGGTTTACTGTGAATTACTATAAGACATATCGTTTGGCATTTTGGAGAAATTAAATAAAAGTACGTCACTTCTATGTAATTTCTCCAAAATGCCAAACGAAGTTATCTTCTATCATATTTTAATTAAATTTATAAAAACTTCCTTAGGTTTAAATCTAAATGCTTTTAACTAAGTCAACCTGGCTAAGCATTGTGTAATTATTGTATCTATTGTAGCTATATACACCGCAAATATATAGTACAAAGGTAGAAATAGGTATATAGGTTCTATAAAGGTAAATAATAAAGCGTTTGTTATTATCATATTGGCGAAGTTACGTATATCGTGTTCCTTGGAAGCACCCTTTTTCCCTAACTGGTATATCACATAATCATATCATAATATGAACCATCTTACTTTTGTCTATACATCTTACAATAAGCTAGAATTTTAAGATTTCACGTCAAAACCGTTAAACTAATGATCTGTAGGCCTACCATGAACTCTTATTGCTATTCAGTTTAGGACCTAAACTGAACTGCTTCGCTTATTCGTACCACGACGTTACTTAAACAAACCAAAACTGAGTCGCTAGTTTGTAAGCGATTCAGCTGAAATAGTTCATTCTTTTGCAAGCAAATGCGTACCATGACGTTTTTTTTTTTTTTTTTTTTTTTTATATGAGAAGCTAGCAAACGAGCATGCGGGTCACCTGATGGTAAGTGATCACCGCCGCCCATGACTACCCGCAACACTGTGGGTGTTGGGGGTGTGTTGCTGAGCCGTTAAGAAAATTGGGCACCGGATATCGCACTGACCAAACGAAACGCAGGAACATCGTCCCTACTTCACGTCGGTTTTCTGTGCGACGGTGGTATTTCACCGGTCGAGTCAGCCCAGTAATCGCTGCAGACAGAGCCTGCAGCTAGACTCTACCACTCCACGTGACATTTAAACCTAAACTGAATAGCTGAAATGTCAAATTAAGCCATTCAAAAAAAGTTGCTTCTTTCGTTGCGTGAAGTGAATCGTTTTGTGAATTACTTTTTAAAAATAGTGAGAATATATGTATTTCAGTTTAATATTTAGTGGGTTTTATAAGTATATTGCATTTATGAAAATATTTACGGCCCTAAAAAAAACTTTTGGGGCTAAAAGCCCTAAGTTGGCAAGCCAGGAATAATACCTGTCAAATCAAATATGAGCGTTCAAAAACGTATTTTATTCATTTTACGACAGCACTAAAAAAACTATTAAATAAATTACTATCATTTAATTAGTGCTAAAAATGGTTTAATGTGGTATAATTTGATGCTAACTAGTGCAATTTTAAAATGTATTTTGTATTTTTTTCATAAATAAAAACCTTTACTAACCGGTATTATCACATAAACTAGGTTTCGAAACGCAACTTATTTAGATCGAGTAAAAGAGATAGAATTAAGCAACGACTGTAGAGCGTCATTTCTTTCTCACATTGCGGACCACAGACAAATCTCGTTCATTCGTTCCTCCGTGTGCGATTCAAACGCCACTCACCATTAAACACTTCATGGTACGAATCTTAGCAATTCAGTTTAGGAACCTAAACTGGATAGCATCGGAATTGAATCGCAAACTAAAAGTTGATGGTAGGCCTGCTGGCGTGAAGTTGGAAAGTTTGTACGTAATAAACGATATTGAGCACTTTACTTAAACGCCGATACTGAATTCTTAAAAGCTAATATCGGTTACGTTCTGAGAATCAATTTAGGGCTCGAACGATAGCTTTGACTACGATCTAAATGTGACCTTCAAGGGAAAGTACTGAAAAAGGTTAATATAGGTGCGTTCCTAAGAAATAATGATTTTACTTTGCCACCTTGAATAAATTTAAAGTATTCAGCGAGATCAAGGTCACAAAATCTAATTCTGTTTTCTGAATTTTACTTAAAGAACTGCTCAAATCTTGAGTAGCAGAATAAAGTGTTCTTCTAGATGCAGCCGCACTTGCGGTTCATTCTTGTTGCTCTTTATTCATTCCCTAAATAATCCTTTTAATATTACTCTTATTCTAATAAAATGACATCGATGACGACAAACACAATGTCCTGAACATAGCAAACATAATCCATTCGGTCGCAATGACGTGGAAACGTTACAAAAAAACGCAAACAGTGTTACTTTAGAATTAAGAAATATAATGGATCAATATAATGGATTCTATAATCATCTTAATTATTCTCTAAAACACCAATTTGCGAATAAAGTCGTAATCGTATTGGTTAGGTTTATGATAAGAAATATACCTATTTTGAAACAATGTAGTCTACAAAGATTTAATAAAGAGACTTGCTGCATCCGGGAAATCCGATTTCGTTGTGACGCATTTACATTAAAACTTGACTTTTTAATTCTACATTTAAGACCTAAATCACGTCTAGACTGTATTCAATTGTTTTGGGAAACATCGTACAATTTCCAAGAATCTAGTGACGGGTACACAGAAAGAAATTGTATTTAAATTCAAAACGAAAATGTGTCTTGAGCAATATTTTTTTGCGTAAAAAATATTTCACTTCATGTAAGAAATATCTCTTCACACAAGGCGGCACTGAACCATCAAGGAAACACTTTTACATATTAAATAAAGAGCGCAATATTCATGGAAATAAGAATTTCGAGTTTTAAATTAGTCCCAAGACAATTAAATCAAATTTGATAAGTTTCAGACATAGTTTTATGGTTCTTGAGAGAAAGATATTCAATTCAAAATTACTTCTCTAAAGGAAAGAGTTCACATACTGGATCCAAATCTATAAGTTCTTACATTACTAAGAAAGAAAAAGAAGTCGTTTCAAAATAGTTACATTCTCAACTGAAATATTTTTTATTATTTATTTCTTCCTTTAAAAACGACGGCCTAGGCTTTCTTCTTCCAAGAAACAAACTTTCTTAGAATAAATAATTGTCTAATAAACTTTCTTGGTGATTATATAGTGTTGCCAGAGATACACTAAAATCCCTAAAATCTCTTTTTATTTATATTACGTATTTATCCTAATAATATTATAAATGTGAAAGTTTGTGAGTATGTATGAATGGATGTATTTATGTATGTTTGTTACTCTTTTACGAAAAAAATAACTGGACCGATTTGGATGAAACTTTACAGTAATATAGGTTATACATTAGAATAACATTATAGGTAACTTTTTCGCATTTATAATATTAGTAGGATAAATTTAAATCCAAAAGAAACGAGATATTTGCAATAAATGTGCCCTTTAGCCCAAAAAATGATATCCTTTAAATTGAACTTTAATACGGAATTAAAGCATGCAATAGGATACTTTTAATGTTATATTTATTAATTAAAAATAAATCTTATTGTCTCCATAAATTTTTAAGCAATATTTTAAAAGTGCCTGCCTCTCAATTTTATAGGCATATAGGTAAGCATTTAAAAGAATAGTCCTTTTTTTTCTTCATATTTCATTAACCAGTTCATTTAATTTCATCATTAATATACGATTTATTATTTATTTTATAATGACACTTTTTTATAATTTTATATCAATATTTGTTTGATGGAAATATTTTGTCAACTTTTTAGCCCTAATTTGACCGTAAGATAATGGCAACATTATTTTATTTCGTTCGTTGACTTTGTTTGAAATTGTTTGTTCGTGCTTCTTCCTTTCGCGGTTCGTTTTTATTAAAAAGTATTATTTTATTAGATAACGAAAACTACTGAACGTCGTTATTTTTTGAATAATGGAATCAAAAATAACTCTACTGGAGTGAATGAGTAATCCGTTATTAAATAAGTACAATTTTTGTATTAACATTTGGTGCACACCACCCTTAGTAGGAGTTTAAGGTATGTACCTATTTTGTTTGTCATGCTTGTGGCTCATAATAACAAATTAATCTAAATCTGGCATTATATTGATTGTTAACTGTTAAACGGTAATTTTTTTCAGGAAACTAAAACCAGAAGATTACAATTTCCTTTCAGAAAATATAGCCTCATATTACATGAAATCTGTTCCAACTTCAAAATCGTATACGGGCAAATACATTCCTGCAAAGGGGAAATTAGTACATAAAGTGAGAAATCTATTATACATTTCTGAAGCGAAAAGAAGGACAGCAATCAGGGACTCAGATGTTACTAAAATCAATAATACAGAGGACTTTGGTATGTATATACATTTTTTAATGTTGAATTGGAACTTTCATATGAATGGCATTGCTTCCATTAATAATAATAATCTGAGAGGAATCCATACTTCATACTTATCCATGCTTTATATTTTAAATACTAAACTAACAATGTCTGTCTGTAATGCTTTCACTTTAACATATTTTTAGTATTTATTTTTTACATTTTAGATGCAACAACTGAAGAAAATATTATATGGCTACAAAACAATAGCGAACCCTGGGAAGAGGTTATTGAAAAGTGGCGAAATACATTCCCTATTGGAAAAAATCAAGAACTTAAGACAATCCATGAATACCTCGAAAGATGGAGTATTTAAAAAAATGACAAAGGATATGTTTTTGTAATTCAAGAAATTAGAACTAGCAAGAAGAAACATTATTATTCACAAACAATCAATAATAATTGTATCAAAAATTTAAGTATCTGGTTCCAATAAAGGAAATTCTTAAAATTAGTACCAAAATCTTTTTATTTTCTAGAACCATGCAGTCTAGTACCGAGTAGCAATATAACTACATTTAAGTCTGTTTGTTTCTTGGTCTAAGAATTAACGAAATTTAAGCAAGCAGAAGGCAGTGGATATCTAAGAAAGATAATGTTTTGATTAAATAAATTGTAAACATTCTTTCAAAAAAGTTGCAACTTAAATCAAAGTGTCGAGTTCTTGAGATAAGATGAAATTATTTATTGGAGTAAAAAATTAGTCAATACGATTAAGCATTTAAATACTTGATATTTTAAAATATAAAATTACTTGCTACAAATATCTTATTGTTTCCTGATATACAAAACAGGATATATCTTGGGCTAAATAAACTTATTTGGCAAAAGCAATAATTTCTTTCTGTGTAGTGTTTACGTCAGATTTGCTTTATGATACTTTACGCTCCCCTCGTGTAGTATTCCTAGTAAAAGGGACACAAATAGGGAGGATTCGATAAGCACTTGTAAGCTAACCTAAAAGGCAGGTTTACAAGTACTGACTCAAGAAGTTTAATATCTCAGATATCCCTTTATAGCGTGGAGTAAGTAATAAGTGGTTTTGTTGTTGTAGTTTGTGGCTGAAACTTTAAAGCCGTTTCAACTACGTTTCTTATAATTAAGGTACTAAACACATTTTGTTGCAGGTAACTGACCCAAAATTGTTTCAACAATATATTGACAATATCCTATATGAACTCGTATAATAATTTTTAACTAGTCAAAAAAATATGATATCATAAGCCTCAAATTAGCTGTCCAATTTTTTTTTAATAATGTTTACTGATTTAATATGGAAAGTTCATTGATTTTCAGCAAAATGTTCATGATAGCAGAATCATAGGTTGACCTTATTGTGTTTTCAACATAACCAGATTAGCCCTGAACCATTGATCTCATTACTATTTCACCCCATCATTTGATAGCTACATGTAGCATATAACCTTCATGTTTATAGCCCAATCTCGTTATTTTACTTGGCATTTATACTTTAACCCTCCGAATTGGTTATACTAAAGGAAGAGTCTTAACCTTGCATGCGAGTTCGAAGTAGACGCATAGTTGTACTAAGTTCGAGATCATATTTAATGCCGCCCACGCTACACTTGGCTGACCAACTTTGTCACGTGTTACGACTACCCCCTTACCCCCTTACGCCTCCCCTACGAAACTTTATTAGCGCTAACGTGACGTGATGCTCTACCCTTTGAGTAGTGTGCTATTCGGGCTAGGTATTTGCGTGTGGGGCAAGATTGATGTATCTTTAAAGGCACTCGCAATGTTTATGCAAGAGTGAACTTAATGAATAGGCGGCCTCTGTTGGTATTGGTTCCCAGGTCGGGAATAAGGACACAAGGCAACTGTCGGAAGTAAATTACGAACTATTTGCATGATGTACGTATTCTGTAAGCTACGTGAGTTGCGTTTAAACGGTGGTATTCTAATGAAATATGAATGCTTCCAAAAAACGCTTTCAAAGTATTTTAGTGCTATGATGTTTCTTACTACTACCCTAGACATAGTACCTAAAAAACCCCACACATGATTTATGCATTTATTACCAACTTGAGTGTTACTTATTCGTATTTAAATAATACAAGAAAGATGCTTCAACTAAGCAGTCCAACCATTGTCACGTTATGGCTGACTTGGTAACAACGGGTTCGAAATCTTGATAAAATTACAATTGGAAAATACATTACTCCTTTGCATGCATTGTTAACTTACATAATGTAAACTAATTGTTTAAATGGACTGGAACTTACTCTTTCAAAGATTAAGTCAGAAGATAAAGAAATTACTGAATATCGCTAAAGTTGGGAAGCAAAAGTTTTTTATTCAGGAAAATCGAGTATTTATTCGAATCTTTTCAAATCTTACATCAGTATCTAGAAATAAAGCTCATCTATTAAATAGGCATACCATATTTATTGGTAAGATAGTATCCTCATTTTTTTATGGATCGTAGATTTATCAGAAACTGCATACCTACCTTATTCCAATAACCGACTAATTTAAAATTAATTGAAGCAACTGTTTTTACCGTTTTTTCGTATGACCTCAGCAGTGTCACCTTGATTTCTTAAATTACTCAAGGGTTTACTTACTGGGTCGAAATTAACTTGTATTTTCTCTGTACTTTAATTTTGTTGATTCGCGTCCTATTTCAATGTTGAAGGTTCGTAATTTTCAAAGGTTGTTGGGTTATTTTGTTTAAGAAGGGCTACGAGTTCACTTTAATCCAGTGGTTCTGAACTTTTTGTAGTATCGGTTCATATCCCTTAATTTAAGGCATTGTCAT
This sequence comes from Emmelina monodactyla, assembly GCA_916618145.1. Lineage (NCBI taxonomy): Eukaryota > Metazoa > Arthropoda > Insecta > Lepidoptera > Pterophoridae > Emmelina > Emmelina monodactyla. The sequence goes on along the minus strand of OU745314.1, from coordinate 8,186,294 downwards.
TGTAGAGCCAAAGTTTTGTTCTACTTATTACAAAAATCTATGTTAAATTGAAAGTTTGTCTGAAACATTACATATTTTGGTTCATTACATACAAAAGCAAATTCACCGTCCGCGTATGTTTTATGTAAATGTGCTTAAATGCACATTAATTTTGTTACCGTTTTCAGTTTTGTTATGTCTAATTTTTTTGTTTTTTAACTTAGTAGAATAATAAAAGAGATAGGTAGGCTCTGATATTGTTAATATTTGCGCCCTTTTCTTAAAATATCTGACCCCAGTTTAGAACCGCTGTCTTACTCGGTAGTTCTATCTTAACAAAGTTACGATTGCGCCTTTTTATGCCCAGTCCCTTTTACGAGGATACCCCAGCGGATTGTATCTACAGTAGTAAGGTTTGTCGTCAAGTAACTTTATTGTGTTTGACTATACCAGAAATGTTGACAAAAATATCGTTCACTCTTTCGCACTTTTGTTTTGGTCGTCTACTATCTATTTATGTAGACAGAGATAGACAGAGCCTTTAAGTGTTATGGCGTCATTAGGGCTATTTATCTTAACTGTACGAAAATAAACCAGCAAACAAATTCGATATTTACGAGCGTCTTAAGGTTTTTCATACGCCATTTTCAAGAATGTTTTTTTTTGTTTTCAGGCAAAAATCTATACAACAATGAACATGTAGCCATTAAAATGGAGCCTATGAAGTCGAAGGCTCCTCAATTGCACCTAGAGTACAGATTTTACAAGTTATTAGGAACACATGGTAAGTGTTTCATATGTTTAAAAGTGTTAGGTCCGTATTTATAAACAACGCCCAATAGCTATCTAAATAAACTGAAATATTTAGAATTAAAAAATCAAATTCATATTTAGATTAAAAGTGGTTTTGTAAATACGGTCCTAAGAGTCGCTTTTTTATAGTTTTTATCGGACGAAAAAAGGTTTTGAAATTCTAAACGGCTTTAATTGATAAAAACTATACTTGATTTAAGAAAAGTTGTAAACTGGAAAATATTTACATGCAATTTAATTTTCGTTTCTTTGATATCACTTCTAGGAATACCGCCTTAAGGTACGAAGCCTTTATGAAATATGAAAGAATCCCTTGCTTTAAATCTAACGCTACAAAATTTGAACTACAGTTAAAATCATATTCAAGGCTATAATTTAACCGTAAATGTTGTCAGCAGCGTGATTATTTACCTCTAAAACCGTGGATCTATCTAAATCGAATGAACAAAATCGATTCGCTATTCACGATTGAACAGTTTAGGGATATCCTGACAAACTGAATACTACATATTCTATATTTAATACAAACGTATAAACAACGCCCACTTACTATTGTCTTACGCTACCTTCCAGTAAATGGATCGTATTATATTGTACTTAGGGTTTATTTTTAGATGATTTATTAAGAATATTTAGGTTCAATAAAATATCGTTCTAGTGAACAGAAATGGTCGAGACCTATTCTGCTATGTTGCATTCAAAGATTTCACATGCCTGATAAGCTGTCGGTCCGTGATTTGTTTATTAAATGTAATAAAAACTATTTTATGGCCACAACGTACTGGCGGCATTTAAATATTGCGCGTTAGTTAACAATATAAAAAAACATTGCATCAAAAGTTGTAAAGAATTTTCTACAACACATTATCAAGTCTAATAACTATTATCGCTTTTAAATTTCATAACCTTTTTACATATGTATGAAAACCCCAGTAAATGTATTATTCCGAGTTTTCTTTTACCATCAACGTTCACCAATGCAAATGGTTACGATTGTACTCATTCATGGAAAGTGACGTTTTTATTGCGCTCTGTACATGAATTTCGAGCGAGTCCGTCAGTTATCTAATTAAGTTAGGCTCGCACACGTTGGTTGCCTGCTCTTCTAGACGTATAATATTCCACGGCATTCATATGTCATAAATTATAAACATAGGTCAGTTATTTAAAAAACTTGAAAAAAACAGGTGCAAATGTATAAAGATGATTAAAAAACAATTAAAAACGAAATAAACCTACGTACAGTACAAAGTTACGTACAAAATCAAAGTTCTACCACAACATGTTTGCGCTATCTTTACAATTAGCAATCAGACAATCTCTAGTGACGTGTATTCGGTTTTTCCTTACCGAATGCTTATCGATAGTAATTACGACACGCCCTACAATCGAAACGCAGTCTAGTAGGTACATCCGGCGACTACTGGCCTCTGACGTCATCACGAAGTTCGTTGATCGTGACCTTACACGATCGATTCATACTAATCGAATGCAAGAAAGTTTTGATTTTGTTTTTCTTCTTTTTTATTTTTATGAAGGCCAGTGTTTATTATCTTTGTTTTTTTAATCATGGAGTTTAAAAGAACTGAAAAGTTCATTCGTGATTCGTAGTCAAGCGTTTTCAAACTATATTTTCAAATAGCCCAAAATAGTTAGCATTCCAGTTATTTTCACTAATTCCATGATTTGAACTCTTATTACGATACACACACACACAGTAGGTGCGTGACGGTTGAATTTAGCAACCATAGGCCGCACACTGTTATTTATGGTGTGCCAACGTAACATTAAAAATCCTTTGTTAGCTAACCGGGTGGTTGGCGACGTCTGTCATCATATTTACTTTGGCGGCGTTGATTTGTGTTGAGTAATTGAAATGTTTTGGACAACACAGGGTGTTTTTTACGGGCAGAATGAAGAAAAATGAATTATTGATGTCTAATGTAGCAAATCATACAAAGTAGCTTCTATTATGAAAAGCAGCAATAAAAATGTATTGTTCTTTGATGTGCCGGTAGTAAATGGTATACTTATCGCATAAATAGAAGCATAAGCTAGCTGTTAAAACTAAAACCCCTTTTGTTTTGAATCGTATAACACTCAACATTCAATCTATCCAATCACCATTCATACAAAAATAACAATATCAAACTGGGTCAATTCCTATAGGAGCCACGATTCTACAGACAGATATAAAATCTTATAAAACCGTCGGGGGTAAAAAAGAAATACGTAATCGTACATACTTGAAAACTATCGTGCAATATTTTTAGGGCACCCAGTTAAAAGGTAAGCACGGCTAAAGTAGCACAGTTCTGAATGGGCCCAACCAGCCCTTAGAAATTTGTTTGTGAGACATGCAATACGCCAGTTTGCTTAATGTAAACGTTTAATAATTCATTCCCTTAATTTGCCGCTTCAAGTCGAATAAAAGGGTGTACACAAACGCCTTGAATCACAATGAGACAGGCTTCGAGGGAAAAAATACTTTGAATTCAGTAATTAAGTCCGTTTTGTATATTAGGCTTTTAAAGCCATCCATAGAATAAGTTACGACGCGGTAGTACAAAACGATAATCGATTCGTCTGTGACTTATTTATGTATGGGAAACTTAGTCGATGGTTAGATAGTACGATTTCCCATAGAGGGTGTACCGAAAGTGTTCTACTTGGGAACGTGTGGCGGCCGATACAACGCCATGGTCATGGAGCTATTAGGCCCGACGCTCGAAGACCTCTTCGTACATTGCGGCAGACGGTTCCGACTCAAGACAGTCCTTATGATTGCTATGCAGCTTGTAAGTCGACTGATGTAATTCACGGGACGTAATCAAATTAGACTCCAAATTCAGCACAACACCGTATCCGATGTGACCGCGTTTTTTTTTGACGAGCGACGCGAGGGCATCCGCCCCGTGGTCATGGCTGTTGTAACGTCTGCGTTTTCAAATTCGAACGCGTTTAGGCATTTGTTTCTACTTTTTTTGTTGTTGTTTTTATCACGTAGCAGTGCTCTCGCGGTCGCTATTTTCGGCCAGTGCCATCGGCTATAGTGTTGTGCTCGCGGCGTCGAGAGAGCAATGCTCGTGTGATGTAAGTACTGACTAAAGAGTTTGTTTTGTTTCGTCCCTCCTTGCTCCTTTTCCCTTTGTTCCCGTGGCTCCCTTAGCGCCGTCGACCACGGAGGGCATCCCCGAGGTGTATTACTTCGGGCCCTGTGGTAAATACAATGCGTTGGTAATGGAACTGCTGGGGCCGTCTCTGGAAGACCTGTTCGACTTGTGCGGCCGCCGGTTCTCGCTAAAGACTGTGTTAATGATCGCTATTCAACTAGTAAGTATTCTTCACTAAAATGCCATATTTTCTTACAAAATTTACATCAAGAACAAGTTACCAACATCTATGAAAAGCTAAAGCTAAAGTAATTAAATTTCATTGTGTTTGACGAATTCTTGTTTTATTTTACAGTTACATCGTATCGAGTATGTGCATACACGACACCTTATATACCGGGATGTAAAACCGGAGAATTTTTTAATAGGTAGAACTACAACTAAAAGGGATAAAATCATTCACATCATTGGTACGTAAATTTGTTATGTTATAACTTATTACTATCTCAATTAGGACAGTTTTTACTTACTTCTTATATAATATAAAACGCACTCTATAACTGTGAAATTAAATGAATACTGGAAAATTTACCCTCTCGCTTATCCAAAACCTGTGCTCATCAATGAAAAGATTATCACATGTATAATTTTACCAAAATTCTTTGTATAATACCATGATTGTACTATACATGTATAATTATGTATGTCACCTTAATTGCCTTGTAAAATAGAGGCCTATTACAAAAGATTTACAACTTTTGTACTCAGTACAGTGAGAAAACGCATTGTCTTGTATAATTATATAATTTCACACAATAACTAAGTAACATTATCTTTGTTGAGGTCTGTGGTTAAATTGTACCACATTTTCTAATATCATGGCCGTTTTGTTATTTGTTTTATAAATATTATGTTTATTGACGGATGTTAAGTAAGCTATTTATAAATATCCGTTTTTTTATATTTATCATAACCTTATATGTTTGGCTAGTTTGACACAGTGTTGATTTTATCAATAAGCGGGAAGGTTGGATCCGACAACAATCTTATTTTTGGGAAATCGATACTTTTAAATCCATTACAAATTATTTCAATAAGTATTTTAAAAATAACGATTATATTTATTTTAGGATTCTAAACACTGAACTTTTCTTCTTTTCCATTTAAATATCGCAAGCATACAACTTAATAATATAAAATTACTTTCTCTTTCCAGATTTTGGTTTGGCCAAAGAATATATAGACTTAGAGACAAATAAACATATCCCTTACCGGGAACACAAATCACTGACCGGCACCGCCCGATACATGTCAATAAATACACACTTAGGAAAAGGTGAGAATTATTATAGCAAAGGAAAACAAACATTATTTATTATTTATATAAGTATAAAATCCATTTTAGTTTTACGTTATTGGTTTATTAGTGTAAAAACGGGTGTTTCGTCGTTTCGCCCCGGTCCTGAAAGCACCGCGGTGCGAAACGCACAACGACGCTTTTTGAATTGGCCGATTCGCCCCGCGGTGTCAATCGGTGAACACCTTTTTTCGACTTCGTCGTTTGACACCGCTATTTTATAAACCAATGATTATGTACAGTTAAAGACAAAAGTGAATCATTTGTGTGAGCGAGAGGGAGGCCTAAGCCCATCTCGCTTACACCATATTTCTTAATACAATAATATTATTGCAAGACTGTGTTTCCGATGATATAAGTTTTCTTTAGTTTTTTTTCTATTTAGAGGCTTGATTCCGACTGAGACATCGGCGCTCTCTTCGGCCTGTTCATATTCTAAACCGAGCAATACCTTAAAGAGAGCACTGTTTTAGCGAATTATTTTGACTATCATTTTCACTATCCTAATAATCGAAAATCGTAGTTCGTAAGCATATCTCTCAGCGCCACGAATCTTTAGTAATAAAATTTAAACATAATATGATATATATTTATATAGTTGTTGAAATAAACTTAAATCAATACACTATATATGAACATTAATAACAATAAACTTAAATCTAATCTAAAATATGGTCGTCGTGCACAGGGTGTCTTCCGTTTATTCGTTATATTTTGGTAAGTAAATACATTTGTATGTAATATTTTTTGTTACAATATGAATTTTGAGAGTAGTACCTATACGTAATTACATTACAAAACGTGAATTATGAATATCACCATTAACCATTTGATAACTCCGAATACTTTGCGTTTCTATGTTTAATCAAAAATTTATTTATTACTTACACAATATGTAACTACGACTAAATTTAGTTACATGTACGAATAATTAGAGAATATTTAAATAAACCCTACCTACCTATTTAATCTACAACTTACTTGTGTACTCAACTGTACAAAAATCAATAATAAGATTTTTGGTGGTGGTGCCAACTGACGAAGTCGAAAAATGTTATTCCCGTTTGACACCGTTGATATTATTAACTAGCACCGCGGGGCGAATCGGCCAATTCAAAAAGCGTCGTTGTGCGTTTCGCACCGCGGTGCTTTCAGGACCGGGGCGAAACGACGAAACACCCGTAAAAACGCAAAGCATTTTGATCTTTGTTGCAATGTAAATAAGAATAATCAGGATATTTTACATTTTGTCAGTTGTATTTGAAAACTAAACTACTTATATCAACTCATAATTGTAATGTACGTCATTATGACAGAATTACAAGTGCATAATGTGTAAAATTAGCATTTACCTGACTCACTCAGGTTTGTTGACATTGGCTGTTGTATAATAAACTTGTCAATTTGCATTGCTGAACTAGGAACTACCTAGGTTACTATACAATTTAATAATCGTGATGGGGAATTGCTTGTGTCTTTAGCTAATGCGTTACATATTCACCCAGCAAATAGGAGAAAGAATGATTTGATATTTCGTAAATAAATGTTAAATCCAGAAGTTGACAAATGTCAAAATTTTAATTATAAAAACTGCTTTTGCTACCCACGTTCTTATATTAAACTATTCGAACCTAAAACCCATTCAAGCGAAATATGTTCCATTTAGTACATAATGTTTCACATGGTATATAATCATACTTGTATAATAAATTTCCAGAACAATCACGGCGCGATGATCTCGAGGCTCTGGGGCATATGTTTATGTATTTTTTACGTGGCTCCTTGCCGTGGCAGGGCCTGAAAGCCGACACACTCAAAGAAAGATACCAAAAAATTGGCGACACCAAACGGGCAACACCGATTGAGGTATGTACCTTATATTTTTGTTTTGTAAGAAAGATTTGACATAGTGTCAAAATAAGGAAGATTTTAAGAGATGAAATGTTTTCTAAAGTTGTTAATGTAGATATAATCTACAACTAGTGACCTACCAATGCTTCGCAATGGTGTAATTTTGAGTGACTTGTTCGCAAAACATTGAGTTTTGAATAGGTTTAAAAAGTTTTTTAAAAATACTCATGAACATTTTCAAGAATAATACCAAAAATATTATGAAAACCGCAGTTAAGTCCTCTACGTAGTTTATAAGGAGTTAGTTGACAAACATGCCAACAGAAATAGCTAAATGTAGCTGTGACGATAAATTTAGTTAGTTTCCCTGTAGGTACTATGCGAAAGCCACTAACAGATACAATTGCGAAACGAAATGATGATGTTAAATTCTGTATATATGTTTTGCTCCAGGTACTGTGCGAGGGGCACCCGGAGGAGCTGGCCACGTACCTGCGCTACGTGCGGCGCCTGGACTTCTTCGAGACGCCCGACTACGACCAGCTGCGGAGGATGTTCCGAGACCTGTTCGAGCGGCGCGGGTACCACGACGACGGGGACTTCGACTGGACCGGCAAGACCATGGTGAGTGGCAGCAGACACCGGGCGGGAGACGCCACCAGGACATAGGGGACTTCCACTGGACCGAGACCATGGTGAGTGCCGCCAGACACCGGGCGGGAGACGCCACCAGGACATAGGGGACTTCCACTGGACCGAGACCATGGTGAGTGCCGCCAGACACCGGGCGGGAGACGCCACCAGGACATAGGGGACTTCCACTGGACCGAGACCATGGTGAGTGCCGCCAGACACCGGGCGGGAGACGCCACCAGGACATAGGGGACTTCCACTGGACCGAGACCATGGTGAGTGCCGCCAGACACCGGGCGGGAGACGCCACCAGGACATAGGGGACTTCCACTGGACCGAGACCATGGTGAGTGCCGCCAGACACCGGGCGGGAGACGCCACCAGGACATAGGGGACTTCCACTGGACCGAGACCATGGTGAGTGCCGCCAGACACCGGGCGGGAGACGCCACCAGGACATAGGGGACTTCCACTGGACCGAGACCATGGTGAGTGCCGCCAGACACCGGGCGGGAGACGCCACCAGGACATAGGGGACTTCCACTGGACCGAGACCATGGTGAGTGCCGCCAGACACCGGGCGGGAGACGCCACCAGGACATAGGGGACTTCCACTGGACCGAGACCATGGTGAGTGCCGCCAGACACCGGGCGGGAGACGCCACCAGGACATAGGGGACTTCCACTGGACCGAGACCATGGTGAGTGCCGCCAGACACCGGGCGGGAGACGCCACCAGGACATAGGGGACTTCCACTGGACCGAGACCATGGTGAGTGCCGCCAGACACCGGGCGGGAGACGCCACCAGGACATAGGGGACTTCCACTGGACCGAGACCATGGTGAGTGCCGCCAGACACCGGGCGGGAGACGCCACCAGGACATAGGGGACTTCCACTGGACCGAGACCATGGTGAGTGCCGCCAGACACCGGGCGGGAGACGCCACCAGGACATAGGGGACTTCCACTGGACCGAGACCATGGTGAGTGCCGCCAGACACCGGGCGGGAGACGCCACCAGGACATAGGGGACTTCCACTGGACCGAGACCATGGTGAGTGCCGCCAGACACCGGGCGGGAGACGCCACCAGGACATAGGGGACTTCCACTGGACCGAGACCATGGTGAGTGCCGCCAGACACCGGGCGGGAGACGCCACCAGGACATAGGGGACTTCCACTGGACCGAGACCATGGTGAGTGCCGCCAGACACCGGGCGGGAGACGCCACCAGGACATAGGGGACTTCCACTGGACCGAGACCATGGTGAGTGCCGCCAGACACCGGGCGGGAGACGCCACCAGGACATAGGGGACTTCCACTGGACCGAGACCATGGTGAGTGCCGCCAGACACCGGGCGGGAGACGCCACCAGGACATAGGGGACTTCCACTGGACCGAGACCATGGTGAGTGCCGCCAGACACCGGGCGGGAGACGCCACCAGGACATAGGGGACTTCCACTGGACCGAGACCATGGTGAGTGCCGCCAGACACCGGGCGGGAGACGCCACCAGGACATAGGGGACTTCCACTGGACCGAGACCATGGTGAGTGCCGCCAGACACCGGGCGGGAGACGCCACCAGGACATAGGGGACTTCCACTGGACCGAGACCATGGTGAGTGCCGCCAGACACCGGGCGGGAGACGCCACCAGGACATAGGGGACTTCCACTGGACCGAGACCATGGTGAGTGCCGCCAGACACCGGGCGGGAGACGCCACCAGGACATAGGGGACTTCCACTGGACCGAGACCATGGTGAGTGCCGCCAGACACCGGGCGGGAGACGCCACCAGGACATAGGGGACTTCCACTGGACCGAGACCATGGTGAGTGCCGCCAGACACCGGGCGGGAGACGCCACCAGGACATAGGGGACTTCCACTGGACCGAGACCATGGTGAGTGCCGCCAGACACCGGGCGGGAGACGCCACCAGGACATAGGGGACTTCCACTGGACCGAGACCATGGTGAGTGCCGCCAGACACCGGGCGGGAGACGCCACCAGGACATAGGGGACTTCCACTGGACCGAGACCATGGTGAGTGCCGCCAGACACCGGGCGGGAGACGCCACCAGGACATAGGGGACTTCCACTGGACCGAGACCATGGTGAGTGCCGCCAGACACCGGGCGGGAGACGCCACCAGGACATAGGGGACTTCCACTGGACCGAGACCATGGTGAGTGCCGCCAGACACCGGGCGGGAGACGCCACCAGGACATAGGGGACTTCCACTGGACCGAGACCATGGTGAGTGCCGCCAGACACCGGGCGGGAGACGCCACCAGGACATAGGGGACTTCCACTGGACCGAGACCATGGTGAGTGCCGCCAGACACCGGGCGGGAGACGCCACCAGGACATAGGGGACTTCCACTGGACCGAGACCATGGTGAGTGCCGCCAGACACCGGGCGGGAGACGCCACCAGGACATAGGGGACTTCCACTGGACCGAGACCATGGTGAGTGCCGCCAGACACCGGGCGGGAGACGCCACCAGGACATAGGGGACTTCCACTGGACCGAGACCATGGTGAGTGCCAGCAGCAGATGAAAAGGAGACCAGGTATAAACTTGGTGAAGCTGGGACCAGAATATACTGGTTCATGAGCGATTAGCACAAAGATAGAAGACGTGTGGAACTAGGGTAGACTGATTATAATGAAGAGTCTAAAATAGTTCTGATTCAGAGCTTAAACAAACGAAACTTGACTAAAAGTATTGCTGTTGCCTGTTTCTTCAAATAAAACGTTGGTTTCGGTAATGTAGTTTATGTCAAATTTTCATATACTATATAGCATGTTATCTTCTTAAGTTTACAGCAAGCACAAATTTATTTTAATATAAACACCATACATGGCCTTATTAAGAAATATATCGACACCGCCAGCCACTGCACTCCTTTGCATTCCTGATAATAAATTAATCTTAAATACCTAACCTAACGTAAAAGTATGGACCTAATAAGAAAGTTTATAATATCAATAATAACAATTTACTGAGCCAGTTAAAATTATCACTCTTTATTTCTCTCTTAGGGCCGATTTTTCAATAGTCAGTTAAATTCTATCTGACAGAAAATCAGCATGTTTTCGTTGCACATCGAATATAAATATTTGACATGTGTCAGAAGTGACAATGAAATCATACCTATTCCTACCTTACATACCCAGTCCTTAAACTATAAGAACCAAACTGAAGCATTGGTTTTTCAGTAAGTACCTTATTAAATTCATGTTTTTTTGTATTGCTGAAGGGATTATTTTGTAACATTAATTTAGCTGATCCTCACTTTTTCAATTGGTGTAATTATATTTAAAACTATCTTAATAGGTCCATGCTTGCACTGTCCTATAGAAATGCTTACGGAATCATATACAGGGTGTTTGGTGGTTGAGTAGCCAAATGAAAATGGCGGATAGGTGAGGCTATTCGCTATTTACTTCCACTTATTAAATTGCATTTTGGTTCAAGTTTTAGAATTTATTCGATTTTTAAGATTTTCCTAAGAAAATCCCCGATTTTGTCATTAAAAGTCCAATATTTTTTTTATTTACTGTCGGAAAAAAACGAAAATAATTTTAATTTAAAGCCTAATACTGTTTTATTCAGATGCAATTATAAATTTATACAAATAATCTCGTATAAAGTTACAGTGGGTTCATAAACTTCGTGGAACCAGTGAGAAAAAAATGTTCAGTCAACTTGCTATGAAAAAAAAAAAAAAAAATAAGAGATTGAAAATTTCATTTGCTTTTAAAAACTTTTACATTTAATACACTTTATAATGATATGCTACATGTAACATTAATAATTAGAAATCTCAACAGAAATAGTAAGTTAGTCCTCAAAGACGCCTGGTAAGAAAGGTATAAACCCGTTAAACTACGCATGTAGTTAAAAACTTCTGTCACATTCTAACAAAGCTATGCCTATTGTGTTATCTATTTTGCCACTAGGCAACACTTCTCTTGTTTGCTAGCCTCATGTATACAAAAATGTTTTTGTTTTCTGACTGAAGATTGTTGATGGCCCATATGAAAACTTTATAGCTTTACCGAATTATGCGACTACTAAGGCCACCTAGCTGGATGCAGACCTCAGTTCAGTTCGTCGTGATCATTTCCACTTCACTGTTTCCCTTAGGGGACTCTCTCTGAGAAGATCCAGCAAAAAACTCAACGGGGGTCGGATCTGATAGTCAAGGAAACCGGATGTTGAATGCCGCACCTGCCGGCTGGAACGGTTTATTTATAGGGAAAACTTAAGTCTGTTACCACTATCGTGTCCACGGGGTCGGCAGCGGGCACGGGCTGGAGGAAGCAGATTGTTTCATACGGTAATCTTTTGACGTTTGACGTTCGTTTGACGATTGTTTTTTGGTTGCCTCTTGCGAGGGTCGCAAATAGCGGAAGGATGGTTGGGGTGAGGGGCGGAGTAAAATAAACTCCTAGATTCAGTCTCCGTGAACCGGTTCTACACGACTAGCAGCTGGTGAAATGATGTTTGCTTGCATGCGAAAAGACCACACTACCGTTGGCTTTGACTAGACAAACGAAATTCAGATAGATAATAGCTTATTTTCAAGACAACTTTCACAAGCAAATTAAAAAAAACTAAAAAATCTTGTCTTTATTTAAGCAACATCTTACTCCGATTGTAGAAAAGTGTAGGTCACCGAGAATCTGCGCTGAGCGGAGTTAACCATGTGAAATAGAAGAATCATCTTCTATTCGAGGCAGAAAAAGTGAAGAGGGAGTCGAATGAGATAACACAATAGGCATAGCTTTGTTAGAATGAGTCAGAAGATTTTAACTACATACGTAGTTGAACGTGTTTGTATCTCCTTACCAGGCGTCTTTGACGATTAACTTACTATTTCTGTTGAGATTTTTAATTATTTATGTTACATGTAGCATATCATTATAAAGTGTATTAAATGTAGAAGTTTTTAAAAGCAAATGAAATTTTCAAACTCTTATATTTTTTATTTTTTTTTCATAGCAAAGTTATCTGAACATTTTTTTCCCACTGGTTCCACGAAGTTTATGAACCCACTGTAACTTTATATGAGATTATTTGTATTAATTTATGATTGCATCTGAATAAAACAGTATTAGGCTTTAAATTAAAATTACTTCCGTTTGGTTCCGAAAGTAAATAAAAAAAATATTGGACTTTTAATGACAAAATCGGGGATTTTCTTAGGAAAATCTTAAAAATCGAATAAATTCCAAAACTTGAACCAAAATGCAATTTAATAAGTGGAAGTAAATAGCTAATAGACTCACCTATCCGCCATTTTCATTTGGCTACTCACCCTCCAAACACCCTGTATAATAAATACTAAGCTATGCTATTTTTCTTAGCGTTAACGGGGTTTCTTTCCTTACCTTTTCTTTCTTCTTTTTCCTTAAAAAGTTTTAAAGCATAGCTATGTTATTTCTGTTCAAATGTCGATAGAAACTTTTATAGACACGAGTTTATTAAATAGTTTTTTATTTTTAAAAGTTTATAAATATATTTTCATATCCAAAAGGTTATAAATTGTTTATTGAAAATCATGCTCTTGTCTATAAATCGGTTTCTTGTGTGTGAAGTATCGCTTGGGTTAAAGGACTATGTACAACACATAATGGGCTTAGACCCCACTTGACAACAGATATTGAAATGGTTTTAATTGAGTCATGCACATGTAATTATAAGTTCTTTCATAGTAAGAATAGTTAAATAACCTAGGCATTTAGTAATAACTAGTGCTTACTAGGTAACTAACAAAAATAATTAAGTAACTCCATGTACACTTATAAAACCAAAGCAATGTCTCCATACCAAAAACAAACATTGTTTTTCGAATATTCATTAGGTGATGGGACAATTAAAATCTATTATTAAGTGAGCTCGTAAGTACATATTCCTTTCGCGCGCATCTCAAGCGTGTCGTCATGCAAGTTGTATGCATTCATACAATTTGTATGATAAACAGGTGTCCTTTACGTCTAAGTAACGATCGGTCTGCAGAATCGGCGACACGAACTAAAACCGAAGACTCTACAGGCCCCGCCGGCTGTTAGCGATCTGTTTTAAATCACCTTTCCTTTCGAATCACCAAGAGTATGCTGGGGTCCCGAGATTAAAGAAATTACGGGAAAACAGTTTAATAATAATAGAGAAACTAAAGGTGCTATTAAAAAAAAATAGAGAAGTTAGACAGTATATTTTGGTTTTATTTTCTTTGAGAAAATTTAAAAATGGTTGCAGTGTTTTTTTTAATAACATTGGTTTGGTTATATTTTTTTAATTTATTTTGTAACAAATAGCTTGTTGTGTTTGGGTTTGTCTTCTATGTAATACCGTGATGTGAGCCTGGCCGGCTTGACAAACTTAATTTTCACATTGTTTTTAAATGTTTTTATTTTTTTAAGACCCCTCCAGGCTCACGGAAGGTTAAAATTGCAATGCATTTGTTTTTATTTTTTTCTACATTTTTAATATAAAATTAAATATGTTTTTATAAAATGATACTCAAAAAATCACTCGTGATTGAAAATAAATAAAAAAATGCTTGCATAACTAACAGCTTCCTTTGTAAATAAAGCATGCTAAAAATGCACGAAATAGTTTGATATTGTTTTAACGTAATACTTTGTTTCATTATTTCCAAACTTTTAGACTTATTTTTTTTAAAGTGACTGTGCATTACTAACAAAGATTTTCACAAAAAAAAAGTGTTTGAAGCAAAAAAATATAGTGGAGTCAAGAGATACCTATTATTTCTTTGCCATGTATCCTTTGGTTTCATAATCATTGCATTCTTCTTAAAGAATTTCACCTTCATTAAAAAAAGCTATTTTTCTGTTTTTTTTCTTTTATCAGAACTTTTTTTATTAATATTATTTAATTTGATATTAACTGTATAGTTAGTTATACTGACCAATAAGATTAGGATGCCACCAAATTAAATGTTTTTACAAAAAATTATAGTCTTGTATTTAGAAATAATAAAATATAATTTTATTCTCCAGTTGTCCTCTGGTTGAAGAAATACCTCCCGTTGGAAATTATAGAAATTGTCACATTGTAAGAAAAATAATGGTTTCATAACCAATTGTTAACAAATGTTATTTATTTATTTTAGGATTTTAATTAATTTTTTTCGTTCCATTTTTGTTCGGACTGAAAAGTTGTCTTTTTTTGAAAAGAACTCCCTACAACTGCTTTTCGTTGATATAGAAATTAAAATATTTCTCAATTAAAAATATAATCTCCACTTTTGTGTTTCTCTTTGTATTTAGTTTACTTCATAGGTCAGGCTTATAAACTAATATTTGACGGTTACATGCCTCAGTTTTTCTTTTCTTCACATTAGATATACGACAATCATTAACAAACTAGGTAAACAGTTGCATGAATCATAACGTGTGTTGCATGTCGCATGCTTACCGCTTGTGTCGGATCAGCCGAACAATATCCACGTGATGAGAGTGTTGCGCAACGCGCCGCCCTCCAACGTGGCCAAGACCAAGTCCGACAAGGTACGTCGCCTCGCACCTTAGAGCATTTAACCAAAGGAGGTGACAAGATCATTTTAGCAGATACATGTTTTTCAGGCACTTTTAGCGGGGGACGAGGAACGTAAAAGTGATGTGAAAATAAGAATGAATTGGTATTTTTATTGAACGAATGAAGTATTTAATCATTAAATTTAACTTTTCATCTTAATACTACTATGATTGTAAATTTTTAAGTGTTTAGTTAAAACCTTTTTTGAAATTTTTGGTTCGGTTCGATTCATCTAACAAGAGAAACTACAAATAATAAGGTTTATTTTAATACTAGCTTGGTTTTTAGTCCACATTTTCGCCTGTCTTAGCTTAAAACATATAACCATTCATTCATCCCACCAATCATTTAAATCAATTCACTCTCATTTCCCCATCACTGCGGTTGTCAGCTTTGACAGCTTGACTCCCTAACATGGTATTCGTTGGTTACAGTTGCCATCGTTTAAAGTGTCGTTACGATCAAGGTTAAAGTTCGAAAATATCAATAATTTGTGTAGTATATTGCCAAAACTACTGATAGGTGATATGAAATCCCATGTAAACGTAAATTTGAAGTTTCTGAACGTCGTTTACATAAAATCGAACAATTCACCATTTTGTGAAGCATATACACACGTAACAGAGCGACACAGAATGACCAAGTACCGTGCGTGGTACTTTTGTTGACGCCTATGGCCATCGCTACGTCCAAGATTTTGACTGTGGGGAGAGGCCTGCTTTGCCATCTCCTTTGGTTAAATGCTCTAAGCTCACCACAGGTAGTGCGGGAGTCAGCGCTTTACTGTAGCCCTAGAAATTTTGACAGTTAGGGTCACATTTTGACACAAAAGTTTGTCTGGGGTTTCAGAGACTTATTACATGGGATTTTGATTATGTGCATGACACAACTATTGGAAAAGTACATTTTAGGACAATGGATGATGCAGCAGCTGACTCTTGTACTACAATGTTAGACTTGTTGAAAAATACTAATATCTTGCTAACAATAACTAACGTCTTCTGGTATGAAAAGGTGTAGCAGTGTATGTCAATTTGAATGCAAATCTTGTAAGTGCCACTTTTTACATTTTCTTTCTTTCACTTTCGCTTATATGCTTTTAGCTTTCTGATTTAAATCATTTTATTATGTTTCATGTAAACTTAGTATTAAAAATTATGACATTTCAAAGTAGCATTAAGTACCATATTAGTGTAAAGTAAAATAAGAATTTAGATTTAGTGTCATAAATTAGTGACATGGTTTTGACAGCGTTCATGTTTTTTGACTAAATGTTTTTGTATTTCTAGTCAACGCCCGTGGGGTCAATTCAGACTGGACACGAGGTGGTGGTGTCCCCGAACCGAGATCGACACGCACCAGCCTTCCATAAGGTTTGTTTCTATCTCATTCTATAACCTTGCTTCAATTTACAACTCTTAACGCAACTAAAAAATATTTATTTTTTCATTTTATTTATGTATTTATTTATTTTTTTCTCTATGCAGGATGATTTGTGTGATTATATGATTGGTTTGGACGATGAAGCGGCGCTTATAGGAGAGGTTTGACTAATTCCTGGCGTGATACCAATGTTTTGTTTATTACTGATCGCTAATTACACCTACCATCGCTTCTTCATGTGAACCACTCATATGGAAATGTAGAACACAAAAAAGTTTAGTGTTTTTTACAAACCGCTAGCTTTGTGTCAAAATGACTTAAGTTAGTGTCAAAATCGGGTGATTATTTTAACAAATGAGGCTAATGTAATTAACACAATACCGTGCTCCGTAAAACGACTTGTTCATAGAAGGTAATGACAAATGCAACTACTTTGTCATGTTTCAAAATAAAGACCATAATAGTATGTAGTTGCACTAAACAACTAAATGTATGAAATCTTTCTTAAAGTTGACACAGTTGAAATTTGTATAATTCCTTATATGCTTCGTATGTAACATAGATCGACCCATTAAAAATATACTATTCGCCATTATTTCGTAACAAGTTTGGTGTGAATAGTGATGCTCGATTTAGTTTGCAGTGATTTATACTTCGGATATATTTTGTGTGTGTGTGTTTTTGTGCGTGAGTTGAAAACAAAAAGTCGCAACGAAAATATTTTGACCACTATTTATAATTAACTAAAACCAATTGAACTTGAGACTATCTGTAAGCATTCATTTGAAGTATTACCTTATAATTGCACATACCTACACTAGAAAAATTCAACAAATATAAATAAAACGTCCCAACTTCCAAACTTCCATCCACTGCTTGTGGAAGTTCCACACCAGGGGGGCTACCGCGTAAGTAGCGTCGATTTGAACTCGACGTCGAAAACTGTTTTGTTAACCATGGCGGGTCTCTATTCGACGGTCATTTATTCATTCGGTCTGTTATTGGCGGTTGCTTTAGCCACGCCCCTTAAATTTCGTTTTATTCGTCGATTCGATTCGATTTCGACGTCGAGTTCAAATCGACGCTAGTTTCGCGGTAGAAAGGCAGTTCTGCACAAACTACAGCGTGTATCTGCCCCGCATTATACAGAATGCAGTGAAAGACTCGGTGACGGGCGGCACGGCCAACACGGGGTCCAACTGGCCGCACAGCGGGAAGGCCACCCCCATCACCGCCGGACACCTCACGCCCGCGGACAGGCACGGATCCGTGCAGGTAGGGGATATCATACCGACGACTCGTCGCTTCAAACTGCCCCCCAAGTCAAGTGGCAGTAGAAGATTGCGATAGCGAGTGAATAGAATAAAAATGTATGAAACTGTCAAATTGCAAGCTTGTCGAAAATGACAGTTTCATATTTTTTTTTCTATTTACTCGCTTTTGGCAATATTACTTGCCACTTGACTTGGGGGTCTGGTGTGTCTTGGCGATCGTTGATAACAGTATTTTAACATTTGTTTCGTTAATATTGTTATTTTGACAGTTAACATCGTTAATTGCTATGAGAAATGTGACAGCTGTCAAAATAATAATTGTCAACGATGGTTAGGAGATACAACCTTCAACCACTGTTTACGGGATTATGGATAGCACAGTTGCATGTGTCTTGTTCAAAGTACAACTGTGCCGAAATAACTTATCGGATGATTAATAAAGACTGTAATCATGATTAATATTTGTACAGGTAAATTTAGACACTCAATGTGATGTGTATGTTGTAAACACGTGTGGATATCATAGTGTAGGGTTCGTGTTTAGGTTTTGGTAGAAAAAAAAAGAGGAATTACAATTGGAGGAATTTAAGTCGATCACCATTTTTAAATATCAAAATCTTGTTTACACAAACTTTTTTGTTTTTTAAACGATAAAGTACCTGCAAACAATAGTCCAAAAGTGCATGCTTTGTGTATATTCCAGCTTAATATTCAAATTTATATTTCCATGGATGTATATTGGTGTATTTATTTTTTAGCTATTGAAGAATAAGCATTTTCGCTATGTGAAATTCCCCGGGTCGAATGCGACGGTCAGTCTTACTTACTTTGCGACTTTTATGTGTGTTGCATGTCGCTTTACCAACTGGTGTTCTGTTTAAGGTTTTATGAAGAAAGCTCTAGTATAAACTAACCACAAAATTGGATAGAAAAACTAAAAATCGCAATTGAAACTGTAAAACATTAATCTTGCTACATTGTTTTCTATTAATTTTGGTTTTAATATTGTTAATGTATTACAACTTGGCTAATGGAGAATGTTAACAAATTTTGATTATTATCTCTTCTTATTCTCTGTCAAAAATAAAAAATACTGGTGAAAGAATTATTTCGATGCGTCAATTAGTTTCCGATTTATAAGTAAAATAAGTTGCTACCGCACGACGCGGGCTGCCGGTGGCGGTGTGACGTCATACCACAACTCGCTCGGTCTGGCTCACTCAGTACGCCCGCAGTCGCGTGCCAGTACCGTCAAAATTATACCTAAATACTTAAAAAGTGACCAATCCAAATACAAGGAAATCATGTGTTGTGCCTAAATGTAAAAATACAACTATAAATTCGCCGGAAAAGTAGTTTTTTACAGTTCCAAAGGATACATACATACATCACCAAATCTTTTAACTTGAACATAACCAATACCATTAAACAATTTGTTAGTAAAAATACAAATAAATAAAAGAGGTTTAGTTCATATCATCTACATTTGCAATAAAAAATAAATTAAATTACTTAAATAAAATAGTATAGGTAAAGTGCATATTTAACGTTCAACTACCTACATCTAGATCGTATAGGTATCCTACTTCCTAGTAATATAATAAACGCGGAAGATTGTGTTTGTGTTTGTTATCTTTCACACAAGTACTGAACTGATCTGGACGAAGACTGAAATAATCCATAGGCTTCTTTTAATCCTGGGAAAATGTACAGTTCCCGAGGGAAACGCGGGCGAAGCTGCTAACTAAAGCTAGTTAGTACTAAATCAATGCATGTATTTATTTAAATTTACTTAGAAGAGCGGTATCTTTGTATATGTTACGGCTAATACCCGAAGTGCGGCTACACCTAGTTTTAGCCGGTTAGAACATCAATAGGTTAGGTTAGTTAGGAGGTTACTTTTTTGATACCACCCAGAAAAAGGAGACTCCGTCGACTCATGATTGAAGCCAGTTTTTATATACATAGGAATATTTTTTTTTTTACAGTTTTCCATATAAAAAACACTCCTAACCGGCTAAAACTAGGTGTAGCCGCACTTCGGGTATTAGCCGTTACATATACATACTAGTGGCCGCCCGCGACTCCGTTCGCGTAGAAGTCGGTTTCCGTGGGAATGAGAAGTTTTCCCGCGGTAAAAAGTACCCTATGTGTCATTCTGATGTGTAACCTACTGCAAAGTTTCATCCAAATCCGTCCAGCCCCCCAAGTCAAGTGGCAAGTGATATTTGCGATAGCAAATGAATAGAATAAATTGTTGACAAGCTTGCAATTTGACAGTTTCATACATATTTTTTCTATTCACTCGCTATCGCAAATATCACTTGCCACTTGACTTGGGGGGCAGTAGTTTTTACGTGTAAGAGTAACAAACATTCATACATCCATACTCACAAACTTTCACATTTATAATATTAGAAGGACGTACCTACCTATAGCTACAAAACTATGATACATGATTTGTTGTCTTTAACCTAAAAAAAAATAATGATAGGTAGGTAGGTACATACTTCTACTATTGGACTTGCATTCTTCCATTAGTATTTTTATTATATTGGTTATTTTGTTTTGATAAAACAGTTTAGAACATATCAAACATTTCGACGGCAACAAAATCACTATTTCTTGATAAATAATGCGCAGCCATTAATTCATCTATTTTAGATAGATTACACGATTACCTTTTTTCGAAACCTATACCCAATTTATTAATAGAATAATATTTACTATTAACGTATAATAACGAATAATATTTATATTTACTAATACGCGACCGAAAACACAAAAAAAATATACATTAAATGTTAAATAAATAAAAAAATAAAATAAAATACTGCGCCAGCTATATGCGCCACCGCTGGCGCGTTGTGGTAAGACGTCACAAGCGGTCACGTGACTGTTAGCGGGACTCTATATTTTTCGAAACTTTGAATGCCTATAAAATCAAAACTACCTACTGGGTATTTTTGATTACAACAAAAACTAGTGTATTTGTATGCATACAGGCTTTACTGAGACAAAATTTCAAGCGATTTAGCATACCTAGTAACATTCTCCATTGACAAACATAACTTGCAAGGCAAATTAAATGCTAAAAAAGTCCTTAAACAGAACGCAACTAAAGCTATTTTTCTTTATTACAAACGCTCTACCAATATCCATTCATAAGTGCTTGTTGAAGCTAAAGTGTGTTTAACGTCTGTATTTATATTTCACTGTATGTCTGTTACACTAACATTAAAATGGAATAGATCAATAATCATTAAAAGAGTAAATGCATTTAGAAATGTATTTGTTACATATTGTTTTTATATTTAATTTCAGAGATGTAATTTTCAGTATAACGCTGCAGTGCCTAGAAGCTAGTCAAAATAGATTGTATAAAGTTATTGAGTTGGTATATCTAAAGTAGGTATGGGATTAATATTTTAGTAGGAATTAACTTTTAAATTAACTATCAAATTATTAAATTTATATTCTCCACGACAGAAGATTAATACGTTTCTAAACAATAAGATAATCTATAAAAGTATCTATAAGTTCCATAACATACCAAAAGTCACAAATAGCGACTTTACTTATCCTCTGTAACGATACTAATAAAATTCGTTATGTATTTTATTTAACTAGAGTTAGAGGACAAACCTATAAACAGAAAGGAATAGGCATGATGACTGAATAAAATACACAAAAATTATGCTACCATCTAATGAAACGTAAATAAAATATTAAAAAACAACAAGGTATTATTATAATTAATGCGAGATTAATTAATATTTTTAAAAACCAAATCTACAAAATACGACAGTCCGCCATGATATTCTGAACGTCAACCAGAGTAAATGACGTCACGTTAGAGTAAACAAGTGATCCTAACCTATGTTTTTTTTTTGATCTCGTATGTTTTTCGGATTTTATTTACGATCTACCTGTTTTCAGAGTTCAGTTTTATTTCTTGAGCGTTTTGGTTTAATAACGTAACTCATGGAACTTGGAAGAACGTTTGTGTTTGTACTGTGTTTACTCTAACATGACATCACAATCGACGCCATGACACTTTGGAGCGTTTTGGTGGGTATTCTTAAACATAAAATTTTAAATTTATTTTTTTCATATAAATCATGCTTTTTTTCCCGAAATATGATATTCTTTACAATAAGTTTATATTTCTGAATATGATACAACAGTTTTTCAAAATCTGTCATCATGCCTATTGAAACTAAGTTTTATAGATTACAAAAATATGGAACGGATTGCGACTATGCTTTATGACGATGTAAATGGTACAATCCATTAAATTTACCCAGGAGCTAGTTGACAACACAGCGAGCTATATTTTAATGTAAGTATTGTCAGTAAGTACTCCCCCCCGCAGGTGGTGTCGTCCACGAACGGCGAGCTGGGCGCGGACGACCCCACGGCGGGGCACAGCCACACGCCCATCACGCCCGCGCGCGACCCCGACGCCGACGACACCAAGTCAGTGCTGCTGCTGTACGGAACTTGGCTTTGTTTGGTTGACGGTGCGGGCTGGACGGGGGTTGACCTGGTGGCAAGTTGGAAGGAATTATAGGGGGGAATTAAAGTAGTCAGAAGAGGGCCGGTTGCAATCGTGTTGGAAGGAATTAGGGGGAAATTAAAGTAGTCAAAAGAGGGCCGGTTGCAATCGTGTTGGAAGGAATTAGGGGGGAATTAAAGTGGTCAAAAGAGGGCCGGTTGCAATCGTGTTGGAAGGAATTAGGGGGGAATTAAAGTAGTCAAAAGAGGGCCGGTTGCAATCGTGTTGGAAGGAATTAGGGGGGAATTAAAGTGGTCAAAAGAGGGCCGGTTGCAATCGTGTTGGAAGGAATTAGGGGGGAATTAAAGTAGTCAAAAGAGGGCCGGTTGCAATCGTGTTGGAAGGAATTAGGGGGGAATTAAAGTAGTCAAAAGAGGGCCGGTTGCAATCGTGTTGGAAGGAATTAGGGGGGAATTAAAGTGGTCAAAAGAGGGCCGGTTGCAATCGTGTTGGAAGGAATTAGGGGGGAATTAAAGTAGTCAAAAGAGGGCCGGTTGCAATCGTGTTGGAAGGAATTAGGGGGAAATTAAAGTAGTCAAAAGATTCTTTGGGAACTGTTATGGTCAATGTTGGAAGGAATAAGGGGGGGAATTAAAGTGTTCAAAAGATGCTTTGAGAACTGTTATGGTCAATGTTGGAAGAAATTAGGGGGGAATTAAAGTGTTCAAAAGATTCTTTGAGAACTGCTATGTGCAATTGAAAGAAAATATTGCATAGAATATTGGGGTGGAATAATAAATAAAAGACTTAATGTAGGTTCGGCGCAACGGTCGTTTAAAATGATTAGTTTTATTAAAATAACAGAATTAAGAAAACGTCCAACCCGCACATTGTATTTTTAAGTTTGTTTTATTTTTTTTCTCTATTTTGGGAAGTTTCAATTTTTGAAATTTATTTATTTTATATTTTTGAAAGTTCCAAAATTTTATTTTTATATTTTAATATTTTTTTTATGTACATAATGTCTTTCTTACGTTTGTTTAATAATGTGTACTATAGAAATTATACATTTCTTATTTTTCTTGAAAATTATATAATTAATAGACGAAAGTAAGTGAACCGTATTTTTTTAGGAAACTCTGGATGTGCTGTGGGCTAAATAAGTGGTAAACCGGGTCTTATAAAACATTTTCTTTTAATTTACCCAAGCTCTCCATGGAATTGCTTCGCAGATCAGTGCTTGTTTTTTTTCTATAACATTTCGAATCACTCTCTTTTTATCTATTCAATCGTAGGTTAGTAAACATGCACTATAGAGGCCCGGGTTCGATTCCCGTGCGATCAGACCCACTCTCACTCGCGCCCACTGCTACCTCACACATTGTTTGTTTGTTATTTAGTTCATTTGTTTACTATCCACTTGTGCCGGCGAGTCTCAGGACAGACCTAGTAAAGCGTCATGCAGACAATCCGTCTATTCCAGATGCTGTTGTTTCTTCAAACGCAAAAAGAAGAAGTGCGCCGCGCGCGCCGGCAAGTGACGCGTGCCGTGACGCCCCCGCCCCGCCCCCCGGGGCCGCCCCCGCCCCCGCCCCCGCTCGTTGGTAAGCCCCCCGCAGCTCGCCAGTAAACATCGTCTCTATTGTTTCGGCTCCGACACGGCTAGTTTCTAGACTCTAAAATTTCGCATTTAATAACGTAGTGTACAACCGCCAGGTGGCAGCAGTGCTTTGTTGCTAGTTAGGGACCGCGGGCGACTTTCAAAATATAATTTGGTGCATTATTTATTGTTAATCGCAACTTGTGAACGCGAAGCGCTGAACTTTAGTAGCACATGACATTAAATTATTTGTTTCAATTCTGATAATAGTAAAGACTGATGTAAAGTCGCCAAAGGTGTAATGCGCTTCGTGGGATATCAGTAAATCAATTAAAATGTATAAAATAATGTCTTGAATGACTTCAAAAGTCTGGTTGTTGTACAGAAGGGCGCGGTCGGCGATTATTTCTTCACATTGTGTTCCCGTCCCCGATATCATTTCTTGATACTCTAATTCACTATTTAATACTTCATCTTGCATAAGCTCGTCCATGATAAGAAGAAATTATTCATTCCAACATTACAACCCCTTGTATAGATTTGTTCGAACAAATCCAAATATTTAGAACGATATCATTGTACGCTGTAGATTAAAGATAATTAAAAACAATCAATACATATTGTAGTCATCTATGAGTGTCGACAGTGGCGCACTGGATTATATTATTTTTATTTTATTATCTGTATGAGTTTTCTGTGAATGCTGTGGTTTATAATAATTATTATTTTTGTTAGTAATGAATTACCATAACTTAGATTATCGAGAAGTTAAGTCCAGTCGTTATTTTCATGTGCTCAATACATGCAAGTATTTATTTGAAAATTGTTTTATTGAAATAGAATTTTACACAATTCGGGTTGTGATTTTACATTGTCCTGAACTCTTAGGTTGGTGTCATATTGCGTTACACTGGATATCAATTGAAGATGTGTTGAGCACATGAAAGTAACTTGTAGAATATAATTTTATTTAGTCAATGTATGCCTAAGTTCATATTGTGCGAAATACAAAATTTGCTCCGTTCCTAACTTGAAGCCGCGTTGTAAGTCCTACTTTATTTGTACAAACTTATAGATTGATAGTTTCCAACGAGAACTGGCAATCAAATGCAATAAGTAAATGGAAATATAGGAAGTAACGAGTATTTTTTTGTAATTTGGATGTAGGAACATTATTTCATCAGTAACAAATCGTGTTGACATGGAGTATATTGTGCAATAAATGTATAAATTCATATAACTGTATAGAGTTGTGGAGACCCGAACGACTTCACGTTTCCTACAAGACTGATTCAGACATTTCACGCATCGTGTCTAAGCTCATGTCAATTCCTGTATCGTACCGCTTGTTGGTATTTACAAGTCTTCAATCTGCGATAGTCGATCGTGTTCTATACGACGTTGATATTTCAACCCACGTAAGATTCCTGTAGATATCAGATAGTGTTATTCGTTGAAGGCTCGCGGCTAGGTCGGGTCATTCCATTTTACAAAAGTCGCGAGGTACCGAAACTACTTCAATAATTTATGTTTAAGTGATCGGAGTGAGTGACGTCGAGTTGTATGAAGTGATTGAACAAAGCTTGGACGCGGCTGTATATAATATACAATATAATACAATATACAGTATATTGTAGCTTGTGGCGAGGGCGTGGTAGATGTAAGGAAACATGAGAGCCTGTCTCAATTAGCACGGTGCCGGTAGAAAAGGACAAAAAACCTGAAAACTGTAGAAAGATAGGTTAATTATCGTCCCGCGTTAGATCACTCGTGCCAATTCAAACAGGATTTGTATAATCTTCGATTAGTCACGGATATTTAGTCATCACAAAATTGTATCCCATGCATTAGGACTTATTGATTTTTTGCTAAAAAAACATGTTTGAAATGTTTTTTATAACATTTGAAACATCTTGTTGTGTCGTTTTCATATTTTTAGAAGAATTATAGGTAATACAAATAATGTGGATATTGTAAAAGGAAGTTTTTAAATCGATTCATTAAATATAATGGTTTTGATATTTGAACAATTCGAATTAACATCGTTATATGAAAATGTTAACTAATAATTCTCTATACGATCGATAGTTGCAGTTTGAGATCAAATTGTCATCGTGAACTACCTATTTGTTACTTTCTATTTGCTAGATAGAATAATCAAACTAGATTGGGTATTCGAAATTAAATCGTGATGTGTCTTCACTATTATGTTTTTTGTGGTTTTCTTTGAGCGACAGCTCAGTGTAAACACAAGGCGACCAATCTTAAACTTTAAGATCAAGATGAAAGCTGAAATACGGATTTATTAACTACGTGACCTAAGACTTGTTATCCTAGAATAATTGAACAAAATATATCTAAAGTTGGCGATATGGCGAATGTAAGAGGCCGTCTTTAGCGTTTCATCTTGGATTCTTTAGTGTTGAAACAAGTTTGTTTTCGGGTCGCCGTGTATTTATCGAAAACGCACGTGAAATTATCAGGAATCGCTCAATGAACGTAAGATATGTACGGCCATGATTGTAAGTAATGGAAGAGGGAGCAACACCAAACGTTAACAATTAAGTTAAATTATAACTTACATACTCATATGTACGCTATTTTACTTCAGTAATTACTCTGCTATACGAATAATGAAATAAGCAACAGCTTAACTCTTCTGGACCAGAAATAAAACGACTCGATCGAAAATTGTGTAGAATACGTGCAGTTGTTTCATTTTAGGGATGTTTTAATTCGGTGTCTATTTCTGGTCGATTTTATTCATATTTTGTTATTATTTTACTTGTGTCGTGAAATAAATAAAAAACGTCAGTTTGGTGATACCCGCAGGATTGTCGGCCCTGCAAGGGTTTTTTTTAAACTCTGTAGTTAATTTAAATGATATTTGATGAAAATCTTCGCTTGTCTTCAAACAGTCGAGTAGGTACACACTGGGACGGCTTGCATTAAGCACGTGAACGTTTTTGAGCTATAGTTATTAACTGTATTATAATACATGATGCTTTGAAACTGAATTGAATTCTTATTGTAAGTATAAAAATATTAATATAGAAACAGTTGTCAGTGTTTATTTTTTCTGTAAGATGTATGGTAAAATTTGCAATTTGACTTGTATTCAGTTAAGGTCACAACCTGTTCAAAAATACGAAAATATTTGTTAACTCATAATTAAATAAAGCTTATTATAAGATATTGGTTTTATTTTTTAATTGTAGTGCCACTGATTATCCAAAACAATCTATGCGAATTCAAAAAAACTTTAATTGCCTCAATTGATAAATGAATATTTTACTATGTAACTGTTTTATAGAAACCGGATATTTATTATTTTTAATTTCAAGTATCTAAGTTTCGAAGTCTATATGTATTTAATGAACCTGTTAAAAATGTGTTTTCAGTTCCTATAAATCACATGGGTACAAACAGATGGCGACATTCACATTTTGCTTTAGGGAATAAGAAAAAACTAGGTACGGAAATAATAAATTATATTCAAAGTAATACAAATATTGTAATGCGACATAATGACAAGGTATTCATTAGTGGAGAGAGAATATCACAATTGTAGCAGCCCAATCAATGGGCGTGTGGTGTTTACTTCAATTCAATAGATTTTGTGTGGACAATATATAATCAATCATACATATATTTCTCTTTTATATTTTAATAAATATGTATCCAGAACATTTATAAACAAACAGCTGCTGGCTGTATAAAAAGTTAAAGAAATCTAAATTTGTTCAATAAGTATTGCAATTGTGTTAGTATTCAGTAAACACCACATGCCGAATAATTGATAACTGGATCTTGTACTGAGTGTGTTGTACATCAACAAAACACTAATTTATAACAATGGGTCGGTACATAACGAGTCAATATCACCTTCTCAAATTAATGGTTGCATTGGATCCGCGAACGGAAAATATATCTAGTTTAACTAAACAATATCCCTAATAATAATAACTAAATATTTCATTATCTACATACTACAGTTACCTATATACAAGGTGTCAAAAATTTTAAAATATACCAAAAGTAACGAAAATATTGACGAATTTATGAGATGATCTCTACAACTTAAGCTTTTTAACACCTCATATTATTAGAAATTAAAAAATACCAGATTTTTCTGCAGTTTTTACATTTTAAT
Source organism: Emmelina monodactyla (assembly GCA_916618145.1). Classification (NCBI taxonomy): domain Eukaryota; kingdom Metazoa; phylum Arthropoda; class Insecta; order Lepidoptera; family Pterophoridae; genus Emmelina; species Emmelina monodactyla. The sequence continues at coordinate 8,158,063 of OU745314.1, read as the reverse complement.
TACACAAATATTCTGATATGTTCCTGTACATTATATTTCCAAATTGGCAGCACACAGCTGGTAAAATTATCAACATCTCTCATAACAAATGGCTCTCAAAACTGAATTTATGTGTAATATACAGATCTGTAAAGAAATAATATGTAGTGTATTTATATACAATACTGTATATTTTGAGAGCCGCACATTACAAATGCCAAATTAAACTATACAATATTTCTCACTTCACTGGACCACTATAAAATGTTGGAAATTCTTCAACAGAACTAGTTACACTTTATCACATACACTTCGCTTATAATTAATATCTAATTTAATTGCATTTTATCTTACAAAACTAAATTCTTATAAAACTGAATACTTGTATTTGCATTGAGGATCAAATATTTTAAAATATAGTGTCTAATACAAATGTTCAGCTTTAGAAATATTTCTGGTAATGTTGGAAACACCTCTCTCAGTCTGTCACAAGCTGCGTTATTTCACTGAGTGTTCAATAAGTACACATCACTAGTTCCTTGTGGTATGTTCAGTACAAGACTTCGTAGATGGTAGCTTTCTTATCTCCGGAGCCGGTCACGATAAACTTGTCGTCGGATGATATATCGCAGCTGAGCACAGACGACGACTCTTTAGACTGAAACAAGTTATTATTATAAATCAATAATTATTATTAAACCTCTAGCTAGATTAACACTTGAAACAAAATACTGCCTCTTAAGTAACTAGACAAATCGTTGTGTGAAAGGCATTACGCAAAGCACTAGGGAAACCAATTTAAAAGACTTTCACCGTTTTTTTTTTAGTAACGGCTAAAGAGTCCACTGCGGCACAAAGGTATTTGTCATGAAAAATAAAAAGTTTATGAGGGCTTCATGATGTACCTACTCAGCATTTTATATAAAAACACTATTTATGAGTACCGACTATTTATTTTATACTAGTGGTCGCCCGCGACTCCGTTCGCGTGGAAGTCGGTTTCCCGTGTAAATGAGAAGTTTTCCCGCGGTAAAAAGTACCCTATATGTTATTCTGATGTATAACCTATATTACTGTAAAATTTTTTATTAAATCCATCCTGTAGTTTTTACGTGAAAGAGTAAAACATCCATACATTCATATTCACAAACTTTCACGTTTATTATTATTAGTAGGATTGCCCTCATCAAAAATTAGGTTTAATGTTCTGTCGCTAGATGGCGTATTACTCAAGTTAAGAACCTGCTAATGGCATTGAACTTGGTTATATCGCCTGCCACCCACCTGGAAGACGCTGGCGCCATACGGCGTCCGCCACGCGTTCAGTAGATTATCCTTCCCCGTGGACACGAACCACTTGCCGCACGCCGCGAACTTGAGCGACAGCACGCACGACTCGTGCAGCAGCAGCTGGTAGCGGTCCGGCTTTGTCGCGTGCAACACCTGGACGTAGGGATGTTACATAATAATCGATTATTTTTATATTATTATTATTATTTAAAGCCCAAAGTGTCCCAATACTGAGCAAAGGCCTCTCCCCTACTTCTCCACGAGTCTCTATTTATTGCGGATGTAGTCCAGTTGGAGTCGAATGCATCCAATTCATCCCGCCATCGACGACGAGGGCGACCGCGCCGCCGTCTTGTTGCGGGTTGCCAGTCGGTGGTCAGCTTGGCAAAGTTTCTGTCAGACATTCGGCTCACATGGCCCGCCCAATTCCATTTGAGCTTTGCAGCTGTAAGGGCGACATCGGTGAAAAGAGTTTTGGACCGTAGCACTGAATTTCGAACCCGATCGGCCATTTTAATTCCTAATATGCTACGCTCCATCGCTCTCTGGCAAACCTTGAGTTTGTACTTCTGATTATCCGTCAAAGACCAAGTTTGCGCACCATACGTTAAAACAGGGAGAATGCACATGTCCATTAATTTCCTCTTGTATGGTAAAGGCAGGTTACCTTTCATGAAGTTCTTCATAGACCAATAGTTCCTCCAGGCATTTTCGACACGTCTTTCTATTTCTCGGTCTTGTCTGGCCTGGAAGGAGACTAATTGGCCCAAGTAAAGGTATTCTTGGACATGTGCAATTTCTTCCCCATCGACGCTTATAGGCCTTTTAGTGCAGTTCGTCATAACTTTGGTCTTTGACATGTTCATTTTGAGTCCAACCTCAAGACTCGCCAGTTTAAGATCGGTAAGCATTATACTGAGTTCTTTGGCCGTTGAAGCGAACAGTACGATGTCGTCGGCAAAACGCAGGTTGGTTAGTTTTTGCCCACCGATGTCAATACCGTAGTTAGTCCATCCAGGTACGAGTTTGCGGAAAATCTCTTCAAGGGTGCTAGTGAAAAGTTTAGGAGAGAGTGGATCCCCTTGTTTCACTCCTTTTTCTATTTTAAATATTGGACCACTTCCTTGCACATTGATGGCTGCTGTACTTGAACTATATATTTTGCTAATAAGGTGTATGTAGTTTTTATCAATTTCTTGTTTAGTTAAGCTATTTAAAATTGCAGTATGATTTAAACTATCAAAAGCTTTACAGTAGTCAACAAATGCTATATGAACTGGGATATTGTATTCTTGACTTTTCTCTATAATCTGGTTGAGAGAATGTAAGTGGTCTGTAGTAGAAAGCCCAGGGCGAAAGCCAGCTTGTTCCGGGGGTTGGTGCATATCTAACTGTGGGGAAATACGATTGTAAATTATTTTTATAAAAACTTTATACAAGTGAGAAATGAGACTAATTGGTCTATAATTATTTAAATCGGATTTGTCTCCTTTTTTATGAAGAAGGATAATTTCGGCATGACAAAACTTTTTTGGGAAGCATTTAGACAACACAATTTTATTAAATAGCTTTAGAATGTGCGGCAAGAGAGATTCTTTACAGGCTTTAAGTACTTCTGCTATTATACCATCTGCTCCGGGGCTTTTGTTGTATTTGAGTTGATCTATGGCTAATGAAATTTCATCTTCTGTAATTAACGGTATATGATCGAGATCTAAGTTTGTTTCAATTGGTTTTGGATCTGGGTCGCTATATAGTGTTTGATAGAAATCTGTGCAAATTTTAATAAGACTATCACGGCTGCCATGTTTAGTTCCTGTGTTATCTTTTAGATGAGTTATCCATTTCTTACTAGGATTTATTCCCTGTTTTGCAATTTTCAGGGATTGGTTTGTTTCTATTGCAGTTTTCATTGCAGAATCGTTGTAGCGCCTTATGTCTTTCCGAATATTACGTTTAACTGCTTTGTCAAGTTCTCTGTAAGAAAAATTAGTAACGGAGTGTGTAGATTTAATTTTTTCGCGAGTTTCTATTAACAATCTTGTGTGTGATGATAGTTTCGAAATCCTTTTTTTAACTGGTTTTATATTATTGCAGGCTAATTGGATACTTTTTCCAATAGATTTATAGTGAAGATCAATATCTTCTGTTGCGTCAGTAGGCAAAAGTTGGAAATAGTTATTAATGTCTAAATTTAAAATATCATGATTTACAAAAATAAGGTTTTTATCTAATTGTGATGAGCTTTTAAACATTTTATTCGATCTTATTATTTTTGCATTGAAACAAATTTTGGCACGCAGAGGGCGTTTTATAATAATAAATAAATAAATAACAAATAAATAAATCTCCAGACTGACACACCAACTGTGTGGCTCTAAACTAAGCAAAGCTTGTACTATAGGTACCCCACAATGGACTAGGGAGAACCTAGTTACACCCACACGAGCCAAGATCGAAAAACCGTATTGGCGAAATTGGCCCGACCCGGGGATCGAACCCGGGACCATCCGCTTTACAGTCCGGTATAATTACCGCTGCGCCACAGAGGTCGTCGATGTGAAAACATAATCGATTATTTTTTTATAATAATCGATTTTTGTAGTAATATTAGGCCCAATTGCAGGGAACGTATTAATCTCGGGTTAGCTAATTCAGATTTAAATGGCGCCACCATCGATTGTAATGAGAAGTAGTTACAATCGATGGTGGCGCCATTTAAACCTGAGTTAGCTAACCTGAAGCTAACCCGAGGTTGAAACGTTACCTGCAATTGGGACTTAGTCGATTATTAAATTTACACCCATCGATTTTTTTTATTATATGATTTGTATTTTAGTTTTTGAGACGACAAGTTTGTCGTTTGGTTGGAACGCTCATTATTTCATTATCATCATGATAAAAATAAAACGTTAAATAGAACAAACATTTGTTTTAAAGGAACCTTTCCTTTGATTTTTGAGTCGACGCCTTTTCGGACACAAAAAACTCGGACACCTTGGCCTGATTTTTAGTTGGAGGTGGTTATTATTTTGATGATAAATTTTTAATAATGCAAAAAAATCAATTTTTTTTTCAATTCAAATCGATTTTTATCTAATCGATTTTTTCCCATCCCCGCCCCTCCCTACCTCGACGTGCGAGTTCTCCATGCCCACGGCCAGCCAGGCGCCGTGCGCGGCGGCGGCGGGGCAGTACCCCAGCGCGAAGATCTGCGACGAGAAGTTCATTCCACCTCCCTACCTCGATAAGACGGGACTACACTCTTGACTCTCGAGCCCCATGTTGTAGCTAGCCGGGACTACCGCTGCTGCTTCATTCCACCTCCCTACCACTACACTCTCGACTCTCGAGCCCCATGTTGCAGTCAGCCGGGAACACTGCTGGGAGTTCATCCCACATACCTACCTCCACATGCGAGTTGAGTTAATTCCGCCTCCCTACCTCGACATGCGAGTTCTCCATGCCCACGGCCAGCCAGGCGCCGTGCGCGGCCGCCGCGGGGCAGTACCCCAGCGAGAAGATCTGCGAGGAGAAGTCGTGCTGCTGCAGCTGGCGGCCCTCGCGGAGGCACCACGCGCGCACCGTGTTGTCCAGCCCGCCCGTGAACAGCCGCGCGCCGTCCGGGCTGATGTCGATGCAGGACGCGCCGTCCGTGTGACCTGGAGACAAACAGATTACATATGTCGTGGTCCTTTAATAGAATACATGAAAACGTTGGTAAGCGTGCAAATGCGTGGACCAAAAAAGATTTCATTACTCTATTACAAACGTTAGCACTGAAATCAATTTGGTCCACTTGTTGGTACGAACATATGCTTGAACGTTCTGTCAAAATGACAGGTGGTTTAATATAGGTCAGTAAGATTGCATGTTGAGGTTTTTCCGATGAATCTGCTAAATATCTTTACATTAAACAATATAAGTTCAACAAAACTTGTCCGAAATTTAGATCTTGCAAATTAAAGTATTCAGTTGGCAGTTTGGCATTGACTGACATTCATCTGTCATTTCTGCACACTGTGCACTACCTATCTTTTGTTTGCACCGTTAGCACTGAACGGTGACGTCACTAATGTCGTCAGATTGCTCAGAGTGTGCACACGTTCGTATTAATGGTCCACCCGTGTGCACGCAAATAGTGCAGAAAGCGCGCTGACAGCCATTTCGGATCAGTATAATAGTGTCTCGCCCAAGCCATATATACAGTATACACAATAGCATAGCGCCATGTACAGGCAAGCAGCCTTACAGCACCAGCTACTCGTAACAATAGCAGAGCATTGAAATACTACTACTATGTACGTATAGAATAACGTAAGCGCGATTTAATGTGTATGTGTCGCCATCTTTCTATACGCCTATACGATACGATGTCTTCGAACAACTACCTAATGTATCGTTCAATTTGACTGCACTTCGTTGCTTGGTAGCTGTCGGGCACTATGCAAGAAAACTCACTAAATGGTAATACTTAAGTAGGTATGTTACGATATTGTACAAATAATTCTAGTAACAATGATATGCAAAGGAATAAAATCATAGATAAGTAAATAGATTAGTAATTTTAAACGGGATTTAATAGTGGTAAGGGGTGTCTTCTCGATACGTAAAAATAAAATTTAGCTCGAATTTACATAGTTTTACATTTAACATGAATTGTAGTAATTTTGGTAAAATATCGTTGCACCTTTGAAAGAGTATTCAAAGATTATTCTGATGTAGTTATGTTTAAGGTGAGTGTGTATGTCTTGATGCTCTAATGCTTTTCTTATTCGGGAAATGTAATGTTAGCCTCTTCAGGATGCTATTACATAATAGGCTCTTCCCATTTGAGATAATTATGCCAATACTGCGACACCTAATCTGCCTATACCATAACTACCTCTAGTTCAACATTGCACAATGAGTACTTTAATTCTGTTTTTTTCCTGTAATAATATTTTTTAATTTTTCCATGAATGTTTCAATGAAATGACCATAAAACAGTATTTCTAAAGTCTTCTATTAGCTGGTCATAGTTATAGTTAGTATTATGATTTTAAAATATTTTAATATGCATGTATCAGCAACTGTATTGACTTACTATGTATAAGATTGTTTGTTCTTCACAAGACTGACGAAATAACCTTGTACAACTTTGTACAACTTATCAAGTAATGATTATGGAAAGGTTCTTACCTTGGAATTGTCTAACTAATGTCTGATTGTGGAGATCCCAAACTGCAATGTTGCCGTCAGAGCAACAACTGAAGCAAACCTAAACAAAAACATAGATAAAACATACAGAAAAAAATAACGCTCCATTCAATAAGTATGAATAAAACATTGAAAGCGTTAAAATACTGCATGGATAATAACAAGTAGGTAATACTTGATTTTGACAGTTTTAGTTGTAGCTTTTGGTGAGAGTAATCTTAATTTTTTTACCCTATGTTTGGTCTATAGTTAGAAGTAAAATACGTCTTTAGGAAATAAGAGTTTATTGCACTAAACTATCGAGTAACATGAAAAGATAGGTAGGTATTTCTAGAGTACTGCTCTGCTTGACGGTTGAATATGCACTAACTAAAATTACTTAAATAAGGTAAAAGCCTGAGTTGACAATATTGCGCTATTGCAATAAAATGTAAGGTTAAACCGAACATGCTCCGCGACGCGAGAAGAATCGGATGCTGCTAAATGATTAAATCAATAATTAATAATAATATTAGCTATATAAAAATAAAGAAAACAGGCTTTTCTGTACTAAAATAAGAATATAAAGAACTAAGTTCAAATGACATTAAGATGCTATGCTAAAAAGTTTAAATGATAAAATAAGTAAGTAGACAAAATAAAAATATGTCTTGTATGAGTCTCTAAACGATGGAATTGTTTATGGTAGCTTTGCTTTTTCGTATGATTGGTGACGAGGCTGTGTCTATTTTACGCGGGCTACGTTTCACTGACGGTAATCGCGCACTGACACTGAACACACTCTCACTATGCTTTTGAAATGGTACACTGTACACTGATTGTCTGCTTGTCGATGCTTGGACTCGTGGCGGTGGTGGCGGCGCTGCCGTCGGCGCTGCGGGCGGCGCGGGCGCAGCCGGCGGGGGCTGCCGCGGGGGCTGCGGGCCCGCTCCCTCTCGACTGACACGAACACGGCACCATCCTTTTCTTATCATCCAAATAAAACAGATGACGATTACTGCTGCTACAAGTACATATAAAATGATGTACTGATGTAGATCATGAGATGATAGAGTAAGGTCATCATCCTCCGGCAAGCTGGCAGATTTCAACTCCTCCAGCTTCTTGCTGACACTGCTGATTGATTTGTTGTAATCATCGTATGATAGTAGCTGCTCGCTTGGTATGCTGATATTCACCAAATTATTTAATACATCTAATTTGGGTGAAATTAGTTCTACGGACATGTTAACTTGATTCGACTGTTGTTGACTCGGGTGGATAGTGAAGTCCTTTGATTTCAAAAAACAATCCTGATCAATAGTTATGATTCCTGCATTGGTTAACTTGTGTTGGGTAATATGATCCGTACATATAAGTTTAACTTGGTATGAGTTGCAACAAAAATAAATATATCTAAATTGTGAGTGTAGCTTCACAAACTTTGTTGCACATGTGGCAGTCTGTACTTGACACATATTTGTTTTGCTGTCTCTACTACAGAGGTCTCTATCATTCTGGATGTAGAATATAGGTTTAGAAGATTCGCATAAATAGTAATATTCTTGATGACTGCATGCTTGAATTTCATATAAATTCATAACAATAAATGCATCTTTGTTTTGATTGACGGCAATGTAATCTGATATCGGTACGATAGTTATTGTAGTGTTGTTTATTTGTTGAGGAATAGGTATGATTTGATAAATATGAAAGCTTTCTCTGCTTATAAGAGGAATTTTTATTTCAAAAAATACATACTGCTTGGTGAGGCGAGCTTTAATTTTAAGTAGTTTATATATGCTTTGTAGGTCTGTATCTATGTTTTCAATAGGTAACATGCTGTCTGATTTTATTCGTGTAGCAATATGCAGTAATTCTTTCCTAAGTTGAGTGGGATTAATTAAGTGTAAGCTGATCTGACCGTGATAAATGTCAGTTATAGTATTGAGCAACGTGTCTTGAAGTCGTTTTAAACTTTGCAGTAAATTGTTTCCAGTCATAGCAGATAGAGTAAAATCTTGAATTAAAGACATATTATTGATCTCCTTTTGAAGGGTGTTAGTAGCCATTTCAAATTGATTTAATTTTTTATTTATCAACTTGTGTTGCTTGTCGACTGTATCTTCCATTCGTTTGATTAAGTTGAACTCTGCTTCAATAATGGAAGTTTGGTTACGCCATAAATTGTTAAGATGTTTTTCATTACGTCTGATTAGCTCGATGTCCTTTGTGTACTGTTCTGCAAACCGTGAGTCGAGTACACCGAAAAGGTCATGAGCGAGGTATCCCACGCCATTGATAAGGCCGCGCCGGCGCCGATGCTGTCTGGCGTAGCCGTAAAACTGCTGATGCTGCAAGAGCTCGTTGTAATATAGGAACTCCCGGTACTCGTGACGTAGTTGTGTTAAGATTAAGTTACAATGGGATTCCTGTTCAATGAGCGTGCATGTTTTTTCTAGGTATTCTTGTATTTTTTCATATGCTTGGATACCGCGATGGTATGGTTTAATATCGTAATAAATGACCATGTTCCATTGATCTCGAGTTAGCTTAATTTTGGAAATGGGGTCAAAATAAAGAGTTTGATTGTTTTTCAGATCTAAAATGTTGTGGAATGCTGAACAAGGTGAAAACAGTGATAGGAAAAATAATAGTGCTGTAGCGACAGTAGCTAAGGTGAACCTTTTAGCTGGTTTTCGAGAACTATTCGAGTTTGATGTTTTGTCTATCAGTGACTCTGCCGGTTTTTCGCTGATGGGTAAAACTGATAACCTTAAAACAGGCCGTTTGATAATTCCATTTTTCGTTTTGAGTGTTACAACGCGAATACATCCATCTGCTCCAGGGTGAGTGTCTATAACTCGGCCCATCAACCACTTTCCTGCTGCTAAGTCGTCGTGGATGGTAACCAAATCACCGATGTTGATGTTCTGCTTGCTCTGTAACCATTTCTTCCTTGTTGTTAGTTGAGATAAATATTCAATTTTCCAGCGTTTCCACGTGTCTTGAAATAACTTGTTGATCAAATGCCACCGGGTCCTGGCGTCTTCGCTAGTTTCAATAACTGTGAGTCCCGGTCTTGCTACCAAAAAATGAGCTGGAGTGAGGAAATCTAGGTCTTCTGGATCTTCTGATATTGGTGAGAGAGGACGTGAGTTAAGACATGCCTCCAATTTTGATAGAAGTGTGGCGTACTCCTCAAATGTAAGCTTTTGATCACCTATTACACACTTCAGGTGGTGCTTGAGGCTTCGTACTGCTCGCTCCCACAGACCTCCAGCACTGGGCCATGAAGGAGCATTAAAATGCCATTCAATCTGCATTTCAGTCACCTCTGCTAAAAACTTGTCGTTAAAAATTTGCTTCAGATGTTCGTATTGTTCTTGTAGCAATCTGTTAGCGCCCACAAAATTGGTGCCATTATCGCTATACATGTGGCGTGGGGCTCCGCGCCGTGCTGCCATCCTGCTCAATGCTGCTAAGAAGGCTGAACTGCTGAGGTCGGACACTATTTCCAAGTGAACTGCTTTCGTCACCATGCAGACGAATATGGCTATGTAGCCCTTCGTAGTCTTTATGCCACGACCTTTATTTGCCTTTACGTCAATAAAACCCGTGAAATCAACTCCTGTGTGGAAAAATGCTGGTTCTGGATTCACCCTCGGTGCTGGGAGGTCACCCATGATTTGATTCTGCTTGATGGGACTATGCTTCCTGCAAGTCACACAAGCTCGAATATGCTTCTTGGCTGCATTGTTACCTCCTATGACCCAGTATTTTTGCCTCAAGTTAGACAAGGTCAATCTGGGTCCGCCATGAAAGGTGAGATCATGTGCTTGCTGAATGATTAATGACGTAAGACGGTTGCTATGTGGTAAGATTATGGGATGCTTCATTTCTGGATTTATATTTGCATTTTTGAGTCGTCCTCCTACGCGTAGTATTCCATGCTCATCTAAAATCGGATTCAAATTCAAAATTTTACTTTTACAATGTACTTGTCCATGTTTATGTATGTATTCAATATCGCTTTTAAATTCATTCAACTGCATGTGTTTTATTATAAGTAATTTTGCTTGACGTAATTCCGGTAATGTGAGATAGTGTCGCTGACCTTTCTTATTGTATGTAGGTATGCGAAGTATCCATGCAAGTATTTTTATTATTTTTCTAAATGAGCTGAATTTATTTAAAAGTTTTTCTATGATTGTAGATAAGAATGATAGTTTGTGTGAATTATATGTGATGGCATGTACTTGTTTGCTAGATTGTTTTTGGTTTGATTTAATTTCCAAATTAGTTTCATATTTTGCCTGACCATGAGTACGTTTTTCAAAAGTGCTAAGCCAAGCCGGTCCCTGCCACCACTGCTGATGGTCTTTGAGTTGCTGTACTGTCAAACCACGACTAGCACAATCTGCTGGGTTTTCGCTAGTTTTGACGTATCTCCAACACTCAGCCGGCATGCTCATAGTAACTGCTTTTACGCGGTTGCTTACAAACGGTTTCCATTTAGCTGTATCACCTTGTAGCCAACCAAGTACTGCTGTAGAGTCCGTCCAACCAAATTTCTGAATGTTATAATCGGTTAGGCCCTGCTCCACCTTCTCCATCAACTTTGTTAAAAGTACTGCTCCCATTAACTCCAACTTTGGGGTGGAGATTTCCTTAGCTAGAGGGGCTAACCTAGCCTTTGCTGCCACCAAGGTGATAATTGATTGTTCATTAACCACCCTGCAATAAATTACAGCGGCGTATGCTTTTTGTGAGGCGTCACAAAACCCATGCAATTGTATGTAACTGTTCGGTGTTATGCCCAGCCATCTGTTGATTTTAAACGAATCAATATGTTGTAAGTCTGCTCTTAAAATAATCCACTGCTTGCTGATGACATCTGGTAGAACTTCATCCCATTGTAATTTGGAAAGCCATACCTTTTGAAAAAGAATTTTCAATGTCGTGCTTAAAGGTGTTAACCAACCTAAGGGGTCAAAAAGCTTCGAAATGTCTGAAAGTAGTGACCTCTTAGTGGGTTTTTCGTTAGATGGTTCAATTTTTGATTTAAAAATAAAATTATCAGACTCCGGATTCCAACCGAGCCCTAATGTTTTTGTTGAGTCGGTTTGCTTGAATTCATAGGCTTTTGATGTACTGCTGTTAAGTTCGGTGCTTGATAAAATTGCAGGTTCATTTGTTGCCCACTTTCGTAGGTTAAACCCACCTGACCTCAACAAAGATAATAAATCAATTCTTAACTGCTTTGCTGACTGTAATGAGTGGCTACCGCCACATAAATCATCCATATAGAAGTTTTCTTCTAATGCTTGCGCTGCTGCTGGATAATTCTGTTTTTCATCTGCTGCTAACTGCTTTAACTCACTCCAGCTCATTTTTTGGTAGCAAGACGACCATAATGTTTGGTCTATAGTTAGAAGTAAAATACGTCTTTAGGAAATAAGAGTTTATTGCACTAAACTATCGAGTAACATGAAAAGATAGGTAGGTATTTCTAGAGTACTGCTCTGCTTGACGGTTGAATATGCACTAACTAAAATTACTTAAATAAGGTAAAAGCCTGAGTTGACAATATTGCGCTATTGCAATAAAATGTAAGGTTAAACCGAACACCCTACAACATTTGTAACGCAACCAAAATCAAAACAATAAATCCTCAGAACTTACCAGCCTAACACTTTACATTACCAACTTACCACCTTACACTACAAACTTACCCTACTAATCCTCCCATCTTACCCCACTAAACTTCCCATCTTACCCCACTAATACTCCCATCTTACCCCACTAATCCTCCCATCTTACCCCACTAAACCTCCCATCTTACCCCACTAATCCTGCCATCTTACCCCACTAGTCCACCCTTCTCACCCCACTCATCCCATCTTCTACCCCACTCATCCCATCTTCTCACCCCACTCATCCCATCTTCTACCCCACTCATCCCATCTTCTACCCCACTCATCCCACCTTATCCCCCCACTAACCTTAGAGTCGGGACTGATGGCTATCGCGTAACACGCCGGCGCACACGAAGTCAACTCGGCCCTCATTCGCGGCGTGGCTTGCGACAGGTCCCATATAGAAAGATTGGATGCTTCGCCGCCTACTATAAGAGTTCGCGCGTCCGCTAGCAGCTTTACTGAACGGATGTAGTTGTCGCGTTGCTACAAATAGGTAGAAAATTGAATCAAACCACATAAAATCGTAGCAAAATTACTTGTTTGAAATATATTTCAAATAAAAGTCGTAAAGCAAGTAATTCGTTTTTGAGCTTAAAAAGTCACTTTCTACTAACTGCTGATATTTAAATAATTATATTTCATATGTATTTTAGATTATAATATTACAATTTATTTACTTACCAAACAATCTAACTGTGCTAAAGGTTCTAATGAGTTAGGCGAAGCGGGGTTCGTTATGTCCCATAACTTTACACAGCCTTTACCACCTAGAAAATAAACTTAAAATTATAATCTAAGAGTATTAATTACATGGTATTATAAGTTTGTGAATAATTATTGAAACTTTGAGGGGTGTTTTGTTGGTTATTTATTAAATTAGTGGCAATGTAAGTACAATAAGTGGTCAAAAGATTGAAGATTTATTTGGAAGTCTAAGGATTTCATAAAAAAAATTGATCCACAAAATCCCATAAAAACTTATTTTACTGAAAAACATAACCATCACTTCACTACATAGTATTAAACAAAGTCGCTTTGTCTGTCTGTCCCTATGTATGCCTAAAACTTTAAAACTACGCAACGGATTTTGATGCGGTTTATTTAATAGATAGTGTTTCAAGAGGAAGATTTATAGTATAGGGAATGGAGTTTTACTCCGAATTTCACGAGTGCGAAGCCGCGCGGGTAAAAGCAAGTTAGAAATAAAAAGAGTGTATTGAAGACAATTCTACCATTTTCAAAAATACGACCCAGTAAGATAATTTAGATTATGTGTGTATTCCTACTTAAATAAATAATAAGAAAATTGTATGTTGGCATTTTCACTATGAAAATGATTGTTTGTTGTTTTGAAATGTTTTCACACGACCTCCCCGTGCGGCAGTGTGTGTGTGTGGTGTGTGTGTGTGTGGTGTGTGTGTGTGTGGTGTGTGTGTGTGGTGTGTGTGTGTGTGTGTGTGTGGTGTGTGTGTGTGGTGTGTGTGTGGTGTGTGTGGTGTGTGTGTGGTGTGTGTGTGTGTGTGTGTGGTGTGTGTGTGTGTTTACTGACCGGTGTACGCGTGGCGCGTGTTGTGCGTGAGGCTGAGTGCGACGGCGCACACCACCTCCCCGTGCGGCAGTGTGTGTGTGTGTGTACTGACCGGTGTACGCGTGGCGCGTGTTGTGCGTGAGGCTGAGTGCGACGGCGCACACCACCTCCCCGTGCGGCTGTGTGTGTGTGTGTGTACTGACCGGTGTACGCGTGGCGCGTGTTGTGCGTGAGGCTGAGTGCGACGGCGCACACCACCTCCCCGTGCGGCAGTGTGTGTGTGTGTGTGTACTGACCGGTGTACGCGTGGCGCGTGTTGTGCGTGAGGCTGAGTGCGACGGCGCACACCACCTCCCCGTGCGGCAGTGTGTGTGTGTGTGTACTGACCGGTGTACGCGTGGCGCGTGTTGTGCGTGAGGCTGAGTGCGACGGCGCACACCACCTCCCCGTGCGGCAGTGTGTGTGTGTGTGTGTGTACTGACCGGTGTACGCGTGGCGCGTGTTGTGCGTGAGGCTGAGTGCGATGGCGCACACCACCTCCCCGTGCGGCAGTGTGTGTGTGTGTACTGACCGGTGTACGCGTGGCGCGTGTTGTGCGTGAGGCTGAGTGCGACGGCGCACACCACCTCCCCGTGCGGCAGTGTGTGTGTGTGTGTACTGACCGGTGTACGCGTGGCGCGTGTTGTGCGTGAGGCTGAGTGCGACGGCGCACACCACCTCCCCGTGCGGCAGTGTGTGTGTGTGTGTACTGACCGGTGTACGCGTGGCGCGTGTTGTGCGTGAGGCTGAGTGCGACGGCGCACACCACCTCCCCGTGCGGCAGTGTGTGTGTGTGTGTACTGACCGGTGTACGCGTGGCGCGTGTTGTGCGTGAGGCTGAGTGCGACGGCGCACACCACCTCCCCGTGCGGCAGTGTGTGTGTGTGTGTACTGACCGGTGTACGCGTGGCGCGTGTTGTGCGTGAGGCTGAGTGCGACGGCGCACACCACCTCCCCGTGCGGCAGTGTGTGTGTGTGTGTACTGACCGGTGTACGCGTGGCGCGTGTTGTGCGTGAGGCTGAGTGCGACGGCGCACACCACCTCCCCGTGCGGCAGTGTGTGTGTGTGTGTGTACTGACCGGTGTACGCGTGGCGCGTGTTGTGCGTGAGGCTGAGTGCGACGGCGCACACCACCTCCCCGTGCGGCAGTGTGTGTGTGTGTGTGTACTGACCGGTGTACGCGTGGCGCGTGTTGTGCGTGAGGCTGAGTGCGACGGCGCACACCACCTCCCCGTGCGGCAGTGTGTGTGTGTGTGTACTGACCGGTGTACGCGTGGCGCGTGTTGTGCGTGAGGCTGAGTGCGACGGCGCACACCACCTCCCCGTGCGGCAGTGTGTGTGTGTGTGTGTACTGACCGGTGTACGCGTGGCGCGTGTTGTGCGTGAGGCTGAGTGCGACGGCGCACACCACCTCCCCGTGCGGCAGTGTGTGTGTGTGTACTGACCGGTGTACGCGTGGCGCGTGTTGTGCGTGAGGCTGAGTGCGACGGCGCACACCACCTCCCCGTGCGGCAGTGTGTGTGTGTGTGTACTGACCGGTGTACGCGTGGCGCGTGTTGTGCGTGAGGCTGAGTGCGACGGCGCACACCACCTCCCCGTGCGGCAGTGTGTGTGTGTGTGTACTGACCGGTGTACGCGTGGCGCGTGTTGTGCGTGAGGCTGAGTGCGACGGCGCACACCACCTCCCCGTGCGGCAGTGTGTGTGTGTGTGTACTGACCGGTGTACGCGTGGCGCGTGTTGTGCGTGAGGCTGAGTGCGACGGCGCACACCACCTCCCCGTGCGGCAGTGTGTGTGTGTGTGTACTGACCGGTGTACGCGTGGCGCGTGTTGTGCGTGAGGCTGAGTGCGACGGCGCACACCACCTCCCCGTGCGGCAGTGTGTGTGTGTGTGTACTGACCGGTGTACGCGTGGCGCGTGTTGTGCGTGAGGCTGAGTGCGACGGCGCACACCACCTCCCCGTGCGGCAGTGTGTGTGTGTGTACTGACCGGTGTACGCGTGGCGCGTGTTGTGCGTGAGGCTGAGTGCGACGGCGCACACCACCTCCCCGTGCGGCAGTGTGTGTGTGTGTGTACTGACCGGTGTACGCGTGGCGCGTGTTGTGCGTGAGGCTGAGTGCGACGGCGCACACCACCTCCCCGTGCGGCAGTGTGTGTGTGTGTGTACTGACCGGTGTACGCGTGGCGCGTGTTGTGCGTGAGGCTGAGTGCGACGGCGCACACCACCTCCCCGTGCGGCAGTGTGTGTGTGTGTGTACTGACCGGTGTACGCGTGGCGCGTGTTGTGCGTGAGGCTGAGTGCGACGGCGCACACCACCTCCCCGTGCGGCAGTGTGTGTGTGTGTGTACTGACCGGTGTACGCGTGGCGCGTGTTGTGCGTGAGGCTGAGTGCGACGGCGCACACCACCTCCCCGTGCGGCAGTGTGTGTGTGTGTGTACTGACCGGTGTACGCGTGGCGCGTGTTGTGCGTGAGGCTGAGTGCGACGGCGCACACCACCTCCCCGTGCGGCAGTGTGTGTGTGTGTGTACTGACCGGTGTACGCGTGGCGCGTGTTGTGCGTGTGGCTGAGTGCGACGGCGCACACCACCTCCCCGTGCGGCAGTGTGTGTGTGTGTGTACTGACCGGTGTACGCGTGGCGCGTGTTGTGCGTGAGGCTGAGTGCGACGGCGCACACCACCTCCCCGTGCGGCAGTGTGTGTGTGTGTGTGTACTGACCGGTGTACGCGTGGCGCGTGTTGTGCGTGAGGCTGAGTGCGACGGCGCACACCACCTCCCCGTGCGGCAGTGTGTGTGTGTGTGTGTACTGACCGGTGTACGCGTGGCGCGTGTTGTGCGTGAGGCTGAGTGCGACGGCGCACACCACCTCCCCGTGCGGCAGTGTGTGTGTGTGTGTGTACTGACCGGTGTACGCGTGGCGCGTGTTGTGCGTGAGGCTGAGTGCGACGGCGCACACCACCTCCCCGTGCGGCAGTGTGTGTGTGTGTACTGACCGGTGTACGCGTGGCGCGTGTTGTGCGTGAGGCTGAGTGCGACGGCGCACACCACCTCCCCGTGCGGCAGTGTGTGTGTGTGTGTACTGACCGGTGTACGCGTGGCGCGTGTTGTGCGTGAGGCTGAGTGCGACGGCGCACACCACCTCCCCGTGCGGCAGTGTGTGTGTGTGTGTA
Organism: Emmelina monodactyla; assembly: GCA_916618145.1. Lineage (NCBI taxonomy): Eukaryota > Metazoa > Arthropoda > Insecta > Lepidoptera > Pterophoridae > Emmelina > Emmelina monodactyla. The sequence continues at coordinate 8,141,175 of OU745314.1, read as the reverse complement.
CTGACCGGTGTACGCGTGGCGCGTGTTGTGCGTGAGGCTGAGTGCGACGGCGCACACCACCTCCCCGTGCGGCAGTGTGTGTGTGTGTGTACTGACCGGTGTACGCGTGGCGCGTGTTGTGCGTGAGGCTGAGTGCGACGGCGCACACCACCTCCCCGTGCGGCAGTGTGTGTGTGTGTGTACTGACCGGTGTACGCGTGGCGCGTGTTGTGCGTGAGGCTGAGTGCGACGGCGCACACCACCTCCCCGTGCGGCAGTGTGTGTGTGTGTGTACTGACCGGTGTACGCGTGGCGCGTGTTGTGCGTGAGGCTGAGTGCGACGGCGCACACCACCTCCCCGTGCGGCAGTGTGTGTGTGTGTGTACTGACCGGTGTACGCGTGGCGCGTGTTGTGCGTGAGGCTGAGTGCGACGGCGCACACCACCTCCCCGTGCGGCAGTGTGTGTGTGTGTTTACTGACCGGTGTACGCGTGGCGCGTGTTGTGCGTGAGGCTGAGTGCGACGGCGCACACCACCTCCCCGTGCGGTAGTGTGTGTGTGTGTGTACTGACCGGTGTACGCGTGGCGCGTGTTGTGCGTGAGGCTGAGTGCGACGGCGCACACCACCTCCCCGTGCGGCAGTGTGTGTGTGTGTGTACTGACCGGTGTACGCGTGGCGCGTGTTGTGCGTGAGGCTGAGTGCGACGGCGCACACCACCTCCCCGTGCGGCAGTGTGTGTGTGTGTGTACTGACCGGTGTACGCGTGGCGCGTGTTGTGCGTGAGGCTGAGTGCGACGGCGCACACCACCTCCCCGTGCGGCAGTGTGTGTGTGTGTGTACTGACCGGTGTACGCGTGGCGCGTGTTGTGCGTGAGGCTGAGTGCGACGGCGCACACCACCTCCCCGTGCGGCAGTGTGTGTGTGTGTGTGTACTGACCGGTGTACGCGTGGCGCGTGTTGTGCGTGAGGCTGAGTGCGACGGCGCACACCACCTCCCCGTGCGGCAGTGTGTGTGTGTGTGTACTGACAGGTGTACGCGTGGCGCGTGTTGTGCGTGAGGCTGAGTGCGACGGCGCACACCACCTCCCCGTGCGGCAGTGTGTGTGTGTGTGTACTGACCGGTGTACGCGTGGCGCGTGTTGTGCGTGAGGCTGAGTGCGACGGCGCACACCACCTCCCCGTGCGGCAGTGTGTGTGTGTGTGTACTGACCGGTGTACGCGTGGCGCGTGTTGTGCGTGAGGCTGAGTGCGACGGCGCACACCACCTCCCCGTGCGGCAGTGTGTGTGTGTGTGTACTGACCGGTGTACGCGTGGCGCGTGTTGTGCGTGAGGCTGAGTGCGACGGCGCACACCACCTCCCCGTGCGGCAGTGTGTGTGTGTGTGTACTGACCGGTGTACGCGTGGCGCGTGTTGTGCGTGAGGCTGAGTGCGACGGCGCACACCACCTCCCCGTGCGGCAGTGTGTGTGTGTGTGTACTGACCGGTGTAGGCGTGGCGCGTGTTGTGCGTGAGGCTGAGTGCGACGGCGCACACCACCTCCCCGTGCGGCAGTGTGTGTGTGTGTGTACTGACCGGTGTACGCGTGGCGCGTGTTGTGCGTGAGGCTGAGTGCGACGGCGCACACCACCTCCCCGTGCGGCAGTGTGTGTGTGTGTGTACTGACCGGTGTACGCGTGGCGCGTGTTGTGCGTGAGGCTGAGTGCGACGGCGCACACCACCTCCCCGTGCGGCAGTGTGTGTGTGTGTGTACTGACCGGTGTACGCGTGGCGCGTGTTGTGCGTGAGGCTGAGTGCGACGGCGCACACCACCTCCCCGTGCGGCAGTGTGTGTGTGTGTGTACTGACCGGTGTACGCGTGGCGCGTGTTGTGCGTGAGGCTGAGTGCGACGGCGCACACCACCTCCCCGTGCGGCAGTGTGTGTGTGTGTGTACTGACCGGTGTACGCGTGGCGCGTGTTGTGCGTGAGGCTGAGTGCGACGGCGCACACCACCTCCCCGTGCGGCAGTGTGTGTGTGTGTGTACTGACCGGTGTACGCGTGGCGCGTGTTGTGCGTGAGGCTGAGTGCGACGGCGCACACCACCTCCCCGTGCGGCAGTGTGTGTGTGTGTGTACTGACCGGTGTACGCGTGGCGCGTGTTGTGCGTGAGGCTGAGTGCGACGGCGCACACCACCTCCCCGTGCGGCAGTGTGTGTGTGTGTGTACTGACCGGTGTACGCGTGGCGCGTGTTGTGCGTGAGGCTGAGTGCGACGGCGCACACCACCTCCCCGTGCGGCAGTGTGTGTGTGTGTGTACTGACCGGTGTACGCGTGGCGCGTGTTGTGCGTGAGGCTGAGTGCGACGGCGCACACCACCTCCCCGTGCGGCAGGGCGGCCACGCTGCGCGCGCCGCGGGGGATCCCCGGCCCGACGAGCGCGTCCGCCGGGAACGGCACCGGCTGCAGCGGCCCGCCGCACGAGTGGTACGAGTACGCGCTGGAAGGTAACACGCTGGTAGAATACAGGACGTGAGTATGCAGAATCATGACAGAGTATTGAAAAGAGGATGGGAGGAAATAAGACGGACTGGATGGAAAGAGGATGAGAATACACGCTGGAAGTGACAGACTGTTAAATAGAGGATGTGGATACACGCTGGAAGTGACAGACTGATGAATAGAGGATGTGGATACACGCTGGAAGTGACAGACTGATGAATAGAGGATGTGGATACACGCTGGAAGTGACAGACTGTTGAATAGAGGATGTGGATACACGCTGGAAGTGACAGACTGTTGAATAGAGGATGTGGATACACGCTGGAAGTGACAGACTGTTGAATAGAAGATGTGGATACACGCTGGAAGTGACAGACTGTTGAATAGAGGATGTGGATACACGCTGGAAGTGACTGACTGTTGAATAGAGGATGAGGATAAACGCTGGAAGTGACAGACTGTTGAATAGAAGATGTGGATACGAGATGGAAGTGACAGACTGTTGAATAGAGGATGTGGATACACGCTGAAAGTGACAGACTGTTGAATAGAGGATGTGGATACACGCTGAAAGTGACAGACTGTTGAATAGAGGATGTGGATACACGCTGGAAGTGACAGACTGTTGAATAGAGGATGTGGATACACGCTGAAAGTGACAGACTGTTGAATAGAGGATGTGGATACACGCTGAAAGTGACAGACTGTTGAATAGAGGATGTGGATAGACGCTGAAAGTGACAGACTGTTGAATAGAGGATGTGGATACACGCTGAAAGTGACAGACTGTTGAATAGAGGATGTGGATAGACGCTGAAAGTGACAGACTGTTGAATAGAGGATGAGGATACACGCTGAAAGTGACAGACTGTTGAATAGAGGATGTGGATACACGCTGAAAGTGACAGACTGTTGAATAGAGGATGTGGATACACGCTGAAAGTGACAGACTGTTGAATAGAGGATGTGGATACACGCTGGAAGTGACAGACTGTTGAATAGAGGATGTGGATACACGCTCGAAGTGACAGACTGTTGAATAGAGGATGTGGATACACGCTCGAAGTGACAGACTGTTGAATAGAGGATGTGGATACACGCTGGAAGTGACAGACTCTGGGAGAGACAGACTGTTGAATAGAGGAAGTGAAAGGAGAGAGGCTGGTAGAATATATAGGGAAAATTTCAACGAAAATGAATCTCCTGAGATTTTAAGACTGTTAGAAAAATCATTTAGAACAGCTGTCATTATTTTTTAAATAAAACCTAAAAACATATAAGATATTTATTCAGGAGATACCTTTTTGAAGTTTCATCTTAGCAACCATTGATTTTAACATCTACTGATTAATAGGTAAAGTAATGCTTTACGAATAGAAGAAAAGATTTCGAATAATGCAACCAGACAAAATTAAAAATAATAATATGATAGTGATGAATATGTATTACACTCACGGTTTATGCGGCGCGTGTCCGTTAGTTCCGTGGTACGGAGGGTGGTACGCGGGCCGCGCCCCCGGACTTAGAACCGACATTTTAGCCCCCGGGGTGCCAGGCTTCTCCTAACACAAACATTCAATAACACCATGAAAGATTGTTACTACTACAGGCAGCCTATAGACAAGTTAGGCGGAGACATTTTTTTTAGATAAAGAGAGGGTCTGAAATGTAATCCAGCATGTTAGAAGAATATGATGGATAAAAATTTGATAAGTGGGAATCGAACCCACAAACTTTGTTTTGGTAGACCAGCTGTTTTTTTCAATATTTGCAACAATCAGATGGGCTTAATACCATTTGCATTTTCTACAAAAACTCTAGACTTACATCTCTAGTGCTCTTGGGAGTGGATCTACTGGATGAGGAGCCGGATCTTGAGGGTGGTCGAGGACCATTCTCAGGTCTCTCTGTCCCTTCAGGTCGACCGTTTGGGGAGTTTCTTTCTTCCTATACGCATAAGATTCGAATTTTATTTTTATTGTAATAAAATTAGATTGTTTTAAACTGAGGAGTAAAGAAATTTATAATAACCTAAGTTTATTTATATAGTTTGGATATAAAAAGGTTTTAAAAGCTATAAAAGAGTTTTTAAGAAACAAGTTTGAATAGTTATAGTATAAATTATTTTGACATTCCATAACATACAATGATATGATAAACATTAAAATTCTATATCTTGTTTGCTGACTAAGTATACTGTGAAGTTTATTTTTGTAATAAACAATATTAATTCAAATTAAAAACCCTACATTTGTTTTAATAAGTTACTTTAAGATGACATGACATTAATTTATGTGACAGTATGCCCATTCAAATTATACTTTTAGCTAACATGGTTACTAGAAGTTTGCATTGTTTTTATTACATCCATAAACAACTGTAGATAAAAATATAACTTATGCAAAATTTATTCTTATTGTCAAACTCAACAAAACACACATTTCCTTAGTCTAATCTCAACTGACCTCGTTAGCTACATCAACAACCAAATCTTGGTCACTCTTTTCTGCATCGCTGTCCTAAAAATATTTGACAAAACTTTATATTACGTTCAATTTTGTGATTATTTCAATTAAATGTTTCAAAAGCAATATACAGTGAAATTTTGATGAATTAGCTACGGGTGCAGAAAGCTGGGTTTCACACTTGCTGGAAGTTAAAATTGTTCTAATGGTTCACTTAAAATATTAAGTCTTGTGTAAGAACAATAATGGCTTATTAATGCAACTAAATACGAAAACAGGCCTTCTTGACAAGCGAGAAAGACAGTTATGTAGTACAGCATTTTTCACTTGAAATAAAAATATGGTAGAAAGTGCTAATGATAATTTGACATTTTTTTAGTTATTTTGACATTTACTGCTGATTTTGACACTCCTTCATAACTTTTTTAAAAGTGTTCATTTACAAACTTCATCGTTTACAACCTTATTACCAAACTTCCAGCCAGCGCCACTCCCCAAAAACAAAAACCAAAAAAGAAAACAATTGAATCTGTCAAAGCAACATAACGTTTGTAAATGTGAAGCCAACACATACACTACACAGACTGATATGATGTACCTTCTCTTCCTTCCGTCTCTTCACGTCTAGAGCCTCCGGCTCCGCGGGGGAGCGCGGGGGGCGGTACTTCTGTTCGCGCTCGTGGGGGGAAATGGAACGACGCTGGAATTACACTACGCTTGTACTAATGTATATAGGTATACTGTTTTAAGCACGAGAATAGTGTTGAGAGTGACAGTCACTCTTAGGTCTATTGATATCATCGAGCATATTACCTACTAGAGTGTTAGTATAATTTTTTTGTTCGAAGAAAAATTCTGCCGGGACCGTTCTAGTCCCAGCTTGAATAGCAAAGGCAGTTCTGAAATTAGATTTTTCAATTGATATATTAGTAGTAAAGTTCTCGGTGATTAAAATAGACTACCTACAAGTTCTTACTACTTAGTACTTAGGTCAAATAAATGACTAGCTTTGTCATAAAAAAACATAGAGCCCTGACACTTGTGTCAAGTTTGACAGCGTCAACTTACCGGAGGTATAAGTGCGTTGACGTGGTGCCTGTCTTCTTCCCTCGGGGGGCGCGGGCCCGGCAGCAGCGGGGGCGGCGGCGGGGGCGGGCCCGACATCTCCGCCCCCACGCCCACCTCCGACTATTATACAAGGTAGATGCCAATGTAGGGGATATTTGTAGTTGAAGATGTAGGATAATTAATTAAATTAGTGTAACAAAGAAAGTTGTTAGAATGGTTTGTTACAATCATGTTTTCCCAAAAGAGAACCATGTAAGACGGCTTAGCATGATGGTGAAAATTCAGCCTGTCAAATCTTAAAAATGACAGCCGTGATGCTAGGTTGCTCTATATTCAACCTCCAATAAGGCGATGGCATCTTCTTTCGTTGGCAAGCAGCAAATTGACAATTTTATAACTACCCGCATATTTGTAACAATTGTAACCATAGCTCAACGTGAATCAAACTAACACTCAAGACTAGCAAAACATAGTCCCATCAACTCACCAGATTCCGCACCTTATGCGGCGGATGTGGCTGGGCTGTGGGCGCGAACAGCAGCCCCGAGGCGCCGAGCAGTGCGCCCGCGCCGCCCATGCCGTGCGGCAGCCCCGCCGCCTGGATCTGCTGCTACGAGCAAACCAAGCCGTCAGGGTATGCTGATACGAGCAAACCAAGCCGTCAGGGTATGCTGATACGAGCAAACCAAGCCGTCAGGGCATGCTGATACGAGCAAACCAAGCCGTCAGGGTATGCTGATACGAGCAAACCAAGCGGTCAGGGTATGCTGATACGAGCAAACCAAGCCGTCAGGGTATGCTGATACGAGCAAACCAAGCCGTCAGGGTATGCTGATACGAGCAAACCAAGCCGTCAGGGTATGCTGATACGAGCAAACCAAGCCGTCAGGGTATGCTGATACGAGCAAACCAAGCCGTCAGGGTATGCTGATACGAGCAAACCAAGCCGTCAGGGTATGCTGATACGAGCAAACCAAGCCGTCAGGGTATGCTGATACGAGCATACCAAGCCGTCAGGGTATGCTGATACGAGCAAACCAAGCCGTCAGGGTATGCTACACCGACTGTATGACTACGTCGCAGGGGAATATCAGCTCCCCAAGTCAAGTGGCAAGTGATATTTTCAATAGCGAGTGAATAGAAAAAATATGTATGAAACTGTCATTTTTGACAAGCTTGCCTTTTGACAGTTTCATACATATTTTTTTCTATTCACTCGCTATCGCAAATATCACTTGCCACTTGACTTGGGGGGCAGGTTGACGTAGAGATGGCGAATGGATTGTTAAATGCGTGTCAAATTTAAAAGATTGACGAAATACCAAAATGTAAATAAAAAAGTTTTTTTTTTTTAAACTCTTTGTTGAAAATAAGTTTTGAATTATATGTATAGTTAATTCCACTCATTTTTGCACGGTATCGGCTTTTTGAAATGGTTAGTAGGTAAATAAAAAAAACACTTTCATATAAGTTACACGTGGTTCTGATTGGCCATTTAGCAGACGGCTGTGTCTGCGCTCAAAGATGAGTTAAAACATCTACACATCTGCGTCAAGAAGACATAAACTGGTGCACATATCTCTCTCAAGAACCATATCAACTGCCATCAATACTGATGAAATTTCGTCATGATAGAAGCAAGGTTAAACAATTTACAAACAATCCCAAAGTTTTTATTACAACTAACAAGTACATTGTATTTTATTATTAGACACAGTTACAAGTACCAGTGCAAAAGTACGTCAAAGCCACACTTAGTGCTGGTGGGTTCAAGCACACAGTGTATTTGGTTAGCACATTTATATATTTTACTAGGTTAGATCACAAAACAAAAAATTAACTTATAACTAGGCAAGTCGATCCCATTATTTTATTATTCGCAAGATTCAACAAAGACTTTTATACATTGTGTAATGTGCATAAGCACTTTGTAGGAAACTTATGTAGGCTGGAATACTGGCAGCTATTGTTTTATATTATTTAAATAGATTCTAAAGAAGAAACAATGAGATATTGACAGCATCCTTCCAGACTCAGTCATATTTTCGTGCTCGGACTGTGGGCACATAACATTAAAATCACTTTTATGCTTTAAATACAAAGCTTTAAAAAAGATTAAAATCTTTGATTTCTCTCTCACGTTTCCCCCAAACGTTAGTTGGTGGAGGCGCCGGGTATCGAGTACCGCGGGTACTGTCGCGAGTAAAATCAGTGCTTTTCAGGGATAGACACATGGTAGCGTGTCCAGTCAAGTGCAGCTGCAACTACTAATACAAGAATATTACTATACGCTGATATACGCTACGAAAAATTGGAATAATATTGGATATTGACTGGAACTCAAGAAGCATAGTATACAGATAAGTACCTACAAATACACTATAGGTACACATTCCAACATGGAAACGTTTGACGGCGTTTCTTCTCATATTGATGTTTTTATTAAGCAGTACAATGCATTAGCAGCTTTAAATTCCTGGAATGACAATACCAAGGCCATTTTAATTTCAAATTATTTATCGGGGCCTGCCCTCAATTATTTTCACACCATCAGTGATGATACTTCAACTTTTGAAGATATAGTAGAGGCTTTGAAACAAGAATTCACCTCAGATCCGGATTACGCCGCTCAATTTTATTCAAATCGGCAAAATCATGATGAAAAGACAGTAGACTTCATCTACCGAATGTCATTGTTGGCTAAAAAAGCTGGAATTACATCAGATGAGAAGATAATAAAACAAATTTTGAAATCTTTAACTTTTAATAATAGAACACGATATGCAACACATGTATTTAGTGACTTGACTGCATTTAAAAAAGCAGCATTGCAAGAGGACGAGATTTTGAATTTACAACCAAAACAATTGGCGTTGCCGGTCAAGATACAAACATTAGGGAACTCTGGTTCCTTCAATCATACTTACTCGCGGGGTGATGGTGCCCAGAATGTGCGGTTAACACATCCACCCCGTCAAATCAGTGATAATTTTTATACACCATGGTCGTCAAGAACTCCAAATGTTCCGGAGCGCCATGTACAACCCACGGGAGCTTCATACTCTGCTAGAAGAAGCGCTGGTGATGAAGCAGGTATGAGCAGGCCGCCATTTTCGCAACCACAACAGCGGTATAATTTTAGGAATAGACAGCCACCTTCTCAAGACATGCGAAATGAGCACCCAAATGCTCGGCGGCGCTAGGACAGGGAACCACACTAGCGACCGACGACAGAGAAGGTTCCACTACAACGCCCTATGTAGAAGTGAAGATGTGCGGTATCACCACGTCCGCATTATTGGATAGCGGTGCCAGTCTTTCGGTCATGTCGGAAGATTTTTACTATAAAAATATAGATAAGTTTGTACATAATAATATTGTAAATAGTAGCGTAGATAATAAAAAGCCTGTATTGCGTGTTGCGAATGGCAAATTACTTGACATTATTCTTTCACTCAAAATAAAATTTTATTTGTCAAATTATTTATTCGAACATACGTTCGCTGTTGTAAAAAGTATTACAACCGATGTAATTCTAGGTTGCGATTTTTTCAGTATTCATAGGACTTCGATAGATTTTGGGCAAAATCTATTAATTTTTCCCGATAATTTGTGTATACCATTTTTGCGTGCAGATGAGAATGACCATTTGCCATACTTGTCAGAACAATGCCATTTACCGTACTTGTCAAAACAAGACAAATTGTTTTTTTTAAATAATGAGACGGCATTGGGTGAGAATGTAAGAGAAATATTTTCAAAAAATAGGGGTTTGAATACACTAGACATTTCTGATAAAATATCCAGAAATGATAAAGGAAAATTAGTTAAAATCTTATCAGAATATGAAGAGCAGTTTGCGTTTGATAAGACGCAAATAGGATCGTGTTCGATGTCGGAGGTTGAAATCAACATTGTTGATGATACACCCGTCCATAAGTCTCCGTATCGTGCTTCGCATGAGCAACATCGGATAATTCGCGAACAGGTAGACGAGATGATGCAGAATGGCATCATTCGCGAATCGCGTTCTCCTTATGCGTCTCCTGTCGTGTTAGTTAAAAAGCCTGACGATTCGTGGCGTTTTTGTATTGATTATAGATCGTTAAATAAAAAGGTTATAACTGATTCTTATCCACTACCGCGCATAGATGATTTATTGTCATATCTGTCAGAAGCTAAATACTTTGCGGATTTGGACTTAAACTCAGGCTATTGGCAAATTCCTATTAGGGAAGCTGATAAGCATAAAACTGCCTTTGTGACACCGTCGGGTCTTTTTGAATTTAATGTTCTTCCTTTTGGTCTTAAAACTAGTGGTGCTGTTTTTCAACGCACTATGGACAAGGTTCTGGGTGGTTTAAAGTATAGGAACGCTATAGTTTATGTTGATAATATATTAGTGTATGGTAGGGACTATGATGAATTTTGCACCGCTTTGAAGAAAGTTCTTCAAAGACTAAAAGAGGCCAATATGACTCTGAAACCCAGCAAATGTCATTTTGCGTACGATCAAGTGTCGGTATTAGGTCATAAAATATCGGGTGAAGGTATTCGTCCGGATGACGCTAATATAGAAAAGATAAAGTCATTAAAGGTACCATCCTGCACCAAAAACGTCAAATCTGTGTTAGGGTTATTTTCGTATTATAGGAAATTTATTGGTAATTTTGCGGCAATCGCGATGCCCTTAACTCGTTTGTTAAAGAAAGGCGTAAAATTTGAGTGGCTTAAAGAGCAACAGGAATCTTATGATACTCTATTTAAATTAATCAGTAACCCTCCATTATTAAGACATTTTTCAAATGATTCTAATATCACCACCAGATTGCATGTGGATGCGAGTGGTGATGCTTTGGGCGCGTGTTTATTACAGGGAACTGATAGGTTATTCCCAGTTGCTTTCGCTTCCCGAAAGTTATCTGACTGCGAAACGCGATATACGATTACCGAGAGAGAATGCCTTGCACTTGTTTGGTCATTGAAGTATTTTGAGCATCTATTATGGGGTTTAAAATTTGATGTGGTAACAGACCACAGGGCTTTAGTTTGGTTGCGAGATAAAAGAGATATGAATGGTAGATTGGCTAGGTGGGCCCTCGCTATTCAGTCGTATGATTTTAATATTGTATATTGTAAGGGAAAGGAAAATGTGTTGGCAGATTTTATGAGTAGGAATCCGTTAATAGATGACAATTCCTCAGACAAAACTCAACCACAAATGTCTGATGGTTTAGAGTTGTATAAAATCGATATTGTCGATATCGATACTAAACAGTCTCGCGATAATTTTTGTGTAAATATGGTCAGTAAAATCAATGCTTGTCGTAGTAGGAATTATAAAGGTTTTCATTTATTAAATGGTCGGTTATACCATAGAATTAAAATGGGTGGTCATTTTATCGATAGGATTGTACTACCAGAATGTTTATTTTTAGAGGTCATGTCCGAGATTCATGATGATCCCTGGTGTGGAGCTCACTTTGGTCTTACGAAGACATTAGGTAAATTTCGTGAGCGATATTTTATCGAAAACGTCGATAAAAAAATTTATGATTACATAGCTGGTTGTAAAAATTGTCAAGAAAGAAAGAAAGTTAATTTCCTTGCGCCGTTACAGCCAATAACTGTAAATCGTATTTTTGACAAAGTTGCGATCGATGTGTTAGGTCCATTCACCAGATCGTCACTAGGGAATAAATATGTTTTGGTTTGTATTGATTATTTGACTAAGTTCGCCATCTGCAAAGCGATACCTAGGGCGACAGCCGAATCTATCTGTGATTTTCTTGTAAATGATGTTTTTTGTAAGTTTGGTTCGGTTAATCAAGTTTTGACGGACCGTGGTTCGATTTTCACTTCGAATATGGTCAAGGAAACGCTCGATTTCTTTGATACAACATTGTGTGTGGCCGCTACACGGCATCCACAAACTATAGGTCTTGTAGAACGGTATAACAGAACTTTAATTCAAGGTTTATCTATGTACGCGAATTTGCAACAATCTCATTGGTGTATGTATGTACCGCTCATAAATCATGCATACAACGTATCTAAACAGTCTTCTACTCAGTTGTCTCCATTTTCAGTTATGTTCGCGCGCGATCCTCTTATAAGGTCCGATGCCAATGTAAATATAAATTTGTTAACGGATGATCTCGATATTACGTCACGTTCTGCTGCGAATAATGTGCGTATCACGAAAGCGTTAGAAAATATACGTAAGGTTCAAACACGTCAGAAGAGACTGTTTGACAGGAAGGTCAAGTTTGTGCGTTATGAACCTGGAGATTTAGTTCTTGTATATAACCCTAGGAAAACGACTAGGATTGGTTCTAAGCTGTCACGCTTATATTTTGGCCCATATAGAGTTGTGCGTTGTTTAAGTAATAATAATTACTTAATTACAAAAGTCAATGGTTCTTCTGCTCGTAATTTAATATATCATCATAATTCTATGAAACCGTTCAAATTACGATTGTAATATATTTTGCCCAACTTCTAGAATATTATTCATGTGTATTAAAGGTAGGTAGGTACACTATTCTCTTTCTTTATGTTTTTGTATTATATTTTTTGTGTAATAGTTTCAGCTTTTATTTATAGATGAAATAAGATATTTCGTTTATCTTAACGGTATAAGGTATGTGTTATGTATAAGAAATGATAACGCATGGAATAACATTCCATATGGTATCATCTTAGGTCTTTTATTAAGTTGATGAATAGAATTAAGAAACGAATACTTGCTCGATTGCCATAAAAAAAAAATACTTATTATAGGCTTTAGATTTTTGCTTTGTTTATGGATGTTGACATTGGTAAAAAAAGAACAACTGTCAGTACTGTCATGTAATTTTTTATGTCAAGTCAGTCAGTATTGTTTGTTTATGTTTATAAATGGTGACGGATATGAAATAATTTAAATAATTATTATGTTTCGAAATGGATGATGTTACCGAAAAGAAGATTATGATACAACAAAAATAGTGTGGGAAGTTAGTTTTTGTCGTGTGGAATCGCTGTCATTCTCTATCTAAAACTTCCTAATAAGAATATCTTAGGGAAGGGAATCTTTGATTTTATTTAGAGATGATTTGCACATATTCCAGGGGGAGCGTGAGGAGATTATTTATTGGTTTGTTGTATCATTGTTGATTTTTATTAAGCGTTATCACAAGTATGGAATATTTGAATGTTTTCACTATTTGTCCCAAAGATTTAATAATCAAATACGTATTTAATTTGTGAAACTTCATATTGAGTAAAGATAGGGTTTTTCTTAGACTGTTAAAATCTTGATGAAGTAGGTAAATTTGATTAAATGAATTTTGTGTAGGTATGTGGATGATGGAGTAGTTGTTCGATAATAATATTTCTCATTTGTTATGTCGAGTCATTATGTGGTGTTTTGTATTGTTATTTTTGTCTTTTGTCGAGCGAGATGTAACATTGATAATTTTCAGATGATGACTTTGGACAATGATGTATCTATAGAGATAATTTGATAATGCAGCTAAGCAGCCATGATTACTGGATGCTGCCTAGATGCATGATGATTAAACCACTACGATTGTGATTGAAATATTTAAGTTTTTTTTGCGTCTATTTTCAAAATTCCTATTTTTAAGTTCTTGTGAAGTTTTTGGACTAGCATACTGTGATTCACCCATACATCATGTATTTTTGTTAGGTTTTTACATGATGGGGTCAGTTTAACTTGTTTAATTATTTATCTTCTCATTTCATTTGTTTACTCCACATTTTAACCTGACTGGTTGTTAGCTACAACTATTGGGTCGAATCACTTTTACTTCGGAGCTTCCTAACTTAGGTAGGCTAGGAAGACATGTGCCTGGAAGTGATGCCGATTTTGATTAGTATCAAAATCTTTTTCGTAGGCGGTGGGATGTAATGTGCATAAGCACTTTGTAGGAAACTTATGTAGGCTGGAATACTGGCAGCTATTGTTTTATACTATTTAAATAGATTCTAAAGAAGAAACAATGAGATATTGACAGCATCCTTCCAGACTCAGTCATATTTTCGTGCTCGGACTGTGGGCACATAACATTAAAATCACTTTTATGCTTTAAATACAAAGCTTTAAAAAAGATTAAAATCTTTGATTTCTCTCTCACGTTTCCCCCAAACGTTAGTCATTGGTACGATACGAAGTTTGCGAGGTTGTTCCGTAAGAAAAATATCGAAGGCGATGCCTTTTAAACGCTCACTTCACATTGGTAATATACTGGAAAAGTGTTAAGTGAAGTTAGTTTGATCCGGTCTCATCCACGTGCCGCAGTATCGTTATTGAAAATTAAAGTAACCTATTTAAACATTAAACTGAAAAACCTTATCATGCCGACACTTAAGTCAATAGCTTTCAATAGATTTAATCAAGTGGTGGATAACAAAGGTGTATTTACATTGAAAACCGCTTTTAGAAGATATTTAGTCACAATTTATATAACACTAGTGGCCGCCCGCGGCTCCGTTCGCGTGGAAGTCGGTTTCCCGTGGGAATGAGAAGTTTTCCCGCGGTAAAAAGTACCCCATGTTATTCTGATGTATACCTATGTTACTGTAAAGTTTCATCAAAATTCTTCCAGTAGTTTTTACGTGAAAGAGTAACCAACATCCATACTCACAAACTTTCACGTTAATAATATTAGTAGAGTTTTAATGAATCTATATTTGAGGGGTTTTGTAAATAGAGATATTTCGTTTGGTAAAATTAGTTTTAGCAAGCGATGTTTCTGGCGCTTACTAGAATCGATTTCGTTCCATAAAACAATATTTCTTAGTGACAGAGCGGACATAGGCTTCATTTTTCCGCGAATATTACTCTTCTGTTTTTTAATGCATCTATTTTAAAGCTTTTTGTGTAAAAAAAAATTTTTTCATCTACCCTTTTAAAGCTGATATATATATTATATATTTTTTTTTGGTTAAAATACTCTCAATAAAATGTTGTGTTTTTTTGCGCACCATAGGACTGGACTGTTAAGGGAGTTTAGAAAATGAAAACTATATAAAATAATAAGAAGGTATTTAAACAGATTCAATAAAAATTGATAATTATGCTAAACACCTATATATGTATATATTTATTTATTTATTTATTTATATAAAACATCTTATGTAACAATAATTTGTCGTTTTGCATATTTCTCAAATAAACGGCCTGTAATCTAAACATTGTAATTTTCCTTTATTGAATCATCACAGTTATTGCATTTACCATGATTAGTTTTTGCTTTTCATGATTTTATATCATTTCATGGCAGCCATAAATATCAGTTTGATTATGCAGTATAGTTAAAGTCCTATGAATAATTTTATATGTTTTTTAATGTTAATTTGTGGGAATTTTACGAGTTATTTTAATTATACATAAGCATAAATTTTCACTTCAGTAACTTTTGATTCAATTTGCATAAATCATAGTTGATTTGATGTAAAAATATTATATTTAAATGATATATTGTAAGATAGGTGACACGGATAGTGTGTTAATCACATTTGTACATGAAATGCTAAGCGTGAACACAACTTGACTTACAAGAAGTTGTTGTAGACCTTGTTGCTGTTGTTGCTGTGGAAAATTCAATTAAAACTATCTTACATTGATATCAGAAACATCTTTTTAATAACTTAATACATCTCATAATTTAACTTATCTATAAGAAAATATTTTGCGAGGAATTCTTTCTACTGTTTTAAGTTAATTGACTCACCCCAATAATAGCATTTAATTCAGACATTGTCACTTGCTTCGCTCTTTCCACAGCTGATGCCACTTGTTGCTGGTGCTCTTGAGCTAGGAACGGTAAAACCTGACCTATGATTGCACTCAGACGTTTAGCTATCTCCGTCTGAAATGTTAATAAGGAACTTCTAAGTACAGTGGGAGAAAGTATTAAAAGTAATAATGTTTTAATGTATTACCTGTTTATGCATTTCAACATTGAGACCATAGGACATTTCATAATACTGAAACAAGAATAAAAAACTTAATGAGGTATATTTGAAATATGGATGAACAATAGGTAATATATTCTATGTGTACATAATGTGCGACTATAAAGGCTATGTTGGTTGTTAGTTTTAAATATTTTCATGACCTAGCTACACTTGGATTTATGAGTAGGTAATCTTAATGAACAATACTTTCTTTCACAATTGTAATTTATGTAATTTAAAGAATTACTAGTTATAAACCAATTCTATGCCTTTTTTGTGGTTTTGCCAAGAAGTAATAAAATAATTAGGCTTTGTTTCTCAGTATTTCTATTAGAGACACCTAATGGTTTAGTAATAATTTCTTATCAATATTAAATTAAAATATTTGTATTTTTTTTATGTGAACAACAAATAACTTTAACTTTAGATTATTAATATGTTAGTTATATGTTTTTCTTTACTTACCATAACATAATGCCTTTGCATTTCAGTTTTTTCACTTGCTAGTTTCTCACATTCCAATTTTAAGCTGAAAAGTTGAAATTAGACAATGTTAACACAATAGAAGCTTTCTGGTGTCTATCAATTAGTATTTGCATGATTACTTGTGTCTTACCTATGGTACTGAGCCTGTAGAAAGTTGAATTCCTCCTTTATTCGTTCTAAAGTGTCAGCAATAGTAAATTTTGGTGGAGGTTGTGGTGGCTATAAATCAAAACATGAAAATGTTTAATTCTATATTAGTATTCTATATTATATTAATTCTATGGTAGTTCAAATATTTAGATAATAATGGTTCATAAAATACAATAAACATTGATACAAACCCTCACGGAAGCAGCCGGGTGGCGCGTCGGTGTTGGATACATATTTTCCAACAAAATAACGTCTTATTTAACCAACAATTAACTTTCTTCCACTTATTTCCATTTATAACGGACACAGTTAATAACCAGCATCATACTTGTAAATGCTATACAACCGTAAACACTGGGAATCTTGAGCAAACCGTAGAGAACAATGATAATGTGCAAACTTTACTCCGAAACTTTCGAATTTAGATTGGTCACACTAATCCATTGTTAATGAAGTAATATTCAACGAGCATTAAATACGGCGCTTCATTTTAATCTACTATAACATGAAATTTACATGTCGACGCAAACAAGGTATTTTTCTTAACAACTCAACACTCAACACGCGCGCTGCCACAGCTCATCATTCTTTCTTTTCGCTCCGCTCGCGCTTGTTTGCTTGATTGATTGTGCGTTCATTTAGTTCAGTTATTCGGTTAACCGTTCTTTCGTTCAATCATCAATGTTAAAGTCCATTTTTAGTCGTTGACTCGGTGCCGTTTTCATCATAATCGCTTGCGTGCTTTGAGTACTAAGCCAAATTTCGGTTAAATTCTCAAAGTCCGCGCTCTCGTTGTTCTAAAGACTTAAAAAAAAAGAAGATTTCTAGAAAATGGCTTATGTTTTAAGACATAATTTGAAATATTTTCATTTTTTTTATTTATCCAAGTTTCCATAGTTTGTCAAACTTACCTTCGACGCGAGACGGTAGCATTGACCTACAAGCGAGTTTACAGTTTCTTAGCTGAAAATCCGAGATTAATTGAACCAAATTTTCGCCTTACTAGTTTGAGCTTTGAGCATCCCTTTAACAAATTCAATATTTTTCAATATTTATAAAAAAAAAATGGGTAAGTATTTTTTGACTTAAGTCCAAACAGAATTTTAAACTTATAGGGGAGGTTCTTCGGCGAAACTAGTTAAACTAGTTGCCGCGTTATAAACTTATTTTATACGTATTTGTAGTTTTGGCCTACTTGCTCACGAAATATTGAATTTTGGCTAACTTCACAAAAACCTTTTTCTAATTGTTCTTTATTTATAAATTTAAATGAAAAAAGTACTTACCTAAAATATGGTGAGAAATTTAGGAGGAGTTAACGGACAAACATACAAACAGACACAGTCGGTATAAGTCAAGGGAAAATGAGAAGGCAGGCCCAAACATATCTCTCGCGGTATATATAAAGGATTTTTGTGTTAAAAAAGGCCTAAATAAAGCAGACATCAATAAAAGCGGTAGTAAATACCATGCCAAAATAAGCCTTCCCTGGTCCTTTATACGTTCCTACAGTGTGATTCTTATGTAGTTCCATAGCTACCGCTTCATCGATAAGCGTCCGTTCATACACACCTGCTCGCAGAGTATCAGTCCGCCCTTTATCAGCGCGTTCAAGCATTCTTTAAGACAAAATTAATAATTATTATACTATAATCATTTATTTCTCCTTTCCAATACTTGAACAGTCTAAGGTTTTCATAGTTTACAATAAGAATATGACAATTTTGTCCAAATGAAAGTAAGGAAGTAAGTAAGTGCACATGCAAAAATAAACTTTTCTATGTAAAAGTATCTCATGACTCTTATTTGGCCCCTCCTCCGGTTTACGGGTGTACGTAAGTCAATACTATTCTTGTAAAAACTAGGGATGTTAAGGATATCCATATCCGTAACCGAAACTACCGGATATCCGAAATAAAAAAATATCCGTATCCGAAACCGAAATAAATGTTTCGGATAATTTCGGATAGTGGTGGAATCTAAAAATCTAAATGAAACACGTTACGACAAGTTGTTTTTGGCTGCGTACAGAAACCGCTAGAGGGCCGGAGATAGAGGGCACCCGCAGCGACGTAAACAACAGTTCCGCGTATTTAATTGTATATCTCCTAAAATATCGTAAATTAAGTTCCTGAAGTTTGAGTGCAAATAGTGAAAACAGTATTTAACAAACTCTAAATATCATAATCTATAAAATATTACAAACAGTGCCAAAATAAACAACAATACAAGAATAGACATTTTTCAAAAACATCTACCTAAGCACTTTAAAGATAGAAATATTGGTGTTTAATAGTAAAACACAACCGAGAATCAAGACAAAGAGAACAATTATGAGCAGAATAATTCATTGAAAACAGACTTGTACTTGTATAAACATAACCTAAAAGTGACAGTTTGTGATTTGAAAAGTTGGTACGCCACTAACAAAGAAATCCAACTAGCAGGTTATAACTAGAGACATCTATCGTCGAGTGGAACAAATTTAACCAGTACCCATCATTGCAGAGGGGAGGCGCCTAAAGAGCGACATCTAGTGTCAAATTGTAAACTTCTGTATCAATCACTAGAGGTCACTTTAGTGATTTATCACCAATTTGTCATTGGATAATATAGAAAAACTTTTGCATGATTTAAGAGTGAAAATAAAAAGCGACATCAACGTTACTTTAAATGAACAAGAGGAGAGAATAACATCAAAAATAAACAAAAACATTGATAAGAAATTTGAGTCGCTGAATAAACAAATTGAAAAAATCAACGAAATCAATGAGGATCAAGAAAAAAGACTTATGTTATTAGAAAAACAAGTAAGAGAGAGAAACCTCATTTTTTTTGCATTCATGAAGGTGAAAAGTCATATGAAGAGTTGGAAGAAAAAAAAAATATCAACAATCGGCAAAATGGGCATAAATTGTACTAAAAACGAACTTCAAATGGTAAGACGGTTGGGTCCACAAAGCAAGGATAAGATACGAGCAATTATGGTTACCTTAACTACCTACGGGAAAAAAATATCTATATTGAAAAGCAAAAAGAAACTCGAAAATTATTCACTCTACGTTAAAGAAGATTTTGCACCGCAAATTCTTGAAATCCGAAAATCCTTACAAGGACAATTACAAAAATTAAGAAATGAAGGGAAAATAGCGTATCTACGATATGACCGTATAATAACAAAAAACTATCATAACAATAAAATGAAGAGTGCTTACAACTCAAACCTAAAAAAAGAGAGAGCTAGAAGTCACACCACCAATGGCTACTACATCCACAGCTTTTCCAGAACAAAGAACTGATTACCGATCTGCCAAAAAAAACAAAACTAATACCACATCAAAAAGAGAAAACCAAAGGTCTATTAGGAGTTTTATAAAAAACCGCAAAGCAACAGAAGCACTACATCAACGGTAGATTTAAATGAGTATTCCGATGAATAGCAACCAAACTTACCTCCTTCCATTTTAAGCGCCAACAACAACTCTATCAAAAATCCTAGCGTAAAAAATATCAGAAATCAACACAACCTCTCCCACCATGGTTGGTCACCACGGGAGCAGTAGACCTAAACCCTCCAAACGCTAAAACTAATACAGTTTATATCGATACATTTAACGTCAGATCCCTAGCAAATGAAACACGAATTACAGAATTAGAATACGCACTTTCAACTATTAAATGGGATATTATTGGTTTAAGTGAAACACGAAGACACGGCTCCACTATTGAAACAAGAGACAATTATCAGCTCTACTTGCACGGGGAAACGAAGGGAAGAAATGGAGTAGGATTTATTATTAAAAAACAAAATAATATTAATGTTCTAGACTTCATCGGAATATCCGATAGAGCTGCATTCTTAAAAGTGAACATATTCGGGGAAATATTTACAATAGTTCAGGCCTATGCACCTACCCAAAACTCTAATGATGAAGAATTAAAAGAGTTTTACGAGTCCTTAAACATAATTACAAGAAACAACAACCAAAAGCTTATATTTTTAGGTGATATGAACGCTAAAATTGGAATACCCAGACCAGAAGAACAGCGAGTAATGGGAAAGTACGGCTATGGAAACAGAAATAAAAGAGGCGAAAAGTTTATTCAATTCTGCTTTGAAAATAACCTCAAGATAATAAATACCTTGTTTTATAAACCGCCAGCTCTACGCTGGACTTGGATGGCACCGAATGCTATTGTTAAAAACGAAATTGACTTTATAGCTACCAATACTCCAAGCATCATTAAGAATTGCAACGTTATCAGCAACTTAAAACATCCCAGCGACTATCGCCTAGTGAGAATAACTGTATATACAAATAGTAAAAAGAAAAAACGTACACATTACTCTTCAAAATCACCAAAAAACATAGATGGAGAAAAGTATAACCAACCAACTAAACTTTAAACCAAAGTAATGGAAACGTGTTTGCTGCCATGCCTTACATATGCTTGTCAGACATGGGCCCTGACTAAAAGAATGAAGGAAAAGGTAGGAGTCTGTCAAAGGGGGCTAGAAAGAAGTTACACTGACAAACAAACTTATAGAGAAAGTTAAAAATAGTGAAATTCGCAAAATAACCAAGGCTAAAGACGCAATACAACGGGCTCTACAGCTAAAATGGAAATGGGCTGGTCACATACAACGGTTGCCTGAAGAAAGGTGGGCTAAGATATCCACTAACTGGTACCCTATAAATATAAAACGAAGACCCGGCAGACCTTATAAGAGATGGGACGATGACATCGCAAAGGTAGCAGGAAACTTATGGAGTAGGACAGCACGTGATAGAGAGGAATGGAAGCTTCTGGAGGAGGCTTTTACCGCAGATAGCGGACCTTAAATTTTAAATTATTAACTGTTTTATATTGATTTTATTGTATATTTAGGTAGGATTTTAAGGTATAATAAAAAGCTTTTTATTTATTTTATTTCCAGAAACCGCTTACAGAACTGTGACCAAAGTGTTGGTTCTCTCTCTGAGCTCAATGTAGCGGTGTTTATGACGTCATCGTTCTCACCCATCGTCCTCCTTTATACAAATAAAACCATTTTATTCTCTATTTTTTTTGTATTCCCTTTGAAATTCCTAGAATCTAATATCCGTAACCGAAACTATCCAAAACTACCGGATAATCCGAAATAATTTCATATCCCTCTCCGAAACCGAAACCGAAATTCCATATCCGTAACATCCCTAGTAAAAACATTACATAGGTACTTGTGCTCATGGAGGTTTTTCTAAAGAAATAATTATCTGTGAGATGAAGTTCAAAAAGTGTTTCATTGTTATCAACAAGATTTTTAAATGGGCTCCGATGTTTTCTTGTCCCACTAATGGCTGTTTGTTTTCACCAACGTTCCAGGCATAAAAGTGCCAGAAAAGTTTGTTTCGAGTCATTACATCTCCTTACGGGCATAAAAGTGCCAGAAAAGTTCGTTTCGAGTCATTACATCACCTTGGGCCGCATGCTCAAAGATTTCATTAAGAGGGATTTTTTAGTTTAAATGCAGCAGGAAGATGGTAAAAACTTAAATAAGTAATTCAATAAAATAATAGGTATTAGTCATTTCACTTCACTCGGTCTTCCCCAACTTAAAGTGCCTAGAAAATATGTTCCAATTCAGACGGACAACGCTTACTCATTATTGCGTGTTAGCTTCGTTCAAATTGCTGACAGCAGCGCTAACTGTCGTTCAATGGCAACTGCCAACACAATATCTGACAGCGCTTACGCTACCCTACCCCTCAACCGTAACCGTGAAGTGTTTTTGGTGTTTAATGACTTCATTGATGTCGTAGAATCCTTCCTTACGCTTATGGTAATCGTTCCGGCTATATATTCAGAACGTTTATAATTTATTTACAGAAAACAAACAGTAAAAGTAAAACTTAATAATAATACAATTTAAATAAAACCAACAAAGTTTTAAAAAAGGGGCGCTATCTGTGTGAAAGTTCCTTTAAATAAACAAATACCCCTAAACTTGGAATATTTGATTTATTTAAGTCAAACCTTACACATATTTAGATGGACAAAATGTGACAGTTAATTTGAATTTGAGTCATTTAATAAAGTAGAAACTTATTCATTTTGAGACAAAAATGAAAAGGAACTTGCGTACAAATAGTACACATTATATTAGGTTAATTAATTTAATAACGGTTAGGATTATGCCTTTAACCGAACGCGGCCTGTTACTTCTGTCAAATTGACGATTAAAATTTTGAAGTTGGCATTGCTAATCAAACGATTGTCATTTGTCAGAATCAGCAGAAAGCAAAGCAAGCCGTGTCGCTCGTCGCGTTGCTGCGCTGCTGCAGCTGTTCGATATTCATAGATTGCGGAGTGTTTTGGAATTAACAATAAGATTGGTATAAATCGACGTAACAAAGTGCATTTCCAATGTTTGCCAACAAGAAAAAGTGTTGTTTGTGAAAGTGCAAAGTTGTGGATGTGAGTTTTTGCGTCGTTGGAATTTTCTTATGGATTTAAAACAAGCCATCATGGATTTCAAAACAGCCGCTTTCAATGTTTATAATGCTGCTCGGGATGGAAATCTTGCACGTTTGAGAGTGAGTATTTATCATAATCATAATAATGTGAGTTGTAATCGACTTGAGTTCCTGTGATTTCTAATCTAATAGTGTTTGTCTGAACTCGTGTTGCCGTTGCTAACTGTATTTTATACAGTTACGTGAATCGTTCTTTGAAATTTGGCTAAAACCTGACGATATTTCCAATGCTATATCAAAACTAAAGTAGATTTGTCCAGAGGGTAATGTTTATATGCACATTCTATTCTTTCATTCATTCAAATTGATAAGATCACACATGTATAGAATGGGCTGGTCAACACTTGTGCCACTGAAAACAGTCTACATTGTATATGAGATAAGATAACCTAGGTACTCTATATCAAAGTAATATTTTCATGAATTTGAAAACATTATTCTGAAACTGTGTTATTGAATGACTTTTGTCACAATTAATTCCCATTGGAAACCGTTTTTCAACAATTATTTAATATTTTCTTATAAGTTTTTTTTAATGGTCCTATTTATCTTTTAATAGGTAGTTAAACCTCTACATACTTATTTATATGACATACTGAATATGTATACCAACAGGCTTCAATAAGTAAACAAAACTAGATTCTTAAAACCTGTTTGTTTATTTAAAAGTGTAACATATCAAGAGTACTGCTAAGGAACGGGCAATGTGCCAAAACAGTAAAGAAGCTCTCTGGCCTAACTGACTGTTCACTTGACCATTAATTTATGAATCTGTTCTTACATTTAATCACTAAAATCATATTATGTATTTGTATTGGTAATTACAAAAATTATGCTTTTGTGATTGTGATCACTTACTTGTGATGTTTTTGGAATTACAAATAACAAATAGGTTAGTATTATCTAGAGATACGCCGAGTAACACTTTTGCCAAGTAATGTGTACTTACTTAACAAGTTTTACTTGGTTCTATCAAATTCCCAATGCGAAATTGGCGTATACCATAATAATTTACCAAATGTATACTATAGTCTATTCGCGTTAAGAAAATAGTGAGTGATCGTTGTCAGCTGGTCTGGCCACGCCCCCCAGCCAATTAAAATGCTAGAAATTAAAAAGTCGAGTTCACAGTGACCAGTTGAAGTCTGACCTTCGAAGAAAACGGTTGTGGATTTTGCGTGACTTGTCTAACGATAAATTTTGAAAAAATGAATACTTCACCAATTTCAAAGAATAAAAGTGGATCAATAATCCATAGTGGAGAGAGACACATAATTTACAATGTTTATAAGTACTTTAAATTGTGTGATTTAAATGCAACTGTGGAGAGCATAGTCATAGAAACAGCAAGTGCAAGTGGCACGTCCGAAAATACTGTTTATAAAATAATTAATTTTCTTTCGTACTTTTACTCCACTGTGAATACACCCTTATCCTGTAGTTGTCACTATTTTCTTAACGCGAATAGACTATAAGTGTAAAATAAAAAATAATAATAATGCACAGTATGTACACGACACTACATAGGTTGTAATAGTGCATTTGCCTATAACACACTTTACACTCCTCTGTAACACACACTTTACACTTTCCACTCCAAATTAAGTTACATTTGGGTACTTCCGTTTTATAAGAAGCTTTTGATATGATGATTTACTTGGTAAAGTTAATACAAATAAACTACCTATAAAGAAATTTCTTATTAATAAACCTACCAAAATACAATAACAACACAAATGAAGTCCGCCTCGGTGCCTTTACGCTATAAGAATAGGAAGTGGAATTGCAATTCTAAACGAAAATTATTGATAACAATATACCTAACCCGAAGACAACACTTTTTTTTAAATAAATACCCATAACTTCTAGGTAACATTATTTGCAAATTTTTGTTACAGCAAAAGATAATATGTGTATGAACTTGTATCTACACAAAGAAACACTTACTCCAACATTATTAGCTTTTATTTTACTAAATCAATCACTAGTATTATTTATCAGGGGACATTGAACACAATGTAGCACATAATAATATCTTGACAACAAACCTATAATAACAAAGCATATAATAAAAACTATAGAGATAAGGTTGTTTATTTCAAATTTATTTATTATACAGAGTAGGTATTAAATCATCATAACATATTAAGAACTCAGTTTTTTTTACTTATAAATAACAATGTGTTTTCCTTATTTGATTTTTTCGGAAATGGCATCTACCATTAGCATAATAATGAAAGACTTAGAACATGTTCAATATCTACCTAATAGACTATCCTAATAATATTATTAACATGAAAGTTTGTTACTCTTTCACGTAAAGACTATTGGATGTATTTTTATGAAACTTCAAATTCCCACGGGAAACCGAGTTCTACGCGAACGGAGTCGCGGGCGGCCACTATTTGTATCCATATATTAATAATAAATTTGTTAACACAGATAAATTTAAAATATAAAACGTGTTTTTTAAATTATTGAATTGCAATCTTTAAAACTTTATTAAATCTACTGTTTACTAATCTCAGTTAATCTGTTATAGTTATAGGCTCAACTAGACTTTTATTTTGTGTTATTTTTATCATTTTTATGTGAACAATTATAAAGTTATGCTTACTTGTCTTAAGTTAGACTTAATAGATTCCT
The DNA here is from genome assembly GCA_916618145.1 of Emmelina monodactyla. Taxonomy (NCBI): domain Eukaryota; kingdom Metazoa; phylum Arthropoda; class Insecta; order Lepidoptera; family Pterophoridae; genus Emmelina; species Emmelina monodactyla. Next base: position 8,115,416 of record OU745314.1, on the reverse strand, counting down.
GTGGTGTGTGGCAGAAACAACAACCACTGTTCCTTTATCTATGCTTGTTTTTGATTATGATCCCATAATATGCTTGATATTAGGTGTATTTTCGTTTGAGTTTTGGTAGTCAATAATTTAATTTTGTTAATAAAAATAAAATTTACAATTAGTAATAATAAAAACCATAGCAAAGAATTCTTTCCAGAACAAATGCCTATTGTATGTTTTTATTCAGTGCATTGTATAATGCTTTCACCTTTAAGCATTTAAAAGTTCTTGGTTCGCGACAAAACTTTTCTATTATCGTTTGGCACGTTTAAGTAAAACACGCGAATGCATAGCACACGAGGATAGAGGTCAATTAATGTTAATTGAAATGTTTGATTTTAATACTGACTCATGGATATGTATACCCGTATCACAAGCCTAGTCCAAGAATAAAACATGTACCTACTCGGATGTCAATGGTATGATTTTTTATTATGTAATGTTTTATATTACTTGTCTGTAAGAACCTCTCGCATAAACATTTTTTCAGGCATATGTGTAGAGTCGAACTCTGATTTGATGAACTCTCTCATGAATAAGTAACATCATGATCCTCATTGATAGTTCGAAACGAAAGTAAAGTACAATGAAATACTTAAATCTCTATGAATTTAGCAGTGTAATGAAATCATTCATGGAACCCAGTAAGTTTTAGGTAAGTTAGCGTACTAGTGACCTTACACCTTTAGAACCCATACTAGTTTCCCTCCAGCTTGTGTAGATCGCACTAACAAAGTTTTCTTTTAGTATTTGATTATTTATAACGATTGACCGGGCTATCTATTTTGCCTTTCGACCGTGAAAGTCGGATGCTAGTAGGCTGAGATATCTCACAAGTGTTGTGGGTAGTTTTCCTTAATAGTTTTAAATATTTAATCGCGGTGTTTTGAATAGTTTCGGACCTGTTTGTTTTCCTGCAGCGACTATTAGATGCATTCCGAAAAATGTGTTTTAAATGGGGCAAAAAATAAGAGCTGAGTTTCAAGAAAATTTCACGCGTGTCGATTTGTCCTGTTTTAGATTAAAAAAAAACATTTTGATATTTATTGGTATTTGTATAACTATTCTTATGTGTTAAAAACAGGTTTCCCAGATAAAACATTCCAATAAGCCTCTTCGCAAAAAGTTAGTAAAAGAAGTTTAGCTATTTAGCAGTCTGCTTACTCACGGCACATGTGTTGCAACTGTGGTACTAATTTTAACTAACCGCACCGCTCTGCAATAGATTACTAATGGTTTAAACAAAACACGGTAGCGGACAATTTTAAAACAAGGAAACAATAAAATTAAAATGTATCGAGACAATATGGACGATTTCATTTGTTTTCTAGAAAAAGTGCGATAGAGACAGAGAACGCGACCTTTTCTGTAGCCAAGGACTTTTGTTGATAATACTAATATAACTAAACTTGCAAGCATTTAAACCGGTCGGTGGCTAAGCTTATTTTTAGTTGTATGTTTATTTATCTATGATTAATAACTGCATAGTATAAATCAAAGTCGCTTTCTTATTCCCTATGTATGCTTAAATCTTTAAAACTACGCGACGGATTTTGATGCGGTTTTTTTTTAATAGATAGAGTGATTCAAGAGGAAGGTTTACATGCATACTAACATAGTACAGGGAAAGGAGTTTTACTCCGAATTTAACGCGTGCGAAGCCGCACGGGTAAAGGCTAGTACATATGGTTTTATCATGGGTATTAATAACATAAAATTTTAATTATATTTTAAATAAAGCAGAAACTAATAACACTATCGTGCCCAGTTTTAATGCTAGCGCGTGTAGAATGTATGTTACATTATTTCGAAAATATCATCGTTTGGCAATTACAGTTGAAATAGTAGGTAAAGACTCGTTTTGGGGCAGACGGCGACGCGGTGAGCGTTACCTGGCGAGTTTTGCGACATTTACACTTACAAGAGTTACAAGACAATTAAAATAGTTGGTGGCTGTTTTCTAATTGGTGACTCTTTTGTGTTTTAGTTTCAATTCTTACGATGTTTGATATCTTTTTGTTTAGTTTTAAATATGTTAAACAGTAACTAATGAAATGCTGACTGGATACTTACTTGGTTTGCAAGCGGATTTTGATCCGGATATAAGTTAAAATAAGTTCTCTTTTTTTCTGTTTCGAAAGCTATCACATAGGATTAACAGAGAAATGATAAACTTATTCAAAACTATCGTCTATTTAAAAAAAACGAATTTTCGGTGTACAAATTCTTGAAACATGTCAAAATTTTTAAACAGTTGATAAATTCGGTAAAAGAAAACGTAATTAGTAGCTACAAGGGCACCAGGCAGGTGTCGGCAAAGGTTTGCCTCCACCACCTGTCTGCTAGCGATGCGTCGTGTGACCTCGATAGCGGTTATGTTACAACTGCATACACTCGTGCGCAACTCGAAATGGATCAATGAGTTTGTGCTGTGCAAAATACTTAAGGCAAGATCGTATGGCGTCCGCGGGAAAGGTGACTTGTGCAATTTAAGCATTTGCTACGGTTTTTTTTAATAAGCTGTTGCTAAAGTGATCTGCTCTGTTTGGAAATTGCCTTTTTCTACAGTACCTAATTGTACCATACGTGAGTGTTCGAGACTTCTTATTGTCGATTCGGTTTGGTGTTCTTTGTCCCTGTGAATGAGTCAGATGGCGATCTGTTTTGTTCCTTTTCTGACTCGGAAACAAGGAACGAGGAAAGATAAATTAAACACAAAACATCTGGTATACACTATAGTTCGTCCCTCACTGAACATAGTAAAGTTTTTCCGGCCGCGTCACACTTGGCCAAACGCCAAAAGAATGCACGAAAGAAAACACAATTACAAGTCGACAATAATGAAACATTACTTTCAAATCCGTTTACTAGGTTAAAGTTGATGTTTATAGTCGGCCGAAAATAGCGTTTGATATTTTAATAACGCTAAACGAAGGCTGAATGATCAGTTTGCGAAATCCGCGAAGCTTTTTTGGAAGTTCTTTCTTATTTCGATTTGAATTTGCATTTCGTAAACGATACGACCTTGCCGAGTGTGCGAAATTGGTATTGTTTGTGTTTTATTTGCAATTAAGTCGAGTAGTAATAATTTTGCGGTGTAAAAATGAAGCTTTTGTTTGGTTGGGTTACCAAATTGTTATATTGCCCCACGGTGCGGTGTTTAGTGTTTTGCAACTGCTGGGTGCGCAGACGCCGTCGAACGCTACACAACACATATCAAGTGTGTTACAGGCCCGAATATTGGGCAATGGTGTTAATATTCGCGGGCTGTTGGGAAAGGCTTTCGAGTGCTTGGTTAATAAGTGTTGTTAACTGTCAAATTGAAATGTCTGACGATGTAGTTAGTGATAACGAAAATATTCTTTTTTTAATATACCTACCTAGTTCTTAGAAAATTTCGACCATGTTTTAGGTTTTGCTAATTTGTACCTACAATATTATTATTGTATGCCGTTTTCTCTGAAAGCTTATTTTTGTATGACTGAGGTAGTGGAAATTGTATTTGGGTAAAATTATATTCTAATGAAAGGAAGCTGTCTTTGAAAAGTTGTTTTGTAGATGTTGATTTCAGAACGTTTCGTATTTAGGAGCATTTTAAAGTCTGTGCCTATGACTCCATAACTATGTTCCCGAATCTCAAATTATAAGTTGTTTGTACATAATTCTCTTGCTTAATACGCCTATAGACCTTATCAATTTTTATTTTAATCTGCCTTCTTAATGGTAATAAATACAATAAAGTCTACAAAAGTTATAAAGTTCACTGAATTATTGGAAAAAGAAACATGTTCTTTTTTTTTACATAAAAACAAACCTTACCTACATTGCATTACATTTTGAAGATAACCAGCGTAATTGTAAATATTGATAACCTAAGTAAATATAACACCTGTGTCGTATTTAAGTTTAAACAATGGGTTTACATTTAACTGCGTTTACCAACCGCCGGTTAAGCGGTGTTAACATTTAACCGTTCAAATTTACCTTTTGGTTGATCTCGAATGACGTCGATTGCATTGGAGTAAAGAATATGATGCACATATTTGTTACTAATTGATTTTTGTAACAGGCTTAAGTATTTAGTTTTTATTTTTAACTGCCAAAAAGGGATGCAAGTTTTTTTACGCTTAAAATGAGACAAAATCTGTTTTTTTTATATTGGATTCTTAAATGTTTTTTATATATTGGATGTTGTAATAGTAAAATGCTGACAATACCTACATAAAATATTTTATATTTTGGCACACAAACCAAGAAATATTACAAAAAAATATGTATATTTAGTTAAGTAATCTGTTGTTGTTGATGACATTTAAACTGAAAATAAATACAAGGCCCGAAGCAAATGTAACTATTTTAACGTACTTTTTATCACTTGCAATTACCGAAATGTATTAATTAATTTATTATATTACGGTAGAGTCTATTGCCAATGCAATAAGATATCTTATTGACAAAATAGTTGAACCTATTCAGTTATTTTCCGTAAGGAAGTCCGCCGACTTAACCGCTTCGCTGTCGCTTCACTTTATTATTTATTATAGTGTTTATGCACTGCACTGGGGCGTTTAAGTTGCTCATGCTACCGTTTGTCCAGCTATGCGGTTGGCATTTGAAATTGAATAACTATAACAGAAGACATCGATTACTACGCTGTGTTCCCACGGTGCGTGTAGGAAAGAACACTCGAAGAAAATAAAGTTTAAATGAGATACTTTGTGTAAAAAATAGCTAGTTCCATAGAAAAGCACAATTTGAAAATTATTATCTAGGTATATTATATAGGTACCAAAAAATATTCCTGATAAATCAGTAAGTAGGTAATCAATTTTATTTTTGTAATTTTAATTCGACGATTAAAGACATTTTGACATTTTACCTGTTGAATTTGTGGAATTAATTTATTTATTTAATCTGTTTATTTTTGTTACTAATATCATTTGATTGCATGTTGCATGCAGTTAACGAGATATTGGCGTCTAATTGAAAACAACGTGTAATTAGCCGTGCAGTCAGTATGACGTTACAGAAGGCGTGTTCCAACGGTGCGTAAAAAAGATGATGTTCCTGCGTTCACTGATTTTAGCTGTACAATGTGCCTAGTGTATCATACCGTGTTAATAGTCCAGACATTTTAGTAATTTCAAATAAAATGAGTAAAGATAAGTTAAAAAATCCTTAATTTGATACAGCCACTTAAAAACTCTTTGAAATAATATTTTTGAGAAATACGTAAAGGAAACCATTTATTTAGATTAATATACAGTTTTTGCTGTAAATATCAGCAGTTCCTTAGTTTCGGAGATTAAAACCTTGAAGAGTTTGTCGACCTTTTTAGGTTGATGTGAAATAAGTATTTTGTACCAAATTAAGTAGGTATTTTTATTTATATTCTTAAAAATAATTTAGAAGTTTATGATATAAAGTAGGTCTAGCTTCTCTGTCTCTATCTAGCTTTTTCTAGAAGGTTTCTAGATAACATAAACAACACAAACTTTTAAGCTTTGCGCATTATTATTGCAAGATAAGTGGAATAATCAGAATGATTGGTAGATTATCTATCTGTTTATTATTTATTATAAATAGCGTGGCTTAGGTAACGAAATTTTTGAAGAAACTTTCCCGGTGGTAAAAAAAACTTGCAAATTAGGTTACAGTCTATTCTCTACTAGATTTGATTCTAATGAATAGTAGGTAGGTGTAGAAACCTAACATTTGAACGACTGTTTTAAAACTTAACAGGCGCATTTTTGCAGGTGTCGTCAATACAATCTGATTTAAGTATTTTTAATAAATACTTATACGATTAAACAAGAAATATTAAAAAAAAATTAAAGCGAAAATGGAATTCGAGTTATAACGAGTATTTAACAATGATAGCAAGTGTACGTAGGGCGGTAGAGCTGCTTCCTTACAGACACCACGTAAATGGCCAAAAAGTTTTAGTTAATTGTATTTAAATAAAAAAAAAATAGCTAAACTCGGACTTTAACAGTTAATAAACAACGTGATCGAACCTAATATCACTCTCAGCGCATTGTTTCTTAAAGCCATATTCCCTTTAATACCCAGTTACAGCTATATATTTCAACACCATCTGTCCATTGTCCTTGTGCGTTCATATTGTGAATCAACCGAATGTCTCACCACTTCACAGGTTAATTCTTGATTCAAATTGTTCTCCACTTCACAGGTTAACTCTTGATTTAAATTTGAAGTGACGAATAAAGATTTGCTGGAGGTAAAGTCGACTTTGGTGTTCTATATTTGGGTGCCCTAATCCAGTTAGGAAGGTGTGCATGCTAACTAGTTTGGTTTAATTTATCCTCCTTAGGTTATCACTGTGAAGATTGGTGTGTTTGTGACTTAAATTAAGTAAAAATCGTTAATGGATATGGGTAAAATTTGGTGAGTCGCCTATTTTTTACCGTGACCTTTTTTCAACGTGGGAAAATTTTAAATTATACGGAATAACTAGAGATGCGCCGAGTAACACTTTTGCCGAGTACCGAGTACCGAGTATTACTCGGTTCAATTTTTTTTTTCCGAGTACTCGGCCGAGTAACTCGGTTCTATCAAATTCCCAATTTCGCGTGCGTAAACAAGTACAAACGAACACAAGTATATTTAGAAGAAAATTTGTTGGCAAATGGTGGACAGGGCATCAAACAAGGCATCATAATTTACATTTATTAAATTTTAAATATTGATTATTTTTATTACTGTTCCTTTAATTTTGTTTCACTAGTACCTACCTACTCCTGCATTAGCATAATTTTGATTCTATTACTTGAGGATGTCAAAGATTTCCTCAATCAGTACGTTTTGATTAATACTGTTGGTTGTTTCAATTATATCTACCTAAATATATTGCTTTCTTTAAACAAAGTATATTACTTTTTTGGTACTCGGTACTCGGCATTCGTATACCGAGTTACTCGGCCGAGTACCGAGTACCAAAAAACCTGCCGAGTACGCCGAGTACCGAGTATAAACCGAGTTCTCGGCCCATCTCTAGGAATAACTAATTAGTGACACTCTTATGAGGCGAAATGGGATATAAACATCGACTTAACTAATTAACAAACTATTTATCTAAACGTCTAATGAATTTAGTTGTTTTATTATGTTTTCGTGAATGAATCTACTCATCTATATGTAAAATTTGATCATTATTAATTTATTATTATTGAGTGAATATTAAAAGTTACTTAATTATAGTTTTTCTCAAGTCAAGGTGAGATTTTGTATAAATATTTATGTGAAAAAAACTACCGCCTTGTTTACTAAACTGTACATTATGAGGAAGTGTTATTGTTTAAAAAGATTAATGGTTCTTTACATTTGTGGTTGTTAATAATGGACTGGGATTTTTGGTTTTAGCTAGGTCAGGTTGCACCATATTATAGGATTAGGTTCCTACCTTCTTTTAATACAGTAATACTGGGGTGTTTTAACAAGGTACCTACCTATATAATCTGATCTTATATGAAAACTCTTTTTACTTAAAAATTACCAACTCCTTCGTAACTCGGATCTGCACAAATTTCTGCTCACATCGAAAAATAAGATTATTAAATATGTGGAAATCTTAGCCCATTAAATTAAATATAGTGTAAACAAAAAAACAACTCTTATTTGGTTTTCCTTAGTCTCGCTTCCTCTATCTGTAGCCTTATCACATTTTTACTGGCATTTGAAATGTTTACGGTGTTTAAATAAATATTTTAAAGAATTAAATTACAGTAGAAACGGTTATTTAAAATATTTTTTATCGCCTGAAAAAAAAACAATTTGTGGATAAATTTAAAATAACTTAAAGATAATTTAATACAAAACTTAAACATAATTTCGGAAAAAACAAATTCAATATTATTTTTATTTAAAATAAAATAAGGATGAGACATCTCATCAATTAAAAGTTTATTAATGTGGGAAGTAGGAACTTATTTAAATTAAATAGTTCGCAGTTTTGAAACGTCCTCTAAAATGATAATTATGATCTCAAAATATGCAATTGAAGTAATTTCCTTGTATTCTGTATTTTACTGCTATTTTATTGCATGTTTCGTTAATTTTAACGCTTCTATGTGTAAACTAACTGAAAGTTGATTTTCTTGACGCCATCGTTAATCTTTTAATTAATCGTCACGACTTATTTTTTGTTCATTAATTCGGTAACTCCATTTATAACTAATAACTTGATAAACAATAATCTCGCATATAAAGTTAATGTACTCAGTCAATTTTGGAGAAAAAACAATATTTATTATAATTTATGTTAAATATATCAGATACAGGATGTTAATAAAATTACTTACGTAAAATATTTATTGCTTTCGGTTGAGTCATTCTCTAAGTACTGCAAAAATGTATTCTAAATAACTAGTGTATTAGTTTTTTTTTACAATTTGTATGTTAAATGCTTGTATCCGGCTGTTATCTTTATTAATCGCAAGTAAATCTGGTGATAAATCACATAGGTATATGAGGTGCATTTTCATAAAGTATTTTTTCGTAGAAACCTATAATTCTAAATAAATACATTCTTTCTAGTGTCAGAAAGTCCTCTAGTTTTTCTACTCAAGTGCACCAAGAGGCTACTCTCTTAACATATTGTAATTGTTTTAAATATACTCGGTGCATATTCACGTAAAAAAACTTCAACAACGTGACACTAAGGCCCAATTGCAGGGAACGTTTTAACCTCGGGTTAGCTAACTCAGGTTTAAATGGCGCCACCATCGATTGTAACTACTTCTCATTACAATCGACGGTGGCGCCATTTAAATCTGAGTTAGCTAACCCGAGGTTAAAACGTTGTTCTGCAAGTGGGCCTTAATGTCATGAAATTTAGAAAATTGTTTATAATAGAAACTTGAGTCCTTGTATGCTTGTTTGCAGATTCGGGCTGTTGGGTTTTGATTTTTTGGATACCTACTGATATTTACGTAATAGGTTAATTAAAAAAAATACCAATCAAGCATTTTGTTGCTGTCATTTTTAGTGGTCGTAAAATCTTACCTCACTTAAATAACCCATTTTTTAAAACTAGCTTCATTTCAATAGTAGGTACTTATCTACTGTATATTTTGACATTAAAGCTAGTGACGTGCTAAAGCAACGTGATCTGTAAAGTTTTTGTTATATCATTCGAATGAAACGAACAAAATAAGGTAATTAGGATAAATTGAATGCCAATTACTTAAATATTTACTCTATTTTTATGTTAGGTTTCTGAAAACCTGTAGGTATAATACTTAATACCTAAATTAAAAGTGTTTTAACTCTTGTGTTTACTTATCATTCACTACAATCAAAACAGTTTATAAATTAATTTTATTTGCTCAGGTATATTTTTTAAAGATAAGCTTTATACGTTGGATTTTAAATAAAATTTAAACAAATAATGCATGTGAAATATTGAAAGATATTGCATAATGTGCATATAATTAGAATTGATAACTCATTTATAAACTTGATTACCAACATATTTATCAATCACCAGCATTAAAAAGTTTTCTCAGTTTACTGACCACCATCTCAAACTCACAATCAAGACCTAATCTATGCTCGTATACAAACATGATGGTAATTGTCTTTATTAATTTTCATAATGATGTATTTCTTTTTAACAAAACATCATGTTTATGGTGCAGTGTACAAACAAAACTCATAAAAAAGTTCTAGTAAGTTAAGAGACTTAATAAATATTGTTGTAAAGTAGGTACTTGGAGAGCAAAAAACTGAATCAAAAACATCCAAACAAGTTTAAGCAAAAAATAGTTTCTACACGTTTTTAATTCACGTGATAACTGTGGTTTTTATTGGGTGTTATAATGTTAATTCTAACCAAGAGACTCGTTTTATATGTGAAAAGAGTTCCTTAATCCTTGTGGGTCTTAGACGGTTTTAAAAACACAAGTCGTGTGGTTAACTGGTGGTCAACATATATAGAATCCTCAAGTATTAGTGAAAAAATGCAAAGATTCAATCGTATGAAATGTTCCGACTAGTTGGGCGTTAAAAGTATAGGTAAAAGAATACCCAAATTACCTATAGTAGGGGAGCGAGGGGCTTGTTGTAACAGTTTTCATTAAAACTAGTATATCTTGAGATCTATTGATTCAATTTCTACTAAATAAAGATTGATGGATACTGTAACTCTTCCTCTACCAAATCAAGTAAAAAGAATATTATAACTATAGGTCATTATTTAACAATCAATTATTTTCTAGACTTAAGTGCGGTGTTACAACTTACCTCGTGCTTGGGGCAAGTTGTAACGTCTACCGGGGCATGTAGTAACGACAATAAAAAACGACATTAATACCTCTAATCATTTATTATTTATTTATTTTTAACAAAATTGACATCTTTCTAAAGTAAGTATTATGTAATTCTTATCAAAAATCAACACAAATACACTTTTTTGTGTTCAACACTTAAAAATTAAGTAATTAAGTGTTTTATTTAGTTAAACACTACTTATAATCATAATGGCACTTTTAAATCACAGTAACTAGTTAAATTATTTATTTCTAATACACTTTATCCAATCTTCTTTCTTTGTATCTGTGTAAGCTTCCCCACATACTAGACAATGCATGTTGTAACATGTTACAACAAGCCCCGGGATTTTGTTACAACTAACCCCATGGTATGATTTTTAACTTTTATCAAGATAACTTTTTAATCAATTTAGCAATCATAAAAACTGTTACACGTTATCAGAGATAGAAAAATTTGAATGGAAATGAGATGTAGAAAATTTGAAAATAGGCGATATTAAAAACACAAACCAAAATTTTACGACAGTATAATTTTATGTTACCTGGTAGAAATGAAGGGCATGCACACATTTGCTCACTGCGCAAACCGGCGGAACACTGGCTATGGCAATATGATGTGGTGCGGTTTATGGGTTAAATTGAGTCAAAGATATACGCTAATAGTTATTAAGATCCTGGTGAAAAGGGCCTGTTACTACTTACCCCTGTAACAACAAGCCCCTCGCTCCCCTACATACCTACTTTGTAATAGGAGTATATATGAATACATAGGCATATGAAGTGTATAATAAATGTTAGTAATCTCTTTACCGAGTATCTTCCTCAATATCGATAAAAAAACACATTTTCTATTATAAATTTTTTTGAAAGAAAAATATTTGCCATTTAATTTTATGTTTTTGTATAAATATGTAATTCGGTAATCTTACACAATAATTTGAAATGATTGGCGGTCACATTTTAAATGCTTGAAGTATTTTTCTCAAATGTTTTTAAATTTTAACAATTCAATTTTTAATCTTCTAATGCCAATATAAACAATGTAAACGATTATATTGCTGAATATAAAGACAAGTGTCGCTTAAAAATAACATGTCTTTTGAATTGACAAGATTTTGTTATTGACATTTAAGAGACATAAGTTTTCCCATATGGAATCCTTGGTCTTTATAAATGCCCTTTTAAAGGTTTTGTAACATTTTGTAACCTCGAAGTAGATATTAACTGTGGACTTGAACTATTACCGAAATTTCACAGTTCATAATATCACTTAAAAAAATAATGTTACATGGCGTATTGGAGTTTTGTGCAGAATCAATCATATGAATCAGAAAAAATAAAAAAAATATCAGTGTGTATAAACTTTACCTACTTTTAATAATTCAATTACTGCAAATTTATCTATTAACGATATTTTTTAAATTAAGCGCTTACCTTCCTGATAACATAATATTTCTGTTTTAATTTAAAATATAACGATAACTTCCTCTTGACGACTCCAACTTCGATTGTTCCCGCAAAAATGACGATAACTTACGAAATATTGTTTGTCTCCTTTAAATTACTATAACCGTCTATAGTGCTATCTCATTCTATCCAAAGGGGTGTCATCGGCTAAAATTCGTTAATGTAATTAGTCTACCTTATAGCGAACGGATGTAGAGGAACTCTCGACCTTAACGACCCCTTATTAAGAGTGGTATTATGTTGTACGGTGACCACGTGTGGTCTGGCATCAAGCTGCCAAACATGGCGGGCTTCCGTGACCCAACCTGGCGACCTTACGGCTTTGTGCCTGCTAGTAAACATCGGTGAAGTTCAATAACGAATAACGTGCGATTTTTGATGACGTAGATAATTTATTGTAAATGGGTAGGGTTTAAAAAACAAGCGTGTCTGTAGATACCTTGTAACTAGTCAAAATGGTTACAATTGACTTAGATAAATTGTAGATACATCGTTAAGCTTACGTCTGAGTAGCGAGGGATACACACTGGATGCACAAGATACAAAAAATGAATGTCGGTTTTCGGATTCGATTCGAGGGAGTTTTTTCTTTCAATTTCGTCTTAAATTTTTTGGAGGCTGTCTCACATGACAATTTGTGACTTAACTAATACTAGATCGCGAATCAGAAGTCAATGATTTCCGTGCTTTGCCTCAACGATCGTTAACAACGTTATTTTAACAATTGTCATCGTTACTTACGAGAAAATTGCATCACAAATCTAAGAACAGCTATCGTTAAATACATACAAGAGGTATTAGACGATCGTTAATTCGATAGCACGGAAACATAAAATAGCCATTAGATGAATTTAATCGTACACATTGTTGGTATAAGGTAAAATATATGCCATCTAAGTACATCGACCTCAATCATATGTCTATATCAAAACTGTGGTACCTTTTGACACCAACCACAGTGTACTGCTCACCGCAAACTACGTCCATGGTTTAAGTGCTTATGAGCCTGTAGGTTAGTTCACAACAGTTTTTACCGGGGTGCATATTTTTGTTTTGGTCACGCAAAACTTTTTTGGTTTTAGATTTTGTTACAAATATAATATAATGTGTTTTTGTGGTTTAGAAGGAGAACTTTTGCTATAAAGATTTATAATTTAAATATTTAAGATTTACCTGATTACTATTTTGTAGTTTCCTCATATAGGATTCACTATTTGTATTGTTAATTATTATATTAGGTAGATATCATTTAAATAATATAAATGTAATAGAAAACTCGTATTTAAACCTGTTTTTCTTCCGTTATCACTGACGCCATTATTTCTTTTGATTATTGACGCAAAAAAATATAATCGTAACGTCTGACGTCAAATTAATACGATAAAGTAATAACACCAATATTCCTTTTGTTTTGGCAATAAAATGCGAAACTGAACGCTAGCAATTAGCACGTTTGTTTTTTTTTTTCTTTGTTTGACACCTATTATTATTAATAAATTCCATATCAAATATCAACAGTTAATGGTCAACTTACTCGTTGCCAAGTGAATCAAGGGCAATATCTAGTGCTTTGTGTCGTTACTATATTGACTACCTTCTTATAACAGTTTCCTTATTCGTGTCAAGCCGAATATGGTCTCGCCTAATCAAGTTTCCCTTTCTTGAAGCAAAAGTGTGCGTAAGACCATACTCTGAGATTTCTTTACTCTACCCTCTTCAAGCGTGCTGTCCTGCTCGTTTTGTAAAGGAGAGAGCGAGATAGACGTCGGAAGAGTATCGCGTAGGCCTTGAGAACATATGATTTAGTGGTAGAACTATAATAGATCATTTGCTGGACCATTCCATATTATAAGACATGTCTAGACAATTAATATAATGTCTGTAATCTAAGAATCTCTTCCTTCTTTGTGTCATGGGTCTTGATATTTTTTATTGTAACTGCTTATTAGGTTACAGCCGTTTTGACATATTATTAATTATTGCGAAAGTTGACTATTATAGTATGTAACATCGCTAATTATTTATCATTGTTCTCTCATATGTAAGCAAGTGATAAAAGCCGCGTAAAAGTTTAATCTGTAGAATAAGTTTGGAAAGATTTCCTTACAAAAGTAAACGTTGCGAAATAGTAATAGCGATTTAACCTTTTATAACCTGCAGTCTGTAGTGACAAGTGTTCGTTAAGTATACAGTAAATTTGAATATGAAACGTCCATAAAATCGATTCGTTGTGGATATCGATGGCTCAGGAGAAAGCCTGCTAGACGGGAATGTCGTAGAGAAATTCACTGCTCTGTGTTTTCCGGCATGCAAATGTTGGTGGACAATGGTGCCAATTTAAAGATAAAACTGTTTGAACTTAACGAAAAAAAGTCTATCACTTAGCGATAACATTGCGACGGGTAACGTTAGGGTGACATGACCAGAGTTGAGACTATTCCTCACCGCATTACGCCAATTTTTTAAAATAGGTAGTTAGAGATTTTCGATGGAATGGAAAAATAATTATTACTAAAATTTAACTGTAGGTATAATGTTTATTATGGAATATTTATGATTGGAACGCACAGGGAAGTTTGTTTTGTACGAATAAGAAATATGTTTGTACATAGCTTTACCAATTTGGCGGTCGGGTATTGTAACCAAAATGACAAGCTAACGGATTTAAAAGTTTAGGTTGTAATTTAAATCTAGAAATGCATATGAAAAGCAATTTAGTATGAACTTTAACACATTCAATTTGAAAAACAATGCAATCAAAAAGGCAATAAAATTATTAAACTAGTGGCCGCCCGCGACTCCGTTCGCGTGGAAGTCGGTTTCCCGTAGGAATGAGAAGTTTTCCCGCGGTAAAAAGTACCCTATATGTTATTCTGATATATAACCTGTAAAGTTACTGTAAAGTTTCATCAAAATCGTCCAGTAGTTTTTACGTGAAAGAGTAACAAACATCCATACATCTATATATCCATCCATACTCACAAACTTTCACGTTTATAATATTAGTAGGATTGAGCCGATTTTATTACCTTTTTATTTCGCTTTAACATAATTTGTTAAAAGTTAGACAATTATGATATTAATTGCAATCTAGGTTTTTCGATAACAGGTATTCTCAGTTCCCTGATGATGAATAGTCAACAACTATAAATTAGTAGGAAACAAAATAGTGCAATTAAGACAAATTAATTACTAAAATAACTTAAGCGATTAATTGTTAATTATTTACCAGTAATCAAACAAATGTATTTTAACACTCAATAAATTTAAATTACACACATTGCAATACAAATTTTTGCATGTATTTCTTATAACATATTTGCAGTTTAATTAATGTTCTTTATAATGAAAAAAAAAAAAAACAATAGCATTTTGATTTAAATTACGTAATTGACACAAGTCGGGCGTTATGTAAATCGATATAATCAAATGTGCAATAGTACCTAACTAAAGTTAACATTAAGTACCTACCTATGTTAAATGAAAACAATTTATTAATAATGTCAAAGTAACTATGAATTACGGCCTGTCCCAATAGTTGTAATATTTATATACAGGTATTCTTTGCTTTTGATCATAATGAACAGAAGTATTATTTTTGAAACATTAACATTTTGAAGATTACTTGTCCTTACGACTGCTGTGTGGCAAAAAAGAGAAAGAAATGGGTATGTGCGTGATCGTCATCAACCGATTTATATAGGTAGGGCTTAGGGACTTAAAGCTAGTCTAAAGCGATACTTTTTTGTATTATAGATTAACTTAAGGGACATCCTTTGGGAATATCGGTAAATTGGACTACTTTGGAGTTATTGTAAATATTTACATAAAAAAACGTATATGTATTAGAGTCGAAATATACCTACTTATGTAATACTTACTTAATGTCATCAATCCCAATAATAAAAGACTCAAAGTATAAAATAAAAAACCTTCTTTTGTACATTTTTTTTATTATACATAAAATACATTTTTTGAAACAAGTTACTTGGAGCTAAGTACTTAATTAAATACCTGCCAATAAAATACAAATAAATTAAATTTTCAAAAACGACTTTATAGCAACAAAACGAGATTTGTAGGTAACATCCAGTTATTTTTGAAACCCCATTTTTTAAAAAATGTAGGAAGTAGCGAACTTGACATTAGTTAGGGCCATTTACCTAAAGTGCCCTTTGGAAAAAACTAAGTACTCGTAGGTAGAAGGACCGGTTATAACTGCCTTAGAGTGTGACGCAACATAAATACATTGTTGAGTTAACTATTGTTTAGGTATCTTATTAAACCTATAGATGGCTATATTTGTCCTACGCAATCGTAAATATATTTTTAATGAAAGCTTAAAATTAAAGAACATCCTTTAAAAATATACACCTCTTAAGATATCAGCTTAAACGATTTGCATCCTGTAAAAGATACAATTTTAAACTTACGTATTAAGGGTAGTCGCAAAACACCAAACTTTAAGTACTTTGTGCGTGGAATCCAACACCGTGGGACCCCACTTTAACGCCACACTGCTCTCACAGGTACTTCCGCTAAGCGAATATCGCAAACCCCATAAAAGAACTTCCTACTAATATTATAAACGTGAAAGTTTGTAAGTATGTATGGATGTTTGTTACTCTTTCACGTAAAAACTACTGGACGGATTTGGATGAAACTTTACAGTAATATAGGTATCAGAATAACACATATGTTACTTTTTAACGCGGGAAAACTTCTCATTCTCACGGGAAACCGACTTGCACGCGCACGGAGTCGCGGGCGGCCACTAGTATGATATAAATGGCATATGGCTTCCTATGGCTGCAACGACAATTGATACAGCAAGTGGCTATGATAAATACAATCAGTAAATTAATAAAATGTTCCACTGGTATCTATGCAGTGATTAGTTATTTATAAGTAAATGACTTGCGTAAAGCTTTCTGATAGCTTGATCACGATTTGTACTTAATTGTAAATTATTGACTCAGTAGAATAACATAAATTTCTATATGTTTATGTCATTTATTTGCTGCTCGTGTTTAAGTTTTAATTGTTTTATTTTCCTCTTAAATACAAAAAAATACCTTTTTTTTAAATCTGGATTATGTAAATGAGATTTAAGACTCATCTGAGAATAGAAAAAACAGTCATTGCCCTTTAATAATTTGTTATAGATATATTTTTTCGAAGCCATTGTTTTTAACTTTTAACGCCCTCGCTCGAAGATTTTATTCAAGAAAACATTTGAAAAGAGAAAAATATAAGAGCCATTGTTAATAAACAACACTTTGTGCCAAATACTTATTATGAAATCATATATTATCTGCTACCTAATTTAATTTGCAATTTTTTTTTCATCATACGTAACAAGAGTTAAGGTTCCGTAATCGTGTTTAGTTTTTTTTAACTGATAAAAAAACAGCTAACGTTACTGTTGTGAACCAGAAGTGATTCGTCAAATGGTATTTATACTCGTATATTTTTTTGCACATGCTGATAACTACCGCGATAGTATATTGAAAGATAATATATAAATACAAATACAAAAACAGGCAAGGTGGTCTTATAGCTTTAAGCTATTTCTTTCCGACAACATATGTATACACAAAGTTACTACTTATATGTATGGTTATTATTTTAATGGCTATAAGAGATATTATTTTAATGGGCTTTTATGTAAGGACAAATACTAGTAGAATATGAATTTTTTTTTTTTTATATTAATAGGGGGCAAACGAGCAAGCGGGTCACCTGGTGGTAAATGATCACCGCCGCCCATGACTACCCGCAACACTGTGGGTGTTGGGGGTGTGTTGCCGACCTTTGTAGTGGGAATATACTCTCGACTTGAAGAGCCCCATGTTGTATGTAGCCGGGAATACCGCTGCAGGTAGTTCATTCCACATCTGCGTAGTGCGTGGCAGAAAATTCCGCCCGAAATGGACGGTGGTGGAGCGCCAGCTATCCAGGTGGTGGGGATGGAATTTCAATCTGTGGCGGGAGGTGCGGTGGTGGAATTGTGCAGCTGGTGTAAGGTCGAATAATTCTTCAGAACACTCCCCATTGTATAGACGATACAGAACGCAAAGAGATGATATATCTCTTCGCAGGGCCAAAGAATCGAGGCGATCAGAAAGAGCTCGGTTGCCGGCGATTCGAGCCGCTCTACGTTGTATCTTGTCAAATGGAAGAAGTAAGCGTTGAGGTGCTCCTGCCCAGAGGTGAGAACAGTACTCCATATGGGGCCGCACCTGTGCCTTGTATAGTTGAAGGCGGTGGGCCGGTTTGAAATACTGTCTCGCTCGGTTAAGCACTCCAAGCTTTTTAGAAGCCAATTTGGCTATGTCTTCCAAGTGACTATGAAACTGAACGTCGCTCGATATGCCGACACCGAGGATTTCGATCATAGGCTTTATACAAAGAGGAGTGTTCTGAAATGTAGGGGCTATAATACGAATGGGGTTTTTTTAGTGGTGAACGCGCAAACTTGTGTTTTGAGGGGGTTAAATGTGACCAAGTTACCGCTACCCCACAAGGAGGCCAGGTCTAGAGAGGCCTCAACTTTTAACACAAGCTTGTTCCGGTTTTCGACAACCGACTCCTTGCTGAGATTTGCTTGGCCATGGTACAGTGCATCTCCGGTACTGTCATCCGCATAACAATGTACACCGCTGGTTTGCAGCATATCATTTATGTGCAAGATGAACAATGTAGGGGAGAGCACACAGCCTTGAGGAACACCGGCATTTACGGGCAGGGAGTCAGAGCATGCACCGTCGATTACAACCTTAATGCTCCGCCCAGTAAGAAAGCTGGTGATCCAGTTACACAATCTCTCGGGTAGTCCATATGATGGTAATTTGGCTAGAAGACATTTGTGCCAGACCCGATCAAAAGCCTTCGCTATGTCCAGACTAACTGCTAAGGCCTCACCTTTGCTCTCTACGGTCTCTGCCCAGCGATGGGTCAGATATAGTAAAAGATCACCAGTTGACCGTCCGTGACGGAAACCGTATTGGCGGTCGCTGATCAATTGGTGATCTTCGAGATATCGTAAGAGCTGAGTGTTAATCATACTCTCCATAACTTTGGAGAGTATAGAGGTGATTGCAATAGGCCGGTAGTTAGTTGGATCTGAGCGGTCGCCTTTTTTAGGGATCGGATGCACTAGTGCTGTCTTCCAGCAATTAGGAACTACGCCGGTGGAGTACAGGAGCCGAAAGAGCCGCGCCATGGGAGGAGCTAGCTCTTGAGCGCAGACCTTTAGTACAATTGCCGGGATGGTGTCAGGCCCGCTCGACTTATGGATATCCAGGGAAAGAAGAGCTCTACGTACGGTGCGTTGCAAGAACCGTATATCTGGCATAGAACTCTGACATCTCAGGATGTTCGGAGGTGTTTTTCCCTGGTCGTCCAAAGTCGAGTTGGATGCGAAAAGAAGGCCCAGAAGATCGGCTTTTTCTTTTGCAGTGTGGGCAAGCGAACCGTCATCCCTGCGCAATGGTGGAAAGGTCGACAGACAGAAGTTGCCTTGTACCGCTTTGGCTAATGACCAAAATGCACGAGACCCAGATGGGAAACGCACAAGTCTGTCGCCAATTATGCGGACGTACTCAGCTTTCGCCCTAGCAATGGCCCTTTTGCATGACCTGGAGGCAAGGTTGTACTTCTTTTTTAGCGATACGCTATTGGGATCTCCAGTTGTGTGAGCGCAAGCCCAAGCCCGGTAACATTGCTGCTTTTCAGCAGTGGCTGCCTGGCAGGATTTGTTAAACCAGGGCTGGGATCTGCCGCCGACGGGTATCACAGAACTAGGAATGTATAATTCCATACCCTGCAACACGACATCGGCAACCGATTGTGCACAATCGCTGGGATCCAATGAGAAGCAAACCTGTCTCTACGGGTAGGAAGCAAAGAAAGTACGCATTCCATCCCAATCTGCTGACTTGTAGTGCCAAACACGCCGACTTCCAGTAGATCTAGGACGGGAGGGGCAAGTGAGTGGCAGTTTTTTCCGTATCAGGCAGTGGTCCGACGACCCGAGAGGGGTATCGACCATCACCTGATAGTTATCGGGGTGTGAGGTCAGCAGAAGGTCCAGCAATTTAATTCATTAATACCTACTTAAAAAACTTAAACCTCTTTGATATTAATTTGATAATAATATAACATTTAATCATAAATTTAAATGATTTTGAATGAGTATTGTTGTCATAATATTCTGTACAACTGTGCCGGATATACTCTTATTTACTCACTTTATACATTTTATTTCAAACTAGCTACCATTTGAATTAACTTTAACTATGACAATTATTTTATACAAGTTACTAAACGACTTACTAACAAGTTCAAAGTTGACTTGACTCATCTGACCGTTACAGTTAACAGCCGTTAAAACTACAGTTAAAATATCGCCGTCACAGCATAAAGGCATTTTGTTGTTACACCGTTTTTTTTATAAACAACTTCTTGTCTGTGTGGGTGTAAATAGTGGTTTAGTGTTTGGTGCGTGTACTCAATTTCGCATACTGTCGCGTTTCGTAAACATTTGTCGATCGCTTACTGATGTTTAACGTGTAATATATCCTCAATACGTAGTTTTTGTAATTGCAGTGTGCGTTAACATGTAAAATATGTTTTAACAAGTAGAGAAATTAAGTTATGCATCACGAAGGGTACCAAATCGGAAACTGGGCTCAAAAATTTGACAATCATCTCATATCTTATGGCGACTAGAGCCTCACTGATTTAAATCCTACTGATTATAAAAATAAAATAAAAAAATAAAAATCATTTATTTCATCATTAAGTAACTTAAGTAATTACATTCGATGAAAGTCAAAATATCGATCATCAGCTTATCATCAGTAGGCAGAGAGAAAAAAATACCTTGATACATGATGTATTCGAATACCACACATTTTGATTAATAAAAATAAAGTTTTCCATTGCTATTAAATTGTTTTTATAGTTTAAATTATAATAAATAGGACAGCAGGCATAACATAAGGAACTATTCTTATAATTTAGCACCATAATTAAGGACTTCCTTTAAAATAAGTCTGATGATTAATTATCTATGTTAAGTATATGGAGTTACTGAACTTTCAAGGCTTATATTAGTTAGGTATGATCACTGATAATCATAAAATAAATAATTGATAGTGCATTCAAATTAATAAGTGTAGTCAATGTTGTCGTTATATCATTTGATATTTTTTTAATTGTTTTTCCGACTGCTACAGAAGGGACAAGGGAGGTTATTTTTTATTCAGTTTAAATATAATAAGATGGCATTTGACAGATGACAAAACAGCATTTGAATGCAGGAGCGTCGTGGGAGATTTTTTAGGTTGTCTGTCTTGGTTCTAATAAATATTACTTGTCCATCCTGAACTATACCTAAAGTAAAAAGACGTGGAAAAACATTTTTCCTTGAATGTCTTAATATTAACTTAAGCTTATTCTACAAAATTAATATTATTGGACTTTTATCTAAACTAACTCACGTGCCTTTTTATAGGCACTTGGTTAGTGGGTCAGGGGCGCGCCTAAGTATTCTTTCGCAAGCTTTTTTGCATGTAAATTGTATAGAAATAAGCGTAGAAGTCTGTATTTGTTGCTTAAATACCATCTTCATTTCAGTTTTTCGAAAATATAAATAAAATTTACTCTCTTTTTCAGTTTCTTAGTTGGTATTAAAAACTAGTTACACTCGAGTTTTCTTAAACATTTAGAAACGCCTCATTAAAGTTGAGAGCAATGTTTTCTATCTTAGGTATTATATTATGTCTGAAGAATTTTGTGCGGCGTGAGTTTAATAGGTTTATTTTTACCTAAACCTTAGTGGTATACTAGTATGTTAAAGATAGCAAATCAGCAGCTATAAGGTTCTCAATCTAGACAAAGTCACAAGAATGAAGTATTTTTAACAACATTGCAGCGATTTAAAACATATTATTTTTTGCGTACAGTCGCCTAAAATTTGTTATTTCTTACATGAATCATCTCTCTGGCCATAGTAGCGTCATAAATGAAAGATTTGAAGTGAACTGAATCCATAAAAACATTTCTACTTGACCTATATAGAGTCTGAACTTTAGTACCTTTTATGTCATTATTTTGTGTTCAATTACCTACACGTGTTAGTGAATCAATGAATATGTTTCTAATCGATTATTTCAGTGCTTCGTATCACAATTATTCGACCAAAACATACTACTTTGAAGTCAATTAACACGAATCTGACATTGAAAATCAGCCCTAAATCGTGTGAAATGAACGTTTAGTCTACGCAGTCCTTGATTTAATAATGTTTTGTCACTTTTGTAGGTTCAGGTATAATAATGACGTAAATGTATTTAGTTTGCGAGTCCTTCCTTATCCAGATAACAGGCTGTTGACTTATGTAAAACAATATTACGAAACTTACTTGGAATATGTATTTCATTGTTTGTCACATGGAAATTTAACGATTTACTGCTCAAAATTCATATGTATTACGTACATTCATTTGATTGTTCCAAGAAGATTGTTTGGAAAATATTTATGTTTAAAGCCTAACAGTCTACAGATTGTCTCAAACTAGTTCTTAAGATACTTCCACGACCCTATTAGATCGTAACACAATAACGTGCGGAGTGTCATTATTTGTCAATTTACGAGAAACGCTTCGTCGTTGATAAAACAAGGCTCCATTCGTCGTCGCCGCGTTATGTAGTCGACTGCGTAACCTGAATCTAGGTGGAAATCAGTTGAGACTGTAAGGAAATTGCAAGAAAATGTTTGGAGATTAATAGATATTCGTAGGCTAATTTATTTTATTTGTTTCTTTAGACTAACACAACAACTGTGTGTTCCTAAACTAACCTAGGGAGGACCTTGTTACATCTTAGTTAATTAAAACTTAAAGAGTTTAAAATACAATCGCTTTTGTTTTACGATGTATTTGTGACCCGCCTTCGAATAAGACATCAAGTATCAAACTATTTACGTACAACCTGTTGAGCACATTTTCCCATTAGATTTTAATAGCAAGGGTTCATTGCGCCCACTTTTGTTTTATCAAAAAAGAAACGAAATTATTGGGAAAACCGTATCTTTGTATCTTTTTCCGTTTAATTTTTTCGAAGAAGGTAAGAGTAAAAGGTACCTAGAATTCGTAAGTGAAAAGTTAGAAGGCTATAATTAGAGTTGGAAAATGAAAAGATATAATATTTCCACAGAACCCAATATATGCCTTTACAATCATTACGGTATCTCTTTCTCTACAGACATTTCTTTGCAATTTCCTTTCTGAAGTTCCAACATCCTTTTCCGCAAAAGAACACATAATTTATGGAGTAATAGGTAAATGTAACATTTAGTTTAATGTTCCTCAATTTCTTTCTTCTTACTTTGTAAGAGTAAAATAAAGGTTAAGGCTCCGAAACTGGAAAAAGAAATAAGGAATCAAAATATAGTAACATTTTTTTATAGTAGAAAATGGCTGATGGAAAATAGCAGAAATTGAAATATGACACAATATTAACCAATTTACTGATTGCCCATATCGTTTCGGTATGTGGTTATTGTGGTTTTCGCTCATTTACAACTTCATACCGTTAACAATGTAACAATGCTTTGTCACATGAACTTTGAACATGCGTATGATTAATCTACATTTGAGCTTTCACAACTCTATGATTCACACTTTCCGATGAATTGGATCCTTTGTAATTTGGCATCATTAACTTTGTAGGAAACAAAGCGGCCTAAAATACGTATGACATACATTATCCCTTTGTTATAAGTTTAATGAGGGTTCTTTACTTAAAGATCTTTGGTTTGCACAACAAACATAATATAAGGTAGGTACTTACTAATTTTATTATGAGGTAAAATTACATTAAGTATGTCTTTTGTATATATTGTACCGATTTCAAAATTTTTTTACATAGGGAAAGCTTAGTTATCAGGGGCTACTTCATAGAACTTGATTTAAATAGTCAATCTGTGAAAATCTGATATAAAACTTTATTTTTCCTTATTTCATTTTCATGTACTTAAATAAATTTGCGAGCGTAGGGATTTTTCTGAAACAAGCTATAATAAATTCTGTGACGTAGTGATGAAAAAATTCAGTGCATCTAAGAGCTTCACTTGACAATAGCAATTGAATGATACTAGGACGATTTGGTGATTTGAGAACAATTTGTAACTTTCACCGAGTAGACTATCAGTAGAGAAATCGACGCAATCTTGCACATCGATTGTTTTGTTTACAAACGATTAGTGGTACACAAACAAAATAAATTGTAGAACATTTAATTCATAGCTAACAATAAATTTTACTACACACGAAGATAATTGAGATATCTTTGTCATATACATATGTATGTATGATCGATTTGCGTCCGTAATTACCCCCTTTTTATACAATAAAAAATTAAGGAAGTTATGTGAATATATCTATTTTAAGATTTTATGCTGATTCCGAATTAACGACTTAAGGTTTGTAGGTTTAAGAAAGTGTACCGACTACTTAACTGATCTTCGATAAATGCGTTATTATCGTTCGATACAGCGTTCGTTACCTTAATCCTACTAATATTATAAACGTGAAAGTTTGTGAGTATGTATGGATGGATGTATGGATGTTTGTTACTCTTTCATGTAAAAACCACTGGACGGATTTTTATGAAAACTTTACGGTAATATAGGTTATACCTCAGAATAACACATTGGGTACTTTTTACCGCGGGAAAACTTTTCATTCTTAAGGGAAACCGACTTCCACGCGAACGGAGTCGCGGGTGGCTATAGTATCGCAATATCCAGTTGCACGTAACAATTTGCGCGTAACGTACTAAATATAAAGATCACACGATATGGCCGCGGTGTGGCCTGGTAAATATTAAACAGGTGAATATTGACACAGGAAGACCCGACCGTTATCTCCGTCAAGACATGTGGAATATATCGCTGGACTCAATAGGTATCCTAATTTTGAATCGGGCACGAATAACAGATTTCCGTGAATCATGGAATATTAGCCAAACGGGGCACAGTATCCTTTTGGCCTTATTTCACGAGGTTGAAGAGCAAGTGTATAATTTACATGTATTATGTAAACGTAATAAATGAGCCATATTTTAATAGTATTATCGGTACGATAAGGCTTTTTATTGGATTGAATTTAGCTTAGATTCTCTTAGCTTCTTCTTTGTAAGCTTTAAAAACAATCCCAATAAAAGTCGTGGCGTTTGTAAGCAGCATAAAATTAACAATGGTGTAGTTATAGTTAAAACGATTTGATCTAAATATAACTATCTGCAATATTAGGTGTAAGACAAGGTAATAATTTAAGGCTGACCAACGTAACATTTTGCGTGCATTATGACACAGCGCAAGCAAGCAACAAGCCCTGAGGGCTTTTCGCTCTTATTTTACGGTTTCAAATTAATTTTAAAGGACGCATTTATCCGACTTTTTTTGAGACGTGCTTAATATAAATGTTTTTTCACTCACTGTGTTGTAAAGTATTTTCAGAATTGAGGTCAGCATTTCCCTTATAGATAAATACGATAAGCACACATAAAAATTCTATATTCTTTTGTTATCCTAGTAATCATTGTTATTACTATTTGTCGATCACAAAATCACGACCCAGGCTCCGTCCCCTCACGTTGTTCGCCTTTGCCATTTGGATATTATATTTATTATTGTGTTGCAATATAACAAAATTCGTATACAAAGCCAATTTGGATAAGCTTTATGTGAAACCTCGCTGTATGGATTATCAATAATGGCCGAATCATGGTCACTAGTTGAGGGAAATTACGACGTAATTACCCCTTGTAATATTCGTAATGTAACTGATATTCATTTAGTAGGTATCCATTTCGGATATCCGCTAGTATTTCCAGTCCCTGCACTAGGAAGACAAAGGCACCAATCAGGTTACTTAACGTCAGGCGACATCGATAGAGAAATCGCAGCGAAAGCGATTTACGCAACTCCGGCGCATGCCGCGACAGCGCTATGATTTATGGAGCCATGGAAAATGTATGGTGCGGTTCTGTTTGAAGATATAAAGCATAGGAAAGACAGAAAAGATATGCTAAGAATTTAATTGTCTTTGGTTTTTATGAAATTGCCATATTAGGTTTATTTTAACAATCAAGAAAAGACCATTAGAGCATACAAAGTTTTGTTTAACGTTATTTTCATTATTGAATACCGGTTTATTAAGTCAAAACAAAATGTATTTGATACAGTGAAATCAAAATACCTATCTAAACTATAACACCATCTCGTTTCTTTAAATAGCCAAAAATTCGACAGGCATAAACTCCAAAGTTTATTACACCATGGTATTTCCCAAGATCGTATAGACAAGACAGTGTTGTCCGTCCCAGATGAGTCATTCTGCGCGCGCGCACGATTCGGCGCC
Organism: Emmelina monodactyla; assembly: GCA_916618145.1. NCBI lineage: Eukaryota > Metazoa > Arthropoda > Insecta > Lepidoptera > Pterophoridae > Emmelina > Emmelina monodactyla. The sequence goes on along the minus strand of OU745314.1, from coordinate 8,089,196 downwards.
GGGATTGACACCGGGTCGAGCGAAAGTTGGTCTTTTAACTGTGCCACTGGGCGGTTACTGAAACCTGTCAATAATCACTTGTGGAGATGACCCAGTTAATTAGTTATTGGTGTTAAGTGGTCAACGTCAGGGGATGTTTTAGAAGAGCCGTAAGGTATACTTTAAAATGAAAAGTCTATTTAATTATACAGTTTGTTTGTGGGATAAAAATAAATAGTTAAACCTCCAGAAAATTCTAGAACAAGGTAAGGGAAATATATATACATTTGCCTTTAAAAAAGGTGTTTGATCCTTCGAATAATAAACTAGTTTAAAATAATACAGGGGAGTTGATTATGAAGCGCCTGCACATTCATCAATAGCAATTACTTTATCTAGCGTTTTGGATATAGTGTTATTTCGGTTTTTTTTCCTTTAGCAATTGATATTTTTGCTTGTGCCGTAGATGATATGATTATATAGACGATTTGAAAGGAAATAAGCTAGTCTTACTTAGTTCATTGACTGCAGTCTTTATATATAAAAGAAAATAAAGAATGTTCTTACTATTTAATATTCAATAATTATGAAATCATTTGATATAAATAAGGGCTGAAATCCACCCTTCTAGTGTTTGCTCGGTTGAATTTTCCACGCTGTATAGCTCATAATTCTGTTTAAAGGTCATAAAACAACAAAAAGGTAATTAAAGCTAAATTTCGTAACAACGACTCGCTCTACTCATTCATTAGTTGTTTTCATAGTCAAAACGTGATACAACATTATAAACGCGTAATAAATTCGATTTACTATTATGAACAAAATCAACAATGACTTGTAACCAATAAAATTACAACATCAGCAAACATGGCTTGCTCTGAAACGCAGTTGCGAACAGTCTTTGGCTCAAGAGCCACTCACACTCGTGCCTAAAAAAAAACACAAAAAAAGTTACGCGTCAAATTGAGTTTGGACTGTCGATAACAGAAATTGCTACACCAATTGCAGCGTTGGAAAGGCATGGCTTGAATTACGTAAGTAGCGTTGTGTAATGAGAGGCAGTGAAAGAGTATTCCACCGCTCGGCTGCAGTGTTGCAGTGACCGTAGCGGCGACCGCACACGAGGTCCGCGCTCTCCAACTCGGCAACTCACCTCGTCTGAACGCCGAATTATATTTTCGTTCGCGATTGTGAAAACTAGTGTTGTGCACCACCCAAATCAGTTTCTAAATGTATGTTTATTTATTTTTTGCAGCCAGTTTGTGTAAGGCCGCTTTTGCAATAGCTACGTGCGTAGGCAATGCTTAGTATCGTACGATTTAGAAGGCTTCGGGCGACGGTTGGTAACTCCAATGTTATTGACACGGTTGCTAAGTTTTTAAATGTATTTGTTACATGTAAACATAATGCTAGACTGAAACAAGTTGTTGCATTACTAGCTTTAGTTACATTAACTATGTAGATAGACAAGTATGAATCTAAGAAAGCGGTTTAACCTGTCCTTGTGGCGGGATTGTTCCTTACTAAACCTTTTAAATAACGAGCTAAAAATACGCCGCGAAGCCTGACTAATACGAGTAGGATACTCCTCAAAAGTTTACAAAAATACATTGATGAAGCTGCTAAAAATACGAGTAGGATTTTCCTCAAAAGTTTACAAAAATACATTCAAAGCCTAAAGTTTGAGGTTTCTTAACACACTATCATCCGGTTTGTTAGTTTGATTGAAATAAGGTCAAGAGTTGGTTTCTTCATCGCGTCCAATCGTGGCAAACAAATCACATTGGTCAACAATCTAATAAGAGTTTAAGGCTTTATTTTGAACTACTTCCTTTAAACAGTATTTACTAGGAAGAAGAATCACTTCAAACAACTTAATTAAATATTTGAAGAGTCTTGAGTCTTCTTGTCAATGCCAATTTTGTTGAATTAGCGAGCGACCTCTATGGCGTTCAACTTAAAGTCAATATTCCGGTAACAGCAGTGACTAATTCATTACACAATAAATATTTTTTCCACAAAAAGACGTCGAGGAAAATGCTCCATTAAAATCACGATAATTACACCACGCCTAGAATACAATCACTAGTTCCGATAACAAGATCATCATTGTTATTGCATAAAACGTTTAATTTCATCAGTAATCGTAAAAAAATATATAATATCTCTGATAAACAGGGTGAAATAAATCTGTCTTGAATAACACGAAATGTCATGTCAAGGAAACAGATAGGAAACTGAGCTACAAGCTGAAAGTTGCGCAAAGACATAATTAGATTCATAATTGGAATCACTATAAATGTGAAGGGTTTCATCAGAAATAGCTTCACTTTTCTATGTAAAATCCGTGGGTTGACATCTACCATGGAGGTCCTAAGCAATGAGGTAGGTCAACTGTTTATTTCTTTCTTTTAATTTTTATCTTTTACCAGTGCGCGAGAAGTTGCAAATCTTAGAAGTTTTCCAAAAAGTGATATTATACAAAGTACTTATTAAGATGCCTTAGGTTTTTCCAACATCTGATAATGACTCAGTCTGGACCCTATGGAAACTCCATTATAATAAACGGTGATTAATAAATAATTCTAGTATATTACAAGCTTGTGGTTTAATCGGCATATTGAGTAACAATCGGTCATTATCTACACTTGACATTAAAATTCGAGTACCAGATATTTTTCTGCATTGCTCTCATAACATTCGAAATGTTAGATAACAGTTTTGCGAAATTTCTCGCACGCGGTATCCCCGTTGTGTTAATAAACATTTCTTTGAATTCGACTCTCGGAAATCCTTGGCCCGAATGTTAACTGTCGAATTAGAGGTTCCAAAATCAGTTGTTGTGTGTGCGTGTTTATTGTAAGTCTTTTAATAACGTAAAGTTATAGAAAATATCTTAAAACTTGTTACAAGTGGGATACTATTAGTAACTTGCAGGTGACAAACTCAGTCTTTGATTTCATTCGTGCTCTTTTTGTTAATTTGATTTAGTTACCTGACTTTTATTAATTTTAATAATAATTTTATAGGTTACTGTTTTACAATTATTATTAAGGTAGGAAGTGCTTAATTCATACAATAAGGCTTTTAATAGTCTTGGACGTGCAAGAAACCTTCACAAAATTTTGCATTTGTACTCCTTTTACCAAAAACTTTTCTTAGCATTTTGATACCCAGTTTCTAAGTGAGAAAGTGCCCTTTACTTTCATTGCTCTGTTTATGAAACGGTCTAATTGCAGTCGAATTGCAGTTGCAACAGTTCGATATAGTTGATCGCGAATACCCTTGAATCGTCAATCTTCATGCCTCGTGACAAATCAACGAAACGTGCCTGTAACGATCGTTTATCTATCTTTATTGAGAGGCGTTACGATATAATTGATACCGTTATCAGTATAGCTCACTTAACGAGTGAGATCATACAGGCATTATTCATTGACCATCATTAGTTGCCATTTTCATTTCGAATTAATTTTAATACTGCTTGCAGGGTTATTAGTGGTTGGGTATATGACTTATAACTACGTCATGTTTTTAATGACGGTTGCATATTTCTCTATACTGTCATTCAATAGTCTAAAGTTATTTTCGATTATGTTATTGTCAATTGTTTGTTGTTTTGTTTTCCTTATAACTCTGCTATAACTATTCAATTTCTCTTCATTCAATTAATGCCTCATCTATATAATTCAGAGAGTATTTTTTTCAGATGTAGTTTTGTGCAAATCTATTTAAATTTAAAGCGGCCATTAAAACGCTAATTACATTTGAGAGTTTCTTTAGTTACGTGAGCTAAAGTAAGAGTAAATATTGATACTATACAACATTTACTTTTTGCGTTAGTTCAATATTCCTAGCCAGACGCGTCGAACTTGTTTTTTAAAACGGTTATTTTTAAATAAGTTTATTTGTCTTTTTATTCAACGCGTAGAGATGTTCAAATTGTCCAATCAATCAGAAACCGATCAAGAAACAAAGGCCGAAGTGTGGTTCGAGAACATAGTTTCTGTCATTTGTAATTACATGTTCCGTCAGATTCTAGAAACTGATTGGGACGTGGACGACATAATGCAAATATTTTTCTCTTTAGGATAACTATTTTCTTGTTTCAAAAATTTTTTTAAAGACGGTGTTAAACAAACAGTAGAGTGTTGAACTGCAGATTGTAATAGTGATGTGAATACAGTGCACGATGTCGAACGGAGTGTGGGATTTGATGCCGGCGCGGTGTCGCTGGATTGAAACGTTGCGATACTGCGGCAAGACGCTGCTGCGACGGCAGCGGCGGCTATTGAGGAGGCTGAAGAAAGTGAGTACTGTGGTCACGTCATTCTAGAAAAAGCTTTCTGAAACTATAATTTGAAAAAGGAATTCTTCGTTCTTTTTCGTGTGCTGCCAGATAGCAGGACGGTTTTTATGACACGTCTGTCAGTTTTCAAAAAAAGAATATTCTATTGTTTCAAATGTTTTTTTTTGTGCAGTTCAGCATTATATAAGTATACCAAACTATAATTGAAAAAAGGAATTCTTCGTTCTTTTTCGTGTGCTGCCAGATAGCAGGACGGTTTTTATGACACGTCTGTCAGTTTTCAAAAGAAGAATATTCTTTTGTTTCAATTTTTTTTGTGCAGTTTCAGCATTATATAAGTATACCAAACTATAATTCGAAAAAGGAATTCTTCGTTCTTTTTCGTGTGCTGCCAGATAGCAGGACGGTTTTTATGACACGTCTAGTTTTCAAATGAAGCATATTCTTTTGTTTCAAATGGTTTTTTTATGCAGTTTAAGCATTGTAAATACCTACTCATTATTTCATTAAATATAACAATACTATGTTGTAAAATAAATAAATAATTAATGTGCAAGTGAAAATAATTGTTAATTAAGCGATGATTAATTATACGTATTGTTATATATTTTTATATTGTAATATAATTTAAATTAAGTCTTAAAATAAATACGGTTGGCAAATTTCTCCTTTCATTTTACTAAGTGATATGCACAAACGCAATAAATTATTGCGAATTGCAACTTACATTTAAATTATAAAAAAATATTTGTGCAGGATGTGTGTCTGATTTATATATCAAAATTAAAAAATAAATCATCATAAATAAACAAAGTTAGACACTATAATATATTGACCTAATTTCGAAACGCACTTAAATATTTAGTCCATACCTACATGACTCATTTTAAACAATAGTGCAGTATAATTGGTTGACCATGAAACAAAAAATTTACATACTTTGATTTGTATTATTTATTTTATTCGGGATCTCCTTTTTATGTATTTAAATAAGTGTTTTTTTTATTTATAAAAAATATGTGTCAATCTATTTAGTTGGTAAGTTGGTAGGAATCATTAATTACTTTAAGTAGGCATACGAATGTACCTAACTTTATTCGATTTCAATGTTTTGTGGTTCCATAGCATTTTTTTTACAAATTACAACAAGTTCAAAAATAATTAATTGATTAAAATACTAATTATTTTTTATTCGTATAAACAAAAGCATCGGCCTTTTGTTTTTTCAGCCGGATGACATTGAAATAAGGTCAATAACTCCGGTCAAATTGTGACATGTCAGTGCTTACTGTAGTCATTGTTGCGTGCATTACGCATTGTGCAACTACCAACATGACGGCAAGCATTGTCTCGTGTACCTTTTAATTGGTGGTCGATGTCGAATTGAAATCAGTGTATCGATGATCGAGATCTGATAACGAGAGTTTAAGAATCAGTTACTTAACTACGTGTGTTTTTTGTTTTTTTGGAAAAGTGAGTTTTTTCTTATTTTTTAAGTATTTTAACTGTGCATTTTTTATTAGGTGAAAGTGGTTAAGGTAATTAACTGTTAAGTGAAGTTAAAACATTATATTGTTTTATGGCTTATTTTGTTTTAATTTGAAAATGTTCCACTCGTTCAAGAGCTGCCAACAGCTTTGGAAACATTTATTGGAAAGCGTAATAACTCAGTTCAAAAGTAACCGTTATTTAGTTTAGTTACGTTACATAACGGTAACCGTTAACAGCTTTAGGCATAGGCTCGGTTCTTCTGTGACGCGTATTGCATACGAAATAAGATTGCTTTTTTCTTAGCAAAGAAGTTTGGGAGATAGAAGTTTCGATGTTGCATTTGATCTAAATCGCAGTTATGTTATTTTCCACCGACGGTCATTATGAAATGGAATTGTTTACATCAGATTGTAATGTCCACAACATTTTAACTCTTAATAGATTAATAATTATTTACCAACTTACGTCATTTACGTGACGTGGGTGAATAAATCGAAAATAATTGTCATTTAACTACTATTTATAATCAAATATAACATGTGCGCGTGGCATTTTTAATAATAGTTAAATATTTGGGAAACCTGTTACTTTTGTTGTTGTATGTAAGTTAAGTATGTATTTAAAATGACAAGTGTAAGTGTGAGGTGTCTTTGTGGACAAGCTTAAATATTTTTTTGTGTTTTCATTTAGTGTTAAAGTTCTAGGATGTACGATTACATTGGAACCAGCTTTTTCATCTTTAGGTAAACAGTTTGACTTATAGTTAATTTGTATTTTCTTGTTTTACAAAACTGTGTATCGTTAAAATATAAAGACACCTAAGGCTTCCTTTGGCTGAACGTAAACAATTTCTTAACATGTTAATTGCATTGTTCCAGGTGTACCTGCACAGTTGGCGCTCCGCCGAGGCGCTCAACATGTTGGTGGGTGCCAAAGTGAGCGGAGCCACCCCGCTGGTGATAGCATGCCGCAACGGACACTACGACGTGGCCGAGTACCTCATAGAGAGGTGCAAAGCCGACGTAGAGCTACCCGGCTCAGGTAACTATCTGATACAAGCACACAATGTGAGCGGAGCCACCCCGCTGGTGATAGCATGCCGCAACGGACACTACGACGTGGCCGAGTACCTCATAGAGAGGTGCAAGGCCGACGTAGAGCTACCCGGCTCAGGTAACTATCTGATACAAGCACACAATGTGAGCGGAGCCACCCCGCTGGTGATAGCATGCCGCAACGGACACTACGACGTGGCCGAGTACCTCATAGAGAGGTGCAAGGCCGACGTAGAGCTACCCGGCTCAGGTAACTATCTGATACAAGCACACAATGTGAGCGGAGCCACCCCGCTGGTGATAGCATGCCGCAACGGACACTACGACGTGGCCGAGTACCTCATAGAGAGGTGCAAGGCCGACGTAGAGCTACCCGGCTCAGGTAACTATCTGATACAAGCACACAATGTGAGCGGAGCCACCCCGCTGGTGATAGCATGCCGCAACGGACACTACGACGTGGCCGAGTACCTCATAGAGAGGTGCAAGGCCGACGTAGAGCTACCCGGCTCAGGTAACTATCTGATACAAGCACACAATGTGAGCGGAGCCACCCCGCTGGTGATAGCATGCCGCAACGGACACTACGACGTGGCCGAGTACCTCATAGAGAGGTGCAAGGCCGACGTAGAGCTACCCGGCTCAGGTAACTATCTGATACAAGCACACAATGTGAGCGGAGCCACCCCGCTGGTGATAGCATGCCGCAACGGACACTACGACGTGGCCGAGTACCTCATAGAGAGGTGCAAGGCCGACGTAGAGCTACCCGGCTCAGGTAACTATCTGATACAAGCACACAATGTGAGCGGAGCCACCCCGCTGGTGATAGCATGCCGCAACGGACACTACGACGTGGCCGAGTACCTCATAGAGAGGTGCAAGGCCGACGTAGAGCTACCCGGCTCAGGTAACTATCTGATACAAGCACACAATGTGAGCGGAGCCACCCCGCTGGTGATAGCATGCCGCAACGGACACTACGACGTGGCCGAGTACCTCATAGAGAGGTGCAAGGCCGACGTAGAGCTACCCGGCTCAGGTAACTATCTGATACAAGCACACAATGTGAGCGGAGCCACCCCGCTGGTGATAGCATGCCGCAACGGACACTACGACGTGGCCGAGTACCTCATAGAGAGGTGCAAGGCCGACGTAGAGCTACCCGGCTCAGGTAACTATCTGATACAAGCACACAATGTGAGCGGAGCCACCCCGCTGGTGATAGCATGCCGCAACGGACACTACGACGTGGCCGAGTACCTCATAGAGAGGTGCAAGGCCGACGTAGAGCTACCCGGCTCAGGTAACTATCTGATACAAGCACACGATGTGAGCGGAGCCACCCCGCTGTCTGATATCACAAGTACTATGTGCAGAGACACAATCAAGCTTGTCGAATTATACGTTTAACTGAGATAAGAGCCCTAGGTCAACATTTGGTTTGGTAAAGACCATTTTTTTAGATCGCAAGGGGATTAATTCTACCTATACAAATTAAAAAATGCAACTTTCTTTTAAGCTGACCTTGCGATTTAGTATCCTAACCCCACCGATGATGTCACTAATCATTTCATATGTTCTACTATTTATCCTGACAAAACAGTATTTGATGTTAAACTATTTAACATTTAATGTAAATGACCTATTACATAAATCATGCAACTAGTCGATTGCCAACCATTGGCAATATTCAGTAGCTGCGAGACGTATTTTGGAATCGAGTTACGTCAATCGTTTGGCGACAAGCCACTCACTATTACATACATCGATGCTTGTTTTAGGGAAAAAAGCCTTTATTACGTTAACTTTAAGTATGAATAATAACAAAATATGGGTTGGTTCACGTTGAGGGAAACGAAAAAAAAGAATAGAAGGAAGAGCGAAAGAGTAGGAACATTTTAATAGTAGTACATCAAATTAAGCAAAAGTCCGATCCCATATTTTATTTCTGTGAAAAACTTTCTAGTACCTAGTTCAATTCAGGGACTGAAAACGGTTAAGGTTTACCGGTATTTCAACCTGTATAAAAAAGCGGTACATTAATTTTATACCGGTTACGCAATCCTTGAACCAAAACTCTACCGGTTGTTTTAAGGTTTTCAGAATCGCTAACGCTATCTTATAAAGGTATGGCATAATTATACCTTTAAAATTCATACAGGTTGAGTATTAAAGGTATAACCCATATGATTTTTTCGGTATCGTAATACGCTCGCTCGATTCAAATAAAGTCGATTTTCCGACAGCAGACCCACACATTCTTGAAATAAAGTGATACTTTTATTTATGTAAAGGTTATACCATAATATTAGAAGTATACCGAAATGTTATGGTGAAGGTTTTTTATTATATTCTTAAAAATACGGTACCGAAATGAAAAGGTATGACGTCATACCGTATTTTAAAGGTATGCATATTTAAGTGTATTAAAAAAATAAAATACTGAAATAAAACGGTATGACGTCATACCGAAATAAAAGGTAGGCCTAATTTAACCGGTTTTCGGTCCCTGGTTCAATTGTTCTGTTCTGGGAAAAACTTTGTCCTTTTCTTCTACAAACATGGTGTACGATTGGTATTAGAGGTCTTAATTTTTACCACGAAGGAAAATAATTATTAGTCAACAACAAAATCAAAGTTAGACATTCTACCAACTTAAACCTACAAGGCAACTTTCGTTTTATAAAACAGATGAACCGCAACAGATGAACTCGCCGGGTCAACCGTGCAGTTTTTTATGCACAATGTTGAAACATCAAGAAATGAGTTTTTGTTTTGAGTAAATGTTGCAACCTTACCTGGGCTCGGCTTGAGCTATGAGACAAAAAAGAACCTATCTAACAGGGTTGTGGGAGCGTTAGGCCTAGAGATGAGCAAGCAGACTAATTTAAATTTTAAGGACGCCTATCCGCTGCTCATGCAAGCGAGGTTCAGATACACCTATGAAATAAAAAAAGGTCAAAATAGATTATTAACAATTTATTGTTTGGATAATTTGTTTACAACAGAGCAAGGGAAGTGCTAAACTGAGATAATTTTATAAAGTCATAATTAACTAATAGTTTACATCAAGGTCTTTCACTTAACGCTAGAGACATTATGAATAGTTACAATTTTACCTTAACTTATGTTGTACTGGTGTGACGGATGTATTTAGAAGAACCAAAGCAGTATGCGCTGGTGCATATTAACATTGAAGCTTAGCAATTAATATCCATTAAAGTGAAGTAGAAAACATGGTGCTTGTGAAATGTTTGAGGTTAAATAGCAAGTGTGATGATTTTATATGGATACCATCGTTGGTGCAGAAGCAGGGAAAAGTTCAATGGTCCATATTTGAAATTAAAATCGGAAACTAAATTAAAAAGGATAACTAGAATAAAAACCAAAAACCCTGCAACAAAAGATACAAAATATTATATCACATGCCGCAGCAAAATAGACTAACCAGATGGAAGATCAGCAAATTACTTACCAACATCGTTGGGTTTAAATGAAATACAACAATCCTTTAAAGGGATGCATGTTGATTTTAGTGGCAGGCACGAAGCAAAGCCTAAGAACAAACAAGCATGGAAAATGTTAACACGCCGTCTTTGAAAAAGCAAAGTTTGAAGAAAAAATCACCAGCGAAGAAACTCACCAATAATAAATATTAATAAGAATGACTTAAAAAGCCATTTAAAGATGAAACACTGCTTAATTCGTACACTCCTCACATCTTCTCAAGAAATTACGACAAAGCGTCTGACTCCAACCATTGTTGACAAGAAAAGGGCTCGTAAAATGGAGGCACCGAATGTTACCAACAGAAATTACCGAATTAACAAACGCGAAAACTAACTTTCTCAAAACAAGACAAAATAAGCTCAGAATGGAATATCTTGTTTAAAATAATAAATTATCATTTTATATTTATTTATTAATTATTATTTCTCCTTTGAAGAAATTAAAATCTTACTCATCAACCAAAACAAATCAGGCAATAGGAATGACACAACTAACGCCATCTATGTGTTGCAAGTAACAACTTGATATCAAATAATGGAACTGAAGTTAGAAAATACGACCCTGCAAACTAGATGTCGCTTCCATCTTCTCCAGACCCCTATAGCTACAAAAAAAAAGCGTTACAATGTCTAAGCATTTATTTGAAATATGAAAGGTCTGTGTTTACTGTAATGATTATCTCAAGTCCATTTTTGTTTGCTCTCGAAACACTTAATTATTTCTTATACCTACATACAAAACATTTTGTACCACCGTATTAATAGAATACTAAGCAAACAAGATAAGAGAAACCTATTGATTATTAAATTAAGATGATCAGCGATTTACCAAATTGGCCAAAAACTAGTTAACTAGGGTACTTACCTATATCTCCGAAACTGTTTATGTACATTGACGTGAAGCGAAACCCGTTTGTGCCAACCGGTCTTCAATTAACATAAATTGCATGTCATTTTATAAAATTTCAAGATCGAATTCATATTTTACTCAAAACAATATTTGGTCAGCCTGGCAATATTTTAATTACCTACAAATTGGAGAGGGGAAGTAATTTGGGAAAATTTTAAAGTGAAATTTCTATTTGTATGACAGATATGAAATCGTCCATCGATAATTTATGATTGGTATCCGGGCCAGTTTCTAAAAGTCTATAAAAACAATTCGATTACAATATTCGTCTCGAGTTGTAAACAACGTGTAGCTGACACATTTTTATTTTTAACATGAGAGTCCAAGCTGAAATTTTTAACTCTTCGTTTCATATAATATAATTGTTACAAATGCAGATAGTACATAATTAAAATAAAAATCTTAACAACCATATCACCAGATTATGGACATCACAGCTGAACACAAGCTTGAATTGTAGTCACAATGGGCTAGAAGAGAATCAGGTAACACTTAGAGCCTAGCCAGAAAAGACCATTATCCATCCTTTAGCGCCTAATAATACTACATACCACTGCGCCATAGAGGTTATCTATACAGGGTGATTGGTAATGCGATACATTCCTTGTAAGGAGTTAAAGTAGAGCTTATTTGCAGTAAATTAAGTCATAATACCATGTCCGAAAATTGATAATTTCTGGGTTATGCTTTGAAGTTACAATGTCAATTTTAGCGAAAAATACAGAATTTAGTTAAATCTTTTGTGGTTTTTTGGGAGCTTAATAACAAAAATGATTATTTAGAATAAAATTTGCTTATTTTTTTTTATTAAATATTCCCTATTGGAAATTATAAAAATGCAAATCACAAGCATTCCTTCAAATTATAGGCAAAAAGTATTTCGTCCAAACTTGTCAACTGACACAAACAACTGACACTATTCGCAAACGATGGACAAAACTAGGTAAACTTACGCCTTATCTTAATTCAAGGAAATAGCGGTCTACTTTCTCATAGACCTGCAGCATTGTGGGTGTATAAAGACGGCGGTGATCACTTACCATCGTGTGACCCTTCCTTGCTCATTTGCATTTTCTCGCATAAAAATAACCTCATATTTTTGATTTTGATTGATTGTAATGATTTTGAATTTTGAAGATAAACCAAAAGCCATTTATTATGTGACGTCATATTTTCTGTACTTATTTGCAAGTCATTCAAGTTCCGATTAACTTTTTTTCTTATTTACAAACTCTACTTACTAAGGGGTCAGCGTACTACAAGCAAAAAAATAATTCTTGGTGTAGATATTACACTGCTCTCCCGTGCGTGACCCTTTTCGAATATTCACCTTACTTTTTTGTTATGAACACTTATTCTACCTTTGTACTTACATGCTTAACTGTTTCGTAATTCAAGTCAGAGGTCGGTGGTGCCACAATTCGAAGGTTTACTCGTTTAATAATATTTTAAAGATAGATATGTTTTTATGTGACTGTTGTTCGGATTCTGGGTTCGATGGCCACTCGGATGCACTAGTCATTTAAATATGTACATAATGTATTTATTAAACACTTACGGCAAGGAAAACATAGTGAACAAACCTACATTGTTGAATGATCCATCAAGTAAAGCCTAACAGCGCGGAGCCAGCGTTATCAGCTTCTTGCCATCCGAGGAGAAAGCTTCTGTCCCAACTAGTGGAACACATACCTATAGGCTGTTATAAAACTTAACAGTCCGAAAAGTCTTTGATGACTTTTCGGACACAAAAAACTCGGACACCTTGGTAAAAATAATATTAAAATTGAAAATCCGCAATTTGGCTAAGGTATCCGAGTTTTTTGTATCCGAAAAGTCATCGACCCGTTATATAAATAAAATACTCCATAGTGAAAGCTGTGATTGCATCTTCTACTGTCCATATCCTTCAGCTAACCCAACCGTATTCTCCCCGACAGTGACATTCGACGGCGAGACCATCGAGGGCGCGCCCCCGCTCTGGTGCGCGGCCGCAGCCGGCCACCTGCCCCTGGTGCGCCTGCTGGTGCGCGCCGGCGCGAAGGTCAACTCCACCACCAGGACGCACAGCACGCCGCTGCGGGCCGCCTGCTTCGACGGCCACTACGACATCGTGAAGTTCCTGGTCGAGAACGGGGCAGGTGAGCGGTTGGATCTGTGACTTTTTTTTGCAAAGCAAACGAGCATGCGGGTCACCCGATGGCAAGTGATCACCGCCGCCCATGTCCACCCGCAACGCTGTGGGTGTTGGGGGAGTGTTGCTGAGCCTTTGAGAAAATTGGGCACCGGATACCGCACTGACCGAACGAAACGCAGGAACATCGTCCCTACTTCACGTCGGTTTTCTGTGCGACGGTGGTATTTCACCGGTCGAGTCAGCCCAGTAATCGCTGTAGACAGAGCCTACAGCTAGACTCTACCAAAAACCCAAGAGTCTTTTTGGTTCACTTGATGAAGGTAGAAAGACGTATATAGCATTAGGATTCAGGGGTAGACTTATATGTGAGTAGGTGCTGTCGACTTTACAGACGTAAGGTATTTGACTTCGACGTCAGTAATTATTACTCAGAGACAGAGGTTTATAAGTATGATTATTTGGTCAGATTGACTCACCCGATTTAGATGGTGGTTTCACATGATAGATAATCTGTGAACGAAAAAATCATCTCAACATTTTTCCTTCTCAAGTATACTCATATAAAATGTGCCAAAGTGAATTATAACTATAATGTATTCCTTATTAAAATCTATTCCATGAAATATTATTACATTTCTATTGATTGATTCCATCATTAACCATCCCAATTTAAATTCCAGACATAGAGATAGCAAATCGCCACGGGCACACGTGTCTCATGATCGCGTGTTACAAGGGCCACATCCGAATCGCTAAATACCTTCTATCGCTAAACGCTGACGTCAACAGAAAGAGCGTTAAAGGGAATACAGCCTTACACGACTGTGCTGAGAGCGGATCGCTGCATATACTGAAGATGCTGTTCAAATACGGGGCTACGATGGACGTTGACTCTTATGGTGAGTGGGATAAGAGTCATTTTATTGTTCTTTTTATTTAAGAGAAGTAGATTTTTAAAAGTTAATAAATGTTAGTAGCAAAGATTTGCGTAGAACGATAAAAATCTGTTTTTTATATGTAAAACTTAATAACAAGCATTAGCATTATTAATAGGTATTAACCTTTTTATATAAATTTAATCTTAATGTAGATATGTGTATAGCAGAGATATAAAATGTCGAAGGCTAACAAAAATAATTTTTTTCTGAATAACATTTTAAAGGACAAACGGACGTTAAAAAAACCGTCAACGTTTGTCGCGACGACGTTTGCACTTGAAAAGAAAAATCGACGAAACAAACATAAATTTAATATTAAATAGTCGGCGAGGCATTAAGCTAGACATTTTTAACCAAAGATATAATTTAAAGTGATTTTTTTTCTTTGACGTTTGATCCGCCTTAAATCATTTAACTACAATGGAAATACAAAAATAACTGTACACTTAACTATTGAACTAAACTCGCGTGCTTTTCCCATATAATTAACTGACAATAGGACTAAACTCCAGTTAAGTAATACGTAGTTATTTCTGTTATACAAACTCATTGTTTCATAGAAGAAGGTTATATATATGTGTTAAGGTTTTATATATCCGTAGTTTCTTAACGTTAAAATGAAATTACTAAATAACAAAATGTTATTGTTTTAACAAGTGTTAATGCACAACACAATAATAATTATAATCATTATTTGTTTGCAATCGCTAATTAAGTGTTTCATGTATATTTTTACAGCTGCATGACAAATAAACAAAGGTTTTTTTTATTCTACTGTTTTTATCTATGACCGATGTGTTGATATTTTTTAACATTTTACAAAAACAATTGGAAGACAAAAATACTTTTTTTTGTATAAAGTTAGGCGTTTGTCTTATTAAATTATGAGAATTACACTAGGCCTCAAATAGAGAACAGTAAGAACTTACGTTTCCGCCTGCAGTTTTAAATTACTTAACTAAATACCCCACGGTGAAATTGACACATCGAAATTATTTTGTTGCAAATACAATATTGGGGTCGGTAAAATTGTTTGGTGCTGTTATTGTGTTTTTGGTTAATCACAACCTAATTATTGTTCTTATTTAACTAAGGGCAGTTTTTTGCGCCTTTTTGTTTCAGTTCAGTCGTATTTTATGTTTATACTAGTGGCCGCCCGCGACTCCGTTCGCGCGGAAGTCGGTTTCCCGTAGGAATGAGAAGTTTTCCCGCGATAAAAAGTACCCTTTATGTTATTCTGATGTATAACCTATATTACTGTAAAGTTTCATCCAAATCCGTCCAGTCGTTTTAACGTGAAAGAGTAACAAACATCCATACTCAGAAACTTTCACGTTTATAATATTAGTAGGAAGAGTTCCATTCTCATAAGGAAACTCGGCTCCGTTGTTCATTCCTTAACAAATGTCCATCGTCATCCAGGCATGACGCCACTCCTAGCCGCCTCCGTGACCGGCCACACGCACATCGTGGAGCACCTCATCAACGCGGAGCACCGGCTGGTGTCGCGCCAGCAGCGGATCGATGCGCTGGAGTTGCTCGGCGCTACCTACGTCGACAAGCGACGGGACATGGTCGGCGCGCTAGCGCTTTGGAAGCGGGCTATGGAGGATAGGTGAGTGGGATGGATTAGGAAGGTGGAGGAGAGATTCTTCTCCGAGGAGATCAGTTGGTATAAACAAGCAAGTAAGCAAGGCTAGATGCTTTTGACATGGCTCTCGGAGGACAGTTCTATTCACCTACGTGGACAAGAGACGGGACATGGTAGGGGCATTAGCGCTGTGGAAGCGGGCTATGGAGGATAGGTGAGTGGGATAGATTGGGGAAGTGGAGGAGAGATTCTTCTCTGAGAAGATCAGTTAGTATAGACAAGCAAGTAAGCAAGGCTAGATGCTTTTGACATGGCTCTCGGAGGACAGTTCTATTCACCTACGTCGACAAGAGACGGGACATGGTCGGGGCATTAGCGCTGTGGAAGCGGGCTATGGAGGATAGGTGAGTGGGGTGGATTGAAGAAAGGAAGTGAACGTTGGGGAAAAGGGTACCTAAGTGTAGCACGAATAGGATATTTTTGGTGGTCCAGAGTTTGAAGAACCGTTATAAGACCTCGACATCGCGGAGGTAATTTTTTTGTCAGGTATTCTTTAAACCGGTTTTGAAATGAAATGGAAGTTTGGTAATCATAATTACAGAATTGAACCTTTAATGAATGCCAGTGTTTTATAAACATTGGCTTTTAAACACAAATTTAAGGGGTAGTTAGCAAGTAGAGAGGAAAAAGGCGGCGGAAAAAAAACTTCCATATTTTTTTTGCCAAAAAGCTTATGTGGCAACAAATAAGTTGTTAAAAACCTGACTGCGACCTAGCGTAGTATTCTGAAGCCTAGAGATGCACAAAATGTTACCTGGCTTGTTTATCGCCTAGTTTAGGTTGTTAACTTAGAGATCACTGCCGAACCTAAACGTCTCAGCAATTCCCATTTAAAGCCGTGACGTATCACTATTTAGACCTGTTCTCTCCCAGATTCCCCACGGACGGGTCCCCCGCCATCCCGAAGCCGGCGGCGGCGCCCCCGCTGGAGGCCTACGAGCGCTCCGTGGAGCCGCGCGACCTGCACCAGCTGCACGACCTGCTGGCCGACCCCGACGCCATGAGGATGCAGGCGCTCGTCATTAGAGAGAGGATACTCGGTCAGTGATTCACGAAACAACATAGCAACATACATGAACACCACGTTGTATGCATGAACATCACGCTGTATGCATGAACATCACGCTGTATGCATGAACATCACGCTGTATGCATGAACATCACGCTATATACCCGAACATCACGCGTAATGCGAGAGAGGATACTTAGGCAGTACCACACACTACATATACATCAAGCTAGATACACACGATACTACATAAATGCACATCACACAACATACACGAACATCACGCTACATACACAAACATCACACTATATACACGAATATTACGGTACATACACAGATATCATGATATTTATGTTGCAGCCAACTAGCTTAATTAGCCGTTCAACCAAAAGCCAAGCCTTTTTACTTACCAGTGCCATTTCAATAGCGACCTGAATGACGTTCAGCCATTTGATAGAACATCTAGACAATTGACTTGAATCGATTACATTTCATTACTACTATTACATTTTCTGTCTTCCATTTCATGTATCCATCGTTTTTCTCACGCTTTCTACCTCCACTATAAACCTCCCCACAATAAACCGCCCCAAATAACCTAACAACTATTGATTCCCGCAGGTCCGGCGCACCCCGACACATCGTATTACGTCCGTTACCGCGGCGCGGTATACGCAGATGCGGGGAGGTTCACGCGGTGCCGGCAGCTGTGGCATCATGCACTAGGTGAATATTATATGACGACCTCTGTGGTGCAGCGGTATATATACCGGACTGCTAAGCGGATGGTTCCGGGTGCGATCCCCGGGTAGGGCCAATTTCGTCAAAATGGTTTTTCGGAATTGGCTCGTGTCTGGGTGTAACCAGGTTCTCCCCTAGTCCATTGTGTGGTACCTATAGTACAAGCTTTGCTTAGTTTAGGGCCACACAGTTGGTGTTTCAGTCTGGAGAGATTTATAGATTTATTATACATCGATACGATCTAGAGATGAGAGTAGACCCACCAGGATATAGGGGATATATAGGTTTAGAATAGATCAGTCAGATGGAATACTACCTGGAAGTAACAGTTCCAAAAAGTCGCAATGCGGTATTGTGGTCGAGAAAAATACTTTGTCGGTTACGCAAGTTGTCACATAGAATCTGGACATATAAATAGTAAATATAGATATAAAGGATAGTAAAGAACTTACTTTTTGATATCAATCAAAGAAGCTTTCTTACCCGCGCTTACCTACAAATATTATGTAGAACTAGTGGCCGCCCGCGACTCCGTTCACGTGGAAGTCGTTTTCCCGTGGGAATGAGATGTAAAAGGTACCCTATGTGTTATTCTGATGTATAACCTATATTACTGTAAAGTTTCATTCAAATCCGTCCAAAAGTTTTTACGTGAAAGAGTAACAAACATTCATACATCCATGCTCACAAACTTTCACATTTATAATATTAGTAGGATAACCGATCAGACAACTTTTTGAGGTCAATTTTTTATTTACATTTGTAGCTAATAAGTATATTTGTTCCAGACATGCAGCGCGCGGTTTTGCCCCCGCTGTCCCCGCTCACTCAGTCCAGTTTGTACAGTTTCGCCGAGCTGTTCTCTTACATGAGGGCGGAGAGAGCGAGGCCGCCTTTGAGAGGTGTGTAGTGTTATCATTATTGTTATTATCATCGTCATCATTATCATAATCATCATCATCATTATCATTATCATCATTACAAAGTATAAATCCAAGTCGCTCTTTCTGTCTGTTTGTATGTTTGTCCGCTAACTCCTCCTAAACCAGTTGAGGGATTTTAATGTGGTTTTCACCATCTGTATGTATTTTTTTCATTTAAATTTGTAAATAAAAAACATTAAGAAAAAGTTATTTTAAGTTAGCTAAAATTCAGTGTTTCGTGAGCAAGTCGGCCAAAATACACCATTGCGAAGCGTGGGCTAGTTACATAGTATAAATCCAAGTCGCTAATTCTGTTTGTTTGTATGTTTGTCTGCTATATCCTCATGAACCACTTAACAGATTTTAATGCGGGTTACACCATCTTTTAGGTTATTTTTTCATTTAAATTTGTAAATAAAGGACAATTCGAAAAAGTTATTTTAAGGTAAGCCAATATTTTAAGTTAAGTGAACAAGTCGGCCAAAATCACAACATTGCAAAGCGTGGTCGGGTCACTAGTTATCAATATCATTACATATTGTCATTTCCATTATTACATAGTATTAAACAAAGTATGTTTGTTCGCTGACTTCTCCTAAACCACCTAACAGATTTTAATGCGGTTTTCTAGTAATTTTCAAATAAGGAACATCCAAAAAAGGTGATTTAAAGTTTGCTAAAATTAACTGTTTCGTGAACAAGACCGACAGAATTAAACCCTTGCAAAGCTTACCTACTTAATGTTAGAAATGTGTTTGTCGGTCTGTGTGTATGTTTTGCTTACTCGACTAAACACTGAACTGATTTTAATGAAATTTTAAAATACATAGTTTGGGTCGGGCCACTTTCGTCAAAATGGTTTTTCGAAATTGGCTCGTGTCTGGGTGTAACTAGGTTCTTCATTGTGTGGTACCTATAGTACAAGCTCTGTTAAGTTTAGGGCCACACAGTTGGTGTGTTAGTCTGGAGATTTATTTAATTTGGAGTTTTTCTTATAGTAGAAGGGAGTAAATCCCTTTACTCCCTTCTTATTCCCCATCATTAACCCTGGCACCCACACTCCAGGTCGCATCGTCCCGCCGGTGTCGTACAGCGACATCTCGCCCGTGTTCTGCAAGTCGGTGAGCGAGCTGCGGCGCGGACAGGAGCTGTTGCGGAGCGACAACATCGACCACGAGCAGACCAAGGGCACGCTGCAGAAGGTACTAGCATATACAGATGAGAAGTGGTATAGAGATGAAGAGTGTGTATGTTTGTACGCGGTTATCTCAGGACTACTGGGAGCAGACAAGATCTACGCTGCAGAAGGTACATCATTATACAGATGGAGATAGTGTTTTTTTTTAATATAGGTAGCAAACGAGCATGCACCCGCATGGTAAGTGATCACCGCCGCCCATGACTACGTGTGTTGCTGACCTGTTATACCGGTGTAATATTATTATTATGCACGAGTGGGTAATAGCTCGGTTTATCGCCCTAAAAACGATGTGATAAAGCTCACTTTCTGAGCAAGTGTGTTGCAAACCAAGTTATTTAACTAAGCCCTACAATTAACTATATTATTTCCAGGTGTTGGTGATATCCCTGCATTTAGCAGCCCTGATGGCGAAGTTACTTGAGGAGCCGGAATGTTCAGAAGAAGACGCCAGAAATATACACAAGTCTGTGTACCAGCTTGTCAAACTAAATATTAAGGTAAGAAGACGTTCTCGATAGTTTTATCGAGTTAGTTTTGTAAAAAAGCTTGAAAAACTATTTATATTAATTGTGTAGCGTTTAAGCTATTTTATAATGGACTGGAAGAAAAATAGCTAGAATATTATCTTTTATAAAACTGATTGGTATAAAAAAGAAAGACAGAAATTCTTGGATTCTAAGTAACTGCTAAATTCATGATTATTTTATTGTATGATGTTGTTTTTGCAAAACAGATATTCAAGAATTTAGAAGTTATTTTACAGGGATCGAGATATTAACGTTTCTCATTGTTCTCCATGTTTTATTGACCTATTTTATTTTAAGCCTTACTAACATTTCTATTTCTTCGTTTGAGGCAAAATATTGGCCACGGTATTTGCCATTATTCCGTACTTTCTTTTACATACTAAAAACATCTCCATAAATTAAATCTTCCATAAAAGTACTGGAATGGAAAGGGAAGAGATAGGTTAATGTGTTGGTCGGCAAAAGTCCCGTGTTTGCATCGCTTTTAAGGTCCCACTATAAGAGCTTGTGGTAGGGCTGCCTTATGGACGTAGGAGTTTTGACTTCACTAACAATAATCTTGCAACTCCTGTATTGGATAGTCTTTGATCGTCCCCGCTGCTCGTCTACCTCTCTTGTTCTAACCCTCCTCACTCCTGCGGGTAAATTCTGGTCGCTCTCCCTTTGTGTCACTGTATCACATTTCTTCGTACTATCTATGTTTCGTGCAGGTTGTCTATCTATATTAATAATAAAAACTTTGATTTCCGTAACGTAAAACATAGTTACATTACAATAGAACAATATTTTTAAAAACTATAAAACAAAATAAGTAACAGTGTTTTTTTAAAACAATTGAAAGATTTACAGCGACTCTACACTAAGCTAAGTAAGCTTGTAACGTCTTGTCGAATTACAAATTTATAGTTAACTATGGCGGTCGGAACATCTTAAAATAAAAGTAATAACGTTAACACTTAAAATAATTGAGTAACAAAACGCACTTGAATCTAAATAATATTAAAAACTATTGAATAAAGTTAATGAGTAACCTAAAGAACAAAATTTTTTTTTTTTATAAAATATATACAGGGTATTCAACTTCCTAAATGCTATTAAATTAAATAAAGTTCTATGGAAGTGCATGTCAGTTACAGTGAGTGAAGTGAGTGTGTGTGAGTATGTATGTGTGTAGTGTGTGTGTGTGTGTGTATGTGAATGTATGTGTAAGTGTTTTTATGTTTGCAACATTCATAAATAAAAGTATTTGTTTCATCTCCTAATAGTTACTAGATTTTCGGTTTCGAGGTAATCAAGTTTTAGTAACCAAGACTCTATTACATTTTTGGCTCTTCTATTGCTTAACTCTTTTATGTTTAATTCTCCGCAAACTTTGTTATAAATATGAGGAAACAAGAAATTTGGATGATGTTGAGCAAACATAGATTGGACAGGATGATTTGGTACTTTAAAGATTCGTTTTTGTAATAGCATGTTATATTCATTATTCAGGAGATAATATAGTCTTTTGGTGTGTGTAAGTAGAGGCTCTGAGATTGTATAGTCGACGGACTCTTAAAACTTTTGTTTCTTTGTATAGTAAGTCAGTGCTAAATCTAAAGTTCTTTTTAAACATTACTTTTAGTACTGCCCTTTGGGACCTTTCTAGCTCTAAGAATGTTGATTTCATAGACCCTGATACAGTAAATTAAATGGGATTGTGTGAGTGCCTTGTAAACCAGTAGCAAAATTCTTTATTAGCTAATTTTCTTAAATTTTCCTGATTACAATTGATTTTCTTAGTCGCGCTGAGAGCTTTGTTATGTGTCGTTTGAAAGAGAGATTTTTGTGAATAATGACTCCTAGATATTGGATGGAGTCTGTACTTTGTATTCGTTCGCAGTTACAAGATGGACTATCAATAATTTCGTTGCATGTGTGAAATTCAAGTGGTTTTAATAAAGGTGGTTGTGACGCTTTAGCTTTGTGGAACGCTATATATTTTGTTTTATTCACATTGAGTGTGAGTAAATTATTTTGCAGCCAAAGAGACACTGATTTAAGGCCTATTTCTGCAGAAGAAATTACTTTTTCCCAAGAGTTGTCTTGAAAAATTATGACTGTATCATCTGCATAGCAAATAATATCAGCATTGAGACCTTGTAATTTCAGTAAGTCACACATATAGATTATAAAAAGAGTTGGGCCTAAGATGCTTCCCTGGGGATCTTCCTGGATATATCAAAACTCATGTGACAGGTGTCGTCGGGCCGCTCCCCCCTGCACGTGTGCTGCTCTCTCCCCGCGCGCGGGCGCCCCGCGGCCTGGCTGCCCCCCGGCGAGCTGCCGCCCTCCCCGCCGCTGGTGGCGCTGCTACTGCGCGTGGGCGCCGACCCCGCCGACGCCGACCAGCGCGGGGACACGCCGCTGCATCTACTGGCCAAGGTAGGAGGGACCAGGGTTGACAGGTTGTGGCGACATATAGGTGTAGTAGCCAGTGTTCTGCCCCCCGGCGAGCTGCCGCCCTCCCCGCCGCTGGTGGCGCTGCTACTGCGCGTGGGCGCCGACCCCGCCGACGCCGACCAGCGCGGGGACACGCCGCTGCATCTACTGGCCAAGGTAGGAGGGACCAGGGTTGACAGGTTGTGGCGACATATAGGTGTAGTAGCCAGTGTTCTGCCCCCCGGCGAGCTGCCGCCCTCCCCGCCGCTGGTGGCGCTGCTACTGCGCGTGGGCGCCGACCCCGCCGACGCCGACCAGCGCGGGGACACGCCGCTGCATCTACTGGCCAAGGTAGGAGGGACCAGGGTTGACAGGTTGTGGCGACATATAGGTGTAGTAGCCAGTGTTCTGCCCCCCGGCGAGCTGCCGCCCTCCCCGCCGCTGGTGGCGCTGCTACTGCGCGTGGGCGCCGACCCCGCCGACGCCGACCAGCGCGGGGACACGCCGCTGCATCTACTGGCCAAGGTAGGAGGGACCAGGGTTGACAGGTTGTGGCGACATATAGGTGTAGTAGCCAGTGTTCTGCCCCCCGGCGAGCTGCCGCCCTCCCCGCCGCTGGTGGCGCTGCTACTGCGCGTGGGCGCCGACCCCGCCGACGCCGACCAGCGCGGGGACACGCCGCTGCATCTACTGGCCAAGGTAGGAGGGACCAGGGTTGACAGGTTGTGGCGACATATAGGTGTAGTAGCCAGTGTTCTGCCCCCCGGCGAGCTGCCGCCCTCCCCGCCGCTGGTGGCGCTGCTACTGCGCGTGGGCGCCGACCCCGCCGACGCCGACCAGCGCGGGGACACGCCGCTGCATCTACTGGCCAAGGTAGGAGGGACCAGGGTTGACAGGTTGTGGCGACATATAGGTGTAGTAGCCAGTGTTCTGCCCCCCGGCGAGCTGCCGCCCTCCCCGCCGCTGGTGGCGCTGCTACTGCGCGTGGGCGCCGACCCCGCCGACGCCGACCAGCGCGGGGACACGCCGCTGCATCTACTGGCCAAGGTAGGAGGGACCAGGGTTGACAGGTTGTGGCGACATATAGGTGTAGTAGCCAGTGTTCTGCCCCCCGGCGAGCTGCCGCCCTCCCCGCCGCTGGTGGCGCTGCTACTGCGCGTGGGCGCCGACCCCGCCGACGCCGACCAGCGCGGGGACACGCCGCTGCATCTACTGGCCAAGGTAGGAGGGACCAGGGTTGACAGGTTGTGGCGACATATAGGTGTAGTAGCCAGTGTTCTGCCCCCCGGCGAGCTGCCGCCCTCCCCGCCGCTGGTGGCGCTGCTACTGCGCGTGGGCGCCGACCCCGCCGACGCCGACCAGCGCGGGGACACGCCGCTGCATCTACTGGCCAAGGTAGGAGGGACCAGGGTTGACAGGTTGTGGCGACATATAGGTGTAGTAGCCAGTGTTCTGCCCCCCGGCGAGCTGCCGCCCTCCCCGCCGCTGGTGGCGCTGCTACTGCGCGTGGGCGCCGACCCCGCCGACGCCGACCAGCGCGGGGACACGCCGCTGCATCTACTGGCCAAGGTAGGAGGGACCAGGGTTGACAGGTTGTGGCGACATATAGGTGTAGTAGCCAGTGTTCTGCCCCCCGGCGAGCTGCCGCCCTCCCCGCCGCTGGTGGCGCTGCTACTGCGCGTGGGCGCCGACCCCGCCGACGCCGACCAGCGCGGGGACACGCCGCTGCATCTACTGGCCAAGGTAGGAGGGACCAGGGTTGACAGGTTGTGGCGACATATAGGTGTAGTAGCCAGTGTTCTGCCCCCCGGCGAGCTGCCGCCCTCCCCGCCGCTGGTGGCGCTGCTACTGCGCGTGGGCGCCGACCCCGCCGACGCCGACCAGCGCGGGGACACGCCGCTGCATCTACTGGCCAAGGTAGGAGGGACCAGGGTTGACAGGTTGTGGCGACATATAGGTGTAGTAGCCAGTGTTCTGCCCCCCGGCGAGCTGCCGCCCTCCCCGCCGCTGGTGGCGCTGCTACTGCGCGTGGGCGCCGACCCCGCCGACGCCGACCAGCGCGGGGACACGCCGCTGCATCTACTGGCCAAGGTAGGAGGGACCAGGGTTGACAGGTTGTGGCGACATATAGGTGTAGTAGCCAGTGTTCTGCCCCCCGGCGAGCTGCCGCCCTCCCCGCCGCTGGTGGCGCTGCTACTGCGCGTGGGCGCCGACCCCGCCGACGCCGACCAGCGCGGGGACACGCCGCTGCATCTACTGGCCAAGGTAGGAGGGACCAGGGTTGACAGGTTGTGGCGACATATAGGTGTAGTAGCCAGTGTTCTGCCCCCCGGCGAGCTGCCGCCCTCCCCGCCGCTGGTGGCGCTGCTACTGCGCGTGGGCGCCGACCCCGCCGACGCCGACCAGCGCGGGGACACGCCGCTGCATCTACTGGCCAAGGTAGGAGGGACCAGGGTTGACAGGTTGTGGCGACATATAGGTGTAGTAGCCAGTGTTCTGCCCCCCGGCGAGCTGCCGCCCTCCCCGCCGCTGGTGGCGCTGCTACTGCGCGTGGGCGCCGACCCCGCCGACGCCGACCAGCGCGGGGACACGCCGCTGCATCTACTGGCCAAGGTAGGAGGGACCAGGGTTGACAGGTTGTGGCGACATATAGGTGTAGTAGCCAGTGTTCTGCCCCCCGGCGAGCTGCCGCCCTCCCCGCCGCTGGTGGCGCTGCTACTGCGCGTGGGCGCCGACCCCGCCGACGCCGACCAGCGCGGGGACACGCCGCTGCATCTACTGGCCAAGGTAGGAGGGACCAGGGTTGACAGGTTGTGGCGACATATAGGTGTAGTAGCCAGTGTTATGCCCCCCGGCGAGCTGCCGCCCTCCCCGCCGCTGGTGGCGCTGCTACTGCGCGTGGGCGCCGACCCCGCCGACGCCGACCAGCGCGGGGACACGCCGCTGCATCTACTGGCCAAGGTAGGAGGGACCAGGGTTGACAGGTTGTGGCGACATATAGGTGTAGTAGCCAGTGTTATGCCCCCCGGCGAGCTGCCGCCCTCCCCGCCGCTGGTGGCGCTGCTACTGCGCGTGGGCGCCGACCCCGCCGACGCCGACCAGCGCGGGGACACGCCGCTGCATCTACTGGCCAAGGTAGGGGGGACCAGGGTTGACAGGTTGTGGCGACGTATGTTGACGTCGTCGCCAATATCTCGCGGCGGTAGGCAACTAACTCCGAAACAGCGCCTCTCAAAGTACAAACCATTATCGTGGTTCTATTAATTAATCACTATTGTAAACTAATCACAATTGTTGTTTTGCGGTATACAATATTACTATTATTTCAAGAGTTTTAAGATAGGTATTTAAAAACGCATTTTGTTAAAATATATAAGAAAAATATGTTATGCTTATATCAGTAAGATACCTGCCACATAAGATCTAAAGAGACAAGTCATATTTTACTATTGTAAGATTATATTGCGTTTACTAATTAAGATCCTTAATTATAAGGTTACTAACTACAATGCAGGCGTAGATATTATTATCCACTTTTAAAGTTACTCCTGCAGTAGTGATACTTCCTTTGATTTATACTGCTATAGAGGTAAAGCCGTCGCACAAAACCAATTTCATTTATATCCCACCAAATAACATATATTTATTTATTTCACAGCTAAACCCCTGTCCAGCAGAAGTAGTCCACCAACTGCTTTCCCACGGCGCCCACATCGACGCCGTCAACTCCGACGGAGAAACGCCCGCGGAAATACTGAAACAGTCCAACCAGTCGCTCAACACGATCGTCAACCCACTCAAATACACCACACTCAAGTGTCTAGCCGCCAGAACTGTCAAAAACTACAGACTACCCTACAGACATGTCGTGCCGCAATGTTTACATTCTACTATTATGACTCACTAGTTCATACAGTTAACTGATGGTAAAACTTAGTCATTACGTCCTTGACTCACTGGTTTATACCGACTGTTCAGTCAGTGACTGATGGTAAAACTTAGTCGTCACGCCCATACGACGGTGACTTAATCAGCCGCCAATTTGAAATAGTAACTCTTGTAAACAGGTGTATATAAATGTGATTGAAACGTAGCGTAATTCAAACGACCAATACGATCCCTGCCATGTTGACGTGACAGTTAATTAGCCAATCGCAGATAGAGTGGTTGTCAGTGTCATTTGTGATTAGCCAATAGAATGATTTTGCTCAGACGCCATCTTGCCAATGCGGAATTGACGTTGTGATTTCGTAATCGAACAACATTTCAAACTGTGGCTGTTGATTTGTAAAATGACTTGAGTTTTTGACAATTTCGGTTTTTATTTTTATTCTTATTTCAAATATGATGGGACCTTGTATTGATGTTTACTTGGCGCTTGATAATTATATTTTAGCAATTTGTATTAGGAGGCTATGTATACCACCGTCAAGTGTTTCTTTGTTTACATTTACTAAAATTGATAGCAGTCCTATATTTTAATGGAAATAGTTAAAATAAACATGGCACTAGAAAACAAAATTATTGATTTAGATACTTATTTCGTTTACCTACTATTCATATTATTGTAGTTGATATTTTTGTGATTTTATTTTAATATCGTATTTTTAATGTAGATGCATTTTATATATGAAAACGTTACCTGGATTTGATTTATTAATATTACAAAATATATATAATAAAGGAACGGTTGATTATATATTTATACCTAATTGTTTTATGATAAAAATGTTATTAAGAACAAGGGTCTCTATTATTATATAAAAAATATATCTAAAATTATTTAAACGGGAATTGAAATAATATATATATACATAAGATAGAATTGAGCTACATAAATTTATTTACAAAAACCGATAAGTCTTGCATTTTCGTGTATGAGTGATCTAAGTTTGTCAGTGTTATTGGAAATCATAATTTTTTAATGAATAAATAACCTCATGATAAAGGTTAATCATCATATAATTTAGATAGTGTGTAAAATATACAATTTACATTTACTAGTCCTCTTTATATTGTTTTATTAGTACTGCTTAGCTTTTTAATTACTTCATATCGATAGTTCATTAAGACCGGAGATATCAAAGTTTCAGTTGCTTACTGGCGCAATAGACTGGGAAAATACTCGACCAAAATAATAAAAAACAACGTTGTTCTAAATAATGGCTCAAATATTGCAATCTACCTAAGTTTTCTATATTGGTCGGCCATATTGCGGAAAAAAATGGAACTAACACTTTTGTATGATATAGTTACGAGTGTCGACAGTGGCGCCCCCAGAAACAATCGTCGGTATATTTGGTTGGATTAGAATGTAGCTAATAGAGACGATAAATTGATTGTATTTTTAAATCAGCTAGATTGTTATGGAAATTAAATAAAAAAACTGGTACTGATCTGAAATACAAAATGTTACTTTAATAATTGTAATTATAGCGTTATACCTAGATTAAAAACAGGATTTTAATTTGTGTGTATTTTGTCATAGTAGATATATTTTAGAATCTGTAATACGGCGTGATTACGTAACTAGTTATTTTTGAAATTAATAAAATGCTTTAAATTTGATTGTTCTTTTATTGAGTAAATAATATATCAACGCAAATCTTATTTCTAGATATAAGCATTTACATTGATATTTAAAAAATGTTATTATAAAAACATGATTGATAAAAAGAAATTAATATAATATTTCTTGAATGGTAATTTAAAGCACACAATTGAATATAAGCACCTTCATGTTTCGAAAAGCTTTTGCAGTTCCACCGGAGCTTCTACCAGCAAGTCTGCCAGTTCCTGAGGGTCCGAATTAGGGAACAGTCCCCAAATCTAAACTACCACCTCCCAATTCTCCTTAAACAGCGTCGCCATTCGCTTCCCCTCCTGATTCTTGATCTTAGCCATTTTCAAGATCAGTTCGATCGTTAGTTTCTTCAGTTGGTACTTCCTTATAGCGCAGACGAGCGGCCAGAATGAGAATTGGTCGATGAAGTGTTCGGTTCCAGTGACAGCTGAAAGATAAAGGCGGCATTTGTTTATGCTGTTGTTGTCCCAAGTGAGGCCTAAGGTGTCGGCTTCGCTGGATTTGATGACGGGAAACCGGTGGCGGTTGTCGAAGGCGTAAGCCGCGGCGAGACCTGTCAAACGGTTCGTGGTGAACTCGTAGTCTTCGACGACTACTTTTGGACCGGTTTTCTTGATAAGAAGTGGGGTGCTGGAATGAGAATGATAGTTTGAATTGATGAAAGAGAGAAACTAGTAAACTAAGATGATTTTATATTATAAAGTAGGTAAGTTATACGTGATTGAGAAAACTTTTTCGTCTTTTATGGTCCAAGATAGTATAGAAGAAATCATTGGATCCCTCATATTTTCTAAAACGTTGTGG
Source organism: Emmelina monodactyla (assembly GCA_916618145.1). Lineage (NCBI taxonomy): Eukaryota > Metazoa > Arthropoda > Insecta > Lepidoptera > Pterophoridae > Emmelina > Emmelina monodactyla. The sequence goes on along the minus strand of OU745314.1, from coordinate 8,060,004 downwards.
ATTTTAGATTTAGCTAACTGATCATGAAAAGACCTGCTATTGTAATTTTTTACAACAAACTCCTTGCTCAATCATGCCATGGAATAAGTAAAATAAATCGATAGGAACATTACTTTTTCTCAAGCATCATGCCTTCAATTTTCAAAGTGTTTCCCGGCGCTATAGACTTCAGCTGCTGCCTCAATTGGTACCCTTTAGACAATATTGTTTCAATGTTCTCACTAGAGCACAAAAATGAAGCTTCTTTGTATGTGCCGTAGAATTCTCTGCCAGTAAAATTGGAAGACATGATCGTAGGGGGCTCTGATGAAAATTTGAATGTATTCATTTTGAATCTGAAAATAAATTATTATTGAATTAACTAAACTTGGGTTAGCTACGTTACTTGTAGTATTTAGGACTTTCATATTATGATTTTGAAGGGTATAAGCAACGGATCATTTAAATTAAGAAGTGTTTGCCTGCAGCTAAATCTTTTGAACCCCTTTTTCGTAGATGCATTTTAAGAGCGCGCATAAACCCAGAAAAAAATCGAATTTCACCCGCGCGCCGCACACGCCCCTCTCTCGTCCTGTCGTCCGGTGACGACGATGCTCCCGCGTGTTTAGAGCGATCGCGCACATTATACCTAAAATAATCAGATAAATACCGGCTAAGTGAGTGCCGGATCACCTAGCTGTTGTTTGAAACGCTAAAAATACTTTTTGCTTGTAGTAAATAATACGCAAAGGTAAGTAAGTGTATAATATATTTTTTTGTAATGTTGTTTTTAGAATGTTTATATTTACTTATATTTTTTTGTTCAGAATTCGTTGACTGATTTGTACCTGTACAGTCAGCACCATATAGTTTGTAACGTCAAATGTAGTCAAATACTTGAAAACAACCAGAGTCCTCTCTTTCAGCGAATCAGCCAGTGTCATCACATTCATCAGAACATTCAAGTTGCTCTAATTTATCGTAGAGTGCAGGAAGCCTTATAGAAAGTCGCATTCAATCCCGTATCAACCAAAGCGCCATCAGTAACGTAGCGCTCAGGGTATTCACAATCTTCGGTACAAAGTAAGAAAACCACTTTATGCTTCATGTAATAGAGGTGTACTTTGCTTGACAGGCAGCGTGTCTAGATGAAACTGTTATGACAGAAAACTTTATTTGATTAAAAAAATGTATTTATGAGATATAGAATAAGACGGGGTCTTAACTACTGGGCTGCCAGTTTTATAAAGAAGATATTTTGTTTGTAAAGGCATGCTTTAATACATACGTAATACCTACGTCTGAATAGAATGGTATCCATATGTGTTTAAATAAATATGTTACTAGGTTTTCATAACTAAGAAAGAGTCAACAAAATTATCCACTGATCTAAGACACGAGAATTTAATTTTAGATTCTGTTTGACAGATTGAAGTCTTTTTTAAGTTTTAGTGAAAATGTAAAGCATGTAGCTTAGTTTGTTTACTTCTAGCTAGCAGCGATGGTGTCAGGGCTGTAACATCCGATAGACGATTCATGAGCATGGGGTCCAAAAGATGACTTGCAATGATTTTATTATTAAAAATCATTTTTCTATGAAAACTCAAACAACATTTTATTTTCATCAAGCAATTTAAATTATCATCACCATTCAGAAAGATGATCAAATTGCATTTCAATTCAAAGATACCATTTTAAATCGTTTAAATAATAAACACATACTAGAATATCATAAATTGTCAAGAGGTAGTAAGAGTATCAGTAGTTGCAATAAATGAGGAACCGAAGGAACATGCAACTTACGTTTTTTTATGTATATAGTAAAAATATTTAAATTATTTTAGTTTTTATCTGTTTCATGTAAATATTTGATTTCATTACAATATTAATATTGACCCTCGTTGTCATAAATATTTACTGAAATTACTCAGTTGTAACCTTAACATTTATAAAGGAGTTGCCATGTTGTTTTCTAAGTTATTAAATTGAGTCAGACTCGCGGGTGAAACGTTCCATATCATTATTTATATTGGTTTAAATATTTGTTGCTCTATCGGCAACGAAAATATATTATGTGAAAATTTCAACTGTCTAGCTCTCACGGCCTATGAGATACAGACTGATGTGCAAACGCACAGACAGGGGAAAATTAGTATTTGTGTTCCGATTTTATTCTTTGGGTACGGAACCTTACAAAAAACATTCTCAAATATTCCACAAATCGGTTTCTCGATACCTCTGATAAACCTTTTGCATCTTTCTTTGTTAACGGAGAGCATTAAAAGTGCAACATGCAAACGCGGGACTGGTCTCTAGTTTATTTTTAAAATCAAAGTACTACTTTTATAGGCTAACATGAAATAAAATAAGTAGATAAATACGTATTGTAAAAATCAATATGTCACATGAACATTTTAGTTAAGGAGCCGGATGTTCATAAGTAAATAAAATAAGAACAAGTTAAAGTTTTAATTCTGTTTCATTATACGTGTATCAATATATGATTTATTAGTCCTTGCTGTTCCTACTTGTCCACGAATTTTTATTTTATTTTGAATACCAATGTTAGGATACCTACCTGAAAAATAATTTATAGTAGGATTCAATAACCCTAAAAACAATTTTATGATCGGAAATTATGACTTATTTACGCGCGGCAAATATTTATTTTAAGGAAAGTTGTTGCATCTTTTTTTTTTTTTTTGTTTGCGCGGTGAAATGCGTTTACGCACCGTACCCCCCACCGGGGTGGCGGGGGGCGTGTGTGGGACTCCCACCTGGGCAACTGACACGTCGCCTAGGGGACTACCCACTAAAACACCGCGGCGCTCCGTCTTCGCCTTGTGGTGAAGCCGTGGGGCCCGGACCGTCGGCCCTACGCCACGACTTCACCGGCGATGGGCCCGTCTACTGCACGACGGGCCCATTTTGACCCCCCCGCGGTGAAGGGGGGCCTGTGGGAACAACCGGGAGCGCCCGATTGTTCCCACCCGTCGACGGTGGTGGATCGTGCAATGCGGGCAGGTGGATTCCCACGTCCCCCGCCCACTGGCCACCACCAGGCTGGACTTGGGCGCGATCGCGCCTCGTCCGGCCCCTTCGACGTCTGAGGTGCCTCCTCCTCGCTCCGCAGCCTCCTTCTGCGACATGACGTCCTCGCAGAAAGAGGCCACCGCGACCCAGACCGCCTCGGAGCCCAGCATGGCGTACACCAAGCCGGGCAGCGAGAGGTCCGGGCCAACGGACGCCTGGAGGCGACGACGTGGCACATCCCAGGCCGGACATTCGGCCAGGGTGTGCCACGCTGTGTCGTCCGGCGCGCCACAGTGGTGGCACGCCGTGGATTCCTCCCTTTGAATCCGGCACAGGAAATGTCCGAAGCTGCCATGCCCGGACAAGACCTGCGCCAGACGATAGGTGAGGAACCCATGCCTCCTGTCGATCCATCCCTCTATGACTGGACCGACGGCGTCCAGGGTCCACCGCCCGTCGTCCGCGTTGGCCATCTCCGCCGTCCACCGGCGGAACATGACCTCGCGGGCCCTTCGCCAGACGGCGACCCTCTCCTCAGGTGCTGCGGGCTCCCCCTGAGCCCGCTTGTCCGCCGTCCAATGGTAGACGGCGGCCAGCACCTCGGCCTCAAAGTACCATGGCGGAGTGCCCGCCATGGCACATGCCGCCCCGTGACCAACCGTGCCGTAAGCCCGCGCCATTCGCTGTGCGATGGCGCGCTGGGGCTTACGGAGCAGGGCACGGTTGGTTTCCACCAAATCGTGCGCCCACACGGGCGCACCGTACAGCGCCATGCTGCGCAGCACGCCGGCATATAGGCGCCGGCATGCCGCAGCAGGCCCCCCGATGTTCGGGAGGAGCCAACTAAGGCTCCTCGCCGACTTGAGGAGGCGTTCGCGGAGCAGGCGGAAGTGCTCCGCGAACTTCCATCGGCTGGATATGGTGAGGCCCAGATAGGAGGACGATCGGCCGATAGCCGGAGGGCGAATCCTCCGGCCGACCCACCTTCCGGAGGAGGCACAGAACCCCCTCCTTCCACACCTTCGGGAACCTCCCCGACGCTAAGCAGCGGTCGAAGAGGTCCCGAAAACGTCGCTCCATTTGGGCGGTGGCTATCGCCACCACCCGTGCCGGCACGCCGTCTGGCCCCGGCGCCGTCTTCTTCCCCCGGAGGCGAGCCGCCGCCGAGGCAAACTCCGTCTCCGACACCGGGGGAATCCCGGCGTCGGCCGGAGGACCCATTCGCGGGAGCGGGGCCATCCGGGGAGGGTCGAAGTCCGGCGAGCGGTCCGGGAAGAGACCCCGGACCACCTCCTCCAGCAAGGCCGGCTGGAGGGCCTCGACTACGGGGGGGCCGATCGGACGCAGCTGATTGCGCGCCGCCCGATACGGCCTCCCCCAGGGATCGGCATCCAATCCCGCCAGCATCTCCAGCCGCGCCGCCTTTTTGGCCTCCCGGATTGCCACCTTGAGGACGCGCCGGGCCTCCACGTAGGAGGCATAGAGGCGGTCCTCGTTGGCGGCATCACGGTTGGCGCGGCGGCGGGCCCGCTGGAAGGCCCTCCTCGCGGCGCCGCAGTCGTCCCGGAGGCCGGCGAGTTCCGCCGACCACCAGTAGACCGCGCGCTTGGGCGGCGGCCGTCGCGACCGAGGCATGCTGGAGTCGCACACCTCGGTCATTGCCTCCCTCAGTTGGAGGGCGGCCTCGTCGACGTCCGGACTGGCTGACGGAGCAAACCAGTCCTGGACGAAGGCCGCCTCCGTGGCCGCGATGCGGTCCAGCCGCATCAGGGACCACCGCGGGAAGGACCTTCTTGCTTCCCGCTCTCCCCCCACCACCGGTGGACACTGAGTGGAGAACTCTATCCGAATGTACCTATGATCGGATAGATTCTCCCTCAGGTCCACCTCCCACCGGCGCACGAGCGCGGCCAGGGCTGCAGTGCCGAACGAGACGTCCGGCACCGAGCTCCCGTTGTGGCGCACGCACGTGCGCACTGCCCCCCTATTGAGGAGCACCAGACCCGTCGACGCCGCCCAGGCCGCTAGACAGCGGCCCAGGGGGCTATCGACATGGTCTCCCCAGGCCGTGGACCTGGCGTTTAGGTCGCCCAAGACCACGACCTTGCTCCTCCCCAGTCGTGCAAGCGCCGCCGTGAGAGTCTGGAGATAATTCTCCAGCTCCACGACCGGACGCTTTGGGGGGAAGTAGACGCCCACCAGGGCGGCATCCCCCCACGCGGCGGCCACGTATCCATGGCCCCTCTCTATGAGCGAGAGGGGCGGGGAGTCCGTGAAAGTTGTTGCATCTGGCTCTTGCTTAATTATACGTCAAGAAATGATAGGTATCTGATGTGTAAAATATGAAACTTCTTTGAAGAAGGTTCAAATTTCAAACAAAATAAAAAATATTTAAAAATTTAGGAATAAAAATGTGTCTAGCAAAAAGTTTGAATGTTAACTGAACTAACTATTCTATGTAACTTCTTAGATTTACGCGATTGTTATTAGGTACTTGAAATTAAACTGTAAGCGTCGCTATACAAAACCTGCAGTCTGTGAGCATTCCATGGATAAGCCCAACCACTATCTAACATTTGATACCGTTAAAATCCTAGCAAAAGAGAAACATTTTATTCCTAGGTTGGTAAGAGAAACTATTGAAATTATAAAACACCCTAACTTCAATAGAGAAGATGGTTGGATGCTATCACCAACGTGGGATTCAATACTTAGCAAAATAACAAAAAGAACAACCAGCAGACAAATAAGCAGAAACACCAAGACACTGTCAGCGTCTATTGCGTGAACTCGAACAACTATGCGAGGAAATTACGAAACAGATGGCGGTGAATTCTAAAAATCGTTTACTTTACTATACTCTATGAAGACATCAATCTCAGTCTACCATTGACCACGGCATTTGTAAAAAGGCCGAAACGTCGGAAAATCAAAATTAATTTAATAAAACGCGTAAAAACCCGTTAAAATTAGTTTAATTTCACTATTCCAAGGCTCACTTGCTAAAACGTTTTAACATGAAATGCTAGTACATAAAATTGATTGTTCGGCGCCGACTGTGACTTTTACCTGAAAGCTTGGAACCGGAAAATAAAAGCTAGAAAGTTTTTGAAGTTTGAAAACATAGGTTCTTACACACTTGTGCGTTCCTGGTTTATTTTTTGACGATTAGAAGAAGAAAGCGTATTTTTATATTTCGCTGGGCGCTTCGATATCGATGGCGCTTTGGTTGATGCGTAATTGAATGCAACTTTCTATAAGACTTTCTGGACGCTTCGATAAATTAGTACAACGTGAATGTCCCGATTAAATGTGATGACACTTTTTGATACGATGAAAATGATGACTGGGTGTTATCAACTATTTGGCTACAGTAGTCGTCACGAAGAATATGATGCTGACTGTACTGCACTTTTTGCTGGTGGTAAATAATTCGTAAAGGTAAGTATGTAATATAATAATTTATTTATAATAATGTTTTTTTTACTATGTGCTTTATACAATGACCTTTTTTTCAAAATGCGGTGTCTTGTATCTGTACTGCAATAGACAGAAAGACAGAAAGAAATTGCAATAATATACATATATTGTGATTTATGATCTATTCATTGTAACTTGTCTTAAAAGCCATTAAAATCTATTTAAATTAGCCATGAGATAAATTTTTAATTTCTTAAATACTCTTTTGCTGCGTTTTTTTGCTAGCCATATTTTAAAGTTTTTTTTCATAGTGAAACAAGAATTAGAAATTAAAACGAAGATTTTTTCGGCCCCGGAGCACAGAAACACAGTCCTCTTGTCTCAACGGAGCGAACACAACTAAACCATGAAACAAAACATGCCTTAGATCCCAGGACAGGTGCGACAGACGAAAGCGTTCTGCGCGAAATAAAAACGTAGTAAGCGCCGAATAAGTTTTAATGTAATAACTCGTAAAGTATACATTATTTTCTAAAATCGCTAGTAGGATCGCTGGGTAATATAATTTGATAGTATGTATTAAAATATTGGCTCAATAGTATGCATAATATTGGAAATAAATGAATAATAGTTGAAAATTAGAGCTAACTTCGTGATTTTTTTTTATCGAGAAAATTTTATTTTTTTATGTTTTCACTCTGATCAGTCCCTTGGAAATATGCTTTAATATCTATGGTATTTTTTTCGGGTAATTTGTGCTTTGTTTTCTAGGGTAAAAATACAAATTACGACTTGAAATTTACCTGTATACCCCCTCTTAAACCTACATTAGTTCATATATCGCACTCCCAGAACAACACTGTATAGTCAAAGATACATACATGTTATAGATGTATGTATCTTTGACAAAACTTAAAATCGATTTTATTTAGACAGCCAAAAATTTGCGCTGCACAACACTACGACAGATGTATTTATGTCCGTGTACTAGTGGCCGCCTGCGACTCCGTTCGCGTGGAAGTCGGTTTCCCGTAGGAATGAGAAGTTTTCCCGCGGTAAAAAGTACCCTATGTGTTATTCTGATGTATAACCTATATTACTGTGAAGTTTCATCCAAATCCGTCCAGAAGTTTTGTCGTGAAAGAGTAACAAACATCCATCCATACATCCATACATACTAACAAACTTTCACTCTTATAATATTAGTAGGATTTCGAGTGCGTCGCACGCTCAAAACAACACTGCATTAAGTGTGAAATGTTTGCTATCCACAATTTATTTTATTTATTTATTTATACATAAGTTAACATATGTCCTCCAAAGCCGTCCTCCAAAGCCGGCTTGACTGGGAGATCTTACTGTCTCAGTAAACATTGCCTAATTTATATAGGAATCTATTTATATGTCTAAATTAACTAATCTAAATAACTAAGTACCTATATTAAATAGTTTCCAAAAATATTATTATAATTAGTTTTTAAATTAATCTTTGTCTATTTCGCTTTTTATATCCTCTGGCAAACCATTAACCGACTCCTGTCCCGTGACGCGCCTAGCGCGTCATGAAGAAACCTTCAGGGAGGCCCATGACGCGAGAGATGCGTCATTAGAAAATAGTTGCAATTCAAATTTTTATTTCTTTTAATCAATAAAATATCTTATTTTATATAAAAATTAACTCATTAGGAACACCAATATCAAGGGCCACTATTTTTTTTTGGAAAATTAAATTGCCAGTGGTTGTCAACCATAGGGTGCCTACCTACAGGTAACTGTTTATCCTACTAATTATTGAAAAGTGTTATTATTAAAGCCAGGATTCGAACTTAGCAAATCTATAAAAATAATCACTATGTTTTGGTCACCAATGGATAGTTTAGATGTAAAAACGGAAGATTTTTGATTTGCGATAAAATACTTCCCACTGGTTGACAACCAATGGTGGAAATCTATAATTTACCTTCTATCTCGTATAAAACACGTAGATCGACACTTTTAAATACACTAAACTAATAAATGAAACATAACAAACAATAACAGGTCTCACTTTGTATTCTTTTAGTTGAAACTGCCTAAAATAGCGTAATAACATCACCAGTGGCCCACGACGCGTTAGGTGCGTCATCATTTAGGAGGGCCCGTGACGCGACTAGCATGTCATTGAATTTTGTATGGGGCCACGGAGGAAAGGCTCGAAAAATGATGGTGGCAAGGAGTCGGTTAGCAAATTAGGTATTTATTTTTTGATAGTCCTATCACCATAGTACCTACTTCATATTTGCCAGAAGATACAGACCTTGTTTATAAATATTTCACTACCTAAATATAATATACGAGCGACCCGCCCACGCTTCCCAATGGTATAATTTTGTCAACTTGCTCGGAAACCTTTGCATTATTGCTAACTTTAAAAAACTTTTTCTAAACGTTCTTTATTTACAAATTTAAATGAATAATATCCTAAAATATGGAGAAAACCGCATTTAAATCCGTTACGTACTTTAGGAGGAGTTAGCGGCCAAACATACCAACAGACAGAATTAGCGACTTATACTATGTAATGATGACTAAGGTTTCATATAACACTTAAAAGTGGGTTTGAGTACATCCACTAGGTTTGCGCTTAGTAATAATAATAATTAGGTAGGTACAGCTCATTATAAACAACTAACATTGTTGTTTTATAAAGGTGCCTAATATTAACTGGAACTACTTAATACCTACCCCGAATCGTATTCATAAACTCATTTTAAACATTCCATATTTTAAGCCTTCAGTAGTAAATAAGTGTTTTCGTTTTCAGTTATTACAGCTGTCACATAAGATAATGTGTGTTTAAAATGCGTTTACGATTAAAGAATAGGAAGTAGAGTCTGATTAGATTGCGTGACGTAGGTGATGTTAGATGTAATATTAAACTTATAGGTTCCTAACTGGGATACCCCCAGCGTTTGACGGACATCACTAGTTCGCGTGATTTGGATTGAATCTAATAGGTACCTACAAGTTGCATGTTGTATTTTCTACTACTTATATCACGTTTTGTTAAAGGTCATGTCTAACCTTAAGTCCAGCAGGTACTTGTATGTTTACAGTACTTATCTACAGTTTTAAAGAGCTTGCATTATTAAATTGTTATGATAGTTATTAGTGTAAGAACATTCTTATAGCTATTATTGATGTTGCATGGTATACCTACCTATAGGTATTTAGGGCCAATCGTAATAATCTATCTACTGGTGATGTCTTGTGTTTGTTACTTTAGTAATCTGCGCTTATTGCGTCCTAAACCGGTCTCAATATTTCAACAAGGTACCAATTGTCAAAATCCCGGGTATTTAAACTGCTTGTTTTGTTTTTGCTACGTGTGATCTATGTGCTTCTGACCATAACATAACAGCCATCTATTACCTATAGTTTATTGAGAAATACAAACTCAGTGAAAGATTACTTAAGTTACAGATTTAAAGGTGGTAAAATTATTGAGATTGGCTAGGGCTATATTATTTATTTAGCTATTTAGGAATAAACCGTGAAAAAATCACAACAAATAGTTGCCGAGGCCTAAATTAAGACCGGCCATTATATTTTTTTGATAAGGTAACATTGTATTGCCTCACTTTACGTTCCTTTTACGAATACAATGAGTTGTCTGTTGTCCTTAGCAAGTAGAGGACAAACCAACCTTATTTTAGAATTCAGTTAACAATGCTAAATTGTAAATTAAAATTATCGAGAAGTGGCTACTAAAACTAGTTAAAATTAGCAAATTTTTTATTGCATGTAAAAATTACTTTTAACGCTAAAAATTGTCGTTATGGAACCAATTTACGTGTCCGATATGCATTTACTACCATAAGACCCTACCATCACATGAATAATACCTACTGAAAAAAATGTTTTCTACGCTGTATGCCAAAAAGTCTGCTGCTGTGTATATAAGCTGTTTTAATTAAACATTTTTATTGGAATAGCTTACAGTCCGAATCTTTTCTATGAAAATGCAGGCATTTATATCGCGTCTTATTTTGACCAACTCTACCCACTTCTAACTGTAGTAGAGCAACCTACCCAAAGTTATCAATTAGATATCATAAAATTCACTGTGCATGCTGTCCGCTTGTGGAACTCACTGCCCTCAGTGATCCGTGATTCCAAATCAGTGGCTGTTTTTAAAAGACGTATAAGAGAACACTACTTGTCTCAATTGTAAATAGTATTAGTGTCATTAAATGTATGTTTAAAGTAAATATATGAATTATTCTATGGTATGTATGATATTTCTAAGCATGTATTATATAGTACTATACAGGGTGGCTCATTCAAAGCGGTCAGTATGGAAAAATCTGAAACTATAAGACATACGAAGATTTGTTCTTTGGAACCATGTCACCGATTTTGATAAAAAGAAAAACTGCATTCATACATTTGAAAAAAAATCTGTACTTAGCTAGGGAATCGAACCCGGTTGTTTTGAAAAAAATAAAGTTTTTAAATACTTACACTTTTTCTATTTAAATATCGATTGTGTAGGTCTTAAGCTGTAAATAGCTCTATGAAACATGATGTCTTAAATGAATAAAACGCATTGTTTTCACAAAAAAATAATTTGTTTTAGTAGATGTTCGAAGTGACCACCGTTTTTTCAATACAAAGTTCAACACCACCGGGTTCGATTCCCTAGATGGGTACATTTTTTTTTTCAAATGTATGAATGCAGTTTTTCTTTTTAGCAAAATCGGTGTCATGGTTCCTAAGAACAAATCTTCGTATGTATTATAGTTTCAGACTTTCCCATACTGACCGATTTGAATGAGCCACCCGGTATAGTATATATAGTAAGTAGGTGTATACATAGGTATAGTATAGTATGTAGGTATAACTTATAAGTATATACGTATGTATGTAAGTAATTATATGCACAGGACTTACAGATCAGATAACTTTTCCTATCTCAGGGCTGCTGGAAGAGATCCCTTTAAGGGATAAGCAGTACCCTTTGTACATATGTTTTTATTTCTCTTTTATTTTTAACTTCTTTCATGTTCAATGTATGTACATAAAGTGTAAATAAATAAAAAAAAAAAAATAAACATACCTAAATATTACAAAATGGTATATTTACTAAATTGCTCTTATTGCTTCTTTACTTTGAGTAACTTACCTATTTTTATATCGCACAACAGAGTAAATCGGTTAAACACACAACAATAATAGATTTCTTTGTTTATATTTTAAACACAAATGAAATAGGTCCGATACACGCAACATAAATCAACGCACTGGAAGCAAGCACATAATCGCACTGTACTTTAGATAAGTAAACATTATATTACCTACTCTTCCCTTAAGGATACTTTACACTGCAGCTATGAGTTGACTTGCAGTGTTAGTTAATCTTATAAAACGTTTATCTACCAACAACGCAATGTCTTGCCATCGCTTGAATGACAAATAATTTTTTTTAATCATAATCATACTAGCGACCCGCCCACGTTTCGCAATGATGTAATTTTGGCCGACTTGTTCTCGAAACATTGATTTTTGGCAAACTTATAAATATTTTGTTAGAATATTGTTTTTTTACAAATTTAAGTGAAAAAAATACCTAAAACATGGTGAAAACCGCATTAAAATCCGTTGTGTGATTTAGAAGGAGATAGCGGACAAACATACTTACAAACAGACACAATTAGCGACTTGGATTTATACTATATAATCATAATGATAATTCTGTCACAATGATAAAGTATTCATTTGCCTTTCGTAAACGGTGCCAAATTGAATTGAAGGGTTTGCACTTGATTTTTTGTGTGTGAAGCAGCCTTAAGAACCACGTCACACGATACTACAAAATCATCGATTGTTGCCATGTAATTTACCTACAGTACTACAAACTCGCCATCACTGGCAAATAAAAAAAAAATTCAGACAGTTATTTTATTATAAAAAAAGTAAGGTAAGTTTGTATCTAGCTAAGCAAGCAGCTGTACATCTCTGATATATTTTTAACATGGCAAGTAAGTATATTCATAATGCGCAGTGAGGGGAACCCCCGGCAATAAAAGCGATGCGTAATGGCTGTTAACTTTTTAAAAAGTTATTTATTAAGTACTTTTTAAAATTATTTTTTTGGTATATACCTTTAACATTGATTAAAAAGTGCAGTTATCTTAAAGTTTTCTTCTCAGTAGATATGTTAATAAATTGACATTCTTGTCCTATGTCGACGTTACTGATTTGGTGCGATGTTCGTTTGGTAGGATATTAATAATTGGTACTCACTCGTAATTTGAGCCATTTTCTTACTGCTTCTGTTATTTGTAAACTGGAAATAATGACCTAAATCTATGGATATACCATATTTGCTTTAAAATATACTTATTTAAATATATTTTATGTGGATGTGTAAATACTAAAAAAATATCATTTTTAAAATAACTAAATTACCTAAAGAGAAAACTACATAAAAAACTGTGAATATCAACATTGGAATTTATCTAAGCCACACAATTTATTACTGGTGTCGTGAAGTAGGTATTTCTTGTTTTCATAAACAGAATAGGTAGGTACCTATTTAGGTTTTTCAGTATTTATTGAGTAAGTCAAAAATATTTTTTTGTTACTTATACTTACATTTTGCTAATTGTATGTATCTTTTATTAATTGAATAAACTTTCACCCTGCATAGGAATGCCATACATATGCATTGGTTTCCTTAATCGTTGACTAAATGTAAACAAACCATTAATAATCTTAGGAACTTCTTACTGTTTATAAACACAAACAGTTTGTTATGTTGGTGTTGCGTTAGCTAATTAGTTTTCGTATCGAGCAACATTGATGTCGTTTTAGTTACCAATAATGCTTAAAAATTTGGAAAATTTAGAATTTCGATAAACAGACATTAAGGTACTATTAGTAATTTACAAATATCTGATACCTATCTTATAATAAGTGGAAAAGGAACTTCTACTAAACATGGACCTAGCTTACAACTCATTTAACTTAATAGGGTTTCTGTGGATTGAAGTAAGTACCTAAGTATTATGGGTAGGTAGATGAACCAATTTTGAAATTAGTCAAACCAGGCTAGTTTCCATTAAATTGAAGTCCCAAAATATATTAAAAAACTACATTAAAATATAAACAAAATACTCATTAATAGGTATTTCTATTCGCCAGGCCGACTTCTCCCTCAGTCTAATTTGACTGACGCGCGACCCTTGGTGTTAACCTCTTGTGTGGCGCACGCTCCTAACGAAACACATTTGTCAAAATTACCGCCGCGGAATAACAGGCGGCTTGCTTGTTATCTGCCCAATCTCTTGCTTGCGACGCCACTCGTACATTTTTATGAGCTCCTTTATTTTATCCACCCATGTATTGTGGACGGTTTAGTTAGAATATAAAGGTGGGTTTGGTCTTCAAATATAGGTGTATTTGATGTTTTCGTAGTTATGTCTATTTGGGTAATATTATGTACGTATGTTTATTCTTACGTACACGATGAGATTCTTTATATTTTAGGTTTTAGAGCTAGTATTAAAAAAGTGCACGTTACAAATATAATGTAACAACTTTTGGCACTCATGCTCGTTAACAATATCGGACCTACCTATCCAATTCAATCAAATTAACATCTACCTAATAATAACCCTTCACTAAACGCACGCGATTAATCTCCAAAGTACCACGTATAGGTCCCAACGACCCGCCGGCTCATATTGCGTAATCTGACAATAGCATTAGACGATTTTAAGCTCAATGGTGAAATTTTCATGTTTGCTTTCAATATAATTGTGTTGAGTTTATCTGTCGGAGGATTACGGCGAGGATTACGAACGGTCGCCGAGCCGCACAAATTGAATTGTAATATGCTGCCTCTATTAATAACAGACGGCAGCAGGGCTGATGCTCAGGACCTGATTTAAAACTTAACTTTACAGCAGAAGGAGTTTTATATTATAGTTACGTGGCGCATTTCCAAATATATAAAAACCAGAATGATCAAATTAGTTACGGTTTTTCCAAATTAATTGTTGTTGTAACAAAAAAAAAAATCTAGTGCCAAGAGATACAGCTACGTGGGAAGGCATATCACATTCAAAAAATATCTTCTTGGTACATGGCATCACTAACAATAGAAGTTGATTAAGATAAAATCTGTGCAATTAACCCAACTGCCAACTACTAAACTAGTAATTGATTTCCAAAAAAATTCAATACTCAAAAATTCGCTTGTTATTTTGTCCACAACCCATTAATAGTTCAACCCTATCGCGTAACAATCGCCAATTCTCAGTGCACGTTTTTTTCCGCAAATTTAAAGCGTTTCCCCGAATTTCGCGATTCGGCAATATTCGCACAATAAAATGTCCCTGGAACCATGGGATTGTTGGATACAATAACGGCATTGTTTAACGATGTTTCTATATTGCGTCGGAAGCGTGCCGAGTTTTAGAATGGGTACTTTGTGACCCGCGCGGGTCTGTTACATGTGGAGCGATCTCAGGAGGGTTAAATTGAAGGGAATGGATTTAGGGTTATAATAAGATAATGCGGTATTCATTGCTATGAAGGTGTATTTTGTAAATATAGTAACTTGAGACCGTATTGACAGTAAATACGTTTATATGCATTTATAATTTGATTAATAAATTGGTTTAATTGAGATCTTCTTATTCCACAGTTTTCAATTTGCATTATGAGTTACCTACCTGGTATTTATAGCCGGGAACAACGGCAAAATGTTCATTCCGAAGCACTTAAAAACTCAGAATATAATGACACAAGCGATCACCGGTCATTTCATAGGTAGGTAATAGTTATAAATGATGTCAAAACTGTCTTTACCTAAACCAAGCAATTGTAATATTTCGCCACAATACTGCCCAGCCAACGTTATAACAACAACAATGTTAAATTTGCGAGTAAAATAACATTGTGAAAAGCACATTATACAAAATCGGATCATAACTACAAGTATTCACGCACCGGCAGGCCCGGGAATCGAATTCGGGACCACGAATCTGTAATCCCGTTAACATAAGTAATAACATTGTTCGCTTCGGGGATTTTTGCGTTTGTATTTGAAGGCAGATGATGTGTAGGTATGAGTACCTCTCTTGCTTATGTGGGGAATACTTATCTATAGTTCGGAAGAACCTAGCCAAATGGAAAAATAGATTTTCCTAGTTAGTATTCTTAACAGAAGATATCAAAGTAGGTTCCTAAAGTTCAGTGGATTAGACAGAAAATATGACTTTTCAACTCTTTAATAACTAAATGCTTTTATTAAGTCATGTAAAATCAAAGGTTTCGTTGAAATTAATGTTACGGATTTATCGCCTTTGTAGAGAAGAAGAGAAGAGAAGATAATACCCAAATAAGTAGATTGTTGTTTGAGGTAGGTAACCATTGCGCAATAATTGTTAACTTAAAACTTATTATCGGAATTTAAAACCTTGGGTACGATCCCCACACCTACTTTTTTTATACTTTTACAAGAAACACCAAGCAAAACACACACAGAATAAACCAAATCACATCACCGCCAAAACACCCAAAATTAACAAAAACAGAATCACTCGAACAACCCAAATCCGGACGAAGCCCGAAAACTTAATTATATCTTTTGTTTTTTTTTCCGGAAAATCTCCATGTAAACGGCATCACCGGAACAATGGGTAGGCGTGTATTTAATTAATTTCTGGTAAATTTTCACCGTCTCGGTCGACGGAGGGACCCCCCTCGGGCGGGCGGGTCGGGGGGAGGGGCGGACGTTTTAACTTTACGCTCCGACGGTCCTCGGGACCCTTAACACTGGTTTCAAATTAGGAATGTTGATGTGACTTTAAAAATGATTAATTTGTTGGCGGTGTAAAATATTAATTTAAAGAATTAATAAATAAGACATTTACCTGCCTACCTATATGAAAACCTTTTTGCTTATCAATTTCCTATTTTTCATGGTTAATGTAAAGTTACAGTTTTCACATTATTATTTTTAGTCCCCTTAGTTTATTATTAGCACTTATTAGCTTAAATTCAATTAAAAATCATAAACAAATAACGAATTTCACATGATTTAATATTTAAACTCTAGACTTTCCTCCATTATTAACCAAAAAGCACCCATATAATTTCCTAGCAGATATATTTTATTTTAAAAATCAATGTGCAATTAAAAAAATAATCATTCATGGCCATTTTACATTTATCTTTTTTACTTGACCCACTATGCATAGGCAAAGTTTACTCAGTACATACGGCTACCTACAACGAGCGGTTTTCAAAAAAATAAAAAATAAATAGTTCATACAAATTTGCTAGATGGCGCTGAACAAACTAAGTACGCTGACCTTTAAAAAAGGAAAAGGATTGAAAAATAACAAAAAATGTAATAATAAATATAATAGTCATAAATCTTTGGACTGACACACCAACTGTGTGGCCCTAAACTAATCAACACTCATAAGACTCGTATTTTCTTATCATTCGTAGTAGGGGTGTTATATTCAATTAACCGGTCCCGCCGTACCGGCCGGGGCTGTGTTAGTTATGTCTGACAGTTACCGGATACGGCGATTGTTCCACCGGAAATACTTAATTTGAAACTACTCCTATTTATTTACTGTACCGCCTTTTTGTATTGATGAGGTCTAATGTTTTGCGATTGGTTCTTTCGGACTTGAAATCGATTTGGATTGTGTTAGATTTGGTTTGAGAGAAACATATTGTCCTTTTTTTAATAATGTTTTGATAGCCATGAAATACGAGTAAGTCCGGTCCAAACTATGTAGAGGCTTGCAGTTTTAAAATAGACTAGCTTGCCACCCTTAAGACTAATTATGTAGCAAATATTACATAAACTATGTGTTAATTTAAAAAATATAATTAATTATATAAATGATCATAATTAGTATAAGATACATACACAAAATGCCTAAATCGTAAAATAATACATACTTACTACCTACTTACCTAAATATATGTGTTTTGTGTAATCCGCATATTTTTTATATTTCAATAAACAAATAAATAAAATAAATAAATATTTCTTGACTATAATTATTATACCTATCATTACAAATACTTTTAATATATTTACTTACATGTAAAACAAAACATTCGGGCTCAAAAAAGAATAACAGATTTATGGATTCAGCAAAACTGACATCAAAATGCAAAAAATGGGTAGACCATTTTCGTTGCAAGTAGGTATTGAACAAAAACTCATTAGATATATAATTGAAATGCAAGAAAAAGGATTAGGCTTGACTGTAACCAGAATAAAAGAAATTGCTTTTTCGCTAGCCCAGGCATCAGGCTGTAAGCACTTCTTTAACGCAAGCAAACAATGTGCTGGTTGGAATTGGTGGGTTTCTTTCAAAAACCGTTATGGGTTAAGCTTAAGAACTCCCGAAAACCTTTCGGCTGGCCGAGCGATTTGCTCAAATCCTACTATAATAGCCGATTTTTATGATAAATTGAAAACAACTTTGGATAACCACAACATGGTGGACTGTCCAGAGCGAATATGGAATTGTGACGAAACCGGCCTAATGTATGTCAATAAGCCAACGAAAATCGTCACCAAAATGGGAAAGAAATACGTCTATAATAGGACATACGCCGAGAAAGGCACAACAACCACAGTGTTGGCTTGCATTAACGCAGCTGGGCATTTCCTTCCCCCTCTTGTAATATTCAAAGGGGTAAGAAATATCCCTGAATTGTCAAATGGAGCTATGCCAAACAGTCAAACACGACTATCGCCGAAAGGTTGGATAAATGCAGGTTTATTCTTAGAATGGCTACAATTTTTCAATGAAAACATTCCTCCTGCAAGACCCGTACTACTAATTATGGATTCACATGCGAGTCATGTCTGTCCAGAAGTGCTTGATTTTGCAAGATCCCATCAGATAATAATATTCACAATGCCCGCGCACACAAGCCACATTTTACAACCATTGGACGTTGGGGTTTTTCGTCCACTGAAGGCAGCTTGGCGAGCAGAGTTGCAAGATTATAGACTGAAGCATCCCAACTCAGTGCCTACAAGATATGACTTCCACAAGTTCCTGACTCCAGTCTATGAAAAGAGTTTCAGTCCTTCAAATATACGAGGAGGATTTAGAAAAGCTGGAATATATCCACTAAATAAAGACGCTGTGTGCCCCGAAGCTACTGGACCTTCCACGCTGTCGGATCAGCCTTTTAATACAGAGCAGTTGTTCATGGAAACAATAGAAAATGATCAAGACAATGATGCCGAACTGGGTAACTTTGAAATGACTACCACTAACGATCCCTGTTCCGTACCTAGAGCCTTACCTTGTTTATTTCTTTATACTTTTGTTATTTGTAAATATTAATTTTCGCATTAACTATTTTATTTATGTCATTAATTGTTTCGCATTATTATTCATATTATTCATTTTAATTTTGTTTTGTTTTGTTTTAATTATTTTGTTTTAATGGCAATGAACCGCTGTCAATGTCACACATCAAAGCTGTCATGTTAACAGATCGTTAAATTGTACGTACGTAATTTAAAATAAAACTTCTCTCTTTGTTCTCAACTGAAACGCATATTTTTCATTGAATAGGCTCCCAAGTTGAAATTACTAAAAACCTAGGCAGATATACGCACAGCTGCACCATTTCTGGACCTTCTTCGCCGATATCTACGTGAATTTGAGTATCGCAAAACCAATTCACTGTTGGATCTTTGGAGCGACCTTTGGACTATATACTACGCATCATCTTCAACCTGGGAGCTACCTACCATACGCGCAACTGAGGAACTGCAGCGCTGAAGAGGACACCTGCTTCATCGACGCCTGCAACCTACCCACATCGAAGACGCCGCCCTGTGCCGTTGCCAGCACCGGCAGTGTCTGGTACTTGCTTGTGAGTACCCCTATTTTCTACCGCCACTAAAATGTCACTAGTGAGTGCAGAGGTTCAGGAGCCACGATCCCGCGATAAGTCTCCGTATAAAAATATAAGTCATGAGAAAACTGAGCAAATCATTCGCGACCTAATTAAAAAGCGCGGCATAATTAAGGGTAGATTTACTAGATTCGTAACCTATCTATCGAACATTAGCTTAAATTCTGATAATGTTAGCATAGACCTTAGGCTACGTATGAAAGGTGCAAATACTTTGTTTGCGGAATTTAATGAAATTCAGTCGCAAATAGAAGAAAATGTACCAGACAGCGACGTTGATGAGCAGTTAAATCAACGACAGCTCTTCGAAGATAGTTACTATGTCACACTCGCTCAGGCTGAATCGATTTTAAGCAAAAGTAGTGAAGTCACTGGTAGTTCTAGTTCATGTCGACACGCATCACAGTCTGCAATCAGGCTACCTACAATATCACTTCCTACATTTGACGGCGGGTATGAACATTGGTTGGAGTATAGGGACACTTATTTATCTTTAGTGCACAATTCAACCGAAATAAGCAACGTACAAAAGTTTCACTATCTCAAATCGTCACTAAAGGGAAGCGCAGAGCTAGTTATAAGTTCCTTAGAAATTTCTGCCAACAACTATACCGTCGCCTGGGAACTACTATTAAACAGGTACGATAACTCACGATTATTAGTACAAAGTCATGTAAAAGCGTTGTTCTCCCTTCAAATATTACCTAAAGAGTCATCTGTGCTAATTAGAAAACTCATAGATACTATTTTAAATAATTTACGCGCTCTTAAAATCCTAGGGGAACCAACCGAGCACTGGGATACCTTAATTATTTATATGATTACGTCAAAATTAGATAAAACAACCGAACGCGAATGGGAGCAACATAAGAGCACTTTACTGTCGTCAAATTCTACTCTTAAAATCGAACAACTCATTAAGTTTCTTAAGGACCGCGCAGATTTATTAGAAACACTAGGATTATCGCACAACAAATACACGCTAACTAACCTAGAAAACAAAAAAACATTTCTGCCGGTTAAATCTCACACGCACTGTAACATTTCTAACAGCAAACAAACGCGCTACTCGTCTTCCGCATCGAATAAACTGTGTCCTATGTGCAAAGATAGACATCCACTATATACGTGCCTTAAGTTTATTAACACATCTTTGCAAACGAAGCTTCATGTAGTTAATGATAATAATCTTTGCAAAAACTGCTTGCGGTCGGGGCATAACGTCGAAGATTGTAGGTTCGGTCCGTGTCGTCAATGCAACAAGAAGCACAACTCGCTGTTACATCCTGATGACGTTCATACAAGCAATTGTAACAGCATTGTGTCACGTATGGGTGCTGAGTCGACGCGCGCGAGCTCTTCGCTCGAAAAATCCTCGCATACTGATGACGCAACGGGACGGTCCGGCGACGCGAGCGCAAACAATAGGGATAGACAATACATTCAAGTTAGCAATGTTTATACAAATACGCACACAGATACGCCTACCTGTGATATGCAGCCGGTTTTGTTGTCAACTGCGTTAGTTGAGGTGCGCGACAATAACAACAAATATCATTTGGTTCGTGCATTATTAGACAGCGGCAGCCAGAGTTCTTTTATAAGTAGGTCAATTTGCAAACTATTAAATATACGCATGATACAGTCCACTAACGAAATTCGTGGAGTAGGTAATTCGGTATCGCATTCAACTCAAACGTGTGAGATTGAAATTAAATCGCGTATTGGTTCCTACTCGATGCGATGCAAATGTTTTGTTCTAGACACGATAATGTCTAGGTTGCCAGCCGTACATGTACAACGCGCGCAGTTCAGTATACCTGACCATGTACAGCTGGCAAATACGCAGTTTTTAGAGCCTCAAGATATTGATATTTTGATAGGTGCGGATCACTTTTGGAACCTTCTTATTGATGGTAAAATGCGCTTGAATAACGGTCCGTTCCTACAAAACACACGATTCGGTTGGATAGTTTCGGGCCCAATTAATAATAATAATATGCGCAATATGGGTCACATCCAATGCAATTTTACTCAAACAATTGACGCACAGTTGAGGCAGTTTTGGGAACTGGAAGAGTTGCCAAAATCACATAATATACACAGCGATGAAGAACGCGAATGCGAGCGTTATTTCACCACTACCACAACGCGCGATTCAAATGGTAGGTTTTGCGTTAATATACCGCTCAAGGAATCACCCACTGTGCTAGGAGAATCCTTTACTCAAGCAGAACGTAGGTTTAATTATTTAGAACGTAGATTATCCCGCGCGCCTGATAATTATAAAAATTTATACGTGGAGTGTATGCGTGAGTACATCAAATTAGGTCACATGATGAAGGTTGATGAGTATCAAAATCCACACTATTTCATGCCCCACCATGGTGTTTTTCGCGAGCACAGTTCAACGACAAAGTTACGCGTAGTGTTCGATGCTAGTGCAGCAACTAGTAATGGAAAGTCGTTGAATAACATACAAATGGTGGGACCTCCGATCCAAGGGGACTTGTTAGGTATTTTGTTGCGTTTTAGACAGTTTAGGTATACAGCCGTAGCTGACTGCGAGAAGATGTACCGCCAGGTGAGTGTTGCACCGTCGCAGCGCAACCTGCAGCTAATACTCTGGCGGGAGGAGCCCTCGCAGCCGCTCGCGGTGTACCAGCTCAACACCGTCACGTATGGTACGGCCGCGGCGCCCTTCCTCAGCGTCCGATGCTTGAAACAGTTAGCCGCGGAGTGTCCCGACCCTTGCGTAAAGAGGATCATTAATGATGATTTTTATGTGGATGATCTATTAACGTCATGCGATAGTAAACAAGAATTAATTCAACTTTGCAAGGATACAAAATCTGTTCTTCAGTCAGGTTGTTTTCCATTACGGAAATGGACTTTTAACTTTGAGTTAGAAAATCAATCAATATTTAACGAAACTGAAATTTCAATGGTTGATTTAAATTTAGGCGCGCAAGGGTCATGTAAGACCCTAGGAATAGGTTGGTGTAATGTGACTGACAAGTTTAATTTCAATTCGCAGATTGCAACCGATACAAGTCATGTCACCAAAAGGGTAATTTTATCAACGGTATCGCAGATTTTTGATCCGTTAGGTTTAGTCTGCCCAGCAGTAATTACATGTAAAATTTTATTGCAAAGGCTATGGTTGTTAAAATTGGAATGGGACGACCCTGTTCCAACCGATATTTTAAATCAATTTAATTCATTTGTAAATAACTTATCCTTTCTTAATGCAATTAGGGTTCCGCGTCACGCTTTTCAAAATTCAGCCTCGCGAACTCAGCTGCATATTTTTACAGACGCTTCACAGAGTGCATATGGTGCCTGTGCCTATGTACGCAGCGAATGCAATGGAGAAGTTATGGTAAGGTTACTTTTAGCTAGAGGTAAAGTGGCTCCATTGAAACCGATTACCTTACCTAAGTTAGAGTTATGCGGAGCTTTGTTAGGTGCTAGGCTTTACGAGAAGATCCGTAGCTCACTTACGCGCCAGTTTGATGACGTCACGTTTTGGACCGACTCAACTATAGTTCTAGGATGGCTTCGCATGGCACCTTACACTCTCAAAACTTTCGTGCAGAATCGAGTGGCTGAAATTCATGACATTGCTAAGGATTGTTCATGGCGCCATGTAAGCGGTAAGGAAAACCCCGCCGATTTAGTTTCGCGAGGTGTTAACTTTGCTGATTTATCGAAATCAAACCTATGGTGGGATGGGCCTCCGTTTTTACATGACTTTGAGTATGCTAATAGTAACGTACAAACCCAAAATGAGCTCAACAATATGTCACTTCATGAGCTTCCAGAAGTTAAGTTAAAGGCAATTAATTCTCTTTTGGCTAAGAAGCATAATAGTAACTCGGAATTATTTCCATTTAGTACCGCTGCCTATATGCTTAGGTTCATAAATAATGCGCGCAATAAAACAAATAGGCAAACGGGCGTATTAACCGCGAATGAACTTACACACGCTACACGCATTCTCGCTAAGATGTCGCAAATAGAGTCTTTTTGTGAAGAATACAACATTTTATCGATTGGGGAAAATTTACATACAAAGCATGGACTCTCCAAATTGCATTTATTTATCGATAGTGATAGAATTGTTAGAGTAGGAGGTAGGTTAGATGCTTCATCCTACTTTGAGTACAGTCAGAAACATCCGATATTACTTTCAAGCAAACATCACTTCACCCTATTGCTGTTTCGGTACGAACACATTCGTTTAATGCACGCCGGGCCGCAAGCGTTATTGTATAGCGTGCGGGGTGAGTGGTGGCCGCTCGTAGGCCGCAACCTGGCGAGAAAGGTGTCGCACGAGTGTGTTACTTGTACGCGGATGAGAGGCAAAACCATCAACCCGCTGATGGGCAACCTGCCGAAGGAGCGAATCACTCCAAGTCATCCCTTTATGTCGGTAGGTGTTGATTACGCAGGACCAATGTTCATACTAAACCGTAAAGGTAGAGGCGCGCGTCTTATGAAATGTTATATATGTATATTTGTATGTTTTACTACACGTGCTGTCCACTTAGAGCTAGTTAGTGACCTTACGACTGATGCTTACCTTCTAGCCTTAAAACGCTTCATTTCTAGAAGAGGTAAGCCCTCAAAAATATTCTCAGACAATGGTCGCAATTTCGTAGGTTTGATGAATGATTTTGCTCAGTTTTTGAATCGCTGTAGTTCGGACATAGCCGAATACGCGAGTAGTCAAAGCATTACTTTCTCGTTAATACCTCCGTACTCTCCGCATTTTGGTGGCTTGTGGGAAGCTGGGGTCAAAGCTTGTAAGTACCATTTACGCCGTGTCGTTGGAAACGCACACTTGACCTTCGAGGAGTTCACCACCGTGCTAACGCAAATAGAGGCTATATTGAACTCTTTACCGCTTATGCCTCTATCTACAGACTGCCGAGACTTCCTGCCGTTGAGCCCCGGACACTTCCTCATTGGTCGACCGCTTACTGCGCCGGTTTACAACGACGACCTGCGCGACGACGTGCCAGAGCATCAACTTACTCGCTACCAGAAAGTAGAGCAGATCCGACAGCACTTCTGGGCACGCTGGTCTAAGGAGTATATCTCGGAGCTGCAGACTAGAACCAAGTGGAGGGAGAGAACGCGCGAGTTACAGACGGGTACGCTAGTGGCTATCAAGGAAGACAACCTGCCGCCGTTGAAGTGGGCACTTGGGCGCGTTCTGCGGAATATACCGGGGAGAGACGGCATATCCAGAGTCGCAGAAATCCAGACCGCGTCAGGCATTGTGAAACGATCGTACGCCAAAATATGCCCTCTTTGGATGGACTGCGAAGTTAATAACAAAGTTGTTGAAACTTGAGCTTTCAAGGCCGCGGGCATGTTCCGTACCTAGAGCCTTACCTTGTTTATTTCTTTATACTTTTGTTATTTGTAAATATTAATTTTCGCATTAACTATTTTATTTATGTCATTAATTGTTTCGCATTATTATTCATATTATTCATTTTAATTTTGTTTTGTTTTGTTTTAATTATTTTGTTTTAATGGCAATGAACCGCTGTCAATGTCACACATCAAAGCTGTCATGTTAACAGATCGTTAAATTGTACGTACGTAATTTAAAATAAAACTTCTCTCTTTGTTCTCAACTGAAACGCATATTTTTCATTGAATAGGCTCCCAAGTTGAAATTACTAAAAACCTAGGCAGATATACGCACAGCTGCACCAATCCCCTTTGTGAGATAAAAATCAAAGAAACAAACGCTGGCGAACCTTCCATTCTAAATACTAGTTCTATTTCTACAAGACAAGCACAAAATTATGATCATTCTGAGTCATTATCATTACAAATGGAATGCGAGCCAGAACAGACAGCTAAAAAAAATACTACGACAGACATTGTAAGTCCTGCACCAAAAAGAAATAAAAAAATTGAAATTCATGATATATTAGTATTACCAAAATGGGAACCTAAACCGCCGAAAACACAACACAAGAGAACTGTTCCCAAAGCCCAATGTTTAACACCCATAGTCGCCACATTACCTTCAAGTTCCTCCACCCTTTTGATTCCAAAACCTTCTTTAAGACATTTCCGCCGCTCAAATTCTTATCAAGAAAATCAAGAACCACAGCAATCCACAAAACAGAAAAATACTGCAAAATCAAGGAAAGAAGGCAAAGAGAAAAAAAACCTCAAACCAATTTGTCAGTCAGTAAAAGTCCCCCAAAAATCGTCAATCTACGATGATGACTGGGTGTGCCAATCTTGTAACGGGCGTTATTCACAAGATGTAAAACAAAAAAATGGCGCCGAGTGGATAACATGCTCTTTCTGTATGAGTCCTTTTCACACTCATTGCCAAAGTCAAATTATAGGTGATCACCAAGCGGTTTTCATGTGTGATCATTGCAGCATTGATAACTCCAGTGGCGAAGAGTAAAGTTTAAAATATGTAATTTCGTTGTTTGTGAAAAATATTAGTAATTATTAAGTTGATTGAAGAATTACTTATTTAAATATAAAAAGTAATAGTTCTAAAATTATAGCTAATTTTGTGGTTAAAAAAATAAACACTCACTTAATTCTGTTATAACAGAGTTAGAGTAGCGTCATCACCGAATTAAAGTGATTATCACCGAATTGTCCAAGTTACCAATGCTTATTTAAAATGCATATTACATTAAGTTACCTGATTTAAAAGTAATTTAATGCAAGTCATTAGATAGTCGAAAGTCTGATTTATGCTCCTATAAAAAAATTAAACGTATTAATTAAGAACATCCTGGGTTTTCTTTACAAACTCCCGTTTTATCACCGAGTAATGCGAGTTCACCCTACATGGGTTCAGTAATATCAGTAGAATCTTAAAAACATCTAAAATTACCCAAAAGAAGTTAATTTATGAGCATGAATTTTAATTTTGTTCATAATAAAGATATTTAAACAAGTTAAAACCTTCTAAGCCTGTCTGCATCAATTTAAATACATCATTAAATATGAAAACCGACATTAAATCCTCAAGTAATTGGCACATTACAAAGAAATCATTCAATACCTGTAAAAAGAGCAAAAAATACCAATTCACATATATTGGTTACTGATAATTCGATTTTAATGTCATTAAAATAAGGTTCAATTTCGTTTGTCGGAGTTGAAGAGGGTGAAATCTATGTGATTAGCGGTCACGTGTATCGAGGTATTTAATTCTTTTTAAATGTTAGTCGGATGTTGCCAGCGAAAAATCGTTCACGAATTATACACGCGCTTTTGAATGGCCAAATGTAGTGTTTGGTGTGTGTTTTCTAAAGTTTTTTAAGTATAAGTTCTTTAGATCCCAAAATCGACTAATTGAAATAGAGTTTTTTACTCTACTACCTCACTCATATGATATGCTCCACTATCTGTTGGTTAAACTCCGTTGTGACTATGTTGTATTGTTGAAGATTGGGTAGTCCGATACTTGATATTATTTCGAATAAAACGGACATTTGCTTTTTGACAAATTTCTGGCATTTTCATGATTACCTTTCTACAATGGCGATTTTTCGCCGCTACATGCTAAAAAAAAGCTACATAATATGGTTGAAACTAACAATAAGAAAAATACATTACAATTCTTACAAAATAACAAACGGTTCTGCATTTGATTATTAATATTAAAGTAAACCACACTTCAGGGGATATATAATTATTGTTGTCATTTGAGAAACTTATGAAACACATAAAATGTTGGTACCTGCTACAAATCATTTTAATATAATTTAAGTGTTGTTATTTTTGTGGGGGAGCGCTACCTTGACATTTTTGTAGCATTTGGAAGATTTACAAGAGTCATAGTTTAGTTTTGCTAAGCAATGTGTAGTGTTCTGAGAATTGAAGAAAATAGATTTTAAGAGTTAGTGTCAATGTTTTCAATCCTTCCTTACAAAAGCATAAACACTGCGAACCAATTTAATAATAAAGTACCAAAACATCAATAAACGCTTAAGGGGGGTTAGGCGGTCAGCGAAAATTCAGATTTCGCTACGATTCTACGCTTGAGGCGGGGGGGGGGGACGTTTCGACGCGGGACGGGGCGACGCGCGGCGCCCACAGCTGCATCTAGTTATCCTATTTCGTTGCATTTTGATTCTAATAACCATTGTACAATGTATACGGCAGATTAGCTGGATGACTGGTCTGATATAGGTACGTACACGAATAAAATAGTTGACCTAACAATCATACATACCATGTAGTATTTTATTCTGTCTACCTACCTAAGTATATTAGAATACGAGGGAAATTATGGGGAATTGGAATGAAAATCATTTGGGATCTAAAAAGTATGGTATAGGTAAAAAAAAATACACTACAAATAATAATGTAAGTATAAAATATTTTATTTCGCTATCAGCCAGGTAATAACAAGAGATGGGCCGATTATTGCTTTCACCGAATACGAATATTCAGCCGAATGTTGAATATTCGGCATAATTGGTTCCTATACGTAAACAATACAAGTCTGAACTTATTTATGCAAAGAGATCACTCTTTCCCTCCCGCCCGCTACATCTGCTTGTTGCTTATCATCTAGTAAAGAGTAAAATTTCAATACGTGCGTTTGTTTTGGTTATTTTTTATCTTGATTTTATTATAGAAAGTCTATTTTAATTAGTTTCTTTTGCTTAATTTTCATTTTGCCTTTGCCGAAAAACATTCGGCCGAATACGAATATTCGGTAAACCTGCCGAATATGCCGAACACCGAATATAAAACGAATATTCGTCCCATTCCTAGTAGTAAAACATAACTTTGATAAAGTACAAAATATGGTATGCGATCCCTAAAACGAATCCATCATTCAAGGATAAGAAAGCATCTGTAGTAAAAAATGTAGGAAAAAATTTGGTACGTAGGTATTGTCCATGTACATTATGAAAAGTTAAAATATTGTTACATGTGCTAGATCTTTTTATTTGAATTGTCACAATTTCCGAAAGAGTAAGCCAAAAAACACAACTTTGAAAAATTACAAAATAGGGTAAACGATCCCTAAAACGAACCCATCATTCAATGTATGTTTGTATGAATGTCCGAATAAAAAACCCTTGATAAAATGTATTTTAACGTATCTTCTTCTTTTTGAGAACCAAGTTATCGAAAACAGCTGAGTCGTTTGGCATCATAAATACATACATATACGCGGGAACATTTTGCTTTCGTTAGGTAGAAACTAGTCCCGGATTGGCATGTTCCTAGTATGTCGAGGATCGCACAGTTCCAATAGCAAATGATTTTTATAGAATGACACGAGCTTATCCTTCATTTTTGTTTCCCAAAATGCATCATCACGATATATGGTCTCCAGTTTCAAATCTTGATCGATTCCAGACCACACTGCAAATATGCATTTTGTTCTACGAGTCACGTGCATCTGACCTTGAATTTGTATGAACCAAGGATGATTTTTGTTCACGATAAGCGCCGTATCTCTGTCTTTAGTTTTTTTCCAAAAATTCACCTTTTTGCTGGCAATTGCTTCATCTAAGCTAGATTTATAGGCTGAAAATGGACATTTTATTTCGACAATAGTATCGTCACCTATCAAACCGTCAGGTGTGGCACCCAAAAAAGGTATTTCTGGATCAATGAATAGGCCACAAGGCCTGATTTGCTGTCCAATTTGTTGCTCTAGTTGCTCCAAAGCAATTTTTTCATTAGCGATACCATGTTGCACTGATGCAACTTGGCTAATATCTTGTTTGTATATTATTTGTTTAACGAGATTTTTGGCACTCGTGTTCTGCTTCCTTTTCACCACTTTCGCAAAATTAGAAGCAGTGATAAGATTACGTCGAATCTCCAACCATTCACTTGAATCACGCTGCAGTACGGTGTTTCGTTCTATGTCCTGTATTTCCTCCTTTGTCTTATGCAAGTCTTTTAAGAATTGTTCTTTGAATTTTAAAAGAACATCATTAGACATATCTGGTCGTACACAAGATTCACCATAGTTTTCATCACTGTTTTTTTGATGAAAAATACGCCTTTTGCTTTTTTTCTTTTGGGATGTACGGTTCACTTTTCGAGTTTCTAGACGTTTTAGTCTTTTAGGACTTTTGCCTAGAATACTTTTGTGCAAAGTGTACAAGGGTTTCTTTGAATTAAAAGATACAACAGCTGCTTCGCAACGTGCTTGGTAGCCACGTTTCAGTGAAAAATTGACGCGCTTACCACCAACGAATTTAGCAACGATGCTGTTAAAACATTCGACTCTGTTGCTGTCCACGTCGCAAATTAGGCTGCGAGATTTTGATGCCACGGATGAAACAATTGTTTTGATTCTGAACCATATTGTCGAAGTTTTCAAAACAAGTGTCAAATCCTCGCTCATCCGACTACTTTCACAGTAGTAGTCTTTGCAGAAGCTATGGTTTCCGAATGCGTGAAAAATTGAATTTGTAATATCTGTGTACAGGTTATTAATTTTTGTGTTTAAATCGCAATCTACAGACATATGTTTCTTTATGGCACAGGAAATGACTTTTCTTACAGCTAAAATTCTCTGGGTTGTAATTTTTTTCCTAAGTTGTAGAGGGAATTTTACATCTGTAGACACTGCTTTAAGCTTTGAACACATATTTCTGAAAATATGGTTGCGACATTCTATTTTCTCCACACTAAAATTGGAATAAACCCGGGCTTCGGAGATTTTTTTGAAACAACTAGAATCTCCGTCCGCCACCATCCGCGCATAAATTACGTTGTGGGTTTTGAGAGATTGCTTAAAGCCTTCTAATAAAATATCAGATTCCATACATGTCGATGAACCAGAGTAATTCTTGAAACATGCATGTGTACCTGGGATTTCATTTTTATTTTGAGCTCGAGCACAAACAGAACAATATTTGTTCTTCACTCCTATAAATAGAACTTCACCAAATTTCCTACCTACAATTGCGGCCGCTCCTGAAAGAGCCGAATAATTGGTTTTATATGAGCGCTTGGACCAACAACCATCTGCGATCACATCTATGTAGGGTATACCATCTTTTGTCACGTCGCCTCTCTCTATAGCAGCATCTCTTTCACGTTTACCAGCAGCTAACATTAGATCAACGGCAGTTTTGTGCCATTCATCGCAAATCTCATTATGTAGTAAATCAAAATGTTTTTGATTTAGACTGGGCAAATCCATTGATGTACACAATTCCTCAAACTGCGAGAAACCTATACCAGTGGCCATAACCCCACTTATTGCAGCCTTATTTAAATCCAATTTTAAATCCGGCTCGTTAGTATCAAGCTTAGAATCAAGTCCGGTTTTTTTTTCGGACACAAGAACTAAATTTTGAAGACCACAACCAAAAGCCGGACTGTGCATGGAAATTTTCTTCAGGTTTTTCAGAAAAAAATTAATAGACACAATTCTACGCCCATCTAAATGCAAATCGTCTGTCATGGAGCGGTCACCAGTTTCAATTTGGAATTCAGTTTCTGTTTTACTATCTGGCTGTTCTTCGTATCGGTCTTCTGTATTCGCTGAGCTGAAAAATAACAAAACATTTAAAATGCTAAAACTTGCGTATGACAAAATAGGCACGGAAATAGAATAAGTCCGTTTGAGATGCGTTTCTTGATTAGAAGGAGAAGTATGTGGGGTGTTTGCGTGAAAGATTGAAAAAAGAAAATTTAGAGTTAGAAAAAATATTCAAGAGAAAATAAGTATTCATAAAATAGTTTAACTTACGTGGTTCCATCACAGTGTGTTTCAATTGTTTGTATTTTTTTTGGAATTTCAAATTGTCTTTCTAAGTTTGAGGATACATTCCGTAATTCAGTAAAAGTTTTTCTGAAACCAAGTCATAGACCAATTATAAGTACAATAAAAAACAACGTATAGAAAATATCAGATAACTTCTTATATATAACAACATAATAACTCTAGTATACTAAAATGATACTTACGTAGTTGGCTCTTGTTGCAGGGATTTCTCTGTAGTATCGGTTGTTGATACATTTACCCTGTGCATAAAACAAAAAGATAAAACAAAAAGGTGATGAATAAGTAACTGCACCTAGCTATGTTTCCAAAGTACAAGACCTAACATAGGGCAATGTACCCCTTTTTTAATAAAAGAAGCAATCCTAAGATGATTCTTACGTACCTAGTTTGATCGTGTTGTATGGAACTCTCTGGTATGTCCGTTGTTGGTGTGTTTACTCTGTCATAATAAAACAAAAATATAATTAATAGGTAAATACTTACTTAGTTACCTAGCTATGTTTCTAAATTACTATTCGGCCAAATATTTGGTTCGGTAAAAGTTTTACCGAACATTCGGCCGAATATGCGTATTCGGTGAAACCCATGTTCGGCCCATCTCTAATAACTAGCTAAACCCAATAATACTTAGAGCAATACAGCCTACTTTGAAACAATTTGGAAGCATTGAGTTATTTATTATGTATACCTGTCTATAGTATACCTGATACAAACTTACGTAGCCTATTTTTTATGTATGGCGTAAGTGCCTACCAATTCGGTTACCAAGCAGTGTTTGCAAGAGATAAAGAACCTGTAAAAGTAGCATAGGCATCTACTAACCGTAATATCTCATTAGCTTCCAGTTCTAAATTTTGCTTGGTAGCCAGGTATCGTCGTTTTCTGGAATGATGTAAGTAAAATATACATAATAAATTGCTGAATAGAAATAAGTATCTTAGTAAAGCAGCAATCAAAGTAGTTACCTACTTAGGTAGGAAATTAAATTAGTCAGTACATACCTCAACACCTCATTCATGAGTTTTGACGACCTTTTTCTGCAAGTACTTAATTTTGATTGGGATTTCTTGTTATTTCCCATGGTAATCGTTTGTTTGTGTACTCGTAATGGAAATCGTAATTTTCGCGCGACACTGTAATGAGCGACACAACCCCTGCCTGCGAATGCCGGAGCGGGAGTGCGGCCGCGGCTCGTGCGCGGGTCGGGGAGCGCGGTTTCTATAGAATCAACGGCCGCGAAATTAAGTGGCGTAAGCGCCAAACACGTTTATTATCAAAATGTTAATAAAATGTTCAATTTCTCAGAAATCTAAAACAGTCACGAAATAGAAAAGGTAAAAATCTATCAGTTTGCGATTTTATAAGACTTATTATTGTAAAACACCGTCTTAATGTGCATTTATATGAAATTTTAGAGGTGACTTCAGGATTTTTTTCTATCGAGCAAAATTATTCCAATCGTGTTTTTAAAACAGTCCTCCCATCACATATACGTTCTTTATTATATATTTTAAATATCAGTGCGAAATATCATATATTTTGTAAGTAACAGCTAATAGAAATCGGCCAATTCTGCCGTTTTCAGTTACTAAGGGCCCTTAATTATACAGTATTATAGCAACACCATAAAGGCAATCGCACACAAAGAGCTCGGCGATAACAATCTGTCAGAGGGCGCGACGACTCTTCATTATTTTGATTTTCAAATCATTTAATAACAACATGCTATCCCTACTAGGGATGGGAAAGAACTGTTTAATTTTGCACAGGTGTCACAAAAATTAATTCTGTAAGAAAAAATCTTTCTACATTTTTTTGTGTTTGTTGGATGTCCAAATGGTGTTTCTTATCGATTTAATTACCTGTTGTAGATACCCTAACTTGTTTTGTCGCTCTTTGTGTGAGCACTGAGAAGGAATAACTAATCGCCTACATTCATATTTCAGTTTATGTACCAAATATCATTATCATAACTAAAAATCGATAAAACTTGTGATTTCGGTAGATAGGTACCTACGTAAAAAAACCATTTAAAAAGTTAATAACGTATTTAGGTATATTATAGGTATTATAATTATAATTTTAATTATATTTATATTATAATTTTATTTTAAAACCAAAACCTTGTCATTAAATGATGTAATGATTATTAATTAATAACAGAAAATAAATTTAACTGCATTAAATTTAATTCCTACATTTTTACCATGACTCACCTTAAGACGCGAATAAATCACAAAGAATTCAATATCGATAGATTACCTAACAGTGTAGGTACATCACTAACCAGCTCTGCAACCCTTCATCTCAGCTTAACTCTATAATTGAGGGTGCAATCTCTCAACATAGACAAACACATCATTATGACGCCATATTTTTTATTACTTTACGATTTATCTCGATGACATTTGTATCGTATCGCATCGCAATCAGTGCGATGGTGTAATAAAGCTTAATTAAATAAAATAACGAATAAAAAAGGGTTTTGTACAAAAATTAGGATAATAATTAATCTAACGGTGTTTTTTTTTGTATCCAATAACAGATAAAATTCATGTTTAAATTGTTACGATAATTTTCCTGTTGAGTAGGAAATCTTTTATTGAAATTAATATTTTGCAGGTATCAATGTGAAAAGTAAAAATGTATGTGACGGTTACATCATAAATATATTTTTATTGTGAATACTATTGTT
Organism: Emmelina monodactyla; assembly: GCA_916618145.1. Lineage (NCBI taxonomy): Eukaryota > Metazoa > Arthropoda > Insecta > Lepidoptera > Pterophoridae > Emmelina > Emmelina monodactyla. Next base: position 8,026,138 of record OU745314.1, on the reverse strand, counting down.
AAATTACCTATAGATTTTTAGAAACCTTTACATATTAATTATTGTGGCATTTGTTAGGATGCGGCTATGATTGCAGTAAGTTTGCTACATCATGATTAAAAATCAGTGAATGCCAGAAACAATCCTTTCTCAACCACCATTTTTGGTCAAATATCTAAACATATAGGTACTTAACATTCATAGTTAAGCCTTAAAAAGCAAAAACAAACGACATCGCCAGCAATCACTTATAATAATCGTTAACAAAACAATAAACACATAAAAACCGTTCAAAATTAATCGAACACTTGAATTTAATTCACGTAATACCAATCACAATATTAATTCTACCCTCACCCGCCTTATTTAAGTGGCGGACAAATCGATAAATGCAGGGAAACCTGCGGGCGGGCGTTCGTGGTAAATAAAGTTTTAACGCGCTCTGATTGGTCGGTTCGGGGGTTGGGGGCGTGGCTAGAGAGAGGGCGGGGCTGTGATTGGTCGATCGGTTTTATTTGCTAGGTTTAGTAACAGTCCGGGTTCGAGGCAGGGCAGGTCGTTCGGGACTGCCGGTTTGTGTCGTGTCGGATCAATGTGTTTTTGAAAAGGTGTTTTCACGTAAGTACTTATTACATATATTACATTTTCTTAATGCTTCATTTTTCATTAATTTTTTTTTATTTGTTTTTATAGTGATATATCTATACTAATATAATAAAGCTGAAGAGTTTGTTTGTTTGTTTGTTTGTTTGTTTGTTTGTTTGTTTGTTTGTTTGAACGCTCTAATCTCAGGAACTACTGGTTCGAATTTAAAAATTCTTTTTGTGTTGAATAGACCATTTATCAAGGCAGGCTTTAGGCTATATAACATCACGCTGCAACTATAAAGAGCGAAGAAATAATGGAAAATGTGAAAAAAACAGGGAAAATTATTTATCCTTGAAGGCTTCCTTTGCGTGCGCTGCGAAAATGGTTCTAGATACCAAAAATATATATGTATACAAGAATTAAGGGAACTTTTTACCGCGGGAAAACTTCGCATTCCTACGGGAAACCGACTTCTACGCGAACGGAGTCGCGAGCAGCCTCTAGTCTATACTAATATTATAAAGCTGAAGAGTTTGTTTGTTTGTTTGTTTGTTTGTTTGAACGCGCTAATCTCAGGAACTACTGGTTCGAATTTAAAAATTCTTTTTGTGTTAGATAGACCATTTATCGAGGCAGGCTTTAGGCTATATAACATCACGCTGCAACTATTAGGAGCGAAGAAATAATGGAAAATGGGAAAAAAACGGGGAAAATTATTCATCCTTGAGGGCTATCGTTGCGTGCGCTGCGAAAACGGTTCTAGAAACCAAAAATATATGTATGAAAGAATTAAGGGAACTTTTTACCGCGGGAAAACTTCGCATTCCCACGGGAAACCGACTTCTACGCGAACGGAGTCGCGAGCGGCCTCTTTAGATTATAAAGTAATGTTGTGTGTATAAAGATGTCTAAGAAGTCTGTAGATATGTGTGCAAAAGTTCCCATCGTCCATAAAAAAAATGTATTACCTACTATTTATATGCGACGTAGGTATTCGTGGTTTAAACAAAGTACCGTAGGTACCGGCGGGCTTTATACGCAAGGCACCATCTTAATATGTTAATAAAGATGTTTTTACTTAATAAAAATGTGCTAACGACCTTTGAGTGCCATTGTAGACATCAAAACTATTAGAAGCGAAAAACATACTAGAATTTGTCGATTAGCGGGAGTTCTGCTACACAAATAGTGACTTCACTAAATAAATAGCGGTAGAACTTTGAAGTTGTCTGGTAAATAAAATAAAAATGTTCATTTTACTAACATAAATATACTGGGTTGCAAAGTATTTAAAATGTGCCTATAGGTAGGTATGTAATTTTTTTGCAAATTACGTTTTTTTTAATTTTATCGAGTTAAGAATCAAATATAAGAGAAAATCTCCACACGCTTGTCTAATAAAGAATTTGTAGTGCAGATATTTGTATTTAAATAAAAAATAAATAAATAGTCTATATATGTCCCATATTTGAGCACAGGCCTCCTTCTCGGATAACGAGAGGGTTTGAGCCGTAATCCACCACGCTGGCTCGGTGCGGGTTGGTGGATCACATGATGAATTATCATCCAATCATGTGGGTTTCCTAACGATGTTTTTCCCTCACTGTTAGTGCGTGATAAACATGTACATAATTTGAAAAAGACCAAATTAGTAGTACACCCTATTGGGGATCGAAACCGGAACCTTCGGTATAGTAGACCGTTCCTGTTGCCACTAGGCTACCACGCATATATATTGTATGTATTTGTATTTAAAATTTATAAAAAATTTGTTTTAGTAAAATCTTACTTTACTTTGTTATATTGAGGTCTAAACTTTCAATTATCAGAAAAAGAATTCGACACATACGTTGTATGTTATTGTTAGCATTTGACATACCTATGTATGAAGTGGCAATAAAAGTATACTACTTATCTGTCGAAAACAATTAAAAGAACCAGCCCTAAATCAGTTTAAATCATTTTCTATGTAGGACGTAGCATTTCCGTGAGCTACGGCGTAGCACACTGTAAGATGTATGCTACGACTGAGTTACATGGAACATCCCTACTAATATTATAAATGCGAAAGTAACTCTGTCTGTCTGTCGGACTGTCTGTCTGTCTGTCTGTTACGCTTTCACGCCTAAACCACTGAACCGATTGTGATGAAATTTGGTATGGAGAAAGAACTGAACTTGGGAAAGGACATAGGGTACTTTTTACCGCGGGAAAACTTCGCATTCCCACGGGAAACCGACTTTCACGCGAACGGAGTCGCGGGCGGCCACTAGTTATTTATAATTCTCACTCTAATATGATAATTTAAAAGAAAACATAAAATTACAAGACTTATTTATTATGATAAAAAAGTTGTGTATTAAAAATATTAAAGACCAAAATAAACTTTCGCAGAACTAGTCTTTTAAGCAGAATTGTGCTTTTTAATACTATTGTTTTGATTAATTAACCAATTTAACTGAAATAGCTATTTATGTCTGTAAAGGTGAGCTAACAACAGAATTTAAGTACTGATTAAAACATCAAAGATAAATATTTTATTTTTTCGATTATCTCGTTTATTAACAGCACTTATAATTAAATTTTATTTTTTACTTTTGAACGGGTCAATGACTTTTCGGACACAAGAAACTCGGACACCTTAGCCAAATTGTTGTTTTTCAATTTTAATATTATTTTTTTACCAAGGTGTCAGAGTTTTTTGTGTCCGTAAAGTCATTGACCCTTTTGAACACCTTCGCAAATGATGTAGTATTGAAGAAGCAATTTACAACGTCAAAGTTATCCAAACTATATTAATGAGTTTCAATAATAATTATTTAAAACAAAAATAAGTTCGTCATACGTAAAATATTCTCTACCCTCACAAATCTCAAGACTGCTAAATAACAACGCAGATAATCTTTAGATTTAATTCTTGTTGTTATGTTTAATCGGAGGTCCGCCAGAGGGCGCGGTCCCGGGGGAGGGGGTAATTGAAACAAGAGAGGGGGCCGACGACACTTTGTTACTTGCTTGTTTGAATCAGGGTTTTTTTACGTTAATTTTACTGGTTTTATGAAGGAGAAAGTTAAAAAAATGAAAATAGAAAGTAAGTATGTTATCGTTTTATACTTATTAGTGCCGATTCGTAGATAAAACTCTTTAAAGTGAAATATATTGTTACTAGTCGCCGCCCGCGACTCCGTTCGCGTGGAAGTCGGTTTCCCGTGGGAATGAGAAGTTTTCCCGCGGTAAAAAGTACACTATGTGTTATTCTGATGTATAACCTATATTACTGTAAAGTTTCATAAAAATCCGTCCAGTAGTTTTTACGTGAAAGAGTAACAAATATCCATCCATACATCCATACATACTCACAAACTTTCACGTTTATAATATTAGTAGGATTAGTCACTGAGATGGTTAATAATGTTATTCAGGCCAACATACAATTTGCTAACTTTAAGACACGGCGCAAGCAAGTTAGCCTTCATTTGTCGTCAGCTTAGTCAATTTTACAATGATATTTTTTTTGGCCTAAGACTACCCATTGTCTTTTTCTATTATAAATTAGTTATGAGAAGTGGCGGCATTGTTTTAAAATTGGGAATGAGAATGTTTTTATATTCGGGGCTTGTACCTTCTCTGGCCTCTTCGCAGATAGCGGGACTGAGTCGTAATCAGTGTGGCTTGATATAATCATACAATGTTTTATTTTTTATAACCATAATTTATAATGAATTTAAAAAAAAAACGGTTTCTAGGCAATGAAACCATTGAATCCAACATCTAATTGTTACTATATTAATCTAAATTCGTGTTTTTGCCTTCAATATGTCATCTGTCATAGCTTCTGATATAAAAATGCAAACAATCATTCTATCAGTTAACCGGGGATAATTAATATTTCGGCTGGCCATAAGTGGATCACTGATAACTATATTGAGATATTTGTAAAAACATAAATTTCAAACGTACAAAAACTGTTTTTACTTGTTTACTACAAGATGTTTTAATCTTAACCAATATCCTACTAATATTATAAATGTGAAAGTTTGTGAGGATGTATGGATGGATGGATGGATGGATGGATGGATGGATGTTTGTTACTCTTTCACGTAAAAACTACGGAATGGATTTGGATGAAACGTTGCAGTAATATAGGTTATACATCAGAATAACACACACAAACATCTCATTCCCACGGGAAACCGACTTCCACGCGAACGGAGTCGCGGGCGGCCACTAGTTTACTTCATAATAATTGTCGGCATTTTCGTTACTAATCCTTTAAAGAAACGAGTAAGTAGGTAAATAGGCGAAAGGAAATGAGAACGAAAACACGTCAGTCTTTTGTTAGATATGATGTTTGGCGACCTCTGTGGCGCAGCGGTAACTATACCGGACTATAAAGCGGATGGTCCCGGGTTCAATTCCCGGGTCGGGCAAATTTCGTCAAAATGATTTTTCGACATTGGCTCTTGTCTGGTTGTAACTAGGTTCTCCCCTAGTCCATTGTGTGGTACCTGTAACACAAACGCTTAATGCACTTACCATGGGGCCACATAATTGGTGTGTCAGTCTGGACATTTATTTATTTACATAGATATTAGTTGATTAATATCTGAACTAATGGTCGGTCTCAATATTCCTACTATGGTTAAAACCTCGGTAACTTGAAACTGCTTGTTTTGTTTCTGTCATTTTCATATCGACAGCTATTAAGCATAGTTAATTGAGACGCAAAAAATATAGAAGTGTGTTACGGTGTTCACTCCTTGAACTTTATTAATTGGAGGTTTTTTTCAGCTCTTAGCTATTCTTTAAGCGATTTCCACTAGGTACACGAGCGGAGAATTTTATTTGTAATTCATAACCTATTTCTAATTTATCATTATTATTTAACTTTTAACAATAAATGCCTTCGTTGTGGTTTACTAAAGTTTATATTAATTGTCATATTTTTTATTTTCTTATATTTCAATATACTTTTAAAACAATTATCCCACACCTATTAAAGTAACTAAAAAGCAAACTTTACCATCGTACTATACAGATTTTATGAAAAACCAATTAAAACGAATAACTTAAATATATTCTGCCTTCGTTACTTAAGTCGAAGCTTAAGAAAGCAGCCTCACTTTATATACAAGTTGATTATTAATTTAAAACTCCCCTTGTTTCCAAGTATTACAATCTCTTCTCGGGAAGTTAATAAAAACTCGTTATTTTCTCTTGGTAATTTTCATCCATTTCCATTCATTTCATCAAATCAACGCGGCAGATGCCATTTCGTTACTTGCCGCTATTTCAATCACCCTGTATACAAGCAAGTTGGACGCGATTTGCATTTTTATGATTTCTGGTGAGATTGGTTATTTAAAATAACACGGTTTTTCATGTTGTGACGTCATTTGATTGTAGAGATGGAAATTTGAATAAAATAAATCGAGTTTGGACTAGCCGTCGGTATTTGAATTTAAAATGTATGATTAAGTACCACTTTAGTATAACTTTTAACAATTACAGGAACTTATTGTAATTTACATAGTGTGTATGTGTTATTAACATTTAAATAGTCTTACTCAAATATTACTTAATTTTCTCTAAAACTCGCAATTTTGAAACCGGTGCTTGGTTAAATAAATTGAATGACTTCCAAATTAATTTATTAACAAACTTAGTTCTAAAGAAGTCGGTTAATGAAAGAGACAAACATTATTAATAACAATTTCAAAACATATAATCCGTTGTATAAAAATACTCCAAGAGCAAATATCACAGAGATATGAGATTAATTACAAATTCAATTGTAGTAAAAATCCTCGGAGCCCGTCCCTCTGTCAATAGCCATTGTGACGCGAAACAGTAAAGACCCGCTTAGAATTTAATTTTATAGACAGTAGGCAGAGAGCCGGCGGAATTTAACACATATTTTATGAGGGAGAGAAACATGTAGATAATAATAAAAGTGGTGCGATGATATGATTTGTTAACAAAATTAAAATCGTCGTTTTGAAGTGTAGTAATAAACAAAATAAATTATTGTCGTTTTGGAAACTAGTTACATAAGAAACTTTTCGTGGTAGGAAGTAGGTGCAAGGAAATAATATTTACCTATTTAATCTGCTTCGAGAAGTCAGAGATTGTAACTTAAGTATTATTTAAACTGCTTAATGCAAAAAAACTACATGGTTCCTAAAATATTTTCTATGCACCGTTAATCTAGCCCCCTGACTATCCGGCTGTCGTCCTGAATCCTGTTTAATTATTAATCGACAAATTAACCCCGCGTCTTCGCCCGTCGACTCCAATTACGCGAACAAAGTACCAATGTAAATACACGTTAGAATCAGAATTAATTTTGTAGATGGCGCTGCAGTCACTCTAATAACGGTTTGTTTAAAGCTCCCGGCTCTTGGGCTATTATTAATTATTAACGATGAGTACAGGGTGAGTTCAGTGACAATACGTAAATGGTTTTTGTATTTTTAAAATTAGGTATGAGGTATATTTTGTTAGTAAAATCTATTAATGATTTTTAAACTAAGAGTAAAAATAACTGTTCAGGGAATACTGAAGCGTAACATTAGTATAGTTGTAACGACTGGTGTCGTCTATAGATTAAATAGTATTTGGTACAAAGGAGAGCTCTCAAAGGAGCACTTGTAGTGAAGAACGGCTGTGAATACGACGGATTTCGTGTAGGGTGACCATGGACGGTGGTTTAGTTTAGATAAGTATTTTATTTTGAGTTATTAACATACAGCTAAAGTAATTAAAAAAGAGTTAAACTCGAAAGCCAATTACAGGTTCCGACATTGAGTAAAGTTAATGATTTTAGTGAAAACGATAATACTTAAGAGTATTCAAGTTACAATTTTACATATTAACCAGCAATTAGTTCTATCTATTATGAATAACAAGATGGTAAATGTGTGTTTTGATAAACTCGGAAAGCTGACATAAAATTGTGCGATTCTTAACTTACAACAACACAAAGACAGGTAGGTATAGGTATTTACAATTTTTTTTAACCTTAACAGAAAGCTTCCTATACTTTAACAAAATTTATAAAATAAACATGCTTCCGATACTAACTACTTTCCTTTATAGTTTAAACTACTTACTAAGTTATAATCTGTTTTTTTCACTCCATGGCCACCCTACCCCACCCTACATTTTGTTGCTCCCAAGCCCTCGAGTCCCTTTAGTCTCGGATTATCCGCAGAAATGCACAACATGTTGTCAATTCGATCGGCTGCGGTGGACTCGTCACCCGACCTGTGTGGACACCCTATTGAAAAGATGGATTTAGCAGGTCACCAATGTTTATACGTTTAATTTGGGCGTATTGTAAAGTGGTGTTGAAATGTATGATGGATATAGATTTAAAGGTTTTGAATGGTTGGTGGTTATTTGAATTAATAGGGAAAATTATCGGAGTAATATTACTTAAATTGCTGGTTATTATAAAGTTATATATTTTGTTAATTCATGGTTTGAGTAAGAAATCGTTTAGTTGTTAAGAAAACAGATTTACCTATATTAAATAACTGACCCGACCTAGGGTTGAGAATGTGTAATTTCGAAAAATACCAACACAAAATAATAACAATAGTTAAAAATTGCCGAAAGAACCATTTATCGTAGTGTTGATTTCCAGCTGAAGCCCGTCGAAAAACTTTTATTATTCACTGGTGTATGTAATAATTGTTATTATTAAACTTAAATTGATATAATAAATCGCTATTTTAATTATTTGTGAATTCTGCTAGTGAGTTAAACATACAAGGACCAGATTATCCTAAAAAATCAATATCATGACAACCGGAGGAAGAAAATCCCAAAAAAATATAGATACACTACAATCTGTATCTACACAAAAATGTAACAGATACCTCATCATCCACGCTATAATTACCACTAAAGAATCCATAACTAACCCCATAAAGACCGTGACAAGTATCCACATGTGCCCATCCTTACCCCATGGGACCCCGCGTTGCCCCGACTTACCCCGCATATCAGTATAGATCACTGATACAAACACCATATGGCATGAAAAACACCATCATGTTAATAATTGTACGCGATTTTTTATTTATTAGTCCCATTGTTAGATTGCGAGGACAGGTGAACTGTGAAATTTTTGATTAATTTGAAGAAGCGCAGTAAGTACCTAAGTATCATCATTATTATTCGCCTCGAATCGACAAACAGACACAAGTCGCTTTATGTGTCTGTTTATCAATTCCTGTTTACTAAAAGGATTTTAATGCCGTTACAAAACATTTAGAAAATTACTTTAGGTAGCCAAAATTCAATGTTCCGTTAACAAGATGGCCAAATTGACACTATATAAGACGAATGACACCAAAATGACGCCAAAAGAAGAAGTGATGTTTTTACTAAATAAATCATAACAAAAAATTATAATAAAAACCTATTTTTTATAAAACTACATATTAACAACGTCACTGCGCCATACTTTATTTTCAAGAATATTTGTTACTAAATTATTTAAAAACTATTTTGAGATAAACTACAATTGTAACTCGAAACAATAATAAATGCAACAAATAATTAACTTAAGGCTACCGAAACGATAACCAACTATCAAAAAGCTAACATATGCAACTTACCCTACTCATATTTAACTCAATCAATTTCCATGCACACCCCACTATAGGGGTGACACAAATTAACTAATCACGCCCCGTAATGATTCGTTCGGTATGTCACTTGAAAATAGAATCGCCAACCCTAAGTTGATTTTTGACTCGGGGATGCCATTTCGTTGTTTAAACTGATTTATTAGTTTTGGGTTTAAAGTGGCTTTGTATTTTGACGTAAAAGTTAATTGTTTTTACCTTTATAAAAAGACTAATAGTTAATTACCTACATTATTTTGCTCTTTTTCACTTGTGTTGACTTGAGAGTAGGTATTAAAAGTAGTTGTATTTTTTTCTATTATTAGAATTATTATTTTAAATAGGTATTCGATATTCCAACACAGAAAACGCACAAAACTTAGAAGTCTTTTTTACTATTAAAATAAACAGTATTAAATAAACACCCTTCAAACGCCCCTTACTTCTGACTGCTCAATTGATATTCTATGCAGTAGGCACCAACATTCACACGCAAAATAGCAATTTCAACCAAACGCGCTTTTTTGTCCCAATTTGTGCTATTTCCTACAAAATAAGGGAACTTTATGGCGCGCGAAAAGTAAATGGACACATTTTATTGTTATGTCTGTATTTCTTTGTTCAATTGAGTAAAACCGACATTATTATCGTGTAATGATGGCATTTTAATGTAATTGTATTGGGAATGTGATGTAATCAATTTTGATGGCATTGGTGAATTATTGGTGGCGAAAATCGTGAAATATTAATTAGTTGATATTATGGTACGATTTAATAATTTTCTCATTTATTTGTTACGGCAAAAAAGCTATTAGCAGGGTTTTTAAATTTGGAAGGAAGAAACTTTTAGTGCAGACCACACTTGAAGTGGATAATATCTTCGTTTATTAACAATTATTCCTAACTAGCTTTTGCCCGCGCGGCTTCGCCCGCGTTAAATTCGGAGTAAAACTCCTTTCCCCGAACTATGTTATTATACATGTAAACCTTCCTCTTGAATCACTATCTATTAAAAAAAATGCATCAAAATCCGTTGCATAGTTTTAAAGATTTAAGCATACATAGGGACAGAGACTTTGTTTTATACTGTGTAGTGTTTAGAAATAATTTAAAACAACGCGGTATTGTTAAACTATAACGTTTTAATTTTGCTACGTAAATCATCTATAGTTATTCGATTTTGAGTTTAAACATTTCTATACCGTCGGGGATCGTTAGTTACAACTTATTTTGTTGCAGGATGGAAGCCACAAACCTGGCGAGGTCACCACCGGAAACACTCAAGTCGCGCTCTGAGCACAAATCTCTACAGTTGACCAGCAAACCTAATCAAGTGAGTCACACATTTACTAAAAACCTGGCTTGACCTAAGCTCACTAAGATTTACTTTGAACTTGTAGTCATTTTGAAGAGTATTTCAACATGTGTCACTCAAACATCCAAAAAGTCACTTTTTTGTCGTAAATAGGTAGATGTTGCAAAGAGGAATTCTACGTATTCCAGCTAAAAGTGCACGATTCATACATTCGTAAGCAGTTTATCTATTCACATGCAAGCCTTATCACCATTTCCTATATCCAGGTAAGCACAGTCCTGCTCTACGGAGTCCCCATCGTCGCGCTCATCATCGAGGGTATAGAGCGCCTCTGCCTGGCGCAGATCTCCAACACCTTGCTGAAGCAGTTCTCGTACAATGAGATCCACAACCGAAGAGTGGCTCTGGGCATCACCTGTGTCCAGTGCACGCCGGTGCAGCTGGAGATACTGAGGAGGGCTGGCGCCATGCCGGTCAGCTCGCGGCGGTGTGGTAAGGACTTTGTCGAATTCTAGTCCGATAAAGAAACAAATGCTGGTGAAAAGGCATCAGATCGTAAAAGTAGCTCAAAGTTGGGAGCCTTCTTTTTTTAAGTAGATTGTAAAAAGAACAACTTTATCTTAGGTATGATAACTCGTCGTGAGGCAGAGCGTCTCTGCAAGTCATTTTTGGGAGACAACGCACCTCCTCGACTTCCTGATGACTTCGCGTTTGCTGTCCATCATGAATGCGCTTGGGGATGCCGTGGTGCTTTCTTACCGGCCAGGTATTCCTTCTTTGCAATTATTTAGTCCTTCTTCGATTTAAGCTTCGTCTAAGAAATAAGAATTGACAGCGGCGTCGAGATAATATTCTTCCATTGTATTCACTAGGTACAATTCCTCTCGCGCCAAGTGCATCAAGTGCGCCTACTGCGGCCTGTTCTTCTCCCCCAACAAGTTCATCTTCCATTCGCATCGAGTTGGTCCCAGTGACAAATACGTGCAGCCTGATGCTGCCAACTTCAACTCCTGGCGGCGGCATATGAAACTGAGTGGAAGCCCGCCGATGGAAGTCGTTCATGCGTGGGAGGATGTGAAGGCGATGTTCAACGGTGGAACGCGAAAGAGGATGCTGTCTGCCGCTAGGTAGGAAGTAAAAACCTTGAGAGTAATAAGTAAACATTTCTCATTATGCTTAAACAGAGAAAAAAAAACGAAAGAACTGCGTTTAGTGTTAGGTCTTTTTCCTAGTAGTCCTCTTTCCTCTTTTATTTAATTCCGCTAACCAAACGTAATACCTACGCGTTTATGTCCACTTACCCCAACAGCTTTAGTTCTTAATTACGTTTATGAGTACAGCCTTAAATTGTGCCACAGAAGGGTTCCTCCCCGCAGGCCCGAGCCCGACGCGGTGGAAGGCAAGCGGCCGGCGGTGAGCCCCCCCGCTGCGCATACGCCGGTTCCAAGACTTGCTGATTACGTGTGGGGGGCTAGACTTCCACTACCGTATGCCATTCCCTGGCTTAAACCTTCGCTTTGGACTCCAGGTTGGTTATAGGCCCAAAAATCTTGTCTTCTCTGTAGTTGATATGTTTAGAATGATGCCATCATGTTATCGTCTTTAACCAGGTGCATTATCAGCTCTAAGCGGGGTTGGTTCAATGGAAGAGCCTCGAGCCTTCCGCCCGGTTCGTGGCCACCAGTTGGAGTCGCCGCAGCTGTCGCCAGCCATGTCTCCAGTGCGGTCTCCAACCAGGTCAGGATACTGGTAACCTTATAAATTTCTAAATAAGCTCTTGTTGGTTAAGCCGTTTGGTACTACGGTCATCAGAAGGGGGATAGGTCCTCAACGTCTCGTCGTTAACAGGTCACCAACCACAACATCATCTACTGGTCAGAACCGCTCACCGCTCCGCTCTCCGCTCCACTCGCCTCACCGCTCCCCGCTCCGCTCGTCGCCCGCGAGATCAATAAGAAGCGACCGGAGCGACGAAACTGTTGACATTGAAACTACCGAGGATGATCAGCCTAAAGAGTTGGTAAGTAACTGTATTTTTACTTCAATGGTGCTTGATGAAGCTTCAGATGCCGCCACGGGATCAGCAAAAGTCGAAATCATGTTAGCCGTTATTGTATTTTGTATTTTAGTTTTCCTCTGACTACAGGTTTACTTCCAAATGTAAAAATATTGCGTGTCTTTTTTAACTGCAGTAAATTAAAGTAATGATTTTTTAAGTAGGTAACACTTGAAATATAAGGAATAACTTAGAGTAGAAGTCTTTTTTTACATTGTTTAACAAAGTAGGTACCTACAACAATTCTATTACATTTTGAAAATACCAAGTATCTAATAATTCTGCTTCCTATCATTACTTCATAAATTATTTTTCTTTACCTATACCCACAACAATAAAGCTTTTAACTCCGGAACCTGCAATCTCCAATTTGTATTTTTATATCGCTAATCCGATAAGCCCGGAACGCCACTCAATTCCATTTTCTAAGCAACTTAACCGTTTTGCGACTTAGGTGAACGTTTCTCAAAAATGCAATATAATTCTCTAAGTATTTTAGAGCAATTTTGAACTGGGTACCTGGCTATTGGCGGCAAACCGAGCACAAGGTAAGATCCAATTTAAAAAGTTAGCGCAGAAAATTCCAATTGCCCCGTTTCCGCGCCAACGTAAATCTTGTCGTTGGTTTTTTTGGCTGGTTTTAAACAGGTTTGAGAAGATTATTCTGTTCCTGTGTTTCAAAACTTAATAATACTAGTCTATAAATATCAATTTGATCTTAAATCATGACTCACTTTTCCATTTTAAGTACTTACCAAAGCATGACACAAATACAAAGACCGCCATTAATTCCTTTTTTAAACCGCCCGAACTAATCAATGCATTAAACTTTTTAAGAATTAGTATTCGAACTTCAAATGACGCTGGCCAGTTCCCGACGGACTCTCTCTGCATTATAACGAACACAAACTCTTTGGCACGTCGTAAACTCTGTAATTACTGGCGTATCGAATTCAAATGGACTTCGTTCCGATTTTAAATAAGAGAAAACCGTTTAATTTAGCTGGGATCGCGCCGGGACCAATTAATTGGGATTTTCATTTGCTTCCCTGAATGAGGACGTTTTGCGGCGTTGGAACGAAAGCCGACGGAGTGTTATTTGTGTTTGCGTACGTATATTTAAATATAAGTCGTCAAAAGGTTTTTACAGCGGTCTTATGGTGCTAATTAATATTTTCTTGAAAAAATAAAGTCATGAGAAAACCAAAGGGAAATTTTCTCATTTCTAAATTTAAAAGTAACTATAGTGAATTTAACTTTCGAGTCATCATGAGTTTTTTTAAATATGGTTGGTTTTAAAATCCCTAAGTAATCTTACTTTAATCATATAATAATGTCTCGAAAACATCCTTATTTACCAAAGGATCGGTCGTGAATAAAAGAGGCGTCGAAGCCTTTCTAATGACTCGGTCGCTCGTAATTAACACGGGAGTAGCACCCTTTTACTTAATACTGTAATATTCTGTAATACCATCAAAGGGTTGGATCAAGTGATTATGTTGTTATGAAAGCGATAGAGGGCGCTAGGGATGTCCGTAGCGATAGGGATGTGCTTGGAAAATCGATTAAAATAAATAGTTTTATGTTAGAATTAGAAAATTGAAAAAAAATAAGATTATAGTTACGAATATGTGCTTTAACAATAAATATATTTTATTTGCAAAACGGAGTATAAAAAATATTTTAAGAATATTCTCTTAACAAAAGTAAGATAAGATTCAGTTAATAAATAATTTACCAGATAACTTATTTACCTACTGATAACAAATATATTTCACTTTATGTTACGCTTTAAATCATAAATACGAGTATAATACCTTAATTGGAGGCTTAATTTATAAGGGATTAAAATCCATTTAACTACACGGGCTGTATTAACGAGCTCTTAATTAATAATTCATTATATTATTTAACAGAACTAGTTAAAAGTCGATTATATATTTCTCTGTTTTCTTCTTCTTCTTCTGTTTTCTGTTGTTTTTTTTATATTTTCGTCTTAACAGCCCTTTATCTTAATTCAAGAAAAAGCTTTCGCTCGCGTGTAAATGTGTTTAGCGCTGTTTATGTTTTGTTTATTTCATGGCTTTTTAAGGGTGAAATATCTTTGTAATCGGTTCTGTAGTTCCCGAGATTACACGTTACTTACCATTCACACACACACACACACACACACACACACACACACACACACACTACCTCTTTACAATCCTACTAATATTATAAATGTGAAAGTTTGTGAGGATGTATGGACGTTTGTTACTCTTTCACGTAAAAACTACTGGACGGATTTGGATAAAACTTTACAGTAATATAGGTTATACATCAGAATAACACATAGGGTACTTTTTACCGCGAGAAAACTTCTCATTCCCACGGGAAACCGACTTCGACGCGTCGCGGGCGGCCACTAGTAGGGGAGCGAGGGGCTTGTTGTTACAGGGGTAAGTAGTAACAGGCTCTTTTCACCAGGATCTTCAACACTATTAACGTATATCTTTGACTCGATTTAACCCATAAACCGCACCACATCATATTGCCATAGCCAGTGTTCCGCCGGTTGGCGCAGTGAGCAAATGTGAGCATTCCCTTCATTTCTGCCGGGTGATATAAAATTGTACTGTCGTAAAATTTTGGTTTGTGATTTTAATAATGCCTATTTTCAAATTTTCTACAACTTATTTCCATTCAAATTTATCTAACTCTGATATTGTGTAACAGTTTTTATGATTGCTAAATTGTTTAATTAGTTATCTTGATAAATGTTAAAAATCATACCATGGGGTTAGTTGTAACAAAATCCCGGGGCTTGTTGTAACATGTTACAACATGCATTGTCTGGTATGTGGTGAAGCTTACACAGATACAAACAAAAAAGATTGGATAGAGTGTATTAGAAATAAATAATTTAATTACTTACTGTGATTTTAAAGTGCTTAACTAAATAAAACTCTTAATTACTTAATTTTTAAGTGTTGATTACAAAAAAGTGTATTTGAGTTGATTTTTGATAAGAATTACATAATACTTACTTTGGAAAGATGTCAATTTTGTTAAAAATAAATAAAGAATAAATGATTAGAGGTATTAATGTCGTTTTTCATGGTTGTTACTACTTGCCCCGGTAGACGTTACAACTTGCCCCAAGCACGAGGTAAGTTGTAACACCGCACTTCTTTTAGAAAATAATTGATTGTTAAATAATGACCAGTAGTTATGATCTTATTTTTACTTGATTTGGTAGAGGAAGAGTTACAGTATCCATCAATCTTTATTTAGTAGAAATTGAATCAATAGATCTCAAGATATACTAGTTTTACTGAAAACTGTTACAACAAGCCCCTCGCTCCCCTATTAGTATAGATTTGTTTTATCGTTATACAAACTAAGAATATTTTTGCTATATCCTACACATTTTATTTTAACATTTATTAGTATTATAGTTTATACTGGTATTTAATTTTATTAAATCTTTCTAGCATTATTTAATTATATCGTAACTTCCTAAATGTCATTTTATTTAGACAATTAAATTTCCTAAGGGCTGACCCTGCATTTGTCAGCGTTGAACCCGCAGTCTAAATCTGAAAGCCGATTACCTAATAGCGGACTAAGCCTAATTAATTGATCTAAGTACTCAATTTGATTGTGTTTTAAAGTTAGGATGACCTATGAGGATGCTTATACAACTTTTTATAATTACTGATGTAAATTTATAAAGTAAGTATATAGTAATGTTTGTATTTTGTGCACATTTAAAAGATATTTTTATATTATATGTATATTAGTGGTTGATCAGCCTTCTCACACTTGCCTTAAAAAACACTTATAAGCCTATGCTGCTATCACTGGTAAAATATTATTACTAACAATTGATGGATTTAAATTGTCCGAAAAAAAAACATTTTTATTTTTTTTTCGCTATTTGAATTTTATGCTAAGTTTTTTTTCAAAATTGTTGCTTTTGAAAACCTTTTAAAAGTTACTTCTTAGATAAACGCGATCAATATTTAAGCCGTAACTATGATTAACTATTACTTAAGACGACAAACATCTCAGTCTACCCGTGACCACGGCATTTGTGGCGAATACATATGGCGAAACGTCGGATAATCAAATATAATATAATAAACGCGTAAAAACCCGTTAAAATTAGTTTAATTTCAAGTAAAATCTATTTGCTACGGTTCTACGCCGTAGACATACCGTAGCACTAAAATTTAAGTAGAGTTCTTGTTCATAATGTTATTAAACTATCGTATTAAAAAACTGAACAATAGGCTGTCAGTTAAATAATAAAGCTTGAGGACATTATTTTAATTGTACGTGAGCGTGTTACGTGTGAATAACAATGGGTAAATTTAACACGTAAGCGGAATATTAAATGAATGTTTTGATTTTAACTTTTGTATAAAAGTTTTAGATCACACTGCCGATACAATGGCCCCGATTCATAGGAAACTCACTAAATAATTAGTAAATTAAAATTTGCAAGTTTAATAACTTACATGATACGCGCAGGAGCGGTTATTCTGTAACACCCCCCCAGTTATCGATATCAATGAAATACTGCATTGAGTTGTACTCCTATTGAATATACCTATTTATTTTGTGTTTGATATAAGAGTTCTGAGATTTTTTCCGTCGGCAATTTTTCTCTCTATGTCAATGAAATGTAATTTAAAGTTTATAATTATTTCTTTCTCCTCTAGGGAACCCGACTTTTGTTTAGAGATGTGTATGAATTGTGTTTTAATTAATTAATTTATTGTTGTGATATTAAGGACACGGTGCGCAATTCAACGCAAAAATACCAAATATTTGGTGTTTGCAAGCTAAAATAGGTTTTTTTTACCAGCGCCGCGTGGTGTAATGTATGGTTTTGCGCACCATGGGACCGCTTCTTTAGGTGGACTCTGTAACATTTGCGTATTAATCAAACTAAAATCAATTTTAAATACTTAAACTTTCATGCAATGTATTTGACATTCACTAAATAACTATTTACTTCAACCGGTACAATACTGTTGTATGCAGTGTTTCGTGACAATGGCTGATAATTCGGTAAATAATATAACAGAGTATAACCTCTCTGGGCAGGTTTACAATACAATAATAGTTATGGGTTTACCTGGTTACGGCATTACCACATGAAGGTTTAATTTTAACTGAGTAGATAACTAGCGGGGTTTTTATGATATGCTAAATTATCTATGACCGTGTCTTGCTACTGTGAAATTGTGTGACGTATAATAATGAAAGTGGAAGTATGTACTAGTAATATATGAAAGTGTTAACGCAATAGTTAGCGCCAAATCAGCAACACGCTATGATTATAAAAAAAAAATTGAGATGTAACGTTTGTAAGATATGAAAAAACTTATAAAATACGTATATAGTTATATGCGTAATGCGCAAAAATTAAAAGAATCATTGTTGCTATTTAGCCTGAGTAAGGCTACGAAACCTAATTAATTAGGTACCATTTAAATGTAATATACCAGCTTTTAAACTACACATGCACTATCAATCTTCCTCCAAAGGTTGATCAAATATTATCACAAACATTATCGATACCATATTAATCAGACTATAAAAGAGGGTCAACTAACAATGGCTTTAGCAAAATAACTGCGAAATAACAAAATTAATGTTCCGCACATTGAATGGTAGCGGTAATAAAATAACCAAATGCCACCTCCCAAATGAGTAAATAAAAAAATGGCAAATGTCACGGCGACATTTAAATAAACGCAAGGGCAAAATGTAGTCATTGGGCAGAGGATATATTTTGTGATTATGAAATTCATTTTCATGCCGTCGGTTTTCGTAGAATTATAGTTAATTTATTGCTATGGTTTAATAAATTCTTATTTTTTTTATAGTAAGTAGAACTAATTATACGTACAGTACCTACTGGGCTTTTTTGCTTGTATGACAAATCATATTCTAAAAAATATATATGAAATTTACCAAGCCAAGAGCACTTATAAACTAGTGTGGCAATTCTATTATAACTTCTTTAAACCGTATAGAATCTGTTATTGCACTCGCCAAAAAGGTTCTTATTAAGGATCGTGTACACACACGGGCGAAAATCTTCAATCACAATTAAACTATTTAATCACTTTTATACCGCTACACATACACTTACCTTACATTTGATTTGTTAAGATAACCATCTATCTAACTAAGTCAATAAATTGTGTGTTTCACAAAACAATCATTTCGTGGTCCCCTCAGTGAAAATATCGATGAATAAATAATAAAACCCTATTGAAGTAATGGACTTTTGTTTTAGGTAATGAAACGTAATTATTTAGATTCGGTGACAGATAAAAGTTTGTTTGTTTAAAAAATGTAATGTTTTGGGGTGATCAATATTTGAGGACGAAAATTGTTTACACTTAATGCATGTTTCGAAGCTTTGGGACAGTATTAAAATAATTTTATGGAATAGGTAGGTATTTTCAAAACTGTGATTAAAATAATCTGTTAAACGCATTTTAAATGGTGTCCCGGAAATTAATTTCGCCGACTTTTTTGGCCTACTGTACCATTCTATGTAGGCAGTTATATAAGAAGCATGTAAGATACATAATGTTAAGAGTTACTATTTTCAATTCTATTTCCATCTGTCGTTTGTACTATTATTCTTACAACCAGGTAACCTAGTTTCCTGCAACAATGACCGTTTGTTAGTACTTTAGACGAACTTTCTAGCTATTGTGTAATATTTAAACGGACAAGACAAAGCGGGACATTTGGCATATGCAGTTGAAACGGTGACGCAGTTTATTATTAAACGAGAACGGAAGCACTGTTATTTTAAATGGAATAACGACATTTCTAAATGGCAATTTCAAAAATACATTAATTTAGATCACATTAATAAGTATGCAATGGATAACAGCGAAGGGATAATAAGTAGGTACAGTATGTGATTGTAATTACTTATTATTTAACTGAATCGCTTACTCAACAGATTTTTTCTTACGTTTAGTCAGTTAAGATAAGCACTGATAACTTATGTTTGCGATTTAATCGAATCTTTCATTCGTAACCCAATAAATAACCGATCGGCAATTCATTTTACTTGCCTCAGTCACATTGTATCATACACAGTATGTTCTATTAATACAAATTCGCATTATTGTCAGTGTATACAGCGTGTAATTAAACGCTCGCAGTGGCGCCTCCCAGCGGAGCGGCCGGGAAACTCTCAGGGGACAACGCCATTGTACAAGTAACAATTGTTTACGAACGAATTAGATATTCTAATTCAATTACTTGTGACTGCTGGTTGGACAAATAAAGTTAAATTATCTTTGGTCTAAATTTTTTGACAATAGAAAGACTTCTGGCGCCAAAAAATATTTTACACTGCTTAAATTCATTGTTATGTTGGTAGAACATAATGTTTTAGTCCACTGTCAAAAACGAAGCTGAATGTGAATTAACTTTTTAAAGTCGCGGGAACGTGTAACGCGTTGCGCCTCTCCCGGACGCATTGAGCGTAAAATGACCACAAACTCGACGTACGTGACCCAAGTAAAACAACTCAACTGATTTATACCACCATCAGGACCACAATTGAATCGTTTGTGAGCAATCCAGATAAAGTATCTATTAGAAACGTGAGAGGATTACAGAGGGAACGGTAAAGAAGTATTTACGGTGTGCGCTTTCTTTGATTGGGTCTTACAAAGTTTTTTATACATTGTATTTGTGTTAGGATGGTTTAAATTATGAGATGCTTAAAATGCTCGGAAGAATGTCAATGTTTTTGAGCTTATTTACAGGCGTTACACAAAGGCAGATACTTTATTTCTTTATCCTACTAATATTATAAATGTGAAAGTTTGTGAGGATGTATGGATGGATGGATGGATGGATGGATGGATGTATGGATGTTTGTTACTCTTTCACGTAAAAACTACTGGACGGATTTTGATGAAACTTTACAGTAATATAGCTTATTCATCAGATTAACATATAGGGTACATTTTACCGCGGGAAAACTTTTCATTCCCACGGGAAACCGACTTCTACGCGAACGGAGTCGCGGGCGGCCACTAGTATATAATAATTAATCAAAATTTTAAGCAATATCTTTTTATTGATTAAATAACAATTATAAACGACATTACTACCAAAGTCACGAATTTAAGTATTCTTATAAAAGAAAAGATACAAAAAGTCATTAAGACATCAACTTTCCAACCCTAAACAAACAGAGGGGCACAGTCGAAACGTTTTAATTTCGTAGATAGTTTGCAATGAAGATCAACAGTTTACATGATCGAGCGTTGTTTGTGTCCGCACCCCAATTTGAAGTAGGCACGTGTGGGCGTACCTTTATGTTTGCATTTGTTTTGTTAGGTTGGTAGTTAATCGAGCGCAATTTAACGAAGCAATAATCTAGCGTGGATTAAAAAGCATTAAGGTAATTAGTTGGCGGTGAAATTGTTTGCTAAGCTTCTATTAGTTTTATTTCACCATCAATTAAGTGAAAATGCGATGGAGAAGGATAAACTGGCACGGTACTTTAAATATCATATTTATAATAGGTAACTTTATTTTTTTTGTTCTCGTAGTTAAAAATTAGATATTAATGTCTATATAAATTCAAAAAACGGTATTTAAGAAAATAAACAACAGTTATGACCGGTTTTTGATTTGAGAATTTAAAGTTGAGTAACATTTTACTATTTACGATTCTCTCAAAAAAAAGAGTGGATAGGTTTGGCTCATTTTCAAATACGACATTTAGAAACCAACGGGTTTTATCAGTATTGTCGCTTTAACATGAAACCGACTGCTTCTAATGGTTTCAGCTGGTTACCCATATTATTTTACATTATGCAAATCTTTAATATTATTATAGTTACTAGCGACCCGCCCAAGCTTTGAATTTTAGCTAACTTAAAATAACTTTATCAGAATTTTCTTGATTAACAAATTTAAATGAAAAAATATCTATTATTTGGCGAAAACCGCATTAAAATCCGTTAAGTGGTTTAGGACGAGTTAGCGGACAAACATACAAACAGACACAATTAGCGACTTGGATTTATACTATGTAATGATAATGATAATGATTATTTCAGACTTGCAACTGGCCCTGCCGCAGCGCCGCGACGACCCGGCCCGAGGACTGCTGGGCCGGGCTCGTGCCCAAGTTGGAAAGGGACGACGAGAGAGAGCCGTGGAGACTACCCGACCTACGCCCACCACTGCACTACCTACATGATAGAGGTGGGTGTTCAATATGTAAGATGTTTCACCCACATAGTGAACTGCTTAGTTATTTCTCATATCCCGAAAGGCAAGACAAACTTTTTTACGTTGTTAATTTTTTTGTAAGCTTTTTTAAGCTAGAAATCTAAAATTATCAATGTGGTTCGAATGAACCGGTAGTACGAATATCGCAAACTTACCCTTTATTCCCACTTTAAATAAGATCTGCATCATGTGTGGACTAATTGGTCTCTCTTGTGTAGTAAACACGTAATTATACGGGGAAGATCATATCGATTCCTAATAAGTTTGGCACTTATAATACAAAGGTACATACAGTATAGTTGTTATGGAAAGTTTCCTATTTTGAAGCCTTGTAGTACGAAAAGCGAGTCTTGGGGCTAATTTAAAGCTTAGTAGTTTAGAACGTCAATTTTTAAAAATAAGAACTAGCAATTGTGACGGTATTGACAGACAGGAGTTGAACATATACTTACCTACTACATTAAGAGAAACTATAGTCAATGGCCCCGATTCCGAAAACTCTCTAAAACTAAATTAAAATTATTGCTGTCACTTTCTCATGTTTTGTATTTACAGCTACACTGGTTTCACTAAATTTAATCCACATAATTGTAAAATTATGAGGACTAGCCTAAAATTGCCTTAGCTGTGTCATAATACACGTAAATTTTAGTTTGACAGGACTAAAATGATTAACTGTCTCTATTTTATGCTATTAATGAGTAAGTGACGGCGATATCTTTAGTTTAGTTTAGAGAGTTTTTTCAGAATTGGGGCCAATGACTAATTTATCAAGCAGAACCTTTTCTTACTTACCAATAACATTTTTATGATTTTTTAGAAAGAGACAGCTGCGTGGCTTGCGTAGCGCCTCTGCCTTTGCTTCCGCCACCAGCTCCGACGCCGCATTAGAAAAAAAAACTTATTTTGTAGTGACCTTTTTGCCTATCTAGTCGATTAATAATATATGTATGTAGATAATATATCTTAATAAGTTTATTCGTCATTTTTGGGTTATATTTAACTTTAAATGTTTCTGTAATTTATAAAATAAAATGTGATCTCATTTAAATTTTTGTTCCTGATGTAGACTATCAATATTTGTAGTAGAAACATGAATGTTCTAGTCAAACTTGTATGATAGTTAAACAGCAATAATGTTAGGTACTTTTGTGTATTTTAAGCTTCAAGCTGCAGGCAAAATATAATAGCTAGGTACCAACATCACAATAAGTGGATTTTTATTTTATGAGCATACTGTATATAGTTAGTAACATCTAGTCATATTGGCTCATTAAAGCTTTACTATTTTAACTTTATAATATCACAAAAATGAGAGATATTCCTTCATCTTTAGTATTTCTTTAATAGATTTTTTGTTTATTGTATCTAATTTTCAAGGAACAGCCGCTCTTAATATCCTCAATAGTTTAAACCTCCGTAATTTGTAGTTTGGTTTTTGTGACGTTTATATCTCAATAGCATAACCATGTAGCATATAACAGTTTATCACAGCTATGATGGGCTATTGAATACTGTCATTAACTTAAAAAAAACTGTAACATCAACGTGATCAATTTATCGGTTTGTTGCATTTATGACTCTCTAATACCTACACCATTAAATTAGATAATATAAGAATTTGAAACCCTGTAGATATATAATTAAATAGGTACACTAGTAGGTAACTATCAATTTAAAATTAGAAATTGTAAATGTAAAAGCTCCAAAAAACATATCATATTGTGTTTCAATCAATTGTATGTGTAGAAATATAGTAACCTATATTTAAATGCTAAGTTGCAAAGTTCGTACTTAGGGAAAAAACCACCTAAAAAGGATTAAATGTACTTAAATTGGTGTAGAAACTTAATGTAAGTACCAATGCATATAAAAAACTACGTTATCTTATGTGTTGAGTTTGATTCTTTCTCCCTTGTTTTTATTTACGGATTTAGCAGTTGATAGTTAAAGGGTAGGTTATAAATCTAGGATATAGGTACATGAATGTTTAATCGTTGATTGCGATTGACCATTTTAATGACACTTTTTACCTACTTACATGACATGCGTACCTGATCACTAAAATAGGTAGCGCAAAGAACTTTATGAAATCCCAAAAATAATATGAAACTATCTTTTTTCCATATTTTTTTAATCTAGTTTTATTGTTACCTAATATTGTAGAAAATAATTAAATAATCCAACCATACAGTCATATGGGCATTCATCAAACAATTTGAATGAGTATGATTTTGTCAACAAGAATTTGAATGAGTTTACTTTGGCATAATTTATCCTAGCTGCAGTTTTTTCTCTTGCTCATCAATGTTTAGCGGCGGGCAGAAGTAATAACTATTTTATTTTCTTATATTTATTTCTAATGGGAAATAATAAGGCAAGACGCAAGGTTCTTTTTTTGGCCACTTGATGAAACTTCTAATTTTATATAACTAGTGGCCGCCCGCGACTCCGTTCGCGTGGAAGTCGGTTTCCCGTGGGAATGAGATGTGTGTTATTCTGATGTATAACCTATATTACTGCAAAGTTTCATCCGTCCAGTAGTTTTTACGTGAAAGAGTAACAAACATCCATCTTTCACATTTATAATATTATTAAAATAATTCGTATTTTTTACATCGGCTTCATCTATTGCCACCTAATTTACTAACTCTTTTTTACAAGTCATCATCAGTGTACGGTTAGGAACTTCATTTTTTTTATTGTTTCATCGAAATGATTCCACACTTACCTAGTGGATAAGAACTGTAAGAATAAAAAGATAAGAAAGTGTTGGTTGATGTTGACACTGCATGCGCGAGACGAGCCTTAAAAAGTCTTGAAATAGGTGACACATATTATTATTATTTTAAACGTATCTACTGAGTAACTAAATTGCTGATTGAACTCTCTTTTGTGTCATTTATTATTGTTTAATAAGTTTACTGCTTGAATGCATATCTCAATTTTTTTATGCTAAGAAATAACCACAAATATTGAGTTTTATTTAGAGTTTGATCTAATTACCACCCATTATTAATTATATTTATGTTAAGTATATTTTCCTTACCAATCTTAAAGGTTCGGTTTTTCTGACGCTTTAGCCTACAAGAAGAAGCCTAGCGTAAAAACTAAAAAATAATATTTTTTATCGTAAATGGGAGATCTTTTACATCTATTAAACGGTGTTGAATCGAAAGTTGTCGTGTTGGGCCTACTACGTTTTCTACAGTGCGGAGGTGTTGTGGACAAGATTCAAGTCATGGTCATATTGTGATACATAAGATCATTATTAAATGGTAAGGGTAAATAATAAAGCGACTACATTCATTTAAATTGTTTCAATTTAAAGAACATAATTAAACTTATATCTTCAGTTTAAACATTTATAACGGGTGTAAAAAGACCACTTCCGAAGCCAAAAACCGTGTATTTTTGAGCCTCAATAGTAACTAATTTCAGTAACGATATACCCAGAAAACTCAATTTAAAAAAGGTATTGAGGGTTGAAAAGTCATATTCGCCGCGTGAAATCATCACTTTTACATCAACTGTAGGTTCTGGTGCGAATTTTTACATTGCAAATTAAATTAAAACACTAATTTGAAATCATCACAAAATCTGATAATATACCAAAAATTTTTAATCATAAACATATTTTTTTTGCTCAAAACGTAACTAGAACTCTCCAGCAATGCCCAGTTTTTGTTTCTGGAAGCAGTCTTTTTACACCCCGTATGGGACTAAGCGACTCGACTGATTGAGTAACCGAGATTTTTTGTAGAACTAGTTTGCCTTATAATTATTTAAATGTTAAATAAAAAATAAACAATCTATTTACTAATCAGTATACACTTTGTTGCATATAATTAGTTCTAAATTTTACCACTAGTAGAGGAGTGACAGCTTCGACCTCATTGGGCTTAGCATAAGCGGCGTGATATCGAGTACTTGACATTTGTTTGTGAGAATATCTCGATTTTTTTAAATCGGTAGCAGGACTGCACACTATCTCATCGCAACTCACGGTGATCAGTGACTCACATACGTCATTTGGCTCTCACGTCGTAATCGGTAGCATGCACGCCCAAAAACACACGTTTCTTTTTTTTTAATACGAGATAATTCTCTTCCTCAAATTTTGACGACGAGAAGCTGTGAGATTGCTTTACTGAGATTGATTGTGTCGAATTGTGCTTGCATGCATCATCTATATACAGGTACTTGAGTTTAATTAGCTGATAAGTGTTAGAACTTTTAATTTTTTAAAGAATTTTTAATGTTTAAAAATTTTAAAGGTTTCAACATTGTACACAACTGTCATTGCGTCTGGCATTCGGACCGAGCCCGTCCTCGCGAGAGGGCGTTGTAGATTGAAAAATATATTGTTGTGAAACTATTTTTACTTTGTTAAATTAATAAAGAATATAGAATTCAAGAAATATCATTTATTGCAGCATCCTGAATCTAGTATTATAACATAAGGTAAAACCGTTTGTAATTATTTGAAGTATTATGGCAGTCCCTAACTATAATCATATGTATAGTAGGTATATACTAGTGACCCGACCACGCTTCCCAATGGTGCAATTTTGGGCGACTTGTTCCCGAAACATTGAATTTTAGTTAACCCTTTGAAACCTTTTCTGAATGTTCTTTATTCAAAAATTTTTATGAAAAAAATACCTAAAGGAAGGTGAAAACCGCATTAAAATCCCTCAACTGGTTTAGGAGGAGTTAGCGGCCAAACATACAAACAGACAGAATTAGCGACTTGGATTTATACTATGTAATGATGATGATGAGCAGCGGGAAAGAAGGAAAATTGAGCGTAGGATGCTGAGGGAAGTGATCCCTTTGACATGGGGGATCACGAATGATGTTGAAGTACTTTTGATATCATAATATTTATTCACGAAACTACGATTACCTATCCCGCATTATTTGTTTTGTTTACTAACTCCACCCACAGACTACAGACTAGTAAGAACATACATACTAACAATAGACAAAAATACAGTGGTGGCTATTTGTAAAAAAATAGAAATTGAATGAATGATGATGTTAAATTTACATAAATAGCAACACTCTCTTCATCACCACGGAATCGAAACTCGACGTGAGTTTTCTTCTCTCTCACAAAGGTCATGCTACCGGTTTCGACATAAAAATAGAGATCGATTCGTTCTCCACTCCCACCCACGGAGTATCTCGATACCGGTCATGCTAGGCCTACATAAGACTTAGCTAGTCTGTGTAATTAATTTCGAACTTGTAGGATTAATACTCAAAACGTGTAGTATGAGTATTTTTTTAACCATAGATAACATCGTTACTGGCAATTTTCAGAAAATGTTAATGTCAATGTCATTTCCGATGACAGTTACATTGTCAACCTCCAACACGTCAAAGTCAAAGAGTTTTGTCTATGCCTTTTCCCCAATAGAATATTGCCCGAAGAGGTTGGTTTCGTGTTTTCAAAATCGAGAAATATCCCTAATTTCAGCAAATATTAAATGAAATCCTGCTATAAGTGACTTTGTGAAAAGTGTTAACTTGTATTTGTCATGCATATTTTGTCGATTCTTAATTGCATCGTGATATACAAAATGATAACCTCTGGTGATTGCTTGATTACAAAAAGCCGCTGTGTGTGTTTCAGAAGCAAAAATGGGTCGTTATTCGAAGGAACCTGATAATCCAGCTAAGTCATGCAAGGCGCGTGGCTCAAACCTCCGTGTTCATTTCAAGGTACAGTCTGTTTACTAAAAAAATGCTTGTTTTTACATGTGAAGTTCTTTTGCGCTTCTAACTTGATTTTATTCGTGTATTCAACTTTCAGAACACATACGAGACGGCTATGGCTATCAGAAAGTTTCCTCTTCGCCGGGCTGTACGCTACCTCAAGAATGTAGTTGACAAGAAAGAGTGTGTTCCTTTCCGTCGTTTCAACGGTGGTGTGGGTCGTTGTGCCCAGGCTAAACAGTTCGGGACTACACAGGGACGCTGGCCAAAGAAGTCTGCAGAATTCCTGCTTCAGTTGTTGAGAAATGCTGAATCTAACGCTGACCTGAAAGGGTTGGATGTTGACAGACTTGTCATTGACCACATTCAGGTTAGTTCAGTGTTTTGAAGATCTGTTACCCATTTGCA
Organism: Emmelina monodactyla; assembly: GCA_916618145.1. Classification (NCBI taxonomy): domain Eukaryota; kingdom Metazoa; phylum Arthropoda; class Insecta; order Lepidoptera; family Pterophoridae; genus Emmelina; species Emmelina monodactyla. The sequence goes on along the minus strand of OU745314.1, from coordinate 7,998,150 downwards.
GTGCAAAATAAATGTTTTAGGAAAGTAATAAACAAGTTACCTGCCTACCCATTCATATTAGTCAAAACAACATTCAGTACAGTTCTCTTTATTTCAATTCAAACATAGCTGTAGTCTAGATGCCTAATGTTGATTGAGACCAAAGTGATTTTAGGTTTAGGATCAACATTGAATATAACTATTTGCTTGGAAAGTCATTTACAAATTCTAGAAATGCAAATATTGTTAAGCGCTCCAAGGTATCTATACCAAATAATATAGGTACAGTTACAAAGTTTACTGCCTTTTTTGCTTGTCAGTTTATATGGTTAATAGTATGAGCTGCTTTCTAAAGGCAAATAGCATTTGTGATGGATTTTATTGAGATTATAATATTAATATTATTCTCAGTTTTCATTACACACATTACAACCAAGTTAACACCCTTAGGCCCAATTGCAGGGAACGTTTTAACCTCGGGCTAGCTAACTCAGATTTTAATGGCGCCACCATCAATTGTAATAAGAAGTATTAATTTTTACACCTAAACCTGAGTTAGCTAACCGAGGTTAAAACATTCCCTGCAATTGTGCCTTAGTTTTGCTGTTGATCAGAAAGTTTTAGTTAGAAAGATTTGAGGTTTTTTAGACTTGTGTATACTTACTACTACTTTTATATAGGCTGTTGACTTCTTCATAACATGATAAAAAACAATCTGTTTTTCAATTGCAGGTAAACCGTGCCCCCTGCCTCCGTAGAAGAACATACAGAGCTCACGGTCGTATCAACCCCTACATGTCCTCACCGTGCCACATTGAGGTGTGCCTCAGTGAACGTGAAGACGCCGTAGCCAGGGCAGCACCTACCGACGATGCTCCCGCTAAGAAGAAGCTGTCCAAAAAGAAGCTGGCCCGCCAGAAGGAAAAGATGATGAGGGAATAGACTAAGGGTTAATAAACAACTGTAAAAACATTTATTCTTTAATTTTAACTAGGCCTGCCACATTGCATATTGATAGTAAGGTGGCAATAAAAGTAAAAGCATTTTTAAATTGAAATGAAAATAAAATTTTACTGCCATTCTAAAAACATGATTTGAGGTGCATTGTTAGCTATAGGACAATAGTGGGTAGAGGCATTCAAAACCTAGATACTAATTTAGTAAAGGTAAAAATTATAAAGGTTAAATTTTTCTTGTTTTCTTATCAAAATGGGTAGCCAATGCCCATCGTTATCCTATATAGCTAACAATTGCATGCCCCCACTTTTTTGCCACTACACTGCTGGTATGTAAGTATCGCATTACATTAATCCTGTCGAAATCTTAAGACTTATGTATTAGGTACTCTATTCTCCGCAGAAGGCTAGGTTTAGTCGTTCTGTGTTTCTAGTAGCAAAAGTAGATACTATAAAGAAAACCCAGAATGATGTCATAGAGTGCGTTATTGCTGCTTGTTAGTGAGAATATTTGGTTAATTAAAATATCGGCCACTCACATTAATCTCCATATCCAAATTTAATATTAAAATTGATATAGACTGAAACACTATAAAAACTAGCGGGCCTAGGTAGATATAAAACTACGGTTAGAAAATAGAAAAGAAAGTAGGGTACTTCAGTGCAGTAGTCTGTCTACCGTATATTGACATCCGAGGTGAAATGGTGGAAAGATCATTCAGTGCTCGAGTTGTTCCATGATGATTCCTACCCGTAAAATAAAAATGACGGCGTAGATGGAACCCATATTCTTTATGGTATGGTATTTCCAGTATGAAAGCCCAAGAAATAACGGACGCGATATGTGTATCTGCATTGGTTACAATTTCTTCAAAATGTTTGAACTGAGTGTTCCATTTAAGCGGCTTTTTAGATTAAACTAAACTACGTACCTACATTAAAGCAAATGAGGAAAAAAGTTCAAAAATTTTTTTACTACTTAAATCACATTTTCTCAACTTTTGGTAAAAGGTTGAAAAAAATAACACTAAATGGATGCGATCGCTCGCTTACTTCAATTCAAACTTTTTCAAATCGGTAATATCCAAAGTAAAGAAAAGTTCTTATTAAATTAGATCGGTGTTTCGTTTACGCGTCCCCTCTATCATATAATAATTGGTCCCCAGCAGAGCTATTATGTAAGACGTCAGCAATGGATATGTTACGGCTAATACCCGAAGTGCGGCTACACCTAGTTTTAGCCGGTTAGAAGTGTTTTTAATATGGAAAACTGTAAAAAAAATTATACCTACGTATATAAAAACTGGCTTCAATCATGAGTCGATTTTTCTGGGTGGTATCAAAAAAGTAACCTAACTAACCTAACCTATTGATGTTCTAACCGGCTAAAACTAGGTGTAGCCGCACTTCGGGTAGGTATTAGCCGTAACAGATATATTTATGAACTTGGTAATTCAATTACATACATGGATTCTGCGATTCTTTATCTATGATGCCCAAAGACCAATAAAAAAGAAAGTCCCGATTTCTGACATTCATCTAGCCCTGCAGTTCCTAACTCACTTGAAACCATTAGTCGTTGCTAAGTAGGTAGGTATACCTATATGGTCTGTGATCCGAATTTTACTGAAGTCACTTATAAACCAGGATACAATTCAGTAATCTGATTATTATCTTCTAGTTTTTTTAAGGTTTTGGCTAATTATAATAATTAGAATTTCTTTCAGCGCTTTACACATTCTGGGCACATGAGTAAAGAAACTGAACAGAGACAAAGCTACATACGAATGCGCTGTGACAGGTACATCACTACAAGTGCAACGCGTGTGTGTGCGTGACCACTGGCCGCTTGTCACGTATGAGCCGAAACCGCTTCATACTAGATCAGCCAGTGGTCAATCTCAGGGCGTGCAGGCGTGACGCGACGCTCGAACGTTGTGCGTGTTTTGTTTTTGTTTTCGAGTTTCTCACATAATATGTAGTAATACTTTTGTTTTAGTATTTAAAAAGTTTTGTAAATATGGTTGTACATTGTACTGTGTGCATGAATAATAATAGAAAGACTAAAAATATTTCTTATTTTAACTATCCCAAGGAGTCTACTAGGTAAGTTTGTACTTGAAACTTAATTTATATTTATAATTTTATAATGTGTTATGTAGATTGAAAGGTATACAACTCTATAATTAAAACTACTCAATACTCATTATTATATATTTTACGGAAAATTACCAGATATTTCGGTAAAATTGTGTAAGTAATTCTGAATATATTTCCCAAAAAAGTTATTGTAGATACTTACCTACAATAAGTAACTACCTACAATAAAATCGGAGCGCAGGATTTCGCAAGTGGGAGAGAGGGGAGAGGGGGCTTCCCTCTGGTATCATTCCGAAATTATATTATATTTAGAGTATGTAATTTGTAAAAAAAAACCTATTTTAATAAAAAATTTGAAAAAAAAGTACATTTATATTTTTAATTTATTTTTAATTGTGCCAACCCTACCAAAATAGGTATAAATTTTGCTAGCTCTTTAGAAGCTTTGTCTCTGTTCAGTTTCTTTACTCATGTGTTCTGGGTATTCGAATGGACTACCGTTTTAAGTATCAGATTATTTTATATTACATTATTGTAACATTTTTTTTAGTCTCGATAGCTTAGTAGCTCTATGGTTACTAACGTACCCTCTGTATAGGAAATTGAAAAGAAAAACAGTATGAATTTGATAAAAACTTTAATGTGCTCTAAGTCAACATAACTCCACTTACAATCGATCCTGCAGGCTACTTAAATATAATTAGTAAATACCAGTAGGTAAACCTTACACTGAACATCAATTCAAATTCCAATACATAAATGCTGATCAGGAAATACCTTAATCTTTCCATAACCCTATCAAAACTATTAACACCACGAACTCACGCAGTTTAAAGAAAATAAAATAAAAATCGGTATTTGCTTCCTATTTATACTTAGACAATGCCTATAACTAATTATTTATTAACATTAAATCAATGTATCTTGCTATACTACTCGCATAATGTGCAAATCTAAACACACTGTTTTTACACTCAATATCTTCGTATCTTCATACCTTTCAGAAGTCTCCAACTTATCTTCTCGGCAGATCCTACATAGTTTGCAGTCAGCCCGATATTATGATCTTTGTCAAATTAAATTGTTAATAACTAGAATAACCCAACCATAATTCTAAATCTGCTTATTACGCTTAACTAAGTCCATGTATCTTCGCTTTTCACGGGCTCTGGACTGTCACTGAAATGCAGAAATTTATTGTTACTATAATACCTTTAGGCGATTCTGCTTCTGCAAGTTTGTCTCCGCTCTTTATGCAGGCACTGGGAGCATACCAACACAGTATCACTACTAATCTGCATGAATTACATTGTCGTTTTAAACTTCAGATTCTAATGTATCACCAAGTATCAGCTCAGGCTGGCATATGCAAGACACCGTAAGGTATACATCTACGCAGATTCTTGAAGTAGCAGTTCTGGTCAAATGGTGTTGGTGTTAGTTCATCTATACTAATATAATAAGGAGGAAAGATTTGATTGTTTGAATGGAATAGGTTCGGAAACTACTGGATGGAATTGAAAAAATCTTTCACCATTAGAATCCTACAATATCCCTGGAGATCATAGGCCAAACTTTTACCGCGGGGAAGAACCTCATTCCAGGGGGGAAAAAATTTGTTGTGACTCAAACTGCAGGGCATTTCATAAATGCCGAAGGTCCGCAACTACATCACTACATATAGGTAAGTATTATCCGTTCTTGAATCTATCAAGAATTTTTTTTAGCTAGTTTCGGTCCACTGCTGGTATTAAATTCGCATTTTCTTTAAAGCGCCCCACTATTATGGTCTCTTCTAAGACAACTTGAAGTCAACTAACATCTGTTGCCTGCAGCAATAATTCAAAAGAACTATTTACAAGACAAAACCGGATGTTTTTAGCTTATATTAGTCACCTAGCCCTTTTATTTGAGCATACGACAACACCCAAACAGTTTGGTCTAGAATTGGACCTACAGTTTCTGATTTTCTGTCGAATTTTCATACTGTATGTACAGGGAACGATTGCCATCGTTTTCGAGCGCTTACTCCATATCAAACTTTTCAATCAAATTTGTGTAGTGCCTAAGCATTTAGTGATAACGATCGATGATCGATTAACCTAGAACCAAAATACTTAAGGCGTTATTTTTGCTACGCAAACTTACGACCATCGCTAGATCAAGAAGTACACGGCACTCTTCGGGCTGCTAAAGTTTCTTACAAAATCTATGTGGTTAACAAATGTTAACACCATCAAGTTTTGCACTACAATTTCATTTGCTGTGAGGTGGGTAATTGGATATTAGGTAGGTAGGCGTTTGTAAAAGTCTGTTGCTTTTAACTTTTTAACTTTTAGCTATACAATTTTTGCTTTCTAAACTAACATGTCAAAGTTAACATCGATGACAAAAGCAACATGTACCAAACACCGGGCCTTTAACACACTACCGGCGATCAACTTATCTCATAAGTTCTTTGTTTCCGTTAGGCATTTAACATTAGCAACAAATCTTGGCGGTTTCCCCACAGTTTACCTCTAAACTCATTCCAAAATTATGCGACATCGTGTGACCTATTTCTAAATTGTATATTTTTGGTATATTGATTGCTGTGCTATTGTTCCCTTGACAATGCTTTTATAAACTGCAGTGTACCTCTCTCTGTATCGGCACTGAATAGATACTTTATTATACATGACGTTCTCAACATGCGTCAAGCTGTTGTCTCACTACAGACAAAAATTGCACGACGGTTTTTTTTCCAGCTAGCATACCAACTGCTTAGTCCTAAACTAAAAAGATGCTTGTTCTACAGACACCACATTATTTACAAGCCGGAAACCCAGTAGGTAACACGTAGCCACGTACATCATATAATACCATAAACGTAATTAATGCGGCCCGTGTTTCGAACCTGAGACCTTCCACTGAGCCGTCCGCTACCATACCGCTGCGTAATGGTTGTCTCCAAATATATTATATGTACTTTATCCAAACTCAGCCCCACTTGGCCTTATGGCTCGGTTTAAACCGTGGTGATGGCTACACGTACTATCAAAGGATCTTCTCCTTTTGCCGCCAAACTCTCACAGTAGACATACTTACCTAATAATAAAAGCCAGGTTGTATTAGACTTACCTGACGTACCCTCAGAAATATCTGACTTCTATGAGTTGGCCGTCGACTCGGGAACGATCGTACATTTCTAGAAGTGGCGTTTAGGAAATATTTTTTTTATTTTCGGAATTTGACAAACTGCATCAAGTTCTGTTCGTTAAAAAACATCGAACGCAATCACCTTAAAAATTGCTAGCTATGGTTATTTTGCAGATATCACTCCAATTTTTTTTTAAATAACTAATTCATGCCAATAAACTATTATAACTTTAAGATACAGGTGCTTAACTATTGAGCAGCATAACTAATGATATATCCTTGAAGAAGAAAAACTTGTAAACAAGAGTAAAGTGCATCTTGACCTAATGTCAAAAATATTGTCACATTTAAAAAGGATACTAATACAGTGATCCGCATCTCTTACAGACTGGAACCTGACGATGGCTCTGCCCTGACCGGTCATCTCTACAAACTTGACTTCTCCGATCTCTTGCATTTTCTGCTGAAGAGTCACCAGGCTCACTGAAGGTGGTAGCTGAAGAAAAAACAAGGGAAATTAATATACTTTAATGAAACATGGATAAGGAGCAAATTTTTAACTATTTTCCACACTGGGGAGGTTGTAGACTAAAAAGGCTAACTATTAATTTTCAATCATATATGAAAATGTTTAAAAATAGAACTTACATAGTTGAATACCAACATATCAGAGCCGGTTCCCCTACGACGGTCGTCTTCTTCACGTCGCTGATCTGTCAAGTCCATGTTGTCATCTGTAAACACTACAAAACAATCATTCAAATAAATCCTTTAAAATCGAATTCTAAAATTATAAGCTATAAAAGGTTACCTCGATCAATGTTATCGCTACCACTCCGTCTGTCATAATTATGTTGTTGGGACCAATTTGCATTTGAGCCTCCACTGTAGTCTTGGTTTTGGTTGTTGCCGTTGTAATTTGGTTGATGACTTTGGCCAACAGCCTGATTGGCTATCGGCTGGGTTATACCCTGGCCTGCTATTGCTTGAGCGGGCAAAGACTGGGTTGCAATACTCTGGTTCATCATTGCTGGGTTATCCGATGTTTTCCATGCATTGATTTGGCCAGAGTTTGAAACAGCTTGATTTGCCATAACAGATAGAGGATTTTGAACCATGCCAGCCCAGGCTGCCATATTAGCCATGTTGTTTTGATTCAACATCATTGGATTCATCATAGCACCAGAGTTGAAGGCATTCATATTCATGTTTGCACTCAGGCTGCTCATTAATTGATTTTGTAGACTGAGTTGGTCATTTGGCATCTGTCCCGTCACGTTCGCTATTTGATTGGTCATATTTGCCATTTGACCAGGAATATTACTGTTCGCAACTTGTTGATTATTTGTGGTTGAACCATTTGGATTTAGAGTAGATTTAAGTCGCTCAATTTCTTGTTTTAAATATTGTACTTCTAGCAGCTGCCTGACGTTTCTCATAGGTTCCCCATTGTTACCTAATGCAGGCCCTACCGATTTAAGACCATTGGGCATTTTCCTTATAGGGCCTTTCATGATATAGTCTAACCTGAGCAAAATTTTCTTGTCAAAAAGCTCCTGATTTTGAAACATTGCAACAGCCTAAAATAAATAATTATAAAATGAAAATAGCTTGATTCAATAATCTGGCTCAGTATGCAAGTAAATTGAAGTTCGTCATATTATTCATACAAAAATTAAGGTTTTTTGACAACAGTGAACATGTTTATTTTTTTACAAATAACAATAAAAAATACCTGCACAGCTTCCACAGGATGGTCATACTCAATTTTGGCAACAATTTTCATATGTTCTTTCTTACTGTCATCTTTCCTTATAAGAAGGAAATTAACAATGTTTCCAGCCATGCCAAATACTTCTTTGATCGTCTCATCGTCTACTTTGTCATCCAGCTAAAACATAATTTTTCAAACTCCATAAGCATGTTTTATTTAAGAATAGCAACCATAGATCATGTGTTTGGAGAATGAACAGTGCATGTAAATAATATATAGTGTTTTTTATATTAATTTCTTATAAAATCTACTTTCACTTATTGAAAATTCTATTTTTCCTTATTATTATTTTAACACAGGATTGTTATTGCCACAGGTGGAAGGCTAAATGCGATAATACCAATATTATTACTTAAATTATATTCTAGTTAACATCACACCTTTATACTTTAAAACTTATGGTTTTCCTGATTCCGTAAAAACTTACATTGTAAACAAAAATCTTGTTGCTAAGTGGTGGGTTTATTCCTAATGAATTAAGATAGTTCACACTCAGTCCATACGTCTCACAGCTTTCTTCGGAATGTTGTTGGTCCGCTTGCAAGTGGTTAGGCATATTTATATTTTGATGCCTGCGTTTGCTGAAATGAAGTTAACATTTTTTTATATAAATATTCAAAGAAATGTGGATAAAAAAGAAGCTTAAAAATAATTAAATTTTACTTACAAATTGTCACCGAATTGTTTGTTGTTTGGTGCTTGGTAGGTAGGTCTGAAACTTGCAAATAAGTTATCAAATAAGCACTTTGTAGGTACTTGGATAAGTATAAACGGGAGTTCTGATTAATAATAAGCCTTGAAAAGGCAGATGTAAATTAAACATAATTATTTTATTTCTGATGTTTATTTTAAAAGCATGTTTTTGTGCATCAAAATATCTTTTTGAATTAATGTAATAGGTATGTGAATAGCAACTTCTTGATCAATTCCAAGAAAATAAATGTTCTGATGGTTCAATTAATTGAAGGTTAGTATACAAGAGAAAGTGTGTTAAGCATTAAATGACTTACCCTTCATGGTAAGCTACTTTGATAGTTTTTCCGTCAACCTTTAAGTGGTTAAGGTCTTTCAGTGCAATGTTGGCACCCTCAAAGCTTTGAAATTTTGCAGTGAACCCTCCAGTGGACACACCATCTTTTTTCAAGGGATCAACAAATCTGAGATTTCGTGATGCGGACTGCAATATGGAAAATAAGATTTATTATTAGTATTTGATAGGTTATATTAGACATGTATAGTCTCAATAAAATAGAATAGGCTATTATATTTATAAGGTAAAGAGGTGGTTCAAGTTCTATTTATGTAATTAACCAAGTATACAAATTCTTCTCAATTCTGAAAACATACTAGCACATAAAAAAAAAACTAAAAAAACTTATGAAGCAAATAGTAAGTTTTAAAGTTTTTGGAGCTCATTTAAAAACAAAAATGATTAGTATGTACCAACCGTGTTTTCCCTTATAAACGCCTTAACCCTGTCGAAATCCCAATGCCTAGGTAAATTATAGATAGAAAGCACTTTGGAACCCCTCTCAAATTGGTGTGGTGAACGAGATCTGCTTCTTCCTAGAAAATGAACAATTTACGAAATGAAAACATACAAAGTTCCTCTTTTTAGGTGAAAGACAAAAACAGCGACTAAACAACTTGTCAAGCTTACTTACTTTGAGACATTTTTGAGTATTGTTCTTGCAATTTTTCAATTGTACACAAACAATAAAACAGACAGTGGATTTTCTAGAAGTAAGTAGGTATGAACAGGTAGGAATTGAAACAATAATCAAAAGATTTACAAGCAATCGCCGCACAAAAAGCAACACAGCGAACGAACGAACGACGCGCAAACGCAAAATGAATGAATGACATGACATGCATGACAGACATGACAGTCAGAGCAGTGAGACAGACGACAGATATACTGGTCCGAAATTGCTGTCAGCGCGCTTTCTGCACTATTTGCGTGCAAACGGTCGGTACATTAATACGAACGTTTGCATACTCTGAGCAATCTGACGTCATTAGTGACGTCACCGTTCAGTGCTGACAGTGCAAACAAAAGATAGGTAGTGCACTGTGTGCAGCAATGTCAGATGAATGTCAGGCAATGTCAAACTGACAACTGAATACTTTAATTTGTTTATTCTAAACTTTCGGACAAGTTTTGTTGAACTTATATTGTTTAATGTAAAGATATTTAGCAGATTCATCGGGAAAACCTCAACATGCAATAATTCTGACCCATATTAAACCACCTGTCATTTTGACAGAACGTCAAGCATATGTTCGTACCAACAAGTGGACCAAATTGATTTCAGTGCTAACGTTATATCTTTTTTGGTCCACGCATTGCACGCTTACCAACGTTTTCACGTATTCGATTAAAGGACCACGACAAGACATACAGGGTCTGTCGTAATGAATGGATAACCCGTTACCTACAGTTGATCCGGATGTGAGGCTATAAGAAAATGGTGTCTTCTTGCCAGGGTTGTCAACCATAAGAAAATGGCGTAGACTTTTAAACTTTTTTATAAATTTCGCTATTTTTTTCATTTATTCCGCTGCCATTGCTACAAATTTCGATATATTTGTATATTTTTTTTAGTATTATACTCCTGAAGATATGTATTATGTAATTTTAAAACAATATTAGGTGTTATTCACGTTGAACATTATCAAAATTCTCATTTTAAGAAAAACATTTCCAATTTTTTTCCTTTATGTCAATTTTTGATCATCTCCTGTGAAAAAAAAATGTATGACGTTATAGCTGCCCATGATCTTAATAAATTTTCTAGTATGTGTAGATTCTAAAAAGGTATAACGATGTGTACTTTACAAGCAACATTAAGTTACAGGAGCGAGAACACTAATCAAGGTCAGAATTTTTATTTTTCAAGTTATGTTATAAATGGTTGTAAACCATCGTCATAATGATTTTATTCTATCAAGATACTTTGCAAAAACACTATTGGGCCACTTAAAGGATAATCAGAAGAAAGCCCGGTTGTTTTTGGGAAAAAAATTACATTACTCCACGATAATAATGTAATGAAAATGTACAAATGAAAATTGTTGTGCTCTAATAGTTACATGCGACAAACATGTTGCGACAAGTTTATTCGAAATTGAAACGGATTTTAAAAATCGAACAAAGACCGCATTACAAAGAAAAGGGTACATTACATCACATCAGTGTAATTTTGACCATCGGATGTGCTTTTATTCTCTTTATTTTCGTCAATTTGTTACTGCTTTCTAATATCGGACTTTGATTTTCCTTGTGATTTGGACTTGATAACGTGGTGATACTTATGACTTTGCTCACATTTACGGACATTATGTTGTGCTATCGATTGAAAAGTTTTTGTGTAGTTTGTGTATCATGCCGCAACAATACACGCCGGCCGAATACGCAAACATGCATTACATTTACGGTGTATGTAATGACAACACCAATAGAGCTGCTTGTGTTTATAGTGAAAGATATCCAAATGTGCGACATCCTGATTACCGTGTGTTCATTAGAGTAAACAATGCATTTATGAAAGGACGATTTCCTTCCACTTTTTTCCACTTCTCTTTGAAATGTGGACTTTGTTCGATTTTTAAAATCCGTTTCAATTTCGAATAAACTTGTCGCAACATGTTTGTCGCATGTAACTATTAGAGCACAACAATTTTCATTTGTACATTTTCATTACATTATTATCGTGAAGTAATATTATTTTTTTCCCAAAAACAACCGGGCTTTCTTCTGATTATCCTTTTAATAGCCCGATAGTGTTTTTGCAAAGTATCTTGTTAGAATAAAATCATTATGACGATGGTTTACAACCATTTATAACATAACCTGAAAAGTAAAAATTCTGACCTTGATTAGTGTTCTCACTGCTGTAACTTAATGTTGCTAGTAAAGTACACATCATACTAGACAATTTATTAAGATCATGGGCAGCTATAACGTCATACATTTTTTTTTTCACAGGAGATGATCAAAAGTTGACATAAAGAAAAAAATTGGAAATGTATTTCTTAAAATGAGAATTTTGATAATGTTCAACGTGAATAACACCTAAAATTGTATTTAAATTACATAATACATATCTTCAGGAGTATAATACTAAAAAAAATATACAAATATATCAAAATTTGAAGAAATGGCAGCGGAATAAATGAAAAAAATAGCGAAATTTATAAAAAAGTTTAAAAGTCTACGCCATTTTCTTATGGTTGACAACCCTGGCAAGAAGACACCATTTTCTTATAGCCTCACATCCGGATCAACTGTAGGTAACGGGTTATCCATTCATTACGACAGACCCTGTATACTGGTCCGAAATTGCTGTCAGCGCGCTTTCTGCACTATTTGCGTGCACACGGTCGGTCCATTAATACGAACGTTTGCATACTCTGAGCAATCTGACGTCATTAGTGACGTCACCGTTCAGTGCTCACAGTGCAAACAAAAGATAGGTGGTGCACTGTGTGCAGCAATGTCAGATGGATGTCAGTTAATGTCAAACTGACAACTGAATACTTTAATTTGTAAGATCTAAACTTTTGGACAAGTTTTATTGAACTTATATTGTTTAAAGTAAAGATATTTAGCAGATTCATCGGGAAAACCTCAACATGCAATCTTACTGACCCATATTAAACCACCTGTCATTTTGACAGAACGTTCAAGCATATGTTCGTACCAACAAGTGGACCAAATTGATTTCAGTGTTAACGTTTGTGAGTAATGAAATCTTTTTTGGTCCACGAATGTGCACGCTTACCAACGTTTTCACGTATTCTATTAAAGGAACACGGCAACAGACAGACCCACTAGGGATGTAAAAAATAGTAGATTTTATGATTTTCGATTTTTTACTATGAATTTTTATAGTAATAATAATTGATTTTTCATAAACCGATTAATTAAATTACATTAATTATTTGATTTATAATTAGTTTTAGAGAAAATAACTTTTTCATTATGCTGGGATGCTCATTATTTAATTAATATTATAAAAAAAAAATGTTAAATAGTACAAAAAATTGTAGTAGTAACGCTATTTGGTTTTCTTATAATCTAACCTTGAAATTTTAAAAGAACAGTGTTTTATATTGTCATATAATTTTATTTTTATACATAACATATATAATAATTTTTATCATAACATATATTTCTTATAATGAATATTGGAATATAAAAAGCAAGTACTTTTAAATAACACAATAAAATCGATTCTTTTTCATAAACCTCACATTCCTAAGATTTACACTAACACTGTTGCAGACTTTTAAAATCTCTTTAAGAACTAATTACCATTAGATATTAACTAAAAGTACTAAAACCGATTAAAACCTTATCTAAAGTTTCATTCCTGAACTCTTAGCCTTGGAATTTCTATTTTTTTAGTGGCAAAGGTTTTTTTAGGTGTTCTTTTGATTATAATTTTAAAACTTAGTTTTGAATATAAATACTTTTATTTCTGTTGTTTATATTAAATAAAAAGTAGAGTACTATAACGAAATTGATATATTTTTAAGAAAATTGATTACTTATATTTCGTAGTTTTAAGTTAATCGATGAATTAATCATCAATGAGCGGTTTAAAAAAAAAATAAAAAAATAGTTCATACAAATTCGCTACATGGCGCTGAACAAACTAAGTACGCAGGTGGACCTTTAATTTGATAAGGATTCAATATAAATAATATAGAATAATAGATGAGTCCAAAGTAATCAGAAATAACCAAAGAAATCCACGAATAAAGAAGTACACAACATAGACAGCGTGTAAGCGTCAGCCTACAAACAAAACAAACACATATTATATACCGCTGCACCGTGGCTGCACCACAGACGATATACTCGTATATACAGCGGTTCAATCCCCGGGTCGGGCCAATTTCGTCAAAATAGTTTTTCGATATTGGCTCGTGTCTGAGTGCTACTGGGTTCCCTAGTCCATTGTGTGGTACCTAGAGTACAAGCTTTGCTTAGTTTAGGGCCACACAGCTGGTGTGTCAGTCTGGAAATTTATTATTATTATATATATTATTACTTTTTGTTTAATTCTACAAACAAAAAGGTTTATTTACCTTTTATTCAAATTCAAATCAAATCAAAACCGACATTGTTATTGTTAGATAAAAAAATAGCTTTGTTTTTTTCCTATTTTTTCCTTTTTCAAAGGTAACACCTGCGTACTTAGTTTGATCAGCGCCATCTAGCGAATTTGTATGAACTATTTTTAACTTTTTTGAAAACCGCTCATTTTTATGGAGAATGCCCGTCCCTAAGATATGACACAAACCTGTGCTTACCAGCTCCCAAAAAATATCCCAAATTTTTCGAATGGCACCAATAATTTTAAACAAATTACTTCTACAAGCAAGTTTTAGTACCAAGTTTTGGTTAAATACTCAAGTTCAAAAACACATGAGCTTGGGAGGAAGTCGCCTTTTGAATGGGCACCAATTTCATGTACTACCTCTCTATCAGACAAAACAAAATTTTAATGTGCCCCTTGAAATATTTGGAGTAGTTACTTATAGACTAGGGTAGAAGCCTTTAAAAATAATAAAAAGTGAAATAAAATTGTAGTAGGATGAAACCCATTAGAAAAGGAAGGAAATATTATAAAAATGAAGGGAAAAATAATTTACGGGCGATCTGAGGTCGGGGAGGGGATGGGGGTAAGTTTTTAAGGGTAAAAAACGTTTTTTCTCGATTTCCGGCAAAACTAAAAGTCCTATCGAAAAAAGTCAAATGGCAAAGTTGTAGGTAATAAAAAGATCTAAAACTTTTGTATTTACACTTTTCTCACATAACCTCAAAATGTATGTGAAAAATTCAAAAAACCAAGTTTTTTGCCATCCCCTCCCCGACCTCAGATCGCCCGTAAATTATTTTTCCCTTCATTTTTATAATATTCCCCTCCTTTTCTAATGGGTTTCATCCTAAGTACTACGATTTTAATTGGTTTTAAAAATTATCGACCCTGGTCTATTAGGTGAATATTTTTATTTTTTTGGAGTAGGTATACCTACCTACTTACTCCAAAAAAATTACGGACCAAAATGAAAGAAATAAGTATTTTTTTCACCTGTTCTAGAACGATCTCTACGGCATTTACTTACTTATAGATACTTTTGGCACAGACACCGACGACTACCTATTGGCAGTTCAAACCCTGTTGGTCTGACTGTCTCACGGAACAGAGAAGTAGATGGAAGTGTGAAGTAGGCGGGGCACGCGTTCCACTAGTAAGCGGAGGCTCGCAAACCTATACCTCAGTCGTGCCTGTCTTATTGTCGTGTTCGGTTGTGTTTTGCTGTGATCGTATTGCGTTTTCTTAATCTAATATCGACTTTATTTTTAAAGCAGTAAAGTTCAATTCATTTTTGTTCTAATTCTAATGTAACATAAAACATAACAATTGTAAACATGAACTTTATTTGCCAAAAAATAAAGTTCAACTTACATTGTTAAATGTAGGAACGCCACATATGATTAAAAAGTTGAATTTTGTGTGAGTCAGAATGGCGGGTGTACCTTAACAGATTCGAGCGAGTTATATGTAAAACTTTAGTAGGTACCTAAGATGTACTATTTGGTACCAATTAAAGAAATTGGTGTACCTCCTTAAAAGCAGAGATATAACCAAATGCGAGTACACCCGCCACATTGACTGTAAGAATGGCGGGTGTATCTCCAGTTCTGGGTTATAGACATGTTGGTGAGTTATTTAAAGTATACCAAATTTCTGTACCTTTGGTGAACACAATTTATTTTCGGCAATTTTTTCGCCAAGTTATTGATTTCGCCATAATCTCGTCAGGGTCATAATTTTTCAACAAAATGGCAAAAAAAAACCTTATCTGGCAACGCTGGCGATACTCTTTCGCTCCCTTGTGTTTAAGTGCTATGGTCCTTCAAATAATCTTTTGAACTTGTAATTTGTAGACCGTTCAGTAATAATATTTAAGAGACATCTTCGTGTACAATAGTATTGTTAAAATACTACAACGCTCACAGATCTTCTACGACAAATTTAATAAGCAGGTACACAGCTATTTTCGTAACTTTGTAGCACTCACCTCTCTTATTAAAATTTTAAATCAAAGTTTATTTATGCCGAAAAACAAAATTTTGCCACCAAACTATAAAAAAATCCAAATTTTAATGATATTCGCTTATATTTCATCGACAAACACTTCATTATAGATAATAAAAAAGTCCCCTTATGTTAGGTTGTTGACGAGGGTGGCGGAGTAAAAGCATATGGACGTTTCACAGCTTTATTTAACGTAACAAATTACATCTCGTAATTAAATTAAAAATGCTCACATGCATGGCGTAGTACGAACCGAACAGAAAAGACATAGACTAGCAAGAGTCGAGGCATAGACCTAAAATATTGGAGTGGCTTGTGTAATGCCATAGAGTAAAATATAACACCTTACTTAAAATACCAGAATTGAGGCCCTGTATTTAGGCGTCACGGTAAAAAAAATGCGTACCGCCGGGAAGAATGTTGGCGACGATAAGCGCGATGTATGTCGCTACAAATTCTCTAATACCAAAATCTTGGATTCCTTTGGAATCGAGCAATATTGCTCTTTGGTGCTCTTTTATGTTAGGTACACCAAAGGTACAGAAATTTGGTATGATTTAAATAACTTACCATCATGTCTATAACCGAGAACTGGAGATACACCCGCCATTCTGACAGTCAATGTGGCGGGTGTACTCGCATTTGGTTATATCTCTGCTCTTAAGGAGGTACACCAATTTCTTTGATGGGTACCAAATAGTACATTATAGGTACTAAGTTTGACATATTTCCCGTTCAAATCTGTTAAGGTACACCCGCCATTCTGACTCTCACAGATTTTTTTATATGTCAACGCGTACGTGAAGTAAGTTGCGGAAGGTCGTAAATACATTATGGGTTTTAGTAAAGTAAACTCTATTCATCACTGACAAGGTGTGTTTTTGCTTAGCAGCATTTAGAAATAAGGTCATTCCGGTACTAAGGATATGCGACCAATAAAAACATTTGTTTACATGTAGTGACTATATTTATTATCAGTTCCATGTGTGAGTTTTGGCGACAGCGGTTCCGCTAGTAAGTTTGTCGTATAGCATTTCCATCTACTTCTCTGTTCCGTGGACTGTCTTATAGTACTTACTTACCTACCTCTCCTTTTTTCTACCGAATACAACATCCGTAAGAAAATCTGCATTGATAGGTCAATTTTTGACAGGTCTTCTGTTGAATTTTAAAAATTACCTTGGTCATTGGAAGTCATAGATATCTACCTACTACTAACCTACCTATCACAAAAAAATCTACTGTCAGTCACTATCCCTCATTGTCACAAGAATAAATTTCTTCATGGAAAATATAATTCAGGGTTCTAGTGTTAACCCCGTGAATTCAATAAATAGAGACAAAGACTTAGCCTTACAGGAGGCACTAAAAAAAAACAAACGGCTAAAAGCCAAACTTCTCGATACAATATGCAAACAACATCAAGAAATGACCAAAGCCATTGAGCTAAAAAAGGAGAATGAAATCTTGGTAGACAAAATTCATAAAGCGAAAGCGAAAGCATGCAATTTAAAGGACATAAACTTAAAACTTCGCGCAAAATAAAAACTGTAAAATGAATAGTAACGAGTTTTCAATTGCTTTATTCAAAAAGGAGAACAATCAGATACAACGAAAAATTCTCGAGTCGGAAAGGCTAGTTCTAGAAGCTGCCCAAATCTCAGCATGCTTGCAGCAGGAAAATGTGAATCTACGCAATTGCTTGGCCGAAGTGCGAGATGTTGTAAAAGCATTAAAAATGGAAAATCGGAAAATAATAAAAAGGAAAATAACCCAGTGTGTTGAGGACTTACTCCAATAGGTGATTAGGTAGAGGAATTATGTTTGTGGCTACCTATTTCAGTTTGTGACTAAAGTGACCACTTCAATGTTTTTATAAAATGTGACTTTTAAGTCCTTGTTTCATTTATTTTATTATTCCTTTATTGTGCTCATAATTGACTAGGTACTTACCATGTCTTTAAAAAATAATGACTAGACAGACCTATGATATTTTATGGTATTATGGTTAGCGCTTGCTCTTTGCTTCCTGTGGCAGGTCAACAATACTACTTCAGTTGGAATCTCCAAAGGTCTAATGCTTCAAGACTCTTGTTTTAATATACAGAAACGTTCTCTACTCTGAAGGCTGTGTATATTCGGTTTCATTGTCGGTAATTACTCGATCTATTAAAGTAAGATAGTTAAACTTTTTAACGGTATACAAAAACTGTGGTCACAACGTAATTGGCATTTACGAAAAACTCTATAATAAATAAAAAATAATAAGTTTTGGCTTACGATGCTACCTATGGGGCACGGTATTTCCGTGGTATCTACCTACCTAAGGTGGGTGAACCATAGAAGGCCACTCTAACGAGAAAACACTTTTTATTCATTTATTTACTGGAGAAATAAAGTAAACAAATTATGAGGTAATACTTTGTTTTAATGTACACCATAAAAATACTTCTTTTTTTACCTAACTTTAATCACTATTTATTAATCTCAAGTTTAATTAAGCTCTTCCCAATGGCCTTGCAAGGAACATGGCTCCAAACAAGGCCAATATTATGTATCAGTAGATGAACTTAAAAATAGAGTTTTAACAATAAATACTTATATCCGCTTTTACTAAAACAACATAATAAGACATATCATTTAAGCAAAACATTAAATGCTCAATATATTTTTATCACCTTTAAAAAACTCAACGAACATTACTTGAACACCATCGTATAACTATCAATATATTGAAGAAAATTATTTAAAAACAGTAGTAATGCGTATGATATTCGCAGCAAATAACTTGCCAACGCTTTTTATAATGTAATTTAAATCTTTTTTTTTTTACTAAATCGGCCTTCTTATGGGTCCGTTCCTTGTAAGGCCAATAAGTTCCCAAGAAGGCTAAACTAACAATTATGACTATGATTAAAAATATTATCAATATAAAAACTTGTTTTAAGTTTATTATCATACTTAACTAAAAAAGTAAGTATTCATAAGTTCATGGTTTGTAAATGTTCTTTGTAAGGCCTATGTACCCTAGCAAGGCCAAAAGTCAAATTTTCTATTGGCCTTATAAGGAACACCGGCTTTTCTAGGAACACTACCAATATTTTTACTTAAATTGAGGCAAAACTATGTTTTTTTTTTCATTATTAATATAGATATATCCATATACGACAATTTACAGAACAAAAATATGTGATAATAATAGGTTATTGACTAAAAACTTATGTTTTGCTGTGCGCTCAAATAAGGATTGTAACATCGAAAACCGAAGTCACTGCTGAAGTGAGATCTCACTGCCACAATAGCGGCGCAAACGACTCGCTGCCGCCGTTTGTGGCCTTGAGATTGAGGGATCTTAATGTGTAGTAGAAGGAATATGTCAAAAAATGTCAATAAATACGACTTTTTAATAGTTGGCCTTCAAAGGAGCGTGGCCTTCCATGGTACACCCACCTTACTTTGCCGCGGTTAAAAGTTCTTCATGTGATATTCACGGTTACAGCCAATCTATATACTCACCAAGTTTCATCTAAATTCATTCACTAGCTTTTGCGTGGAAATGTTACAAATACATAAGTCAAATGAAAAAGGAAAACACTCATGAAGTAGCCGTTTCTTTACTGATCCGCTCCTAGTAGCGTGTTATATAGCCTTTATACTTCCTCAATAAATGGACTATTACACAAAGATTTATAAAAAAACAATTCCAATCCGTAGTTCCTGAGATTAGCGCGTTCAAACGAACTTCTCATCTTCACAACATTACTATACATTCCCGTCAGTCTTCCCCAAGCTGTTGGCAACATAACACATGTCGCCAATCCGCGCAGTGTTGGTGTGCGTGTGCGCACTTATCGTGGCCGCTGATCCCGCGCTGCCGAGGAGAGCCGAAAGTAAAGGTGAGTTCCAAGTTTGAATATTTAGAAATGGTTAATGTAATTTGTGTGAATTTGGCAGGTAATTTTTTTTATGAAGTTATGTAGTTCATCTACAATTAAATTACAAACTAAGTAATTAAATTTTAGACTGAGGTACCTGCTGAAGTTTTATCTATTTTACGGTTTTTATTATATTCAGCACAGATTTATTTTTTATGATTAAAATATTAAAAAACTTAAAAAAGTCGAAGAGTTTGTTTGTTTGATCGCGCTAATCTGTAAAAAGAAAATACGTTTGCGTTGAATATTCCATAAAATTAAACTATCCAATAAATAGAAGCGGCTGCTCTTATTGAAATATTGAAAAAAAAAGTACAAAAACGGAAAAACTTTTAGAGCTTTTCTTTTGGGCGTGTAAACAGTAGGTAAAGGTTAAGAAAAAATAACTTTTTTTTTCAATTAACGAGAGTTAAACCGCATGACATAGCGAATAAACTATTTAAAAAAAAAGTTTTTATGTCTCTGCTCTACTAAAAACATATTTTTGATCAAAGTTCTCTTACGCTATGCATATTTATGCGAAATACATGCTTTTAAATAATACATTTCAAAGTGTTAATAAATATTTGGTTATCCTTGGGTTATCCTAATTCAGAGTTATCATGGTCTCAAATGGTTCTTTAGACATTAAAAAAAAAGCTCGTATTATTTTGGACTTCTTCCAGAATTAAGATACATCAAGGAACTATTTCGATCAATTATAAATAACTTAGCTCAGAATTTTAATAAGACCCGATATCATAATAAAACTGTTAACGTAGCAAAAATAAATACTAGTTGTTTGTTTAAAATGCTATTTGTAAAGCAAAGGTGAAGAAGCTTCCAATCCACTGTGTGATTTAACTATGGTGGTCACACAAATAACATAAACACCTTTTACCTCCTGATATAGTAAACACTTCTTACGAATAAGAAAAACGGCTGAAACTTAATTTTGGGGTTCCGTACCCAAAAGGTAAAACGGGACCCTATTACTAAGCCTCCGCTGTCGTCTTTCTGTCTGTCTGTCTCCAGGCTGTATCTCATAAACCGTGATAGCTAGAAAGCTGAAATTTCCACAAATGATGTATTTTCGTTGCCGCTTTAACAACAAATACCAAAAAAATAAAAAAATAAAAATTAAGGCGTGTCCCCATACAATAAACGTGTTTTTTTAGTATTTTTTTGCTCAATATTAAAAACGGTAGGTAACAGGTAGACGCTTCAAATTTTCACAAAACATTTACTTGTATATTACCTTTCAAAATAAATAGTTAAATAACAATAAAGTTAATATTAAAGGGGGGCTCCCATACAACAAACGTAATTTTTAAGCAATTTTAACTCGATCTTAAAAAACAGGTAGAAAATGATAGAATGTACGGAACCCTTCGTGCGCGAGTCCAACTCGCACTCAGCCGGTTTTTTATTATCAGGTTACAACCATACTAGCTAACGTTAGTAAAATGGCGTAGTCCACATCTAACAAAAACACCTGTCTTCAAACCAATGGACTTATTAACCAATATTACCTAAAACTTAACCTCGCAAAAACCTGCCTTAGCAACAGTATTAACCCATTACTCCCATGTCATCGCTCCCGCGCCGCGGCGCCTTTGATCCGTCGTGACCCACATCGGCTCACACTTGACTGTGACTCTCAGCACCGGATGCAACTAATGCAACACCTATTTCGGATGTCGGTGTTGGTAAAGGGCTTGTTTCTAATGTGACAGAATGCAGCGGTTCGATTGATATGAATGTTGGCGTGAGTTTGATTCTTTTAAGTATGTGTCTTATTATTGGTTTCTACAATAATATTTTACGCCCTTACAACCCTTTGTAGTAAAGAATTATTGCTAATGGGTTTTTGAAGATTTTTACAAAGTTTTCCTGAACTTCAATTTAAACCAAAATCTTTGATATCTATAATTAGATTAAGTCAATAATAGTCAGAACAACATCATTGCATTAATTAGCTTCTTTCTACCAAATATTTCAGAATCAAGTTCTTTTCATCAGTTTGAAATCAACTGACCCACGTAGATTGGATTTATAGATTTGCCGCCTATAAGCTTTAACTTTTTTGCCGCCCCTATGAAATTTAATGCTCTTGATTGCAACTACATAACGCTTGGTCTATCCGCAACATACTACAGAATTTTCACTTAATCTCATGTCCACGTCTCAAGATATTCAAGGCCAAACTACAAATATAAAAACGGAAATGGTCTGAAGTAAAAAAATAATCGAGACCTATCATTACTTATTCAATGAATAATAAAAGAACAATAAAAACCATTAAATAACCTTGCCATGGTATTTGTTTTTAGCCTAAAAAACGGATCTAAATACGATTTGTTCTCTAGAAGAAATTTTATCAAATCGTGTTTTTATTTTTATCTTTAGATTTTTTATTTTAAATTGAAAAATTCAAACGATTACTTATTTAACAAAATTTCACAACTTTAGATCAAACATTTGTATTATTTTACTAATGTCATGAGGCTGATTATTTAATGCATAAAAGCACAGCCTGGAAAGAATAAGATGCATGAATATAAATTTGATAAAACTTTTTACTAGCTTTATTTCTTAAAATTAATTAGACTGTTCCATTTGAATTTTGCGAAAAAATTAAAAATCGCAACCCGCAATTATACCTACCTTTTATAATAGTAGGTACTCATTGTGTTAAGACAATGTGTTCATGAAAGTATGTCCTATGAAAGTTGGTAAGTACCTCAGCGCAGTTTTTGGATCAACTGCTTAGCCTTATAAAAATACGGTTAATTCTGTACTGACAAAAATACTGTCATACGATGACTGGAATAGCGTCGCTATGGCACGTGAACGTGTAAAGTTTTTCGTTTTTTAACCACAAATATATGAGTTGTGTCGTCGTATTAAATCTATTTCATTAGTCCCGAGTTCTGACTCTAGATAAAAAACAAAAGCTTTATAGTTGCACCGTTTATCAATGCACTAACTGATTTAGCAAATCTTTACCATACCTAGTTAACAAAAAAAATTCAAAAAGATAATAAATAACATTACTTTGGAATAATGTAATACTGATAAAAAAATTGAAAAATGCAACTGACGCTCAAAATTTCTTGAAATAACTCACTTCCAAAGTAATAACACTGTTTTCTCTATGTGTGTTTTTAATCAAATATTAAAAAAAAACTACAGGCCAATCTGCCGCCCCCTAAAATCTGCCGCCCTAGGCTCCAGCCTACTCAGCCTAAAGTTAAACACACCACTGGACCCGCGCCAGCTTTCACATATTAATCTCACAACCAACTGACACATTAAGTAAAACACCGCCCCAATTGCCAAATCAGGTCATAATCTGACATAACGGTCTTTCTCCCAACTGTCATCCTGACCGACATAACTGGCTGCCTACGCCAACTTAAAATCCAATGAGCGAATAAGGTCACTGTCACAACGCGAAATTTATTCGCGACCAGCCATCCACTCCCACGCCGATGATTGCCTGTGCCAGTTGTGAGGATGGAGTGAATCAGGGTTTTGATGAGGCCCTTTGTTGACAGTTTTTAATACGTAGTGTTTGAACTAAAAATAATAAAGAAAAATAGAATGCGAATACTCATGTCACTAACATTTTATTTGGAGTTCAATTCTTAATGGTCAGTGTTGTTTCGTATCGCAAAAGCTTTTTGGGTAGCTGGTTAATCAACAGGCTGTAATATCAGTTTTTCTCAGTGATACGCTTTAGATATGGAAGATCAATTAGAAAAAATGATGAATCGATATTTCAGCCTAATCATAATTGGCTTAAAGAACTCCATATGTAAAATCTTGAGATTGAGCCATACGTATTTTTTCGTTGGCTTACAACAAAGCTTACGGTCAACCTTCAGAATTCTTCCTAGAACGAAACCTACGTTCCTTCTTTAGAAACATCTCATTATTTACTGGAAGTCTTAGCCTGAACTTGTTCTCAAGTGACCCCATCACCCCAGAAAACAATGGAGAATGTTAACAAATTTTGATTATTATCTCTTCATATTCTCTGTCAAAAATAAATAATACTGGTGAAAAAATTATTTCGATGCGTCAATTAGTTTCCGATTTATAAGTAAAATAAGTTGCTACCGCACGACGCGGGCTGCCGGTGGCGGTGTGACGTCACACCACAACTCGCTCGGTCTGGCTCACTCAGTACGCTCGCGGTCGCGCGCACTTGTCGTCTAAATTAAACCTAAATACATACTTTTAAAAATGTCTAATCCAACTACTAGGAAATCATGTGTTGTACCTTAATGTAAAAATACAACTATCAATTCGCCGGAAAAGTTGTTTTTTACAGTTCCAAAGGATACATACATACATCACCAAATCTTTTAACTTGAACATAACCAATACCATTAAACAATTTGTTAGTAAAAATACAAATAAATAAAAGAGGTTTAGTTCATATCATCTACATTTGCAATAAAAAATAAATTAAATTACTTAAATAAAATAGTAAAGGTAAAGTGCATCTGTAACGTTCAACTACCTACATCTAGATCGTATAGGTATCCTACTTCCTAGTAATATAATAAACGCGGAAGATTGTGTTTGTGTTTGTTATCTTTCACACAAAAAGTACACTGAACGGATCTGGACGAAGACTGAAATAATCCATAGGCTTCTTTTAATCCTGGGAAAATGTACAGTTCCCGAGGGAAACGCGGGCGAAGCTGCTAACTAAAGCTAGTTAGTACTAAATCAATGCATGTATTTATTTAAATTTACTTAGAAGAGCGGTATCTTTGTATACATACTAGTGGCCGCCCGCGACTCCGGTCGCGTAGAAGTCGGTTTCCGTGGGAATGAGAAGTTTTCCCGCGGTAAAAAGTACCCTATGTGTCATTCTGATGTGTAACCTACTGCAAAGTTTCATCCAAATCCGTCCAGCCCCCCAAGTCAAGTGGCAAGTGATATTTGCGATAGCAAGTGAATAGAATAAATTTTTGACAAGCTTGCAATTTGACAGTTTTATACATATTTTTTCTATTCACTCGCTATCGCAAATATAACTTGCCACTTGACTTGGGGGACAGTAGTTTTTACGTGTAAGAGTAACAAACATTCATACATCCATACTCACAAACTTTCACATTTATAATATTAGAAGGACGTACCTACCTATAGCTACAAAACTATGATACATGATTTGTTGTCTTTAACGTAAAAAAAATAATGATAGGTAGGTAGGTACCTACTTCTACTATTGGACTTGCATTCTTCCATTAGTATTTTTATTATATTGGTTATTTTGTTTTGATAAAACAGTTTAGAACATATCAAACATTTCGGCGGCAACAAAATCACTTTTTCTTGATAAATAATGCGCAGCCATTAATTCATCTATTTTAGATAGATTACACGATTACCTTTTTTCGAAACCTATACCCAATTTATTAATAGAATAATATTTACTATTAACGTATAATAACGAATAATATTTATATTTACTAATACGCGACCGAAAACACAAAAAAATTATACATTAAATGTTAAATAAATAAAAAAATAAAATAAAATACTGCGCCAGCTATACGCGCCACCGCTGGCGCGTTGTGGTAAGACGTCACAAGCGGTCACGTGACTGTTAGCGGGACTCGATATTTTTCGAAACTTTGAATGCCTATAAAATCAAAACTACTGGGTATTTTTGATTACAACAAAAACTAGTGTATTTGTATGCATACAGGCTTTACTGAGACAAAATTTCAAGCGATTTGGCATACCTAGTAACATTCTCCATTGCATCACACCAATCAAACAGTTTATTGGACACAATCGCTGGGCTCTATTTGAAGTCACAGCCGTTGTTGAGGCGTAATGCGGCTCTAAGTGTGTTAGCGGGACTCTTGGGGCTCCAAAGAGAAATATGCTTTTAATGATGTAAATGTATGCTTTTTTACATTCAGTTTGTTAGGTACTCTCTTCTTGTCAATTACGTAAAATGGCTGGACGGACTTAGATGGTTGGTATGTTGACCAGAAACTAGAATGGGGACAAACTATAAGAAACTTATTCGGCTACAACTGAACCATGAACCAGAAGGTTAGTTTCTTCTTAAGAAGCTGTTTATGTTTTGCCAAAAGTCTAAAAAGAGTCTTAAGTTAACAAAAACTTAAATTTAACAAAAAGGAAAACCATTCGTCTTATATATTTGCTAAGCTATCTACAAATACAACATTCATAAAAAAGTTGGGTTTTTGAATGAATAATTATTTTTTTCTTTATTTTTTTTTACTATCTTTTACCCCCGCGGCTTCGCACGCGTTAAATTCGGAGTAAAACTCCTTTCTCTGTACTATGTTACTATACCTACATGTAAACCTTCCTATTGAATCACTCTATCTATTAAAAGAAAACGCATCGAAATCCGTTGCGTAGTTTTAAATATTTAAGCATACATAGGGACAGCGAAAGTGACTTTGTATTATATTATGTAGTGATTTTCTATCTTAAATTACCTACATTTTTTTTGAACAGGTGACAAGTTAGGTATATACTGATTATGTTAACCGATCCACTCAAGCGCCGATGAGTTTAACTACAACCATCATCAAAACTGACAATCTCTGCCGGGTGTCAGTTATCATCCGCATCTATAAATCTACATAGTTGCACAACACAATCGGACGACTTGTTGCAACCGGCATATTAGAATTATGCAGTTCGCTTGTCTTAATAGAAAGATGGTGAACATACGTGCAGGCCATGCGACCAGGAAGACTAGTGAGATTGTTATAAATTGATGACACATATTACGTAAAGTTGTTGTGAGATTGAAAATTGAAATAAGTTCTTCGAAACCATAATTGATACACGATAGAGATTTTTACTTTTAGTTTTGCATTTAAGTAGAATGCTAATTTATTAATTTTGTAGTTATAGATACCGGAAAAAGGACGCGGGTCTCAGAGCATTACGCGACTGGGAATCGAACCCAGGACCCTTAGTTCGATTCCCAGTCCCGCGTAATGCTCGGAGACCCGCGTCCTTTTTCCGGTATCTATAACTTCAAAATTGATACACGATAGATCTATACTACTTATACTAAAAGCTGAGAGTTTGTTGTTAAATCAAATGAACTTGTGGTTCGAATACAAAAATAATTTTCGTTTGACCATCCAGGTGTTACTCGTATAATTATATAGATTAAAACAAAGTCGCTTTCTTTGTCCCTATGTATGCTTAAACCTTGAAACTACGCAACGGATTTTGATGCCATTTTTTAATAGATAGGGTGATTTAAGAGAAAGGTTTATATGTATAATTACATAGTACGGGAAAAGGAGTTTTACTCCGAATTTAACGCGAATGCGAAGCTGCGCGCGTAAAACCTAGTCATCAATAAATTTATGAACTACGGCTTAAAGTATATCAATGAAAAGGATATGAGTGAAAGTTACCCAGGCAGCCAAAATAACTTGGAGCCAATGTTGAAATTAAGACCAGCTAAAAAATCTTGGACTTGCACCAATCGAGTTAATTTTTTGATTAAAATTTAAAACCTTAATCATCATCTTATAAATGTAAGATGGTAAATTGTTAAATGAAAAGCTTGCCGAAAAGAATCAGACTTCTTGTGAATTGCATACTTATGCAAATGGAGGTTATACGTAATACTTATTTGTAACAGCCTGACTGAGGCATGACATTAATATGCACGATAACTGTCTTGTGCTTGTTATTTTCATGTCTTGGTTAAGTTGGTAAATAACATATATGTCCCCAAAAAATATTGTCAAAAGAGTGCTGAGAGTTTTTTTCCGCCAGCTTTTTTTTTCTCTCGGTCCACCTGCTAGCTTCCTAGTTTATCATAATTAAAGCCGAAGTTGTTAAAAACTGACGTTCATTAAATGTTCAACCGCAACTTATGATGAATAAATCTTCATTGCATTTGATTTCATTTAAGATGTTTCTAATCAAAATCGGGACAAATCAAGTTAAGATAACCCGAAATCAGTTGGGTTAGTGTAGTTTTTCAATTGGTATTGCTTTAAGTCGACACATATTTAAACAGGGAAGTGACTACTCCACTAACACATATAGTGTTCCTGATACAAAAATAAATCAGTTTATCTCAATTTCCAATGTAGTAGTGGTACAATTTGCAAGTTGTGTAATAAATCGTTTGGTTTGACAGCGGGTTGTTAACGAATAATTTGTTTTGCAACCGCTTTGTTCAGGTATCTATGTCTAGACGCAGTTTATTATTGCCGTAAGAAAGTGGAAATACATGACAGAGAAAATAGAAAAAATAGTGGGATATTTTGTTTTCTTTTAGGCTACGTTCAAATTAATTATTTTAATCTAACTATTTAGCCAATTACTTACCTAGGTTTTACGTTAAACAAATCAAGTCCATAAAAAACAAAAATCTCAGATATAAAATAATCATACGAGTTGGTTAGGTTTTTTGCTGTGGATATAGGTATTATTAAAGAACAAAAATCTAAATTAAGACACACCTCTTGGTGATACACCTAATTATCACAGTAGAACACATTAATTGCAGACCAATTACAAAGCCTCAATCACGAATATTTTGAAAATCCGCACCGTTTACGTATCCAAAACGGAGGTTGACGATTCTACTACTACGACTAAAAAATTCGTTGTATTAATACGTTCATAAATGGTAAAAAGGTAACAAAATAATAAAGTTTTTCAAAAATACTCGTGATCGCTAGAGTTAGTTCCTTTGCTGGTGGAGTTGTGGCGTTAGGGTTGACGGCCGGTCCCACGACTCCACCACAAAGGCGAAGACGGAGCGCCGCGGGGTTTTAGTGGGTAGTCCCCTGGGCGACAAGTCGGTTGCTCAGGTGGGAGTTTTTTAGTTTTTCAGGGGGTACGGTGCGTAAATGCATTTTCCCGCGAAAACAAAAATAAATAAAAAAGAGTTAGTTCCTTTTACGTCTGCTAGAAGCGCTGACTAAATTTAATACATTTTTGTACATTGACGCCCATTTACTCTACTTCGTGAGTATGCTACTGGACTACGCAGCTTCTTAAAGGTCAATAGACTGATTATTGAAAAACTATCAACAATATTATAACAATATTTCCAAAATAACTATCAATTATAGTTATTTTGGATTTATTTTTTTATTTTCTATGCAATCAGTAAAAATTTTGTCTGTCTGCCTGTATACCGTTACTTCCACGCGAACGAAGTCGCGGGTGGCCACTAGTATAATTATATAATTATAATTAGTTAAGCTTAGGCCCTTTTGTAAATTTTTAACAAGAGCCAAAATTAGATACTTACTTAAAAAGCGCATCCTCCATCCAAGATTAAACTTCTCCGGTTACAATACCTGGAATGAAACCAATCCAGCTTATAATAATGAGTTTGACATTGAATCTTATTTCCTAGTTCATAAGGATGTCAGTAGATCGATTACCGCGTAGACAATCCTTCCTAGTCATGGAACATTCGAGATTCAGTAATTGGATACTTTGTTTACGAGCATATTTATAGCAGTTCCAGTGACCAGGAGTTTGAAATGGTTATTATTAGTTCTGAAATTAGAATGATGTTTGTGTTATTGTGAATCCATAAGCATCGCAGATATTTCTATGGAATTTTATGATTAAGTATTATAAAAAATGGTGTTACTATTACTAACTATCTGGATTGAAAAAGAAATGTGACATAGTATTTTCATTGATAACGTATAATGATAATTATGAACGCGTAAACAACAGTGTCATACATTTAATGGATTTATGTAAGTGCCCTAAGCACAGTGGGCTTAGTCTGTGCTATGCCCAATTTGCAAATATTTTCATTATTAAAATATCTAATATAAAGTTTAACTGTATGACGATGTAAAAATGTAGAATTATTGATCTTAGAGCTGATTAAAGTAATAAACAATATTTTTGTTCCAGATTCAAAAATGGTGCAAGAAAATACAATAATAGCGAAAAAAATGCCCGTTGCGTACTTCTACCCGTTCAGCCTGTGGCCGATGCCTCGGTTTCCAGCTAAAGGTATAATTATGTTAAAAGTCTTAGCTTTGAAGAAATTTAAAAATGAGATTTAATGTTATAGTTTTAAAAATACTTTAAAAATGTTCTAGAACGCGGTGATGAAACAGACGACGGAGTATATTACAGAAGAAGTCGACTCAACACACAAATAAAACAAAACAAGAGATAAAAAATTGATTTTATCATTGTTTTTGTAAATAGCTTTAAGTATTTATTTATACCTAACATAAGCCAAGATTACTATTAAGTTGTTTTTTAATAAAATCCCAATACTAAAGTATTTGTTTTCTAAAACTTTTTTAACAGCGCCATCTATTATCAAGTAGTGTAACTAAAACAAAATATAGTTCTTCTAAAAACCGTTTGTAGTCTTGGCGCTAGCATCGCATCTACGGCGTAGCGGGCGTAGCTCTGTAGCTTTCCGTCATATTGATTACGCATGCGCGCTTGCTAATTTATCCCGATTCCCGAATTTCGCGACATCCCGCATTTTGTAAACATGCCTCAGTGATACTGCGGGATTCTGTGAGAATTTAATCAAAATGAAGTTACTTGTGTTTTTGTGGGTGTTACAGTTCAGTTCTAAATGCTTGGGTAAGTAATTATCACATACCGTTACTTTTGAAACCTTTACAAAGAGTTTCCTTGCAAAATCTATTTGCATCATTATTTAGTCTTCAAAGGCATACTAAAATAAAGCATTGAACTCAATTTCCAGGTGTTAAGCTCCTGGAAGCAAATCCAGACGTAAAGCGACTCTATGATGATCTCCTTAGCAACTATAATCGCTTGATTCGACCTGTGACTAACGTCACGGACATCCTCACCGTGAGATTAGGTCTGAAGTTGTCGCAGTTGATGGAAGTTAATTTAAAAAATCAAGTTATGACCACTAACTTGTGGGTTGAACAGGTTAGTAACCTACTATTTATTTAATCATTTTGATTGTAGCGTAGTTTTACAAAAAATATAATAATTGAAACATCGAGGTTTTACCTGCAATTAAAAATATTCGTTGTATTATTACAGGTTAAAATCTTTTCATAATTCTTATACCAAGTTTCATCCAAAATAGTTCAGTCATTTTTGCGTAATTGAGTATAAAATCCCTTAAATGCGTTTAATTTTTGAATATCTTGTATATACATATACCTGTTTATTTATATTTGATTTTATTATAGAAATGGTTTGACTACAAGTTACAATGGACCCCTGAAGACTACGGTGGTTTGGAGATGCTGTATGTACCTTCAGAACACATCTGGCTGCCAGATATTGTGCTGTATAATAACTGGGATGGCAATTACGAGGTAAATTTATATAATTATAAATAATAATGATTTATAATATATGCTACCTAACTAATTATTATTATCTAAGAAAGAAGAATCATTACTTAACTTTTAAGCCGTATTAGGGTAACCATTGTATTGTTTCCTGTAAATACAATAGATGCACATTTCGCACGCTGCGAAATTATAAAAATATGATAACGCAAAAGCAGTCGAACATGAATATTTAATCTGTTTGTGCGTGTTTTATTGTAACCAATCTGGTATTAAACGCAATTTTTCTTTTCGCAATTGTTTCGGGTTTAACTAGATGCTCCTTAAGTGTGTGTGATGCCATTAATACAAGCTTGCTCTACTTGTTCGCTTAGGGCCACAAATTTAATTTTCTTAGAGACTAATCTTCTTTTTAAATTACAGGTGACTCTGATGACCAAAGCTACTCTAAAATACACGGGTGAGGTGAACTGGAAGCCTCCAGCCATCTACAAGTCTTCTTGTGAGATCAACGTTGAATACTTCCCGTTTGATGAGCAGACGTGCTTCATGAAGTTTGGTTCCTGGACTTATAATGGCGCTCAGGTAACATTATAATTGTTAACTAGTGGCCGCTCAAGACTCCGTTGCGTGGAAGTCGGTTTCCCGTGGGAACCAGAAGTTTTCCCGCGGTAAATAGAACCCTATGTGTTATTCTGATGTATAACCTATACAACTGTAAAGTTTCTTCAGAATCCGTCTAGTAGTTTTTACGTGAAAGAGTAACAAACATCTATACTTACAAACTTTCACGTTTATAATATTAGTAGTATTAACAACTGAAGCGAAAGAATAAATGAATTTAAGCTAATGAAAGGATTGGAAGAAACTTGATGAATGATAAGACTAAGTATACGATCTATAAATCCCTACTAATATTATAAATGCGAAAGTAACTCTGTCTGTCTGTCTGTCTGTCTGTCTGTTACGCTTTCACGCCTAAACCACTGAACCGATTTTGATGAAATTTGGTATGAAGAAAGAACTGAACTTGGGAAAGGACATAGGGTACTTTTTACCGCGGGAAAACTTCTCATTCCCACGGGAAACCGACTTCCACGCGAACGGAGTTGCGGGCGGCCACTAGTAGAATATAAATTAAATAGAGGACCTTAATGCGTAGGCGGTAGTTCATTGTAATAAGAAAATAATATTTTATGTTAAAATAATTGAAAAATAATGAAGGGTACAAATCAGAGTACTATCTAAGAAAACAATAATCTTTCACTTTTACTCCTTTAATATATTGCTAAAATGCTGTTTAGATACTTGAAATTTGTATTTTGTAAAATTATCTACTGAACCTTATAATATGAATTCGTCTATATAAACATTTGACAAAGTATAAGCCCATGTGAACTCCACTCCACTCCATAGTCCTACAGCTAAGCATATTAATAGCCCAATGGCTAGCCAAATAATTTGCCGAGTTATTTGCGTACCAATTTTTTTTTATTTTTTTTATATAATACTAGTGGACGCCCGCGACTCCGTTTGCGTGGAAGTCGGTTTCCCGTGGGAATGAGAAGTTTTCCCGCGGTAAAAAGTACCCTATGTCCTTTCCCATGATCAGTTCTTTCTTCACACCAAATTTCATCAAAATCGGTTCAGTGGGTTAGGCGTGAAAGCGTAACAGACAGACAGACAGACAGACAGACAGACAGACCGACAGACAGACAGAGTTACTTTCGCATTTATAATATTAAGTAGGAAGTAGGATAGTAGGGATGGCAAAGCAAACGAGCATGCGGGTCACCTGATGGTAAGTGATCACCGCCGCCCATGACTCCCCGCAACACTGTGGGTGTTGGGGGTGTGTTGCTGAGCCTTTGACAAAATTGGGCACCGGATACCGCACTCACCGAACGAAACGCAGGAACATCGTCCCCACTTCACGTCGGTTTTCTGTGCGACGGTGGTATTTCACCGGTCGAGTTTTAAAATAGCTTACCAATTTTCCTCTACCTTCCACCAGGTGGACCTGAAGCACATGGACCAGTCCCCGGGCAGTAGCCTGGTGCACGTGGGCATCGACCTCAGCGAGTTCTACCTGTCGGTGGAGTGGGACATCCTGGAGGTGCCAGCCACCAGGAACGAGGAGTACTACCCGTGCTGCTCGGAACCGTTCTCTGGTAAGATTTTAGTTTTAGAATGCGTTTTTAAGTTGAGTACTTTAAAAATAGCTTTCGTATTGATTAGACGTCCTCCGTGGTGCAGCGGTATAGATATCGGACTGCTAAGCGGATGGTTCCGGGTTCGATCCCCGGGTCAGGCCAATGTTGTTAAAATGGTTTTTCGATATTGGCTCGTGACTGGGTGTAACTAGGTTCTCCCCTAGTCCATTGTGTGGTACCTATAGTACAAGCTATGCTTAGTTTAGGGCCACACAGTTGGTGTGTCAGTCTGGAGATTTATTTATTGATATTAGGTAGGTATATTGTGATATAGGTTAAAGTGTGTTCGTGTGTAAGGTTTTTAGTGTTAATAAAATTATCGTCTTTGGCCATGATTGGTATCAGAGCTTGCAACTTAAACTATTTTTTTTCAACGTGGTATGATATAGTTAATGTCTGTATCTGTTGTATATCTTTAAATGATCATAGATTTTGAAGTTATAAATACTGGAAAAGGGAACGCGGGCCTCCGAGCATTACGCGACTGGGACTCGAACCCAGGACCATAGATTGTTTTTATGTTAAAAAATAAAAGGGACCTAATCAAAAGTAGAGAAGAAAACGGAGTAGAAGTAGATGAAGATCATACCTGAGTTTATATCAGCTATTGGCTGTCCACCAACTTTCAGTATAATATAAATAAAGTATATGTCAGAAATACACGTGAAATAATTACTTTTTGTTTGTTCTAGACATAACTTTCAAGTTGACGATGCGCAGAAAGACTCTGTTCTACACGGTGAACCTGATCATACCTTGCGTCGGACTCACTTTCCTCACTGTACTAGTTTTCTACCTACCATCGGACTCTGGAGAAAAGGTACATTATCCCTACTTCCCTACTAATATTATAAATGCGAAAGTAACTCTGTCTGTCTGTCGGTCTGTCTGTCTGTCTGTCTGTCTGTCTGTTACGCTTTCACGCCTAAACCACAGAACCGATTTTGATGAAATTTGGTATGAAGAAGGAACTGAACTTGGGAAAGGACATAGGGTACTTTTTACCGCGGGAAAACTTCTCAATCCCACGGGAAACCGACTTCCACGCGAACGGAGTCGCGGGCGTCCACTAGTTACATATATTTTTTTGTAAAAAGTGTTGCTTTATGGAATGAAGTAGCCAATACAAGAGTAGGCCATTTAAGGTTTATGTTAAAGTTGAAATGAGAGTTCAAGCCAATTGGTTGTAGGTACTTAAAAGTCCAGCTATTTTTATAGTTTTCCTTGTGAATTTCTTTACTGCTCACGCCTGGTTTCAGACTTCGGAAATGATCTGCTTACACCCTGTATATTCTATTACCTTGTCCTCAGATTTCGCTCTGCATCTCCATCCTGGTCTCGCTGACGGTGTTCTTCCTGGGCCTGGCGGAGATCATCCCCCCCACCTCGCTGGCGATCCCGCTGCTGGGCAAGTACCTGCTGTTCACCATGATCCTGGTGTCGCTGTCTGTGTGGGTGACCGTGTGCATCGTTAATGTACACTTCAGGTTGGTGTTGACTTGGGTGTGTGTAAATCTGCCCACCTACCGCGTAACTAGCGTCGATTTGAAATCGACGTCGACAACTGTTTTCATTGGCTAAATTGTAACAATGGCGGGTCTCTAG
The DNA here is from genome assembly GCA_916618145.1 of Emmelina monodactyla. Lineage (NCBI taxonomy): Eukaryota > Metazoa > Arthropoda > Insecta > Lepidoptera > Pterophoridae > Emmelina > Emmelina monodactyla. Next base: position 7,963,036 of record OU745314.1, on the reverse strand, counting down.
CCAATGAAAACAGTTGTCGACGTCGAGTTCAAATCGACGCTAGTTACGCGGTAGGCCCCCTGTTGCTTGGCATCTTTTTTTTTTAAATTGATATGGCAAAGCAAACGAGCATGCGGGTCACCTGATGGCAAGTGATCACCGCCGCCCATGACTACCCGCAACACTGTGGGTGTTGGGGACGTGTTGCTGAGCCTTCGACATTTTAATGTAGCTAGTATGAAGGATATAATATCAAACTACGTCGACGATTTATGGCATTTTCAAGCAACAAGATGAAACCAGGTGCAGGATCGATAAAACGGTTAAAAAGGTGTTGTTCACCAAAGATACAGAAAAAATTAAAAGATGAAGATTTTACGGAAGACTTATTTTGTATAGCAAATTTTAGTTTCATCAGCATTGTGGAACATGAAGTACCTACTTTCTCACCGCTATTAACAGATGACCACTAGGTATATTAATTAACACACAAAGTTTAGAAGTGTTAAGATAAATTAGAATAAGAAGTTTACTTCCTACAATAAAAAAAGGTGAAAACCATGAGATTGATTAATTTTTTTTATGAAACCGACACAACTTTGAAACTTGATAGTTTTTTTTGGGATATGTTTATGTTGTTGGCAAAAAATATATTACTTTTTTGAGTTAAAGCGTGCAAATTTTAATAACAATTCACTCAAGATCTTCCTACAGTGTTGTGCGAGGCTAGACTCGGACATGAGAATTTTGCGCCTGGTTGCGACCCTAGGTGAGGCCGCTTCAAAGCACAAATTTTCTTTATCCTACTCTACTAGCTTAGGTACTATGCTATGTTCATTTCCCGCTAAATATGTTGACTACCTACAATTTATAAGAATGAAATGCAGAATCATTACTGGCACCGAATCGCATAACTTAACCATCCGGTTTCGACTACGCTCTTTAGGCATCAGTTCCCTTATTGTGTGGGCCTATTAAATTATATCCGATTTCGACAACGCTCTTGAAGCATCATTTCCTTTCCGAGTAGGCCTATTAAATTCGTCATACAATATTGTAGCCTGCAACATATAAAAACTTTCTACCTCATGTTAATTTGTCTATTATTACTACTGTACTTATTGATTATTTTTATCTCTAGCCGATATGTATAATTTTTATTTACCAAAAGTACTTACATGATGCAGTTTTAGTTCTTGTTTCTTAAAAAACGGTTATTTTGACATTCAAATCCTTTGAACTAAAATCCTTATAATTTGACAGTATTTAGACACTCGGCAGCGTGTCAAGCCAAGTAGGTACAAGCTGACAGCGCGCTATGTGTATATTTACCCGAACCATTTGAAGCCACTCATAACTTAAAAATAATTGGACATAATGATGTTAAATTTGGCCAATGTATTATGATTGGCGAGATAAATATATGCTCCAAATCTCATTTCCATACTTCAAACAGTTATTGAGATAATAACATCCAAAAATCGCATTTCACAGACTGACCTATATACTTAATCAAAACTATATCCCACTTGCAGACGACCTAGAAATTTTTAATTTGGCATACAGAGAGGTATTTGGGTACCATGGGAAAAGTCCGAAAGTAGTAATTTTGTACAATTTCTTTAACAATTTTTTAATACATTGTTTGTGTGAGAAACATTAAGTTAGAATGTATTGCGACCTTTGTGGCGCAGCGGTATATGTTCCGGACTGTAAAGCGGATGGTAACAGGTTTGATCCCCAGCGGGGCTATTGCGTAAGCTAATAGTAGGTAATCGAATGTCATTTTGGATAACATTAAAATTGATGAAATATAAAGTTTTTTGAGATTAAAAGGAAGATAATCAATCTATCAAGCCCAAAACCGTGATGATTTTCATTCACATTAATCCATTCCAGAATTGTTGAAAATATGGCATTCGATTACCATCGGCTTACGCGATGGCCCCCCAGGTCGGACCAATTTGGTTCAATTGTTTTTTTTTCGAAATTGTCACGTAAATACTAATTGATATTTTGGACCACGGCAAACAGTTCGGGTGGAGAGTGCTGCGATAATAGTTGGACGCGAACGTGTCAGAGCGGACCGTAGACATTCCTTAACGAAAAAAAAAGAAAATCAAGTCAGACCTTAACTTTCAATATATTATCTTAAGTTAGTAGAAAAATACAATTAAGTTGTTTTAAAAGATTTTCTGTTGATATAAATTAATTTCTTGACTGACCTTAGCATCCATTTAGATCTCACTAGTGGCCGCCCGCAACTCCATTCGCGTGGAAGTCGGTTTCCCGTGGGAATGAGAAGTTTTCCCGCGGTAAAAAGTATCCTATGTGTTATTCTGATGTATAAAATATACTACTGCAAAGTTTCATCCAAATCCATCCAGTAGTTTTTACGTGAAAGAGTAACAAACATCCATACATCCATACATCCTCACAAACTTTCACATTTATAATATTAGTAGGACTTCTTTTGTTGTAAACATAATATTGTACTCGGCTCTCATTTTTAACTTCCAAACACGGAGGAGGTTCTCAATTCGGCCGGTATGATTTTTTTAATGTATGTTACATATCTTTTTTCGATGGGCTTATCATTTCCCATAGCCCTCGTAATAACAAAACGCCATTATTATTCGCACGTCAATTAAACGAGATGACAGTTTGTAAGCTCACACGGCAGCGTAAAGTCACGTTCGAAATGCGCGCCAGTCATGATCCTTGCTTCAATTTCATTTGATTCCTATATGTACTTAATACTGGCAGTGAAGGCTGTAAGGGGGGTATAATAGCAAATATAGGTGGTCATTCAGCTTTTACGCAAAATAATATTAAATAAGTTTTTTTTTAGAAATATTTTTTTAATGTTTATCACACATTTTACTAGCAACTTTTTAAAGAAAAAAAATATGATGGAGTATCGCATTAATTTAGAAGTGTAAATAAAAAAAAAAATTACGTGCCTAGGCCTGTTTTCGCCAACTTTCCCTAAAATTTAGGGGGCACTTAAAATATTACAAAATCCTATAAAATAACTATTTTAATTAATTATTTTGTAACAACAATTTGTTGTCTGTTTATATTTATAAACAACTAGAGGCCGCCCGCGACTCCGTTCGCGTGGAAGTCGGTTTACCGTGGGAATTAGAAGTTTTCCCGCGACAAAAAGTACTCTATGTCCTTTCCTAAGTTCAGTTCTTTCTTCATACCAAATTTCATCAAAATCGGTTCAGTGGTTTAGGCGTGAAAGCGTAACAGACAGACAGACAGACAGACCGACAGACAGACAGAGTTATTTTCGCTTTTATAATATAAGTAGGGACAAGAAAATTGTATAGCAAAATAAGTACATTTAAGTGTTGTTTAAAATTAGTTAGGTGTCCCTTAAATTTAGGTAACGTGAAACAGGCATAAGTACCTTATGGGCTCCCAAAATTATATTTTTATGTACTTGAAACAATACTTTGCCGTTATAATATAGTTTTTTTGAATAGCCTACCTATTTTGCTATAAATTTTACTGTTAAAAGTAAAATAGTTAGTACGTATCTTCAAAAGACGAGAATTACCAAAAATGTTGCGTAAACTTTTAGAAGCCCAGGAATTTGGAAACTTTGTCGCAGTTTCCAATTGATGTTACCATTTCAAGGTAAAAGCTTTTAGTCCCTTGCCCTTACTTTATAAAAGGTATGTTTAAGAGCAGAAATATTCATTACATTGGATAGTAATATTCAATATATAACTGAAGGAAAATGTTTAATGGAATATAGTTATAAATAACTACAGACCGACGGGTCCCTAGAACAAAATCTTATACTAATATACAACAAAATTAGTTTTATTATTTATTTGTAATTGGCATCATATTAGCTATATAAATATGTTACATTTTTTTTTATAAAACTTATACTTTAGTAGATACCCAAACGAACATCATCCTATTTGAATTTTACTTCAAAGAACAATACAGTATGAACATGTACAAGCTTGTTCCTCTGAGTTCGCAACTCGCGCGCAGCAGTGTATCGTCAGACGCGGGTTTGTTCTCGGGGCGAGGTCTTTTTTGACAGGGCGCGGCTGTTTCTCTAACAATTCCAATTGATGTCAATCAAAAGTTATGATAAATCATTGTTCATTGCATTTTATAAAATGACGGCCTTATCAACGAACCGAAGAGTTTTGAATTTAGCCCTTAATCCAGAAAAAAAAAACACCTTCGTTCAACTCTAAGTGAGAAAACAGATGAAGAAAACTTAAATTTAGATGAGTAATGATATAAACATTCACATTAAATTAATACTTATTCGTTAAAATATTTTTGTACAACTCAATACATTATTTACTTGGAAAGTACCAATAACTGTAAATTACTGTCGTTTGTGATTATTAGATGTTTTTCTACGAAAATCTTAAATAATCATATAACCATTTTTTTATTATTATTTTGAAGTTAAATATAATTAAGTTATTTTAAATATGAATTCCAACTAAGATACTAAATATTTTATTTTTAAAAAAATATTTGCACATACGTCTTTTTTGTCCTAAAATGCATTAAAATTTACTATCGCTTGCGCCGATCGGGCACTGTACTATGGAAAACTTATTGAAAAAAAATGACGCATGTAATTTTAAGTTTTTGTTCCTTGGCATTAATTTTATTATACGATTTTGTTCTACTATTAACTTAATAAATATAAAACTTTTTTTAACAAAAGTCACATCGATAATTTCCTTATAAGTATGGTATTTTGTATGTTGAATATTTCATTATTAATTTTTATTGGTTCATGACAGAACCCGAAGATTCTTATAACGCTGCCTTGAACTCCCCAGTATCGCTTTAGGCTTAAAAATTTGATAAAATGTGTGATGATAGTATCAAAATATCACAGCAGCAAACAAAAGTAACATATAACAGTACTCCTCCTCTTTGCCTATTCCTTTACTTCATCAACTCACAAATTATGATTTTACTAGTGGCCGCCTGCGGCTCCGTTTGCGTGGAAGTCGGTTTCCCGTGGGAATGAGATGTTTTCCCGCGGTAAAAAGTACCCTATGGTTTATTCTGATGTATAACCTATATTATTGTAGACTTTCATCCAAATCCGTCCAGTGGTTTTTACGTGAAAGAGTAACAAACATCCATCCATTCCATCCATACTAACAAACATTCACGTATATGAAACTAGTGGCCGCCCGCGACTCCGTTCGCGTGGAAGTCGGTTTCCCGTGGGAATAAGAAGTTTTCCCGCGGTAAAAAGTACCCTATGTCCTTTCCCAAGTTCAGTTCTTTCTTCATACCAAATTTCAACAAAATCGGTTCAGTGGTTTAGGCGTGAAAGCGTAACAGACAGACAGACAGACTGACAGAGTTACTTTCGCATTTATAATATTAGTAGGGATTAGTAGGATTATACCTTTATTATATCCTATTTTTATACCCTCCAGTTTTGATAACTCACCAGATGCACTTGGAAGAATTTAAAGGAACTCTAGTTTCCACTCCATCCCTTCTCATATGGTTTTAGCTACGCCCATACCTTCTCTACTAAATGCACACAAAAAAAATCTAATGATCTTTGTCCCATTCATTGTTCATGTCTAGATCATAAAGTCCTAGATCACCAACTCGGAAAAAAATACTAGGAAATGTTAAGTGTTGGATAATAAGTCTGACGTAAAGGGATGAAAACTGAAAATTTGGATAAGAGCTGTTTCAAAAATAAGAAAACTTATTGATGATGAAGTTATTGGAATGTTTGACGAAGTTTTGAAAGCTTGGAAGTCGAGAATAGCAGTGGAGTAATACTGCAAAATATGTTCAAAACATCAATGTGAAATATGCCGTGCTCATCGCAGTATCTCTAAGCTCACCAATGATCAAAGACAGAACTTTGAGAGCCATGTAAAAAAGCTAAGAAAATTGCACGGGGTTTGAAACAAAAACTTGAACATGAGGCAATAGAATCTAGTGAATCTATTGCTACCGCAGTATCTGACATTAAAAAAGTTTTGACTTGAAAATAACGAAAGTAAAATATAAAAATTTTGTAAGCATGTGTGATATTAGTGTTATAAGGTTAATTTACTCAATGGTTTATATTTTAAAGTCTTACTCTATGATTCAGAAGATAATCATCATGAAGAAGACAATGTTGGTGTGAACGAACAGGCACTGGTTAATAATGTTACTCAAAAATGTAAAGTAGTTTTGCGATGAGAAAGATACTTTTTAATTAATTAAAACACAGTTTATGATTTACCTTTTGAACATCATAAAAAAATATTACATTTGATTTAAAAATCCGTGCTGATTATTTATTATAATATATAGTAATACCACAACAAGAAAGTATATTATTAAGTTGCTAGTTTTATTTTGTTTTATGTTAATGACAATATAAACAAAAATTAAAGTTTTTAGTAGATTTTTTAACATTCAATTACTATATAATTTATAGGCAAAGCCAACATACGACGTAATTATATGGAACAATTACGAAGTAAAACATCGCAAAAATACTTAAGACATCTGCGGTTTCATTAAACAAAGTCGTATGTGCAGTTAGTGCTTAGTTCATTCCATAAAACAAAATCCGATTTTATTATAGGAACCGAGTTTTACAGAAATAATATTTATTAATAAATATAAGAACGTGAAAATAATGTAATTAAATAAAACAAATCAGCTTTGAATAAATTCCATACTCAAATATTTTTTGTAACGGAGTAAACGACATTTTACTTTGCTCGCAACTAAAAAGCTGCGTACTGAAAACTGAACATTTGGTAGATACGACTTTGTTCTTGGGACCCGTCGAGACATACCATTGAGAATAAGAAAACATCGTATTTTTTTTCTTGGTTGGTTTATTAGAAAAAAACAACTTGGTGTAGTTTACTACTATACTAATTTGGTGTAAGTCTAAAAGGTAGAAAAACCTTAATTTCGACCTAAATAGGTAAATTTAGTAACTGAAAATCTCATAAGAGTTTATTCTTTATGGGCTGATATCCATACCCTTAAAATGTACACTTCAAACTTATCCCTACACATACACAAAAGATAACCGATATTAAACAGCATTCGAAACGATACCGCATTCATAACTATCAAATGGCGTTAAATAAAAATGATTCACACAAAAATATTCAAATAATATTCCAGTTTCCATTGTGAGAGGTCACGGCGATAGGAGCACAATAGCTAATGAAATATGGTGGATGCAGCGACCGACAATAACGGTTCGCGTTACCGGTTACTGGGAATAACGTTAAAATTTCAGATTTAACGTTACTTGCAATTATATCGCGTTCCACTTCATTGGAGGGGCGGAATAAAATTGGATTTTTAGCGAAAGAGTTTTTAAAGGTTACTTAAAAGACTGATTTATCTGTTTTAAATTAGCAACGTCTATGTAGGCGTTAAATTTAGATATTTATAGTTATTATTTTGTAGATATCTGGTTCACTAGACACTTTTTAAGGCCAAATTAAAATAGTATAACCCATAATAATAATGACAATATCATTTAAGATAACGTTATCATAAATCATAGATAAATAGCGTATCTATTCCAGCGACAATAAAGTATAAAAAGTTAGAAGTAGCGAGTGTAATCCTAAAACTACGGCTCAAAAGTTATTCCAGTAAAACAACGTAAATCATTACGTTCCCAAAAGCACACAACACACAAAAACACAAAACACATTTGAAACAGATACCACTACACGGTTCCAAATAGGCAATGATAAATCAGTCCATTTCATTGTTATTTTGTCATTACCGTAATAGAACATGAGAATTCGAGATAAACGATATTGGGGAGATGGTGGCTATTAGTCGCTGAATAATTTGCGGGTAGGCGCAAATACGGCAGTGGTGGGGACAGAAGTACAATTGGCAGAGTTATCGATCGATAAAATAGGCAAAAGTATTTATAGATTGAGCAAAAATTCATTGACGGCTTGAGAGAATATTATAAAAGTTTTTTTCTTGGAAAATTATTAATATTGTGTTCCATTTATAAAACTACTCCAACCATTTTCAAACATTAAGTTTCTGTCATCTCTTGTTTAGCCATTTATTTATTTGGCTTTATTAAAAATGGATCCAAAATAAATAACAATAATATCTAACCGGCAGCCTTCTGATTTAAATCCATGCTGTTGTATTTAATGTGTCTCTATAGATACAGAAGAGAAGGTTGTGTTAACCGGTTGGGGTGCGTTTATCAGTCAAATGTTTATCTCAATACGTAATATCTACAAAACGAAGTCGTTATAATGAAAAGGTATTATTATAAGCTTTCTCAAATCTCAGAAGATATTTAAGGGTTAATTTAAGATATTGCTTTTAACTAGTTGAATTGCGTTCCGCCGGATCTTGTGTTGTTTGTGCAGTTTTTCTCAAAAGAGATATTTTGACAATAAAAAAAAAACAACACACTTATTTCGACATTTTTAAACGTAGTAAGCAGATATATTAACAAACAAAAAGAAATAGTGATTATGCTTTACAATAAGAAGAGATATTTAACAAATTTCGATTCAATTGATTCCCTAGAGTTTGTTATTTTATTCAAAAATGTTTCTGTCCAGTTAGTGAAATTCAAGGATTGTTATTAAAATGCTCACTTTATTACGAGAGGAAAAAATGATTGTTTGAATGATGATATTTAATATAGAGATATATCTTTATCGTACCAAAAGTGTAACTCGAAATCCTCTAATTAAAATAAAAAAAAACTGTATATTTTACCTAGTGTCTGCGCGTGTTCAATTCGCGTCTATTTTTTATATTTTGGCATACCCGTTATTAATATCAACTTTAAAACGTATACCTCAGTAGTTTATGTCATTCCTTCCAACCAGGTCACCATCAACGCACACCATGTCTCCCTGGATGAAGAAGCTCTTCCTCCAGCTGATGCCAAAACTCCTGATGATGAGGAGGACCAAGTACTCCCTGCCTGACTACGACGACACCTTCGTCTCCAACGGGTACACCAATGAGCTGGAGATGAGGTTAGTCGTAATGATAAACATCAGTATAAAAAGTATTATAAATAGATTATTTTGTGCTCTCTTCTCTGTGCTCCTTGGGTTTACGAGGCAACACGTAAAACAAAACAACGTATAGTGCTTGAAATAAGTTTAAAGCTTTGCTGCTAAAATTTGATAAACAAAATCAAAACTATAACTTTAATATCCTATGCAGATTAAAATTAATATCTACTTAAGATATTTTAAAGTGTAGCGCGCCGTAGAACATCTCATTTTATACAAGAACTTTTTCGATGTTAGGTACATGAGTTAAAGTATTATCAAACTTTGAAATATATAAACCCGTATGTATGGTCACGGTTGTCCATAAGGATGAAAGTGTGTTTTAATTCAACCTTATGACGATTAAAGTTGAACTTTTCTCCACATTTCTTAAAATCCTCAATTCTTTGTCCTTTTTAATTCCGGAATCTCATTCAAAGCGCTAAAAGCATTTCCGTATTCGTGTGCATCGCGAACGCGTCCAAAAGCCACCCCGATCGGCTTGCTACCGGATAAATCCGGCCCGATCCAGATAATTCTGGTTTGCACCCATTAATTTGGTGCACTATAACCTCTTGTAGACGTTTATGTTGGCACGCTATGCGCTCGTTTCATGGTGTTGCTAGCGCTGGTGTTCCCGATTTATTGCCAAACCGATGATACTTATTAAGGTGGGTGTTTGAGAGATTTATTTTTGTGTATCTCGAAGATTGATAGTGCTTTAGTGTGGAATTCAGTGGTGTATTCGGTTTTGTGCTTAGAAATAATATAATTTTGTCTTACCTTCTGCTATCCTTGAAAAGGGTTCTAGTTACAAAAGTATGCATATGGATTATTTTTTCTACCTAACAATCATTAACTGAGACGAACTTCAATTCAAGACAAGTTTTGATTTTTGATTTTTTTGCTATACAGGGACAGTCATAAACATCGGAAAACCATACAAAACCTTTCCTTTATACTCTAATAACCCCTTTCACCCAGGATAATCCATCTCTACGCAGATGCGAAGCCTATTTAACTCACAATTAACTACCTACCTACCGGGTAGGTATCTCCGTGGAACCTTCTAGAATCAGTCCGGAGCTACTAAATGCCACTCGTGACGGCGCGGCGGCTAACCCTCATGAAATAGTATTTTGTGTGGCCGAACATTTGTCAGCTGCATTAGCATGTGACATGGGGTATAGTCTACAACAGTTAGACGACCTTGAGATATATCGAGGACGGTTTTTTTTAAGGATATGAGAATAAATATTTAGGTGTTTTTTACTTTAGGTGATCGCTTCAGTACAAATTTTAAAATATGCCATAGAATGTAAATAACTTTTATGAAATGCGACTACTTTCTAAATTAATATATTATTACCTCTATGGTATTCAATATTCAGTTGAAATGAATTACTTGAAAGCATAAATATATAGTTACAAAATATTTGACTCAGTTATGTCATGAATTATGATTATTATTCATTATTATGGAAAAATTAAGAATGCGTAACACTAGTCTCCATTAAAATGTCGCAGACAAATAGATTCATCATATTTACCAAAAAAACTTAGAAGTGAAAATCAAAATAATAACAAACACAAATAGAATAACAAATGAAAGTTCTTTAATCTTTTTCGTGGTCTCATTATAACACTAGAATTATGATATATCAAAGACATACGCGTTCTAAAATAATTTTAATATGTGTGCGTATATTTTTGCCGCTGAGTGTACAAAGGCCTTTAAATGGATGTTGGGTGGTGGAGTGAAGGAATTTCAATGGCATTTTTGTGTTCCACGTTAGATAGTTGGTAACCCAGGTAGAATTTATGTTAAGCAGTTTGCCTCTTGGTATTACCGTTTCAGAATTTGCTGAAATAAGTACTTTGTGTTGTCTTTTGGTACTAGAATTAGGTTTTGAAAATGGTTGACAAACAATGTTGATAATTTATTGGGTACTGAAGAAAGTAGGAATTTAAAAATTGTTGCTGTTAAAACATCTAGGTAAGCTTCTTAAAAAGAAGTGACAGATTTTTTTTACTTTTAAAAAGAGTTTTAGACAAAATAATAAACGATCACATTATACAACTTGCGATTAAAAATGCACTTTTTATCACTAAAAACCACTTTACATTCCCACAAAAAAGACGCTCTAAATATACTAGGTTATCAGAACACAAAACGACAATCACTCGAACAATGCTCAATACTCTCTCTCACTTCGTTCATAAAAAGGCCATAGGCGGTATATGTATATCATTGTGACCAACATTAAATTAATATGTACAGTTTGCTCAACAGTCGGGACAGCTTGACTGATGCCTTCGGGGACTCTAAGAGTGACAATGGAGACTACCGCAAGTCACCAGCACCAGAAGACGATATGCCGGCTGCTGGCGCCTATCAGAGACCTTCAGGTGAGGGTACTTATAAATTTCTAGGTACCCGCGACTTCGTCTGCGATAAAGGTGTTTTTTTTGTTCCGTGGGAAAGAGATTCTCGTGGTAAAAATTGTAATTTCCATTTCAGGCTGTTAAACTTTGTCTATTCTGTTTCAAAATGGATTTGCAACATACAGATAGACAGATAGACGTAAAAATGTTCGCATTAATAATATCAATAAGGATAACTACCTAAGCTTTTATTAGTTATATCAATACAAAGATGTCTACAACAATTTTTGTTTAAATTCTCATCATGGAATCAGTCTTCGTCGTTTTTGAATCTTAATTATAATAAGTTAATCTGTCCCAATGGGAGGGCTTCGCCCTTATAGATTAGTCTTATTTTGGTATTCGACGTATAAAAAGGTGCTGGTACTGAAATTTAATTAATATAAAAAGCCAATAGTGGAATTTAAACGATTTTTTTGATACTTCGGCTCATGTATGTGTTTACCTCTGAATAACCACATTGGGTATCTTTAACAGCGATCTATTTAACAGTTCTACACAAAAACCTATACAACTGCCTGTGAAACCGCCCAACGAAAACCTAACCGTATTTAATTGAAATTATGGCATTACGCGACTGGGAATCGAACCCAGGACCTTAGATTACCGGTCTAATGCTCTGACTACTGAGCTACCGCGACTACCGCGTTTTTAATTGGCATATTTTTTGACTACCCTCTATAATAAGTGTCCTATCCCAACCCCTGATTGGCAAAGACGTTTAATATGAAAGCAGCGTCTTTCATCCCAGTCTGTTCCATAGTGACGGAATCTGAGAACATGCTGCCGCGACACCTGTCTCCGGAGGTGGCTGCAGCGCTGCAGAGCGTGAGGTTCATCGCACAGCATATCAAGGACGCGGATAGGGATAATGAGGTAAGGTTTTCAGAAGTGGGATACCTTGTGATATATAGTTTTTAATTCTTTATGAAATGGCGATTGGAATGTACATTATAATATTTTGTATTTTGTATGAAATAACGATAGGAAAGTACAAAATTATAATCTTAATAGAAAGTACATAAATTTGGTTAAAAAAAAAACATTGCTTTGTTTTTGTTCAGGCTAGTTAGAATTGACAATTTTAACCTAGCTTCTGTCTAGGATTTTTTCTGGATGGAACTGATAAAGTGGTTTAACAGCAAATAATGTTGAAGTGTAAGTAGGTATAATGTAGTTACCAGAGGTTTTTTTTTTACTTTTTAATTTGTAAAGACCACATTCTGCTTTTTTGTCTACTATCTCTAGGTACATCATTTGAAAGCCTGGGTCAGATTTGTAAGTCGAAAAATCTGCCGAAATTGTATTTTATTTTATAAAAATACCTTTTAGACAATAAAAATTGTTGCCATACAAATTGTCACTGTAAGTTTTTAATTCAAATTTTATTGTCAATCCACTATCACATTGTTTGAAAAATTATTAATTCGAAAACAATTTTCGCAAAGTCTCTAACAAATATTTAACAACATTATTTTCGTTTGATACTCGAAATTAACATTCTTCGCTAAGCAGAAAATTACATTCTTAAAACATAAACGACAAGATAATTATTCCCGCATATAAATAAAGGAAGGTGAAAAAAGTTGTGTTTATTCGAAATTCAACTTTTAAATATTCATGTAATTCTCGTTGACCGGCCATAATGGCTGGAAAATAAAACAAAGGAAAATAAAAAATAATAGAGGCAGAATCAGCGGTTTGTAAACACCAATTGTTTCGCTGACTCTTTGAAAATGGAACGTGTTTGAATTTTTTCTCGATTAAAACACTATTTTTGATGCCTATGATTTTCCTATATCATAAATCTGTAATGTAGTATGGTATTTGAACAGATAAAATAAGATATTTTGTATGAATTTTCTCAAAGTTGATAATGCGAAAGCTACTAAGCCACTATGTAAGTAGCTAGGAGTAGCGAACACTTACAACAAAACAAAATGAGTTTGCAAAATTAGTTTTGTTATGAAAACTTTGATCAAATTATTGGAAAAACAAACAGTATAAAGTTTCAGCTTCGTGTATTAGGTACAATGTAAATTCGTGTTTATGTGTTCATTTTAACAAGAATTTATTGAAGTTTTCCTTGTTCTAATTTTATTTTCCAAAATAAAAGTATATTTGTTTGATTTTTTCTACGGTGTTTCCAAATGTTTGGGTATGCATCTTTTTTTCCCCTGCAGTTTTAACGCCAGTGAAATCTTAATTCGTTCGTGTATACTGAGGTTGCAATAAATTTTATTTCACTGCAGGATCGCGTGATGCGCCGTTTTCAATTCTACCCGCAAACATTGTACATTCACGACGTTTTAAAATGTATTTGCGAAGCGAATTAAAGTTGCGGTTTGTAATCGTTTCTCTCGGCTATCAAATTGGCAATTTATCACATCACTTTAAAATATATCTTTTTAATACAGTTGCTCAAAAAGTGGCATATTGCAGGGACTTATAGCGTTCGGGATGTGGGCTATTACACACGCGTGCTTTTTTTTACCTTTCCCGCACTCGTGCGTTCTCTTTCCCAACTGTCAAAATAATGTCTATTAAAAAGAAAAATTAACCAACCATGAAGTTTTTACTAAAAAAAAAACAAAGAAGTTTTTATGATTCATGTTAATACTTACGTAGCGTAGGTATATTTCTAAAAAAAGCTACTTGTTGGTTTCGATATCAGATTTAATGATTTGATTGAATTAGCGTGGTTGGTTTCATTTCATTTTATCTCATTAAATTTCACTTTCATTTCATATCAATAAAAAAATTCTACTGAAGACTTTGCTGTATGGGCATAGTAACCTTTACCCACCAAATGGGTGAAGAAAAAATGTCGCCATTTTCAAAATGAGTTATTTCGACATTTACGATACTAATTTTAAACTTTATAAAATTGCTTTATTTTTTCGCAACTGTATTAAAAATAGTCGTTCAGTACACGTGCGGAACCGTCATTGCAACTCGTCCCGCCTGTCAACCCTCGCCTTCGGCTGTGCCTCGGCTCGGGTAGACATTTGTCGGGACTCGTAATGACAGCCTTTCCACACTTGTATTGAAATATACTATTTTTTATAAAATTTAGGTAATAAAGCTCAGTAGGAATTCTGATTAGTAGATATTCAATGATTTTGTTTTTTAAAAGATTGCATAATTACACTAACAGACAATAAAAGCGACCCACTATCACGCTGAACCTAATGCATTAATTAGTTAATATTAATCAAGTCACCGAAATCCTTCCAATTTACAAGCCACGTAAAATCGAGCCGTTGGTAGAAGATTTTAACCGAAAATATCAGCTGGGAGATTTGGTTGATGATAATTCTAATTTAAATATTCAACAGTCTTGTACAGATGAGGCATTAAATTATTACCTCTGTCGTTGATTACAAGACAAGATTAATGCCTTGTTAATATAAATACACTCAGCTTAATATAGTTTGGAGAGTAAATATTTGCGATTTTATAAAATAATTAGGGTAGGAAATATTTTATTACAAAATTATCAATATAAAAAAAATGAGTTTCAAAGACCGTCGCGGAAATGAAATTGTTAATGCAAAAAAAATACATTTCAAGAAATGCAATTATTGCCTATAGTGTAAGTACACGCTTCAAAAAAAACTTTTTTGGAACTCAAATATTAAATGTTACTTAATACATTGATTAGAGCTAGCCCAAAATATTTGTCGCTGAGTGTATTTCATAAAGAGTATGCAAATGCTGTCACGGCAAAATTATAAAGGAATTTCGAGATGTTTAGCAAGGAATTCACAGTTATGAGAGTTACGCGTGTAAGTCAAAAGGTATATACATACTCTTACATATATGAATATATAGGTATTGTAGAAACGGCGTGCAAAAGCCTTGTTCTAGAAAAGAAATAAGACTTCGTTTGGGATTACAGAATTTAGAGTTTTATTATTAAAATGTTAAGGTTTATAATATGATCGATTCTAGTCGCTTTTTTATTTAAATGATTGGTAAGTCTTACCAAAAAGAATAAAGGAATAATCGTAGAAGATACATACGAGCGTGTGGCCTTGACCTTAGTCAGTGTGTTTGCCTATTCAGTCATCAAATAAAAATATATGGAGTAGATTCACGGAATCTCAGAAATAAGTTTGAAAACAAGCCCTTCTCAGAAATCAAACTCGAACCTTTCGCATTACTGTCTGGCATACAAACAACTGCGTCAAAATATAATAAAACTAAAAATATAAGTTAACACTTCACAAATATATTTTTATTAATTAACGATAAGTAACTAATATATTTTTTTCAAGAATTTATTCCATCGAACCCACACTATTGACAACTATTTTCAATACTACAGTCCGCGGCATTACTAGCCGACCGCGCAGTCCCGTTGACACATTAATCCTTACAGCTTAGTGCGTAAGTGGTGGCAACTTAATGGTTATGGAGTCTTAGACATAACGACTTAGCCAATACATAATATACTATTTCGATAAATGTAGATCAAATAATAAACAAAAGTCTAGTGTAATTGAAAAAATAAACATAATTGAAGACGTCGATAATAATTATACACCGCTTATTTTATAACCCTTATTTTCCACTTTTTTGTTGGTTAAATGATAACCAAATTAGTAACGCCTTACCTGAAATTAAATCAACATTGAAGAAATGTAAATATTAAATTTTTAATAACACTTTCGCATACGTTAATAAATAAATTTGTCTAAAATATTTTCTCTCAAACCATCAACCCGAAAAACTGTCTCTAAAACAAAATTTAATATGAAAAGAATAAGCAATGTATCAATATAATTGGGCTATACGTCACTAGAGTACGTTCTCAGCGTACCTACGTCTACTGAATTAAATATGTAGTTTTCCTGCAGATACTTTATTTTACTTTGAGAGGACAGCGGGGGGCGGTGCGGGGCGCGCGGGGGGGCACAGCCGGCAGGAATGTTGGGTAACTCGGCAAATTTTGTTTATGTTTTCAACTTTTCAATTTCACCTGTTACACGGGATACTAATAATTTGTGTTTATTCGTAAGTACAAATAAACAGAAAGCGTAGGTTATTTTCAGCATTGTGGAAAATTAACCAAAATATGAACCGTAAAAAAATAATGTTTTGAGTACCGCAATATAATAAATATATAATTATACCTACACAAAAAAGAACCACCGAAAAAAGCCATCCAATATAAAAATCAGCGAATTACCAAAGTGTTTTCTTGCAAAAAAGTTGCCCACCTGAGTCTTGGTAGATTTATCGTGGCCCGTCAGCTAATTCTAGTCCGCTGGGGCCATATATCGCTGTTGATACGTCGGTGATCGCCATTAACGGTATTAATCGGTGGAAGGTAGCTCAGGCAGTTTTTGTCGAGTGCTCATTTAGAAGAACATTACTGTTCGAAGACAGGTGTTGAGGTGGCCGGGAATTTTGACGCCGACTGTAATTAGTACCTGTTAGGTGACTTGGTAAGAGAGGGTTTTGTTATGTGATTAGTGAAAGTTTGAAGAAGTAAGTTGCTTAAAAAGTAACTCTTCATATATGGTTTAGCATGTTAAAGATACCTACATATTTTGATAATTAAATGATTTATACCGCTAGCATATTAAAAGAAGAAGATTATAATGAAAATGCGGATTAATCTCTCTTACGAGAAAGATGGTATCTGTCTGTAAAATGAATTAAAAATAAAGCTTCCTCTTCTAGCCCACAAGAGAGTTGTTCCTATTTTCCACCTTTTACATCATCTTTTGATACCAATAAAATTAATCAATATTAAAGTAAATTATATGCTTCAAATTTTTTTCGGGATTTTTTGAAGGCAACACTTTAGTAAGTAATATGACCTGAGAATACCGGTCACAAAATAATCAAACTCTTTAACCTTGACGTTAATAGCATCTTCATTGCCTACCTTTAAAATAACCAAAAACAACGAAATATTTTTGCATCAAAAAGCGGAAACTGATAACATCTCATCTTCTAATATCATCTTATCAGCCAAATTTCAAGACTGGCACCCCTCCCCCCGCCTTCCTCATCCCCATATTAATTTAACATGTGATGTTTTACACCCTTCTAAATTCGAATCACGAACGTCGAAGCCCGGATTATCTTTACGCCGCCATATCTCCAATTAGGTTATTCCCCATTTCATCGAATAGATAATCGATACTGGATCTAATTAAACGATTCCATTACCGTTTACGATCATTCGAATCAGCACATTTAAATCGAAGCCCCCGGAATCCCAGAGGAAATTTCTTACGAAACTCATCCATGTTAATAAAACGAGAATGGAATACTTAGATGTGGTAAAACATATCAAACATTAATGTAATTTTCTAGCTGTATAGGGAGATAAAAGTATGTACAAAAAGTTCGCAGTAATACAATGTGTAGGTATTTTACGCACAAGATAAACTAAATACCTACCCAGGATTCATCTTAATTTAAATTGAATATATCCCGCAACACAAGCATTACCAGTTGCAAATTGCAAGAGGATCGAAACAAATCTTGTATGTTTGCATTTATTATTAGTCAAAGGCCAACTTCTAAACTTCAATTTGTAAATCTATTAACGCTTTTGTTTAAAAGTTTATATTTTACTTCAAACCTTCAAACATAAGCAAATAAACAATAGAACGATAAAAGTGTTGGCTGCTCATGAATTTATTTAAACTTATTATAGACTATGCCGCCCGCGACTGCGTTCGCACGGAAGTCGGTTTCCCGTGGGATTGAGAAGTTTTCCCGCGGTAAAAAGTACCCCATGTGTTATTTTCATGTATAACCTATATAACTGTAAATTTACATCCAAATCCGTTTAGAAGTTTTTACGTAAAAGAGTAACAAACATCCACACATACTTACAAACTTTCACGTTTATAATATTAGTAGGATTAGATTTGTTTTGTTTCTATCTTACTTAACTGCGAGCACATCTATAGAGTTGTAAATGAATCCGGATAACTAACCCAACTGTCAAAGAGTAATTTGACTTTTGAATTGAACAGTTTTCAATAACTAAATTACCTACCTTTTCCAACCTCTAAACTATATGCCAAGATAATAAAGACTTTATTCTTAGGCGCATTTCTCGATCGAATTGAATATAAAGAAAACAAACACAATGAAGCTTTATTTATTTAGGTAATGTATAACCGGTATTACCAGGAACGTAACAATTTACTTTATCATAATAACTTGGAATATTCAAGTTATTTGCTCGAAATAAATTATCTATATTATTCGAGTATTGTAGTAAGTATTAGCCTAAAGTTTAGCTTTGTCCGAGTGAATATTAATAAAGCAATCTCAGTGTACATTAATAACTTTTGTTTTTGTCAAAATAAGGTAATAAATAAACAAAAAATAATAAAAAAATGTTTTTAAATAAATATTATTATTATGAATAAGAAATTTAGGGTTGAGGAGCGAAATGTGTCAATTGCATTATTCAAAATAGATGAAAAGAGTTGATCTCAATGTAAAAAGTGTGTGTTTTACATTGAGATCAACTCTTTAGCCCTTCTTACCTCTATTATCTAGGTATACTCAAAAACCTTAAACTTCCGTGACAGATTCTTAATATTATTACAATGAATAAGAAAATTTGCCACAATATTAATAAATCTCTTTCTACAAAACCTCTTTATACGAACGTTACTTTCAGCCAGCTAAGCCCAAATTTAGAATTCCATTTGTTCACTAAGGTTCGAATTCTCTGGAATAAAGTTACAAAACTCCACTAACTAACGTCTTCATTATCGCAACGCGCGCGCAGAGCCACAAGTAAGTTCTGGATCAAATTGAGAAACAGATCATTGTTTGACCCAATTCGATATCACGTCCCTTCGACTGAGAGGGGCGCAGCCATCTTGTTTTTACCTTTGCCCCTTAAAAAAAACATATATAGCTACTTGGGAGATAAACATTGATAAAATTTGAAAAAAGCTATAGTTTACCGTTTTTTTTACGAAAAATAACGAGAGTTTCCGTTTTTAAGCTTGTTTTCCTTTTACTCGGCCATAGCGAAATATTCCGACATATAAAATAATAATCCTCCTTAAGTTGGACCCGAAAAGACCCATTTCAAACAGAAAGGCAGCTCTGAGACTAACAAAACTGATCCTAACCCAACTTTGCTAAGTACCCACCGATTCAGTTCGTTTTGAATTCAGAACACGTTTTTGCGCCTACCAGATAACTGAACCTCATTTTTGAAACGAGGTTATAAATAGCGCCCTCGGGCCAAATAAATTTTAAAACCTTGGATTTAGACAAACAATTTCCTTTTTTTGTTTTTGGGTGATGATAGACAATAATTAGCGGTCTCGGATGTTTTAATCAATAATTAGGGATGAACCTTTAAGGGTTAATTTTAATTTAATAAGATATTAGCTTGTTGGTTTATAAACCAAAGATAATTTAGTTATTGTTTATTTTTGTTACTTTTACAATGGTTTTGGTTAAATGTTTGCCGTGATTGTAAATCAATTGTGAAGATAAAAAGGTTCTTATTTTTTATTTGACTGATTATTGAGTAAGGGAAAATCTAAAAGTAAAATAATTATGTACTCGTACCATAAGCATTTTAAGCTTGTTTCGATTTGCAGGGTCTTTCCCTATGTCGTTTCAGTGTAATAGCATACAAATGTGTCATTTTAATATAAGTAGATATGTAAAGATTTCTGGATATTTAAAAACCAACATTTTAGTTAACTTCTTTGTTTTTCGAAATGGACGTTTTCAGCAAAATATTTTTACATTTAAATTAGTACAATTTGTAGGTTTGGCAACCCTAGTTTAATTGACTACACCAAATCCTCGTTATGGGAAGACTTCGACTATCATTATAAAACAGAGCTTCGTCAAATATATTTCATTTGTTAATAGTGGTGTATGTATTATAACTTAAATAAGAAATAAATCAAACATTCAGTAATTTCTCTAATATGTATTGTTAGCGGTAAAACAAAAATAATCGGTAACTGGACATCCCTAGCATTCGATGGACATCACTGGTTGAGGTCACTGCCGTTGGGCGCGATTGTATTGAATCTAATGGCGGCTACATGTTGTATTTTCTACTAATTCATGTTTAATTAAAGAGATGTTTAATCTAGAGTCCAATAAATATTGTTGATTAATAGTATATTGATTGTAACTGAGTTACAGAATAGCCATGTAGGCCTTAATTTGTACCTACAATTAAGAGCGAACTGGTAAAGATATTCAATGGGTGGCTCATCTATCGGGTTTGTAGTTTTTGAGCCTTAAGGTTATTGATTTATTTATTGCAGCTTCCCGCGAGGCCTCTTACAATATTTAATATTGTTATATTTTGTACGAGCTACCTTAGACTTAATAATTGTAAGTAATTAAAATAATTAATTTGCATTAATTATTATAATTACTTACCTTAATTGCTTGTTAAAAAGAATAAAAATAAATCCTATATAACCCTTAACCACAGAAACAAATTTAGCTCTTCAAAACCGTAAATAACTGCCTAATTTAAATTAAAACCATTCACGAAAGACTCTATCTCCTATTCTAACTTTTGAAATGACTTTGTGACTTCTAAAAAACCTGTAATGGGTAGGCTCATTGTCTAGTGATAAATGCGTTTTACGTGGCTTTGATTCCGGGGCGATTACCAAGTTTTATAAATTACGTTATTTCTTGAGACGGATATCTTTTTGAGTAAAAGGCATTTGATGGAGAATGTGACGTGGGTCTCAAGTGTTATTTTAAATATTTAATTTGTTATTTTAATTTGTCTTAATACATATTTGCTTTCTTTGTCTTCGGTTGTTTTTTTATGCTACAATCTTTAACCAGAAATTTGAATGCAAAGTTAAAATTGAGATATCTGTTTTTCTGAAAATAAAATTGGTATAGGTACATTGTTTTTACTCTATCCGGGCGGACTGCCCTCGATCACGATAGGTAACCCTGTCGAAACGTCTCGGGCAAAGGGGTACGTTACCTTTTTGCTTAAAAATTACCGCGTGAAATCCCAGATAGAGTAAAAACAATGTGTTAAACGCGCAAAACAAAATTGTTATACTTATAAAATGTAAACCGATGTTAAGAAAAGCAAAACAAGCATCGAACTACATAAACGAATTAAATATATTTTTTTGAATCAGATTGCTGATGTACTCGTACTTTTATTTAATATATCGCTAATTTTTATTTATTCGTGTGTTCAATTAAAATCAACCACATTTAGAAACAGAATTCTTTTCCATTAAAAATCTAGAGTAGGTAACAATAGAAGTAAATCGACTGTAGTCTATCGATAAATCAATATCGACACCTCTACGAAACATACGGTTTTGAGCATCCTTGTCGCTTTCTGATGTAATTTGGGATGTGCCTTCGGTTCGTTGACTTCGTGTAGTCAAATATCCTGTTAACCTGGGAAGTGTAACAATGAACCTTATGGCGATGAAGGTAAAGTTCATTTTGAATATGGTAGGAAACGCCAATGAAAGCCCGAGTGACAACATTCGGAATTGACATGAGCAAAACACACTACGGGTGCTGGTTTAAAATGCATGAAGAAATTTAGTCATGATAGTTAAAGGTGAAAATATACAATACATGTACAAATATGAGAATCAAATACACAAAAAACTACTGAAGAAACAAAGTAATAACAAAAACAAAGTAATAATAAAATCTTTGTCAACTCTTTGTTTTCGTTCTTAACTCCAGAAGAAAACCTCTTCTGCTTCATAGGCAGTTACTTAAACTTATTGTATCTTGTCCAATAACACAAATACCATTGGAGAGAGACGTTGACTGTACACCCTAACAACCTTCCGAGAAGCGGGTATCCCAGTAACTGCATTTTAGAAGGAGCTTTTAGCGAAATGGACAAAAAATCCTTCGTAAAATGAAATTGCTTTGACAAGTATTTGTAACAGTTAGCTCTGATTGGCTAGTAGTAGTGGACGTTAAAAGGAAATAGATTTTTAAATTGTATCTTGTAAGTGCTTGGGAATCTAAGACTCCGATGTTAAGAGGTTCCAGCCCGATTTGACCAAAATTTTGAAGGCTCCATGGGTACTGTTTGCAACATTTCTTTCTATGTTGCGTTTTATGTACCTATTTAAATTATCAACGGATTTTATCTAGGGTTATGTTCTGAAGGGCTACAAAGAAACAAGTTTACACATGTGTACTAAACGCTGCTTTAAATATGAACATGTTTTAAAGTGTTCTACGCTGCAAATTCGTAAAAAAACATTCCATTTCCTACTAATATTTGTGTTTATGTACTTATGTATGTATGTTTGTTTCTTTTTCACGCAAAAAGTATTGCACAATTTTGAATGGAACTAGGTAGAATGGACTCTATCCATTGTTTATTTTTTACCACGGGAAAATACCTCTTTCCACAGGAACAGGCATTTAATTGCGAGTGGAACCGCAGAGCAAAAAACTAGTTAACATAAAATAATGAAACAGTATTTGTATTTTAGCGCTATCATCATATCTTTGAATTCCGTGTTAGAGCCGTTTAACTCGGAATTAAATTTCAGCATTTTTAAATGTCAGTAAACACCTCATGTCCTTACAACCTGAAATTTCATTTTTAATCCAAACACCCAGTTCCGTGACTCACAAGGACATTCCACGTAAAACTCGCCTTTGACTTGCATGTCTGTTTCAATTTTGGGAATAAATTTGGTATGAAGAGGCAAAGCATGTGGCAACGAAGCGTTGAGCACCAAAATTGCTTTCAGTTCTGTTCCCTAGAGATGGATATATAGTGAAGGCAGTAGCAAACAACTGGAGGGTAGCCTACAAGGGAATTTTGCGTTCGAATAAAGTAAACCGACTTGAAGTGGGAATAGAAACGCCATTTCTGTTGTGGCGTTTAGGAATTTCAAAATTGATGTTTTAGATGGTTACGATTCTCAGTTAAAATTTACGTTTCTGTATAATCAAAGCTATTGGAATTAGCAATATTTTAAAATGGATATAAATTTTGTTAGCAAGCTTCATATATCATCAGTTGTATATCACATCTGCTTTCCAAAATTGCAAAATCAAATTTGAATGCAACAAAAAGGAAACAAACAACAAATTTCGTCTCAAATTGCACTACAATAGTGGCATGTAGTTGTAAACTCGAGTGGTTCCCTTCGTTTTACAATTCAATAGGTGCCTTTGCGTCGAGTTTAAATTGCTTCATCGATGGTACACTTCTGTCTTGGAGGGTTCGTTAGCATCTTCAAACACGGAGTCTACTGGCAAGTGATTAATTAAATATACATGGTCTAGCAATACATGGTTAAGGGTATTCAAGTGTCTTAAATATCAACCAGGGGTTTTTATTAATTAATGTATTGTAACTTATATCTTACAACGTAAATTAAAAATACTGTAAATTGTAATTATGACCGTGCAATTCAATCTTTGATTTATCAAGGAGGTGTCAAAATCTAATCTATAAAATCTATTTTTTTTAAAGCATAAAATTTCATGTTGCACTTGCCAACAAAACAAATCACAAAACTAAATATCCCACCACAGTCTGTAATAAAGAAAAACCTAACAACATCAGTTTTAAACTTTTAATAAAAACGGAAATAATAAAAATCTTAAGACGAAGGCAAAACCTTTCATTGTCCTTTGAAGGAGTTCAATTATTTTGAGCTTCTTTTCAAAGCAAGTAAACAAGGCTGGGTAACGTCAAATTGAATGTTTAACATAATTGGATTGAATTCTCTGGCAGAACTCTTTAAATTGTAGTAGAGCCTTTGAGCTATGTGCTGTTGAAAATACCACTTCCTTTTGAGATGCTTAAATTAAATTTTTAAGCCACTTTAACAAGGAATTTTGTAATCTAGGTTTTTTATATTGCTCATCAATACGTTATTGATACAAAAAAAATCTTTCACGTCTTCTCACAGTGTATTTAATGTATATCCATAATATTGAGTCGCCATTGTATAAGTTAATAGATAAAAGTTAAGTCCAAGAGAGTTCTCTTTTAAATGTGTCTGATATAAGTCCGACCTCAGTTGCAGGCGTCCGCCTTAGAATTTCAAAAGTTTACTTTATAGAAAATGGATAAAAAATAAATTGCTCCTCTCAGGACTTCAATACGCGACCAGCTTTACGGGAAATCCCACAACTTTAATAAAACGGTTTTAATATACAATCGAATAAGTTTTCCAGTTTTTCTTGGAGAGCTTTACAATATTAATTTTTTATTGGAGTTGTTATATAGTAGTTATTCGTTTGGAAAACTTGCTGGATGATGAACTGAGACTTTAAAAACCAATGTGACAATGAGAGATTTGTGTCAATGAAATCCTTTTAGCTTTGAAACTAAGCACTTGTCTGTATGCTTAGGACGAGCACATCTATTTGCTTCAGGCTAAATCTAACTAGGAGCTTTGAAAATTAACAGATTCTCTGCTTTGCTGGTGAACCAAAATAATGAGTTTGGACTAACATTGTTTTTTTATTTACGAATAAAAAATACTAGCAATATGAACTATGGCGGAAAAAAGGAGACCGTTTAGTTTTCAACTAAAAACGATGTTTAAATTGGTTTCTACACTGAAACATTTTTGGATGGTAAACAAAAAAAGGAATGCTATTAGCGTGACATTGAATCTTAGTGTCGCATCGTACCTCTATACGATAGGATCAGCCGTCTTTGATTTTTCTCTTTAAACGTTTTTCTTTTATGTGTATAAGACACATTCAGCTTAGATTTTTTTCTTTTATTTATCTTATCTTCTTTGTTCCAGGTGGTAGAAGACTGGAAGTTCATGTCCATGGTGCTCGATCGCTTCTTCCTCTGGCTGTTCACCATCGCCTGCTTCGTGGGAACCTTCGGTATCATCTTCCAATCACCTTCGCTCTATGATACCAGGGTACCAGTAGACCAACAGATCTCCTCAATCCCTATGAAGAAGAACAACTTCTTCTACCCTGGTAACCCACCGAATGACGTGCAAGTCATTGGTGTCGTTTAAACTTTTAATGAGAAAACTTCCACTGTGTTTAGTCAAATTGAAATAATATAAATAGTTTTCCTTCCTATTTATACTGCTCATTTAAAATAGTAAATTATTATTGGGTAAAGATAATGGCTGTGAATTTGTTTAATGTTTTTAACTAAATCAATGTTTGTTTTAAGGTAGAAAATGTGGATGTGTGAAAAATCAATAAACATATAAAAAATATGTGAATACTTTCCTTTATACTTTCACTCTAATATTATATGGATATTTTTTTATTTGTTACAAATAAACTTAAAAACGTCTGGAATTATAAAAAATATTTTAGCCAGCAAAGAAAAATGCTAAAACAACGACTATGCTGTCTAACCTTCAGGTATTTCAAAAAAGTCTGTGCTCTTCAGGTATTTCATAAAAGTCCCCAAACCGACTATCCACCAAGGTTTAATTGCTTCTTAACCTCAAAAACGAACCATGCATCAAGTATCAGTATTTAATTTCCACAAGCCTAGTAACAATATCAAAGACACTGAAGGGACAATCGTCCAGGTACTGGTCACAGTCTCCATTTTGGCCGTCTAGTTCCGCCTGGTAGTACTCGTCTGGTAAGCCCTCTTCACGCGAGGCTGATGGTCTGAAGGTAAAACGAAGTTATTGCTAGTAGAAGTCTGGATGTTAAAGAAGAAAAGAAATAAATTTTACTTGATGATACCTATGTTCGACAAAAACAATGATATTTCAGGTTGAAGTCTGTCTATTAAAGAAATTTTACTACATTTACACTTAATTAGTAAGCTTTTAAAAAATTATAAGTTTTGTGTGGATAGGTAAAGCCGTAACTGAAAAAAAACAAACGTTGTGTGTTCTGAAGCGTTGAGTCGATTGGTTTGCACGCGAGTGTAGTTGATAAATAAGGTAAAAAAAAGATTGCTTATACTTATATGTTGGATGGATATAGGAATTTATACAGTTGGTACAAAAATCATCAAATGAGAAAGAAGAAGGTGATTTAGGTGAATTGAGTGGCTACGTAAGTAAAATAAAATAATACATTTCAAAATGATTTGATGGTATACTAACGTAAAGATAACGTGCATGATGTGGCCTAGCAGGCCATTGTGGTACAGCGGAGTCTCCGCCGCTTCGCAGATATTCCTCAACATGCACTCCTTGCCGTTCATACCGTGTCTGAAATTAATGAGTTTTTTAAAACACACTGTTTTGCATTAAGTTAACACTTGTTAAGAAAAATAGCCTGGACATATAAGTATTTCTTTCTTTCTAAATGGTTTTTTTAAGCTGTAAACTCAATGATGCTTTCTTATTGTTTTTAAGATGTTGACTTGGGAATTAAAAATACTTTTAGAAGTTTCACGTAAGTTATTGTAAAAAGCCAAAAGCAAGGTAAATGCGATTTTACAAATTTAAACCAAGATATTTTTTGTTATCAATATTCTGGCCATAGATCTTAAAGTTGACTACTAATAAGCCTAATATTCTTAAAGTTAAAAGCCTAAACCGAATGTTAAAAGTGTAATTGAATTCCATATACGCTTCTACGACGTCGTGGAATTTCAATACAACTCTTTTCCGACAGGACGTTACATGTCTTCAATTCGAGGCCGTTACTTCAACATGATTGAACTCAGATACTAGGCTTCTGCAACCTTTCCTTGAATATAAATGAATTAAAATCAAGTTTTAACCCATACCCCATTATAGTTTTACAAACATAAATGAATAAACTCCCTAAAAGATGGCGAAAACCGCATTCAAATCCGTTAAGTGGTTTAGGAGGAGTTAACAGACAAACATACAATCAGACACAATTAGCGACTTGGTTTTATACTTTGTAATGATAATGAAGCATCTTAAGAAGATTAAAGGTACTTACTGTTTAAACCGTTCTTCTAAAACTGTATAAGCCAGTTCTCTAGTTATACTGCGACTGTGTCTAGAACTAATAACCTGGAAGATAAAAACCTCATTTAGTATTCAAGACAAAGGCAACGTTTTAGTAGGCATGTCACAGTTGACTCAAGGACTGTAACTTTATTTAGATCTAACGACTAAAGAAATTTCAGAACAAGAAAGTTATGTTTGACTGTTGGGTAGCTGTCTAGTCTGTAAAGAGTCTAGAACTACTCATATAGGTAAGTCATATAAGTCTTCCATATAAATGTCTTCCTTCTATTGAAACCATTATACGAAATTGCATAGGACTCCAATTAAAACACTATATCAAAGCTGTTGCCAGCGCAAGTTTGCGAAATTTCCGAAGTTGATAGACTAGTTGGTCAACTCGTCGCAGTGAATGCATCCACTTACAAGCAGGTACAGATTGTTAGTAAACAGCCATTATACATTTATACGTGGACTAGTGTCTGCTTTCCCAATAAATGGGAAAGGTAATGCCGAAGTCACTAATTTGTAGTGCTTTGATGTACACGTTTTGTCGAAGAACGTGTCCACGTTAGTTACTTTATTATATTTGTATTAAAAAATTACGCATTGCGAAATATGATAGTATAAATGCAATTTTGTACAATCACGTAAAAAAAGTTTTTTTTAAATCTCAAATATTTTTTTTTGCTTTCAACGAAACTAGTAACCCTTCAGCAATGTCCGGTTTTTGTTTTCGGAATCAGTGTTTTTACACCCCGTATTCTATTTTCCCAGACGTCAATTTATCCTTAGACTAAGAACTAACTAACACACTTACGGGTAGATTTGGAAACAGGACTTGGTCTATCTCTGTGATGTTGTTGAGGGTGCTGTAATTGCTCTCGAAGTTGTACGAAACAAACACGTTCTTGTCAGGGATATCAATTGGCACCGCTATAGCTACGAATGTCTGTAAGGAAAATAAATTTGAGACAGGTGAAATTGCACCTTAGGGCTCTCGTTTTAAGGATGAGAAACAAAAGTGAATGGTGGTGGGTGTTCCTGCTTATTGGAATTAAGTTAAAAACGAAAGAAGTTGTATTTCGATTTTCAAGAATTAAAAATAAATTCTCACCCCATATAAACTAGTAGGCGGGAAAACCAGACCTCTTTTAAGTCTGTCAGCTTGTCTGCTTTCATTTACTGCCAGCATCAGCACTCTAAAACACCAACATAATAATCTTCAAAACGCCAATTCTCATACAACTTTTGTAAAAATCGTGTAACAAGGATCCAAAGTGTATTTGCACAAAGAAATACCTTTACTTTCCTTCTAAACGGAAACTCGATACGAAACAACAAAAAAACCCAAACAAAAGCATTCTGCACAAAGAATTCCAACATCGAAACAATTCCAATGAAAATAAATAAAAGTATCTATACTTACAAGGCAAATATTGCGCTACACTTCATTTTGTTGAGCACATGAACAATCCATCTATTTGTTGTAAAGTGTAAAGACTAACTAAACTAGTTTTTTTTCAGTCAACATAAGAGCAGATAGTAGTGCCGAACCGAATTTGGTGTTCAGCTGCAAGCAATTATAGTATACACGCTAAAAGTTTGTGCGCACATTTCGAGAGAAAGTTCGGCCTGTTTGTTTGCTGAAGAGTTCAAGAAGTCGGGACAGATAAACCGGGTGAAGCTCATTTTCTATTTAAAAGCGCTGGAATTTATACTGTAGAGATTTTGCTTTAAGTTTTATCCCAAAGTTCCGTTAAAAACCATTTTGCTATTTAAACACTTTTTACATTGATGTTCAGTTTAACAATGTTTGTGCATCATGTGAACGCTTAATTTTTTTATTAAATAATGACCAAGCATTTATGTGATACCAGTATATGAGCATTTTAAATTTCTAGTTAGTCTATTATAGAGTTAATGTCTTTTATATTAAATAAAAATTCTTCATTTTCACTTTTCAGTCCATGATACGATTTTTTTTAGGTTAGGTACTGTTTAAGCTTTAAAAGTTAAAATACAATTTTACACCTAAATTAAAGTGAACCTTTAAGTCCTTAGTAAAACGACTTCACTTCAATTTCTGGTTTAAAACCTGAATTTGTAACAATCTTGCACATAAATCGGTCGAATCTACAATAGCCAAATCCGTTAGTTGAGGCACCACATTGTTGCTAATTGCCCTAGAAATAGTTCAGACAGAGTCACCTTTACATGTTTGCTGTTAGTATTACTTTGAAATAAAATACCAAGTTCTATCTTCATGTCTAGTTATAAACTTTGTCATGTCCTAAATAATTGCTAGATATGTTAGTAATGCGTTGAAAAAGAGTCATCGTATATTTTGCATCATTTTAATAATTGCTTTTGATTATTCGGTGCGTAAAACTGAAAATGCCAAAAGTGCGTGAAGGTTGCCTATGGTATGATATGCCTTTGCTATCAAACGTAATGATACTTCAGTAAAATTACAAAATTGACTATTTGTTTGAGAAATAATGCACCAAACCTCGCCATCGGTTGAATATGTACCACTAACTAACCTATAATTTTATATAGCGATACCGAATACCGATGCATATCATCCAAAAAGCCTTGCAAAGTTCCCGAAAGCAAACAAGAAGTCAGGTCAACACACCGCCGCTGTTAACTCAGTAACTTTGTTTATCATTATGCAGTATTCGACGGGTTAAACTACGAGGATTCAGCAATTTTTATGTCAATACCAAATTGCAGGTGAATAAATGAGACGAGGTTGAAAAGGCTTTTTACGAGACTGATTGGAGTAATGGGTTAAGTGGTTGAATTATCGCTTGTTACAGGGATGGGTTAGTAATATAACAATAGTCTATGGAGTTTCCTACTGCAAACACAATGAAATAAAAAAATGGCATGTCAACTTAATTAAGCTGGTGTGATAGTTGGTTTTATTCAGCTTTATTAGCGTTCTCGCGATTTGCGAGCAACAGTTGATCTTTATTTTGTGACTTTTTTAAGCTGAGACTGTGTATGTTGGATTATTAATTAATCAAAGTGGTTCAATAATGTCAACTGCCTTACATTGCAATTTTTTTTGGGTCGGTGACATTTCGGACCAAAAAACTCGGACCGCTTCGTCAATGTATGGAAAAAAATAATATTAAAATTGAAAATCCATACATTGGCGAAGGTGTCCGAGTTTTTTTGGTCCGAAATGTCACCGACCCTTTTTTTTCTTTTAAACTTCACTGCTCTCAAATATATATTTTGTTACTAAGTAGGTAAAGTATGCAAAAAATCTACGTAATTAACAAAAATGGTTGAAATGCAAACTCAGTGTTTTCCACCTGTATAATTAATGAGGTTTCAAATAGAAAATGCTTTTATCAGCCATTTTTCGAGCGTTCAGACGAAAAAGAATTAAATGAAAAGATTACGAACAAAAGATTATTTAATTAACCGATGTAAACTATTTTTTCTTTAGAAGACGAAACTTCGCTGTTTGTTTGGAATTTCTGAAATTAAATTGAAAGATCTGGGGCAAATAACTTTGAAGAAAATTTATTATTAACAAAATAAATGCCACCATTTTTTATAACTTTGATTTTTATGTTCTGGATTTTTCTTACATTCTCCTTTTTACACCTATAGAAAATTGTGTCTCAATGGCTTTATTGTAATAAATCTATATTTATTGAAATAATTATGTTCGTGCCCGTACTTTAACCACACCTAATATGGCACATGTGAAAAATAACTGCTTAGGTTTTTATTTAATCACGAGTTTGATTTACATTTCAAAAAAGAAACACCGAATATGTTTGCTAATGGTCCTACTGCAGGTACTCTTTTTCCTCATTCTTCTATTTACTTCTTCGAATCACAACTAACATGGCTATCTTTAGATAAAAAGATAAAACCCATTCTTCCCCTGTTGTAAGTAGTATCTTGTTACCATCTAACATTTACAAATACATAGAGATCTTAGACAGCGGATCTTCAGGGCAGGTTTGCGCGTAGTCCTCGCAGTCAGCATCAAGTCCTCGGTATTCTGCTTCATAGAACCTGTCAGGAAGGTCCTCCTCGAACATTGATGATGATGGCCTGGTGGAAATGAGACATCTTTCCGATAATTAGTATTTGTAAGAAAATTCATTACTTAAATATACAGGGTGGAATTTTTGGACGCCACCTGGAGGGAAAGCACTGTAAGTACTTATTTTTAAAATAAAGGTAACAGCATTCACAGATTTTCAAAAATTTGCTTGCCACACCCGGGAATCTAACGGCTGAAATCTGAAAAATTAACACCCTGTACTTTTATGACATCGAACGATAGAGTCAACCATAAGGATCAAATCTCTCTAAGAAACGTGATAAATTAAACACAAGGAAAACCATGACCATAAACATTCATTTGACTTATGATTACAGATTTTAAGAAACTTCTCCGCCATTTTATCTTTAATAGTATTTTTTCCAAATTACTTGTTTTTCGACGACGGCCAAAATATTGATTTTGTTTCTTGGAACAGTAGGTATGTTATCAAATTTAAAAAAAACCTATAACGCCTGCAATAAACCGTACAAAATTCTCCAGGAGAAAATATCTCCTAACAATATCCCTTTTCAAAATATACAAGACTCACGTGGTCACCAAGTGTAGTAAATCACCGACGAGGCCGCCAGCCAGGAAGCGCGAGTGGGCGTTCTCACAGATGATGCGGAGGAGGCAGCCACCGGGATAGCCGTGTCTGAGGACAGAAGAACCTCTATCGGTGTTGGGACTGTGTGAATACTAAACGCAGCAACATCAAATTCATTCAAAAATTTTACGCGATTGCGACTTGAAAACCGATTTCCTTCAAGAGTCCCAACACCGATACCTTTCAAAGGTATTGATATTCGAGTTAGAGGACACCCCCACTGGTTAACGTTTAGAGACAATGGAGTGTCTGAGGGATAAGAGAAGTAAGATGATATTATGAAGAAACTATGGGATGCGCAAATCAGTTGAAGAATGACTCGATAGATGAGGTTCTCAATAAAATATAAAAATAATAAAAGGTAAAATGTAATAAGGATCCATTTACTCCGAATAAAGATTGGAGTCAAATTTTCCTACTCAAATTTTTGTTTCATAAAGTATAAAGACTTCTGTAATAATTTTGTAGTTTGCTTTATTGTGGTTTATAGTATCTCAAATATTCAAGCTAAAATTCTAGGCTTATTTCAACGAGTGAAATCATCGCTAACCACAAAATCAAATGATGTTTAAAGTCCGAAAAGCTGGAAACGAATGTTGAATAAAATTTCATGAATTCCAAGCGGACTTCTGTTTTGCATAATAATATTTTGAGTTTTGTAAAGAAGGTTTTAATGTGGATTAAAATGTCAGCAAATGGTTTTGGTTCAATATTTCGCAATAATTACAGTGGTAAATAAAGGCATTTAATTAATGAAATCCACAGTCATATTAATGAGAGATATATTAAAAATGAATGGTAAAATATAATTATATTTTGATAATTAATGAAATCAAAATGTTAACACTTCAGGAAATATTTTAACTTTTATATACTGTAAGAATTAAAAACGAGCAAATATGTAGGATCTACTAGGTCGCTTCCTTTATAGAATAGGTACGTTATAAAAAGATTGTGGAATATTAAATATACTTACTTTTCAAACATAGTCTCAAGGAATTGATAAAATTGAGTTCGGGTTATCCAGTGTTGCTCTTCTTTCATACTGCGTTCTCCTCTTGATATCTAAAAGCAGAAATAACTTTAAACACCAACACTGAAAATGAATTAAAACATTGGAGATTCGGTTTTATTTCTGTCATTAATTTTAACTCTTATATTATGCTCTAATGTAGGCTTTAGTAAGGCTTCGATTAAAGGTACGGAGAGATAAATTATATGATTTGCAAATCTCTTTTTTCGAGAGTATTTTTAGTTCCACATCGATATTCACTCTCTTAAATTGACACGTTCATGTAAACTATTTTTCAAAGTCAATTTCAGGATCTGGCGCTGAAAACTGACTTTGACTAAATGATGACTATAAGTTCTATCGCTTGGCCAAAATAATAATATAATAATAAATAGCATATATGTCCCATAGTTGAGCACAGGCCTCCTTCTCGGATAGCGAGAGGGTTTGTAGAGCCGTAATCCACCACGCTGGCTCGGTGCGGGTTGGTGGATCACATGATGGATTATCATCCAAACATGTGGGTTTCCTCACGATGTTTTTCCCTCACCGTTAGTGCGTGATAAACATGTACATAATTTGAAAAAGACCAAATTAGTGGTGCATCCTAGTAGTTGGATCGAACCCGGAACCTTCGGTATAGTAGACCGTTCCTATTGCCTACCATGCCTACCATGCTTTTTGCCAAAATACTCTGAAAACTTCAAACAAATATTACTATAGAAAAAACCAAATACAAACAGTAGGGATATCCCCCAACAGCGGCTGGAAGTACGTCACGTTGTCGACGTTGTAGTAGTTGACCTCCACGAACCAAGCCACGCTGGTGAGCGTCGCTGCTTCTAGAGGAAGAGCTACCGTTAACAGCACCTGGAATATACGGGGTATAAAAGAACTGCTTCCGAAAACAAAAACTGGGCATTGCTGGAAGGAAAAATATTTTTTTTTACGTAATTTTCCGAAATTGCATTACTACTATCATATTTGATGATTTCAAATACTTAGGGATTTAATTTAATTAGAATGTAAATTATCGCACCTGAACTAACAGTTGATGTGTGAGCGATGATTTCAAGCGGTGAATATGACTTTTCGATCCTTAATAACTTTTTTAAATTGAGTTTTCTGGGTATGCTATTAGTGAATTTAGTTACTATTGAGGCTCAAGAATATGTGGTTTCAGGCTTCGGAAGTGGTCTTTTTACACCCGTTATCTTCTTCTTATCGTGTCGACTTTGGCGTTGGCCATTGAGTCGTGGTGGAAGGATCAGCCAGTCTGCGTTACCGACAAGCCGTCCTCACACCCGTTATAATACTGATATAGGCACTTCATGATGTGCCTTTGCCATGATTCTGCAGAACTCCCTAAACTAAACTAAATTCATTGCGATCACTTTCTCACGCTTAGTGTTGGTGTATTGATATCAAATATTAGACAATTGATGTGAGCTTTTAGCAATTCAAGCTGATTTTATGAATGCTGAAATTAGATTGAATCTTGTAACGTCGCTCGATTAAATTGTCTAAACTCTATTCTATTGGTTTTACTAAATGTAGGCCAAATCATTGCAA
Organism: Emmelina monodactyla; assembly: GCA_916618145.1. Classification (NCBI taxonomy): domain Eukaryota; kingdom Metazoa; phylum Arthropoda; class Insecta; order Lepidoptera; family Pterophoridae; genus Emmelina; species Emmelina monodactyla. The sequence continues at coordinate 7,928,403 of OU745314.1, read as the reverse complement.
TATTGCTCCTTATGCGTTAAGGACTGTTTTAAACTTTTCATTATGCAAGCAAAATTTCAGGTTGATAGGACAAAAATACTACATTGCTATTACCTATTACGGGATATGGGTAATCATTAGCGTCAATTTTAGTAAATTTTACCACAATATGTTTCCAATTTAATGATACCTTAAGTGACGGGAATATTTTTGATTTGGTTCAGAGAGTGTTTTCAGAATCAGGGCTATTACTATATTAGCTATACTATTATCTCCAATAAAAAAGTTCGTAGTTACTTGGTCCTTAACTACTAGGTTGAACTAGTAAAGTTAAGCTCTACAAAGAAAGTATCGTAATTCCAGAATACTTAGAAAGTACGTTTTAAACATAAAGCTTGGTATTTGAACGGTTTTTCCGTTTTATTTGGGACTCTGCTATAAAATGACTTCTTACCCCGTACTGTGTGGCTGGAGTAAACAAAAGATATCTCCTTTGTCTTGATTTCGTAGTTTTATTACTCCAGCTGGTTTGCAGGAATCTGAAAAATTAATTAAACATTCGAAATACCAACAAATATTAATTGTTTTTTAAACTTTCATTTGGTTTTTAAAAGTCAGATTGATGACATTCTAAAACATGTTTTTTTTCTATTTATTTTCAATTGTTTAATCAAAGAGATCAAAAACATAACTTGTAAAATTTACATTTCTTTAAACTATCTTCCAATATAAGGACAATACTTATTTGTTGTTGCAAATAAAATGTAAACTAAAAACGTGGTACTTACAAAAAACAGAAATATATTAATACCCGCATTTCGCTAAAATTTTTCACCACGACATAACTAAAACTGTCTTGGAATACTTGTACTGAGTCCCCTGGAAAGTAATTGGCAAGTAAACATACAAAGTTTAAACTAAAACAGTCGCCAAAAGAATCTCGAACTCTTGCAAAATAAACCACAAACCCTTGACCGTAAGGTTTAAAATCATTCGAGCTTCATGAAGGATTTACTCCGCCCGCACCTAATCCAAAGAGTTCGAATAACTACGTTTCTCAGAGCTGTATATTTGCGTAAGAAATTTGACAAATCATTAGTAAAGTAAGTCTTGTAAATGTTTAAGTGAACACTGTGCTACAGAGCGCTTTTAAATTTGTAATGAGACGTCGAGAAATAGGAGGCAGGGCTTATTAAAAAAAGGTTTTTGAAGGCGGCTTGGCTAGGATTAAACGGGTTCTTATATTCGGTTTTATAATGCTATGTATCAGATGGCTTCAATTAGCATTTTATCTCAATATTTAATCTATTTTTTTTAATACGGTTCAGTATTTCCATATGTTTAAAAAAAACATGTAATTGGAATATTACCTGTTGTTGAATCAGTGTGAAAGAGAACGGCATAAAGTCTAGATTTTACGTTACGTGATGATGATGATGATGATGATGTGAATTTAGAGTTCAAACTGATTAATTTTATTTATATGTATCAAAAGCCTAGCCTAAGTTATCAAGTTTGTTCTAAACGACGAAGCAACCTGGAATTGAACAACCCACCAAATTGCCTGCAACTCAAATTTACAAACCAAATAATTGGTTTAGTCTCATTCAAAGTTCCCCAAAATGTTATACGAGTATGTTGACGTTCATTAGTATTTTGTCACCACTAGTCACAGAACTTACCCGTTAATTGGACGAAGTAACTCTGTTGGATCATAAAACTATCTCGCTACTAGATAGACACATTCCTATTTGATCAATTGAATTTATCCATTATCATAATAATTATATCATTAGCTGGCTCTGCTGATGTTAATTGAGGCGGCACAGTTTAAGATTTTTACGGTTTAAGTTTTTTATCAAAAAAGTTTTTATTGCATACTTTTTTTATCTTTCCAAATTGAATTATGTGCATTTTTGCTAGCACTTACTTCGTTTCGATGGTTTATTAATCATGTTTATCCACCTATCTGCATTAAGCGACAGTGGTGGATTATGGCTCAATCTCTCTTGCTATTAGTGAGGGAAGCCAGTGTCTAACTAGAATAACATATAGATATGATCTGATATAAAATTACATAAATAGAACGTTAGTAGCGGAAAACTTTTATATCAGACTTGACTCTTATTTATTCAAAAAAATCTATTATAATGTTCATTCATATAATCCATGTCTTTAACCAATGCTTCACACCTGCGAAATCTAAAATGTTTAGGACCAAAACGGAAACCGTCTGTCGATATCTAGTGGATCTTATTAATGGATCATACTGGAATTGGCCACCGAAGAGTTAGGTGGGAACATTTATGGTAATTCGTTTTGGTCGAATTGGCAGACCCTTTCCTGTAAAAGGTCGTTTTATGTACTTACGGGTAGGTACCAGGACTGAGTTAAATTTGATTTTGGAAGGGAGATTGCCAGTAGTGGGCGAGGTTTGACACTTTAAGGATATATATTGAAGAAATAATAGGAATATCAATTCAAAGGGTTTTCACGGTTTTCATAAGCGAAAATAACATTAATTGATGTTTCGTGTGATGTTTGATGAAGCTATTAATGATTTTAAAATTATAAGGAGCAATTAATCAATTGTGTTTCTACTTAAGAATTAACAGATAATGGGAAGTTCTTTTAAGTTATAAGTCGTAGATGAGAGAGCTTATCCCACTAGTTAGACCCACACAATTTTATCAGAAATTGAGAGGGATTGAGCCGTAATCCATTGCCCTGGCTCTATGGATTTTAGTTAAGGCAAACACAGTTCGATTTTTTCAAATCATTGTTTAAAATACTGCAACTGACAAACTCTGTTTTAATGTACTTAACAAATTTAAATACATACATTATTGAATAAGCTTGTTTTACGAGGCAATTTGAAACACTGTGTGCTTATTATAAAAGAGGGCAACTTGGAATATGTTTCCTATCTCCTTAATGACTATAAGTAGGGATACGGAGGTGCTAATACTGATAGATGTGGCATATTATGAGTGTCATACGTTTGTTAAATGGTGTGTAGATGGCGCTTCTGTCACAGGTACTTTGTCTTAAAGAGTGTTTATTTAGAAAATGTAGCAGACTTTATTTTAGATATTTAGACATTGTTTTTGTCGTTTATTATTGTTTTTTTTTCGCAAAAGTAAGGTTCTACACCAGATTTTTATATATACGAAATTTTAAAGTGTTTAATTAGGCGACAAATTTAAAATTCCTTCCTGACACTTGAGATTTAATATCTACCTAGTATATTATAAACATTATTCATTTAACAGCATTTAGTTCTTTTTTAAATAATATACTTAAAAATAATATAATAAAATAAAATAAAAATCCTCTCTAAAAACTGATTATTTTCTAGACTCCCGTACAAAGCTACTACCGCATCAAAGGCGCGCTTTCTCTTTTCCGTTCTCTGACCAATTTATTGAAATGAAGGGTTAAAATGGGATTTTGTGGTCGCATACCCGACTGCAATATGCTGAAAGCCACTGAGCATTACCTCAAACAACGTTTTTTCCCACCAAAGAACGAGACAGAGCTAGAACAAAATATATCTCCATCCCGTTCGCACAACCAAATCGGAAAGTTTCAGAAAAATAATTGCTAAAGCCAATACATTTTTGTTTCATTTGGTAATTTATGTTTAGTTTCAGAGCAGAGGCTTTTTGAGTTTAAGACGGTGGCAATTAATCGCTATTCGCCATTTATTTCGCTATTTAGACTTGATTACGACACTTTGTGAATAAGTTAACTTTGCAGCGCTGGAATTGTGTAAAATATTTGCTTGAAGTTAAATGTTGACTGCTGAAAATGTGACTTTCTAATTAAGTTTAATAAATGAATGCTGTGTTGAATGCTTAGTTTAAAAATCGTCTGTAAAAATGTGAACGTACACGAATTCGGATTAAATCTGAAAGCAGCCTAAAGGTTGGTCAATAACTTTTTTTTATCGATCTTTATAAAGCCAGGAATATTAACCGCTCTTAACCGCTCCTTCCTCTGCGTTTGTATATCTAGATTGAACCTTTTCCATTGCGCGACCAAGAAGTATTTCCCCTCCGTTCAGTAAATACTTTTCCGCGTCGACCTCTTTCCGTTTACAGCCTACTTAACACGGGTGTTCACACTTCATCTGTACATACACCGGTAATTGTACGTTCGAGTTCAAATCACTAGGACAACATAACGGTTCATTAGTTTCCTCGCGACGTTATACGCAAACATTTATTAGGAATTTGTCTTGCGCGTTTACAGTCGCACGACTTTGTGGAACAATGATTGTGTCTATAGTCTTTATAAATCTGATTGGCAATTTGATTGGATTTGTATACGGGAATCGAGAGAAGAGGTATCTCGTTTATCCTGATGGAGGTCCTGCTAGAGCTCAGGTAAGCTTCCATTAGCCTCACTTTTCCCAAATAACAAAACTTTAGAATCAAAGTTCTAATAATTTGAATTTTTTTTTTCCTTTGCTATCTCGTCTATATAAAAGTGTCTAAGCCTTATAGAATACGCCAAACTTTCCGCCCAACCCCCGGCACTAGTTTTTCATGTTTAACTGAGGCAAATGATGTTTCCCTTCACAAATCTAGCTTAACGAAGCCATGCTTTTTTTGTCTGAGTTCAAATGCAATTAGGCTCTCGCAGTTTGCTTTTCCAAGAGATTTTTCTATTTAAATGTATGCAAAAGGAACGCGGGGATTCAATGGAGGCGTATATCGAGGGTCGGGGTGTTCACTCAATACGATTTGCGTATGATACTTAAGGTATTGGAGGGTGGAGTAGTTTTAGATATTTTTGAAGTAATGGATTGGAAATGATATTTACAGTTGATAAAAGTACCTTATTTTATCTAAAATTCATTAATTTTTTACTAAAAAATATGTTTTTAATATTGCGACTGACTCCACTTTCTTAAGGCAGGGTTGATGTGAAAAAAAAGCTAGAGGCATAATTTTATCGCCAAAACTTATCCGCAAAAATCCGCAATTAAAAGTATAAGTTGAGCTTCAAGTGAAGTCATATGTTAGAATATAACAGTAGTAATTAACCCGACAAAAGGAATGCCTATAATTTCCTTTTCGGCTTCTTCAAGTTTGTTTCACTTATTTTTAATTAAATATTCATTTACAACGTTGTTGTTGTTTATTGTGAAAGTTCGGGGATGGCAGTAGCAGATTTATAACCAAATAATAGGATTTATTTTTTCATTTTGCTGGAGAATTTGAATGTTAAGATGTTTGTTATATAAAGGAACATTTCCAGTGGAGTTTTTAAGATTATGAAATGAATTTCTGAATAGGGATGGGGAGGCTTTGATTAAAGATTTTTTCTTTGTAGGGATAGTCGTTTAACCTTGCAAAACGAGTTTTTAAGTCATCTTATTATTTATTTTCTTGAGAAACTTTCTATTTGATTACTTTGGAGGGCGTTGGAAAGAGTGATTGGAATGAAATGAAATTAAAATTGTTTTTGATTGTTTTATTTAAAGTTTGGGGTTCACAACCTGTTTCATTACTTTTTTCCTATTTTCATCTCAGCGCTTCTAATGTTTGATTAAAAGAAACTATATCAAAGTAATTTTATATGTAACCGACTATTTTCTAGTATTTTTAACAATTACTTTTCTTTGCAGTTTATCATTGGTCTAGGTATTCCAGTTGATCTAAAAGAAGCATCCGTAACAGTTGGCACAGTTATAAAATTCCAATACGACCTACCAACCAACAGTTCCGAATACACAACAAGAATCTACGGCTTTGCTAATGACGTATCCAGAGATATGGAAGAAGATAGTCCAAAAGAGGTTGATAATAATGAAATAGATGTTAGCGATGATACTAATGCCAGAAGTAAAGACATTAGTATTGAAGAAACTGTAAACGATGAAAAAGAAAACAATACACTGGTTGACATTAAATTTGATGACAGAAGAAAAAGAGCAATTTACACTGAAGGTGGTATACTAAAAAATATTGATACAGGGTCGATGATTAATGAACTATCTTTAGAAGAAGCTATTAGGAGACAGGAACTGATAGATAATAAAGCAATAAAAGCGAGTGAGCAAGAAGATGCCGAGCCGCAGCGCATGAACAGATGGGACTTTTATAAGATTTTGGAATCTATGGTTGAAAGGTGAATTGTGTATAAAGAGTCAGATATCTATAAACTTTAAATAATATAAAAAAAAATACCTTTTTAAATCAAAAATAAGTAAAATGTTACCACTAGCAAAATTTAAGTTCAAGTAGAGGGTGCTCGTGTTTTTGTCAACGCAAAAAAGCCGCTGGCGAAAAACTAATTTACTCGTATAAGACTACGAGTTCTAAGTAATAAGTTAGTATTAGTATTGATACATCATTGAGCGTTGAGAACCCAGTTATGTGTGGTAGCCTCCTATAGTGTGACAGGTTTTTTTACAAGTAATTCATAAAATAAAATTTCAGATATGGATACACGGGGAGGCCATGTTTGTTGAGGACCATCTGCGAGGCCGCTGAAGTACCATTCACACACGAAAATGGACTACTTGGCGAAATTGGACACATTTTGTTTACGTAAGTGATCGGTATGGCTAACCCCTTAAACTTTTATGGATGAAAACTAATTAAATTTAGTTTAAATACTAAATTATAACCTTAATTTTTGATGACTTGTTACACTACCACTTTAAGTTGTGCAAGTTTAAGAAAAAGTATTATTAATTCTTCAGCAACTGCTTACCAATTTTGCTAAGATAATTTTTGGAGTTATTTTTTTCATATACCCTCAGGGTTAATTTTAATTAGCCCATCACCTCTTATAGGCAGCTTTTCTACATCGATCCCAATGAGAGGTGATGCGCTAATTAAAAATAACCCTGTATATAACAAGTTTGATATTGTTTTCAACAGGCCATCAACAACCAGAGATGCCCTCTCCCACCACACGGACAGCGAGTACCACGCCGCCGAGCGCCTCGGCCGCGACGTCGACGCCAGCTGCGAGACCTTATTCCCAGAGTGCGAAGGATCAATTTTGGACACCTTCACCCATATCGGAATCGACACCTTGCATAAATTTGGCCTGTATTGATTTGTAATAAACGACCGAATTTGTATGCCTTGTTTGTCTCGTTTTATTCAGATTCAAAATATTTGCTCGTTAGTCGGGAATTGTTTACATTAACTATTATTGACAGTTTTAATGTTCGTCGAGACAATAGCTCATTATCGCGATGTTAACGTATAGAACCGTAATTTGTAGACACCCCCTATTTAAATGATTATTAATCACCGTTCGCGACACAAAAGACAATAATTAACCGCTTATTTTAAAAGTTAACCAACTTCATAATAAATAATTAATGCGAAATTAAATTGGCCATCGGACAAAGGCTTAACGATCCATTTTTGCAGCGGGCTTATAAACTTGTTTCAAACAAAATTGTTGTCATTACTGAAATTTCTAAGCATAAATAAAATGCCTTTTCCGTAATCTAAGTAATTTAACATCTAAGCCTTTGGCTTGGGACACAATGGGTGAATTCTGTGAAAAAATTTGGAAGAGTTTTCGTTGTTCAAAATTATTTTACAAATTGTATTTGATATTGAATACTTGGGAAGTTGGAACATTTTTGCCTTTCAGAGAGTTTAATTACGTAGATAATTGTAACTGTTACTCTTTCACGTTAAAAATACTACACGGATTTTTATAAAACTCTACAATTATTTAGGTTATACATCAGAAGAACACAGAGGGTACATTTTACCGCGGGATTACTTCTCATTCCCACGGGAAACCGACTTACAAATAATAACAGCCTTATTCATATCCCAATTTAAAGTCTATATTAGTCTAAACATCCCAAAATAGTAAAGGTTTTTTATGTCAGTTTCTCAATAAGCGGTAGAGTCATTCTATATCAGTAATTTTAATATTAATAAGCCTTTGAAGTTAGAAACGTCTTTGAATTACATGTCTATAGTAGTACACAATAAATAACTTAAAGTACATAAACTTAATCAATTGACCAATAGCCAACTTATTGTAAGTAAGGTCCCCACATAGACCCAATTAACTTTAAAAAAAACTTTAACAGTGAAATGGCGTTTTCCCAAGGCGAAGAATTAGATTTGGATACACGCCAGTTAAGTTTCTATAAAAAAAAACAAACTTAAGATTAAGTTTTATAGAAGTTGCGTTTTGAAGTTAAATGCTGTGGTGAGTTAGCTATGTAACTTTAAACTTAAAAATTAAAAAGAATATGGAGTAAATAAATCTAGGTAAAAAAAAGAAACACACTTTAATGGCAAATAATAAAAAAAAAATAAACAAGTTACACAGCAAAAGACGGCTGCTTTTTTTTTTTTTCTACAATTATTTTATTGATTGCTATTAAAACGATAATTCATTATTTCTCCGTTATTTCCTAAATCAAATCTTGACTTTTATAACTAAACATATCGACTAAGGAGAGGGTACATGAGTCGTATAATTTGTGACAGTCTTGTTGAGACAACCCGTGAGTGTGTGCTTGTATGTAGATTTGAGAATCTTTTGGAGTGATCCCTTTGACGATATCGTTTGTTGGCCTGGAAATTATTAAGAGGTTTTTTAATTGAATCATAATTATAACAAGGTTCAAGTAATTCTACAAATATTGTTTTTGAAATCTGTTCATAATATTTTTGTGAATATAACTACAATTATATCTATCCCATCAAAGTGTAGAAGGTCAATTCCCTTAATTAAATAAACATGTTAAAATATACAATGTGCGTAAGCGTCAAAATGAACTATTATTGCTTAAAAGTAAATAGCACATGCTTTTCGTCATCTATAAACTTTTTTTCTTTATGTTTTTTTTCTGTCTAAGAAACTAAAAATAAATTACTTACGTAGTCACGAAGGTAGTGACCTCATGAAGTAAATCTTCTTCTACGTCCGTATGCAAAGGCTCAGCTGCTAACTCACAGAGCGCACGTAAAGTACACGCAGTACCGTTGTGGCCATAACTGAAAAACGTAAGGACACTAAGCGTCAGATCAGCAGTGCTAGTACGGAACTCGCGTTGATTTTGTCGATCGATTAAATTTGTTAAATATACACAAAAGTGCGAGTACGGAACTAGTTTGTCAATTTGTCGATATGACGGGTAGTTCTTCCTGACAAATGTCAGTTTCGACGGTTTGAACTATTAAAATTCGAGCCTCTTGACAAGGATCAGTTTAATTTGAAATTTGAAGTCTATTTTGTCAATATTAATAGTCAAATTTAACAATCACGAGGAACCGTACTTGCACTGCTGCTAGGGGACAATGTTTTAAAAGTGACAGACTTTTGAGCCTGGCTAAAAGCATGCTGCACTTTAGCTTCGCTGCAAAGGTCTTAAAACTATAGTAGGTACTCGCTAACGTGGTCCTTCGAGCCGGATGTATAGTTTTGGGACCTAAGCAGTGGAGCTTAAGAACAGCACGCTTTAAGTAAATCCACCATATAAGACAACAATTTGAAACTCTTCAAAAAATATCGATTTACAATAAAAAAAAAACAAACGGACTTTTGTATAGCTTCTTAAGTTAAAGTATAAACTTATTATTAAAAAACAAATTTTAGGTTAGCAACATGTGAAAATGATTTTGTGACAAGGTAAAAAATTGTCGCCGAAGCATTTTTAGCAACATCATCCCAATTTTTTGTCAGTTTACAGACTAATTAGTTCTACTCTTAACACCCAAACATAAATCTTTTTTATTTTTCAAACCCCGTCTCGTAAACGTAAATGTCATAAAAACAGTACAACTTTACAAGTAAATATTGTTTACAGCCTCTAACAATAAAACTGTAGCTTTTGCTGACAAAAATGTTAGTCAGTAGTGTAAACGGCCTCGTAATGTTTATTTTATGGCTCGGTCGAGTAAATATCCATAAATTACAATATGACAGATGGAAAATTGGAATTGACAAAGCCAATTTTGGTGAAAATTGTTTCCGCAGTGCCTCTTCCAACTGTATAGCAGGGACAGTCCAGGCGCGCTGATTTCATATCGATTTTATGATCAAAATGTACTTATTTATATTTATTGTTAGGCGAAAAATTGTGAAATTCATTGTATGTAAAAGCCAATCGAAAACAGTTGACAATTGTTTCAAAAGAACAAGCTTATAAGATATATTATATTTATTTTATTTTATCTGATATATATTATATTTATTTTATCTAATGCAACTTACCTATTAACGTTTTTGTTCTGTAGAAACTCTAACTTCGATGAATTTTAGAAGCAGTAGTCTACAATTTCATTCGTCTTGAATTAAAAGCTTTCAAGTCATGGGTTTTTAAGATTTAGTTGATATTATGTAAAGACTTCGGTATATTTACCAGTATAGGTATGAAAAACTATTATCCTAATATATTTATTTTCACTTCTTTTTTCCATTATTTAAAAATTGCCTTCCTTCGTTTATCATCAACATAAACGCGAATTTGTGATATCATATAATACAAGCACAGCAATCTGACCCATGCATATTTTTACCCTCATTTCTCGGAGCTCGTTCCCTTCATAAATATCTATAAAGTTCGAAAACGCTTACCCGTTCAGTACATCTTCGACGTACTTATAAAAGTGGTATAGGCTTGCATCATTTTCATAATCCTTGGCTTTTGGCCTACTTTCGTGTGTGGCCCTTTTGCCCCTGGCAGAGGCGATGAAGCCACTGTTAGCATCTAGGATGTCTGTGGGGATCTGAGTTCGGTTCCAGGGCAGGGTGAATTGTGCCTGGATGGCCCAGTTCACGTTGACCATCTTTGATGCTGTGGGAGTGGCCACGCCAGCGTTGAACTGAAAATGGAGGAAAGTGCCGAGGATCCTAGTTTGTGACAGCCGTTTTTTTATATTTAGTTTAAATTGGGCGTTACATTGCCTGCAATTTTATAATTGTAGTACTTAAGTCTGTTGACATAATAAAAAGTTTTAATAACACATACATCCTTTTTTTTTTCATGTATTACCGGTTGTAAATCTTTTTACTTTTGCTAGAAAATTCGACAAAAAAAACAATATTTCTAAAATTCTGGAATCTCACCAAAATGCTTAGTGACTTTGTTAAGCTTCCCGTCATTAAAATTAATAAAGTTATAGGTACGTGTTTTTATACGTATTACCTACTTCTAGATCATGAACCCTTGGAATCTAACTCTGTAACTTTGAACATTGATTATTAGAAAACAGTAGTATAAATAATGCTCATCTGTATTATTTGGGTCACGTTTATGTTTATTCGTTAAAAAATATAAATAAATTGAAAAATCCACGTTTTGCGTCATGAATCAGAAAGCTAAGCAATTACCTACTATTTATGATTTATAATACTTACTATACTAACAAAACGGCGATACGACCAATAATTTAAGCCATCGAAACACCTCAAACGCGCCTCGAACTTCCAAAAACAATCACAATAGAGAATTCATCAAATAAATGTGCTCTCATAAATATTGTTAACTCAAGAAATAACAAGACTGATAGCGCAACATCAATCAATTTTATAGGCAACGACATTTGTTTTACTTTATCGGAAATTTAATAAAAAAAACGGCCAGGGTTCCCGATCAGGGATCGATGTTTCATCAGAGATTGATTGCTTCTTGAAAAAGTGTTGTTAATCAATAAAAGTTTCCCCTGGAGCAAAGTTTGGCACTACTCTCGGCGAAATTTAATTTTGTGTGTGAGTTATTGTGTCGACGACATGGAACGTTCGGGAAGAAAGGTATCGTCTGATGTTACATCGATTCTTTAAAGTGTTGGCAGTGGTAAAGTAGGTATTACTGCAAAATGTAACTACACATTGTAGTTTTGTAAATGTAAGTTATAAAAAATTGTAAAACAAAATGCTATAATTTTGTATTTGCAAAACGTGTGGTTAAAATGAGTTTGTAATAGAATTGATGCTTTAACCTAGCTTATATTTAATGAAAGTTACTTGTAAATGAAAACATAAAAATAACTATTCTGTAAAGTCTTACCTGAAAGAAAGATTGGTTTAGAAATAGCAATTGTCTCTTATTTCTATGTAAGAAGTCATTTTCACTAATTTTGACGTCAGAGGACCAAGATGTGTAGAACCTCAGGAATAATGTTAATATTGCTAGAATGTTCGTTTTCCCTTCCATTTTGAATACCTATGTAGTGTAAGATTTGTCTGTAAATAAGAAAAATATGTTAAAAATATACTGTTTGTGTTATCACGACTTAGTAACAACAAGAATATTATACTCGGTAAGGGATGGGCCCGAGTTTCACTACATAGTATAAAACAAAGTCACTTTCTCTGTCCCTATGTCCTTATGTATGCTTAAATCTTTGAAACTACGCCACGGATTTTGATGCGGTTTTTAATAAATAGAGTGACTCAAGAGAAAGGTTTGTATGTATAACAACATAGTATAGGGAAAGGGGGTTTTACTCCGATTTTAACGCATGCGATGCCGCGGGCAAAAGCTAGTAGAGTTATTAACGTTCAAAATAACTTTCTGAGAACACAAGTATATTAGATTTCTGAGTAGGATCTACTCTAATGTGTGTAAACATAGAAATACAATGTTAAAGATAAAATATATTAATTTGGTGGATACAATTTGTTTTTTTTTAAGTCATACAAGCGTGAAAGAATGATTGTAAGCCTCTACAAAATTTTGCATACATAATATTTTTTTCGAAAAGAACATACGTATTTTTAACGAAACGAAAAGACAACCAAATTCTAAAGCGACATGGCGGCCTTATATCATACTTTTGGGCCGAGAGTCATCTGTGAATCATGTTGTATAGTTCATGTCAGTCATATAAAATGGCTTGCCAGCTTTACGACTAATCCCGTGCCATGTATAAGCGTATTAATGATTTAAAAATAGTTTGTATGACACCTATTGGTCAACTAGCTCTTTGTCTATTTTAAGAGTTTTAAATACAAATACTATCTAGATAATAACAAAATGAAAATTTTGCAACTAAAATAAATATCATCAACAAGATAAATATCATGCATAATACCTAATGGTAATTTTGGAAACCAGTTAGACTTATCTTGACGAGTACAATGTGGACTGTTGTATATTTTCGTATATTAGGTATATACGAAAATATACAGCAGTTACTTAAGTTAAGGGTTCCTATTCTAAATAGAAATGCAATTTTACTACCACGAGAGGTTACCTTTAAGGTACTCGCCCTCCGTAAAATCATTTTGTATTACTATTAAACGCGTAACAACGGACAGTTAGAGAAATATAATAACGATACACAAAAAATGACATTTTAAATGTTTTGATAAACTATTTAGTTTAAACGTTTAATTCATAATGTCAAAAGATGTTCCAGCATTTAACAAAAAACAGGATTAAAAGGAAAGCATTTAAGTTTAAGGGTTATACTACAAAAAACAATAGAACCTACATTAGAAACTCAAGCTTTATCTTTCTACAAAAAAATTGAAACTCACCAATTTATGAAGCCCAAATTAATAAATGCGCCAAGCCAAATTAAGCATGGAATGATTAACAATTTTAAAATAAAGTCTAAGTCGACGTTTACAACTAAACTACATTTTCCAAGTAAATAGTCAGATGCATGTTCTTTGTATTCTTATAAGCCATTGACACTAGGTTGCGGAGCAAATAGTTTTAAAAGATTACTTGAATAAACACCACGGAGGCTAGTCGTGTACTTTGTATGTGCCCGTAAGGTTATGTTCATAATAAAATAGTTTTACCCCAGTTTTGGACACTTCAAGTCAGTATTTGCTAAAACAGTGTAGTATAAAAGAAGCATTTGGGCCAATGATGATAAAGAAATCAGCTCTCATCCTTACTTATCATTATATGTTCCGCTTTCACGACAAAACGGCTGAAACTATTTCTATAATTTTTAGAATATAAATACACCAGAGTAGAACATACCTACTACTACTATTTTAGCGGAAATAACACACCCTCGGTAAAGTCAGTTTTGTCTACTCTACACCAAATATGAGTCCACGCCGACGAAGTTGCGGGTACCAATTCCACATTGTAACCACACCTTTACAGCGTCACAAATCTCCACGCGCGTAGACAGTGAGTATCTGCCCTTACCTTCATGACGAACGACAAAACACGATGACTTGCATATTTACCTACAACACTTTAAAATCCTGACATCCATGATGGTTTTGCTTCGAGAAAGATGACGTAAATTCTTACGTTTTTTTTCTAATAAAACAGATTATCATAGTAAAACCTAACGTTTTTTTTATTTCAGGAGTTTTGGCGTTTCACCGATGATACCATTAATCCTTGCTGTACTGTCGATATGGGTGTCTTCAGCCAATGCAGATTCGAATTTGGGACAAAAAGAGGCGTTGTTAAGATCAAAACGACAAATAAATGGTTTGCCGCTTGTATTTCCCTACGGAGGAACTTATAAGGTAAGCACATTTTTATCATTTATTAAAAAATATATTGACACACTGATTGGTTTAGCACTAATGGTTATAGACCCTTGCAGGGTAAGGAAAACTTATGTCACCTTCAGAATTTTTTATTGTTCGGTCTCAGTGTAAGTAATTTGGAAAAAGAATTCGTTTTTCTTATACTGTTGCTGATTGAGTGATAGCTTATCCGTATCCGTATCTGTGTCCGTATCCAATTATAGTTTAGTTAGGAGTTTTTTCGGTATCAGCTCGAATAAGGTTTGTTTTGTTTTATTTTCAGTTCATCATTGGCTTTGGAACCCCAATAAAGTTCAAGGAGAAGTACAACCTGGCATTTGGAGCGAATTTCCAATACCAATACGTGCAGTTCCAGAATATAACCGAACTGTCGCGGTACTACTTTATAAAGACGGTCGCCAGAGAAGAGAGGGAGATAGAGTGGCAGACGAGAGCGGATGAGAGGCTGGTGTTCTATCAGGCTTTTGAGAAACTGCTGGATTCGTAAGTATTTTCTGGGTCCTCCAGGACTGTAATCAAAGTTGTATTTAAGGCAGAGCTTTGCGGGCACAATGATAGTCTAGTGGCTACGGGAACTGGACTGGACTAAGCTACTTAACCGAAGGTTCCGGGTTCGATCCCAACTAGGGCGTATCACTAATTTGATATTGTCCATGTTTAACGAGGGGGAAAAAATCGCGAAGCAAAATCACATCATCTACTTTATGCATCCGTTGCTACTTAACCAGCGTGGTAAATTAAGGCTCAATCCCTCTCGCTTTCAGAGATAGGAGAATAAATATTATAAATCTACATACAAAGTAAAGTAATACAAGTTTTAAGGGCATAATACACATACCACGAATGCCATATTAGTGAGTATTATTAAACTTCCTTTCAAAGTTACTTGATTGTAACCAAATACATTGAACAATATTAACATTAGCGACCCTTTTGTACACACAGTGATATTCACTGAACAGAAAACTAACTACTAATACTGTAAATGTTATAATTACTAACAGCCTGCACTAAATCTGTACATCTAAGCTAATTGCCAAACAAAATTCTTTCCTATTTACACACAGTACAAGAACCCGCCAAGCGTCCCCTAAGCCAAAATCAATCTAGCAAAAGAGTCATAAATCAAAAACCGTAAAAGATTGCACCAGAATTTCGTCGACTTTTGGGTAATAGACAAATATAGCGCGTCCTTCCGGCTGGCTTTGAAAAATGCCGACCACGAAACAAGCGTGCCGGGAATACATCATACATTTCACGAACATGCTAGTCGAAATATCTTTATACAATGTTATGTTTCCTGCAAATAAAGAAATGAGGGGATAAAAAATATGCTACAGTTACAGTGGCGTTGCGGGTGTGATTCTTATGTCAATAGTCAGGGTACACGCTGTTTTTGATATAATGTAAGGGGTTTAAATTAACCATTTTTTCTTTGCATTTATCAAAGCGTGTAACTAGGTTCTCCCCTAGTCTATTGTGTGGTACCTATAGTACAAGCTCTGCTTAGTTTAGGGTCAGCCAGTTGGGGTGTTAGTCTGGAGATTTATTTATTATTTATTTATTTTGCATACCCAATACTCAACTTTATCCGTTTTTAAGATGAAACTTAAACGTTTTCGCTTTATTTATACTTCCCGTCCTATAGACCTAATGCCATTTTGTGTATCGCGATCTTTTTAGTTCTATATATATTTTTGGTATATTTGGTTATAGTAGTTCTTTTTACCAACATAATTAGAAATTGAATTATATATTTATAAGACATAGCTTAGCTTACTTCTTGTAAATGTAGTTATGCATATACATAAAGTATTTGACCTTAGTGATTCTGTTATTCAGTAAAGTGTTTTAAACAACCAAAAAAAACGAACCCTACCAAATAAGTATTTTAATTCAAACGCGATAAGTACTTATTCTCAACACCCTGTACAAATGTCATAACTAACATACAACTGTTATATTCCGTATGAAGAAATAGACAAAGACCAGGAGGGCAACCTGCCAAATATCTCTGTCTTTGAGGACACGAACTTAGTCTACAAAGAGTGAGCATTCCGCGAAATTAAATTAATTAGTGGTGTCTTCTGTTTTGGGAAGTTACTTTGGTGACATGCATATTTCAGTGGCCTTTTGTAAACTTGGGAGTGTTGCGTTTAAGTTGTTAGTTGTCATAGAGTTAATGTGGTGTTTGGCTATTTTAAGTAATCGCTCAATTTGTACGCGCTTTGTACGTCAACCAACAGATGACTTCTGTGGTGTTGCAGTTGACACATGTTATCAAATCCCTACTAATTTTTAATTTTTTTATTACCTGTAAATGCGAAAGTAACTCTGTCTTTTTCCACGCCTAAACCACTGAACCGATTTTGGTGAAATTTGGTATGAAGATAGAACTAAACTTGGGAAAGGACATAGGGTACTTTATACCGGGAGAAAACTTCTTGTTTCCACGGGAAATTGACTTCCACGCGAACGGAGTCGCGGGCGGCTATTATTTATAAATGTTATGTATTACTTTTGGGATAATTTACATAGAAGCTTCAACATAATAAAACACCTTTACCTGAAACATACCAGTTAATATGGAATATAGAATTCCTTTCTATTTGATAAGCTATATCAAAACACCGTAACTTCGCATCACAAAATTCAACTTCACTGAGCTTAGTAAAGCAGTAACTTTTCATCTGACAGATAAACAAATGATAGTTTTGACAACGCTTTCGCCACGTAATGCATGTCAACAGAATGAAACTTACAAGTATCACCCAATTTTAGCATTTGTATCTACAGAAAAGTGTAGGTACTTCTAGTTTCAAACCTTTAAAGGTTCCAGTAAAAAATATGTATTAAGTATATTAAGTACTTAATAAAGATATTTTTGATGAAATGAAAGATATAGGTATTATCAAAAAGATATTATATGGGTAAAGATGTGTTAAATACGTGCCTTAACTACTTTCGAAATACATATACAGATATGATATTTAACTTAAACAATGTAACAAAATTACTCTTTGTTTCCAGCTCTTGAAATATATTATTCCACGTATCAGGTTAAATTAAAAGAAAACAAGGGAAAACGGGTTGTAATAACAAATCAATTACATTCACGTTAACATTAAATTGTAATTCGTTTAACAGGCACTTAACTATGATTAAAAGCGGCTGGGTGGAATTTCCATTCAGCGAAAATTATTATTAAAGCAAACAGTAAGATAATTACTAATAGAATTCTAATCGTTTTGTATACAAGTCTCTATTGGTATGGTTTTGGTGATTTATTCACAAGAAAACGGCATTAATATCAAAAATATATTTGACATATGTAAGTTTCTAGCTTCGAATACTATAAGCTAAACATATGGTTTATGTTTTAGAGGCTCAATCATGTTATGTATTATTTAAAAAGAAGTGTCCCATTTTTTTCACATTCGCCATAATAAAAAAACACTGAATTGTTTTGAAGTTAATAGTACATTAATGCTAAATTTATTTTCCAGTAAAGGCATGAATGGAGAGGACTGCATGTTGCGAGCTATCTGCGAGGCAGCGCAATACCCAGTAGAAGACGAAGGCTTGATAGGAGAAGTAATGCATATTTTACTGACGTGAGTTGTTATACTATCGGGGCTAAGAGGAAAGGAAACCATCGTGAGGAAACTCCTATTAATTATGGATCATGTAAATTCACCAACACGCATTGAGCCCTATATTTATTTTAAAAAATGCCTAACTAGTGGAGCATGTATAGGCTGTTTTTTATAACTGTGGGTACAAAATGCCAATACCATTCTGTGACAAAAAATATTTTTATATTTTACCTATATTATAAGTTTAAATGTTAAAAGTAACCTCTGAAACTACTGAACCGTTTTTCAAAATCCTGCGTTTCTAGGCTCAGACCTGCACTACTTTTATTCCCTCTAATTTCTTTAACCCACCCGAGGAAATCCTTAGTCACAAGCCTTGTATACCATAAATACAGTTTCGCCGTATCTCTGTTCACACCGACGACACGTACACACTGGGTGCCCACGTGTGCTCATTACAAGAGACGCCGGGTGTGTACAATCACAGCGTTGCATTTGGCTCCTGAAGCAGAATTAACATTGTAGCATTCTGGAATAGCTCTGCAGGGTTTAAGGGGGTTCAAATCTTTGCGTTTTATACGAATGTTACATTGTAAAGTTTATGATCTACGGTTTGAGATTGTGAATTTCTAATTGTTAACATGCAGTCAGGACGGGTACAGTTTACAAAGGAGTGCATATTTAAAGTAACATACTCGTATACATAAGTTAACAAGGAGAGATCCTTGAACTATGTATAATTGCATATAATTTATCTTACGAAGGCACTGTTTTTCTCAATAAATAAATAATGAATGCTGGCTCAGCGTATGTTAGTTGATACCTAACAACGTAATTTTCATTGTCATTTATTAAGCCGTGAACAACAACAATGGGTTTATGAAGCCAATTACATCGACGTTGTAAAGAAAACTTCTGCTAAATATATTACCCCTTATAATGAGCTATCACCGCCATCCTCATTATTATATTATATATTCGAAATTATATTATCTTTGAGAGTATTTTGTGTATTAAATGAGTAATCATTTGTAGCTGGTATATGGTTGGTAATTGGATTGGCAAAGTTTAAGAGCTCCGCACACATCAACTTGAGAATGTTAAGGCTTTCATAGATAATTATTTTGTTAACTTCGTTCGGAGTGTAAGATCGTGGGGTAAATTGACTTATGTTTTCAAATGCCCAATCTTCCTGCTGTAGAGTTTAAGGTATTTTTAATATAGTTAAGTTAAAAATGTTTGAATTATTTTTGATGTTGTTTATTTTTGATGTTTTTGTACGTATGGTTATACTGACGCTTTCCAAATTAGAAAATAAATTGAAATTAATTATGAGACGAATTTTTGTAAGAACTCTCGTGTATAATTGTGAAACTTTCTATTTTCGTATATTGTTAAACTAGGATAAAACTTTCTGCGTAGATAGATACTAGCCAGAATTTATAGGATCTAATTTAAAAAAATCTTAATATTATCTGTCATTAAACTTACAATCAAAACCCATGCTGACAATGTATTTAAAATCCTAATCTAATGCGTGCGACGCTACAGTAGAAAAGCTTATATTGAAATAAAACCTCACGCAACTTTACCCTCTACTCCTAACTAAATAAAGTCCATTATTCCAGTCCCGACTACGGCAAGAGTCCGTTCGACATCGACGCTGACTACCACTGGTCGATGGGCCCGTACCTCGACGCCGCCACTGCTGGGCGACAGATGTTCAGCTGTGCCTCCATCTATACAGGGTGTCCGGAGGGCAGCGGGGTTATGGAGCTCGTTTCTATATTGAAGAATGAATAATAGAGAACATATAACGGGTGTAAAAAGACCACTTCCGAAGCCTAAAACCATGTATGCTAAAGCCTCAATAGTAGCTAAATTCACTAACAGTATACCCAGAAAACTCAATTTAAAAAAGTTATCAAGGATTGAAATGTCATATTCCCCGCTTGAAATCATCGCTCACACATCAACTGTCAGTTCAGGTGCGATTATTTACATTGCAAATTAAATTATAACCCTATTTAATTTGAAATCATCGCAAAATCTGATAGTATTAATGCAATTTTGGAAAATGACGTAAAAAAAATTTTTTTTTTTGCTCAAAATGTAACCAGTACCCCTATCAGCAATACCCACTTTTTGTTTTCGGAAGCAGTTTTTTTACACCCCGTATTACTACTACACTGTAGGCACGAAGCTTATAGGTTTCTTAATATTTGTATGTATAATAAAGTTGTTCTCGATGGCGACAATATGGTTACCCTCTTGAATGTATCTTATTTATGTGTATTATTTACCTAAGAAGCATTTTGATGTGTTTTATTTGATTTAAGTCATACGGTATACAAATTGTGTAGTGAGCTTTAGTTTCCACTGAAACATCAACTATCTTATACAAAACAAAGCACATATTCTGCATTTTATTTTAGCTATCAATTGAAAATTACCGGTGACTAATCCAATAAAATAAACTGATTTATAAGCCTCAACTTAGGGTCCTTTGCTCTAGCCCGCATATTATCTACATAGGGCCTAGGTCCTAGGCTGTCATTGTGTCTTATCACTTTTATAAAACCTTACACTTTTAATGCCCCTATCCATTCGCCAAAAATCCATAAAATTCTCGATGTACCTGTAACATACAATATAATATCGGATAATTTTTCGTTTCCGTGATCGGTGTTCATCCACCAGATCTTAGAAACATCGGTTATTACATGCCTCACAAACTACAAACACATCAGTAAGGAGTTCAATACTATTGCCAATTTCGATGACTCCAAATTTTATTTCAGCGGCGCTTTCCTGTTTCAACCGACATATTTTCTTTTTACCTTAATAATAGCTAAAAGAAGAAGATTAGGTAGTTTATTTGTAAAATTATATAAAAATACAATAATTGTCACAAATAAATATTATTAACCCACAACTTAAATCCCAAGTTACTAAGAACACAAAACAAACAGTCATTACATTTATTCTGTTGTAAAAAATCAGTAAAGATAATGAAATTAAACATTCTTTAATATATAAACCCTACCTCTTACCCTACAGTAGTCATATTGGGAACAGCCCAACTGGCCCAAAACAAGGTCCCATTTCTAATCGCGCCCACAAAAAGGTCCTCTGGTCCCTCAAGAAAATAACTAATATCGCCCATCTTTCTGCTGCTGAAATAAAAGTGTCTTCCACAAAGACACCGTGTTTGCAGACGGTGGCACGTCTACGGTTAAATTAAGTAAATCTCATATAGAGTGCAGATCACGAACCAACGATCTACTTCTCAGAATATTTACATTGACTTAGAGACTTGGGGACCCTACTACGTGTTCTAGGTTACGTAAGAGTGGCTTAACGAACTCGGGAAGAAATAGGACGGGAAATTAAGGATTGAATGTCTAAGCATGAGGATATGAGCTTAATTTTAAGCCTTGAGATTCATAATCTTTAAGTTGTCATGTTTTCAACAAGATTTCATAGATTCACTGTTCCAAAATATTTTTCATATAATTCCATAAAACGTTACTTCTCTTACTTTTAAGATACTTGTAGCTGTAACAAGTGAAGTGTTGATTTCCAATCTAATCAAAATTCGATTAATAATCGAGAACACTTAGTACCTACTAGCTCTTAGGCCCCAAAGGGCAATCAGTTCCGAGCCTGCTCGTGCGACGTCCTCAGAATTTATCCTCTCTTTCGGCTGTAACTGGTTCTAACCGGTAACTAACCAGTTTATTTTATGCTTACTCCGCATTGGCTCTAGTGGGGCAATTAATGCAAGTTACAGGCAGAGACGAGGGATTAAATTAAGCTGGTTTAAGTTTCATTCGCGTTTTATTGAGGGATCGCTCGTCAGCCGGGCGGCAGGTTCGTTAGCAACTTTTCATTGCTCTATCTGTACTACTAGTATTTGTTATTAGAAGTCTAATTAATACATTGTTTTCTTTCCAAATCTGAAGTTCATTGCAAGAAAGTATGTATTATTCTTCAAATTTGGTAATTAGTTGTTTAAAGTCACCTGACCGGTCACGATTGCATGTGATTTTTGAGCACCGGTTATCTAACTGACAACATTTATAATATTTAACATCAT
This sequence comes from Emmelina monodactyla, assembly GCA_916618145.1. Classification (NCBI taxonomy): domain Eukaryota; kingdom Metazoa; phylum Arthropoda; class Insecta; order Lepidoptera; family Pterophoridae; genus Emmelina; species Emmelina monodactyla. The sequence goes on along the minus strand of OU745314.1, from coordinate 7,906,254 downwards.
CACCAGCAATCTGTACATATCAATTCGCTATATAGATGCGTAGCCCGTTGTACACCTTCATTACCATATCCATTAAGTGCCTAACCCACCCGCTTGGTACACTTTTGGATACTTTTCGTATTAATTTAACTTAAAAACATTCTCTCAAAAAATTACAAATATGAACACCATATTAAAATCGGTTGCACGGCTGCGGACTCTTATAACAAACCAGTTTTACATACAAAATGACACTTATTTCAACTTTACTTTTTACTTTGTCAAAAACAGAAGAATAATATATCATTCTCTAAGGTAAAAGCACCAACTATGGTTTTTTATTGTCATTCTTCTTCAAAAATAAATAGTCTGGTAAATTATTTTATTGAAATAGCAACTCGATTCAGTCGTGCCAGTATTACAAGTGCTATGGAATCAAATCAACTATTGATAATGAAATATTAATTATACGCTCTAACCTAAAACGCCAATAGAATTTTATACTTCAAATTTGTTGAAATTCATAATTGGATCTGGTTTTATGCCTGTAGCCAATTATGAACTTCCGTTGATTAGTGTATTAATCAACGGTATTCATCTGGTACCTAAATACTCGTAAACCACTTCTAATTGTTTATTATCGTTTTCAAATGAGCAGCAAAGGAATCTTCTGCCCAATGGAGAATGTTACTAGGTATGCCAAATCGCTTGAAATTGAATTGTCTCAGTAAAGCCTGTATGCATACAAATACACTAGTTTTTGTTGTAATCAAAAATACCCAGTAGTTTTGATTTTATAGGCATTCAAAGTTTCGAAAAATATCGAGTCCCGCTAACAGTCACGTGACCGCTTGTGACGTCTTACCACAACGCGCCAGCGGTGGCGCATATAGCTGGCGCAGTATTTTATTTTATTTTTTTATTAATTTAACATTTAATGTATAATTTTTTTGTGTTTTCGGTCGCGTATTAGTAAATATAAATATTATTCGTTATTAACCGTAATAGTAAATATTATTCTATTAATAAATTGGGTATAGGTTTCGAAAAAAGGTAATCGTGTAATCTATCTATAATAGATGAATTAATGGCTGCGCATTATTTATCAAGAAATAGTGATTTTGTTGCCGCCGAAATGTTTGATATGTTCTAAACTGTTTTATCATAACAAAATAACCAATATAATAAAAATACTAATGGAAGAATGCAAGTCCAATAGTAGAAGTATGTACCTACCTACCTATCATTATTTTTTTTACGTTAAAGACAACAAATCATAATAATAATAATAATAACCCCCCCGGGGAACCACCTTGCCGCGGTGGGGGGGCTTACGGGAAGCATGGTACAGGAATACCTATTAACAACATAGCACCCTTCCCAAACCAACGGTTCCAATCCCAAACTCCATCTCTCCTTTTACCCATTTCCTTCCCGCTTTTCCCTTTATCCTACCCTAGTAATGCTAATCCAAGGTCTGCCGTGCCGAGGGATGCGTGGCCGGGGGCGTGCCCGGTCGTGAGCGTGCCACGCCTGGAGCTAGGGCGAACTCCAGGTGTAGCTTACTTTGTAAGCCAGCCCTTGTCTTAGCAAACGGGGCTCTGCTAAGATCGACTTCATAATTCCCTTGGTACTCGTGGGAACCCAATGAAATGTCAAATTTAAATTTAAAAACAAATATAAGATATAATTTAAGAAGGCGCCCCCTTCCCAACGCGTCCTTCGTTACGGGAACTGAGCGGAATCGTTTCCTTACCTCTCCTGAAACTATCGATTCTAGTAATGTCTCCCGTTCACCTTCACCCTCTTCACATGTTAGAAATAATATTTCACCAAACTCATCACTCCACTCATTATTCTCAAACATACCATCTCCATCATCAACTAATAGCTCATTCCGTCCAAACTCATCTCTGTCATCTAAATCATTGTCTATTAGTATGTCAACTGATGTTGTTCAGACGGCAAGTGCCACCAGTTCTGTACACACAGTTAACACAACAAGTGCGCGGAAAAAATGGTCTAAGGAACATAATCGATACATTTGGCGCACATATTTGCTAGTGACACAGTGTGAAACAACTGCCATGAACAATTATTTACAACCACTCCACACATCATTTGTTCAAAAATTCCCTGATATGAACGTTTCTAGACAAAGGGTCGGTGATCAAAGACGTCAAATTATAAGACGAAATTTTCTTTCACAACACGAAATGAATTTAATAAGAACTGAAGTAGAAGAAATAATTCACAATAGTCACACGCAAATCCAACAGTCTAATACACTATCACGACACACTGAAGATACTCAGGTTAACGACACACAAACAGCAACTGGAAGTGGTCTTTCCAGAATGAAATGGTCTGATGATATCAATGAGGCAATAGTATGGAGTTATTTCAGAGCAACTGAAGCAGGTCGAAATAAAACGGCGTATCGCAAAAAAATGCATGACCTATTTATTCAAAAATATCCTCAACTTGCACATTTGTCTGAACAGCGAATCGCTGACCAGCGTAGAGTAATATTTAATAACCACATGGTTAGTAACGACAAAATTGATTATATTAGGACCGAAGTTGAACAAGAAATTCTCTATGACGCGCCTTATTCTCAATCAAACACTCAACAAAGTTCACAATTTAACTCTACGGACATAAACATTAATACCAGCAGCATAGATACACAAACTGACCTTGACACTAACTTAACATTACTTGATGAAGATACACATATTCAAACTGCAATCACACCACCTGAAAATACTAATGATGAAATAGAAACGACATTTAACACAGCACTACAACAGTTTCTGAACTCTGATGCAGAATCAGGGCCTTACATTCCCAAACAAAAAACATCAAAAAGGTTCAGTTACATAGTTCACCACCTTAATAACATTATTTTACCTAAACATTTATATCACGACATAGAATTCACATATTTACACACAATAATTTATGCAGCAGCATACACTGCGGCAGTTTGTAATGGTACAAAATTTTATGAAATAAGTAATTCGTGTGAAAGAAGAAGAAAGAAACCAGCATGGCAGAAGAGAATGGAATATAAAATTGAAAATTATAGAAAACAAATAGGTCGCCTGACACAGTACATTTTAGGGAACAGGAATCGTAGTGTTTGCAAATCTGTGGAAGAAATTAAAACCAAATATCAACGCCATGCGCAATACGAATCTTTAAATAATAACTTAACCGATTTTCTTGATACTTTGAAACAAAAGTTGAACGCTAAAGCTACAAGATTAAGAAGATACCTTACATGTACAGATAGAAAGAAACAAAACTTCACTTTTAAAAATAACGAAAAGCAGTTTTATAGAAACATTAGTAAAAAACACGAAGACTCAAATTCAAACAATAACTTTGAGCTACCATCAACAAGCGATCTGAAACAATTTTGGGCCGGTATCTGGGAAAACCCAAAACAACATAATAACCAAGCTACATGGCTAAAACAGCTTTCTAGCACAACACACATAGACCAAATGCGTTTTGAAACTATCCCAATCGATCTTTTGACACAAGTTATCAATAGAACACACAACTGGAAAGCCCCTGGATCTGACCACTTACATAACTTTTGGTTCAAGAAATTTACCTGCTTACATCCTTTTATACATAATCATATTTGTCAGTTTATAGTGTCACCTGAAATTATGCCTCCATTTATAACTCACGGAACCACATACTTATTACCTAAAAATCGAGACACAAATAATCCTGCCAGCTATCGGCCTATTACATGCCTTCAATCTTTTTATAAAATAATGACCGCATGCATAAGTGAAATTATTTATCAACATCTAGAAAAATACAAAATCCTTGCAGAACAACAAAAAGGCTGTAGAAAAAACGCGCAGGGTTGCAAAGAACAACTCACAATAGATTCCGTCATAATGAAACATGCACTTAATAAAAACAAAAATTTACACACAATGTTCGTTGATTATAAGAAAGCATTTGATTCTATTCCCCATAGCTGGCTTATTTATGTACTGCAACACTATAAAATTCACCCTACGTTAGTAATATTCTTAGAAAATTTGATGAAACAATGGCAAACCAAACTTAAATTAAACTGTAATTCAACTAATTTAGTTACTGAACCGATCAAGATACAAAGAGGGATCTTTCAGGGTGATTCTTTGAGCCCTTTATGGTTCTGCTTGGCTCTTAACCCACTCTCAGAACTTTTAAATGACAGCAAAATTGGATTTCAACTTACAGCTGATTATTCTACTCATAAATTGTCACACTTACTTTATATGGACGATATAAAACTATACGCCAACTGTAAATCTGACCTTTCAAAACTAGCTGATATAACACAAGAATTTTCAACAGATATTCATATGCAGTTTGGTGTGGATAAATGTAAAATAAACTCAATAAACCAAGGGAAAATTGAACACAACACGTACACGTTAGATTCTGGAGAAATAATAGAACCAATGGATGAAAATAGTACATATAAATATCTTGGTTTTCATCAATCACGTCAGATAAATCAAAAACAAACTAAATCAGAATTAATAAATAAATTTAAATTTAGAATTAACTTAATACTTAAAAGTCATTTACATGCTCGAAACACTACCAAAGCTCTCAACACTTTTGCTATTCCTTTGCTCACTTATTCATTCGGTATTATAAAATGGTCGAAAACAGATCTTTTAAAATTGCAACGCCAAATCAATGTCCATATGACAAAACATAGAAAGCACCATCCTAAGTCGTGCTCCCAAAGACAAACACTGCCTCGTAAAGAGGGTGGTATTGGTCTTGTAGATATACAAAATTTACATAATAAGCAAATAGCAACATTAAGGAAGTATTTTCACAACAGATGTAATGATTCACCACTTCACAAACACATATCAGAAATAGATACAAAGCTTACTCCTCTGAATTTACACAACACACTGCAACAACCAAATGAAAATGTCATAACAAATGAGTCCAAACTAGAAGCCTGGGCACAAAAGTCTCTACACGGAAGACACCGAACCGATTTATGCCAAACTCATGTCGACAAAGAAGCGTCGAACGCTTGGCTTCGGCAAGGTGAATTATTCCCGGAAACAGAGGCTTTTATGATCGCTATTCAGGATCAAGTTATTGACACCCGCAATTATCAAAAGTACATAATCCGAAGACAAAATTTACAAACCGATCTATGCAGAAGATGTCATAGTGCCTCCGAAACCATCCAACATATAACTGGCGCATGCAAATCAATAGTTCAAACAGATTATAAACATAGGCACGACCAAGTAGCAGCAATAATCCATCAAAATTTAGCATACAAATTCAAAATGATTCCAAAATCAATAGCATACTACAAATACCAGCCAAGTGCCGTTCTAGAAAACAACAAATACCGCATTTATTGGGACAGAACAATAATAACGGATAAAACAATACATTTTAATAGACCTGATATAACACTTCTTGACAAACAAAATAAAACCGTTTATATCATAGATATAGCAGTATGTAATACCCATAACCTACTTAGTACACAAACAGAAAAAATGGCTAAATACACCGATTTAGCGATAGAACTCAAAACGCAGTGGCAGGTTAATACAGTTAAAATTATTCCTATTATCCTATCTACAACAGGTGTAATCCCAAAAACCCTGATCTCTAACATAAGTCTTCTTGAGTTACCCCCTTTTACAGTTCCATTAATGCAGAAAGCAGTTATTCTTAATACTTGTAGGATAACCCGAAAGTTTCTATCAACTTCTTCAACATCTACACTCACATTTAATCACACGTAGCCCTGTGGAGCTTGGCTGAGGTCCGCATCTCAGGGCTATTAAATATTCCCCTCTACGAACGGAGATAAACTTTGTTTTAAAAAGAAATAATAATAATAATAATAAAGTTTATTTGTCCAAAAGAAATTTTTACAGCTTTTTTGTTACATTCTGTCCCCAATCATGTATCATAGTTTTGTAGCTATAGGTAGGTACGTCCTTCTCATATTATAAATGTGAAAGTTTGTGAGTATGGATGTATGAATGTTTGTTACTCTTACACGTATAAACTACTGCCCCCCAAGTCAAGTGGCAAGTGATATTTGCGATAGCGAGTGAATAGAAAAAATATGTATGAAACTGTCAAATTGCAAGCTTGTCAAAAATTTATTCTATTCACTTGCTATCGCAAACATCACTTGCCACTTGACTTGGGGGGCTGGACGGATTTGGATGAAACTTTGCAGTAGGTTACACATCAGAATGACACATAGGGTACTTTTTACCGCGGGAAAACTTCTCATTCCCACGGAAACCGACTTCTACGCGAACGGAGTCGCGGGCGGCCACTAGTATGTATACAAAGATACCGCTCTTCTAAGTAAATTTAAATAAATACATGCATTGATTTAGTACTAACTAGCTTTATTTAGCAGCTTCGCCCGCGTTTCCCTCGGGAACTGTACATTTTCCCAGGATTAAAAGAAGCCTATGGATTATTTCAGTCTTCGTCCAGATCAGTTCGGTACTTTTTGTGTGAAAGATAACAAACACAAACACAATCTTCCGCGTTTATTATATTACTAGGAAGTAGGATACCTATACGATCTAGATGTAGGTAGTTGAACGTTACAGATGCACTTTACCTTTACTATTTTATTTAAGTAATTTAATTTATTTTTTATTGCAAATGTAGATGATATGAACTAAACCTCTTTTATTTATTTGTATTTTTACTAACAAATTGTTTAATGGTATTGGTTATGTTCAAGTTAAAAGATTTGGTGATGTATGTATGTATCCTTTGGAACTGTAAAAAACAACTTTTCCGGCGAATTGATGGTTGTATTTTTACATTTAGGCACAACACATGATTTCCTAGTAGTTGGATTAGTCATTTTTAAAAGTATTTAGGTTTAATTTAGACGACAAGTGCGCGCGACCGCGAGCGTACTGAGTGAGCCAGACCGAGCCAGTTGTGGTGTGACGTCACACCGCCACCGACAGCCCGCGTCGGGCGGTAGCAACTTATTTTACTTATAAATCGGAAACTAATTGACGCATCGAAATAATTCTTTCACCAGTATTTTTTTATTTTTGACAGAGAATACGAAGAGATAATAATCAAAATTTGTTAACATTCTCCTTGGTGTCCGATATCAGATGGTCCATAACTGGGGCCTGACAGAGGGTATATTTAATTAAGTTTATTTTGTTGAAGCTAGTCTTCTTTTAAAAAACGAAAACTTATTCAAAAATACACTTTTTATTTAAGTTCAAAACCCCAGAAACGCGTATAGTAAAACGTATAAATTATAAAGCAAAAACAAAAAAAAATCCTTATAATGTCCAAAGTTGGTTCTTTTACCTTACCTTGTATATGCTATATACATAGCAGTATTCCAGTTCTATAGCAGGAATTCCATAGAATACCGGACTATACCAATTGCCGTTTACAAACATACCAACCTGTTAATCTAATGAAATAAATTCTACAGCTGGCTCGGACAAGGGTCTCTCATTTAGCACGAAATGCCCTAATTCTGTGTTTATTTGTATTTACTCGTGAATTAAGGGAAACCTTTATGCTGTAGCTTTAAACATTTATATGTAGGCTTTTTAAAATAGAAATTAAACTGATTTTATATTAAAATACTACTTGTGCAGGCAACTGACAGCAACATCTACTTGGATGTATAACAAGTTGTGAAGTTTGTGTAAAGACTTATTTGTGTAGAATTTTCAAAGTATTTTCGAGCTTGTTAATAGTTGAGTAGATAGGAACAGATTAAGGATAACCAAATTCATGTTATGCAGTGTACTTAGTGTCAGTTTTAAAACTGTATTTTTTACTTAGCAAGCATTTTGATTTTGTCCAAAAAAGCTAGCAATTTTCAAATTCCTAAAATACCTATTCGACTAAAGTTGACACATCTAAAGACCGTGAGCTTTTAATTTTTTGTTGTCTTTTCACCCGTCACAGTATAGAGAAGCAAAGTGTGACAGCGCAGCCATAAATAACAGTATCAAAGAGGCAGACAACACGGGCAGTGACGTCACCGTTTCATAAATCTGAATTTCACACATCACACGAGTTATGTGATCCTGGTAGCGACCTGGGGATTCGCGTTTATTTGACAGATTGCAAAAACTACAGATGCAATTGTATTTGTGTGCAATATGCTGGCTTAAACACAACACAGAAAGGTAAATATGCCTATATCAAAGGAACTGTGTTTAAATCGAGTAAGTTATTTAGGGTTTCTTCTATGATATCTTAAGTTTCTAATTAACCCATGAATGCGACGCCTACGGCCACCCGTATGAGCAAATTTAATATCCACCACACTTTTACCCATATAGTTAAATAAATATTGCGCCTTATAATTGGCTAGTTGTTTGTGTCGATCCTTTTTAATTTTTGGGCATTATTCGGAGTTTTTTTAGTACATTAAAGAACAAGCGAAATTTTTGTTTCATAACGTTTTTCTAAAACCGCGACTGCACTTGCTGCGATATGAAGATTCTAAACTACCACTCTGTCAATTTTGGGCCTATATTCTCAACATGGGTTACTACTATACATGGTGATCCAATAGTGGCTTCCGACTCACAACGTATAAATGCTATTAACATGCTTACTTCTACGACCTCTGTGGCCCAGCGATATGTATATCGTGCTGTATAGTAGAAGGTGCCAGGTTTGACCCTCAGGGTTGTGTGTGATGTACTAAAAAATCACGGTGTAAACTAATCTTTAAATAATGTCATTTTTTGATTTATTTAAATCACAATCACGACTTAAATTACAATATCAAATAGCTCAGCCTAGTAAACAAGTTTTAGGATCCCCCCTACTGCCAAATAATTCATACATAATTTATGAACCACCTATTTAACAAACCCAATTAAGGGTAGTTCAAGGCTTTCCACGATGATATTCCAGTACTGCTTACCGTCAAAAATAAATTTCTTGGATATCTGTTATCCGATAGCTTGTTAGCGAAGTTATGTAGTAAACAACCTTCATTAGCTATTTACAAGGTAGGTATTGGTAGAAAAAGTTGTGCTAAAGAAGCGATATTTTCAGCTGAAAATCTGGGATAAATTATATTGAGCTAGCAGTGAGTTGCTAGTGGGATTATTTATATTTAAATTCATATTTTTTATAAGTTTAAAAGATAGTTTGCATGTATATTGTTAACGAGTTATATTTTACGCGGGGGACAACATAAAAAAAATGGATTTAGCGACTGTCTTAAAATATTATAAATGTGAAAGTTTGTGAGTATCGATGTATGGATGAATGTTTGTTACTCTTTTTAGTAGCCTTTGCAGTAATATAGGTTATACATCAGAATAACACATAGGGTACTTTTTACCGCGGGAAAACATCTCATTCCCACGGGAACCGACTTCCACGCGAACAGAGTTGCGGGCGACCACTAGTTTATTTATATGTTAGCCATCGATTTTGAATGTAACAAAAACACATTGTTGTTACACAAGACATAACCAAAAAACTGAGGAAAGGTTCGTTCGTGTCGGGCGTGGGTCACAGATGACCATTCTTCTTTCAATATATATTTTTTATTCATATGTCAGTATACATTGAAACGTCAAGTACAGAGAAAGGGCAGATCATTGAGGACATCCCGCAGTCCTCCTCCGAGAGTCGGTGCCATCGGTCTGTTGATGATGATTGGTGCCTGAAACAGAAAACCTCTTTGAAAATATACTTTGATTCTAAAGGAATAACCTATGAAAGTAAGTATTACAACGATTTTACTTAGGCATATTAAATGTGCGAAATATTGTGTTTGTTACTCTTTCACGCAAAAATACTGAAAGAATTGGGACGGAACTTGGCATAAAGATAGACTATAAACTGGAATAAATTATGAAGTAGTACTTCGGAAAGAAGTACTTCCCGGAAGAAAGTACCTCATTCGGAATGAGTCATTCCCATGGTTATAGCCATTTAGCTACTGCTGAAAACACAGTGCGGGAATGATTATGGAGTAAGAATGATGTATGTCTTTATCATCCTACTAATATTATAAACGTGAAAGTTTGTGAGGATGTATGTATGGATGTTTGTTACTTTGTCACGTAAAAACTACTGGACGAATTTGGATCAAACTTTGCAATAATATAGGTTATACATCAGAATAACACATGGGTACATTTTACCGCGGGAAAACTTCTCATTCCCACAGGAAACAGACTTCCACGCGAACGGAGTCGCGGGCGGCCACTAGTAAAATAAATACATAGAGCAATATTTTTAACTTGAAAAGACTTAGCTCTACTTGATAGTGGATACTGCGTATCTCATATCTAAGGGCGCCAAACTAAGTAGCACTAGCGTATCTGACAGCTTGGAAATCGTGGGAAACAACTTAAAAACTTTTTTTATAGAAAATACATGACTACGTATATGTATTTGATTTTTTAAAGTTTACACTTATCAGTTTTAAATGTTTTGCTAGCATTCTTAAGTTATCTATACATGTATATATAAAAAAACTCAAAATGAGCTCTTAACTATTAGGTTTTTAGTTACGCTACTTGACTAAAAAGTATTTGCCTTCTCCGACCTATAGTTTTCGTGAAAAACTATCCAACATTGATCCCATCCGCCCTACAAACTTTCACGTTCATAATACTCCGGTATTAGTAGATCCAATCGACTTTCGATCGAGTGACTTTACCATTGGAATGTTGATCCTTACTATAGAAACTTTTATTTAAAACTTGAATTTGTCCAGCTGACCTTCTCTGAGCGAGGATAACAAAACGTCCAAACTTTAGCAATTAAAATAATAGTTGGGGTAGTTACCTAAAAGTTGGTTAAAAGCGTTAATACCCCTGCTGAAGACTAGTTATTAAACTCAGATCGACCCGAAAGGTACGGAATTGTGTTTGTGAATGTTGAAGGAAATTTATTTGTTTTGTTTTTTTACTGAATCGATAATTTAACTCACAGGAACTCAACAACTTGTAAATATAAATTATAAAGAAATTTTAGGTTTTTAATAGTGATTGAGTTTGACGCACGTGCACCGCATGCAATGTGTAAAAAAACTGTAGATATTACAACAATAAAATTAATAAAACATGCCTTAAAATTAAATAATGATTTTATATTATTTTCCTAACACTTTCCTACTGAATTAGTATAAATAATTATCTCTTACTTAAGATAAAGAACGAATAGACGTAATGAGTTTCTTATTGCAAACCGAAGGCTTTACCTAACCCAATTGAAATTGGTCCAACCAAATTCAACGCCACTTACTTGAAAACGATTTGCAAAATCCTGTGGTATATTCCTTCCGGTTTTTTCAGCGTTTTAATTTCACAAACTGCCCGTCGTATGCAGTGGAAGCCGTTCACCCCGATTCTGTAAATAGGAATTTATTTTTATAGCATCATATTTGAGGGTAGACCGCTTTTTGTGCGCAATGCGATTTATGGTTGCATACATTACTTAAATAGGTAGAAAAAATATAAGATGTGGATACGCACACAACACATTACGTGATTCATTCATTTGAGCAAGTTCTGGGGAATGACTGTGTTAGAAAACTTCAATTTCTTTGCAGCGACTTACGTCCATCTCAATACGTCGGATAATTGTTTACATTTGTAGCTAGGCTAGTTTATATATAGTATTTGATATATAGAAACACAAGATCAAATACAACCAGTTATCAAGGTTTAAACTATACTTAGGGTAGTGAATCGGGACTGGCCATTAATGCCATTTCATTTATAAATTGAATCAATCATGAATAAATAAAGTATATTAAATCCCTGCAAAATTGTAAAGTATGCCTCTTGACACTGTAAAAATCAAATCAAGTTTTGTTATAGCAAATTGTGCAAATTGCGCGGTCTGAGACGGTGTAAAGTTAGATTGAACTGTAGAATACTCTCTTCAGTTAATTCTGAACACTATGATTTAATAAGCACATTACAGTTCGTTTGTAGATGATAATCTCGCAGTGCAATATTCAATGACCTCCGATTTATGTCCGAAGGAGAGTAAAAGATAAATAAATAATTCATTACTAACAGTTTTCTTGAGTCAAAGGTAAAGCTACTGCAAGTATTCTGTAGTTTATTGCAGATAAACAGTCTTTTAAATTGAACGTTTTCATTCGCAAGTGCCTAGAAAATCGCGTAACTTTGAGTTGTGCGCCCTATTTATGAATAAAACCTTTTTAGTCTTAAAATGATTTTATTCATCAATTTTCAGTGCATTTTCTCTTTTTACAAACTACGATAATGTTAACAATTTCAACATGTTACAAACAGATATCCTAAAGTTAAAGTTTATGGAACACAATTCTCAGTTCAAAAAATGATGTGAAAATATTTATGCATTTGTAATCAAGCATGAAGAAGTTTCTAGAGATTATCTCAGCCACAAGCACCAAGCACTCACTTGTCCATCATATTCTCCAGCTGGTCATACACCTCTCTCCTCTGGAAGTGTTTGTACCCGTGGAAGGAGTCGGGCGGGTCGTCGTAGCTCAACTTGTACCCAATAGCCTCCGCGAAAAACTGGTTCCAGCTCACCATGTTGTTCTTCCAGTTCACACGCACCTGAAATGTTACGAAGATTTAAGTTAAAGTAATGAGAAATATGGATGAAATATATTAATGTTGTATGAGTAGAAGAAGTGTGATAAATCCAAAGGTGTATTATGCGCATGGGTGGCTCCATTTAGCAGCAGATATACACTTATTTCAGGCAACTCAAGCAAATGCCGATTTCGAGTTAAAACTCGCTTACCTAAACTTAAAACATAGCTTTATTAGTGGTAGCAAAACATCAGAATGGGTAGAGTTTTAGATCAGACTGAAAAAATTTGGCATGCATGATGACGCGACGAAAGGAAGTTAAGATTTTTTATCACATTTCGTCCAATTTTACATTAATTTTGACTACGATTACTGACTCTTTAATTATGTACATTGAGGTTCCTTTGGAAAACAAAATAACTCTTTTAAAAAAGGGTAGACAATTATTAGTTTAGTTTAGAGAGTGTTTTCAGGATAGAAGCAAATGCGTTTTATTGATATTTTGCAATAACATTGTCTGTTTCTAAGTATTTTGATACAAATATTATCACGCAAATATTTCCACGTTTCGAACATCGTAAAGTCTTCCTCCCTTTAAACCGGCAACTAATTATTTTTCTTTCCTCATTTAAAAAGATATTGGATACAACCCGAGTATAAAATAAATATTCGTATTAGAGCAGATGTTAATTCCAGAACCCTGCTGACAGGATCTCTTAACTACTCCGAGGTTCCTGCAAGTATTTTTATTTTATAAGTTTTTTATTAATTCTGGTAATAAATTGCCAGTGGATTACCGCGATTAAAAAGCATTGAAATGTTTTTCATTACGGTGTTCGATTTAAGGTTATTTGATCGGTGGTTCACTTAAATTATAAGAATATCCTGATTAACTTGTTAGTCGGCAGATCAAGTGAAGATACATTAAGCGACCTTATTTAATAAAAAGCTAGTAGTAGTATGATTACATTATGAAGGTACTAGCATGCTACCAGCTTATCTAATCTTTACAATTTTTATTTACTTAGCTCCTCAATAGTTTTAGGAATGATGTTAGGTTATAGATACTTACAAAAAACCGCGATATATTTCTGAAACCTAGAAATCTTTTAACCCTAGGCACTATTTTACTATCACTTGCTTTTATATTTCCTATTAAAAATACTATCACAAACACTGAACCGACACAAAAAACTGTCAATATCTTATAATTTCTCATTATATTTTTTTATCCTAGCCTTAGTATAAAAAACATATTAAAACCTTTATTTGTTCGGTTTATTAAACGTTATTTACGAAAAAACTGAGGCTTAAAAACGTAGATATTCGTAGTGAATAAATCCGTAAACGACGGGTCTATTTAAGATTCTTATTAACGTTAAGCCAAAGCTATTTTAACTGGGTTAGGTTAAATCACTAGTGTTCGATGTAGATTAGGTTATGCACAGGGTGTTCAAGTTTGATTCGATTTATCTCTCCTGAACATAGTATGAAATGATGTTACAATTTCTATGGATTTCGACATATCACAGAAAAATATATGATTAGTATTTTAGCCTAAAATCATGTTCTTCGATGTATGTATATTAAACTAGTAAAATTAAATAATAAATAGTCTATTCGTATATAAAATATTGAAAACAATACTAATATAGCGATTGTTAATTATACACTTTATAATAAGCTTTTATTTTAATTAAAATGGTTCTCAGAAACTATGAATATACAAACAATTTATATGTAACTTTAGTTGCTTGAATAAAATATTAAATATTACTCAAAATACAACATTCTTTATACATTTTTAACGGTTTTTCTTAAACAGTATTTGTGGATCGTGATTACAAAGTTTAGCTCTAAATGTGGATTAGCATGACTTTTACATGAAACCACTTTACTTACCACAACTTATTTTCATATTTTTCATTTTTCTTGTCTTGGTTACATTGAAACCTATAAAATTTTAATCTCTCATAGTGTTTAGTAAAACTTTTATGTTTTTGCTTGTTTTTTATAATGTTGGTTAATATTTTTATAGTTATAACTGTGTTAGTTGCTATTTCGGCGTTTGATGATTTTAATTATAACGACACAGAAGTACTAGGACATCATGGGCGCAGTGAAGTTTTGTCTCGTAGAAAGAGATTTTTAGTGTTTCCCGAAGGCAGTTCCTTTCAACTTGGTATGTGATCCTCATTTTGTACGTAGATTACAATCTGTTCATTTTAAATGATAGGTTGTTTAAGACCTTAAAGTATACTGTATTTAACATGTGGTTTTACTATATTTTATTTAGGGTTGCCTACCTAAAAAGGAAAAATTGTGATCATTTCGTTTTCTGTCCGGCTGTCTGTCACCGCTTGCTTTTAATTTAGTTTATCGTCCGTATATCGAAGTTTTTAAATAATAAAAAATGCTTGAAATTTAGAATCTTAATTACTTTCAGTCTTAAAACAGTAAATATACATTATTTCACAGTGTTCAACTGATTGTTTCAGAAGCAATAATTAAGTGTCTATTGAACGATTATATTTCATGTATTCAAAGTAAATTAACTATCATTGGTAATTTAATCATACCTAATTAATGATATTAATTGATCTGTGATTACTAAGAACACACGGCTCAGCAAATATAACATTCATTGGTTATTAACTACGATAATTGACGTTGTATATTTTGCTCTTATATACATTTTTGTTTAGTTATGCTATTAAACAATAAAGTCAATAAACATGACGAAGCGATAATATTCATGATACAGGTTTTTTTTTGACTTTCTCAAATAAAAAAAATGACTTACATACAGACAATTCTATAAAATAGTTATATCTTTCTCTATCGTTTTATCATCTAAATAAAAAAGTATTAAAAAAGTATGTTACTCATACTTACCTCAGAAAATGTATCAAAATCCATTATTTCAGGAATACTTCAAGATTGTATACTCTAGAAACGAGTCCATACTAAAAAAGACTAACTACAACTTACCATTATCCTCTCTTTTTCTTTTCAAGTATTTTGCGTCACCACCCCCGTACTAGTCCAGATAGGTGACATCTTCCTCATGGGGTACACGGCAGCCTTGGCCTATGAGCTGCCTCAGGATCCATACTCGCCATTTGACCATAAAGCTGACCCACTGCATAGGAGAGTGGACTCTAAGACCATATACTTTACGGACGAAGATGGCAGGGTTATGTATAAGAGGCCTTATAAGAGGTACCTTTGGATTTTAGAGTTTATTTTTTATAATATTACTTTAACATCTATGTTACTTTATTAAGGAAATTGTATCCAACTGTTTAATTTATGGGCCCTTTTAAGGGAGCTCTTTATTGGATTTGTGGTCCATGTATAACTCTAGGTCATAGTATATTTATATATCAAATGTCATCCAATTCCGTTCAGCAGTATTTGCGTAAAAGTGTTAAATACATACACATACACACACCATTCATGAAATGACTAAGATAAGATAAACATTTTAAAATATCAAATTGCCCAACTAACCCGATGGTAACTTCCAGGAAGCCTATCGTAAACCCAGCGTTCGCCAAGCGCAGTGTCGACACTAGTTTCGCTTCATTCAAAAAAGGAACGCAAGAGAAATTAAAAAAAATAAACCGGAAGCAGATGCACGCTTCGCAACACAAACGCGAGTTTTTGAAAAGCGAACACATGGGAGAGCGCAGCGTTGAATTCCACAGAAATAATCGTGCCGGACTTTATGGCAAAATTGAAAGCCTTTTCGACGGGTAAATAACTCTATCCTTAGCTTAATTGTTGTATTGTAGTTCCTATCAACACATTCTAATATTTAATATTTTGATAAGGACAACCTATGTAGTGATACCACTAAAGCATTGACGACCTCTGAGACGCAGCAGTATGTAAACCAGATTGGTAAATAGTGGGATCCGGGTTCGATTCCTTGGTCAGGCCAATCGAGATGATTCTGTCAGGGTGTAACAACGTTACATACAAAGTACATTGATTGGTGCCTACAATACAAGCTTGCTTAGTTAAGAATCATATAGATGGTAGTCAGGATATTTATTTTCCTTATAGCAAGATAAAATGTTAGTTCCATAAACATTACTCCACAATACGATCATTCAATTAAATTGCAGTAGAGTTGTATAAAACTATCAACATAATCCATTAAAACTGGTTGATCTCAAAACAATTACGAAATCAGTTTTAATAAAATAAACTTTCGCTGTAACATTTCCATAAATAATCCTAAAAGGTTGTCGGTATTCGTCTAATGCTATTAAAATGTGTTAAAGTTGGCATAGTTGAAATTCCGCGAATATTTCAGTAACCTGTGTTTCGTACAAATATTTGTTAGTTAAACTTCGTCCATTTAATCCTGACGGGAGATTTACAATTTCGAGTGTTTTTTTCCAAGGTTGGGAGGCGACGGTCGTCAATGTGTTTTAAAAACTTTATGCCTCGTTGGACAAAGTCAAAATGGACCTCAGGGGAGTTTCTTGCAAGAGATGATGAGAGTTGTTTTTACGTGAGTTGTTTATACGTTTAGCTTTTTTTATAACTTGCCATTTATAATCCGAACTGAGAAATGACACCGTTTGTTTTTTGCACCTGGCAAACTGGTTTTCATGAGCATTTTCTTTTTTTTAGGATGCCGAAAGGTCCGTCCGAGGATATGGACAATGTTGAGTATGACCAAGCATATTTTGCGACACACTCATGTGACGATCTATATCCAGGATGCAAAGAACCAACGACTGGCACCTACCATTCTAATGTACTGCAAAATTAGAATATTTTAGCATTAAGTTCTAAGTTACCATCATTAACCTGTTCTAAATAAAACTGTCTAAAGAAGTCGTGACATATTTATTTACACCAAAATCAAATCTAGACTATAGCTATTCCCAGAGAAACAGGAAAACCAATTATCACGTTGTGTTTCGAAAAGTTTTTTGTTTTAAAGTCTTTGCTCCCGATTTAGCAGGGTAACTGTAAAGCCGTTGACACCAAACATGTTAATTGCAGCCTCATTTATACTTGTCCACGTGCGAACCATTCGACTGACGAATGATTACTGAATGAGCAGTTCATTTTGGGTTTTTTCGCCGCGTGCTCCCAATTCTAAATTCAAAATGCTAAAAATTAAAATTCTTGTTGTTCGTGGCCAGTGATAATTAACTCCAAAAAAGCGGAAAGGCATTGATAACTTTTTTTACGCAGTGCAGCCTATAAATTTTCAAAAATGCAGCGGTATTATTCCTTTTTAATTTTTACGGTGCTGGTAATATTTGTGGAGGGTTTTGAAATGAAACATTGTGTAGATGAAAATTGTACGTTAAACCATTTGGAAAATGAATCAAGTTCCAGGGTGTTATCAAGGCGGAAACGCTTCGTAATTTTTCCGGAAGGAAGTTCTCTCCAATTAGGTAAATGGATTTGATAATTTTCTTCCACTTCCTGCTTCATAACGATGGCTATATTATTTTACTATAATTACTGCGATAAAATCAATGATTGGTTCCTTTTTCAGTGTTTTGTGTTCAGACATCGGCTCTTATACCTATTGGGGATATATTTTTGTATGGCAATACCGCGGCTTTGGCTTGGAATTTGCCAAATGATGCTAAATTTTTTACTATGTTTAAAAACCAAGAAGACATGCAAAGGAGAGCGGATAGCAAGAAAGTTGTATACTACGATGAAGGTGGAAGAATTGTACAAGAAGTGCCTTATCATAAGTAAGTTTCTTTTAATATTATAAATAAATTTATAAATCGAGAGTAGCTTTTCACGGTCTGTATATCGATATTTACTAACATAATTCAACCTAAATGAAAAACCTGAAATGAGTTTTTTTTCATTAAAACAAATACAATTATTTTAACCCAAAACGTATGAGTGAAATATTAATTATCTTTCCAGAAAACCCATTATAAACCCGGCGTTTGCCAAGCGCAGTATCCACGAGCAAGCAGCAGTAACTTACAAAGAAAAGCTAAAAATAAGACTTGATCGCATAAGGATGCACGAACAGGAACTAAGCCGGGATTATATGGGGAAACATCACTTGACTGCAGAAAGTATCGATTTTCATAGGAAGAATCGAGTCGACTTGTATCAGAAGATTGAAAAACTTCTTAAGGCGTGAGTTTTAGAAAGTGTTTAACGCATATTAAAAGTCTGTTTGCATAGTCTGTAAATGGTGCAACTTGTAAATGTTGTAATTAATTGATTCTCACGTAGGTATTTGATAGCTATTTTTTTGCGGTAACTTGGTCGTCTACTTATAAACATTAATTGCTTGTTTATATTGAGCTATCTAAAGTTTGGCGAAAGTACCTAATGCGTGATAGTATAGTTAACTGTATGATTATCTACCATGTGAATCCATCAGATAACTTTGGGTCAGTTGTAACGCTTACTATATACTACTCTCCTCAAATGGCGGCAGCTAATTACACACGGCGATTATTACTAGTAGGTACTTACTATAATAATTCAAATGTATCGTAACATCGTTTTAAATAGCTGATAATAACGTAATAGCAATTAAAACTTTAAGTCCTCGTCAACTTTTTTTGATATACAGAAGATACGACAAAAACACATAAGAAATTTATGATCAGGTTTTGTTCTGCCTTAGAAAATTTAAATTTAAATTTGGAACGCGGTGTATTCTATCCAGTATTCTCTCGTGGTTGTAGGCTCGGACAAGATGGCCGCCGGTGCGTCCTCCACAAACTATGCGTGGCGGCGAAAGGGCGTAACTTACAAGGGACATTCCTACAGGAGTTCTTGAGAGCTGTGTTTACGTAAGTACCTGTATGAAGTTAGAAGTTAGTTTTTAAAGGGTAGGTTGACTATTAAGTAATTTATAAATTTAATGTAATAACTGTTTTCAAATATTGCTCTAGTTAATTAATCGGTTATAGAATAGCTAAGGCTTTTTTGGACAGATAAAAAAACATCAAGTTGCTGAGTAAAAATTTAAAATAAAAATATGTAAATTTTTATATACCGTTTGTTAAAGATTGCCAAAAGGAAAAGCCTTTGAGAAAGAAGATCACCAGATATACGATGAAGCACACGACGTTGATCTAGACTGCAATGAAAAGTATAATGGGTGTGATGCCTTTAACACATAAGTTTAGTTATTTAATAAAATGATTTCACTACTATGTTGGTTTTAGTTCTAGTCGCCAATGAAGTTAAACAAGATAAAATACGGACTTTCATAATTTTAAGGAAAAAATATATACTTAGTTAATTTATTATAATACTACTTCACATTTGAAACGCAATTAAATTAAGCAAACAATAAAAAAACATGATTGAAATACAAACACAAATATACAAAGTATACCGTATTAGTATACAGCACTTTAAATAACCGTATCAAATAAAGAAAGTCGCATATAAATTAATAACAAAGTGTCAACTCAGCCTATACATTCAAATTAGGCCTAAACATCCCCAATTTGACTGAAACGGTGTCAATTAGTACATTTCACTTGAGTGTTAAATGCCACTCTGAGACAATGGAACAAGACAATGTAAATGGTTACCAGACTATCATTTTGTATACGGCATCCTAACTTGCGTGCACAGTTACGTGGTACCTGAGTAATGTGATTTTTATATTGAATAGTGATTGGAAAAGCAAAGGTAAGGATTTTTGTTGTTTTTAAAACAAAATTAATATTTTTAATTTTCAATACCTGCTTATTGAAACTGCTTGAGGATTTAAATAAAATAATGTTTTTATTAATAACTAATTACTATTATCTAAATTTGTGGATTACAAAATAAGAAAATGAAATTGCTAATTTACTTAGTTACGAAAGTTGTAAAATAAAACCCAAAAAGGTACTTTCTCTTATTTATAATGCCTATAAGCATTTTTTACCATAAATTCAAGCTACATAACATCAATTTTAAGATTTTCATACATATTCTATTAATTTCATATTTTTTTTATATTCTATGGCCTCTATGATGCTTCTAAGGCTCCTGAAAACAGCTAAATTGTTCTCAGTTTCATGCTAGTCATTTGTTTCTAGATTTCCAAACATGAACATCTTATTCCTATGTTCTCTATTCCTACTGAAAACATCCTCCGCCGACCCCGCAAGTAGCGTCGACGTGAATCATCCTGCAAACGGAACACAGGTTAACGAAACAATATTATCAAGAAGGAAAAGGTTTATTGTATTTCCGGATGGCAGTTCATTTCAATTAGGTGAGTCCGTTCAATTAGTTGCAGATGTTTATTTTAGCTTGGGCTGTAATTATGTAAGTAATTTGATGATTCGATTGGTTAATTACCAAGTTTTGAAATATTTGATTTAAGAGTACGAACCTATGTCGATATGATGTTTTGTAGTTTGTGGGCTCAAAAATAAAGATCACTTTTTTAAATTTTTTCGTATAAAAATATGGCATTAAAAGTGCAATTAATATTTAAAAATAGCTTTGAGAACTGTTTTAATAAACAGATATTTATTTTAGTCTAGCCCTAAAGGTGGTTCTGAGCTGTGTGCACCATTTCGTTTTTGATATTATTATTACTTAAAATTTGTTGTACCTAAATGTTAATTAAATGTTAGAGCTAATGTATAGATTTACTTTGATACTAGTATTGTGTGTTCAAAATCAATAAATAATCTCTATACAAAATCTGATAAACCTTTAAGTTTCGCTTCGACGATTCTTCTACTAACATAACAAATTAAACATTTTTTCCAGTATTCTGCACACAAACCCACGGCTACCTCCAGGTCGGAGACATCGTCTGGTTCGGTCAGACTGCTGCCCTGGCATGGGAGCTGCCCACAGACCCTCAGATATTCTACATGTTTAAGGACCATAAGCAAGAACTGGGACCGCAAAGAAGAAAAGATGATAAGAAGCATATCTTCTATCTGGATGAAGATGGACGGGTTATAGGAAAAGTTCCGTATAGAAGGTTCGTTTTTTAATACTGGTACCTTAAATTTGATTCTAAGCTAAAGAAAAGAATCAAAATCAGGTGGCATTTTCAGTAGCAGAAATCTGATAAATCAAAGTTGTAAAAATTGCATTCTTATAAATAATTTAAATACGTTTGTCTAAGGCCTAAGTGTAGAACTTTCCGAGTAATTAATATAGTTTTGCCCTTTTACGAGAGACATCAAGCTCTTAATGCCTGGCTAATTTGTTTTTATTTTCACTCTGAACGACGTCATCGCTTTTACATAAACTGAAACCCTTTACAAATCTTATAAAAGACAAAAGAATCTCAACCTTTGACTTTAAAGGCTTGTCCAGTTAAGACGTTAAAAAACTTTTCTTAGAATCCCTCCTTTATGTTTTAAACAAAACAATCTTAAAACCTGTTTCTTTCAGGAAGCCCATAGTCAACCCAGCTTTTGCGAAGCGGAGCGTGAATAATCCAGAAACAAAAGACAACGTTTTAATAAAGAGTTTTAATGTAAAAAGGATGCATGCAACGCAAAAAATGGCATCAATCCTTAGGAATTTGGATGAAGCCAGTGTCGCGTTCCATAGACAAGGGAGGAAGGAACTGTTTTCGAAATTCGAAACAATCTTATCTACGTAAGTGCAAAAATATTTTCTAGAAAGTAAAATTATTGTGATAAATTATTGTGAACTATCGCATAAAAGCCAAAGATTTCTTTAAAAATGGAAAAAAAAATCTTTTAACAATTTTCTACTTATGTGAACATTTAAGCGGCACTTTTGAATTATATGCCACCTTAGCAAATGTGAAATGCAGTAACTTTTTGCATAATTTTGAATGATAATCTTATTCTAAGAGGAGTTTCAACAAAGTCGCGGAGCGAGCGGCACGAATTTATTTGGAACGAAAATTTACGTTTGCATTTAGAATTATAATAATAATATGTGTGTGATTTTGAAAATGAATAATTTTCAAAGTGGTTGCTTTCCCTTTGATTATATTCGAATAAAACGCTTGCATTAAATGTTTGCCATTTTGGAAATAAAATATGATCCTCGTATTATTGTTTTTGGTTAAAAAAAAATTGACACCACTATTTCATCAAAAGAAACATATAGGTACTTGAAATAGGTTTATCAACTCCTTCTATTTATTCCTTTTTGCGGTTTCTATTGATAATACTATACATACGTATTGTGTTAAAACAGAGAAAAAAATAACTTTATTTAATCATATATTTTAGATTCGGCTACGAAGGTAAAGAATGTGTGCTTCGAATGCTATGCGAGGCTGGCAAAAATAGAAAAGAACAAGGCACTTTCATAGAAGAAATATTCAGAGCTACTTTTATGTAAGTATTTTATGGAGATTCCTTTACCTTTGAAGTTAAGGTTTCTATTTTTGTCTTTAGTTCGTATCCATATTTAGTATTTGAAGTGGATTGAGTAGTTCGATGGTGTTTTTTGTCGTTTTACCAAATATAGGTACACCCATTTTTAAATAAGTATTTTGCTAGTTTATTTCTGTAGTTAACTACTGCATTGATCTTTTATAACTATATTTTTGTGCATAGATTTGTAACAGTTTGTAAACAATTTTAAAACTATTTTTACCTTCTTTCAAAGATTGCTTTTATTTAGGTATCATTTGGACGACGGAAAACAATGATTTTACAACACAACGAATACAACTCTCTATTGCATTCATATTTTCCTTTACATGTTTTTAACTGGAATATACTTACAGGCTCCCATCATCTATCAAACATACGGCATCTCAAACTTTAGAAGATTTGGACATCGCACATCTGCATACAGAAGATTGTGTCAAAAGTTTTCCTGCATGTCAAATTGAAGATCATCATGTCAAATCAGAATGAAAATTACTATGTATACGGTTTATAATGAGAAAGTCAATAAAACGCAAGTTTCTTGTTACGTTGTTTTTTTCTGATTTTTTGAGCTCTAGAACAATAATGATTGATGTTAATGTAATTACTTCTTACAGCTTGCAAGTATTTAGTTGTCTTATTCTAAAAGTGAATAGTTTTTCAACTTTCTTGTGCCTGAATTCAGTCTCATTTCACGGATTTCAGAAATAACTTTTACTGAGAGTTTCAAACTGAACAAACTGTGTCCGTTAGTTTGTGATCAAATAAATGAATGACTGTGAGTCTTTGGTTGGATGTTTTTTTTAATTTGAGTTAATTTAGCTTCCGCAACCGGAACATGGTGATATGGTCCTTTTAGCTATGTATAATTTTGGATTTAAACATGATTTCCATTAATTAGAACATTGACTTATATGATAATAATTGCTTACATTCCTTGGCATATTATGCTTGTTAGGTTTCTTTTATAAATTAATCATTGCCAAGTTCAGTGGATATGTCAAATATAAGTTATATTTTACAATTATATTCTTATCGACATTCCATTAATAACTGGCACACCTAATAATTTATTAATGCACAATAAATACAAAAACATATTAATACGCTTTTATTAACACTAACCTATTATTATTATTATAACTAGCCATCAGTGTCCCATTGTTGAGCAAAGGCCACTCACCTTTCTTTCCACGCTACCCGGTTTGAAGTTAAGGGCCCTTAGTAACTGAAAACGGCAGAATTAGCCGTTTTCTGTTAGCTGTTACTTACAAAATATATAATTTTTCGCACTGATATTTCAAATATATAATAAAGAACGTAAATGTAATGGGAGGACTGTTTTAAAAACACGATTGGAATAATTTTGCTCGATAGAAAAAAATCCTGAAGTCACCTCTAAAATTTCATATAAATGCACATTAAGACGGTGTTTTACAATAATAAGGCTTATAAAATCGCATACTGATAGATTTTTACCTTTTCTATGTCGTGACTGTTTTAGATTTCTGAGAAATTGAACATTTTATTAACTTTTTGATGATAAATGTGTTTCGAGGCCGTTGATTCTATAGGAACCGCGTTCCCCGACCCCCCCGCCTAAGGCGTAGAATCGTAGCGAAATCTGAATTTTCGCTGACCGCCTAACCCCCCTTAAGTGAACCCAAAAACACAGATTTTTTATTGAAATTAAACTAGTTTTATGGATTGCGCAACTTCTAATGATCGCGTAAATCTCAGAAGTTACCATTAAAAAAATTGCTCTTGCCTTTAAGTAAAAATATGTTGTAGCCACGCTTTATACTGGGTGTAAAAGAACTGCTTCCGAAAATGAAAACTGGGCATTGCTGGAGGGGTACTGGTTAAAAAAAAATTTTCCAAAATTGCATTTATACTAAAAGATTTTGCAATGATTTCAAATAAAATAGGGTTTTAATTTAATTTGCAATGTAAATAATCGCACCTGAACCGACAGTTGATGTGTGAGCGATGATTTAAAGCGGCGAATATGACTTTTCAATCATTAATAACTTTTTTAAATTGAGTTTTCTGGGTATGCTGTTAGTGAATTTAGTTACTATTGAGGCTCAAGAATACATGGTTTCAGGCTTCGGAAGTGGTCTTTTTACACCCCTTATATAGTTATAGTTTCTTACGTACAACATATTAATTAGACCCTGTTATGCAGAAAGGTGTTAAGTGCCAAAAATCGGATATTGAGTTAAGTATACAACTGTTTTTGTAAACATATAATCTAACTGTACGCAAAAAATGAACTCTCCAAATATTATATATTTTTTGTTATTTACAAAAAATAGGTTTTGCAAATTTCTTTACTTCACCTTTTGAATTTTGCACAACAGTGTTATGTCAAAAAGTTCAGTTCTGCATATTAAGGATACGTTGGAAGCCTGATTTATAGTAAGATTCAAGTGCAAAACCTCTTATAAAATGTTCATAACTTAATCTCATTTTTGCAATAAAGTCTTTAAAAAAAATGCCAAGTGCGAGTCGAACACGTGCACGAAGGTTTTCGTACTATTTTTATCTATAAAAACGGCAAAAAATAAAGTGTTTTGATTTGGTGCCACCCTTTAATATGAATGTTATTGAAATGAAATAATTCGTTTTTACAGTGAATATAAAACTGAATATTTTGTAAATATTTCAAACGTCTATCAGTTGTCGTTAATAAGAGCAAGAAAAAAACTGCCAAATAAACCAAGCGTGTTTAGTGTATGGGATTTCTCTTAGAACTTTCTAGCTATCACGGTTCATAAGGAGGCTTAGTAATAGGGTCCAGTTTTTACCCTTTGGGTACGGAATCAAAAAAGAAAGATTGGACTCAGGTAATTAAAAGTATATTGACACCTTTTTTTTAATTGCATCCTGCGCCACCGAGAAGCACACTTGGCAGTGTTACCAAATACGTACGTTGTAATAGTAGGGTAATATTATAGACGTTTTGGTATTTTTTACTCGTCTTAGAGCCGGTTTTTTAATAAACAAATGAAATGGAAAATATTGAACTGTCCGATAGCTTTAACTAAGACGAGAATTAAAGTTTCAAATTTCCTCAGTGGTCAGATAGCCCTCTGCTAGCTATCCTAATGATATTTGTGACTAGCTTTACATTAACTCTGTGAGGACGAGACATTCTTTAGTAGTTTACCGTTGTTAGAAAAGGTCAGTTATCTTTCAACGGATACGGATTTCGCCTCGGTCAGAACTAGATCAAATTGATATGGAACCAGACGGAAAGCACCATCTTTCGAATAAAAAGAATCATCGAAAGGGTCTCCTCCCAGTCGTAAGCTCTGAGGTAACAAATATAGGTAGAGTAAACTACCGCCTTTGGGCACCTCCTCTCAAACAGTCATAAACCTCAGTTCTGGAACAGTATAAAGAGGGATGATTGGGGCATACCTGAATGGCAGGCGCCTAACACACCATCAGTGTCATGGAAAAGAAATGTGGTACCCATGACCTGCTGCTTTCCGCAGGGCTCAGTTTCAGGCTACTCTTGTGGAATATCAGGTATGATTGGGTTCTTCGAGGCGCACTTCTCAGGGGCTTAATCGTGATCTGTGACGCCAAAGACACGCTCGTTATGGCAACATAAAAGACAACTGCCCGTCTTGCAACCGCTGGTGTGGCAATCGTTGTTTGGAGCCGGCAGAATATTGGGCAACAGGTGGCCCCAAACAAAACAGAAAACATCTGCTGTGTGCGAATCGTAGTTTCGTGAGTTAGGATTGAGGTTGATTCTTGGGGTTCGACCGTCCGTACGTCCATCCGTTTGTCTATCTGTCTGTAACCAGGCTGTATCTCATGAACCGTGACAGCTGTGAAATTTACACAGACGAATATTAAAAACATTATAAAATAGTTAATAAGAGGTGCGCCCATACAACACAGTTCTTTGATATATTGTTCTCGAATTAGTAAAGACAGCTGGTAGACGTCTTAAATATTCACTTTTAATAAATAAATAACTCGTTTTAAAAATAACTGAGATACCAAATAAAAATTAAACAAAACTGCTTACAAAAAACGTTATTTTTACGGTTTTAATCGACAAAGGTACGGAACCCTTCGTGTACGAGTCCGACTTGCACTTAACCGGAGTTTTGACATAATAAGATTAAATTGAAGACAAGCAAATTATTAGTTCATTAAGATTTCCTTATTTCCAACATAGTCAAAACCAAACTTTCTGTAAAATTCAATTTTGGGCCCCACCGCGAAATTAGCGTAGTACTAAGATTTTCTTAAATTATTTTTAATTGTTATTACTTTATACACAATAATAGTACGAAAAAGCGAGTGAACATGAAAGTAAAAAATTGTTCTAAATAACTGTGGGTGCTTATTATAATTAAATTCCAGTTTAACGAACACGTTTATTTCACCACCATCTTCAAACCGACTCCTCTCAATCACTCAATCAGTTACTCTCAATCAATACCACAACATCCCCCTTCCTAAGTATTTTGTTTGTATACATGTTTTATAACCTAATTAAGTAATAATTAAATCTCTCTACAAATCAACTTAATCTTCAACATAACAAAACCGAATGCAACTTACAAGAATTCAAAGAAAATATAATTCTAACATGCACCTTAAATACAATGAAAACCTTAGTTGTAAATACAATCAAGAACATAATAATTTAACCAGCCCGGTCGAGATCTTATCCTATTAGGCCTACTTTGCGACTCCACAGGAGACTCATAATTACTTTGAACATCAGACATCAATTGAGTGTCACTCCCTACTTCCTCTGCATTTTCACAATTATTAGTTTCTGAGTTCCCTGGCTGCAAATAATCATAACAATTCTTATAATTACCGCCGTCTTCCTTCTCATTCTGTTTGAAAGGCGCTGGAACCAAGTGAAATCGGTTTCTTCTATAAGTTGTGCCATTTACCAACACAAAATATGACCTTGGTTCCTGCGCCTTCCTTACAATGGTTCCATAATTTCTCAAATCTAGTACCCAAACTGTATCTCCTACATTAAATTCTCTTAAATTTAAAACTCTATGTCTATTATTATAATTGTCTGCTATTTTTTCCCTTATTTCTGTCCTTTTTTCTACAAATTTTTTATAATTAACATTACCATTAAAATTTCCAGGATACATCGGTAGTATGTCTCTTATTTTCCTATTAAACATTAGTTCATTAGGGCTACATCCAGACTCTCCGGGAGTATTTCTATAAATTAATAGAGCCAAATTGATGTCTTTATTTTTAGTCATAAGATTTTTCGAAATTTTTACCCCTGCTTCTGCTAACCCATTGCTTTGAGCAAAATATGGACTACTAGTAATATGAGTAAAATTATAGGATTGAGCAAATTCTGTGAATTTCCCCTTAAACTGTGTACCATTATCTGTTCTTACTATTTCTGGAATTCCAAATCGTGCAAAAGTTTCTTTACAATATTTAATAACTGAATTTTCTGTTAAATCTTTTAAGTAAAATATCTCTAAATATCTAGAAAAATAATCTATAATAACCATATACCAAGAATCTTTATATTTAAATAAATCAATCCCAACCTTTTGCCATACTCTATTAGGCATTTTTTCAACTAATAAAGGTTCTCTAAAATTAACTCTTTCTTGTGTACATTGTGGACAATTATTTATCAGTATCTTTATTTGGGATGATAAACCTAACCACCACACAGATTGTTTAGCTCTCTCCCTACATTTTGTTATACCTAAATGACCTACATGAATATCTTCTAATATTTTCTTTTGTAATGGAACAGGAATTACCAACCTAGTATTGAATAGTAAAAAATCATCTTGAATAGAAAAATTAAATCTGTAAGTATAATATTGTTTCAGTTCTAACGGTACTTTTTTCTCCCCTGGCCATCCTAATTTTGTATACATTATTAATAATTTACATACATTGCACTTACTTTGTTCCTCTTTTATAATTTTTAATTTTTTATCAATTATACAGGTTGTTGAAATTGTATTGAGTGTATAATCCTCTTCAGTAACCGTTGTACTAAGAGGTGCCCTGGACAAAGCATCAGCCACAACTAATTTCTTTCCTGGAACATAAGTAACTTTATAATTATATCTCATCAATTGCAGCCTAAATCTAAGTAATCTAGGTGTTAGATCATCTATAGGTTTTGTTTGTAAAATCTGCAATAAAGGCTTGTGATCAGTTTCCAACAATACTTCAATACCAATTATAAAATCTCTGAACCTACTAACTGCCCAGGCTAAAGCTAAACATTCTTTCTCAATCTGAGCATAGTTTTTTTCTGTGGAGTTTAAAGTCCTACTGGCATAAGATACTACTCTTCTTATACCTGACTCATATTCTTGTAATAACACTGCTCCTAACCCATATGAACTACTGTCAGCTGAAATAATAATTTTTTTTCTGGGGTCAAAATGACATAATATTGGTGCTTTAGATATGAGTTCTTTTATTTTGGTAAAAGCTTGTTTTTGATATATATCCCATTTAAAAGTTACCCCTTGTTTTATCAATGAAAATAAAGGTTCTAATGTAATAGATCTGTCAGGTATAAACCGTCCTACATAATTTACCAAACCTAAAAACTGCATAAGTTCTTTTTTGTTTGATGGTTCTTTAAATTGTAAAATACTTTCTATTCTGTCCGGATCTAAAGCGATGCCTTTACTGCTAATTATATGACCCAAATATTTTATTTTCTCTACCATAAATTCACATTTCTCCTTATTAATAGTTAACCCTTCTTTAGTTAGTCTCTTTAAGACTTCTTTTAACAATTTAATATGACTTGACTTGTCATCACTAAAGAGTAACAAATCATCAACATGACAAACAACACCTTCTAAGTCACTAAATAAACTTGAAAACTTCATAGAAAAATATTCCGGTGCACAATTCAACCCCATTGGTAATCTATTGTACATAAATCGTCCAAATGGTGTAAGTATAGTTGTC
The DNA here is from genome assembly GCA_916618145.1 of Emmelina monodactyla. Classification (NCBI taxonomy): domain Eukaryota; kingdom Metazoa; phylum Arthropoda; class Insecta; order Lepidoptera; family Pterophoridae; genus Emmelina; species Emmelina monodactyla. The sequence goes on along the minus strand of OU745314.1, from coordinate 7,876,349 downwards.
AATTTACGTGACTCCTCACATAGCTTAATTTGAAAGAAACCGGAAGTTGCATCAATTTTAGAAAATATTTTAGCCCCTTTTAACCTTCCCAATGTGTTTTCTACTTTATGAATAGGAAAAATTTATCTAACAATATTTTTGTTAACCTGTGTATAATCACCACAAATTCTTACTCCCTGACCCTTTGGAACAACTACAATTGGAGAAACAAACATAGTAGGCTCCTCTATGGGAACAATGACACCAAGACTGACTAACTTATTTAACTCTTCTTTAACTTTATCTAGAAGTGGCAATGGAACAACTCGCGGAGTAGACTGGACATAAGGAACTGGATTTTTTATTAATTTTATTTTAAATGTATCCTGAAATACCCCTAAACTATTAAATATATCTGGGAACTCTTTTTCTATATTAAAATTAACATTGTCATTATTATTGATCAAACTACATAATTTTAATATTTTTAAATTGAATATGGCTGGTTTTCCTAATATTGGTACTTGTAAATTTCTTATGACAAAAGCTTTTCCCCTGTAAATATTACCTTTATAATTTAAACTTAACCAAATAAACCCTAATACATTTAAAGCCACACCATCCGGACCCCTAATTATTTCTTTACAAGGATACAAACTGTGATTTTTCTTTAACAGCCTATCTGGTATAGCAACAATATCAGCTCCTGTATCCACCAAAAATTTTACCTCTTCTTGGTTGTTCTCCATATCCACTTTTACATTTATTTCAAAGTCCTCAGATTTTGATGCATAATTAAGTTTTTTCTCCCGGCAGCACCTTGCAAAATGTCCACGACGCTTGCATTTGAGGCATTCTTGATTGGCCGCTGGGCACTTGTCCTTCCCATGTTTCTCCCATCTCCCACACCACCAGCACTTCCTAATTTCTTTGCTTGTTCTATTGACATAAACCTCATCCTCTTTTTGCCACATTTCTTTTTGTTCTTCAGCCTGTCTTGCCAATTTAAAAGCATCTGCTAATTTTAAATTTGGCATGATTTGCAATCTCTCACTTAAATTTTTGTCTCTCACACCAACAATTAACCGATCCCTGATCAGTTCTTCCTCCAATGAACTATAATCACATCCTGCTGCTATTGCATGCAATGTCTTCATAAATTCGGTTATAGTTTCACCCTCTTTTTGAACCCTAGTATTAAATTTATATCGCTCAAATATTACATTTTTCTTTGGTACAAAATATGCTTCTAGCTTTCTAATAACCTCTTCATATTTCTCAATATCTTCTAATTTTAACTGATTTGTTAATTGTTCAGATTTTTCACCCAGGCAATACAATAAAAGATCTATTTTATTTTTCTCTGGCCCGGCATCCTGACCACTCAACTTTAAATATCTGCTGAATCGACTTATCCATTTTGGCCATTCATTAGCCACAAAACTGAACTCTGCCGGTGCTTTCACCATAATCTTATCGCCCATTTTTATATCCTTTTCGATTTTATTTTCCATAATTGTGGCTTAAACCAACACTTCTGACACCATGTTCTAAATAACTGTGGGTGCTTATTATAATTAAATTCCAGTTTAACGAACACGTTTATTTCACCACCATCTTCAAACCGACTCCTCTCAATCACTCAATCAGTTACTCTCAATCAATACCACAACAAAAATATTACCTATCCATTTAAAATTGTTTCCAGTTCAAGTCTGGTTATTCTTTTCATAAATAACTTTTAATATTCTTATATATCTTATATATATATATGGCTTTTTTAACGTCAAACTTAATTTAAAAGTAAGAATTAATGAGATTTGTGTTTTTTCTCTATCTTTTTATCTACGTAAAGTAATTTGCAAAAGCGATTCAAAGTGACTTAATGCTTTTAAGAAACATATTTCGAAACATAGAGCATTAGACAAAAAGGTGTTAAGTGGTATTTTCGCTATTATTCATCAAAATTAGCATTTATATTCAAAAATGTTTATGTTGTCATATAAACAATACTTTTTTATATGACGTGTAAACAAATTTTTATAAAATAACATTCATTAGTTTCGCAGCTACACGTTTTTAAAAACCAGCTGATGTAAAAATCTTTAATCGCGTCTAGCGAAAAATGACAAAAAAGCACTTAACACCTTTCTGCATAACAGTATCCAATTTACAAAGAGCGTTTACACCTGCTAATCACAAACACGAAATCCAATCCCACTAAAAAATAAAAAAAACATCCGCTTACCATCACGCAATCATTCTCAAAGTACCAGGGCACCATGAGTTGATAACAAGTATTACGTGTGTAGTGAGCGTGTCACGGAGGTGCGAGTCGTGACTCGGGCGCGTGAGTCTAACTCTAGATCACAGCGCGGGTCACTGAACACCGCATGTATATTTGTTGTGATTCCTTGATGGGTTGGAGTAGGGTGGATACAAGTGTTTGTATTTGGGGAAAGGGTTAAACAGGTAATTTTTTTGTATTTTACTATTATTTTCAGAAAATGATCCAAGGGTGTTCAAAAAGCTCTGCATCTAAAAATAATACTTTTTGTTTTATTTAGACATTTGCAAAAAAAAGTTTCTGTGTGGGACCTTCTTATCTTATTAGGGGTCTTTTGATGATGTCAAAACAAACTTTAAATTATCTTAGTATAATTCTATAGATAAAAATCGCCACTAAAACTGAAATCCATAATAGTATAGTAGGATCTTGTTAGCACAGAGTTTTTTCCTTACCACATTTTTTCCGATGCAAACAGCACACAAAAGATGTGCAGAAATGTCTCGCAAAACGCAATATACGAAGTAGTATTCTGCCAGTCATTTCTGCATACAAAGTCACATGTCACAACAGTCATATCCACACTATTCCATCCTCACAAATAGATCCTCCATTCCGTAGTTTCTTACTTCAGTTGTTACTATTTCACGTTGCCGCTCCTAAATCGATTTCATACTTTAGTAAGCTTATCTTGTTTATTTATTGAAATGTATTCTCAATGTATGTGGAAAGTGATTGTGTATTTTATCGTTTCTGTTCAAATAGTACTTAGTTCGTATGCAAATGATAGTTGTCCTAATGTTAGGACTTCGCTGAGTTCGATAAGAAAGAAGAGATATTTGGCGTTCCCGGATGACAGTACGTTAGTGGTAAGTAAGTTTTAATATTGTTATGACTAAAATCTGTTGGGTTAAAATTTATGAAATAAAATCGTTGTGGCTTGATATTTGTTTTGGGAAAATATGTAAGACTAGTGGCCGCCCGCGACTCTTTTCGCGTGGAAGTCGGTTTCCCGTTGGAATGAGAAGTTTTCCCGCGGAAAAAAGTACCCTATGTGTTATTTTGAGGTATAAAATATGTTACTGTAAAGTTTCGTCCAACTCCGTCCAAAAGTTTTTACGTGAAAGAGTAACAAACATCCATTCATACCAAAATACTTTCACGTTTATAATGTTAGTAGGATAATATTGTAAACATATGATCTATTTGATGAAAACGTCAATGAATATATGAGCATTTTGAGGATGATTTGACAGTTAGAAACTACAAATCGCTTATGTCTTATTTAATATCTCATCATCGTACATTCCGTTTGTATCGACAACTTTATAGAACAGACACCGCTACAACTTTAGGCCAGAGCACCATTAATATTTCTCTTACATTTTTTAGCTGACAATATCAACAGTGAAAGCCTTCATGACGCATGCGCCGGCTGGCTGGAACCTGGTGTTAGAGATCGACGTGCTGTACCCCCTGCCGACTGCCGAGTGGATCGGAGAACAATCTAGAAGGAAACACCATAGACAGAAGAAGGACCTCTGGGATAGGGTCAAGCAGGCTTTGGATGAGTATGTGTAACTTATTTGTCGTTAGATAGGTCTTTGGGGGTTAAATTTGGGTATTTGGGTATTGATAGCAGTCATTAAAATGTAGAGTGGCTACTTTAACTTGATAGTGACGTGATTGGTAAAAAATAATAGAATGTAACTAATAGAAATAAATGTTTAAAAATCACGTCTTCTCTCAAGTTCACTGCGGCGCTTTTCTGTAATTAAGTTTGTAAAAACTTGAAATTATGAACGGCTAATTATTTATCTATTTCAACTAGATTTGCTTTGAGCCTAAGAAAAAACACATTTAATAAAGGATGCTAAATTTCACTTTAGTATTTTATTAGACAAGACGTTAATGATAAGCCCCTTCCACGTTGTCATAGACAAAGTATAAAATATACTTTTTATTGATTCAATGTTATTAATAGGTAGGTTAAACATAATAGACATGAAATTTTGAATAATAATATAAACTTGACCGTACTTTTAGCGTGAAACAGCGACTAAAGCACTTAAAATATCCTTAAATTCACAATTAATAAATTAGCTACAACTTTTCAATACGAGCACAGTAAAATCTACTTTCCGAGTTAATACTGTAAATAACTTTGTTTAACAGCCCCGTATTTAGACAACAGTTTATTATCTACTCTCTCTTTATTACTTAAATGATTCAGCAGCAAATAATTAAATAAACAAAGGTCCTTCGAACCTGTCTGTTAATAGCCTTAAAATAAATTTAACATTTCTGTTGGTAATTTCAACAGCTTTTGTTTAACCAACGCTCTCATATTTCTTTTATAAGTACCAATAATCGGGGGCGGAAAAAATCGACTTCCCATTTTGGGCAGCTCGTAAAATTAACCTCAAATTACTATTTATTATTCAATACTCGCATTAATAGGTAAGCTTAGGAATGAAGTGGTCGGAAATGCTTCTTTATGAAGTTAAATTTTATTTGGAACCTGCATTTTCTTTTGCGGCGAAGGACTTTGATAATTAGAAATTATGCTTAAAATTTTATAAAAGAAGAAGAAATGTGTATAATAAGAATATTTAAAAAATCCTCAATTAGTGCTGAAAAGAAAAGGCATAGTAAAGGCAATGACAGCATGCTAGGTTTAATTTTTTTAATTTTATTTTTTATACACTTTTACTGACAAAGCAAAAAATTAGTGTTAGCTACCTATTTTGTACTTTAATAATATGCTTGAAATAATTAAAGTTATAGTAGCATACCTGGACAGTGACCAGTTTAATCTAGTTCCAACTAAAATCCCACCAACTCTCCTCATTTGAGAAAGTTAGCACATCAAGTGATTTAACACAAAATTCGTTATCATTTTAAAGTGGCAAGTAAAAAATCTAAAGTTTTAACGAATGCCCCATTAACTAGTTATTTCATTCTCTTGAAGTTTAAATTGGAAAGTCATTCTGTGAATTTTAGTAGTGGTATTTTAAAGTACAATGAATTCAGTCTATGAAGCAATAAAACAAATTTATTAAAATGAAAGTTTACCTTTATGCAACCTTATTTAATTTTGATATGTAAATTCAAGAACAAAAATAAGAAAAAAATTCAGCAAAATTTAATTGCTCTAGGCATGCTCTGTCTCGGTAAAATAATAAGGAAGCTTATATACTAAGAATAAGGTATCATCACGCGATATTTGAGATATATCGACACATATACCATTGACTAACCCGTACAAAGTCGTAACAGAGTAGATTGTTGCTGTCTTTATGCAAAAAGGAGGCCTATGCTTAGCTTCGTATCAAGCGGGGATCACATGGCCTGTTTTATTACCAGGCAGATCAATGTGGGAATCGTTGCATCCTATCCTACACGCAGTCATCTGTCTGATCCGTCGGAAGCTGAAAAAATTGAAGCTTCGTATCAATTAACAAGCCGCACCAGACCGACACGGTTTGAGTGGCGTCTGACGCGGCTTTTTGGTTATCATGCTGTGCCGGGCTGTGGGACCCCAACTTTATATTTTCCACTAGTTGAGCTCGTATCTACTTCGTGGTCATATGAGTGTATACCAGTACACATACGATTATTTATATATGTTACGGCTAAAACCCGAAGCGCAGCTGCACCTAGTTTTAGCCGGTTAGAATTAATCAATAGGTTAGGTTAGTTAGGTTACTTATTTGATACAGCCCAGAAAAAGGAGTGCCGCGTAGCGTTACTCCGTCGACTCATGATTGAAGCCAGTTTTTATATACATAGGTTTTTTTTTTTTCATTTCTCCATATTAAAAACACTTCTAACCGGCTAAAAATCGGTGTAGCCGCACTTCGGGTATTAGCCGTAACATATACACTCTTCTTAAGAGCAGAGTTTCATATTTGATGATAAACGAATGCTGAACAAAACAGAGAGCACTTTATAATATTTCTTCATTTGAATTTATTTTCAGACACAACTTCGACGGTGAAGCCTGCCTCCTGCGAAGCGTCTGCGAGGCGCGGGAGCATCTAGCACCGCGGGGGGTGTCGCTGGTGCATGATGTCCTTAGAGCTGTTCTTGCGTATGTAGAACTATAAACCGACGACCTCTACCGGACTGCTAAGCAGATGGTTCCGGGTTCGATCCCCGGGTTGGGCCAATGTCGTTAAAAATGGTTTTTCGATATTGGCTCGTGTCTGGGTGTAACTAGGTTCTCCCCTAGTCCATTATGTGGTACCTATAACACAAGTGCGTACTGCAACTTACTTTAGGGCCACATAATTGGTGTGTTAGTCTGGAGATTTATTTATGATTTATTTATTATAAACTAATTAGTGACCGCCCGCGACTCCGATCGCGTGAAAGTCGGTTTCCCGAGGGAATGAAAAGTGTTTCCGCGGTAAAAAGTACCCTATGTGTTAATCTTATGTATAACTTATATTACTGTTAAATTTCATCAAATTCCACGGGAAACCGACTTCCACGCGAACGGAGTCGCGGGCGGCCACTAGTAAAACATACAAGTAGTCTAGTTCCTCAGTTTGACTTGGTTGTCCAAGTGACAAGCTTATTTACTATTCACGACACGTCAGCTCCGAAGTGTAACTGGGATAGCATTAAGATGATTTGACTGACAAGTGACGCATACTGACGAGATCACTACGGTTTTGTGGGATTGCTAATGTCTTGTGAGATAAAGAAGGGATGAATCTAAGTTTCGGCTTAATACTGTTAGCCGCCCTTCGGAATTGTAGGGCTAGATTCTGGGAACTATGGTACTAAAAGAGTACTAAAAAGCCGTGATAGTCTCAAGATATTACAATCATGATTCGAATTACAGTCAATAGTAGTTTTAATAATGCATATAATAAATATTAGAAGAAACTACTAGCTTAAAAAATTTAAAAGTTTTCGCATACTTACATATTTTTTATTAAGCGTAGTAAAGATTGGCCAGAAAATTTTTTTTTGTTATTTTCATGGGTTATAAACAACGGCACTTCAAACTGAAATTTTTTAACAGAATAATACCATTTAAAGAAACATACCAAACACAGTTTTAGTGGTAAAGTATTGAAATATAAATTACGTGTCGAGCCATGCATCATGGTAACACCGACCCGCTGGTCACCAATTTATGATCGTAGCTGTCCTAAAATCCACGGGATGTTTCAGATCCACGGGTTATGTGGATTTTAGCTAATTTTTGGTTTAATGTTGTTTTAATATTTTAGAATAATTAGGTTCATTAGGAACAAGAAGCGAGTTAAGTAAAACATAGGTATAGGGCACGTTAATTGATGGCTAATGGATTATTTCTCAGTAACTAAGAGATTAATTTTATAACTAGGTAACTAAAAATGAGTTCCTACTTCTTAATTATGTTTTGTTTGTTTAATTTCGTTTTCAAAACGATTTTAAAAGGAATTTAAACACTTATTAATCTCCAAGTACAATAATGACAAGTGTGTTGACATCGTAGGTGCCTTGTTATAAAGTATCTAATAACTAAAATATGTTAAATTGTCATTCAACCAAAATCTATTATCGTATTGTAAATCAAACCCAAAAATATAAGCTCACTTAAAAATCCAGAAAGAACGACACGCGCCCCAACATTATGGCGATACCATAAGAATTTGTCAAAGATTTCCAGTTCCTTGTATGTTAGTTACATAAGGTGATTGGATATTCACGAGCACAGTGCGGCTATGTAAAACGTGATACGAATATTATGCGAGAGAATTCGGGAACGTTCTATCGGATGGTAGCCCGGTACTTCACTGTTTGTCATTCGTAAGAACACGGAATGGAAAGAACAGCGGAAATATTTATTACCGTGGCTACGTCATCATTTTTTTATTAATCGAAAAGTAGACATGAAATAAAAATCTACATGAGTTAAAATCTTTAAATACGAAATATCAAAAATAATTTCTATTGATAATTTGATAACTGCAAAATTTTTCCAACAGACACTATTACTTTAAAAGTTCCAAGAGTGTTAAACTCCCAACACATATTTTAATACATCTCATAGGTACCCAAGTGTATCAAGTATATCTTTTCCCTTGGGTTTAGCTCAGAAGAGCATTTTAAGACTTGATACTGCCGTGGCGTTATCTGTACTTTAATGTTACGACATCATCAATATTGAGTTTTATGTGCATTTAATACTGTTAACCTACTTCAAATAAAAACAAACAGGTTTTTTTATTAATTTGTTGGTATGTTTATTATGAAATATTCGCTTCGGAACTCTGTTATTTAAAACAGACGTATTTTAAACCTTTATTAATAAATTCTAATAATTGTTACCATTTGAATTAATCTTTATCTGCTATCCTTTAAATATATTTATATGTTTTTATATAGAGCAATCCGCGACCCTCATTTAGGGTAAACAAGCCTATTCAGGCTCACCTCCCATAACTCTTTCGAAAATTAACCGAAGGTAAAATCCGATCCTCTCGCACTGTGCCTCTATTGGCGGGAACGGAACCGTTATTTATTTACAAATGGGTATTAGCAATAAATAAATATCAAGTAAGCCACATTAAATGTGTGCGGTGAAACTAAGCAAATCCCATCAGAAAAGGTGTGCGACCCCGTACCGCAACATTGATCTTATTTATTGAACAGCCCTTTTTGTTAGAATGTAAATATAATCTGTATTAATATAATTAGACAACTTTTAGCTAAAGGGTTTATTTGTTGCTATTTTTTAATTTTTTATCGTGTGTTAAATTGTCATAGTTACAAGAACTACTAAGGCTTTTGTTGTGGCTCCTTAATAGCCGTAGTCACCCTACTGTAAGGATTTTCCAAGCCGCCTAGTAGGCACCTATCTTGTCTTGCCGCTACACAGTGCTTCTGAGTGGAAATGTACCTGATACCAAGAGCTTAACGGATCTTCAGAAGTGTTTTTGTTGACCACATTTTCAAGCTTTTTGTCTTCAATCTTATCTTTTTTCCTAACCTTTTATGTAAAATGTTTTTATTATTGAATTTTAATATTATATGATATAAAGTATAATAGCAGAAAATGATACATATTACATAAGGTTTCGTCAGTAAGCTTAAATCTGTGGGTGTATTTAATCATTTATTTGGGTCAAACTCCTGCGGGTGCAGTTTGTAAGACGTCCCACTTGTTGCACTACAAATCCTTTTCAAAATGAAATACAACAAATTATTAAGTACAGTTTTCAGATCAAAAATCCCTACTTTTTATAATTTTCTCGATATCGATTACAGAATCATTGCTTGTTATGTCATGGTCTAGCGTCTAATAAATAGAACCTAATTAAATTATGTTTTTTTTGTCTATCTTATAATTATATGAAATTTATTTAATGAAACGATATATATACAGTATTAAATTTACTTGCACGCCAAAAAGAGTTTAAAACAAAAAATTAGACTCTAAGAATATTTATTTAAGCTTTAAAACATCATTCAAGGTTGAACCTCTGAAAGACGTTTGGTAAATTATTGCCCAAAACATGTTTTCCTAAATTAATGCAATACATGCTTACATATCGACCTCTGTGGGGCAGCGGTATATAATATACCGGAATGCTAAGCGGATGGTTCCGGGTTCGATCGCTGGGTCGGGCCAATATCGTCAAAATGGTTTTTGGAAATTGGCTCGTGTCTGGGTGTAACTAGGTTTTCCCCTAGTCCATTGTGTGGTACCTATAGTACAAGGTTTGCTTATTTATTTATTAAACACTTATTTCAGAGCTCCAACGGACGAGCCTGACTTCCTGGAGCACCTTGGAGGCAGCTACAACCAGCTGCACGAGGCCAGCTTTTGTGACGAGGTCCCAGATTGTCCCATCTCACTTCTTCAAACAATACTAAATATTAATAAACGATCACATTCACTGTAAGATGTATGTTTTATTTTAATCTGTAGTTTTCTTATAACTTTCGGTAAATTAATAGCTAGGAATCACGAAACGGTTTGATTGCAACAATAACGGGTGTAAAAAGATCACTTCCGAAGCCTGAAACCATGTATTCTTGAGCTTCAATAGTAACTAAATTCATTAACAGCATACCCAGACAACTCAATTTCAAAAAGTTATTATGGATTAAATAGTTGGCTTGTTGCGCTTTGTCGGTTGTTATCTACGAAAATGAAATTTAAAAATAAATCACTTGTCGCTAGGAAGTTTCTGATTAGATACAGTTCAAAGTATATAAATATATTTGGCCTCTAAGGGACTAAGGCCCAATTGCAGGGAACGTTTTAACCTCGGGTTAGCTAACTCAGATTTAATTGGTGTCACCATCGATTGTAATAAGAAGTAGTTACAATCGATGGTGGCGCCATTTAAACCTGAGTTAGCTAACCCGAAGCTAACCCGAGGTTAAAACATTCCCTGCAATTGGGCCGTAGCTATCTAAACCTGTACTATAGTATAATCATAGCTATAGTCGCGGTTAATTGTCGGCATTACCAAAGAAGCTAAACGTAAACCCTTTTAAAAACGAACAACTGAACAAAAGGAGTTTCTAAATACCAAAAACAAAAGAATTCACAAAGCCCTAGTAGTTAAAAGAACAAAGGTTTCTTTAAAAATAAGGAGTAGGTATTTTACGATAGCTGAAATGTGAAAAAGCGTTTAGTGTGAATTCTCCTAAATTGTAATGTCTTACACACACATACAATACTGATGCGTTCCCTTACTACATATATTATTGACAAGAGGTAATTTAATTATTATCCTACTAATATTATAAATGTGAAAGTTTGTGAGGATGTCTGGATGGATGGAGGGATGCATGGATGGATGGATGGATGTTTGTTACTCTTTCAAGTAAAAACTACTGGATGGATTTGGATGAAACTTTGCAGTAATATAGGTTATACATCAGAATAACACATAGGATACTTTTTACCGCGGGAAAACATCTCATTCCCACCCGAAACCGACTTTCACGCGAACAGAGTCGCGGGCGGCCTATAAAGTTCTGATGTCGATTTTGAAAAGTACTTCATTGTAAGAAAAACTTCTCACTTAGTTCAATTGGCTTAGTATAAAATGCAATTCTTATTACCAAAACATAACACCATCACAGTTGATAAGTTCGCCTATAAGAACATTTTCAGCAGCATATTTTTTATACTTACTTATATCTGATCGTGAGAAAACCCACATGATTATGCATCATGTGATCCACCAACATCACCGAGCCAGCGTAGTGGATTACGGCTCAACCCTCTCGTTATCTGCATAAGAGGCCCGTTCTCAACTATTGGGACATATATTAGAATTAACTAAGAAAAAAAGTAATACTAGCGAGTTGCCATCGAGAACAACTAGTAAACCCCTCAATTCGACATCGTGATATATGCTTTCATAAATCTCCCGGCGCTAAAACTATAGGATAAGAGCCAAAGGGGCAGAGATCGGATACTTATAAGAAATACAGTTCGTCTGCAAGTTGGATTAAAGTGTTCGCGAGCTCTTACTGATGTGTTTATACCGTTGCTTCGAGGCTTGAGACGGAGATTTTTTAGTATAGAGATTATTGTGGAATAATTGTGTTATGCTATTGTTATACAATGTTTTGTGGGACCGCTACATAGTTTTGAATGCCGTTGGTGCGACATGCGAAATTTGACAATGCGAATGTTTTCTCCGCTGCCTCATAGGTTCGAAAGCTTATTAAAGCCCAGTTTTCGATTTCGGAAGCTGTCTTTTTACACCCTGTATAATAAATCTGTTGGGTTTATTTTATTTAAAAGAAACTAATTGTGGGCTATAGTAACCGAAACTATTAGAATAAAACTTTTTTTAATATACGCCTGACTACTTGTGTTACTTTTGAAAAAAATTAAAATTTAAATAAGCAACATAGTATTCAACTATTTACTATAGACTTGCCTCATTATTTTAAGCATACCTCAAAATAAAAATGTATTGAAAGTGAGTATGTCAAATTTGTTAAGACGTAATAAATTCCACAAACATAGATTTGTCCCTAAAACCTGAATTTGAAAGACTGTAGGTGTCATAAATGTGAACTTGCTAATAGTAGCTGTAAATTGAATGAACCGTTAGCAAACACAGTGTAGTCTACATTCATACCTCATCTAGTTTTCCAGTAGAAGAATCTCTTTAGAGTGGTCCAAGAAAAAAGCATTGTTTTCATCAGTATAACATTATTGAGAGATAATCGTTCGAACGGAAACATTCGAATTTAATTTCAAAATCATCGGATGCTCATAAAAAATTCTTCCACAATGCTTCGAAATTTAAAATTGATTGCGTTTTTCTTGCTGGCCAGTTGCTTCGTCGAATTGGGCTCGTCCACGGAAATGCATCATTCTGCCAGATCGAAGATTTTATCGCGAAAGAGGCGGTATGTCGCGTTTCCGGAAGGCTCCAGTTTTTCGGTGAGTGGAATGTTCGTTTTTGTGCCAAGTCTTTTTATAATTTGCTTTTCGAATGTTCTCTGGTTGTAGTGTATTTTTTGCGGCCCACGTATCTCGTTGACCTGTTTGTTTTTATTACTCTTTGTCTTTATTAAAATAAATGCTGGGCTACGTATTTGGGAGTATTCATGTCCTTTTGTTTTTTTACCTTTTGACTTACTTTCTTACATTCTGTACTTTACTATTATTCAACAAAATATTCCTACTACTTATGCTATCACTTACGTATTGTCGATTTTTGAAATGCCAGAAGTGTTGGGTTAGAATTGTGGTTTAATTATAAAATAAAAAGATGTAATAAAAAAATTGCATTTTTCCAAATGGTTTAATATAATTTTAATTCTTAATTTTGTTGAATTTGGTTGCTTCTCCTCAAAATATGGCAACAAAAACGTAAAAAATTTAGATATTTCCTAATAATACTCAAATTTAGATTTCCTAATTATTACTTTAAAAAACAAGTAAGCCAAGTAATAACACCTTTTATACAATTTCCGAAAACGAAATATCACTTACAAAAACAGCCCAAATTTCACGACATTCCCATAGGAACCTTAACACCAACCAATTGTCCCTCCAGTGCGCTGGCTGCATGACAGTAGGCCTCATAGGCCAGCCAGCTATCCAGTCAGCCCCTGGAACCTTCACTTTCGGCCTCAACTGGGGCATCGCCTATGAACTGCCCAATGAAACAGAAACCCTTCGATTGTACTTGAAGAAGAAACAGTTCAAACAGAAGCCGATGGCTCAGAGGAGGAGCAGACGAGAGCTTTATGGCAAAATGGAGAGTATTTTGGATAAGTAAGTTCGAATCGTTTGTGGCGCAGCGGTAACTATACCGGACTGTAAAACAGATAGTTCCGGGTTCGATCCCCGGGTCGGGCCAATATCGAAAATAGTTGTTTTTCGACATTAGGTTCTCCCCCTAGTACATTGTGTGGTACCTTTAACACAAGAGCTTACTGCACTTACTTAAGGGCCACATAATTGGTGTGTTTAGTCTCGATATTTATTTATTATGTACCTAAGTGTTGTTTTTGCTGGCTTTCATGGGATTTGATAGCGTTTCCAATTGTTGATTTCTTCCGATTTTATTTAACGTTTTTAGACTTTAAATTGGTTCAAGGAATAAGAAATACCAATTTTGCACTAACCACAATATTTCTGTTACTTTTACAGTTTTAAAGTATGTGCTTCTTATTTGAAACGGTAAATGTTTCTTATTTAAAGCGTTACAATTCCAGTATGGGGTACAATGGGAGACAGTGCATCTTGAAGACGTTGTGTGAGACAACCCAGCGTCTCGTCCCGCATGGTGACAACATGATTGAGGAGATGTTTAGAACTCTGTTCACGTAAGTTATCCTTTTTATTATAAAGAACATGATATACAAGAGATTGAATTTGCTGTATCTTAATTAGAGGTATCCAAGCTTGAGTTGATATGGTGAGGGCTACTTGTAACTTATTGCTGACACAAGCAAGAGATTTTTTCTTCTTCTTTTTTTCGTGTATTAAATATACACTTTGCAGCACACATTCATATAATATTAAAGTTTTTTGAGAACTTTGAAATTCTTATACAAATCATTTATATTGTGAAGTAGTAAATTTTTGTAATAACATTATAAATGAGAGAAACGGATACATTTTAGGGGCTTATCCGTACATAAGGCATTTAGACAACTTTTAGGTTAACGATTATAAATCGATTTACTATTTATCTATTTCTTCTGATTTTCAGCCTACCACTGACAAAACTTCTACCAGTAGAACCTGCGGAGCACGCGATCTACGACGCAGCCCATCGGCTTGGTAGACTAGTGGAAAACTGCGACATATACCAGTGTCCGTTATCATTGGTGGACTGGGCGAAAGGCTACTACAACGCGCCCGCGCCTACCGTGGACACAGCCCGAAATCCTTGGGCCTTATTTAGTAGTAGTTTTGGGTAGATTAGACGGTGGTAAACTGTAATTCTATAACTCTTTAGAGTATTGCATTTTTTCGAATAAACTAAATTTAATTGTTGCCTATTTCATCTTGACAATTTGTATATTAAAAAAAAGGAACTGACAATTATCCAAGGAAATTATGAGAATAATTATTTATTAAGCTAATGAAATTCTTGATGTACCTATGTTAAAAATATACGTACATCGTTTTAAAATTCGCCCTCTTGTTCGATAGAACGAATAAACTAATCAGGATAATAAAAATTCTACGTAAGGTTTGAGTCAAATTAAAGTTTTTCAAAGTTAACAACTAAAAGAGCTTTCGTCTCTCTGATTGGCTTTTCGAGAAAAACAATGGAAAACCATTGGTACGAGATTACTGTCGACTGTGAAGCCTGTGGCAAGCTGATACGAATTTTAAAAGAGTATTTTACATTTAACTTTTAAAACCTAAAGAAAAATATATTAAAAAGATATATTTTTGAGCACTACAAGCTTCACTTTTAAAACGAAACCCAGTGCCTGTGAATGTATAGGATGTATTTAAATTTGATTTTTTGAATAATTAATTAAAGGCGAATGCATCTACGAAATAAAACACCAGTTTATTATTAACGCATAACATTTAATATTTATAGTTCATATTTATATTACATTTCAATGTTAGCAATAGAAGTCATGAGTGTATTCATAATAATACTTGGTAGTGCTTGATTTTAAATTAATTTTAACATTACAAAATGGGACTTAATGTATACTTAACTAAGTCTTTAATTATATAGGTATTTATTACGCACTTATATTATGCCATTTTCTAATATTTATTTCAGTTACACTTAACTATACAATAGAATTATTGAGCTAACGTGACCTATATACGACCATTTTATATATTAAATATATATTTTATAGCATAGTGCGTAATTCTTAGTACAATAATCAGTGGCATTTATTTTTTATTATGATACAAATTGAATGAATTATTTGGCTATTTATTTATTTATTCTAATACTATTAAAACTGACTATGGAGAGGGCAGTGAGTAAAATTCTGTTTTTGATATAGAACTAGTTCGGTATATAAATAATATATATGGTATATGAAGATTAAGATATAAATCCAGATTGTGATATAGATTTATTATTGTTTATCAAATTGTTTGGTATATAGTTTAGGAATACATGCTCTTATATTAAGCCCATTTATCAGTTTACATCAAAATCAGAATTTTATCGTATTATATAAAATATTGCCCATAGAAAATTTTATACGTATCTATTATTGTAAAAAGTACGTTAATAGTTATTTATATACTTATATTATAACAAATGAAAAGATTATTTTCGTACAAACTAACAGCTATAATATTTTGTATTAATAAAGTGGTGTTCATTTGATTTTATGTCGTTTTCACTGACAATAAAGTTGGCAATTGATAATTGAAATATCAAAGATAAATTCAATGTTGATTTCAAATATAAAAAATGAAATATCGAAATTGATTAATATTATTGAGGAGGCTTTTATAAAGTAGGTATTTTCAAATATTTACTTAAATACCTGATTAGTGACAGTTTAAATTTTTAATTTAAACTGTCACTAATCAGGTTAATGGTATAATTGACAAGATTTCAGGTAAACATATTTTTTATATTATTTATATCATCAATTGCCAACTAAAGTCGTTACTCGAGACTAGAAAGGTAAAAATAAAATAATAACAAAACAAAAACATTATTACCACTAGTTGAGGAATTATTAACTAATTTATAACTAACAATTTTAGGATAAAATTCTCAAACATATTAGATCAAAACACTTACATTCAATACGCACATCAAAACGGTGAAAATATTTGATAAAACGTGTTTTTGTTTAAATATTTAACAAAAAACAAAAATTTTAAAAAATCATAATGAAATTTCATAGTTCAAGTCAGCGTTGATGTCTATAAATAAGTGTTTTCGATATCGAATCCTGTTAATACATTAATTTTGCTGGAAACTCAGTAAGTATCAATCTAGATGTCAGTTTAAGTCATAGCTCAGAGCTATACGTTGCTATCAAACAAAAAATAAATTTTGAGTGACTTTAAAATTTCATTATGAAAAACAAAACAATAATATCAATTAAACGTTGTTGACAACACAAGATCCTTGATACTGTATTATTACAAGATGTTTTGAAAACATTAACAATGTAAAAAAACTAAATAACATTAAATTAATAAAATGTTTGTAGGTATATAGTAAAGTGGTACAATTATTCTGTATTTACAACTATTCGTGTTGGAAGCTCAACGCAAATTTGTGTGGTTACTACATTACATTATTCATTATATTACCTACAGTTTGTATTCACATAGCATATTATATACCAGATACAGCTATACATATAAGAAACGGGATCATCCATATATAGTGATATAATAAACAATATAATGTCAATTTGCAGAAACAAGAGAGAATATCGAAGTTACGTAATCAAATCTTACGTCACTTTGGAAGACGTTTGATAAAACATGCAAATACACCTAACTTACAGGTAATAAAGAACATTTTACAATAGCTAGGTATATATAGGAATATGCGGGGTAGATTGAAATTGAAACTATAATAAATATATGAGTAAAATGGTGCACAAAAGCAAGTGACGTTAACGAAGTACTGTTCGAAATTCTAGATTTCGTTGAACCTAATTATAAAGCGTCATGGATTATTTCGTTAATATTGAACACCTTACAACATGAATTTAATTTTTCCAAATATCAAATTAAAAGCTAGCGCTTGAATTTAGAATTTTCTTTCATTACATTCATTGCTATAATTTGCTAAGATGTTTCCATAAAAATGTTCAATAGCGTTCTTGATGATTAGGTTCTTTTTGACACTTTTGATATTTAGAACAGTTAAATATGTCGACAGTATCAAAGTTAATCTTACATTTACTGATATCATAATAAATGAAATATATAATATATAAAATCAATTTATTTATTATTGCTCGACAAATATGCATAGTTTTATATTGGACAAAGCAAACACCTAGTGACGATGAAATCTACAACCATCTATCTACAATACTACGTCAAATGAAACTAACGTAGAAAAATAACTTGTGAATTAACATTATTTTAAACTTGTATGTTGATCGGCTATATTTACATGTCAACACTTCGGTTAAGTTGATTCCTTAAAATTACTGACAGCCATGTGATAGCTGACTATGAGTTCGAAGCTCGGCCGCGTGATCAAGATAACAAAACTGTACACAAAAATAATGATCCAGACAAAACATATCCAAATAACATTAGCAATAAGAGTCATAATCGAAAAGCAGAAACAGTCGAAGAAAACAAGAATTTAGAATTCAAACAGATTAAAGAATATTCGAAGTCGAAAAAATAGAATTTAAATAACAAGTGTACTGAAGGACGTGACAGAAATGTTATCCTAAATACACGTTCCCAAGCCGACCCATTCGTCGACTAACTCTAAAAAACACTGAGAAGCTAAATTTAATCTTATTACATTTAATACACATACCCAGAAATACTTAATCTATTGACAAGTTGATGCTAGCATTATTGAGATATTATTGTTAAATTTATTTATTTTACCTATCTACCTCCACAGACACGTATAACATACTACGTTGCTTACCCGTTTATCACCCGAAACAACCAGTGTTTTAAGAACTAATAACAGGAATTGGTTAACAGTGAAATGAAACAATCGACTACTTAGTATCTATGTCTTAGAGACAACAACGTCTTTGGCACAAACACAAGAAATGTTTGTAATTTTGACTAGATCAAGGAAGAGCCGTACCGCGCAGTTAAAATTGAGATTAATTTCGTAAAATTGTACTCATAATTTTCTAACTTAAAAGGGGCTTAAGTCGTTGTATTAAATTAGCTCTTCATGTTGCATAACATCTAATAGTTTTTAACGCAAAGGTTTCGACAAGACAACCTAAACACTTTTTTTTATTTTGATCACAAATATTTATACCGTACAACGATATCTAAGTATTCATATTATCCGAAACTACACTTAGCTCCATATTTTCATGCTCCATCTCATTAGAATATTTACATTCAACTTCAATTACTTATACTGTTACTTTCAGGGCATTGATTTGCTTCATATATTTATTTATAGCGTTACAAAAAACCTTGATCCTATTCCAAATTGCAGTCGATAGAAAATTAACAACGGTATCTACAAAATTCATAGGATATTCGGATCGCAATCTGAAGCCTGTTTCCTAACTAACTCTTCACACTTTATTGTTATACTTAATATTAAATTCTAGATTGGTGTGTATTTCGGTGCGTGCGTTAGCACTTCCTACTTCAGATTAATCAATGTGTACGCGTGTATTATTATGAAATTTATATTTAACTGTAAGACGAACAATTCCATTCAAAATTCCTTCTATCGATCCAGCCTGTGTTATTTCACCAATTAATTTGGCTTTACAATAACAGTGTTTAAGTTAAACTTCAACCTTTAGCGAGCTTTCACGGCAGTCACCGCATCCAATGTATATATACTACGCATATTACGTATTTCTAATCTAATCTAGCTCTGTGTATGCATTTTGACACAATCTATACACATTCAATAACACTTATTATTACGAAGACAAATCACACAAAACAATTTGAATTATTTCACTATAACCATCCCTGTTTTCTTACTGCTCGCTGTGGATTTTCCATTAATATAAATAACTCTGAGTTATCTAAGTATTTTTTTTATCTAATAAACATTATCATGAGTTACTTTGACATATCAAATACGCGGCTCGAAATTTTCTTTATTAAGTAAGACTGCTACATTTAACCCTAAAAATGGGTCGAAGTTGAAGGAATGACGCGAAGATGCGTGAAGTATCAAATTATCGACATGCCTATGAAATAAAGTAATATTAGACAATATAATGAGTCATGAGTTAACATTAACACGAAAGAAATATCTAATACACGAATCTCTAACTACGAAATTATATTTATCTAATTTTTTATACATACTAACGTCACAAACCTCAACAATGATTTTATTTCTAAAATTTTAGTGGTAAAGTGCCAATATGTGATTAAAAGACTATATTTTGGTGAAAATAGTGAGAATAAAAAACCAGGAGAAGAACCTTGTGTACTAAATTTACCCTGTACTCTAGGATTTAGTGAAATTACCATTAATATTAATTTACGTAAATGACAATCGCAACTGCAGTAGGAGCAATCAAAAACCTAAGTATTAGATATTTAAGATCATTCAGTCCTTGATTTTAGAGCAAGCGTTTATTATTTTAATTATATTTGTAATTTTAACTTAATTAAGCGAAACATCAACTAAATCGAAGTACAAAAGTAAGTACGCCTATCCGGAACGTAACGTTCACCGCTTTTCATTTTGGCACTCAGTTAAAAAATCTAGTAAATCAAGTTTTAGTACTAACATATCTAGAATATTTGAATTTTTATAAAAAATGTAATGTACAATTGGCAGTCAACTGTGTTTTACCAATACATCTAGTCAAATAATATCACTTACCGTTGTGAACTATAACATTAACTATTTTGGCAACTGATGTGTTTTTCTGTTGACTAGGCATTAAATCTAATATCTACACCCCCTTATAAATTACATCTAAGGGAAATAATTACGATTCGTCAATTTATCGATATTGTCCTTATAATTTTTACGCGAGTAAGTACGTAGTTTATAAAATACTATGTTTATATTTTTATTACAATCATCATCATTACATACATCTTCTAAATTGTCCAGCTCTTATTGAGGACGTCTGTTTGAATCTATCGTAGTAATGTCAAATGCTAATCGACTTGATTGCATAGTACCATTTTAGAATACCTAATATATTACCAAATTGAGCTCGATTTTTATTCCAAGTAAACCTTATAATAACTGTAAGTACACCATTACTCAATAACGTATCAACTAAACAACCTATCGCATGAAAAAAATACAAACTCCTAAAGATATTTACTGTACAATGTTTGTGCGCTCATGTTAAATGAATACTGGAAACAAATCAAATACAAAAACATATACTCGCTTAGCAGTACAGCGATTCTAATATAAAAATAGTAGTGGCAATTCGGTAACACAAATCTGCGTTGTGTAGGTTCCGGATCGCATTACTACAGACGGACACAGTCGCCGCAAGCGACAGTTTTATATAAAAAGACGGTTTACGTGCTATGGCGTCGAAACGTCCGCGCGACAAGGCGCCAGCCACCGCACACTGAGCACTAAAGAGTCCTCGCCTCAATATTCCCTGCTGGGAGATTACACGGATCATCCATGCCACCACATCACTATCAGCTCCCAGAACGTCTTCGGCGGCGAGTGGCCGAAGACGTAAGACGAATTTCAGAGACCCGGGTCCCCTTCCGAGCCCATCTTCAGCAGCTCTAGCTTCTTCTTCGCTATCTTCGAGTACAAGATGTCTATCGGCTTCGTGTTGTCGTAAAAAGTCGGCGCCCGAAATATAATGAGCGCCGTACCCAGAATACATGCTATCGTAAATGCAAACAAGAAGATTCTGTCTAACACCATTGCTACATACTTCCAGTCGTCTTCCACCTGAAACAAATACCCCACATTAACTCACTCGTACTTTAATAAACATCGTTCAGTTGAATAATGTAATCGCAAGATTCCCCCAACATTTTTTCTCATCTCGTGCTGACTGAGGAGTAATTTGTACGAAAAATACCTTCACCGCTCAGGAAAAATGCGAAAAATATACACGCAAATGGCTATACTTACGCTTTCAAATTTGTCTTTATTTTTCACATGTTGCGCAATAAACCTGGAGCCTTCTATTGTCTTTTCCATCTCTCTAACATATGGCTTTTCGAGAGATGGACTGCCGTCATCCAAATCTAAGCGACATGGTGAGTCGGGGGGAGGGGAAAACAGCTCATCGTCACCTCCTGGCGGGGGCGGGGGTGTGGGGGGCATTCCCGGTAGCTCATACTCTTCGCAGCCCCACTCTTTAAACTTGCCGTCCAGGTCATCCGGGCCGAACACGTCAGTGATTACCTGCAATGGAAAGCTCGGTTAGCTACTTAATTACAATTAGATTAGTTGGCTTTCAAAATGCCTCGGTGGTTGGTGGAATGTTTGAGATTAAAACGTCACACGGGTTGGATTGCGGGGTTGTATCGACGCAGCTTAAGCCGGCACACAATTAGGCTGGAGTGGGTATCCAGCGCCGAGTGGAGGCGCGTCTGCCGCGGCTCGTATATCGCCCGATCCGTCCGCAGCCACCAGGGGAACATAAATAACGGAGCCTCCCGCGCTCGTTAAGCCGCCCGGCGTTGAGTAATAAAGGAAAATCGAAATGGAATGAAATTGGGCTGGAAGCAATATTTTCGCGATACACCCCCGCACAAAACTTAGGAAAAATTATTTACAACAATCAACATTTTTATCCGAGCCAGACTGTAGTTGTACTAAATCCGTTTCTAATGGAGCAGAAATACAAGCAAAGGAATAAGGAATGTTATTTTTTCTTTTATAAGGGCTTTCTCCCGAAGGACTTCATTTGTGCGCGGTTTTATTTCCACAAAATTAATTAAAACGCAACGAGACGGAGAAAGGTAGATTTGAAAAGTCTGGCGCGGAAAAATGACGATTTTTCACGGTTGATGGTGCCAGAAGTGAACACTTGTCACTTTACTTTATAAAAGTTCATTAGAGACTTAATGCCTTACCTCGGTCGGTTTATCGTTATCGTCGTCATCTGGCGGTTTTTCAGGCCTCTGTATACATAAAATCTTGGGTAAAAAATCTATGAAGACTTTTCGTACCCACGGAGCCATATGGTGGGTGACGGGGGATCTAAAATTAACGTTTAGCACCACAATTGTGACTACTACAGATAACGTGACGAGCATCATAGTGAATAATAAATATTTTCCTAGCAGCGGGACCGTCAGGGACGTGGGAGGAATGATTTCTGCTAACAGCAAGAAGAATACAGTCAACGAGAGGAGAATCGAGATACAGAGAGAGATCTTCTCTCCTGAATCTGAAGGGAGATAGAATACAAGGACTGACAGGAACGAGATCCCTACACAAGGGATAATAAGATTGACTGTATAGAAAAGGGTCTTTCTTCTTAGAGTTAGATTAAAAATTATATCAGGATAGGGCTCTTCGCAGCAGGAGTAGAATTTCTCGTTTCGTGTAGCCGGCACGCGCATGATATCCCACTCAACCGAAATGTAGTATTCCGACAAGTCGATCCCCATTCCTATGTGGTCGGAGTCAGGCGTCTGTTTTAAATGCCTCAAATCCACCTGCAACAAACATCCACACGTCACACAAACTCCAAACACTGTCAAAATGAAATTAAAGTAAAGCAGGGCTTACGTAAAGAAATCAAAACACTCTAAATCTACGTATAATAACATCGGGATTTGGTATCGTGGAAAGCAATTCCTTGTGAGCCTTAATACTGCCGGGATAAGGTTGTGGCACAGCTTCATTTATTTGGGAGTTGGAAGAGATTTATGGACTTCCTCATATAGACGGATGTATCTTTCTCCAGCCTATCGATGTTAACTCCATTCGAAAGTTTTTATCACTTCCCGTGTTTCATACGGTAGCATATCTCATTGTCCATATTATTTATTGCTCGCCGATAAATAGTTCTGTCGACACTGTATTGGGGGAGGCTTTTGTGCTTTAGGATTCGATAACTTATTTTTCCTGAGAATGTATTTTTAGTTTCATCATACTGCTTTGAATTGCAAACGAAAAAATACTTTTCTCATACTATTGTGTTAGAACCTTAAACTACGACATTATTTGGAGTAGAATAATATGAAAGAAAAGTAACGTTTAATTAAGCGTTATTTAAAATGTAGATCTTACCGTATAACCATCATAACTCCAGGAGCCAAATTTCATGAAGCAGGTCTGCTCGTCAAAGGGGAAGTACTCGACGTCAATCTCACAGAACGACTTGTAAATTGCTGGTGGCTTCCATATTACTTTACCATCATGATGGAGAATGGCTTTCGTCATAATAGTGACTTCATAGTTACCATCAGCGCTGTTGGCAAAAATTCTCATTTATTCTTATTCATTCTCTGAATCCAAGCAAAGGAATACTTCTATTTAACTTTACAGACGCTAAGCCAATTTTAGTTACACAGTAAAATATTCAAGTCGATCTAACTTACAAAACAACTCAAAAACCGCAAAATTCATTACACACTACCAACACAAAGGAACTTGAAATTGTTAATTTTGAAAAGACAACCAGCTTGTTAGGTGAGAAATTTTGGCGTTGACGCGCGTAAAAGCGTTGTCAGCTTTGCCATAACCAACTTTGGCGCATTTATGAAAATTGTCTCGTAAAATATAGGTCACGTTGTCTTCCATTAACGCTAACGTAGCGCCATTAAAAATAAAGTTCAACACAAAATATCTGCGGTGCTTTTAGGAAAGTTACAGGTGCATTAAACTACAGATTTTTATCACTTTGAATAATTATTATATTTCTTTCTCATATAAAATGAGGTATCATAAATATATGACTATTGAATTTATATTGGCTTGATGGAAAAGGGCCAATGTGGACAAGATGTTAAGTTTCAATATTATCAAATAAGTTAAGAAAAAATAAGAAAAAATCTTTTGCGTCACTTAATGTATGTTATTCTTAAGTTGAAAATAATGTATCCCATTTGCATTTTCCACAAAACCATGTAACCAATGGAACACAGCTTTACTTCCTTCGCACGTTAAAGTCAACAGCTCGAGATAAACACTCGCACGTTACATTGAAAAACAGGGTAAGTGTCACTTGCTCCTGTTTTATATTACCTAACGAATGTATACCACGGCATGTTTAACGCTACCTTGATGCTATTTAGATTAAAGCCAGCACTTATCGTGCCTTCCGCTCGGGCAACTTCGGCTGAAGTCTGAGCTCTAACAACCCTAACACAGGCTATTCCAAATTCAACCTTAAACCCACGAAATTAGGCCCTAACTCTAACCACGGTATTTTGCCCCGTGTTAATGCATAGAAATGCGGTGAACGGCAACTGATAATAGTGACGTCGGTAGAGAGTGCAGTTTTAAAATAGTCGCATTATAAAAGGGGTGTTGAAGGCTTGAGTGCTGAACCGTTGCCAAAACTTTAATTGCAGGCTGCAGGCATTTACAAATTACTATTGAAAATCACCCGACTTCGTTATTATCAACTGCAAATAGCCAATTAATAGTATTAAAAGCTGAGTTCACTACGCTATTATTTTCCAATTTGCGAACAATTTAAAATGTCGATAAATTTCTTCGGCGGAAACCTATCCAGTAGCAACGAAAACAGTGTTATCGAATAGTACAAGTTTCCAACTTATATATCTTTAATTTTCTAAGCATAAGCCCACAATGACAACTTAGATTGCTTTTACACCAGTAGTTGGGAGTAGTTGCGGCAAAGTTTGTGTAGATAAACTTGTCTGTATGTCACGATAATATGGAATGATGGCAACATTTCTCGAAACGGAAACACCGAGACACCCGGACTAAAATCTAAGATCTTCTCAATCCAGAGATCTTATTCCACTGGATTGCTTTTATAATAAGAAAGAACCAACAAAAGTTGACCCTTGAAGTGCCGGCTGAATAGAGTTTCTGTTTCACTCGATTTTTCTTGTCGTTAGTGGAAAATGGCAACATTATTAGAGACCCAAAGTACATAAGTCTTTTAAGTTTAGTTGAGTTTATAGACCTTAAAGAAAAGTTTGCTTTTATTTGAAGTAATGGTTATTGCCCTATTTAAGGTGTATTTGGAACCCAATTATGATAGGTCTTACTTTCGCTAGAGAATGTTGTGGGAAATTTAATTAATGTTCAGGTTTTCTTTTAAGGAAGAATAATGGTGTGTCTTGTTGATCGTCTCGGTTTTTATCTTATTTAGATAAATGGAATTGTGTAAGCTCTTCCTTGGGGGAAGTCTTTTTAAGTAATCTTGGGTTCTCTCGTAAGATTAGTAATTATATTATAAGTAGCAAGAATATGCCTTTATAGTATAAATATAACAATGCCAAATAGTACCTACAAATAGTACGAAATTAACATGTAATTTATTTCATAAACGTATTTTAAACTATTAACAATAAAAAAATCACATAAAATATTTGCCAACCAATTTTTAAAAAAAATCTTTAACTTACTTATTGTAAAGCACAATGTCTGGCAGCCAAATGTGTTCAGAAGGCACATGCAGAGTGTCCACGCCACCGTAGTCCTCCGGGTTCCATTTCAATTTATAATCATTCCACTCCTGAGAAAAAATTACAAAATATAGCAGCTTAACAATAACTAAAGGTTTTAGATGATGCCAATGCTATACTTTCTGACTTTTTTGTAAATAGAATTAAGGCGGTTCAAGGTTTCCACTTTAGGGCAAATAAGTCCAGAATTGTTGATTTTACAGACAGGCCGGGTCGGAAATTGCAGCGCCTTATTAGCTTCCGTTCTGGACTCATCGAATGTTCGGGTGAAAATGGAAACTTCGGAGTTGCCGACTTTTTCAACAGTTTATCGATTTTGAAATGACCAGCTAGTTTTAGTAATTCTTTTCAATATATTTAAAAGACAACCTATTTAGCAATACAACTTAACGTTGTTACTATATAAAACTCAGAGATATCTCTTCACTTCTGCTACGTAATATCACATAAAATTAATTATATCTAACACCATTAAAATACACGCGTTGAGTCAGTGATATTTCTAATAATATTATTTTCATTATAATTAACTAATTAAAATAACCAGTTAAACATCTGTAGCTTAACCAATTTGTCTAATACAAATTAGCGTCTCTTAACTTTGAGTAACACCATACCACTCATTGTTTTAAACATCATTATTTTGAGTATAGAAGCAAATGAAATTACCGTTGCTTGAATACTGTTTGTATTTTGTCTATGTTTTGTCTTAATTTTAAAGCTCTTTCGTTATAATTGTCTAAGGGACCATTAACAGGGCTAGATGTTAATGAAATTATACAATTGAATGTGTGAGTGAATCCTATTGTATCGTTTTTATGTGTGCGTTGTAATTTTATTGTTTCTACTGTGATTCTAATGTTATTGTTAGGAACTGCTACATAATGGGAATTAAACCATTATCCGGATGTAACATTTAGCTAAAACATTGTTCCAGTTATTTCAAAGGATCAAAGAGTTTGCGTTTGTTCAGAACTCACAACTGTTTATTGTGGGTGATTTTTGATTTTGTTTTGTCGTAGAACAACAAATGTATACCCAAAAACATTCGCATAAAAATACGCATATTGAAAAAAAGGGTAAATTAAACAAATTATTTTTAAAATGTAATTTCTCTAAAAAAACCGTTTAAAATGTTTTGTGTGCTTTCGTTTAACCAAGAGATTTACTGCAATACGTCACATGATCAAACCGGTTAAAACCAGAACGATTCGGATCGCCACATAATCGAGAGTTGAAATTGGACACTCAAATTCCGAATGAAAACAGATTCGTTTATTAAAATTCAGAAGGATTACACAGCGGGGCTATATGGGACTGTGAAGGTTTGGTTTGGTAATAAAATGATATTACTTTAATAAATCTTTTTTCGTCTACGGGCTGATTTTTCAAATGTCAGATAAATTCTTTTCGACAGATACCCAAGTTGCGCGTTAAGTATAATAAATGACTAATTAATAAAGTGACAATAGAACATTTTCATATAATACGACTTTAAAAAAATCCTGTATTAGACATATAAATAATTATTTAATTTGTGATATACGATCAATACCAACCAAAATTGAAAGAACAAAATCAGCTCAGATAACAAACATAGCTCTGAAATAACTCAAAAATTTGAGTTACAGAATAACTTTTACAGCAGAAACAACGTTATAATCAACAGAGGCAGAACAAACAGAATATTTGCTTCAGAATGTTTTAGCAAAAAGCGTTTAAAAGTTGCCCCTACAGCAGCGATACAGTAGAAGTTCTCTAGACAAGAATGCATTCGGAGTATTTTTAAAACTTTATTACAATGGCGGCTGAAGAAGTTCCTGAGCTTCGTCATTATATTATATAAACGTTAACAGAGGGATAACACACGGAAAAATATGAACTGCTTATTAACGAGATCAACACATTATGAATTGAAATTATTTCAACTGATATTTAGTTGGAAATTCGAAACTTTAATAAAAATCCATAATTACACGGTTCAAAAAATATAGATCCAAGCCCACAGGAGTTTATCTAAAAACTTACACAAAGTTTTACCGACAATTTACCTGAACTTTCCCCTTTCAACGCCGTAATCCGCCGATGATTTATAAGCAGCAAATTTTTAGACGGCTTTAACTTATCCTACTAATCCTACTAATATTATAAACGTGAAAGTTTGTGAGTATGGATGTATGTATGGATGTATAGATGTTTGTTACTCTTTCACGTAAACACTACGAGATGGATTTTGATGAAACTTTACAGTAATATGCATAGGTTTATACATCAGAATAACATATAGGGTACTTTTTACGGCGGGAAAATTTCTCATTCCCACGGGAAACTGACTTCCACGCGAACGGAGTCGCGGGCGGCCACTAGTAATATAATATGTAGTATTAATCAGAAGTGGGATTGAGAGAACTTACTAAAATACGTAAAAATTCTCAAACGTAAAAATGTTGTTTCCTATCCCAAATAACTTATAGAAGGAAAACGAAAAACACGCCGATATATTTTTTCATATAAAAAACGTTGGGGATAAGTTTTTTGGCTATCTTTTGCATTCGGTCGTAAATCACACCAGGGTCGCAGAGCGAGCTTAGCGGTTCGTGCTAACACGACTTTGGGAATTGCCCCTTCTGAACGATGAGGAGCAAAAGTACTTACTGAGCTTCGTTTAATACTTCCTTAAGGAGCGAAATTTGGTTTAAGATCTAAATATTCACGT
Source organism: Emmelina monodactyla (assembly GCA_916618145.1). Classification (NCBI taxonomy): domain Eukaryota; kingdom Metazoa; phylum Arthropoda; class Insecta; order Lepidoptera; family Pterophoridae; genus Emmelina; species Emmelina monodactyla. The sequence goes on along the minus strand of OU745314.1, from coordinate 7,847,654 downwards.
TGACATTTTTGCAAAAGTTAACGTCAACAGAAATTCAAAAACCTACAACGATGCTCATTTTTTATGAATAAATGAAAAAAATATTAAAATAAACAATTTGAAATAAATTCTGAATAATTTGTTTACGTTTTTAGAAACTTCTAGAACCTCCATAGAAACTTGTAGCGCTATTTTAGTCGTAGCCATTATTAGTTTTGATACAAAAAACTGCGTCTTCGTCGTCTCATACCGACGAACTGTCGACACAGAATAAATATATCGTAAACTGCCTTCGAAGATCATAACATTTTTATTATATCGAAAGAAGTTTCGTCAGAGGAAAAACTTGATCCTAACATAGATTGCGAGAGAAGCCAAATGTCTTCAGCGAATACACAAAAATGAGACAGATATACATAAGAAGTTTACATTCTACGGATCAATAAGTGTATACCTACGCGTATACGTCTGTGTTTCTTATATAAGTTTAATGATAAACAAGACGGTGGTGAAAAGAAAGATGTTTTTTTTGTCTGTAGCTATTCTTTACTTAATTTTAAAGTGACTTTAGTAATTTGTTTGCTACATAAAAATTTTGAATAAGAATTTCATTATTCAGAAATCTTATTTTATATTCATCATGAGTACAAGAGTTCAAATCAATTTAACGAATAATGAAATAAGTATAATAACGTTATGACAAAAAGGAAAAAACGCCCCAAGCCAGGAATAGACATTTTGTTTGGTGAATATAATTGAGGTACCTACGTATTGCTTTGAAATCGTTTTTGTAATGGTTTCACATGGCTGTAAAAGGGATCCTTTTTATCTCAAAATGCTTCCGTGTCAATTATTATAACTGAATGGATGTGGGTGGTACCAGGAGTTCAGGACGACACAGGAAGTTTCTATACGTTGTTGACTCTTTGACAAATGAACCGAGTGAGCCAGGCCGAATGGTTTGTGACGTAGGTCGAAAAAGCAGATAGCGTTTTATTCCACATATGATAATTGATTATACGGTATTCTGTGTAATAAAATCAGTGATGAATTGCGAAGTAGAATAAAAATATCAACATTTGTATTCAAGCATTGCTTGTGTACTTAAGCATATGATTTTCAATCCGGAAATATAAAAATTACACAAATATTAGTATACAGAGTAAAAATACGAGAGGTTATAATTTCAAAGTAATGTGTTTTGGTCAGTGTTTGGGGTATTTCATTATTTTGTAATGGTGCTTTCTGTAATTTTAATGAATTTAAGAGTTTTAAAACATCTCCTGCTTTTTTATTGGGTATGTTTTAATATAATGTTTGAAAATTTTAGGAAAATACGGCAGTTATGTATTCAAAGTAATATTGTTTTCTATGTATTTTTTCTGACATTTTATTTATAAAAAGAGATTTGTTGTCACTTAAAACCTTTGATAAGAGATTAAATTATAAGTAAATAAAAACAAGAATACTTAGTCTACTCACCTGTTCTACCCACACGTTCGTTGTCATGATTTGATTCTTAAGATTCTGCAAAGACAAAAAGCAATTTGTTAGTAATCAGTACCTTATCTTAAAGCATATAGGCTATATTTTTCTTTACCACCTAACCCTTAAGAGACAAAATTTGCTATTGAAGGATCACTAATAGAAATAATAAAAGATAACCCATCCCCAAACCGTCGGTGTAAATTTAATATTAACAAAAGATATTTCATACAAACTTTCGATACAGTTAAATTAAATTTCTGGTTAACAATGAAATAAGCTGCTACGCTGATATTGGTCATCGCTTCAAAACTTTCGTGTTGATTTTATTTAACAGAAAGTTAGCGGTTGGTTTAGCGTTAACAATTCTGCGGGTTAGACGAATTTGCGTGTTAGAACTTTAAATTAAATTGATAATCATTATCGTTGGAAACGAGTTTTGATCGAAATATCTTTGGAAACGTAGGAAATTATTTAGTTTTAAATTATAAAAGTTTTGATATTTTTGTATAAAATAATTAAGTAAAATCAAAGAAGTACGTTGGAAACTCAACAAAAACTGTCAATGTTTTTGAAAACAAAGGACAACCGAACTTGGCGACAAAATGTCTTATCGACGAAACACGCAGAGGGGAGTTTTGATAGAATTTCTGTATCGTTTAGCTTCGTTTTATTAGGCGTATCTTACTCAGTCAGGTGACTTTACCTTTATTTATCTTTCATGTTATACAAGTGTCTATAGTTTGATTATTTAATAGTATTTGACCCAAAAAGTATGGTATGAGTCCAACATTGTGTGAATGTATGGGACAATGATCGATATTTTTATATAACAAAGTATATTGGTAATTTAAATACCTCTATATCTGGACTCGTATAATGTAATTTGGTAATAATATGTAATTAACAGATTTTTGAAGTCCGCTTTTTACTTATTGGAATAAACAAACTGTATTCCCATAAGATCTTATTACGTACAAGAGGACGGGAAAGCACCCAAAATTGAAGTAACACAATGCCAAGGTAAGTTTAGTTGCAGCTGCCTTGTAATTCTCTCTCCAACAAAGTTCAAGATTCCCCCGAATGCAATTACCATTGTTTCAACAGAATCAGATAAAATTTCACCTAATAGCGTCGTTGGACCGAATCTTCCAATTGGAATTCGAGAGACAATCCTTATAAGTTGTGTCAAAATTACTGGGGAAAATGATCGCCCTTTGTTTTTATTTTAAGTGTGAGGTTTTTAAAATCTTCAAACTAGATTTATACTTTAACCCACTTGACTTGGGGGGCTGGACGGATTTGCATGAAACTATACAGTAATATAGGTTATTATACATCAGAATAACACATAGGGTACTTTTTACCGCGGAAAAACTTCTCATTCCCACGGGAAACCGACTTCGAACGAAGTCGCGGACGGCCACTAGTACTATATAAAGTTTGCTAAGCCGTAGTGAACCGATAGTACTAACTTAGTGTTCTATTGATTAGAAACAAGCAATGCTAAAGTTAAACCTATAGTTCAGTCTACGTGACTGTTTAGCGTAAGGTTTTCTTCACTTGTTTCTTAACCTATTATTTGAAAACTTTCTGTCTTGAAGTAGTCTGGTTTGAAGTACGATAAACTGCTCAGAAATATACACCCAATTTAGCGACTTTTGATAGCAATTAATTGGCATTACTAAATAAACAAAGAGGCATTGTAGTCCTATAGATGTATTAATAATGCCTTTCTTTGTAGTAAGTGTGAGTCGACATCAAGTCTACAGGCGGAGTTTTACGAGTAGCCATAATGACCAAGTTATGAGCTTTTGATGATTTGCGAGTAAATAATGTTATCAAATAGCTCGTTAAAAGTAGCTGAGTCACCTAATCTTTAATATCGTTTTATATCAGTTCAAGAATTGTCTTAAAATATCACGTAAACGATTTAGCGAGAACAATTCACCCCAACCCAACTTTAAAGTGAAGATAAAGCACAAAATCAAAGACGCAACCAGTCGCCGACAAAGCTGCAAGAAACGCAAGTCAAAAGGTTGCAACAAATTAGCAACAGCTGCCTCCAATTTAGCACTTTCCCACTTCACTTTTGCATCTGCACCCGACTGTGAATTTACACCGAGTTATGTACCAGTTTATGCCAAGCTACATCACTCAATGTCGCTTCTAGCGCCATCTGCCTGTGTGCGAACTAGATTCTGTGATGAGTAATTAAACTTTATAATTGGATAGCCGAGGTCAGTCTGACTTTCTCGGGGACGAGGGCGAAACATGCTACTAGTTTAAAAGCATTTGTCGTCTGATGGTAATTAAAATTCTGTATCGGCAAGTCATGCAGACAAAATGGCGACCGGAATGCGTGGAAGCTAATGGCTTTGCAACTAATTTCGGAGGTTTTAATTACGGTTGGGAGTCAATCAAGCCAACTGTGGCGTATTCACTATAAATTATATTCTAATATATGAAGTACTAATATCCTCATACAAAGATCTTACGGGCTTTTGACTGGGTAAAAAAAAAGAAGAAAGCTAATAACAATATCAATTTAAAAACATATAGTATCACTGGCGAAATTTGATACTGCGTCGAGTTAATTTCATGTTGTGTGAAATAAAATCACCAAGTTCCTGTATTAAGGGAATTTGAACCACACATGCCGTAGCTTAATTAAGTTAAACCGTTCATCTTCAAGCGCATAGCTTACTCTTTTAATGATATTAACGTTGTGTAAATCTCCTACAAAGTTATGTACACACAGCGAGTTGTATTTGGATTTGCTCTCGCATTCGGCTATAAACAGGGCGCTGGGAACCAAAACTGAAACTTCAGTGTTTGTTGTTCCAACATTATTTATTAGTAGCCGAGCATTAATGAGGTCTGCGTTACGTAACATGATTCTATTATTTCCAGCTACAAAGGCAGCCCATAAATCATAAGGCTCAGTAAAGTTGACATCTTTTTTTAATAACAATGCTAACGCTTGTCATGTCCCCTTTGTGAGGTTGGTTATCGCAAACAAGCAGATAAAATAAAGAGCCTGTTAGCAAAAGCTGTTTTCCTATTGTTGGTCGGTTTGTCGAGATTAGACAAGAAAAATGTGACTCAACTCGCCTTTGGGGAAGTAAATTGGTCTAACGACTTATTTAAAAGCAACAGCGTTCAACACAAACTTTGTAACCATCTGGGATAAAAATGAAGTTGTGAATACAATAATTTAAACGAAACATTAGCGTCAAATTTAAGAGCATTAAATTATTTTCCTCACAGTGAAGTAATTACACCAAACGATTTCAATTGCACTCTAATAGTGACAAATTGTGTTTCGGTCGCAACAGTTGCACAAAATGACCAATGTTATTTAACAGCAGCAGTTATAATTTAAAAAGTTCCAGCTTCGATCGATTTCGGCAACAATATTAAATTCGATTTATGTCCGAACAATCGCTAAAAGGGTTCCCGTGTTGCTATGAAATTGTGAAGTTTAATCAATTGCCGGTCAAAAAAGATGATGAAGCTTATTTTTTCATTTATTTAGGAGTGCTCCGGAATAATTTGGAATTTCATATCGTCGAGAATGAAGGCAATAATATCGGTAGCTACGTTTGGGTAAAGTTCAATTTTGATTGGCGATACCCTATGTGCTATTAAGGTAGCTTAACCGTAGCAATGAAAGCTTACAAATAGGTTGGAAATTTGTATTGTTTCATCCCTGTTAGGATTAATAACGAGATTAGAGTTTGGCCTATTTGGACACGGTATTCCCACAAACTATACATTAGTATGGTTGAATGTGTGTGTAAGCCTTGAGGCTGAAGATGTTACTTTTTTGGTTCCAAAAATTGATGGCAGAAAAAACATTATCTATTGTGGCAAAAAAATATTTCTGCATATTTATAAAGAACACAAAAAACAGTTAAGCATTTTTAAATAACTGTATAGTTCATTGTAGTTAAAAGTTTTTGGGCAATCTTGCACACTAATGGTAAAAAAAATAGAATTTGCCTTATTTTTACCACATCTATTACAGGATACTACAATACATAAAAAAGTTCATAAATATGGAACGGAACGGAATGGCTCTGGAAGAACCCTATATTAAATAAATCTTGTGGATTTAGTTTAATATATCTTACCACAATAACTACGTAGATGTGTAAATTCTGGAGAGAGTAAATTTGCAATTTTAAATTAATAAAAACACAATTATCAATATTTTGCTTTCTTGAGAGTATCTCAAATTGCTTTAACCCTTGCCAAGATGATAAATTTTCCCACGTTATTCAATAATTGGAGAAGATCGATAACGATAAGGGTTTTCCAAAAAATATTCTTAAATAAGCAAAATTTAAGAGTAAATACTCAGCACCACTCAATTCTGCTCGTTACCCAGTAAGGATAGACAAATAGAAAAAGGTTATATACTCCTCACATTTTTAATAAAAAGGACCTTAACGGCACTCATAGTATCCCTTTTGTCAACGCGTCTGTTGGTACTGTAGTTATCGTGACCACATTAACAAGACACATCCATCTATCTCAGCCCCTTTTGAAACACGTAGGATGACGAATTCGATAGGAGAGTAAAGAGGTCATCAATATTTGGACAGTAAAAAGGCCTTCGGACAAAGGACATCCCGAAGTTTTTATGGTGTTGAGGGAAACGTGGATTTCACAAAATATGAGTTTAGGTCACGTAGGGAATATATGATTGATTTGACGTTTGAAGATTTTATATTGTTTACCTTTTGTTAGGTAAGGAAAATAAATTTGATGTTACTAAAGATGTGAAGATCTATTAGTTGAATAATGTTATATTGGGATTATTTTTAAGTAATGCGTTTTAGATGAGTTATTTAAAGTATTTCTATTACCATCAATTTAGTATTAATTATTTTTACGAGTTTCAAATCGAAAAAGTTCCTTGCTATATTTATTTTAATTATATTTATATGAAGTGTCCCATAATGAAATAAGTAAAGACTCATCAAAGTTAATACCACTGCAGTATACAGGCATCAAATAGTGATATCGGTCGTAGTTATACAAAATTTCCCATTCTGATTTACGAAAAGTACCATTTTTACGAATTCACATAATATCCATACTTTGTGAGTCAAAAGTTAAAAATCGACGAAATTAAAACACCTACAAAACCCCGCCATAGTAACTGGCTGCATATAACTGAATTTATATCTCCGTACACGAGAGTACCATAAAGAAGTGGTTTTCCATTGTGCTTCAGAATTGTACTGGCGTGATTCCAGAATCATCTGTCATAGGCCAAACGTACCGGAAATTGGCAACGAATTCTGTTCACAATACCGTACGTTGTAAATGTTTTAAATATTGTTTTTTTACCGCCAAGTTTACGAGTAAGCGAGTGCGGACAAGATAAGTAAATGTTTGCGAGAGAAATCAAGTGATGTGGAGCCGTTTTCTACTTAAATGTCTGCTTCTTTTTAATTTTTCGGAATGTTTTTAAACTGTTATTGTTTGACCTTATGGTTTGCACTAACAAGATGAAAAAGGTATATACAAAATAGAAAGTTATGACCAAATGTAGGGATGTAAGTAAGTACAAGATAAGTCGACAACTTAAATCATATATACCTACATACTAATCCTACTTAAATTATAAACGGGAAAGTTTGGGAGTATGTATGGATGTTTGTTACTCTTTCACGTAAAAACTACTGGAAGGATTTGGATGAATTTTTACAGTAATATAGGTTATACATCAGAAAAACACATAGGTACTTTTTACCGCGGGAAAACTTCTCATTCCCACGGGAAACCGACTTCCACAAGAACCGAGTCGCGGGCGGCCATTAGTAAAAGGTAAGGCAACAACTTAAATCATATATATGTTACGGCTAATACCCGAAGTGCGGCTACACCTAGTTTTAGCCGGTTAGAACATCAATAGGTTAGGTTAGTAAGGTTACTTTTTTGATACCACCCAGAAAAATTTTTTTTCGGGTAGGCTGCAAAAAACAAACAACAACAGTTTTCAGAACTCTGTAATATTTTATGTAAAATAAAATACTTACACATTATAAACAACCAAAATTTATGGTTTATATTAAAGCTTAATACTTAGCGCCTACCTGCAGTAACTAATTTCACATTTTTCTACCACAAAAACATAAAACATATTTTACTATGGAAGCAGTCCAAAGGTCAGTGGAGGACATGATCAGTATGTTCAACACTCGCATGGAGGAGTTCCAAAATCAGCTGGAGAAAGTTCCAGCATCACCCTCTCCCACAACGGCAACATTGGCAGCTGAGTTCACAACATTTCGAGCCTTTCTTCTCACTGCAACACAGTCTCTGCAGCACCAAGTGCAGATGGTGGCCCGTGACTGCGAGAGACTCGAGATGCACAACCGTCGTGGAATCATACTTATTCATGGAGTGCCTGAGTCAAGTAAGGAGGATGTTACTACCACAGTCTTAAAGGTATGCCAGCAGAATAAGTTGCCTGAAATCACTATGAGTGATCTTCTTCGCAGCCACAGATTGGGCGGTATAGCAGGCAATTCTAAACCCAGACCCGTCTTGGTTGAGTTCTCTGACCTCCGATGCAGAAACCGTATTTGGGGCGCTAAGAGCTGCTTAAAGGGATCTGGTATAACGATATCTGAATTTCTAACCAAGACCCGACACGATGTATTCATGGCAGCGCGAAAGCGTTTTGGTATCTCCAGATGTTGGACCCGAGATGGTAACGTTTTCTTGCTGGATGATGCCGGGTCCCGTCACCGCGTATTTTCTGTTGCTGAACTTGATGCATTTCCTGCTCCAATGCCCACCAAACCTGCCGCCGAACAAGCGGAGAGATCACGGCCGCTGCCCCCAAAAACTCGGAGGAATGTAATATCTCGGCGTTGACGGACTGCGCACTATGTAAATAATTATTTTGTTCATACTGGTTTTGTACATAACTTAAAAGATTTGTTCCACAATATTGAGAACTTGATGAATGCATTTTCGATTTTTCTGTCAAACAATGACATTCATTCATTGTCAATTATTCAGACAAATGTCACTTTTTTTTTTTTTTTTATCTTGCGGTCCGATTTTTGTCTACGTTCATTCGGTATTGTATCGTATTTTAAGTATGCAACTTTTTTAATTTTTTTCCTCGATATCTGTTATTATTTTGGTTTTTTCTCTTTTGTATTGTTTTTAGTTTTTTTTAGTAGTTTACTGCTGGTAGGTGTAGTCTAATGAAAGAATAATAAGAATATTTATTGTATATTTATTATTTAAATTAATTTACTATTATTATTTATTTAATGCATAACTCACTGGACAATGTTTTACTTAGTAGTTCTTCATCATCTTATGGCACATGTTCTGAGGATTCGGGTGGAGATGGGGATGACAGTTTTCACAGCACTTTTTCTCTTTCTTCTTCACTTGCTTCTTTATTTGCAGACAGCAATCAACATTTTAATATAGCTCACATCAATGCGCAGAGCATACATGCCCATTACGCTGATCTGCTCTCTACATTTGACGTGTCTAATCTCCACGCTATTTTGGTCTCTGAAACATGGCTTAACTCTTGCCTCCCGTCTGCAACTTACACTCTACCTGGTTACCAACTTCTACGCAACGACCGCAATTGTAGAACGGGGGGTGGAGTTGCCATGTATCTCAAGAACAATATACCGTACTCGGTGGTGCAAAGGTCTCCTCAGCCATCCAGTAGCGTTCCTGCTCCTGAGTACATGTTTGTGGAAATCACCCTTAGGCACTCCAAACTTCTTATAGGTGTTTTTTATAGTCCTTCTAAGTACGTAAACTACTTTGCTACCCTGGAAGAAGTTTTGGAGGATTATATCCCAAATTATGATCACATAATACTCATGGGTGATTTTAACACATGCCTACTCAAGAACGATTCTAGGGCAAAAAAACTTAAAAATATTGTAAACGCTTGCAATCTTCACCTTATTCCTTCCGGTCCTACTCATTTCTGTCCCAATTTTGTCCCCTCTCTTCTAGACCTGATGATAGTTTCGTCGCCTGAACATGTTGCACTCCACGGCCAACTAGCCGCCGACGCATTCTCCCATCATGACTTGGTTTACCTCTCCTATAAAGTTCGCTCCCCTAAACCTAAACCTCGTGTCCTGATGCAGCGCAACTTCGGTAGGATCAATATCGATAATCTTCTCGAAGATGCTAAGCGTGTCGACTGGTCTACCATCGACACTATGTCTTGTATCGATGAGCAGGTTGATGCCTTTAATTCTAGACTCATCGCGCTTTATGACGTTCATGCTCCTTTACACCCCGTCAAGATAAAGCATCTTCCTGCTCCCTGGCTCAGCAATGACATTAAGGCGCTAATGAAGCGCAGAAATCGTTCCAGAGCTAAATACAAGCGTAACCCTACTGAGGTCAACCAGGAAAAATATCGAGTCTTACGTAATCGCTGCAATACAGTATGTAGAGACGCACAGCTACGCCATATCCATCGTTCCGTTGAGAATCCAGATCCCAAAAGGGTATGGAAATTTTTAAAAAGTTTAGGAATTGGCAAGCAACGCAATAATTCCCTGCCATCAAACGTTGATATTGAGTCCCTCAACAGTCATTTCTCGACTGTTACTCGTTGCGCAGACAATTTAAAGGTTCAGACGCTACAAGAACTGGCCTCCATGCCGGAACCAACCCATAACAGTTTTTCCTTTAATGAATTCACTAACAGTGACGTTGTGAGTAGTGTTCAAGCTATTACTTCAGACGCAATTGGGTGTGATAGTGTCAGCCGAAATATGGTCCTTCCTTTGATTACCGTCCTTAGTCCTATTATTACCAAGATCCTAAATAACTCTATCCGATCCTCTACATTCCCAGCTGCATGGAAGAATGCTAGCGTTATTCCTGTTCCAAAAATATCAAATCCTAACAATTTCTCCGACTACCGCCCTATTTCCATTTTACCGTTCCTATCTAAGGTCTTAGAGCGTCTTGTTCATAGACAACTGAGCACATTCCTTTCAGAACACCATCTCCTGAATCCTCTCCAATCCGGTTTCCGTCCAGGTCACAGTACCGTTACCGCACTATCAAAAATTACTGATGACATCCGGGAAGGCATGGAAAATCGACAAGTAACAATTCTGGCGTTACTCGACTTTTCAAACGCATTCAATACTGTTGATTTTGACATACTCCTGGCAAAGATGCGTGCACTTAATTTGTCCCCAATGGCAGTCCAATGGTTTCAGAGTTACTTGGGAGGACGTCGCCAACGAATTAGCAGTGATGATAAACACTCATCATGGAGTGATCTCCATTCCGGCGTCCCTCAAGGTGGTGTGCTGTCTCCGCTCCTATTCTCAATTTTCATAAATTCCATTACCACCCAATTATCTTCTCTCTACCATCTGTATGCAGACGATCTACAGATATACACACAATGCCCCGTCGACAATATTGGCTCGGCTATCGCAAATATCAATAGTGATTTTGAAAACGTACTGATATGGAGTCGCTATCACGGCATCGTAGTGAATCCTCGAAAGACTCAAATCATTATTATGGGTAGTTCCAAGTTACTTGCTTCTATTAACCAAGATAACTTACCACCCGTTATTTTCGACGGCGTTATTGTCCCGTTCAACAACGTCGTTAAAGACCTTGGTTTATTTATTGATCCAACTCTATCTTGGTCATCCCATATTAATGAAGTGAGTAAGAGGTTTTTAGCTGCGGCTGGGTCAGTAAAACGACTACGTTATCTCTTACCAGTTGCTACAAAAGTTGCGCTTGCTCACTCCATCCTCCTGCCTATCCTGGACTACGCAGACACTTGTTTTTGTGACGTTTCAGAAGAACAGCTCAATAAACTTGAGCGCTTACAGAATCTCGGTATACGTTTCATATTTTGCTTGCGCAAGTATGATCACGTTTCCGAGTTTCGTAAAAAGCTTGAGTGGCTACCTATACGCCATCGCAGAAACGCCCATATTCTTTCCCTTCTCTTTCGTGTTCTGTTTGATCCTCTCACCCCGAAGTACCTCAAAGAACGTTTCCAACTACGCTGTGAAAATCAGTTGCGTGATCTTCGCACATCCCATAAGCTAGAACTCACTATTCCAAAACATTCTACTTCCTTCTATGCTAATTCTTTTACTTTAAAAGCCACCAAACTGTGGAATGATTTACCAACTGCAATAAAAAGTGCTAAAACACTTTCTACTTTTAAAAAACTAGTCCACTCTCACTATATGTCCCTGTAAATTCCTAGTGTTCCTTATTTCCCAATTCATTTGCATGTCTTTGTGCCCATGTTTTATGCATCTCAGGTATCTATGAATTCTGTATATTTATGTATGTATATATTTGTATTTATTGAACTTATTATATAAGATGTATTTATTTTATTTTTAATTTAATGTATATAAAATATGTATATTTGTGTATTCTCTTTATCATAATTATTTAATAATACTATAAGTACCATATTTTCTACATTATTTTGCACCTATCCACTTTTGTACCCTATGTTTCTTTCACTTTAGGTTGTCTGGAAGAGATCGCTCCCAGCGATAAGACCGCCTGTTGATTTAACTGTAACTTTTTTTTTTAAGATTAAGATTTTACTTGTATGTTCAACTAAGTGTAAAATAAATAAATAAATAAAAAAGGAGTCCCGCGTGACTCCGTCAACTCATGATTGAAACCAGTTTTTATATACATAGGATTAATTTTTTTTTACAGTTTTCCATATAAAAAATACTTCTAACCGGCTAAAACTAGGTGTAGCCGCACTTCGGGTATTAGCCGTAACATATATACCAATTTAACATAAATAAACTCAGGAACTCATAACTGAGCCAATTTCTACTATGTTGAATTTCCTGTCTTGGAAAGCGTATTACCTGTACACTGCTATGTTTAATAGAATATTTCCAACATGAAACGGATCGTTCTAACGTACAAGGATTTCAGAGGATTAAAGTATTTTGTTGCGACCGATATTTTGCATAAATTGAGATGGCAAAGACACGTTGGCTGGACTTCCGTGTGTTGTCAGAAAATGAGCTTAACTGTAACCTTTTAAAGTTCAATTTTCATTAAAGGGTTTGCAAAAGCATTGGGGTTTAAGCCTTTATGTTTTTGACTAAGATAGCCTCTGTGTTTCAAGTTTATATCTTGCAGGTGACATAATATCGATTGGTTGATAAAAATATTGGTGTTACGGTTTTGGTACTACTTCTATCAGATGCTTTTGCTCAGTTAATTAATTATTACTAACACTAAACTAACTTTAAATAACGATAACTTTCATACAAATTCCACAAAGTTGAAAAAACACGAAAAAATAGGGGACAGCTTCCAAAATAAAACGATGTTCCAGATAGCAGACTCTTTTTTATTATAACTTATAGTGGTCGCTCGCGACTCCGTTCGCGTGGAAGTCAGTTTCCTGTGGGAATGAGAAATTTTTCCGCGGTAAAAGTACCCTATGTGCTATTCTGATGTTCAACCTATATTACTGTAAAGTTTCATCAAAATCCGTTCAGTAGTTTTTACGTGAAAGAGTAACAAACATCCATACATCCATCCATAATACTCACAAACTTTCACATTTATAATATTAGTAGGATTACGTAGATTAAATTTAACTGAAACCTAATAATATTTACCCAATTGAAATACAAAGAAGGAAATAATTATCCAGAAACACTATTATCCTCCACAATATATTTTCCCCTTCTACTGTCTCTGCAAATTCTTCATCATTAAACAATTAAACTTGTACTTCTTTTCCTAATTGCATTTTAATTACTCAAACACTTAAACTTTCAAACAGTTATTACTAGTGTCACACCAGATTTCAGTCGGTAATTAGATTTCACGAGCTGCTGTGTATATACGGTATGTGTAAGGCTTGTTCCACATGGGCTACGCAGTCGATTTAATTAGGGTCGTGCCACATGAGGTGGGGCCACGAGATAACGCTCGCCCAGTGCGGCGGGGCCCCTTGTCAAGCCATTGATTTCCGTACTATTACCGTTAAGGAGTACGCACACAGGGTTACAGTCTATTAAGCGGGCGTATCGGTCTTTTAGCTGGCGTTTATTGGAATATTCTTTCAAAGTACTTTTGCTTCTGTCAGCTATATTGAAATGTACATGGATGATGTTACTGAATAGAGGTATATTGAAGTGATTTTTGATATTAAAATTGTAAATGATCAGCTTAATGTTAGGAAATTAGGATTCATGACTTGTTAAAAGAGATAAAGAAAATGTAGGCTTAACACGAAAGAGATAAATGTACAGAATAAAAAGTAGCTTTTGCTCCGTTCAGTCATACATTTTAAATTGGCTGCTCACAGTACGGAACACTTAGTTTAATTTATTTAGATTCGTTTTAGTCTCTTCGTTCTAAATAGCCTTTGATGGACCTCTTCAAGGAGAAATACGGGGGTCAAATTAGGCTGGTGGCGAAGTATCTTTGTTATCCAATGGTGGCCCCTCTGTGACCCTTACAAGGATTTATGTGGCCGAATTAATGGAATTTAACATTAAGCCCTTAGTAAAAAGTGCGGACCCCGAATTAAAGAGGAATGTGACTGTGTGAAGTAACACATTTATTTAGCTTAACACTGCTTTAATTCTATGTTATCTGGGTAGGTTTGGAAATGGCTTTTTGAATTTGTATTTGCATATTCAAATCGACATGGAAAAAGTGTTTTTAACAGCCTGCAAAATGCTCTTCGTTTTATTTCGGATTAAATTTCTAAAAAATATACTGTGTGAAATTGTTGTAGCAAATAGACAATGTGTGAATTCTGCTTTGAAACTATCTACATAAAAGGGTGTTTTATCAATTTGACAATGTATTCTTATAACTTAGTACAAGTTGCATTCAAAAAGAGTCTCAGTTGAATAATTTTAGCCTGTCTGAAACAAAAATATGTATTTCGTGACTTATTTTTGGAACAGCCAACACATATCAACATTGCAAAAGCTCATAATTCAACTGTATCCCAGTGTTGATACAGTTTTAAGGCTCGCTTATTAAAACCAGTGGTGGGTTAGAAAACCAACCCGGCAAGTGGGGCCCTTACCACCCAGGAGGGCCCAAGTTGTATGCGGGTGGGATACTAATTTCCATAGTGTCAATATTGGAAGCAAAATGAGGAATGCATTTCATATGTTGGAGTATTGCTTTTGAGATAATAGAAATGGGAAGGGGGGTGGGGGTAAAACAAACAGAAGGATATTGCACTTGCGGTATCATAGTTGTTTGTTTATTTGCTGTTAGTGGAATTGAATTGAGAATTATGACGATTTTGGAAGTTAAGTTTCAGAATAAATGTTGTACAATAACGCTTTTAGCCGGTTTTAAATGCTACACTACAAACATAATTTACAATGTTTGTTTAATGCCAATGCAAATTTATAAGCAGAAATAAACCAATAAGTTGGCAGCATATAGTTTGTAAGAACTAAACTAATCATAACTTTTTCATAAGTTATTTACGGACAGTATCAAAATACTATAGTTAGTTTTGTTTATGTGAATTTTGATGTATCTGTTAATATATTTTTAGATCAATAGTTTGGTAACTAAGAAATGATACAAAAATGCGGAATCATCTTATTAAAGTAGCAAATATAAAACAAGCTACCACACACACGTTAACTGTGTTAAATTAATATTTAATAATAGTGGTTAAAAGGAAATAAAAAAATAAAAATAAGGGCTATTGCATCCGACTGATGGCAAAAGTCGTAAAAAAACATAAACTAATATTAATATATTTTAAAAAGATATATACTCTCACTTTTAGAAAAGCCATTTTGTATTTACCATTGCACAAAATACCAGGAACAGGTAATTAGCAAGAGTAAAAACATTTTATAAGACTGAACACCAGAAACTAAAGGGGAGTACCTGAAGCGACGTTAAATTCAACGAACTTAAAGATTCTTGAAATGACATTAAAGAGTTTGCAAACTCTGCGAGAATGATTTAACTTTGTTACATTTGTTTGATTAACATCTCCAAGTTTAAACGGTAATCTTCCTTAAAGAAAACTGGTTTAATTTTTTTTAACATCAGGAATCAGGCTAAATTGCATGTAAGGTAGAATTCAAACCATTCTAGTTCGTTAGGTGTAAGTAGTGGAATGAAATAACTGCTTTTTTCAGAGCTCAGCTAATTAACATTAGCGGAGAAATAAAGCCTTTTCCAGGCTAAGTTAGTTCAGTAATTTGCGATGGATTTCCTCCGTTTTGAAATTCTCTTTTTGCCGTGTTCGTTCATTTTGTATCCGTTCTTTTAGAAGAAATTTGAAGAACAGAATTGATAATATTTCATTCTTTGTTCTGTTTTTTTCACGAATACCTTTTGGTCAAATAATACTTTTTGGTCAAATGTATTTTTACTATTTTACCATTACATAGTTACAATGGTGTAATAAAAATATAATTGACCTTATAAACGATTTTAAATTTCAAATAGCAATAGATTCAAAACTTCTATATTTCTGTGAGTCTGAAATTTGATATCTGAAAGCCTTCAAAAACTTGGTCGTTACTTTGGGGGTTCGAAATAAAGAATTTTCTCGAAACTTCCAGGGCGCTTTAAAGTGAGAGCCCCATCTTGGTGGCTGGGCTCATACATAGTAAATTGTGTCGAAGCCGAGTGATATTGGTACTCTAAACTGTTTCTCGATACACTATCTCACTTTAGCAGCATCTGCACCGCTATTTTACTGTTTACACGAGGTAAAATGTAATGGAATGACTCCTTATTTTTGTGTTGGCGGCGTGTTTTGATAGGTTCCCAATTTATTCAATACTCGGCTCGAAGATTATTCAAACTCTTCTTTATACATATTCATTAATGATTAAATTATTCTGTGTTATCAAAATACGAACGTAATATTGTAAATTTTGAATTCATGGTACTTGCGATTTGTTTTCAAAGATCTAAAGATATATTTTTTTACAGATCGGGGCTTTGATAATCGTCCTAATATTATAAATATTACTATGGAAAACTTCTCATTCCCACGCAAAGTCCACTTCCACGCGAACAGAGTCGCGGGCGGCCACTAGTAGCTAAATAATTCCTTTATGGTTATGCAACAAGCTAGAATATGGTATAGTTATACCATAGTTTAGATATCGTGTCTCTTGGGCCTACATTGATCACAATGCTTGACATGACTTACAATGTAGGGTAATCTGATCACTTTATTTGTTATAAATGCAGTAGGAACAATAATTATAGATGATACCCAAGCTTCCACAGTAGGGTATAGTAGCTCTAACCTATGTATATTTTAGTTTAAATCAGATATTATTATGATTTTTTGTTACTTCATCAGATTCAAAAAGTATTTTAGGTGTTGGTACAATTGATACTAACTTAATAATGCAAAGTGCTTCAATAATGCCTTAGTTCTTAAACAAAAAGAGTTATATTAGAATATTGAAAACCTTAAGAAAACTACATAAAAGTAACATTTTCCTACCAGCCTAATAAAAAAGGGATTACCCACTTGCTACTTCAAGTGGCAAAAACTTTCAAATAAAATAAGTGAATAGATGAAAACGATCACAGAATAAACATTCCAGACCTTTCTCTGGACCTGAAACACGCTAGGGAGTGCAATTTATTTCTCGTAATGGAAAATGTTGGTACACCTACTTTAAAAATGGGTAAAGCAGTGCAACCAACATAACTCTGCAGCCCGCGTACCCCGAATGAATTTTTAAATTTAAAACCGATTCGAAAGCTCAAAGCCACACGTCGACTCGATATGCTAACGTTGATTAAAGTGGATCTTTTAGGCCCGACATCAATCCCTGGCCCATTACGCCCTTGGCGGGTTAATTGAGCGTGACAAAAGCATCGACTATACCCACTTAATGGATGATGTTAATTTTGGTTTCCAGCTCACCTCCTCGTACCTATGGCAGCCTGGTACTTTTCTTATTTATTTGTTGGTTGAATTTACTGGTTTAGGCATAGAACAAATATAATAAATATGTTTATTATGCTAGAAGACGAACATCCGTAATATCTTTTAAATGTTTTTCCTTCATAAAACAAATTCATTACTTACCTAAAAACCGCAGTGTGTGTTTTTGTTTCTCAACGCTAATTATCTGTACGTAGTATAAAACTCATAGCATAAGCATTTCCAAACGACATGTGAACATAATCTCCAAAATTTACCCACACCGACCCAACACCGAAATTCATAACTCCGAAACGGCGGTACACACGAGAATGTTTACAAAATACCAAGGATAAACCATATCAGCTAGATTGTAAACTATGTCAACAGGGTCGGTGTAATACGTGAACTTTGTCATATTACACCCGCAGGGTAAACTTTATAATATACAATACCTCGTCTTGAGAACTCTAGATCAGGGTATGTTGAAGTATGTTTGACGCTTAGTTAGACACAAGTTAGACGTTAGGAGTTATGGGGACGAAGTTATCGCCATAGGTTAATAGACTTTGTAGTAAGCAGAAAGGTTAACTAGATTTTTGACGTCAGAGAATTTAGGATAATAACGCTTGATGGATTGTGACAGTTTATTTGACTGTACTTTCCTAAATCGGTGGCATAACTCAACTTTTAGTAGAAACTACTGCAAATTCAATAAAAATATATGAAATAGAATTATAGGAATATGTCCTTGATACAGTTATAATCCGAAGACATTTCCTGAAATTGCGGTATCCGTCCCCGACTGTCTTTATAAACTTAACGATCCGTTAAAGATACATTTCAAACCGTACATACACAAAAAATATTATGACTACTGCTCATTCAATAACCCTTAACCCGCTTTTAAAGCAGAAAGGTCTCAGCAGATTCCCGCATGCAACCCGTTCACCCCTCGACACCAGTAGTCCCGCCAGAATATTGCATTCTGCAATGCAGATGTTTACTAACTTTACAAAGAGGTTTTAGAAATTTTAGCTCAAATTACTTCTGTGCTCCTGACAGCACACATTAAACATTGCGTCCCATTAAATTTTGCATTCTCCCAGCAAAAGCTGCGAAAACCGAGACAAACTTTAAATGGGGTTTAATCTTTAGAATGACGTGAGTAAAGGTATTGTTTCACTAGTTCATTTGTTTTTTATCTGCGAATTTTCTACTCTGTGTTACTTTTATGATAAAGAGGTAACTAAGTAATTTGTATAACTTTACGTAAGGAAAAAAACCGCAATTAAACCAGAAACTTTCCATTTAAGTCAAATAATACCAAAACAAATTATAAAAGTATCATTATTTATTAGTAACTTGCGTATAAAAGAACAGTGAAAGCGATACTCCCGTAAGCTGTAAGTGGATGATCAATCAAATATTACTTAGTGTATTTGACCGGCAGTCTCGTATTACTCCATAATTTCAATAAACGGAATAATATCGATATTAGTAGCTACTTTTGGGATGATTTATTAGCATTTTCGTTTCAAGTAATCAGTATTTCGATAGACTTACAACTGCAGTATTAATTTGAAGGAAAATAGTATGTAGTAGGTATATAGGTAATACCTATACACACACAAGTTTAAGTGTAAATGTAGATGATGCAAATATGAGTTTTGACCAAAAACTACACAATAACTTAGAGAGGTTTTGATCAACAACAGTTTATCCTATAAAGAAAATCTAATCTTAGCCCAAGCTCTTATACGTGTGTCTTAATAAAACTGCAATACATCAGTACACTAAAATTCCTCATTTTACTCCCACGAACTAACACTTTACTCCTTACCCTGTCAGCTTACGTCAGCGTGTGTCTAGATGTCCTGCCTCGGAAGCGATGCAGGTGCATCGTCGGTTTTTAATGCACCCGTCGGAAATTGAACGCTGAACTGATATCACACGAAACGCGGCGTGAAATACTGATGTCGTAGGTGCAGAAATAGAAGTAAGGTATAACAGCGTATGAGAAGTCCCACTGGTTGGGTACAGGCCTACTGCTCGGATAGCGAAATTGTTTTTACTTTAATTACAATGACTAAAAATAAAAAAGTGATAAACCCTTACCCGTTTTAAATAAAAGCTAAAGACACTCTCAATAATGTGATATTTTAAACCTCAAAAAGAAAATTAGAATATCCTCATTAGCTGAGAAGTAATTACCGATAAAATGCTGATGTCGGAACCAAAATGCTGCCAATATTAAATATCCTGTCTCTCACTTGAAAGAACCGGATTGGCAAAGTAATTTCTGGCACTGGAACCAGACATTTAAAGTTTTCAAGAGATGACCTTATATCAAGTAGAAGGACCAATTAATCAAGTCAGAAGAAAAACAAAAGCTTAAAATAAAGCGGTTGAATAAGAAAAAGGATACTACAATGAAATCAACACTGGAAAACATAAAGTAGAAAATACAGCAATAGCTTGTAACAAATTAACTATCAATTAACTGGGAAAAGAAACAAAAGTTTTGATTAAAACAATGAAAATAAATCAGGTATCCTTAGCTAGCAACTTCAAGATTCCAAAACAAACTTTTGCAGTAACTAAAGAAAACTTGGTCTACTCTCCGTGAATAATTTTAAAATTTTCTTCTACTCATAAAACACATTTACCGCAGTGAATTTTTCTATGTGTTTTTATCAAATCCAAGCTCAGAATCTATTTACCAAGATTATGCAGTTCGACAAGGATTTAGTTGGCACTTGTGTAAAAACCTAGACTTAAGATGCAAATACTTACGATTATACAAAATCTATTCGGTCTCACATCTAAAAGGATTTCGAGATAATTCGTTTAAACAAATTGTCTGCAGCTATTTTTGCATCTCATGAATTCTTTGCCACGTCTGAATTATACTGGGACATTTCCATATTTATCTATAGAAAACTGAGAAAAGTTTTCTTTAAATATTTTTCCCGTTGAAAAGCACTTAAGTAGGAGGGTAGTCTACACTTTAATTGATTGAAAAAAGACAAACAAGAGGGGTCAGAATCGAGATGGCTGTACTTTTCTTTGTATTTCAAAAACTATCATAATGTTGTTTTTCTCAAGGCGAGACAAGAGACTGAAGTGTTTACCGTTTTTCTTGCTTCAAGTGTTTATGCGATTCTTTCACCGTCTTTTAAGAAATATTTGAAAACGAGAACCCTCTGATATTGTACCAAAATCAATAAATTTATTTAAAATATTCAGCTGAAACTGAGAATTCTATTACAAAAAGCTCATAGACATATTTTAAAACCACAAAGGCATCGCAAAATTTAATTCCGAAGAAGAATCTTTCAAACTTTCAGTAACGATGGCCAGGAATATATTCAGAGTTACGAACTAATACAACACCCCAGGGCGCACTTCTATATGCTGTCCTCATTACTCCGAGTAACTTGCAAGGAATAGCAATGAACTGCACTCACCTTATAGTACGTAACTTATTCAGAAAGCCAGTACCAATGCAAGTTTATAGGATGCCACGATATTGGATGTAAATATTCCAAAACATCGAGGTGCAAGGTATGTTGCAGTGCAAAACTACGATGAGCCTACGATTCTTATTTCCAAGGCGCCAATAATGTACTCACTTTAGTGGTATACGTCTTGGAGGAAAGAGAAAGAGATATATATATCGTGTCTTGAAATTAAACTCATTTTAACGGGTTTTACGCGTTTATTTTATTATTTTTGATTTTCCGACGTTTCGGCATTTTTGCAAATGCCGTGGTCACGGGTAGACTGAGATGTTTGACGTCTTCATAGAGTTAAGTAAAAAAAAAAAAAAACGATTTTTCGAATTCACCGCCATCTGTTTCGTAATTTTCTCGCATAGTCGCTCGGGTTCACGCAGTAGACGCTGACAGTGTCTTTATTTTTCTGCTTATTGGTCTGCTGGTTGTTCTTTTTTATTTTGCTAAGTATTGGATCCCACGTTGGTGACAGCTTCCAACCATCTTCTCTATTGAAGTTAGGGTGTTTTTTAATTTCAATAGTTTCTCTTACCAGCCTAGGAATAAAATGTTTCTCTTTTGCTAGGATTTTAATGGTATCAAATCTTAGATAGTGGTTGGGCTTATCCATGGAATGCTCACAGACTGCAGATTTTGTATAGCGACGGTTTTTTACATCGGCGATATGTTCTTTTATTCGAGTAGGAAAATCTAAAAAAAAAAAAAAAAATAAACGCGTAAAACCCGTTAAAATGAGTTTAATTTCAAGTAATAATAATCGCGTAAATCTAAGAAGTTATATATATCGTGTCTGTTGCTTAGTTTGGTGCATGGGATAAGGAATGTAAGGGGGAAATAAATAATTAAGCGGGATTCAGATGTACACGTTAACATTATTATGGTGTTCTGTCCACGCTAAGGTCTACTTTGCATTGTTTTTTTTGTGTTCATAGCTTAACATCTCTATAAAAAGTATTCAAGGCTTTACTCCAAAACATGCACTGCAAACTTTACTTGTAAACACGACGAAAATATCACTAGACTGTGTTATGCGTTTGTGTTCAGTTCAAATCAACTTTCCCTAAATTAAATAAGGAAGCCGATCCTCTGTTGATATTGAATAAACAGCTGAAGAGTTAACGTAAAACTCATCAAATCACCAGCTCGATTTTGATCCATCCAATCTCGACACGAAAGCGGTTATCATCGCCGCGTAATATCGCCGAAGCATGCATAAGTGTTGGTAATCGATATGGCTGGTGTCGACGTTTTATGACTTATCGTGGAGTAGGTAATTTGCCGACAAGAAAAGTGTACAAACTGAATGATCCCCTGCGGCAAGGTCTGAGCACGAACCAAAGGTTTGCTCGCAAGCTTCGTGCCTATGAATAAGAATCCGACAGAGTAATATTTGGGAGGGAGAAAGGAATTTTTCGGTCGCAACTCGTGCCTAGACTAGGTTTTATTCGGGGAAATGGATTTAAAAGGTTTGTAAATACTGCGGAATTGAAGTCTGGGTTATTGGAGAGGATTTTGTCTCGTGTTCAAACAGAATTGAAATTCCGTAGATAGTATTACTAACACCGAAGTTTTTCAAGTGCTTACTTTCGTCATCATATACATCATAAAAAAATAAACCTGCGCTTGATTTTAGACCGTAAAACTACTGTTGTTGTAGTCCTTATTAGTTTTATGGCAGATTTTTACATTTTTCAACCACATAATTTTCGACTGATAAAAAATTGACATGTTTTTATTGGCATTTAATACATATTAAATATTGATATTCGTCATGCAACGACAAAAAAGTCTATATGTCAAATACAATTTATCTGACAAACGAAAAGAAACCAGACTTCAGAATAAAAATAGACTTGCATTGATTTCCAACACTTTCAAATATAAAACCAAAGATCAATAAAATCAAAATCTGAGCCGCAGACAAGCTTCATATCTAAGTAAGATAATTCTCGGCCATCCAGACGACTTGTCCTCTACAAACAAACTCTTAGTAAAATAAACTGAACGGAATCCCTCTCTTTGCTTTTTGGTTGTCAAAAATATTATAGACGCCGCAACCGTTTGTGATTTGGTCGTAAAAACGGTTGCAGTGTTGCCGATTTAGCAGTTGTGAGTTATAACAATGTAAGGTTAAATCCAGGAATTTTCAGATTGAGTACGTTTGTCAAATTTCAAGAGTTGATTTATTTTGTTTCAATCTTGAATTATTTTTTAAATAATTTATCGAACAAAATGAAAAAGTGCACATTTTAAAATAAACATGCTGGTTTAAGTTCTTAGTTGCGTATTTTTTAAATTATATTGTCATGATTTTCTTGCTCAGCAATTCAAGTTTATTTACTTATTTATTAAACACATGCCGAAGAATTTAATAATTAACTTAACTATTTAATTACTTGCTGGATGCGGCACTATTAGTCACTTCAATTTGCACTCCTCAGTACCAAGGCAGCAAATTAAATTATCCATTGCTCACTCCATTATACATTGCGCGCTGTATTGCCTTTGTTATTACGTTACTTGGTCAATTAGCCTGCAGAAGCAGTAATGTACTTTGAAACTAATATGATAAACAACTTTTTACAGTTCAAGCGAAGTTGTTTTGTTTCGGTAATTGTTTTCAGTGTAGGGGGGATAAAGAAGAAGTGATTTAGGTCTTTGGAAATATTGTTTTCTCTTGTATTGTTGGAAATACAAGGAGGGCCTTATAAGAGGTCAATAAATTTTCAATTAAGTATTTTGGCCTTGCAAAAATTTGTATGCGATTTTGATCTTTTCCAATAAAAATACTATAAAATATAAATCAAATGTCTAGTGGTAACGCTAGTCGAGCGTTTAACATGCCTGAAAACTGCTTGTGATAGCACTAAGTTTTTTTTTAATGAGAAAAAGTGAGCATACGAGTGCGCGGGTCACATTTTGGGACGTGATCATCGCCGATTACACCGGTGTTGAGTATTCGTTAGCCTTTGACAAAATCGATAATATATTAATAATTCTTAAATCTTCCAGGCTTGACAACTACACTAATAAAACAAGACATACTTATATACTTTTCTCTTCATGATGTTGCCAAAACCTTTGTCAAATACAGTCCACTGTAAATAAATACTCGACCACATTGATTAAAAACTTTAATAGATTTCTGGTATTGCCAAATACAGCATATCGGTTAATACATATAAACTATTACACGATTGACTGGGTTTTTGGTTTATGGTTCTTGTTTTGGTCGAAACTCGATACAATGTGGTAAAGTGTGATTGAATTTCTGTTTAGATGTGGTTGCAGTTTTTAAATTGGTTTACTTTGGTTTATATCTGAATTTTATTTAATTATAGCTGTTTTGACAATGTAGGTTCTTTAGATATTTTGTCATTCGGCACATCTACATTAGCCATTTTTTTTAAACCCTTCATAAGATCAATGTCTTTCGACCCAAAGTTTAACTTGTGTAAATATTTAAGATCAAAAAAGAAAAAAAAGAAAAATAATTCAATAAGGCATAATTGACAAGTTCATAGCCCGGTCGCTTTAAAAACACAATCTACAGGTACAAACAAACCTTTATGCTAAAACAGTGCACTCTGTTCTATAAACACAACTTCAAAACTTTGTTCCTTACTTTACCCATGTAGTTTATAACACTATTCCTTACAAATATTAATCCCTTTAAATTAAAAACTAAATAAGCTCCACCGTGTATAATAACACTATATAAAAGATCAAACAAAGTACAGAAGCAAACCCCTTTTTAATGAAAGGCTTTAACCCTTCATGCGCCGGATAATCTGTTCGTTTCGATTTTAACACTATTTAGGCGTGCGGGTTAATTGTAATTTAAATTTTAATTTAACGATGTATCCTTGTTTGATTTCGATTGTGATTACATTAATTATAGCAGGGACGTGTTAGCTTATTATTAAATGTATGACATTTAATTTAAAATATATTAAATTGAAAAACTGGAAATATATCTGTGATAACAGGGTTTTAGTTTATTTATTTACTAATTACAAAAGCTTCACAACAGATTATGTATTGAAAATAAAAGGTTTTCTTATAACGAAGCAAGAACAGATATTTTCTTGGTAAAGCATTTCCAACTACCGTTTAATTTATTCTGTTAAAAGCGAAATTAACTTTTATTAGAAAAATTAAAATAAAAACATATTCCGAGGAAGGTCAAGAAATGAAAAAGCTACGAGGAAGATTCGTAAACAATTCACTTGATTAAAAAAAAGAAAAAAGTTTCATTAAAATTTCGCTAAGCATTTTTTGTGATGAATATTTTATGAATCTCTTGTGTTCAGAATAAACGTGTAAGTATTTTTTTTTGTACTGTGTATCTGTAGGTATCGAAAATTTGTATGAAAACCGAAACCTAACGAAGACGGTCGAGTAAAACAATCAATCATTATTTTACTTATAAAACATTAGTTGTATAATTCTTCTACTTAACATCTTGTATAATTCCCAACTCAAAATCTATTGTATAATTCCCAACTCAAACTCTATTGTATAATTAATAAAAAATATACTTACAACGTCGATAAGCTGGCTCAGCCGCAGCCCCATTTTGACAGTGAGCCTGTCCGAATTGTTACCGACAGGTCGTATTAAACGATTGTAATTTGACAGCAGATCGTCGTACAACCGCTTGGCCTCTGGGTTAGCGACGCTCATGCGACCCCATACGAAAAGGAATCCCACCAAAACGGCCAGCACCATCTTAGGCTAACACCACCCCTGGGGACAAAGGAAATTGAGCTGTGAGACAAAGGGTGAAGGTTGAAAATTAATAAATTAGCATTTATAATGCAAAATTAAAAGTAAAATCTCAATCATTAGCTTTTTTCTTCTTAATTAGTTAGTAGTTAAGTATCCTGTAAAGGTATTTCTACTGAAATGAAAAGGCGGAAACTCCTCTCATTTGATGGAATAACGTCAGCTATATGGCGTAAGCACATAGATACTGGAAGCGCGGTAGCTCAGTGGTAAGAGCATTGGACCGGTTTTCCAAAGGTCCTGGGTTCGAGTCCCAGTCGCGTAATGCTCGGAGGCCTGCGTTCCTTTTTCCAGTATTTATAACTTCAAAGGTGAAGGTTGATTTTTGAAGTTATGCAGTGTATTAGTTTTTTTTAAATAAAAGGACATATTTTTTTATCTTTCTAAGGCCCAATTGCAGGGAATGTTTTAACCTCGGGTTAAGACCAATTAACAATTGCTTCAAACGAATACAGTGATAGAATGTAGAGCGTACCCTATTTAATACACTATTGATAGCTTGTTATTTTTTTCGGTCACGGTAACAAATAGTAAGTATAAAATAGTAGGTAGTACCTATATAATTAATAGAAAAAAAATACGAAGGGGTCATGTCGGAATAAAAATCTTTAACATTTAATTAATCACCTTTGCCGCCTGTTAATACTATTAAATCTGTCACATGTTTAAAATTTGTCAATACATTCTTACCTCGCCCCCCTCTAAAAGTTACAACTCAATGCTACAACAAAAATGAATCGCTACTCTCCTCATTGATAATATAGATGTTATTAACTACAACAATGTAATCAACTAATTACAAATTTCAAAACCATTCCATCACATAATTTTGATAGCTACACACCCCACTTCCAAACTACACCTACGACTTAACCCTTCCATAACTTCCAAAGTGTAACATCCTAACCTCTATAGCCACTCGCATAAAATTTCACATTGATCCACGAGTCCCTTTATCCATTAACCTATAACCCGGGGTAAGACAGACCCAACTAATGTTGAACAAGCTCTATTACCCCCCGGCTGGGATTATTTTACCCCAGACTTAATTATAAGATAAGGCCCGTTAATCTACAATAAAATGTGGTACCTCAGTAAATCAATCTGTTGAAGGAGTCTTCGTGAGAATTGCGAAGACGAGAATCGGGACGTGAGTTTCAGCGAATATTGGTTTTTCGGTGATACGTTCCTCATTATACGTATAGCATTAACAAGCATTTTATATGGTTTGAGTTGTAACAGCACTTAAGCCAAAAATAACGTTGAGATTTTGTACATTAAAAAAAATCCCGCAAGTCTAGTGATGATCAATTTGTTTGGGATCTATGGTGACGGAATTTTTATTCTCAGAAAAAATATTGATTACAATTCAGTAAAAGTTCTTTTTCACGAAACATTTATTGGCTTTAGGAAGGTCGTATTTTATTGAAATGACGGTAAAATGAAATTAATATATTCTTCCTTATCTTCAGGATAAGCTAACAAATGGTATGGTAGTCTTATAGTATTTTATTCTGTTAAATCGACATTATGGGTAATATTCTTTAGCGTTTTCCCATCTTAAAGTTTTGTTTTATTCTATTCTTAGTTAGTTAAGTGATCCTTTTTATTTTTTATATACTTTCGTGAAATATAGGCAAACAATGGGCATGTAATTTAGAGATTCACTCATGAATAACGTTTATTTTCTATTAACGGTATTGTATTTTTTGAATGTGATATGACAAGATTATAAAATTTCCTTTTTATAACATCAACATTTGTACGCCAGCTTAAACATTAAAGCTATTTCATATGGTGCACTTCATTATGTGTCATCAACCACTTCTCATACAATTTATAAAACGTTTTATAAAACGTTTTCCTTAGGTAAATATCTCCAGCAAACGTAACATAATAAATACCTTTTTGCTTTTTTCTTCGCGTATTCAAATATAATTTGCGTACATTTGTAAATTTCATGCTGAAATTGTAAGCGTTGTACATTCTTCTAGTAAGCAGCTTATAAAGGCTTCTTTGTATGAAGCTAAGGTTCATAATTCCATGACAAGAATCCTCTTTTATTAATAAAAAAGCGTAATTAACACTTTGCTGGTTACGTCTTTACAACGATGAGGGAGGGGCTAGCTACTTGAGTTATGAATTCCATTGTTTTCGAAATAATAATGCTGCCAACCCAGACAACCATGAAGAAAAGCATTCAAGATAAGTCAAAATTATTTATTTTAAACCCAACTTCTATAATCCGCCCAAAGCCAGACAAACAGGAAAACTCCCGTTCATACTTTAAAGCGAAACCGTCACCGAACGAAATAAATTTTAAAACGCGCATCATCACGCCAACTTGGACTTTATAATCAATAAAATAAAACTCACTTTGCCGTTTTATTATTTAACGCTGCCGCGGAATGAAAACCGCTTCGCAACGGAATGTGAGCTCGAGTGTCAAACAGATAAGGTTGGTATTTGATTGTGTACAAATGGAAGTTTTCTAAGGTAATTGAAATAGAGATTACACGAGATCCTGATTTTAAAGTCTTCTGATTTATTTTTACGACGTGGTCTAAAACCGAATTCTATTTAGATCTAGTTTGGCGGTAGAGTGGGCGCTAGCTGTGTTTCCAGTTCGGGTAAAACTAGAAGTTTTTTTCTCATAGTTTTTACTCTTTTTGTTCTTTACTCTTAGTGTGGGCAGGTAGCTGGCATTTTTAATGCGATTGCGAATTGTTTATTCTTTTAGATTAAATTGTGAGAAGGTAAGTTTATTTTCAGTAAATATCGGAATACCTTTTGGATTCATCAATAAAACACTCTATATTGTATATGGTGTTCTGAACGTAAAGTTAAGTAATTTAAGTAACCAAACACTTGAAAATATGTAAATAATAGCTTACCTACAATGAATTAAAATTTCATCAAAAGTATTCTTATAAAGAGCTTAGTTATTAAATAAATTTTATCTCAAATGAAGTTAACCTCAATTGTTTTTCACCCAGTGTTTCGATCAACCTAAAAATATTTTATTCCATCCCCACTCAAACCAAAAAGAATAACATTCCTAAGCCCTCGTATAAGTAAGGTTACATTCAATTTCCTTACAATAAATTACAGGCAGCACAACAGAAAGCCATTATAATAAAAAATATCAATGTTATAGAAACGACTGAGACGATGTACGTAAAAATAAATAATGTTCTCTTACGGAACCGGCTGATTCAAGTTGGAGAGAAATGCTGGCTTATTGATTGTGTTGCTTACGATTGCTGTGTTTGAGTCGATATTGTTGCCAAAGAGTTCTGGCAATACTTTTTTTCTATTTAAAACGTTTTTTTAACCTAGCAGTAATTCAAGTAGTATTAGTACACCAAAAACAATACATGACTCGTGTCGCTACAGCGTTCATCCCACTATTCCAGTTAGTCTCACTATCTCTGAAAAACCATGACTCTCATTTCCACCAAGCAGTTAGGTCTAACAGGCATGTGGAGTGATTCTGTAATTTTCATAACATAAATTACTAAAAAAACAAATCAAAATTCCATTAATTGTATGGAAAATTTACATTTTTACGTATATTCTCATAGCAGTCATGACAATTAGAGTTACAGAATCACCCCGATCGTCTAAAAGTATTACTTGTAGCCCTACCGTGTAACTTTTTTGTATAATATGTAAGAATTTAACGCCCGATTAATTTCATTGCCATTTTTTTACCATGTTCAAAAACAAAAAAGAATTGCTACGGAGCTACGATACCAGTTACTTTGAGGTATGGTTTGCAAAACGGCGCAAAGTATACCGGGTGTCCAGGAAACAATGGATAACCTCTGAAGGGCTGATAGTAGAACTAAAGGCAAGCCTTAAAAATAATTAATAAAGAGAATAAACCTTACACTGCTAGAAATATGGCACTTTAAAAAAAAACTTCATATTTTTTTGACTGTGTTCATATTTCTACTCGTAACGAGGTCAAATCACTTAATACCATCATTATTTCTGTGCTAAAATAATTAATATTAACCGCATCAGTGAATAACTACCAAATAAAATAGCTAAATAAAGTATTTTTCTCAAAACTTTTGATTTGTGTAAAATTTCTAAAGAAATTTTTTTGAAGATCCTTTATTCGTAGATGTAGGGTCTGCATCAGGATGGGGACAGACAATTTGAACAGTTGCTCTCAATTATTCTAATGTGTTTGCAATTAATATCAGTCGAAAATCATATTTCTTTAGTTTTATTGTATTTTTTTAATTTTGCTAGATCTAAATAATTATACCATTTTACACACTAATACCATTAGTTCAATATTTTTTCATTACAATAACGACATATTACATATTTTTAAAAACGTTCTTAAACCAGGAATATTTTGAAATCATTGGCCACTGTTGCTTTCATATTATTTTTTTACGCCAGAGCTGTTCAAAGTTCCACATCAAAAATATTATTTTATAAAATTTTACACAAATCAAAAGTTTAACATTATTTTTTGAGAAAAATACTTTAGTTAGCTATTTGATTTAGTAGTTATTCACTGATGCGGTTAATATTAATTATTTTAGCATAGAAATAATGATGGTATTAAGTGATTTGACCTCGTTACGAGTAAAAATATGAACACAGTCAAAAAAATATGAAGTTTTTTTTTAAAGCGCCATATTTCTGGCAGTGTAAGGGTTATACTTTTTATCAATTATTTTTTAGGCTTGCCTTTAGTTCTACTATCAGCCCTTTAGAGGTTATCCATTGTTTCCTGGACACCCGGTATACATAAGTAAAGGTAAGCTAAATTAGACCTTATTTCAAGCAAACGTCAAGTAGGTATACCTTACGTGAATATGCAGCTTTGCGGCCCCTAAGATACTATATTTCCTGAAATTCTACATTAATAGATTCAATTAAATAATTATTAATGGCCTGCAATCAATATGAATTTCATTCGTATTCATTTTTTCCCAAAGTTAAAGAAATAAAAGGGTGCTGTTTTCAAAACTAATTAAATATGTCGCCCATGTAAATTTAAGTATCCAGAACAACATTTGTTGACCCTCACATTCGTTGAATAGAATACGAATTAATTGCATCAAGTGTTGTGAGGTCTACGTTAAATGGCTTACCGCAAACAATCAATGTTTTTGCAACTCTAATGGTTTGTGTTTTGTAAGCACTTATCTTAACTATGTTCATTAGGGATAGTTTAAATTTAGTTGTTTAACGTGTTTTGTTATTTTTAAATTTCGAGCAAAATATATAGGTACAACGCTGACGTAAAAGATTAGATGGAGTCTCCTAATTGGATAATGAGTTTGTTTTGATACATTTCTTATAAAAAAAAATGGGTGATTTTTTTCTTTTAACTGTGAGAAAATATGATTTCCTTTTTTTATTTAATGTTTCGATGAAAATGAAAAAAAAGACCATTTGTTACTAAACATTGGCTAAACGGCTACATAAACGGACAGAAGTGAATTGAGTTAGTCACCCAAGATAATACCACAAAAACCTTATTTATCAGTTGCACTCAATCCGACAGCGATTATTCCACAGTCCTGCCTATTTCTTGCGCTAAACAGATTAACTGCTACCAGTTAGAAGGACAATATATCGAATCTTAAAAGAATCACTGAACTGAAACATTTTTTTTTTTTTTTTTTATTTTTTTTATTTCTGACTTATTATTAGTCACTTGTCAAAAATAAGTAAGGTACTATAAGAAAGGGCAGTTTCAGTTTTAATCAACTCGTCAATTAACGAAAAGAAATACGATGTGTGTAATTTATCGCTATAAATAGTGTTAGTAATTCTGTAGCATAGCAGCATGATAAGGAAAAAGTAGTGTTGATTGATTTTTGAAGATGTAAATTAAATAAAAGTTTGGGTTTCAGAAAAGTATCAATTTTTCGTTATTACAAATAAAAATATTTAAATATCAATAACACTTTGTTAAGAAGTCCGGATGTTTTGCTTGAGGCGATCGAATGGAAAAGCTTTGGCCCTTTTTACCCTTCACTACAAGGAACGAGAGATATGTGAAAACCGTACACAAAAGAAAGTAAATAAATGCCTAAATCGGATGAAACTGTGCAGAATCGGAACATCGGACAGTTCTTAGATTTTATATTGGATTCTTTCGCTTGGGAACACACGAAAGCATGTACCGATTCGAGATTTAACTCTCTTTACTACACATACATACCTATTTGATAATAACTGTTTCGATTCGCAACTTTTGAAGACACGTCTCCTCAAATAAGTAATAATAATAATTATATCGTAAAGATCTAATACAGGTGAAAGTTTTTCAGTATGTTAATCAATGACGCAAAACGCCGGGTGGAATTATTAGTAAATTGTGTGAATTTCATTATTATAAATAAAGTTTTATTTTTCATTGATTTTTAAATAAACAATAAGCTAAACTTTGATGAATTATTAAAATTTATAATAGCCGCTTGTTATTAAAATCGATTGATGCATACGAAGATGCGAGCTACTACGAATTCATTTTTCTCTAAGCTTTAGTATCTTTTCCCATCATTTGTTCACGAAACCTTTCCACCCCTAATTACAGTCTATTTAAATTCAGCCATCACCTTCCCAGGCTTTTGATATAGGTGCCTTTGTGTCCATCCTGTACCCGGAAGTCTTGCTGTGACGTCATTTTCAGACATCCGCTCTGGACGTGGCCCCCGTTATTTGATTTCCCGTGGCTTTATGAAGCATTATAGTGTTCCCAACCGCTTCTGTATTCAAAATGGTTGGTTTGTGACATGTTAACTGCCCTTTTTGAAGTTCGGATTGGATGTAAAAATTGCTTTGATTGTCTGTTTTCTCGATTTGCGATGGTTGAGGAAAACATTGTTGTGGCGCAAAGGAATCAGTGTTTGGAACCTTCACTTTCTCATATTTAAAGCCTTTTTTTAATCAGAACCTGTTTAGTAAAAACATTTGAATACCCATTTTTTTAGTTGTAACCTGCAGTGAGTAGACACCCTTTACATTAAAGTTACGTCATCTGAGACAAGTGTATCCGGTCTTTAAAACACATAATAAACTAAACTGTCACAGGCTTGACAGAACGCCATCTATCTTGCAATGTAGGCACTTGTTTAATGACGTCAGACCAGATAAGCAGATAATCTGCAAGGCAATGAGTTCGTATTGAAGGTATTTACCTATATATTACATGTTATGTATTATGTTAATGCAAGTAAAACCAACCTGAAAAAGATATTTTTATGCTACTGGTTTGATATTTAAGTGTTAATTGATTTTCCTTTCATTTTTATAAGAAGAAAAGAGGTGAAAAAGGAGATATTGAATAACACGATTTTAAAATAGTATAATAGAAATATTATTATTGGAAAACGCTTTTCAAGTTAAATATATGTAGTGCGTCTGGTCTTAAATACAAGCAAATAATACATGATTTCGTGGAAATGAAACTTTGATTTTGATTTTGCTTTGATTTAGATTCAAAGGCATATTTGAAATACGTGGTATCAAACCTTTGACGTGACTGAATATTAAACTGTACTCAACAAATAGATAGTATATGCTGACTAACATTATGATTAAATTAATAATAATTATGCGAGTCAGCATATACAAAATTCTATACTCATTGACATGGAAAGATTGCAAAACGTAGTGAGTACCTATTATAAGATAATCCTTTTATCATCTGCATATAACAAAGCTTACGTTTAATATACCTTATATTAACATAGTTCTATTAAAACAAAATCATACAACGTTGACGAAGCTAAACTAAACGCTATATACAATAACTAGTGGCCGCCCGCGACTCCATTCGCGTGGAAGTCGTTTTCCCGTGGGAATGAGAAGTTATCCCGCGGTAAAAAGTACCCTATATGTTATTCTGATGTATAACCTATATTACTGCAAAGTTTCATTAAAATCCATCCAGTAGTTTTTACGTGAAAGAGTAACAAACATCCATACATCCATACTCACAAATTTTCACGTTTATACCTAATATTAGTAGGATAGTTCTATTAAAACAAAATCACAGCGTAGACGAAGCAACTAAACGCTACATACAATAATACAAAGGCGGCCACAGTCGGTATCTAAACGCAGCGCCAACAACGCAGAATGTAAATCTTTGTTGAAATACTGCAGTTGACTGCATGTCTGTTATCTTTTACACTTGATATTGCAAGCGAAGAAGTTTTGGAATTTACGGCGGGTTTTTGGAAGAAAATAAGAATAAATTTTAGGAGAATTTTTGGCAGCAGTAAAAGGTCAGGTAAGGTTTCTAAAGTAAGGTATGTATCTTTCTTATTATTATTTTTAGAAAGGTGTTATGGTATTATGCATTGATTAAAAAAATATACTATGACTAATATTCATACAAACTATTACCATTTGTCTTATCACTACATAGTATAAAACATAGTCGCTTTCTCTGTTTGTCCCTATGTATGCTTAAATCTTTAAAACTACGCAACGGATTTTAATGCGTTTTTTTTTAAAAATAGAGTGATTGAAGAGGAAGGTTTATATGTATAATAACATAGGTAGTATAGGGAAAGCGGTTTTATTCCGGAATCAACGCGTGCGAAGTCGCGGGAAAAAGCTTGTTTTAACTACTAAATTACGAAAATATATTTTAAAATACCACTAGCTGACAGTTATTCATAGATATGACTAGATATTTAAGCAGTTAACTGCAAACGAGATTTAAATTCTCCATGAAAAATATCTAACATTTTGTGTGTCGGTAGAATAGAGAAACTAACGCTTTAATATTAAAAATACCTTTGCATTTTCTGTATACTTTGACTTTTTAAACTGAACAGGGGTTGTTTGAAGCTGTTAATAAAACGTATTTGTATTTTTTACGAAGATAAAAGAAACAATATGAAATGATCGTATAAACAACTCTAAATATGTTACAGGCAAGATTTTTTAAACTGACTTGACATCAGTATGAATGTATACATTTATTAATATTATGAATATTATAGAGCGACCCGCCCACGCTTCGCAGTGGTGTAATTTTGGCCGACTTGTTCACGAAACATTAAGTTTTGGATAACTTAAAAAAAAAAAATCCGATTGTTCTTTATTTATAAATTTAAATGAAAAATATACCTTAAAGATAGTGAAAACCGCATTAAAATCCCTCAAATGGTTTAGGAGGAGCTTGTGGCCTAGGGAGGATGTAATGATAATGATGATTTACTTATTTAAAAAAAAAACATATATCTTACCAAAAAACTGTCCAAAAAAAAACAAAAGAAGCCCAACATCCAAAACCCAATCCAACCACAACGGTCTCCTTTATAATAATCGTCCCTAATTTGAAGACCACAAAGCAAGGATCTTTAATCCGGTTTTTCATTATAACACCGGACAAACACATAGGACTATTTTAACCCGCGCCTGCATATGACGTAGAGAGCTATTTATCAAGCGCGGACCACTGTAGGTTTTAATTAAATGTCATTTTGGCGTAATATTAATGAGATTAACCGGTTCTAGGCGGATTTTAAATAGTTGAAGGCCTGGAAATGGTTCGGGTGGGAAGACAATATTTGGTTACGGCTTTTAATAAAAAAGCTTTTAAGGAAAATCGTTATCTTGATTGAAAAAATAGTTATATGTTTTTTTTCCTTGAGTACAATTGAGAAAGTAATTATTAAATAAATATTATTAATAAAGCATAAGAGTATAGTGTAAAAACAAAGAAGATGTAGTTGGAATTATACTGACAGCAAAACGAAGTTACTTAAAGATGAAACTGCCAAAAAGACTAATAAATGAAACAATTTACTTATTTTCCAAATAAACAAACAGCGTTTAAAACAACCACCTTAAAACGTCATTGTACTTACATAGTCTTGAATAAAAGCAATCTTAAAGAGGTGAATTAACAATGTACAAACTCACAGCTCAGACTTGGACACTTTTCCAATTTAAATTCAGACTCTAAACACGGAATACCGAATATCCTGAAGATTTATTGGTGACTCTAAAATTCCGTTTGGGAGTTTTGTCGTTTTAGAAACTGACGTGCAGGACTCAAGCGAGCGTTTCGTCCAGTCAAAATTGAACTTTAATTCAACAACAATGTGACTTATTTAAATTTGTTTTTCATGATTGGTATATAATATAATAAATAAATCTCCAGACTAACACACCAATTATATGGCCCTAAAGTAAGTTGTACAGTAAGCACTTGTGTTTTAGGTACCACATAATGGACTAGGGGAGAACCTAGTTACACCCAGACACGAGCCAATATCGAAAAACCATTGAACGAAATTGGCCCGACCCGGGGATCGAACCCGGAACCATCCGCTTAGCATTCCGGTATTTATACCGCTGCACCACAAAGGTCGTGTATATGTTTTTACAATTTTGACTGTATTTCTATTGATTGCATGCTTACGATTATTCAGAGCCCTTTTTAAAGCCATGCGCAATTTTATATTCTTCGGTAACTATCTAAAATCTAGACAAAAAACGATACCTACTTATAAAATAGTGAGTCCTAACTGACTGATTCATCAGCGCCCACCGTAAACTAATAAAGTGAAGGCCATGAAATTTAATACAGGCATGAGCACTAAGAAAGATTTTTTTTTAATTCTCACGGTAAAATCAAGCTAGTATCTATACAAAATCAGAATAAACCAACATTTATAATATATGTCGGAGATCGACTATGCTAAAGGTTGATATAAGAAGAGTGCGGATCGCCAGTACCACAGAACAGAAAAAACGAGTAGAAGTGGCAAGTGGGCGTGGCGCGTGTGTCACATATACGCGGAGCTCCGCAAAACCTAGCTCAGTTCGCCGCATAGCCTTGATAAGATAAGACGATTGTGTTTACTAAGCGAAATAAAGGATTGCGCTGAAAATATGCCATACTGCTCCATTTTGGAGTGCAAAAATGAAAGCCGCACTAAAAACATCAGCTATGGTAGCATTTCGTATCATCAGTAAGCATTATTTCATTTTATTTTAATAATTTTCGTAATTTTCTATTCCGTAAGACATTTTAAAGCAACATAAAACATAACAATTGTAAACATGAACTTTATTTGCCAAGGAATAAAGTTCAATTTACATTGTTGAATGTAGGAACGCCATCTATTGTTAAGTAGTTGAATTTTTTGTATGTCAACGCGATCGTGAGGTAAGTTGCAGAAGGTCGTAAATACATTATGGGTTTTAGTAAAGTGAACTCTATTTATCACTATCAAGATGTGTTTTTGCTTGACAGCATTTAGAAATAAGTCATTCTGGCACTAAGGATATGCGACCAATTAAAACAATTGTTTACATGTAGTGACTATGTTTATTATCAGTCCCATGTGTGAGTTTTGGCGACAGCGGTTTCGCTAGTAAGTTGGTCCTATGGCCTTTCCATCTACTTCTCTGTTCCGTGGCCAGTACCAAATATGGTGCTAGACAGAGTCTATGTGACATCGAGCGAGCAGCTGTCAGAGTGACAGAGATGGTCTCAAGTCTTGGTGAAGAGCGGTTGGAAAATGTGAATGCTTGGTGGTTGCGTAGAAACTGTCCGTGATCCGTGTCTTCTTGTGAATTAATCGAATGACCTACGGAGTGCTATCAAGAGGAGATAATTACAGTGTTGAAACAGTTCTATTGGTTTTATTTGAGTCTAACACATAACCCACGTAAGCCCACACAAGTTATAGTACTAAACGGCCTAACTAACTTCTAACTGATGGCGAAGGTATCCTGCCGTCTTCGTCATATACATACATTAAGCGTAAAGTCTAAATTTTTTTATATTATTCTTAAATTGTAAGTCGCAAATCATTTTCCAATAATGCAAATGTGATATTAATTCAGAAGATAATTCAACTCTAATTATTTTGCAAATTATGCAAATACTCCCTAAATGAGTATTGTGAATTAAATTGTAGTTATTCAAAACATAACCGTAATAAGCTACTACTACTAATAAGCTACTATTACTAATCATTTTACATAATTTGATTATTCATTTAAATACGTTTATGTGTATTTTAATTCTTAAAAATGTTTTGTAGATAAATATAATTTAAAACTTACTTACACTCGAATGCTTTATTTAAAGCATGATTTAAAGCTTTTATTGTGTCCACTTTGAAACTTAAAT
Organism: Emmelina monodactyla; assembly: GCA_916618145.1. Taxonomy (NCBI): domain Eukaryota; kingdom Metazoa; phylum Arthropoda; class Insecta; order Lepidoptera; family Pterophoridae; genus Emmelina; species Emmelina monodactyla. Next base: position 7,809,787 of record OU745314.1, on the reverse strand, counting down.
ATCTCAAACGAAATTAAATATTCACAAAGAGATGCACATTTTAAAACTTATAGCACCTCTTTTTAGTTTCATGATACAATTCTGTTAAAAAAGGTGATGTTCTCATTTTTAAAGAATTTAAAACATTGTTTATTTGTCCTAGGTTTACTAAAGCAACTATTATAACGATAATAATTATTATAGAAACAAATGACAAGTGCAAGGGCCGATTTATTTACGGTTAAATTACAGGAATACATTGTACAAGTAAAAGAGGAATTTTATTTTTTCGCTCCACACAAATATCAAAAATTTGCAACGAAAACTTCACTCTTCCAATCCGACTAGCCAGCATAATACGCGTTCTAATTTTGAATTTCAGGATTAACGGAACAGCCTATCTATCCAGCCGTCCGATTGGCTCTATTCAATTTACATTCTGCTCTCCGCGAAACTATAACTGATACCGGCGCAGCTGACGCAGCGTGGAAAAATCCAGGCGGACAAAATTCTTTTTAATCAACGCTAAAAAAACTGGCCAGTTTGCGCGCGGAGCTTGCTGGCGAGTTCCAGAATTGAACTTTGACGAGCCTGCCAGTGTCTGAAATAACAATTTGCATTTCGAATGTTTGGTTTTTTTTTGTTGTTGCAATAATTATTTTCGGTGAGGTTCGATGTACAATGACTTGTTACAGTTTTGTCGATATTCTACTGTTAAAAATATGATATGTATTGGTGTGCAAAGTGCACATGTGTTATTGTAACATGGTTAAAATAAGAAAATATATATTTTGCGTGTTCGGACTGTCTTTTGTTTAGGGCTCGTTAAATAAGTTTCAAAATCAAAAATCACAAACTACTTGCCACCGTTTTTAACCAAACACGCCCACCTACATACAAAGGTATACAACCTCCGCCCATAGCTGTTACCTAACCAGGTAGACCTTCCGTACCTGAAATCTACGAAATGACTCGCAAGGGGCTTAATAATATTCCTTAGTAAATTGGATGGTAGAAACCCCGGGAGAGCAGTATAGCTTGCATGCAGAATCTTGTAGGTTAGGGCAGCTTTACATCGTGCAAGTTACTGATCAGTTAATGCATGCAAGCTTGTATTTCTTGGAAGGTTTTACTAAAGGTGTTTAAATGGGGTCAGGAATTTATAAAATAAATGTAGCAGCTAAATTCTATCTATAAAGCATTGATACAGGTATGATAAGATTTTCCAACATTAAAATTCAAACAAAAAAAACAATCCAAAGAAAAAACAGAGACCTAATTATTGAAACCACAGTTTTCTAATACTACTATCAACTTGAACTCTAAAGCTATCTACCATAGCAGTTGTTTTTCTTTGTAAGCCAGCTACGTACAAGTTAAATTATGAGCCTCTATACACCTCAGATTTCCTGAAGATCCTAAATGTAAATCCACCCTAAATATATTATGATCGGTCAATAATATCGGATAGTTCAGTTTAATTTATGAACCGCTATGTGGTTTGAGACGAGAAGATACCAGGATAGCATAAATTTTAACGATGTTATGCGCTTTCAAGTTTTGCAAGGCTAAAATATCAAAGTTTGAGGTATGGTCTTAAGTAAGCTAAAATTTAATGGCTATTTTAACTTGAATACCTGTTTACACTGACGTTCCCTAAATTTAAGGGAATTTTATAACAACACTAAATACCAAGTGGTTTTTCAATATTCTTTTGTATTCCTTAATCCTATATTATTAGCACACTTAAAAAACAGTTTATTAATCTTTAAGACATTCAAATAGATTAATATTAAGGGTCCCTTATATTCAAGAAAACGTAGTGTAAACGAGCATAATTGCTTACAAGCCTACTAATTTAGAAATAAAGAGTCACACATAAACAAAATAAGTTGTCAGACATCGCGAAAAACACACATTACAAACAGATTTCTAGATAAAAACCTTTCAGCTTCAATCAGCCATCAGTATGACATCAGTCAACTCAATCACCGTAAAATTCACAATCAATTTTGCAATCACATCCTATTCAATAGTTTGAATCGGAATCAATTCGTTCGTCGTTAACTCTAGCTCGGTTTGAAGACAGTTGAATATCCTTCTTGATTCTGACGCCCTGGTACCTGATTTGTTATTCTGTTTCTGATCTAATGAAATTCGTTTAAATATATATTTTTTAAATTTTATGTTGTTATGTAAAAGTTTTTTTCTGAATTTTTAGTTAGTACAAATTATCTAAACGATATTGAAATTCGTATTCAAAAAGTTTCGGAAAAGAAGTCCTTTAAACAAACAGGTAGGAAAATTGCTTTATTATTTTATTTAAGGAAAATATAGATAAATTAGTTTAGTTATGTTTTAGTACCACTTGCTTTAGTTTCGTTTTTGGATCAGTCGTTAAAATCAAGCGAACGCACGTGACGTTTCACTTACGAGAGCTATTTGAATATTATTTTCCATTCAATGAGTACACAACTTCTTCCGATCACCCCTAAACTTCACCACAATTATAAACAAGACCAAGAAAGTATGCGGTAAATGAATATTTAACCCTTCGCGTCACCGTTTTGCCATCGTTTTTCACAGCCTCCCGCCCAGAAAGTCGACGTAGCACCTTCCATATTAATGAAGGGTAAGTTCCAAAAAGTTCTATCGAGTTCCAACCGAGACCTTAAAGTCTATTACGTTATACCTCGCAGAAATAATGCCAGAATTTTAATGTCATCGAACCACTCGGTGTTAATTGAAAAAGTTTCATGCTATGTCAGCAAGCTGTGTGTTAGAATGATGCGGTGGTCGTCAAATATTCCAATTTAATAATTAAGAGGTTTGAAGTGTGGTAGAAGGTAACAGACCATGTGGAATATAAGATGAGCCATAAGGTGAAGGTGACTTAAAGTTGTGCTTTGTGTTGGGTTAAAACTGAGAGAAATCTTATACATCATTGACATAGAAATTATTATAGAATATGCTAGAACCAATTAATATGTTAAAAAAATTGAAATATTTTTATCAATAAGTTGGTTACGTATTGTGTATCGTCGTAACAAATGAAGTGTAACTTTTGTTTAGTAAAAACTGTTTTTTTCTACAATAAAGTAATACATATTTGCCTCTAAAGACTACTAACAATAGAAATAATAGCAATATCGTCCCCGTAGAAGGAAAAGTAACCAACTAACAAAATGTGACTTTCGAGAAAAACGCAATTTAGTGTTTTTTTTGTGGAAAAATCGTCATATCTCTTTTATTTTAAAAGATATAACTGTGGTTTTTACATATAATGTAAATTACGGTTTTATTAACAATATGTAGTTTAAAATTTAAATTTTTAATACACATGAGCAGAGATAAATGTTTAAATAGCAATTATGTATTTTTCCCTCTTCATATAATTGTTTTTGTTCTTTAATTGGTTACTTTTTCATGTGACTTATGTATTTTTCCTGCTTCATAAAGCTAAAAAAATGTTGCTGACGATTAGGATAAAAGTTGTTATCTAATTTTTCCCCTTTTTTTTAATAAGTGAATAGAAGTTAGATTATTTAAGTATGAATCAATTTTATTTTATTATTATAGAAGTAGATAAAAATATATGTTAGATAAATGAAATGGTCCTCAATAGTAGTAGTGGTCTCAATAGTACAAAAATACTTATTAAAAACATAAATTTTTCGCATAATCAACATCATTTTAATACCATCCATCCATCTTTACTTGCTGAACTTTCATTAGGGTAAACCGTGATAGATGCCCGGTTTTTTATATGGCGTCGTAATTTTAAACCGTTCGTTGTTTGGAGTGGTAGAGTCTAGCTGTAGGCTCTGTCTGCAGCGATTGCTGGGCTGACTCGACCGGTGAAATACCACCGTCGCACAGGAAACCGACGTGAAGTAGGAACGATGTTCCTGCGTTTCGTTCGGTGAGTGCGGTATCCGGTGCCCAATTTTATTTATTTATATATATATTTTCTTAAAGGTCAGCAACACACCCCCAACACCTACAGTGTTGAGGGTAGTCATGGGCGGCGGTGATCACTTACCATCAGGTGACCCGCATGCTCGTTTGCTACCTATATTACATAAAAAAAAAAAAAAAAAAAAAAAAAAAAAACCTAACCAAATAAGTTATCATAGATTTTCTCAGTAGTTTTGTTAGTTTAATTTTTCATTCAGCTTTAAGAACTGTGTTTGTTTCTCCAGCTATAACGAGTTCAGCTCAAATCAAGTTCTTGCAAGGTAATCTTTTCAGGAATAGTTGCCTACCCTTATGGATAGATGCCTCGCTATGGAATAACTGAGCAGGATAGTTACCTATAGTAGGGGATAGACCTATCTATAAAATAGTCAAATTAAAAAAGAGTTCACAATGTTTGCAAAATATATTTTTTATACCATCGTTGGAATAATGTTATAGTACAGGTATAACCATAATTAAAGATATGCATTTCTTTGATCATAAATAATAACAGTTTTTAGCTACAACTGACTTTAATAATCTGACGAAATATTGATCCCCTCGTTTCAGTGGAACTAAGTTTATGACAGAATAATAATATTATTGCTGGCTATTTTTTGGCTTTTTACCTTGCATGGCAAGTACTGGTGAGGCTTGATAGTCCTTGCCGGTCATTTAATATCCTTCTTGAGAATGAAAGTAGAGGTCTAACAGTTGGAAGAAAAGATGCTTAGATGGTTTTCTAAAAAGAAAACTAGATACATTTGAACTTACTATGTCACCAATAGGGCGACCAGCTGTTCAAGGTGATTTTACTTGTTTCGTACAAAAGTCCCTCGTTAACAAAATTGTATCCGTCAAAAGTGTATCTAACTATTCCACATACTCAATATCTAAGAGGTATTTCCAGGTCACACTGACAGTCACACCCAGAAAACTAAGATATGATAAGACGACTTTTTTGTTTGAAGGTAATTTAATACCGAACCGCATAGATGGTTAAGAAACATTTGTTAGCAGCCGGTGTAATAAACGACGACACTTGCTGCAAAAATGTACATAGCCCTGAATCTGCATCTATCTTTTGAAAATTCGGGGCTATTATCCTTTTCACTAGATATAGTTGCCTCAGTAGTTTAGTGGGCTCTTTTTTCAGCACTTGGACTCAAGTTTGGTTCTTTGTGCGTAGTTTGCTACTAAGAGTTTAGCCAGCCTAACTACGTACAGAAGCAGTTCCAATCGATTGTTTTTTCGATTTACGATTTGTTCTCACAGCAAAGCGCGGAAAAGGCTATAAGGTATCGGTGACGTTGAGACAGGGCCTACTGGTGTTGCTTTTAGCCAGTTCATCTGCAACGCTATTGCCGTGAGAACCACGATGCTCTTTAATAACCATTGAAGTGTGACCTTAATTGTTTTTGCAACCTTCACCAAGCCTAAATGAAAATCGTTTATAAGGCCTGAGCTAACAGCTTCACCTTCAAGTGACCGCAGAATAGAGGCACTATCTGACACTATTGGAATATTACCGTCGGTAACTTTTCGAGGATGTAGTCGCCTCATTTGCATAATCCAATGATAGCCCACACATCTTTTCTGCCAACTTTACAGCTGGACCTTTACTTTACGGCGATCGCCGTTATAGTCACGAATAGCAGAACAGCCAAGGACTAGGGGACTTCTTATTTGTCTCCTCATTTGGAGGAAGAGCAAAGCCTGAATCAGTACTTTCCATGCGTGGTAGATATTTTCTCTGTGTTTTACAAATAACCAATAGACCCATGGTACGTAACGTTGAATATTCTATTCATTAATCACACAGCAATTATATTATTGTAAAATAATTTAATTCGGTTCGTTCAAACGAGTAAATCCTTTTTTCTTCAGATTATTATAAGTTTTATATCAGTTGTAGCTTAAAATCTGTTGTATTATTTATGATCACGGAAATGAATATGTTTAATTTCTTTTCTTATTGACTTAAAAGTCAACTTGCCTATAGTAGGCAACTTTCCAGCTCAGTTATTCCGTAGCGAGGGATCCATAGGAGTAGGCAGGCACCTATTCCAAAAAAGATTGTTTCGCAAGAACTATTCATGTATGCAAAACTCGTAACAGCTTGAGAAACAAACACAGTTTTTAAAGCTGTATGAATAATTAAATAATTACATAAATTGATAAATTATACTGATTCAGTTTTCTGAATTTCTGAAACGCGCCAAAATAACTAACTTACAAAACATTACTAACGTTTAACATGTGCGTACTTCTAAATGCCTCTTAAGTGTCAAGGAAGAATTCACTAATTACACTTAGTTATTATTTTTGGCTTATCTTGGGTTATCTAAACCTGAAAATATAATAGGAAAAACAACCAAAACGCTTTATGTAGTTTTTAAATAAGAACAAGGTTTATTTTTCTTACATAATGTTAGTTGTGTAATTTTGCCTCCCTATTTCTTTAAACATTGCGAATTATCTATTTGGGCTTCTAAGAGGATATTTTAATTTCTAAAGTAGTTGGGAATACGCTGATTGGACAGAAAGATGCGCTATATTATAATGCTAACGAAAATACAATAAAGTGAATTTTGACAAAATGTTAGTTGGTTACTTTTCCTTCTACGGGGACGATATAAAAAGTCGTGTTAGCAGTCGCTAGTCAGTTTTCATTACACCGTGTACGCGACTACTTTAGTATTCACGTTAAGTAGGCAGCTAGATGACGTCATCCTCCCATTCGCCACACCAAGACTGAACAACTCTCTTACATAATTGAAGACCTTCTTATTTGGGGTAATTGTGTCTTGTAAAACAAAACTGAGGGAGAATCGGCTTACGTACTCGGTGTTTGAGTGTATTAAAAGATAACGCAATCTGCTGTGGAAATTTCGAGATGTTAACCAGTTTTTAGGTGTGTTTTGTCTTTTTTGGGGTAAATTTTGTTATGAATAAGAAAAACTTTATTCGTTTATATGAATTAAAGTAAATAAAGTGTATGCATATCAGAAACTTTGCACAATCAAACATAAATAGTACTACACTACTTATACAGATAATTGTATACTCTCCACTTCCCCTTTGCTAAGTAGGTACAATAATTTCAACTCACGCCATTACCTGTCATATACACCCTGTAGTACACGTGTTTGCTGTAATTATATTACAGATTATAGAAGATTAGGAGAGATTATATGTGCACGAGCTTTGGATACCGCTACCTATGTTAAGTAACAAACGGGTATTCAATCAATGAAGCGACAAGCAAGCAGAGACGCTCGAATCTACATTTCCTAAGCCAGGATTGGGCCTAAGTGATGGCGGTGTTCGACTAAATGCTTCCACCAATAATCTCCAGAAAACACAGGGTATCATGTTTTTGAACGGTACAAAAGGTTGAGATTGATAAAATTGTTTTTGTGAACCTTGGTTTATCTGTCATGGCTAAATGAGCTGTTCATGGGATACCAGATAGATTTAAAACATAGATGAATATGTTCTGCAAAGTCATATGCATCACCTGAGAAGAGAGAGAAGTGGGATTAGGGTTGGGATATATTTACTTAGTAATGAACTTAAATATGTGACTGATAAGGTTTAAGGTCTTATTTTGTAAATGAACTAAGAATTGGCTAATTAAGGTAGGTAAATTTTAACGTACCTACATGAGAACATCTCTCATTTTAGTGGTTTCCTAGGATATAAATCGATTTTCTTATCTAAAATACCAAGAATTGTACCTACCTTATTCTTCAAATTTTAATTCAATCATACGGTATACAACATCTAAAGCATGGAGGAACCTTAACCTCCTTTGAACGTCATATTTTCATCCTAATGAAAAATTTTGTCCTGCCTCAAGGGGAAACATGATTGATTAAATTTCGTACCAAGTCAAACGCTACGTTGAAAGAAATCACGCAGAAATAAGTTGTTTTAAAAAGAAAATCATATCCAATGTTTATAGAAAATACTGCTCTTTTTTCCAAGCTGTAATTTGCCAGGTTTGTGACAAATTATTGATTGACAAACTGGATAAGTCTAATCAATTTTTATTTAAAAAAAAATATTTCTAGAAATATCCGCCTTAAAGAACTTTTTTTTTGTTACACGTTGGTAGATAAGCCAAAAAGCTATTCCACAATATCGCGCTTCCAATTTCGAAATCGCATTCCTTAACTTCCACAATGTTCGCATCAAGTGTTTCGAAATTCAAACTAGCGCTGTTACCTATCACATCTAAGGTTAAACGTTGTGTGTGCTACTTATCTCCGTAGTTGTAACTAAGCTGTGTGTACTTGTATAAATGCTTTCCTTGCTAGGGCTGTATTTCGATTACAGATTTTAGAAAATCCGAAATTATGTTAGGTTAGGTTAGGTCTTGCATCTAAAGGGAAGTCCCTTTAGATGCAAGAAAAAAGAATATTCAATGAAAATATGTAATTTTTTAAGGAAAAAATTTAAAAAAACGCTTGTTAAACTAAAAAGATACTGTTTAAATGGGTACCACATAATTTCATAGTAAGTTCTAAAAGTTTAAATCAGACAAAAAAACATTTTTTTAATAGAAAATCCGTATCCGTTTCATCCGTATCCGCATCCGCAAATTTCACCTCCCTACTTATATACCTTCCGTAACTGAATCGAGGATTATACCGCGGCACTAATCTGTATGTACCTGCCCTAATTGTTGTGATTGTTGGGGATTTGGCTCCGAACAGAATTTTGCTGTGTGCCGATAGTGCGGAGGTAAATGGAGCGTAGAATAGAATACGGATGCTGAAACGGATGAAGATAGAGCCGTTTTATGTGCCTTTGCATTGAAATGTGTAGCAAACTGTCTTTTGTAAGTTATCTCTTCATTGGATGACACGGAGTGGTCCGTGTCTGTTTCTTTGTGTAAGTTCGCTTACCTCTTAAGATTTTAAAAATATAAACACTTTTGAAGATTGTGATATTGTAATAAAGATGATATCTTAAGATTTAATATAAAACATTGAAATTTAAATGATTTTTAATGTTGGAATACAATCTTTGGTAAAAAATATAAATTTACAATAGGCTAAACCCGCCTAAAATCGTCAAAGATCCGTTCTAAATTCCTTTAACGCAACGCGCAGTACGCATCGTCAAAACAAAATTGTAAACAGCCAGTTTGACAGCTAACCGTTCTCTTTTTAAATTTGGGCAAATGGAATTTCTAATTTAAAATTCACCCTAAGGTCGCCGCTACGTGGCAAAAGGCGGCAGAGGCGAAACATTCTACAATTGAAATTCTGCACGGACGTCCGCGTGTGTGTTCGAATTCCAAATGTTATTCCTATACGAACTATTTGCAAACACGAGCCGTAAATGAGTTTGGCGATCTGAAATACAATTTTCGGTCAGTAACACGTCATGCAGCCAGTGACATCGCACGGCGATTGGAATAGGATCGATGATCGACTTTTAATAAACCAATCGTGATACCGATCGCGCTAAGTAAACGAAAATAAACGTGAATCTGATTAAGTTTGTTTAGGAACAAGAGCGTTAGCAGTCTATGAGCCCCAGGACGGAGTAATTATACAGAACTTACTGGAATCAAGCTTAGCTATGTGTTAGTATTAAACGTTGAGCGTTAGTAAGCGGTTATTTTTTTACTGGGAGATAATTTGAACTTAGTTATTTGTGAAATCTGTCCTAAGGTGTTAATCTGCTCCTGTTTTCGATCTCGAAAGAATTTGAAATGAATGATTTCTATATACTATATATAGAAATCAGTTTAGTCTTAAACGTAATTCGTTAAAAGAAAAAATTGAGAAACTTAAGAAAGGGACTGTCTAAAACGGTTATATTTTTTAACTCCTATGTAACTTTTATATCAAATGCCACTAAGGAATAACATAGTATTTATGTTACTTGGTGATTATATTCTTAAAAGTTACTTACATAAGTACTATATCTCCATTTTGTCGTAATAACAAAATGCTGCTACCACACCACACTTACCTGAAACAAAAAATATAAATGTATTTAATTATCATAACACTGATTTACATACTCAGAAGATTCCATATGAAACCATTTATTTTATATTTAAATAAACAAAGAAAATTATTTGAACAAGTTTTTTTGTTTATATATTTTACACTTCACGATAAAGAGCATGTAAACCATTATTTTTGATATTAATAATATAAAATAAATCCAACCGCAAACTAAATTGGCGTGCATATTAATTCAAATCAAATTCATTTTAACATGCATGTGATAAATGATTTCCATGCTGAAGTGATATATCATAGAAAATTTAAATGCTAGTGCCTAAATTTTGATAATGTAATGAGGGATATAAAATATTTTATTTTATAAGTAGATTAACGCCGAAAAAAAAGATTTACCACTACACGGCTGCATAGCTAAAAATCTGAGGTGGAAGACAAATTTTTCTGAGGTTATGGTTAAAACTGTAGCGTGGCATATCAGATTGGTATGGTCATTATTTTTCTTTATTCTAAGTAGTGATTGTATTTTAATACTACGATAACATAATATGTTAATGTCGTAGCAGGCATGCTACGCCGTAGTCCCATAATTTTTTAACAATTATTAGTCTCTTTTAATTAAAATGTGTTTTGGTTAGTGCTACATAGCTTTAGTTTTTACTAGCTTTTACCCGCGCGGCTTCGCACGCCCTAAATTCGGAGTAAATCTCCTTTCCCTGTACTATGTTAACCTTCCTCTTGAACTCTTGAATCACTCTATCTATTAAAAAACCGCACCAAGATCCGTTGCGTAGTTTTAAAGATTTAAACATACACAGGGGACAGAAAAGGCGACTTTGTTTTATACTATGAAGTGATTATTATGTAGCATTTATTATTAATTGAACGGACTCCGATCATTAATATCTTTTATCAACACTGTCTTCAAACATTTTGTCAACAAATCGATAAGTGTAACATTTTCGAATAGTCACATTTCGAAATGATAAATAATATTTTTTTAGTTACATTAACTGTCAGATAACATTTGCACATTACTTGTTACTTATCTAATAAGAATTAAAATGTATTAAAACATTAGGTAGTACCTTAGTACTATTTCATCATTTTCTGATAGAAAATCCCACGATACAATCTATTTCATTACGATATAGAATATCTCGCTATTATTTCCCAAAATTGTCCGACGTTTAATTAACATCATAAATTATTTTTGTCCAGTGCCATCATTAATTAAATCTCGCCGTTTAATATTTCCTATCTTAACGTTGTCGGAATTAACTATAAATTTCGGGGAAATTGTTTTATGGAAAAACAATTATTAGATTGATTTCCACTCGGCGTAGTGAGATTATTGTGTTTGCTTTGATGTTACATTAGCTAATAGAAAAGGTTATTAAATGACTGCAAAACTAATGAATTCGTGTCAATTCTCTTGTTTATATTTCAATAATGAATAAAAGTATTTAAAGTATAAAAAAACATATATGAAAAACTATGAAAAATCTCAACTAAATTATTGTCTACTATTTGTTTAAACCATAATGTCACAGCAAACCCGCACAGATCATTCATTTTATAAAATCTCAAGCATTTTCAACAGAAATTGACAACATCGTACTTGTGTTAACAAGGGACCGCTCTTATTTTATAGCAGCTAATTAGATTCATCGATTCTTTCTACGTGACAAGTTTACTTGTAAAAAAAAAGGTTTTTTCCCAATCGGTCACAAAATCTATTTGTTTTTTTTTAGGTTTCCAAATAACGCTGCAATTATAAATAAATGATATCATTTTCATTTGCATTTGTAAATGAAAAAAATAAGTAAGTGACTATCTAAAATTAAAGAGCCACAATTTTTTAACTTTTTCTATGCCGCATTCTACTTGCCAGTTTGCGAATTGCAGTACATTAAAAAAATAGTTCAAATAACATTCTAAATAACTCCTAGCACTGAAATTGAAGACAATACCTTCATCCTTTAGACTCAGAATAAAGAGATTAAACTCATTTTAACGGGTTTTAATTTCAAGTAATAATAATCGCGTAAATCTAAGAAGTTATATCAGAATAAAGAGGCACCCGTTTTTTTCTAAGATCCTGCTCACAATTGTCGAGGCCTTTAATTGAAAAACTTTGCGGGAGAAACGGAAAACGGTAAACTTTTGAGTGTATTCGACGAATCACAAATTGTTTTTGTTTGCTATTAGAAAGTTTGGAACGTCAAGCGTTTGCCGCTCCCCCCTACCCCCTATTAAAACAACTCTATGAACTGCCGACTCATTTAGCTACTGGCCAGCCCCCAAGTCAAGTGGCAAGTGATATTTGCGATAGCGAGTGAATAGAAAAAATATGTATGAAACTGTCATTTATGTCAAGCTTGCAATTTGACAGTTTCATACATTTGAATTCTATTCACTCGCTATCGCAAAATTCTACTGCCACTTGACTTGGGGGGCTGTATGAGTATTTGACAATCGCTAACGTGAGAGAATTGGTTTAAAAATATGTGATTAAGTGACCGTTCGCTTAGTTTGTATAAATATTAGAGTCAGATAGCAATTTTCGTTCATCTAGGAGACACATTTTTTTCTACAGTGATCTTAGACTTCTAAAAATTAGTAGGCTTTTCATTGATAATTGAATTTTGCTAACGTTACCTGATACACCGCTATATAAAAGAAACCCGATTTAATAATAATCACAACTAAGCCCCTCGTTTGTGTAAACAATTTTGTTAGCCATTAAAAAAACTGAATGTAAAGCATCGTTAAATTTCGCTGCCATGTTGATAAAATTAAACGAAACGAATTGTGCAGTTAACCAAATACGAGTATGTTAAATTTTTGCCTGTTGACAACTAGCATCAACGCGTGAGTCAAATTTAATAAAGTTGATGCAACATATCCAGTAATAAAACTCTATATAGTTATCAAACACAATTTGATATTAAACGTAAGCAATAAAATATAAAACTCCATTACATATTCATATATTTTGGTTAAACTATAAATCTGATAGCTATTAAATCATGTTGTTCAAAACCAATAGCATTTAATTAATTTAAACGAAAACACTTCAACCTTTAAACTGTAGGTAACTTATATCAAAAGCGCTTCACACTTATTTGAATTGAAACATTCAGAATTGAAACTTTCGAGATTGTTTACTCCGATCGCTTTGAAGGAAACCTGATCTGATATTCACAGTTTGCGATAATTTAATGATAGGATCACTGAAGAATATTAATGATTGGTATAACGCAGTGCAAGTTTCAACCGTAATGCTTTGAATTTAGAACTCTAAATGGTAACACATTTAGTTTAATTCAAACTTTGAATATTAGAACAAATAATATGGGCTTCGGTACAATATGTCAATGGTGCAAGTGCAATGAAAAAAATTTTGAAATTTCCTTATATACCCTAATATGCCATTTAAATTTTAAAAGGTCTTGATAAACATTCACGAAACGATATACACGCATCAGCTGATACTTTTTGTATGTTATGAAATAAACGATGAGTTTTTTGTAAAAAAGTAATAAACATCCATCCACCCATTTTTTTTCAATAATAATATTAAAACTCAACGACAACGTTATTGATTTTATTCACAGCTTCTATCGTATCAATATCGCGCCTCAAATTCTCATCTTGTCCAAGGTTCTATTGCATGACATTCCCTTTTTTCCGACACCCTCATCCCCTCCAATGTTGTCGACGTCGTCGAAATTGAATTTTTCAAAAATGCGCGCGATTCTCCCGAGTTCCTTGATAAATATGTAATTTGGAGTAGCGTCGAATCATCTTTGACGTTGGGTGACTTTATGAATGTTTTAAAGGAAATAGGTCGGTAATATTTACAATAATAATTATTTTTTATTTTTTGAAACGTTCTTAACTAGAATTATGCTCTTTTTTTGTCACTTGCCATTTTATATGATTTTATTCTAAATGTTGTTCAAAGAACTGTTTCATTTTGATCTATACCATATAAGAGTTAGGGTTTAATTTCAACTGTTCACTACATTTAAACCATTGTAAGACAAAGTTGAAATTGGAGCCAATAGAAATTCTCGCTCCGAATTTCCGAATTCTACATTAAATTTAAAGATACGCGTATGAAATAAGGGAGTTATAGGGGGTGAGGGTGGTGCTTTGAATTATATTACTTGTATTGGAATAGCTGTAATTTTACAAATAACCGATGTATCACCAGATGACAATAATTGTTTATCGATTAATACATTAAAGGCGGCTGTTTCAATGAAAATAAATTGCTACTTGCTTAAAAAACCTTTATACAATTAGTTCTTTTCTCATGGATTCTAGTACACCCAATGTTTTGATCAATAAACAGTTTATTAAAAAACTAAGTATATCTACTGTTTTTGCAGTTATTTTTGTTTTAAAAAGAATTGTGAGGTAAGTTGCCAGTTACTAAGAGAGTCTGTTGTTTTAACAGGAAAACGAAGATTAAAAAAAAACACATATCAGTAATTTGACATTAATACGTTTTTATCTAGTAATTTAAGATCCATACGTTTTAATAATACACAAGATCGCACAAAACAACGTTGGTTAAAACATTGATGTTTCTGTGAATTTTTGGGTTCAAAATCCGGTTCATTTATTATTATTGTTTCAACATGTTTCAATTCATGCTCCAACCTTATTCAACAGACGTCACGAGTCAAATTTTATCTTTTCCGTGAGTGACATACCCCTCAAACAAAATGCTTTAAATTATTACATTCAGGAAAAGAGGTGAAAATCACGGTTCGCGGGACACAAAAGAAAGTTGTGTTATAACGTGTTTTGAAAGAAAGGTAGCGTCAGCAGAATACTTTAAATATTAAAATAGCAATTTTCATGTATTATGTTGTTTTATGTCGTTAGAAAAAAATGCAGGAAGTTTAATATAATATAGTGTTTATAAATATATTTTTGTATAGCTCAATTCAAGTACATTTTGGCAGAGTACTTTATCAAATACTGAATGTTTATCTCCATTTTTTCACCCTCAGAGCAGAAAAAAGCATAAGGTGTCTTTTTACAGCTTTTGGCAAGAATCATTCTAATGGAATTCAATGCTAGACACTTTACACTGTCGAAACACCAAGCTACACCAGAGTTGTAGTCAATGTGAAGAATACCTTTTCATTATAATTGTTTCAATAGTTTGTGACTGTCTTTGTCGTGACGGTTATAATAATTTTAAAATCTTTGTATAGAACAAATTACGATTAATTAAATTCATAAACAAAGTAACACGAAGTTGTCCGCACAAATATTTTTATACAACATTGTAATCATTTTGTTATTATAATAATATTTATTTGGTAACAATAAAATCGTTCTAAAGTAAAAAAAAATGCAAAAAACAATCGTTGTTGTTTTACCGACCGTACTTTGCGTTAGTAAACCTTTGAATCGAATGAGTTTATGTTATGTTGCAAACTTTATTAATATCGCATTTGATGGAAACAGTGTGAGCAAATATAACTTTGAAACCATGTGTTTAAAATATTCAATCGAAAAGTTTTGACTTGAGTTTTGTTTCATTGAATATAACAATGTTTGCTATTAAAGTGCTATTTTCAATGTCGTAAATGAACATTCTTTTTAAAAACAAACACATGAAGTTAAAGTTTTATTATGGATCCTCTTTTGCAAATACTAAATCTTGCGCAATATATTTTCCTCAGTATCCCTACACTTGAAGTATATTAAAATTCCGTCTTAATATTATAATTTATACAAAACGTGTCTTATATATGATATGACAAATATAAGATAATATGATAACATCAGGGCAAAAATATATTTTTTAAGCCATTATTAAACCTGGAATTCCTATATAAAAGTCCCTATAACTTGTCCATCTGTTTTTGTAAAATACATGAAATACGAAAGAAAGAAATGCAAGGGAAAGAAAACAATATAAATTTGCTTTGATTACGACTACCAATAAAATCCAAAAACTAAATCTTGTATAATAAATAATACATCTGCCTCTTTTCAACATGCGCTAACCTTATTTTGACTTCAATAGCCACTATTACCCAAACACGAATCAACAACCCTAACCATATTTTGAAATCTGAGCATCGTTTGCTAACAGTCAACCACATCAATGCAATTGTATGGACCTCCGTTCGAGTATCGCTATCTTCTAGAATTTTCCAGAGATATTCCGTTACCCTTATTTACCTCACTCTTGAGTGGTACGTGACGTATTCAATCTTGTCCGGATGATTACATCTTGAAAATAGTTTTTAGTACGATTGGAATTTTAAAAGTTCAAGCGAATGAAATTTTATAAGTCTAAAAAGGGGGCCCCGTTTTCTATTTAGTTTATGTAAACTTAAAATAAATGTATGAAAAGAAAAATGTCCTTTTGATAAAGTTTATTCCTTTTAGTTTTGTTGTGTTTGTCAATGAAAGTAAGTGTATATCGTGCAATGTTGCCACTTTCTTTTCCCTCTAGGTCTTCTTCTATTCAAAAGCAGTTCTTGGAGTTTTCTTTTATAAACTGCTTTTCATTACGTTGTTAACAAGTTGTGCGTTTTCTTTTTCTATGCAGCTCTATTCTATTCTTGTATAGAATCAACATAGATTTTAATTCCAATCATTCAATTTTATAAAATTGAATTCATTTTATATATTCAATCCCTGCTAATTTTAAATACGAAATCTTTCATATCAAAAATCAAAACGTCCAACCCTTAGTCCCCAGTTTCAAATTACCACCAAGACAAATAAACCCTGAAACAGACAGACCATTTAGTCCTTCTTTACGACGAAATTGCCTACATTACCACAAACCGAAGCCTTATTCACTCGGATGGACTTCACTTATTGATCCATCCTCTCAACCGGAGCAATTATCTAAAACACCTATTAATGACCCTTTGACTGAAACGGGCTCAAATCCAATTTGAAATATCGTGAATATTTGAAGTGAATGAGCCTATTGAAACTAGTTCTGACTAGATGTTATCGATTGTGTTACGTATGAAGTGATTTTGGTAACTATTTGAGCTACCACGGCACAGTGTACTCTACGAGTTTAGGTGTCTACTAGCTTTTAAGTCGACTAAATTACGTGTTTGGTATGTTCAATTACGGGAATGAGGTGTTTTTTTAGTTAAAGTAGCGATCGTTATTCTGTATATAGGTAATTCTATCGACAAGCTACATGCATTTTATATTAATTAACAAATAGGTTATACCTATTTAAAAAATGCATACCCATATTTTTTATTAACTCCCGTTTACTATCGTGTAAACACAACATACCCGGAACATTCTAACAAAACCGCGCTCTTCCCAAAAAATTGCTTTATCAAGCCCAAAATTTACACTCAAATAATTCATAACATGCCTAGTTTCTGAATGTATTGTGTGATAGACGTTCAAAGGCTTTGCTGCTCTGTTCTATCAACAATCGTCATAGGACATGGAACTTACAACACTATCTATAGACTGCTATGAGACTAGACCGATAACTAGTTAAATTATAGACATGGCATATCTAGGAAGTTAATATAAATATATTTTTTACTAAACTTTGCTAATACGTATTAAAAAAGTAACGCGGTAGGGCTAAGAGTCATATTTTGAGATCATGCGTGGTAGACCTACCGCGTGGTAGGACTACGAGTCATAGTTTTTGACGGATAGTAGGACTTACAGGAATGTTTGGACAACCGCGGTAGGGACACGAGTCATGCATCAAATTTACGTCCTTTGTTTCATCGAGTCAATAAAAATCTTGTTTTTATGTAGTGTATAAAATAAAAAACCAAAAGATATACTACATAGATTATCTTTTAAAGAAATAATAAATTCCATTCTGTGATTATACGGGACCATTTAGAACTTGGCATTAGAATGACTTTCCAATGGCATTTAGTTATCTCTACCCCAAACTTACGCGTTAATTTATCAGAATGTTCCCGTGGTGAACTACTTTTTTATAAGAAAACTAAATACTAAATATAATAATAATAATAAATATATTAATTATTAATATATTTTCAATAAAACACATCCATGGGTTTCACAAGTCATTGGTCTTCACAAACTGAATATCGGCTGCAGTATAGACGATGGTACAAGACAATAGCAACGTAAATTGGTCGACAATATTAAGATAGAGCGTTTATAGGATAACAATTACCGATATCTGGACAGTAAAGGCTTTAGAATTTAGTTGATGGTATATTGTTTAGTTAAATTACACATGTAGGGCTGATTGTCTTATCTAGATGCATATAAAGGCGTACGTAAGGTTAACTTTAGAAATCAATCATGACAAAACAGTTTTGTCTCCCTCACTCGGTTGCACTCTTACATTGAAACAAAAAGACAACGCTAATTTTCACCAGACATCCATTTTTATCCAAAAACTATCTTACATCTTAGCTCATAACAAAGCTGTTTATCCCACGTTTACATTTTGCAGCTTGTTCTCCGGTACCTTGCGATAAAGCGTCAGTTAGCTATGACTAGTGCCTCAATCACGAATATATTGCAAATCGCAAAGTTAATGTATCGCGCTCTCTATATGAAATCGGTTGACAAATCAGACACAAAGAATCTTCGTACCGCTACAGTTTACAAAACGAATAAAAACGATGATCACGTGTACACACGTTCATTAATGCTTAAAAGTAAAAAAAAGCAGATTAAAAAAAACTTTTACGTCCTCGTCCACTGTCTGAATAACCCACATGAAATGAAATGAAATGTATGTAGGTTTAAAAACTAATATCTTATACATTGTCAAAAGCATAAAATCAAAAATAAAAAAAAGATGTCACGGTACACCCCTACATACATCAGCAATGGCCGTAGTAGACCGAGAGAAAAAGCTGGTGGAAAAATCTCTCGGCACTCTTTTCGAGACTATACAATCATAATTAAGATTTATATTCATTTAAAACGTGTACATTAGTGAACACATAAATTATTTTCTCGTACCTCCCCACTCAACATTATATATTTTTCTACGATGACGCTAACCACTCGACAGTTATTCGTGATTAGGCTACAGCCCCGCCACAAGACCTCAAAGTGTGAAGTGTAAGCCACATTCAGAGATCACTCGGCTGGATTGAATGCGACTGCGCATGAATGAACGCCGGCATTCCATTGATTGCCTCGATGCGAAGCTTAGCAGATAAAGAATTTAGTATACAATGGCCGAAGGATATGGTACTTGGAGTTAGCTTTTTAACAGTATGTACGGGGTGTAAAAAGACTGCTTCCGAAAACAAAACTGGGCATCACTTAATATTTAAGCAAAAAAAAATTTTTATGATTGGAAAAAAAAAAAAATTACAAAATTTCATAATTCCATCAGATTTTGCGATGATTTCAAATTAAATAGCGTTTTAAATTAATTTGCTATGTAAATAATCGCACCTGAACCAACAGCTGATGATTTCAAGCGGCGAATAAGACTTTTCAATCCATAATAACTTTTTTAAATTGAGTTTTCTTGGTATACTAGTTAGTGTTAGTGTATTTAGTTACTATTGAGGCTTAAGAATACGTGGTTTTAGGCTTCGGAAGTGGTATTTTTACACTAGTTATAAGACTTACTTTTTATTATTTGGCATATCCCAAAAAAATGGTGTTTAATAGTATTAATTGTTTGTATCACTAAACAGTAAGAGTAAGAGCTGCTGCGACGACTGACCGATAACGCTCCGTTGTTTTACATATAAATTTAAACCTAAGCTACACGTGCATTAAAACAGCGTGCGGCAACGAAGCGACCACGCAGCGCAGCGCAGTATGTTTAAGAAAATCATAGACTGTTGCGTTGCGACATCGCAGCGCTCGTGTGGCACTCTGTCCGTTGAAATCACTGCGTTGCGACGACGCAGCGCACCAGCAACGCCCGTGTGGCACTGCTCTAACCTAACTTACTATCCATCAATGAAGTACAATGAATCAATTATATTCATTACCTAATATATTATATAACAAAATTACACATTATACTCATTTGTAAAACGTAAACGTTCCTAAATCTAACTAAATTGTGAATAATCCCGTTAAATTTCAACGTTCACCACTTCACATTCATCATAGTTGGCGCCATCTATCAATAAGCGAAGGTGTCAATAAATAATTGTCGTGCGCAATATTCGTGTAGAGCAAACGTTGCACGTAATTTTGCAGGCAAAAATTACGAGTCGAACCTAAAGGCGCGGACATACTTGCGTTTTTTTTCACAAAAATATAGCTTACGAGTTTTTTTTTAGTTCAGACAAAGTTTTTAGGACCTAACAAAACAATAATGAAATATTAATACATTTTAATTTATCACACTTTGAAGGACAAATAAGGATTTATTAAAAACCGAAAATATTTAATTTGTAAGATTTGTAAGATGTTTATTGTACTGAGTAAAAAAAAATTATAGTAAGTAAGCAATTTAGAAGAAACATACATACAAACACATAAACAACTTCCCAACTGTAACGAACTAAGTTATGCCATTATATTTTCACCATAATAAACCACCCTTGTTTTGACAGTTCCAGAGACACATCGTAAACGCGCGCCAACGAAACTGATTTCGCGTCATCATTTAAACTTTTTTATCACTTTTTTATTTTTGACATAAGTTCAGGTGTGGCTGCACCTTTGTTTGGACAGAGAGTGATTGTCGACTCAACGGTGACGTGTACTTAATTCCGCTTATTTGTATTGCAAACATGGTAAATACAACCTTTTTTTACGTGTTTTTCCTCGGTTTTCACTTCGCAGTTAGTGCGCGGCAGTTTTTAGACGGACTGTGTTTAGGGACTTTATTAATCGTTTATTGAATTTTAATAGCGTTTGTTAATTACCTGTATTATTCTATTTTGATTTTTTTTACATTTTCGCGGGTAAATTGATTTAACTGTTAGTCAAACCGCAGGGTGGTGCGCTGTTTGTGTAAGTACCTAATAAAAAGCGAGAAAAGTAATATACGTAATTGTAATATAGTCGTTTGAAATTACGTAAAATTTTAACACCTCAATCAGTATTTAAGTAACTTACGCATTTATCCGTGAATAGTTTATTTTACATAGTTTGAAACTCAAACCATATTGCGATCATCACCAAATTGACAATAAAGATTGAACATTGATCACAGTCCTATAACTAAAGCAAAGTAATTGACTTTCTTCCAAAAAATCCTAAACCTAAAGGCCGATTAGCATCTAAAGGGCCTGTTCTAATCCCCACCCTTTCACTTCGAAACCGTTCAATTAACGGCAAGGGGCTGACCCAAAAGGAGACAAAAGCTTACTCAAAGATATCCAAAACGGATAATATAATCAATTTTATGCAAAACTAATAGAAAGCCCTGCTTTCCTATCCAGGCTCTCCAGCCTAATAATGTGTAAATCGCATTCTTTACAAAAAGACACGGTTAAATGAAAAAGGTAAAGCCATAGTTGCAAAACAAAAGAACAAAAAAACAAAAAAAAACGCTGTTAATAGCTTCAAATCAAAAATAATATCAAAAAAATGTTAGTTCTATGAAATTAGTACTTGTTTATAATTAAGTGTATGTCAGACGTGAAAGAAAAATACACGCATAGGTAAACCAAATGTACGTTTGATTCAAAAGTATCAAATTTATTACGCAAGGGGCCTTCATTTTCTACTTTTGATTAGATTTAAATAACTAGACAATATTTTAAACCGATTTCTCGTTTTCAAATACAAGATAAAATTGGTAAAACATTATTTGATGACACTTGCAAAATCAAGCAGTTTATAGAAAATTTACTTAATACTTACCTAAAGCTAGTAAACCATTAAATTTCTAGGCAACGACATTTAAAACCGAGTTTTCCGCGTATTCCATGTGGCATCACAGGTCTTTTAATTTCCGCTTCACGGCAAAGTGACTTTTAATACTTCGTGACAAGGCACACTTTTGAGTGCAGGGATGAAATTAATTTTCCCGACATTAGTAATGAATTCTGCTCAAAGCGTGAACTCGTTGGTGACATCTTAACATTTCAAGCGTCTTGAAATAATAATTACGATTTGTTTTAATATTATTCATATGGTTTTTACGTTGGAATATGTTACTCATTTGAATTACTTTTTATTAAAATGATAATTATATTAGTACATTCGGCCGGAAAAGTCGCTGAACAGAATCATAAGTTTAAAACTAAAAGTTTCTTCCTTACTATATTATAGCGGCTGAAATATGTTTGGTATCAACAAAATTATGTATTTGAAATGACTGAATGAATTTCCGACTGTTTTTAATCATATTTCGTACTAGCTAGAATACCTTTGATCGAATCAAATCCATCTAAAAAAAATACAAAATCATTTCATCCATTCGGGAACTACCATGCTCCAAACAGATACACTCGACAAACAACTGCCCACCTCAAAAAAAATAAAATAGATTAATTGTGTGGCTTAGTTTAAAAACTGGCATAATAAAGAAGCCTTTTAGGTTTGATTCCAATCTATTAGTAAGTTTTCAAATTCAAACGCGTGATTTTGTTTTCTGTACTATCAAAATACGAAATAAAATGAAAAGACAATCTAAGCCACTCAATTTTAATTTAATCAGAGATTAATTAATTATAAGTAAACTCTTAGGTATGTTGTTCAGCTTTTTAGGAAACGATGTAAGTTAAGTTTATCTTCCACATCGTTATAATTATCTAAGAAAACACCAAATTAATATCCGTAGAATTTGCCGATAATCAAACATAATGTTTGACGAGAAAATCAATCAAACTGATGTTGTATACATATTTGGCTTTAAATAATGAGCTTTGTTTGTTAATTAAAACCGTATTTTAATGTTATATAAAGGTTATAATCAATTGATTGTCTATAGATTATACAAATTAACTGGTATTCATCGAATCAATCAAAGGGTAGGAAGTCATTTAAGTTTCTCAAATAACAATTAAGTAATAAATAAAAAAATGGTTCGATTTGATTACTAATGGGCAGTCTACATAAAACTACGTTTTAGGAGGCCAACAAAGGCTTTTAAATTCGAAAGGGTTCCGAAGCTAATAAAGTTTGAGAGCCGCTAATTTTTAATAAGCCATGTGCCACAAATAAAACGTCTTCTAATTTATCGCATATTTATATTTAAAAAGTGATGCTGATTACTTCTTTATCAATTTCAGATTTTTCATCTCTCATCTTATGCCGAGACTCCGTAAGATTTCATTAAATTATCGAAAAAATATGCAAATTTCGACAACAGACATCTTGTCGCCATCTGTAAAAGCGTGAATTTTAATATGACTTTTACAAAGATTCAATGTTCAAAACAGGTATGTATTGTAGTTATAGAATGTAGGTAGATATGATATGTATTGGCAATGTTGGCCTTTTGGTGTCTTTTTTATTGGTACGGTCATTTATATCCGATCGATTAATAAAAATATCAAATAATTCTAGCCATGGCACTATTCGAACAACAAACATTTAAAAAGTTGCTAGTTTTTATTTTTAAACTATTATTTTTACCTTCTTAAATTTGACATTATCATTTTATTCTTTTTAGTTCTCAAACAAAACCTAACCTTCAAAAACCTTTTTACTTTTAATTTCCACGTCAACACACTGGCCAGCAAAAAAAAATAATTCTCTACAGCTAGCCAGTATCATGCAAGAGTAATGAGTCTTACCATGGCTCAGCTATTTAAAATTAAATGAGAACGAAGCTTCTGCTTGTAATAGATCAATTTGCTAGGTACATACCAGCTACATACCTGATGACCTGTTCTGCAGAATAATGGAATTTTAGATTCTGAGCAAATTAATCAAGATGGCTGACTTGGAAGCCTTTTCTTAAGGCGGTTGGAGAGATGATTTTAATAAGCTTTTTTTTCAAGTAGGTATTCTAATTAATAGGTTATTTATAGGTGTTAATGGAAAGTAACAAATGTATAGGTAAAAATAAGCAATACGTTTATTTAAAACTTGGATTTTTTGTTGGAATTTAATATATTAACGCCTGTGAGAGTTATCGCTGAAAAAATAAAAGAGTACTGCGTTCGTGTCAAAACGTAAAAAGGATTAACACGAATACCAATAAAAACAAGATTAAATCATCGTGCAAAAGCACACATATTTTTTCTTGTTTTTTAACAATTTTGATAGATTTAAAGTTTAAATATCAGGTTTTTTTTATTTCCCATTTATATGACCATAATTCCTTTAATTTTTATAACTGGCGACACAGTCCTATAGAGCACCGTAGTAATGCCTTTCCAATTTTTAATAGCAGCCTCGTAACCCCGCCACAACACAGGCACTTCAAATTTCGAACCCAGAGGGCCAATTATAACCACTTTTGCACAGCAGCAAACATCTTTCGGTGAATTTTCCTAACAGAATGTTTGCTGACACAAACAGAACCGCTGAAACCACCAGCTCAGCCTGACCCAAATCGCGATCAACTACAGCTTACACCGAAGGTCTATGTAAAGTGGTTATGTTGTCATACTCGGTTTATGATGGAATCTAATATTCCATTATAGCGGAAACAGCCGTGAGAAGTACCGTAATGGAGTACCTAAGGCCAATTGTAGACGAAGTGCTTTTTAAAACGATGTTAAAAACGAGCGTGAAAATTAAGTGCGTTTGAATTTTATTAGGAGGGACGAAATTGGTTTATGTTTTAATGGTATTTCTTTTTTTTCTTCATCCCTGAAAAACATGCGTAGACTTTTTTTCCGTTACGCTTGAATGATATTGCGTAAAATAACTTTATTATACTGTTTTTCTACACAGTACATTTTTGGCGGCGTCTTTCAAAAAACAGCATTTTGTAAATCACACCGTATATTAAGTATTTTTAATATTGCCATAATTATTATTACTAGTTCCTGCTTACTGCTTCAGCTTGACTTCGCATTTCATGACTTACCTGAAACATCAAAAAAATATAGGTTAGTTTATACAATCGGTTACAAAAAATACAAATATAAAAATATTTTTATATAAAAGATATTAACAAAGGCTACGCCTCGTAAAAGTTTGAATTTAAAATTGATTCTCATTTGCAAACAATTGCAATAATTTTGCATGACTGTATAAATCTGAGATAAGATGCAAAGTGTCGATTTCAATAAAAAAATATGTGGTAATTTAACAATCGAGTTCTACTAGTAACTACTCGTTTTGACTAAGGATTGCCTGCATTCGGTACTATCGAGTTGTAAAATTGGTGATCGCAGAAACTCTCGATCATTTTCGAGCGAATACTCGATTTGAGTAGTGTCTTTATTCTTTTGTTTGTTATGCACCTTCGATTGCATTTCGACATAGTTGGGGATTGGATACAGTAGGAGTTTCAACAGTGTCCCAAATTATTTGCAATACAAAACAACAATCAAATCAAATTAGTATTTGATAAAAATCTCATTTTTATTATTTTCAACTGTTTGAAGCTGTATGAATAGTTTTTTGTATGAAGTTTTTTTATTACATGAAAGAGAAGAAAACATCGATGTGATTGAAAAAATTAATAAAATAAAATTGTGATTGTAGAGATATGGGCGGCGGTGATCACTTACCATCACGTGACCCGCTTCCTCGTTCGCTTGCTCTGATGATATTTTTTAATTTCCTTACTTCATGTTAAATCGTTTTTCCTATTTTTGGTTTAAATTAAATATTTGTTTATTAAAATTCAACTAGATTAACAGATTGAACATGTGCATCATAAAAATGACGGCTTATTTTAAAGTCACTGTATCAGTAATTCATCTTTTCGATTTATAGCGTAATCAAATCGATAAACTTGCCATAAAGCGACGCAGAAATGGCGCATGAGTCATTTTAATTATCTTGTCTTCAATTTACACATTATTCCTTAGAAGTCACAAAAACTACGAATTAAGTGTTATAGATTTTAATCACTTAAATCTCTCTAATTATACATAGTTGAAAAAAATTAGAGGAAAGTACAGTATATAATAATTATTACTTTCCATCTGTCTATCTTCAAAAGAAACCTTACATCGAATATAAAAGTGACGTTGTATAATTTATTCCATCCTAATTCTTCATTCAAAAACCACTCAACAATCGAATACTCACCAAGTCGATGATAAAGAATCGTCGTGTACCCATCTTAATACAACAACACACTAAATTTAGTTTAGTTCCCGCCGAATCAGCCCACGTCTGGGCTATAATCAGCTAACTCGGCTTTGTCTGTTATCGACTGAACTAATTATAGTTTCGGAGTTTGAATGCGACGACGGACAGTGGTCGTTGGGACACTTGATTCCGAAAATAGAGTTGCATGTTTTGTGGTTAGCGTCGTAAGGATTTTATTTGAAAAATTAATGATATTATTATATTTTGTACTAGTAAGTATATCGCCTAAAAATTCGTATGCGTCAACTGATGTCCAACTTTAAATATACAGAACTCCATATAAATTTTACTCTCTTAGGGGAAAATATCCTTTGCTTACTTTCATCATGGAAAAAATTAATACTTAAAACGCACTAAACTTTTGAATATTTAGTGAGTATTTTTATCCGTTGTCGATACCGAGAATGAGAAAGTGACGACTTTATTTTTTAGTTTATTTTGACGGTATTTTCAGAATCGGGGCCATTGCCAAATAATTTTTATTTAACACATTTACGTATTTGTACAAAGGGTTGTTATAAAATTGATTTACATATATTTTTCTCATAATTACTGCAATGTATCTTAATGAAAGATTTTAATTAATAATACAGTGTGCATTTTACGGACTGTCACAAACCACAAGTAGGTAAAACATTCGAAAAAAACTGTTTTCATTGAAATTAAAGTTTTATTCAGAAAAAAATATGTTATTATACATATATGGTACAAGATCATTAGCTTGATTTTTAATTAATTTCAGGCATAACATTTTTTTACTGCTACCCTAAACATATGTTATTTGAGAACTCCTTCCCTTACCATTAGGTAATTCGTCAAACCTGATTTTGAGACATGATTTTCAGAACATTTCAACCCAAAAGTTTTACAGCGGACCGTCAGACACACCCTGTATCATACAAGCAGGTAATTTAAGCCTCCATCGTTCATAATTTCAAACTCTATATTTTGTATATGCTTCAATATGGATGAACGAACTCCGATCAATTAGCTGCTTCTTAATTACTTAAAAACATTTAATTATGCAGACAGCAGCTTCAAAATAAAACCCATTAATATTAATAGAAAGGAGCCTGGGAGAGCCACATTTTTCCTATTAATGTGTAAATATGCAAATAAAGAAAGTTTGGAGCCAAGCTGCCGACGGTATAAGCTCTAAGGGTTAACGCACATTATCGGTTTAGACCTAGAGCGTACGTAATAGTTTGGGATAACAAATTTGTATTTAAATAAGGTGTGCTAACTATGTTCTAACTTAAAATTATAGCTAAACATTTTTAGATTAAATCAACTTTGGGATAGTAAATGGTAAATGGAAATTGGTCTTTTTGGAAGAATGGTGCTACAGATTAATGCTACAGATATTTGTTACAAAAAATACGATTTGCTATTTTTTAAATCCAAACATTTAAATCCAAAGTTTGCTATTCTAGTTCGATTCGTTTTTTTTTAATGCATAAACAAATAAAATCTAAATCTAAAACCTAAACTTAACAACTTAAAGACATTCAAAGAACCTTTTTAAAACCTTTTTGTTTATATTATTTAAAACATTAACAGTTGATTAAAATTAAACTGTACAAAAGATAATAAAAGAAAATCTAGTGTCGCCAAAACTAAGCTACTGAAACACCTTATTTTTCGTATACCTAAAAAAAGTAAGTTTATACTCTTAATAATTAAGTCCTTAATATTCGACCAATACCCATTCAGTTTCAATCAGAAGTTCCTACAATACTTGAAAACACGCCTTTACTCCGTACAGACCAGGAGGTCTATAGTAATAGACTTTTTCAGGGTACATTCAGGTTAACATAAAATAAATTGACCCCCGGCCAAACGTTTGAGATGCAAAAACATTGTCACTACTGAAAGGTAGCGCGGGCTGCTTTTTTATATTTTTGTTTAACACAGCAGCGTATTTACATATTTATTATGTTTTTCTTTATTTTTTATTAACACCAGCCAGAAGGGTTTAGACTGGACTCAACTTTAAAATTCGAAGTTTGAGTGTGTTTATAACTAAGCGTTGGTGTTGGAAATTAAGTTTAGTTTAGTTTATATCAGAATCGTCTTTTACATCGTGTTTTTTTATCGTTTTAATATTGGTTTTTTGCTTTCTATCAAACTAAATAGTATCTTTAGTATACAAAAACAAGAAAAACAATATAAGTTTACGGCCAATTCAATATCATCGTAAATATTGCTCCGGTTAATATTATCTCCCTCGTTCGTCCCAGAAACGATGTATTAGGGGAATAACTCGCATTATATGGCAACTCTAAGGAAATTTAATGGTAATAAAGACGAAGTATTATTTATTGCCGCCAATAAATATTAAATACTATACGCGCTTGTAAAATTTTATTAAAAACGACTGTATAAAGATAAGTTTGTATTTTTTTTAATATGTTAATAATTATTATAAAAATTAGGCATAAATATAGCAAATGATAATACCCCGATCCCTAAGATTACTCAACGCTGGATGCTGTGTTGCCAGCACTCAATAAATTTCCCCACATTTTCGGGAGAACCGAGAATTTTCGTGTTATTCATTTTGACTAAAGCTAGGGGTAACTTCTCGAATAATTTACATACTTTCCTCATATTTACGAAGCGCGGTCACTAAGCGAATTAACATTATTTAATGATTTTATTATATTTACAAAGGACCCGCCATTTTTACATAATAATAGAGTTTTAAGCTTGTCGATGTATAAATCATATTATACGGTAGGTTATAAACGTGGTGTGTATAATGAAGGCAATATTATTCATCTCATTAATAATAAATTTTAATGTTTTAAGGTATTACAGTGACCTAATTTTATGATAAAGAGAAGAAAATGTCCTTTTATTGGCCCATTTGTTATTCATGGCAATTATTTTTGGAACATTAACCATAAATAAGTAAAGCTATGAATAAGGGACGTTTCACATTTTGGTAAGTATGTCTTAAATTATTGTTCAGTTAATATTTGGAAATGTTTACTTTGTTATTACCTGTATGAATGAAATAGAGGAAAAATATACTGACGAGTTTTATCTAATATTCGGTATAGTTATGTTTTAGCAGTGTTTAACATCAAGGAGCATATACCTAGTGTATTTTTTATTTCATCATAACACCACGACACTATCCTGTTCCAAAAACTCTAATACTATATTAAAAAGCGCTGTAAAGGCATATTTATCACAAGATAAAATGGCACAAGCGTTTTAATTCAATTTTGTAAACATTGTAACTGTAATAACGAACATACTTAACTTTTACAGTTTATTTTATATGACAAGGAGTTTTTTGAATATAAATGCATTGCTGATATCTGAGATTCCCACCTTGAATCTTATATTTTAAATTTGAGATACGTCACACGAAAATAAAATAAAGGAGCACACTCGAAGAGGAGTTTCAAACGAGTGTGTGTCGCACTGCGAAAGTTGAACCAAACGTTACATAAAACTTTATTTATATTGAACATCAGCGGCTTGGCACAGCCCGGATTTGGGCAACGGTTACCACTTTAAAAATTCATGTCGTTACGTTTTGTTATCTTTGCGAATAACTACCGCTCGTTTTGTGTTTACTTTTAATTATGTGCAGGAATTACGTAGTTGTTGGGTTGGCGCTCGGAAAAAGGTTTTGTGAAGAGTTAAAGGGAAGCGAGATAACTTTGTGTACCGTACTGTAAAGTGGAAGATCCTGGATTCAGTTCCTGTCTGGCTAGTTAATTTATATTTATATTTTCGAAATAGGTTCGAGTCTGGGTGTTTTTCTTTTCCCGAAGCTCACTGTGTTGACTTAAACAAGTTTGCACTAAGTCTACATTTATAGAATAATCTTTAACAAGCTATTGACTATTAAGTAACCCACGAGTTATACCAATATTAATTTAAATCAGAATTCAATGAGCATATACTCTAAAACACCATTTTAATTTATTGTTTGAAAAACAATTCCCGCGTCGCTCAAAACTGCAAATAGAATTTCCAAAAGTTTTAAATAACGATCCATTTCTCACACATACGGCAACAACAAACAAACATACGGACTGTGTTCACAAAAACGTATGTGTAGTTTGTATGTGTATGTGTAATTTATTGAACTGCACTCGACGTATCAAAAGTAAGCTGTGTGTCACAATATAAGAACAATTTTAGATGTATAACAAATGATATATGCATCTTTTATATTAGTTTTGTATTGGCTGGAAGGCAGAGTAGGTAAATAGTGTACATTCAGCGTTTTTCGCCTAAGTTTAAAGTAAAAGTAGTTCTGTATGACTAATTACCTATAGCAAATACCGTTTAAGCCGAAGTCTTTTAAATTACATCTCTTATAAGTGGTATAAGTTAACTAACCCTCAAAGAGTTATGAACGTTGAAATTCCCAAGGAAAAAATGTTTTTAGTATCTTGCTGAACAATAAAAAATTCCTATAGGTTGGTAAACCTTTTCAGCAAATTCATGTAACAACAAACTCCTTAATTATTTCAATGTTTAGTAGAATTTTGCACCAAAACCATACATGAAAAAGGCTATTTGAAACTGCCACCAAACTGACACCGCATCGGCGGCCTGCCAGCAACCAGTTACTTTATGATGCCAACAGATGGCGCTAGCAGTCGTGGCTAGACTTACTAAAGTCGATATTATGTGGGCGATATAAGCTTTAGTCGCCGTAATAACGGTCTAAATAAAGCGATTACAGTACACTATAACAGTTGCTGTGTCTTGCGGTAGTAATTGGAAGCAGCAAATGAAAACGTTTAATTGTTTTATTATTTTAGTCTTAATCACGTTTTACTTTAATTATGGAATCAGTGTAACCACAGTTTCCTCGGTACTAACGTAAGATAAGCGTTAAATAATCAAGGTTTTATCTACCCATATTATTAAACAACGGAAAGATTGAATAAAAAATCCGGCTCGCTTTTGCGTGGCATTTGTTTACGTCAAGCTCAACCACCAATTAAATCCACGTGTTGCACGGACGATAACAAAATAGGTTGCATTGCAAATTTAAAAAACAGATCTCTGCAATAAAGAATAATGAATGAAACAATGTGCCTAATCGTTTTCTTTTGACCAGAAGTAAGTAGGTACTCTAAACAAAAGGAAAATAGATTTTTAATAGAAAAATATATATTTTGTTTTCTCACCCAAAAATATATGTCGGAGATCGACTATGCTTATGGTTGATATAAGAAGAGTGCGGATTGCCAGTACCAAATATGGTGCTAGACAGAGTCTATGTGACATCGAGCGAGCAGCTGTCAGAGTGACAGAGATGGTCTTGGGCTTTGGTGAAGAGCGGTTGGAAAATGAGAGTGCTTGGTGTTTGCGTAGAAACTGTCCGTGATCCGTGCCTTCTTGTGAATTAATCGAATGACCTACGGAGTGCTATCAAGAGGAGATAATTACAGTGTTGAAACAGTTCTATTGGTTTTATTTGAGTCTAACACATAACCCACGTACGCCCACACAAGTTATAGTACTAAACGGCCCCTGAAGACGGCTCTGATGACGAAGGTATTCCTGCCGTCTTCGTCATATATATTGACAATACTTATCTATATAATGTTCTAACAGCTTAACGCAGATTTTTGATTTTACCAAAAAGAAAATCATTTTTATTCAAAATATTAATACCACCGTATTTTCCCCACTAGCTGAGCACAAGCCTCCTTTTCGCGTAGCAAAAGGGAATTTGTCAGAAATAATAAAAATAAAGAACCATTTATCTAAGTCGGACTCTTACTATAGTTTTTGGGTCTCAATCCACTTATGAATCACGTTGTATACAGCTGTATACGTATTGTGAGCTTACAATATACATTGTCTCGTGTATATATCAATTGACATGATCGCGTCAATATCTCAGATCTTTGGGAATCAATGCGGTGAATGTAATTGTCATTTTGATTGACGTCACAGGAAATTAAGGCTCTGAAACTTTGCTCATGGAAATTCTGAGGTACCCAACAATGTATGTATAGGTAGCTAATGATACATAATATTTCCGTAATTAGGTCATTATGTTTGCATAATATGCTTTGGAGTATTTACTGGAAGATCTTTGTTTTATTATGTAACGTTAAATTAATACCGATTTTAAAAAGTACTTAAATAAATGTATTTATGTATAGGTACATGTTTTTGGCCTTTACGATTAGTATTTTAAAAACAATTACATTAATACATTTTCTTTCAACAATTGACTAAAAATTGTTAAAGTTAGTGACAGTCATGTCGTTTTTACTGTCCTTAAGAAGAGTACAGCTTATTTAAATGCATTCATCCAAGTCTAAGAAATAATCTTAAAAGTAATAGCAAGGGATATAAAAAGACGGAATAGCAAGTCCACTCGAGTAAGCTTCGGTTGCAGAACCATTTTTCTAAAGTGGCCAGCATTTGTTATATTTCCGAAGAAATATTACATGCTGGCCGGATTTTATTAAATGTTGTAATTTATATGGTTAACATATCTCGAAAGGGTATGCGCTGTGGAAATCTTGGAAGGATTTTAGGGGTGTAGCAAAAATGTTACGTTGTGTTATAAGAAAATGCGCTATAAGTACAAACATTTGGCGTTTTTAGTAATAGAAGTATCGTTTAATATCTATTTTTAATTTCATACAAGATATTTTAACTATTCTTACTGTGGTCCTTAAAAATGTGGTATTTATTTAGTGTAATTACACTTAAAAATAAGAATAAGTGTTTTTAAGTTAATTTTAGATAACTAGTTAACAATTTTATAAAAAAACTATAAAAGCTCAACTATTCCACAACGACAACCTCATTAAAACTACAAATATTTTAATATGACGGATTTGATCTAAACTCCGCGGGAAAATGGACCCTAAACCAGCAACACTTGGGTTTAAATTCCTTTCCCCAACCCGGGCAACGAAACCGTGCCAATTTAGTAAGCAATTTATATTTAAATTAATCACAGCAACCGCACGTAGGCACACTAGCAGTTTTGATAAATTGTTCAAGTCTTTGTCCATGATTAAATATGTTTAGACCAAAAACAAGACACGCAAGTTAGTTCGTTAGAGAGTTATATGACGGCCATTGTGTTTATAACAATAAGTCTGCGGCGAAGTCAAATATGAATACCATTTACACTGGTGCTGAACGAAACTATGTTTCTAATTATAATAACAACATAGAAACTATTACACAGCGAAATAGTGATGATGAAGTTATTGCAAGTCAGCCAGATCTTAATCCTAAGAACAAAGACACAAAAGAGATAAAAAAGAAAACTCCCACACAATCACCAACTCATATAATAGCACAATAAAATATAAAAAAGTATAACCAAGGAAAATTACTCAGTCGAACCCCAGCCTAGCTAGGAACTTAAAAAATTACCCACACTCAAATTTGAATCAAATTCCCTGCGCCTTAACAGTCAAAATGTTTTGACAATTGACAGAAATCGCGACCTCATTTGGCTTTTATGTCCTTAATTTGCACCACTTACTGGCGAGTGAGAAAAGAGGAAAAAAAGAAAAAAAGTAGGTACATTTTGTTCTTTGTTGCGGCTGGTGGTGAGTTTAGTAAGATTGCTACAGCCTGCGGCGTCGTCTAAGTAAGCACTTAAGAATTCGAGGATATCTGATGACAATGATGGAGGAACTTTGTGGTTTTGAGGCTCGACGCAGAGGACTACTTAACTGAATGAGTGAGTAGATTTAAACTTTATTTTAAAGTAGGTAGGTACTATAATGGTTTAAATTATGACAGGGAGGAAACTAGTTTTTAGTTAAATAAGTAATGTACTAAATACTGAAAAGAATATTATACATTTTTAAGTAGAAGTTTTTACAGGAAGTAGTAACAACATTAATTTGAAATAAAATGTATCCAATATAATTGTATTCAATATAGAAATATTTACGATTCTAATTCATTTATAAGCCTAGTTTGCAACTTTAGCACTTCAACGTAATAGCAGTCTTAAAGTAAATTGTATTAAATTACCTTTTCACTTCACAAATTGTGAAAAATTGTTGTTCCGACCGTACTCATTGTACCTCTGTAATGGTACAGCTACGCTATAATAAGTTGGGCCATAAATTTTACTATTTAACTCTAGAGAAAACCACGAAATAGTAAAATAGTGTTAGTTTTATGCAAAGAGAGTGTGGAGCTCCCTTATATATTATACTTTGCTGAAATTAAAACTAAAGTTAGCTTAAAATATAATATATGGAAAGATAGAAAAAAACTTAACATATCGTAGAATAATCTGCATGTGATTAACTATACTTAGGTGCCTATTTTCTGTGGTAAAAGTAATTTACTAAAATTATGTTATTGTAGAAGAGCTATTTGCCTTAATTAACTTTACTACGTTATTTTTAAAATTTACAGTTATTTTATTTTCTCTTTTCGTTAATGAAATAAGTATTCAACATTTTTATTATATTATGTTTTTCAAAATACTTCGGTAAAAAAGAGAGGCTTGATTAATAACTACGTGTAATTGGGATCTCTTATGTTAGAATAATAATTTTGAATTTTGCGAACTCAGAAAATACATATAATAAGCAGTGAAAAAGAAATATAAAGGTACTAGTGGTTAGTTGGTTTCCTGTGGGAATGAGAAGTTTTCCGGCGGTAAAAAGTACCTTATGTGTTATTCTGATGTATAGCGTATATTACTGTAAAGTTTCATCCAAATGCATCCAGTTGTTTTTACGTGAAAGAGTAACAAACATCCATCCATACATCCATAATTACAAACTTTCACGTTTATAATATTAGTAGGATTAAGTAACTACCTAATAACATTATTATTTTAATAACATTAAACGTTCTTCAAATAAAAAATGCTTTATTCTTCTTTAATTAGAGAAATTAAAGAAATAAGCATTCAAGTAATTAACTTCTAATTTCATATTTTTGCCGAAAATAGACTGAAGATTTACATTAACTTTTCTTTTTCCGTTCTTTTGTACTTTGATCTTAACGATAAGTATCGACAAATAGAAAAAGATCTCCATTTCAAATGTTTAGGTACTTATTGCTTTTCAATTGTTTTGTGAAAGTTTATCATTATAACCAGAAACCAAAATATGAATCGAATGAAATCGCTTGATATGTAATGTTATTGACAAAAATAAAATCAAAAGTTTATTTAACCACAAAAAACCCTCTAATTATAACTCCAACACTTCATATTTTCAAGGTAAGCAAACAAAACATTAGTTATCTACGTATATGTAAATCTTGAATAACGAACTTCGTTCCTAACTAAATATTAACTAGCCTACCAACTGAACCTTAACATCAGCAGAAATTCCAGTGTCATCACAGAACTTTCCAGAAGCATCAAACTCCCTATTCCACCGACTTCATCTATAATGTGGGTACTGACTAAAGCTGTTGGTATTAAATAGAAAACATTCCTTTCGCTAAATTTCTTGTACCCTTCCCCGTGGAATGCCCAAGTATAGAATTGACGAAGTTCCGCCAGGGCCTAGTAATGGTGCCATTACAATTTGGACCTTAATACAAGGATATTAGGGTTGAGATGGGAGGAATTTGTTTGGTTATAGCTAGGTCGGAATGAAGACAACAGAGGGACAGTTTAAGTCAGCATTGTTTGACAATGGTTGCAGTACTTGTGTTATAAATATAGCGCAGGATTCTGTTGATTTGGTTTATGGAGAAAATAATTGGGAAGACTCACTTAGAAATTGAGTGGTTATATCGTTCAAAATGAGAGTATAACTACAGTGAAGCAGTGAAGTGAAAGTGGCAAGGTTTTTAGTTAAAATCATTGTACCATCATTGTTAATCGATTTAATTTACAGCTAAGAACAAGTTTTTATTTTATAATTGTTTGTAGATTACCATAATTTTACTACTCACGACTAGCCAAACGTAGATGTCTTTTTTCCCCTGTACTTTCATGCAAGACGGCATGTTTAGTGTCTTGTGTTTTTACAGTCTACATTTTTTACTGTGATTGTCAAAACTCTAACTTTTATAACTAACAATACAAAACGTCATAAAGTAAGTAAGTGAAAGAGTCTTGGATGTTTAATACCTTCAAAGGCGCAAATATATTTTTCACAGGAACTACACGACAATCAAAACACTTAAAAACTCCTCTGAAATGAGCCCAAAGAATTAATTGGGCAAAATTATTCAAACATTCGTTTTCCGACACAATTCTTAATAGCAAAGGAATTTCTAAGTAGGTACCAAATGTTGTGATTCGTGATTCGATTTCTCGGGGCCAGCCCCAAAGTTTTAATTAAATTATAAGAAATGGTGACGTCATGATTGAGCTGTATTATTAGAGGCGTAAATTTAATAACGATGTTGTTGACGCTAAGTTATTAATTAATAATAATATAAATAACTATGAACGTGACATTATAATACGATATAATAAGTCAAGACTGACAGAAGCAGAGTTTCAACAAGCTTGCTTTATTGATGTAATATGTGTGACATGTATTTAGATTAGTTGCAAACAAACACGCAGACCTTTCCTCTTCTATAAGTGTAGACTAGTTATCAGCCGCTGGGTTATATTGCAGCTTACTTATAAGATAAAAATGAATACTACTAAGCTTAATATATCTTTTATAAAATTACCCCACCTCACCCCATCCCTCAAAAAACCTAATCAACCAAACCACCTACAAAACCCAACACCATTCAATACAAACCGTTCGTGGCAAGAAAAAGCATTCCATTTTCCATAAACTACCCGCAAACTGCTCTGAAAGTTACCAACTACGTCATATACACATACACACACTATTATATGTTTATATGTGTGTGTGTATATGTTTATATGTGTGTACATATGTGTATGTGTGTGTATGTATGTGTAGATAGGAAAATTTCAACTTTACACATTACGGCGTCCCGGTCTCTCAACTGCGTACAGCCTTCGTCCTGAGGGAGCGGTATTCTATGAATTTAAAGTCCATTTTCGCTAAAGTAAGGAAAGAATTGAACGTAGCAAGGAAAATTATAATGTATTTCTTGGTTACGTAAATAGATGTGTGGGGCATTTATTTATAGTAAAGAATAGAGCTTTTATGTTTGTTTTCTGTGTACTTATATTTTAATAGAGTTAAGCTAGTTCACTCTGTTTTGGAATCTATATTAAAATAATAAAGAACTAGTCGTTAATTATATCTCATTCGCATTGTACAATTCGTTTAACCGTAGACAATACTCCAAGCATGATAATTAGTTGCAAATAAAAAATTTACAGCCTATATCCAAGAATTTACCCAAACCTCTCTGAAACACAATAAATCCTTTCATATAGCCTTCCGAAACCTCATTTTGTTAATTTCAGTTAGTTGAAAACTAATTGAATCCCGAATGCTGTTCCGAACAGTGTCCCATTGGGCACAAATATTTATTTGCCGTCGACTTTGACTCGGCATTCGCTCAATTTGGGCTTGAATGTTGAAGGCTTCTAGACTTTGATGGAGGTGCTTAGCTACTAATTTAATTTACGACAACTATTTATTATATCCAGTATCAATATCAAAATGTGGTGAGATTTAGTCAATGTTTGTGTGGAATTAGGTATGTAGCCTTTTTGTTGAAATGTTAGAATGAAGCAAAACGAATGACGATCAATCTTCGACACACGCTCCATTTTATAAAAAAAAATTAAAAACAAATATAATCAAAGTAACAATTAAAATAGTAACATCTAGTACAGAAATCACTCCCTAATTTATGTAATTTTATCTTAGTGCCTATAAGTATGAATTAAAAAATAAATTATAAACTCGCAAATCTACTAGATTTTATACGCTTTAAGCTTCCAAATATACAGCGTAACGCAAATTAAATAAAACTGTTTTCTATCGAAAGAGTCAAAAATATTGTGTAAAAAAGTGGTCAATACCCTAACAATGACCTAAGGGAAAAATAATACAACACAATCGGAGTAAAAGTAAAAAAAAACATACGTACTTAGCTATGTTGACTTCTTGCAATCACAAACAAAAACAAGCAATGCCCCAAGCAATACCATTTTTCCGTTTTACTTCATTCGAATATAAATATAAGTACAAATAAGGCTTTTTTGTCGAAATAGAATAAATAAATCTTCATTAGGTTTTGACATCAAAGAAACCCAGTATACGCATAAATAAAATGTTCGTAATAAATGCGCGCGGTAGAAATATGTAGCAAAAACACGTCCTTGGAATACCAATCTTTTAGCTTCTTAAGGATATCTCGTATTGTTATTGGATATAAAAACACAAGAACGTTTATAACAAAGACATAAAACGAATGCAAAAAATATATTTTTGCTTTCATAAAGTGCAAGGAACATATGCAAAATTAAAAAAAAATGTGATCTTTCTCCAAAAAGAAGCGATATATCAGTAATTTAATTTCTCATCTGCAGAAGCTACTAAAAACCAATTTTCGATATTTCCTCTCAATTGAAGTAAAACAACATCTTTGCACAACGTATCACTCTTTACACTTATTCGTTAACATCAGGCTTTCTAGGGCTGCCCCCTTCTCGCAATAAATCTGTTCGGTTTAGCGGTCCCAGCCCTATATTCTGCACAATAACTTATATAAAAGGAAATTATTTGACCTAGCCGTTACTTTGGGGACATGCAGGAAACGATGGCCGGATTTCGCTGACCTCATTCATGTTTTCAGATGAACGTTTTCAGTCAAGTATTGAAACGCGAGACACGGTTTCAACTATTTAGGTTAAAGTTTATGATACAAATTTCCCATAGGAGTCAAATAATAAAATAGGGGATGACATGGTTAAGCAGTTATTTCTGTCATTTTCTTAACACTATTTATCTTATTCAGCTTTGAAATTTTTATATTTCTGCCAATAAATAAAAAGGAATTTCTTTTTATATGCTTCCATGAAAATAAAGATCTGTTTAAATTATTAAAATTAGAAAACAAATATCTTCTTGAAAAATTAATAGCAATTCTTATTCCCATACAATTTCCAGAAGAAAAACATTTCCCTGTACAATCGAACTCCATACATCAATACAACTGAGTTCAACATAAACTGGTTTCAGTCGCACAAAGCAAATATCAAGCGAGTGGCGATTTGCCCTAAATTTCCTTTTTCCATGGGTCCCAATATGTTTGTTTCATTTGCCGTCATTTAGAGCGTAATGTCTCATTTTGTACTACTGATGGTTTTTATGATAACTTTGGACGATTTCGTCGCAATGGCAAAGATCAATACGGTAGCTGCTTTGATGTGGTTTTTCTTTTGAAGCAATGTGTAATGCTTTTAAATAAAACTACAGCGTAGTATATATTACAGTATTTTTCGATTGATTATTCTTATTACTAACTTCACTTTGTTATTATAGACGAAAAGTTTTCAGTGAAGTTAGCGTTTAAAAGGGATCGCGATTGATGTTATTCCTCACGGGACAGTACCATAGATTATATAGATATAGATAACAAAATAAATCATGACTTATCTTTGTATCTAATAATAAAAGATTAATATGTTTATTGACAAAGAAAGAAACATTAAACACAGGTACAATTGACCTGTGGCAGAATAATTACATAACTAAGTCATCCAATTTTCCAAATACAATAATAACGGGTGTAAAAAGACCACTTCCGAAGCCTGAAACCATGCATTCTTGAGCCTCAATAGTAACTAAATTCACTAACAGATATACTGTTAGTGAATTTAGTTAACAGAAAACTCAATTTAAAAAAGTTATTAAGGATTGAAAGGTCATATTCGCCGCTTGATATCATCGCTCACACATCAACTGTTGGTTCAGGTGCGATTATTTACAAATTAAATGAAAACACTATTTAATTTGAAATAATCAAAAATCTGATAGAAGGTATAGATGCGCTTTGGAAAATTAAGTAAAAAAAAATTTTTTTACGTAACCGGCTTAATCCAGTAATGCCCAGTTTTAGTCTTCGGAAGCAGACTTTTTACACCCCGTGTACTTTGCCCAAAGACAAACTTACTAAAACCCGTCAAAACAAAAGTGGTTTTCACACACCGTGCCTACACCACTAACTCACGTAATTTCCAGCTCATTTTCTCATCAAATTGACCCACCTTACCTCTGCAGCGCCATACATTATTAATACCATTTTCGCTAGCCACCGCGAAATTAGGTGGATTGTCAACGCCCACTCAAAATTATTTGGGCTCTACTTAGAGTACGAGAATAAATTTGCAAACGGTTTGTTCTGATTTAGTTTAGGAATTAAATTGTGAATTTTTGATACGTTTTGTTGCCAGTGCCAAGAAGTCTAGGTTTGTTTATACAATGTTGCATTAAAATTTTGTTGTATGGGTAGTTTATATGAGGATTTTTAGAATTAAAGTAGAAAATATCTATGTACAAGCTTTTACTTGATTATGTTGATATAAAATGTAAAAGGTTTATGATTATGAGTGTTGAGTTCGTAAAATGAAAGCGTGTGTTTCTTTTGAGTTGATGAGTTTAGAGTTCCGTGTCACATAAAAGAAAAGAAAATCTTTGAGGATCATTATGTTATCTGTCTAAGACTAACCATCTTTCGTCAATACAAAGATGGTAGTTTCTAGAATATAATATTTAGTTGACCTAGAATAAAAACACTTTCGTTACAAGTCTAGTAGCACATAAATTATTTACAGAAATCTAAAGTTTCGCGCATATATTTTCATATCTTAATTAATCTTTAAAATTACCTTGTTAATTATTTGTAATAAGGAAACTCAAGCTAACCTAACCTAACATAAGCATCATCCTTAGAAGATCCATGACGATAAAAAATATAAGCTTTCATTCAAAATTAAATTCCTAAACAACGGTTCTATTTTTACCACTTCCAACATCTCATCACTAACTCATATGACAAAGAAGGTTTGAACTGAGAGATTTCTTTGACTGCGCCACGGTGTAAGCAGTTAAAAATACGTCAAAGCGACGACTGAAGTTTTGTCTTTTCCATCGTGTATCATGACACTGAAGATTCCTTTTTTGTCATTTCTTTTTTTTGTAAAATTTATCTGGCAGGTATATAATCACACGACAAGATGCTAAGTAAAATTTAAAGTATTGTTTATGATAGTTGCAGCCAATGATTACTCGAAGATTTTTACCTCGCCCACACAAAGTTACTGTCGAAACAAAATCATACTGATTTTTCCCCATCACTTTCTCCTAATCATCAAAACCATATAGATGTTTATTTGTTTCTTTATTTTTTTGTTAGGTACTGCCAACACGAAAACAAACTACCGAGGCGCCGAAAAGGAGTTTTTATTCCATCCGACCAGCGTTTCATGCTCGTAAAGACATTAAGCTCGACAGTAAAAAGTAGCGTTTCATCAGTAAATAAACGTTGGGAAGTAAAACGTCACCTGGAAACAATATGTCACACGTCACGATCGAAGCAAACGATTGCTGAGTCGACGTCACTACCATGTGTCGGTGTCGTAAAAACCCCGGGTTCGTGTACGATTTTCGTAGATTGTATTGAGGCCGTACTATTTGTTCGCGAATATTGAAGTTGCTCGATTATTAAAAGTTTGTCATAAATGTATTTGGTGCTGGGTTGACACTCTGTAGTTAAGCTTGTGGGTATGAGGTATAATCCCGCAGTAAAAAGCAACGTTAAATTCGTAACCATATTCAATTACAATTTGTTTAACCGTTTTTCTGTATTTGATTAACAAACATTCAAAAAAGCAACTACGGCATTTGCTCCTTTTATGCTATTAATGACAAGGATATTCAACAGGCAATAATGCTAAAATGAATTGCAGTCTTAAGTTAAACTGAGTTAAGCTTCAGAGCAATAAAACTAAAACAGCTGTCTCAAGACTATAATAATAAAATAACAGTCCACCTTTTATTTACTACAAATACTTATTTAAACAGCTAATAGGTTCATTAGTTCCACCTAAGCTCAGTTAAGTTTTTCGACGTGAAACAGAAATTGTTTTCTTCCAACGGCACGTAGTTAACTGAAACAGTTTAGAAAAAACCTTAGTAGGAGCTATAAATTGGCTTCGGGGTATGTAGAAGAAATTTATGGTTTTTATCGCACAGTTAACGATCGCGGAGTTTCATATTACAGGTTTGTTATATTGTATACACATATAAGTTATATTATATACACATATAAATTATATAGGTAATAATAAGTTATGGCGGAGAAAGACTCATCAAATGGATATTAGATAGTTTGTTGGCTGTTAATTGTCCTGTACTGTTAATTAATTTTGTATTTGTAGAAGTTATAGGATATTAAATGATTTTAAACAGTTAGTTTAGAACCTCAATTGATATTAATTGTATTTTTGTTCATCAATATTTTGCGTCTGCCCTCGTAAAGGGTAATTAATTAGTAAAATTTTAAACGTTTTAAGTCTAAATATTGTACACATAATCGAATAATACAATAACATAATAGCACAAAATTAACTATTCAGTCCACATCAAGCAATTTACCTTTCGCCCACTTGAAAACAATAAATGTACTCTTCAAACTCCAGATACACTCAAATAGAATCAAAACATCCAAAAACTCGTAACAAGTACGTTAAACGAGGACAATAAACACGCGATTATCACCCTAATTACTCAAACAATATGGACTATTAATTTTGAAACGTCACATCATTTGATGACGTCACATGTCGAGTAATTCAAACGCGGTACCTATTCAGAGCTAAATTAATTTATGACTCCTACAACGATGATTATGGCGTTAAAATATTTGCATAGTTTATTACATTGTAATGGTATTAGTCACGATTTGTGTTGGTACTCTCAGATATGTTATCGATATTTAGAAACAAACGAATAAAGTTCAATAACAGATCCTAATCATAATAAAATTAGTGCGAAAATTTGTCATAGTGTTTTTGTCACACTCTGATATGTGGATGGACTATATACTGGAGTATCTCATGGGATTTTTTTTACGGCAAGAAATTACCTCGTTCCCACGGGAAAAGGAGTAACGCTGAACGGAAAGCTAGTCAAATAATATAAAGACTACAGTTGCAATACCAATGCCGAAATGGAGGTGTCAGTAAAAATCTGCAATATCAAGAAAATTTTCCTCGAAGCCTTACATTTCAATAACCATGTAGGTTCGCAGACATTTGTGTCCCACACTCAGCACTTTACGGTTTTGAGACGCAAAACGTTATTTGCACTACCTTAGTGGTTATGGCTCCCTGGTACCAGCGACCCGGACTACCAAGATATTTCTGTGCAAAATTTGATTCTACGTTCAAAAAGGTCTCTAAAGTAAAGAAAGACAGAAATGGATTTGTGAGGCAGGAATTAAGTGACATTGACCTTACCGTTAAACCACAGTTATTGTTAAAAGCATTTTCATATTTAGAAAGTACCAAACCAAAATTGTCTAAAAGCCTGTCAGTTTGAAATAAAGTAATCCCCAAAAATTCGAAACAGAAATAAGAGGAAAAGTGAAATAGTGTTACCGTTTAAACTTTGATAAGAGGTCCGTGTGAAACAGTACCACTTAGCCAAGGGCTGGGAATTTCAATTTCAAATTTCGCAACGAAGGATTAAGGGTCTCGGGTACTATCACAGCCTCATGATGATAAACTTCAGATTTGCTCCGCCCAGCAACGTATACGAGTGCGTGACCTACTCTCAACTTCTAATCCCCTGGTACTTGAACCTCGAGGTTTTATTAAATTTAATAAAGTAGAGTCAGACAAATTGGATAATAAATTGCTTAACAAGGCTACAAAGTTGGGCGAAATTAAGATGCGTCTACTTATGAGTTTACAATTAAAATTGCCGCAGACCAAATTTCATTATAGACGGTTTTATAATTAAATGAAATTCATTATTCGTTTTACGACTTTAGTGCTAGAAATTCTAGAAAATAAGGTCATGTTAAACATTATGAATCTCAAATTCTTTCAAGATCATCTTTTTGTTAACCCTCATACATCCATTTTAAGTATAATAATAAAAAACTCTTAATAAAGCTTATATCAAGCTATCGCACTGGCAACTGAAGCGCGTTTTAAATTCATGAAATGGGCAATAAGAAAGATATTGTAGTTAAAATGAACCTCGACGATGTCATTTGGTGGTTTATGGCACCGATGGGTCCCGAAGCAGCTGTAACTAGCTCAGGCTCACTGAGTTCACTGACTTGCTCCAACATTATACTAATTTGAAATTTATTCCGTGGAGCGTAGAGCCGAAATTTGCGTGATCGATTTTTTCGTAGATTGAATATTCAAAAGACGTTCTTTTGTTTTTCGTGAAAGAAGCAACAAATTCAATGGCAGAATCTAGTCTTTATTGCAGAGTGTTACGGGTGTGTTCAGGGTAATTACTTACGCAAAACCACATAGTGTAGGCGACCGCATCTCAATTAATTACTACGGTAGGCTTAAGGTGTGTGACGTCACTACAATTTAGTGAGTAGGCGAGGCTACGTGTTCAACCAAAGGACAGGGGAATTACATGGATACAGAAATTTTCCCTAAATGTACTTTCGTCTTGTTAATGGAAATAGACTTTTAGATTTATCGAGGGAAAGAAAACAAAGTTTTAGACATGTAGCCTAAAGAATTACGGAATTTAAAATATGAAATAATGATCATGACAAGAGCCAGCGTAGTGGAAAAAGCTGAATTATTTATTTTATATATAAAAAAACTCTAGTATACCTCTAGCTGCTAAATGGTGTTCAACTCAACCATTATTTTTTGGTTATTTTGGACTTTAAATACCAAAAAAGATCGACACAAGGGTCAAAAACAGAACAAGGGTCGTAACAAGATTTTT
The DNA here is from genome assembly GCA_916618145.1 of Emmelina monodactyla. NCBI lineage: Eukaryota > Metazoa > Arthropoda > Insecta > Lepidoptera > Pterophoridae > Emmelina > Emmelina monodactyla. Next base: position 7,764,858 of record OU745314.1, on the reverse strand, counting down.
CTCTAAATTGGCTAGCAGATCTCCCATAATTTAATTATATTACCATCCACTCTGTCTGCAAGTCTGATACTAAATAGGCTACACAGTTACCAGAGTTCAATGACCGAGCTCATGCATTTGCATTCTATTTTTGAACATGCCGACACACACATATAAACACCAAGTGTCAGGTCTATGCGTTTGACAGTTCGTAAACATGCCGCCGCAGGTGGTCTCCTATCTGCTGATGTTATCCTGGTACTTTGTGATGCGTTATACGCAATTTATGGTTTAGTATTTTTAAGTTTTGAGGAAAAATAGTTTGTTTTTACTTAATGGTAAATTATTGTTTAATTTAAATGAGATTGCCAATAATTAAGCGAAATACACGTAAAATATTAATGTTTTTCAGATAAAACAAACTTTAATTATCAGATAACTAAAATTTTCTTCATTTGTTTTTAACGACAAATACACATTTTTTCCTGTACAAGTTTACGCTATGAATTATGATATTGCTTTATTTACAAGTGTAGGGAGCGAGGGGCTTGTTGTTACAGGGGTAAGTAGTAACAGGCTCTTTTCACCAGGATCTTCAACACTATTAACATATATCTTTGACTCGATTTATCCCATAAACCGCACCACATCATATTGCCCTAGCCAGTGTTCCACCGGTTGGCGCAGTGAGCAAATGTGAGCACTCCCTTCATTTCTGCCAGGTGATATAAAATTGTACTGTCGTAAAATTTTGGTTTGTGTTTTTAATATTGCCTATTTTCAAATTTTCTACATCTTATTTACATTCAAATTTATCTATCTCTGATATTGTGTAACAGTTTTTATGATTGCTAAATTGTTTAATAAGTTATCTTGATAAATGTTAAAAATCATACCATGGGGTTAGTTGTAACAAAATCCCGGGGCTTGTTGTAACATGTTACACCATGCATTGTCTGGTATGTGGTGAAGCTTACACAGATACAAACAAAAAAGATTGGATAGAGTGTATTAGAAATAAATAATTTAATTACTTACTGTGATTTAAAAGTGCTATTATGATTATAAGTACTGTTTAACTAAATAAAACTCTTAATTACTTAATTTTTAAGTGTTGATTACAAAAAAGTGTATTTAAGTTGATTTTTGATAAGAATTACATAATACTTACTTTGGAAAGATGTCAATTTTGTTAAAAATAAATAAAGAATAAATGATTAGAGGTATTAATGTCGTTTTTTATTGTCGTTACTACTTGCCCCGGTAGACGTTACAACTTGCCCCAAGCACGAGGTAAGTTGTAACACCGCACTTCTTTTAGAAAATAATTGATTGTTAAATAATGACCAATAGTTATGATATTATTTTTACTTGATTTGTTAGAGGAAGAGTTACAGTATCCATCAATCTTTATTTAGTAGAAATTGAATCAATTGATCTCAAGATATACTAGTTTTACTGAAAACTGTTACAACAAGCCCCTCGCTCCCCTAATCCACGTCTAGTTCTGAAAGTTTCTCTTCCCATATTTAGTTCGTAGAGCAAAAAATCGCTGACTCAGCAACACCGAGGTCAGTGACCTTCGTGTATAAAAACATCGCTGAGGTACGGGGTGAGCTTCTTTTGTTTTTTTAGTACAGATATATGATTTTTTCGTTTCTTAATTAGAAATAGCTGTACAAATCAAAGTATTGCCTGAGTTTTACTATTGATGTCATCATCACAATCTTATTTGCGATAGTTTAAAACGTAAAAAGATCTATAAAAAAAACCATAAAAATACCTAAATTATACTTACTAAAATCCATTTTGTTAAGAATGATATAAGCAATCATTAATAAAGACACAAATTTAGACTTTGCTTAATTTATACCATATAAAATTTGGTAATTCTTAACACCAAAAACAATACAATAACTAAATATTTCACTCATATTTTTTTCTCATCCGAAAACACGAAACCGTGACGTCACTAGTTGTTTTCCATCGTCAAATCTTGTTAGTAGACTGGAAGTATCTCTCAGAGCCTTTGTCCTGTGTTTTTTTGTCATAGTGATAATGTTTACGCCCCGAATAACAAGTTCTCAATAGTGACAGTTCACTCATTTATATTTGGGGGTAAGTTTCTGTTGGAGATAGGCTTTGTTGGGAAAAGTACCGGGTAAGTTATTTTCATACTACGGTTGCTACGGTGATGTGCTACGAGGCTACGGCGTAGATGATTCTGATTGCGTAGTTAGTTTTATCGCATATTAATAGATTCTAACCTTAGCAAAGATAATTCCTGATCAAAAAAGTTTTTTGTTCTTAAGATATTAAAAATTAAATCTGATTACGAGCCACCTTCACGCAAATAGATTTAAGCGTAAAGAAATAAATCAATCTCCTCTGTACTTGTTCTTATTTTACATTTGTTATCTTTAACCTAAAAAATAATAATTTCAAATATAAAGCTTGTAACCCATTAAACAAGGGAAGTGGCTTTTTGTTGTAATATTTCCCGTTGGTCGGTATTTTATTTGCAAGGAGGGTTTCATTCAGGCTACGTGCACTGAATAGCTGTATCTGCTTCTAGCCCGAATTAAGGTTTTTATACGAAAAAAGGTTATGATAGTTATAGTGTTTTATTTGATTGGGAACACTGGGTGTGTTACATAACAAGCAGTAATTGTGTTGGACTTATGTTTTTTTTTGTCTTTTTTTATGATATAGGGAGCAAACGAGCATGCGGGTCACGTGATGGTAAGTGATCACCGCCGCCCATGACTCCCCGCAACACTGTGGGTGTTGGGGGTGTGTTGCTGACCCTTTGAGAAAATTGGGCACCGGATACCGCACTCACCGAACGAAGCGCAGGAACATCGTCCCTGCTTTACGTCGGTTTTCTGTGCGACGGTGGTATTTCACCGGTCGAGTCAGCCCAGTAATCGCTGCAGACAGAGCCTACAGTTAGACTCTACCACTCGTAAAAACGGGAAAGTCTAACGGGAATTAAAGAAATAAATGATTTGGAGTAAAACAAAATGTGGCACCACACAATGGGCAAAAGAAACAGGTAGTCACATACAGATACGAACCAATTTTAATAAGACATTTACTTAATTCAGTTAAATTATTTAATATGTATACCACGGCGCCTTAGAAGTGGAATCGATGTGTCTTTTAAATTTGGTTTTGAGTATACTGCGAACGCATTTCTTTTGGTTTGCCATTGAGCTGTCAATTCCAACAGTCGATCTGTCCAAAGGATTAAGGCGCTTTCGTTTTCGCGGCATAATAACCTATTAAGTTTTTAGATAAAACAGATTTTACGATATCTTTAACATATGTACAAGGTATTAACTTCAATTGTCGTTTCTCTTTTTGCTGAAAAACCATATTGACTTTAATTGAAGAGCAAAATACAAAATTTACTATTGTTTATTATATTAAAAAAATAAGCTTTATGTCAAAGAATCAATTATCACTTGAATTCTGTACTTTTAGTTAAAAAATTACGCTTTTCTAAACTTTAACTATCTAGTTTTACTAATTTCCGAATTATCTACTATATAATTTTTTGTAGCCCGGTTTTCATGCCGTTTACACTACCAAAAAAAAACAAAAAAAACCTTTACCCAATGCTTATTCCTAAGTTCCCTTAAATAACTTTCTATAAATTTTTACTAATTTACTCCTTAATACTTACAAACACAACGAATCTTGAAATGTCTACATTTCAATCCAATACAAAAAAAAACAAAAGAAACTCCAGACTGACACACTAACTGTGTGGCCCTAAACTAAGCAAAGCTTGTACTAAAGGTACCACACAATGGACTAGGGGAGAACCTAGTTACACCCAGACACGAGCCAATATCTAAAAACCATTTTTACGAAAAAAGGATCGAACCCGGAACCACCCGCTTAGCAGTCCGGTATATATACCGCTGCACCACAGAGGTCGTCAAATACACACTATCAAATACGTTTTCAAAACAGTCTGACTTCCCCGTGCTGCATCCAACATCGAAAGCTAAGAAGAATCGAAACTATGCCGCCTTTGAAGCATCTAATCTTAAGACAATCGACTCAACTTTGACAACTTTGATGTGAGAGTGAGACAGAGATATAGATGGAAAGAGAGAGAGCTATCGGAAGCGGAGTGTGGTTGAAATTGATGACAGTTAGAGTTGAGAGTTTAAAACAATAGTGATTAGTTCTTATGTGAAGAAAAAGCATTAACAGTAATGGTTATAGATTAATGGACGTAACTGTAGCTACTTTTTGTAGACCGATCTAAATATTTCCTTAAATTTTTAAGCTATTGTACTTATGAGAAACTTCTGTTAAATAATAATAGTTTTAGAAACTTAAGAAAAGTTTCTTTGTTAGCGTCTCCAATAGCTTGTATAGTATTTAAAAGACGTATTTCATTGATGAACTTAATAAATGAACAAAATAAAGATACCAACAAAACTGTAAACGTGCTGACACATTTCTTAAAAATGAAACACTCATCTCACGAAGTCTCGTACAAAAGGCTATTAATCGTGGTAACAGTTTTACCTGTCCGCTACAACCTTACCTGTCTGCTTCGAAAACTTGGCAACGTACCAAAAATTAACCTCTAACTGAATTGTGATCCACATTGGAACAAAATGAATTAAAAATTACACGCTTTAAGACACTAACTTAGTTATATAGGTTTAGGGTTATATGGTTGATAGGGTGGTAAAATTGTGTAAAATATAGGAGTTTAGCACTTATGATTATAGTAGTAACTGCTATTTTAGCTAGGATATGTTTATGATAATTTTTAGCATCAAAACTTAGTTTATGGTAATATTTAGTGCACAACACAACTGCGGTATGTGCCACTGTCTCTTCCCGGTAATTTATTCAGCCCGAAAATCTTTTTCTATTATTTTCTATTATGAAAAAAAAATATACTACTTTATGTTTTAAATTAACATAAAAATATCGGTAATGATCAATTTTTTTTATTAAACAAATCGCAAAGAGACGATCTGTATACGTGGTAATTGACGCTTTAAAATTCCGAAGGGTAGTATTTTAAATATTTAAAAACATTAATAAAGAATTTCACACCGATAAACCCAATACTTATAAAATCAATTTTCGATTTAATCTTATTTTTTCTTACTTTTGAGCTCATCCAAAATGAAATAACCATGTAAATTTTCACCTTTTTGGTTCGCAAAGAATATTTTACTGAGTCAAATTTCCTAAATTAACGTAAATTGAAACCGCGACTTAACAAAGTTTCATTTAAAATTACCTTCATTCAAAATTTTAGGGTTCCGGAGACCCTTCACAATTTTTCACCAACTTTGGAAAATTTCACAAAATTTTAACCTAAGCAAGGCGTTTAATTTAAAGTTTATTGGCTTGTAGCTACCTAAAATTAAATGACATAGGCACTTTTTATTAAAACAGCTGCTAGAACTTACTAAAAAGAAAATGTCTCTATAGTTTTGAAGACTTATGTATGGCCTAATGCATAAATGGATTTTAAAACGAACATAAAACTGTCAGACACCAAACCTATTTGAAATATAGACCTGCAGTTCTATTCCGTTACTTGGTTTCTAACAATTGGTGTGAAGATATGCCAAAATATCAGTATGTGTATGACTAAATCGGCGTTTTGTAATTTTTTGATTGCCGTTTATATAACAATATTTTTGTAAATAAGCGATCAAAATATTAATTTGATCTCAAATATAAGATTTGAAAAAGCTAGCTCATTTTTTACATTTTTTTGTATATTTTATTTAATAAACACAAGCTTCCATTATTTAAATCACCCGCCTGCTATCTCGAAACAAACGCACTAGGATAACATAAAAAAGGCTCCAAATTACGAGTATATTTACTTAAGTAGCTAAAGTACTTCAAGGTTGCCCGTGACGTCATACACCGCCCACGCCACCAGGCTCAGGTTAAAATAAATGGAAACAGAGAACAACAATTGTAACACCACTCATGCATACACAGCACTCGTTAGGGAGGGTCATTTGGAAAGAGGGCACACGTTCGCCGTACCTTGTTTTTAATATTACCAAAAAGCGCTGATGAAATTGTCTATTTTGTTTTTAGAGTTTAATTGCTATTTGGGTTTATGAGTGAAATTATTTTGCATAATTTGGAGGATTTTTTGTCTGTTTGTTTGAATTTTATAGTGTAGTATATTAGATAATTAATACACCCTCTTATTGATTAGTCATAAATATATTGTTCAAAGCTTTTTTTTTAAATGGATATGTCCAAATTTAAATTTTACAGAATGTGAAGACATGTTAATTATATTGTCTGGAACAACGGAAACTATTATGTATAATTTCATATTTCACAAATGTTAAACTGATCGTCTAATACAACCTAAACAACCCATACAATTCCTCAATAATATTACAATCTGAATCCCAAAAATACAATATTGCCGTCCCCTGTACCACCCAGATATAATTGAGTTGATTGAATTTCACGTACAAAGTAGCAAAGCATTTGTGATCCTGTGATACGTAAGACCAAAAGAAATTAAACGCCCTTATCTGAAGGGCCCAAGCTTATTATATTTTCGGGTCAAAATCTGTGAAAGGAGGTCATCTTTCGGTTGAGCAAATTATCTATACAGATTGATTCTTGAATCGATACCTATAACTTCTATATTCTGACCCAAAGACTGACTATAAATTCCTTTTTGTATAGCAATGCGAATTCGAAAGCAAATGGTAACCCTATAGTCTCATGAATCAACAAAAACATAGAATTTTGCTGATTTAAGACAGCAGCAGGTATATCAAAAGACTTCGGTCACCAACCTGGTCTGCAGATAAACCTGAATGCATGCTTACGATAAATCTGGTCTCGGTACATACCAACACGGATAAACCTACAGTCCTGTGCTAGTTCTAGACATTTTTACGAGTGAAACCGCTGCTGTTACGCTGCTCTGTGGCTTTGCACAGCTGGTTTATATTCCACCGTGGCCTGTGGAATTAAATGGGAAAATATATCGCGAAATAAAAATAGAGGAACCGTGGATATTTGCCCTTTGGATTTTGCTGTGACCAATGCGTGAGAAATTTTAAAATATAAGTGATTATTATGTAACGCTGCCAATCTTTTTTAATTTTAAATATTTTCTATACATTCTTCTTTACAGCGATTATAGATTTTTTCTAGATTGTCTTGAAACAAAGCGATATAAAGAAGCCCTTAAATATAAAGTGTTTTTCCCAGCCGTAGGCAATTCTCTGTAAGTGTAGATATATCAGTTTTGAGATATTTTTTATCTACACCTCCTAGGAATTGAATATTTGAATATCAATTGCGAAAAGGTAAAAAAAAACAAAAATACTGTGACGCTTTTTTTTGTATGAATCTGTTTTGTGAATTAAGGGTTCTGTTAAAGAATGACAAGCTAGATTTATTAAAATTCTTTAATTGCTTTATATTAATGGTATTTTAGTAAAAAAGTACCTTGGTGACTGGTTTGTATGGTTTTAGGTTTTCATTTCAAATTAAAAATGTAGCTCAAAATCACAATTTCATGCTGAAAATGTATCCGTTTGAATTTTGAACTGCAATAGTTAAAACTTAAAGTTCAATACCAATTTGTGTTTGAACAGTACAAAGTCCTTCGTTTTTATAATAGGGTTCTCCCAATCCAACCTATTGAGGTTTGACGGTTGTTTATCTTTATACTTTTAGATAAAAAAAGTAGTGAATTTGTATGTTATTTGATATTAGAACTACTACCCGACTTTTTTCGTCCCGATTCAACAGTAACACACCTGCAATCTTTATTTTAATTTTATGAATCGCTACCCATATTTTGTTTTTTTTTACTACCCGTATTGTTGTTATATTGTTTTAGATTAGTTGATTGTAATCAATTTTGCAATAAAAGTGCCGAAAACTATTTACAATCCAGCGATGTTTATCAAATTTTATTTATTAGAATGTTACACATATTTGCAATATAATTCTATTTTTTAAATATGAAAATAAAACCTATCATATTTTGTTTTTCGTGAGAATTTGTATTCCGATATGGTACTTGAAGAATTGACCATACGATAATAGTTTTGATTATACTTATTATGTTATGACACAATAAATTTGCAATATAGAAACAGGCAGTTAATCGCAAGTAAAAAAAAACGTTATTTTCTTAATATTAAGGACCTAACCACATTTTTTTTTACAATATTTTTCTTTTTAATCCCATCCGAAAATGTAGGCAATAAACAAATGGCTCCTTTACCATTACTCAGTCCTATTCATGTAGAATTCCAGCCGTTTCAGCTTCAGCCCTGCGTGAAAGCGATTGATCAATCGTCGTTGTTCGCCGGCCATATCCAAATAGATTCACGTTAATATGCGGGCATAAGCATTCTGCAACGTAAGCAAAGGAAGACGCAAAGGAACTGAACCTAAATACCTTGGGAATAAGTAAGCAATCAAGTTTTGGTTGAGGGGTTTTTGAGTTTCGTTGGAGACGTTTTTATTTGATATGTTTTGAAGGAAATGATACTACAATCGATGAAAGAATTTTATAACGCAGTAATATTTGCAGAAGTAAATTATTTTTTTTATGAGTAAATTTATGTGTCTTCTGACCAAGTTTAGCACAAAGAAGTTTTTAACAACTACATATAATTTGTGATATTTTCGGTTTTATGAACGTAATTTTTGCTTAAAACATTACTTGAAGGTCCGTTAAATTTGAATTAATCAAAATTTTATCAATCTAATAGCTTTAACTTTGGAAGCCAAATAACATCTTTCGACGGTTTAATCCGAGCCAATAACATTCATGTAGCAGCCACACTGGTAAACAGAAAAAGGGCCATCGTCCATTCTGACATTAAGCAATTAGTCACATAGAACCCAACATTTCTCTATAGGCCTTACAATCAATCTTTCCACCATTAATTTATCACTCACTGAAAAAAAGTGAAAAAATGAGCCGCCGGGTTCCATCTGGTAAATCACTTTTTTAACAAAATCCTATGTTGATACGTATAAATTGATGTAAGATTTTTTGGGGAATACTCGGCTGAGATTAATAGGTAGGCAGCCCTAAGTGTTAGGCCATTTTATTTACGAAAAATATGTTTGTTCCATTATTGGCTGACATTCACCTTCTAAATTGCAAAAAGATTTATCTTCTCAAAACGATTATTTGCATTAATATTGGGTAAGTTGTAGTAAGGAATCGTATTATTTGATAAAATTAGCTCTAACCGCATTTCCGCCTTTATACCAGAATTATACACATCTTTAATAAATTATACACATTTTTCAATTATAAATTATACACATTTTCCACAATTATACACACTTTTTCCAAAACCCGCTGATCCCTAAAAGAGTAAAACAAAAGCCGGACGTCCACTTAGACGAAATTAATCGACATAGTCACGGCCGCCCGTAATGACGGCACGAACTACGGCACACAAGTTCTGTGCGACTTCGGCAAACTTCACCCTAGAGCTAAATGATTCAATACAGAACAATATATTTCTGGACAAATTAAGACGATCAATTAGGATATTTATAGGCTTTTGTTACATGTTGGTAACTTGCTTCGAAATCACTTTTTTTGACAAGGTTTGATGTATTCGTTTTGACATATTTAAACTGTATAATTGTCTGTATTTTATCCCGCAGATAAGATTCCTTGAAAACTTGCCCATTTTTAAGATCAAATCATCTTTTTTTAGCACACACATAACAAAAACTATTTTACCACGTCACCAACCTCTTAAGTACCAACAACCGTATCTTAATGAAACCCTGCCACACAAGAATAGCCCTTATCAACAACTACATACATCACAAGATAGACTTCAGCATCGTGTTTAAAAACTTCATAACTATGAAACTTTCATACGACGTCGCGTATTGTCATCCAAGGCACGTATTGGAAAGGAATAGTTCATAAAATCAGTTTCGCATTTATATGAAGTCTAGACTTAACGCCGTAAATATATGAATGCGGTTTTTGAACGATATTTTAAGGTTATTTGTGATCAGACTGTACGTATGAATGTGTATACTTTTTTGTGTAGTATTTTTTACTTAAATTTATGTTTTTGTATATATATGGTTTATAACGCTTTGTTTCTTCTGGAAATATGGTGTATTCATTTAAGACTAATGGTCGTCCGAAAGTCCGTTCGCGTGGAAGTTGGTTTCCCGTGGGAATGAGAAGTTTTCCCGGGGTAAAAAATGATTATATTATAAACACTACAGTGTTTTGAAAAACTTACTGTTTGTTGTTTCTCGCATCTTTGTTAGGGAGAAACATGTCCAATACTTACCTGTAACAAATAATATAAAGTTAAATACTTGCTGATTTATAATAATAAAGTAAATAAAAATCCAATACTCGTCTCGTATAAATGCGCAAGTTACTAGTTGAATCTTATCTTCGTTGAATTAAAACTCAACTTTAAATGCAACTTGGTGTGAAAGCGTGTAAAAATATTTTGCTAAACATTAAATTTTGAAAGGTGGCCAAACTAAACACACCAAACCGTGCTTGAGTATTAAAAAGTATTCAAAAACAAATGAAAATCTCGTGCCATTCATCAAAAAATCTTGTTCGAACCTCGGTAAAAAATCAAAACACAAACTCCGCATAAAAACTCCAATAACCGAAAAAAAGCGTGATCGATGACTGTCGACACATTTGTCACGACTTAAACCGACTTGGAACAAGAAAGTTAATGCTCAAACAGAAATTGCCACTTTTTTATACTTCCCCGGCTATTACTTCCCTTTTTATTGTTCAGGTCAAAATATACTTTGAATTATTGGGTAATAAACAGGCAGATAGGCGGTCAGGCTGTAAACGTTTTTTATACTCTACATTTTATGTAGGCTGCGCTCTGAGCTCTGTGAGTTACGTGTAATTTAAGTAAGGTAAGGGACACTTAAATATATTTTATATCTTTGCCCTGCCTTCGAAGCCTGCTGGTAGAGGTTGATATATCTCTGGGGACCGAACGGTGCTTTTCTCTGCCAACATCGTCTTTCCACGCACGCAGAGTTTTGAGTATCGACACAGTGCACGCAATTTCATTGTGGTGAAAGTGCTTCTGTAGGTAGATACAAGTTTCATGAATGAAAGAAAAAAAAAAAGAAACATATGCTATTACTCGATAAATGTTACTTCTGAAAATTCACACTGGAAAAAAATAAAACATGTATGTAGTTTGCGTGACAGCTACGATTTGCGTTCGCAGCCATTTACACACTGCTTTAAGAAGTGTATACGTTTTGTCATAATTTTTAGGTATCTTTAACTTAGACCGACACTATCTAGATATATTTCAGAACCAACCTAACTTTGACGTTATTGACGAGTGATTTATACCCTTTAAATACAATGATCTTACTTCATAGATGCATTTTTTTGTACTAGGAGCATCCTCAAAGTAACTATGGACGGTGGTGGTGAGACGGTGATCACTTATCGTCACATGAACCACTTGCTCGTATGCTCACTCATGTCATCAAAAAACTTTATTAAACTACTAGTGGCTGCTCGCGACTCCGTCTTAGCTTTTGGATTATGAGATAAGGCAAAGTATTTAATGCATCGGTTTGCATGTAGGACTTTCAAAGTTCTCACTGTTTAGGTAAAGTTTTAAGAGAGTTTAAGTATTAAAAGTGCAAATTATTGTAATATTTTATAAATGACAGTTCAGCGTACAATTTCATTAAAAAATACCCTTAAAAGTAAAGATAGTTCAGAGCAACAAATTTGTGTTTTGACTTCTTACAGATTCCCTCATTTTAATGCGAATTATTCAATCTCAAATTAATTGTTCACAAAAATATGGCTCAGCGAACATTAAGCTAATTTGAATTTCGGCGTTCGCTGTTTCGTATCAGATTTTTCACGCAAAAATGTAATAATTTGAATTGTTATTTCTAAAGAAATAAACCTAAAACCACGAAAACAATGACAAACGTTTTTTCTTCCAACAAAATGTAAGCACCGGAAAAAATGATTGCGTTGAACTTTTACAACTTTCAATAGAAATATCTGGGAGCCAAACGATTGGGGCTGCCAGAGCATAGCATTTTTTCTCATACATAAAATAACAATAAAAATATTAAGATTCGCCCTCCTACTTTGTTTTTTTTCTAAACTTCACACTTTACCCCAAACATCTCCCAATTGCTTCGGGATAATTGGAAAACTCTGAGAAGAAACTAGCCACTCTTGGAAAGGCAATCCAACTAGTAATCATGAAAAGTAATGTCATTACCCTATAAACATTCAATGTGGCTGTCGAATAACTTTTTCTACCTGAGCTACAGCCTACAACGCACAACAACCTAATTTACAACTGTCTTTATGGAAAAAAGTGTAAACAAATCGTTGTAGGTTATACAGTGGTTATTTTTGGGCGTTTGTGTGATCAATTTCGGCGTTTATGTGTATTATGATAAGATATATATTTGAACGTTTAAATGTTTGCTATAGGCGTATTGTGGGGTCTTATATTTTTTATTGTGTATTAAAAGACGTTCAATGAGTCCGTTTGTTTTTATTAAACTTGAGGCATATTGTTTGTTTAAATGTTCGCTTTATTTAGTACACTGTTATGCAGAAAGATTTTATTGCAAAATATAACAAAAGGGGAGACTTTACATTCTGTGTTCAACTAAAAGAAAGATTATTAAATTAACAGAGTTATAAGCAGGTCTAAATGTTGTAATTAAAAATGAGTGAGTTTCCATGTTTGTATATTATTGAAATCATAAAACAAACACAGTATTTAAATACTAAAGCACATACTAATTTGGTTATGAAAAATGAAAAAAAAATGAAATACTTAAGATGCCGTATTATTGTAAGGATGTCTTGCAATTATGCAAACAGATGAACTTACAGTTTACTTATGAGTTAACGTTTTTCTATTTTATCCAACGCTCATTTCTTTAAAATGTTATAAAAGGAAATATAAATAGATAGGCAGACCGTCATTTCTTATTACAGTACAGATCCTTATATATTACTTACAAATACAAAATAAAATTTTAAAAATATCACAGATATCCTATCTAGTAGCTGTATGTTTTATGATTTATACTATATAGCTGTATACCATGCCACTCAAAGCTCATCGTTTAACGCCAACTACTAAAATCTAAAAATCCGCTCTCGATCACGTTTTGGCGACTCCGCCGTGTATCGATTGCGACTGTTTAGCAAGTTAGCACCGGCGATTACGACCCGGCCGAGTGAGGGAAATGATGCGTGGAAAATGTACGCTTTTAGCGAAATACGGCATAGAAATGTGGGATAACTCAGTTGGAATACAAAAAAAGTGAGAGACCTTACAAGATTTGCAAAACATGTTTTTTAATAGAATGTTAAAGTTAGAATCTGATTTCCTCTTAATCTTTTAACGTGTAATGTTGTGTTTTTACATGGAGACGTATGTTACATTCCTGTATCTATATTTGTTAGAATATATATTGAATTAAATTTTGCCTATAAAAAAGTAAAGTATAAACAAATGATATACGAAAACAACTAGAAAGACTCCGCCACCGACCACTATGCAGCTACAAAACCAATGAAACGAAAAATAAAGATAGAAACTGACAACTAAACTGAACGTGCAACGATATTTTTTTTGCATCATGCCACACTAGCACCTCATGGCTACGTTCTACCATTTTCATTTTAACAAAGACAGGACCGCTATCGCATTACTCTTGCTATCTCAAACACTTCGTTGGCAAGTCGTACAAGGGTCTTGTCGGTGTGTTATCAAATGACATTATTAAAAAGAATACGTGAGTGCTGACCCTAGCTGAAAGATAAGCACTGACGGGGACGAGCGTTAGGTGTAGGGTTATATATAAAAGTATATGGACGCTTATGTAAAAGGCTGCATCAAGATGTATATAGGTAGTGAATGTGTTCAGCGGAATTTGCGTATTCCACAAAAGCGTCTACACACTTAGCTTTTAAAACATACAGAGTAGAAAGTATGGAATGGGATAGTAATATTTAAAGTACCTATAATTAGGCTATATGCCCATAACCTGTTTAATGTGGAAAATGAATTACATTTTACGTAGCACAATTTTTATTGTTAAACCATATAGAACATTTCCTTTTCATTTGACTGACGGAAAGAGATTGTACAATCAATCAAAGAGAATATTGTCTATAGCTGAAACAAGGAGTTGCTAACAGTTTACGTAGACATAAAAATCTCATATTCACTTTTATTAATATAATACATATTATAGTTTTAATCGTAAGAAATATCTAAAACATTAAAATTTTGCTTCTCTTTCACGTGTTTATTGGATTGCATTATACTCTTGAACTAGTAATTTTAGCGTTTGATAACCCAATGACAGTAATATTATAAACAAAAATGTTACTAAGAATACAATAAGATAAGAATAAATACTTGAAAGAAGAATAAGTCTGGGAATAGCAGAATTGATTTCCCAAAAGAAAGTTGACCGAGCGGTGTTTAATTGTTTCTTGTTCACTTTGGCCTATTTACGTGACTTCACTCTTAATTAAAAGTATGTTTATTAATAGAGAGAACTTGATATAATTTTAGAGAAAAAGTAATGAGTAGTTACGATTAATCATTTTATAGTATAAATCCAAGTCGCTAATTGTGTATGTTTGTATGTTTGTCCGCTATCTCCTCCTAAACTACGTAAAGAATTTTAATGAAGTTTTTGCCATCTTTTTGTAAATATAGAACATTCGTAAAAAGTTATTTTAAGTTAGCTACAGATAGTTCAACGTGCCGGGTACAAGTCGCGCAAAATTTCACCATTGCAAAGCGTGGGCGGGTCCCTAGTTTAGTATAATAATATAAATATGTAGAAGATATAATAAATTAAGTGGTATTCAGTTAACTTATATGAATTAATCTTATCTGAATATAACATAGCTTTACTAGCTATTCATCTTTCACCGTTTATGAAACCGAAGGCAAAAGCTCATCTAACGAATTACAATAAAGATATTGCAAATTCGCCGTACTACCATTATTCCGACTATCTCACTCGCAACAAAGAAACTACTAAAACAAAAAAAAGCCTTCATAGAATATTCTAGAAGCACGAACGCTGTCCTATTTTTCCATCATGTCCTTATTCCTTCAAACCTTGAAGACGAGTAACAAAGAAACGAAAAAAACAACCTTCAGATTTAGGAGTGAAATTACTTGCGAATATTTTTAGTATATTTTTATGCGCGGTCTCTCACGTGTGATTCTGGGTCTACCTGACCAAGGGAGGTCCCTTAGGGCCTCGGTCAAGGTTTAGCTTAAAATTACCTGAAACACTTTATAGGTGGACTAGTTTCTGTACTCACAAGTTTTGAGGATGTACTGTATTTCCTTGAAGAGTGCTTATAGTAAATTTTAAGGGAGTAAAAAAGGAAAATTTGAACAAGATTCTGGAAATTGTGAACCAAATTTCCATTTTTTTTTATTTATTCATAGTTTTAACGCTAATATCGTTTTGTCACTTATGTGAATTCGAGGAACATATATTCATATTTGTAAACTTCAAAATACTAACTACAACCTTTATAACTTAACAATTCTAAAAAATAAAAATTATCATATTTTATCATACCTTTTAAATCAACGATCGAGTCGACAACTCGTCAAATTGTTCAAATTAAGTATTAATTTCTTAACCCACTGAGAGGCGCTACCATTTTCCCAATCAGTTGCAATCCCTTGAGTATTGTCAACCCGGAATAGATAATTCTAGTTGTTAGCGCCGAGCCAACTTCTCAACTGAGCCATAACTAACTTAGTTATGCAGTTTCCCAAAACTTTACTTGCGCTTAGGGATGTAGCATTGGGTAAAAATTCAATTATTCGGTAATCAATTTTCTCAATGAATGAATTTCAAAAGATTGCAGACCTCAAAAAAGCTTTATTTGATAAACTGTAAAAAAAACATTATTATTTTTTACTGTCTATTTAACAGATTGGAATTAAGTATAATAATTGCAAAACAATATCATATTTCGTGTCAATCACGAAAATAAATAATCGTAATAAAATATCAACTGTAAAATATTGAATATAAGAAAATTATTCGATTGCTTTAAAATTTGATTTTATTTCGAACATCCCTACTTGCTAGTCGCGCCAAATTGTGAATTAAAGTGAACCTAAGAATGATTCTGTCCCGAAAAGTTTTGCTAGTTGTGGCAAGTGGTTAAAAATAAATGGCCAGAGACTGCAGTACGGTAAGTTTGGTATTTAAGTTCAGTTGGCTTGTTTTTCGAAATGGTCACCGAGGAGCATTGAATGGGTTAATAAAAGAGTAAGTAGTTATAAGATTTGCTTTGTTATACGTTGATAGGGAGGTAATGTAGCAAGTTAGTAACCTTCTTCTTTGTGCATGTTATAAAGTAAAATTAGTTTGTTAGGATTTGGTATTCTACGGTCAAACTTCTTTTTTTCAAAGTTACACAATAAGTAAATAAAATCTATAATTTGTGTTTGAATCTGAACCGACACGATTTGGTGGTCATGATTTTAAAAAATCCTCAATTTTAAATTCTGCAATTGAAAATTTTTTTTTGTAATTAAGTTAGCTAACAAATCACAATTAATCAACTCTGTTTTACCACTTATTTTAATCTCAACCAATTAACATAAATTTGTAGTATATGTTGATTCAAATTAGCCTAACCTAGCTACATATGTAAGGCGACGTAACACAAGCTACCTAATTGATAACTTCCACCTAATGCCGTGTTTGTTCCCCGTTTCCCCTCCGCACCGCCATAGTAAAACGACATCCGTCGAAGCCCCCCGTTACTCCTGTTCTCCTGGTACTTAAGATCCATTACATATAAGAGCCCTCGGCTTGATACATACCGCTCCAAATTACAATGGGCCCTTCTTTGTCCTCGAACAAATTAATTGAAGCCTTTGATAATTGATGGGAATTCACGCGAATAGTTTGTTTTCATGGAATGTCCTTTAAATTTTAAATGTCTGTTGAGTTTTGTCTTTTAAAGGTAGTCATTTTATTTTGTTGTTTTATACTTAAAACACAAGTGGAACAGCATATAAAGAAGTAGGTCTATACCTTAAACTGCTTTACATTTCGTTTCAGATGTCGCTATTCAAGGAAAAGGCGTAAATGTAATTTTGGGGCGCAAACACAGTTACGTCTCTTTTAGATGTCGTGCGTGAGTTGGGTGATGAAACAGCTCTTCAGCCTCATTATGCTATGTGCTCCTAGTAAATAGCTTTCTACTATATTCTCTAGGAAAGATAAGTTGGATAACTTTAGTACTTACGTATTTTGTCTTATAGTGACCTTGTTTTCTTATACCTTGTAGTATTTTTTACTATAAATCGGAAAGAATATAAATGATATTGGTAGGACATGATAACAATTACTGAATTCATTGGACGCATATTGATCCTTGATCGGTTTCATAGTTTTTAAACTACCTGAAGGTTTCTGACATAATTTCGGTTGAAAATTGGCTATTGTCAAGCATTAAAAATGTTCAAACGAAATAATTTTGTTAGAAAAGGATCAATATTTAACCTATGGTTACGTCGCAGTAGAATAATTATTGAGGAATTTTGGTTTTCAATTCATTGATTATACATTTGATCCTAATATATTAAAACACTCGAATTGATTCTGCACAAAACCGTTGAAGAACCGACATCAACCCAAAGCATCTCCGAAGAAATAGAATAACTTACACAAACTCCCTGTACTTATTCGTAATCGTACTTTACTTTTAAAAGTATTGTTCCAAAACCCAGTTGCGGTTGAAAAAAAAACTCTTCCAAACGTCGGCCGAAATGGAATAAATTTGAAAAAAGTAACTTTCCGAGTACATAAGATTGATGGGAGAAAATCAGCTCGTGTTCAAAATGAATGGGAATTTCGTAGGAGATCTTGCGGTAAGTAATTTAACTTTATCCGTCTGGAACAAAACGATTTCAATTCGATCATTTAGAAAAAGACAGAGGATACTTTAGCTATTCTGTCTGTTATCTACATAGGTAAAGGTCCATCCTGCCTATTTCTATTGTAACATAGTAGAGTTTATATCAATGAGAAGGCAGGAGGGGTATACTAATTACAGGTACCGAGACCGAACATCTAGTCTCTAGAGGCGACGACATGGCTGTACGGTGCATCTGTAGGTTGCCCATTGCAATGAGTAAGTCGATGATGATGCAGGAAGAAGTCCTTTATTAGTTCGTATTAGCAGTTTTATATTTTTCTTACTTTTATAGTGTTGAGTTGAGGTAGGAGAAAATAATTTATATGTTACTGAATGTACACGTTACAATTGTATAATTTTCGAAAAGAGTGCTGGGAGTTATTTTCCGCCGGCTTTTTTCTCTCGGTCTACGGTTGGGTAAAGTTTGTAACATCGACGTTCATTAAATATAAGTTACATATATATAATGAATAAAAGAATTTTGATTTTGATTCTTTAGTAAATGTGGAACTGAGAACTATGTCATACGAGTTTGTCTTTTAGTATTTGCAAAGTTCGTAAATAATGGAAAAAAGCTATCATATTGTTCAAAGAGTACTTGTTTTGAATCGAATGCTACTATAGAATCTTCTTTGTAATGCGATTCATAATTAAATTCTGAACAAAAACTTCCTACAAGTTTTGACAGACTTAAGAAACACCCAGGAAGTGGGCAAAGATGGTTTTATCATGTGTTGATGATACGTTCAAAAATATGTCCAATTAGTCCGATAATCATATAGTAAACATTTTACGTACAAAGTAAGTAAATTTCAATGACTTGGCATGGTTGCATGGATCAATATCTTTGGCTAGACGGTGATTTCAAACCGTATATAGTAATGCAAGGTTCATAATAAATTAATTGAAACGGACACTTTTACACCTTCAACCTTTTTAAAATTTCCACATCGTTAATAAATTGCATTATCCAAAAATGTACGTGCTCCATTGTGATAACACTTTATTTTATGGAAGAATGAAATCCAACGTTTTAAAATGCGTATAAAATTTTAATATCCGTTGAAAAATCAACGCAACCACTTTACACGGTGAGAGCTTGAAATATTATTCAGCTTTTAAACCGATACGGTTTTTATATAAGACTGGGATTATTTTGTTTTTGCGTATTGTTGTGTATCATGAAAGCAGGGTTAATACTAACAACCTTTATTATAATACAACTAGTAGCACAAGCCTTCTTCATGATTTTAAAACCTTTATAATTGTTGAAAGGTAAATGCCGGAGTCAGTTCTTCCATGTTAGTTGTGTTTCTGTCCTTTGAAATTACGGTCAATCACGTTTTGATATAAATCGCTTACACGTTGATCGTTCACGGCTATTGAGAATCCCTAAAATTTACCGTATTTTTGTATTATATTAATAAAACGGTAAAAAAAATCTAATAAATAAATTTTCAAACAGGGACAAAAATCTAGTAATGGTATTGCGGGCTTTGCAGCAACAATAATTGCACACCGAAATATGTATAAACTTTTCACAAATTTTCGACAATTACATTAAGTCATGACAGAAATTCAATTTAATAAAATTAGACCATTTTGTTGTACTTATTTAGTCACCAAATTTGAAGCCTGTCTTTAGCTTAAGAGGGGGTATACAGGTAAATTTCCAGTCGTAATTTGTATTTTTACCCTAGAAAACAAAGCACAAATTACCCAAAAAAAATACCATAGATATTAAAGCATATTTCCAAGGGACTGATCAGAGTGAAAACATAAAAAAATAAAATTTTCTCGATAAAAAAAAATCACGAAGTTAGCTCTAATTTTCAACTATTATTCATTTATTTCCAATATTATGCATACTATTGAGCCAATATTTTAATACATACTATCAAATTATATTACCCAGCGACCCTACTAGCGATTTTAGAAAATAATGTATACTTTACGAGTTATTACATTAAAACTTATTCGGCGCTTACTACGTTTTTATTTCGCGCAGAACGCTTTCGTCTGTCGCACCTGTCCTGGGATCTAAGGCATGTTTTGTTTCATGGTTTAGTTGTGATCGCTCCGTTGAGACAAGAGGACTGTGTTTCTGTGCTCCGGGGCCAAAAAAATCTTGGTTTTAATTTCTAATTCTTGTTTGACTATGAAAAAAAACTTTAAAATATGGCTAGCAAAAAAACGCAGCAAAAGAGTATTTTAGAAATTAAAAATTTATCTCATGGCTAATTTAAATAGATTTTAAAGGCTTTTAAGACAAGTTACAACGAATAGATCATAAATCACAATATATAATTATTGCAATTTCTTTCTGTCTGTGCTTTGCAGTACATATACAAGACACCGCATTTTGAAAAAAAGGTCATTATATCGAGGGCGTTGAAGCAAAAGTAATTAACTAGTGTTTTCATACTTCCGAGATAATCGCGATTTAGTGTTTTTTTTCAGTTAATTTTGAAATATCTTTTTTTGGGTAAATTATTTTACCGTCGGAAATCATATATGTTATATAAAATTTTATTATCTTTACGGTAGCTTAACTTTTGAAATGATTATATTTATATAAATAAAATAAATTGTTAAAAAGCAACTATTTAGTTTTGCCACAAATCATTTTCATACTGTCATCTGAGTTATGTACGCTTTTTGACTAGTTATTGATTTTATCCACAACTCAACTTGGTGGTAGAGACCAATTATTTCAAACATAATAGCAGTTATTTAACTTTCCTTCAACTTAATATGGAAGAAAGAAAGTTTTATTAAGATTAGCGAGAAAAAATTGTTTTAAATTTATGATTTTTTAGTTGATTATCAAAATATATTAGGCATTTCCTTATTGGAAATGGACAGAGTAACAACCTATTACTGTCTATCACTCTTTACGAAGGCTTGAGCTGAATTATATTATTATACACGTCTTTGTGATGATGCACTTATTGTATCTTCAATTTATTTATTTATTTACAATTCATGTATTTGCACACATTGGCATAAAAAGTAGAAATATAAATCTTACGAAAATATATAAATACAATGGTATGATATTGTCCAAAGTCCTAAGACAAATACGCTCAACTAAAAATGTGTCAGACTCCTCGTCCAAAAAACTACGTCAACAATATTCTCCTATACAACCCTTTGTCTTTAATACATTTATTTGCTTCCACTATCATACCAATCATTCGTATTTATAGAATGGTACATTTGATACATTTCTATCACTTTGTATTAGTGGTAGCTCCTATAGAAGTAGCAGCAAAACAAAGAGAAGTCGTAGATATCACTTGGTCCGACTATTTTGTTATGTTAAAACGAATTGTGTCATTATTAAAACGAAACAGTTTATTCTGGAAGATGAAAAGAATAATCTCACTAAAACTCATGAAAATAATCCCGCAATGTCTGAAGATCACGTTTTTAGACTGGGGCTGAGATGTAGTCCCTAACAAAAGAGCTAGTCCTGACTTTTAGACTGAGGCTCACACAGCGTGCTATGGGAAAAAAAATAAAGGGCCATGTTAGATACGGGAGAGAACAAATGTTACCGACAAAGCCAATCGGATTAGCAAGCTGAAGATTTAGTGGGCTGGCCACATAAGTCGAAGAACTGACAACCGCTGGGGTCGAAAGGTTTTGCAATGGAATAAACGTCTCGAAAAGCAGGGCGCCCCCTAATTCAATGGAAGGACGACTTGCGGAAGGCGGCTAGAAGGGAATGGATGAAGAGCTGCCTGGATTATAACGTTACGGTGGGCGACATACTCGTAGCTAGCAGGGACTTATAGTATAATTTAACAAAAAGAACTTCGAATTTCTGGTTCTAGAAGAACAAGCGGTAGCCCAATTAAATATGTGGAAGTTCTTGAACAACGGTGATTGAACTTTTAATATAACATTACATTTTTCGACACCATGTAGATTAAAAACAAGGTAGCAAACTAGATCATTGTCATCGCCTGAAATTGGTTACTACTGGATTTAAAATAATTACTCGTTGTGAAAAACGAAAGATTTCTTTATTTGCCATTGAAGAGTAGCATTTTTTCTATATAATGAAGTGATTCTTTGTGAAAAAAATTGGGCAACTGCACTGCACTGTGCACTAAACTGCTTGATGGAAGACTTATGAGGCATATTTTAGGTAAGGCATTGTTACGCTCCGTTTGACAATCCTTAACTTTCATTTTATTTTCTTTCTTCAAACTAATCTTCTTCTTATCGTGTCGACTTTGGCGTTTTATATTTGTGAGGACCAGTATTTCGCTATACAGGTCCTCGCGTTTGCAGGTGGAGGGACACGCGGGGCAAGACAATAGATGTGCCATTGTTTGAGGGGAGGTACCACACACGCAAGCAGTTTCGGTGCTAAAGCCCCATTTCAGCATGTTGTCCTTGCTCCGGCCAACCTGAGTCCGAAGTCTGTTTAGAGACTTCCATATTGGCCAAGTCTGGTCATGCCCTGGGGGCAAACGTTCTGCTAGCGGGATAGGTGGGATATTGGTGAGGTTGGGATCTAAGCAAACTAATAGTTTGCTTAGATTAATTTTGCTAATTTCTAACAAAATCACGCCCTCTGAGTTATTGTAAAAGTCCAGACAGCAAAATTAACGCTTACAAGTATTACAATATGATTAACATTTCGATAAGGTAAACTTTCACTTTTCACTTTGAACACTGAAGAAAATTCGAGGAAAAGACACCCCGTGGATATGGAGTCTTAAAAGCAAACTATTTTGAGGAGTAGGTACATATCCCATTTCAACACGTGCACAAGCTATTATTTTAAAGTTATGCATGATAACTTGATCAAGATGCTTTTGTAGCATATAAAACTAAGGCTTTGTCACTGAAATATATTGGTATTGTATATATTCTTCTTCGTCTTCAACAGCCACGTTTTAGCCCGCTGCGGGGCATATGCCGCTCCAATAGTTCTCCACTCGGTCCTATCATCGGCTGTTCTTGTCCACGCTGTCCCGGCGTGAAATCTTATATCATAGGACCATCTGGGGCCCGATTCCGTAACTTTTTTAACGATGCAACACGGCCGATATCGACCAATACGTGTGACGTTTTTGCAATTTTCGTATTCTGTAACACGCCCACACGCTGCATCGAGCCACATGTTCATTTTCTTATTTTGGTATTCTGTAAGTACAATTTAATGTCATTGTTTCCCAAAGACTAATAAAACCTATAGACGTACAACATTTGTTTTCAACAAACATAGAAACAAAAATACCTTCAAGCGGTCGAGTAGCCATTTTGGTCTTTAGATGCCTTATTTTTTGGGTAATTTTATTATTTTTGCAATCACTGGTTTTATAAAATATCCCTTTTATTGTAAAATATGCTAATAATATTGATTACCAGTATGAGCAAGTATGTAGTATTTTTGGTATTTTTTTTCTTTCGGTCTACCGAATCCTTAGTAAAGCTGAAGTTGTAAATTTTAAGGCGGCTAATTTAAATATAAGTAGGTAACCATTATTTTAGCGATGCTAAAAACTGCTAGGGATTTTGCTCATAAATTAAATTATGCATATATTTATAGTTAGGTATGCTATGTGTAGACACATGAGGGTTCCTAAGTTATTGGTCTCAACCTTTTATTTATCTTCTATCTCTTTTTACCATAATGGTAACGTGCGTGTGGTTCAAATCGGTCGGCGTCCTTCTAGGGCTGTGCTTTCCTTTTAACCAGTCATTAGTGATGTAACCTCTTTTAACTAACAAATCTCGTCAATCATTCATCAATATTTTGCAACATACCACCAACAGGCTTAGGAAATAACTATTTTTGTTAATTAAAGTCAGTGTGAGGTGTTCATAATTTTTAGATTATCATTTACCTTAAGACAATGTTATTATAAATAATTTTATTAATAAATTGACAATGTCAATGACTTAGAGGAATAATTAAATCTAAATGACATGAGGTAGACAAAAAGTAGAATGGTTTTTAACATTTTTGACAAGCACTGACAAGTTGTTTATAAACAAACCAAAATTTTGAACCCAAATCAATATAGTTACATTTTATAAAATTAGGAACATATTTTCTGTTTCTATGAAGTAATTAGTAATGCCTTTATTTAATAAACATCTCCATTTATTCACAGGCAGTGAGTGGTCCTCAAATAGAAAATCAATTTTGGGTAAAATTTATTTTCAAAGTATGAGATGAAATAAATTCAACAGGGTGTTGTTTAGTAAATGAATTGTAATAACCTATTTATGATGTTTCTTTATGTTTTTACCCAACCAAAGTTGTATTAAAAGTTACACCTTTACTTTGACACCAATAAAATACAATTGCAAAGCTATAATTTATTAAACGAACCACTACCAAGAGTTAGGTAGGTACTTACGTAGTGTATTTTATAACATTTTTATTATTTCATTAATTATCATATAAATAAATCTCCAGAATACCATACAAACAATGTGGTTTTAAAGTTAGCGCAGTAGGCGTTACAGAATAGCCTAAAGGAAAACGATACGAGCTGATTTGCAGAAGAATCGAGAATCGTGTTATTACAAACTCTTTTGTGTATACGGTATTCAACAACTGAAAGACATTGACTTTGAAGTGTAAATAAAAAAAAATGATCTTGTCACATGTGTCGTGAAAATATATTGTGTTTTTGGATTGTGAGATTTTCTTTTAGTAAACTCTTTAAAAAGTATAACCACGCTCTGCTACCACATCAGGTTATGGGCCCAGCACGAATATGGAGTCACTAATTGGAAAAGTTCAAATTGGTTTACTAGAGGATAAAACAACATGGGATACTTGGAAATACAAAGTACGCTGCTTATTGAGCACCGTTCCGAAAGCGCTCGATGTAGTAGACGGCTCGTTCCAAAGACCCACCGCGCCCGCATCCGGAGCAGGCGATGCAGAACAAGCAGCATATAACAGTACTTTGGAACAATTTACTAAAGCTAATGCAGCTGCTATACTACTCCTCACGACCAATATGAAAGAGACCACATTACGTAAAGTTATGCGATTTTCGAACGCTAGAGATATTTGGCTTGAGTTACTTGGCCTCTTCGACGGCAGCGACGAGGACAAAGCTTATAATTTGTTCATGAGCTTCTTTGGTTACAAAAAAGATACCGCAGATGATGTAGCTAGCCACCTGTCCAAACTAAAAAATATTTGGACACAGCTTAATATAGAATTAAAAAAGGATAATAACAAGGAGCTACCGGAACTAATGCTTATATGCAAAATTCTAGATACCCTTGACGATTCATTTTTTGCATTCAGGAGCAGCTGGCTATTAATTCCAAAATCCGAAAGAACCATTGAAAGTCTCACTACTCACTTATGTGCATACGAAAGAGCTGTTCAAAGCAACAATTCCTTAACTGCACAACAAGAAGCTCTTGTTTCGAACTCAAACCAACCTTCTACATCTGCGACCACACATAAGAAGGACAAAAAGATTAGGTGCAATTACTGCAGAGCCGTAGGACATCGCGTCAAAGACTGCAGAAAGTGGATAAACGACGGGAAACCGCCTAAGAGTTCAAATCCAAAGCCACCTACGCCTTCTGCCTCGAACACAGCGAACATGCTTTTACTAAGTGTTGAAAATACCGAAGCTTTCAACATCGTAACAGACACTGAGAGCTGGTTTGTAGACAACGGAGCCACAAGCCACGTCACAAACAGAGCCGACGTTTTTCAAACCTACGAACATTTCAAAGAGAACTATACTGTTACAACGGCTGCTGGCAATGAAGTCCGTGCCAAAGGCAAAGGTACAGTACAACTCAAAGGATATGTTAACGGGAAACAAGTCGACATCTGCCTGCAAGACGTCTGGTATGTGCCAGCAATCAGCAAGAACCTCTTCTCCGTCCTCGCACTTCACGATCGCGTCCCAAATAGCATCTTTTCATCCAGGACAAACGTATGCAACGTCACTGTCAACGGCAAAATATGCCTGATTGGGAAGAGACAGAAACAAGGTGGCTTATATCGACTGGAAGTAAAACCCGTACTACCAGAAACACCACCCGAAGTCTTTGCAACAATTACAACGATGCAACTCTACCACGAGAGACTCGCACACCAAAACAAGAGGCACGTAAAAGCCACAGTTAAGCGAGAACTGGGCCTCGACCTACCTCTTGACAAGGATACGTGTGAAGGCTGCATCTTCGGTAAGGCGCATCGACTTAAATTCGGTACAAGATCCCGAGCAACCGCGGCTGGAGAAATTGTACATACTGACGTTTGTGGACCGTTTCAACCAAGCTTCTCAAACTATCGTTACTACGTTCTGTTTAAAGATGACTTCACCGGCTACCGCATGGTGTACTTTCTACGAAAGAAGTCTGAGGTCAAAGACAAGTTAGTTTTGATGATCGCTCAAACAAAAACAGTCGGACACACCATAAAATGCCTTCTGAGTGACAACGGTGGTGAATTTGACAATGCATCCACAAAGAGTATTTTAGACACTCATGGAATAGTACAACGACTCGTCACGCCGTATACACCAGAACAAAATGGAGTTAGCGAAAGGGAGAACAGAACCCTACTTGAGACAGCGAGATCGATGATGTATGCTCACGAGCCATTGCCTCAGACGCTATGGGCAGAGCTCATTAACACAGCGACCTACATACTAAATAGAACTGGTCCCACAAGTTCGAATAACAAATCTCCACATGAACTTTGGCTTGGAAAGAAACCAATAATAAAACACCTGCGAATAATAGGATCGACTGCCTACGTCCATATTCCAAAGCAAAAGCGGAGAAAACTAGACCAAAAGGCGATTAAGGGTAGACTAGTCGGGTACAACGAGGATTGTTACCGAATTTGGGTCACAGACGGAAAACATTCGACGCTCGTCCGCTCTCGTGATGTAATCTTCGACGAAAAACCTCTTCCTGTCTGTAACAGCACAAGGCCTAATACAGAAGAAGTTGAGACAAGAGAATACCCGATCACCTTAAGGCCAGAAATAAATCTAGAGAGGGAAGTTATAGGTCCAGGACCAACACACGTTCACGAGGGAGATGCAGTATCCGATCCAGTGATCTCCAGCGGCAATGGTAATGCTCTCGAGGAAGAAGAATCGGAACAAGTCCTCATTGAAGATCATAACCATGTCACCGAAACAGCTCCGGAAGAATTTTACGACGCCGAACCAGCGCCAACCGGCAATAATCTTCGTGATCGCTCTCAGCTACGTCGTCCGGAAAGGCTACGAGATTTCATCTGTGTCACCGAGACGTTTCCAAACAACTTCGCAGATGCGATGAAAAGGGACGATCATGAAGAGTGGCAAAGGGCAATGGACAGCGAATTAAAATCTTTTGGAGACCTGAACGTGTGGACGCCCTGTACTCTGCCTAAGGGAAGAAAGGCGCTTCCGTGCAAATGGGTTTTGCGAATCAAACGACATCCGGATGGTACGATCGACAAGTACAAGGCTCGACTTGTCGTAAAAGGATACAGACAAAGGAAAGGAGTGGACTACGACCAGACCTTTAGTCCTGTGGCACGCCTAGCTACGGTAAGAGCACTACTCAGTGTCAGTGCACAGGAAAATTTGTACCTGGTACAATTCGACGTCTGCACAGCCTTTTTGAATGGCAAGCTTAAAGAAGAAATTTACGTGCAACCTCCAGAAGGATTTGCCCCTGTAGAAGGAACGTCTACTGTCTTCAAGCTTAACCGAAGTCTGTATGGCCTAAAACAAGCACCAAGATGCTGGAACTCTTGCTTTCAAGAAATCCTAGTGAATATAAACTTTAAACAGTCGGAAGCTGATTGCTGTCTATATTCAAGAGAAATAGCTGGAAAGAAGATACTAATAACGTTATATGTCGATGACGGATTAGTAGCTGCCACGGATGAAGACACGGCTAATACCTTCTTAGACGAATTAAAGACAAGACTACGCATTACTACAAAACCTGCGACTTATTACCTCGGTATTCAAATTCATCGAAGTAAAGATGGCTCGATCTTCATCAATCAAGAAGCCTACGCAAAGAAGGTTCTAGACCGCTTCCAAATGAGTGAATGTAACTCTGTCTGCACACCGATTGAGAGAGAGATTCCTCAAGAAGGGAAAGTAGTCTCAGAAGACTCCTGTTTCCCATACAGAGAAGCCGTTGGTGCTCTGGCCTACCTAATGGTCAGTACTCGCCCCGACATTGCTTACGCCATAGGAGTTGTCTCGAGAAAGCTTGATAAACCATCTAAGGCAGATTGGCTCAAGGTAAAACGTATCTTGCGCTACATTAAAGGATCCACCACATTTGGGATTCTCTACAGAGCAGGTCTAAAAGTAGGAACCTTAGAAGGCTTCAGTGATGCCGACCATGGTGGTGATCCGGATACTGGACGTTCGACAACTGGAGTGGTTTGTCGATACTCTGGAGGCACAGTTTCCTGGATCAGCCAGCGACAAACATCGGTCGCTATTTCTACCACAGAAGCGGAGCTTGTTGCCGCCAGCGAAGCATCCAGAGAGCTATCATGGCTCACCAGAATCTTCCAAGATATGGCAACTTTGTGTCAAGTCCCAACTCTTTATGTGGACAACGAAGCTGCTGTTCGTCTGGCGCACAATCCAGAATTCCACAAGCGGACCAAGCACATTCGGATACGACACTTCTACGTGAGGGAGTTGGTCTCTGAAGGAGCGATCGTGGTTCAGCGAATAGGATCAGCAGATCAAGTGGCTGACATACTGACCAAGGCACTTCCGCGAACAACTTTCCACACACTCTGCCGTGACATGGGTGTCCGACCAGCTGTTGAATAAGGGAAAGTGTTATTACAAACTCTTTTGTGTATACGGTATTCAACAACTGAAAGACATTGACTTTGAAGTGTAAATAAAAAAAAATGATCTTGTCACATGTGTCGTGAAAATATATTGTGTTTTTGGATTGTGAGATTTTCTTTTAGTAAACTCTTTAAAAAGTATAACCACGCTCTGCTACCACATCAAATCGAACACGGGACCTGCCTCACAACAATCACGCTGCGCAACAGAGGTCGTCGCAAAAGCTTTTGCAACTTACTGTACCTACATATTAACGAAATTTGTGGAAGAGTAGGTTTTTCAAAAAAAGGAGATAATGTCTTTCCCTAGATGCATAGGTTTTGCCTCCGATACCCTACTAATATTATAAACGTGAAAGTTTGTGAGAATGTATAGATGTATGGATCTATGGATGGATGTTTGTTACTCTTTCACGTAAAAACTACTGGATGGATTTTGATGAAACTTTACAGAAATATAGGTTATACATCTGAATAACATATGGGGTACTTTTTACCGCGGGAAAACTACTCATTCCCACGGGAAACGAGTCGCGGGCAGCCACTAGTAGGTGCCATAAAATCGGTAGCTTTGAAGTGGTAGGCACAAAAAAATATATTTGTACCTATTGTTAAACTTAAAACACTTACAAATAGGTAGGTTATACATATTTAAGGTAAATTTAATCAATTATCTAGCTTTAACTCGCTAATAACTCCGAAGTATATATACCTATTGTTTGTTGCACAAGTCGTATTTTTAATATATTTTTGTGTTTTTGAAGTAATTTCTATTTCAATTACGATTTTTTGTAAAACCAAAAACTTAAGTAGTCAAACATACAAAATTATAGACAATAACAATAGAAAATAATAAGTGCTTTGCCGTTTAGAAATAATAGGCGCCAACATCTTTCTATTCAAAAAGTATATTTATTAAACAATTCAACATTAGAAAGTACAAATTATTAAGTAAGTAAGTAATTTATAGTAATAATCAATCAAATAATTATAAAATATTGCTAAATTATCAAAAACGTTCGAGTAACAAGTGGCCGAAGAGTAACTGTTGTAAATCGCACCACACGCACGTCAAAAATGACGTCACATTGTCCCAAAAGTTTAGAGAATACCTATTTTTACCGGACAAGTTGTGACGCCCAGTCGTGTGGGCTTATAGAATACCAAATTTAAGAACATAGATATTGAACAACGCGTAACATGAGTGAATGGGTTGCGTCGCTGTCATGTCATGTAGTGTCACCCATTTCTGTAGGTTTGTTAGCAAACAAAGATAAATATTGCATTTAAAGGCTAAAGTCAGAAAAAAATACTGAAATAAAGTATAACGTGATAAGTGTGACTGGGAGAAGCTCTATTTTGAGCTGCCGAAACTTTATGCCCATAAGAGAAGTCATCGCCTCGCTAAACTAAATTGCGTGTAGTAACGAGGCTTTTACCAAGTTCTTGGTTCGTTTTGGAAAGAAATGATTACAGTTAAAGGTAAATATCAATTTAAAATATTCAATATTATCTATTTCAATAAGAAGAACCTCGATATTCAAAATAAACGATGTGCTTAGATTGCAATTGGTTCTAAACAGAAACTTTTCCCAATTTGGAATTTCATTACATCCACATAAAAAATATTTAGTAGGTACCTAGGTACCTTAATAGTAACATTGTACCTAATATACTTAATTATGATTTTCATAAATATTTTTTTTAGGTAAGCTACTGGTTCAGTGGCTTCAATGGTAAGAGGAAATGTCCTCAGCAATCTGCTGGTGGAAACAACTAAGGTGTGACGTCGTATTAGCTCGACGCCCGCTTCATGAAGTTGAACGTTCACGCCAAAGCAAAAGCAGGAAAATAACTTGATTAAAAATATATCTTTTATTATACTATTTTTGTATAAATTAATACAATATATATTTTTCAAACCTATAAACCTAATTACCATTTATTTTGCATGGTGTGTAATCATAGGATATTACAATTTTAAGATAAGCTTTGTCATGGTTTTGTATTATTAGATTGTGTCTATAGTCACCAACGCACACAACGATCAAAAGACTGCTTGCCACAGGATATTCGTAACACCACGGTCTTGCTACGCTATTTTCCCGTTAGCTTGAAAAATATATAGGTAATACCTAGTCCTTAAGGCAAATCATGATGGGAACCTAACCATTTCTTATTTTTTTTTTTATTGCATAACTATTTGAGACCAACAAAATAAACGTGTCTAAAGCACGGAAGAAATCAGAATATAATACCACAAGCGTTCACCCATCCTAGGACTGTCCGCGGCCGACGTCGCTTAACTTCAACAATAGACTCGAACCTTAGGATTCGAATTATTACATTTCAAAGTCAGGCTCAAGGTTTAAAGGCAGAGCAGACGAAACATTATTTTAAATAATATTTAATCAAAGCGCTTAAAAAACTATATCCATTTATATTCAAAAAACTTTTAATACAGATTTAAAATAAATTTGTACAAAAATATATATTTTTTTCTTAATATTGATGAATTATTGCCGAGATATTGATATTGAGAAATAATGAATGGTTGAATGAACTATCAATCTAAGCGAAGCGCCTTATGGAGTTGCTTGCAAGCCACACGTACGACACGCGTGGCTTACAGAATACCTACAAATTGTCCTCACAGGACCCACTGGCATGCCACACGCACGTTACTACACGAAACGTTAAAAATTACAGAATCAGGCCCCTGACTGGTAGTCTTGCTGCGTTAATACTTCTCCTACTACTACTTGTTCTCCGCGTTTCTAGGTGTCCATTCTAGTACGGATATGCTCCAACGATCGTCCCCTCTTCGGCACAGTTGTCCAGCCCATGTCCATTTCAATTTTGCAATGCGATATCCTTCATCTGTTAACTTGGTGCGTCTTCTGATGTCAGTGTTGCGCACCTTGTCTCTCAGTTATATCCCAAACATGCTCCTTTCTATGGCTCTTTGTGCTACCTTCAGTTTACTAATTAGCTTCTTAGTGAGTGGCCATGTTTCCAATGTGTACGTCATAACAGTTTTCAGCGATTGTGGCAGTATTGTAAATATTGATGCTAAATCATGTTCTGTTAGGTAAGATGTCCTAACACCGTAGTTAGAAATTTCGGCGATAGAACTTTTAATACCTTATGTAAAATCTTAGATCTATGTTCCTGTACGGCAAGTAGAGAAATTACATAATATAAACTAACAGTGTTTTTTTTTAAATTCACTGAAGTCAAAAAAATATAACTGCACATTTTTAAAAGAAAAAGTTCATATTGGAAATATTTCTTAGAGTAAAATTAAATAACAATACTTATGCACTTTTTCCGTGCCGTGGTCAGGGCATTGTGCAGAATATTTCTGTTGTAGAAAATGATAACTGCACTTATTCACTTTATCCACGACTAGAAACAAATTTCATTTTATTTTATTTACAATTCAGCAAGTTATTTATTTCTTCCTGAACCTTTTTTGCATCGCATGCAAGATATTTAATTTCATTTTTTTTCACAAAAATAATGATAATTTCATCAATTTGTCAAATATCGAAACGTGTTATATACCAAAAGATGCGTAATACTTTGGGCATTCAGGAAATGTCAATAACTCAATTTTGGCCAAAACCCTAGTTAACCTATTTTTGCTTCAACGCCCTCGATATATAGCACATAGTAATAAAAACATTATTATAAATAAATTATTATATTACATACTTACCTTTGCGAATTATTTACCACCAGCAAAAAGTGCAGTACAGTCAGCATCATATTCTTCGTGAAGACTACTGTAGCCAAATAGTTGATAACACCCAGTCATCATTTTCATCGTATCAAAAAGTGTCATCACATTTAATCGGGACATTCACGTTGTACTAGTTTATCGAAGCGTCCAGAAAGTCTTATAGAAAGTTGCATTCAATTACGCATCAACCAAAGCGCCATCGATATCGAAGCGCCCAGCGAAATATAAAAATACGCTTTCTTCTTCTAATCGTCAAAAAATAAAACAGGAACGCACAAGTGTGTAAGAACCTATGTTTTCAAACTTCAAAAACTTTCTAGCTTTTGTTTTCCGGTTCCAAGCTTTCAGGTAAAAGTCACAGTCGGCGCCGAATAATCAATTTTATGTACTAGCATTTCATGTTAAAACGTTTTAGCAAGTGAGCCTTGGAATAGTGAAATTAAACTAATTTTAACGGGTTTTTACGCGTTTTATTAAATTAATGTTGATTTTCCGACGTTTCGGCCTTTTTACAAATGCCGTGGTCAATGGTAGACTGAGATCGATGTCTTCATAGAGTATAGTAAAAAACGATTTTTCGAATTCACCGCCATCTGTTTCGTAATTTTCTCGCATAGTTGTTCGGGTTCACGCAATAGACGCTGACAGTGTCTTGGTGTTTCTGCTTATTTGTCTGCTGGTTGTTCTTTTTTATTTTGCTAAGTATTGGATCCCACGTTGGTGATAGCATCCAAACATCTTCTCTATTGAAGTTAGGGTGTTTTATAATTTCAATAGTTTCTCTTACCAACCTAGGAATAAAATGTTTCTCTTTTGCTAGGATTTTAACGGTATCAAATCTTAGATAGTGGTTGGGCTTATCCATGGAATGCTCACAGACAGCAGGTTTTGTATAGCGACGCTTACAGTTTAATTTCAAGTAATAACAATCGCGTAAATCTAAGAAGTTACATAGAACAGTTAGTTCAGTTAACATTCTTATTTTTTGCTAGACACATTTTTATTCCTCAATTTTAAATATTTTTTATTTTGTTTGAAATTTGAACCTTTTTCAAAGAAGTTTCATATTTTACACCTCAGATACCTATCATTTCTTGACGTATAATTAAGCAAGAGCCAGATGCAAAAACTTTCCTTAAAATAAATATTTGCCGCGCGTAAATAATTCATAATTTCCGATCATAAAATTGTTATTAGGGTTATTGAATCCTACTATACATTATTTTTCAGGTAGGTATCCTAACATTGGTATTCAAAATAAAATATAAATTCGTGGACAAGTAGGAACAGCAAGGACTAATAAATCATATATTGATACACGTATAATGAAACAGAATTAAAACTTTAACTTGTTCTTATTTTATTTACTTATGAACATCCGGCTCCATAACTAGAATGTTCATGTGACATATTGATTTTTACAATAAGTATTTATCTACTTATTTTATTTCATGTTAGCCTATAAAAATAGTACTTTGATTTTAAAAATAAACTAGAGACCAGTCCCGCGTTTGCATGTTGCACTTTTAATGCTCTCCGTTAACAAACTACTCCGTTGCGTACTAGACTCAACTCTATCTTTTGAAAGCCACATAGACCAAGTATGCAAAAAACTTGCCAGTGCTAACTATGCACTTTTTAAGTTGAGAGATATTATTGACAAAAAAACTCTTTTAACTGTCTATTACGCATACTGTCAATCAACTATTAGTTACGCTATAACAGTATGGGGTAACTCATCGCACATTCACAGAGTACTAATATTTCAAAAGCGATCAATTAGGATAATCAATAGATTACAAAGATTAACATCAGCTAGGCCATATTTTATAAAGTCTAAGATTATGACAGTTGTATCACTGTATATCTACAACTCTTTACTAGAAGTACACAATATGAAAAATGACATACCAATGAGGATGAACGTACACAATTACAATACTAGGAATAAGGACAAATTAGTGACATTAAAAACTAGACTCGTTAAAACGTATAAATTAGGTTTAAATTTTAAAATTGACATGTTCAACAAATTACCCACTGACATACGAAACCTGGAAAACAATGAATTTAAAAATAAAATTAAAGAATTTTTCATTGTCAATCCTTTTTATCGCGTCTCAGAATATATGGCCTGCTCATTCGCCGAAGCTAATTTCTAGGTACCGTATTTAATTACAAAACTACAATATAATATAATCTTGACCTTGAAAAATAGACTACAATGTAAATTTATTATTTTCATCATTTTTTTTCTTTTTTTGACATTTGATTATTATTTGATTATTATTATTATTTTATATTTTGCTTCTATTTTATTTTGTTTTTTGTTTTGATCCTGTTTTATTATTTTTACTATTTTTTAATTATATAAAAATGCATTATTTTGTAAACCTGACATGCCAAAATTATGTAATATAATAACTGGTGTAATATATGATTTATAACTGATTTTATAATTTATTTATAACAAAGAAAGATGCAAAAGGTTTATCAGAGGTATCGATGAACCGATTTGTGGAATATTTGAGAATGTTGTTTGTAAGGTTCCGTACCCAAAGAATAAAATCGGGACACAAATACTAATTTTCCGCTGTCTGTGCGTTTGCACATCAGTCTGTATCTCATAGGCCGTGAGAGCTAGACAGTTGAAATTTTCACATAATATATTTTCGTTGCCGATAGAGCAACAAATATTTAAACCAATATAGATAATGATGTGGAACGTTTCACCCGCGAGTTTGACTCAATTTAATAACTTAGAAAACAACATGGCAACTTCTTTATAAATGTTTAAGTTTCAACTGAGTTATTTCAGTAAATATTTATGACAACGAGGGTCAAAATTAATATAGTAATGAAATCAAATATTTACATGAAACAGATAAAAACTAAAATAATTTAAATATTTTTACTATATACATAAAAAAACGTACGTTGCATGTTCCTTCGGATCCTCATTTATTGCAACTACTGATACTCGTACTACCTCTTGACAATTTATGATATTCTAGTATGTGTTTATTATTTAAACGATTTAAAATGGTATCTTTGAATTGAAATGCAATTTGATCATCTTTCTGAATGGTGATGATAATTTAAATTGCTTGATGAAAATAAAATGTTGTTTCAGTTTTCATAAAAAAATGATTTTTAATAATAAAATCATTGCAAGTCATCTTTTGGACCAGAAATGAAAAAAAAGTAGGTCATTTCAATTCTCAAAAAGACTGCTTAAACTTGAAATGAAACCCATGCTCATGAATCGTCTATCGGATGCCACAGCCCTGACACCATCGCTGCTAGCTAGAAGTAAACAAACTAAGCTTCATGCTTTACATTTTCACTAAAACTTAAAAAAGACTTCAATCTGTCAAACAGAATCTAAAATTAAATTCTCGTATCTTAGATCAGTGGATAATTTTGTTGACTCTTTCTTACTTATGAAAACCTAGTAACATATTTATTTAAACACAAATGGATACCATTCAATTCAGACGTAGGTATTACGTATGTATTAAAGCATGCCTTTACAAACAAAATATCTTCTTTATAAAACTGGGAGCCCAGTAGTTAAAACCCCTAGACACGCTGCCTGTCAAGCAAAGTACACCTCTATTACATGAAGCATAAAGTTGTTTTCTTACTTTGTACCGAAGATTGTGAATACCCTGAGCGCTACGTTACTGATGGCGCTTTGGTTGATACGGGATTGAATGCGACTTTCTATAAGGCTTCCTGCACGCTACGATAAATTAGAGCAACCTGAATGTTCTGATGAATGTGATGACACT
Organism: Emmelina monodactyla; assembly: GCA_916618145.1. Lineage (NCBI taxonomy): Eukaryota > Metazoa > Arthropoda > Insecta > Lepidoptera > Pterophoridae > Emmelina > Emmelina monodactyla. Next base: position 7,728,475 of record OU745314.1, on the reverse strand, counting down.
GGCCGATTCGCTGAAAGAGAGGACTCTGGTTGTTTTCAAGTATTTGACTACATTGGATGTTACAAACTATATGGTGCTGACTGTACAGGTACAAATCAGTCAACGAATTCTGAACAAAAAAATATAAGTAAATGTAAATAAAGCACATTCTAAAAACAACATTACAAAAAAATATATTATACACTTACTTACCTTTGCGTATTATTTACTACAAGCAAAAAGTATTTTTAGCGTTTCAAACAACAGCTAGGTGATCCGGCACTCACTTAGCCGGTATTTATCTTATTATTTTAGGTAAAATGTGCGCGATCGCTCTAAACACGCGGTAGCATCGGAGTCACCGGACGACGGGACGAGAGAGGGGCGTGTGCGGTGCGCGGGTGAAATTCGATTTTTTTCTAGGTTTATGCGCGCTCTTAATATACAATTAAATTAAGTCACTGAAATGCACGAATATAATTGCGAACGATCTTAATTTGCGGACACTCTTTCAACTATACCAAATTGATAACTGAGAGCCTATTCCTTAAAGTCAAAGTCAATGCAATGAATCACAATGATATGTTATTTTTTATGCCATTCGCGTTTCATAAAACGATAAGGCTTATACTCTCCCGACGCATTAATTTATCTTTTTTATTGCAATTCTTGTTCTATCTAATCTTTACTACGTAACTTTTAGGGTTCATTTTTGAATGAATAATGAGACTCTTAAGCGCATTAAAGATTAAAACGAAAGACTTTTAAATAAATACGTATCTAAATTAACAATGAAAAAAGATATTAACAACTGATTAATTTTTACCACTTTACATGAACGAATATGAAAAGTACGGAAGTAATTTTTATAAGTTTGTATTAATTTTGTTTTTTTTCATCACTGATACTGCAGGATAACTAAAACTAACAAACTAGAAATATTAGACTACACACACAAACCCATTTCACGTTGTAACATTGTTATGAATACACTAAAAAGGTTTCCCTACCTTTAAAAGTGTATTGATCTAACTTTTGTACAGATCACAACAGTTGTACGCCTTCCATTGCGTATCCCTTGTTTAGTTTCATGTGTATTTCTTTCTGTGGGGTATACTGTATGTATTTGTGTTAGGTTGAAAAGTTCTGTAGAACAAGTTTTCTAGTTCCATAATCCTCTATGTCGAAAGCATTCAGCATGTTTTGAAGATGTTTCAAGAGTTTGGGTATTTGTTTTTATTAAAGTACTAGGTTCTATTTCAGGAGGCGGAAATATAATTGGAATACGTTTCCATAATTAAAATAGCACCCTTATTTGTCCACTAGTTGGGCACAGGCCTCCTTCCCAGAAAACGAGAGAGACGGAATCGTAATGCACCACGCTAGCTTATTGCGGGTCGGTGGATCTACATGCTGGACTATTAGGTATACAATTTTGTGGGTTTCCACACTATGTTTACTGTTACCATAATTTTTCAATTTAGTAATACCCGAAGTGCGGTTACACCTAGTTTTAGCCGGTTAGTAGACTTTTTTATATGGAAAACTGTAACAAAAAATATATTCCTATAAATATAAAAACTGGCTTCAATCATGGGTCGACGGAGTCACGCTACGCGGGACTCCTTTTTCTGGGCGGTATCAAAAAAGTAACCTAACTAACCTAACCTATTGATTTTCTAACCGGCTAAAACTAGGTTTAGCCGCACTTCGCTTATTAGCCGTAACATATATATTGTTCTACACCTCTCAAATTATTCGAAGATTTGAGCGCAATTGTAAATGTAAAGGTAATCCTAACTAACATTATAGGTAAATGCGAAAATGCGTATGTCTGCCTATCTGTATGCTCCGCTTTCACGTCAAAACAGCCGAACCATTTTAACTGAATCCGAAACCCAGGGAAGACAAAATATTATTTTTTACCGCGGGAAAAAGTCTCATGCCCAATGAAAAATCACTTCTATCTGCCCTTAACCTGGTAGAAATCCACGCAGACGGAGTTGGATACCAACTAGTTATGAATACTCATGTTCATCTTGTTTCGATCATAAGTACGTATGTAAATTAAAAACCTTATCTTATTGAGAGGGGCGTGCGGGTTTTGACGAGGGTCGACTTACCTGGAATAAAGAAAATGAAATGTATTATTTAAACGATAGTATTTGTTTTGGAACTGTTTCAGGCAGTGAATTAAATGCTAAACTAAGAAAGTGTTAGGGAAAAATGAAAGTTTTCTTAAAATTAAAGTTTGCAAACGTGGTAATATTTACCGTAAACTATTTAAATTTAATAAAAAATAAGCATAAAGGTTTAAACTGTAATCGCAGTAGCTACTACATACGCAATGATTGCCATTCCATAAAATTCGAACCGTTGACGTTTGAAATTTACAATAAATTGTTGACACAACAAAATATTTCGTCATCAAAAGCGCGTAACATTTTAATTTTTAATTTGATTTAAAATGTGAATATCTTTACATAATTATTAAAATGGCCGCATGTGGTGATTTCTGCTCAAATATTCTCTTGTGCGTTGTATTGGTACAAATGGTAACCACGCTCTTGGTACTACTACCAATAACCAACTTCGTGACGATCTCAAGGTATTTTATAAAAATCAAATCTGCTGCACCAAACCAATGGATCATTCTCGGAGTCGGTTTATATATCCTTCTGGTATCAATAGTTGGCATCGTGGAACCTATCAGGACTTACAGCGTCCTAAAAATAACAGAGCAACACAGGCTAGCAGAAACACCATTAGAAAAGGTAGCCAGAATGACAAAACTGTTGAAAGCATCAAAAAACTTTCTGTTGGGAAGTGTGTCGCTCCTACTCGTCCTTATCTTCATTCGATTAGTTGACTACATCATTTTCACAGCTAAGTTGCTTGAATTTTCTGAATACATGGAAAACTGCTCGCTAGTTGATATTGGGGTGAGTGAATCACTAGAATATGCAGATGATGAAGATTTCTATGTTAATGAAGATTCAGAGACAAACGATCTTAAAATTTCGTCTTCACTTAATTGGCCATCAATTGGTCAGTTAGATACGAAAGAATCAATTAAAATTAAACAGCATTTGAAGGAAAGACATTCAAGCCCAACGTCGGGTATAAACTCTGATACGAACAATACAGAAAAAAAGGATTTTCCGATTTCATGATAAGTTGCGGTTAAAGTTTTGAAATCGGTCGCCTGATTTAGGGGTTTTGGGGGGTTGGGGGGGGTGGGGGGGAGGGGTCTGAACCCCCCCTGACCATTTTCAGCTGCCGGAAAAAAAAGGGGGCGCCAAAAAAAAAAATTTTTTTTTTAAACCCCTCAATATGGCGACCTTTAGTAGCCAATTTATATGTATAAAAACTCGCTTCAATCATGAGTCAACGGAGTCCCGCTTCGCGGGACTCCTTTTTCTGGCAGTTAAAAAACAGTAACCTAACTAACCTAACCCATTGATGTCGGATTGTGTCAACTCGGAGTAAGACATTGCTATTAATTACCTAAGAATTATGTAACACTTAATAAATACAATCTGATTACCTCGATTGTATTTAAAATTAAGATTGTAGAAAAACCACAATATCACTCATCCAAGATGCTAAATGCGTTCCGATTCACGCAATTGTGCTAGTATTTAGGAAATTTTGAAATTTTTTTAAAAATATTTAGACGCGACTCCGGCAGCCAAAATTACTTGTAGGGGGTTCAGACCCCTCCTCCCCACCCCTCCAAACCCCCCACAACCCTTAAATCAGGCGACCGATTTCAAAACCCAACCCTAAGTTGCTTACCCAAAAAATAATTTATGTAACATTTATAACAGATTAAATTATTTCTTTTATGTGAACAAATTGTTGTTTATATATTTTGAATAGGTACACAATGAGAATTTTAATTGAAATTTTAAATAGTAGCCTAGAATTGCTATAATGATAGATTTTATTTGGTTATTTTAGAAAATTAAATATGCAAAATGGTTTTTGCATATCCATTGATAGCAGAAAAAAAGTTCTACAATTAAAAAAAACAAAGACACGATTAAATGTCAAAATATTGATAATGTTTTGATTTTTCATAACAGGCTTTGTAAAACTGAATCAATATCAAAACGAATAACAAAAAATGCATCAAATCTTATTGTGTAACTTTGTACAGTTGGAAAACAAACCCTAAAGACAAAATGATTTATACCAAGAACTGAAGTACGGACCCAACCAAAAAAAGCTAAAAATACATGTGTAATGGCTACGTTTGAAAACGCCGGGTCCATTGTTCTCATCATTGTTATCATCATACAAATGATCGCTACTATGCTGGTCCTCTTGCCTATAACGGATATAGTGACATTATCAAAATTCTTCAAATCAATAAAAAGGATTAATAACAACGCAACAATCATTCTTTGCATCGGCTTATACTTTATTCTAATAGTCATTGTCGGTATTTTCGAACCAATAGCAGTCTACAGCGAGATTAAAAGAACTGGAAATCATGCACTAACCAGGGCACCTAACGCCACTTTGATTAGAACAATAAAAGTACTAGGAGCCGTAAGAAACTATTTAATGGGAAGCTTCTCTCTACTGCTACTTCTAATTTTCGTCCGTCTAGTCGACTATATACATTTTGCAGCTAAATTAACAGAGTTCTCTCACTACATGCAACACTACGAGTTAGTTGATATCGGGATAAATGAAGATGAAATGGAAATAGGACCAGAAGAACTAACATTCTATGATATGAGTTCTGAAGATTTTGAATGGCCATCGGTAGTTGATTTGGAACAGGATGAAGCAGAAAGTATATCTACTTACTTGAAAGATAAGAAGTCTGTATCTAATAAAAGTTCTGATAACAACCCTGATGACACTACATTTCCGAGTGAGAATGTTACAGCCACATTGCACACTTTGCATTCCAAAAAATTCGAATCACGTAAAGTATTAAGTATTATTGAAAATAGATGTTATTCCATTTTTTCTGAAGAAGTATTGAATTGTTAAAAAATGAAAATTGATTAACAAACTTAATTTTTTGTATTTAAATAACTTTTTTGGTCAAGAACGGCAGTAAGTTTCATAATACACTTATTTACTAAGAGAAAAAAAAGGTTCCAAAATGATAAACGTATTCAGCATTATAGTGGTTATTCACATACTAACGGAATCAGCTTTGATAGTGTATTTACTTAAACCATACGCAGAACCGGCCGACGTGAGAGATTTCTTCTACAAACTACTAAACGAGAACGTGCATTTCGCAAAATTGGTGATAATTTATATTATTTGGCTCATAGTGAACGCCTATTTAGAGATACTGACCCACAATGTTTTGCAAGGTCATATTTTATCAGAAGTGGATGACTTTGAATTGAAGCGAGCATTTAATGCGGCCCTGATATTTAATTCAACGTTTTGCACACTGGTCGCACTGTTCCTATTTTGTGCAGCTGAGAGACTAATTCAATTGTTATTTGTTATAGCTAGATTGTTAGAATTTGAACTGATGTGTCGACATGCATTATTGAGTAGTGATCATTAATAAAGGAGCATAACTATGAATGTTCTAATAAATCAATTTATTTATTTTTCTTGTATTCCTAATTGATCTTTTTTTGGTAGAATATAATATAATACTTAATCATTTCAATTATTTTAGATTTTGAGGCAAGAAATAAATTTTTGGGCGGGTTTTATATTTATTTAAAATAATAATTTGTGCAATTACCAAGATTATTACTAATTATCATAACCTAATAAATACGGGATTATTAGCACACGTTTATAGGAAAATTTCCAAATAATAAAATGCATAAAACGCGTAACAGCAAGATAGTAAAGTTAGTGCAGTGCCGAGCCAGCCGTCCCCACTGTCATGCGTACTAGGATCACAGCGTTTTGGCAGAGATTCAAAATGGCTTCGTCGGCGCCACGGTCTCGAAGAATCCGCGCCTACAACCTCCCAACCAAATACAACCTTATCTGGTAGACTTTAGAAGTCATTATCCACTGTAATCTCCCTAGTCGATCTCTATCAGGTATTCGCAAAGTCTGGGTTAAGGATTGATGTGCATTCTTGGACCAGTTTTAGACCATTCAGTTGAGAGATATTGATATTATAAAAGTAATGGAGATTTTGATAGCCTGAAGTTCTGCGGCACTCAATTCTTGTTGAGAAACTATCCGACTTGGCCAACTTTCAATAAAGAAGACGAATATTTGGAGCGTCTTTGCTGTTATTTCAATCAAAGGCAAATTCTTGAAGCAGTGCTTCTGGAATAAAATCTGTTTTCGAACTTTCGAAAATTCTTAAGCTGCTTAGGAGTTTTAAGATGGGCTTTTTATTGTGCTTTAACGTTGTTTTAAACAAGTTTTTTCTTAAGCATCCTGATTACTTTTTTATTTAAAGAAATATTAAGATAAGCTGTTTTAGAGAATATCAATATTTAACATTCATTGTAAATAAATAGTATCTTCCGAAAACCTCAGATGTATAAACAAGGGTAAATCAATTGATTGACTAACCAGAGACAATATTCCAGAATAATTACGCTTTGGAGAAAGGGCTCACCTACATCACCCTGAAGGGACGAATGTCTCGTGGTTTTGAAAGTCACCTCAAAACAATGATTTCGGTTTTCAGAGCATAAATTTGGTTGGTTAGGTTTGGGAATCGGTAACTATAAATAATCACTTAAATTTGAGATCGAATGAATGTTGTTTCAATTAAACTTTTGGTCACTAAGATAAGTTTATTACTTAAAGTAGTGTTTACGTAATAAATTAAGCAAATACCAATATCATATTTAACTTAAAGTTGCATTTATTTTTTACAGCAGATGAATAAATTTCAGTTAATGCAGAATCTTATTTTAAAGTCTAAATACAAAAAAGGTCAAAAATTTTAAAATTTGTAACATTTTGTGGCTTTCAGAAAAGGTTACGCTTTAAAAATGATCAAGGGCTTTTCACAAGCTCTCAACATTATAAGCAATAATAAGTTCTCATTTTTCTTAATCTTTATTATAAAAGAATAGAAGAAGAATATAATAAAGAATTTTAAAGATTAAATTTTATCCTGATATTTTTCTCATAAATTTTATTCTATATGTATAAAAGGTAAAAAGTGTAAAATGCTTTGCGTAAAATCAATTTTATGCTTTACCCGTGACGTGGCTTTAGTGCCAATTAAACGCATTTTTAAAACAGCGGCAGCCAAAAGTACACTAGAAGATTTCTACCGTTAAAAATGGAGTCAAGAAATACATTTTATATCCAACTAACATTATTATTCTATTCGGAATACAGAGGAGCTAGCCATCCGCCGTGCTACTGCTACTCTAAATAAATGAGCGGATGTTTTTTCCATTTTTTTCTTATGTGTAGGAAGCGGGTACTATCAGCAGCGAAAACAGGCTTTTTCTTTTCTTGAAATTTAATTTCCACAAGGTTTCCAATATAATACTTTCCTTATATAAAAAAGCTTGTTTGATTATATGATTTTGGAGGCATTAAAATATAGTTATGTGAAAACCAGAAAAAAAGGTCATACTTTAGCGTTTTTATTGAATGAAAGTGGCTTGAAGAAAATTTTTTTTTTTAAATAAATCAGTTTGTGTTTGTCTTTATTTTATTTTTAAGTGCCTACTTTTGGGAGTGATCATACTGAAGTTACTTTTGACAAGAAAACATTCATGACTTAGGTATATCATATTACTTTATTTTTTTGAAAATTATAATGTCTGGCTTTGGTCGCTGACTGTACATAGGGGAGGCTGGGCGAGATTGTTTTACGACTAGTTATAAGGCTGGAACTGGGTTATGTTTGTTTGTTTCTCCCCTTAGGTAATCTTTGGTTCAGCATTTGTAGGCATTCGTGTGGTATTGACTGATATACGCGATTTATTAGCTGTTATCCTCTTGTTAATGTCACTTTTAATGACCCATTAAATGTATTTTTTTTGTTTGCGGATATAAAAATTTATGGACTATTGGAAGAGTATATCTTCGTAATCAACTTGGTTCATTTTCTTATCCTAGTTATGTTTATGGTGATCAGGAAAAAATAACACTGTTTCCTATTAATTTTAATGTTTGTGTCACAACTGTGAATATTATTTCTTTATACGTCTTCAAAATAAAAGTTTATACGATATTAAACCAAACGTAAAGTCATAAATCAAAACAATAGCGGTAGTTGCGTCACTACAGACCCAGGATTCTCAAAATCAATTTATTCCAGACGATATATTGTATTGGGCCAGCAAAAACAAGAGAAAGAAGACACAGAAGCTCTGTTGAATTGATAGATACAATTTGCTAAAGACACGGTAAAATGAAAAACAGCATTTCGTCATATTTCATTAAAACAAAAATTCGACCTACTTATATTAAAAACGTGAAAGTTTGTGAGTATGTATGGATATGAATGGATGTATGGATGTTTGTTACTCTTTCACGTAAAAACTTCTTGATGGATTTTGATGAAACTTTACAGTAATATAGGTTAAACATCATAATAACATATAGAGTACTTTTTACCGCAGGAAAACTTCTCATTTCCACGGGAAATTGACATCCACTCGAACGGAGTCTAGTTTTAATAATAAACTCTTTTTCAACCTCTTTATTACAGTATCATATCAAATTCGATTGCGTCAGTCTGGTCGAGAAAGCAAATAAACATAAAAACAGTCGTCGCTGCATGTTTGGTTTTTTTTATTTTTGTAAAGATTTTGATTGTAGATTTTTTATATCTTAGAGGTCCTTAAAAAACATGTTTTTCCATACTTTTACTTAAAGTGGATATTGTTAAGGTTTAAAGATGTCACATGAAGACATACGAGTGCCTCAACTTTCCCTACATTCTGTTTTTCTTCTGAACAATCTCATTTGCTCCGAAGGTAGCCTAAGCAATATGAAAACAATATCGAGCGGAGGTTACAGACCTCTTATATCCATATGAAACCCTGGTATGAAAACACGTCATGTGTTATGACGTCACTGACCGCAATGCAACCGCAATCGGCTACGGCTTGTTATGGAATAGGCTTTTGCAATTATGTTCAATTAATTAACTGGAAATTTAGGCAAAATTGTCAGTCAAAGGTTTCTGCAACTAAGATATTAATGGGAAAATGGATTCGATCATAATAATCCTTATCCTTATTGTAATATTATAAATGTGATAATGTGTATGTCTGTCTGTATGTTCCGCTTACACGTCGAAACGGGTAGACCGATTTAATAAACTTTGGAACAGACATAGTTTAACAGCCTGGGATCAAAATAGGCTACTTTTTACCTTGGGAATAAGTCTCATTCCTACGGGAAAATCACTTTTTTCGCAGACAAAGTCGCGGGTAATCACTAGTGATTAATAAAATGACTGGGTAAAACAAATAATATAATTTTCTTGATACACCTTCAACTAAATATCTATAGGGTTTTTCTTTTTTTCCACACCTTTTCTACCAATTTTTACGTTGTTAATCGTTGTTAAAATGTGACTACTTTTTCGAGTATTATTCTTATTACTAATAAGTCCTCCAGACTTAACCGTGATAAGCCTTCTTTATTAGAAGGTATTAACATTATTTCACCGGTACATTTGTAGGCGTAGTAGGTACCAGTAGATTAATGTTACAAGTAAAAAGATAATTAATTATTTCTCACGGTGAGTAAACATGGTTTGAATGATTGTTTTCATTCCTGCACTAAATCATCGTTGTGCATTTCGGCTGAGTCAATAAGTAAAAAGTATATGACTGTTATTGTTATATTTTTAATTAAAAGTTGTCTTAAACAAACTTACAAAGAACTTTTTCCTAATTTCTATCACCCACAAGCAACAGCATATTTCCATTTCACTGCTATTTATCCGACGTTGCATTACTCTTGTCTAAACCATCAACAGCTGATCGTGTAGTTAAATACACATGTCTCAGACTAAACCAACATTACCGGAGTCAAGACATAGTAAGAACACCGATACAGTCACCTCCACAAATTTGTGGTTCTCTAACATGAGATGCTTGTCGCTTGTCACATACATAATGCTGTGGTTTAACGTCCCTGTGTGTACAATGTTGCTAAATCTACTGTGATATGTTTCTATAATTGTGCTAATAGAACTCGAGTTTTGATTCAATTTAACTATTAGCGTGATAAGTTGTTAGTCAGTTTTACCCTTCAATGTGAAGAGCTGTGTGAGTACTTTGGTAAGCTTAAGGTTTAGAACTATGTGCAATTAATTAATGTTATAGGTCATTTTGTGTGACTTATCTTCTTTATGTTAATTCAGCATGTATTAAAAAAAGGAGTTTCAGAACTAAGTAAAACTTTTTGGAACACCATGAAGGTTTAAATACCTCCTAAAAAGGTATGTGCCTTCCAGTATGTAGCCAGGTGCAAAAATGGAGGATTGAAACGAAATCTAAAGTTTAATTTAAAAAGGGTGTTTCACAAACTCGGCTACAGAAAACAAGGGATCACCTTTGTGGTTGTGGATATTTGAGAACAGTACTCAACACTTTGAAACTCTTAATTGAAGCGACGTTTTGTATATTTTTTGGAATTACGAATCTTTATTAATTGCAACCATATGGTACGATTTTGGGAGCTTTGTGTTTTAGAAGAAAAATTCGGTTACATGCTTTGAGTTTACTTTGGAAAAAAACGCAGTAAGGCGTCCCTGACAAAGATTATAATCTTTTATACCACTTATCAGTGCAAAGTTACCTTAAAACTGCAGTTAGATATATTATTACAAAATAACCTTAGGTATATTATTTAATATCCATCGTAGTAATATTTATACACATTGTTTTATCAGACTGTCCAAGAACGTATGACAACAATTCATAACAATTACAAGCGCCACATTTCAACCACGAGTGTCCTAAATCACGAATTTGTCACTTGCTTTTGTTAATATTACGAATGCGTTATCTCCGGCCTTTACCCTCGCTTTTTGAACCCAAATCATCATATAAACTAACATAGATATACAATACGGGGGCTTTATACGCACGAATTTATTAAACGGAATAAATTGCTTTTCCTTTACTGTTGTTTGTTTGTGTTTAAGGATGAAACAAAAATGTGGGGTCTTTTTTATTTATTAGGTTTTTTTACGTTAAATTGTATTCACTTTATGTTAAAAATGTTTTGATTTGTAATCGTTAAGATATTAAGTAATTAATATTTAAATAAAGAGATCGCTTATTAGCGATAAGGCCGCCCAATTGTACCTGTGTTTCAATTGTAAATTTCTATGCATTTGTTTTTTCCTATACTTTATGGTACAATTTAAGTTATTAAATAAATACCTAGTTTACCTCATTATTGTGCGTCAGATCTAATTTTCTAATCGTATTTATTCGTTTTATAATATCATTGTAACTTATTACAAAATTCGTCCATGAAAAGCATATTAGCCCGTACATATAACAGGTAGGCATATACATGTTTCAGTTAACATAATACCTCATATATGAGTGAATTTGAGTACATACAGCTTTTCGCGACTCACTCACATAATTGAAAGCGTGTTGAAAGTGTATGAAATGTTGCAAACATTCTAAACCTTTAGAAAATTTTAAAATATTACACTGTGTTTGGCGTTCAATGTGGAAACAAATTATTTTGAAATTTAGTTGCATCATTGTTCGGTAATATTCAGTTTCAATTGTTTACCTATTGAAATGATAAATGGGAAAAATCTTTTTGATTCACGTTTAGGAAAAGGTAATAAGTTAAAATACTTAAGTTTAAACACTTTAAGTAGTTACTGATAAAGTACTTTTGACTAAACTGCAATACACAATACAAAAAGATAACACACTTTTTCATTCTTCCCACATTTCTGCAACACTGCTCGCTCTTTACATGTCAAAGTACTAAACTGCTGACAAGTTCAACCTTTGAAAGTGGAGCAAGTGAAATACAACAAATAACATAAATTGAAATTCTGTTTTGGCGCTGTATTGAACGTTCTGTGGTTTCTAGCGCTTTCATGTCGCTTTGTGAAGCGCTGAAATGCTGAACGATCTTGGACACAATGCCCTTGATAATAACAGATATAACGAACTGTAGTATAAATACTAAAATGAAACGACTTTTATGTAGTGCACTTTTGGTGAGATTTTTATTGAGTGGATTTTATGGTAGGTTGTAAACTTAGACAGTTTTCAATACTATATTAAAATATCTAAGACTTAATATTTTATGTCGCCGAGCTTTAAATATCAAATTATATTCGTCACAGTTTATTCAAAGAAATATTTAATTTTATTTAAATATAAGAAAAAGAGAAAATATTAAATTTATTATTTATGTAGTTAATAGAAAAAAAGAAAGCTTTGATAATATTGTATATTGTGAAAAACTGCAAGCCATGAAAACAGTTTTTTCCAGAAGCATCCACATGCATTTTACAGCGATATCAATCGATTGACTGAACATGAATGATATTGTTCTCGTGGAATCAATCATCAATGACGTCATTCAATCAGTGCATTGTTCTCTGTTAGTGTTGAATATTCACGCACAGAAATTCATACAAAAAAGTAAAGTTATAAGTTTATGAAAATTTTAACATCTGATCTTACCAACTGATTGACTATTTGGAATAATAATTTGAATTAATTTTCTCAAATATATTTGTTTTTAACCTAAATTTCTCAAATATTTCTTTTAAAATATTAGTTAAGTCATTTTTTTTTATCATACAGTTTTTTTTTAGTGGCTGTGCACGATGGTTGCTACTTTTAAAGTACGATTGTGCAACTATAGGTTTAATTTAAAATAGTTAAATTGTTTTTTGTCTTTTCTTTTTCTTTCGTGTGATAAATATGCACTTTGCAGCACATATTCATCTTGTGTCAGAGTTTTTGAGAACCACCTTATCAGAGCCTCTGACATGGTTCTTGTAGGTTAGTGGCCACCCTACTGTCAGTATTTTTCAAGCCACCTACTCCTTTTTTCATCTATTCCGCACACATTATTCGAAAATAAAACATCGATGTTCGATTTATTTAATATAGTTTTCTATAAAGCACATTTACGCATGCGCCGTATCTGTTATGAAAAAAGGGAGAGCCTCTACCCGGTACGAGACAATTGAATGATGGGGGCACGAGGTCACAGGACACGGCTATCATGGCGACGCAGGAGCTAAAATTAGGCCAAGAGGTTCATATTCAAAATTGCTGCTCATACATTTATGTCATCCTGGTAAGTTAAAGCGAACTACGCTTAAAGAATACTAGTGATATGAAGGAGAAAAATAAATAATTGCAGGTTTTTTTGTGTCGGTAATTTAGAAAAATAAAATTAACATCCAAAATTGATTTTGAAAGCTGTAAAACAAAAAATTGTTCCTCCTTCCAATTAACCTACTTCCAACTTTTTAAAACAACTAATTAAAACATGAAAGGTTAACGAGTAATTCCCAAACTTAACTAACCATCATTGCCTTGTATCAACATCAAACAGTGTTCCCGAAAAACAAATAAAAAATATCACGCGGAAATTTCGCCTCGCCGAGTCGAAAACTCTGAAAAACATGGGTGTTTTATCTTCATAATGGCTTTGGAGTACCATCGAGCCAAGTGAAAATTGTGATATAGCTTTTTTGTGGCGGCGAACGATTTTGGCGAAATTTTAATAGACTGAATAATGTAGGAGCCTCGATAGAAGGTGATTCGGGACTTAATGATCATCCAGGAGTGTGAGAGATCGATTAAGATATTCGCGGTTTTAAAGCTTTAAGATAAGTTTCAAGTGTTATTAAGAAACGATTATACGCCAGAATGACCTGCTTCGTTCCAATACAACCATTACTTTTTGATTTTTAAAGTTTGACGGTTTTAAATCGTATGAATTGTAAAAAACTGACCTAACAGAACTCCAATACACAATATTTATCACATTTAATGTTTTTTATTCAGTTTTTGTGATAAGTACGCTATAAATTATATTAATTAAGCTACTCAGTTCGATAAATATTGTTTACCTGCGGTACTCAAACTTCAAATAATGGTAAAATTGCTTCAAATTTGTAACGTCATATAAACATAACAACATAAGATAGCTGAATGAATGGTATTCAGATTAGCACACACTGATGATTGAATCATTCATTCGAATAATCTACTATTCGCATGTATCGAGTCGTTACCTGAATTGTTGCTCTGTGGTATGTCATAAAGGCATAGCTAATTGCATTTAGCCATAGTCATCACTTATTCGAATGGAAAACTATTGCCCCAACACTAATTAGTAACCAAAATAATGTATCAGATAATAAAGTTTGTTAATGTTTAGTTCCTCGCTAGTTAATGCGTGTTTATTAGATAATTACATCTACATCCTAAACACAGAATGATGAAAACCTTATTAGTTACTTTTATATCTTTTTTTATACATATAAATATAATAGGCATACTTTGACACTGAAAAACTGTTGTCAGTTTTTCATACTTCCTACTTACATTAATGCGAAAGTTTGTGTTTATGTGTGTTCTTTTTCTTGTCCACGTATAAACTTCTGTACAGTTTAACTCTTCTTTAAATCTTTTTACCGTTGAAAAGCTCTCCATTCCTACGAGGAAAGCCAATTTGCTGCCAGTGAAACCGCAGGGCGAGAAACGTAAAACTCTTTATTTTTAGTTATTAGACATGGTAGTTAAAAAAAACATATCTTTTAGTAATCACAAAACTAAAATGGTTAAAGTCATAGGCTAAATATGATAAAATACATCTTCAACGATGTACGATTTTATCTCTTCATAATATTATCAAGCGAGCTCATCCAACGTCAAGCTGCAAGAAAGTTGCATCAACTAAACCTGAAGGTAGTTTAAACTAACAACTTCGCTATTGACATATTTGCATGACGTCGCCTCTGAGCAACTCATGTGGTCCTGGTTACATATTTTAGTCGGCGGTCAATCACGTCAAGTTTGAGTTCAAATTTAACAGACAATCAAGGTTATTTGTTGTCTAACGGAGGTTACAGTTAAAGTTTAACGTGTTAAGTTTAACTGTCATGAAACTGAAACTGTGACAGCTTGTTATCATATTGACAGAGTAGTCAGCTGAATTCGCGTTTTTGCGCCCAATTAACTTAGAATAGCCATTCATATGAAAAATGTTAAATGTTAAATGTCTCAAAAGTGAAACGCAAGTTACAGCAATTTTCAAGATTTAAACTATAGTAGATTTAAAATAAACGCAATTAATAAAATGTTGTTGTAAATGCAAATGTTGTTGTTTTATGCAAATGGTTTCACAGTTCATGTACATTGAAGCCAGAGTATCATGACATAGTATAAATCCAAGTCACTAATTCTGTCTGTTTGTATGTTTGTCCGCTAACTCCTCCTAAACCAGTTCAGGGATTTTAATGCGATTTTCTAAATCGTTTAGGTATTTTTTCATTTAAATGTAAATAAACAACAATCGGCAAAAGTTTTTTTAAGTTACCCAAAAATCAACGTTTCGTGAGCAAGTCGGCCAAAATTACAACATTGCGAAGCGTGGGCGGGTCGCTTGTATATGTATAAGTCATTATAATTATTAGTTTTGTCCATACACTAAACTATTAACTCGATATTTTCCTTTAAAAAGGTATTGTGTGGGAGTTATTCAAATACAATGATAATGGTAAATAATCAGTTTGAATATTGTGTATAGTAATATTCATGGTAGTTAAAAAAATATGATTTGTTTGCCTTTTCAAGACAACAATTTTGTTATTCAGAAAACCGCAGAAGAGTTTTTAAAAGTGATACCTTTTTACCACTATTTTTTTTGACTATCAAATTAAATTCTAGCACTGTCATCAATCACCTCTCAAACCGAAGCCCATATTCCCCACTCAAAACGACTATTCTTTTATTTTGCACGTACATACAATCGAATCAATCAATAATTGGTTTACCGGCCACCGGTTCCTCAATACGGTTCGAATGATCAAAACTTCCGTTCTGCGTTTACGATATTCCAACGCGATTTAACTCGCATCTCCGTCATTTCCTGCCGCCCTGGTAGCGGTAATGACTTAACCGATACTAATTCCTCATAGTAGAAGCCAATCAATCGATTATTTGGTGTAATGAATACGATTGTAATCGATACAGCGTTGTTAGACAATTATTTGATTACTTTGTTAGTAGGCAGGTGCTTTGGCTTTTCTGTTTTTTTAAGTTTATATTTTCAGCAAGCTTGCGAAGACAATTTTATAACCATGTTGTATGAAAGATTTCGACCGGTCAGCGTTAGGATATATGTATAAACTAGTAGGAGGTAATATATGGATTACCTAAGTAATTTAATAAAACGGGGGGTCCTATCTGCTGAAATAAAGCTTGGAGAAAGTTCAATACGTGAACTTGTAGTGTTTACGACAGTCAGTAAAACACGGTGATATTTATATTTTTGCCTGCTTTAGAAGTGAAAATATATCTACCATTTTGCTCACATTGATTTATAGTCCATATAGTAAAGAACATCTCAAATATCTCCATCTTTCCGGGAACGAAACCCCATACACTTTTCAAATTGAGTTACCAAGTAACCGATCCCACTAGGCTTTCTTCTAATTCCACAATTGACCTGTCTCACTTCAGTGTCAATCATTTTATAAACTATTTAAAACCCGTTTTTTCTCTATTTAACAAAACGATTTCCAAAACTCGAACACATAACATTTATCGTACATACAATACACGATATTAATCATGACACAACCTTCCAATTATCCGAACGAAGCTACCACTCCCAAGTTATTCCGTATTAATTAATAAGTATAAACTTTTGCCGTGTTGTTATCTCGAATATCATATTTCCTAAATTAGCTCCTTGATTTTAATTACACGACGAGACGTAAGAAATTACAGGATCTTATGAGAGGAAATACGAAGAACAGAGATTGGGAAATATGGATAATACAATGTCTTGATAATGAAGACTTTTTTCGCATTTATTATTTAGCCGTAATATAGGGATATATTATTGGTATTGTTATAGGCTTTTTGGGGTCTTCTTCTTTCGTGTGATGAATATACACTTTTGCAGCACATATTCATCTAGTGTTAATGTTTTTGGGAACCGCCTTATAAAGGCCTCGACGTGGTTTCTGCTGGGTAGTGGCCACCCTACTGTCATTATTTTTCAAGCCGCCTTTCTATTAGGCACTTGTCTTGGCTTGACGAGTACGAGGTGGAATAGTACCCGGGACCAACGGCTTAGCGTGCCTTCCGGAGCACGGAGAAACTCGGGAGTCAGTTCGGTGTTATTAGTTTCTTTTGAATTAATTTGTGTTGTGTTTTTTACTAGTAAATTTTGTTGTTTTAAAAGAGATCTAACAACAACAGGTAATTTTAGATTTTTCATTAGGTTTCGCAACATCTGACTTGTTTAATCAAATTTCTTGCCACGTATTTATGTTTGACACAAAGTTTAATATCACTGCTAAAAGCCAAATAAATTAAATATTCTCAGGGATTTATAGCACTTTTAACCACTTTTACAAAATTATACAAACTTCTTCAATAAGATATGGTTGTTATAAAATACGCCGTCATTATATAGAAATAACAACAACAACTATATTTATTTCTAACTACTTAAAGTCTCCATCTTCTCAAATACGAAATCCATCCATCGCCGTATCGCTTACTACTAACATTTCAAATTCATTAACTCGAATCCACTTCAAGATTTGTGTAAACAAGTTTTTGTTTCATTTCGCTGAACAACTGATGAATACAATCAGTCAATATTTGTATAGAATGAAAGTTAAAGCGAATTTCGTATTGGAAACGATTTCTTTATTGTTTCAGGCATTCATTGTTACGAAATTTAAGTAAGTGATACTTATTATTCCAATTCTAATTGTAGAAAGAGTTCGGAATTGGGGTTTCAATTGTAAATGGATTAATCAGGCATTTTTAAATACATAATTGTTATTTGATTAACTTAAGTGAAATTGGATTTTAACCCTATTCTTTTGTAGACTGTTTTTTTATTACTTTGTTTTGTTAAACGGGTCAGTTGTGTTGCTCTATCTAATATTATGTCTGTATGAACTTTAAGTATGGAATACAAAATTCACACATATTTTGCTTTTTGACATTTAACTTAATAACTAGAACCAATCTCACAACACTCATGTACCAGGAAAGCATAAATTACTAGGAAGCGCTACGATGATGTAGCACTTTGCTACGCCGTAGCATCGTAGCGTCGCGTCGGTTTTTGCAGCGTATCGTAAACACTGAAGTGGGTAACTTTGGCCGTATTTTTATGAAAGTTGTAAAACTGTTACATGAAAGTGTAGTAGCCATTTATGTTAATATGTAATAAAGTAAATGGCCTTGGTACGGCGATGGTTACTTTGTCGGCCAAGTCGTGGCTATCACAGAAACTTTGTTTATGGCTTGATGATAACAATTTTGATGCCGACACTTATCTGTTTAAGGCTTGACAATACGGAACCTATATTTTTTTTAAGATGCTGCGTGATGGTTTTGCCGTCTCTTTATGTTTATCTAACACATATTAGGTTCACCTTTATGCCTACTATTAAAAAGCACATCCTTACAGACACATTTTCTGTATAAAAGCAGTTTACATCACATTCTATACTCAAAACACTGTTATTACGAATGAAAATTCATTAAAATGAAAAAAAAAAACTATTTTACTAGTTTTCTAATACAACCATATTTTACACAACAAATTATCTACAACCCCCACCCTGTTATTACAACCCCTATATACCACAACGTCATTGTACTATTTTATAGCCCAACAGAGCAATAAAAGGCTATTCTAATATTTATTACGCGAGTAACGAATTTGCAGTATTTATCTACTAGCTGGACTATATTGGAGATAAGTTATATTAAAAGCGATTCTTTTTTTTTTTGTATTGTTACTTAATAACTTGTAACGAAAACAACAGACTTTCAAGGCTAAGATTATGCAAACTTAGTTTGGATGGCATTATTAATAGAGATAAAAAAAATAACTTTACGTATTTGTATGTTTGACTGTTACTTCTAAACGCATTCTCATCTTTTATTAAGAGTTTTTGTTGCTATATTTCGTGGTAGTCCGGCTTTTAAATTTTATTATCTTTATTTATTTTCAAAATTATTTTGTAGCTGTTTATAGCGTCACCCAAAGCTTTTCCAAATGACTGTGCCCGTGAAAAAGAGGTATATTTCCAGGTAAAAAGAACCAATATATATAGGTTATTCTTGATTATATCTGATCAATATAGAAATAATTATTTAAATCTTATTAGCAGTTCTTACTTGATTCAGTAACACTAATCCAAATATAGTTTTTTATGTTTTAATAGTAAGTTAAATGACAAACTCTATTATCTACTGATTATTTGGACGATCACACGGTAGTATGTTTTAGTAAAACTGACATATAGCCTATTTATTCTGTTTGAGGTCCAATTTCACATCAAAGCTAAACCGTGGACATGCAATACGATAAACCGGGATTACTAAGCGTAAACCTAGATTAAATTCCATTTGCAAAGCTTCATAAAAGAGTCATTTTTTTAGATATTCCCTATAAAATTGTTCCCACTGTAATTAGTCTTAATGTAAATATTATTTTATTTTAATTCAAGGCTTGGTTAACTTCCGTTTTGTCTCTCAGTTAAGTAAACAAGGAAGTCACATAAATTGTTAAACTGTGCTGATAATTTAAAAATATATCCCATCCGATTTTTGAATGTGTTCCACCCAAAGCTATGGTATGAGTCCGAGAGTAGCTAATGATAGAAGTATTTTTGTCAGACAAAAAGTATTTATTTTAAGCATAGCTTCGTTAGGTACTTTATCAAAACAAAAATATGCATTTTTTCTGCCAGAAAATAGTTTGATAGGGAATTTCACAATCTTTTATTTGAAAAAATGTCCTAGAACTAACCAAATTAATAAAACAACCAAAGCCACTAAGGTATCAAGTACATAGGCTGCATATTCTAAGCGTTAGTTTACATAATTGAAGAGTTAGTTTCTCTGGCAAGCGTACCTACGCCGCCGTACCTACGCCGCTTCCCGACGTCTTGTGTGCCTAACGAGTCGGGAAGGCGTAGGTACCTTACATTACCATTTATATTATATGTTGGGAATATTCTCAACTTAATTAAATGTTGGCTTGTATGAAAAATGTTTTTATGAATAATTTTAACTCACTTTTTGTAGTGAGTCATATTTTTGAACCAAAGTTAAAAATATTCTGAACGCAAGATTTAGGTTAGCGAAAACGTTAAATACTCAGATCTAATTGGTAGCTAGATTCAATAAAAAAGGATGTTGGTAACTAACAATTTATTACTCATTCCCTACTTGATCTCAAACTAGTCATACTCAAAGAAATTCAAAATAAATAGCTAAATGACAGACCTCACGTGTTTAAAAAAATATAAGTTGTTTGATTAACCATGTGGTTACTTATAATCTGATGACCGACATCGCTAACAAGGGGAGGATAAATCGAGTGGGTGTTTCCCTGAAGACAGGGCAGAAAGTGATTAGCTTCAAAAAATAAGAAAACACTCCGCAAAAAAAAACGAGGTTATCATGATAAGAGCAAGGTTTCAGATTCAAGATTTCAACTGTGTTTGTCAGTTATATGTAACGCAATGATCTTCAGCTAATTAAGTTTTAAGAAATGAAAATTATACATAATACAACAAAGTGGTAAATGTAGATGTTGAGACGTAGTTACTTATATTATAGTTGAATGATTGAAAAATAATGCTTTAGTACAGATTTCGTGTACTAAACACGCGTTTTTAATCTTTTTAGATGATCAGATAAATCGCCATAAAAATTAATACCAACTTAGTCATATTAAAGTGAAAAAAAACGATAATAAAAGTGTTATACACCACGCTCGTTTCAAAATAACTAAAGTAGCCACATTTCACCAATTACTATAAAAAAATAACACCTTTACGGCGGTATCACAAAAAATATAAATCCATCTCCATCATTTTCCAGAAAAAATCTCGTCCAACTTAATTTTGCTCATCCGATTATCAAATTTATTTTCATGACACTAGAGAATAAAATACGATGAAGAATAAAATTGGTTGCAGCAGCATCTAGCACTTGTAGTAATGCAGTAACAGGTTATTTCGTGCAACGCTATTTTTCATAAAATGACATACAATGCAATATTAATTTTTGAATGAAAAACTGAAGTAAAATAGCTAATTTAGTCACTATATTTTATAACGAAACAGAAAATTTAAGAGTTTGGGGTGATATTTCTATTTTCTTTTCATAAAAGTAGAATTGTGTGAATGTGTAGATCCTGGAAAATTCCTGATTGCATCGGCTTAAGTTTATTTGCAACAAAATCACTGCACGATGTAAAAAATAATGCACGTTGCTGCAAACGGGCTGTATCTTCGTTTTTTGAAGGATTCCACCTCAAAATGAGTGTAATGTAGGTCGTGCGGGCTCGCGTGGTACTCACAGTGTAACGCAAAGGGGGCACATAGCCGTGGAGGCCCGCAGGTCGCTGGCAACCGCCGCTCCCGAGGCACACCCGACTTCCCCGCACGCCACGCCGATTACTCCCGCTACAACCAAACACCGCACTTAGAACCAGCAAATATACTACTGACGCAATGCAGCACATGGTCGAGAATCGCGTGTACTCACATCAGCATGCCAGCGTCGGCCTCCGATATCAACTGTGCTGAGTCATTGTGTGCGGCTACGACATAGCGGTTCGGGCTGGCCGCCCGTGGCCCCGGGGGCTACTGAGCGACTGGAGGACGAGACGGGCCCGACACGACACGCGCGGACGCTACTGCAAGCCGCCACTGAGGCGGGGCGCCCGGGCCAACCACTCCACCCCCCCGCGACCCCGGCGTCCCCCCGCGACACCCCGCGGCACCCCTCTCGCTCGCCCCGCGCAAAGGGTTGCCAAAGGGAAATTGCTACTATCGCCTTTTTGCCGACGACAATTGGCCGTGCTTTCGGCTCCTTTGAGCCCCGGCTCTTTGACCGGTCGAGATCCCGTTCATTTGTTACGCTAGATTTGATTTGCTTTTTTCACAGCGATCGATATTAAATTCGGATGATTTTTAAGTTTGAGGTTATGCGGGGTGTTTTGTTTCGGGGCTTGTTCTCGGCGCGCCTGTTGAAAACGTACGCAGCCCTTATTGTGTAGAAGGGGGGCGAGAGTTGCCGAGGCGGCCCGAGCGCCGAGCGGCGACCCGAGCGGCGCCGCCCAGTCGATATCGCTGTCTCACAGCTGCTGAACAAAGGCTCTAACCTATAATTATTACATTTAATTAAAGATAACTAGTCTGTTCCGTTTTATAATCGGGTAGTGTGCAGTTTAAGTTCGTTTTTAATAAAATTTGCGGTTTTTTCGTAGAGTTAATACGTTTATGTAGCAGAGATGGGTTTTCAGTGCGTCAACCCGGCGGCATCGCGAAACTGAATAAGATCTAACGTCCATTTGAAGCTAGGATATACTATCCAAGATATATTTTATATTTCATATCTAATTACCAGGGCAATTTTTAATATTCCTTAAATTCAGTGTTTTAAAGTATTGATATTTTTGAAAAATAAAATAAAATTATATTTCCTGGAATATATACTTTTAGTTCTGAGCTTGTTAAAATGCGACAGTTTGAGTTATAGCTGTCCTTACATCGGCTAACTTAAGACATAAATCCGACAGATGTATCAACAAATAAGTAAATTTTCTACAAAACTGTTTATGCTAAAACAGCGTTTATTGTGTACGAATAGAGTTCAAATTAGTTTGTAGTGTTTTATATACGATTTGCGACTCTGGTAATGTAATGGTCTGCAATTGGGGCTCATTGTGAATTAGTTCGAGTTTGAATTCCAGTTGACTAATTTAATAGTTTTGTTAAGCTGAGTTTTATATCCAAATCTCAATTAAACTAGGTGTCGTTTGAAAGGTGACACAGATAAAGTCACTTTTTTTAATAGCTCATTCGAAAAGTCATCCCTTATTATTTGTTTTGTGTAGATAAAAGGTTTTTAGTAAAGAAAAGGTAGATAACGTTAATCGTTTTCAATGAATGTGATAGAAATAAGAACATTTTAATTTAGAATAACATTGATTTGTAAAAAATATTCATATTTCGGGCCTCCTTCTATTTTCATACGTTGAATAATAAAAAAAATATATAAAACATTTACATGTGTTAAGATAAACCCCAACCCTACATAAATATAAAGGGTGTCATTTATTTCGGATGAACCTCTTTATACGAAGCACCCTGTATAATTAATAAGGACAAAAAAACCAAAGTGACATATTTTTTGCAAATTTCCGTTTTTATTAGTACCTACGTAAAGTGCCGGGTTAATTATGTTATTATGCCTCTCTGAAAGTTGTTTGTTATATAATATGTTTTGGGAAATATATGAGTTTAAATAAATAAGAAAATATGTGTTATATTTATGATCATGTTTACGTGTTTTTGTAAGGATCCTGCTAGTATTCTCACAGTTATAATACTAGTAAAGAAAGTTTTTTATGTGTGTTAACTATGGGTAATGTTTAATTAAGAATTGCACAATAGAAGCTATATACAAATTAAATAACACTTTTTTTCAATACTAGTGGCCGCCCGCGACTCCGTTCGAGTTAAAGTCGGTTTCCCGTGGGAATGAAAAGCTTTCCCGCGGCAAAAAGTACCCCATGTGTTATTCTGATGTATAACCTATATTACTGTACAGTTTCATCCAAATCCGTCCAGTAGTTTTTACGTGAAAGAGTAACAAACATCCCTCCATACATCCATACTTACAAACTTTCATGATTATAATATTAGTAGAATTATCTTTACACTATAATATCTATGACGACGAAGTAGTCTTACTTCTTGTACCAATCGCTCGAACAAAACAGAATTGACCGACTCTTTTGGTGGAAGCTTCGATTCCGCCCTGCCATCCCCACCAAGTAACCGTTTTTTCAGTCGTTCGCATAGTGTGGCCAGTTCGAAAAACACAAAATATTCAAAAATCATGACAAGCTAAGCATTCAATTGTGTTTTGAGTACTTAAAAAAGGATCAATTCGGGTAACCTCTTTTTCAGTTCATTTAATACAGCGTGGTGGATTACGGCTCAATCTTTCTCACTATCCGAGAAGAAGGCCTGTGCTCAATAGTGCGATGTATATAATCTACTATTACAATACTTTTCTGAACTGTTTCCTACAAGCAATGACACTAGACCACTTAAAAAAATTCAGTTTAGAAATAACCTTCAGTTTCTTCCCTTAGCTTAGTATCCAGCGCAGGGTATCATCGCCCTGCCTATTACCGCTAAATAGTTTATCAGTGTTCCGGCTGGAAGCCAGGATAGGCAGACCAATTACCGGCAGTGGGAACGAAGATATAAAATCTAGAAAGTCGACGCCATCTTTAGATACAAGGCTTTTTCAGCTTTACGCAGTTTGGTATTTCAATAACTTTTCAGTTTTTTGGGTGAGAGTGGAAGTGGGTGAATTGAAATCAATATTGTATTTAAAAAAACACTTTGGAAGTCAGTGTAAATAGAGGGTGTGAAAAGACTGCTTCCGAGAACGAAACTTGGCATTGCTGGAATACTTGTTACGTAAAATAAAAAAACAGGTTTTTAAATATTTACTTTTTTACCTAATTAAGCCAAATCGCATTTAAACTAACAAATTTTCGCATTATTTCAAATTAAAAAGTGTTTTATTAGCTACTAATGACCGCTCGCGACTTCGACCTTGTGGAAACTGGACAACATTTAACAATCAATTTATTACTACCAAATGTGCATTTGAAATAAACTATTAATTTTTACTGTAGTTATGGGTAACTATTTTGGCTATAATGGCTTTCACTTAAGATATAGATATTTACTGTGGCAGGCTTTTTTGTAGGACTATTAAAGAGAAACATTTCCATCATACATTACATACTCGTTTGTGTAACTCCAGTGGCTTTGGCAGCGCAAGCCAAAATATACAAATATTTTTTACTACTTGATATTTAAGACAATTCACACAATATCTTCATAAATTGTAACCTATGTGTTATACTGAAGTATAAGCTCTATTATCGTAAAATTTCATTAGTAAAACATCTTTACATAGTTACAAACTTTCACGTTTAAAATATTAGTTGGATGTAAATCATGGCTCCTGAATCATTAGCTGATGTGTGAGCGATGACCTCAAGCGGCGAATATCACTTATCAATCCTTAATAACTTTTTTAAATCGAGTTTTCTGGGTATACTGTTAGTGAATTTAGTTGCTATTTAGCCCCAAGAATACGTGGTTTCAGGCTTCGGAAATGGTCTTTTTACACCCGTTATTTCGATGGTTTTGGATCTTTTTCCTAATTTGTGTAAGAATTTATTCCTAGCTTGCATTCGTTAATACAAATAATATTGATGACGCATTGACTTAATATTCAGTATTTTTAAGCTTCAAAGGTTTAATAAATAATACCAACCATTGACGTGAATTTCGGTCCCCTAAAACAGCTCAACTTAAATAGAAACATATAAAATTAAACGCTGAAAAACATAAAACAGCCAGACAATTATCGAGACTTTGCAAAGAATTTATTAATTAAATTGAACCTCGGTTCTGATCTGAAGATGAAACTTTTGAGTTCAGGCTTTAATTGCGAAACATTATTCCATTGAATACTGAATTGGTTCTAGTTTTGTAGCTGCTGTAAAAAGTTTATGTACGAGGTAAAGAATGAAATTGTACAACTGGAAGAAAACTTTTATTAAATGTTCGATTGCCAATTCCTTTATTGCTGATTTCTCTGCCAAATGTTTAGTTTTACATGTGGACGCCCGCGACTTCGTTCGCGTAGAAGGCGGTTTCCCGTGGGAATGAGAAGTTTTCCCGCGGTAAAAGTACCCTATATGTTATTCTGATGTATAAACTATATTACTGTAAAGTTTCATCAAAATCCGTCCAGTAGTTTTTACATGAAAGATTAACAAACATCCATCCATACATACTCACAAACTTTCACGTTTAAATTATTTGTAGGGTTTTACTAGTTCATCGCGGAGCGCCTTCATCATGTAGTTTAGAGACTTTTACCGTGGGAATGAGGTACTTTTCCCCGGTAAAAGGATCCCATGTGCTATTCCAGGTTACAGTTTATCTATATACCAAGATTCATCTATCTTTTGAGTCGTTTTTGCGTAAAGAGAAACAAATTCGTATAGATAGGAGATTAATCTTTATTTCGTTGTGAGAAGGTAAATCTTAGGTTTTTTCTGCACAAAAATCTTTAAAAGAGACTATGTGAAACAAATCAAATAATTAATTCATGTAATTTTTTTACCCTTCCTAAATAAAATGATTACTTACCTTAACAAGCCTCAAATATTTAAGACTTCTAATAAATTTTTAAGAACTAAAATACTATATCTCAATGTATCTGTTTCAATCATTTATCCAGCAGTGAGGAAGTGAATACTCCCTTTGAGTGTTTTGAATGTTATTCAATAACACATAGTGATGGGAGAGCAATTTTCCTACATCACAGATAACAGGCTATCGTCAATGTCACTAGCAAACTGTCAAACTATAACCAGTTTAGGTAGGGTGGCCGTGAATATCGCTTTTACTGAAACTACTGGGAATAAAAAAAAATGTTCTTTGGTTTCATCAATCTAAGACCGATATCTACCTCGATAACTTTTATAGTTTTTTAGTATCGTTTTAAGTATCGGTTATAGTTATCACAATTATTTCCAAGAATTACTGATAGATAAATCATGAATACTGCTAGTGATCACTTTAAGCTCGTGAATAAATTATTAGAAAATTATCTATTGTATTTTATAAAGGCTTTTGTAACTTTTAAGGTTCAAGCCAACAATACTCAATGCAGTATCAATAGCTATTATAATTACACGTTAATTAGTTTTTTTCTGATTTCTGATTTGATTAACTTAAGTAAATACCGTGATAATAATCAAAACTTACTTCCCAAACCAACCGGCTGTTTTTCGTAATTGAATAATATATATTCAAAAATCTAAATACAAAAAGCACACGAACTCGCATATTTATAATATTGGTAGTGGATCTCATCCATAGAATATGAAAGCTACCAATAAAAAGCTTTCATGGTCACCCTAAAATTTAACTGTCATACACTAGATTGAATTCTGTAGCTCCATGCATATACCAGGCTTTCAGGCTGTGTTTCTTGTGACACAACAAATTTAATAGAAATCGATGATTATTATTGGCGTTCGACACTTTTGTACAAAACTATCATTGACAGGTGACATGCATATTAGATTTTGTACGATTTTAGTAGGGAAATAATGGCATAAGTGCCACTTTTACAGTTGAATGAAATCCAAATATTACTTCTGAGAGGTACACAATTTTCAATTATATAAAAACATTTCCTAGTCATAAAAATAACTGGAGTGTTACTAAAAAAAAAAAAAATTATTTTTAAAAATGTGAAAATCAACTAACGCTAAAGTGCCATTTTTGGAATGATTAAAATTGATATCTCGGACTGCGTTCGAAATTCGTTCTGCGTTTTTTAAATATTAATATAATTTCCAAGTACATATAATAAAAACAACACTAATTAACAGATCCTTAACGAACCACGATGCACTGAATTCATTTTTATTTATCCTCCACAAAGAGATATAAAACAAAACACAACGCAATCTCGAGATAAAAACTCCATTGCGAAGCACTTTGTTAAGCTGTCTTCGTGGTTACTAAACTGTGGACAACAATGACATAGGTACTCCTCCCAGGGGATTATAAAACTGTCAAATATGACTGGAATAGTTCGCAGTATCAGATAGAAAGTACCAGGGGACCAGACGACTAGCGGAGGTATCTCGAAATTTACCTTTTATTAGATTTGCGATATCAAATCATTTGGGCTTCGTTTTGTTACTCGATACTCGGTATGTTTTATTGACACTGCCGAAGTGTTCGAAGGCTTTTGTTTAAAAGGTTTTGTGTGTCTGTATTATTGGTATTTATTTTACTGTCTGTTGAAGAATATGTTGTTTTAAACTGTATTACCTATAAATAAATACTTAACGATTGAGATTTTACCTTTAGTTTTGCATTTAAAATGCTAATTTATTAATTTTGAAGTTATAGTTGATACTGCAAAAAAACCCAGTCCAGTTCCCAGTCGCGCAATACTCGGAGACCCGCGTTCCTTTTTCCAGTATCTATAACTTCAAAATACTTAACGATTCAATCCATAGTTCAATCGATTAAATAAATAACTTTATTAGCATTAAAACCTTAAATTAAAACTAGAACATTCCCTTCAAACAAAAGTACATCTAACCGGAAATGTGATGGGAAAATATTACTTAAAGTTTCAGTTATTCGCCGAGTAAAGTTATTATATCATAACTTAGTTGAAAGCATGCCACGTCTCGTAACGTTACCTCTGGCACACTCCTCTGACATAAGTATAACGTTATATTTTTATGGAAGTGTCGCATTAATATTTTTAAATTCCTTTTTACCACCTCTTACGGTAAGTGAATGCGGCAAATCGCCTTGTAGGGACCGCATTTCTTTATGTGTCTCTCATTCCGTTTACTTAAAAGCCTCCTATTGGATTCTACTCAAGTTTTCTTCTTATGTTTTCCTGGTACTTATCTTCAAAGTATGACAGCTGATGAATGTAATGTACGTTTGATATTTTTGCTTAAGTTTTGCTCGCCTGATTTTTTTACACGGGTGTAAATTTTTAACATCATATCCAACAACATAATTTAACTGTTATGTTAACGCGCTTAAAAATAGCTTTTATAATCCGAAGTATACATCAAAAAGTTAGCAGATAAAGATATTGGTTGCGTCTATTTTTCATTTTATTTTAATACAAAAGAAAATATCAGTCAATCGAAAGTAAACCATCAGATTTTCCTTCTCATAGCCGAAAACAATTGGAACATTTTCTTCAAAGCTGAATCAAATTGTACCAGGGCTGCAGGACTACACAAGAAACATTAATTTTGTTCCTTTGTTTTATACTTGGGCTAACTTTATTTCATTCGAAGCGAAAACCGACTAAATGTAGGTTTGATATTGGCTCAAATGTACGGTGTGTTTCACAATAATGCTCACGTTTCAAAGTAAACGCAGGGTCTTCGTTTTTTTTTTGGTACTTCTACATTTAAGGGACTTTAAAGGTAAAATAATCAAAAGTGGCTTATGCCTGTTTTCAGTAACGGTTCTTAAAATCTAGGGGACACCTAACATAATAAAAGTGATATAAAATATCGATTCAAAGTATTTTAGAATATCTTTTTGCAACGAGTTTTTGTAAGTAGGTATTTTCTCCCGTTTACCGATAAAATTTAGTGGCAAATAAATTGCATTTAAAGTGTATTATATTAGGGAATGTTAATAAAAACAGGAATTACAGTTCTAGGTATAGCCTGACTGAATTGCAACCACCATCCTGACTTTTTGTATCTAGCAGAATAACGAACATCAAAATAAACACTCAAGAAACCCTTAGTCGTTTTTAATGCTGCAGAAATAATTTGTAATTGGTAATGATCTAGCATTCATGAGGGACAAAATCTTTTCTGACAAGTCACACAGAATTTCAAAAAAGGAATTTTGAAAAATTCTTCATCATAAAGATAAAAATGTTTTCATGTTGTAAGAAGCCACACTGTATACAGGCTTTGCTTTTAACATTTCCTCGGCCGTCGAAATGTATTTATTGGTCGCTAGAAAAATGGCCGGCGGCGGTGTAATAAGTTGGAATTAAGAAATCTTATTACAATTCTGTTCGATGACAAATTATTGGTGTTGACTGGAAATGTTTCTTTATTGTTTCCTCTATTATTGCGTTTATTTTGTCGTTTTGTGGTAAATTGTTTTTTAGATGGTATGAAATATAAGGTAAGATTCAGGTTTACTTTCAGTTAGGTAACGCAGCGGTATGTATGCCTGATTTTTCCTATGCTTTGTCCAACATTTTGTTTAATGTAAAGCAATCTTGATAGTCTAACAGTGAAAACCCAAGGTTCCTTGTTTGTTTTTTTTGCGGGTCACCTGATGGTAAGTAATCACCGCCGCCCATGGTTACCCGCAACACTGTGGGTGTTGGGGATGTGTTGCTGAGCCTTTGAGAAAATCCGCACTCCGAAAGACCGCACTCACCGAACGAAACGCAGGAACATCGTCCCTACTTCACGTTGGGTTTCTGTGCGACGGTGGTATTTCACCGGTCGAGTCAGCCCAGTAATCGCTGCAGACAGAGCCTACAGCTAGACTCTACCACTCGTATATTACTTAATAGAAAGTAGCTAAAAGTAATCTTATTTCAAGCGCCGCGCCAATCTCAGTGCGGTGCAGTGCGATAAATTGGTTTCACGCACTGTGGGACCGGACTGTCGGCATTTTAAGACTTTTCTTTAAAGTTTTCTTATCTGCATATGTATAAAGGGAAGTAGAAGTTAAATAAAATGCTCGCTTCCAATTTTTTAAGTTTAAAAACGAACTCTAAAGCGAATTCGGAATCGGAATGCATCACCGACTTACATAAGAATCACATACATTGCATCTGTAGTACCAGGGTTCCTTACAAAAATATACACAAGAGGCGAGAGTCGATATTTAATGAATAGGGTTCTTTTTTAAATCTTTTTTTTTTCAGTTCTAAATTTTATACTAGTGACCGCATAGGCTTTGTAATGGCGTAATTTTGTCCGTAATGTTCATGAAATTTGGATGTCTTAAAAGCGTTTTTCTATATGTATTGTACTAACAAGCCAATAACATAAAAGATGGTGAAAATCGTTTTAAAATCCGTTTTGTTGTTTAGTAGAAGTTAGTGGACAAACATAAAAACATAAATCTATGGTGACATCATTCATTACATTATAATTTTGTAAAAAGATTTTATAGCTAACTCTCAAAACACTCTCAATGCTCATCACATTCTGTCTTACAACTACCACACAAATTAAAATCCAAAAAGAAATAAAAAATCAATATCCGGCAAACATCTCACGACTCTCATTTGCAAAACACCACCCCGACGCTAAGTCCCCTCCACATTACGGATCTCTAAAAAATGAACGTAACTCCCGAATAGAATATCTCGTGGTTCCGTGATTGGAGTCATGCCAATGGCTGGTGGGGTCCTTGCCAAAGCTACTACTGTGATAGTTATGTGGCCCTGGTACTTACCAATGTGTGGATTAAGCACTTTTCATTTAGTTTTCAATGATTTTGGCGCAGTGGCTACGAGTATTTTGTAAATATTGACGCAGTTTAAAACTTACCGTGTCCACTTTGTAGGATTTGAATGTTTTTAAACGGTTGTAATTTTCTTCTCGTTAGAGATAAGATTTTCTAATATATTGTTCTCTCCTTGTGTTTTCAAGTTATGTTGTAGGCTACTTTATCCAAATAAATCGAAGAAAAAATAAGTTTCTAAATAATATCCAACGTTTGTACAAGATCTTCGAGTGTAGAACAACAACGCATTTAGGGTGCTGTTGTTACTGCCATGACGCTAGAAGCATGTTTGCTGAAGGGCGCGATGATGGTTTAGCTGAAAGAAAACGGGGTGCTTCATTCGAAGCTTGATAGACTGCCGCAAGTTCCAATGGCATCATGTTGACATGATGACATACGTGACATTCCACTCATTAAACAAAGGGTAGACAACAGAATTGTGAGGATTTTTCGTGACGCTCGCCTAGCCCCCTTAGCCAGCGTACCGCGCGATAAGGAACTTTGTTCCAAAATAGAAAACCAATACGTCTCCAACGTAGTCTATACGTTTCCAAACGTTAATATAACCTAGATCAACAGTAATCAACCTGTAATACACTATGCTTCATAACGATGAAGAAACTTGCAACGTTATCCTAAACTACCCTATTCTCATTATAACCCACACCTACACTACCTCCCCTACACAGGCAGTACTTATTGCCTAATTACTGTAGGTAATGTATACCACGAGTAGATAACTAGAAGAGTTCACGTTGCACTTTACTGGAGGTTCTAAACTGTTTTTGTTCGTATCGAAGTACAGGTGTTAAGTTGATGTTTAGCGCTGTTAATTGCATAGAAATACGGGTTTAACGTAGAAGATTAACTAAAGTTATATGACGACAAAGTTAAAACAGAATTTATGAAATGCAGAAATTTAGTTTAATTGTTATTTAAAGCAAAGAACACACATACACGATTAAATAAAATAAAATTGAAATAAGTAGGTACCGCTCAGAAGCAATGATGCTACAGATGTTTTACTTTTTTTTTCTTAGTCGTCCACGTCAAAAATACATATATTTATATTGCACAGTATAATAGACTTCGTACGACTTCGAATAAGGCAATTCTTGGTTCTAGCTAGACTCAATAACTCAAAGTTTATGCTGGATAATTCTTCCCCTGCAAACTAATTTTCACGTTTTGAATAATCTTTATATATTATATATAACACATAAAATGTGTTTCTAATTATTATTACATGGTAATGAAACTAAAACGCTACGTATAATAATTATTCTAACCGCTAAAAGCTTCTAGGCTCAGCTGTTTGTTTCATGAACCAAGAATTTTGAAGTAACATAAAGCTGTTTTTTTATATATTTACTGGTATGAAAGCATAAATGAAAAGCATGCCCAAAGCATATTTATCAAAAGGTTGTAAGAGCAATCTTTTAAACTCTTCCCATACAATATTAAGTAAAGTGACGTTTATTATAAAAAATTTACCCCACTGGTATCGGACGACAGTCAAAACTCCTGTAATTTGATCTGGACTTTATCAACTTAATATTAAGGTTTGCTTTTGATCGGTGAGTGTAAACAAAACCAACAAGCTTAGTCGGATTACAAGGGCCCTAGAGGGCTAACATAGGTGACACTCAAACTTTATTCGATTTCGGAAAATTGGAAATCGAATAAAGTCTGAGTTGTTTTTTTATTGTGATGTTCTTGTCTCAGATTTCAAACTCTGCTTCTTAACTTAAGTTAACTGCATATTTTTAAAAGCGAATGATTTTATCATTTCGCCACTTAACATGTGTCTAAATTAAAAAAATATTTGTATCTAGATCGATAAAATGATAATAATAAAAGGAATAACATTCTGTTGATTCGTAAATGATTTTCTGGTTTATTCAACTTCAACTTTTGTGCAATTTTCGCTAAACCATAGTTGCTCATTAGAACATAAATCATGTCACCCAGCAGGCATGTCATTGATAAGCTGATTACCATAGCAACACAAATAACAATTCGAATCGATAACAATATCACCTCTGCGTGAATCTTTTATATATCCTTTATTTAAAGAATTTTACAATCATGGCCTGCAACGAGAATATAATCAAAAACATGGCAATGGAAGTGACTAGAGAATGTCAATCAAGAAATGTTACTGTAGAGAGAGAGTTCGCTGTATTTCTTATTGAGCTTCTCTTGATGAACCCACAGTATGGAGAACTGTTCAAAAAAACACTGAATCGGGTAAACTTGGAGTTTTTTGTCAATGAAGTGGTTGGCAAGTTGGTGGGTGAGTAATTTATTGAAATTTCAATTGATTATGTTAAAATGTATGTAAAGAAGGCAGTTTTTTAGATGAACAGCAAAACAAGTTACTTGATAAAGGAATATTAATGCATGTTTGCGCGCATTAATAGCGGCTTTTATTAATGCTTGGGATATTAACCTACTTCTGAATTTTAACGCCGGAGCCCAATATCGAATCCTTAATCCGAGAGCTGGGATGATCTGAGATCGCACACGATCTACGGATCGATCTCTAACCTGCGTCCCAATAACAATGATATGCAATCGATGTCAGTGATGCAAGAAGATCGTCGATTGATCTCTTCATTGTAAATAAAAATATTTAAAACGTTATGCCTAAGTTTTAATTATTAACTTGTCTGAAATAGTTTAATATACGTAAAAAACATACATCTTACGTTATTAGCTCGGAAAAATTGCCGGATATATTTTCTTTCCGGATCTTTGCTGTTTTTTTTGCAATCATTGCATTGTGTTTATACAAACATTTTAAATTAGCGAAAACTTAAATTTTGAAATACACATTTGCTGGGAAGGCACATCCAGTTTAGGCACTTCTTGTAAATTTATGTTTTAAAAGTTTTAGATCCATGTACGTTCCTATAGTGACTGTTTTTGTTTTACATGGACTGACATAAAAAGTCACACAAACAAAAGATCGAACTTCCCAAGCCCAATTCCGGGGTTCGCAAAAATGGATTCAAATGGTGATCAATGGATGTGTCAAAATCTATAGATCGGTTATTGGGATGATGGTTGGCACCATTTTCATACAAATATGCCAGAAAAAAAACGCTTGCCTCCCATGGATCGATTGCGTCTTTGGATTGGTTCCACAATCTGGAGATCGTTTATTGAAACAGTTTTGAGAAAATTTAGATCCGATTGCCAATCTTAAATGCCTAAAATTGGATTGAGATCGTAAATTGGGAATGGGCGTTAGATTATCATATATCTTAAACGATACTAAGCAAACATCATTAGGTACAACAAAAAAACATAAACACTTTCTTAAAAAACGATATAAATATCCACAGAGGCCGAGGTATCCATAAGCATAATGAAGATGCAATATGTAATGCACACCAACTACGACCGTCTTCAGAAACTGATCAACAATCACATTGAACGTATTGACAACATGCTTCGTCCATTGGTAGCAGAAATACTAGACGATGATCCTGATCTAGAGAATGATGCTGAAATAGCAAAGCTTATGAGGAAAATATCGGTGTATCTGATTATTGCTAGCGGCTTGGGTAGTCCTAGTTCTCTGGTGGTAAGAATATCGTTTCGTACTTAAAGACTTGTCTGTAGTCGCTATGGAGACAGCATTAAACCTTTTTTATAAGTAAAACAAGTGGGAGCCCGCGACTCCGTTCGTGTGGAAGTCGGTTTCTCGTGAGAATGAGAAGTTTTCTCGCGGTAAAAAGTACCCTATGTGTTGGTCCAATGTATAACCTATATTACTGTAAAGTTTCATCCAAATCCGTCCAGTAGTTTTTACTTGAAAGAGTAACAAACATCCATACATCCATACTCACAAACTTTCACATTTATAATATTAGTAGGATAGTAGGATTGCATTGAATTATAAGATGTGTTGTGAAAAAAATTGATTATTTATCAACAGGCTTCATTATGTTTAAAATTATAAATACAAAAACTTTCATGAGAAATAAAAAACATTGAAAATTGCTGATATTAGAATCAAACTTATTAAACTTGAAACCCAAAGACAAAATTTTGCAATTTTAGTATACCTAAACCTTTTTCCTACCACACCTCCGCTGTCTCCTTAACCCGTACCCTTCCAGAACCTCAAAGAAGCGCTAGCGGCCCTCGAGAGCGTGTTCAACACTGAGGACTGCCAGTGCTTCGTGACGCTGACCCGCCAGGAGAAGGTGGACCAGCTCGCCGAACTGCTGGAGACCGTCAGCGGGGTCCGGCTGTTCAACAGGGACTGCAAGAAAGGGGGCGAGGGCATCCCGGACTGTACGTGGGTTTTGTTATCTATCTTCTTGTGTGAAGACTTTGCCTTCTTCTTCTTCTTAACCTGTCGACTTTGGCGTTTTATATTTGTAAGGACCAGTAGAATATGCCTATGCAGAACTTATTCCTCTGATATCCGAATTTAGGAGCCGTTTTGTTAGCGTAGTAATATTCGGTCGTTTGCATTTTTCTAGTTTTTTTTATGTTGGTTAGACGAATACTTTGTGAAGCTTGTTTTGCTTCTTCAGGCACGCTTTACATTTTGATACGAAGAACAATAGTTATTTATAAAAATAGACGATTTGTTCGTTCATATGGTTTATGAACTTTGTGATTTGAACATTCCAGGCTGATTAGTGCACGCCTGGCTAAGCACATCAATTTACAAGTATACTATTAAAAAACAACAATTACTTTTAAAATTCCAGTACCAAACAGCCTAGTGGATGCAGGCAATGCATGTCTGACGTCACTAACAAACACGCTCCTAGCAATAATGCAGCGAGTCAACCTGCTGACGTCAGCAATCGAAGATGTCGTGACGTTTGATGAGGAAACTGGCAACGTGGTGGTGGAGGTGCCGCCGGAGTCTGGTCTGACACTGTGAGAAATTTAAGCAAATATAGACTTTATTTTCTTGGGTAGCAAGGTTCTTTTTCACTTATGGCATTCGTTTTTTCTATTGCGATATGGTGATAGCGTTACAGATATTAGAATCTCGTCCATGCAGGCAATTATTTTCTCATGCTGTAGATAAACCTTATAAAGAAGGTTAGCGAGAGATAGCCAATGTTCTTCATACTTAGCGGACATGATAATGAACGCCGTTAATTAGTGTTTTAAACAGTAACTAGTCTTCAAAAATATTTAATGGCCAGTGCAAAAATATAGAACCAAAATAAAAGCAAAATAATAATATAGAACATTATACTTTTACAAAAATTGTTCACATTGTGTCAAATCATGGCCTTGCGAAGTGCGTAATGTTTAGGACGTGTAATAAATAATAATTAGAGAATCGATTATTTATCGGTTTTCTATACACCAACCCTTGTATAAGTCAGCATGCTGGATTAGGATCAAACTAGGGAACGTAGTATTTTCCCACGGTAGAAAGTATCGCATGACTTTTTTTCTAGGTTATAGTTATCATCATTTCATACTAAATATAAAGCAAACTCAAGCTACTAAGCAAGTCGCTCTTTGTGTCTGTTTGTATGTTTGCCCAATAACGGATTTTAATGCGGTTTTCATTTATATTGTTAAATAGAGATATTACAGCATCGCAAATTTTGTTTCGGGATCAAGTCGGCAAGAATTACTCTATTGCGAAACGATTGCGGGTTGACTAATTTTTCTAAATCCGTTGAGTAGTTTTTGGGTGAAAAAGTGATTAACATACATTCTCACAAACTTAGCATTTCTAATGTTGGTATGATATCTTACACGCGAAAAAACTTACTTTGAAAAAGATGCCTAGCTTACTAGTGAAACGTGATAACCTGTAGATATTTATTATACCTGATTATGTTTTTTTTATTTCAGAGCCGACTACGAATATACCTTTGATATATTAGCTTTCAATCGCCAATATGAGATCTATGTGAGGATATTGCTTTCAAACATTAACACTCTTGTTCAGGTAGGCTTGCCTATTTTTTTAAGTGTTTTTTGAAGTGAAATGTCTTTAAGTTCGTTATTATTATACACAGTTTACCATGTCAGAAAACCAAACCGTAACGAATTGGTCTATATCGTCTGACCTACATAAGAACAAAACGATTCATCGTAGAAACATTAATTTAGTGTTATTATTTAGCGTATATAGTCAGCTCACTCTTAAATCAATATTTTTTAAATAATTATTTAAATACACGGTGTAGTATTTGTTTATCAGGGTGGCACCGAAGCGGCGGCAAGAACTAGGGAGGTTTTGAGGGAATTGCATTCAGTTGTTGAATTTAGAGCTGCTGTACCGGTTGCTACGGTTTTTGTAAGTTTTATTCCTTATTTATACACTACCTATTAAAATTTTAGGAGGTTGTATATGTACCTGCTACTATGTCAGAGATATAAGTGATTTTCTCATAGAAATGAGACTTATTCTGGCGGTAAGAAAAAACGGTTTCGCCGCTTCGACGTGAAAGCTGAACATATAGACACATTTGAACATTTATAATACTAGTAAGGAAATTAAGGAAGAAATTGATTTCCATTGTCATTCACATTATTCCAGCCTCGGTTCGCAAAGTTGTGGGGCGTGTGGCGCGACATGCAAAACATAATGTACCTGGTCTCCACTATAAACAGGATTGCGCACACGCTGGCGTCCATACAAGAGTATACGAAGATCCAGCCAGAGTTCATGGAACGACTGCTGCAAGGGAAGAAGCAGCAAGACACGGATAGACGATACAGCGTCTCGCTGAAGGCTTTTGTGGGACATGCTATTAATAATTTGGACGATAGCGCGGCCGATACTAAGACGTATTATATGGGGGTATGTGTAGACTGTGTGTTTGCCGTTATTTATCACTGCAATTGGCTTTCAAAACTCATTGTTTTTTAAAGAAAAAATATTTGAGACGATTGGCTGAACATACTTTTCTTATCATGCGACATAATTCCACCCCCTTCTAGCCCGATTTTCTTGTTTTTTTAAGTGCACCAATTTTATTTTATACTAGTGGCCGCCCGCGACTACGTTCGCGTAGAAGTTGTTTTCCCGTGGGAATGAGAAGTTTTCCCGCGGTAAAAAGTATATATGTTATTCTGATGTATAACCTATATTACTGTAAAGTTTCATCAAAATCAAAAATTTAAAAACAAATTCCAGTAGTTTTTACGTGAAAGAGTAACAAACATCCATACTCACAAACTTTCACGTTTATAATATTAGTAGGATGAAAAATCTTGGAAATTGTTACCATAAGGTAGGCTCATGTCTGAAAACCGAGCAAATTGGTCTATATTTTCCGACCTTAATAATAAAAACGATCCGTCGCAGAAACTCGAGTTTAGTGTCATTATTTTATATGTATACTCATCTCGCTTTGTTAAACATTAAGAAACGTAATTTTTCTTCTTTTTCAAGCTCTAACACTAAAAGCGATCGGCTGATATAAACGTTTCACGTTGAAATCGACGGCCGGATGCACTTTTTTATTGATTTTTTTAAAGTATTAATGCAATGTTATTTTTAGCTGCTTGGGTTTTGTGCAATCAGCATGTGCGTCGGAGCACTGATCCCGAGTAATCTCCGCGTCAATCAGATTAAATATCGCGGACGTACTTATGGCTTCTGCTCAGTTCGAATGGCCGCGAGATTCAGCAGGGATCCAGTGAGGTAACTATAAGAATTTATTTACTATTATTTTATTTTATTTTATTTTCTTGGAAAACATACCGTTTTTTATATCGATTTGGGTAATAAAAACTTATAACTATTAACCAATTACATGTTTTCACATACAAACATCTATGTAGGAACACGCTTATAAAAAAATATACAATATACTTATAAGGTACTTATAGCTATACTATACATTTTATACAAAACTACAAAGTTGGAGAACGAGCTGTAAACCAGTGCCTTGCTAAAAAGTTTGTAATTTCAGTAGGTTTAGAATTAAAAATATCCAGATTGGGGAATTCCGCTAGAGCATTAACCTCAGTAGACACCCTTATAGTATATATTTAAAAAGATATATTTGACGGTATGGGCGCTTTATTATGGCTAACTGGACCTGTGAGGAATTTGGGAGCAGCAGAGTAATTACAGGCAACAATATCTAATATGTCTTTTTTAAGCTAAAAAACAATTGATAATATTTAAATAAAATGATTTATTAAAGAAATTAACACTGTTTTCAGATACATGAACACAGTTCTCGAGTATGCCAGGAATCACCCACACATAATTTACTTACTAGGACTGCATAAAGAGATTGAAGAGGTTAGAAATATCGTCCACCTGGTGGAGAAACAAGCTCCAAAGAGTAAGGATACATTCTATTAATATTAGAAAAAACCATTTACATCTATCACTAGAGAGGTAGGTGGCTAAAGTAGACTTGGCAGACCATAAGAGCTTCATTATAAACTTAAACTAGACCATTACCCACAGGACCAAATGGTATCCACTGTTAGTAAAATTGTTTTTTCGTGACTATCCTTTACATAACCATATACGAAAGCAGTACGAAAGGTATCTTACAAATAATTCCTGGTAGTTGCATTACCTTACTGAAACTAAAAAACCTTTTTAGAAATTAAAAAAAAACACAACAGAAACACTCCTATTAGTTTATCTAGAAAAAAAATTATAAAACCATTTATTTAGAAAATTAAAATCAACTCACTTATCATTGCACGAAAGAGTTTAGCTGTCTGCTTTTAGCTCAAGACAGTCAATGAATTAATTTAACATCCTAGCTAGCGGCTAGCGGGTTGAGACAGAAAGAGGTGTTGCAGCAGACTGTTTGAATTTTTTATCCATTGATTTTATTTGTATGTTTAGTTCATCTAACGGACGTGGGCATGCAGACTGACCTGCACCCGGTTGAGAAAAACATCGTTCCGTACTACACCTGGAATATGTGGGAGTGGAAGCGACGTGCCTGTCATTGGGTGAGTTTCGAAGGTATCATGAGGGCGAGGAAAAGCAAGGCAAATATTCAATGTGGTAAAAAATATTCAAAGAGAGTGGATAGTTCCAGTAGTAGGTTTTGTTGCCAATGGTGATAAAATGTAGCAAGAGTTTTTAAACGTTTTGTACATGGGAAATCCGGCAAAAAGTTCTTAAAACTACAGTCAGAAAAACTTAGGTTGTGAGCTGAAGATGTTTTATTTGACGAGATGCGTAATAATATTTCAACCAAACTTAACCACCGAAAATGAGTTAGCAACCACAGAGTCAAACAATCCGCGGACAAAAGTGCCATTTTCCGTGTTACTCGCTATAACATCAATGAACCGCTAGTGTGTAGTCATACAACCATTTGTCAAACTTATTTCCACTAAACCACTACTCCACATTTATTCCAGGCCAACCTAGTCCACTGCCAGACTCATTCCACCCAGACCACCCACAGCCACATGCGCTCCGAAATCCAATGCCAGACCGTGGAGCCTCGGAACAAGTGCCTTCAGACCATGTCAGAGAAGGGAGTTAATACTCTGAGAGACAACTACTACTTGCATGGACTACGGGGGGTAGATACGGACCCGAAAGCACATTCGATGGATTTGTCGGAACGGCATATGGCTCGGAGATTGAAAGGTGATCTATTTAGCTTTAAGTAGCTAGAATGTAGTGTCTTATTCAAAATTTAGGGTTATTTATTTAACTTAGGAAAAGTTTATGGAAATAAAAAAAAATGTAGTAACAAAGCAAGAAGAAAAATATTCTGCTTTTTCAGATCCTTCCATCTAGTTTTTGTTAGTTGATTTTTCTGAACGTTATTTTCTGGATAAGTATTAGGTATATTCTATACTAGATCGGTACCTACATGTCTACTTTACAATTCAATAAATATTCATCACTTCTCTCTCATAAAATACGTGTTTTATAAAAAAAAAACACTCTTATTGAGACACCCTGTATATTTACAGATGCCACTTTCAATGTGTGTACGTGGCCGTGCCCCGGACAGTCAAAAAGAACGTTGAAAAAATCACAGCATGAACTTAACATGAAATAATAATTATTATTTAAATATTTTAAGTTTTTTATTGAAGTTTTCACGTGTTAAAAGACGTTTCTAGTTCTATATTCTATATATAGTCTGCGTTTTATATTCTAGTAAACAAGTGATATTATAACAAGGAAACAGTCTTTTCAGTATACGCTAAGCTCCTAATAAAGTGACTTTTTGAATGTAATAAAATAATGAAAAAATGTCTCAATATCACCAAATTGGATCTATAATAATTCGACGGGAAAAAAACAGAAGTGACGTAAACTTTAGTAAATTTATATTTTAAAGGCTTTTAGAGCTATTTTCTACTGTAACCGGTAATTC
Source organism: Emmelina monodactyla (assembly GCA_916618145.1). Classification (NCBI taxonomy): domain Eukaryota; kingdom Metazoa; phylum Arthropoda; class Insecta; order Lepidoptera; family Pterophoridae; genus Emmelina; species Emmelina monodactyla. Next base: position 7,686,841 of record OU745314.1, on the reverse strand, counting down.
ATGGCAATTGAAAACTTTAAAAGTTTATTAAAAAAAACCAAAGTTTCCCTAAAACAGCAGGCTTAAAATTGCCATAGAAGTATCAAAAACGGAATGCGACTCTCATCCAATTTAAATAGCCGATGAAACTAAGTAAGACTATATATTTTCCAAGCAACAGATATTAAAAGGGTTTACAAAACTGACTGAAACTTATAGTCTCGTCTTATATTCTTCGTATAGCTATCAGTGGCGCAAACGAGACAGTTCGGACGGCGGGCAAATACATCAGGCGGCCATTTTGTTTTAAAGCAACAGCGCATAAATAACTGACGGTGTTGCTGTGGTGATAAAGCTGGAATCTAAACTTAAGTGAGCGATTTGGTTTTTGTAATGCGGCTATTTAACAAAAGATTTTAGTTTTTTTTAAATGTAAAAATGGCTAAGAACGTGTTATGTCAAACTCTTTGTTTTTTTTTTAAAAAAAAAAGTGGCTTTTATTACGTCCGGATACTTAAGATTGAGTTCCATTATTTTACATTTGTCAGAGCCATATTGATATCGTTTTATGGATTTCTCACATTTAACCAAACCGTTTCGGTCTACAATAACTTTTGAAAAGTTAATGCAGAATTAAAATATAAACCAGAGAAAATAGTTTTGGACTCTTTTTGATTAAGTGGTCAATTATAAAAAAAAATACTGTGTCGTACGTAGAGACTTATTTTTTATATTTGTTTAAACTATCTTAGTAACACTGTAAAATAATTTATTTTTGACATCTTCTTAAAGTGCCTATTTTCTGCTTATTTTCTAACTTAACCAAGTTAGCATTTTTTTAAATATCATACGAAAAATCAGTTTTATAGCTCAACAAAATATAATCAAAATCAACCCCATCGATGTTTATCTCTAAAATAATTGATACCCCGAGAGCCTTGTCTCAACCTGGCATCCATTACAGTGTTCCGCACTGTACATGAACTGCTCTTTAGTAGTAAACGTAGAAGCTTATTGATAGCCTGTTACCGGGCCCGATTGTACCGGCGCTCGCGGATAACATGGCGGGGGGATATCGTATTGCAAAGTAATATTTTTGTTGAAAGGTTTTTTTTTTGTTCGGTGGTAAGTTACAAAAATTAAAACTCAATAAAAAATAAATTTAGATTTAACTTTATTTAAGTTTAAAATAATGCAAAAGGCATTGCTTCGAGCAATTTGACGACCTCTTTGGTGCGGTATATATACCGGCCTGCTAAGCGGATGATTCCAGTCTCGATCCCCGGGTCGGGCCAATTTCGCAAAATGTTTTTTTTCGATATTGGCTCGTGTCTGGGTGTAACTAGGTTCTCCCCTAGTCCTTTATGTGGTACCTATAACACAAGTGCTAACTGCAACTTACTTTAGGGCCACATAATTGGTGTGTTAGTCTGGAGATTTATTTATTTCTGCTGGGCTTGCATTAGAAAATGAAAAATAAAAAATGAGCAAATACATTTCCCGTATTTTAATTGCAGTGTTCTTAAATATAATACAACCAATGTTTGTTTTGTGTAGAAACAGTTGATATTGTTAGGCATTAAAGGTGTTCGATATTGGCTCGCCTTCTTACTACCGATTTGTAATCCGAGTGATCACTCTTCCTAAAATTTTTCGTCCAAAGGTTTTCATTTGTGCAATTTAAAGCACGCTACCGACGATGTTCAACCACTCATGTTTCCGAAAATGGTCATCCATAATATCACTAATGGATAAACATATAAACTCCTACTTTTGTTTTTCATAATGCTGCTATAATAATTCCTAATAATCCCTTTATAATTTTAACCATATCCAAACTATTAGAATTTGACGTGCATTTATTATAATGCCGAAAAATAGAATTTGTCTTTTTTTGAGTTCCAATAACCGGAATTGAAAATTTAGGCGAACTTTGGCGCACCATCACATGAGTAAAGCAACTGAACAGAGAACAAGCTACATACGAATGCGCTGTGACAGGTACATCACTACAAGTGCAACGCGTGTGTGTGCGTGACCACTGGCCGCTTGTCACGTATGAGCCGAAACCGCTTCAAACTAGATCAGCCAGTGGTCAATCTCAGGGCGTGCAGGCGTGACGCGACGCTCGAACGTTGTGCGTGTTTTGTTTTTGTTTTCGAGTTTCTCACATAATACGTAGTAATACTTTTGTTTTAGTATTTAAAAAGTTTTGTTAATATGGTTGTACATTGTACTGTGTGCATGAATAATAATAGAAAGACTAAAAATATTTCTTATTTTAACTATCCCAAGGAGTCTAGAAAAAAAAGTACATTTATATTTTTAATTTATTCAATTGTGCCAACCCTACCAAAATAGGTATAAATTTTGCTAGCTCTTTAGAAGCTTTGTCTCTATTCAGTTTCTTTACTCATGTGGCACCATATTAAAGGTGTTAATTAACTTTTTCTTCGATTGTAAAATCATAACATCTAATTTTTTTAAAACATATTATTCTTACTGCATTATATCAGGCATACATATTTACTTACATACACCATCAGAAATACATAAACTCATGACATACCTACTTATTTTTTTTTTTCATTAAATATACTGCTGATAACGCCCTTAAATCTGGTAAAGTGCATGGCAATACGTGTATATTCCATACACTCTATGGTCTGAGCCAACCGCCCTGAACCGGTTTGAGCCAGCGATGTGTTAAGCTTACTGCGTAAACATAAAGGAGGAAATTGACAATCGTTCTTTGATGTAAGATGATAAGCTCTTTTGGAGCGAAATGCGCTTGTTGCGACATCAGTCAATTATTGAAAGTGATGAGTTATTAAAGGAAGACTGCAAACATGAGAAAAAAGAACGACGTGCGAGTTGGATTTAATACGTGAACGTGTTTGTAAACGGAATATAAAAATAGAGAGCAGAGTGTCAATTTTGTTAAATTTAACTTAAATTGAATCCAACTGGTAATAGCGTTAGCCAGATATAGGATGTATTCCTTTTTATTATTCATTTGCCTATAAAGTTTTTTTTAAATGAAGTTCACGAAACTTATTCATCTTACCTCTCCTTAACAGGTACAGATTATATTCTTAAAATTAAGTAAATATCCGGAAAAATATCTTGTAAATTTTTACACAAAAAAAGTGAAAATTAGGTTTTATTTATTGTAAATTAACAATTATTTCAGTTAGTTAATCACTTTACTCACCCTTGGCATGAAATCATTTTCAAAATAATGGAAAGGCAATCCATGAATTCAAAACACTACGTCACAACACACAGTCGATCACTTTCCTATAAAATTGGCTCACATCGATCATTATTTATTTGCACGTCTATTATAAATGCAGTGTGCATATCGCAACAAGTTTATTTGTGATACATTGACGCTTAGCATAGGTATTTGTTTTGTTTTTTTCACAATATGTAAAAAAAGGACAAATTACAATATTTGTGACGTTTCAATAAGAAGAAGGGGTAAAAAAACATAACAAGGGGTCAAAAAATTAATTTATGTTGCCTAATTTAAAAATATCTTCAAAATATTTACGAATAAAACTTAAAAATGTACCAAGATCAAAGGATTTTTTTACCCGGGATACGTTCATCTTAAATTAGTCGTGTTTCTTTTAAACCTCCTCTTATAATCGATACTGGCTCAAACACTACCACCTCCCAGTTTTTGCATCGGGCTCTCGGTGTACATCCGCAATTATTCGTGTGGGTTCGCTCCTCGCGGAATAGCCAGCTCGGACCAATCTTGAGGCGATTTTAAATTGAATCCAGACGAATTAGGTTGGCGATTTTCAGTGAACAGTGAATATACGAGAGTAAGTTTGCTTTTTGAATTTTATCCTTAATTCAATTAGGAATCACTATTTTCGAACCTTTTTTGTCAGGTAGTATGATTTTTTAAACTAGTTTAAACTAGAAACCTTACTGTACTTCTTATGAGGTAAATGAGGTAAAAATGAATTGATTGCTATGCTATGAATAAGCCCAATCTTTTTTCAACTTCAACTTTTTTATTTATTTTTTACGCTCTAAGGATTAATTTAATTAACAGTGGAGACAGATGACTTTAAAAATATCGTCGATTACCTTGAATTGTTTTGTTTGACAACATTTTCAAATTTACCAATCAACCGTATTACCTACTCCGTGTTTCTCGCCCGTACGTTTTCACGGAAACTTGCCCAATTTTCGAGGTAAGCTGGATTCTGAAATCACTATGTTCAAGAGCATGTTTATTCAGTCATATATCATCTGCAGTACTGTACGGAGCCCACTGTTTGCATGCTCTGTAAATTAAACCGAATATTTTGAATATAAGCTGGTATCTTGACGGAAAATCTGGGAATATGTTACTATTAAACTTCTAATACATGGTGGTTATTTAGTGGCATTTTCCCTGTAGCGAATACTCACAATCTAATTAGAATTACTATAGTTTTAACAGCCTATATACGTCCCACTATTTAAGTATAGACCTCTGTTTCGAATAGAAAGATTCGCTGTAATCCACACGCTAGCAAAAAATATAAATACAGTTTTCTGAATTTGAGGATAGTCAAATTATTTTTTGCTATTGAATACATGTAGACGCAAGCTACACGGTTTCAAGACAATTGCAAATTAAATGTTCTCCTATCGGTAGCTAATAAATGAATAGATTCACTATCTCAATCCCAATTATGTTTTGCTTAACTTTCCGCCCTGTGGTTTTACCTGCAACTAAATGCGTTTTTCAGCTGGAGTAGGAAATTTCCCCATTTAAATAAACCATAGAGATGTTTTTACGCGATAAACATCAAAACATTCGCAAATATTGGTAGGACAATAGAACCGCCCAATATTAAAATCCGAATAAAATCTTCTCTAAATATAATCTTCTCCAAATTATAGAAAAACTGCATTAAAAGTCTTAAGTTTTTTTAAGTAGAATTTTCAGATTGGCTGCTATAGGTACTAAAGGCTGGTTTTCTATTGTCAGACAAACTCTATACGACTGATATAATATATTCACTGTCGCTTCATACATATGTCCAATATTTATTCCCATCTTTCAACCAGAATATACAATTAATCTGGCAAATAGAAATAATCTGAAAATTGGAAAATTAGCTCTTAAAACATAATTTTAACCGGAGTCTATTTTAATGACACGAATAAAACAAAAATAATTAATTAAAGTTACTGCTGGATCTAGCATTAAAGAATAGGCATGATGACACATGATGCCATTCATTACATGAAGGTAATTGATAAAATAACAAAGTAAAAATATTTTGATGATAACCTAATTCCTTGAACTTTACAGCCGTACTTTGTCAGGGCTAAATAAATAATCACCGAACTCAAAAGAACCCTAATGGAATGTATGGTCAGCAGAAATGTTATTTTAAGTAGACAAACAACAAAAAGTTAAATAACTAGACTTTTAAAAAAAAAAAAAAATATAGCGCCGACAGCTATAAATGAATTTATCGAGTAAAATAAGATTTATCTCTTTGTTTCTTTATGTTTCGTAAGCTTTATTATGATTCATAGGGAAAACTCATTTTAATTAGAATTTAAAAAGTTAAAATAATTTAAAAATTCATTTATGAATAACGATATTTCAGGGCTGACAATAGCCTAGCCAAGCATTTTAAGTTTTTTTATTAAGAATATTTGTTAACAACCGAGAAAAATCGGATAAAGGGTACAAAAAATTAGGATATTCCTAGAAAAGTCTATAGCCCCAAATTTATTTTTTCATAAATAGTTTTGTTACTTCCAACCCTAAAATTCATTAACTAAAAATATGTATATTAATTATTTTATCCGTCTTAGACAATTCTGTCCACTTTATCCAAATAAGGTTATCTCCAATCCAAAATTCACAAAATATTATAAAGTTTATTTAAAAAAACACTACAACTATAAACATGAATATTGCAGATGGTACCAGGATTACATAAGTTGACTGCGACCTTATTTAAGACGGTGGATGTCCAAGATTGGGTTTGAAAGGCCCGGGGGCGCGCGGTCAAAGCATTTGCTGCGGAACGAACCTTGGGCCGCGAAATTGCACTTCCTCTTCGGGGTTTTTTCGAAATTTTAAGGTTAAGTTTAAATTGATAAGTTTGTTTTCTTTCGGTTTTTTTTTCAGAGTCAGAGTCGGTATTGGTTTTGGTGAAAAACGACTACGCTACTTAACACTTCATTCTATTTATACTTACTGATCAAGCACTGAAAATAACTCTGCAAATGTACCTAAACAAATGTTTTGTCCTCTTCATAGTTCTTCGAATAAATCCAATGAAACGAAAAACTCGTAGCTACCACAAACATAATCTCTACTAAACCCAAAAACGCGCTGTCAAAATCCTACTATGAAATATTATAAAACATTTTAAGCCCATATAAAAATAAAAGCTGTTAAGCCTGAAGTGTCAACTTCTTAAGTACAGCCAGAAAAGTAGGTGTTTAGCTATAACCCTGTATGTTTATGTATGAATTTGCATAAAATTTTAACGCTACGGGCACATACAGCCTTGTGGTAGAGCCTTACTAGAGCATTCAACTGTTTTATAAACTTATGCCTAAAATATTGTAATTGGAATTCATTAATCTACTTTACATCCAAGACTGCATTAAAATAATATTTGAATTGACGTGTAACTGTGACACTGAACAGTACGTTTCTAAGGAAATCAAATAGCTTTTAGTTATTTTGCTCCTAAAGTTACGTACATAGAAATATCTCTGTACTAGTCTGATATATTTATTTAATTCTGTTTGACATATTTACATTATCAAATGAAAATTTTATAATCAACAGTTTCAACAAATTCTTGTTTTGTTGTTTATATGAATTTCTAAAATGAAAAATTTTAAATTTATTTTAAGACATCTATTATTTTCATCAGCATGCTATTTTTGTGTAAAAATCTGTTACACCCTATAGGCATGTTCAAGCCACACCCTATTTCAAACTTTGACAAGCTCGCAACTTGGCGGGATTACATGATAACGGGTCTTACGGACGTACTCCTTGTACTTGTTCTAAACTCACCTAAATTATTATACTTACATCGTAATGAACGTGTAAGTGCCAGGGAAACTTTGTCTAATTTGTGCAAAAAGTATATTTTAGAATGTTGGTAGGTTTTGTGTGGAGCTTGAGTGTTGGCACTACTGGCCTGCTTAATTTTACTGCTACATGCCTTCCTTGTGGTAAAAAATTTGCTTATGGTACATGCTAAGGTTGCATCTTCAGTTAAATAGATCTCCCTTTTTGTGAATCCTAAACCATAAGCAATTGCTCTGCGTATATGTTTGAGAAAGAATAATGATAATTGCTTTTTGTCCTAGATGGGATTGCTTTTGTATAGAAATCATCACCAGTATTATTTAAAAAGTCGCCTTCTTCCCTCTGCATATAAGGGTCGCCAGCAGTTAAAACAACTGGGGTTGAAAATGTTGAAATATGGTTCAAATACTCAATTCCTTTGACAAATGCGTCACGTGTAAACTTTTCACGAGAAACTTTGGCCGCTGTGTTCGTCACTGGTGGAATTGTTGCTGGCCACTTATAGCCAGTGAATTCATTTGTTAAAAAAACATTTGCGACGTTTAATATTTAGTATTCGTTTTTTGTAATTTTTAGTATCATATATTTTCGATTTTTGTATTTTTTCTTAGTTGTTTAATACGAATAAAATATAATCACAGATTCTATAACATTTGCAGCAAGAATACTTTTAAAATAATGCCATGCGTAGCTCCCATCAATAAACGTCTAAACGGCAATAATTTTCCCGTTAAAAACCATCAAATGGGCACCCTCAACCATTAGGACTTAGCACAGGGCCCAACTTTTATGCTTCTGGACAAAATCGGGATCAAACCAGATCAGGCCGGATCAACAAACGAAAAGACGTATTAAATTTTATTATACCCCGAAGCTAGAGGCCATTAAACTTGGAATATTATTAAAATGATCCCGGACTGTAGGCTCGGAGGGAAAATATTATACTAATTCATACGGGAATAAAGGAAGCAATTATTTTGTCATGTTGGTATCGAACAAAGGGAATTTTTCTATTTCTATTTTTCTGCATCAGCAGGTATTGGAGTTGTGTTATCTGAAACAAGAAGGAGGATCTATCTTTTTAAATCTTTGTATTATTGACATACCTAATTGGAAAAGACATTATATTTGTTCAAGAATAAAAAAAATAAGAAAATCATTAGAAAAGGACATGGTTAGCGACGAAGTAGGTATAGTTTGAAAATAATTACATTTTCAAATAGAATTTTAACTCGGTTCTCGTTCTACTCCTTAACGTATTTTTTAATATAATAAGTTGACGATTACTAGTGAAATTAAAACATAGGTACCTCCTGTACATAAATAACTTTTCGATCATATTTTCCCACATAGCCTACACCTTTATACTAAAAATTGTAATTAGTGACGAAACCCTAAAAGAAAATTAAAAGTATTCAAAACTTTCACGCCTAATATTAGACCTTATTTATTTCATCCTAAAACCTCCAGCCTTCGTGCCTCCAGCCATTACCAAACCTTGTGTAACAACACCTAAAAGCACTAACAGCAAAAACGTGAAATTCGCAACAAAACTATTTAAAATTCAGCACTGTTTTATATTTAAATGTGGCCTACATAAGTTTTTTATATGATGATATTTTCGTATTTTTGCCGCACTAACAACATGAAGTAAAGCTACACAAAGTAGGAAGTCTCTAGAAGCCGGATACTTGGTTTGGATCTGTTTAAGTTATAAGCCTATTTATAAAGTATATAATTATTTAACCAAATATAATGTATGTTATAAGTTTCAATGTTTAAATGACACTTAGACGAATAACCTTGATAACTTTAGTTACAGTTGGTGCGACGTTGAACAAGCGTCATTTGCTATAGTTAATTGTTGAAGGCAATGACCGATGGATTGACGCAAAATCTGTTACTCTTCTGACGCCTTCTGCATCAAGGACCTATTCAAATAATTTTCGCATCGAAATTAGCTCATGCCCAGGTGTAACTTGATTTTTTCCTAGTCCTTTGCGGAAGTTCGTATAATACAATAGAGCCTCATAGTTATGGTGGTTTTTACTGTGGTGTTTAGTTCTTAATTGCCTCCCTAACAGTTTATTTGCTTCTTATTTATATAACGTACTTGCCTACTGACAAAAAATAAATAACCCAACAAACGAACTACCCTTCCACCTACAACAACCACCGATCTTCGTTCTAAAGGTGAATAAATTGGATCGTACCAACCAAAAAAGTATTTTATGCCCACCTTAGATTAAGTTTTTTTTTTATAATATGGCAAAGCAAACGAGCATGCGGGTCACCTGATGGTAAGTGATCACCGCCGCCCATGACTACCCCGCAACACTGTGGGTGTTGGGGTGTGTTGCTGAGCCATGACAAAATTGGGCACCGGATATCGCACTCACCGAACGAAACGCAGGAACATCGTCCCTACTTCACGTCGGTTTTCTGTGCGACGGTGGTATTTCACCGGTCGAGTCAGCCCAGCAATCGCTGCAGACAGAGCCTACAGCTAGACTCTACCACTCCAAAAATTTACTTACCAATAATTTAAGGCGGATCAAATGTAAGCATACCCCACATAGACCAGAAACACCGCTAGCAATATTATTAAAAACGCTACTGCAGCGTTTAATGACGTTTAAAAAACGCCTCCCGCTTCCGCTCCTGCCTTAGCCAGTATTGTAGCAAAGTTGTTGGTATATTCATACCAGTTTACTTGCAACTTTTAACTGGCCAGATGTGGCCTCTCAGGGCATCCGATTTGCTTCGAGATTAATACAGGGATGCTCAACTTTTTTTATTCTAACAGATGAGAATTTATAAAGTATATTGAAAAGTCAGTGGAGCTGGAAAGTTACTTATGGACTGAGTAAAGTATTTATTAATACAGATGATAGTGGTTTGAAGTTTTAGTGTATTTTCATATTATATTTCCATGTAGTTTGCTTTCATTTGAGAAACTGAATTAAGGTAGCTTCTAAATCCCCAATATACAAAATTATTTTCCCAATTGCTTTTCTTATTGATATTATCTCTATTATGTACGAGTAGGTATACTCTGAAATGTATTTTATGTGTAGGCATGTTTGAAAATAACAAAAGTTTTAGTCTAAAAATACGACTGTCTAAACTCTAAACCATCATGTAATAAAAATCATATATATTTTTACCCTATACAATAATTTAACCACGCCATCATAACTCAAGAATAATATTGCATAACCTCTATCTTTCAACGAATGGCAAGGTTTTCTTTCACAGAACTTTTAAGTTGATCCCATTAAAACTCTTCGAACCCGGATCTCGCAAATTCATCTTCTATCGATTGTCCAAAATACTTCGTGATTTAACAGAAATTTAAACGCAAAGTTATTGGCTTTAAAATTAAAAGTTCACTATTCTCTGTGTTAGTTATTACTAGTTTTGTGACACAAATGACGTACTAAGATTATTGACGACCTCTGTGGTGCAGCGGTAAATATACCGGACTGCTAAGCGGAAGGTTCCGGGTTCAATTCCAGGTCGGGCTAATTTCGTAAAAATGGTTTTTCGATATTGGCTCGTGTCCGGGTGTAACTAGGTTCTCCCCTAGTCCATTGTGTAGTACTTATAGTACAAGCTTTGCTTAGTTTAGGGCCACACATATTTATTTATTGTTTATTTTATTATTGTTCTTTGATGTATTTAATTTTCCTGGTTTTGCAGGCGATAGTCGATTTTTCTCATTACATAGATGTAACTAGCTTATTGATTTAAAAAAAAGTGATTATCTGTTTCTGAAAGCCTAAAAATACCAAAAAGAATTCATCAAAGTTCATATTATCAAAGCCTTATTTATTTTCCACACTTCATAGATCGCACAATAGATTAATCCGATTATAGTCTTGCCCACACTATTCTTTGTATGATAAGAAGGATTAAAATAGCCTGTCAAAGATCAATGTGTATAATAAATCTTCTAGAAAAGTTTTAATGCGATTGTCAGGCAAACAATATCAAACCCAAACCCTTGTATCTTCATAAATAAAACATCTTTACTAGTATTGCTACTGCTGGATTAAAATATCGATAAGTTTGAAAATTCATAGGTACTGCACAATTCAATGTATACCTATAAATTCTGATGAAAATTTGTTGTAATGAAAATAACCACATGAACGAACTAAGCAGAGCAAATATTGTCAAATTATACGTCAATTTATAAATTATATTTGCTATGTTTGTTTTTCAAAATATCGCCTTGTTTAATTTTATTTAAATTTCTTAGAGCTATCTTATGATTATGGTATAAAAAGTAAGTTATCGATACCTTACCAACACTAGGCTGTTGTAACTCGATATAGTAAATATTGTGTATTGTTTGACAGTTACATAGATTCCAAGATGGCTGATATTACGACTGCGCTAGTTAAAAGTAAAAGTATTTTATTCATGTATGTAGGTAATGTTTTCACGCGATACTTTCTAATTTGAAAATACTTATTATTATCCTTACTCTTGTGCTTTCGTCTTTAAATAGGAGCGTGAAATCGTTAATCAATTATCCAAAACTTTATCCAAACGATAAAATTACGAATAATCATGATCATGTGTTGATAGCCTTATACGAGTAACTTAGCGCAATACGTAATCCAATTGCGAAATTCAAAATCCATAATTCAAATTCATTTTCAATCTGAACTCACACCACCGTTTTAGGTCATAAACATAGAAATTCAGCGTATAATATTGGCTATTACGATTTGTTCGCCATGGTAGTCGGTGTAGGCATTGGCCCTAATTTACGCAAAACAAGTTAAGCGCTGTTATCGGTTGAATTAATTAATTTTCATTGATGATACGGGATGGTTCCAATGTTTAAAGTTTTAAGCCGATCCAACGATCAAATGATATGTCGGCCCATGTAGGTTAAAAACTAAGTCGTGTGGTTCATAAGTTTCATATTTAGGGGATGTTTTGTTTAATTGAACATCAAATGTGATTGAATATAATAGAATCAAGCAAATGAAGATATTTTAACAGGGTAATAACAGACCTGCCCCCCAAGTCATGATATTTGCGATAGCGAGTAAATAGAAAAAATATTTATGAAACTGACATTTTTGTCAAGCTTGCAATTGGACAGTTTCATACATTTTTATTCTATTCGTTCGCTGACGAAAACTTCACCCGCCCCTTGACTGACTTAGGGAACAGTTCTGAAGCCTGAAACGATATATCGTTGAGCCTATAGTAACTAAATTAACTATAAAAATAATATAATATCTCCAGACTGACACACCAATTATGTGGCCCTAAAGTAAGTGCAGTAAGCACTTGTGTTATAGGTACCACACAATGGACTAGGGGAGAACCTAGTTACACCCAGACACGAGCCAATGTCGAAAAACCATGTTACGAAATTGGCCCGACCCGGGGATTGAACCCGGAACCATCCAGCTTAGCAGTCCGGTATATATACCGCTGCACCACAGAGGTCTTCAATATAGTATATCAAAATATTAAAAATAATAAATTATATTATTCTTACCCTTAATGTTATGAATACTCCTCAAGCTACACTCAGTTTTCGTTATCTTTCCACCACTAATTTTGACTTATCAATTAATTGATTTACACACATCAAAAGTCAAATGATTGATGAATAAAAGCACCTATGATCAGATAACTTCAGCTAGTTTCCTATAAAGCAATTAAGTTTCCTCCGCAAAGGCGATGGCTCAATGTAATGACTGTTTCCGACACGAACGTCATTTCCGGTGTCAATTTACCGAAGATACGCTGTGACATTGATATTAAAATCGATCATGTCATAAAATTAGACTGAAAATGATATTAAGAATACAAGGAAGTTGGCTGTTTTATTAAATCAAATTCACATTTTTTTTATTAAATTTTGTTAAATTCCATTTAAAACGTAAATATTACTTATTGTTCTCAAATAATTACAAAGGATTATCATTTTGAACCGGCATAAAATAAATCGGCACCAATCTACATAGATTTTCCTTTAGATAAAACCATTTTATCTGTTTTCCGAATAATCCCAACGGAACACCGAATTTAATAACAATAACCCATTTAACCCCAGAATTCGAGTCTCCATCACTCCTTAAACCCTGTTCCATAAAAAAAGATATTATCAAGAACTATAGAGGCTGGAAACTTCTAATATTAGGGTCGCGTCCAACAGCGTTTTATCCTTTGAATTGTTACAAATCGAGTTATAACACTTTCGCCATACAACGGCCGTTAGTTCGGGGTCGACTTTGGGAGCCTTACCTATAATTTATCACTCGGACACTACCAAGACCGTTTGATCTGGAGTTTCTAGTGTTAACAGTAAGAGGGTGAACTATCGCGATATTTTATTGACAATTTCACTGTATATGAACGCAAAAGTTTCATATTAAACAATAATACTTGAAAGCATCCGTAACACACGTTTAAATTAATCAACAGAACAATCTCAGCTTGGAACACACTTGCATCAGTTCATTCAAGAGAGTGAGAGAGATGCAACATCGCGGTTGCATACATCTGTCTCGTGTTTTTAGCGGTGAGTGAGCGGTTTTGAAGTACTAGGGTAGCAGCCTGCATTGCGGCTATACGAGTTAAATTGCATAGCGTTCATGTCAGAGGTACGGTACGGTACTTATATTTTATCATTAAGAGAATGCAAGCAACTTTCGTTACGCGCTGCGCGCCGCGTGAGTGAAAGAGGGTGTTATTTATTTTTTTGCTAACGTACAGTTTTAATGAATTAAGCTCAGTTTCTTGTAGTATTTATTCAACTTTGTATTGTACAAGCGATACCCCAGAGTTTCACTAATAGAAAAATCTATTTAATATTTTTTGTACGATACGCTTTCGTTAAATATAGCATTTCCCCCTTTTTGCAACATTGTTCATTGCTGGTCCGCTTCTGTTAGCTGTAGTGTGATGTTCTATATGCCTTCTTCAATAAATGGAACCAGTAGTTCCTTAGACTAGCGCGTTTAAACATACAAACAAACTAAGTCTTCAGCTTCATAATGTTAGTATGTTACTCTTATAATACTTGTACTAAATACTCGATTATCAGGGTGGAAAGTGTAGTTAAATGTCTTACTTGTTATGAAAATTTCTCATACAAATGATTACCGGAATTTAACCATCATAAAATTAATTTGGTATTTGCATACTTAAACCTCATAATTATATTGAAATCCCTTGTTGGTTAATGAGCATGGGTGTATGTATACATATAACAGATATTAAAGCAATAGTGAATAAGTGAAACACGCCAACTTTGCCCACATTTTGTAAATAAAATTAGATATTTCGAGATTTTTGTTTGTAGCCCCAAAATTTTTTTTTACCTGTTACAATTTTCAGATCATATGCTTGCATTGGTTTACTTAAATTTAGCACTAATCATCGTTTTCTCCTTCAAATCAACAATTTTCAAGGCGGGCAAAGTTATCTTAACTTTTAGCCAACATTACCCACCACGATATTCAACGAAACTATAGCACTTATCCGAATGGAATAAGAACCATTTAAAGCATTTTGGCGTAAAAAACGGACGCTCAAGAAATTAGCTCGCTATCATAAATATTTTGCTTCTGAAATGACCGGGCAATGTTAGCCAGATTTTTTTTCTATTTTCCATACAAACGTCATGTAGCAATTTCTAAGTGCTAGGGTTGTCACATTTGAGTGAACAAGAATCATACCTACCTACATTAATTTCTACAAAGTCAGTAGGAACAGGGAAGTAGGAAAGTAAAAAGACTTTTATGGCGCAAAACTAATGTTTAATTAAAGGCTAATCAATAATGGCAATCAAGTAAAAAAAAACTTAAATTTTCTAAAACATATTTTTGAGAGTTGCTTAAACTCAATTTTGTTACAAAATAAAATGAAAAAAAAACTTTTTTTATTTACTATTAGGTAATCGAAGTAGGATGTCCAACGGATTTCGTGTGTACTCGTTTTATTTTGTTAACGATAGTCGCCTTGGGATTCCAAATTGTCGTTCAGCATCTCTTGTTGAAATTTGACCCGACTGCACAGCTTCACACGCAAGCATTAACATTTCTTCGGAGTAGTTTTTGTACATTCTGGATCCTAGTTCTTGTCTTGATCTTCTTGGTCTGATACGTGTTTTATATTTGTTTTTTCTGGAATTTACAGTAATTTTAATAATCTTTTTTTTTTATAAGGTAGTATATATAATCTTTCAATAATTAATGACGACTAGCCAAAAACAAACCGACACGTAAAAGTGAATCTATAGTGAAATAAAAACCTTAACATACATACAAGACCCTTGAAAATTTTACGTTCCGTTTTTTGGCACTTGCATAAAAAGAAAACAAAAGTGTCAGCCCTAGACGTTTCTTGAGGACGGGCAATGTTGACAATGATACGGCTGCACATTACTGTGTTACTTTGCCCATCATCATAACTTTTTTTACAGAAGAGCTACATCAACAAAACTATCATCAAAATGCTCAGGACATTGTTTTACATAAGAAACAATCGATTAAACTTACCGGTGTATTCGCCATAATGCACAATTCACTTCCAAATATACACACTAATTTGCCCGCAAAAACACACCTGAAATCGACAAGTTCCTACAGGTAACTGAGGCACAGTGGGGAGCGCACGCGTTGTCCTGTGCTACCACACATATGATTTATTTTCTACTAATACTATTATTGTTGTCGCAAGTTTGGTAGTTTTTTTTATATTAGTGACTTTCCTTAGAAGTTGTGTTTTGGGCAAAGTTTTACCTGGTGGCAATGTTGGCGTATTTAACTGTGTCACGGTTAATTTCAATGACATGTGTGGATCATGGCTTATCTCTCTTGCTCCTGTGTCCTACTGGGACTTAAATAGTTATAATTATACCAATAAACATTGTTTAAAGTAGTAAGTTTAAACATTGTCTAGTAAATAAATACTTAACCTTACCGTATTCGCTACAAAAACAAACAAGATTAACATCATTCCTTGAATGCCCACATAAATTTTCACACATCGAAAACAAAAACATTTTTATCTCGCAATTCTTACAGTAGAAGTACCAGGGCCCCAGAAAGTAATAAGAGTTAGCTGCTACCTTGACAGCAACCCTTGATATTATGATAAATAGCATACCCTTGTCACCAGTGCGTGTGGCATGTTAACGAAAATCTTGTACGTGTGAATGTGCGAAGAGAGGATGTGGCGTTTTCTATACGAGTTAGACATGGTTGCGTTGCGTAGAGCTCTCTCATTTTATGGTGCCCTGGTACATTTTGTTTTAGTATTCATTAGTAAACATATTTAAAAAATGTTTTACAAATTTTTCCTATCCAATATACTTAAAAATAATCTTCTCAGTACGTACATCCCGTTTTTTTTTCAATATAATATTAAAATAAATATTTCGAATATTTCGTTGTCTACGTGCCACAGGTTTTCATCAAAAACTGTTATTATCGACTCTTGAGCATGAAATGTTACATTATAAATAATAATGTACATGAATGAATGTTACTTTTTCCTGTTTTGCCTGCAAAATATCAATTTTGGTGACAGCGTATATTGGAATGTTTTCAGATGTATTGTTATAAAAGTTTTCTCACATCTGTATACATTTTATACTTATTGTGTTGCTAAATAGTATTAACGTAGAGGTAGTTTATTTGTGATACGAGTTTATGGTCGCCGTAATAGCTTCTTGTACTATACATTTGGTCAGTGTCAAAACTATACTTAGAATGCTATAAGTGATCTGCCATAATATGATCACATAATAGTGCATAGATACAATAAAGAATACAAGTTTAAATACTTCTTGGAATAAAATCAATGTATTCCTTATCTACATGACACGAAACGTAAAAACACATTAAGTTTATATCTTGGTTTACCAATTTTTTACAAAAAAACTTGCGTTAAAATTATAAATGATAAATAAAGTTATGATAAAAAAAACCCTACAACGACTACAATTTTATTATTTTTCAAAACATAGAACGTTGCAAATCCCAAATCGTCACTTTCGTATATTATCCCATCTCCACTTAAAACTATCGCAAACTTTCAAACAAAAATAACCTTTATTAGCTTCGCTGTAGGGTTTACTATTAAACGGGTAAGTTATATTTTGTTTCTAAGAAGAATTCCGCCAAAATAGATGTGATATATTTTGACAGATTTAATAACCATTCTTTTATCTGTTGTGTTTACTAGCTTTTGAAATACCTATATATTTATTTTATTTTAACAAAAATATTCTACATTGTATACAGGTTATTTTACGTAATAACATTTAGGTTTAAAGATCAGTGCTGAAAAATAAATAGCATCTTAAACCATTTCAAAACTGGCTCTAATTAGAAAACAAAACAATAACTGTCGACTCTTTCTCCATCATACATTAAGAAAGAGACGCAACTATGTTTGTGATTTCCTATGTCAAAGCCAGTTTTCATCAAATCTACCTTCATGGCAAATGTTACAGAGATAATCCTTTAATTTTGCTTCAGGTGTATGCGAGGAGCACAATTATTATATTAAATTCAGCCTGTGCTCTTTGTGACACACTTGGAATGTAAGCGTTTTAATTTTGAAATAAAATGCAGCTTCCGAATTACGTCGTTGTTTTGAAAAGCTTAATATAGTTAATTATAAATGCCGTTTATTGTATTCGCGTAAATACAAAGGTACGGAAGATATATTTTCTCGTACGAAGTATAAAAATGTGAATAGTTTGTGACGTGCACTAGCATTTTGTCATAAGCAGATCGAAACTATGCTCTCTTTAAATGGATGCAAAACTATGACTATGTGCTCTATAGTGAATATTACAGTAATACCTACTACTAATCAACAGATATTCGTTTATGTTATATCACGTCATGACATGGATTATTTTAAATAGGAAAAGGCGGTACGGATATTATTTAAAATTTCAATAAATACAACATCATTAAAATGAGTAGATATTAACGCTCTTCATAAATGAATCATTTAAAATAAAGCATTTTACGTACTTTATCTTTTACACTGAAGATCAATAATTGCAATAATTCAATATGAAATCAGTTGTATCTACTAAAACTGAAACATAGTAGCAAGAAGTCTTCATGTATGAAATATTACAAAGTGCCGATTTAAATTTGATTTTCAAGCAAATAAATTGCACGGAGTTTTAAATACTACACTATTGTAATGCTGATCGCAGAAGAAGTGACTTACCCACAAAGTATTGTAATTACTTTCAAATAACTTTGTACTTTCAGCGTGGTTAATAAAATATGTTATTAAAATTAATGAAAAAAAAAAATTGCTTTCTTGCTACGCGTTTTTCAAACTTCTACGCGTTAGCATCAGATTAACATTATTAATGACTAGTGGCCGCTCGCGACTCCGTTCGCGTAGAAGTCGGTTTCCCGTAGGAATGCGAAGTTTTCCCGCGGTAAAAAGTTCCCTTAATTCTTTCATACATATATTTTTGGTATCTAGAACCGTTTTCGCAGCGCACGCAACTCAAGGATGAATAATTTTCCTCGTTTTTTTTTTTCCATTTTCCAGTATTTCTTCGCTCCTAATAGTTGCAGCGTGATGTTATATAGTTTAAAGCCTGCCTCGATAAATGGTCTATCCAACACAAAAAGAATTTTAAAATTCGAACCAGTAGTTCCTGAGATTAGCGCGTTCAAACAAACAAACTCTTCAGCTTTATAATATTAGTATAGATAATCATTTAACATTGAAAAGTAACAAATAAAAATACTCTTAAAATTGGATCAAAAAGTTAATATTCTAAGTAATATACCAGAAATATATTTAAATGTTATCTTAAAGTAGAAGGTTTTAATTGAATGAAGGCTTACCAAGTCAATGCGGTTGCAGCGCAAAACCAATGATTTCCACCACCAAACGTTCCCAGTTGAACATGAAATTCGGTTCATATTGCTTTTCATACAGAAGATATACCAACAAATATTTTCTGTCAACATATAGTGTTGCAAAATTCTCTGGCACATTCTAGAATGTTCTAGACCAAGTGCCAGCGCTAAAATATTCAAACTATGCAGCACAGCGTTTAGTTAAGGTAAGTGTCGCATTCTTACTATATTATTTACTATTGTTGTTTTCTACGTGACTTTTATGCTTCATAGTTTACTAAAATAACAGTTATATTGTTGTTGTATGGTAGTTCCGGGAGGGTATTGTGTAAGGGGAAGAAAAGGCGTGGGTGTCCAAGTCTTGGATTACAGATTTGGGAAAAATACTTGTACGAGTATAAAGTTTTAAGGAGACTACTACCCTATAAATGAAAGTAGCAAACAGATAAATCTGGTTAAGTTACACCCTTTCCCACTCTTTCATAGTTAAACTTATACTTAGGATATAAATAAAAAAATAAAAATAGTAGGTATGCATCGGAAAATTTGTAAATCACTTGTCAGCAAAGTAACTTTTTCACTTAAGAAATACTCTACTTGTTATGGTCATAAGACAGAATGCTAGTCCGTATTTTTAATGCAAAAAGAAATATTCATGCATAGCTACATAATAAAATGTAATGTTCACTTGTACTGTTGATAAGCTGCAAAATATAGAGACATTATAATTGACAATAAGATCATATCTCTGCTGAACCTCTAAAGCAAAATGTAGAGTAGTTTCCGCAATGCAGTCTTATAGTGAAAATACCCCGAAAATGGCCAACCTATCTACATTCGCTTCAATTTACTACTGCCCCCTGAGACTTACCCAGGATTGTAAAGGAGAATGATCAAATTAAGACAAATCTCAAGCTAAGTATTATCAGAACGAAGCAATAAATATGGCGCTAACCAAACGGCAACTTTCTAATTGTTCGAAATTCGAACTAATTACAAATGTCAAAGTGCTGAGTTCGAATAACTCAAATTTGGAAGATTTGAAATCGCGTTATTTCTGGTAATACTCGAGGATTAATATTCTAACTTAAATTGGATTCATAACTACGAACTACAGTAATTTGAGTTTTAGATAAGCAATATAAAAAAGTTGAATAAAGAACATCTATCGAACGTACATTTGGCAACATCATAAAAAGGCGACGGAGAAAAAGTTAGAACTCCAAATTTGAAATATTCCCAAACTTTGGCGCTTAGTTCGGAAATCCACGGTTTTTATGTTGCCATTACAGTGGAACCTTTTTGGATTCACGAGTTACAGAAAAACGAATTCTCCACAGCCAGATTTTACTTGGCAATGTTTGAAACTATAAAAATCGTAATGAAATTTTTTGGTACCTTTTTTAGTTTCTTAAAACGTTCAACGAAAATCGTTTTGCGAACCGAATTTCGTACTACATCCGACGTTTATTTACGCGAAAGCCTAACAAACACGCATCTAAACATTGAATTCAATGTCGTGGAAAGCACTAAAATGTTTACGCCTTCTCTCAGCAAAAAATACGCGTCCGTTGTAATGAAATTCTAAATTATTCTGTATCTGCATACAAGTGACACTTGTATGTACTCTGTTTAACCCTCGGGGTAGTCCGAACTGTCCTAAAAACCGAGGCCCCCAGACATAACAACTAAAATTAATTAGGCCAATAAAGAAAGTAACGCCATCTATTATCATGCGTAATGAACTAAACTCGCGACGGCTCCTATGAATGAGCCAGCACGCATGCGTACTACGCATCGATCCACGACACGCACGTAAATTATGTATTTGGATGTAAAAGATTAGTTTTAAGTTGTTAACATTTTGTTTAGGGTTTTTCATGAAATTTAAATATGATTTTCTAAAACTAATTTAAGTTTTATAAAAAGTCGAAATATCTACTTTAAGGGAGCTTGCTAAAAAACAGAGATAGTTTTTTTTTGGAATCTGTAAAAAAAAAACTACTGAATCTTTTAATTGCAATGCAATACATCTACGCAATGTGTAGAAAAAATACTTGACGAATTTTATTTTTTACAAGCAATTAAATTATATTGGTACTGTCTAACATGTTTTCTGGAGTTTGCGCAGTAGTCCTCACAACTTCTTATAACTAGAGGCGCCACTAGCGCGCAGGGCTCTCGGGTGTATCTGTCAAAATATTCTAATTTTAATAAACATACCTAATCAACAGATATTTAACCTATTCAGCAATGAAACTTATTTCAGAATTTAAGAATAAAAAATGAGTAATGAAAGCCTTTGAAATGTGTAAGCTGCCAGTGATATCGATTGCATAAAACCTAACCTCTTTGTTAGTTGCCTGCCAAAATGACGCGGTCGCGCTTCGTTTTCCTAGTGTTTCTGGCGGTAATTTGTGTTTGTTTGGCAAATCCGGATGCTAAGAGACTCTATGACGATTTGTTAAGTAATTATAACCGGCTCATTCGACCCGTGTACAAGAATAACAATACTGTTTTGGTGAAACTTGGTTTACGGCTATCGCAGCTCATCGATTTGGTAAGTGCCATTTCTTTATTTTTAAATGTAGTCAATGAAAAAATTAAAATATATTATTTAGGATTGCAAAGCGTAATCCTGAAATTAAAAATGAAATATAAATTTAATATGTCTCAAGGCCTGATTCAAAACCACTATATCAAACTATTTATTTTAAAATTTAATCATTAAATTAGATAAACGCATATACCTACTAGGTAAGGTTCATAAACCCTAATTTCTAAGACGCAACGTAACCAAACTGTCATCCCATGAATGAATGATTTATTGCCCCCGACACATTAATCAAATTATTAATAACTAAGCCGATTTCGTTCAGTTATGATACACTTACCAACAAATAATTTATATTGGAATATTAAGGTCTATGTGGAAAAACCTATCATAAATATTTAACTTGCATGGTTATTTTAAAGTACAATGAACTGCGGTTTAACGCGCAATTAAATAAGGATTAAATAATAAGATAGGTATTTCCCGCGGTAAAAAGTCCCGTAAGTGTTATTCCGGTCTGTCCATATATCCAAGTACCAACTTGAAACTTTTTTTCTTTGCGTGAAATGGTTTAAAGTGTTTATTAGTAAGACTAGTTTTGCTCCAAAAGCACGGCCTTATAGCTTATTTTTTAACCAGCTTTTATTTATTATACCTTTATTTATTACCGCCGTCTTTTGTTTTCCTTTTTTTGTTTGATATATATATTTTATGTGTCTTATAGTCATATGTATGAATGTATGTAACGGAAACTTTAAAGGTAATTTTGATGTACTTTGAAACATCGGATTAATTTGAAATTTTGCACCAGTGTACCTAAGCCTATGGCCTATTATTGTCATAGTATCCATCAGTCTTGTTGAAAGAGAAATCAAGTGAAAATAGAATTCGACAAAAAGATATAACTTTTTAGTACACGTAATAACATTGAGTTTAATAAATTTGAAAGAAAATAAAATACCTAAAAAGGTACTATACGCTCGAGCTAGTTTTTATAACACAAATAAAACATCTGATTATCGTAAATTAGCTCTTAAAACTCGAAAAAAAAAACTATTATTATTCTAGATTCTAATGAGTGCTAGATAGATGTTTTTTTTTATTTTTTTTATATTTGATCGGAATCTTCGGTGTGCGAGTCTTCCTGCTTTACCTGTTTTTAGAGCAGGTACTGACTGGCGCATCTACTTATCAAGAATGAGGGTTCTATACACCCGTATTTCTTCCCTTCGTATTTAAATAATCCGAAATGTGCCTAAATCTATTTACTTCCGCACTTCCAGTTTAACGAACGCATAACTCTCGGAGCTCAACATCTAAATCTCTTTGTTAGTTTTGGTTGGTTGTCCCACTTTTTTCAAATCTAATCTTATTTCGGGACTTGGGAAACTTTCTTTGCGGTTTCAACTTACTAAACCCCTTGAAATATCGTCAAGGAGTTCCGAAAGATTATACCGGCAAGTTCTTTTGGAGAGCCTAGTAAGGTAAATAAGTGTACAAAAATGTTTGCATTTTATTGCTATCCGATTCTTTTAGTTTTTCAATATCGAAGATAATCTTGAATTAATACGAAAAGACAATTTAATTTTAATAGCAGAATTCAGAACTAGCCAATAAACACATAACAAACTGTTTTCAATTCACATACACGATAATTCTTAGAACTCTAGAGCTTCAAGACCCACCTTTAATATTGCACGGGTAATCTAAATTCCTGGAACAAGCACGAATCTCCGTCTTCTAAATAATTCATCTGCTTTTCCATAAAATAGTTGACTAGTACCTTTTTACTGTCTCAGGTGAGATGCCTTCGGTAACTCCTTAACAGGTGGGTCGCATTGAGAATCCGAAATATTCGCACAAAGGCGGTACACATGGAGGAATTTCGTATTTTCGCCTAAGGAACCTATGTTCCAAATGCGACATTGTTATGTAATAGATATAAAGCTTACCGCTATTCTTGTATGTTGTTACGTGGTATATTTTAAGTATAGGAAAAGTTTACAATTAAGGTTATATCAAGAACTAGTAGCCGCCTGATACTCCGTTCGCGTGGAAGTCGGTTTCCCGTGGGAATGAGAAGTTTTCCCGGGGTAAAAAGTACCCTATATAAGTTTGGTGTTCTATACCGATTTCTATGATATTTTTTTATGGAATTGTTAATAATGTTTATTTTTTTTATTAGGGATTACTGAGAGTGTTATAAACGTAAGGGTAGACAAATATAATCAGAAAGCTTCGAACTGCTAAGCTATCGGGAGTTACACGTGTTATTGTGAGTCAACTATAAAAGATAGACATATGCCGTGGATATTTTTTATATAATTTTAAGGAGAACATTATTTCTGTGTAGCTTTAACCATTAAGGTTGCACAGGCGACGGAAGCCTAAAAATGCAGTATATTCTCCGGTTTTCCCGGCATTTCCCTTCACTGATCTGCTCCTACTGATTGTAGCGTGATGAAAAGTATACTATAACCAGCTCAGGAGTATGAAAAATAATTGTACCAAGTTCCGTTAAAATTGTATCGTTATACAGACAGACAGACAGATTAAAAATTTACTGATTGCATTTTTGGCATCAGTATTGATTCCTAATCACCCCCTGATAGTAATTTTGGAAATATGTATATTTCATGTACAGAATTGACCTCTCTACAGATTTATTTTAAGTATAGAAATAGATAATAAGTACATTTGTTGTTAAGAATCAATATAATTTGTGATTTTTGAAGATTTTGTTTTGACAGAAAGAGATGTATCCTTTGTTTGTTTACAATAAATAAACCAACACAAGTTGAACTCCACAAAAACATATTTTCGCTGTCTCAAATACGGAGTGACGTACACAGGTACAAACACAGTAGCAACGATTATCATGTATCAAAGGTTCAAAAATAAAAATCTTACACTTTGAACACCGAAATACCAACGCCCGCTTATAATATTCTTGCAGCAAACGAGCACATCCAGTTCAATGCTTTAATTCCAACTTAACATGTTTTAATAATTAATGTCTAAAACTCACATTGTATCCATAGAGAGAATTAGGATATAAAAACCTAACTCGTCAAATATATTTTTTTCGGATTCCCTACTAACCAGTAAATAATTATATAAAGCTGACTGAAACATCTTTACTATGCAATTATCTTACTATGTACCTAAACGTAATTAACCCTAAACACTGTATCCCATAAAAAATAACAGCTGCCTCGTAATCTTCAATTAAATAAACTTAAGGACTCATTCCAGTTTTATTTTTCACCGACAATCAGCTCAGAATTTTATTCGCGCCATATACGTCTTTCATGGAAAGGGTCCTTAATTGAAATGAAATAGACGTTTACAATCCACCCTGGAGGTCTTTTAATTGCTATGCAGTTTACCACGTAAGCCGTTTGGGAATGCT
This sequence comes from Emmelina monodactyla, assembly GCA_916618145.1. Taxonomy (NCBI): domain Eukaryota; kingdom Metazoa; phylum Arthropoda; class Insecta; order Lepidoptera; family Pterophoridae; genus Emmelina; species Emmelina monodactyla. The sequence goes on along the minus strand of OU745314.1, from coordinate 7,661,924 downwards.
CTTAGCAATTCTTTTGCAGCTAACTGGAACGTTTATTGCACAGGCATTCAGGGACTTGGTCTGAATAAGTTGGTGACAGGAAAATATTTTTTGACATTGGCAAAACAAAACGACCCAATAAATAAAAAGTTCACCGCAATGTGATTTCTATTAACATCAGCATAATGGTCATAATCCTGAACTGGGTGACAACGTTAACCATAGGCACATTTGTTTTGATGACGCCGAGGATCCTTTGGCTCAATGCCAGGAATCGAATATCGATTCGGTCAACTCCAGGGTTGTGAAGAAAGGCGGATGTCGTCTTGCTAAAAAAATGAATGTCTGTTATATGGCCCGTAATGTTTGTTTGTGTCCTTTTAATTTTATTGAGATGTATTTTACGAGCTAAGGAAAGGTTTTCTATGTCAAAAGCCTCAGTAACCTATATGGAGCCAACTTATTTTACGTGACTTTGATACGTTTTTATCTAAAAATATGTGTTTTTACTTGTATTTTTGTATTGTTTCAGAATCTCAAGGACCAAATCTTAACAACCAACGTTTGGTTGGAGCATGTAAGAATAACAGCGATTTGGAAAACTTTATCGTTTTGAAATCTTTTGGAAACTTATAATGATATTTAAATACAAACTTGCCTTCAGGAATGGGAAGACCACAAGTTTAAATGGGATCCGCTGGAATACGGGGGGGTGAAGGAGTTGTACGTGCCATCTGAACACATCTGGCTGCCGGATATTGTACTATACAATAAGTAAGACGTCTTATTCAAGAAAATACATCGGTAGATTATTTGAGCAAATTATTTATGGGCCAAAAAGAGTACGAACTCTAAAAATAAGTTACAAACGTTTTGCCAAAATTTCCATGCATTTTTTTTGTAAATGTTTCCCTAAACGTGGTAAAAACAATAAATTTAAACTTTAAAACATAGTAACACGAGGAAAGCACTAACTTTGATTCCTATACGCAAAACGCTCGTAAATTCCCAAGACGTGATTTACTTTGCCACCAAGCTTCAGAGAGCTGTGGTATCTTATAATGGTTAGCTGGGCATAATACAGACATAGTGATAGCTGCATGCAACAGAAACCAGCTCCGTGGAAGCAGTGTGCAATTGACAGAATACAATTTGTCACAGATGACAACAAAAGCTTAATACTGTGTCATGAATCTTCGATATCCCAATCATGGTGCCACTGCTAGCTGATTTATTTGTGTGATTTAACTGCAGCAGTTCTATACCATTATATTAAAACATTTTTGTGTTTCTTTTTGGAATGGATAAATGTTTTCTTTCTGCTTAACAATCGTTTCCAAAAAGGCAGCGAAATTGCAATTTCAAGTTTAATATGCCTTGAAATAGGAATTGCCGTAAAAAGTTTAGTGTCACATAATTTTGCTAATACGGTTTTATTTTTGAATCGTTTGTTTATTTGTCTAGACAGTATTGGCGGTGAAATGACATATTTTACAAAAGTGACCTAGTAAACATCATGTGCTAGTCATAAAGGTCAGCATTTTACAAACCTTAAGTTTTAAAACATATTCTATTCCAAGAGAGATCTCTTTTAAATATTTTTCTTTATTTCTTAATGTATTTGATTCTTTTTTGTATCCAAAAATCATACAAATTCACATACAGTTTTTTTTTGACATCATTCAAACAAGCGTTGCCGATAAAACATCGATAAACCTAATCACTCGACTCCCAAAGACTGTATGAAAAATAATTGATAGCGTCCACTGTCGACAAGAAAACAAGCATGATGATACATCATATGGTGTCAAAACAGACTGCTAGTCTATTAATCATCGAATCGTGGGCGCACGTGCCACCAATCTTACGGTAGCTGCCTCCCGTACAGTACGGTACAAATTAGATGGGACTAAGGAAAAACAAGGGGAAATTACTGAGGAAGGAAGTAGTGAAACTGTCAGAATAGAATATGGTAATTCGCTAGTTGATGTTTCGGGTGTGGATGAGGATGATTAGTGTGTTTGCGACGGTTTTGGTATTGTTCTTTATGTGTTTGTTACATTTAACGTACTATATATGTTTCGTGTTGTGTTGTGAAATTGCAATATAAATATTAACCAAATGTCGTTACCATCCTTCGTTTTTCCTACAAAGAAAATATAAGTAAAAAAAAGAATTTTTATTATCTTACAGTATTTTCGAACTGTTAGTGCTTTTAAAAATAAAAACAACACTTATATTTGCAGAGTTCATTGACATTTCACTTCAATTCAGACCACCAATCCCATGATACGATATCGCTTTCAAAAGTGGTTCGCCTTCATAACTTTATATCTATACCCCGTTTATACAAGGTATCTTTTGACGGTTTTATGCCTGACCGTAAACCGGCAGATCGCAGTTAGGTCCATATCGTAAATATAGTGAGCTGAAGTACAGTTAGGTTAAGTTTACTCTTCATTTTAGTGCTTGACATAAGTGGGATGGACTTTCGTAAGAGATTAGTTTGGGATCAAGTGTACATATTGGAATCTAGAACATTTAAAGTTTTTATTTTTTGAATTTAGATTGTTTTTATTTGTGTTTTGATAGTTAGGATAGTTAAAGCGAGATTCAACACATTCCAAATTTTTATTGTCAATAGAACAAAAGTACCGTAATCCCAATTCGGTTTTATATTGATACTCAGCATTTAAGATCAAACATTATAAAATTTCCAAAACAAATGTTATCAATGGAACATAATTAACCACAAGTGCCTATTAGTTAAATATTAAAAGCGTTTAAGTTTATAACGTTTTGTAAACCAGTGCCGACGGTGAGTACGTAGTGACCACCATGACAAAGGCCGTGATCCACCACTCAGGCAAGGTCCTCTGGACGCCACCAGCCATCTTCAAGTCCTCCTGCGAGATCGACGTCAGGTACTTCCCCTTCGACCAGCAGACCTGCTTCCTCAAGTTCGGGTCTTGGAGCTATGATGGAGACCAGGTAAGGAGATTGATAACTGATGCTTTTAACTTTATTTTGGTACCTAAATATGTAGTTGCTAGGTCATATAAGTTAGTGTTAAATTATGGACGTAAATATGTATCAAAACAGTAAATTAATAAGTTATAAAACCAGGTTTTAATCCTTATTTTTCTTATTCATTTATAGATTTTTTTATATCTGTTGAAATTTGTATTACGCCTTAAAATTCGTTGAAAAAAAATCTTTACCCAAATTCTTCCGCTTCAATATAAAAATCATGTTCCGCGTATTTATACAAACATTAGGGACTACTTCGTATTTTATTCGCCCCTTCGATCGTAATTGTAAGCAAACATTTCAATGTTTGAACGAGAATCATTTTAGTCGCAAATCATGTGCAATTCAAAATTTGCTTCACGGAACAATTTATAAGATTTTCCCCGAGAATAGACGGAGACTGAATAATTCTCATTTGAATAATTTCATTGAATTTAACTTTGTTTTTGCACCTAATAATCAATATTGAAAACGTTTCTTTTTCCTTTAATGACGTCGCATTGTGCTCGTTTGGAAGACTTTTGATGATTTTCCTGTTTGTGTTTTAAGAATGTTTATTTGTACTTGATGGTTGCTCCATCGATTTACACATATATCGTACATAAAGTAGCCACTGTTAATGAGAAATATTTTATTTACAACGTAACTTTTTGAGTATGCATCTAACATTGATCAAAACAAACGTGATTAAACAGCTCCGTCGTTACATTTGATTTTCACATGTTTTAGGAATTCCAAATCGCTTCACATGATTAACGTTTTGTTCAGATTGATCTAAAGCACATCAACCAGAAGAAAGGCGATATGGTGGATGTAGGGATAGACCTCAGGGAGTACTATCCCTCTGTAGAGTGGGACATCCTCGGAGTACCAGCCGAGAGGCACGAACGGTACTACCCCTGCTGTCAGGAACCTTATCCAGGTATATTACTACTTATCTTATTTTAGTTTATAGGTACTTCTCATAACACAAATGTAGTAATTTAACTCAACACAAAGTTTTTTAACCAAACTTGGGGCAGACTTTCCTCAGTAGAAGACGGCGATTGGCTGATAAAACTTTTATTGCAGTATAACTGTGTCATTATGAATAAATTAAAAAAAATAAGACATCTGTGCTCAAAAAAATTGTTACATTCTTCGTTACAGCCTTACTTTATTTACGAACTAAAAACACAATTCTCACCAAAACCCCGTCACCCTTGTTGTATAATGACAGTAAAAGCGTACACTCGGATAATCTTCCTCCTTATAAATAACGCTCGGGAGCGTTGTCGACGCTTATCTATGCTAAATTACTGCGTTTTACTGTGGTTTGGACAGGTTAAGCGGTTGTTTTGTTAATGCCTCCCCGACTTAGGACCGTTTCTTGAATGCTGATAGAGATCCCACTGAAGATAAGCGCCTACGCAGTTTAAGCTGCACGTGAAAATGCTCGCTACCTGTATACCTCTATTTGCATTCGTAATATCCTTGTTTACTCCTTTTTCCTCATTTCTTTGTCTTCTTCTGATTCATATCTGAAAGCAGTTTTCCAGTTCTTTCACCTCACCTTCAAGTATCTGTCTACTTCACTTAAAAGTATCGATACAATTTAAAATTCAGTTTGATACTAGGATTTGCATCATCCATTCCATTCAGGTGAGTAATACCTTAACAGAATTGAATCTATTTAATCTTGATCAAGACACGCGAGCGCACTCGAAAGCTTCACAAATAACTTTGAACAAATCTAATCCATAACTTTCGCAGCACCTTGAAGTTAGTCACAAGTCACCTTGTACACGTAAAAGTAACAAATTGATATTTGCTCCTTTCGAGCGATGCCAATTTGTTGCCGACTTCACTCCAACGGGCTCCGCTAAAGTCGACAGGTAATTGCTAACAGAAAGTCGGAGTTGAAAAATGTAACAACTAACAGTCATCTTCATTAGGAAAGTATTTATTTTTCTTTGAGACAATCCTCGCAACTAAACTAGACTAGAGAAGAATGAATTTAATATGAAAAACAATGTCTTTGGAAACAAAAACTTACTCGAAGCTTTTAAGAGGAAGTGTTCCGTAGCTTAAGAGGCTTTTGTTGTTTTGTTTCGCGCAAAAAAGTGATTGTTAAATCTTGGAAGCTATGAGAATAAACACTAACCGCAGTTGTAAGGAAATAAATAGAGATTTCTTTCCGCGGATTTAGTTATAGTAAGACTTTGAGTATATTTTTATATGAAAATATAAGGTTTTAAAACTGACACGCTCTAGGTAAATGTTGACGAATTTGATCCGTAAAAACTTTCTGCCATCCGATCCCGGCACTAAAAGAATTTTGTTTTTATCCAGAACAGAAAATAAGAAAACATATTGTTTGTTCCAGATATTTTCTTCAACATCACTCTAAGGCGGAAGACTTTATTCTACACCGTAAATTTGATAGTCCCTTGTGTTGGGATATCGTATCTCTCTGTACTAGTGTTTTATCTACCTGCAGACTCGGGAGAAAAAATAGCACTTAGCATTTCTATACTGTTGTCGCAGACGATGTTCTTTTTGCTCATTTCTGAAATCATACCGTCTACGTCATTGGCTCTGCCTTTGCTAGGAAAGTATCTACTATTTACAATGTTGCTAGTCGGGTTGTCGGTGGTGATAACTATAATAATTCTGAATGTGCATTACCGCAAGCCGAGTACGCATAAGATGGCGCCTTGGGTGAGAAAGTTCTTTATAACGAAATTGCCGAAGTTGCTTCTGATGAGAGTGCCCAAGGACTTGCTAAGGGATTTAGCTGCGCAGAAGATAGCAGGTCGTAGTATGAAGAACAAGAATAAATTCAAAGATGCGTTGGCGGCGGCCGATCAGATTAATTCGAACGTGTCGAGTCCGGATTCCTTGCGACATCACATGCCAGGAGGTTGCAATGGGCTGCATAGTACTACGGCCACTAATAGGTATGCACCAATTATTATTTTTTCAGTTACATAAAATAAGAATTTAATTGTACCTAGGCATACCAAGTTTATTAAACGTAAAATTTGAACTGATTTCTGAAAGTGTGATTTTTTTTCTTATAACTTTAAAAGTCTTATCCCCTAATTTACTCGTTTAACTATTATTTATGGATTTCACACAACCAAGCTACCACCCATTTTACCAAGTTATTTCTTCCCTAGATTCAGCGGTATAGTCGGAGCTCTAGGCAGTCTGGGTGCGGGGTACAACGGTCTTCCTTCAGTGATGTCTGGTCTCGACGACTCCCTCAGTGACGTAGCTCCTCGGAAGAAGTACCCTTTTGAATTGGAAAAGGCTATCCATAACGTCATGTTCATTCAGCATCATATGCAGCGACAGGATGAGTTCAATGCCGTATGTTTTTTTGACTAAATAGTATATTTCATGTACCAAAATAACATATTATATTGTAAACAAAAATGCTAGGTTCATTTGGCACATATGTTTAACGTTTGTTGTTTTCATATTTCTGTAAAGTTGCTTAGGAGATCACTTACTTTTACCTATGTTTAAAATCTATTTCTAGTTTATTTATTACTTGTTCTGGTTTCTGTAGGAGGACCAAGACTGGGGCTTCGTGGCCATGGTACTCGACCGTTTGTTCCTCTGGATCTTCACCATCGCTTCCATTGTTGGTACCTTCGCCATCTTGTGCGAGGCACCATCTTTGTACGACGACACCAAACCAATCGACATGATCCTGTCTTCAGTGGCACAGCAGCAATTCCTGCCAGTTGACAGCGGTGATCCTTAAGTTTATTGCTTTAATTACGTCAGAGGTTAACTTTTCGGAGTGAAATATAAGGGTTAATATTTTTTTAAAGCTAACATAAATCTAAAGTTGGTTTACGTGAGTTGAAATATGTTTTCATTATTTTTGATGTCTTATAACTACTTCTTTTTCTTTTTTCAATAAAAAAATATAATTTTGTTTTCTTATTTTAACTAATATTAATGAATGTGTATCAGTGTATCGTTAAGGTTAAGTAAGCCAAGGTACGGCTGTGAATTTTAAATTAACATTTGGTGTTAAAAATAAGTTAAGGAACTATTTGTTTTAATATAAGTAGCTACTAAATGTTGAGAAAAAAAATGTGTAGATTATAAACTAGTTTTCAGCCCTATGCATTTTCTAATTAAACAGTAAATATAAGGTTAAGAGTTAAATTTTCTTACTCTTTTTAGTACTTTCTTACTTGACTTATATTGTTATACCTCTATCGATGGATTAAAACATGTTTATAATTCATAAATGTCCTTTGGATCGTCAAATTTAGACGATTAACTCACATTTTTACAATCTGTTTAGCAACATTTGTGTAAATAACGGACAAAAAATGGCTGTGTTAGGATATATTTTAATGCCTATCTACTTATTTAACTAATTTAATGTTAGATTGAACTATAGTGTTCTTATTAGCCTAGATATAAGATGTTAAAGTTGACTTTTAAGAGTTGGAAGTACTAACGCATTCTGTAGCTGGTAATATAATAAATGTGCTCTTTATTCCAAAATGACTTTAAATTAATCGAATCAAAGCTTTTTTTCGTATTCATTAATCATACAAAATTGAGGAACTCATTTCTATAGTTTGTTTGTGAAAAGTAGGTAACAACGATGCATTGATTGTTGGGAAGACTATTAGTAGTTAAGTTTAATTCAAAAGATCGTGCGTATTTTTTTATTAAGGTTTTCAAAGTTGGTTGTCTAATTTTCATTGAAACTTATTTGAAAAAAAAAACAAACAACAATAAAAAACACGGACACACCAAACAAACCAAAACCACTATAGTCCTTCGAAAAACTGCGTCCCCGCAATTCCTGCTTCGAAATAAAATCCTACTTTGACATCCGGGCAAAAAGGCCTCCCAGTTACTGTCCACAAACGATTTGGCATGACGCCAGCTGCATGTTGCGCTAGCACTGAACCCACGACTCCGCTGTTTTAATCACTGAGCTGTTGGCGACCGTTTGATTGAGAGTCACAAAAAATTTGAACGGTCATGTGCATACTCCGGTTAGATTCAATCGGTTTTTTTGTTAGCTACCCCCAATCCCATATATCGCATATGAAAGGGTCATTGACTCCGCGAAATATGGAGGATTTATGAAAAATAATGCTTTCACGGATCATTCAACTGATCTGAAAACTATTACTAAAAAATCTAGCTGATTTTAATATTCATTTTGTCAAATCACTTTTTCTTGCACAATCCCTTTTATTAAGTATTGGATTTTTCTTTTTGTTAATCTAATTCAAGCAATATCCAACTCCGTTACTAAAGCCTCATTTACACGATACCATTTTCTTGCCTGTAGCGTACAATTATGTCGAAGCAATACTTGAATTGCAGCGTATAAAGCCTCATTTACACGATACCATTTTCTTGCCTGTAGCGTACAATTATGTAGAAGCAATACTTGAATTGCAGCGTATAAACAACATGCCATATTCTTTCTCTACTAGGCAAGTTTTGCTTTCAAGAATGTTCTCGGTTTAAACTGTACATACAATATTTTCTTGTGCAATACTTGTATTCAAAAGTTTTCTCACTTGACTTTGATAGTCATTTTATCCGAAGACGTCAAACACTTGAATGAAAATATTCGTCTGAGCAAATACGGTCAATTCTTGAAGCAACGTTCCAGTAAATGGAACAGGTACGTACAAGTCGATGTTTAGACAAGACCATTCTTGAAAGCGATAATCTCCTTACCATTATTGTATAAATGTAAACAAAACACGCTGGCAATTATTTCTTTTCAAGATTTGCATTCAATAATGGCGTTCAACTTTATAAATAATATCCACGTGTAAACAGTTGCTTACAATTATTGAAATGCAAATATTGCGCTTCCACTATTGTATTCAATTATTGCTATTGAACGTGCAAGAAAATGGTATCGTGTAAATGAGGCTTTAAACTATACATACAATATTTTCTTGTTCAATACTTGCCATTTTATCCGAAGATGTCCAAAACTTGAATGAAAATATTTGTATGAGCAAATACGGTCAATTCTTGAAGCAACGTTCCAGTAAATGGAACAGGAACGTACAAGTCGATGTTTAGACAAGACAATTCTTGAAAGCGATAATCTCCTTACCATTATTGTATAAATGTAAAGCCTCATTTACACGATACCATTTTCTTGCACGTTCAATAGCAATAATTGAATACAATAGTGGAAGCGCAATATTTGCATTTCAATAATTGTAAGCAACTGTTTACACGTGGATATTATTTATAAAGTTGAACGCCATTATTGAATGCAAATCTTGAAAAGAAATAATTGCCAGCGTGTTTTGTTTACATTGATACAATAATGGTAAGGAGATTATCGCTTTCAAGAATCGTCTTGTCTAAACATCGACTTGAACGTTCCTGTTCCATTTACTGGCACGTTGCTTCAAGAATTGACCGTATTTGCTCAGACGAATATTTTCATTCAAGTGTTTGACGTCTTCGGATAAAATGACTATCAAAGTCAAGTGAGAAAACTTTTGAATACAAGTATTGCACAAGAAAATATTGTATGTACAGTTTAAACCGAGAACATTCTTGAAAGCAAAACTTGCCTAGTAGAGAAAGAATATGGCATGTTGTTTATACGCTGCAATTCAAGTATTGCTTCAACATAATTGTACGCTACAGGCAAGAAAATGGTATCGTGTAAATGAGGCTTTAACAAAACACGCTGGCAATTATTTCTTTTCAAGATTTGCATTCAATAATGGCGTTCAACTTTATAAATAATATCCACGTGTAAACAGTAGCTTACAATTATTGAAATGCAAATCTTGCGCTTCCACTATTGTTTTCAATTATTGCTATTGAACGTGCAAGAAAATGGTATCGTGTAAATGAGGCTTTACTCGCTAACAGGATCATATCACAATTTAGTAAAGCGGGCAAGACAGTTACTAGATGTCATGCCAAGCTAGATTCTGTGCTACTTTATTACTTATTATTCAATTTGCCAGTCTGAACTCAAATTAACTGGCTAGCATCTTGACAGTTATAAACATTGCGGAAAATCCAAATATGCAAGTCCTTTCAGCTTCTTTTCTTTTATCTTTTTTATTCAATTTCTCATTTTCATATCTTTTTTTAACTTGCACGATTTTAATATAGTTAACACTGTTATTTTGGTTTTATGTTGTAGGTAGCTTTTATTAGGACCTAATTGTTGACAGTGGATTATACAAAAGTATAGACAATTGTCGTGGCTATAGGCAATATCATATTTAACTCTCAACCCAAAATACTCTTCCACCATTTTTTGGTTGCAACAAGGTTAGTTATCTATACAATGTATGAATCACTTTTGCTATAGATCTCTACTGAATAAATATATTCTGCCTTCTCCACTCAATAAACGATACTAAATCAAGAGATATCGTTAAGTTTTAATAGTGGATATCTACTTTGGAGTACGGCTGCAAATCTGCAATTCAATTCTTGTCTGCAAACTGCCTGAATTAACATTCCAAAACCATCTTGCTAGATCTAGCCATCTTCGGAGGAACAATAGTATATCATAGAATTGTTAAATATGCACTTATAGAACAAATAGTATTAAGAATTTACTACAGAATGAATGAATGAATTTTGAATGATAAGGGCCTTCTAAACTTCTTCAAATGGTCCAAATGAGTGATCCCGAGGTGTCATAAAAGAGATCAATATTAACACCAGAATATTAATGTTCATCATTGATTATTGTCAATATATTGAAGACCTACCGCTATACTGAGTAGAGATTAAAAAAATATTAAAATGTAAGCTTACCAATTGCGGAAGTTACATATTAGTCAATAAAAAGTATTTCCCTAGAAGTCATGACTGTATTTAAATTTTACCAAGTTTAAAATTTGTCCTAAACAAACCCATAATTCAAAACTCAAGAAAAATTTGAGGGCCTAAACCTTTATCTATGTTTGTAATAAATGCTACAAAAACGACAGTTTCAAATCGGTACTCAAGTAATAAAAAACTTAGCAGAACAACCTAGAGCTTAAAGAAATTGTCTCAAATCCAAGCTACAAACGCTGTAGCTCCTCTATCTATTCAAATGGGACTTAAATGATTTAACCGTCTTCATCAATTATGCGATCCTGGTACTCAGTTCATTCCTTGCTACTGTTATTTACTAACAAACACTAAAGGAAAACACAAAGCTAATTGAACAATGAAAATTTTACATCTCCAAATCTTTTGTTTGCTTATTTTCTTAACTGGCAAAATATACTTAGGCACTTACGTAGTTAGTTTTTAAACACACTTCGATGTTAAAAAATCAAATGCAAATGTTTAGAAAATTTTATTGTTAGTCTGTGAATGTTTAGATTATATTGACATATACACAGCATCAGTTATGCCATAGTTATTAACAAAATTTAAGGAAAAGTACGTTCAATTACATCATGAAAAGGTATCAAATGGCCCATTCTTTTTGTCTTATTTTTCTTTCCTGACTTTATCGTATTGCTTGTGTTTTCTTTAGGTAACTAATCTTATTGACTAGGAAATATTCAATTTATCGCATTGGTTAACGAACCAAATTCGGGTGTCATATATTCAAGGTAAGAAAAATTATATTATTTTCCCGAAACAAATAAAAGCAAATACTTTATCGGAGGTATATATTATAGATGATGTAAACTTTAGGTACATTAAGCCTTCATAATGGCCGCTGCAAATAATTAATCTCATAAGATTTTGGACATTTATTCAGCAGTGCTTCTCATAGTTGATTCTTGTGTTGTCAAGCAAGTTCTATGTGCATTTACTTTCCTGGCCACACAATTGGTTCAATCCAGTCTATGAAGCTAGATACCCTGGTATAGATACCCGGACTCTCAGCGCGCGCGCAACCAATTCCGAAAGATGTCACTCCAATAACATAGTACATATTACCCTCTTGTTCGAATTCCCCTAAATCTATTGGCACTTGAAGGGGTCCTCCAGAGTCTCCCTGCAAATTAACTAAGGCATGACTAATCTCTATCAGTGTGAACAAAAGTTGTCACCTAAGTTATTTTTTAATAAAAATATAAACGTTTGATTTCATGTCTTTAAAAATGTACCAGCTTACCTATGACTTGAACTTCTATTTGGGTAACTGGTTGCACAAGGGACAAAAAACTCTGTATCCACGTAAAGAAAGCTTGCGATAGGAAGTTAAAACAAGAAGACATAACCCTTTTTTCTAAATCAATTGCGTTCGGAACAGTGTTTTATTTCTGTTAAAGATTACCTGACAAGTGTCAACTCCGCCCTGCAGGCGTCCGGCGCACATCTGGTTCTCCTTCAAACCACACCAAAGTCTATTGCAATGAGACTGCAGCAGTGAACCACATTGCTTAGAGTCTATTATATTTACATCGCCAACTTGCAAATCATTTACAGTCGTTGTAGCTGTTTATAAAAATTAAAGTTAAATAAAATTATTATTTATTAAAGAGGAATCTTACTAAAAATACTATTAAAATTTTCGTTTAGGTATACAAAAAAGTTACAAAAAAAATATATCTGTATGTGTAGTCTTACACTTTTCTGTAGTAACTCCCCATCCCGTAATAGTAACTGGTTTAGCGACATCTTTGAAATCAGGTTTGGTCCATAAACAAGCAGGTTGAATGCTAGCGCTAAATTCCACATCTTGATCAAACTCAATCAATGCTATATCAAAATACTTTTTAGGAGGTTCATAGTCTGGATGCTTCATTATTCTTTTAATATTTCGGTCAGTTCCAGGATACTTCTGCAATTCATATTTAACGTTATGGTACTGATAAAATAGATGTATGTATGTTACATCTATTTTATCAGTACCATATTCATCTTCATCATTATTATTACTTACATAAAAGTTATCGCTCAGTTTAGTCTGACCAAGCCGCACTTTCTTAGGTGTAGTTTCAGCCAATCGGGTATCTACAGAAGAGGCTTTAGAGCAGTGTGCAGCAGTCAGGACAAAGTTGGGGCTGATCAGTGTGCCTCCACAAAGGAAATACCATTCTCCACTTACACCTTTCCAAGCTATTGCTACCTAGTAAAACATCTGATTAATATGTAATAAAATAACCTCCATCTTAACTCGTTTTTTCTTTTTAATATCACATGTTTAAAACTAACTAATATACCAATTATTAATGCTAACACTATCGATTACATTAAAATTTCCTATTTTAATCACATTCTACGTTGTTACTATATTTTTTGCCTTTGAAGTGGGCATGCGGTACGCGAGTCTATTTGTTATGTTTCTTTTCTATTTCTCATAATTTAAAAGATGTTACTGATATAGTTTTTCACAATTTTGCATAAAATTATTTACCATGTGAGGAAAAGCCAGAGGTTCAGCGTCTACTCCACCGACAATAATGGGTACCATTGCGATACCAGGTTTTTCCCCTTCTTCAAAACCTAAATTTTTTTTTGATTTAATACTTTTTATAATAGATTAATATAATCTTTCTATTACTTATTTTACATTAAGCAATGAACTTACATGATTTAAAATGAAGTGCCTCATAGTAATTGCTCTTAACAATATTCCAAAGATATTCATTGCACTCTGTAATTAAAATATGTTGATTTAAAGTGGTGTTGATTCATTTCTGACATCAACTTCAGAAAAGTCAGTACTGGGTAAGAAATTCATCAATAGCAATGTTAACCGATTCCTGTGTTAATCTTAGATCGCTTCGCAAGCGCCGCCAAACGCCCAGATTCAAAGACCATGTTCCGTAAGCTAGCCGAGTAATTTTCCATCTGTCAATCGATAATCTGTGTCGTGATTTTTGTAATATATAAAATTCTCGTGTCACAATGTCAATTACCTAACACGTCCGAAACGGCTTAACCAACTTTTACCAAATTTTATATGCACAAATAATTCTCAGTAACTCTGGGAATCAGCTACTATTTATTTTCCACACCCATGAGTGATAGAAATAAATTTATATATCAAAACAACGTTTGCCGGGTCAGCTAGTTTAAAAGTCTGTTGCCAAAAAGGTTTGTCAAGTTGTATATTGTGTTTTAGCGATTAAATCGGTGATCTTAAATTTCGAGTTTAATTCACTTCATCATCAGCGCTAGAAAGATTCATCAGAATATTAACTATCACTTTGATTTCAGGTCAACAAGTAACAACGAGAGCTTTTCGAATTGAACATGGTAAGTATGGAAGTAATCTAAATATATTGAATACCTACTACTTTCACTGATTCTTTTCGTTCCTATACCGAAGTCAGGTTTTTTTGGTTTGTAGTCTTTTATAGAACAATTTTGAGCAGCATCTTTCTCATCTGGTATTACACCAGTTGCCGCGACCTGCCCAGATGTTGTAGCATTCTAAAGAGAAAAATTTAGTTTTTGAATAATGACCTTTTATACATATTTGAAAATATTAGTGTACATTCAACATAAAATGTTGAGCTGTTATCCGTTTATTTTTCTTTTACCTCTTGTTTTTGTGGTTTATGTTCCAGTTTCTGACGGCCTTCGGTGGTCAAGTTAACATTTCCCCATATCCATTTGTCTTCCACTTGCTAAAAAACAGCTTATTTAAGTTCGTTCATTTATTATATCTGCCTCTTTACAGGTTCGGTAATGGGCCAAACCTTAGCTTAGAAAAAATAATAAATATTACGAAACTATACAAGATACGTCTTCAAATAGATTGCTTAACAATGCTAATGATAATCTCACACAAAATAAATGACGATGTTCTACGGAACACTATTAACGTTACATATGATAAAATCGGGTATGTCCCAGGACTAATCCGTCCTTAGTTTAAGTGTGCGAATAAAACACAGTATAATGTATAAAACACAGAACTTACTTACCCTTATCTGAATCCCATTTGTTTGCACTATAATAATCACAACTGCAAAACAATATTTAATTACTTATTAAGTAAACTTTCACTTTCACTTTCTCAAAAACTTATTAACTTACCAAGTAAAATAAAAAATAACGTCCGAAGCGTAAACATCTGTATTGACTACTTATTTTCAATTATTTTAAAAAACCTGCGCAAGAGACTGCTTGAAAACAAATTTCTCAATGTTATGATATTCTGACTGAATAATCTGAAGATTGGAAGATTTTGGGTTATAAATTAAAAACCGGTTATACTTATTAGGCTTTGATTGGCCTGACAAGCTTGCAAAGTTGAGCTGAATTAACTTATTGGGATGTTACTTGTTTATAGAAAATATATATTCGTATTCGTTTCTTCTGGTAACATGTTATCAAAATCATAAAATCGCTATTTTCTCTTAATTAAAATGAACTAAAACTAAAATCTAAAACGGAAGATGGCGATGAAACATTCGGCATTTGCCACTGCATATTTGTCAGAAACGACGTACATTTCTTCAAATAAAAATTTAATTGAAACTCCTCAATATGATTTTGGACATTTATTTAACAATAATCATTAAAGTAATTTAATATATTCTTTTAAATACACCTTATATTTTCATTTATTTGGCAGGCCACACAATTGGTTCGATCCAGTCTATGAAGCTAGATACCCTGGTATAGATCCCAGGACTCTCAGCGCGCGCGCAACCAATTCCGAAAGATGTCACTCCAATAACATAGTACATATTACCCTCTTGCTGGAATTCAC
This sequence comes from Emmelina monodactyla, assembly GCA_916618145.1. Taxonomy (NCBI): domain Eukaryota; kingdom Metazoa; phylum Arthropoda; class Insecta; order Lepidoptera; family Pterophoridae; genus Emmelina; species Emmelina monodactyla. Next base: position 7,646,260 of record OU745314.1, on the reverse strand, counting down.
CAAGATCAATCGGCACTTGAAGAGGTCCTCCAGAGTCTCCCTGCAAATTAACAGACACATTAGTAGGCATGACTAATAACTCTCTATCGGTGTGAATAAAATGTATAAATGTTTGATTTCATGTCTTTAAAAATGTACCAGTTTATGACTTGAACTTCTATTTACGTAACTGGTTGCACAAGGGACAAAAAGTCTGTATCCACGTAAAGAAAGCTTGCGAAAGGAAGTTTAAACAAGAAGACATTACCCTTTTTTCTAAGGGCCGGTTTTTCGATAGTCAGATAAATGCTAACTGACTGATAAGAGGTATGTTTTCATTGTCACTTCATACATATGTCAAGTATTTATGTTCGACGTGCAACAAAAACATACTGATTTTCTGTCAGATAGAATTTATCTGACTATTGAAAAACCGGCCCTAAATCTATTGTGTTCGGGACAGTGTTTTATTTCTGTTAAAGATTACCTGACAAGTGTCAACTCCGCCCTGCAGGCGTCCAGCACACATCTGGTTCTCCTTCAAACCACACCAAAGTCTATTGCAATGAGACTGCAGCAGTGAACCACATAGCTTTGGCTCTATTATATTTACATCACCGACTTGCAAATCATTAACAGTAGTTATAGCTGTTAATGAAAAATATTATTAAAAGAGTGATCTATTTAAATCTTACTAAAAACACTATTATCATAATTATTTTGCTGGGTTGTAAGCAATATAAATTTGTATCTTAACATAAGAAGAAATATCTGTAGTCTTACACTTTTCCTTAGTAACTCCCCATCCCGTAACAGTAACTGGTTCAGCGACATCTTTGAAATCAGGTTTGGTCCATAAACAGGCAGGTTGGATGCTCATACTAAGTTCCACATCTTGATCGAACTCAATCAACGCTATATCAAAATACTTTTTAGGAGGTGAATAGTCTGGATGGTTGATTATTCTTTTAATATTTCGGTCACGTCCAGGCAATATCTAAAACTCATATTTATCTCCATAACGTATATCTATTTTATCAGTATCATGTTCAGATTTATCGTCATTATTACTTACAACAGAATCATCGCCTAATTTAGTCTGACCAAGCCGCACCTTCTGAGGAGTGGTGTCAGCCAAGCGAGTGTCTAAAGAGGAGGCTTTAGAGCAGTGTGCAGCAGTCAGGACAAAGTTGCGGCTGATCAGTGTGCCTCCACAAAGGAAATACCATTCCCCACCAACACCTTTCCAAGCTATGGCTACCTAGTAAATAACAAAAGATTATAAAATCTTCGATGTAACTTCTAAGTTCGATTATTTGTATATCAAAATAGAGTGACACACACACACAGTGTGTGTTGTAAAGACTAAAACTAACATGCTAATTGCCTTTTCAGTGTGTAGGTATGCCTTTATGATTTTTATGTACTTTATATTGTCGTTACAGAGGCTATGACGATTAAGTTATATTCAGAAATTTAAAATACGGATAAAAATTTACCTACCATGTGTGGAAAGGAAAAAGGCTCAGCATCGAATCCACCGACCACTTGAACTACAAAGCCCGAATCATAGTGTGCGACATCTTCAATACCTTTAAAGTTATTTAATATGAGAATTTAATACCTATTATGTATGCAAATAAAAACTATATAAAGATAAAAACTTACATGTTTTAAAAAACAGTCCTCTATAAAAACGGCTCTTTATTTCCCAAAGATATTCATTGCACTCTGAAATTCAAATACATTGATTATTGATACAAATATTTTATGGTTTACAGTTTGCGCTAAATACAGCTTAAATTGCTATGTTACTTAATTTAATTTTTGATTTAAGGTCAAAACTGATAATGTTTAAGTTTATTTCGATATCAAAATATGTTTAATACCTACTACTTTCACTTATTCTTGTCGTTCCTATACCAAAGTCAGGTTTTTTAGGCTCGTAGTTTTTTGTAGAACAATTTTTAGCAGCATCTTTCTCATCTGGTAAATCTATAGCATATTTATTGATTACCGTTGCAGTGTCCGGTCCAGGAGTTGTAGAGTTCTATAAAAATACATGTTAGGTTTTCTTAGATGACCTTTTATAGATATTTGTGAATATGAATTAATATGACTTAAGTAAGTAGGTTTGTTTATAAATTGTTCTATTTCGAGCTATTTCAACTACAATATGATTTTCACCTCTTGTTTTTAGTATCTACAATATTATTAAGCTGGTCAATTACCAGTGTCTGACGGTCTTCAGTAGTCAAGTTAACATATCCCCATGACCATCTGTCTTGCACTTGCTGAAAAAACTTCTTATTTAAGTACGTTTATTAATTATCACTGCCTTTTTAGAGGATCAAGCCTACCAAAAGTGGGCTATTAGCCAAACGTTAGATGAGCAAAAAAGTTTTAAACTACGATAATTTTTTTAACATAAAACCTTTTGTTACAATGCTGCTGATAATCATGATTGCATATGGAAAAATATGAACAGTATCTATTATGAAAGGTTGGTATAATCTAGGACTACTCCGTCCTTTTAATTTGGTGTTTTTGCCAATTAACTTAAAAAACCGTATCACTTCAATTAAAAATAAAACAGAACACACATACCCTTTTCTGAATCCCATTGGTTGGCACAGTTACAGTCACAACTGAAAAGTAAAATAGGTTGCACTAATTATAAGATTAATTTAGTAAACAACTGTCATTTTGCACGAACAAAGTAACTTACCAAGTAAACAAAAAAATAACTTCCTAACATTATCAATAAACATCTCTTTTAACAATTTCCTTTCTATTGTCTTATAAAATCTGCGCAAACGACTGCTAGGTAACAAATTTCTTAGAGTTATGATGTCTGACAGGATAAGCTGAAGATTGGGCAGTAGTTATAAATAAATAACTGGTTTTACTAATTATGTCGATAGTTTTATTTTTGTTCTTCAATGTTCGTTGACCGGACGAACTTGCAAAGTTGAGCTAAAATAACTTATTGGATCGTTAGCCGTCTTTCGCGTATAGTTATTTGTAAGTTCAAATTATTATTTTAATACCTAACATAAATTTTCGGATAATAGTCTAAAAAATAATGCATATACTTCAATAACCTTGTTGATTGGGGAAAGTTCGACAATTTCAATTCCATCTTTGTTTGAAACGATACCACCAATTTCTTTATTATATACTAGTGGCCGCTCGCGACTCCGTTCGCGTAGAAGTCGGTTTCCCGTGGGAATGCGAAGTTTTCCCGCAGTAAAAAGTTCCCTTAATTCTTTTATACATATATTTTTGGTATCTAAAACAGTATTCGCAGCGCACGCAACGGAAGCCCTCAAGGATGAATATTTTTCCCCGTTTTTTTTCACATTTTCCATTATTTCTTCGCTCCTAATAGTTGCAGCGTGATGTTATATAGTCTAAAGCCTTCCTCGATAAACGGTCTATTCAACACAAAAATAATTTTTCAATTCGAACCAGTAGTTCCTGAGATTAGCGCGTTCAAACAAACAAACAAACAAACAAACTCTTCAGCTTTATAATATTAGTATAAATGAAAATAATGACTGCTTTCTTTTTGTCTGTATGTTCCGCTTAACCATGAATATCGTTGAGCGATGAGCTTCAAATTTTAAACGGTGACCTTATAAATGATTTTGGAATTCATTTGGTAATATAAACTTCCGTCAATATTAATTACTGATATATGTTAAATTACATAAATATTTCTGAAATCAGTAAGCGTGTGAAGTGCCACTGAGGTTATCGCTATTGACTTATATAAAATGTGCGTTTTTGTTGAAAATTTAAGTGATTAAGTGTTTATTAACATTGTCTTCACTAATACTTTCAAAACATAACCCTTACCTACCTGTATGAGTTTAATCATATTCTTATAATCACACTAGTGGCCGCCCGGGACACCGTTCGCGTGGAAGTAGGTTTCCCGTGGGAATTAGAAGTTTTCCCGCGGTAAAAAGTACCCTATATGTTATTCTGATGTATAACCTATATTACTGTAAAGTTTCATCAAAATCCATCGAGTAGTTTTTACGTGGAAGAATAAACATCCATACATCCATACTCACAAACTTTCACGTTTATAATATTAGTAGGATTTCCTTAAAGTACACACATCAACATCGTCTAGGGATATTTTGAATTTACTTAGTTTACTCAAAATTTATTAAAAATAACATACAACATGTTTATATTTTTATAAAGCTCATTTACCAGACTACATTAACAAAATAAAATAAATATTTTTTTTTGCGTAAAAGTGATTTTTTTTAAATAAAGAAAAAAGTGAAAAAAATGTAAAAGTAACAATGAATGTTTTTCTCAAGGAAAAGTGAAAAATAATCAGAAATTATTCAGTTTTGAACGGTATTGTGAAAAATCGGTAGTCAGTAAAACCATCCATGATGTTAAAAATGGTCCTTCAACGTTTTTTATGCTTTGGATTAAGTTATCAAAGTCAGGCTGCGGTATATTGTCCCAGGTCCGGCTAAGTGGCAAAAAAAGATGTTCTTTCGTCGCAATGTTTGTAGCGAAGTTCCTTAAAGCTCTTTTTTGGAGCATATCCTACGCGTATTTAATGGGGTTTAGGTCAGGGGACTGAGTGGGCCAGCCTAGGACCGATACGTCGTGCTCCTGCAACCAGCTCGTCACCACTCTCGCTGTGTGCGGACGGGCTTTGTCGTTCATCAGCGTGAATTCTTGGCCCATTTGCAGTTGGTCGGGGTAGATTATTGGTTCTAGCACCTCGTTACAATATTTTTCAGCTGACATGGTGTTTCTGATCCAAACGAGGTCTGTTCTTCCACCAACATGAATTTTCGCCCAAACCTTAATTGTCCCGCCGTGGTATGGAAGGACTTCCTGAGGGTGTCGCAGACGGCACTCACCACCAGGAACACGCTAAACACGTACTCTACGTGTATCAGGATGGAAACCGAACCGTGAGCCATCGGTAAACAGCAATATGAACCACTGGTTATCATCCCAGAGCAAATTTTCACGAACCCACTCTAGCCGTCGTCCACGATTTCCTCGGCGTAGTGCTGGAGTACGAAGCGGTCTTCGAGCATGAAGATTAGCTTCATGCAGCCTTCTCCTCAAAGTTTCATCACTCACAAGCAACTGGTGCTCTGACTGGAGCCTCTGAACCAACTGCATGGCCGTAACATTTGGTTGCCTTCTCGCGGCAACTTGCAAATATCGGTCTTGTCGTTGAGTGGTTAAGTGTTTCCCGCCTGGGTGTCTTTCAGCCATTTCACGAGTAGCACGATAACATGACCATAACCTTCATATCACGTTTTGTCTTGTTCCCATCTCCTCAGCAATATTCCGTTGAGTAGCCCCAGCTTGGAGCATGCCTAACTGCCCTTAACATTTCTTTCCTCGTTCAATAGCCCCGCTCCATGATGCACACAATAACATTAATTGAAAATTTACCGATAACTTGCTAGTAAACTTAAATTTGGCACAAAAAAATGACAAAAGTTACTGTAGGTAAATGAAACCTTCAGACTTCGCTACCATTATGCAGCGTGAATCTTTTGTTTTAATTCTTTTTTTTCAAATTCAAATTTAGAATCGTTCAACAAGGTTTACAAAATAAACTTTCTTCAAAAAAAATTAAAATTGTTCAGTATTTTTTGAGTTTAAGAACTTTATACAAAATATCCCTAGACGATGTTGATGTGTGTACCTACTAGTTGAACATAGGCCTCTTCCTTCTTAGAAAGTAAGACGGAGCCGTACAAAGGAGAGGCACATGATAGTTATCATTCAAACAAGTGTGGTTATCTCCTAATGCTATCCCTAAAAAGAAACAACGAGGTTAACTCCATTGGGGATCGAACCAGAAACCTTCGCTGTAGTAACCTAGGTACTCGGAACACTAAGTTATCTCTTCGTTTCAACAGCCACTTATAAACAGTTGATGTCAAAATATTTGCAAATTGTTGACCAGTTTATATGACTTTATAGAAGGGATTTTTTAAATAGGAATCTTAAGTTAACTAGTGCGCAGTTGTGGAAGTAAAATAGAGATGCTCAATTGAAAAATCAAACGTAAGCAATTTTTCTAAGATGCTCTTTAGTTTGCGCGTTTTGTTCACCAATCAAAGTACCTAATTGGTGGTCTCGGAGCTATAAAAAGAGTATGCTTAATATCGGGAAAAAAGCAACGGAAAAATAAGATGGCTAAATATACTTGCTGCCGTCAATAGTCATAAAAAAGGTGACATTTATTATTTATTTTTAACTAGGCAAGTGTTTCTGTTTACTCTGAAGCTAGGAATGACTTATATTATATTGATTATTAAGGAAATATCGATTTTAACTATAATGGCTAACATTGTTTGCAGGGTTATTCATTGCTTATTACTAATCTAACAATAAGAAGGCTAAATATGAGGTAAATGTCAAGGTTATCCCAGTATCTCAAAGTGAATTATTTTAATACAATAATTAATTTAGCTATTAAAAAAACATTTAAGATTGGATTTTACTGGTTGAATGTTTTTGAAAAACGTTTGAAGGTACTGCCTGGCCCATATTTTATCAGAAATGTAGACTTTTCTTTTTTTTCCAATTCACAAGTCCGCCTGTTGAACCTTTTGTGTCGTTATAAGGCAGTTTCTAAAAATATACGCACGACTACATTATCGAACAAGAACACTAGTATACATCTTAACCAGCCCAAATATCCCTACTTCCCTACTAATATTATAAATGCGAAAGTAACTCTGTCTGTCTGTCTGTCTGTAACGTTTTCACGCCTAAACCACTGAACCGATTTTGATGAAATTTGGTATGAAGAAAGAACTGAATTTAGGAAAGGACATAGGGTACTTTTTACCGCGGGAAAACTTCTCATTCCCACGGGAAACCGACTTCAACGCGAACGGAGTCGCGGGCGGCCACTAGTAATAAATAAATACACAACCTTCACATTTTTGTGTACCCAGCTCTCTCCGTCAATAAATTCCCAAATAACCGCAAAAAGAAACAATTCCTCCATTGCTAATGGCCGCTTGTCGTGTGCAGATCCGTCCAAATGGCCGACATAAGTTAGCCTGTATCTGAGACAAATATTAGGATTATTATGGAGGTCCTGACAAATCACTCGAAGGGAAGTCACGCACGCGCTCGTTAGTGTATTGCAGATATGTTGAAGAGTCAAATAAATAGTTATAGTCCTTATTAAGAAGCCTATAATAAGGATACATTGATGTTAGGTACCTAAATGTTATTTATAAATTGCTTGCTAGGTAATATTTTGACGACACAAGTTGTAAATTACAGGCATAAAAACTTCTGTAGTTTTCAATGATGTCGTCGTCTACGAGTCTAAAATTTACGAGACTTGCTCAAGCTCTTTCAAAATAAAAATAAAAACATTTAATTAATTATCTGTGGTTCAAATATCAATCTTCAGGATAATTTTCTAAAAATTTTGTTATGCAGAAGTCAGTAAAGTAAGGAAATTGTATGTGCAAAACTCAACTCTACGAGTGTTTACATTTAAGGTTCAAAATGTTATAAAACACTTTCCGTCCTCTCTATACGTAGTTTTGAGCAGGATCAAGTTGTAATAAACACTGCTGACGTAAGACAGTTTTCAATTCTATCGACTGGTTGATGTACTAGCTAGTCGGAGCAAAAAACATTAAATAACAAAAATAAAATTCTCGGTACTTAAAACATAATAAGTAAAACCGGTATTTATTTATAACCTTCAGCTCATTTAAACAGAACATCATAATTCTAAGCAATTTGTTGTCTAGCAGTCGTTTGTGCAGGTTTTTTAAAACAATAGAAAGAGATGTTTAGTGATGGTGTTCGGAAGTTATTTTTTCATTTACTTGGTAAGTTACTTAGTTCGTGTAAAAGTGACCGTTAATTTAAATAAGTCTAATAATTAATGTTTTCTACGTTAATTTATAGTTGTGATTGAAATTGTGCAAACAAATGGGATTCAGAAAAGAGTAAGTAAGTTTTGTTTTGTTTTTAAATGAATTAATACTGTATTTTACGGAAATTGGCAAAAACACCAAATAAAAAGGAAACATAGTTCTAGATTTTATAATAAATATTGTTCATATTTTTCATATGACATCGTGATTATCAGTATCGTAACTAGTATTTCTTATCAAATTTTGTTTTTTTTTAGATATTCAATATTATTTAACGTTTTTGCTTACCTAAATTTTGGCTAGTAGCCCACTATGGGTAGACTTGGTCCTTTTAAAGGGATACAAGCGATGAACGTACTTAACTTGTATGTTTTTTTAGCAAGTGCAAGACAAATGGACGTGGGGATATGTTAAGTTGACTACTGAAGGCCGTCAAGCACTGGTAATTGACCAACTTTAATTTTAGAGATTTATCAACTTGAATTTTACTGATCATAAGAACAAATAGTAAAAAACTAATAGCACGTGGACAGCCTTACCAAACAGAAAAAAAATGTATGGAGATATCTCCCTACTTAAGCCACGTTCATATTCACAAATATTATCTACATAAATTCATTGAACAAAGAAATAAATTGTACCTTTTTAGAACGCTACAACTCCTAGACCGGACATTGCAACAGTAATCAGTAAAAATGCTAAAATTTTACCAGACGAGAAAGATGCCGCGCAAAATTGTTCTATAAAAGACTACAAACCAAAAAAACCTGACTTTGGTATAGGAACGACAAGAATCAGTGAAAGTAGTAGGTATAAATATAATAAGTTTAACTCTTCTATTATTCTAAGCTCGAGTTATTACGTGTTAACCAAATTCATTAATAAAAAACCTTTGATTGCCCAATGCTGATGCAATTTTATCATTAGAGTGGCTTTCATACTGAATTTGGTAACAAATCATTTTGAATCAATGTTTTTTTAATTACAGAGTGCAATGAATATCTTTGGAATATTAAGGACCGTTTTTATAAGGGACTTCATTCTAAAACATGTAAGTTCATTCATAAATACAAAAATGTTTGATAGATAAGTGTTTTTGGCATTACAAAAATAAATTATTAAAAAACTTATTACAGGTATTGAAAATGACGAAAATGTTGACCCAGATTTTGATCCCGTGTTTGCTATAATCGGTGGAGTTGACGCTGAACCTTTATCTTTTCCTCACATGGTAAATGTTTTTATCACTTTTTTTATCAAATCTGAGAAAAACTAAATCGTCTTCACCCATGTAACGTCGAAAAAAACAAAGAACAAAAAAAAACAAATAGAAGAACAGCTGTTACTCGCTTAACGCATGTTAAAATCTAGAATGCTTTTACTTGCACAAGCTTTTGCAATTGGCATGTTAATTTAAGTGTTTACTATGTAACACTCTATTCAGACATTCATACAATCGAAGATATAAGTAACATCATCAATTTTATACTTATTACGTTTTTTTACTAGGTAGCCATAGCTTGGAAAGGTGTAGGTGGAGAATGGTATTTCCTTTGTGGAGGCACACTGATCAGCCGCAACTTTGTCCTGACTGCTGCACACTGCTCTAAAGCCTCCTCTTTAGACACTCGCTTGGCTGACACCACTCCTCAGAAGGTGCGGCTTGGTCAGACTAAATTGAGCGATAACTTTTATGTAAGTAATAATAATGATAAAGCTGAATATGATACTAATAAAATAGATGAATGTTATAACGTTAAATATGAATTGTAGAATTATCCTGGAACTGACCGAAATATTAAAAGAATAATCAATCATCCAGACTATGCGCCTCCAAAGAAGTATTTTGATATAGCATTGATTGAGTTCGATCAAGATGTGGAATTTAGTATGAGCATCCAACCTGCCTGTTTATGGACAAAATCAGATTTCAAAGATGCTGCTAAACCCGTTACTGTTACGGGATGGGGAGTTACTACAGAAAAATGTATGTCTACAGATATACTTTCCTTATATAAAGATTTACTAAAATTTTTGTATAACCCTAAAAATATTTAGCATTACATTTAGTAGGATTCAAATAGAGCTCACTTTAAACAATTGTTTTTTTCTATAAACAGCTACAACGACTGTAAATGATTTGCAAGTCGGCGATGTAAATATAATAGACTCTAAGCAATGTGGTTCACTGCTGCAGTCTCATTGCAATAGACTTTGGTGTGGTTTGAAGGAGAACCAGATGTGCTCTGGACGCCTGCAGGGCGGAGTTGACACTTGTCAGGTAATCTATAACAATATGAGACTGTTTCGGGATACAAGCAGATTAAAAAAGTGATAATGCTTTTTATGGAACATTGCTTGATGACCTCTGTGGTGCAGCGGTATATATACCGGACTGCTAAGCAGATGTTCGATCCCCGGGTTTCGACGATTTCGTTAAAATGGTTTTTCGGAATTGGCTCCTGCCTGGGTGTAATTAGGTTTTCCCCTAGTCTATTATGTGGTACCTATAACACAAGTGCTTACTGCGCTTACATTAGGACCACTTAATTAGTGTGTAAGTCTAGAGTTTTATTTATTAATTGTTTTGCAAAAGAATGAACAAATATTAAGACAGATTGGTTTCTTTCCGTAAATACAGACTTTTTGTGCCTTGTGCAACTAGCATCTAGTCCAAGCTTTAAGCTGGTACACTATTAAATACATGAAAAAAACGTACATTTTTTATCGAAAGTGATATAACAATGGACTGTAGGTATAAACCTTGAAGAAGATATTATATAAATATAAGGAAAAACCAATTCAGATGACTACACTGATTAACACTCAACAGAGACATAGTTATTAGTTCTTTAAGTGTCAATTTAGAGTTTCAATGAATTTCTTTGTTGTTTACAGGGAGACTCCGGAGGACCCCTTCAAGTGCCGATTGATCTTGGGGAATTCCAGCAAGATGGTAAAATGTTCTATGTTATTGGAGTAACGTCATTTGGAATTGGATGCGCGCGCGCTGACAGTCCGGGGATCTATTCCAGGGTATCCAGCTTCATAGACTGGATCGAACCAATTGTCTGGCCCGCGAAGTAAATGCACCTTACTTAAAAACGGATAACAATAAAGTATGAGGATTACTGATAAATAAATGTCTATAATTATATTAAAGAGTTTCAATGAAATTATTTGTGAATGAAGGTATACCTAAGGATGATGTCACTATTTGCGCAAGGCAGGTCAGTAGCATTCTTTTAAGTTTATTCTAGTATACATATATTACGGAAGTTAAGTATACGTTTACTACGCAAACAAGCAACACCTTTAGGGCTAAGGGCTTTCCCAAACAATTAATGTTCGAAATTACATTAAAATCTATTAAAAAGTTAAAAAACAGATAATTTAGCTTTTTTGTAGTTTTACATATACTGAATCACATTACTATAATAGAGGAGATAACCGGTCTGATAGTAACCTTTAACTCATAACATATTAATAATATTTCTATTGAGTTAGTCTTTATGTCTACATCTACTATATAAATCAAATGAGATTGGCATTTTATAAGTTTTTTTATTAAAAAAACATTCAATAAAACCGGACAAGTGTGAGTCGGTGCGCGAGGCACAGAGGGTTCCGTATCAGAAGGGTAAAATTGGGACTAAGAATCCGCTGCCATCCGTCCGTCCTTCTATCTGTCACCGGGTTGTATCCCGTGAATAGGGGATATTCATGTGTTTTTTTCTTGCCTTAAATTAATAGTTTACGACATTATAACATAGAAAAAAATATAAAAAATCTTCAAAATACTCTAGATATTTAAAAAATCGAAATTTAAAACATTGAAAAAATTAGAGCAGTTGAAACGCCGCCATTTTGCGCGCGCTTTGCGTGACGTCACACGACACGTCCAGTGGGACTTTACTATGAACTTTTCAGTTATTTCATACATATTTACAGTTTTAATAGCTTTAAAACCATGGAAGAAGCCAAAAAATTATCTTATAAGTATTGCATAGTACCGGAGTGCACAAATACTATTCGAAAAACACCCGAGAAAGTGTTTTTTTCGTATTTCAAGTGATGCGAAAATACGAAGACGGTCGTGTAAGGTGATGAGAAGGGATAATATATCTCCTTAATCTTGTTCATATTGTTGTGAAGATCATTTCAACGAAAGTATACTTTATTTATATACAGCTTAATGTTAATTAGTAAAAAGTAAGTTTTGCATTAGCTATTGAACATTAGAAAATTCGGTATAAAATTAACCTAACCTATAAGAAAAGATCAGTAGCCTATAACTTTCTATTAAAACTTTATTCCTGTTGTGGTTTTACGATTTTTTTATGGTTGTTGATTTATTCCAGGTAAAGGAAGATCAGAAAATTATATTGAATACAATTTATTAAAAAAGCAAGGAGAAAAATGTACTCTACGGTTGAAGAAAGGAGTTTTGCCTCATATATTTTTGTGTCAATATGTAAATGTTTTGGTGTATTTTAAGTAAACTGCTGTGTGCATTTATGAATAAAAATCTATATTATGGTCTTAAATATACTATGAAACATCCTCTGATCTCTGCGCTCGTATAATCGGGTTTCGATGCTGTCTGCGCGCCTACGTCTTTTCTATAGCAATACGTCTCAACTACATATTTGGTCTAGTTTTTGTTTCTTTTCTTTGTATAACTTCACTTGCCAACCAACCGTTGAACACGCAACATCAAATTGTAAACCACATTAAATCGAATATCAAAGAAGAATCTGGGATTGTCATTTGCTACACCACCACAACCCACATCGCGCCTTGGAGACGCGACAGATGCAAAATTATATGCTATCATAAATGCACCTGTTCTCGGTAGATTGTCCTAATGTGCTATGACAGAACCAGCTTCAGTCATCGTCAAATATTCACTACCAATCTAAACTAAACTTCATTACAATCAGCACAAGAATATAGTTTAAATTTATTTATTTTTTTCACAAAAACTTGTAAAACAGTATAAGTTTCGACGCTGATGAATGCAATGTCGTGTCAGATGACGTCACATTACGTTCGACCAATGGTGGCGCGTTTTGGAAAATTGAATTTCGCTCCCTTGATTTGCACTTTTTAAATATTATTTTAGGGGTTTAAATAATAAATAAATAAAAAAAAAACTTTTGCATCATAATATAACGATAATAAGTATTCAAGAAAAAAATATTTTAGGCCATTTAAAATTTTATGCATATCCCCTATTGCTAAAGCGAGACGGTTGAAATATCCACATATAATTTAGGTATACTTGTTGCCGCGATAACCAGAACTACAAATTAAAATAAATATTGAAAGCAATTATTAAAAAAATGGCAGCTGGTTCATGAAGTTTGAAACCACCTTTTCCTTAACACAACTGACTAAAAACTAATAAGTAAAAAACTGTAAGTGCCCGTTAGGCACACAAAAAATCCATGACGTATTTATTCAATTGAAACATATAAAAGAACCGTACAAAAACTTGAAATTCAATATTCATCTATACTTACTTAAGAATTTGTTTATTCGTTTGTTTAAATGCACTAATTTCAGCAACTACTTTTCATTTAAAAAGTATTTTCGTGGTAAATAGTCCATTTGATGAAATGGTTATATAATATAAGGTAACATCATAAGTAATTATATCTTGCTGTAACAACTCTTTTAACGTATAAGATATGAGGATTTATTCAAATCTGAACCAATATTATATAATACGAGCGACCCGCCCACGCTTCGCAATGGTGTAATTTTGCCGACTTGCTCGCGAACCCTTGCATTTTTGCTAACTTAAAAAAACTTTTTCTAAACGTTCTTTATTTACAAATTTAAATGAATAAATACCCTAAAATATGGAGAAAACCGCATTTAAATCCGTTACGTACTTAAGGAGGAGTTAGCAGCCAAACATACAAACAGACAGAATTAGCGACTTAGATTTATACTATGTAATGATGGTTCACTAGCATGTTTCGATTTTGGGTTGTATTTAAAAAATTTGGTTACAATTAAAGGAAGATGTAAGATCAAGCATTAATGTTTTCAAATTTCTACTAATTTAATTAGCTTCTTCCCGAATTATTATAAATAAACAAATAAATAAAAGTCAGTATTCAATATTAACAATATTCAAAAAATTGGGTCAGATATTAATAATGTAAATGAGGAATACGTAAAATGTTGTATAGACGCAAGATAGGTTTGCATGCCACTTAAACGCGCGGACAAAACCGCAAGACAGCAGTTAGGTTTTAGAATTATAATGTGATTATTTTATCTGAGCTAAAATTAACCTTGTATATCATATCTGAACGGAATTTGATCGCAAACAGACATATATTTTTAAGTTTCTTGACGACTTCATTTTTATAACATTATGGCCAGATTTCCAATGTGTTTTTATATGCAAAGTGTGTATATGATTGTAAACGGGTGTATGATTTCCTTCGAAGGGTTAAAAGTTAAATAATAATTATTTTTGCAGTTACGATTTTAATACTGCTTATAATTGGAATACACAGTGGGAACATACGAAATAAACGGGTAAGTTTTTTTATGTTTTTTTTAAGAAAAACTACTTATAATTTATTTTTTATATAACCTTGATGACATTTATGTAATCAAAAGTATGAAACAAGAAATTCAGAAGTTAAAGGTCGAGGTCTTTTTTTTGCTCAAAACGTAACAAAAGTACCTCTCCAGCAATTCCCAGTTTTTGTTTTCGGAAGCAGTCTTTTTACACCGCTATATATGTACACCCCTGTGTATGTCGCAGCCGATTTGTGTTATTAGGCATTTTTCAAACGACACCGTGCGTGTGTTTACAAATTGTTAAATGCCGACTCATACATATTGCTTGTATTGTGATTTATGAAAATGATTAAAATAAATGCCCTAACCTAATTCCCTTATCTCTTAAAGAAATAACATTGTATACAAACGTTGCCTTATATAGTCAAATCATATCATAAGCTTTGGAACTTGGCATTACGTGATTAATTAAACATTTCTTGTAGACTCTTGAAACAATATCAATTATTTTTATAAAAGCCTTCAAATATAAAAAATACGTGTGGCACTCGGGACTGCCGCGGTAAAGCTATTGCATAGCATTTTATATCAACGTATGCAATTATAATATGTATGCTTTTTTTTTCAAGTTCAATTGTTTTCGTACAGTCTACACGCATACGTCTAGTCGCACGCACACAAACACCGTGCCGAACTGAAACGAAGTGGTAGAGTCTAGCTGTAGGCTCTGTCTGCAGCGATTACTGGGCTGACTCGACCGGTGAAATACCACCGTCGCACAGAAAACCGACGTGAAGTAGGGACGATGTTCCTGCGTTTCGTTCGGTGAGTGCGGTATCCGGTGCCCAATTTTCTCAAAGGCTCAGCAACACACCCCCGACACCCGCAGTGTTGCGGGTAGTCATGGGCGGCGGTGATCACTTACCATCAGTAGACCCGCATGCTCGCTTGCTTCCTATAATATAAAAAAAAGAAGTTAGACGATGCACGGCGTTCAACACCGCACCGCTGTGCCGGTCGGAGTGGGGGGTGTTAGGTTTATTTTCGTTACGGAATTTCTTGATTGGGTCGCCGTATATTTCATATACTTATAAACTATGATATTGATTTAACAATTTTTACCACCAGGCCAAAGAGCGATGGATATGGGGAGTCACAAATGCTTCAACCACGGAAAATACACGGGTATATGATAATTAATTAATTCAGTTCTAAGAAGTTCCATGTACCAACCAGGTGGCAAACAAAATAAACTGCTCGATCAATAAATCTAAAATAATAAGTTACTGACATACATTTGCGAAGCAATTTTTACCCCGAGGACAAATCAATAATGAGTCTTACTAAATAGCTTGATATCGGTATGCTCTAACTTTAACAGTTTATGTAGTGATATTACATTTTCACACTTCAGATTAAGATAAGATTAAAAAGTTATATCGACCAAAATTTTTTTTTTTGCAATAATTGCTCTAATAGGCATTTTACACAATTGTTTATTATTTTAGTTAAATACGACTCCTTCAACAACAACAGCAAAAATAGATAATAAAAATGGAAATTCTTTCGACGCTGAAACTAACCTAGCATTAAACTGTTCTAATGAAAATTACACACCGAAGCTCCCAGATTTTACGATTGGATCCTCTAGGATTAGTGAAACTAGTAAGTTTTAATAAAAGTTAATTATCGCCTTCTAGTATGAGAGCTAGCAAAGTAAAATTCAATATTATCAATACGGATGGACTGGAATGAACGGAACGTAGACAGACAGTCTCTTGGTAGACAGACAGCAAGCATGGTGTTAGGTAGTTAGCATAGGAAATAATATATCAAAGAACCAGCTTTCTTAAAATGACTTCACGAAAACATTGCTAGCTCTTAGACTATTAGGGCAAATAGGTAATAAATCGTATTTGTGTTGACAATTTCATAAGGTCCCTAAAATAACCGAATATTTGGACGACCTCTGTAATATATCTACCGGACTGTTAAGCAATAGGATCCGGGTTCGATTCTCGGGTCGGGTCAATTTTGTTAAGAAGTATTTTCAAATTGGCTCCTGTCTGGGTATCTAGGTTCTTCCCTAGTCCATTAATGTGTTTCCATATTTTTAGCTTTTGCTTGGTTAAGGGGGAATTAAATTATCCTGCCAAATCGAACAAAACAGCAGCACGGCCGTTAGTTTGTTTTCTTGTCTCTTGCCTTTTCACTTAAAAAAATATAATTGCACAGTTGAACACTTTACCTACTTTTTTGGAAGGGTACAGATTTTGATATAATGCTTTTTGTCGATGAACATATTTTCAAGCACGTTGTAATTTATTTCAGAATGCAATGAATATTCTTGGCCAATCGTGAATCGTTATTTTAAGCAGCTTCACGAAGACATCTGTAAGCACTTGTTTTTTTTTAGAATACTTATGAATTCTGACATTTTAATTAATAGATATAAACTTAGGTCATTTTGCAGGTTCAATAGAAGGGTTTCCTATTATCGGGGGTGTTAGAGCAGAACCTTCAGAATTTCCTCATATGGTAAGAACAACTATTGTGACAATTTTAACTGTAGGTATTAAATTTGTTAGGTCATAGAAACGTTTTATATTTACAATTTCGTTTTTAATTGTCTAGTAACTAAAAATGATGGATCATGAGTAAAGACGATACGAAAAACTGCATTCTCAAAGTTTTTTTTGAAAAACTCAAATACATGTAACAAAAAACTGACGACTACCCTTACTACATTCATATTTTTCCCAGGCAGCTATAGGTTGGCTGGGAGCTAACAACAAATGGTATTTCTTGTGTGGAAGTACGCTTATCAGTCCCAACTTTGTGCTGACATCTGCTCACTGCTCCATGTCTTCAAGTCTAGACACTCGATTGGCTGATACCACACCTAAAATCGTTAGGCTTGGGCAGACTCAATTAAGTGACGATATTGCCGTAAGCATACCTTTATTAATTAATTAATAATTTGCTGAACTGGTTCCAGCTAATACGTTTTTTTAGCTTAACCCTCTGCGAGATCGAAATATAAAAAGAATCATCAACCATCCCAGCTTTAAGCCTCCGAAGAAGTATTTTGACATAGCTCTTATTGAGATGGACAGAGATGTGCAATTCGGTATGAATATACTACCTGCGTGTTTGTGGACCTGGCCAGACTTCAGCAAGATATATACCCAAGTCACCGTTACGGGGTGGGGAGTAACTGAGGAAAAGTGTAAGGGAAAAACTTTTCAGATATTTTCGCAGCGCAGATGCTGGGTAGCTAGAAAAAAATATAGTGCGAACAGTATATTTAAATTTAGTTCGAGATGTTAAAGTGAATTTAAGCTGTTGTTGGTTGCAGGTTGTTAACATTGACGCCGTGCCGAATGAACTTAAATGAAATTTACGTCCATTTTTTCTTATCAGAAACGTAGACATATATTGTGTTACAGTTGTGTATATGTTACGGCTAATACCCGAAGTGCGGCTACACCTAGTTTTAGCCGGTTAGAACATCAATAGGTTAGGTTAGTTAGGTTACTTTTTTGATACCACCCAGAAAAAGGAGTCCCGCGTAGCGGGACTCCGTCGACTCATGATTGAAGCCAGTTTTTATATACATAGGATTAATTTTTTATTTACAGTTTTCCATATAAAAAACACTTCTAACCGGCTAAAACTAGGTGTAGCCGCACTTCGGGTATTAGCCGTAACATATACACAGATATCTTAAAAAGTCACATTAGGCAGTCAAAACAATACTGTATCAAAAATTTTATATGGGCCTTATTTTGTAGATGGGAAGAAGCGAGAAATAAGAAAAAAAAGTTGGAAATTAATTGTACTTTATTATTTGGCAGCTCTGAAGACTGAAAAGAATTTGCAAGTCGGTAAAGTTGAAATTATCGAATTCGAAAAATGCAAGACACTAATGCAATCAAATTGCAACAGACTCTGGTGTGGTCTAAAAGATAATCAGGTGTGTGCTGGAAAGTTGGAGGGTGGGGTCGATACCTGTCAGGTAAAACAATCATTATATTTCAACGATATTAACCTTAACTTTATAATGGCCCCGATTTTGCAAACACTGTCTAAACTAAAACTAAAACTATCGCTGTCACTTACTGTTCAATAGTATAAGACAGAGACAGGTAATCATTTTAGTCCTGTCAAACTAAAATGTACGTGCATTATGACACGGCGAAGACAATTTTAGGTATTTCTAGTAGGTAGTCCTCAGCGCATTTCGTTCAATTTTATAATGATGTGGACTAAATTTAGTGAGACCAATGTACCTGTCTTTTTCTAATACGAAGCATGAGAAAGTGACAGCGATATTTTTAATTTAGTTTTAGAGAGTGTTTTAAGCCTGATGACCAATTCGTAAAGGAACCTTCACGCAAGATTGATGCACTTGGCTTTGCTAAAATTATGTCAACTGCAAGTCACCAACAAGGGATAACAACCCTAGTCCTCTTCCTCTATTTCAAAATCTATTGTTAAGGAAATAAAAGCTAAATTCCATTGCAGGGTGACTCCGGAGGACCTCTTCAAGTGGAAGTTGACTTCTATGGTCGCCGTGGCCTCTTTATTGTAAGGCCTTTCATGTACCACGTGATCGGAGTGACGTCATTTGGAATAGGGTGCGCGCGCGCCAGCTCTCCAGGCATCTACACTAATGTTTATAGTTTTCTAGACTGGATCGAACCAATTGTGTGGCCACAGGATAGCTAAATGAAATCGATGTACTCAATGATCTTTAAATATATTAAAATGATTGTCATGGATGTTGTATTTGTTTCCCAATATTTCGCCATTTTTTAAATATTGTGGTCACTGAGAGAAAAGCAAAGTATTTAACTTGTGTAAAGAGTAGTAGCACTATAAGAATATTGTGGATTTTGGCGTACGTAGGAGATAGACTGGGAAATCCTATTTATTTCTGTCGCTCACAATCTAGAGGCGAAAGAACTACTAACATCAAAACTGATATCTAAAGTAGACAGTCGTTTCTGATGCTGCAGGAGTAGGTATAAGTCGTTGGTAAACCATACCAAGGTGCGTGTGATCTGTGGAGTACCTGCTTGTGGACGCCATTTACACGAAAAAAAAATCATTTTTAAACAGGTCCTTGTAAAACTCAGTTTTATTATGAAAAAAATAGTCGACCAAGCCCGTTTTAAAAAAAGTAAAACATGTACAAACTAAACGAAACAGTAAGTTCAGCCGTCAGGGATGATTCAGAGTATTTTTTACTAGTGGCCGCTTGCGACTCCGTTCGCGTAGAAGTCGGTTTCCCGTGGGAATGAGAAGTTTTCCCGCGGTAAGAAATAGCTGCTATTCTAATGTATAACTTATATAACTTTATGTTTCATTCAAATGCGACCAGTAGTTTTTACGTGAAAGAGTAACAAACATCCATCCATACATCCATACTTACGAACTTCCACGTTTATACTCGTAATATTATAGTAGGATATTTTATATGTGTGGTCAATCGCTCGGCCAGTTAGTAAGTAAAATAACAATCTGTACAGCACTAATACAAAAATACACTTAAAGGTAAGAAGTTGCTTGGAAATTACTAACACATGTATATGATTTGCTTAGAGCGTGAACAGTTTCTTTCTTTTTAAGGCACATTTTTTTTATTTAAGTAAAGTTTTTTTTTTATTATTTTAATAAAATTATATGTTATTATAAATGTTAATATTATTAATTCACCATGCGCCTTTTGCTTAAGGAAAATCATATTAAAAATCCACCACGATAAAACGAGTTCAAATAAATACTGTAGGTATGTTGCTACTAGATCCTAATTTAAAATTAAATTTTACTTCGTCCTTGGAGATTATTGCTTGTTTTTAAACATATCCACTAGCTTCTTGCCCGCAGCTTAATTTACGTAATCAAATGATAAAAGAATATTTTATTTTTTCATTGAACAATTTATCGACATTTCAAAGCATTTTTATGTACTTCTTTAAATGAAGGTTATTAGACGTGTACCCCCTAGGTGAATCCCTTAACTGTAAGTATAATCTTGCTGTTACTAGACCCTACGTAACTGAACATCTTGTCGTTTAAAAGCAATTTGAGCCTATTTTTGGCATCTAAAAACAAGATAATCCAGAAACAGTAGAAATCTCGTGACAAAGTAAAAAATAAAAGATTGATGACCTCGAGTATATAATTTTAATGAAAACTAGATAAGCAAAATACGAGTATATGACGTAGAAGCGATGAGCCAGAGATGATACCAGTTTTCAAGTTAAGTTAATTGAAGTTTAATTTTCTTTACTATATTCGTTTAGGTTAGTTTTGAGGTCGTCGCCTTGAATAGAAAATTAAATTTGGATGCGCTGACGATAGCAATGAGAATGCAGTTCAGGTACACATAGGAAATCAAAGTTCAATTGAAAGAATGGAGCAAGACTGACGTGATGGATCCTGGCATCTTCCTCTTGTTCTCCGGAGTCAGCATAAACCAAAGCACAATTTGGTAAGCATGGCTAAGACATAGGGAAAACTTAGGACAAAAACCGCTTGCAAAATGATTTTGGATACGATTCTGTAAACATTCTCAAAACTGGACTAAATAATAAAGTCATCACTTTCTCGAACCCAAAATTAGAAACGCTCAACAAGCCTGAACTAGTTTGTGTGTTTGGTTGGTTGGCAAATCTGTCTTTTTTGGGAAATATTTTAAGTTTAGATTCGGCACGTCACCATTATATTTTTTTAATTGACGTCAATCATTATGTAGGTACCTACTTCATTTATTTTTGTCTCGCTCTTGCATTGATATTCATGGGAAAGAGACCAAGTAGTATAGTAAAGAACGTACAGTCTAGAGAACGCATCGAAATATAACTTAAAGAGACGCTAGCAAAATACTGAGTAATTTTTAGTTTGTGTAATAAAAGAGCGATGCATATCTCGTTTCAAGTGACTATTTTAGGTAATTTGAGAAGTGGGGTTGAATAAGAAGTTTTTGATTTGTGTATACAAGTGTGGATTACTATTGCAGTTTACTTTACTGGAAAGTCAGTGTATGGATTTAATAATATCCCGGAGGTAAGAACTCAATAACAATTTACGAATTCAATATTTATATACCGAATACAAAGTTATTTAGCAATTATGATGAACCCATTAACACAGGAGTTTGTATACCGTACTATGAAAGTAGAAAGTTAGGATTTCGATTTCAGGGTCTGGATAATGAAGTAAAATGTGTCTTTGAAAGAGGATGTAACAAGGTTCTGTAATATTTTGTGGTGTCTATAACTCAAACGTTTATTCCGGTAACTATCGAGTCACATGGTTAGTGTTTGTAGAAATGATAAGTTTGTAATTATTAATTAAAATTTAAATGGTTCCAAAATATTGGACGATGTAAAAGTTTTAGTTACTTTTTTTTATTATAAGTCCAAGGATGCTTTAAAAGAATAGAAAATGATTTAGAAATTGTAATGTTATAAAATTTAACATTTTATTTTCCCATAGAAGTAATTCTTACCAACCTGTCAAATTAGTGACGTTCAGAAAAATTAGAGGGCGATACAAACAATGCCTTGTATGTTATAAAGAAAAAGAGCAGAAATTCATACCAAATTTATTCGAATAAACCTTTGCCAATGATGACTTGAGTAGAGCATATGGCATAGTATAGTTCAGCATGTGGCAAGTACAATAAAAATCATAATTGTAGAATACCATTTCAGCAAGAAGACCGATGGCACTGGGGCTACTACGAAGCCACTCAAACAACAGTTAGTTTTTCCAAATTCGTAAGTTCCATTTCATATCCTAACTTTATTCCTGAGGTGAAATTTCAGAATAGACCAAACCCACTCCCACCTACTATACAAGCTCCATTAATTGAAGAGACGCAACTAAACTGCTCTGGAGAGTATACAGCCACACTACCCAGCTTTAAGGCACCAAATAGGAGAATCAGCGAAGTCAGTAAGTCATTCCTTTCATATAATAATCTGATGATGAGCGATGACGATTTTCAAGCGGAAGCCTGGAATGAATCCCCAATTTATCAAAAGTTTGCTTTAAGAAATAACTCTAGTAATCTGGCGTTGTCGAAAATAATATTTTAAATAAAACCTTTAAATAATTTCAGAATGCTATGAATACCTTTGGGAGCTGAAAAATAGATTTCAAAAGCTGAAATGGGAGAAAGACTGTAAGTACTTCTAAGTTATTCATAGGCACCCGTTATCAAAATATTTTATTTAAACAAAAATATTTATTCCAGGTGACAAACAACAGTTCTTCACCTCTGTAGTAGGCGGGCGTAATGCTGCACCGGGAGAGTTTCCACATATGGTAAAAATAATTTATTACCTACTGTTGTTTACTTACAGAAATATAATAAAAGTGAAATTGAAAAATGGTTGAAATGAAATTTTATGTTGTATGTACCAGGCGGCCATAGGGTGGGAAGGAGTATCACAACTGCTGGTGTTTCTATGCGGAGGATCATTGATCAGCCCTAACTTTGTTCTGACCGCTGCCCACTGCACTAAAGCTCCACCAAACACTGACCTGGTTGACACAAATCCAAAAACAGTGCGTCTAGGATACACAGATATTGAAACTTTGGTATGTTTCAACTATAAAAAGCTTGTTAAAGCAACCTTTCTTCAACTAACAAAAAAATGTACTGCTTTCAGGATCCAAATACCTTAAGAACTTTATATGACAGAGATATTGAGCAGATCCTGGTTCATCCTGATTACAAGCCTCCAAAGCGATATTTTGATATAGCTTTACTTAAACTAGGTGTGAGTGTAAGTTTTAGCCAATCTCTGCAACCGGCCTGTTTGTGGACTAGTGACAACTTTAGAAGCCTTAAAACACAACAAGGATATGTCACCGGATGGGGTGTCACACAAGAGAAAGGTAATAAATCAATTACAATAACCATTCTTTACTTTGAGCAGGAAAAAAAATAACTAGCTTAAAAAAACATTGTAAATAAACTTAAGGTAAATATAATAACAATAAAATAAAAGTATAGAATCCAAAATTTAAAAACAAATATTCGGCTAATTAAATGAGCTACTTGTAGCGTGATTAATTCGTTGTCTGCGTAAATTGCATCCAAACCGGTTGACGAGCTATTTTTATACTTGTTGGAGATTCAACTTACTGACGTGCTATATCTATTATATTCATGTAACCTATTTATTGTTCATTAATTATCAAAACGCTATGTATATGCCAAATTATCTTAATAATTTATAGAATCTTATTTTATTTTTAATTTAATGTATATAAAATATGTATCTATGTGTATTCTCTTTATCATAATTCTTTAATAGTACTATAAGCACCATGTTTTCTACATTATTTTGCACCTATTCACTTTTGTACCCTATGTTTCTTTTACTTTAGGTTGTCTGGAAGAGATCGCTCCCAGCGATAAGACCGCCTGTTGATTTAACTGTGATTTTTTTTAAGATTTAACTTGTATGTTCAACCAAATGTAAAATAAATAAATCTATAATATAGATGCAAACCAGCATTTTCGGATTTTCTTATCCCTAATCGCAGTCGCCAGATCCAAAGCTATGTATTACACTGGATGGTCTCAAACATACTATATTTTAACTCATTAAAACAACGCTAATTGAATATGAACAATATAAATTAGGTATGGAAATTGATATTAAACTAGACCTGTATTTGACCATTTTTTGTTTTTGGGTGCTCATAGTATTGCAATTGGTTCTAATAAAATTACTTTTTACTTTCAGGTACAGCCACAGCGAAAAAACTGCAAGTAGGACTGCTGGCATTAGTGGACTCGGCTACATGTGACCGCCTGCTGCTGCAGTACAGGACTAGGCTCTGGGACGGAGTCGCCGATAACCAGATGTGTGCAGGCACGGAACAAGGGGGCATCGACAGTTGTCAGGTAGGAACAAAATGGAACAGAATTTCCATAGGCAAATGCTGGATGCAGGTCAGTATGATCATTTATTAGAAGTATTCAGTAGTTGAAGGTATGTGCTTTTTTATTTATTATTTACCCTCTAAGAAACTACCACCAAATGAAATGACTAAATGACTATGATGTTGTTAAAGTTGGTTAGCAGAATCGCAGGGCTGTTCTTATTATCAACGAGCGACCCGCCCACGCTTCGCAATGGTGTAATTTTGCCGACTTGCTCACGAACCCTTGCATTTTTGCTAACTTAAAAAACTTTTTCTTAACGTTCTTTATTTACAAATTTAAATGAATAAATACCCTAAATTATGGAGAAAACCGCATTTAATTCCGTTACGTACTTTAGGAGGAGTTAGCAGCCAAACATACAAACAGACAGAATAAGCGACTTGGATTTATACTATGTAATAATAATGATGATAATGATGATACTTATTTTTTCCAGGGTGACTCGGGCGGACCTCTTCAAACTCGCATAGTCTTGCCAAAGCTGTACGATAAACAGGGATGGATGCACCACGTGCTCGGCGTGACGTCATTCGGAGCCGGCTGCGCGCGCGCCAACGTTCCTGGGATCTACACCAGGGTATCCAGCTTCCTGGATTGGATCGAACCAATTGTTTGGCCGCAATAGCATCTTTTTCAATATAGCTAAGTAGTTTTGAAATCCATGCATTTAAAAGTATAAGGTGAACATTTTTATAATGGTTATATACACCATTTAAATAAAAGGTGTGTCTTTTTATAAAATATGCTCAATAAAGTTTTGTATAAGTCGACCTTCTTTGACACTCAACATTCTAAGACAACAGGCAACTAATAAGATACCTTATGGTAAAATTCAGACTGTAGGTAAATTCTTATTTTGTTGTAGGAAAATGGATTACTGCTTCATGCGATTTCAAAAACCTCTGCAACGTTATTTGGTACTTCAAACAGCAGAGAACAATCAATCGAAACCTTAGTCCGAAGTCTTAAACTAACTTCGGCCATAATGCCAGTAACTGAAGTACTTATACCTCTGAAACTCGAGCAGCGATTACAAGTTTGACGTCAAGTGAACTAAACTTAGAACACAGTGTCTTAGCCTCCAGCTGTTGGTAAACAAGTGATAATTGCTGTCATTCTGGATATTTATTGTCCACCTATCTAAGCATTAACACCATCAAACTATTGTTAGACCAAATAAACGGGATGTAACTGTGATTCAAGAATTAACGGGTTTCTGGTTTGAACAATACTTCACTTGAAATGAAATTGATTATAACTATTTTAGAAATATAGAACACAGTACAAAATAGCAGTAACATTTACGATAGAACCTTTAAAATACACTAAAACTGTGCCGTCTATAACTCACGGGAAATATATTATCAATTGCAGGTGGCGTCTCACAATTTACGAACCTAACGTTTACAACTTTCGTCCAACACTGGCTCAATTCGTCTTACATTTTATATTTTTGAGATTTAAAAATAAACAAACCCGTTTTCAGTGCTTAATTAACTATTATGACGTCATCCTGTCCAATTAGGGTTCTCTTGAAAAATGATTTCCAACCCCGCCGAGTCTGTGTGATAAATGAGTCTGATGAAACAAATTTAGAAATGAAAATGCAACGGGAAACTGATCATCGTTTGATTTTACTTTCAATACTTGATAAAGGTGTTTTTTATAGCAGATGACGTGAATATTGTATCCATTATCTAGATTAAAAATTGGAAATGGTGAAACGATTTGTCGATTGATGAGATTGTGACAAAGAATCAATCTTGTTGAAAGTGTTTTTATATGGAATGAATATTTGATTGATAGAATTATAGATACTGGAAGGTTTAATGTTATAGGTGGGAGAGTATTGAATTTATAGTTGTAAAGAAGTTGTTTTTGTTAAAGAGCATTTGACCAAACAATGGTCTTAAAGTATATTCATCAGTAGAAGTCTTTGTACTAAAGTTAGTTTGTAGCACTAGCTACGATATAAATAGGTAAATCTACAGTAACTTAGCTAGTACAAGTACATTGAAGCTGCTCCTTTTTAGTTACATAAACCTTTCTCAATTTGTATGTGTTAATATAATAAGCATGAGAAAGCTTCTTTTAAATATGCTGATAACTTTATAATAAGTCTTCGTGCTAAAGACCAAGTAATTGCTAAATGAAATGTACAAAGTACCTACATGTACTAAAGTCCTTTTCACCAAAAAGGTGTACTTGTAAAAGATAAATCATGCTCGTCTACGTTTCTGCAAGTCAGTAACTTGTATAGGATATCTTTATTATGTTTTACCGAGAGGCTCGGATACCCTCATTTTGCAGAAAAAATTAACGACTAAGAGAAAAAAGAAATATGGCGTCACTTGACGCTTCGGGATAATGTCGTTATGAACTCAGCGATACGTTTTTATTGTTGCAAGTTTTATATTTATACGTTTTTTTAGTTTAGGAGATAACTTACATGAGTTGATTACTTAATAGTTTGAACCTTTTTAAGTCTTTTTCTTCTTCTTTCGTGTGTTGAATATGCACTTTTCTTTGCAGCACATATTCATCTAGTGACAGAGTTTTTAGGGCCTTTGACGTGGTTCCTGTAGGGTAGTGGCCAACCTACTGTCAGTATTTTTCAAGCCTAATAGGTAGGCCTATTAGACACCTGACTTTGCTTAACGAGTACGAGGTGGAATATTACCCGGGACCAACGGCTTAACGTGCCTGCCGCAGCACGGAGAAACTCGGGATATAATGCCACTAGCGGTCACCAATCCTTGGCGGCCTACGTTCCTTAACCTCGAATATCGATTTGATAGACGAGATCGCAATGGGCCACCGAGCTCTCTAAAAGCTTTAAGTAGGTTTATTATTTTCCATGAGATTAACGTATTGGTATCATTTAAACTGTATTTTAGTACAATACTATGATATATTACTTTGTTACTTATTTAGTTCATAATATAACATATTGATTATTACTATATTTTATGACTATATTCAATTTAATTCAATTTTGGGGTATATGACTATATTATTTAACAAATTTAATGTCCGCGTCAAATATGAAGTAACTTCAAAGTATTCCATTCGATCTAAGAATCATTCTCAAAACTTCCTATAACAATAAAAATAGCATCACCCCCCCGGGTATGAAATGCTTTAAAGAATATTTTTCATAATTCTCCATTCCACGCCAAGTTAATTTCCACCGAACTTCTTGGGAAGTTGGACGATATTTCAAGAAGTTCCTTTACATTGGATACCCACTTGTAAATTATGCGGTCCTGGTAATTGGTTTTGTTCACCTCGGTATGATCTAAGCTAATTTTAATGAGGTACCTACGAATCAATACGCACCCCTTTTTGATAACCAATTTTACAGATTGACCCTTACTCCCTTTTCTTGATATTTGGGTAGGTTTCTGGTAATTGAGAGGATTTTTTTACTTTTATTCTACATTAAGAATCTAACTTATTTCCGCATTTTAAGCATAATTATTTTTAGAAAAGCCTGCCACAAAAAAAAATTAACACCAAATATTTTAGCCCCGTTCCTATTACATATTTCTCTGTCTATACATACATACAACATATTTTAATATTAACTTAGTAACCATCTGAAAACCCTTTTGGAATGTGCCGATTCTTAGCAATATGTAGGTACCGTGTGATAGCAGTGGTGAGGGTAAACCAATTTAAACTTTATCACCTACTAGTGGCCGCCCGCGACTCCGTTCGTGTGGAAGTCGGTTTCCCGTGGGAATGAGAAGTTTTCCCGCGGTAAAAAGTACCCTCTATGTTATTCTGATGTATAACCTATATTACTGTAAAGTTTCATCAAAATCCATTCAGTAGTTTTTACGTGAAAAATCACGTTTATAATATTAGTAGGAAGAAGCAAATTAAAGAGAGTCTAATGTCTACGCTACAAGTTTTTTTAACCTCACTGGGTGAACAAAGCAATGAATAAGTATTTGAAAGTTAGGTTTGAACAATTCTTATAGTATCTGGCTATTAATTTTATTCCACAAAAATAAGTTAGAGGCAATTGAATGAATGTTGGTCTACATTACGTGGTAGGTAATTTTGCAAATTTTAAGCAATATCGCTCAATTCCAAACTGTGTACAATTTTCTAGAAGCAATCACCGGAAAAAAAAATTAACTGACTACGTAAAAAAGTAGGCAAATACCCTTTATTCACTCAAATTTTACTTGAATCTACTAACGCAACAGAAAAAACACGGTAATGTACTATACAAAAATGCAATAAATCATAAAAATTATCTACGACATTTAGCAACAGAAAACGTTTCACTGACACCAATTCTCACTGACCTCTGTCGTTAGCACATTTATTCCAGCACTTTACTAAAATAAGCTAAAGTGGAGGTCTATACATTTTGGACTAGGTTCAGCGATTAGTTTTAAATGGTGTGGAACAGATAGATTAGAAAAGATTCTGGCAGCTTTAAGAATATGGGAACTAAATTGTATAACTTTATACGATACCTTATCTAGCTAAGTCTCCGTATTTTTACCTTAATAGGCATGTAATGTAAAGTTGTGAATAGGAAAAATATAATTGATATTTTTGTACTCAACATTTTCGGCTGAATGTTAAATCGTACCTATAAAATTCATACGGGGTGTAAAAGAACTGCTTCTGAAAACAAAAAGTGGTAATTTTTTTTTACGTATTTTTCCAAAATTGCAATAATACTATCAGATTTTGCGATGATTTCAAATTAAATAGGGTTTTGATTTAATATGCAATGTAAACTAAATGATCGCACCTGAACCGACAGTTGATGTGTGAGCGATGATTTCAAGCGGCGAATATGATTTTTCAATCCTTAATAACTTTTTTAAATTGAGTTTTCTGGGTATACTGTTAGTGAATTTAGTTACTATTGAGGCTCAAGAATACATGGTTTTAGGCTTCGGAAGTGGTCTTTTACACCCGTTATATGCGAAAGTGTGTAAGGATTCAGAAGAAACTGAAGAAACTGGGGGCAGGTATCTGTTTTATCGGGACGAGGTAAAGGAACGTTAACGATATTGCATGTCAAATTAAAGGTTCAACGTAAAGTTGAATCATGCATCTTCAACATCTTTTATTGTAATTCTTGGTCAAAATTTACTCATTCAGCTGCAAATCTTACATATTTATTTATGTAATGACTTATTTCAAGCGCCAATTTGTGTGCGGTGCGGTGCGTAATTTACCAACGGCTAATACTACAAATGCGGCCTTAATTTTTTTATCTTTGTCTTAATGGATTATAGAAAAGATGGGGTTTCTTGTGTCAATGGTGAAAAGTACTGAACCGTCCACATTTTGAATTGGAAAAAACTGCTGTAGCTGGGTCAGTGGGCACAAGATGAGGGTTTTCTAAATGGAAAAGAAATTGATTCTTGTTTTCATTAAGAAAGTTTAAAGAAGTTTTGATTCGGACGGTGTATAAATTGCTGCGTGTAATGCCTATAATGTATTTCGCTGCTGTCACGCTGAAAACGTGTTTTAAACCTTAAATAATAAAATAAAAAAGACTAGGGGTAACCTAGTTACACCCAGACACGAGCCAATATACGAAAGGTATTGTGACGAATTGGCCCGACCCGGGAATCGAACCCGGGATCTTCCGCTAATTAGTCCAGTATACATACCGCCGCGCCACCGACGTCGTCAGCTTACTTTAGGCAGATAAACCGTAGGTATGTACTCAATATTATTTATATACCCAGCAAAATACCTTAACAACACCACCTCTACAATCCCATTGTTTTCTGTAGATTTTCCAGGATAACCAGCTTAAATTCTTCCTTTTTTACGTACCATAATAAAATGTACGTATTAAAATAAATCTAAATAAACGCGCAGTAAAAGTCGTGGTTGAAAGCTAGTAACTCTTGTTAATGGTGCGAGCGCGGTAAGTAGCCATTATGACGTCACTGTAGCACGGACAAGTTTTGTATGCACAAGCTTTTAGGAGATGCACTATAATGTGCGGAGTTAGAGGTATGTGAGATACATACGGGCTTGGGGAAAAATAGGGTTCCTTTTGCTTGGCTACTGAGTGGGTGTATCGTAAGTGTCTTAGTACTTGTAAGGTCTTAGTAGTTGTAAGGTTGATCAATAGCTCCGGTAAATGATCCTATCAACTTTGTATACGTGTTAAAAACAATGAAGTCACATATGAGAATTTGTTAACATGCGTAAAAATATGTGTGGTTCTTACGAAAAATTTAAAACGCGTACAAAAGTAAACTGACAAAAATAAATTGAAAGTGCTCTTCAATTACTCTCATTCTTGGGTTTACTTTTTACGCATTTACTCCATATAAGTGAATTTTCAAGTATTTTTTGTTAATACAAAAAGTTTTAAGCACACCGTATGTCTCGCTAAGGTAATATGTCCTGATAAGTGCACAGAACAAACTGTGCGACGCACGACTGCACATCTTTTATGAACGTTCGTCCTGCAATAGCACCTCGTACTTTATGCACTCCTGGTACTAAAGTTGACACTTTTGTACTGAACAGACGCTTACAAATAGATAGATTGCCACTCACTCGCTTTAAGGTGTCTGTCGGGCGTTTGATGTTCAAATTTGGAATATATGGAGATACAGTCGAAATTCTGAAAAAAATATTAATAAAAAATGAGATAACCCTTTTTAAGGTAGTGGCAATTATTTTGCCGCCAAGTTTTTTTTTTTCATTAGCTTGAATGGTTGTAATGTGTATTTTTTTATATAATGTAACACAAAGGATTACTCAATTATTTAATAATATTTAATAAAAATATATATATATTTTTTATTGTACAACTTTAAATGTTTACTATGTTTCAAATCGCTATAATTTCTGGTTGTCTCTGCCTTAAAAAGGAATAAACTAGTAAGTGATTACCGCACACATATACGCACACACACAATCAGATCGGAACGGAGGGGTTTAGGTTGCGTTGCTAGCCTTTGATAAAATTTTTTAGAACATTTCTTTAAAACAGATACAGGTTTATATCAAGCTTGCATTTTTCGTTATTAATATCATTTGCTCGATTGTGATATTGATGCATATGGATCTAAGTATTCATATAATTTCAAATAATTGCGAGTCAATAATAATGCCTAAACAGAAGTAAATCTACGTGCCTATGTCTAAAAGTAGCGAATGAGACAGTGTTTACATAATGAGTAGAAAATATTTGGCTACCCCAACATTAGCTGGACAAACAGAGCTATCTTCTTATGTTAAGTAAATAGGGTGCGAGACAAGGAGTCAGTACTAGCTATTAATTATTTTATGGTGGTTAGTGAGATGCCATATACAGGGTAATTCATTAGGCTTTCGATCCGAAATGTGTATGCACTAAACAAAGGGCAGAACCCATTTTTTAATTATTAAATTGATGGTTTTAGATTTTACTTTTTAATTTTGCATTATAAATGCTAAATTATTAATTTTGAAGTTATAAACACTGGAAAAAGGGAACGCGGGCCTCCGAGCATTACGCGACTGGGACTCGAACCCAGGACCTTTGGATTGCCGGTCCAATGCTCTTCCAACTGAGCTACCGCGCCGCTACGTTGACCCACCGAAATTTCTTCCAGTATCTATGTGCTTTCGTCATATAGCTGACGTTATTCCAAAGGTCCTGGGTTCGAGTCCCAGTCGCGAAATGCTCGGAGGCCCGCGTTCCTTTTTCCAGTGTTTATAACTTCAAAATTAATAATTTAGCATTTATAATGCAAATTTAAAAAGTAAAATCTCAATCATTAGCTTGTTTCATCTTAATTAGTAGTTAAATATCCTGTAAAGGTATTTCTACTGAAATGAAGAGGCGGAAACTCCTCTCATTTGATGGAATAACGTCAGCTATATGACGAAAGCACATAGATACTGGAAGAAATTTCGGTGGGTCAACTTTTTTTTTTTTTTTTTTTTTTTTCTGTCTGTCGATTGCTGTTGGCCCCTTGACGGCCTTTACAGCTTCACCGGGCTTGGGGGCGAGCGCAAAAGGCGCTCAGCCAGTAGATAAGTTTGTCCCTACCTACGATGCGACTGCCTAAGGGCACCCAGTTGGGTACGGACCTCGGCTTAGGGCGTCGCGATCATTTACTCTACACTGGTTCGTAAGGGGCCCCTCTCTGAGAAGAGCCAGCACCGGTGGGTCAACGTAGCGGCGCGGTAGCTCAGTTGGAAGAGCATTGGACCGGCAATCCAAAGGTCCTGGGTTCGAGTCCCAGTCGCGTAATGCTCGGAGGCCCGCGTTCCTTTTTCCAGTGTTTATAACTTCAAAATTGATGGTTTTAGTTTATTTTCAAGAATATGACGTACAATATCAACGTATATATTATATCTATATGTTGTACCTAATTGACCTTCTATTAAAGAAACTGCATTCAAATTTGAAAAGGATGTTTGAGTGTGCCTTATATGTATAGTTTTTAACACTTTAAAAAAAAATAAGTTGAAAAAAAATTGTGTAATACATATGTATAATATACACAAATGGCGACTTATTTTGCGTTGTATAGGTACAACAACAGAACAATACGTTTATTCTGTTAAAAGTGGCTTCAATAAGAAAGGCACACGTCCCGAGAGCGCGAGCTTCCATTTTGGCGGCAAATGGCGACCGCACGTGATCTGTGCTACACGACTCAGGAATGGAAAACAATAAAGATGGGAACAGTAGGGAAAAATAGAAACGCGTGGAAAGAGTATGAAAGGACAGCTTTTTGATTGAAAGAATATAGGGATAAATAAAATAGGCGTGGTAGAAGATCTCTAGTTCATAAGTGCATTATTGCAATATTGTTGCTAACAGGCAATTTTTTTAACCATCTACGACATTAACATTAGGAATATTAAACAAAAATCTAAAGAAGGTGTAATGGTTTGTTATCGTAGTAAATGAATATTTATTTTCCTTTTGATTTCTGTTTCTTCTGTTGAAAAGAGATATTAGACAATTTTACATTTGCATCTTTCGTTAAAGTTATAAAAAAATAATTGGTACGAGTAAATAACTTAAAAAGGTAATGCAATTCTGACTCTCCTAGCTAAGTTTACATTCTGTGCGACTCTTATACTGCGTTTGATACGTTTTGTGAATGTGTACCTTTATTTACGACGATCTGCCGACAATGTCCTTTACTTTACTTATTTGTTACTCTTCTAATAAACTAGAAACTATTACTTCAGACTCTAAAATATTTGCATTATTACATATTTGCTCTACAGAATCTTATCATTATTCTTTCAAATATTTATGATACAAAGTAGGTATATACATTTTTCCGATGCTTTAAACACAAAAATAAAAGTCGTTGATTTAAGCTGAATGCAATTAAACCTCCATTAAAATACTCGTAAGTAGTCTAAAAATACAAACAAAAAAGTTTTGATTCAATATCATTTTTTGCCGAAAAGAAATTACAACTGTTCAGTTATCACTCTTTCAACTTCAAACTGCGTACACTCCTAATAAAGGTCACTTTACCGTATCACTTCCCTGTCATGTCAAGGGTTAGTTAACTGAAAAATTAGCAAACAACAGCCGTCGTTAGAGCACGGCTTATTAAAGTTAAGCGCGGGTTAATATTTAATCCAAGGAGTAGTAATGTATGCGGAGTCACGGCGCAGGCGTTGTTTGTAGGATAATGGCGGCCGGGTGTCACACCGGAGTGGACTAGATACATGGTATCCTACTTATATTATAAACGTGGAAGTTTGTGAGTATGTAGTTTGTAACTCTTTCACGTAAAAACTACTGGACGGATTTGCATGAAACTTTACAGTAATATAGGTTATACGTCAGCATAACACATAGAGTACTTCTCATTCCCACGGGAAACCGACTTCTACGCGAACGGAGTCGCGGGCGACCACTAGTTAAGATATAATACAGAGATGAGAATAGGTTTATAGTATGGAGTATTAAAATGCCAATAGGCATGATGACAGATTTTGAAAAACTGTTGTATCATATTCAGAAATATATACTTATTGTAAAAAATATCATATTTCGGAAAAAAAAGCATGATTTATATGAAAAAAATCAATTTAAAATTTTATGTTTAAAATTACCACCAAAACGCTCCAAAGGCGTCGATTTTGACGTCACGTTAGAGCAGTGTTACCAACTCGAATTTTTATAAATCCTTCCGTACGACTCTAAAAGTTGGTAGTTTCCGACCAAACTCAATTCGAAAAGTAGGTAGATCTACCAACTTCTTTTTTTCAAGATTTAGAAGGAATCTGCACGGTCGTATAATATCTATAACCGATTATTTTAGTAAAAATAGATTATTTTTCTGACTATTTTTAAAAAAGCAATAAGAAAAAACCAAATTGTTAATTTTTAGAATAAAAACAAAATTAAAAAAAAAATCCCATCCCACTAATTTACCCCCTAAATTTGGGGGGAAAACCCTTAAGTTGGGAACCATGCTCTATAGTGACGTCATTCGCTCTGATTGGCGTTCAGAATATCATGGCGGACTGTAGTATTTTGTAGATTTATTTTTTAAAAATATTAATTAATCTCGCTTTAATTATAATTATACCTTGTTATTTTTTAATACTTTATTTACGTTTCATTAGATGGTAGCATAATTTTTGTGTATTTTATTCAGTCATTATGCCTATTTAAAATTATTTTATGCTCTGCTACAGGCATTTACACAGGAAAACACAGTATGCGTTTTCCCGCCCCGGAAATCCCGTAACATATTTTTTTTTTTTTTTTTTTATTTTTTTTACTAACACACCAATTATGTGGCCCTAAAGTAAGTTGCAGTACGCACTTGTGTTATAGGTACCACATAATGGACTAGGGGAGAACCTAGTTACACCCAGACACGAGCCAATATCGAAAAACCATTTTTAACGACATTGGCCCGACCCGGGGATCGAACCCGGAACCATCTGCTTAGCAGTCCGGTATATATACCGCTGCACCACAGAGGCAGTCATATCATAATCCCGTAGAATTTAAAAAAATGCGGGATCCCGACATCCCGAAACACGGGATTGGAAGCCTTAGATTAAATCTACAAGAGTTTTGAATTAAAGGAAAAAAAAATATGGCTAACTGTGTGTATTGCTAAAGAAAAGTAATTGCGAATTAAAAGCGATGCAACAGATAAGGCATCTGCAAAATGGTGAAAGTAATGACTTTTTT
Source organism: Emmelina monodactyla (assembly GCA_916618145.1). NCBI lineage: Eukaryota > Metazoa > Arthropoda > Insecta > Lepidoptera > Pterophoridae > Emmelina > Emmelina monodactyla. The sequence goes on along the minus strand of OU745314.1, from coordinate 7,610,661 downwards.
TTATTATTTCTGAACAGATATTTTTATATATTCATTATTTTTCATAATTTAGGTGTTTTTAAAACATAATAAATTAAAGTTTACTTTTAGGGGCTATATTATAATGTCAAAAAGCAATAAAATAATCAATCATCCATAGATTTATTATCTTCGCTCTCGCTCTTACTAGATGGAGCACTGGTACTCGTAAAATGCGGCAAAACATAAGTGTGCTGAATTCAGCATACTCGAACCTACCCGAGCTAGTGTCAACTTATATGCAGGGGCGTAGCCGCCGTATCAATTTTTTGGGACCCCCGAGCTACAGGGGCTCCAAAATAGTGTAAACTTAAAAAGAATGTGTTTTTTTAAACCTACTCATTAAATATAGCTTACTTTATAAACAAAAAATCTCCATAAGTCCATACGTTTCCAAATTGACGGTGTAAAAAAGTAAAATATTTTTTACAATATATGGTCTAGATATAGATAAGTTCGAATAAGAGTATTTTGGGATATAAGAAAAGATATAAATATGAATATAAATAATATATAAATATGGATTAATTATGATAATGTTTTGACATTTCTTATTAGAATAAATAGTCTGTAAATATCATCAGTTGTTCCAATATTCCAAGTATTGCACTTTTGAGAGTTTTGCACAATGCCGTTTTCGACGATAGCACTTTTTCCAGATGTAGGGTTTTTTGTGTGTTTTTTTTAAATATTATTTATTTATCTTATGCTTAAAAACTCGCAAACAGTTTCTAATTGTTTATTATCGTTTTCAAATGAGCAGCATATGAAGCCTCTGTCTAATTGTGAATATTCTGTCTAAACGTATTTTAGTGTACGATATCCATAGTTGGAGTCTGACAGAGGATATACTCGTATATAAATAAGTTTATTTTGATGAAACTAGTAATAAGCTACTTTAAAAATTGAAAACTAGTTCTAAAAGTCACTATTTATTATAACATGCAAAACCCTAGAAACGTGTAGGTATAGTAAAACCGATAAATGAATAAACAAAAAGAAAATTATTCCTTATATTGTCTATAATTGGTGCTTTTACCTTACTTTATTATCACGCATTTTACGAGTAGGTACTATGGGCGAGGAGTAATTGTGAATCTATGTTTAAATATTTTGTATAGGGCCCTTAACAATATTGTTACTCCTACGCCCCTGTTTTTATTATGACATAATATTACATTAACCCTTAACCACCTAGCACCTATTTTTGTCCTGTTACCACCACCGTGCGGTCGCAAAGACCGCTTATAGATAATTGCGTTGATTTTAGGATTTCAATTAACAAATTAAAATTCCGTAGCAAAACATGCAACTTTATACGCCAATGCTTCGTTTTAGCACCAAACATTTGCTATTGAATCATAAATTTCTTTAAGAACTGAAAAAAGAATAATTCAATTGTTTCGTATTTTTGTAATTTTTAACATAAAAAGTAGTAAAAAATAACCATCATTTTTTTTATTAAAATTATAATTGAATTTTATAAAACATTACGGTCTCTGAGACCGTAGGTAGGTGGTTGATGGTTAAAAAATTGTCAATTTGAGGAGTAGTTACTAAGATATAACAGCTTGCAAGGAATGTCAGGGGTCATATATAGATGGCGTTTTAAAGCTTTTGAAACATTTATTTTTTATTGCCAAAATGATTGAAAAACGACACAAAGACAGATGTGTAGTTTCCTTTTTGTCGAGCTTGAATTTTTATGCGTATTATTTTGTTGCTCAGCGAGGATGATGAGTAAATAAAAGGTTTGGACTTAAGCGACATCTTGGTTTGTTCCTAGTACTAAGTCAGAAAACAGGTCATGGTTTGGTCGGAAGCTTTTCGAACAGTATGTGTATTATTTGACTCACGAATTGGCACGAACATTAAAAACTGCCGCAAGATCAAAGCTATTGTTTACAGGCAGTGCTCCATCTAGAAAGAGCGAGAGTGAAGATAATAAATCTATGCAATCATCAAAAAGGCATAGTGACATTCAAACACTTTGAAAAAAAAACAACGAAACACATATTGTAAAAATATATCTAAACTGGCGACCCGCCCACGCTTCGCAATGTTGTATTTTTGGCCGACTTGATCACGAAACATTAAATTTTGGCTAACTTAAAGATTTTTTTTTTAAATGTTTTATATATCCACAACGTTGTCTAGGAGGAGATAGCGGACAAAATGTTGGTATATTACCAACTTCTCTAGTGGTGGACCTCTTCGGTGTAACAGTCAGCCTCGTTATTAAGCAGGCAAAGAGCAACATTTAAGATACGGTTCCAAAGTTACCCTAAAATACACCAAAAAGCGTTCTAAAACTTTTCAAATATATGCTAATGCAATACATAACTTTATTCACACATACATATATTATGCAAATCGTTTAGAAGTATTAGTATATGCAATGGGAAATGAGATTTTGGCTGCTGGATAATCATGTTTTATGGTGTTGGTGAAGATAAAATAAATAATTAATCCGTCATTAGGTAAGTGACATAATTATTTTCTTTTTTAATAACATACTGGAATATATATTATGTTATGGATATGCGAAAAGTGTTGGTAAAGAAAGATCGCTATAGTGATAATTTTGTTTTTGCAAAGTTTTTTTGTTATTTGACTTCATAATCCAATTTCAACTAAATCGTATAATCGTTTTTTTAATGTTTTAGGTATACCAAAGAATAACGGGTGTAAAAAGACCACTTCCGAAGCCTGAAACCATGTATTCTTGAGCCTCATTAGCTACTTAATTCACCCACCCAGAAAACTCAATTTATAAAAGTTATTAACGAGTTAAATTGAAATCATCGCAAAATCTGATAGAATAAATGCAATATTGAACAATTAAGTAAAAAAGAAAAATATTTTTTTTAACCTTTTTTTTGTTTCTCCAAACGTAACCAGTACCCCTCCGCAATGCCCAGTTTTTGTTTTCGAAGCAGTCTTTTTACACCCCGTATATGCCTAAAGCGTAAGCTATCTATGAAATTATGTATCCCCTCTGCCTATTTGAAAAATAGGTCAAAACACCCGATAAGGATGTATTAGTTTGTTTTCGGCTGTTTTCCAACAAAAAACAATTTTATTACTCTCACACTATTCTATTTACGATATGTTGTAGCTTTTTTATTACGTTCACGCCTTGAGAGTCACAAAATTTGATAATATTAGCCTGTTTACGTATGTAGATGTAATTTCATAGTGTCACTTTGAAGATAATACTAAGGTATAGGTTACACTGAACGAGACTATGTTTTTGTTGAAAAGAAATATTTGTCAAGTTACGAAAATAAGGAGAGAGATTATACCCAATTTAGTGTGACGTTCATAAGCTGGCATTATTTTTTTTAGAACGAGTGGGTGCAACTGCGTCTGCGTAAAAAGGGATTTTCCCGTGGGAATGAGACTAATTCCCGGGTAAAAGGTAGGTATCTTATGTCTGTTTTTTGGTTCTAAGCTACCTTTTCACCAATTTTTTAGCCAAATCGGTTCATCTATTCTTGAGTTATAAATAGTGGAACTAACACCACTTTCTTTTATTTATTTAGATAATGTAATCTTTATACAAAGTTTAAAATCTTTTTTTTTGTATTTTTTATTCAAATCTGAGACGTGATTTTAGCCAACATCTAAACTTCCAACTCACAAAACAAAAACAAAAAAAAGCCTTTATTTTATTAATAAAGAAGAGATTATTATAAAATGAAAGTTTGAGAAAATGTAAATGGAAACTATTTATTTTTGTTAATCTTTTATTTTTTTATGTTTTAATTTTATATAATATTTCAAATCAAAAGTATCAAAACTGATAAATAAAACCTTAGACTTTGTATTCAAATAGGTTAAGCAATATTCAGTTTCTTAACTCTAAACTTTTCGAATACTTTCGCAAACTATACACAAAGAAAAACGACCTCCTACCGCAACACTTTAAGGCTGTACCCATAAAACACAATAGTGAGTACATTAGGTCTGGCCCTAATCATTGTTTGTATACCAAAAGAACTTTACGACAAGGGACCAACTACTTATACGTAAGCCAAAATTCATGAGTTTGGGGTCACTTTACTTGATTATACTGTACCCAGGCAAGATCCAAATAGTCTTTGCCATTACGTGTTGACATGAAGACAGCGGGACCCTACAAACGTCAAATGAGCTAGCAATCCGCCCAAATAGAGATGGTAAGACAAATGCTAATAGAGACCAGTTTTATCCGGTTTTACTGTCGCGTGTTAGGAGGTAATTAAGAATCGGATTAATTTATTGGAAGGTGTTTATATGGAAATGAGGTTTTTAGTATTTAGATGAGATGGTTAAGACGGGTTAAGATGAGAAACCTATAGCAAACTCAATTTAAAAGGAAGTCGTTAGCTTTTTACTTTATTCAGTAGTTGTTCTTACAAATATCTATAATAATAAAATAAAACTGAAGAGTTTGTTTGTTTAACGCACGAACCTCAAGAATGGTTTACAAAAAAAAATCTGTTGAAAAATCTATTTATCGAGGCTTTATATTGCCTAAGGAATTAAAATCAAGCTAAGACTAATAGGAGCTGAGCAGCAATGAGAAAAGTTGCAAATACGGAAAAAATATTTCTTTTGAGACCTTTCTTCAAAATCAGGACAAATAATAGTATTTTTTATTTAAAGCGGGTGAAACCACAGAGCACAGCTAGTATATTTATAAGTGCCTAAGAAAAGTAACATAATTAAGTATTCTTATCAAACACCGGAACAAAGTACCTACTAATAAAAATAGCCGACACACAATGAGAGCAAAAGTTTACATCTTCATCTTGTATTCTCACAGACCTGTTGACTGGAAGAGGGACTAACTTTTATATATTTTACGGCATACCAACACGAAAAGTTACGTACAATCACTGTAAGGAACAAAAATAACGAAAGTATAAGTAAAAAGTTATATCAGCTTGACGTTACTGCGAGTTTTGTTAGAGTATGGCCGTTTTCACCAACGTTCCCTAAATTTAAGGGACACCTAACAAATTTTAAACTACAACTAAATGCAAATATTTGGCCCCAATTTTTGCTTGGTTAACGAGACATGAGAAAAATGAGTGAAACAAATAATCTTAAAAATAATAAAAAGCGATTTTATAGCCCTTACAAATAGTTTAAGTGCCCCCAAAATTTTAGGGAAGGTTGGTGAAAACGGGCATTAGTCACCTGATTACCAGGATTGCAGAAATAATGAAGGTTTTAGCATCGTTTTATAAATCTACCCGAACTATGAGTGGTGTTAAAAGCTTCAATTATAAATGAGTATGTTAAGAATATTGTAACAATTTAAGGCAAATATTGAGCAAAAATAAATTGAACCTCTTTAACAATATCACTACATAGTATAAAACAAAGTCGCTTTCTCTGTCCCTATGCTTGAATCTTTAAAACTACGCAACGGATTTTGATGCGGTTTTTTTAATAGATAGAGTGATTCAAGAGGAATCTTTACATGTATAATAACATAGTACAGGGAAAGGAGTTTTACTCCGAATGTAACGCGTGCGAAGCCGCGCGGGTAAAGCTAGTTGATAAATATATGAGATAAAGAAATCCGACACAATTAGGAACCACCTTCTATTCCAGGTTTGATATTACCACAAAGCATATGACGATATAAAATATGGTTTATGATTAAAAGTTATTATTAAAAACCAACGCAATACCATCCATGTGTACGTTTTGAAATTGGCAAAAAACCACAAGCCAGATCAATTTATTACCGTACAATGGGACAAATTGATTTCGACCACTGCGCAGATCTGCCCGTAACAATCTACGTTGCCATTCGGACGAGGTTGCAAATATATCAAACCTAACAATCAATGGGATGCCGTCTAAAAATAGGTTTTAGGATCCGTTGGCCATTTTGTCGGCCTTAACGTGACAGTGAAAAAATAATGTATTTTTAAGCTAAGTTGAGTTTATAAAACAGCTCACACTTTAAAAACTATATCTATTTTACAATTTTCGTAATCCTCATAACACCTATATTAAACATGGTACGTTTTAGTTGAATATGACCAACAGTACTTGAAAGCCCGATCTGTATTTGTTGCTATTTCACTCACCGTTTAAAAATGCACCTATTCTACGCTGTATATCGTATGTCTATAAAATGCTAGAGTTTAAAAAGGTGGCCTGCCAATCTACAAGCCATAATAACCAAGATCAAAGATTAATCTAACTTTTCTACCGAACCATTGTTTTTCCACCGTTTTCCCCTTGCCAACTCCTGCACTTCTAACTCAGACACGGCACTATTTTCATCGTTGATTGGTTGTCAACGACAAGTTTTACAATACGGGGCCCAATATCGGAGACAACTTGACAGATCTATTGTAGTCGGTAAAAAAACGTATAGATAAAACTCAAGCACGCAGGTTCAATCGCGTTTTTTTTACGTTTTTCGGATACAAATTGTATCATACAATACGTCTGGAAAATATGGTTTATTGTGCTTTTTAGTTAGAAATAATAAATTACTTTTTATGAAAATAAGATACATAAAAAGGAAAAAATCAAAATTCTAAGATCTGCTTGAGATACTATTCCGGAGATAGGCAGTCGGTCTTATAAATGTCTGAGTTCTATGTTAATATGAGTTATATAAAATAACCTTCATGTACCTCACCAAAAGAAACAGAGCCAGCGTTGATATTAATAATAAAAAAATAAAGCTATATAAATTATCTTGTTATAATGAGAAGCTAATATCCTAAAAAACTAATCTGGCAGTAAATTGTCTTAATGCAAACATATCGTGGGAAATTAAATATTAATAATATAAAATATTTTTTTCAAAATAGTTAAAATATCAAGCTATGGAGATCAAGCTTAATATTCAAACAGTCGGTACACCACCGAGAAGTGACAGAGAGTTAAACATCAGACCGAAAGAATTTGTACTACTCTGATAAAATATAGCTAAATCAAAATAACAATAACTTTTTAATGAGTCTTCCCTGTGATTAGCCCTACTAACATTATAAATAACTATAACATTGAAGAATGAGAGTCAAACACAACACATTGTTTCAAAATAACAATTATTTAGCTTCTGTTCAGCGGGTCAATTACCGTAATTTTATGCAGTGCTGCTTAATTGCGTTTACGTCTTAACCTCTAAATCCGTATTACTGTAATGACAGGAAAACCTATACGTCACGTTTAAGCGTTAAAAACTTTGCGAATCCTTTGGTTTTCGTGTCATTACGGTAAACGGATTGAGAGTTTAAGACTTAAACGCAACTAAGCAGCACTGCATAAAATACGGTAATTGACCCGCAGGGCTGAGCCGTCCATGCGTGCAAAGTGTGCGCCGGATTAAATGCCAGCGAATACTTTTGTTTTCTTTTTTTTAATACAACATAGTATTGGTAAATATCACTAGCATTCCCTAAATCATCTTCTTTAATTTTTAGGGGGCTTCAGTCGTGCTAATTTAGTAAACAGCCACAATATAAAAAAAATGAAATATCTAAACCTAAAAAAAGCGCTTCATAGGTTTCGCACAAAGGCGCGGCCCTACTTCTGTTCCTCATCATTTTTCAAATTATTCCCCAGCTTTTATAAAACACAAGTTTTAATTACTTTACAAACACTTTTGTATTTATTATAAGTTTAATAACTTTTTCTAAGAACAACTATGATAGATGGAGAATTCATAACAAGGTTAATCTTTCAGTCAGTCATTTATCATTTTAAAAATTATTTTTTGTGTTACAGAAAAGAAGATTTACAACCTTAGGGAAAGATCAAGTTTTTAAAGATGAGATTAAAATGTACTGGAAAAGCCGTGGCAAAAGACACTTTTTGAAAATAAGAAAAACTACGTAGACATTTTCTTTTACTAGAAATAAATGATTTCTCCATATTTTTATGTCAAAAGATCGTAATAAGATAACACATTAACTTGTTATCGTAATGTCTCGTATCTTTAATGTTATATAAATTGAAAATGAACAGATTTTATAACTTTTTGCAATTTAAATGTATAGTATGGTTATAATTAGAGATGGGCCGAGTACTCGGTTCATACTCGGTACTCGGCGTACTCGGCGGGTTTTTTGGTACTCGGTACTCGGCTGAGTAACTCGGTATACGAATGCCGAGTACCGAGTACCAAAAAAGTAATATAATTTGTTTAAAGAAAGCAATATATTTAAGTAGATATAATTGAAACAATAGTGTTAATCAAAACGTACTGATTGAGGAAATCTTTGACATCCTCAATTAATAGAATCAAAATTATGCTAATGCATGAGTACTACTGATACAAAATTAAAGGAACAGTAATAAAAATAATCAATCCTTGTTTGGTGCCCTGTCCACCATTTGCCAACAAATTTTCCACTAAATATACTTGTGTTCGTTTGTACTTGTTTACGCGCGCGAAATTGGGAATTTGATAGAACCGAGTTACTCGGCCGAGTACTCGGTTAAAAAAAAATTTAACCGAGTAATACTCGGTACTCGGTACTCGGCAAAAGTGTTACTCGGCGCATCTCTAGTATAATTATGCTTTCTACCTGAGTTTGTGAACTTGTTACAGACCAATTTAGCCATTCATGAATAAATGTATCATTATAGCAAGGCACTTTTCTCTATAAATCAAGAATGTAAGAACAGATTACCAACCCATCTTTATAAACAAACCTCATTTTTACTTTATGCCGAAAAAAATAAAAACACCACTTAAATAAACACAGCTTTAAGAGCAGAAATTACCATTTCGTTTCTAAAAAAATTGATAGGCATATCCTGAAATTTACATTTTTTAAACCACATGTGGGTTCCATTTGCATGGTAAAGGGTTTAATTTCGTTTGAATTTTTTGTGACTTCCCGTAATTGGGTAAGCTGTGTCGACAGAAAAAGGCCTGTAGTTGTACTTTTTTTGGTTTACATGTTAAAATTAACATAGGTTAATATAAATTATGTTTTTAAAGCTGAAATAGGTCATGAGGCCAGTTTTTTAAATATTTTTTATTATTTATTTATTTAGGCCAAAAACAGCAGAACAACATACTAAAGAACCAAGTATAATGCATAAACGCTTGTTAATTGCAACGCCATCGAAGATAACTACTAACTACCTACTACTGACCATAAACTATATCTAAATATGTAGGTTTAAACAAGAAAAGTAACTAAATACTGACAAACTTAGTAACTGAGAGGTAAATAAATAACAAAAAAAAACAAATAACAAAATATGTTTAAAAGAGGTTAAATAAATAATTTTAGTCATTCTATATTTTGTTGTGGCATTAGATTAAAGAGAAATATCAGTTGGATCCTCACTAAACGATTTGTGGATGTTTTATATGTCTACTGTACTTATTAATAAATGAAGAATAATGCATCCAATGGCCTTTTTGCAAAAATCGCATTTAAAAAAATGTCTAGACTTGAATTCTATAACGATATTAACAGGTTGGTTAAACTGATGTTTTTTTTACTTTTATCATATTTTTTTAGCATTTTAACCGACTCCTGTCCCGTGACGCGCCTAGCGCGTCATGAAGAAACCTTCAGGGAGGCCCATGACGCGAGAGATGCGTTATTAGAAAATAGTTGCAATTCAAATTTTTATTTGATTTAATCAATAAAATATCTTATTTTATATAAAAATTAACTCATTAGGAACACCAATATCAAGGGCCAATATTTTTTTTTGGAAAATTAAATTGCCTGTGGTTGTCAAACATAGGGTGCCTACCTACAGGTAACTGTTTATCCTACTAATTATTGAAAAGTGTTATTATTAAAGCCAGGATTCGAACTTAGCAAATCTATAAAAATAATTACTATGTGTTTTGGTCACCAATGAATAGTTTAGATGTAAAAACGGAAGATTTTTGATTTGCGATAAAATACTTCCCACAGGTTGACAACCAATGGTGGAAATCTATAACTTACCTTCTATCTCGTATAAAACACGTAGATCGACACTTTTAAATACACTAAACTAATAAATGAAACATAACAAATAATAACAGGTCTCATTTTGTATTCTTTTTAGTTGAAACTGCCTAAAATAGCGTAATAACATCACCAGTGGCCCACGACGCGTTAGTCGCGTCATCATTTAGGAGGGCCCGTGACGCGACTAGCATGTCATTGAATTTTGTATGGGGCCACGGCCGAAAGGCTCGAAAAATGATGGTGGCAAGGAGTCGGTTAAGCTAACATAGCGCAACTTGGTTCTTTTACTTTCTTTGTTTTTTTTCTTTACTTTGGTAAATCATTTAAACTTCCACGATGTTTGAATTTCTAAACATTACAAAATAAAATCACAATCGTATAAGTACTTTGTAAAATTAGTTTAAAAATGAAGAGCATTCGCCGAAATGTACTAATGCATTATTTAATTACTGTCGGGAAATAGGTTAAGCTAATAGTTTCGACCTTATCGAATAAAATGGAGCAATTTTAATGACATGCCAGTTTTGTTTATTTTAAATGCCGATAATTGGACATTTTGTTGTAAAAGGTTATTTGTTTCATTGATTACAATGCAAAATTAACTGAACTAACCTCGTTTTGGAATGCTACTGTAAACATATAAAAAACTATCGGGGTTCATCCTACTATGTGAGTATGGATGTAGGATGCATGGATGTTTGTTACTCTTTCACGTAAAAACTTCTGGATGGATTTTAATGAAACTTTACAGTAATATAGGTTACACATCAAAATAACATATAGGTACTTTTTACTGCGGGAAAACTTCTCATTCCCACATAGATATTATTTAACCGCAGCTAAAGGCAGCACTTAGAGACATTGCAATTGCAACTTTGGTAATCAATTGGATTTTGGATGTTGAACTTAGTTAGGCACGGTCTTTGATTGTAAGCCTAACCGTAAAGTGAAATTACATCTCAATTAACTTCGTGCTTTGTACAGCTACAGCATATAATTTCGTTTGTTTAATGTTCGTCCAATCCTACTCATATTATAAACGTGTAAGTTTGTGAGTATGTATGGATGTAGGTAAGGATAGATGTTTGTTACTCTTTCACGTAAAAACTACTGGACGGATCTGGATGAAACTTTACAGTTATATAGGTTATACATCAGAAGAACACATAGGGTACTTTTTACCGCGGGAAACTTCTCATTCCCACGGTTTTTAAATCTATTAAGTATGTTTTTGAGAATAAAACAAAACCAACCAAAGTGTCACCTCGACCAAGGTATTTCACGCCTTTCTTAAACTTAAACTTTTCCCATAATTTATTTATTGTTTATCGAACTACCAAGGGTTATTTTTCGACTTAATTATAAACTAGCTCAGGTTTTCGGTTCAACTATATTTTGTTGTTGAACATTCTCTTTCATTTTAAGGCACACATAAAACAGCAACAGCTCCGTGCCAAACACAAGTGATCGGTGCAAGAGCCGAGTGGATCTTGAGTTGATCGCAGCTAAATCTCATGAGAAAACACCGCCATTTGTCGTGGAGACAAATCTCGCCCTCAAATACGAGATTAGGAGGGGACTGACACCATCTAAGGGTAGGATGGAATAGGCTAAGAGTGGGGTAAAACATTGAATTGGTTTAGTTTATTTAAAGTAAATAATATATTTCGACATATGTACAATACATCATTTTTTATCTAACCAATTATGAAATGTTACGTCTTTCTTATGATTTAAAGTTATAATATCTGTTGTGAATGGAAAATATATGTCATAAGTGAATAAGTGAGTCTAGCTGTAGGCTCTGTCTGCAGCGATTACTGGGCTGACTCGACCGGTGAAATACCACCGTCGGCGTCGCACAGAAAACCGACGTGAAGTAGAGACAATGTTTCTGCGTTTCGTTCGGTGAGTGTGATATCCGGTGTCCAATTTCTCATAGGCCAGCAACGCACCTTCAATGCATATGTAATTGTGGTTGTATATGGGTTGTATTGTATTTCGTCTATAAAATTTGCACCATATACAACATCTTTATCTAGTACCAGAGAGGGTTCTGGTAGGGACTCTACCTACTTACTACTCAAGGGGTGAACCTTTTTACACCAAGATACGCAAACACCATTTTGGAATTGAATAAACCAATACTTTCTGCATTTATAACTTTATCAATATTATTACAGATACTTCTTAATTATGTGAACAATCACACAACTCGGCACCTTCTGTACAAGTACGGTAAACATACCGCTACAATAACTAGACATTGTTTTTACTCGGTAGGTACGAGTACCTACATTGCTCTTTACACAAGTGCCAACTGTTTATAACAATAACCACTGCCTGCAATAATTTATAGCTTTAATAACATTCACATAATCTGTCCAAATGAAGTCACAAACCAACATTAATCATCTTGTACAGCGACATTTAATATTTCAGAAAACCACCTTCTGACTGACAGCCCGGTAGCGGAGAAATATAGCCCAAACGAAATGACTTAGTTTTTTAATAAAATCATTTATCAAAAGTTTCTGGATCGCGTTGACTTTGAGAGGGAAATATTGTGTTTTTTTTCAAATTGTTTTTTATTAATAAATTCGTTAGATTTATTTAAATCAAAGGCTTTGTTTTATATATTTTTTTAAAACATTATCGTTTTACAAAAAAAACTACTATATTTTTGCTATCCCAGTATGTAATAAATGCTTTTTAGGGCTATGTCTGGTAAACTTAACGTGAAACCGTCATATTGTTCAGAAATAATTTATCCCCTAATTCGGCTTGGTGCATACCTAAATCTTGGCGGCTTGGCAATTTATCCTTGTTCAATGTTCGTGCCATTCCGTTACGAAGCCATTCGTCGAATGTTCTAGATAGATATTTGTATAAATGTGCTGATGTTCGATCTTTTTAAATTTAAAGACGAAATTTTTGAGTCGGATATTTTTATATTACGTAGAGTTTCAGGTTGGGTGATAGGATTTTGTGCAAAGCTCTACAGCTTCGGTATTAATGTCAAGTCAGGGTTTACGAGTACAGTGCTTCGGTTTAAACGGTAGAATAGAAAGATCGAAGCAAAATATCTAAAGGTCTTCAAGTCTCTACTTGAACTCTTTTACTCTGTTATACTGACAGTTTATAGCCTTAGGTAACTACCGTCAAGTTAATTTTTCTGTCTGTTATATCATTAAGTATTTAAAAATAATGTATCATCGTTTCTTTGTTTTTTAAGTTTGGCCTATCAATTTCCTTTAAAACTGCGTGACTGGTTTTTAAAGTAAGCGAATTTTAACCAGACAAGAATTTAAGATGGTTGCCTACAACCATAAGGTTGACATGTATCAAAAAGTCTCGGCCACGCGGCCTCTCCACTTAAACAGAGCAAATATTCAAAAAGTATTAACCGAACCTGTCAGTAACCCTTAGTAAGGGAAGCTTAGGCAAATCAAAATAAAACATATAACCCAAATCAATCAAAACAATTAAGTCCACTCCACTCCTAAATGCACTTCAAAGCGAAACCAACCGCTTTAACTAGTCCATCTTATTTATACACAGCATTAGCTTGCTGTCAACTAGGCGACAAGTTAAACAAAAGACTAGGAAGTTTTCCCTTCTTGAAGTAGTTGGGACTTGAGGCGCGTCGCCGGCAGAGATTCGACGCCTGCGCCGGTGAGATAGTTTGGTTATTGTACTCGGATATTGTGTGATATTACGAGAATTGTCGGGGAAGTGTATGAAATGGGGCTGTGGATGGATTGGTTCGGAGAACATAGATATGGCAGTATGTGGTCCTGGTATTTTGTTTTAAGATGCGTAGGTATACATTATATTTCAAAAGATTTCAATATGCTACGCAATTTCTTAATTGTTGAGTTGCTCTATTGAACTATTATTTAAGTAATTTAGACACCGAGCATAAGTAGGTACATGTATGTCAAATGATTTTCAACAAAATTCACTATTTAATCATACTAACAATAGTCAAATACATGTACCATCTTTAGTTTATTAGAGAATGCAATGATTGAAATAGTTCTCCTTTAATCATCATCATTTAAACATCGAATACTTCGTTTCAGTCCTATGTTGCCCAACTACTCATATCGAATTTATAAAACTACCAACTAAGTTATCAACGAAATCCCAAGTTAGATTAATTCCATAGCGCCTAAGTGTCGCTACTTCAAACTTCCAACCACTCAGATCATAATGGCGACGAATAATTGGATTCTACGTTTATACGCCTATACGCTACATTCCACCACTGTATCCTGACCTGCCCGTACCCCACAATAACGTAATAGAGAGATCGCCTAAATTGGCCAGAGTAGACCCACTCGAAAAGGTCTGTAATAGTATAAAATGCACTTAGAGATGTGACTGTATTGCTCAAAGGGACCGCGGGAAAGAAACGAGATTATTTTCGCGATAGATGCGAGGCCGGATCCCCTTCGATTAATGTTTCTTTTGATACATGTCCGGATTTTTTAAAGTGTATTGGTGAAAAGGGACTGACGCTGTAGTGTGCCCAGGGTAAAGAAAAGGTGGGATAAAATACCAACATTATAATACAAACATCGTTATTTTTAAATGTAGCGGCTTTATGAGCATTAGGATTTAATGTATTAAAAATTAAAAGAAAGTAATTATTTTCTTAATACTCTAAATTTAGATATCTTAAAGTGGTCATGTATATAATAATATAAGGGCATGTTCTGAATAAGAAAGTAAACTTTAATAAAATTGATAAGAGTCAGGACTACTTTCCGGGAATTCATTTTGGTTTAATATACCACAAATTATCTAGCCGCGTGCCAAAACTAAAATTTCTTCAAGGCGTTTTAATAACTTTAGTGTTAAACACATACTGCAAAGGAATATATAATTACAAAATCAAGTCAAAACAGGCGCAACGCCCACGTAACAAATGACATTCAGGCGTATATAACGATTTTTATAAAAATAAAGATCTTGTAAAAGATCTCGGTTGATCTTGAAACCTCTGAGTTTTAGAAACCTATAAGGCACGTTAATCCTCAGCAGATATTACTTTTTTTTAATAACCGTCCGATGTCGCTACCGTTATTTTAAACCAACCAAGAATCCCCGATCACGTTGCAACATTAATCTATCTCGGGGCCCGCGTAGCTAAACAAGCGTTCGTGGCGCCATAAAACGGTACGCTTTCTTTGTCCGCAGCGAGCTAAATCAAGACTGGTGGCTGTCGACGGCACAGTTGGCAACACAGCACTCTTAAGAGCAAAATACATATACAACGTGGTTATTTAGTGACTTTTGGCTCTAAAGTATAGTTCTGTACATTATACCTACGGATATATGATAGATACCTATACTTTGTTATATTTATTTTTTTTGTTTTTGTAAAAAGACTACAGCCGCCATTAGCGTTAGTAGGTATAGAGACTGTAAGAATTTGAGATTGTTAAAATATTTCTTTTCGTTTTTTGGAAAAAAAAGTGTTTAAAGTCGAAACTCAAATGTCTCTAGCTAGACAATCATCATGTAGAAGCAGAGGTGCCTAGTGTTGCCAAATTCACGGGAAGAGGCAGCGTATAATATATCTACGGCCATAAAGCTACCTACTTCAATCAACATAAAATTTTATGTCTACGTTCAAAAATCAAAAGTATAAGTAACAAGTTTTTAAGTAAACATACTGCGAGATCAAAATTTCACAATTTCAAATCGTTTCCTGCCCCGATCAAGAGCTATAGAAATCATACAATTAGGTGCTACAGTACCCGATACAAGAGTTTTTTATTCAGAAGGGATAGCAGTAAAATGCGAGAGTCGTGGTTCGGCGCATTGGGAGCGAAAAATAAGAATTAATTTTTGATCAGACTCAATGCCCCAGTGCCCTGAGGCGGGTCTTTTAGACCAAACTTAAATAAGTCTCTCGAGATTTTTATCTTTTGTTATTGGGTCAAATACCGGACTGAATTTTGAAGCATTTGCTTTTGGTATCGCGTTTAGAATTAACGATGTTATTATTTAAAAATTCCTTCTTGTTTCTATCAAATTAATTCTTGGTACTTACTCAGAAATATTTTTCACTTCAAAAACTATAATGTTTAATTATGGAAAATTGGAAATATAGGTTCTAGTTGGTTCGAGCATTCTAGGGTTCTCGTTCTCGTTTATTTAGGTATCTACCTAATTACTTGACGAACAAATACAGGTTGTGGTGTTTCCAAGATTAATAAACTAAACTAATAATTGACCAAATAGCTATTATACTCAGACAACCCCGAGTGAAACAATTTAGAACACAAAACATTCCTCACGATAGTAAAGCAAGTCACCGATCTCAGAGAGTTTTACCAAAATTCCTAACCTCAAAATGTCCGCCATGTTTTGCCGCTGTGTTTTGGCGCGCTAATTACAAAACTGTCATGGCGGCGACGTCGTCGGTCGCATTCTTGGTGCGTTCACAAGATTTACTTTAAAGAGAAATACCTCCTTTGTACTTGGGGGAAATAACTCACAAGTTAGATTTAAGGATATTACTTATAATGAAGAAAAAATTCTACTCACTAGTTTAAAATAAGTTTAGAATATTGTAAGGAAATAAGAGGTTTATCGAAACCAACATATTTAACATATCAACTATTTTAGAACAAAAATATTTATATATAATATAGGTTAAGAAAAGGTTTTCTACGGCTGTTTTAAGGTTCGCAGTTCAATTCAGTATTTTAAAATTAATGTGTCGATGGAATTTTCATTACCCATCATCACCTCTCTTATATAAAATCGACACAGACCGATTTTATATAAGAGAGGTGAGGTCTCATTGTCTAAAAAGTATTATTTTATTAATATTTTCTTTAAATAAAGCTTAACATCCAATTAAACTAACAGACCATTTTAACTTGTTGCTATTAGATATAGGTATATTACATTAACAACAAGTTTTACCGTCCACGTGTTAATATTATTATGCCACAGTTCATCCTTTTATACATTTTCCCTACATAGATCGGGATGCGCAATCGAGTGTAAAAAATAAAAAAAATATGCAATAAACTGCAATCCATACGTGTCCCTTGTGCCGACATCAATTTTCTGCGAACGAGATAGACTGAGTTCAGAATCATGATGCTGTCCTGCTCACACATTGGATTTTTTCATTGTGACGGAAAGCAAATAGTTTGATGATATTCCGCTTTTGAGGGATTAAAAGTTATCCGTTTGAACGTTCGAAGCAATTTATCAACAAGTTGCATTTGTATGAAGTAATATTCTTAATGTAGTTCGTTTCTTTTTAGCCTACTGCTTCATGGTTGCATTCGAAAAAGCAAAAGTAATCCTTTCTTGATTCGGTGGTAGAGTTTTAACGTTGGTGCCTTGTGAATTTAATGGTTATCTTTTTTGTCCTAATCCGAAGAACATATTTTTTATTTTAATCTCATGCGACTCGAATATTTATTTATCCAAGGGTATAAGAATTTTGGGTTATATAGTGAGAACGAAATAAGTTTAAATCTTAAGGGTACATTTCAAACACGATGAATTATGGAACTAAAATATTTTATTAAACTAAAAACCAGAGTCTGTCTGCATCGACCTGAATTTTCTTCCAAAGACTCCGTTAAAGAAATTTAAATGCACATAACCTGGCAGATGTCCAAAGAAACGTATTTAAAAGTATTTAACTGGAAATCGAACGATGTTCTTGGTATTTCGGTTCAATGTGGATTACGGATTCTTTTGAAACGATACACTTTAATATGTTAAAAATACCTGTAATGTTGAGAATTTTTAGTAGCATAGATCCTGTAATAAGATTTAAATTCCTATTTTTATTTGACCTTAATATTCAACATAACATAGGATTAAGAAGGTCAAAGTTTTGATCTACGATACCTTATTCCTTGATTTTACACTTAACCCCAATAACATTTTTTCTATTTGAAAAACTTTTTGAAAAACTTGATAATTAACACAAAAACAAAAAAACAAAAACGAATTTGCGCGCTCTGTTATTTATAACTCTGTATTTTGTAAGAAGTCCCTAAACCGGTCGCCCCACCCCCCGTCGCCCGCGCGCCTGCCACGCCAGTTGCGTGCGCGTAGAGTATTGTATCGTTTAGATGCACCTAATAAATTTGTATGGAAAAACTTTTTTTTTTAATATTAATTTTAATTACTCGTTGGTTAAATGTTGTTGGGATTGATGTAGAAAAGCTGCCTACAAGAGGTGATGCGCTAATTAGAAATAACCCTGTATAAATACGTCGAACACACTGCACCAAGTAATACTCGTAGGTAATACTCCATTATTGATTATCTATGTTTGTTTTATTTAAGTTTTTCAGAAGTAACATACTTTATATGTTACATATTTATTGGTAGATCACACTGAGTGTCGTCAGGGAAAATTCGATCTTCAATCTAAATAAGTTGGTCACACTTATATAGTCTATGGTTTATGCCATCTAGGTTTAATTTCAATTGATCAAATCATGACTCGTTAAGCCCTAGAAATCTGTGTTTAATATTGTGTTACAGTTAACAATGCCAAGTTTAGGCCATTAAGACGAAGGAGACTAAGTACGGACCATACGGGTTTAACTTTGAAGGGTTGATTAATTGCAATTAATTCAAGTCCTTGAATCTTGAATAACTAACTCCATGTTTAAAATATATTTTTTGAAAAACTAACATCGTGCGGGGTAATAACTAAGTTTCCTTAATTATAAACTTTTATAGTGTTGAGCGGGCAGGTACGAGAAAATAATTTAGGTATATGTTCAATGAATGTAAATTATGATTGTATAATTTCCGAAAAGAGTGCTGGGAGTTTTTTTCCGCCGGCTTTTTTCTCTCGGTCTACGGTTAGGTAAAGTCGAAGTTTCTAACATTGACGTTCATTAAGGATATGTTATATATCTATGATGAATAAAAGAATTTTGATTTGTTTGGATAACCTTCCTTCTCCTCTCTTGGATGATTTTAGATATTAATGAAATTTCAACGTTTTAAAAACGATTTGTTGTGGTTCCTGTTAGGAAGTGTCTACCATGTAGCCAGAATTTTACTAGTCGTATAGGTTTTGTTACATTGGCGTGACAAGATCAATATACCTCTACTTTTCTCATGGATAGACAAGATCGAATAGACTTACCCGCCAAAGAACTGCTTAACTCTAGATCCTAAAACTTACTGCTACCGTTGCTAAACCTCTACGGTAACATATTTTTGAATCTGCATCAAGCTAGGTACCAGGTCCTGAACACAGAAGCTTAGAGACCCTCGCAAACAAAATCAACACCATTTTGTATCTATCCGAAATAGAGCTCTAAATCACTTTTTAAAAGCCTTTCCAGCTATTTAATTTAGCGCGCCATCAGTCAGTCGCCGCCGGTATATTAATGGCCGCGCTCTGACAAGCCGACTTGTTCATTTGACCGACGAAGTGTTGCCAATCGGAAAAATGTGCATTTAAAACGGTGTTAAAAAGAGTTGTACATAAGTGGGTACCTGCAATACATCTATAATAAAAAGTGTTTTACACTAAACATAATAGGTATTACCTATTAGGTAACATACAAATAATGGTCATTTACAAAATTTTGCAAAAAGGCAATCGACGTTATAATAATTAAATATTTTAAAGGAATTCGACAATATATAAATATTGATTAGTGCTTGTTAGTGTTCTTCAATTCTTCTTTTCTATTGATTCATTATTCTGTATAGAGGCACATTAACAAAAAATAGTTTTGCGATTAAGCAGCCCAAAATATCATTACATAGTATAAATCCAAGTCGCTAATTGTGTCTGTTTGTATGTTTGGCTGCTAACTCCTCCAAAACCAGTTGAGGGATTTAAATGCGGTTTTCACCATTTTTGAGTATTTTTTCATTTAAATTTGTAAAAAAAGAACAATCGGAAAAACTTTTTTAAAGTTAGCCAAAAATCAATGTTTCGTGAGCAAGTCGGCCAAAACTACACCATTGCGAAGTGTGGGCGGGTCGCTAGTATATTATAAAATGCATTTGGGTGAGGAAAGTACCGCTATATTTTTTTACAATAAGATTAATAACATCGGCCACTAAAAAATGCAGATAGTAGGTATTTGTTTTTCAAAATATTTAGGTATGTATAGCAGTAGCCAATTAATTATTTAATTATTATAATGCAATGATATTAAATTATCCGACAAAAATAGTTGTTATAGAGTGGATATATCCTACTTCCTACTAATATTATAAACGTGAAAGTTTGTGAGTATGTATGGATGTATGGATGGATGTTTGTTACTCTTTCACCTAAAAACTACTTGACGGATTTTGATGAAACTTTACAGTAATATTGGTTATACATCAGAACAACACTTAGGGTACTTTTTACCGCGGGAAAACTTCTTATTCCCACGGGAAACCGACTTCCATGCGAACGGAGTCGCGGTCGGCCACTAGTGGGTTCCTAAAAAAACAAATCAACGAACTAGTTTTTTTCAAAATATGAAACAACAATATTTTAGTTATTCAAAAGACTCTTGTTCGAAATAATTTTTATTCATGCATATGTTTGCAGTATAAACAGACACGTGACAATTGATTAAGCTTTAGTTATTTTCCAATATTATTATGTTCAATCATTCATTTTGTTCTAACTTAAGCGATAATAATATTTTAATGTTCCTTATCTTACTTACAAAATTTACGATACAAATTAAGCAGTTCTCTTCTACCGTTTAAAACTTCTACGCGTGTGCTTGACCTTATTTGGGGTGTAGTGGCGTTTTCGCCAATTCACGCCATATTCCGCTACAATGATACACCGGGATAAATCGACAATCGTGATACGAATCGCTATCGAGACGAAAGAAACGCTGTGGGAATAAGATGGATATGACAAAACCATGAGACTAATAAACATGCGAGTTTGCAAGGTTTTAACAAATATCTATAAAAAAGCTGTATTCATATGTACAGAAACAAAATATTTTAAGTTATAATTTTTATTGACACAAAAAATATAGGGCAGTCATATTGGTTATGTTATGCAGTCATGATCCCTGGCTGTATTGTACCTACTCTAACTGGATTGGAAACAGACTTAGGAACAATTTTTATCATCTAAAGGCATATAATTTAAAAAAGAATCTTTAAATTTACTCAAATTCAGTTTTGTGGGAATGTAGTATAAAAAGAACAGTTTAGAAGCTAGTAAAAGTAAAATATTATTAAACAAGGCTAAAACTATTCTTATTAGTACGGTACAACACTTGTCAACTTTTGGGTTTCAGATAAGAATTTATAAAAAGAAAGTAAACCTACATTATTGCTATCTCATCCTATCACACTGATAAACACAAAAGCAAAGCCGCAAAGCAAATAATACCTAAAACTAGCAAATAATATAACAACTAAAAAAAATTCTGGCTTATCCACACTATCCTACCCAAGGGCCAGCAGATATTATAACTTTCCTCGGATCAGGCTGTAGGGCGGAGTGCCCTATTTTCGTACGTGACCGCTACGAACCGACCGATCTCGTAAACTTATACCATTTGTGTGTTATCCTGACAGGTTGCGACTGAAACGAGTTATGTGATCCAGCTGATGTGACAATCACACGAAAAGGTTCCGATGGTTTAGGTTGGACCACCAAATGAAACGGTGTGTGGATGGCAGGAGCAGTTTGATTTGAGATAAGTTAGCGAATATATGTTAAAAAATCTTGGCACAGTAATAGTAGTAAATCGCGGCATAGTAAAAGTAACAATAATATTGAATGAGTCGTAGCTTTGACATTACTATATGATGGATTACAATTTATTTATTGGTTTTTCCTTGATCCTCTCTATCACAATAATTTCAGCTAGTCCAAGTAACATATGCAATAGTTTTTCCTCTTCTTCTTATAATTGACATGCAGGCAAGGTAAAAAAACTCAGTACTATAGGTACCTACTTTATCGCCATACTTATGCGTTACCAAACCATAGCATCGTAAATTAGCATCACAACAATTAACAATAGGAGCTCATAGCAAGTTCGTGTATTGTGTAGTAAGTAATCAATCTAGTAGAGTTTGTTCCCTCCGGCCGGGCTGTGCACAATGAGGAGCATATCGGTTAGTTAGTCGCGATTACTTTACACGGATGTAGGGAATGCACGTATATTATATGATACTAGTGGCCGCCCGCGACTCCGTTCGCGTGGAAATCGGTTTCCCGTGGGAATGAGAAGTTTTTCCGCGGTAAAAGGTACCCTAAGTGTTATTCTAAAGTATAACCTATATAATGGAAAGTTTCATCCAAATCCGTCCAGTAGTTTTTACGTGAAAGAGTAACAAACAT
Organism: Emmelina monodactyla; assembly: GCA_916618145.1. Classification (NCBI taxonomy): domain Eukaryota; kingdom Metazoa; phylum Arthropoda; class Insecta; order Lepidoptera; family Pterophoridae; genus Emmelina; species Emmelina monodactyla. The sequence continues at coordinate 7,588,353 of OU745314.1, read as the reverse complement.
CCATACAAATATCCATACATCCATCCATCCATACATACTCACAAACTTTCACGTTTATATTAATAGTAGGATAGTAGGATTTGTAACATATTTGAGATTGTATCTCCTTAAAAATGCCAAACACTATATTTAGTTTGAATAGCAACTTAGGGTCTTCGAGTATCGTAAGATAACGTTTGTTTTAATACTACCTCTAACCTTGTTTCTAAACGCATAATATGAGCATAAGTTTTTTTTAAAGCAAAGGCCTAATAGGATAAATGTTATAGTTATTGAAAACTTATTGACCAAATAGAGCTCGTATTTTGTATTTTAAATTTGATAACCTTTAGTAACCACATGCAAAGCTACGGTATCAGCCGTATCTCGTATTTTATATGTACCATTTCCAGTTCGGCTACATCCACTGTAACACGAGTAAAACGTCTACAACCTTCATTAAAGCCTTACTTGACTCAGTTCGAGTAATTACTGGCACTTGACAGCAACAAGATTACCACCAACTTACACTATTAATAACTTAGGTCTACGTCGTGTCAACATTCATATGTGAAATTAAGTGGAAAAGCGATTAAAATTATGGAAAAGAATACTTTTTAGTTATTGATGGGTTTTTAAAGAGACATTAGACTCTAGGTCTAATTTAGAGCTATAAAAGAAATCATGGAGTTAACTTTTAATAATCAAAGGTTAAAAAAATGGTACCTACTAATACAAATATGTCAAATTAATCTATTAGAAATTGGTGTGGATGTATGTTTGTTACTCTTTCACAAAAAACTTCAGAATAAATTTTGATAAAACTTGAGTATCGATAATATACAATAATCCGAAATAATACGCGAACTTTTACCGCGGGAAAATGCCTCATTTTCCCAGAAAAATATATTAAGCAGCAGGGCAAGCTCATAAATATGACTTTAAAGCATGAAACTTTATTCTAGATATTCCAAATAGTCCGTAAAATAAACAAAAACCCAAGAAACTCCTTGTGTCTAACAAAGAAACCTCGATAGCGAATTGCACAATGGCTGTCTTCAAAGTAATTTATTTTGTTAAACGCTTTAAATGCTTAAGACGAAATAGTAGCAAATAAACTCAACACTTGTCTTGAGTTTCTTTAGTAAGCTCGGATTGTGGCACGTTTTAATAAACTGTAGGTATTCAAAACATTATTTCCCGGAAGGTGGTGGACTATTTGTTAGCTATATTGAAATAGATATTGAAAAAAAAAAAAAAAAAAAAAAAAAATTAATATATTATTTATAGGTATACCTATATTCTTTATATTTATAATAGATTAACGTTTAACAATACAAAATATTTGGATTCTCTAAGACTTATGTACTCGTATATATTTTTGAAAACCATTTTGTTTACCAGCCGAAGACAACGTAGCAAAACCTCCAGCTACCCGAATGTAAGATAGCGATCAAATATCAGGCCCGCTGGCTCAGTGGCTGGTGCCCGGTTCATTAACTAATTCCGAGCACTGGCGATGCGAGGCTACAAGAAACAAAACTAATGGCATTTGCAACGCGAGAGCCTTTCGACACTGCGTAAGATACAGGCGGTAGCGGCAAAGAACACGAATAAAAACCTAATTTTGTATGTGATAAAAAAAAACTAAGTCCAACTATTGACGAAAGAGTCCAGAGTTTCTAATGCAAGTTTTTTTACTGTTCAAAATCGAATTCGTAAACTAAAATTTATATGGGAATTAATCAGCGTTCCTATTGTTCACTAAGGGACACTTTTTTGTACCTAGAAAAGTCGATTTCGAATTTCAAAATGCAAATCACTAGTCCTTGGTACTGCCTTATACAATCGTACCTAAGTTTCTAAAACTTTTTTTAACCTAAAAACTAAAGGTGAGAAACTCATCTGCAGTGACTATTTTCCAACCATAAATAAAGTCGATGGAAACTTATTCCCAAATATGAGAAGGAAGAATAAAATTACGTAAATCCCGGTTCAGTTGACATTAACATAATGTCTTCGCTAACGTCATTCGTACTTATCATATGAAAAACTCTTTTTGTTTGTCTCAGGGCGTTCACTTTACCACCTTAGGTACTGCAACATGATTATTGAAAGGTAAGGTATTTAATTTTTGCAGGTTTTTTTAATAAATTTATTCTCCTGAATAAATAGATTAGAACCTATTTATTAAAGGTTCTACTGACAATTTCCTTCCTTCCAGCAGCTGCACCGGGCACCCCCAAATCTAAAACTGAATGTACACATTATGATTGTATAATGTCCAAAAAGAGTGCTGGGAGTTTTTTTGCCGCCGGCTTTTTTCTCTCGGTCTATGCCAATCGCGCACTGCTCTTTGATCTACTGAGGTCACTCTCCCAGGTTTGCAGACACTCCTTCGTGTGGGACAAATTTTCAGCTTGTCTTAAGTTTTAAGATATGTGAGCGTTTTAATTGTAATGATGTGAATATCAATTAGAAAGTCATGTTTTATTTAAATTGTATAATAAAATTGAATAATATTTTAATATTTTAAAAAATCACTTCTTAGATTTACGCGAACATAACTACTAGTAGGTTTAGATACTACCTACATCAATAAACAGACTATTAATTCCTAAGACTCCAGTAGGTAATCAAAGTTTGATATCAGTGCCTCAAACTCCGCAGGGATATGCTCGTAGTTTAGGTGTTGACTCAGTGTCATGCTATCTATATGAGCCTGTAACTTTTTATTACTTTTATTTTGCTCCTGTTTCAAACTATGTACTACCTTGATTGTTATCTGTTTTGTATGTCTTAAATAAATAAATAAATAAATCGCTTTTATTTTATAATCCCGCGAAATACCTTCATTTGGGCCCTACCATAATTTATAGCTGAGAGCGGCGCAGGACTAGGCAATTAGCGCGGTAACGAACGTTGAAATAAATATCATATCGCGATTAATCCGCCCACTTGATAAATTCTACTATTATTCATGAATAGCCTGAAAGGCACCGGAACTGTGAGACAGGGAAAATCTTGGATTACTTAGTACTGATACTGTTCTTAATATCCAGCTTTTTGAAACTGCTGAAACTAGCACTTAAAATGTAGGTAATGTTACTTTTAATGTTATGTTTTTTTTTCATTTTAAACTTTTATTAAATTTAAAATATACCTAACTTTGTACTTAGATATTTGGGAACCTTTTTAGATCTTAATTCAAAAATGCAAGGTGTCCAGTGAAAAAGAGAAGTTAATTCGTTATCTACAATTTGTTGCTTCCGCCCACATCAGTACTCCGCTATCAATCAGAACCTTATTGATACATCAGGCTATTTACCATAATTCTGTTCATACTCAGCTCAAGTATGTAAGTTGCCACCACTTGGCGAGCTCCCAGGACCTATAACGACGAACACTTCGGCAAGTTGGTAACATTTTGAGACCCGTGTGATATGCCAACGAGATTCTAACAGCCCGTGATGTTGCGAACAAAATTTAGATATCGACTTTGAAAGTACAGCAGTTTGGGTGGAACATTTTACAAACATTGCAATATGAGGAAATATACGTCGTGCAAAAGGTTTAATTTGTGCAATTTATACGAGGTAAACCAAGATAAAGGCTTATTAAGAAATAATTAACCTAATTATCCTAGCCTACTTTTAAATCTGAAAGATTAGTTTGTTAGGCGCTAAGGCAAGGCTTGCACTTACTCAAATCGTTTTGTGGTTTTATCCACTTAAAATATAATCTCGTATTCAAGTTTTTTGGATCCGAGCCAAAACTAACTAGATTGGTTTGCAGTAAACTTGTACACGGGTTTGGAAAAATACTAGGCAGTTTTGTTTCGGTACGAGAAGATATTTCGTTTTGCAAGTTAGGTTAGCATACGTTTAAGTAGGTACCTTAATATCACTACAAAGGCATTTTAATTTTTACAATATCTTCATGAAAATGGTTAAAAGGTGAAGTAACTTATTTTAATTCTTACAATATTTACCTACATTGCGTAGATATGTTATTTAGAAGCAATTTTGATTGGTAGATATGATATTTTTTTAACTGCAGGTGTGACAAAATCGTGTCTTTCTTTCAAAACTCCATTTATTTGTTATAACAAAAATAAATCGATGAATGCCGCCAAAACGTAGGGGTTTGACTTTTTTGTTTTTTGTTATTTATGTTACGGGGTACATAATTCAAAGCTAAAACAATAGGCATGGGATTTTTTTGCATAGCAGTAATTAAAATTAATAATAGACAGTATGAGTTTTTTTTTAATGCTTTGATTGGAAAATCTGAAGTACACAAAGACTGATTTCAGGGTCATCCTGGGCCCTCTTGAAAATGTGGGCAGGACACTAAACATTTTGGAGTGGTTATGTCATTATGGGCTGTTTCGATTTTTTGGATATTGCACTAATTCGAGCTAAATAAAGTCTTCACTATCACTAGCGTTTAGCATTTAAAATTTACTTTGTGACAATTACTTATAAAAAAGAAATTCTATACAAACTCTTTAAAGCGCGGTCACAGGCAGACAGTGATTTTAATTTCGGTTTAAGTTCAAGGAAACATTTCTCAACTAACCGAAATTAACCGATTGCTTTCTAAAAATTAGCTAGTTCTTTCGATAAATAGCCCAATTAACTTGATGATTTGGTTACGATTCTAAGTTAATCTTTAGTTTACCTTTTTATATTCGATTATTTAACTTTCTTTCTTTAATTAGAACTTTAAATTAAAAACTAACCCATAATACTCATACGCTTCTTAATCACCAAAATTAAAGGGTTCAGTTAGTAAAAAAAACCACTTTAAATGACTTGGTATATTTATTAACTTATACACAGTAGTTTATATCGCAGTATATTTCATGGTATATATAAGTTGCTCAGAGTGTTACATACTCTCTGATTTGATTAAGCGTTTCTTGATCAACTGTTAGGACAAGCCGCTCAAAGTTTTCGGGACCGAGTTGACCTTTTAGAGTTTCCAGCTGAAATGAAACAAACATATTAATTGAAAAATCATTTTTTTTTAAATAACCATTATGGTGATTTTATTAAAGAACTAATGATTGTCCTACACATTCATGCTATTTTATTGGTGAAACCTACCTAATGAAACAAAAATGAAACAAAACAAGCAAAAATAATTATCATGAAAGTTGACGAAATCAAACGACAGAGGCAAATAAATAAAATAATTAATTAAATTATTCAATATTCAATCAAACATTCAATCATTCGTCTAATCATTCATTTACCCAATCATTAATTTAAATATTCGTTCATTCATTTGTTTAATTATTCGTTCAATAATTCATTCAAATTATTCTCTCATTAACTCATTCAGTTATCCACCCATTTTCTGTCACTCAAAGCTGTTTCACTCATTCTTTCAATACTCATTTACATATTTTTCTTCATTACGGTGATCAATAAGTAATTAAAGACCTGTTTCAGACATCTGATGACCTGTCTTAGAGAGATGACTTGTCTCAGGGAGTTGATGACCTGTTTTAGTGAAATGCTGACCTGTCTCCGAGTGATGATGATAACCCAAGTATGTTTGTCCTTGTTCAGCTAGAGTATTTGACCTGTCCTAGGGAGATGATGACCTGTCCTAGCGAGATAGTGTAGTGTATCTGTCTTCTCTTTGAGGATCTCAACCACACTACGTAAAAGTAGTATGAGTGCAGGAAGATTGTGATGATGACTTTAGTGTATCTGACCTGTCTTAGGGAGATCATGAATGAAATATATCTGACTTGTCGTAGTGAGTTGATGCAGAGTGAAATCTATACGACCTGTCTTAGGCAAATGAGTGTTCTATACCTGACCTGTCTTAGGGAGATATTGACCTGTTTTTGGAAAATAATGACCTGTCTTGGTAATGACCTGTCTTGGCGAGATGATAACCTGTTTCAGCGAGATGATGACCTGTTTCAGCGAGATGATGACCTGTTTCAGCGAGATGATGACCTGTTTCAGCGAGATGATGACCTGCCTTAATGAGATAGTAAAGTACATCTGTCATGTCTTGTATCACGTACCTGTCCGTGTGTGAGCGCGCGCAGGTCGGTGGCGGCGGCGGGGTGCGCGGCGGCCAGGCCGCGGCGCCGCGCCGCGTGCGGGGAGGCGGGGGCGGCGCGCGGGGGCGGCGCGGGGGACGCGGGCCGCGAGCCGCTCCACGACACCAGGCCGCTGGGGGGGTGTAGTTTTAGAGATCCAAGCCCAAAAGGTAGAAACGAAAGCGTTTGACTAAGACGTCCGTCCGTCTGTCTGTCAACAGGCTGTAACTCATGAACGGTGATAGCTGGACGGTTCAAATTTTCACTGATTATATGTTTCTGTTGCCCATACAGCAAACGTTTCTATTTTAGTTTTTTTAATGCACGCAAAATTGTAAGTTGTTCTTCCATTGCAGAATTAGTGATAGCAATATTATAGCTAAGTTTAGAGAGTTTTAACTCTGAATCTCCAAATCTCTAGAGTATAAAAAAAGAGTATATTATTTTTAGATAACTTACTCAACGTATGCGCCGCTTTCGTCAATCTTCATGACGTCATTTAGAACTTCAGTGAGGTTTAACAATATAGCTGAGAACCTGTGCAGTACCGTCGCATTCTGTGTTGTCAATAATACAGCTAATCCTATACCTAGAATAAAAAAATTAAGCTTATTTTAATCTGCTATCATTCAGCTTAGCAGTGCAATGTCATTTGCTCATTTAAAATTGTTTTTTAATTAAATTATCGCCTATTTTGTCAACTTTACATGTAAATTTTGACGATCACGAGTAATTCTCACAATGCAGGACCTAAACGGGGTATAAAAAGACTGATTCCGAAAATAAAAACTGGGCATTGCTGGAGGAGTCCTGATTAGGTTTTGGGCAAAAAAAATTTTTTATGATTAAAAAATATTTTTTTTAACTTAATTGTACAAAAAATTACATTATACTATCAGATGTTATGAAGATAGCAAATTTAATAATGCTTTAATTTAATTTACAATGTAAGTAATCGCACCTGAACCAACAGTTGATGTGTGAGCGATGATTTCAAGCGGCGAATATGACTTTTCAACCTTTAATAACTTTTTTAAATTGAGTTTTGTGGATATGTTACAGTCATAGTGATTAAATGGATATTATACATAATGACTGGTCATTATTTATAATAGCCAAATTGACTAGACAATGTAATAAATTAATCACTTTATCTGGACATTATTCATAATAGCGTGTCAAAGTTAGCCAAAGTAATAATATGGCCTAGCCGACTTGTTTTACGGCTAATACCCGTATTTAGAACATCAATAGGTTAGGTTAGTTAGGTTACTTTTTTGATACCGCCCAAAAAAAGGAGTCCCGCGCAGCGGGACTCCGTCGACTCATGATTGAATCCAGTTTTTATATTTATAGGAATATATTTTTTGTTACAGTTTTCCATTCATTTTAAGTCTACTAACCGGCTAAAACTAGGTGTAACCGCACTTCGGGTATTAGCTGTAACATATACATAAAAAAACTGGCTTCAATCATGAGTTGACGGAGTCCCGCTACGCGGGACTCCTTTTTCTGGGCGGTATCAAAGAAGTAACCTAACTAACCTAACCTATTGATGTTTCTAACCGGCTAAAACTAGGTGCAGCTTCGGGTTTTAGCCGTAACACAAACGAATATCTACTTGTTTTATTACATTATCCAAGTCTTCGAAGATATTATATAAAATAGCCAGTTAATGTGATTAATTTTGTGTTAATTATCACTTTATCTAAATTGAGTAGACATTATATATAATGGCTAGACAGTATATATAATATCCAGATTTATTACTTTTAGATATACTGTTACTGAATTTAGTTACTATTGAGGCTCAAGAAAACATGGTTTCAGGCTTCGGCTGTGGTCTTTTTACACCCGTTATATTTGAGTACATACTATGTATACCTAAGTTATTGCTAAAAATACCATATTTTCCTTTCAATTGCTATCATCTCAATTAATTAATATATTAAAAATTAAGTTTGTAATCATTTTAGAAGATCATATTTTTTGTTTAATTGTATCACACCCAAAAAAAAAAATATTTATAAAAGAATCAACTTTTTCAATCATAGCCACATACCGACAAACTCACCTATTAATTAAAAAAAATTTTTTTAGACCTATCATGCTAAACATGGAAAAATATCTTTCTGATTTAGCCATGAAAGACTACTTTATGTGCCGTCAACCAAATATTTCCTCACTTATTTACAAAAATACTGCCAGTAACTTAGTAAATAGATTTCCACCAACGTACCTCCAAGCTTCCACCTCTCAACTTGCGTCACCAGGTTCATTTTCTCAGTCCAAATGGCCAGCACTCTATCCAGCACTCTGTTTGGATCACACTCCCAGTCGGGCAAACTCGGGGCGCTCTCTTGTATGACTTTGTAGAACAAATCCGTGGATATTAATATAATCCGGGATAGAAGGCATAAGCGTAGGGATAGGACCATTGGTAAGTCGTCACCTTCTAGGAGACATCTGGAAAATATTCAGGGTTGTAGAATTATATTGTTTTTTGTGTATGGTATAGATTTAACAAACATGGAGCCAGTGAGGTTAATAACGGCTCAGTAACGAGAGGGTTTTTCGAGAAATAATATTGCGCTTAAATAGTGGGATGAAGAATTTTATGTATGTATACTGTTAAATATTATTATATTTTATACTTAAACGACCTCTGCGACGCAACGGTATTCGAGCTGGTTTGTTAAATAGGGCTTGGGTTTAATTCCCAGTCAAATTAATAAAAATGTTTTTTTTCGTGATCTTTGTAACTAACTATATTCGCCACTATTCGATGTACTATCGTATGGTGTTTATAACACAAGTTTTCACTTAGTCACAGAATTAAAGCGTAGCCTAGAAATTCATAACATTTTTTTTACAACAAAACACTTACGGCACATTCCGTATCAAGATCGGCCACACAACCTTCACCCCTAACAACCCATTTCTCTCTGGCATAGGCACCGCTAGACACATCTCAGCCATCTTCAGCACAGTTATAACTCCTTCTACTCTCATATCCGCTAACATATCGTTTAAAGTAGACATGCATTTAGCTCCGGGGCCGGAGAGGAATTCCTCGGGACAGAGTAAGGTGTAGGCTTGCATTATGTAGACCACTATGCGAAGGTGCTCTGTGGATTGTTCTGTAAGAAAGTGTAATGAAGGTTTAGATTTATATTATTTGCAGTGACCCGCCCACGCTTCGCAATGGTGTAATTTTGGCCGACTTGTCCAAGAAACATTGATTTCTGGCTATTTTAAATTTATTTACAAATTTAAATGAAAAAAATACCTATAGGATGGTGAAAACCGCATTAAAATCCCTTTACTGGTTTAGGAGTTAGGAGTCCCGGTTAGTTTACGGCCAAACATACAAACAGACAGAATTAGCGACTTGGGTTTATACTATGTAATGATAATTATTATTCAACTAGTGGCCGCTCGCGACTCCGTTCGCGTAGAAGTCGGTTTCCCGTGGGAATGCGAAGTTTTCCCGCGGTAAAAAGTTCCCTTAATTCTTTCATACATATATTTTTGGTATCTAGAACCGTTTTCGCAGCGCACGCAACGGGCTTCCGTTGCGTGGAGGATGTATAATTTTAGCTTTACTTTTTATGCAAATTTGAATTTCTCGTAACCGTTCCCGCAAGTCATAGATACCGCGCGTCTTTTAATATTGCGCACTTAATGTTTAATTTTTTTATGCAACTTTAAACTAAAACTCTTTTAATGTCGCTAAATCTTTAGTATATGGACCATGTTGCCATTAATAAAAGCCTAAAAAAACCCACCAATACATCTCCAAGTTTCTACCAAAAGTACCAGGCGCGCATAACCGCCTAGGAGCTCACCTAATATCGGGTTCAAGTTGTCAGCCAGCTGCAGTAGACTCGGGTCGGCGTCCGAAGAACTTTCCAGAACTGCGAGCCACAGTTCTAAAGCGTCTTCTAGTAGATACACATGGGCCGGTTCTGACAGCTTGGTAGACTCGTTGATGATGTTGAGGATCCAGGGGCGAATGCTGGGTGAACACTCGCCTAGGGCCTGAGAGGTGGAATTAGAAGGATGTAAAGCTTTTTTTACCATAGGTGCGTAGGTTTAATTATTTTTCTTACTTTAATAGCTCTTAAATAACATAAAGGAAGTCAAGCAAGCAAAATTGGATTTTGAAATGGATTTTACTACATTTTAAATACTTTTTCAAGATCTGCATCTATGATCAGTAAATGAAACACCAGTTTACCAACCATGTGACCCTTAACTGAACGCAAGTTGGTTTCATATAAGTATACTACAAAATATGACAATAAACTAAACATACGCCTACCTATTTAAAAAAAAACCTGATACCTAACGCTTCACTGTTCGGTAATAAACCGCTGCTATATACGGGGTGTAAAAGAACTGCTTCCGAAAACAAAAACTGGGCATTGCTGTACTGGTAGGGGTACTGGATACATTTTGAGAAAAAAAAATTGTTTTAATGATTAACAGAATTTTATTTTTTACGTTGTTGTACAAAATTGCATTTATACTATCAGATTTTGCGATGTTTCAAATTAAATAGGGCTTTAATTTAATTTGCGATGTAAATAATCGCACCTGAACCAACAGTTGATGTGTGAGCGATAATTTCAAGCGGCGAATATGTCTTTTCAAACCTTAATAACTTTTTAAAATTTGGTTTTCTGGGTATACTGTTAGTGAAGTTAGTTACTATTGTGGCTCAAGAATACATGGTTTCAGGCTTCGGAAGTGGTCTTTTTACACCCGTTATTGTTGTAAACTCACTCATTGTCACTCACTCACTCAATATCATTCACTCCCTCACTATCATTCACTCTTACCCCAATCCTTACCTTCACCAGCCTCACCACGCACGTCAGCATGGCGGCCCGCAGCATGTGGTGGCTGGCGGCGTGCCCCCACAGCTGCGGCAGGTACGCCAGCAGCGCCCCCGCCCCCGCGGCCGCCCCCGCCCCCGCCGCGCGCCCCTCCGCTGCCCCGCACCGCTCTAGCACGAGCGAGATGACGTGGAGGACGTGCATTTTGGTGTCGCACTCTTCGGATTCGACCTGTTGAGTTAGGGAATGTTTTGGAAAGAAAGATACTGGGTGCGATTCTGAAATACTTTTCTAAATCATCATTACATATTACATAGTATAAATCCAGGTCGCTATCCGTAGTTTAGGATAAAGGATTTAAATGCGGTTTTCGCCATCTTTTAGAGATTTTTTTCATTAAAATTTGTAAACAAAGAACATTTAGAAAAAGTTAAGGTTAGCTAAAATTCAAAGTCGCGCAAAATTACCCCATTGCGAAGCGTGGACGGGTCGCTAGTCATGGTATAAGATAGAAACGAAAAAATTGCTTGCATTATGGCACGATTGGTTGTAAGAGTGTTTTGGGAATCGGGGCCTAAATCGGTTAAAACAAAATCTAATAATAATAGCCTTTTAAAAAAACCTTGAAAAGGGACAATGACGTGTTCCATGATTTAAATTATTACTTCCAATATGAGTCTACAAGAATCCAATCAAGCAAAACCCTAAAAATATAAAAAATCACTACTTTGAATATTAAACACTTACCAGGAGATCATAAAGCGTAGACAGCGCATGGTGAGCGAACGGCGCGAACTGATCCACATCGAAATTGAAATCGTCTATCGTACTTCTCAATGCTTCGGCCGCCGCTAGTTTAACTGCCGCATCTTCTGCCTTCCTGGTAAGTGTCTCCAGTAATGCGGAGTATATGGCTGGTCGGATTGACTGCGAAGCTCGGACTCCGCACCATTGGCCTATTTTTTTTTAATGAATTAGTATATTAGAGATAGGCATGCTATCATAGAACTTTTATTGACGATTGCTCATTTATAAAATAATTTGAAAACTTTGGTAAATTATTTAGATAGTAAGTTAATTAGGGGTATAGATGATCGTTGAGACTTATATGTTTGTGATTCGTAATGATACAATAAAACTAAACTTCAGATATATCAGTTCAATATTAACAAAAGTAGTAGTCGTTCAATTTTTGCTCACAATTCAATAAAATACTTTTGAATTTTCTTTTATTGAACTGCCCACAACTATCTTATTTGATGGCGTGATAAGTAAAAGCATTTTTCTTATTTATTTATTTTCGAAAAAGATGCTGATTTGCCTATTGATAAAAAAGATAAATAACATTCGTGTATTTTTTACCTATAAGTTGACATATCCGTCTGCGTATAACTCTGTAGAAATTGTCTGTAATCTTCAGCTCATGACTTAGAATATTTGTAAACCACTCGTCGAAATCAACCTGCAAAATAATGATTGAAAAGTTTCAAAATTACGCAGGGTAGTCGAAATTTAAAAAAGAAGCGTTTTAAAGTAAGGTATAAAAAACAGATTTGTAGAACGTTATTCATTAGTAATCATTTCATTCATTCATTCTGGGCCCGGATGGTATGGTATGAGTCCGCAGTTTAGTAGACGAGATTGGATATGTCCTTTTAACTTGTTTAACAATATAAAAGGTAGGTATAAATTTAAGATGCCGTTAAATTAAATTTGTTGGTTGGGTCCTAAAATTTACCATTTGCGCTTATACACTGCAACCTTATCAGTAATGTTAATGATTTTTCCAAAAAGAAATATTCGATTAAGCTTTCAAAAATTATTTTTTTCTCACTTTTCCTATTTAAAAATTGTTTATGCTATTGTTTAGAGCAGCGGTCGGCAACACGCGGCCCGCGGGCCGCATGCGGCCCGCCGACGTCTTCTTTGCGGCCCGCGAATATTGTATAAATAAGTCATAGGTAAGGGATCGAACCACGCACAGTTGACCGCTCAGTTTGGTGTGGATACAGTAATTTTAATTATAAATTTAAAACCAAAGTGTGCCCGCCTTTAGTTTTTTCCTTAATATTACTTAAAAACTTAAAACTACTAGTAGTTTCTAAAACTGACACCCTTACAAACCTCACAAATACTTACATCGTCATAAAGGTCAAACGCCGCCAACCCCACGGCGTTATAAATGGCGTCCTTATTTAAAATCGCGGGAAAGTCATCAGTCGGTGTTTGCGGACAATGCTGCAGTGTTGCCAGTAATCGAACGAGCTCGGGGCAAAGTAAAGTTCGGAACTCGTGGAACAACTCTATAAACACCGACTCTGTGCACGGCTGTAGAAAAAATAAACAGAAAAGAGGAGTTATTTAACGTAATGCCAAATCGAATCAACCAAATTTTATTTACTTCAAAGACTCTTTCTCTTTCTTTATACTCTTACATTTTTTTTTACTATTATAAGAAGTTTTTTTATCAATTTGAGTTCAGAAAATCTCAAGTCACGGTTTTGTCAACCCCATTTTTGGTTAACCAGGTTTTTTTATTTATGTAGTAGGTATCTACTTTACGCAAGTCTATATGAAAATTCTATCCTAACTCTATCTTCTATCTATCCTAAGAAAACTTTCACTGGTAAAACTTTCCTATACAAATTAAATTTATTTAAATTTCTCAACAATTTAGATTAATCTTACTCTCAAACTATACTTCCAGGACTCCCCAGACTCATCAACTGCAAAGCTCTCTGGCTCGGTGTCCCACAATGATAGTTCATCTTCCGTGTAAACTAGGTATACTGTTACCAACTGACACAGCATGTGACGTACAGTATCGTCGGTTAGAGTGGCCATTTTGATTTGGTGAGCTTGGACTGATATGGCATCTGGAATAAGATATTTCTGAGTTTTATTGTGAAGTGAGCAAACAAACAGTTAGACGTCTGCTATTTTGTAACAGAACACAATGAAACTTTTGTTTGGAAAGACCACAGTACAATCAACTAATCCCTAATACCAGGAAAACAAAGAAATGCCAAATTACATTTAAAGTCCAACTAGCTTTGCGGTCGTAGTTTTGCATGTACTTTGCAATTTAGCTTTTATAGTGTTGAGTTGAGGTACGAGAAAATAAATTTTATGTTCACTGAATGTGTGAATTATGATTGTACTAGTGGCCGCCCGCGACTCCGTTCGCGTGGAAGTCGGTTTCCCGTAGGAATGAGATGTTTTCCCGCGGTAAAAAGTATCCTATGTGTTATTCTGATGTATAACCTATATTACTGCAAAGTTTCATCCAAATCCATCGAGTAGTTTTTACGTGAAAGAGTCACAAACATCCATCCATCCATACATCCTCACAAACTTTCACATTTATAATATTAGTAGGATAATTTCCAAAAAGAGTGCTTGCTTAGAGTTTTTTTCCGCCGGCTTTTTTTTCTCGGTCTACGGTTAGGTAAAGTCGAAGTTTGAAACATTGACTATCATACGAGGGTGCGTTTTTAAGTTCGCGGAATGAGAGGGTTGGCGGGGGTGATTAGGCTCATTAGGACCGTAACGCGTTCAGTGACTCATAATTAGTATAAATACGAGGTTTCATTGTTATCAGACAATTAGTCTTTGAGCTATCGTCAACCAAGCAACATAATCGGGAGTGAAAGCTCACGCCGCCGCAAAAACAACAACGCGTAGTGTTCACGTGCATTTTTGGACCTCTGCAGTGACGACAAGGATGGTGTATTGAGTCGAATTGTTACTGGAGACGAAACTTGGGTTCATCATTATGAACCTGAGTCGAAACAAGACTCGATGCAGTGGCATAAAAAGGGCACAGCACCCCCCAAGAAGTTTAAGGTGTCACAGTCATCTGGGAAACTCATGGCAACGGTCTTTTGGGACTCAGAAGGAATATTGTTGATCGATTATAAAGATAAAGGTGTTTCTATAACCGGAGAATACTACGCTTCAATATTAGAGCGACTAAAAGAAGCCATTAAAGAGAAAAAACGGGGAAAATTGCTGCTTTTGCACGACAATGCGCCCGTCCACAAGAGTCGCGTTGCGTTGGCTGCCCTGCATAAGGTGGGCTTCGATATTTTAAACCACCCACCCTACAGCCCAGACCTAGCCCCGAGTGATTATTACCTCTGCCCAAAAATGAAAAAAGAGCTTCGGGGTAAAAAATTTACCACCGATGATGAAGTTAAGCAGTTTCAGCGTATTTTGAAGACAAAGATAAAACATTTTTTATGAGGGTATAAATAAATTTATTGAAAGGTCTGAAAAATGTATCCGTCTTGCAGGTGAATATATTGAAAAGGAAAAAATAATTTGGTTTTTTTATTTCCACCCCTTACCCTCCATTCCGCGAACATAAAAACGCTCCCTCGTATGTTACATAGCTATTCTATGATGAATAAAAGAATTTTGATTCTGATTTTTATTTGATTTTAAGAGGCCTTACGTTTTTTTCTCCACCGAAACGCAGTTATCGTGATTTTTCATACTTTTCGACGTTCAATTACGAGAGAATGGTTAAATTTGTACAAGTAAATATTAGCCTAAAGTATAGGAAATTTATTCGTCTAATGAAGTGACACCACGAAAGTGTAAACACGTACAAAGCGAGCTCCACAAAGTTTAATCATTTAACAGTGCAAAAGCGAGAAAAGTAACATCCAATACGCTGAATCCTTCAGAAGATCATACCAGAATAATGTGCCAGTAAAAATAACAGTGAAAACACTAGATGTTTGTGAGATATTTGCAAACCCAAGATTTGTCAACATAACCTCAAAAGTAAGCTCACACACACATACAAACTTATCAAGACAAGTAGTGTCAACCTAATTAAACCTACCTGTCAAAACTGTCATCTGTCACTGAAACGACTTCTGACGGCCATAGACAAATATTGGAAACGTGTGTTGCTAACGTGAAAAAGGATTAAATCCCAAAATAAATAAATTATTATTTATTTATTTTATAGAAATGGATAAGCAAATGGAAATCTTGTTCTCTAAGCTAAACGAAAAGTTTAATGAACAAACCATAACATTAACAACAGCAATAACGAAAAATGTTATGGAGGCTTTGGACGAAAAGATGAACATTTTAATAGAAGAAAACAATATTTTAAAAATAAGAGTCAACAATTTGGAACAAAAAATATCATTTTTAGAGAAGGACAAACGAAAGAATAATTTAGTTTTATTCGGCATCGAAGAAAAGGGAAAAACAGAGTGGATAAATGGAGTTGATAAATCTTATAATGGGAATTATAGAAGAAGCAGGAACACATCTAGACAGTCAAGAAATAAGTAACATCCAAAGAATCGGGACACAAAACGAAAAGAATAGGCCGATAAAAATGTCTCTAACAACAACATGGAAAAAGCATCTTATTTTAAGAAACAAGCGCAACCTTCCGAAAAATGTTTACGTAAATGAAGACTTTCCCAAGGAAGTTTTGGAAATACGCAAACAACTGCAGCCAAGAGTTGAAATGGAACGAAGAAATGGAAATGTTGCGTTCATAAAATACGATAAGCTAATTGTAAAAAACTCAACAAACAACAATCGCGAAAAAAGAAAGAGAGAAACAACATCATCACCAACAAATCCATCCCAAAAGAAGTCTCATATGAAGAATAACGAAAATAAAAAGCAGCAACCAAGAACACCAAGGGAAGCTATCAAACCAAGCATTCTTACATTTGTTACGCGCAATAGATCCACTTCGATGTCGGAGTTGCCAAAAAACAACTAAAAGGCCCCTCCAACCGGAAACAACAAATAAATAAAAAATCAAAAGCAGCAACAAGAAAAACTTTAAAACACTGTCTCCCAATCCGGCCGGTCACCGTGGGGGATTCCGACCACCACCCTCCAGTACACCAAAAAACTAAAACCATTACAAATACAGATAAACAAAAACGAAATAATCTATATCTATGTACACTCAACACACGAACCTTGAGAACACCAGAAAGCTTGCGCGAGTTAGAGGTAGCTATCGAAAACATTAAGTGGGACATACTGGGCATAAGCGAGATGCGAAGATTAGGGGAAGGAATTGAAGAGAGAGGTAGCTATATTATGTACTATAAAGGCGAAGTCGCAGGGCATAGAGGAGTAGGATTTCTTGTAAAATTAAAACTTAAAAGCCAGATAATTGGGTTTGAAGGGATATCCGACAGAATAGCGGCGATTCATATCAAGTTACCAAAGTACACGAACAATTGGACAGTCATCCAAGTTTACTCGCCGACAGAACAAGCCTCAAAAACAGACATCGACAAATTCTACGAACAACTTCGCGAAATTATCGACAAATATTCTGAAAACAATTTGGTGCTCATGGGAGATTTTAATGCTCAAGTGGGTGCCCAAATGGCAGGGGAAGAACATATTATAGGCAAATACGGAACAGGCAAAAGAAGTAAAAATGGAGAAAAACTAGTAGAGCTACTGCTTGAGCAAAACTTAAAACTTCTGAACTCGATGTTTTGTAAGAAACATAAAAACAAATGGACGTGGATATCTCCAGATACAAAGGTTAGAAATGAAATCGATTACATAATTACCAACAAAGCTAGCTTATTTAGCGATACGGGAACTATACAAAACTTAAACTTCAATACTAACCATCGCATGGTACGAAGCTGTCTCAATGTAAATGGTTCGAAAAATCCCAGACCAAAAGTAATAAATACCTTTATTAAATCATTCAGTACAAAAAGAAACACAACAAAAGACCTGATGGAAGTGGTAAATTCTGAAATGGACTTAAACGAAAAATACAAAAGAGTAGAGTACAAGCTTAAAGCAAAAGAAGAAACACAAAAAAACAAGAGCAAAGAAAACTATCTCAGTAAAAAAACACTACAACTAATTGAAGACAGGAAAAACTTGATATCAAGAAAGGATAAGAAAGAGAACCAAAGAGAAGTTTCTAACCTAAGTAAACTGATTCGAGAAAATATGAGGAAAGATAGGAAAATCAGAAGAAATAAAACATTAGAGGATCACATTAACAGAACAGGAGGCGCTAAAAAAGCACTTAAGGAACTTCGTGAAAAAGGTAAAGAATGGATAACAAAGTTAAGAGACAAGGAATTGCCAATGACCTCTCGGAGTTCAATCCAAAATATGGCTACGAATTATTATCGCTTATTATATTCAAAAGAACCAAGCAAACAGATATATGACAGTGAACATCTGCAGAAATATATAACAGTAGAGGAGGAAGATATACCGGAAATATTAGTATCTGAGGTAGAAAAAGCTATTACAAGTCAAAAAATGGAAAAATCCCCTGGCCCAGATAGAATCACAAACGAACTTATGAGAGGCACAATCAACGAACTAAGCCCAATACTCACCAAGATATTTAATGAGATTCTATTTACTGGTACCATCCCCAGTCAATGGGCTGAATCACACATTATACTACTACACAAAAAAGGTCCGAAAGATGATATTGGAAATTATAGACCCATATCTCTTATTTCTAATGTGTATAAAGTTTTCGCCAAAGTCATTTTAGAAAGAATTTCAACCAAACTCGACGAAAACCAGCCGGTAGAACAAGCGGGTTTCCGAAAAAATTTCAGTACAATAGATCACATTCACGCTATCAAACAGCTGTTCCAAAAATATAATGAGTATAACAAAACAATTTACATTGCCTTTATTGATTACGCCAAAGCTTTCGATAGCCTCAGACACGAAGCCGTATGGGAAAGCCTTAAAGAACAGGGTATCCAGAAAGCCTATATTAACATCATCAAAAATATTTATAACGAAAGTAGAGCCAGT
Organism: Emmelina monodactyla; assembly: GCA_916618145.1. NCBI lineage: Eukaryota > Metazoa > Arthropoda > Insecta > Lepidoptera > Pterophoridae > Emmelina > Emmelina monodactyla. The sequence continues at coordinate 7,569,654 of OU745314.1, read as the reverse complement.
ATAAGACTGGAATTTACAGGAGATGCTTTTCCAATCAACAGAGGTGTCAGGCAAGGTGACCCACTATCACCAAAGCTGTTTACAGCAGCGCTTGAACAAATGTTTAGAAAGTTAGAATGGGAGCATATAGGGCTAAACATAAACGGGTCACGATTAAGTCACCTAAGGTTCGCGGACGACCTGGTCCTTCTGGAAGAAGATCCAAAACTGCTGGAATATATGATACAAACCTTAGCCGACAGAAGTATAGAGTTGGGTCTAGAAATGAATTCCAGCAAGACAAAAGTCATGACTAATTCAAAACCCGTAGATATAACCGTCAACGAAAAGAAGCTAGAGTATGCAGAGGAATATGTATATCTAGGCCAGATCATATCACCTAAAGACCAAATGTCAAAAGAAATAGATAAAAGAATAGCTACGGGGTGGAAAACCTACTGGGCTTTGAAAGAAATCATGAAAAGCAAGGAATTAAGCATTAGAATAAAGAAAAAGACCTTTGACACATGTATTCTACCCTGCATTACATACGGCTGTGAAACCTGGGCTCTAACAAAACACCATAGAGATAAACTTGCCAGATGCCAGAGAAGCATGGAAAGGAGCATGCTGGGTTTCAAATTAAAGGACAAAGTAAGGAGTATAGACATCAGGCATAAGACGAAAGTAACTGATATCCTGGTACGTATCGATCAACTCAAATGGAGGTGGACTGGACATATGCTCCGGTGCAAAAAAGATAAATGGAGCAAACAGGTGACAATTTGGTACCCAAGGGATGGCGTCAGGAGTCGAGGTCGCAAAACGAAAAGATGGGAGGATGACTTGAAGATGACTGTAGGACCCCTCTGGATGAGATTGGCGGCGGATAGAAAACAGTGGAAGGAGTTGGAGGAGGCCTATGCCGTAAGGCACACCGAGCTGAGAGACTTTTTATAATTAAAAATGCTAATTATGTTAAATTTGTAAAATTGTAAGAACAGTTCGGAAAATAAAGGCTATATTATTATTATTATAATGAAGTGACAGAGAAAAAATCAGGTTATTTTCTTTTATTTTGTGTATTAACTGTTTTTTTCACGTACCCTTTTCGCAGTTTAAAAATTATGGTCTTCTATGCCGTTCGATAGGTACTAAAGTGATAAACTTGAATTCAAATAAAAATATCTATTAAATTCTTCATACAGTGTTCCATTGAAGTGACAGAGAAAAATATACAAATATTTATTGTTTCATTACTAAAATAATTGAATAAAACGGTCGAAATAAGTTAATAATCGTTCAACTTCATCGTGATGTTTGACATATAACAGATATTCCATAAACAATGATTTTAATATATATTATACATTAAAATATGGACAATCTAAATTAAAAATAAAAATATTGAATTAAAGTCATTATATTTTTTAACAAATACTTTCATGAGCTCCTTATTACCAAGCGCATGAGCCGCGTGAAATCAGTCCCGGCCGAGGCCTTCAGGAGAGAGGACGTATCGCATCGTTTCCCGCGCACCTGTTATGCATTCCGGCGTGCTTTTAAGTTATATGCGGCCTAACGTTGTTTGATACTTGGGTGAGCAAAGTAACAATTAATTAATGCATGTAACTGAACTATGATTGTCAGAAATTAAGATAATTGTATTGTATTCAAAATAAATATTAATTAGCGTGTGCAATTATTTATCATATTGTATGTATTTAGTTTATGCTTTTTACTTCATTGAAGTTTTATACTTGTAGGTATCAAATCAGAATCAGAATGGGCAATAAAAGAACAGAATTCAAGTTGAAAAAGAAAAAAGGGCAAATCTTGAATTTCTTAATCATGCAAGAGATATTAAAACGTTAAAAAATTCTCATACGGATAAGCTACCAGAAAATGCCACCAACACAAACAGTATTCAAGTAAGTATGAAAATCGAAATAATAGAGAAAGATAAGGAGTTATGTAACGTCATGGAAAATAAACTGAAAAAAATCTACTTCGACTGTTTTCTCTCGACCTGAAACTATCGATTCGAGATTAGACCGGCAAATGGAAATAAAAGAGCCCGAATACATTTTAGAAGCAATCAAGAAAAGGGAAATGATTAAAAAACGAAAAGTTGACGAAGAAGAAGATAATAATATGTGAATTGTAATTATGTCATTTTTTTTAGGTTTTTTTATGTTTGTTACACGTTATAAATTAATTAATCAATGCTATGTTTTATTTTCCCAATATAATTTCATTTAAAGACAAAAAGTATCCAAACTATCAAAAGATCAAAACCGTTAAATCGTACTAGACAACGACGGCTCCGAATTACGCAATGCACACACGCGTCCGAGTGCTGCTGCGTTTGTGTGGGTGCGAGTCAAATACCTTTTTTGACCCGTCTCGAAAAAACGTAAGGCCTCTTAAAGCAGTGTGATATTTTACTTAACAATTTAGCTAGTACTAGCTTTTGCCCGCGGCTTCACACGCGTTAAATTCGGAGGAAAACCCCTTTCCCTATATATGTTATACATAAAAATCTTCCTCTTGAATCACTCTATTAAAACAAAGTTTTAAAGATTTGAGCATACAGGGACAGACAGGGAACCAACTTTGTTTTAAACTATGTAGTACTAATTAGCTGCAGCTTAAGTAAGATTCCTCGTGATTGCCAAAAAAGATAGTAGTTAAATAGGAGATAATTACAATTAAGACGATATTTCAAAAATTGAAATTAAATAAATAAATAACTTACTTGGATCTTTAACCTGATGTGGTATCTTAAATTCCACGCACTTCAAAATACCTTTCAGTATATTCAGACATTGTATTTTAAACCGCTCAAACTGATATTGCCTGCCCTGTTCAGTGAAACAGTAGTAAAGTACAAATTCCAGCGATGGTTGTATTAAGGGCACATAAGATATGGGATGCAAGGAAAGCACTCCTAGAGCCACTTTAGTCAGGTGTATGATGAACTTCTCACAAATATCCAAATAGATACCTCTGTCTTGAAGAACCTTTCCTGAAAAGTGCAAACAGATCAAGTAAAATTGTATGACTGTTATAAAAATATGAACTTTATCCCCATATTTCTAAAGTTTAAGTTAAGTTTAAATAAAGTTTAACCTCTAGGGGTGTTCTTTTTTTTAAGTTAACATTAGCATACCAAACACATATTGATTTAACCTTAATAATCCTTTTCGCGTTTTTATTAATAACACCTTTAATTTAAATGACACTATTAGTAAATACTGTGTAAATACGCTCTAATTTAAGATAATAAAACTACTTACTGCACTCTAAACTCATCTTGGCTCTATCAAAAACAACATTTAAAAATGACACCGCATCCTGGCACTCATGGGCGTTTTTAAATCCAAACACGGTCAGCTTTCTCAATATCCTGAGACATAGCAACGCCTTCTCTAGAGGTTCAACAATTTGGTCTGTAGGCGTATTATCTTGAACACAACGGAAATACAACTCTGTATTCTCGTGCCAAAGGTTCAAAATGTATGTAAAGACTGTGTGTGTCAACTCCTGAAAAAGAAGATATTAGTTAAATCCAACCGTAAAGTATTCACTTTGTTATGAAAAAAATATTAATTAATTTATTAAGATTTGATATTGTTTACCATTAAAATGGTATGCCCAAGGGTTAAAATTGGAAAAAAAAACTATAATACAACCCTATACCAAAGCTAACAATAAATAAATAATTGTTGATTATAATAAACTTACTTGAAAAGTTCTTCTATCTCCTGATAGTCTTTTGGAAGCTAATGCCTTTACAACATGATGAAAGATTAGCAAGGAGCGGTGCTGTACAAATGGCTGGGGAGCTTTTAAAGCCCCAACTAGTTCAGGAACTAATTCAGGCCATTGTGTTGGACAGTCAAACCTACAAAACAATATTTTTGTTTGTGATAACATTCAAAAACTAAGGGCATTATCTTCCTTTTTATTTTGATCACTTCATCATAGTGTTTGCATATTTTTTAGTTAAAGTGTATTTCTTCCAGACAATGTACTAAAACAGTACCTATGTATTCAGTGAGATTGATAAGTCTTTTAACCCACAACATTTTATATTATTATATTAATGTTAGACATTCAGAAAAATATCTTTACAAGCTTGATAAACTTTTACTACAGAAGTACAGATTAAATATAACAAGATTCAATATTATTACCAAAATTAACAACACAAAACATTCCTATATATATACTTACTTAATAATCACAGTATACATTTTTTGTTTTGGCTGTTCCAAGTCAATCCGAATAACCAGGTTTTATGGGGTGGCTTGGGAATAGGAATACTTATATAGATTTAAATCTGACTAACCTTGCAATTTTGGATATAAGCACTGCCTGCTGTGTAGCGATTTGAGCCACAGGTTCATTCAGAATATCTGAAGTGAGAAGTCCTCGCCGTAACTTCTGTTTCTCTTCATCTGTTATTGCGTTTGGTGCATTTCTCCTCCAATAGCGATCTACACCATTTTTAAAGCACATCACAGCCAGCCATCTCACGTTTATGTCAACTGAGTAGTTAGACAAAATGTCCTGTAAAAGTTTAATTACTTTTATTTCTATGTGTTTTAAGAACAGATTCTCATAGTTATTTAGTGCCAATTCAAAGGATTAGAGGTCCAAGAGGAAATCACATGATGCAAGAGCAAGGTGGATGGATAACCTGGTCTATGCAGAAGGGCAATGCTATCAATGTAGTATCAAATTTGTAAGTTAGAATTAAACACAATTAATTATTAATAAGTAAAGTTGGCACACAGTATTTTTTACTATTACTATCATAAAACAGGTGCACAGTTTTTGAGAATCACTTGTCACAATCTATATTATAATTTAAAAAAACACTTTATTCAACCAGTCTGTTATAGATAATTCTATACAAACAGTGTGCCCTAAACCAGTTTCATTTAAAGCGTTGTTGCCTTTTAAATTTATATCAAGGAGGACAGCCACTAAAATTATATCAATTGATCAGGTGGCATCCATTTCACACATTATCACACACTGGTATAACTCTATCAAAATATAAGAGTTTGTTAATAATAAAATATAGGTTGAAATAAATTACCAGTAACACTGAATAAAAGCCAGGTTCAACTTCCCATTCTTGAAGTTTCTTTTCAGCTGGTTTTAGGACCTCAGTATCTTGGCTAGTTGCCCGGTTGAGGGTATCCAAAACTAAAGCATAGATTTTTGGGTCCATATTTCCATCCAACTGTAAAAAATAATGTAAGTCATTGGTATTTTTGACAGGATAAAGTATTTATCAGTCATAGAACCAGAAATACAAATATGCATACAACTCATTCAAAGTCTGCGCCCACTATTTAATTTTACACAGATATTAGCGAAGGGCAAAAAGGAGACAATGTTGATTACTCTATCATCAATAACCTTAGCGAACCAGTCCTTACCAAGGCAAGCTGCTGTAGTTATAATTGGTGTTTGTCCAATGAAACAGTTTTCAAAATCAATACCACATTTTGAAGTGTAAATACAACAAGAACATTGGGAGGATATCAGTATGTCCTTTTTTTTTATTTGCGACTATGCGGTTTTTTGACAGAACAACATGCATGCATACTCAATGCTAGGGATGTAAAAAATCGATATATAATCGTTTAAAAAAAACGCACACATTGTTTTAACTCTATCCGGGATTTCGCGTGGGTTGTTGACTGGTTGGTTGGTTGTTTGACTGTCTGCCCGCGACCACGATAGGTGTACCACCCTGTCGAAATGTCGGACAAAGAGGTACGTTACCTTTTTGCTTAAGAATTAGCGCGCGAAATCCCGGATGGAGTTAAAACCATAATATTAATATTGGCACTAATCAATTAATAATCGATTTTTTTAAATCGATTTTTATTTGCCACACCCCGACATTTAAGTCCGTCGATAGCGCATATTTAAATTAACGCCATCTGTTAGCGTGTAAGCACCTTTTGGTACCGGTACTTCGGCTCCAGAAGAGAGATTGTTCTCACAAGCCAGCGCTATATTTACTAAATTCAGGAGCTCAATATTAACCAAACGCTTTCCTAAGCTATTGTTCCTATATTCTTTGCCTATGGGTTTCTAATTTTCCTTCCTAGTAATATTATAAACGTAAAAGTTTTATGTATGTTACTCTTTAATGTAAAACTACCGGACAGATTTGGATGAAACTTTACAGTTATAAAGATAATAAGTACATAATAATAAACACATATGGTAGTTTCTTCTCATTCCTACGTGAACCGACTTCCACGCGAACGGAGTCGCGGGCGGCCACTAGGATTAGAATAATTTAGTTTGGTGTTAGTTTTGTTTAAATTCTAAAACTTTAATATTGTTGTTTATTTTGAATTATAATAAATAAAACTGTGATTTATAGAATATTTTGGCGTTTATTTTGGAGACACCTGATTGAAAAAATTTGGATAAAATCAATTAATATGACAAAATCGATTATTTAAAAATAACCGATTAGTACATACATACATCGATTTTTCTAACTAAAACACAATCGATTCATTAATTATTGATTTTTTAAGTACAATGTCACATCCCTACTCAATGCATAGAAGGATCCGACGCGTTCGCCGTTTACACTCGAACGCACATCGAGAGCTCGCGAATAATAAAAGCTTAAAATTAATAAATCAATTCTTGATAATAATTTCCGGAATATTCTATTCATTCGAAATCAAATAAAAAGATATGATATGTAAAGCAGAATCATGGGTAGAATATTATAAATATCTCCATATTCGACCTTCAAGTTAAGTAATAAAAGTCCAAAAGATAATACTAGAAAGTATAATTCAACACACTAACTTTCCACCCTGCGGCTTCACCCACAGCAGAATGAAGCCCTGAATTAATAACAGTATAAAAAATATGAAAGAATAAATTGATGTACTTCAATGTAAGTTATTATTTTTTTTAATCATAAACCCATTCAATAGGACTTTCACATAAAACTTTCAACCCTTACTTAACCTATTATTTAACTATTACCATACATTTTGAATGATTTGATGATAATGATATACATTAAGAATGCAGACAAAATTTCGGGGTACTAAAAATGGTTTTCAGAATCACAATGTTGTAAGTTCCTGATAGACCACGGTATATGAATAGGTAAGAATTTAAATCAATTTTGAAATAAAGATATCTAAACTTTAAATAGGCTGTTACTACTATTATTATTTTGTTTTCTTTGGAATCATACATTTGTAAACGCGACTTCCGAACTCGTAGTGCAGATATATTTAAAAAAAAACTTTAAATTACTGCCTACAATCAAACTTGTGTTGCGTGGTTCGCAAGTTATGTCTTTACAGAACGAAAAACGTTTGGAGGGCGTTCAAGTGTAACCTCAGATCGTGCCCCACTTGGCTATCAATCTGACGTTGACAAGTGACACTCTGATTAAATGACAAGGAAGACCGTCATTAATTTAATGTTTTTTTACTTTTTGCAACAGTAAAAGTTGCACAAGCAAACGAATAATAAGCATAAAAATAATTGTCTGGATGCTCAAATGTTAACGCTACTGCGCTCTGTGCAAACAGTGTTTTACAGAAACGAATGTTTTTATTTTTAAAGTGAAATTTACTCGTTTTGGAACTTAGTCTTTTAAATCTTGCCATTACAAAAAATATATATTTTATCTGTATCCGACATGGACCTATACTAAAGGACCGCGTAGTATCGAAGAAAAACGAGCCGAAAGAGAGATTTAAAGAAGATATGCGTCCTTGTCTAATAGGGTGTCCCTAATATACTATTCTATCGGACAGTCTTACTGGATTACAAATTCAAACATTACTGAATGAAATTGTTTTATGTATTCGCTGTCGCATCGAAATGCGATTGCCCATTATTTTGAGGGTATCTTCTTTCGCGTACGTTTTCATTCTTAAGCTTAAATATCTGTCCGCGATACATTTAACAAGTTCTAATTCATGCCTTGATTCAGTGGTGAGAGATAGTACTGGATTAAGCGAGGATAAAATTGATGAATGATGACGTTTATCATATCGTGTGTTAGACAAGGACGCACTACTACTTTAGTTTTCTCACCTGGGTCGTTTTTCTAGTTATACAACTGACAGGAAAAAGTTAAGTAGGTACCTTATTAACAAAGATATAGAGTGCAAATTTGCATTCACGAAATATAGAAGTACGCGATCCAGTTTAACGAAGGTAATGTAAATCTATGGTATCCCATGCCACTATGCCAATATAATGATGAGCGACACTGACGGAAACAGCGGTATATTTTTTAGGGTTAAAAACGAGACCTATGTCTAAGGGCCCCTACGCATTATGCGGTTAGCCGGAATACGGTCAGCCGCAACTCTAACCGGAAAGTCCGTTTAGAAACCGTAGTGGTTTGCGGTTGGATCGGCTCATTTTTTATCGGAATATTCTACGGATTTAGTATTCTAGATTGCTGGCCTATTTTGTATCTCGATTATAAATTTTTCGGTATCGAAATCCGTAGTAATAAACTATCAGTTAAATGAACACGTTTAGCGTCAATGGCGGGCAACCGCAAACTAGCATATCCGCGTAGTGCTGGCCGCCGGTCGGGCCGCAGCGCTCAGAACGACTGGAGCGATCGGGCGGCAACCGCGTCGTAGTGCGAATGAAAACTACATTCTCGTACAAATTTTTTATTGCGGTCAGGTTTTAGGTGCGTAGGTACCCTTAGACTACGCTGTCCGTGATGTCCGTCCACCCGTTCGTTATGCCTGTCATCAGGCTGTGTATCATGAACATGACTTTATTTTACAGGTAACGATTTCCTGTTGTAATAATAACGTCAAATACATAAAGTTATTTTTTTGCAGATTACGAGTTTATTGCACGTAGCTTCGCGTTTATCTATAATAGCCTATAATACGTAGATTCTATTCTCTTTTTATGTGATCCTAAAATAAATAATAATACACTTGTGCTAAATTGACCAAGGGAGAACTTAACTAGTTGAAATTATTGAAGATCATTGCGTTTTTGGGCTTCATAGACTCTTTATTCATCCCAGAAATCCTTTATTTTTCATCCATTTAACGCTATCCAGAATTGACGATATGACAACCGATTCCGATTGACTTCCATAATAGTGGTGGTGGTGACGGCTTATACAAGGTACAAAAAAATTGTACCTTGTTTGTAGCATGCCATTGTAAACTTTTGCTATAACCACCGCAACGTTAAAGCAATAAACAATAGGTTAACTTAAGCGATTCTAGGTTCGATTCCCAGGTCGGTCCTATATTTTATAACTTAATATTTTTTATCTATTCACCTAACTAATAAAGAGTATCTCAGAGAGTGTCAATATATTCTAGTGCAAATGAAATTAATTTTTCATGTTCGTATTTATAACCCACTACCAAAAATGTTAGAGACTGGCTGGTCGGAGTTGTGTTTTGAATTGTATAAATCGTTGAGTTATTATTTCAAATATAATTTTCTTAAGCGTAATTTTTTTATTGTTCTTTTTGGGATTTTTATAAAAGTAAGAAAAGCAGTCGCTTGTGTATGCCAGGCTTTTTTTTACAATTTTTTGTTATATGGCAGCACTTTTATGTTACTAATGCGCCATCTGGGGAAATTTAAGGGAAACTAAAAAGCGAAGCATCAAGTCATTTAAAATCTATTTAAATTAAAATGCCCTCATAGTTCAATAATTTAACAAATAAAATAAATAAAGTTTATTTTTATCTTATCCTTATATTTTAAAATAGTGATATTTTAGATTTTATACTCAAAATAAAAAAATTTGGATAAAAAGTATCACATTTGGGTACTTTCTATATCCGTATTTTTTTTAAAGAAAGCGGATGTGGTTGGTCCGCCATAATCGTTCGTGTGGGTCTGTGCTTGTGTGGTTTGGGTGTCTTACCGGTGCCAATATTATTTTTAATTAGTAATAAGTTATGCGTATGAACCCAGACATGGACGATGATGAGAAGGGGTAAGTAATTTTTGATATAATTATTTATTTGCTTGAAAACGTCCCTGACAAGCCGACTCTATTAGGTCAAACTGCACGTTCGCTTGGTGTGTCGCATTTCACCAAGAGACATCCAAGCTTCCCTTCGTTTTATAGTCGTCAGTTTATCATCTTGCCGAGGTTGGTTCTATTTCCACTTGTCTTCATTGTTTATGGGTCATCTGTTGACCAATTCCAGTGTAGCTCGGGAACGCTGAAACGCCTTTGGTAGCCTTTTACCGGCTAGCGGCCACCGACCCCAAGCCTTGCCGAACGACTTGCGTGTAGGCTATCATGGCAGCTTACTTTCCCATATCTTTTTTGCCAGATTTTTGTCGCACCTTTTCTTTAGCTCCTTGCACTTTTCATGTTACAGTTTATATAACCTGCTGATTTATTGACGTGGAGCGATTGATATTCATAAAATTAACCTGTCTGTGACTAATCATGGCTTTCTCTTATCGCATTTTTGATATTAGGGTATTGTAGGAGCGTAATTAGCATAAAAATTTTATTTTTTATGTGTGATCGAAGAATGAGGTTATTGGAGCGGTGGTCGAAGTGCCGCGTAGCGCGATCATGTTCGCGAGACGCGGCCAAAACGTGCTGATTCATTTACATACGGTTATCTACGTCACATGCAGAATTATTTAGTTGTTATGTCTTATCTCTAATTCAAAATGTCTTAGTCCTGTAAACACCCATGTGGTGTTTTTGTGTAACCACAACATAACTTATTTTCATGTTTCACAGACTAATGATTACCCTTTATATCAATATTCTTTATAATTTCCAATAATTCCGTAAAATCGTATTTTACAGTAAGTACCATAGTATGTATACATTTTATACTTGTAATTTATCTTTTCTATCAAAAGTAATTTTTTCGAAGTTCTAAATCTATTTCATCTAGGAATGTAAACTAAAATGTTGCCTGTAAGCATTATAAAGCACTTGCCTAAATTGAAGTGAAGGGTACTTTCACTACTAGTGCTATTGCAATGCATATTTAAATTCTATTACTTAATTCTCTTTAAAATCATTGCCTATTTATTCATGGACATTGACTGCAATTTACATTTTAACCTCAAAATTTTAAGCATATATATGTTTTACAATTCTTAGTGATAGTCATAGTTTCTACTTCTCATGATGGCAAAATGAATATTATCCCCATTGTTTAGCTTGTAAAATCTCATGAAAAGAATGTCACCATTAATATTAAAAACAACATGCACTTTCAATTAATTGAGGTTAGTTTCATGTGGTAATTTCCTTTAAAATGCTGAAGTTAGGTTTATACTGAGTTTAAATTGTGACAGGTGAACTTTTGATTTTACATAAGTTATTGGTCCTAAATTCAATAATCTGTTATCCCACATCCAGGCAGTGCCACAAGCAACTTCTGCTGTCGGTACGTTCACATGTTTGTGGGATAGTAACTCGCAGACCAGCATATACTCATGTTCACTGTTGAATATTGAGTCTACAATGTTTGCTACATGCTTTTAACTTATCTGACCTACAAAGCATATAATTAAAAATCATTAGGACAACATTTTATAATACCTCCTAATTACGAACCAAATTTATTTAATTTCATACTTAAGAGTTCAGTGTATCAAATAACCTACTTTAGCACACATAATTAGGTGTATGATATTATGATTGTCAGTAACATTGAAGCATTTTTATCAGTACTTACTCTTAACTAATTATTATAGATAGTTTTACATTTGTAGGTTTTTAGGTCACATACATTTGTAAATGTACAACTATGTACTTTTATGTATTACTCTACATTTTTTAAGTGATACAAGATTGAACAAGTAACCTACTAAACCCTTAGCCAATAATTGGGTTACAAATTCAGTTTTTATTTGTAATATTTTGTCACAGAAAACTGTTTGTTGGCGGACTATCATGGGAGACATCTCAGGAGAACTTGCAGCGGTACTTCAGCCGCTATGGCGATGTCATCGACTGCGTTGTGATGAAGAACAGCGAGAGCGGGCGCTCCAGGGGCTTCGGTTTCGTCACCTTCGCCGAGCCGTCGCTCGTCAATGTGGTGTTGCAGAATGGACCGCACCAACTTGATGGCAGGTATGTCTAGCTAGTGATGACACTGTTTTGTATTTGGATTTGTTTTCTTAGGTTTGTTACATTATTGAATACTAGTGGCCGCTCGCGACTCCGTTCGCGTAGAAGCCGGTATCCCGTGGGAATGCGAAGTTTTCCCGCGGTAAAAAGTTCACTTAATTTTTTCATACATATATTTTTGGTATCTAGAACCGATTTCGCAGCGCACGCAACGGAAGCCCTCAAAGATGAATAATTTTCCCCGTTTTTTTTCATATTTTCCATTATTTCTTCGCTTCTTATAGTTGCAGCGTGATGTTATATAGCCTAAAGCCTGCCTCGATAAATGGTCTATTCAACACAAAAATCATTTTTAAATTCGAACCAGTAGTTCCTGAGATTAGCGCGTTCAAACAAACAAACAAACAAACTATTCAGCTTTATAATACATATTAGTATAGATAGCAGGCCCCCTACCGCGTAACTAGCGTCGATTTGAACTCGACGTCGACAACTGTTTTCATAGGCTAAATTGTTAACAATGGCGGGTCTCTAGCCAATGAAAACAGTTGTCGACGTCGAGTTCAAATCGACGCTAGTTACGCGGTAGGCCCCCTGGTGCAGGAAGAACAGGTAAAATAGTAATGTGCCTCACAAGATCACGCACTGTACACAGATTGGTGCTTGAAATTAGGGTTCTTGTAGTTGCTCAAGATCAAATTAAGTATAAGTGGCAAATTGAGGATTTTTTTCTCTTTAATTGCTTTTAGCAACATAAAGGCTAAATAGTGTAAATAGTGGCCCCGATTCCGACACACTCACACTCTAACACTCACTAAACACTCTCTAAAACTAAATTAAAAATATGACTGTCACTTTCCCATGCTTTGCATTAGAAAAAGACAGGTACATTGGTCTCATTAAATTTAGTCCACGTCATTGTAAAATTGAAAGAAATGCGCTGAGGACTAGCCTAAAATTGCCTTCGCCGTGTCATACATAACGCACGTACATTTTAGTTTGACAGGGACTAAAATGATTCCCTGTCTCTGTCTTATACTATTAATGAGTAAGTGAGGGCAATAGTTTTAGTTTAGTTTAGGGAGTGTTTTCAGAATCTGGGCCAAAAAGTTGTGCTTTAATTTCTAGTTAATACTACCACCTTTGTTTACTACTAATTTAGCAGATCACATTTGACTCTTGTATACCATGTTTTAGCTCCTTCAGACCCTTGATGGAAACTTCTGGTAAATGGTAATTCCTTAAAGAGGCCATGTATATTTTAACAAATCTAACTAGTTTTTTTGTAATGGTTTTCCATAGGTGTAAAACTATTAATTTTTTCAAAAGTAGATAAGTTTAATCAGAGGTATTAAAATTATGGTAATTACATACATTGTTGTGGTTAAGGTACCACAAGTTATTTAAATGACAATAGTTAAACCCATCTAATAGAAATTGTATAACTTTCCTGCTGTTTCCAGTCAAATTGTGATAACTCTGGTCTTTATAACCCAAGCATCTAATTAAAATAACGGCATCGTAAATATTTGTATTTATAAGTTTTTGTACGTTTTTTTTTGTAAAGGCGTCATGTAAGGCGTAGGTTCGACTCGCTACATTGTAAGGCGTTCCTTGCATATGGCAAAAAAAACCGAAAGTAAGAACACATCTATGTAAGTAACCGTTCCCAAACGAGATGTACTAAAAATAAAGATCTCAATAACGCTCCCTATATTATCGAGTGTTATTAACACTGAGGGGAAGGTGTTATATTTTAAAAGGCCATCTTAGTAGCGGTGGACAAAAGGCGCTCATTTTAACCCTACTTGCTTTCTACTGACAAAACTTGCATAAAACAACTATTAAGCGAGAATTTAGAGATCAATTTAGGCTTCCATTTGCATTATTTTATTGCTGGAAATAACTTAACTTTGCTTGATATTTTAACGAATGCTTAAGATGAGTAGGTGCGTAGGAAAAGATTTTATTATGAGGCACACAATACATTAATATTGTAAAATGTATCTCAGTTGTTAATTATTATGAGTATTTACATTCTTATCACAAAGTTATTGGTAAATGCTATCTAAATATTTTTATCAATTGGTAAACTTTGTGACAAACCAGCGTTAAAAGTTTAAGATATAAAATATTTAACAAAAAACACGTTTTAACTTGGCCTGTGGGAGTTTTTTCGCACAGGGGCTTAAACACAAACAGTTAGCCATTGTTCTTTTAACTACGAACCCCAACTATGAACAAAAAACGGATATGACCTTTTATTGTTAAGTCTTCATGCCTACATCTACATATACCTTTTTAAAGTTAATGTAGGTTTACAGGTATGCATCTAGTACAGGTAGTTGCGTAAAACTGTCATAAAGTAAAGTGGCTACAAAATACTAAATGCCTCGTAACTAAAAGTTTAATTTACCAATTTTACGGTTTCTTGATTGAGAATTTAAAGTTGACTGACATTTAAGTACGATACTTTAGAATTTCACCTTACTTATTTTGTCTTTAATTTCTCAATGGACTTTTTTTACCGCTAAGGTGCATTTAGGTTCAAAAAGTAAAAGTATTGAGACAATTTCATCTTATTTGAACGGCATTCCTATCCTTTTTTAATTTCTTCTTATAGCTGTCTTAAATTAGCTGTAAACTAAAAATAACTATGTAGCTTTTTAATACAGACTTGCACGTATTTACACTTGCAATTAAAATAAATAATTTGGCATACTAAGTAGTAACATCTGCCTTGAGACTGATTGCCTATGATATAATAACATAGATTATATTTTAATCATTGCCGAAGTTGTCAAAGAGAGTGTACTTATAATATCTTCATGTTAGCGAAATATCTATCTTTTAAATACAAATGAGCCATTCCACATCCAGGCAGTGCCACAAGCAACTTCTGCTGTCGGTACGTTCACATGTTTGTGGGATAGGAACTTGCAGACCAGCATATACTCATATTCACTGTTGAATAAACGAGTCTACAATGTTTGCTACAAAAAAATTTGCAAGTCATTATAAGGTGAATTTTCTGATATCGCGTGGTTGTAACCTGAAACCTCCTTGTCAACTAGGACCATCGATCCGAAACCGTGCAATCCTCGCACGCTGCAGAAGCCGAAGCGTGGTGGTGGCTACCCCAAGGTGTTCCTCGGTGGACTACCGTCCAATGTCACGGAGACAGACCTGAGGGTGTTCTTCGGCAGATACGGAAAGGTCATGGAGGTTGTCATCATGTATGACCAGGAAAAGAAGAAGTCCAGAGGTGAACTTACTATCTTTGATCAGTATGTTGGAGTGTCTTTGGGAGTGTATTTAGACTAAATTGTATGCTGTTTTTAGGTTTTGGATTCCTGTCATTTGAAGACGAGCTCTCAGTTGAGCGAGTTACCCAGGAACACTTCATCAATCTTCATGGGAAACAGGTAATTTATACAAACTGTAGCTTTCAAATCGGCCAAGATAATTGTCTTATTTTAAGGAAAACCAGGTAATAATGATGAGTTTATCGGTGATAGGTTGAGATCAAGCGCGCCGAGCCCCGCGACGGTTCCGGCAAGCTCGGTTCGGGTGGTGGCGGCATGGGCGGCGGCGGCATGGGGGGCGCCCCCGGTGACGCCCCTCAAGCTGGCCAGTGGGGCCCGCCCCAGGCCGCGCCCATCAACATGATCCAGGGACACAATGGGCAAATGGGAGGCCCGCCGATCAACATGCCGATGGCAGGACCTAACATCATGCAGGGGTAAGTGTTTTATCTTGTTAACATTTCCTCGATTTTAGATTAGAAAGTCGATAGGATGCGAGTCGCGGATATTGACTTGTTTGATAAAACTTGATGTTATGACGACTAATAACGGTAAAATGTATTTATCGATTCTACATCCCACATCCAGGCAGTGCCACAAGCAACTTCTGCTGTCGGTACGTTCACATGTTTGTGGGATAGCAACTCGCAGACCAGCATATACTCAAGTCCACTGTTGGATTATGGGTCTACAATGTTTGCTACATGTCAAATAACAAAATCAAGTACATTTACATTTTCATATCTTGCAATTTAAAGTCATGTTGTTTAAAAGATAAGTCTAGGTTTTGATAGTAATAAGTACCAGGCAAGCATATCTAAAGAGTGGTTCTCTCTTAGCTACCAAGGCTGGGGCACCTCCCCCGGCCAGACCTCGTACGCGGGCTACGGCGCTGCTGGCGCGGGGGCCGGCCCGGGTAACTACCAGGGCTGGGGAGCCCCGCCGGCGCCGCAAGCGCCCCCGCACGCCCCCGCCTGGCCCGCGACCAACAACTACACCCAGCATACGCAGCCACCGGCTCAAGGATACGGCAGCTACGGTAAGTGGAGTGGTCTTTGCAGGTTCTGACTGGTACAGCATCAATAGAAGGTGGACATGGTAAGTGTTTAGGTATAATTACGATCACAGGGAAGCGGGTTCTGCGTGTCAACAGGAAGAATGACATGACATCGTTTTAGATAGTAAGTTAAGTTAGTAGGCTCACATATTCATCTCTAGATATTTCTAAAATCATTAAATAGTCGTAAAATTAAAATACCTCCATTAACGGTGCATCGAAAGTGTGAGATAAATGTGAGTATAATTGTGAAATGCAAATGCGGTTTTCACTATTTGTAGGTCGTTTATTCCGTATCGTATCTGTTTGGCGCCACCTAAGTAACTAATAACAAAGGTTTCTGTGCTGTTGCAATTGTTGACTAACTCACCCTCTAATACTAAATATAAAATCCGTACACGGCGGTTAAAAGTTGACGGTAGTTTGTTTTGCAAAAGTCATTGAAAGACTTATTAACTTGGGGTGATTGTCAACAGCTAACTACAGCTCGGCCCCAGCTGGCGCGTCGGCGGGTGGTAGCTGGACCAATTGGAATATGGCGCAGAATTCTAGCTCTACAGGATCTGGTGAGTGTCATTACCATGAAGACGATTACATGGCGACATGGCCACCACCGTAGGTGTAGGGTACTTAGGATTTCAAACTAAATGAAAGTAATGTTCACGCCGCCACTATGATAGATAAAAGTTAGATCAGACGCCAAACTATAGGAATAAACGTCTTACGTTACGGTGAAAACTGCATTCTGATAAAACTATTCACTAATTTGTTCTAGTTTTTAACTTTCTAAGCTGGTATTATAATTATGTGTTAATTTATTGGTGATGGTGTTCCCCACAAAAAGCTGTTAACCTTTTTGTTTAGATTACATTCCAACACGAATTTTGCAATCCATTAAAGTCTATGTTTGATTATTTTTTCTACATGTACAATTTATCCGTCACAGGCAAACCCGTTCAAACCTTCCCCCAATCACATTACCCTACACCTTCTCTACATTATATCTTCTACCTCTAAATACCATCATCAACCTATGCTACGATTATAAACCTGTATTTCCCCATCCAGGTTCCTACGTGCCACTATCCGAAGGCGGTGAGATGTACGGGCGCGGCGGCGGCGGCGGCGCTGGCGGCGCTGCCCCATTAACTGGCACATTATCTTCGGCGGCACTCTCCAAGTCTTCATCAGCTGACTACTCCACTTACCAGCAGTATCCGCCGGCGTATCAGCAGGACCAGGTATGGTAGCGATGGTTTTTTCACACTGTTTCTAAACTTAACAAGTTTATGATCTATAAATTGAGTTAGGTTTAAGTTATGAAAAGGGTCTTTGATGTTACCCTATTGATGAATATATAGAAACAGTGTGGATCAAATCAGCTTTTGTGAATCATACGCTTTAGGTTGTAGGTATGGGTTATGAACAATCTCTAAAGGTGGATAAATAGATTTTATGTTTATTCATCTTTTGCTAATATTGCAATTTAATAAAAGCAACATTTGATTAATAAAATTGCAATATTCACTGCTAACATGCATACCTGCCGCAAAAGATCATTAATATTGTGTACCTACACTGTATTTTTACAAGGTCGGTGAACTTTTGCGTCTGGTGACTCATCTAAACGCTTTATACCTGCTTCGCTCATTTTATATTTACTCCTTCAAATAATTGGAAATCATGCAATGTAGTCAGATTTAGTTTAAATGTTGCAGCAAGTGCTGAGACTAATAGAGAATTACACGGTTGTTGCGTCAAGAACGCATTTCTCACGATTTAATAAAGAGTTATTGATAAACTTGGTTTTGGATTGGCGAACGGCAAATAACTTAACGCTATCCGATGTTTCAGCTGATAATTAATTCATTTATTGCGTAAAAAACACTAACTGAAAAGGTCAGTCAATGATGACTGCTTGTATTTGATACTTAATCATTTTATAAAGAATTCACTGCTCTAATATTTGCATTAGCCATTTACATTCATATGCCTATTAGTAGGAAAACTAATTAGGAAATATACATTTGCAAGAAACAATAATCAGTATCGTGAGACCAACGTGGTTCGATTACGTCATAAAAGCTTTATTATTGGAGTTAATATTCATAGCTAACATGTATATCTGCATGGCAACTCATACATTATTTCTTACAGAATAAGAGGTGTTGGTACGGTTTTCAAGTTTTTATTTTTTTATCATTGGAACATAAAACAAATAATTTAATACTCTAGTTCATAATCAAGTAAGGAAGTTATTTATTTTATGTTCCAATATTATCGAGCTTTTTTGCATAAAGTCGCCGCCGCGTACTATCGATTTATAGCCCCTTTTTATCATGGTTACATGATTTCAAGTGTGGTAATCAACTGGTGTGGATTTTTCAATCTAGATTATGTCCCCAACAAGTTTTTTTAGACACAGTTATGCATATAACTTGGATGGGTAATTGAACATTCATATTATATTATTGTAGTTTGCAATTGCCCTTCCATAGTTGTTATGCTACCCTAGTATATCCTATTGCATGTGGCTTTAATATAGGCTACATGATTCTTGCATTTCACTAAGTACAGCCAAGTTGATTCGTGTCTCATATTATTTGCTGAATCCTCGGGGCTTGCTTCCTTTCCTATCCCAAATCCCCTGCTTTTTACTTTTATCCCGCATCATTCCCCCATGTTTGCTATGGTGTATGTCTGTGTGATAGCATGAGAGGTGACGTCACAATCTTTAGCTTAGATTCGAGTACGCCAGATATCGTGAGAGTTGTGTGTGAAAGTAGACGAATGCTTGTTCCATTGTATGTCCTAGTACCTCAATTTGGTTGTACTTGATTCATTTTGTTTGCGGTTCTTGAATGAATGCTTTTGGTGAACGAGTGATTAGTCAGCGAGAATGTATGCTCGTTTGAATGCAAACAAACGATTCGGATAAATTTAAAGTCAGTTCGGCAGTACTCGCAGCATGAAGTTTGACATAGAGCCGTTAGTTTGCCTCCCCTGCATCCGTGTGCTGTGTTCTGGTATAAAGCTTGTCTACTATCGCGCGGTATATTCGGCGGCGACGCGCGCCCGCTTGCATGTCCACGGGCGCGATGAAAACGTGCGATGTCTTTTTGATGGAGAGTCGATGATGTCGGGAGGTTTACAGTCGGCTGGCAGATCGGTCAGTGTTGTGGCAAGTTTCGCTGAAAGTGTCTCATCACCCCCCCCCCCTCTTCCCCCCGCCCCTTTCCCCCCGCCTTTGCCCTCGGGACCCCCCCCGCTTGCGCCCGGTCCATCTTCACGCTCTGCGCTACTTACATACAACTAGGGCTCCATGACTTGGCATTTGGCGCGTGGGACTTTATGTCGTTATTCTTCTTTTCCAGCTGGTCGATCAGGGCCCACAAGAGTGGCTCCTCCAGAAAGACAATTAGACATTGGGGCGGGTATCGGATGAGGGAATGTCGCGAAACTCTGGGGTTGTCACTATGGACGATTCTATTTTAGCGACGATATCAAAACGGCATCGCAACGCTCTAGATATTTAAGCTTACACTTTTTTTTCATATTTTACTGCATTCTTTAGCTGTGCGAGATGATTCAATAGTTTGTGTCATCTCAACACCTGTAAATTGGCATTTAAAGTACAAATTAGTAAAATTTGGATTTTCTCGTATTGTTGCAGGTTCATTAATAGTTAACTTAATCGATAAAAATAATATTAAGACCTGTACTTTAAGTGTTCAGACATGAAAGAGCGACTATTCTGTTAAATGTAACGAGAGTACATAATATTAATGAGATAATTGTGTTAAAATTAAATCACTGGGAATCCTGAAGTGTCGGTGTTCAATTGGCTGCTCAATGTTAAGAATATATTTTGTTTCTAAAGTAAGATAGTGACGTAATAGTGGATTCCGGTGTAAGTCGACGTGGCGGCCTCGTATCAGCTTAGACCTATATATTTTTGTACTCCCAAATGCACTAGATAGTAGATGGGTCCGCCCCCTCGACTTGGGTTAAGTTTAACGACGGCACCCGCCGTTTACATTAACACTATATTTGTTATGGGCCGTCTATTATAGGAATCTTCATTCAACTCTTTTGCTCAAACTACAATTTCATGCCGTAACCAAGTCTTGACTTTACTTCACTGCTCCTATAGTACTCGGTGTAAAACCTTCTTTAGCACGTTCCTAGCACTCTTTTCTTTGTGGTTACAACCGACTTGCATATTTTTTCTGAACTTTTCGTGCTAAAGTAGCCGGTAGACTCGCGGGTGCCGTCTCGAGTTAAGTTTGATCAACCGTCCGGTTCGGAGCGGTTTCTATGTAACCGCACTGTAATCACACCGCTAACGCCCGCATATCTATACTATAACCTGGTAGCTGTAGATGCAATTTGGTAGTGTCAGGGTGTCGTCAACTGTGCGTCGTTAATACAAAAGTCTTTATTTAATGCAGTTGCTAGATTTGTCCATGGTTGCAGTTGACGGCATCCAATCCGCGTTAACTCGGTATGACGTGCTCAAACCGCTCCTAAACCGTGTGGGGTGGTCGTTGAAAGCGCCCATTATTACAATACCTCGCTAGATGGCAGCACAATTACTCGTATTGACGTTTTATATGCAACGCTGCTATCGTGCGCCGGTAGGCTGGTTGTGGGTGTCTTTCGGCGGTTTAGTGTTAACGTGGTGCGGTGTTAGGGCTCCACGTACGGCGGGGGCGCGCGCTACGGCGCCGGCGGGGAGTACCACGGGAGCACCCCGGCCGCGCAACCACCAGGTGTGCACCATCCGCATCACGCGCCCAAACACTTCAACGCGAACGAGTTTAACAAGGAGTGGCCCGCCGCATAGACACAACACACCACCACACAACACAACACTAACACACATACACCACACACGCACACAGGCTAACACACCGACGATCTACAACGCACGTCGGTCGACAGCTTGACAGACACACACACACAGTCAAAGCGAGAGCGAGAACGCTGGCGGGTTTATTTGTAAATTGCAATCTCGTCAATCAATTGAATCTTTTTATAAGCGTTTTTATTTTTGATTATGCACGTTTTTAAATGTCTATCACAAACGCAAGCTGTCTCGCTCTCGCATAAATCGACCATGAAACACGCGTTTTAAAATAGAAGTTATAAAATTTTGTATGGAGTGTTATTGGGATCGCGTGTTGGCACGGTCGATTGAACTACACGAACAAATCGGTTAGAAACACACTTATCGAAACTGTCTTACTCGACCTAGACTGACACGACCAAAGTTAGTGAAACCGTCAGGAACTTGTTACTAGGACGTCCCCTTGCCACTTTGAATAAAATTGTATATCTCGTTATAAAGATTTAGAATCTACAATTTAGATGTTGCACTTAGCTAAAATCGTTTTTATAATAATAAGTAATGACACGATTCGCGTAACACAAGTTGAAAGTTGACTATGCAAAATAGATTTTGGTATACATTTTTGACTTAAAAATAGAACGATTTATAATATAATTAAATAAAAGAAGCCTTTCTAGGGCGTAATTTGACTACATAACTGTGTGGGTTATTGCCAATATTGATAACGGATTTTTTCTAAACTTTGCGGTGTTAGTAAGCTTGTGCACTTGATTTTGTAGATGTTCTGAACGCTCTTAGGTACAAAATTGATATTATTGAAACGAAAATGAAAGCGAAAATTGGCATCAAGTAGTGACTTTTGATATTATGCCTCCCACGTTGTCGCGGCATCTCGTGCTCAACTGATGGAAGACGGTCGACCGTACCCGAAAGGGTACAGTTTTTTTTTATTATCACTTTTCTTGCTTTTTATATGATTTTTAGAATCGGATGTGGGCTTTCGCGGTGAACAATCGCAAGATTGTGTCTTTTTTTTAATTTGCGAAAAAATATGGGAAAGATTTTGTTTTATTGATTTTTATGTATAACTTTTTATAATAAAATAATCGGGATCTCAGTATTGCACTAGGCGGAGACGTACAGCGGAGATGCGCGCGCGCACCCAGCCGCACATTTGACAGACACATCGTAACAAAGGCCAATATTTAGGGAAATGACCTAAAACAACTTAACTTAAGCTAATAACTTGTATAAATATTTGGTATATATATCGGTATGTATGTTTAATGTTAGTATTTTGGTTATTTACCTCCCACTAGTATTAGGAAAAAAAACTGTAGGGATTTAATAAAATAATTATGTGTTAATATTTAACAAACATGGTATGACTGAACGTGATTTATTTTAATTTCCCGTTTTAAAAAAAGGGGAGCAATTCTGTATAAATAATCGTAATTTTAATTTGTTTTCTAATATGCATTTTAGTTTTTATTGCAATTATAAGTTATATCAATATGGAATTTATTACATTTAATTAAATTACCTGCCGAATTGTAATAAATAAATAAATAAATAAAGAGACAATGGTAACTTTGTATGTGTTAAGTCGCTCAAGCATTTAGGATAGAGTTTTGGTGTCGGCACTGCCGGGCCCTCGCACCGTTCGCGCCCCCCACTGTGTATATATACTTACGTGTGTAAAGAATAATTTTAATCGATTCTCTCGTCACATAGTCTTAAAGTTTTAATTTATGTGATTGCCAAATATTTTTAAAACTGTATAGAGCTTTCGCCGGTGTTTGTCGGTTAGTCGTATCCGTAACGTGGCGGCGGCAAGCCCGCGCGCGCTCGCCTCGCCGGCGCACAAAGTGAGTTATAATTTAAAATAACATTGTTAGATTAAATTTAATGTTAGTCCTTTACTATACTATATCGCTCAATCATTTGACCGATCGACTGATTAAAATTTTAGTGGTAAGCTAAGTAATTAAAAGTGTGAAGCGTCGGCGAGCGCGCGGGGGGCTGCCGTGCCGCCCATATAATTTGTTGTAATAATATTAGATTAACGAAAGTACTGATTAGAGATTCCTCGGTCATAAAGCCGCGGTTGTTCCTTTAATTTTAACTACATAGGCGTGCCCACTCCGGCGCACGCGCGATAAGATTTGTTATAAATGTTTTTAACTAGACAAATTGTTGATGATTACATTGAATGCATAATTTGATCGTTTAGAATAGGGTTATTTAAGATCGCTCCATAAGTAAAGTATAATTTATCTATGAGGAATAATGTGAGTATAAGCAAATATATAAGTGACACGGGACGGGGCGAAGGGTGCGGGGTCGCAAATTAACGATTAAAAATAGAAAAAGTAATCGCCTTTACATTGTGATGTTCATAGATACGCGCATATTGGTACATTCTAATAGCTCTAATAAATACACACTCGACTGATTCGCCGTCGCGTTTAGTAAAGTGAAACTCGTACCTTGAAATATATAATAATATAGTCGGTGCCTATCTCCCACTAGGTGACGTAACCGTGGTCGTACCGCTTGTGTCGCTGTCTTCGTTCCTACGTTAGTTTTAATTTGTGTCTCGATTCATTCCTCGGTAATTCGTTAGTCGTTTCGGTCGTACGTACAATATAGTTTACGCTTTTATATGCATTTGTTGCGGTCGTTGAGTGTGGTAGGTCGCTCTGTCGCGCGTCGGTACATCGCAGAACTCAACTACCTTTCACCCCCCAAACGTTAACATTTCAGTTATACTATACTCACTTTCTCGGTTACTAATAACTGTAGGCTTAATACAACCACCGATGAATAACACGAAATTTGTCACACCTGTTTTAATATTAGGAAACGATGCCTTACAAAAAAAAGTTAAGTAAATATATATAGATGGTTTATATTGTGTTACTTTCAGTAAATAATGATTAGCACTAAGGCGTAATATAACGGAGCTTGGAGCTCGCACACACAAAACATCGGAACAATTTAAGAACTTAGTTGTAATAAAACAATGTGGCAATCTAAGTAAACATAAAAAATATAATTTATTTAAATAAAGTGTAATATGTATTAGAAATTTTAGATTTACTCAACATTAAACTTAGTGCAAATTATTGTGAAAATCAATTGATACTATTTATATGGGTTTTTAATTATTATTATATAGGAGAAGAGCATAAAATATTGGATGAATTTATTAATTAAAATAGTTAGCAAAATACAAATATGGTAAGACTCATTTAGAGAGGCTTGTCTGTCAAATGTGTATGTGGGAAATAAAGTGGACGCGTGCGCAAGTCTCCGCTACCGATATTCATGACACTCACGGCACATATATCATTATATATCACATATATACAACGTACATCTGATACACTATCTATATCTCTAACAATAAGACGAATATATACATACTATATTTGTAGAAACCGTGAGTGGTCCGACACACTTGCATCTTTGCATTTTATATATCGAGAGTAATATCGACGTAAGACATAACACTGTATATCTAAATAATAATGTTTATAAAATAATATTTTAATCATGGCTTAACTGTAGTACTGTTGTGTAGTAAAACTTTCTACTTGTTTGTATTACTTTATATAGTGTACGCGGTTTTTATATGTGTATGTTTATTCAGTAGTATATAAAGGAAACATGTGTTTTGTGTAAAGGTGTATTTTGGTATTTGAAGTAAAGTCGCCTCCGCCGTCGGTGGCGCCTCACTCATAATATATTTATGATCGTAATTGACTAATTATACATCAACCCTAGTTATAGCGTTAGAATAAACTAAACCCTCTTCTTTTTAAGTTCACTCTTAACTCGTCTAAATCGTTTTGCATTTAACAAGGCGTCGGCCGCAAAGTCGATTTTAACTGTAGTCTTTCGAAACTTATTTTAAAATCAATGCAGGTATTAATCTTAAAACCTCATATTTATTCTAGAACTTAAATATAAATAAATGTAATTATGGTACCCATTTTATCGTAAAATTAATTGCACGGGCTTTACAGTTAATTATAATATTAATTATTATAAAATCTAGGGCAAGTTGTTATTTATTTCTGTTTTAATTAAAAAATGATGTTGATTATTTTTTAACTATATTTTTTTAAAGTACATAATTCTCGATCGATTAGATTACAAAATTGTTAGGTGAACTATTGACTGATGTACAATATTTAAATTAATGTTTACTTATTACAGTATATAAGTTGTATTTACGTGGCGTAAATTTAGGATTTTCGCTGCAATACGCTCTTGAGTTAATTTCGTATAATATGTAATTAATTGGAAGCGGGCTCCGCGACCGAACCACAAACTAGCATGATAACAATCGTAAGACTATAATTACCACATAGATGTGTTGTAATGTGTAAAAAAATTTAGCCCTAACAAAGCGGTACAACGTTGCTTTATGTTGGTTATATAAAAAGAAAATTATGATAGAGTTACACGTGCGTCCTTGTTATTTCTTTTTTATTTACAATAATAATAACCTAATGATAATTAGTTAATTACGGTTCTAATTATTATATAATAATTATAACAAGCACTAAATAAGACGAAAAGCTTTGTATGCGATGAAGTATTGATGTAATAAAGTGCTATCACATATTAAACTGAGGTCTTTCGACGTAGAAATTATGCATTATTCATATTAGGTATTTTGGGTATAATTAATGTTAGATTTAACTGGTAACATAAGTATGTAGTTTTAATGTAATGGAAAATTTAACAGTTTTGTCGTAGTTTCTATCATAAGCTTCTTCTATCTTAATGGATTAAGTAATACTACTGGTTGATTAATTAAAAATATTAATATTACCACTTGCAAATATTTGAGATATCTTATGATGAAATATATATCTACTTTAAGGACATTATAAAGCGTAGATAATTAAAAGAAATCAAAAATTTCAAAATACTAGTTGCATTTTTAATGTTTCCACCCTAACTTACCCTAAAGAATATTGTACCACAAGTTATCATAATTTTGATTTTATATGGTGACATAAAGTAAGCGTCCATATTTAACCGAGTAATTTTAATAGTCTTACTGACAACTGACTAAAATCTCAAGTAATGATAATTTTTGACTCATCCTGCCGTTTCCATATAATATATTCAAAACTTGATATTACATACATATCTTACACTACACTAACACAGCACCTACCTTTCTGGTAATGTATTTATAATTGCATTTTTATGTATTTGTCATTTACTATTTATATATTTTCACATACTTGTTCAAAGCTGTAGTCAATATCGTGATACCCCATTTAGTAGTTTTTCCAACTAAAATGATATTTTCTAACAGAGGGCGATGGCGTCGGTAGTAATGCTGGAAGTCCTAAGTATGTGAATGTCCCTCAAATGAGCGATGCCATAGGAACTCCACCACAGGTTACTATGACTTGCTAAATGTTGTTTATAAAATCACAATACCTCAAAAAGTAGAATTAAAGACTAAATTAAATTTCGGCCCAAAAATGAGTCCTGAAGACACAGTTGACAGTTTTTAATTAATTTAATTACTTTTATATATAAATACTAAAACAAACATAACAGCAGGTTCCAATGATGCTTTGTGGCGGCATGATGTCTCCGCAGCCGTCTTACTGTAACGTTTCCGAAATATCGGCCTCCGTATCAGGTCTGATCGATAACTTAATCACTAGTACTTAGATTCAGATTACATACTGTGGTACATATTCTTAGCTCCATCTTAGCAGATAAGGTAGTTTCGATAAATGTTAAATTATACTACACATTATAGATTTGTAGATCGTACATTAATTTCGAATTAGAATTTTCTATTTAGCTCATTAAAATGTACAATCTACAAATCGATGAACTAGAACTTGGTGAACAGATGAGGTGCGTGATGCGGTAAGTTTTTTTATTTAATTAATTACTAGTTTAAAAATGGAACAGTATAATGCATGGATTCTAATACAATTGGTATTGGTTGCTTCGTAATGTTGCTGTATTCTATTTTATCTCCGATGGTGATTAACGTGGCGTGTTGTGTTGCCAGGCGATGACTATGAGTACACTGGGGGATCTGGAGACGGGTATCAGCGTTCTTCGAAGCGCGGGTATCACGGCTCGTCGTCAGGCGGGAACGCGTCTTCGTATCATCCCTATAGACGCTAGTGATTGAACCAGACTCTGGCGCACTCATGCGAGCCTGGTACTTGGGCGTCGACAAACTAACTTGTTACTTTACGAAACTAGACTATTTGCTATAACTTGTAGGTTTTTCTTTCACACAAAGCATTCACTGTTTGACCGATGGCCGTCTCGTATTATTACGATAGATGGCGCCACAATCATAATTTGTAGTGGAATGTCTGGGGCGTTAAAAATGATAAAACTTGGGATCTCAGGGGGATAATTATGTCTTCAATAATAGCAGGTAAAAATACTTATTCATTCCTTACTGCGTTTTTAGGATTCCTTTCTTGTTCTCATTCATTTCTCATTCATTAGTGTAATGCTGCTCTAATGGTTAGATTATATACTTTTTGTTCCGAGCCATGCAAACATAATCGCATAATATAAATTGGTAGAAGTTGCAATCGCGAAAAAAAATAGATCCCGCTGGTTACATGTAAATAATTCACCCCCCCTTAGAGATCTGAGGTCAAAGCCCCCAGGCTCTCAACTACTGTACGTCTACTCAGATGTCGACCATGTAAACTTATTGTAAAAATAATGTACCTTTTTCTATGGAATCATTGTGTTTATAATTGTTTTTTAGCGGATAAGTCTATAAGAATCGTATTTGATTGCCAAGATAGTGTTTTTTGAAGTAATTTTTTTTTGACAAAGTTTCAGCAGCCAGTGAAAACTTAACTGCAAAATAAAATAATTATTTGACGTTATAATGTATGTATAAGTAATAAATCAATTACTGTTAAATACGGTTTCTTATAAACTTAAATCCGAAGGTAAGTTCTAGATTAGTTTTTGAATATTTTGTGTAGGTCGTTTTGACTGTCGAGTCGAATACCGCGATGTATGTTTGTAACTGAAATTTCGGTCACTGATGTCACCACGTATATTTTTGATACTTATATAGTTGTATGAATTCGAGATTCGTACATGAATACATAAATTGATGCACGAGTGCACTTACATGGACTTTATCGAAGTAAATTCTTTGTGTCTCGGCTAATTTTGACTGTATCCCATATCAAAGTCTGAGGACATTTTGTTAAATTTCAAGTAACGTTTGATCAATGTGATCTATGATTTTTTAAAGTATGCATGCACTTTTGATTTATATTATTTATTTGGTCATAATCGTTTCTTGCCTCAGGGCAGCGCATTTATGTTGGGTTCGTAGTAGAAATTGATGTCGATTATTAAATATCTGACACTTCATGTATTTCCTGTTTCCTTTTAAATAAATGTACTAATAACTTTAGTTTTATTTTAAATTCACTAAAAGACTGGGCGCGTCCTTCCTTGTAAGTTTGCTAAAATAGGAATCAAATATACATAGAAATACCTGATTTTCGAGATAGAATTTTTATTTTTGAATCATTTTAAAATAATTTTATAACGTGAATATGTAATAACTACATTGTACCTTATAAATAATATACATATTTACGGTTACAATTTTAATAATTTTGGGTAAGTACAACAATCGAAAAATATACATATATCGGATACTATGTATTTAATGTAAAATAAAACGATTTATTGTAACCATGTATTATAAAATAGCTTTTAATTTTACATCATAATAATTATTCTTATCCGTTATTTATACGCAAGACTCAAATGACAGGTTAACTTTTAGCTCAGGAATAATATCTTAGAATTCTTATAATTATTACATAATATTAGACATTAAAATTAAGTCGTTTTTAGTCTAGCAATTCGTTAACTGGACCATAAGTTAAATATTAATTTATCAACCTACACATTATTCTATAAGCAATGGATTTTGGCTTAGCTTTTATTTAATACGTAATTGAAAATTGTTTCAATAATTAGTTTTACGAAAATTCCTATGTAGTATCATCTGAATAAATTATGTAAAGTTATTTGAAACTTATTTATTTATACATTTGAACCTTTAAACTGTGTATTTAAGTAATACCTAATTAGGAAGGTGCTAAATTGACTGTCTAATGGCATTTGAAGGCACTGGGAGATAGGAAGGCGAACAATAATTGGATTACATCAAATGCATAGCATGAAGCTCATTATAGGACACAATTAATATTAAGGTTTTATATACAAATACGAGATCTGTTATGCACTAGTTTGCAGTCTAAATCATTTAGCAGTCAGTGACCTATTTCTAAGATATCTGACCTAATGCAATTTAATTTGCTTTGAGATTTCTTTGCCTATGTGAACTTGACAATGCTGTCGATTCCAAGTTCAGACTCTCTAAATTAAACTTAAATTATGGCAATCACTTACTCAGCAATAGTAGTAGGTAGAGATAATTACCTATAGTCCCGTAAACTAAAATTTGCATGCATTATGTCTGGTCCTCAGCGCGTTTTACAATAATGTGGACTAAATTCAGTGTGACTAAACCTGTCTTCTTCTAATACTAAGTATGAGAAAATGATGGTAATCATCTTAATTTGGGTTGCTAAGAAATACAAGTTACCATAAGCAAACTTTGTTCGCAAAAACTTTATTAGAAAAAGCTTGGCTTATGATATAGAGCCTAAAATTAAATCGCTATTCTTTTTCAAAAACAGCAGGGCTCTGAATAGGCCTGGTTACAGCGGTTGTGGCCCTAAAGGCCTCGTCTCATGGTGGGTTGACGGATTTTCTCCGCACGGTACAGTTGGCGCACTCGCAGGGCGCCGGGTTGGAGAAGTCCTCGGGAAGGTGCGCGTGCGCTGCTCGGTAGCACAGCTCTCTATAGCGGGCGCAACCTGCGGGAAATAAATTTAGGGGTCACTATTAAATGATCAGTAAATGCCTGTCCAAAATGTGAGGAGCGGGATTTTTCTACGTATTTTATTATGGATCAATTTTCTACTGCTACAAATTAGTAAATCAGGGAAAACAGCGCATTGTTGTAAGGCAAATTAAAGTATAAATCTTGTGGTCATTGAAATATAAAATAATTTTTTTTCAGGGCTGTTACCAAAATAATGGAGAATGTTACTAGGTATGCCAAATCGCTTGAAATTTTGTCTCAGTAAAGCCTGTATGCATACAAATACACTAGTTTTTGTTGTAATCAAAAATACCCAGTAGTTTTGATTTTATAGGCATTCAAAGTTTCGAAAAATATCGAGTCCCGCTAACAGTCACGTGACCGCTTGTGACGTCTTACCACAACGCGCCAGAGCGGTGGCGCATATAGCTGGCGCAGTATTTTATTTTATTTTTTTAGTTATTTAACATTTAATGTATTATTTTTTTATGTTTTCGGTCGCGTATTAGTAAATATAAATATTATTCGTTATTATACGTTAATAGTAAATATTATTCTATTAATAAATTGGGTATAGGTTTCGAAAAAAGGTAATCGTGTAATCTATCTAAAATAGATGAATTAATGGCTGCGCATTATTTATCAAGAAATAGTGATTTTGTTGCCGCCGAAATCTGTTTTATCAAAACAAAATAACCAATATAATAAAAATACTAATGGAAGAATGCAAGTCCAATAGTAGAAGTATGTACCTACCTACCTATCATTATTTTTTTTACGTTAAAGACAACAAATCATGTATCATAGTTTTGTAGCTATAGGTAGGTACGTCCTTCTAATATTATAAATGTGAAAGTTTGTGAGTATGGATGTATGAATGTTTGTTACTCTTACACGTAAAAACTACTGCCCCCCAAGTCAAGTGGCAAGTGATATTTGCGATAGCGAGTGAATAGAAAAAATATGTATGAAACTGTCAAATTGCAAGCTTGTCAAAAATTTATTCTATTCACTCGCTATCGCAAATATCACTTGCCACTTGACTTGGGGGGCTGGACGGATTTGGATGAAACTTTGCAGTAGGTTACACATCAGAATGACACATAGGGTACTTTTTACCGCGGGAAAACTTCTCATTCCCACGGAAACCGACTTCTACGCGAACGGAGTCGCGGGCGGCCACTAGTATGTATACAAAGATACCGCTCTTCTAAGTAAATTTAAATAAATACATGCATTGATTTAGTACTAACTAGCTTTAGTTAGCAGCTTCGCCCGCGTTTCCCTCGGGAACTGTACATTTTCCCAGGATTAAAAGAAGCCTATGGATTATTTCAGTCTTCGTCCAGATCCGTTCAGTACTTTTTGTGTGAAAGATAACAAACACAAACACAATCTTCCGCGTTTATTATATTACTAGGAAGTAGGATACCTATACGATCTAGATGTAGGTAGTTGAACGTTACAGATGCACTTTAACTTTACTATTTTATTTAAGTAATTTAATTTATTTTTTATTGCAAATGTAAATGATATGAACTAAACCTCTTTTATTTATTTGTATTTTTACTAACAAATTGTTTAATGGTATTGGTTATGTTCGAGTTAAAAGATTTGGTGATGTATGTATGTATCCTTTGGAACTGTAAAAAACAACTTTTCCGGCGAATTGATAGTTGTATTTTTACATTTAGGCACAACACATGATTTCCTAGTAGTTGGTTTAGACATTTTTAAAAGTATTTAGGTTTAATTTAGACGACAAGTGCGCGCGACCGCGAGCGTACTGAGTGAGCCAGACCGAGCCAGACCGAGCCAGTTGTGGTGTGACGTCACACCGCCACCGGCAGCCCGCGTCGTGCGGTAGCAACTTATTTTACTTATAAATCGGAAACTAATTGACGCATCTAAATAATTCTTTCACCAGTATTTTTTATTTTTGACAGAGAATACGAAGAGATAATAATCAAAATGTGTTAACATTCTCCATTCTTTGATTTTGTTACCTAAATTATAAAAGTAGAAATTGTTATTAGCTGGGTGGGTCTTCAGGTTTAGTGTGTATGGTGTATATTTAGCTCTGGCACTAATTTCGCGTTTTCTCATACTTGGGATTTGTACACTCGTGATGTGTCCATTGATATATTACATACCAGTAGGGGGCAAAGCAAGTCGTGTGTCCGCGGCGAAGCCTCGTTGTGCAAGTCGGTCCAACAGGGTAGACGCCGACCATCACCTCTCAACATCGTGGCCGGCTATAATCAAATTCATTGAAGAAATCCTGAACAAAATAGTGATGGAATGTACTAAGAATAACTGTTATGTAAGTACTATGTTTTGTTTGTTATTAAAAATAGTAATTCGCAATTTAATTTTGATGAACTTTGAATTTCCAGTCATTCTCGTTATAAAGAAAGTCAGATTCACAATAGTTTGACGGCCTCTATCTCGCTAGTACAGTCAGCATCATATAGTTCGTAACATCCTCTGTAGCCAAAAACTTGAAAACAACCAGAGTCCTCACTTTCAGCGAATCAACCAGTGTCATCACATTAATCAGAGCATTCAGGTTGCTCTAAATTATCGTAGCGTGCAGAAAGCCTTATAGAAAGTTGCATTCACAGCGTCTTAAATCCCGTTTCAACCAAAGCGCCATCGGTAACGTAGCGCCCAGGGTAGTCACAATCTTCGGTACAAAGTAAAAAAACAACCTTATGCTTCATTTAATAGCGATGAGAATTCTATGAACAAGGATTAGAACGAAATATTAAAAAATCGCTTAATTCTTCTAATCGTCCAAAAAAATACCAGGAACGCACAAGTGTGTAAGAACCTATGTCTTCAAACTTCAGAAACTTCCTAGTTTTTGTTTTCCGGTTTCAAATTTTGAGGTAAAAGTTACAGTCGGCGCTGAACAATCACTTTTATGTACTAGAATTTCATGAGTGTAAAAGGGTTAGCACAGTGAGTTAGTTAACATTCAAACTTTTTGCTTGATACTTTTTTATTTCGAAATTTTCATATCTTTGGTATTTTGTTTGAAATTCGAATCTCCTTGAATGAAGTTTCATATTTTACACATCAGATGTCATTTCTTGATCTATAATTAAGCAAGAGCCAGATGCAAAACCTTCCTTAAAATAAATATTTCCCGCGCGAAAAAACTCAATTTTCAATGGTAAAATAAGTCGTTAGGGTAATTGAATCCTACTGTAAATTATTTTTCAGGTAGGTATTCTAACATTGAGTGTATTCAAAAAAATATACCAATTCGTGGACAAGTAGGAACAGCACAGACTAATAAATCATAATTATTATATTGATACACGTATAATGGAACAGAACTAAAACTTTAACTTGTTCATATTTTATTTACTAATGAACATCCGGCTCTTAAACTAGAATGATCATGTGACGTAGTGATTATCACAATATTTATTTACTCTTTTTATTTCATGATAGCCTAGTACTTAGATTTTGAAAATAAACCAAAAGGTATATTCAACTGAAATGCAATCAATTTGATCAAATATTTCTAAATGGTGATTATAATTTCTATTGATTGACATTAAATTGATGAAACAAAATGTTGTTTCAGTTTACATTATGAATCTATGTTTTCAATAATAAAATTATTGCAAGTCATTCTATCTTTAGGCAAGAAATGAAGAAATAATGTAGGTATTTCAATTCTCAAAAAGACTGCTTAAACTAGGAATTGAACCCGTGCTCATGAATCGCCTATCGAATGCCACAGCCCTGACACCATCGCTGCTTGCTAGAACCTAGAAGTAAACAAAATAAGCTTTTTTATTTAAACTTTCACTAAAACTTAAAAAAGACATCAAGCTGTCAAAAAATCTAAGTTTAAATCATTGTATCTAATATCTAATGGATAATTTCGTTGACTCTTTCTTACTTATGAAAACCTAGTAACATATTTATTTAAATACATATGAATTCCATTGAATTACTTAAAATTATTTTTGTTTACTACTTAAAATGTTTTATAAAATTTCAGACGTAGGTATTACGTATGTATTAAAGCATTCCTTTGCAAACAAAATATCTTCTTTATAAATCTGAGAGCCCAGTAGTTAAGTCCCGTCTTATTCTAATATCTCATAAAAACATATTTTTAATCAAATGAAGTTTTCTGCCAAAACAGTTTCCTCTAGACATGCGGTAGCGTGTCAAGCAAAGTACACCTCTATGACATGAAGCATAAAGTTGTTTTTTTACTTTGTACCGAAGATTGTGACTACCTTGGGCGCTACGTTACCGATTGCGCTTTGGTTGAAACGGGATTTAAGACGCTTTGAATGCGACTTTCTATAAGGCTTTCTGCACGCTACGATAAATTAGAGCAACCTGAATGCTCTGATGAATGTGATGACACTGGTTGATTCGCTGAAAGTGAGGACTCTGGTTGTTTTCAAGTTTTTGGCTACAGTGGATGTTACGAATTATATGATGCTGACTGTACATAAGGTTTGTAAAATATATTTTTTTAGAATCATCCAAAAACATTAGCTTTTATAGCAATTATAGACACTCAAATCAATAGGAAGAAATCTGCACTGTGGACTCAGCATTATCAGTTGTTTCAATTGCTGCTCTAATTGTATTTAAATAAAAATAAATTACACGTATGTAATGATTTATCAGTAAGGTAATAATACATATGTTGCATATACTTACTCTCTAAAGTGGCTGGTGAGTGGCCCCCAGACCTATCCTCGACACGAGGGCTGGTCGAACCATCTGAAGTTTCCTGACAAAATATATAACCATGTTAACCTTATGATAATGAAGAAAAATAAAACCATATTGATTCCAGTACAAACACAGATAGTAAAAACCACGATAAGCATAACTATCACGCACGTCGAACCGAAAAAAAATCAGGAATACTAAATTAACCTGAAGGTTCTTCTAATGAAGCTATTGCGCCGGTTCTAAAATCTGAAAAAACCCTTAGAAACCTGAAGTTGTTTAGTTATTTAACTTGCTGGAAAATGGATTCGCCTACTATTCCATCGAAACATTTTTTTATTAAAGACATTAAAACTTCTGAAAGTGACGCACTGTA
This sequence comes from Emmelina monodactyla, assembly GCA_916618145.1. Taxonomy (NCBI): domain Eukaryota; kingdom Metazoa; phylum Arthropoda; class Insecta; order Lepidoptera; family Pterophoridae; genus Emmelina; species Emmelina monodactyla. Next base: position 7,534,286 of record OU745314.1, on the reverse strand, counting down.
CCTACGAAATGTTTTCCATCCATTTTGGTTATTACCGGTACGAAAATCAATTTCCCGTTCTGAGCACACACAGGTAATTTGATATATCAAGTTTCATATTGGACATTTAACTTCCTATACTATATGGTTCCAAGAGTGAAGGAAGTAAGTGGAAACTAAGTGGTTTCAGAAGTTATGCGGCAAACCCTTAAAGTTAACCGAATCATTCGTCCGGAAATTTAAGTTAGTGTATTCAAGAAAATGGCAGATTATGGTAAGTACCTAGGTATGCTGAATTTTTAATAACTAAGTATCTAAGTACGAAATATTTTTGAATCGTCTCTCGTCGATTTTGAGCTTATAGGTATTTGAAATAATTGCGAAATATATTTGAGCCTGCCTACCTTAGTTTACCGAAATGTTCATTATTACTGTAGTTTAACTTTAGAACAGATTCAAATGATGGCCGGTTGCCACGCGGAACAAACAAACGTTTTTGGTAAAAAACAATGTTTAGTTATTTAAAAAGGGGCGCTAAAAAAACAAATACCTAAAAGTAATGGAAAAAACCGGCCAAGTGCGAGTTGGACTCGCGCACGAAGGGTTCCATACTATCATTTTCTACCTGTTTTTAAAGATCGAGTAAAAATTGCTTAAACATTCCGTTTGTTGTATGAGAGCTCCCCTTTAATATTTACTTTATTGTTATTTAATTTGAAAGGTAGTACCTTAATATTCTGTGAAAATTTGAAGCGTCTTCCTGTTACCGTTTTTAATATTGAGCAAAAAAATACGAAAAAAACACGTGTATTGTATGGGGACGCCCCTTAGGTATTTGTTTTTTTTTTTAATTTTTAGTATCTATTTGTTGGTATAACGGCAACGGAAATACATCATTTGTGAAAATTTCAGCTTTCTAGCTATCACGGATTATCCGACTCCTTGCCACCATCATTTTTCGAGCCTATCCTCCGTGGCCCCATACAAAATTCAATGACGCGCTAGTCGCGTCACGGGCCCTCCTAAATGATGACGCACCTAACGCGTCGTGGGCCACTGGTGATGTTATTACGCTATTTTAGGCAATTTCAACTAAAATAATACAAAGTGAGACCTGTTATTGTTTGTTTTGTTTCATTTATTAGTTTAGTGTATTTAAAAGTGTCGATCTACATGTTTTATACGAGATGGAAGGTATGTTAGAGATTTCCACCATTGGTTGTCAACCTGAGGGAAGTATTTTATCGCAAATCAAAAAATCTTCCGTTTTTACTTCAAAACTATTCATTGGTGACCAAAACATAGTGATTATTTTTATACATTTGCTAAGTTCGAATCCTGGCTTTGATAATAACACTTTTCAATAATTTTTGAATGCAGTTTTAATTATAAGGGTATATATTTTTCCTAGAATTAATAAAAAAACGCAAGTATGTGCATATGAAACTATGTATGTTTGAACTTCTAACCTTGCCACCTTAATTATATATTATAAATGATTAAGGGGCCAACTATACAATAATATAAATATATCAAATCATGTAGTATTTAAATAATATATTGGCATCTAATAAAATACAATATTGCATGACAAGGGCAATTTCTACTCATCAACATTTCAAGAGTCTTTTAACATTCCAAATAGTGTAAGGTTTAATAACCCCTGGCGCTGAACAAACTAAGTACGCGGGTGTTACCTTTAAAATAGGAAAAGGATAGAAAAAAACAAAGCTATTTTTTTCTTTAGCAATACTAATGCCGGTTTGATTTGATTTGAATTTGAATAAAATAATAAAATTTTAATTTAATAAAGTTTTTTCTTCTGTCTTTCCCATTAAAAAAATAACGTTCGTAGTTGATCTAAAATTAACAGCTGTCAGAAAACCGTTCATTTCCCGTGAATCTACTGGCAAGAGTGTAGAGTCACTGGAAATGTTCATTTAGCCTTAGCACTACCAGTAATGCCACGGGAATGTAAAATTTCCCTTGACTCAACTAGTATTGCCAAGCGGTAGTGCCTAAGGAAACAAAGGAAAATAAATATTTGTTATTACGTACGTATTTTTTAAAGTTTCAGTATTTTGAAATATAGATTAACTAGTGGCCGCCCGCGACTCCGTTCCCTATGTGTTATTCTGATGTATAACCTATATCACTGCAAAGTTTCACCCAAATCCGTCCAATAGTTTTTACGTGAAAGAGTAACTAACATCCATACATCCTCACATACTTACAAACTATCACATTTATAATATTAGTAGGATAAACAGTTACCTGTAGGTACCCTATGGTTGACAACCACTGGCAATTTAATTTTCCAAAAAAAAATAGTGGCCCTTGATATTTGTGTTTCTAATGAGTTAATTTTTATATAAAATAAGATATTTTATTGATTAAATCAAATAAAAATTTGAATTACAACTATTTTCTAATGACGCATCTAGCGCGTCATGGGCCTCCCTGAAGGTTTCTTCATGACGCGCTAGGCGCGTCACGGGACAGGAGTCGGTTATGAGATACTTAGGAGACAGCCTGGAGACACACAGACAGACAGCGGAGGCTTAGTAATAGGGTCCCGTTTTACCCTTTACTACCCAAAAAAAGGGCGGAATTCTCTGAAAAACGCGGAAAGGCGTTTTTTGGAAAAAAAAAATTTGTTAAATAAAACCTTTACGGTTAGCCCTCAGTAATGCGCAGCTTAGCTGTTACTCTCGGCGTTGCGTGTTTTATAGCCATCTACAGAAAATTGCTTTAGGTAGGGTAATTAATGAAACCTTCATTATTAAGGACCTTTTTTTGACTTTGTTAATGTGGTAACTAAATCGAAAAGGAAATACAATTAAAGCTTCGTAATTTGATTCAAATAATACCATCGTTTTGTTAATCTTTGTGTGGTTCGGTGCGTGGTTTTCTAACCACTGTGACCACCGCTTAAATAGTAGGTAGGTATCTGTTTATGCAGGTAAGTCAGCACATTTTAAATTGATAACTGCCGAATTCCTGTGACTTTTAAGCTTTGGGTGCAGTTTGCAAACCCTGAACAATTATTCCGCGTTGTCTAACGACCGTACGGACTTTTACAAACCGACACATACTTAGTTCTTCTATTATACTAACCTGGGTAAGGTTAGTGGTCGCTGTGAGCAGATCCAGTATAGCGGAGAAAGATCCCCGGGCAGCCCTATGGAACCCTTCCGGGGGGCAGTCTGCGCCCGCGCCGCCGCCAGCCACGCTCACCGGTGACTGGGACCACTGTGGCAATAATAAGAACACTTTTAAAAATAATGGTAATTCTGTGCAAAATGGACGTGAAGTAATAGAAGGTGTGTATTTCTTGTCGCGTTTAGCAGACGTGCTAATGTGAGTCGCTGTTAATGATATTCCTATGTGCGTAGGCAAGCTAAAATGGGATCCAAAATGACATTTATTTTCATTTAATTAAGGAAGTGTGTTGGCGAGATTCCATCCTTATGATTGACCTTTACGATCGATGCAATAAAGGAAATTTTTACAGATTTTAGATTTTTATATTTTAAAATTTTTGAATCATGAGGGTAGTTTGTATGTTCTTTCTAACCATCTTTGACACGAACCGCGCTCGAGTCGGTTCAACTGTCAGTTGCTCATTGGACGCTGCGAAGGCAATCTGGGTCTTTCTGTTCGATGCCGTGACGCCATTGTCTGTGGTCGAATAAAGGATACCACGCGCATTTCGGGACTACGCTGGTGTGTTGACGTTCAATCCCAGTGTAAAGGATACGTTATCCAGTTTGTGGACTTGTAAATTACCAGGACTGTGACGTTCAAAACCTTGGCATACTAAGGATCAGGACCTTTGGAAGCTGCTGCAGCACCCCCGGGTGACGTGGGAGTGTTCGGAGGTGAGTGGAGTGTTCATCATTACTCTCTTGATTCTTGGGTTGATTTGCAAGTAAGTACCTACCTACCGTGTTATCTAATCTATTTTTTTTATATTTTTCCACTTATGAACATCTGACAAGTGGTGGTCCACTAAATTGAAGGCTAAGTCTCATTTCATCTAAACCAGGTCTATTTATCAGTGTCGGTGTATCATCCTCTCATTTCTGTTAGGACTATATCGCACAGTTTCCTTGGAGTAAAGTTTGCTGTCTCCATTATTCAAATTCCTTTCGCAGTGGAAAAAAAATCACCCTGAAGATATCTACACTTCAAAGCATTTTTATTTACAAATTTGCCTCAAAATTAATTCAGTGCTTGTAAAGTCTTCTCTTCGTTGTATATACGTTATAATTATAAGTTATATCCCTAGGGATCAAATTGTCTTACATTGTTGTCGACTTAAATCAGCCTATTATGCTTTATATGAATATAGAATATGAGAGCAAGATGCAAAATAAGTTTGCGCCTTTTTTACCTTGTTTGTGTGCCCCAATTCTCTATATTGTATTAAAACAAACATATTTTTCCTCAGAAGCTAGGTAAATATAATAGAGCAAACTCCGAGAATCTAAAAACATGAACTAGGTTAAGTAAACTGAAAGAAAATGTTGGTTGGATACAAATCATAGTAAGTGGTAACTATCCTACTAATATTAGAAACGTTAAAGTTTGTGAGTATGTATGGGATGGATGGATGTTTGTTACCCTTTCACGTAAAAACTGCTGAATGGATTTTAATGAAATTTACAATAATACCTACTTATAGCTTATACATCAGAATAACACATAGACTACAATTTATAAAGATAGGTATTGTATGAATTGTCCTAAATATCAAGTAAATAGAAAAAAGTATTAGGTAAAAATCTACCATCTGCGAGCTATTCTGGCTTGCGCGGCCGAAACCGCTGGAGTTACACATATGTCTATCTCTATCACCAAAATGTCTTACAAGTTACTACAAGTAAGCAAGAAAACACAAGTCACCGTCTTAAGTGGCATCAGAATCTTCATTTCTCCTAAGTTCATTGAACTTTGTCAAACCAACAATCAGTTCTATATTAATGGCCTGCCGGACTGGAAAGGCAAGCAGCTACAATAGCCCCTACCCAAATCAACTCGAAGATAGAACAGATCCAATCGAAATGTTGTTCCACCCTGCATTTCAAACGACTCCATCGTACCTATATATTCAACTAAAATGGAAATGCTACGACACAGTTTCTAAGCCAAAACTGTAGCTGTATTAATTACAAATTTATTGATCCAATTTACCATTCTAGCGAATAATTTAGCTGTTTTGTTTGCGGATTATATTTAGAGTGAAAGGCTTTTGTTTTCAAAGCCTTGTTTTCAGGTAGGCTTAAGCTGATAAAATAATTGAATTACCTCCCTAGGAGTTATAACGGTATTCCGATAGAAACGTGGTTAAAGCGTAGTTACTACTAATTGTTTTACTTAATCAACGAAGTTTATGTAATAAGTAAGTAGTCTACTTGAAAGATTCCCTTACGACAATTGATTTTGACAGTGTGTGTTTAGGATTGCTGTAGATAATGTAGTCAAGGGGTCATTATATCTATAATCGAACATCTACAAAAAATATAATTTTTAAGTTTTTTTATTTATCAAATAAAACATAATTATGTTCCTATTTAAATATAAATGCCAAGCGCAATGTTTAAACATAAATTCAGGCTACACGTAGCCACCACTCAACAGAATCTAATTGCTGATTCACGACGTCACGTGCACCATATTTTTTTGTTAAAATTCGAAACAATCAAACCGTACGTCTGAAATTCGCCGAGACTGATTAATATTTGAGCAGCGCAGGGGCAGCTGTGGAAATTCAAACAAACATTCTGTGACAAGCCGGAGCGCAACAACGCGAATATACAGGGTGGAATTTTTGACGCCACCTGGAGGGAAAGTACTGTAAGTACCTACTGGAGATAGTCAATTTTGCTAAAAGGAAATATTCCTTTATTTTTTAAAATAAAAAGAACTCCATTTACAGATTTTCGAAAATTTGCCACACCCGGGAATCGAATCGGCAAAAAACTGAAAAAATAACACCCTGTAGTTTTATGTCATCGAATGATAGAGTTAACCATAAGGATCAAATCTCTATAACAAACGTGGTAAATTAAATTCAAGGAAAACCATGAAATCTAAACTTATAAATTCAATGGGATAAGATAAAGCTCTTTTAGTATTTTTTTAAGAAGATTGCGTTTTGCCCGTGTTTATAATGCTGGCTAGAAATACAACATTTAAATATGGAATATTTGAAAATAGAATATTGAAATAGAACGCCAAATTTTGGACAGTACTTTCCCTCCAGATGGCTTTCAAAAATTCCACCCTGTATATAGGGTGCCTACATATTAATATTGTTGTGACTTGTGATGGTTCTTTGTAAATTTTTGTTGACATAAGAACATATTTAATTAAAAAGGAAAACACTTTTAATAAATCCGACTAGTATTAAAAATGTGAGAGATTGTTTGTTACACAATCACACAAAAGCGGCTAAACGGATTTGAATAAAATGTGGCGCATGAATTTGAATACCTATACCTACTTACCTAATCTAGAAAAAACACGACGGCTGTTTAGAGTTGCGGCGAAAAACCAGTAAGTTGAATAAATAAGCCAGAATTACTCAAAAGAAAGGTAAAAACGATTGTCCCTATTAAATAAGACTATCATAATAAATAATTTGAAACGACGTTAACCGACTCCTGTCCCGTGACGCGCCTAGCGCGTCATGAAGAAACCTTCAGGGAGGCCCATGACGCGAGAGATGCGTCATTAGAAAATAGTTACAATTCAAACTTTTATTTGATTTAATCAATAAAATATCTTATTTTATATAAAAATTAACTCATTAGGAATACCAATATCAAGGGCCACATTTTTTTTTGGAAATTAAATTTGCCAGTGGTTGTCAACCATAGGGTGCCTACCTACAGGTAACTGTTTATCCTACTAATTATTGAAAAGTGTTATTATTAAAGCCAGGATTCGAACTTAGCAAATCTATAAAAATAATCACTATGTTTTGGTCACCAATGAATAGTTTAGATGTGAAAACGGAAGATTTTTGATTTGCGATAAAATACTGCCCACAGGTTGACAACCAATGGTGGAAATCTATAACATACCTTCCATCTCGTATAAAACATGTAGATCGACACTTTTAAATACACTAAACTAATAAATGAAACAAAATAAACAATAACAGGTCTCACTTTGTATTATTTTAGTTGAAATTGCCTAAAATAGCGTAATAACATCACCAGTGGCCCACGACGCGTTAGGTGCGTCATCATTTAGGAGGGCCCGTGACGCGACTAGCGCGTCATTGAATTTTGTATGGGGCCACGGAGGAAAGGCTCGAAAAATGATGGTGGCAAGGAGTCGGTTAATGTCAAGCATGTTCTTACTTCGCAATAAAGAGTTTTCTTTACACAATTATCATATTAGCCCGTATAATCCCACTGCTGGGCAAAGGCCTCCCTACCATTCTTCCACATCTGTCGATCTAGAGCTATATATTGTTACAGTTAGACTGGTAGTGATCAAGCTCGTCGCGCCATCTCCGTTTAGGTCTGCCGAGGCCACTTTTTGAGTTCGGGTTTTATACAGTTGTTACTTTTGCCCAAAACTCGTTAGACATTCGACAGACATGCCCAGCTCAGTCCCATTTCAGCGTTTACGCAATACTATTTTTATAAATTATTTTCTTGCTCTTTTCATATCCTTTGCCATTTTAATATAATAGTACCTACTTGGTCAGTGAGAGTAGGGTCAGCACCTCGAGCAAGCAGCAGCTCTACGATGTCGGTAGCGTCAGCAGCGCAGGCCGCGTGCAGGGCGGTGGAACCAACCTAATATACATTATAGGGATTATTAGGTCTTAGGTTAAATGAGTCGATCTATATAGTCGTGAATATTTATCACACGAAAGAAGAAGAAGAAGACCAGAAAGCTATGATTAGCAACAAGTAATGTTGAGTTTAATTTCGGTATACCTAAAATCCCAATTTTTAACGTCGATATAAAACGCTATTGTACATAACCCATATGCGCTAATTTAATAGTTTCATATCAAAACACTCACCTATCACCTACGAGCATATTATTATTTATTTATTGGAATCAAATGAAAGTAATTACTCAGCACCATAAACCTACCTCTAATTTAAAAGCCATAAAAATGCATTTATGTTAAAATAATACGTCTCCATCCATAGATACGGGGCAGGCGTGGTGAAGAGTAATGTAGGATACGTGGATTTTATAAACTACGAGTGCTGGCAAAAATATGGTCTTTTAGTTAATGTGAAAATAACTAAAACGCAATTCCACTGAAAAAATATATCGCTATAAAAACTTATATGAACCATAAGGTAACTTTATTTCATTTAACAAGTGATTCAGTTTATAAGATTCAATTTCCATAATAAAATCGGTTAATTCCTTTGAACGTGAGCGAGCCGTGAACAGGCAGGTCAGAGCGTAAAGCTCGTAACGATATTTTGCTTCAGGGATTAAAAAGGAATAAAAAATGTAATACAAAGCAGGTAGCTACGCTTGACGTAGCAGCTTCATCGTTGCTGGGTTAGAAAATCTGTGATCGTAGTTACTACGCCGTAGTAAGAAATATTGTAGTTTATTGACTCGGTTCTAGTTTTTCGTTTGCAGTTATTTTATTAGTAACTTAAGATTGCTATTACGAGAGTCATAACCTGCTTTTTGACCTGCTCTAATATGCGGGTTACATATTATATTTTTTAAAGATAGATAGGTACCAAAGTAAGTAATGTAACGGATTTTTTAGATATAAGATTTGATGAAAATTATAATTAGTATTTATGTGAACTATTTTAGCCAGCGCACGTGGGTAAAGCAACAAAGAAGTGCTTTTAACTTTTTATAATTTGTATATGTTACGCCTAATACCCGAAGTGCGGCTATACCTAGTTTTAGCCAGTTAGAAACATCAATAGTTAGGTTACTTTTTTGATACCACCCAGAAAAAGGAGTCCCGCGCAGCGGGACTCCGTCGACTCATGATTCAAGCCAGTTTTTATATACATAGGTATAATTTTTTTTTACAGTTATCCATATTAAAAACACTTCTAACCGGCTAAAACTAGGTGTAGCCGCACTTCGGGTATTAGCCGTAACATATACAAATTGCTACCAAGTAAGGAGTAAACCAAATCCATGTTTCCACTTCATTACGTAATTCGTATTTTTAAAAAGGTTTATTGTTTAATAGAAAATCTCTCTGCTAAGAAGTTTAAAAATTTGGTTAAAAATACAACCCTTTTTATCAGATACTCGGTTAGCAGGTATACAGATAGTGTTACATTTTTAAAAATACCTACATTATTCTGCAAGTGCACGTCTGCTCCTGACGCCAGCAGATGTTCGACGATGCCGCGGCAGCCCTGCGCGGACGCAAGCTGCAGCGCTGTCACTCCGTTCTAGTACAAACATGTATAGTAAAGAAAAGCAGCTTCTATCCAGAAAAGATCTGAGAGCAGTGTAAAGATTTTTAAAAACTCTAATATAAAAGTGTAATTGGTAAGTTATTGTTATTCTGGTTCATTGTTGTGTTCGTTGATTAAAATACCTATTTTATGTATCACTGCTTCATGATCGTTTATGACACGTTTATTACTAGTTATTCATTCACTAATGATGGGCCGAATATGGTTCTCAAACTTCGCCGATCATTCAGCAGAAAAATTCTGTTGGAAACAAATTATTATCGTACATGATCCTGCCCGCGCCACCAGGAGAGCAGCGGTAGCAAGGAGTCATTGTTACTGTACTGTCTTACATGATCGGCGGCGTCGACGCAGCACTGCAGGTCCAGCAGCGCCCGCACCAGCTCCGTGTGCCTCCCTGCCCGCGCCGACCCACCAGGAGAGCAGCGGTAGCAAGGAGTCATTGCTAATGTACTGTCTTACATGGACAGCGGCGTCGACGCTGCAGTGCAGGTCCAGCTGCGCCCGCACCAGCTCCGTGTGCCTCCCTGCCCGCGCCGACCCACCAGGAGAGCAGCGGTAGCAAGGAGTCATTGCTAATGTACTGTCTTACATGGACAGCGGCGTCGACGCTGCAGTGCAGGTCCAGCTGCGCCCGCACCAGCTCCGTGTGCCTCCCTGCCCGCGCCGACCCACCAGGAGAGCAGCGGTAGCAAGGAGTCATTGCTAATGTACTGTCTTACATGGACAGCGGCGTCGACGCTGCAGTGCAGGTCCAGCTGCGCCCGCACCAGCTCCGTGTGCCTCCCTGCCTGCGCCGACCCACCAGGAGAGCAGCGATAGCAAGGAGTCATTGCTAATGTACTGTCTTACATGGACAGCGGCGTCGACGCTGCAGTGCAGGTCCAGCTGCGCCCGCACCAGCTCCGTGTGCCTCCCTGCCCGCGCCGACCCACCAGGAGAGCAGCGATAGCAAGGAGTCATTGCTAATGTACTGTCTTACATGGACAGCGGCGTCGACGCTGCAGTGCAGGTCCAGCTGCGCCCGCACCAGCTCCGTGTGCCTCCCTGCCCGCGCCGACCCACCAGGAGAGCAGCGATAGCAAGGAGTCATTGCTAATGTACTGTCTTACATGGACAGCGGCGTCGACGCTGCAGTGCAGGTCCAGCTGCGCCCGCACCAGCTCCGTGTGCCTCCCTGCCCGCGCCGACCCACCAGGAGAGCAGCGATAGCAAGGAGTCATTGCTAATGTACTGTCTTACATGGTCAGCGGCGTCGACGCTGCAGTGCAGGTCCAGCAGCGCCCGCACCAGCTCCGTGTGTCTCTCTGCCCGCGCCCCGCGCCACCAGGAGAGCAGCGGTGCAAGGAGTCATTGTTAATGTACTGTCTTACATGATCCGCGGCGTCGACGCTGCACTGCAGCTCCAGCAGCGCCCGCACCAGCTCCGTGTGTCTCCTTGTCCCGCCCCGCGCCACCAGGAGAGCAGCGGTGCAAGGAGTCATTGTTAATGTACTGTCTCACATGATCAGCGGCGTCGACGCTGCACTGCAGGTCCAGCAGCGCCCGCACCAGCTCCGTGTGGCGGTGCACGGCGGCCAGCTGCAGCGGCGTGCGGCCGGAGAGGTCCCGCGCCTCCCTGTGTGCGCCGCGAGCTACCAGGAGAGCAGCGGTGCCGGGGTGCCCGCACTCGCAGGCCACGTGCAGGGCGGTGCGGCCCATCTGGGGGACAAAAATCAAATAAAAATCATTTGTTTCATCATTAAGTAACTTAGTTATATTCGATGAAAGTCAAAATATCGATCATCAGCTTATCATCAGTAGGCCGAGGGAAAAAAGCTGGCGGAAAAAAACTCGGCACTCTTTTCTCCATTACTAAATATGTATACCTACAAAATCAAGGCATACTACACTAAGACAAGATAAAAACGTAAGGTCACAAGATGGTTAAATTGAAGTAAGAAAATACAACTACTAATTCTTGTCATGTCTTGGTCTGAGTGTGTGGGGAAAGTAAAGGTGGTGGTCGTTTTGAAAAGAAATAGTCTGAAACTAGCATTAATGCTGGTGTTAAGTCGTTGTCGCAAAACAAATAAAAATGTTGAAGGTTTTATCTAAGCTGATATCACATTTAATGAGGCAAGTAAAAGATGCTCTATTTCACCAAAAGTCTAAGCAAGAGTGTCATCCTAAATATTATAATACGACCATCAGTCTATGGAAGTCAAGTGGCAAAAAGAAACGCTCTACTATGTTATTTGCGTAATTTTTTTTACGCTAATGTAGTGCTGTCGAATCAAACTCATACCTAAATAGGATAAGTAAAACTTTAACTAGATCGCACGGGCACGGGTTAAGAGGCTCACAAACTGTTCATAAAGTACTCTAGAGGAGACAAAACAATATTGTCTTGACAATGCAAATCTATGATTTCTTACAAAAAAAATATATCGTTTAGTTTTTTTTAGTGCGGCTCTTAAGAGTTAATTAAAGCAGGTCCTTTCACAAATGAATTAAAACGAAGTTGCTAAGCATTTGAGTGAATTACGCGAGTACTTAGTGCAGGTCGTTTTGTTTTATTTGTAGCATATTTCTCGTTCCTTTCTTAATACATCTTAACTACTCAGCTCAGGACACGGCTTATATACTTAGTTTCTTAACTGTTTGGCTACCTCGCCCATTCGCTAACAAAAATCCTACTAATATTTTAAACGTGAAAGTTTGTATGTATGGATGGACGTTTGTTACTCTTTCACGAAAAAACTACTTGACGGATTTGGATGAAACTTTACAGTAGTATAGGTTATAAATCAAAATAACACATAGAGTACTTTTTACCGCGGGAGAACTCCTCATTCCCACGGGAAACCAACTTCCACGCGAACAGAGTCGCGGGCGGCCACTAGTAACTCATAATTTGCTTTGAAAACAGTAAGTAGTTAGCAGTGTACCATCATCTGGCTCTATCATTCTTTATTAACACGGCCTTGTCTCAGAAACAATTTATAATACCCCCGAGTAGTAAAACCTACTTGTTATAGCAGCCTATACCTGATGCTGTTGCTATCAAAAATACATGCCTTCCCGCAGTAGTTTGCGGTACAATATGTCTGAATATTTGAAACTCCCGTATGCAATACAATCCGCGCTCCAACTGAGCTGAGCTCATAATCCTTTACTATTCATGTAGTCCTGGTACAAGGGCGTCAGTTCTCTCGTTTATTATTAAAAATCAGGCCGTTCGTTACTCGCTCTGCGAATTGAAAATTGGTTTTATCTTACTAGCACATGTAGAGTTTTCGTGATTCAATTTTGAAGTTTTCGATTGAGAAGAGAGTAAGTAATGGTAAGTAATGATTAACAGTAGAGTTTAGGTACTTGATTTTTCTATGACCGTAGCAAATTGAAAACTATATAATGTTTATTGGTTTTACCGTCAAGTTGTTGGCTGTTTAAACGACTGGAGTGTCATCTATCTAGCAACGCCGTCACAACAAAGCCGCACTTCTGAGTTATAATTATTGTTTTAATTTAAATTTGAACCTTTTAAAAAACAATACTTGGCTACAAAAACAGTACTTGGCTACAAAACCTTCCAATAAAAAGGCCTACTTGTAAATAGCAGATGGTAAGAGTTGTCCAAAAATGCATTTCAATAAGTTGTATTTAAAAAAAAAGTTTACCATAAAGTCTAATATACCAACCGAAATAATTCCACTACAATATTCATACCCCAGCATTTTGAATAAAAATTGCTACCTACTTATCTTTCTCACTTCAAATTCACGATCGCTAGCAAGCACGAATTTATATTGCACCTAACGGCCAGAAGAGCGCCTAAAGTGTATTGAATTCAATATTGGAACGGACGGAGTCGAGAGCCTCTCTGAGCGACGTTTATTGAAGTGCTCCAGGCATGTTATGAAATCCTGGTAAACCCGGTTTATAGAATATGGAGTTATCTAAAGTCAACCACTATAAGTTTAGCTAAACCACTGTTAGTTTAGTTTATCCTGTGGTCACAAGCAACGTGATCAAAGGATTGCTGTTAGCTTTGTTTAGGTAATGGTAAATTAATTTTGGTTTGAATATGATTTTAGTTCGCTTTCATAATGACAGTGAAATTACATGTACATGACGTATAATTCTAAAACTAATTGATTTTGATGTAGGTATATAATTTTATTAAAATTTCCTTTTTCGATATAGATTTAAAAATGAGTTTGATTGATAAGGTCAGCCAACTTTGTTTTTCCAATACTTTAACTACTTACGTAGTTAAAAAAAGTAAAATAACTTTTTATTTTTGAAATAAAAATTACCCTATTCCGTTACAGGTAAACAGATCTTCCTAAAATTATGTAAGCCGGAAAAGGTAGCGATGTCTCGTGATTGGATTTGTGACGTAATTTCCTCCCGAGGATTCGTATTTCGAACTAACTTCGTTTAGTCGACGACGCCCCGGGCATTGTCGCGCGCCCTTTTACCGCCACATTAATACGAACCGCCATTTATAATCTTACATTAATTTGTTTGAATGTTTATCTTAATTTATTTAGTAGTTACTTATTATGTTTAAGTCGTTCGAATGCCTTAATACTTAGTTAAACTAGTTAAACTTAACTACGTAACTTAAAAAGCATCAGTTTTAAAAAGCTGCTAATAATTAGGATATCAAGATAAAAAACATAATTTATTGTAAAGCAAAAAAAGTGAAGGTAAGATTAAGAGCAATTCGAGTAGCACAACTTGATAATTTGTGTGATTTCGTTGAAAATTGAGAAATTAGCGAACTTATGATTCGAATCAGCGAGAATCACAGAAATTGAGATTAGAAAAGTTGCAAACTTTGGTTTGTAACTCAATTGTGGATATAAAAACATACCTGTAATAAAAGTAAAAAAATGATTGTAAAATAAATGAGCTTAAGAGAATAAATGAATAACTTATGGGAATTTTGTCTTTAGGCTTAAAGTTGAATGACAGGTACAGCCCTAGAATCTATGAATGCCAGACCTTCTTCATAGAATAAAATTAAAAGTTAAAGCACGTACCTTAAATACTTTATTATAACGCAAGTTACAACTGTAATAAAATTTGGCGGGAACATATTAAATGTATATCATACAACATCGAAAAAAACCTTGTGTATTCTTAGTTGTACGAATAAGGATCACAATATTTTAACTAAAAGACAGACTAACCGCGTATCTATACCAGACAACAGTTGGAATATAATCAGTGAAGGAATTTAAATGTGAATTCATACAACTTACAAATTAGGATGCTGCAAATAAGCTGTTCTAATTAGGTAAATGTATTAAATGCATAAAAGAATCGACAAGTCAAACAGGAAAAAATTACAAAATTTCCAAATATAAATTGCCTGGAGGATATCCTTATTATAAACATCATAACAATTTATTTAATCTTATTAAAAATGAGCACAAAGGTCAAAGCCTAACAGTCTGTACCAGTTTTGTTGTCAAAAATAATTGGATGTTATCTGTGATCCTATTTCTGTATTATGTTGGTGTTTTTAAATTGTTTATTAGCTACCTCTGGACTAAGACCCCTACATATAGTATAGCTGGCTGTAAAGCGACAATTACCTAGTATGAAAAAAGTCCATGAATTTTCTCTCCTTAGGTATCCTAAATTCACGCATTTTTTATGAAAATGAGAATATTATGAATGAAAAAACGGCTCTATGCTATGTATAAAACTCAAATTGTAGAACCGATGATCTTTTCTTTTTTTTGTTTTACTAATTTCAAATATTTATTTGATTACATAATAGTCATAATTAATTCCATAAGTAAATAAAATGTCGCTACGTACCCTAAGCGATATCTTATTCACCTACGCGCAGAATAAAGCTAAATTGACGAACCTCTAGCAAGTTATCTTTTTAATTTGACAGATCCAAGATATTTCTCCGCTGAAAATAATAATACAGACATCTCGGAATTAATTCAAGAGGCAGCATAACAAGAGATATTTTTTATGAGAGAACATTTCAATATTATTTATGTTTGAGGAAAGAAAAATGTTTTGACCCTCCTCGCTACCTTTTCTTTGATAATTTTATGTTGTAGCCAGATTCTTTTACAAGTCGATATTTTTTTATGCTTCTGTCTAGTTTCAAAAAAAGTTTCAAATCTAAGTTTCCTGGGGCTATTTGAAACTAGAACTAGTTAAATTGATCACAAATATTTTTTTAAAAGCTAAGGTGTTAAAAACAAACGGAATATAGACCAGACGCCATCTTATTTTAACTAAACATGGACTTCTGTCTAATCATGCATTCCTAGTATGTAGAACACGTTTCGTCCCATCTCAGTCGTAATATCCCGAAATGGCCGTTTCCAAACGTTTATTGCTATGGCCAATTCCTCGTTTTTTATTCGAAAGCGTTGGTAGTTTGTTACAAAGGCTTTCAATTTGATGCTACTGTTGGCGTTAAATAACAAACAAAGTTTTGTTTTCAAAAACGTATATTGGATTTCGAAAGATGAATAGGAAGCGGGAATTTTTAGAGCACATCGACTCAGAGCGTTCATCTAAATCTAAACTAAAGGGACTAAATACAAGTCAAAAGGTACCATTTTATTATAATTTATCTAGAGGACGTTAGCATTATCATGATCATTATCATTACATATTATAAATCCAAGTAGCTAATTCTGTCTGTTTGTCCGCTATCTTGTCTTAAATTACGTAACGGATTCTACTGCGGTTTTCGCTATCTTTTAGGGATTTTTTTCATTTAAGTTTGCAAATATAGAACATTCGGAAAAAGTTTCTTTAAGGTAGCAAAAATTCAATGTTTCATGAACAAGTCGTCCAAAATTACACCATTGCGAAGCGTGGTTTTGTTATAAAAAAAGTAACTCCAATTGTTAAAGATCAAAATCGAGGTGTGGCTACCGAAATTTGGAGATTGAAATGAAGAATGTTCTACTACGAGAGCGTATCACTTTAATAGTTATGTTGTCATTTGTGTCAACTCGAATTTCTAGTATTTCGCTATAAATGTTTCTAAATTCAAACTTTTAATTGCAGAATGTATCAATTATGTAATAGTAACGGAAAATAAATAAAAGTTTACACTCCGACCACGCATTTTTAGTTTCTGAACTCCCCAACGCGCAACCATAATCTCCCGTATATATCTTTCCCCCAATCCAACTAACCTTATTCACAGCGTCTATATTAGCCTCATGGTCCAGCAGTAGCTCCGCCACTGCTGCATGACCGCCCCGGGCCGCCAGAGCCAGGGGGGCGTCTCCGGCTGCATCAGAACCCTGCACCAGCGCGCATCATAATATCTCCCGTGTATTTCTTTCCACCAATCCAACTAACCTTATTGACAGCGTCTATATCCGCCTCATGGTCCAGCAGTAGTTCCACCACCGCTGCATGACCGCCCCGGGCCGCCAGCGCCAGGGGGGCGTCTCCTGCTGCATCAGAACCCTGCACCAGCGCGCCGAGGCTGATGGCGTACTCCGCCACTGGCAGGGAACCCCGGGCAGCAGCGCATTGGAGGAGGTCGTTCTGCTTCTGTGGGGGAATAATAACAATAATATAGGTAACTAGTGGACGCCCGCGACTCCGTTCGCGTGGAAGTCGGTTTCCCTTGGGAATGAGAAGTTTTCCCGCGGTAAAAAGTACCCTATGTCCTTTCCCAAGATCAGTTCTTTCTTCACACCAAATTTCATCAAAATCGATTCAGTGGTTTAGGCGTGAAAGCGTTACAGACAGACAGACAGACAGAGTTACTTTCGCATTTATAATATTAGTAGGGATAAATCTCCAGACTGACACACTGTGTGGCCCTAAACTAAGCAAAGCTTGTACTATAGGTGGACAATGGACTAGGGGAGAACCTAGTTACACCCAGACACGCGCCAATATCAAAAAACTATTTTTAAGGAATTGGCCCGACCTGGGAATCGAACCCGGAACCATCCGCTTAGCAGTCCGGTATGTATACCACTGCACCACAGAGGTCGTCAATATCAGTTATGAATTCCTGAGAGAGTCAAGAGTAAGCTAATTATTATTTGTAGGTACTTTAGCTGTTGGAAAGCAAATTGGTATGGTTTTGTTCTCATTAGAAAGTTTAAATCGTAGTGTGTAGTTGGATGCAGCGATCTGAAAGAGCGTGTGATTTACTAACGTGATACTGAGAGCGCCGAGTTAGGCTATCTAGGCTTTATTTTGACAGGTAAGAGTCTCCCACTTGGAATATGACTAATATGTAGGTTAAAAAAATATAAAATAAAAATAAATTATAAAACGTTGTTTTTTTATAAATGCCTTAGCAATAGAAAGTAGTTTATATCACGTTGATTTTACGTCATCACAGCATTTAATTTTCATATACCTACGAAATATTATCCATAGTTAACACTAATGCTTATCAAAGTATGATTTAAGCACAAAACTATTAAAAAAATATAACACTTGTAAAAGTATGAAAAGTTAAAACTCCACCGTTGTCTTTACTAGTTAGAAAAAAACAAACTTCCAAAGTCTCTACTACAGTTATCACCATACGCCAATTACTGTTAGAAATAATACAGATTGTTTATACATCTGGGAATTCCAATAAAAATCAATGAATTCTTGTTAAACTTATTTCTTTAGGTACCAAAGCAGCATATGTATCATGTTATTTAAAAAAACACATTTACTTGGACGCCATTACACACAGAGCTAGTGTTGTTTGTAAGCACTAGTGATGTCATACATACTACAGCATACTTACTTTGTTAGTAGCTGCCAGACAGGCCCCGGCTTGCACGAGGGTCTTCACAGCGTCCAGATGGCCATGCCACGCCGCCATCAGCAGGGGTCGCATTCCAAACTGAGGAATACTCTTACTTCAGCAAATACGTATAAGATGGTTTTGATGGGGATATCGATTAATTGAGATATGATTTGCATTAGATTTACTAGATTTTTTAAAAATAATTTGATGATTGGGAAAAAATCTAAGCATAATCCTTTTTTCGCTTGCGTAACACGTTTTTGTTCCCATAATTTTATCGTGAAGCAGCTACATTTAGCATGGCTAATTCTTGAAATAATTAGCAATCATTTGGTTACCTATTTTTTTTATTCATAAGCGTTTTGTTCTTAGAAATCCTACGATTCTGACGCGTCAATTAGTTACTAGCATATTTACGCTTAGCGATTCTGATTCTAGGTGGAGTCTTATTAGGAATGAATAACGTCGCCATCAGATAAACAAATCCGACGTAAACATCTTAACCCTTGACTGCCCTGATAACTTAATCCCTTAACGCCCTAATGAAAGTTGCTCAGAATCCGACTGTAATCCGAGCTCAGTCCTGTCTCCTATTTCTTAGGTGATAAGGCAAGTTTTGATTGGGTTAGCAAGTTACCTTGTCTGCTGCTTCGATGTCGCATTTTGCTTCAATGAGTAGCTTGATAATCTCGACATTGCCTCTGCTGGCCGCCCAGTGGATCGGAGCTCGTCCGTACTGCACAGTAATTGAAGTTGTACGTAATTTATTCATGAACATTCGCTTGTATTCGCAATGTGGTACGGGTTATACAACTTTGAGGTTATGTTTGTTGGTAGATGAAATTGTAGTCGTGAGCCATATAACGTTTAAAGATATTGTTTGTTTAAATATACTGTAAACAACATTACAAGAACTTGTATGAGTTAACTTAAGCTTGGTATACGACACTTTTACGGTTTTGTTGTTATACGCTATAAAATTGCAGTTTTACTACCTACAAACTAACTTTATTTAATGACAATAAAGATAACAAAACAGACAATTTATATTATACAGCAGTAACTTTACCTAGACAAAAACAAATTTACTGTTTCAGTGCTTATTGACCACTCTACATGTGGTTATTTAACAGAATTATCCCTGTTTTCACCAACGTCCCCTAAAACTAAAGGCAACAATAATAAAATACACTTAACACAGAGTAAACAACACTAAAATGCAAATAATTTGCTCCAAATTATCTCGGTATACGTGAATATATACTAGCAACGAAACATACCAAAAATAATTTATGTAAGTTTAAAAAAAATATTTGAATTAACCCAAAAATTTAAGAGAACGTAAAACTAAAAACATAGCACCAAGAGTCTCCTACTCACATTATTCCTACAGTTGACATCCGTGGGCCTCTGCAGAGCCTCCCTCACTGCTGGGGGTTCATTCTTGATGACTGCCTCATGCAGCAGCAGGTCGTTCTGCTGCACGCGAGACCTGCCCTCTGACGTCATCTGTTGAACAGTCAGGGGTGAGTACATAGGGGTATAAGCTAGAGCAACGTTTACTTGAAGACCGTGGTGAAAGTATAAAATAAACAACAAATGGTATCGGCATTGCACCATATTTCTAATTTAGAGAAGTCCTACATAGATTACATCTAATACTGGGTACTAATCTTTATTCATATAGCGTACCAGTGACATTTCTACTAATGTATTCAAGCTGGCAACACAAAACCAAACACAGTCGAGCAATCTCTTTAATTACTTAGCTAACTAACTACACAAATTCTAATGCCACTTTACTCAAAAGCCTCACAGAAATCCGTTTCTAAGAAGTACATTTTGCAATGAAACAGTCCCAAACAACAATCACTTCAATGCCTCTTTTTCCCCTCGCATGTTTATCTTCACAACAAAAGCCTTTAGAAACTCTATTTCCATGTGGGACGGAACGGAAAACTTTGACAAAACGCCCCAAGTTTGTCGCTTTATCTATGTAAAAACTAGGAATTACATTACACGTACACACGGCAACATAGTTTATTCATGTCAGGCTCGTTTGCATTTACAGGACCTAGCTATCTGTAAAAATGCCTACCTACATGAATCTAGGCTGTGATCAAGATAAAACCTTTTTCAATTGTATGATACCATAGAAGCAGAATTAATTAAAATCTCATTTGATCATACGCCACTGCACTCAGTTGTATTTTTGAATTAATTTCTCATGTAACGTAAACAGGAAGTCCTACAGCTTTGTTTTTAAGGTTGGAAGGTAAACACTTTACAATTTTAAATTACCTTTTGTTGTTTATTTACCTTTTTTAGCAAATGTACATTTTAGGAGTTTGTTGTTATAACCCTCATCTTATAAATAGATTATTATAAAGGTGTGTATTTTATTAATAATTATAATCGGTTGCTGTATTCAACTGCTAACAAGACGTTAGAGATTTTGCTTTTTTTTGTTTGTTACTAGAACACTACTTTCCCAAAATTTTGACATGTACCTGTCGGAGACGGTCATGATAGTTGTCACTCAACGAAGCGCAGCGGGTAGCTTCAGATAGATGGCGCGAGTATCGATAATGGTAACGCACAGAGGGCGCCTCTACACGGAAGTTGCCAGCTACGACAGAGTCTAGGAAGAAAGGAGTGTGTCTTGGCGGAGGCCAGTTTACCACGGACCTCCCTGAAGACAACTGCCTCAAGACTAGGAACTGTCATTCGTTTCGTTCTGTGTGTGACATGTTTGCTTTGTTACTGAAAAATTGAAGAACCTTTATTAAAATACTTCTGTGAGTACTTTGGAGTTCATATTTGCTCGATTCCCTATTGAAACGCCCACACGATGTCGAAGATAGGTCAAAACATGCTGCCGCTCCGTTATCAGAAGCGGGATGCAATCGAGCAAATGAAGAAAAGGAAATTGACCGTTGCTGGGATGATCTGCGTTAGTTCAAAATGAAGAAAAAGATAAAGAAATTGACCGTTGCTATGCATTGTTTGAAAAACAAAATGAAAACATGCGCACGCAGATGTACCGAAAACAAATGCATGGAGCTACCTGATTGAAACCCTGGAAAGAAGGACGTGGATGCCAGATCATTTTGCAACAGTAAATTTGTGTTATGGGAAAATATTTTGTGCGATATTCAACTAGTCATGGCAATTATTACAGTATGGAAGCAATTATAAAACGACAGATTTTATACTGAGGAATGTCGAAGATCGAAATTAAAGTTCTGATCACAAGCAGATTTAATTTATACCAAAGGATTAAATAGGCGACTTGCTAGCATCTCTGTAACCTGCATAGCCTTAAAAATCTGCATAGCGACAGTTCCTATGACAAAGAAACGTCAGTTGAAAAAAATTTCAAGTCTATTTACGATTTCTCTAACCATTTTAAAAGGAAGGAAGGATCTATAAAGAACAAAATAGCAGTAAAACTGTATCTGCACATGTGTCTCTATTTGAACAAAGACTACTGCGATTGGCTTACAAGTCACATTTTAAAGGGATGAATAAGGGCAAGAGCAAGAACTACCTATTCACATCTCAAATGCAATTTACCTAGTAAACCATACAAATCGTACAATCCAACAAAACAAACAAAAAAAAATTATGTTACAAGAGCCATGTTTTGGGTATGACACAAGATGTATTGCGCGTAGAGTCAGCGCAACCAAGAGAATATCAGTGGCGTCAGTGGAGTCAATAGTGTGCGCCAATTGGGATACTGCGTCACGATACCCGGTGAGAGTTTCTGTTTTCATTACGAGCTAAATTTGCCGAACTATGTGATGCTGTGTGATATAATTTGTTTCAGAAATACAGCTAAACCCGATGCGACTGTCGTTTACATAAAACAGCGTTGGAGCCGCGATGATGAGCTACACCGACATGATGACCAAACCCAACGATGCAGCAGCGGACAGCGAGGGCGCTGCATTGCTACATGTGAGGCAAGCCGCGTGCACTGAGTTGCGGGTCGACTTATGCATCGTGGACCATGCCACGGGTGGTCTTGCATACAAGGTGAACCGTATTGTTTCTCTTACGATTTTGGTGCTGAATGCTCGTTGGTTTAGTAAAGTTAAGACACTTAATTTGTTGATAATAAACGATTTGACAAGGTTGCTGCTATAATCTGGTACCTATTGATCAAAGACGCGTATTCAGCACAGAACTAGTAAATGTCATGTAACGTTCGATACCCAACTTGAGTCTTGAGATTTTACCTCATTGTTTACTGAATAATTGTTTTAATGGCGACGTTATTATAGATCGGTCAAAAATGATTGACATTGCTGGTAGGTCATGTACCAGGTGAAATTGATAATGCGTTGGCGAAGTTTAATTGTTTTGTGTAAACACGAGTGAGAGCTCTATCTGGCTGGTCGGGGTCTGTTGAGACCGAGTCGTGTGTTGTCTGAGGATGAACACGGGTGATCCATGTGGTGGATGCGCGTATGTGAGAGCAATGGTGATGTTGCTAGTCGGCCGGGGCCGTAGAGATAGAGAGGTGTTCACTCGTGTCGTGGCGTGTTTCAATGATTTGTTTTTTGTGATAAGGCGATGGCCTTCATCCATGGTACATGATCTCTGGTGATTGGAGTTTAGGCGGCACTAGATACACGTTACGAGCTTTAAATTCTAGGCGTACGTACAAGTATTCCCATGATAGCTTGAGAAAAATGCCTGAGGGCCAAGTACCGTTGGAAATTGATGAGTTGGATATTGAGGAGGGTGAGGAATCTTAGTTCGGTTGGTCGGACCGTACCGGAGCCATTTCGTAGCCGTAGTCCGTTGGAAGTCGGTATCTGCTGTGCAGGGCGTGGATACGCGGTACGCGGGTGGCTCTGGCGGAGGTCGGGTCTTGTAGAGACCATAGAGTCAGGGGACTCGGCATTGTAGATGCATAGCAATAAACTGGAGGTTTATTATGGTTGGCTAAAAAAGAAAAGCCCTAGGCCACGAATAAGATACCAACCTATTTGTTAATTTTGATTTGGTTTTGAATTATGATGTTAAATGGTACTTGGTTCATCTTGCATTTCAATAATAAGCTTACTGATAAGTTTGGACATAAGTTAACTTTAGTATCAATTGTGTTTGATCTAAAAGGTATTTTTTTTTGTAATGGTTGAAAATGAAATGAAAAGAAAATACAATTGTTTTTATACCTCAAGGTTTATTAAAGCCATACGTTTTGGATCAATCACATTGGTCAGAATGACCGAACTACATTTACTGTGCTGGATGTTTTGTTGTTTTAGAATAAACACACGAGGACGTGTGTTCAGCAGGATGGCCGTGTCGGAGACGGTCATGATAGTTGTCACTCAACGAAGCGCAGCGGGTAGCTTCAGATAGATGGCGCGAGTATCGATAATGGTAACGCACAGAGGGCGCCTCTACACGGAAGTTGCCAGCTACGACAGAGTCTAGGAAGAAAGGAGTGTGTCTTGGCGGAGGCCAGTTTACCACGGACCTCCCTGAAGACAACTGCCTCAAGACTAGGAACTGTCATTCGTTTCGTTCTGTGTGTGACATGTTTGCTTTGTTACTGAAAAATTGAAGAACCTTTATTAAAATACTTCTGTGAGTACTTTGGAGTTCATATTTGCTCGATTCCCTATTGAAACGCCCACACGATGTCGAAGATAGGTCAAAACATGCTGCCGCTCCGTTATACCTTTTGTGCCTACTTAAAAAAACAGGTAGGTCAAGACAGCATTTGATACGTGGGTACGTATTATACAATTTAATGTATAATTGTAAATGCAAATCAATGACGCAAGTGTGTTCCTGTTGTTAACAGGAAGTACAGATAGTAATTTAATGTAAAACCATCCAGTAACAAGGACATTAATAGTTGAAAAACGGTTACTGTTTGGACGATTATTGGAATTTTTAAGGTTATAGTTATTCGTTGGTATTTCAGTTTGTTTCGTATTTTAATTTTACAAAGCAAAGTCTAACTGGTTAAAAATTTTGCTAAACAAATAACAAACACAACTTTTTTTTTTTTTTTTGCAATTTACTTTTTCTTGTTAACTTTGCCGACTGTATGTATCAACTGCTAATGGAAGGAAGCACTACAGTAACTGGATATCGGCCCTTTAGTGCTCTATTAGACATCGATTGAATTAACCAATATCCTGTCTGTTTATTTAATTTCAACATCTTTTGGATGTTAAAGAGCTAGACGGTATGTTTCCATATATAATGTAATAATAAATTTAATTAATGTCAAGATAAAATTTCTTAGTAATCTATGCAAAATTGAGCCCACGCTGGGCGCCAAAAAAGGCCCTTGCTGGGCGCCAACATTTTTATAATACTTTAGTAGCTTTGTTTGTTTTAAATAGTGAATGTGAAGCTGAGGGCAATTTTTTTTTAATATAATATAGCAAAGCAAACGAGCATGCGGGTCACCTGATGGTAAGTGATCACCGCCGCCCCGCCCATGACTTCTCGCAACGCTGTGGGTGTTGGGGGTGTGTTGCTGGCCTTTGAGAAAATAAGGCACCGGATATCGCACTCACCGAACGAAACGCAGGAACATCACCCTACTTCACGTCGGTTTTCTGTGCGACGGTGGCATTTTATCGGTCGAGTCAGCCCACTAATCGCTGCAGACAGAGCCTACAGCTAGACTCTACCACTCCAGTATGGTAAATCCCTACTAATATTATAAATGAGAAAGTAACTCTGTCTGTCTGTCTGTCTGTCTGTCTGTTACGCTTTCACGCCTAAACCACTGAACCGATTTTGATGAAATTTGGTATGAAGAAAGAACTGAACTTGGGAAAGGACATAGGGTACTTTTTACCGCGGGAAAACTTCTCATTCCCACGGGAAACCAACTTCCACGCGAACGGAGTCGCGGGCGGCCACTAGTAATAAATATATTGTAATCACAAACCGAGTTATTAAGCAACAATTAGAAAGTTTTACCATATTAAGACATAACTTATAGTCGAATATAACTTAAAGTACCTTAATATGAATCACAAACTTATCTCAGTATACCTACCTACATTCTTCGAAGTTGTTATTTGACAATTTCTCTAACAATTTCGCGATATAAGTTTCAAACTTGTTCTAACAAGTTGTTGGAAAGTTCCCAACTTTAATTAGGTGCTTTACAGGTGCACTCGGGAGTTACTCTGTAAAGTTGCACGAGGTCTGGGGTCTTCTAGCATCCAGACAGAATGGGGGAAGTTTACTCAGCTGCTTGTTAAGTGCTCAGTATATGTAGAAAAGAGTTATTAATATAAGAGTAGAGGTTATAGAAAAGCATAAGTTCAATCTAAGTATGAGGAGAAGCATATAAGTTTAATCTAAGTAAAAAGGAGAGAAAGTGGTTAGTTTTTATTACGTTTTTTTCTATAACAACTGTGCAAAATACAACTGTCTGGCTCGGTGGTAGAATAACAAGGTTCTTTACTTTGCCTTTGTACCTAAAGATTTTCGAGTCGTCTCAATTTTGAATCAGCAGTATAGGCATTGAAATCAATTTCTGAAGAGAAACAGGGCAAAAAAGCTTGGTAGTTATTTGAATTTAAATAAACTATGCTCGATGAAAATGAAAGAAGCCTTTCTTTCACGGTAATGAAAGTATTCTTAATGCTCCTTTTAAATCAGCCGGTAAAAAATTGAGCTTTGTTATTTTCAACGAGCCAGCAGTATTATTTGTAACCAGGGCAGCAGCATTAGCCTGGAGCATCTGACAATAAAAAAGGCCTGCCATTTCCAAGACAGAAAAGATTTGATTTCTTGCAGGAATAATTGGTTACTTGGAACGTAAGAAGATAGACGTCGGACGTACAATGACGTAGTACCTTAATGTCTTGTTTGTAACCTCCAAATGGATATAAAAACCGGTAAAAGTTTTTGGTTCTGTTTGTGAAAGCTAATGGAAAAGTTGGAAATACGTATTTGAATATCAATATTGTGGTGTGGTTGTTTACGTTTTTAGGGTATAAAAAAGTGTTTATACGAACTTTATTTTTTTTATCGGGAAAAAAGTTCGTACCTTATTGCAAAAGAAGGAACATATGGCACGGAGTACATAAGTACACAGGAGGTTTGAAATAGCGTCTTTGAGAGGAGACTAAAAGATTCACAGCACCTTAGGCTGCTTACGAACGAGTACTTTGAATAAAACAACTCAACTACGCTGTAGTGCACAGTTCAACGAGCTCAAATAACGTTATGAAAAGAAATAAACGCGTTATTTTTATTTTGATAAAGAAAATTAAATTTTCGGTGAAAATGTAGTCACTTATAGTTAGTAATAACAGTAGATAAAAAAAAGAAAAAAATTTCAAAATTTTAAGTTTATAAGTAACTAACTATTTCACGTCTATAGTTTATTTTACAACTAGTGGCCACTCGCGACTCCGTTCGCGTAGAAGTCGGTTTCCCGTGGGAATGAGAAGTTTTCCCGCGGTAAAAACTTCCCCTAATTCTTTTATACATATTATTTTGGTATCTAGAACCGTTTTCGCAGCGCACGCTACGGAAGCCCTCAAGGATGAATAATTTTCCCCGATTTTTTTTCCATTTTCCATTATTTCTTCGCTCTTGATAGTTGTAGCGTGATGTTATATAGCCTAAAGCCTGCCTCGATAAATGGTCTATCCAACACAAAAATAATTTTTAAATTCGAACCAGTAGTTCCTGAGATTAGCGCGTTCAAACAAACAAACAAACAAACTCTTCAGCTTTATAATATTAGTATAGATAAATACCTGAACCAAAACCTTTAGATAAATAAAATCACTAATTTACTCTTTGATGTTAAAATCGATAAACAAATTAAGAATCAATTAACTAAAGAGCGCGGTAGACAGACAAGATAGGTATATGCCCTGTCATTAACATTAGTCTGCTAGATAATCGACTAAGCCTTTGCCAACTCATCAATTAAGCCTAATTGTTTTGTTATGTCAAACTAATTTGCTTGTGGTTTCGCTACCGTAACAGTTGAAAAAAGAAAACTATGAAAAGATAGGATTAGAAAGGGATTCAATCTCTCCTGACAAATATTGCAATCTGTGGAGTTGCGTTGGCGTCGCTCTATCTTTACTTTTTTAACATTCATATGTGTGTGTTACTTGGGCATTTATAATGAACTAGAGACCCGCCCACGCTTCGAAATGGTGTAATTTAGGCCAACTTGTTCCCGAAACATTGTTTTTTAGCTAAGTTTAAACAACTTTTTCTGAATATTCTGTATTTACAAATGAAAAAGTTACGTAAAGGATGGTGAAAACTGCATCAAAATCCCTCAACTGGTTTAGGAGGAGACAAACATACAAACAGCCAGAATTAGCGACTTGGATTTATACCATGTAATGATAATGATGATGATAATGATACGACTCACATGGTTAACAACCCTATTAATAAAATCATTTTTAGGATTCTTACCGTGATGTTTTTAATGTTGAGCATCCGATACCTATTTCAGCAATGTTGCAGACTTGCAAGTGCTATTTACATGGGTAGACTTTAGCATTCATGTTATAAGTAGGTGCCTATGGTTATATGAACAATAATCAATCAATCAAACCACTAATTAATTAATTTATTTAATTAGTGTGGTAAAAACTAATTAATTTGCAAATTGTTATGTTATGGAGTCGTGTTCTTGTGGTCGTTCGTATTAAAACTATTTGTAATCCTATTTCCTTTTCCATTAGGTATTTTACTTGCCAACTAGTTTCCTTATAAAAATCTTTTAACCATCTCTTTCCAAGTTTTTATTAAAAAGGTATGCATCCAATATCTACTTTCTATACCTCTCATTACTTTGCTTGCACAGAAAACAATCATTTTTTTATTCATCCCAGAATACTTAATTAAAACCAGGATAGCAGAAGAACACCACTGGTTTTAATTAACCTCGACCGGAACCATTTTGATTGATCGCACTTAAAACCAACACTTAAAATTCATCCGTGCCGAAAAGAAAACGCACTTTGACTCAATGACATACGGTTGAAAATCGAATGCGGGTAATTTTCAGTGTTGCAAACAGTAAAAATAATAACTCTGTGTATTTAATGAAGGTGACGTGATGCTGGCAGCCAGTAAAGTGCGTTCGGCTTGATGCCATTAAAAATAACGACAACACCGCTTAGAGATTCCATTGTTGGATATTACGGTCATTTGTCAATGTTGATAACGCTATCGGCCATTTTGGGGAATCGATACGTGTTGAAATCGGGCACATCTTGTTTAGCCGACTTTGGAAGAAGAAAAGGGTGTATTTTAGTTCATTAATATTAATACCATACCAATTGCCTAGGCTCAAAGTCATTCAGTTATGAAATAAGATAATTTCGTATATATTTTTTTGTGATACACACAATACAAATAGAACATTGGTATACATATATAATAACAAGTAAGTAATTAAATCTATTTACGAGATCCGTTTACTGCGTCTGCCACCGACTCATAAACCTTTATACGATTATACTGATTCTGTTTACGGTAAGTTCTGTTAATGTATTGGATAAGGTAGTTTGGGAACTAATGGGATTGCTGTGGCATCATGCGTAGGAGAGTCAGGTAAAGCCGCAGATAATTAAAGTAATTTAACTTTTTTAGAAAGTATAATCTAACCGTAACGGTTGTTTGTCCCCACCTTTGTGGAAAAAACACTAAACAATCATGATATATAAATGGGACTAATATGTTAATAGGTACATTTTTATATAAAGTAAACCCTCATTTGTTTATAAAACCTTCGCATTGAATTCTAAATTTAAAGAGATGGGGAGTAACGGAAAATGGAAAATTATACCAGTTACCTTATGCGTTTAATAACCTTATGCCCCATACAAACAACTAAAGGTGAGGTTTTAGTTATTAAAGTTATTAATTGAACCTCACTGATAGGTAACACATACTTACAAATAATTTGAGAAAACTTAGACGAAGATATTTTAGAGGTTTAAGTCTATCCATGCGCGGTATTTGTTCATTTCTACACTAAAGATATACTTACAATCATCTTACAATATAAACAAGCTAAGTTTTTGAAAGCATACCCTTGCTTTCATTAAAACTTTCTTATTTCCACGTAAGTAAAGCCGCAGTACTTAGTAGTTACTTATTTCAAGTACTTATTCCTTTTAATAAAAATATTTTGAATTGGATAGTAAGTCCTACCGTATTGAGGTTCGGTTCCTACGTAAGTTCAATTACAAAAAAGGTTTACATAAAACCTCTACGTTTGTTTTTATGGCAGTTGTTAAAATATACGCATTTCAATTTCGTTTATCTTTGTTTCTCGATGCTGTAGGGTGTATAATAAATTTTCTAACAAAAACAATAGCTAAATAATAAATCAGAATGAAGCGTTAAAAGCGCTGACACGTGAAAAATACTTTCAGTTGTTTCAGGCCATTATTTCCATGTCAACGCTTTTTAAGAAGAGGATGTCAAAGAAGTCGAGTGATAGCTGCCCAAATAGTCAGTTTCAGTAGTAGCTATTCTATATAAAATAATAAAATAATTATAGTCTCACGGTGCGCAAAACCGCACACCGCACCGCACCACACCGCACCACACCGCACCACACCGCACCACACATAGATCGGCGCTTGAAATCAAGCCTATTTTAGCTTGCAAACACCAAACTTAAGGTACGACGACCTATGTGGTGCAGCGGTATATAGGTATACCGGACTGCTAAGCGGAAGGTTCCGGGTTCACTTCCCGGTATGAACAATTTCGTAAAAATTGTTTTTCGATATTGGCTCATGTCTGGGTGTAACTAGGTTCTCCCCTAGTCCATTGTGTGGTATCTATAGTACAAGCTTTGCTTAGTTTAGGGCCACACAGTTGGTGTGTCAGTCTGGCGATTTATTTATTTATTTACTATGTGCGTAGAATCGCGCACTGTGGGAACGCCTCTTTACTTGCATCACACGTTTGTTGTTCACAGTAACTAGGGAAGTATTATGCATAATTCAAATTTTATAAAGACAAGATACTATATTATTTTGAACCGAAAAAGTATTTTACTTCTTAACTTATTTAGAACTTGATTTTTTGTACAAGAACTAACGAAAAAGATATCACTACAACCGGTATGCCTATTTCATATATTTAAATATAAAATTTATTAAAATAAATTTCAAATATAATATTTCATTAATTAATATTACAGACTAATAACATTTCTCCTCGTGAAGTACTAACCTTTTGAAGTTAAAACGAGTGTTAAATTAAATTCCAGCAATGTAAACGTCTGAAGTAGACTGTAGCCCTCGCTCTCATTTCACGAACAATGAATACTTGGTTCCACTCAATAAGTGAATCAGGTGAAATATAATCAGGAAAGAGTGTTTTTAAAAGTGGTTTTTATTAGTTCAAATGTGGTTTAAATGGTAAAAAGTTAAAATGAAGTCGTTTTATTTACATCGATAGTTAAGTTTAATATAGTACGGAAAATATGGATGATAAGTGTTTAATTTGACATGTTAATTTGTAAAAAATCATGCATTTACCTAGTCATCATAACAGACGTAAACCATAATATAATAGTGTTTTTAAGATGTTATTGGTTCACTTCGGTTCTGGTAATAATTGTAACATTACTAATAACAAAAAGAAAACGTTTTCATATAAAGAAATTAACTTATCGAACTTGCCTGTTTTTCAATTTCTCCTTTTTAAAAGATTAAAAGGGCTTGTCGACGATAGTCTGAAAGCACTTGACACACTACATTGTAGTCGGTGAGGGGGTATTTCTCAAGTATTTTAGTTCAAGAACTCGGGAGGTTCTCTCTCGGGGATCTCTATTATAGTTAGAATTATTGGTATACTTGAGAATGTAGTTCAGTGCCTTTATTTTCCATATATGTAAAATAATATTCGGGTGGAATTCGGTCTCCCGTGGGAATGTGAAGTTTTTCCGCGGTAAAAAGTATCCAATGTGTTATTCTGATGAAAAACCTATATTACTGTAAAGTTTGCCACATCCGTACAGTAGTTTTTACGTAAAAGAGTAACAAACATCCATCCATACATAGTTACAAACTGTCACGTTTATAATATTAATAGGATATGTTAATTCTACCATCAGTAGATATTAGCCGTTAGTTACTTTAAATGTATCTTTGTAAATAGCATATCTTCAAAACGAATGTACCAAATTATTTACATTTTCTTTGTATTCTTCGTTTTTGTCATTATTAGTAACAGATTAATTAAAAATAAAAAAAAACATTAATTACCTCCAAGCTAGTTTTATCGAAAAATAATCTCCACATTGTCGGCCAAAAAAGATTTTTTAATTTAATCCTACGTGTTTTAAATGATTTTAGTTCGCAGGTTGGCCATTAGGCATGTGAGGCAGCGCTGTGGTCACAAAATTTTAAGGTTAGGCCTGTGGCTTACCTACTAACTTTTGGGTCCCTATTTAAAACAACTGTTTTGCAAAATTTTTGTGAATGTGCTCCTTTTTATATTTTATGGAGAAGTGATTTCTACGAAACAAAAAATGTTAAGTTCGTCCGTCACATTTATTTGTGTAAAAATATATTTATTTAGAGTAAAAAACTTAATGATTCTTCAGGAGAATTTGGCCATAAGCCGGAGGGCTTTTACCAAACGCAAAAGGTTAAAGGTGTTGAGATTAATAAACATTACAGAACAACAAAATAAATTAAATACAGAAAATATTAACTTATTTCAAACTAGTGGCCGCCCGTAACTCCGTTTGCGTGATAGTCGGTTTCCCTTGGGAATGAGAAGTTTTCCCACGGTTAAAAGTACCCTATGTTTTATTCTGATGTATAACCTAAACTACTGTAAAGTTTCAGAAAAATCCGTCCAGTAGTTTTTACGTAAAAGAGTAACAAACATCCATCTATACATAGTTGCAAACTTTCACGTTTATAATATTATTAGGACTCCCCCTCCCTTTTCCCCGCGCACGCTTTTCTCCCCGTTGCACCTATCATCTCATCTCTTTTTATTTATTCTGTACACGAATTAGTCTCAAACGATTGAACAATCTTAAATTATTTTCTGTTTGACAATAAGGAACTTCCATACAAACTTTCATCCCCTATTTCAACCCCTTCTACCACTTTTTCGTATTAAAAAGTATGGTATGTCCTCTCCCAAGTTCAGCCCCATCTTCGTACCAAATTTCATCTAAATCGGTTTGACAATAACGAACTTTCATACACATTTTCATCCCCTATTTCAACCCCTTCTACTCCTTTTTCTACCCCTATGTCCTTTTCCAAGTTCAGTTCTATCTTCATACCTAATTTCATGAAAATAGGTTCGGTGGATTAGGCGTGAAAGCGGTGCAGACAGACAGAGTTACTTTCGCATTTATTATATTAGTAGGGATAAGACATCATGCCTATTTTGTGCTCAAATCTTAACTACTAACATTGGTGTGTTTTATTGTGATTCGTGGGGTTTTACTCGCTCTTGGCAACTTGTTATTTTAGACATAATAGGGTCACAGTCCACAGGGAGACGACCCGGGTTAATTTAGTTACCCGATATCATTAACAATTTATATTATTCTTAAATTAACCACGTCCCCGTCAGTTATTCTAACAAGGTTCGGTTTCGTTAAATATTTATAGTTAGTGTTTTATTGGTGATGTTTGTTTTTATGCGTTTTAATTTTGTTAATACTGAATCAAATAGTATTTTTTTTATAAATGAACCGGATTTAAAAGTTTAAGTCTTACATTTTTCACTTTACTATTATTAATTGAAGATAAAGTGCATGAAATAACTTAACTTTATTGCAGTTTTACTTTATTACAATTATAAATATTCGGTTAGAAGCCTTTTATACGGAAATAAATAATTACTTCGGAGAATTAATCCTGTAACTTATCTGTTTTCATACACGTTTACCAATTAGATTTTAAATTAATAATGTTGAAAACTCTGGGAACAAACAGGTTTACTGAGAATTGTGCTGTTTTTAGAAATAATTGTATTTTTAAAGTTGATTTAAGTATATTTTAAATTGAAACAGTTATAAACTTAAGATATTTTTTCATAACTTAACATTATTTATCATATTTAAATATGCCCTTTTCGTTTCAAAACTGATTTGCAAAAGTATAAAATATGCATACATGTCAATGCACAAACTCAATTGCTCTTATGTCAGTTTTTATAAAATTCCAATTCCCTTCAATAACAGAAAATTAATTAACTATCGCCAATGTATGTATAATGTATAGCTTTAATTGCTTTCGTAATTAAATTCAGTCGAAACCTTTCATTGAAACCATAGCAGTTCATTAACTTAGCCTTTGATTTGAAAGGGTTTGTACCAGGGTCCCATGAATGGCGAGGTGAGCGAATATAAATGGAGATTTTGAAGCTTCACTGACTGACTGATGGATCGGCAGCGAGCATCAATCAAGTTGATTCAAGGAATATGTTTATAGGATTTTGTAGGTATGTAACAAATCTTAGGAATTATAAAACAAATTTCATTGTTATAGAAATGTGGATACGTTATGTCAAGAATGGGCGAAGCAATTTGCAATTATGGTAATGTAATCCAGAAAGAGTATGCAATCGTTTTTAAGGAATACGAAAAGTCAAATAAAAAAATTGAAATGACAGCGAGTTGTTTTTAAGTTGTAAAAGGGATACAATAATTTGATTATTTTACTGTTTTTACAAAGTAATTAAACAATTTCATTTCAAACAGCAGCTACCACCAATTTAAGTCATAAAAATCTACAATCTATTTCAATGTACTTACAAGATAGTAAATTTACATGAATGCAGACAACTGTAAAGACAACTGTTGAGAGTATTATTTACTAACTAATGCCACTGTTTTAACAATTAATTAAACAACAAACATAAAGAAAAAAAATACCTTTACAGTTGCGAATTACCAGGGCAGCAGAAATGTGCAGACGATTTTTAAAACCAATAACACAATCGCTACGAATCGCAAGTTATAGCGCTACGAAACGCGCGGGCGTGCTACGCCGTAGTCGAGGGAAAACTGAAACCTGTAGCGCCGTAGCCAGCCTGCAAAAAGGTTCTATTAAGAGAAATAGTTTGTATCGATGAATTAAATCGTCACATTTTTAAACTTCAACTAATTAACAGTTAAGTTTCCATTTTGGTTATGACTCTAGTGGCTCTTAAATTCCCGTAAGGTTCGATAATGTATATTTTGAATTGAAATGGGCTAAAAGGGTAGCAAGGACCTACTTAAAAAGAAAATGGGTTTGTTTGAATTTGCGTGAAAGGCTGTAGGCTAACTGTACCCTTGTCATGTGGCTAGCTTCACGTCACTCTTGTTTACATACAACTTTTTCAATATGAGAGGGGACGTAAGTGTAATCCTGGGTTTAACGAGTGGACTAATTTTTATACATATTATAAATATACAGGGTTGGCACAACATAATGCATCAGGAAAGTAGGTATGTTTTAAAACTAGAACAGAAAAAGGTTACCTCTTTTCTGAGTTGCCGGTATTAATTTAGTATTAAATTATTTCTTAATTTAGTATAAAAATCACGATAAATTGGTTATTTAATATATTTTTTTATTGAAAAACTGTCAAATTACCAAACCTCAGCAATTTTCTTACTTTTGAGATATCAAATATTTTGCGTTCGACAGATACGATAACAAACTTTGATTAAGAAGATTCTGTAGATTATACAGTTAGAATCAGCTGACAGTTTCTTAAAGCTTTGAAGCGCTATGATGAGTTTAAGACTAGCCACTCGCTCTGGTTTCCCACGGGCAAAAATAAAGCCTCTTAAATCCCTACTAATATTATAAATGCGAAAGTAACTCTGTCTGTCTGTCTGTTACGCTTTCACGCCTAAACCACTGAACCGATTTTGATGAAATTTGGTATGAAGAAAGAACTGAACTTGGGAAAGGACATAGGGTACTTTTTATCGCGGGAAAACTTCTCATTCCCACGGGAAACCGACTTCCACGCGAACGGAGTTGCGGGCGGCCACTAGTACATTTTAAATTATCGATAGTCTATTGTAGCACCTACTAATATAAAAAAAAGTTTTTGTGAAAGTTACCTAATTCAAAAAACTTGCTATTAAACTTGAAAAAGGTGCTGCGAAAAAAATGAGATAAAATAAACCTTGTTGTATCCCTTAACAGAGTTTTCGTAGATTTTTTACCTCTTATGTTTTCGCCGTAATTGTATATTTTATACGAAATTCACCAACATGCTTGTATTATTTATGGCAGTATCAATATTTGTTTAACCTATATTTCTGCACATCGATCATTTCAGTAGGCAAGGTTGATGATTCATTATTTTCACCAGTAAATTAACTGAATTATGCATAAATCTGATGCATATTTACAATAAAACAGACGAAAAATGCAGAGAAGATATAGGAGATATGTAGGTACTTAGGATACATTTAATTTATTAATATATGCTAACCAAGTTGTGTGTTTTGTGTTAGTTAATATATGTGTCTCAGTCTGTGGTTTCAGAGCTCCAATATTTGATAAGTAAGTGTTTTTTATGAAGAGACTAATAAATCAAGACGTTGCTATTGCTTATGTTTGTTGTTCTTTTACAGTAAACGAACTAACTTATTGAGAGTGGTAGAGTCTAGCTGTAGGCTCTGTCTGCAGCGATTAGTGGGCTGACTCGACCGGTGAAATACCACCGTCGCACAGAAAACCGACGTGAAGTAGGGACGATGTTTCTGCGTCTCGTTCGGTGAGCGCGATATCCGGTGCCCAATTTTCTCAAAGACTCAGCAACACACCCCCAACACCCACAGTGTCGCGGGTAGTCATCGGCGGCGGTGATCACTTACCATCAGGTGACCCGCATGCTCGTTTGCTACCTATATTATAAAAAAAAAACTTATGCCGAATTTCAAGAGTCTTTCAATAAGTTTCCCAAAACTTCCCAGTTTCAAAAAAACTATCCTTATTTTCCGGTTAATTAGACCCAAGTTCTTCTTTTATTTATATCAAATACAATATCTATTTCTATACGATCGAACTGAATCAACAATTTTGTATATTTCGTAACGTTAAGGATAACAAAAAATATATCACATTCGGCAACGCATAGGTTCAACTCTGAAGCTTAGAATGTAAACAACGACATTAGGTAATTTAATGATATTATATTTCGAAGGGTGCTGATTGACAGTAAAAATACTGTCCCAGAATCAAGCCAAGTACAAGCTGACAACGCGCCGTGGGTGATATTATCTACCCGAAACATTCAGATCCACTTTTGTCCCCCTCATAACTTTAAGAGCGGGACTATAAATGTGGAACCTTCACTTACCTATCCTACTTCATTTAATGTTCTGTCTTGGTAATAGGCATGATGACTGTGAATAAAATACACAAAAATTATGCTACCATCTAATAACACGTAAATAAAATATTAAAAAATAACAAGGTATTATTATAATTAAAGCGAGATTAATTAATATTTTTAAAAAATAAATCTACAAAATACTACAGTCCGCCATGATATTCTGAAAGCCAATCAGAGCGAATGACGTCACTATAGAGCATGGTTCCCAACTTAGGGGTTTTCCCCCCAAATTTAGGGGGTAAATTAGTGGGATGGGATTTTTTTTTAATTTTGTTTTTATTCTAAAAATTAACAATTTAGTTTTTTCTTATTGCTTTTTTAAAAATAGTCAGAAAAATAATTTATTTTTATTAAAATAATCGGTTATAGATATTATACGACCGTGCAGATTCCTTCTAACTTTTCGAATTGAGTTTGGTCGGAAACTACCAACTTTTAGAGTCGTACGGAAGGATTTATAAAAATTCGAGTTGGTAACACTGCTCTAACGTGACGTCAAATCGACGCCATGACACTTTGGAGCGTTTTGGTGGGAATTTTAAACATAAAATTTTAAATTGATTTTTTCATATAAATCATGCTTTTTTTTCCGAAATATGATATTTTTTACAATAAGTATATATTTCAGAATATGATACAACAGTTTTTCAAAATCTGTCATCATGCCTATTGTTGTTGTTATAGCCTTTGCAAGCTACAGATTATTTTTCGAAACTTTGACTTGCTGGTAGAAACCAGCCATGTTTATTATTGATCGTAATAATCAGTATATTCAAAATTCAATATTCTAAGTTAAAAGAAAAAAAAAATAGTTTTCAATATTTTATGTTGATAAAAGTTAATTTCTGGACTGACCATTGAACTTGGCACCCATTTAGATCTCACTTATTTTGTTGTTAAAGTCAACCACCAAGGCATATAACATCATATTGGACTTGGCTCTCATTTCACATTTATGATTTTGTTGTGATATAGGGTAAAACCGTTAGAGATGGCCGTACGGGAGAGATGACCAATACCAATATTTCACAAATGACGTTCCGTTTCACTTAGTTTACTATAGGCGACGTTAGGGAACAACACACGTAAACAATCTCCGCAATAAAAAAATCCTAAATGTAAGTAAATAAGCTTTGTTTGTATATGTTACGGCTAATACACGAAGTGCGGCTACACCTAGTTTTAGCCGGTTAGAACATCAATAGGTTAGGTTAGTTAGGTTACTTTTTTGATACCACACAGATTCGACTCATGATTGAAGCCAGTTTTTATATACATAGGTATAATTTTTTTTTTACAGTTTTCCATATAAAAAACACTTCTAACCGGCTAAAACTAGGTGTAGCCGCACTTCGGGTATTAGCCGTAACATATACATTAAGTACTTCAAAAGTTTTATTGTTGGTTTACCTAACGTGGTGTAACATATATTCTTTAAGTTGAATATTGATGTTTTGTGGGTTAGCTGACAGAACACGTTTCTATCTGTTTTTTAACTTCAAAATGGTTGCCTATTTGGTCTTCGAAAATTTAAATTTTGTATGGCTATCTCTCCCGCACCAAAGTAGGATATATGGCCTTAATGATTCAGGTTGAGATGGCTATATAAGTTTTGTCATTTAAATGTATGCAATGGTTTTTTAATTTTATTATGGATGCCAAATAAATACTAAAGAATAGCGCATGACGAAAAATAGCAATATCCTACTAATATTATAAACGTGAAATTTTGTGAAGATGGATGTATGGATGTTTGTTACTCTTTCACGTAAAAACTACCGGACGGATTTAAATGAAAACTGTAAAGCAGTAAAGCAGTAATATAGATTATATATCAGAATAACACATAGGGTACTTTTTACCGCGGGAAAACTTCTCATTCCCACGAGAAACCGACTTCCACGCGAACGGAGTCGCGGGCGGCCACTAGTTAATAATAAATTGAATACAGTTAGGAAAAGAAAAGCTATCAGAAAAGATACTACGCTGGAAGAAATAACAGAAGAGGCTGACAATTGCCCCGGATGCGGTGAAAATTCCTGTGTAACCCGCTTGATTGAAGATTGGCTTTAATGGGCCATTTGTGACTTATGGGTGCATGAAAAATGTACCGCATTTGACAATATGTGTGCCAAATGTGGACACAAGCAAAAATCTGAAAAAAGTGATGCACAGCATCTAAAAAAGGAATGGGAAAAGGCAAAAAGAGTAGTGGCCATCTGTCCCGTATGACTATGGCCAACACACACTGATATATATGGGAGAGTTGGCCAGTCCTATTTTTTTTTTAAATATATTTTTTCATGTTTTATTAATGATAGTTTTAATTTGTTGCTGATTTTTGAAAGATTAAACATCAAAGATTATGAAGGCAGTAAAAATTTGATCATAAATATACATATTTTTTTTTATGTCTCTTTAAAAAAACTATGGCCATCTTATGAACTTACCCTAAATACTAATAAAGTGGTGTCAGATTTAAGACGATAGTGAAGAAGGTTATATATCGTGTTATATATAACGCTTTGTATTTTTATATCTCTTAAGTTATGTTAATATTAGTGGGAAAAGAAAGAACGTATAAGAAATCAATAATTTTATTATTTAAGGTCAGGTTGCGTTAGCTTGGTTAGTGGACTTACAAGGAAAACCAAAATTTACGTACTTACAACAAATCAGTTTATCTATTCAAAATCTTACTACCTTACTTCGTACTAATATTAATTATTAATGCGAAAGTTTGTGGGTTGTTGGTTAAGGAAATCTTCAGAAAATACTTGGAAGAAACTTTCTATTATTTGTTAAAAATGTACCAGGATTACATAAATCGAAGGGCTTTATACCGGTTCCTGTCGAGTCAGGGAGACGTCTTCTAATCAAGTATTAACTAAAACAGACGAGACAGATCCCAACCAGACGGTACCTACTGTCGTGGACATATAAAATAGAACTAAAGGGCGTCCCAAAATTAATGAAAGATTTTATTCATTCGCAATTTTTGCAGTGAATTGTTATCTAAGTACCATGTTAAAATAACAATTTGACAGTTATTTTTTATTTTGACAGAGTATATTTTTAATTTGTGTGGATTTTGAGACACCCTGTGCATAGGAATTAAGTTTCGACACTTTGCTTGTAAAAATATTTCTGTAAAGTTCAATCCTGAAAGTGGTTTTCTATCTGTTTCTGCATTAGAAATGACACTTCGAATAACAAAATATAATACCTTAGTTCATTCCGGAGACAGATAGATTTCTTACTTATCGTATTGATTTCAATCTTACCTTCATCGATTGATCGATTGATCAATCAATTTATTTTAAATGTAAAAAAGGTATATTTATGTTTGTGTTTATGTCACTTTCCAATAAATTTATCTTAAAAAAGATATTTCTAGGAACTAACACTAAAAGTTAACTAGAAAGAAAAAGATTGAAAACTCTTATTTACTAACTCATTTGGAAAATTATTTACTAACTCAACTAAAAAACTAATTTGGAAGATCAATTTCTTGTTCGTGGAATTCATTTAATTTAATATCTACTAAAATTCTTATCTTTTAGGTCTTGGAAGGGCATGAATTTTAAAATTAAGCACCATTTATTTATTTGTAATTATTTAATTATAAAGTACAAACTCATTAAATATCACCGACATAAATCGTTTCGTATAAGATTAGTCACAGCAATATCTTAAGATATCTAATAATATCAATAAGATGGCACCTTCTTTCTACCACGTATTCTGTCGCCTACTACGCCATAAATTTAGTATAAGTGTACAAAACTTTGTTAAACTATGTAAACAAACTTAAATACCAAAAATCTTAAGAAATATTAGGAGGACACTTTGATTCAAACTGTAAAATTTTATACATAGGTATTAGGTCTAGATTTTGTACAATATTTTTTACAAATCGAATGTTTCTAAAAAGGATTGTTTAGAAAAAGTTAAAATACAAATATAAAAAATATACCTAATGCTTCCTTCCTTCCTTTTCAAAAATTCAGGTAGAATGTCGTATTAAAAACTAATCTTAAAAACAGGCTGATAATAACTGCCTTTGAAAAATATTACACCATACATAGCAAGTCAGAATAAAAAATGCTATTATTTTATTTATTATCTTTAATCACAGTCTTTATATCACCCTTACGAGCATTACGAATATTTCGGATTCATTCATTTGTTTAATTAAAATGGAATGCATCCATGGAATGTTTTAATAAAGTAAATTACTTTCTTGTCCTCTGTTGGAACATTCGTCCTCATAAAAATATTTGTGTCCTTAGTTCTTTAAACTATATGTTGGTGGCGCTTTGAGTGAGTTCCGTCACTAAACTATAGATGGCAGGATATGCATTTTTAACCTACATCTAACTAAATGATGTATGATATCAATTTCATTATCATTATTTATATCTATTATTATACAAAAATAGTAGTTTCCTTAAAAAAATCTTTAATATTAACAACTACCTACCTACAAAAAGGACTCAATTTACTCACAGACAACACAAAATTTGTGCATCAAGGAAAAATCCTAAAACCGAATTATTCCTTGATCAGATACCCTAGTTCCTTCATATCCCTATCGAAAGCTTCATCCCTGTACTTCTTGACCTTCATCATCCAATGCCCGATGCTGCTGTGGTTCCTGCAGGTGCCTCCATATCTCAGAGGAAGGCACTCCAGGGGTATGTGCTGCTGCAGCGACTTGACGTCGTAGCCGTGGAAGAAGATGCGGCTGAAGGTCTGCTGGGGGATGAACCGCTTGAAGAGGTAGAAGAAGGTGTTGAGGATCCAGGAGTAGTTGATGATGTGGCAGCTTCGTAGGCGGGCTGGCATCGCCGTCTGCAGTAGAAAAAATATTTTAGGTTACGCGGGAAAAATGGTCGGAAAAGAAATCAAACACCACATCTTCAGGAGAATAGTAAATGCATAATATCACATCAGTTTAAAGTCAATTAACACACATCAGATAATTTCTTCTCTATGTAACTTCTCGATAGTATGACCTTATTATGGTTTAACATATTTCATAATCGGCACAATTTCTGAGTTTATCGATTACTAGCTTTCCGCCCTGCGGTTTCAATATCTTACGGAACCCTATTTTTTCCTAAATAAAATATAGCCTTTGTTACTCGTGGATGATGTAGCTTTCGCATGGTGAAAGAATTTTTTAAATCGGTCCGGTAGTTTCGGAGCCTATTCATTTCAAACAAACAAACATATAAAAAATCAAATCTTTCCTCTTTATAATATTATTATAGTATATATGTTACGGCTAATACCCGAAGTGCGGCTACACCTAGTTTTAGCCGGTTAGAACATCAATAGGTTAGGTTAGTTAGGTTACTTTTTTGATACCACCCAGAAAAAGGAGTCCCGCATAGCGGGACTCCATCGACTCATGATTGAAGCCAGTTTTTATGAACATAGGTATAATTTTTTTTTTACAGTTTTCCATACAAAAAACACTTCTAACCGGCTAAAACTAGGTGTAGCCGCACTTCGGGTATTAGCCGTAACATATATATAGTATAGACAAACTACCGACTCTTTCCCATCTACAATATCGAGAACAAACTAAGTCCTAATACCACTCATCAACACTTACCCCCATCAGACTAACGATCTGGTAGGCGATGGTCGGCGTCAACGAGGCGACATGCTTCAACGTGAGGCCCTCCAGGTCTACGATGACGGTGCCGCCGATGACCTGGATCTTGGGCTGGCGGACGGCGACCTCCAGCATCGCCATGCCGGCGCGGACCAGGTCGTCTACTGGGAACTCGCTGGGGTCCCAGGTGCCTGGGGACGATAAATATATCTCCAGACTAAATATATCTCCAGACTGACACACCAACTGTGTGGCCCTCAACTAAGCAAAGCTTGTACTATAGATACCACACAATGGACTAGGGGAGAGCCTAGTTACACCCAGACGCGAGCCAATATCGAAAAACCATTTTTACGAAATTGGCCCGACCCGGGGATCGAACCCGGAACCATCCGCTTAGCAGTCCGGTGTATATACCGCTGCACCACGGAGGTGGACAATATAAATACACATGAGTTTAATTAATACGAAAAAAAATTGGCTTGACATGGTCAGCCTTGTAAGGTAGTGGACTATTTAATTTTTTAAAACTATTTTTAACCTATAAATGTAACGTTGTATTTTAACGTTGTAGAATACTATTATATCTGTATATGTTTTTAGCTTATACGACGATATCACCGAAATGCTAAATTTAACGGTTTCAAGTAACTAATAGTGACAAGTAATGTTTTAAAGTACTAAGGGCTGATTTTTCAATAGTCAGATAAATGCTAACTGACTGATAAGAGGTATGTTTTCATTGTCACTTCATACATATGTCAAGTATTTATGTTCATGAAAATCTGTATGTTTATGAACAAAAACATACAGATTTTCTGTCAGATAACATTTATCTGACTATTGAAAAACCGGCCCTTAGATAGGTATGTGTGTGTGTGTATATGTGTTAATTTTAGATATAGCTTCCTAACCGAATTATAGAATAAAAACAAGCACTCAGGCGCAGGAATTAGTTTAGACAACTGTTTATTAGTTTAGACAAATTGATTTCAGTAAATACATAAATAAAAGCTTAAGAATTTTCTACTAAAGCCGTTTACGACGTTTTTCTTGAAACATGCTAGTTAAATTACCTTACAATGTAAAATCATCAGCCAAGTGGAAAAAGTAATATAAATTATTAAATATACCAAACTTAATTTTAAATATAATATCACATAACTTACTCGTAAGACATATGTAAAATATTATTTATCCACAACTCAACAATGACGAATGGAAAAACATAATGACCATTCCAATTCGATTTGGTTTTTAAGGCTTTAAAATAAATTCCTAAGGATTGCTTTTAATTTGAGGATTTTATGATCGCCATGTACACTATTGACCACATTGGAAATGAAATGAAATGAAATGAATGAAATGAAATGAAATGAAATGAAATTACTTTATTGTACGTAGGATTAAAAACTAATCTCTTATACATTGTCAAAAGCATAAAATAAAAAATAAAAAAATATGTCACGGGACACCCCTACATTCATCAGCAATAGCCGTAGTAGACCGAGAGAAAAAGCTGGCGGAAAAAACTCTCGGCACTCTTTTCAAAATTATACAATCATAATTTATATAGTGTACATACAGTGAACATATAAATTATTTTCTCGTACCTCCCCGCTCAACATTATTAAAGTTAAAAAATATTAAAATGCTAGAAAACTAATTGAGGAAACTTCCCGCGCCACAATTCGGAACCAGAGCAGACCGTTTCCCGAAGGCGGCACCTGATCACAAGTATGACGTGAGCTCCAGCCATCGTCCTACTCAACCATATTAGAGGGAGTTGGGCGACCCGTTGACACAACGCCACCGCCCCAGTAACTTTCGAGGCGAGCATGACTACTCTGGGCCAAACAAGGCACTTGGTGGATTTTTATTAATGACAAATTTTTGACCTTTATGTTTAGATAAATTAATATAAATTTTATATTTAGATATGTATAGTAAACCCTATTATGACTGTCTTTTTTAATGTAACATATACCTGAAAATAATGAACATATTTGTTTTCCAATAATAACCGCTATAATGTAAGAGGAAAATCATCATATAAGTTATATAATTTAGCCTGTATAATTGTATAATCTTATTATACACGGAAATGACACTGCACATTATATCTAATTACAAACCAATGAAGTATATTATTGCAGAAACATAGAATTACCATTGAATTGCTACAGCAGGATCAAGGCTGCTTGAAGTAGCATTCGTTCCAACTATTGCGTGATACAACACTAACCAATCCATTGTCTCATTGTACACAGCGTTGCCAACTCTACGTCTTTTTACGTAGATCTACGTATTTTAAGCCTATCACGCGAATCTACGAACTTAAGTCCCAGAATCTACGTATTTTCGATCAAAATTATTCAATTGCACAATAACATATCTATTTTCGAGAAAAAAATTAATAAACGTTCTAATTTAATATTTATTATAAGGCGATTCGTCTCAAATGTTTCCTTTACTGGCCCAATTTT
Source organism: Emmelina monodactyla (assembly GCA_916618145.1). Classification (NCBI taxonomy): domain Eukaryota; kingdom Metazoa; phylum Arthropoda; class Insecta; order Lepidoptera; family Pterophoridae; genus Emmelina; species Emmelina monodactyla. The sequence goes on along the minus strand of OU745314.1, from coordinate 7,489,613 downwards.
AGCAAATGCTTTTTGCAATTTTAACCATTGCCACATGGGCATTTATAAACTAACATAAGAAACAGATTTTTCCTCTGAAACGCTAACAAGCTTTCCTTTCACAAAAAATGGCTTGAAAATAAACCGCGAGCCTTCGCAGGAACACATTTAACCATTTTAATAAATATATGTATAAATTTAATTTGTCTGGAAATGATAAAAAAAAATTGATTAATTAAATTAAATAGATGACCCAGGAAGTACTCGTAGCAAACTTTTTTAATTATCTGTCAGGGAATGTAGTCATATAGATAATGTAAAAACTAACCGGCTACTGGAATATTTATTTATTATAATTTTTGTTCGCGGGGATATCTTTCTGACCAGTTTTGTCCATCTGTCTATATGCTGCCTGTCTGCAAATTGTAGGATCTTATAAATTGACGTTTTATTTGCTTTTACCTAAAAAGTACGTAGATCTACGTATTTCTCATCAGGGCCGAGCCGCCCCTGTGTGCGATGTGTGCGGCGCACACAGGCGCCTAAGCAAAAGGGGCGCCGGATTGTTTTTTTTAATACAACATAGTTAGAAAAAATTTCTAAACCGACTAAAAAAGGCGCTTCATAAGTTTCGCACATAGGCGCTTCATAGGTGTCGCACACAGGCGCTGCTTAGGGTCGGCGCGGCCCTGTTTCTCATATGGAAATGGTACTATTTCTACGTAATTTTCTAATCTGGCCTACGCCTTTTTCAAAATCCGAGTTGGCAACACTGATTGTACATGACATGGCAACTAAAACATTTTGTCATTTCTACACCATATGTTGGCACGTTTTATGCATATTAGATGAGGCATTGATATTTTTAAGTATGTTAAGGATATATGTATTTTTTTAGATAATAATTTTAAAAACTTTTTTTTTTCTCTTCTTTGGCCATGGTGCAATATGCAGTGCACATTGTGCCAGTGATACTTTAAAACTACATTAGGTTAAATGTGATTTGTCTCTGCTTTTGCAACATACAGAGATAATTAATTTTTTTTAGTATGCGTTTATGAAAGAAAGAGGGTTAAGCTTTTCCTTAACTGACTTCCAAAAAAGGAGGAGGTTTTCAATACGGCTGGGATGTTTTTTTTATGTATGTAAACCGATTACGTAGAGGTTTCTGAATCGATTTACGTGATTATTTTTTTATTAGATGCGGAATAAGTTTTGAATCGGTCCCACAAAAATTAGATTCAGGTAGGTCCAGTTGTTTTTATTGTATGAGCATTTTTTATTTACTTTTACCTATCCCGATGTCTGAACCTAGCACCTATTAGTAAATAGCACGTATAAATAAATAATAGGCAGTATTTAAATTATATTAAATCTTAACTTTTTTTAACTTTTTAGTTTTGGAGTCGGTTTTTTTAACGTAGTTATTTTTATCTTATAAATGAAATCAATGTATAATTTACATTATTTATTACTTATTTATTTATTTATTATCCATGCGATATTTTGCCTTGTGAGGCTAGAGCCGTACGAATTTACCCCGCACAATGTATCCTGAGTACCAGGGCGACATAATACCGCAGGAGGTTAAATCGCGCGCGCTCTACATTCCATCAGTGCCAAGCGATATTGAGTTCTATTGCCTACGACTTACCGAATCTGAGTATGGATATGCGGCCGACGTCTGGTCGGTCGTACATGCTGCCTTCGTAGCTTCCCTTCACCTTGGCGAGACTCCATAGATCGACATCTTTATACAAATGAGGGTATTGCTCTCGAAACGTACAATAGCGGACTAGCTGTAAGCAAAAATGGAGGCTATAGAAAAAAGTTCGGTCAAATTATGTAAGTAACCTACATATATTATTTGAATAGGATACCAGGCAGTTATTTATTTTTGATGGTACAAAAAATGTCTGTTTTGCGTTTAATTACGGCTTCTTAAGACAATTACGTTTCTTTGCAAAAAAACTTTTGGTCGAGGTTAATATTTTAAATAAAAAACGACATGTGTGACGTGTGTATCCACCTATATTTATAAAGCTGTGAAACTAGTAGTAAAGATTTAATTGTGTATTGATGATGAAACACGGTGTTATTAAAGGCTTGTTTAATATTTGTAGGTATATTTAAGTATACAATGCAAATCCGCAATATCATCATAACAGTAATAATCTATAACGAAATGATACCTACTAGTTTATGCGCTCTTGGTACAATAAAGTCTCGGGCTCTGAGGAATCTGAGGAGGTATTCGTCATCAGTTCGAAGAGGATTGCACTCTCCTCTACCTGTAAACAACAATAAATCATTGTGGTAAATGAATAATTAATCCAAAATGGTTTCTATTCCGACACAGGTCCACCCCCTAGAGGGTTACAAATTAAATGTTTCGTGAACAAGACGGCTAAAATTTCATCTCTTCGTTTTTTGTGTGATGAATAGGTATATTTTTGCAGCACATAATCATCTAGAACTAGTTTTACGGCCTTTTAAGGCCTCTAACGTGGTGTCAGTAGGGTAGTGGTCACCTTACGGTCAGTGTATTTTCAAGCCGCCTACCTACTAGGCACCTGACTTGGCTTGACGAGTACAAGGTGGAAACGTACCCGGAACCAACGGCTTAGCGTTTCTCCGAAGCACTGAGAACTCTTAACTAATATGCTTAGAATTAGGTTTATATTTCGCCTTATTAATAATGGTAACTCTGAGTACCTATAATAAAACAAATATGATACAGTCTAATTTTATGAAAATGTAATGCAAAATGCGTCAGCGTTTTATTTATCTAGTCATCGACCCCAAGAAATGAACTAAAATATTTGTTAAAAATGGCACTGTAATTTTCCTACAGTTTTTTTCCTTGCATTCATTTATTTATTAACGCAATGTGAACACTGATTCAAGCTTTTAAAACTTAGTTGAGTTTAGGTTCGTAGCATCTACAAAAAAAAACTAATTTTAGTTTGATACTAGTCTTTTGACCGCGGGTTTACTCGCGTGTAAATAAAAGTAGCCTACACCACTTTCTTATAACGAAGCTTCTGCTGGTGAAAGAATTTTGAAAGACATTTCAGGAGGACCAGAGATTACCTCTAACATACGAACTCACAAATTTTAACTCTTTATAATAATAATATTGAAGTATAGATGAAACAAACCTCTTTACTATGTACTTACTAAAGATCATTGCCCTCAGTTCGGTGATGGCTGCATCCCTGGTGTCAGGATACTCGGAACACAGCTCCTGAGCGGCGTCCACGAGCTCCGGGGACTCGCTCGTGTTCAGTTCCGCCTCGTAGGCTATCTCGAGGAACTGCTCGTACATTATGAGCGCCTGGTACCGCTGGAGTCACTGGAAGAGAGTGACGGTTCAAATCTATCAAAAATTATATTTTTTTTATATATTTTAGTTAGATCATGGTAAGTAATCCCGCTGAACCAAGTTGCTTACTAAAGTTCTGAAGCATATTTTTTATTTTATTGCTCAGTTCCCCCATTCATTACCCAAAAAGGAGGCATTATGTCCAATTGCAACAAAGACTGTGGTAATTATGAATATGTGGGTAAGTATGTATAACCCTCGATGTAACTAAACGTATTATTTATTTATTTGTGTTAATAAAAATGTAACTACGACTTCTAGCTTTATTTCTATGCGAGCAATCTTCGATCAGTTCTTTTTGTTCAAATCGTAGGTTTAGTAAAGATAGTTTTTTGAAGTAGGTATCTAATTGGTGAGGGAGTAACATTTTAACCTGTACGTCTATTCTGTAAAACGAAACGTGAGCACTTTGCTTTCGTTTCGGGCCCGTAACGGACATTTGCTATTCTATTGGCTTTCGTATCGTTTCATCAATCATAAGGTTTTTGACGTAAAGAATAGAAATTTAAGTCAAAATCCTTATTATTTCATTGACTTTCGGATTACAAATACGTTAAACGATATGCAAGCCAAATAGAAAAGCCAATGTCAGTTCCGGGCCCGAAACGAAGGCAAGTGCATACGTTTCGTTTTACAGAATAGACCTACTGACTGGTTGTTAGCTACAACTATTGGGTCGAATCACTTTTACTTCGGAGCTTCCTAACTTAGGTAGGCTAGGAAGACATGTGCCTGGAAGTGATGCCGATTTTGATTAGTATCAAAATCTTTTTCGTAGGCGGTGGGATGTAATGTGCAAAAGCACTATGTAGGAAACTTATGTAGGCTGGAATACTGGCAGCTATTGTTTTATATTATTTAAATCGATTCTAAAGAAGAAACAATGAGATATTGACAGCATCCTTCCAGACTGAGTCATATTTTCGTGCTCGGACTGTGGGCACATAACATTAAAATCACTTTTATGCTTTAAATATAAAGCTTTTAAAACGTTTCAACTATTTTATTTCTCTTTCACGTTTCCCCCAAACGTTAGTCAATGCAAATACGTTGGCTTCATCGTAATTACTAAATTATTAAACCAGTATTCCAGTTTTTTTTGTTATTAATGTAGGTACCAATTATAATTGTTCATTTGATTCGCAATCAGTCATTATGTTTATTTTTATAATCTTGTTTATAAAACTTTTTGCCGCGTACATGCGGGAAAAAACCACCAAACAACAAGTGAGCCAACTAATGCCAAAAAAAATGGATTCGGATTTACCCTACTTCTTCCTTATGTTTTTAACTATCTATTTATTTTATCATGCAGAACACAAAAATGATGTTTATGTACCAAGAGTGAATTTAAACGCGAATTTGATTATCTGATTTTTGAACGTTTTTGGGTGATGGACAACACCTAAATGAGCCGTTTTTATAAAAGAGGCTTTTTCCTATATTTTTCGAAAGTTGTGCATTTTAAGTTACGCACCGTGAGAACGCGACTTTATTAAGATGACGCAGTCAATGACATTATAAACTCATAAATAAACATCAAGGTCAAAATATATAATCGATGCTTTACGGAAGTCAACATTGATATATAACACTATAAACTTTATTTATTACATATATAATTGTAAATAAAGTAAATGCACCATCAACAAAAACCAAAATTAAAAGCAAAAAATGTAATCTTCTACATTTTTTTTAACTTTGTTTATAAAGTTTATATAAATAATTGGTGTATCGAACAAGAACTCATACAAATATTTTACTTCTTACTGTAGACCATACACAGACCATATGAACGGATGCATGTTTGCTATCACTAGTAGATAAGTTAAGCAAATACAAACAATGTTATACTTGGTTACAAGTAGCTTTATTTAACAACTGTATATCCTACTAATCCTACTAATGTTATAAACGTGAAAGTTTGTGAGTATGGATGTATGGATGGATGTATGGATGTATGGATGTTTGTTACTCTTTCACGTAAAAACTACTGGACGGATTTTGGTGAAACTTGACAGTAATTTAGGTTACACATCAGAATAACACATAGGGTACTCTTTACCGCGGGAAAACTTCTCATTCCCACGGGACACAGACTTCCACGCGAACGGAGTCGCGGGTGGCCACTAGTTATATTTTGACATAATATTTGTATTTGTATAAAATGCATTATTGCAACTTGTAAATGAGAAAGCAGATCGACCCTCACTCGCTGCGTTGCGTATTTTATTTTATATGTTTAAATTTTAAATATGTTTTGAATGAAATGTCAGATTAAAAAAAATCGAAAAGTATTCTATAGGTATTGACACAACCTTGATAAGAAATTATTTATTTGGAAAATATTAATATAAAGGTATATTAACATGGTATCGCGAAGTATCACGCTATGGATTACCATCAAAGTACAAAATCTAATAATTTAAATAATTTTTAAACAAATCCTTAACAATTTAAAAATATTATTTACTCATTTTAAAAATATTATTTTTCCTATATTCATCTGATAATGTATAATAATTCTGACGGTAAGAAATATTCTTTTAAATCGGTCCTATCTAAAAGTTTCGGCGCCTATTCAAAACAAACAAACAATCATTTTTTTCCTCTTTTTGTAATATTAGTATATTATAGCAATATCGGTAGATGATGTATTTTTATATATTTACCTACCTATAAATCTTACGATTCTGAAGCATCAAATCTTCGTGTTCTAACGTGTAAGTTTAAAGTTATTCTCAATTACTTAGATAAAAAGGTGTTAAATAAAATATTCCTTTTTTTTAAGAACCATTCCTCGGATTTTTCCTTTTAATTTGAATCCCTAGTCTGAACAAACCCTGTAAGTACTTGTTCGACGTAAGATAACCCTGTTTTAATTTTATAACTAGAAATAGCTGAATCGAGGGACTGCAATACCAATCTCGCGGGATTCTGATCTCGCGAGATCCCGTGTAATTTTTCGGTATCAATCCCGAAGCATAATATAACGAGGTCCCGAGATTAACATATGATGGTGAAATATCCACGCGGCAAGCGATTTAAATTTAAGTGCTACTGCTTCACCAATTTATAGGTACTTCACTTCAAGAGGAATTAGAAGGAACACTGCGAGCAAGTCCTTTTATTCGTGTATCCAATTTCACTAGCTTAGATAAATTAGAGTCAGTAAATAAAAAAAGAAATGGATTTATTTTAGTGTGGAGGAACAAGGGGGAGATTTTTGCAGTGTGCATATAATTGCCTTGTCACGGTGTTGCCAAACAGTATTGAGTCGGAGAAGGCATTCTCAGCGGCTGGCTACATTGCAACGGATATTAGATGCCGGTTAGCGGATACACTTTGTTTTTTAAGAAGTTACTTTCAAAATCACCCGTAACTATGTTTTAATCTCTTTAAGCTATACTATACCTACTTTTGTTTTGATTATGTTCATGTTAGTAAAACTGTTTTATTTTATTTTATTTATTCATTATTCTCTTGAACTACAAACAGTACTAACATTAAACATATAAAAATAAAAGTAACAACATAGTAAAGGTAAACAATGCTAAACCCACAACGTAGCTCACGTGCAAAAACTGTTAATTATATAGTTAGTAATGATTAGGGATAAAGGCTTTTGTTTTCTTTCAAATAATATTTAGTTATATTTAACCTCACTATCACAAACAAGCAATTTTCAACGTATTCAGTAATGTGATTTTTTAATTGGACGAGATCCCGCAAATTTCGGGATACCGCGGGATTGACATTTCAAATCTCGAGAGATCTCGACTTTTCGAGTAGAGATTGCATTCCCTAGCTGACTCATTAATGTTTATGAGAATTAAATTAGACATCTCAAGCTGATACAGTATTCGAAATTTAAATAATTTTAAATAAAATGTAAATATTTTTTTCAATGGATGTTATGTAATTTTTATCTGGTTGTAAGAGTTTGCTTTGTACCCACTTTAGTTATAGATATGTTGTCGGAAGTAACTATTTTTAAAGCTATAAATCTATCCAAAGGTTAGCAACTTCTATATCTATCAAGTTTTACGAATCAATCAAGGTTTTTGATTAAGACAAAACAGGAAGTTATAGCAATGGAAATTATTTATAGTTTTAAAGGTTTTCCTTAGCCTAGTCTATTGTTATCAATTTATCTTATGTTTACTGTTCAGACGGTATTTTAAATAATCTAAAGGTAAATTTATTACACAAACAGAAAACTTGAACTATTCGCATTGAACCCTGCTTTTTTAATATTATTTGATTCTTCAAATCTAAAAAAAACTTATTTACTCACCAACCAAAAATATTAAACAATCCTCTTTTGATAAAACCTATTTACACTTCCAACTTTTTAATCACTAATTCAAAATTCGAACATTGTCACTGGCCGTCACCGCTTTGTTTTTTTATAAAACCGATGACATACGTTATCGCACACGCTTGTTTGCTATTGAACTGATGACGAATCAAATTGTCTAATCGCTGTTGGTCACAGACGGGCTGGAACAGTTCTCACTTCGCACTGATCGGTTTGATACAAGCAAGTTGCAGACAGAATCAGTAAGGTGGTTCTTTGCCAAGGTCGACGGGTGTCTTTAAAAATAACCTGTGTTTTTTTCTGCATATTGGTTGTTGGTGTTTTTAGTATGTTTTTATTGTGTAAATAGTGCAGAAAAAATATTTCATACTAGTTTAGTTTTTTTAAACTATGTCGGGTTATAGAAATAAGTATATCGACTCTGCATACACTCATTTGTTAATTTAGTTTTCTATGTACATATTTTTGGACGTGTTTGTACAAATAGGCAAATAAATAAATAAACAATAGGTGGATGAGACGAGAGCATACCATGTCACAGTGATCTGTGCAACACGTTTGATATCTCGAGGTCGACGTCACTCACCTTGACTCCGCTGGACACAAAGTCACTTGCTGTTATCTCATGATGCCCTAGTACAGCGCGACATTTATTTCTATATTTATTTTTAAAATCGATCAATTAATTTAATTTAATTTATATGAATATATCGGAATATGTAGTTCAAAGCATATATACTTAAAATTATAACTTAAACAATAGCTAATTTAACAGTTCGACAATATTATATTATAATACATTAGACAATAATATATTATATTAATTTGCAAATTTTATACTTATATTAATTTAAAAAAGGATGTATTTTCCTTTTCTCGCTAATAATAGTATAATTTTAACAAATAAATTGCCTTCGAAATTAGGTTATCGCTTTTAATATGATAACCTAGAAATAGTCTTCGTAAATACATAAATACTGATTGCGTAATTATTCATACATAAACCTAATGTGATATTTAATAAAACAAATTGATTAATTCATAAGAAAAATATTGGTCCATTTTACAATGAAAAACATGATATATTACATTATGATCAACAGGATGAGGGTGTCATTGGAGAAACAAATTGGTGTCCAATGGTCACCTAAGATTATTAACTACGAGGGCCAAACTGAAAGTTTTTAGAACTGGCAACTTAAAAGCATTATAATAAAAAAATAAGTTTAAATTTTGAAAATAGAACTCTTTACCAATAATATTGAGTATACATTTCATTCATTTGTCATTTGTTTTACGATTTGGCGGCAAATTGAAAATTGTCTGTGCACGTCAGAATGAATTTAAGCCGAGAAAATTTTCGTGCAATGATTTTTTATGACTTTCGATGTCATATAAGTCAACAAGAAAGTTATGATAGACTTCGATTGGCTTTTCACGATGAAGCCTCATTTCGTGCCACAGTTTACAACTGGTTTAATGAATTCAAACGTGGTCGAACTAATCTCACCGATGATTTGCGTGAGGGACGGCCTTCTACAGCGACGACTGAAGATAATATCAGTTTTGTGCGGTGTATGATAGAGACTGACAAAAGAGTGACCTATCAGCAGATTCGGACAAGTCTAGGCATAGGTATGAGTCAAGTGCACAAAATCCTCCATGAACATTTAGCGGTCAGGGAGCTTTGTGCCCGCTGGATACCGCATAATTTGACCGAGGCTCAAAAACTCCGCCGTGTTGATTGGTGCCGAGAAATGATCCAAAAATTTAACGGAGGTGATTTAAATGCTGTTTTCGACATACTAACGGGTGACGATAGCTGGATTTACTGTTATGATCCGGAAACCAAAAGACAGTCTGCTCAGTGGGTGTTTCCTTCCGAAGAGTTGCCAACTAAAGTGAAGAGAGGTCGAAGTGTTGGAAAAAAGATGGTGGCCTCGTTCTTCGGAAAGACAGGTCATTACGCGACAGTTGTCTTAGAGGATCAGAAAACGGTTAATGCAGAGTGGTACACTAACAACTGTTTGCCACTTGTCTTGGAAAAAGTTCGAGAGAAACGACCTCGCAGCAGGATCCTCCTTCATCACTACAATGCCTCGTCGCACACCGCCAGGCAAACGATCGACTATTTGGCGACCTCAGACGTGGAATTACTGGGTCACCCGCCGTATAGCCCCGACCTCGCACCCTGCGATTTTTATTTATTCCCGAAAATAAAAGAAAAACTTCGAGGAAAACATTTTATGGACGCCGAAGAAGCAGTGGCTGCGTTTCAAAACGCCGTCGAAGAGACCCCTAAGGCCGAGTGGGCAAGGTGCTTTTCTCAATTGTTCCATCGAATGCAGCGATGTATTGATGTAAATGGACGCTATTTTGAAAAGTTATAATAAAACTAATAACTTGCTAGAATGCTTAGTTTTTGATTTTCTAAGAACTTTAAGTTTGACCCTCGTATGACTTAAGCGGCTTCATATAAATATTCTTTTTTAAAATTAAACTCATTTTAACGGGTTTTTACGCATTTATTTATTTAAGTGAAGTAATATTGATGATCGCGTAAATCTAAGAAGTTACATCCTTTTTTGATTTTCTTTGAGCAAACAGCCTTAAAGTCCACTTGGGTGAAAGACGACTACGTTTAAATACTTTTTATTTTAGTATTCTTTGATCGTCTCGAAATGAAGGTTGCGTACTCAGCATTCTTTAATTAAATTTATAGGCATAAATGAAGGATTTACTTAGTTCAGAATGCTGCCATCACTAATAATTATAAGAATGTGGGTACTGTTCATCAGCATTTAGCAGCATCCCTGCCTACATATACCTATATCTAGAGTATAATAAGATTATAATGCTGAAGTGTTTGTTTGTTTGCATTCTATTTGAAATAATTCTGAATATAATCTTATAGTATAAATGCAATTAATTTTGTAAAATTAGAAACTGCGTGATACTGCTAGTTAAATACTAGTGGCCGCCCGCGATTCCGTTCGCGTGGAAGTCGGTTTCCCGTGAGAATAATAAGTTTTCCAGCGGTAAAAAGTACCCTATACGTTATTCTGATGTATAACCTATATTACTGTAAAGTTTCATCCAAATCCGTCCAGTAGTTTTTTCGCAAAAGAGTAACAAACATCCATCCATACATTCATACTTACAAACTCTCACGTTTATAATATTAGTAGGATAGTATAGTAGGATATGTATTTAAACAAACATACACTTGAAAAACATCACCTAGAAGGGATTTTATAGCAGTCAGTAAAATATATTAAATTAAGTATTTATTTAAAATATGTACTTTCTAAGCGTGTAATAGGTAAGTTGGACCCATGATGGACCTGAAGTACTCGTATGTGTAATTATTTAAAAATAAAATAGTTTGTAATACTCTCACATACGCCACTGTCATTCTCAAGAGAGTTCACCTTGCAATAAGGACAAACCGATCGTTTCGCAATGAAACCTTTTTGTGGCTGGTTCAGATTTTAAAATACGAATGTTTTAAAGGCCTTCAGAAATTCGATATCAGTGCAAGATCTCCGATTTTTTTAAACATGAAAAATAACATTGTTTTATTAGCTTCGTCCATTAAGTATCAATCAATTATAATGTAACAAACAACTGATAATTAATTATAACTAAGTAGGCTGATTAAAAATAATCGATTTAAACATGATGAATATTAAAGATTGATAGTTTTATTGACATATTCATTTGTATTGAAATATTAACAGCGTATTTTGTATAGTAACAGCGTATTCTAATTAGACATATTTCAAATCATATCATAAAACATTTTTCTCTCTTTACCCGACTGCTACAGAAAGGAGAGTGAGGTTTTTCAAGTGTATGTTTATATGTATGGATGTAGATTTCTATGTTTCATGCTAAAACGTGAACGGTTGGAAAGATTTCAACGTACTTATAAGGTGTCGATAGATTCGTCCTGATAGTGCAGTGCAAGTGACACTAGGTAAATAAAATAATAAAAAGCTAAATGTCAAATTTTTGGCGCAGTATTGTGTGGTTAAAAAAATCCTCTTCAAACATTTTTTTTTAAATTATTGTTTATTTTAGCAGCCGGTTTTCTGTTTTTTTTTTAATAAGATATTTATTATGTCTTATACCTAAAGCAGAAAGATTTTATTAGAAAACAGTGTCATGTATAGCGGTCTGTTATCAGAATATACGTGGTCCGAGTTTCAATTCCCGGATCGTCCGTCGTAGCCTAACCAAATATCGGTATGTAACAACGTTCCCCCTAGTCCACTTTCTGGTATCTACTTATAATTACGAGCTTACGCTTAGTTAAGATCGCATAGTTCATGTGATAGCCTGAAGATTTATTGATTCTGAAAACTGAAATCAGTGTAACTAAAAATTACAGATTTCCATTTTTTTTAGGTTACATTACAACTATCTCTATGTTTTATTGTTCATTGCACGGAACAGAGAAGTAGATGGAAGTGTGAAGTAGGCGGGGCACGCGTTCCACTAGTAAGCGGAGGCTCGCAAACCTATACCTCAGTCATGCCTGTCTTATTGTCGTGTTCGGTTGTGTTTTGCTGTGATCGTATTGCGTTTTCTTAATCTAATATCGACTTTATTTTTAAAGCAGTAAAGTTCAATTCATATTTGTTCTAATTCTAATGTAACATAAAACATAACAATTGTAAACATGAACTTTATTTGCCAAGAAATAAAGTTCAACTTACATTGTTAAATGTAGGAACGCCACCTATTGTTAAAAAGTTGAATTTTGTGTGAGTCAGAATGGCGGGTGTACCTTAACAGATTCGAACGACTTATATGTAAAACTTTAGTAGGTACCTAAGATGTACTATTTGGTAACAATTAAAGAAATTGGTGTACCTCCTTAAAAGCAGAGATATAACCAAATGCGAGTACACCCGCCACATTGACTGTAAGTATGGCGGGTGTATCTCCAGTTCTGGGTTATAGACATGTTGGTGAGTTATTTAAAGTATACCAAATTTCTGTACCTTTGGTGTACACAATTTATTTTCGGCAATTTTTTCGCCAAGTTATTGATTTCGCCATAATCTCGCCAGGGTCATAATTTTTCAACAAAATGGCAAAAAAAAACCTTATCTGGCAACGCTGGCGACACTCTTTCGCTCCCTTGTGTTTAAGTGCTATGGTCCTTCAAATAATCTTTTGAACTTGTAATTTGTAGACCGTTCAGTAATAATACTTAAGAGACATCTTCGTGTACAATAGTATTGTTAAAATACTACAACGCTCACAGATCTTCTACGACAAATTTAATAAGCAGGTACACAGCTATTTTCGTAACATTGTAGCACTCACCTCTCTTATTAAAATTTTAAATCAAAGTTTATTTATGCCGAAAAACAAAATGTTGCCACCAAACTATAAAAAAATCCAAATTTTAATGATATTCGCTTATATTTCATCGACAAGCACTTCATTATAGATAATAAAAAAGTCCCCTTATGTTAGGTTGTTGACGAGGGTGGCGGAGTAAAAGCATATGGACGTTTCACAGCTATCTCGTAATTAAATTAAAAATGCTCACATGCATGGCGTAGTACGAACCGAACAGAAAAGACATATGCCCGTTTGCACCAACCTCAACTTAGGCTTGTCTTAGTTAGGAAACACCTAAGCTTAGGTTCAACCTATCTTAACAAACGGTTTGCACCAACAGCCGGGTCGTAACCGTGTCTTAAATTAGGCATTGCCTAGCAAAGTGAATGATTGAACGAATGAAAGATTGATTGCCTATGGTTTTTTAATGTTTTTTTAGGAATGTGAGGCAGATGAAGAAAATTTTACTGAAAAGTTTTAGACTGGTGCCGGAATTAGGTATTAGAAATGAAAGAAGTAGAATCAAAACTAAGCCTAAACCAGCAAATAGACTTGCAGCAATGAGAATAAGGGTAGAGCAAGAAAAAAATCCCTTATAAATCAACAAAAGGCACAAAATGCATTTGCATATTATAAAAATGGAAAAGAAAAAAATAAAAACCGTATTGGGAATTTTATTAAAAACAGCTTCAGGTTAATATTTCTAAATAAAGATACATTATTTATTTACACAGTAAAACAGTATTGTGCGCAGTAAAACAGACTTCTCCCATCTAAGGCATTTGGTAGTATCCCAATGTTAGTAATTTCGTTTTCAATATGACCAGCCTGAATCCAATAGTTGAGAGACTCTACACACAATTCTTCTGGAGCAGCGGGCATATCATCATTCAAATCTACACAAATGTTATGCAGGATGCAGAAAGCTATTCAGCAGTTTGATCCAAAACCCACAAAACCGTGCTTTTGCACATCCGGTATCTTTTCAAAGTCCACGTCGTCGTAATTTTCAAAAGGATTTGGTCGTGATCTTACGATACGAGGCATGCTGATCATGATGCTGATCATTATGAAAGTCCACTTCTTCTAAAAATCAAGGACATCTAATACCTACTTCCTTTGTCATGATGCAAAAAGCACTACAGCATTTATTTGGCGGTAAAAGGGGAGATCTCCCAGTGCTAGACAGGACACGGGTCTAGGGCCAAGCGGGGCCTGGTGACCCCGAATGGTGCCATTAAACTCCTCAAATTACAAATTACACAACAGTACTCAACACAACAGACAGAAACTACTCGGTATAACCTCAAAACCAGCTCAAAACAAACATTTATTTGACAGATATGTCAATGTTTTACGAAAAAAAAAACTTAGGCGTTTCTTAACTCCTTAGGCATGTCATAAACGGGCTCCTAAAGTTAGGAAATGCTTAAGTGAGTTTAGGAATGACCTAAGGTTGGTGCAAACCAATTTTTCGTTAGGAGTTGCTTAAACAAGTTAGGCAAAGACTTAGGATGTTCTTAAGTTTGGTGCAAACGGGCAATAGACTAGCAAGAGTCGAGGCATAGACCTAAAATATTGGAGTGGCTTGTGTAATGCCATAGAGTAAAATATAACACCTTAGGCTGATTTTAGTCTCGCGCTCATCGTCAGCGCTCATAGCTCAGCGCGTAGTTTGTCAGCGCTGAGGCTCAGCGTGGCTCGTTTTAGTATCGTACTGACCGCCTTAACGTACAGACGACGACCAAAATGTACCGGAGTGTATTAATTATTGCTGCTTTGTACTATGTATCCCAAAAAATAAAAACCGGCGACGACGAAGACTCCATGTTCATCCATTGATTGAGCAGAGAGCCGTTGCAGGAGAGTTTGAGTTGTTATATGGTACTTTGAGGGCTGACGAGAGTTAATTCTTTAATAACTTTCGAATGTCAACTAGAACTTTTTCGCCATGACTGTACGCGCTGACGACGTCCGCTCCGCTCGACACTAGAACGCTCCCTGAACGCAGAGGCGCTCGTGCGATCGTCAGCGCCGACAGCTACGCGGGGCCGACGCGCGACGCGTACGGTCGCGTAGCTGTCTGCGCTGACCACCCTGCGCGCTGATGGCTACGCGTCACCAAAAAACGCTTCCTAAAGTTCACTTAACTCGGCCATCAGCGCTGACGGTGCGCGTGCCGTCGGCGTAAGACTAAAACCAGCCTTACTTAAAATACCAGACTTGAGGCCCTGTATTTAGGCGTCATATGTGTAAATGCGTACCGCCGGGAAAAATGTTGGCGACGATAAGCGCGATGTATGTCGCTACAAAGTCTCTAATACCAAAATCTTGGATTCCTTTGGAATCGAGCAATATTGCTCTTTGGTGCTCTTTTATGTTAGGTACACCAAAGGTACAGAAATTTGGTTTGATTTAAATAACTTACCAACATGTCTATAACCGAGAACTGGAGATACACCCGCCATTCTGACAGTCAATGTGGCGGGTGTACTCGCATTTGGTTATATCTCTGCTCTTAAGGAGGAACACAAATTTCTTTGATGGGTACCAAATAGTACATTATAGGTACTAAGTTTGACATATGACTCGTTCAAATCTGTTAAGGTACACCCGCCATTCTGACTCTCACAGATTTTTTTGTATGTCAACGCGAACGTGAAGTAAGTTGCGGAAGGTCGTAAATACATTATGGGTTTTAGTAAAGTAAACTCTATTCATCACTGACAAGGTGTGTTTTTGCTTAGCAGCATTTAGAAATAAGGTCATTCCGGCACTAAGGATATGCGACCAATAAAAACAATTGTTTACATGTAGTGACTATGTTTATTATCAGTTCCATGTGTGAGTTTTGGCGACAGCGGTTCCGCTAGTAAGTTTGTCGTATAGCATTTCCATCTACTTCTCTGTTCCGTGGTTCATTGGTTTTTCCATTTATAATAAGATGGCTCCTTGTGTTTATGCTCTCCTGGTAATGTATCAGCAGTTTGCTGGTTCGCACGTGATTCCCGTCCATTATGACATTGTGGATAGTTTTCATCTGGTTAAGATAGATGGCGATGGCTTATTTTTTTAAAAAGCTTTTATAATAGATATTATAATAGCCCCATAGTACTTAAAAGCATTTTAAATAATATACTGATACATATGTTATCTCTATCAGTGATGAAAACGGTCACATAAGATCAAAACATATTTTAACGAATACAATGCATTAAGAAGAATGCCGTAATTATTTAGGGAACGTTTATTATTGTGTCTTGTAAGCAACAAAACAGTACAGGAGACCAAAATATCTAAAGCGGCTTATAAACTTCATTATTCCCTTAGAATGAATAAATAAATTAAAAGGTTTCTTCCACGGTGAAAAACACACATAACTCTATTTCCCTACTTTGTCTTTTGAGCGGAACATAATCGGAGTGATTTCGAAACCATTAAATTAAAAGGATTGTTCAACGTCAAACGACAATTTCCTTTTATTTATTGTACCTACCATCTCCTGTTTATGTTCCCCTGTGACAAATAGTGAGTTTGGTTGTGCAATCTTCAATTCCGTATTCGGCGCGACTACGAGTACAAAAGGGAACCAAGGGGAGGGGGGGGCGTAATATCCGATTTAAATTAGTTCCGATAGATGGCGATATAAAAACCCAAAAAGTGTAAGTTTTACATTAAAAAAAATACATTTAAATCAGTGGCAGCACCTGTTAAATCCCAAAATAGATCCTTAATTATGTGTATTTTAGAGTAAAGCTAATAAAGGTGGCGCGGCGGGCTCCTAAAATATTATCAATAAGAATATTATTTTTGCCTTCCCGTTCTTAGTGCATCCATGGAATAATGCGATGTAATTAATGGACAGAGCAGAGTTAATAATCAAATAAAATAAATTGTGTCCTTGCAGTAAGTAGATTTTCAGAAACAAACGAAAACGTTAAATATTAACGAAAAACTAAGTTGAATGATTTGTTTTTGTGCTAAAAATATGCTAAACAGTATTCTTGGCTAGATTACCTATATATCTTCACGGGTAAAAACCATAAAAACCAAATTTTTATTTGATAAAAAAAAACAGAACCTACTCTCAACCTCTGGAATAAAATTGGCATTGCAATAAAATATCTCTTTGTTCTTTTAAGGTAACACCTGAACCATCATAACCTCCAAACAGCACGAATTTTACCAGGACTTCATAAACAGGAGGTGGTAGCAGCGTATTTCTGGCAGCTTGTCATCGCCATCTAACGAAACCGGTCAAAACTAGTTAGTTATAACCTAGGTCTCCAACTTTTAACGTTTGGAAGCTAGTGTTCAACCTCCAATTCAGATACTTTACCAGGAGACCAAAAATACAAAGAAATTATTGTACACCAATTACCATGGGTATCTGTGCTTTTAATTTTCGTTTGTGACCTATTAAATAAATGAGTGCATGTACCAAGATCTTCGGTTCAAAGGTGTAAAGTCCCTATAATTATTATCAAAATTGTCTTTACATATAAGAACAGAGGAACTCCTCCATAACGATAAGTTTTCCGTGCAATTTTCAGATTTTTGATTTTTGTTCTTATTTTATTTCCTCGGGCCCTATACTTAATTGAACTCAATTTTACAAGTAGGTACTTTGAAAACTAACCCTAAAAGGTGCTTTAATCTTAATATTATCATGGATGAAGAAGTGAAAGGATAGACAATAGCCATACAAAGTAGCGTATATCAAAAAAAGTAGTATAAATCTAGATGGCGCTATACATTTCAATTTATAAGGTTAGATGGCGCTAGCAATTTGTCATTAAAATAGGTCAATTTAGTTTTGTAGAAAAAATAAATCTAAATTAACTAGATGGCGCTAATACAATAAACATTTTCATACGAAATCCCAGTGATGCCATTAAAAAAAACAATCAGCTGCACAAAGTTGATAGGTGACGTTTATAAATTAGCTTTTGTCGAGTGCTTTTTAATCTTTATCGCCGCATCTACATCTATACGTATAAGCTATAGTCCATTATAGAGTGTAAGGTCTACAAATTACACACACATTGACAATAAATGTATAATTTGTAACAACTTTTTACTTTTGTCAACCTTAACATTTTTAAAAACATTAGTTGAAATGCGAGTTAACTATGAAAACATGTTGAACATTGAGTGTGAAACGAAAATAACCAAATCCTTCAATGATTGAATCATTTGTTTCATACTTTGTGGTTCACCTATGTTGAGATTGATTAAGTTGATTTCTAAGTTTTATAATAAGTATGCAAGCTGATATAAGTATGCAGGACAGAATGCGTATTATCGAAATGCATATTATAATCATTACAATAGTATAATCCAATCCAATTTTGTCTGTTGTAATTATGTTTGTCCGCTAAGGAGATAGCGTGGTAAGTGGATAAACCACGAAATGGATTTTAATGCGGTTTTTGCCATCTTTTAGGTATTTTTTTCATGTCTATCCTTACTAAATATAATATTTTAAATGTGAAAATGTGTATGTTTGTCTGTTGGTATGTTTGCTTCACGTAAAAACGGCTGAACCGATTGTCTTGATTTTGGAATAGAGATAGTTCGACACTCAGGGAAGAAAATAGGATAACTTTACTTCTGGAAATAGCCTCATTCCCACGGGAAAAGCTATTTAGCTTACCGTGAAACCGCAGGGCGGAAAGCTATATATCATATACTAGTGACTCAATACATGATATTACTCAAACACCTTACGAGACTCGATTTACTGTAAGTATGAAATATTTGGAAACAACATTTTGTTATAAATGTCAAAATTACCTAAATATATTTGTAAACAAGTGTAAAATAAGCTTCTTCATTACATAGTATAAATCATTACATAGTATAAATCCAAGTTGCTAATTCTGTCTGTTTGTATATTTGTCCGCTATCTCCTTCTAAACCAGTTGACAGATTTTAATGCGGTTTTCGCCATTTTTTAGGTTTTTTTTTCATTTAAATTTGTAAATAAAGAACATGCAGAAAAAGATTTTTAAATAGCCAAAATTCCGGGTTTCGGGAACAAGTCGTTACACCATTGCGAAGCGTGGACGGGTCGCTAGTATTTTATATAAATAAACTTTCTTGGTTATTAATTCTTTAGTTATTTTGGTTATTAATTCATTTAGTTATTAATTCTTTCTTAACGACTTAAAAAGCAAAATGAATGAAACTCATAATAAAAATACAATATGGTTAAGATTTTAACTAGGGTAACATGATTCTAGGACGAAATAATAACTCTGAGACCATTAGATTGTTTTAGCGATTGTATAGATGAATAGAAGAAAGAAAACAACAACCACAATATTTTATAGAATAGTGCTGAACCTTAAGTCTCTCAAATTAAGGTTGAGAATGGTGTCGGTTAGAGTGTAGGAGATCCGAAAAAAACCTCTTGGTTTTTAAGAAAATGTTGTAACAACCACAAAAATTTATAAAAATATATTGAGCTTTAAAACTGTCGAGTTAAGGTTGAAATTAAGAAGTAGTAAAATAGTAGTTTACTAACGTTAGTGTGTGTGAAACTGTGAATATGACCACTGGATGCAATAATGTTTGTCAAATATGTGGACTATATTATGGACTCTTGCAGCTTACCGTACCTACTTTTGTGTAGAAATATTTTAGGGCTTAATCAAATATCAATTTTGTTATAGATAAAGTTTCTTTCTATTCATAAAAAAATGTACATTCCCTGTATGTTTAGCATACTATGTGTTAAATGGTCACATTTAGATTATCCTGGCTAAGTTTTCTGGGAATTGTAATAGACCACCCTCAAAAAATAAGATGTCTGGTATTGTTTTTAGCTTAGCCTTCCCCAATTTTAATAATTATACTTATTTTGATACACCTAGTAAGTATATAACCATTCATTCTATTATCATTGTCTACTAAAAATCTATGGGTATTTCAAGTAGGTAGGTATACAAAAACCTAATACGCGTTTATAAATTTGTATCCGTTCAGAAAACGTATGGCTGGCCGGCCGGGCGGCCCAGTGTTCACAACCGTAGGTACTATTATTTTTATGCCTAGAACGATATCAAATAAGTATTAAACGCAGATAGAATGAAGATTTTTAACTAATTTGGGAGACTATTTCATACTTACATTTTCGACCCCATTTTAGTAAATACGATATGATTGATAAATTTAGCGAAAATACATCATTAAACATTTTACAGATGTACGGAAACGGCCTCACTATAGGTTGGGAACACTGCGGGCGGTAGACATTTGCAAAAGTACCTAGACCCTAGACTGAAATTTGTCAGTTTCACTTTTATCAAGTTCTGTTCATGCCAGTAAAAAAAATCGACTTAAATCATAAATGTTGTATTTATATTTTTTGGTTTAAATCGACATTTATTGGTCTTAAAAAAACAATTGGTTTAATATTTTAATGTGTAAAGCAAAAATAGTTTTACTACAACGCCATCTAGCGGGTGTATTATAACTAAAATTGGTTAAAATATGCAAATTTGTGTTTTGAGACTAGTAATGTCATCTATCGAAAGTTTGGGAACTAAAAAAAAGTATACGCTATTTTGTATGGCTATTGTCTATCCTTTCACTTCTTCATCCATGATATTATTAATTACGTGTCACGTAAATAACTTAACCGATTTAAATCAATGTGCAGTTTGATCCAACTTGAAAAATGGGATAGCGTATAAAATATCTTAATTCATAGTCGCAATACAATAATTATCATTTTATTGCAAAATATAATGTAACAAAAACTTTGCCACAGCAACGCGTGGCCGAGTCCGCCAGTATGAAGAAGCTGGAAAGCAACTTTTAGAAAACATCTTTTTATCTGTTGTAATTTTAAACAAGCTTTTAAAGAATCGAATTAACCAATAATTGCACTTATTGCGCATACGACGTAAGATTCATAATCTCTATCTTTATAACAGAACTGTAATTAATATTTTTTGTAGTTTGCAAAAAAATGCTATAATAAAGAAGTGTGAAGATTTTTAGATTAATTTTAGATAAGGGGTTTAAATAGGGCAGAAGGCTAGTTATTTATTTTTAAAGTGGTACTCTTTATGGTTTTGTTGGTTATGGGTTTTTCACCTTTGGTTTAGAAATTATTATCACAGTCAAGAGATTACTGAGGATAATTTAGTCAGTATTAATATTATTATTTTTTCTAATTTAAACTTTTGACACGGATTAAATAGCAGAGAGGTTCATAAAATATATATTTTAGAATAAATATCCCTTAATATTTAAATTCCTTAAAATTAATCCCAGTTTTGTTTACTAAAAGTGTCTTGTGCCGAGCAACGTGCACCAACGCAACATGTACCAGGACAATATAACCTGGAGGAAGTGGCAGCTCCCAACCTTACTACATAGCTTAGGAATTATTCCTGAAGTGCTGCAAGTGTGCTGTCCCATTTGTGTATATCAGAATATACGTGCAACCGAGAGAGACAGAACATTGCAACTTAACCATTTTATATCAAAAAATAACTTAGATCAATGTGTTCATAACCACCAAGATTTATATTCCATTGCAGACATGATTTCAGCTAAAACAGCATTATTAGTTTCACAGCATTGTTTTATTCAGTAAATATAAAGGATATTAATGCGTTGGCATGACAGAGAATCATGACTAAATATCAAGTTTTACCGTGCTAGCCGAACGTGTATGCCTTTAAATGCATTTTCCTCCAGTTCATTTTCAGAGAAACATATGTTACCTGTGTTGTGGTTAAACCAAAATATATAAAAAATAATATCTTCAGATCACCTACAGATTACCTATGCGTGGAAACGTACAAGTAGACGCAGATGCAAGCCAAGAAGGTCATTCTAAGCATAGACAGAAACAGTTAGGCATAAGCTCAAAGTTTCCATCCGAGACATCTACGGTTATTATTCCTGAGAGAGGGTCTGTCGCTTATGGACTTTTTCTGCGTTACCAAAGGAATTAGGGGTACTTACCTTATTTAAATAAAACTGATTACAATTTTGGCAAAACGACATTCATTTAAATAATATCCATGTCAAAATTCTCAAATACGCATTTGTTTCAGAAATTAAAGGTACCCACGAGTGTTTGTTTAAAGCGCACTTTTATAGGGCGTATAGGTTTCCTGATTAGGTTTCCGGATCCGGAATTCAGCAGAGCTATTACGAAACTCGAAATTTCGGGAAACGGAGAGGTTTAGAGAAAGAACGGGTACTCCGTCAAGCAATGACGTCATCATCACAGTGCAAAAATCACTTTTAAAGCCGTTATTCTGACGGAAACCCATAGACTTACATTCAACACCTCTATAAGCTCTATACATCTTCAAAAAATGACACTAATTCATAGTGTATTTTTGTTAATTGCCATCCTACCATATTCTAAAACAGTTTTAATGCCTTGAGCTGGGGTCACACTGTTGAAAATGGTAATGCCCATGAACGTGACAATTATAATTATTGCTCCACTAGATTTCTCTAAAAACGCAATACATCTTCCATTACTCTCCATTCCTTATCATAGCATATAAAAGCATAGCAAAGGGATCACATCCCTTTGCGCTATCGATGCACACTTACAAAACGTAGTGTGCCCGCTTGATCGCGATAATTATCGCTATAATCATTATGATGTGAAATATTCAGTAAAAATAATACTGTCAATACACACATCACCATTACTTAAAAAAAACAACTATTCATTTGACATGACTTTTAATGTCAAACCATAATCAAAACAAACAGTTTTGAATTTTTTTCATATTTCTCATTTCTTATTTCACCAACTTTTCTTACCTGCTAATATATTACAAAATCAATTATACACAACAAAAAGGACTAGGATTTCAGTTGTTATTCCTTAACTATCTTCTATCTAAAGAATGAGAAGTAGTTATCCTATTCCTGATATAACTCAAATACCGGCAATAGAGAAGAAGAATGGTCTTAATTAATTTAGTGAGCTAAAGGAGGCAGTTGCTATAACGTGCAATTGAAGATGGCATCAACAAGGTAAAGGTATCGTATTGTTTTATTATCATGAGTTTGTTAATGTGAAATAATTTGCTTATGAAAACTATTCCAAAGCTTTTTTAATAACCTTAGCGAATTTATATCTGTGTTTAATTGTCCATATTTACGACTATCTAGCATTACACGTAGGTACTAACAAAAAACTATATATTTTTAATTTGTTTTAGTTTGGTATCATCAAAGGATTAACCTATAATCTACACGAGGCCGTGCAAAACAGCAGAATTATCAAGTATTCTGAAGACAATTGAGATGGAGTACACAGGATCATATATAAATATTATACCTATATGTACCTTATTATTTTTAAATGTTGTTGAGACCATATCGTTTTATTTTATTCATTTTTATAGATTTTTAAGTAGGTACTTACCTATGTTCATTACCTTTTTACAGTCTTATACTTTTTCATAGAAATTAAAAATTCTTCTTAAAGTAAATATCAATTTATTTAAGTTTAAAATTTCTTTTACTACTGCTACTTTTTCAGAGACACGTTTTAATCTTAAAGCGGTACGATGTAAGCGTTTTCTCCGAACTTCACACTAAACTAAAAAACTAAGGAACCTAACCTATATTAACTGCAAAATAAAACTCTTATACCTCTATATATTAATTTTATTTCAATTAATAATATTTATTTTCAAAAAGTGACATTTTATATGTTCAGATGATACATGGATCAACAGAATAATAAATGAGTTGTTATTTTTTACTGCGGAACTCCAAATATTTCAAAAGTATTCTGTAATATTACCATTTAAACAATTAGCCAACTAAACAATTAGCCAAAAGCCATTCTGATGGATGGTCTTCCCCACAGAACACCAACTGAAAAGCGGCAGCTGTAGCGACTGAGAATCTGTAAGTCTTGATACATGACAGGTTTATGCGCACCTCAGCATGTTGATCTCTGAAAACCTTTCGATGTCGATGATTTTCGGTCCCTATGCGAATGACAATTCTTAATTTTCAAGTTAAAGACACTACACTACTACAATTTTTTGACAAAAAACAGCTATTTGGATTGTGATAACTTAGTTTATAACCCAAAATAGAAATATAAGGCGCCACCTGTAGTTGTCAACGCATGTGAAGCTGCGGGCGTTTTACTTGTACAACATTTAATAACAAAAAATACAAATTTATTGATCTTTTAACTTTATATTGGTGGGAAAGCTACGAATTACACTACAATGAATTTGTGCTACGGAAATTCCATAAAGAACTGTAAACCCCATAAAACTTAAGTTAAAATACCTAACAAGTTTTATAAAATCTGTTCAGCATCATAGGAGAGAAAAGATACTCCCGCTTTGATAATGTTTATGTGAAATATAAACGTGAATTGATATTGAAAGTACATACCTAAAATATTTGAATAGGCTATTTGCCTATTTACGCATTCATTCTACACCTTCACGCATTTCATACCCAATTTCGAAAGAGGCTCATCGGCGGTTTGCTGGCCCATATTTCTCAGTTTGACCTTCTCTATATTTAGCACAGTGCAGATTTTACGCTTAAGCTTCCTGAAACATGCTTAAAAATGTTATTCTAAATCTGTAGTAAAGCAATTACCCAGCTGATACTTGGCATCTCCACCACCACGCCTTTATAAAAGTGTGTTGTACCTAAACACTAGCTGGAGAGTTAATGACAGGGTTTAAAAGCTGAGTAGGATGGGTTCTGTGGTAGAAAAAAATGGATATTACAGAAATAATCCTAACCAATGTATTTTTTCTTTGTGTAGGTATATAAAATCAGTCCAGTTTTTTATAAGAATTAAATCTTTCTTTGCCCTTTATAATAAAGTATACGTTAATCTGAAGTAAAGTTAAGTTTAATACTAGTATTTCATATGCTAAGACAAACCAAAATCAGTCCAGTAGTTTAAAAGTACGCTCCACTAGGCTGGCTCAGTACGGGTTAGAGTTACAAATAATCAAACCATGGGTTTCACTCATCGTAAGTTAGTGATAAATCCTTACTTCCTTACTTTAAATGTGAAAATAGAACTTGCTCATGCAAGGGCCTATCCTGTTTTTATTATACCTTTAGACAATCATTAAGATTAACAAGGGGAAAAAGGAGTAACTTATTCTTTCCCTGGATCCAATCTAATTAGGTAAACACTAGATTGATAGATAGAAACAAACAGTTTGTGGCACTAACATTTCTTCTTCCATAGTTGAACGATACAGAACTAGGACAAACTTCAGTATCGTGCAAAAGATTATTGAAACATATTTAAATAAAAGTGTATTCTTTGAATAAATCGTTTATCATTTTATAATATAAGTAAACAGTGGTCGTTTGATGGGAAAAGTCAGATTTGAAATATTGTCAATGGGTTTTTTTTATAGCTCAAGTGAGCGATTAGAATCTTTCGGAGTGAATAAAAAAATAATGGCGCGTAATTTAAATTTAAGAACACAAACCAATCTTAGGAGATCCGTCCGAAGCTCGAAACATTTTCGTAATAGCAAGCCAGGGGGCCTACCGCGTAACTAGCCATGATTTAAACTCGACGTCGAATTCGGTTTTCCATACTGACACCATTGGTTTCATAATTTCGTACCGCGCAACTTAAGGGGCGTGGCTAAAGCAAGCGTTGATAACTGACCGAATGATAAAAGACCGTCGAATAGAGACCCGCCAGTGTTAACAATTTAGCCTATGATATAGTTGGATTTAGCATACTTTAATATCGTTAAGTATTTTTATTTGTTGTTTAGTATATAAAATCTTTGTCCTTTTATAGAAATATAAAAATTGGCACATTTTTTGTCTAAAATAAACAACCTTTAGCATAATTTTAGCTAAATTTCAACAGCCGACCGTTTTACCAAAACGATAATTTATTTGGTAACATTGTTTCGTGAAAAAAAAACAAGTTTATTTATTTGCGCCTTGGCAGTTCGTGATTTACGTGTTCGTAGTTCGAAAGTTCAATATTCCAATACAAAATAACAGTAAGTAATTAATTTGTGTTTTAGATATTACATTATTATAATAATAACAAGCAATGGCAACATCTACGAACTTTATAATTTGTAGATGCCAGCACCAAGAAAAGTAAGTGCCCAGCAGATGGATGTTCTGCTGGGCTTCATGCAGGAACATCAGGCGTTGGCGAAGGGGCAGGCCGTCAACTCCTCTCAAGCAAAGCAAGAGGTCCGGGCATTGTGGGAGGAGTTGATGACCCGTCTCAACGCCCAAGGCACAGGCGTGCACAAGTCGGCGGCAGAGTGGCGGGACGTAAGTCTATAGATAGAAAACTTATTCATCTTCTGGGTTTTTGTGAATATTTTTTGCATCGCTTGTCTCTAAATGTCTATTACTAATACTTAATGTGCATTTTTCATTGCTTTTTAACCGGTGTTTTGTTTTACAATGTTTTTGAGTAATTGCACAGTATCAAAACTTTTCATTTTCTAAAGCTTGATACTATAAGAGTTAGCTCAGACAGACACAAAAGACACCCCTTGTGTGAAAGATTCTGTGTTTAAGTGTATTCAGTCAGAGCCAACTCTAAAATGTGACAACCGTCTTTTCAATTTATCAATTATTTGATTGCCTCTTATACTGCTTTTTTGCATGTTTGATGTATTGCCTGCCTAGAAGAAAGCCGGTGCGGTGGAGGTGGACGGGTGGTGGGCTCTCAACTCAAGCTCCTTTGAGGGTGGTAGAGGAGGCCATCTATGCCATCATCGGCACTCGGGCGGTGGTGGGGGATGGGAACATGCGGATTCCCTGGAAAGTTAGTTTAATATTTTGTTTTTTTTTAATTATATTTAGCTGGATTAGGCAAAACCTTTTGTTTCATAAAAAGTCTTGTGTGTGTACTTGTACATATTTGAGAAAATAACCACGAAAGTTTAAAATAGCTATGTATACTTTTCAGTTTTTAGCTTCTTTGTATCAATTACAGGAACCGTCAGACCCCTGCTGCCCGAGGTGGACCCACTTCCGCTTTGGGGGGAGGTCGAGATCACCTCCAGCCCCTCCCCGCCGTCACCAACGCAGGAGCCGCCGCCCACGCCTGTGTCCCGCATAAGCACGAGGCCCACACGGGCGGTAAATTATGACACTATTTTTTAAACCTAAATGCAATTCTACTTTTCTTTATTCTATCTATTCTATTAATTCTATGTTTTAATTGAATATGAGGAGAAATCCCTCCTTCCCCACTCCATGATTTTTTATAACATTATTGCCTCATAATAAATGTTTTAGAATTAAGATATGAATGACCAACCAATTTTTTTTAGTCTCTGATTTTCATAGTACAGAGACATCTTATTGTATATTAATTAATATGTTATGGAGAAAATACTAACTGTCACGTATGTCTTGTTTTAGTTGCTGTGGAAATTTTACAACTGCAATGGGCGGCTGGTGGTTAAATTTCTTTTGGAGAATGCCAGGGTCGCGCAAAGCACCCACTTCGATATATTTGCGGACTCATTTGCAATGCTACACAATTATTTCCTTTTTATTTGCATATTGACATATTGCTATTTTGACACTTTGGCATGTAATCTAATTATTATTTTAATTTGTAATATTGATTTATTTTTGTATTTTCTTTTTAACGTTGTTTACACTTGTTGCATATTATAATAAATAAACTAATGAGAATCGCTACTATTAAACTTGTTGTTATAATTTACTTAAAATGTTAAACGTTCTTATTATCTATGTCTCTTCCTTGCTTACTATTAGGAATGTTAATTTAAAATTAAACTAATTAAATCACTTATACTTTCTTTTTATTAAAATCAACCTATTAGATTACACCGAGCTGAGAAGAATAAGCAAGAAACTAAGTCAGGTTTTTATAAATCTATTTACAATAATGGTTAATAAATCATACAATTTCAAGTCATTACTTAAGATGGATACAATGATATCTAAGAAACAAAATATTTAAAATAAACAATATAGTTAAATCTAACTTAGGTACAATTGCACATTTTACACAACAAATTATACAATCCAAAAAATAAAAAAAGATGTATCTTCTCTCTTCTCTGGCGGTGATTGTCCACTCTGGCCTCTTCTTACATCTGCAAAGAAACCATTTTTTTACATTTTGTTTGAGTAAGGCCATTATTGAAATTTATACATATCAATAATATTTTATAACATACCCAAAAGCACATTTAGCGTCTGTTACGCCACAAGTGATTAACCACATGTTGCCTGTCACCACGAAGAAGTCCATCGTTGTCGGCTGGCTGGCGAGGAGGCTGTCGCTCTCTGTCGCGACGTTTTTCCTCCCGGTCGATCTCAAAGTGGGCTTGGTGTTAAGGATGGGCGTCATCATCATGGGAATCATGGCTGGCACCACCCATTGATGCATCCACATGCAAAATCCTGAGATCTGCATCACAAATCTGAAAAAAGTAAAAAATATATGAGAGACTAGCTTATTCACATTTACAATATTAGTAGGATATCTAACATGTTACAACAATTAAAACACATCTTACCACAAGAACATTGAGTGTGTGGTAGCCCTTTCTATTGAATTAAATCTCCTCATCATCCTTTGGCTTAACAATAGCCACATTTGTCCCATCGATGCACCCAATGACCCCAGGGAATCCTAAGTTGTCACTGAACCTAAACCACAGTAGTTAATTATTTCTAAATCAAACAAATGTAGATAATTTAACTGTAAAATAAATTATATCAATTTAACATTCCCTGATAGTCAATGACATTGCTGGCTTGTACAATTTGTTGGCATTTATATTATTTTAAGTGTAAAATTACAATTACCTCCTTGCTACGGAGTCTCGTTGGCTTTGGGTGTGCGGAAACAAGACATATTTCTGTAGGACGCAAGGGTTGTTCAGAGCCTCAGTGACATCCTGCAAGCATTCCGATGTGGATTGCTGGCTGAGGTGTAGAACATCGTTCACACCAATGCCACTCTGATAACTGCCAGTTGCATAAAAATTTAATGCAGCCAACACCTATAATAATAGTTATTTGTTATGTTTCGGGGCGAGACATTTAAACAATACAACGTTTGTCACAAGATTGGTATAATATGATAAAGAGGTACCTTAATTTCGGGTTTTATTCCACTTGTCCTTACTCTTGCGGGCAGAAACACACAAAAATCACAACAGAGAAACAAAATGTAATCTAAGAAGTTATATTAAAATGTAATAATTATTAATACGAAAGAGCCTTAGGAATGCGTATTTAAGCGTTAAGAATGAAAAAACCAAGCGTAATAGGAAGAAAAATCTAAAATATTGCTTATCAACGGCCGAAAGTGGTAGCTCTCGAGTCGCCTACATCAATATGGCTGTCAATGTCATTTTCAAGACGACGCTTCGACTTGAAAAACCTTACGCGGTACGATTTAACTGTCAAAACTACTGAGGAATCACTAAACCATTCGTTCTTTCGGTGTCATCGCCGATATCGAGTTAAGAGTGACGGCTTGGGTCGTTGCCCGGTACGAAAGTAGCGCCATCTGTCAAAATGAAGCCGATTTCGTCGCCTATTCCAAATCCACGCTAGTTAGCCGGTAGGCCCCCAGATTCGGAAACAAAATTCATACAAAATGGTTATTTTTCCGTTCGGAAATAGTAAGGACGTGTGCGTCGTGTTGAACATTTTGTATGAAAATTGAGTATTCAGGTTTCCGAATCTGAATTCCGGATCAGGAAAAAACGCAACGTGCGAGCAGCAAGAATTCCACCAGGACAACATAAACAGGAGGTGCTACACCTTCTCATGGTGGGTACACGATTTATTTGAAAAAATACCTTACTACTCACTGGGGTTCTAAGAGTTACACATTCCATTAATTAATTAATTAAAGGAGACGTAAATGGACCTCAAAAATCATATAAAGCTTCTAAAGTAAAGTAGATAAGTTCTAAGTAATTATGATTGTTTTTACAGTTTTCCATCGCCATCTGCCGAAATTGTTTAATACTAGATTTGAGCTAGGTTTCATTTCACGGGAGATAGTGCCAACTCCAACCACCAATGCCGAACATTACTAGGAGATCATAAACATACTAAAGATACCTTGCTAATGTAACTTAATTGCTTATCAATATATGTAAAATTATGATTAAATGCTTTCAATTTGTATGATTTTATGCATAATATTGGTTATAGTCTAGCAGCACCAGTACCACTTCAAATAAATTCCCCTCCAGTTCATTTTTAGATAAAATAAATTATTACATTTGTCGTGGTTAAACCGCAATAATAAAAATAAAACAGTAAATTTCCAATCTTTAGACCACTTTCAAATTTCAAATAAGTGGAAACGTACAACCAGACGCAGAAGCAGGCCAAGCCACTCGAAGGTCCATTCTAAGCATAGACAGAAACAATTAGGCATAAGCCCGAAGTTTCCATCCGAGACATCTATGGTTATTATATGTGAGAGAGGGTCTGTCGCTTATGGATCTTCCCTGCGTTCCCAAAGGATGCCATCGCCTCTCAAGAATTCGCGTAGGCATCCATTGTGCCTGACCATGAACGGTAAGTGATCCTTCCCTTTCTTCTCCCAATCCACGCTGGATGATAAAAATTTTACTTTAAAACGATAAATGATGAAGGTTAAGAAAAATAAATTGGGACTTTAAAAAGAAAATTTAAAAGACAATATTTTTGAAAAATAGGTAATAATACCTTAAATTGTTAGTAGTTTCTGCCTGCAGCCAAAATTTGAATAGCAAGGGAAGAAACTGCAGTCGGACTTATTATACAGATGAAATATTGACATATTCATATTCCTCATTTCCCTCATTCAAATATAAACCGATTACAATTTCGGCAAAACGACATCAATTAAAATAATACCCATATCAAAATTATCAAATCCGTATTTGGTTCAGAAATTAAAGGAACCTACACAAAGACACGAGTGTTCTAAAAACGCACTTATTATTATAATAGAAGGTAGACCGGAGCCTCCTGTGGTCCACAAACGCAACGTGCAAGCAGCAAGATTTCCACCAGGATAACATAAACAGGGGGTGCTACAACACCTCATGGTGGGTACAAGATTTATTTGAAAAACTACGTTACTAACTGGGGTTCTAAGATTTAAACGGTCCATTCATTAATTAAAGGAGACGTAAATGGGCCTAAGAATCTTATATTTATTTTTTATACGTAAATCAAGTAATTAATTATGATTGGTTTTACAGATTTTCAACGCCATCTACCGAAAAAAAATAATACTAGATATGAGCTAGGTTTTCATTTCACGGGAGATAGTGCCGACTCCAACCACCAATTCTGATACATTACCAGGAAATCATAAACTTACTAAAGGTACCATGCTTCTAAAACTTATTATTTTTATCAATATATTAAAAAGTGATCAAATTGCTTTATTTTTGTGCATAATATTTGATGAAGTCCAAGGTTCGAATGAAGCCTTATCTTTCTTCCCATACAAACTGTCTCTTAGAATCCAACTCAAAATAATCACCAAGCATACACGTAATGGGTTGGGTTAGCCTGTGTATAAATTTATTTTCCATGTATGCATTTGGTTCCTTCTTGTTCTTATATGCTCCTTAAATTTCTTTCAGTTAGTAGCAAATCTACAGCATAATAACCCGAGACCCAAAGAAATCTTTGCTGCTTGGTTTTATTATTATTACCTAAAAAATAAAAACCACAAAAAAAAGATAGACTGACAAGCAGTAACGTGTTTTTTTTTTGCTTTTCTCGATTATTCTTCTTTCTAGAAGTCTTGGCTTCTTTTTTTTCCCTTCATTTTAGTGGCAGCTAATATTTTTACTTTTAAAAGCAGGTCTAAGGAAAAAAAATATTTCTTAATTTTATTATACCTAAAATGTGCGTTTTTAAACTATGTCAATTACAATAAAGCGTTTCCATTTCAAAATGATTATTTTAATGGAAATTAAAATGAAAATTAAATGATTAAATTTTATTTTCATTTTAATTACTTTACTTATTTTCATTTAGTCGCGAATTGTATTTGGCAAGTTATAGAAAAACAAAAACCCGAATTTCTTTACTTTATTTCAATCTTTCGTAGTCGAAACACAATCATAAGCTTTAATATTTTTTTAACAACTATATATTGCCATCTCTGTCTATTGCAGACCCGTGCACTCATGCACGGAAGCGACCAACTATATCATTCCGTGATTGATTTTATTGAAAGAAGTTGATAGTAGGTGGCTAGCAGCTACCACCAGCTGTTTATTATCTCCTAGTACACGTAGAACAGTTTGCAGGAGAGTGTTCCACAGAGGGGAGATAGAAGATTATTTTATTAATAAGCTCCGCCTTCTCTTATTCCTTATTCTTTTCATTTTTTAACGAATACTCAATAGAAATTGAAAATGGACGCTGTACAGTGTAACGTGGGGTGACCGAAGACACCAAACCAGTAAAAAAAACATACCGGCCGAATTGAGAACCTCCTCCGTTTTTGGAAGTCGGTTAGTAAACTAGTTTATTTTTATATATTTTTTAAAACTACCAATGGATTATGGTTAAATATAAGCCAAATGGTTTAACAAACTATACAGTTTAATAAAATACGAATCAATTGCACGAATACAAGTCTTTCTTTTAAAAATCATTTTTAAATTCTTTTCCTGAAGCAAGTCTGCTAAAGGCTCGATGATGGAATCTCAGCTTCTCAGTTTAGCGTAGGTACATACTTCAAGAATCCGTTCAAAAGTTTTTTTTAATTCTATAAGAAATATCTTTTTTTTATTTCATTCAAAGGCAAGGTAATTTAAACAAAAACATAGGTTGGTTTTGATTCCATATTAAAACTTTCTAAACTTGTGTAAGTATATAAATAAAAACAAAAAAAACAAGATGGGGACGCGAAGTAATTTTAGTCCTGCCCAAACCCAAAATTCTGCGTGCACGTTTAACGTTACACGTTTACAAAGTTTAGTACTCGGGATTTTGCAAAATTCTATTTAAGCGACAAAAATATACCTTTTTTTACCACGCTTTTATTAGCTTGGGTTGTATCTATGTAATGGAATCTTTGAGCATAAATTTGACCGATTTCCAGAAGTTCGATTAATTTGAAACTTTGCACACGTATTAAGGACCACACAATGCAATAATTTAATAACAGTTTTCCAATATCCTTATTAGGACCGCCAGGATTAATAAATTCATCTTTAGATCCTTTGTAGGAGAGTAAGAGAGACAGAGCTAGCGCGCGATCTGCGCCTTTCATCACTAATTGAACTAAAAAGTAGAAAATAAAAAAAATAGTTTAAAAAACTAAATAACCACGCTTTTATTGCTAATCGAACTAAAAAATTAAAAATAAAATTTCAAATCGGAGTAAAATGCGTGGGGTGCTCGATATAGTAAATATAAAATCATTCTATTAGCATAATACTTATGACAAGAGAGTTATGAAAAAAAAGTTAAATGCACCCCACGCATTTTACTCCGATTTGAAATTTTATTTTCTATTTTTTAGTTCGATTAGCAATAAAAGCGTGGTTATTTAGTTTTTTAAACTATTTTTTTTATTCTATTATTATCCAGGTATACTGGTTGTAAAAGAACTGCTTCCGAAAACAAAAACTGGGCATTGCTGGAGGGGTACTGGTTACGTTATGAACAAAAAAAAATGAGTTTTCTGGGTATACTGCTAGTGAATTTAGTTACTATTGAGGCTCAAGAATACATGGTTTCAGGCTTCGGAAGTGGTCTTTTTACACCCGTTATACTATACTAGCGACCCGCCCTCTCTTCGCAATGGTGTAATTTTGGCCAACTTGCTCAGGAAACATTGATTTTTGGCTAACTTAAAAACACTTTTTCCGATTGTTTTTTATTTACAAATTTAAATGAAATAAATACCTAAAGGATGGTGAAAACTGCATTAAAATCCCTCAACTGGTTTAGGAGGAGATAGCGGCCAAACATACAAACAGACAGAATTAGCGACTTGGTTTTATACTATGTAATGATAAATGATGATGATGATGATGATGATGATAATGATGAAGACAACAATATTTTAAGTTTGGTTTTAGAGTCACAGGCATTATTAGTCTCACAAAATTTTGTCCACATCATTGTTAAATTGAACGAACATATCTGAGAGATAGTTTAAACTTACTAAGTTTAAGTGCGTATCAATATTAATTAATAGTTTAATTTAGAGATTCTCAACTTAGGACCGACACATTTGTTTTTCCGACAGCTGGGGGTCGGCAATTTTACGAAATGGCGGCTTATCGCGGGCCGTGCCGTAAAAATATTATGATCGTGAAATTATATTTTTGACCACCCCGAAATATTCTATTGGTAAACTTCGTTTATGCGGTTTTTCCTAAACCCGAATTTTAAGGTTGAGCAAATGTACCGTGTCCTCAGGCTTATCCAAAAATAACGATAACGTATCTTCAATTTCGTGGCGCCTTGTCGCAAACGTAGTATTGCCTCCTCACAAATTAAAATTAATATTTTATCTTTTACATATTATAGTCGCAATATTATTTTATTGCAATAGATTATTTTCCCTTCCATTAGAATTTCACATTGCACCACTTCTGTTTTATAGTACCCTAGTACAAATAGTTCAGATTGGCTGAATCTCACTCCTGTGAACTAAAAGGAAGCTAGCTGAAACCGGTTTAAACTGCATTCCACTAGATGGCGAATTTAATCGTCACAATAGTTATACAAGGTTTATTATTTAAAGCCACAGTATAAAGCTAAAAATCTTTTATTAATATTATAATTGAAATCCATCTCCTATTTTAAAGATCGAATAGGGGTTAAAAACTTTTAAATATTCCTAAAATAACGTTATATGGAGTAACTAAAAAAACACAATCCAACAGTACGACATAAAAATTTATTGATCCCATTGAAATACCCACAAAATGCAGCCATTTTCTTAAAATATTCTATTTATCTTCTAACATCTTCAATTTTTTATGATTGCCACTTAAATCCATAGTCAATATATAAACAAAATAAACTTTTAATGCAATTTATTGTTTCGGAACGCCAGTGCTGACATCACAGCTTGGGTGAACTATTACTAGGAGAACATAAACGGGAAGGCGTATCTTGTTCTAAATTGAAGTTAAACTTAACTATAACAGATAACACGCTACTATACTCTCTTCCATTTAGATTCAGTATGTATTTTTTTAAGTTTGATCTAAAAACAAAATGTTATATATGTAATATAATTATAATGTTTGATGGCATTTTTTTACAGAATCTTTTTACATAATTTGGATAACAAATAGAGATACATTTTGGTTTTCCTACATGATAGATTATAGGTTAACATTCTTTTAGAATTATGAAATATGTACGTAAAATCCATCCATCCATCCAATCCAAATCTTTAAATTTATTAAAGTTGCAAGTTCAAATATGCAATAGTTTTGAACCAGCAGCAGCGGTGTCCCGCAGGTAAAAGTGAAAAAGTGAGTTAGATAGCGTCTCCTATTGGTGTTTTTTATACACACGACCGCCCCTCAAGATCTTACCACTTTACTAATGCACAGATCAGTCCGTTTTTTTTCAATTCCATCAATCATTATGAAGTCATACCGCCCGGATCCCGTTAAAATTACGACACATATTATATTATGCGTGATCCCGCTATCCCGTTTTAAAATACCCTAACCATAACGGATGTTTACATCTATACTAATATAATAAAGCTGAAGATTATCATATAAATGTTCCGTTCCATGAATGAAGTGACGCATGCCTATCGTTTGCATGATGTTCTACTCCTCCGAGCTATGTTCTCCTGGTGTTCTGGGTTCAGCCTCCAGCTGGGCTAACTTTGACGTTAACGTTGTGTAAAGGCGGTTCCTTGGAAATATTGTGGAATTGGGCTTTTTGGTATTAATTGCCAATTATGATGTTTTTTAATTTTAATGAATCAATCTATATTAATTAAATTCTCAGGCAAATTTTTTGGAAATTAACGCATATTTGACGGGTCAATTACCTACAAGCATTTCAATTTATCAATCGACTTTTCTAACACAAGGCGGTGAGTGAAGGCTGTTTGGAACAACTTCACAATAGACAATAGGCATGATGACTGTGAATAAAATACACAAAAATTATGCTACCATCTAATGAAACGTAAATAAAATATTAAAAAATAACAAGGTACTATTATAATTAAAGCGAGATTAATTAATATTTTTAAAAAATAAATCTACAAAATACTACAGTCCGCCATGATATTCTGAACGCCAATCAGAGCGAATGACGTCACTATAGAGCATGGTTCCCAACTTAGGGGTTTTCCCCCCAAATTTAGGGGGTAAATTAGTGGGATGGGATTTTTTTTTAATTTTGTTTTTATTCTAAAAATTAACAATTTAGTTTTTTCTTATTGCTTTTTTAAAA
Organism: Emmelina monodactyla; assembly: GCA_916618145.1. Classification (NCBI taxonomy): domain Eukaryota; kingdom Metazoa; phylum Arthropoda; class Insecta; order Lepidoptera; family Pterophoridae; genus Emmelina; species Emmelina monodactyla. Next base: position 7,453,119 of record OU745314.1, on the reverse strand, counting down.
ATAGTCAGAAAAATAATTTATTTTTAATAAAATAATCGGTTATAGATATTATACGACCGTGCAGATTCCTTCTAAATCTTGAAAAAAAGAAGTTGGTAGATCTACCTACTTTTCGAATTGAGTTTGGTCGGAAACTACCAACTTTTAGAGTCGTAAGGAAGGATTTATAAGAATTCGAGTTGGTAACACTGCTATAATGTGACGTCAAAATCGACGCCATGACACTTTGGAGTGTTTTGGTGGGAATTTTAAACATAAAATTTTAAATTGATTTTTTTCATATAAATCATGCTTTTTTTTCCGAAATATGATATTTTTTACAATAAGTATATATTTCTGAATATGATACAACAGTTTTTCAAAATCTGTCATCATGCCTATTCACGTAGGTTAAACTAAAAGTACATTAAATAAATATTATTTCTTCGTTAGAAGCTATCGCTTATGGGTCCGCTATGTAGTTTCGAATGCCGTTGGTGCGACACCTTTTGTACCTTTAATTTTCACTGATGTTTATCTGCACTTCGTACTAAAAATTTGCGAGATCAATTTTAATAGTTAATTAGGCATTGCATTTTATTAAAAAAATTATGAACTTTTTCTACGAAGTTAGATCCAATATTTTTACAAGTTGCACTTACCCTAATGTTTATGTGACCTACATTCATATATTTATGTGTTCTACATAAATATATGAATAGAATAGTAAACATACATAAGTTTAGTAAACGAAAGTGAAATTCAATGGAATAACTTCTTCTTGTTTATATTCTCCTGGTACAAATGGTTCAGTTTGCTGGTCGAATGTTCCAGCACAGATGTCTCCTGTATAAAACAACAGCTCTTTCCGGTTTTAACTAGTACCAGTAGATGGCATTATAATCAAATTTCAAGTACTATTCCCTTGTACGTTTCGAACGTTTTAAAAATAGAAACAAACATAAAATAGCTATATTTTAACTGCTACCATATTTATTAATCGCTTATTTATTTGACTCTTTGCTATATAGGAATAATTAATATTATTTTTTGTTGTCATGCACTCCTGGTACATGGATGAACGTCATCTCACATAATTTCGGTCTACACTAGTTTTTAACTAAGTTCGTGAGATGGCAGGTACGGAAGCGTGATAACATAACAATTAATATAGAAAAATACTTTTTAATTATTAGTAAAGTCATGTTTTAATGTTTTTTATGAGTAGATTTTGGTGGAAGGCGTACCCCAGTCCCATCTTAAATTTGTTACTTGTCCTTAGTAAGACTAAGGGTGGGTTGTATCAAACAGCGGGTCAATTACCGTAATTTTATGCAGTGCTGCTTAATTGCGTTTACGTCTTAACCTCTAAATCCGTATTACTGTAATGACAGGAAAACATACACGTCACGTTTAAGCGTTAAAAACTTTGCGAATCCTTTGATTTTCGTGTCATTACGGTAAACGGATTGAGAGGTTAAGACGTAAACGCAACTAAGCAGCACTGCATAAAATACGGTAATTGACCCGCAGTTGGATGGTCGGTCAACGTAATCGTTAATTTTTAACGTCCGTTAAAGGCTGACATTGGTGAAACAACCCGTTTTTTAGCTTGACAGGTGTTTAACGCCATTTTTAACGTGGACAGACACGTTAAATAGTTGTGATACAACCCACCCTAAATCTAACAGGGGTTATGTTAGTTAATTGAACATTTAAAACAACGGACAATTAAAAATGTTGTACTTTTTGTACTTTTACAAAATCTTTTAAAGCAATGAATTTAGTAATGTTAACGTTTTTTGTCTCAAGCGCCTATCGATAGATTTCTAGCCTGTATCTAGGCTACCTAAACCTATTAATAACCTACGTAATCGTTATGTAATAAAATGGCTCGGTCGAGGCCTTCTACATAAAGGTACTCGGTTTACCTTGACAAATAACTTATCATTTATTAACGTATCCTTTAGGTACTCCAATTTAGTAAAGCTTAATAGCTGAGCTCAATTTCAATTTAATGTAAAAAAGACTTGATTTTTTTATTATACAGGGTTAATTTTAATTAGCGCATTACCTCTTGTAGGCAGCTTTTCTACATCGATCCCAATATTTAAAAAAAAAAATAGTTTTTCCATACAAATTTATTAGATGCCCTGTATATGTACAACACTTGTGTAGACAATTCGTCCCTATGCCTCATTAGTCATTTTTTTGATAATCTTATGTGTTTACGATTATTATTATGATTTAAATCTGTTGCGTGGATTAGATGCTCTTAACAATAGACAAATGGAATATATGAAATCAAAAATAAATATTTAAAAAAAATTTTTACTTGGTGTTTCAATTTTTTTTATTAATCGAAAACATAAGGGCAAAATATTTATCTGAACGAATTAAAATAAAAAACAACAACCAGCAGACAGAAAAGCAGAAAAATCGAGACACCGTTAGCGCCTATTGTGTGAACCCGGCAAATTATGCGAGAAAATTACGGAACAGATGGCGGTGAATTCGAAAATAGTTTTAGTATACTCTATGTAGACGTCAAACATCTCAGTCTACCGTAACCACGGCATTTGTAAAAGTGCCGAAACGTCAGATAAATAAAAATAATTTAATAAACGCGTAAAACCCGTTAAAATGAGATTAATTTCAAATAATAATGATCGCGTTAATCTAAGAAGTTATACTTATCTAAAGTTGATATTCTTTCATTAACAAGCGCATAGGTAATTTTCGTAAAAACAATTTTAGGGTATTAATATAAAATTAAAGAACAAGACTTACAAATTTAAAATCTGAAAACAATTAATAAAATATACAGGGTTATTTCTAATTAGCGCATCAATCTTATAGTTAGCTTTTCTACAAAAATCCCAACAACATTTAACCAACGAAAAATTAAAATTAATATTTAAAAAAAAATAAGTTTTTCCATACAAATTTATTAGGTGCATCTAAACGGTACAATAATCTACGCGCACGCAACTGGCGCGGCAGACGCGCGGGCGAAGGTGGGGGGGGCAACCGGTTAAGGAACTTCTTACAAAATACAGAGTTATAAATAACAGAGCGCGCAAATTTGTTTTTGTTTTTGTGTTAATTATCAAGTTTTGCAAAAAGTCGTAGAACAAATGTTATTGGGATTGATGTAAAGAAGCCGCCTGCAAGAGGTGATGCGCTAATTACAAATAACCCTATACAAGTAAGTATAGCAAGTAGTAGAGAAACCAAGATTATTGTTGGATTCTATCTAGATTATGTGTGTATTATCGACGTGTATTTAAAATGTTTTTTGGTTTCAAAGTTGGTAAAACATTGTGTATTATCATCTTAATTAAGTAAATTGATTTAAATTGACAGTATTAAAGATAGTCGACAGAGTGCCTAACTCATAATAATTTACCCTACCAAATAAATTCATTACTGTGTTTATCTGTTTTTGTAATAATATAAGAGTTACTTATCTACATACGACGATTATTATTGCTGGACTTAAAACAATTACGTTGATTTTTACTTAACCGGTAAGAACTGGAAATGGAGCTAAGTGCTTAACCGGATTAAACAAGTTCAGTCAGGTCAAGGGCAGTTTTAAAGTGCATTAAATCCGAAATTGGCAGTGACAGTAAATACATTTTTAAGAACTTGGATAATTATCAATAAAAGCTCTTTGTGATATTGCATAATTCATTTCATTATTTTTTTAAATTGTAGAAAGCTTAGCTTGTCCTTTGCTTGAGAGGTTTGAAAATGAAACCGTAAAGGAACTCGTTCTTTTCTTTTTAATATTAGTTACTTATCCTCTAATTTTATAAATGTTAATGTTTGTGAGTACCTATGTATGGATGTATGGATGTTTGTTACTCTTTCACGTAAAAACTACTGGATGGATTTGGATAAAACTTTGCAGTAATATAGGTTATACATCATAATAACACATAGGGTACTTTTTACCGCGGGAAAACTTCTCATTCCCACGGGAAACCGACTTCCAAGCGAACGGAGTCGCGGGCGGCCACTAGTATTGCAATAATTCTGACTTACTTTCTTTATATCTTAAAGTCTAGTTCTCACTATTTAATAAAAAAATAAAAAAAAATCTTTCATTTTATCATCAATCCATCGCATTAACACTTGAAACACACATCTTGAAAAATCATACGTGGTTTCAAGCATGGATGAAGAAGTGAAAGGATAGACAATAGCCATACAAAATAGCGTATACTTTTTTTTAGTTCCCAAACTTTCGATAGATTACTAGTCTCAAAACACAAATTTGCATATTTTAACCAATTTTAGTTATAATACACCCGCTAGATGGCGTTGTAGTAAAACTATTTTTGCTTTACACATTAAAATATTAAACCAATTGTTTTTTTAAGACCAATAAATGTCGATTTAAACCAAAAAATATAAATACAACATTTATGATTTAAGTCGATTTTTTTTACTGGCATGAACAGAACTTGATAAAAGTGAAACTGACAAATTTCAGTCTAGGGTCTAGGTACTTTTGCAAATGTCTACCGCCCGCAGTGTTCCCAACCTATAGTGAGGCCGTTTCCGTACATCTGTAAAATGTTTAATGATGTATTTTCGCTAAATTTATCAATCATATCGTATTTACTAAAATGGGGTCGAAAATGTAAGTATGAAATAGTCTCCCAAATTAGTTAAAAATCTTCATTCTATCTGCGTTTAATACTTATTTGATATCGTTCTAGGCATAAAAATAATAGTACCTACGGTTGTGAACACTGGGCCGCCCGGCCGGCCAGCCATACGTTTTCTGAACGGATACAAATTTATAAACGCGTATTAGGTTTTTGTATACCTACCTACTTGAAATACCCATAGATTTTTAGTAGACAATGATAATAGAATGAATGGTTATATACTTACTAGGTGTATCAAAATAAGTATAATTATTAAAATTGGGGAAGGCTAAGCTAAAAACAATACCAGACATCTTATTTTTTGAGGGTGGTCTATTACAATTCCCAGAAAACTTAGCCAGGATAATCTAAATGTGACCATTTAACACATAGTATGCTAAACATACAGGGAATGTACATTTTTTTATGAATAGAAAGAAACTTTATCTATAACAAAATTGATATTTGATTAAGCCCTAAAATATTTCTACACAAAAGTAGGTACGGTAAGCTGCAAGAGTCCATAATATAGTCCACATATTTGACAAACATTATTGCATCCAGTGGTCATATTCACAGTTTCACACACACTAACGTTAGTAAACTACTATTTTACTACTTCTTAATTTCAACCTTAACTCGACAGTTTTAAAGCTCAATATATTTTTATAAATTTTTGTGGTTGTTACAACATTTTCTTAAAAACCAAGAGGTTTTTTTCGGATCTCCTACACTCTAACCGACACCATTCTCAACCTTAATTTGAGAGACTTAAGGTTCAGCACTATTCTATAAAATATTGTGGTTGTTGTTTTCTTTCTTCTATTCATCTATACAATCGCTAAAACAATCTAATGGTCTCAGAGTTATTATTTCGTCCTAGAATCATGTTACCCTAGTTAAAATCTTAACCATATTGTATTTTTATTATGAGTTTCATTCATTTTGCTTTTTAAGTCGTTAAGAAAGAATTAATAACTAAATGAATTAATAACCAAAATAACTAAAGAATTAATAACCAAGAAAGTTTATTTATATAAAATACTAGCGACCCGTCCACGCTTCGCAATGGTGTAACGACTTGTTCCCGAAACCCGGAATTTTGGCTATTTAAAAATCTTTTTCTGCATGTTCTTTATTTACAAATTTAAATGAAAAAAAAACCTAAAAAATGGCGAAAACCGCATTAAAATCTGTCAACTGGTTTAGAAGGAGATAGCGGACAAATATACAAACAGACAGAATTAGCAACTTGGATTTATACTATGTAATGATTTATACTATGTAATGAAGAAGCTTATTTTACACTTGTTTACAAATATATTTAGGTAATTTTGACATTTATAACAAAATGTTGTTTCCAAATATTTCATACTTACAGTAAATCGAGTCTCGTAAGGTGTTTGAGTAATATCATGTATTGAGTCACTAGTATATGATATATAGCTTTCCGCCCTGCGGTTTCACGGTAAGCTAAATAGCTTTTCCCGTGGGAATGAGGCTATTTCCAGAAGTAAAGTTATCCTATTTTCTTCCCTGAGTGTCGAACTATCTCTATTCCAAAATCAAGACAATCGGTTCAGCCGTTTTTACGTGAAGCAAACATACCAACAGACAAACATACACATTTTCACATTTAAAATATTATATTTAGTAAGGATAGACATGAAAAAAATACCTAAAAGATGGCAAAAACCGCATTAAAATCCATTTCGTGGTTTATCCACTTACCACGCTATCTCCTTAGCGGACAAACATAATTACAACAGACAAAATTGGATTGGATTATACTATTGTAATGATTATAATATGCATTTCGATAATACGCATTCTGTCCTGCATACTTATATCAGCTTGCATACTTATTATAAAACTTAGAAATCAACTTAATCAATCTCAACATAGGTGAACCACAAAGTATGAAACAAATGATTCAATCATTGAAGGATTTGGTTATTTTCGTTTCACACTCAATGTTCAACATGTTTTCATAGTTAACTCGCATTTCAACTAATGTTTTTAAAAATGTTAAGGTTGACAAAAGTAAAAAGTTGTTACAAATTATACATTTATTGTCAATGTGTGTGTAATTTGTAGACCTTACACTCTATAATGGACTATAGCTTATACGTATAGATGTAGATGCGGCGATAAAGATTAAAAAGCACTCGACAAAAGCTAATTTATAAACGTCACCTATCAACTTTGTGCAGCTGATTGTTTTTTTTAATGGCATCACTGGGATTTCGTATGAAAATGTTTATTGTATTAGCGCCATCTAGTTAATTTAGATTTATTTTTTCTACAAAACTAAATTGACCTATTTTAATGACAAATTGCTAGCGCCATCTAACCTTATAAATTGAAATGTATAGCGCCATCTAGATTTATACTACTTTTTTTGATATACGCTACTTTGTATGGCTATTGTCTATCCTTTCACTTCTTCATCCATGTTTCAAGCCATCCTCTAGTTGAGGGGTTGAGTCAAATCTCACCATATCTCACTAGACGGGGTGAAACCATCGGACGTAAGTAATGGATGTTAAATGAATTAAAAAAAACTGCTGTACTTTCCAATGGTATTTTTTTTATAATTTTTTTTTTATAATATATGTAGCAAGTGATGACCTGATGGCAAGTGATCACCGCCGCCCATGACTACACCTACAGTGTTGCGGGTGCGTTGCTGAGAGAATGGTTGCTGGTTTGTATGATTTCCCTCACATATATTTCTATTTTGCCTTACCACCAAGACATTTTAAATTTAGGATCACTAATCGTGTCGGTTGGTATATTTGTCGTTTTCAAATTTATTAGGTTTCTTTTGACTTAAATTTGCTAATAAACAACATTAAGAAAAAATATTTTTAAATTAGAAGAAATACGATGTTTCTTTAACAAGTCGGCTGAAATTACATTGCGGGTCACTTATAGTTTTATGAATCCAAAAAACAATAGTTTTTCAGATACCAAACTTGCGTTCGTGCAGTGCTGTGCTGGTAACAATTTTAATATGATATTACGAATCAATGGTCTTTCCATTTCAGCTACGATAAAACATAATTCGCATGGAAAGTATATAAAATCTAATGATCCATTCCCATCCGAATGTAAACCGCGGACCGCACAACACGGCAGACCGTGGGAACAGAGGTATGAAGGTTCTAAAAGCAAGTTTAGGTGTTTTTGTGTTGCATAATAGGAACAGAAATGTATTTAACTGAAATTTATATAACATGTTTTTTGTGGAACGTACTACATGTTCATCACAGCTTAATTTAAACACTTTTCGTTAGCAAATACTCCTAGACACAAATTAAATAAGAAACTTGTTTAGGCAAGCATATGTATTTCAATAAATAATATAATGTTGTTTCGAAAAATACTTTTAAAATTGTACAGTTTAGTAAAGTTTTAATATTTATAATTGAAAAAAATCCTTGTAGTAATTTGATTTGTCTACATTATTTTACTTATACAAAGAAAATCTTAAAAAACACATAATTAATGATATGGAATGATTGAAATTATTTAATTATTGTTTCTTATACCATCTAAGATAACTTTGCTAAACTTGTTACGGGGAAAAAAAGGCAAAAGGTTGTAAAAAAAATATATATAAGTTAACTACATGACGCCTCATATTATTTAGATATTTAGGTTCATTTTTTTAAATTCAATAACCGCCAGTAGTGCCAAAAGTTAATATACACTTTCAGAACATTATAAAAAGGCAATCTGTTATTTATTACTCTGTATTTTGTAAGAAGTACCTAAAACTACTACACCCCCCGTCGCCCGCGCGCCCGCCACACAAGTTGCGTGCGCGTAAAGTATTTGACCGTTCAGAGGCATCTAATAAATTTGTATGGAAAAACTTTTTTTTTTTAAATATTAATTTTAATTAGTCGTTGGTTAAATTTTGTTGGGATCGATGTAGAAAAGCTGCCTACAAGAGGTGATGCGCTAATTAAAATTAACCCTGTATAGAAGTCACCCCTCATCACTACACTATGTCGTTCAAGTGCGACCAATTGGTCATGTTTTTTTTAGCTGCTTGCCAGCTGTCGGGCACTTTATTATTTTGTATTTAATCCAAAACACCCAAAAACTCACTAAAAAATCCTTCGTTTATGTAACGGTACCTAGTGGAGAAATAATAGAAGTGTATTTAGTGCAAAGGAATAACTTTTCAAAGATAAGCAAATAAATAGATAGGACTTTTGAACGGGACATAGAAATGGTAAAGCAGTCTTCTCTATGCGTACGTAGTAAAAATAGCTCAATTATTTAATATTAATTATAACAATAATAAAGAATACAAACAAACATAATATAATTTCTTTGCAACTTTGAATAATTTATTTACCGCAGTCATTGAACCAGTAACCCATCGCTACGTAGGAATCTATACTAATATTATAAAGCTGAAGAGTTTGTTTGTTTGTTTGTTTGTTTGTTTGTTTGTTTGAACGCGCTGATCTCAGGAACTACTGTTTCGAATTTAAAAATTCTTTTTGTGTTGGATAGACCATTTATCGAGGCAGGCTTTAGGCTATATAACATCACGCTACAACTATCAGGAGCGAAGAAATAATGGAAAATGGAAAAAAATCTGGGAAAATTATTCGTCCTTGAGTCGTCCGTAGCGTGCGTTGCGAAAACGGTTCTAGATACCAAAATAATATGTATAAAAGAATTAGGGGAACTTTTTACCGCGGGAAAACTTCTCATTCCCACGGGAAACCAACTTCTACGCGAACGGAGTCGCCAGCGGCCTCTAGTGTTATAATACGACCGTTTCTATTTATAGGCACGGATATTCACAGTAAATTTTATGATTATAATATAATCAAAGGTCCTGTTTCGGTGGGTCAACGTAGCGGCGCGGTAGCTCAGTTGGAAGAGCATTGGACCGGCAATCTAAAGGTCCTGGGTTCGAGTCCTAGTCGCGTAATGTTCGGAGGCCCGCGTTCCTTTTTCCAGTATTTATAACTTCGGAAATAAGTAAAATATATTTGTTTTTAATGGAAAATTTATTCAAAAAAAAATTTCAAAAAAACGATTAAATATGCATATTTTTTTATTTTTTTAATTATTGAGTCTTTAATTAAGATAACTTAAATTTAATTTCGTAAGTTATTTTAATTAATTAACTTGTTGCATTGCTGTTCAATGCCATTATTTTACCTTTCTACTATAACCACTGCCACTCATTCTTCTAAGAAAGTGCTTCCAAGACGACTTTCCTTTACATTTTCTCCACAAATACTGCAACACGGACCTATTTATGCATGTTTTAACTCTACCTTTAAACAAACATTCCTGGTAAATAACAAAACTATGCGCGTTGGTATAGATATCTACAATCGGCTAGAGACATGGAGCGTACCTCCATATTGTATTGCAAAGGAAGGCAAAACGGACGTATCCTATTAACGCAACGTTTTTTTTTTGTAGTAGTGAAGCAACGGAATAGGCGCGTTTCATTCCTAATGATTTTTTAGTGGACATGTGTGTGTTAAGTGTAAAATTAAATTATAGATCAATTTTTTTTTTTTTAGTTTAGTGCAGTGATATTTGAGGATTAATAGCAGGTAATTTGAATGTAAATTGTTATACCGAATTACAAGAAAATTATTCTGTAAATACATTAGGATAAAGTTATTTCTTTTTATTAAGTCTGTTAAGGTTAACGATCTAAAACAGATACAAAGTTATTTTAATTATTTGTCAAATGAAAATGATTTAAAGCGAGAACTTATACTACAAAATTAGCCCTTAAATACTCCTAGCGTAGAGTTTGCTACGTAAAGTACCAGGGGAACAGATTTGAAAGGAGATAGATAACAGTTTAGCAACGGTCCCAGTAATTGACAGAACATAGTACGCAATCCGGGTTGCCCCATTTACCGACCATGAGGGTAATGACTAACTAAAGCGGATATAGTTTTCACGCTTCATTACCTTTAATTTTTATGAATGAAAATATAAAATGATGTACCAACTCATGACAAAGTTGCGTATGGATACGCATGGTTTCGTTATAATTTCGAAAAAAATCAGCATAATATTAACATTTTGATATATTGTTATTATTTTAGACATAAATGAATACTTCTTGACATTGTCGAAGGTACTTGGGGTTTAGTTCACGTTATCATTAATGTAAATATGACTTTACAATTATACTGGAATTTGTTACATGATAATGAATGGTAAATACGATATTAAAAACATAGCAATTTGAATATTGCACAAAACACAATTTCGGTTGCTAGTGACAAACTTAAGGCACCTTTCCCGTGTTTTAAATGTTATAAATAGCGATGTTTAATGCGTTGCTTTGATAAATAATTTATTCTCTTTCTTAATTGAGATAAATGCTTAAAGTTCCTTATCTTTCACTTTGGAGACACCTCGAAACACGCGGAAACTTTAAGTTTATAAAGCTTATTTTTTTATTTATTAGTTTTAATCCGTAAAAGTTAATGTGACTACAATTGTGTCTACCACTTTAATGTTTTCCATAAATAAAAGAGGTGCCTTCATATTGTAAGTCCATTAAGAAAACTTGGAGAAAGCAGGCATAAAGTTTTATGATGCATTGTTTAAATTACCTACTTGCAGTAAAAGCTAAATGACAAATTACTTTTGCCTCGGATGTACGGTCAGTTGCAAAAGTCCATACCGAGTGTAAGGTCTATAATTACTTGCGTACAAACTACACACACATTGTCATTAAATGTTACAAATTATGTTCAATCTTAACGTAAAAGACTTAAGCCTAAACACATTGACAAAAATATTAGTCGTATTGCGGGTAAAATTAAAAAACAAGTTGAACATTTTTTAGAGACGTCACAATTTGAGGGTAAAACAAAAAATAACCAAAATCAATGATTGAATTGTTTGCTAAATGCTTTGTCGTTGTTGGTTCGCTTGCGAGGGTGCCAGTGTTGTGTTTGATAAAGTTGATTTCTAAGTTCTATAATATGCAAGCTAATATCTATTAGTATGCAAGACAGAATGTAATACACAGTCGAAATGCATAATATATGATGCAATATATCATAATATTATAACGAGACTAGATTTAATGTAAGTATGAAAAAAGTGTTTTTTTATCCATTATTTTGCTTTGATTGGGTATCATTATAATAAATTTAGCGTGTGTTACATAATTATTTATTTTAATATGTGTTTTGATATATTTATACCTATTTTTTTTTTTGTTTCAGTAGATAACGGTAAAACGGTGGGTTTGCAATTGTTCAAAACACCGACATAACCTAAATATATGGGGATTGATGGTGCAGAGATGGGATATGTGGAATGAAAGAGCTACAAAGGCATTGGCTACCAATCGAAGTGTAAAGTGTATGGAAGTGTTGAAAAATGAAATGGAACTGTGATTTGTTTGAATATAGTTCAATCAATGTGACGGTGCGCGTTAGCTTGTGGTTATTGAAAACAGGGGTATATTAAATACCAATAGTATTTTATTAAAGTAGTTATTAAATATAAGTTTGTAAGTAATACATTTTTCAATAATAATGTCATCTTTTATGGTTGGCTAGCTTCAATTTTCTTTTCGTTACGAAAACGAGTACTTAAGCTACAACTAACCTTAAAAAGTAAAACAAGTGTAAAACTACATTAATATTTGTTGTTGGAAGTTTGAAATATAGACCGTATTTTTTTTTTGAATTAACATTTTTTAATTAAGTATCAATCAATACCTAAATATATTTGTAAACAAGTGTAAAATAAGCTAATTATTTTATAATATACTATCTACTGTTTTTTATCTTTTTTTTTCTACCTAACCTTTTATATTTATTTACCCTCATTAAGTTTGTTAGTATTTCTTTCTTTACGACTTAAAAAGCAAAATAAATTAAACTGAACCTGAACCTTAAGACTCTCACAATAAGGCTGAGAATTATTCGTAACAATTAGTATCAATGTTGTCGGTTAGAGTGTAGGTGGATCCGAAAAAACATCATCGTATTTAAGAAAATGTTTTAACTAAAAACTAAAATACATTGAGCTTTAAAACTGTCGCGTTAAGGTTGATATTAAGAAGTAGTAGTAAAATAGTAGTTTATTTATGTCAGTGTATGTGTGAAGCGACCACTGGATGCGATATTTTTTGTCAAACCTGGATGCACTTTTGCAACTTACCGTACCTTCCGATTTTTTCTGATATCGATACGAATATATTTATACTTTTCTAGTACTTTTCATATGTATATTATTTAGATATTTATATTATTATACATATATAATATAAATATCTAAATAATATACATATGAAAAGTACTAGAAAAGTATAAATATATATATTTTTTTTTTTTTCTTTTTTTTTTTTTTGCGGGTAGGCCATAAATAAGCCTAACGTAATTTTTATAAGTGCTGAAAAATAATCAAAAAGAAATAGATAAAACTGAATTTATAAATAAATTTAATGTTTCTGCACTAAAATTAAGTTTCACACACTGACTAAGCAAAGAATTTTTACAACTGTGCCAAAATCAACATTAGTTATTACCAACACTGCACTGCACTATGGAATCAATTATGAAGACCATTCATGACATGAAGACTACATTTGCGACACAGATGGCCGAGTTCAAAACTGATCTGGCAAAAGCCAACACAGGTTCTTCATCGGTGACTTCTATTTCCCAACTAGAACAGAACTTCGTCAAGTTTCAGTCCTATGTGATGTCAACGATTGGGAGTCTTCTTGCACAGGTAGAATATTTATCACTTGAATGTGATCGTCTAGAGATGCAGGGAAGGCGTAGCATCTTACTTCTCCATGGTGTCTCCGAAGGAAAAACAGAAGACTGTGTTAATGTTTGCATTAATAAACTTGCTGAAGTTGTGAAGACTACTGGAATTGCTAAGCATGACATTACACGGTGTCACCGGCTGGGTGGCATCCCAAAGAAGGACAAACCGCGTCCCCTGCTACTGGAGTTCAGTAATTCATCAATCAGAGATAAGGTTTGGTTTGCAAAGACAGCTTTGAAAGGGTCAGGAGCGACTCTCTCCGAATTCCTGACAAGGCGACGCCACGAAGTCTTCGTAGCTGCTCGGCAACGCGTCGGTGTGTCTAGGAGCTGGACGCGTGATGGAGCTGTCTTCATCCTGGATCGTGACGATAAACGCCACCGTGTAGTGACTCTGGCCGATTTGGATGCTCTTGCCCTTGCGGATAACATTGGATCATCTTCGCCTTCTCAAACGAAGGTAGCAATTGACAAAACTGCACCAACTCGCAGCAAGCGCATACTCCGTCGATAGTGCTCAGTTTCTTTGATTTCACCTTAAAAGTTAATTTCACCGACATTTAATCTTATATTTTTTGTTTACATTTTTTATTTAGATTTAACACTTTTTTAATGTTGACATTGACAGATGGCATCTACTGCTGTCATTGTCAATCATTACTTCTTTTCTTTTTTTTAACTGGCAATTATAACAACTCGTCGGTATGTGAAACAAGCAGAGGCAAATATTTATATATTTTTATTTTATTTAGTTGTTAGTAGTCTATTTATAGCATTATTATTTTAAAATATTTTACTATACTATACATGTATACGTCATTCTCTGATTCTGACGAAGTTGATGATTTCTTGTCGTGTTCCTCAAATCAATCGAACAATAGCTCTGCGAGCTTCCGTAGCTTGTCTGTCCCTTTAAATACCACTCTTGATGATGAATTTTTACCCTTCTCTAAAAACTTTAATGTTATTTATATAAATGCCCAAAGTATTCCTGCTCATTATCCTGATATGCTGGCATCCTTCGATTGCAACAACATTCATGCTGTAATGGTTACAGAAACCTGGTTAAGACCGTGTTACTCATCTCTTCCGTACGTTTTACCTGGTTTCGAACTAATCAGGAATGATCGCGTTGGACGTGTAGGTGGCGGTGTGGCTATATACATCAGATCCCAAATAGCTCGTAATGTGGTCAGTGTCTCAACTCACTGTGAAACCGATGCTCTCGAGTACCTTTTTATTGAGATTACGCTGCACCACAGTAAAGTACTACTAGGTGTTGTTTATAGCCCATCGTCTAAATCTGACTACTTTTCTTCTTTCGAGAATCTGCTAGAGGACATTATCACCGACTACAATCATGTCCTGATTATGGGTGATTTAAATACTTGCCTCTTGAAAGGTGATACCAGGTCCTCGAAACTTCTCTCTATTGTTAATTCTCTTAACCTAAATATTCTCCCGACTGGCCCTACTCACTTTTTTCCTGGCAGTTCTCCTTCTCTTCTTGATGTTATTATTGTCTCTTCAACTGACCATGTTGACAAACACGGGCAGTGCGAGGCTGATGCTTTCTCTTATCACAATCTTTTATTTCTTTCTTACAAAATTCGTCCTCCCAAAGCAAAGTCGAAAATACTTCTGCAACGTAATTTTAGGGGCATTAATACAGAACAGTTGATCGATGACGCGTGTAAAATTGACTGGGATACGATCGATGAAGCTGATACTATTGATGACCAACTAGCTTTATTTAATTCACATCTCACGCAGTTATACGATCGTCATGCCCCAATCCGACCTGTCAAAATCAAACATCTTCCGGCTCCTTGGCTTACAGAAGAAATCAAAACAATGATGTTGAAGAGAAATCAAGCCAAGTCCAAATATAAATGTCAACCCACGGATGCGAATCATAATGCTTACAAAAACCTTAGAAATCGCTGCAATACTATGTGTAGGGATGCCCAACGACGCCACATACATAGCTCTGTCTCCCACGGCCATCCAGCTAAAATCTGGAAATTTTTAAAAACGTTGGGTGTCGGTAAGTCTAACAATAACAACTTGCCCGATCATATAAACATAGACAACCTTAATAAACACTTTTCCAAATTTTCCAATCTTGATTCTTCGGCCAAAACTCAAACATTTAACTACATTTCATCCTTGCCGACCCCAAACGTCCCTTCTTTCTCTTTTTCGCAACTGTCAGAGGGTGATGTAAGAAAGAACTTACTGGCTATCACTTCTAACTCCACTGGATGTGACAACATTAGCCGTGCTATGATCATACCCATAATCGATATCCTGGTTCCCGTCATTACTAGAATTTTTAACACATCACTACAGTCCCAAACGTTTCCGAAACTCTGGAAAGATGCGAACGTAATCCCCATCCCTAAAACACGCAATCCAGAAACTATCCAAGATTTCCGTCCAATTTCCATTTTACCGTTTTTATCCAAAGTCCTCGAACGCCATATCCACCAACAACTTAGTACATTCCTTTCCCAAAATAAACTCCTTGACTCCCACCAGTCTGGTTTCCGCCCCGGTCATGGCACGGCTACTGCATTAGTTAAAATCACAGACGATATTCGTCTCGGTATGGAAAACAAACTACTAACAGTTTTGACACTGCTTGACTTTAGCAATGCCTTCAATACCGTTGACTTTGATGTTATGCTACATGTCTTAAGTTCTTTTAATATATCTCCATCTACAGTTGCTTGGTTTCGTTCCTACTTACTAGGCCGCCGGCAACGTATCTGCACTGAGGACGGTGGTTCTAAATGGACTGATATCAAAGCCGGTGTGCCGCAAGGTGGCGTGTTGTCTCCTCTTCTTTTCTCAATTTTCATAAATTCTATCACTCAACATCTTTCTTCTTCCTACCATATGTATGCAGACGATCTACAAATCTACACTACTGCATCTTTAGAAAATCTACCAGATGCCATAGCTTTAATTAATCAGGATTTAAAATATATATCTTTGTGGAGTGGTCGCTATGGTCTAGTTATCAATCCTAAAAAATCCCAGACTATTATAATTGGTAGTCACTACGCCATCTCACGGATAGACTGGAATGAGCTTCCTGCAGTAATTTTAAATGACACTCGCATTCCACTAAGTAATAGTGTTAGGAACTTAGGTATTATTTTTGATAACACCTTATCCTGGAAACCCCAAATTGAGGAAGTAAGCCGAAAGATGTTTGCCGCGACTAATTCCCTTCGCCGCTTACGTAGCGTTCTGCCCATTGCAACTAAAATTATGATTGCCCAAGCTCTCTTCTTCCCCATTTTCGACTATGCTGATGCCAGTTATCCTGACCTTACGGAAGAACTTCTTAGTAAACTTGAGCGCCTTCAAAACCTCTGTATAAGATTCATATTTGGACTTCGCAAATATGATCACGTCTCCGAATATCGCAATCAACTCAAGTGGCTTCCCATTCGCCTTCGCAGGAATACCCATATTCTTACTTTACTCTACCGTGTTCTGTTCGATCGACTAAGTCCCACATACCTAAAAGAGCGCATTAACTTCCTGCACAGCAACAATGACCGTTCCCTACGTTCATCGGCCAATCTCCTCCTGACGACACCGCCACATCGCACTGAGTTCTACAGCCAATCCTTTTCCGTGCGTGCAGTGTCGTTGTGGAACGATCTACCGCTGGAAGTTAAACGGGCTCAAACACTGCAGACTTTCAAACGACTCGTCAAGAGACACTATCTTTCTATTTAATTATCCTATTTTTAAGTATGTTTACAATATAGTTATTTATATATCTATATCTAAGTACCACCATTTGATACCAGTTTTATCAGTAAGTATACGTTTATGTATAGTATGAGCGTATATACTATATATATATTTATATATTACAAAAATCATCTAAGTATTTATGTGTAGTTAATTTAATATTGTACGCCAACCTGCTATAGTACATAATATAGTAATCCTTTTGTACCGGGTTTGCCTGGAAGAGATCGCTTATTAGCGATAAGGCCGCCCAATTGTACCTACCTGTGTTTAAATTGTTAATTTCTGTACATTTGTTATTTCCTATATTTTATGGTACAATAAAGTTATTAAATAAATAAATAAATAAATAAATATATAATATTTTTATATGAACGTATATCGTATTTTGTTTACGAAATTAAAAAAATATCAACAGTAAGATTAAAGCAATACAAATTGTCATATGAATGCAGTTTCAAGTAAAAAAATAAATCTCACAATACTGAAACCAAATCATCTTACTTAAACATTACTGGATATCCAAAATAAAATTTATGGTATCGAGATCGAGAATAGTTGTAATTTTTGCTTTAAGTTACATCACTGATTTGAAGACTAGGAACCGTTTGTAGTGTTGGACAATGCTAACGAACTACTCTACAGTGAGAAAGCTCGCATTTTTCCATTTAAGGAAAATTTATTAAGTTTATTCAGCCTTGACTCGTGGAAATAAAATAAGTAATAGAGTGGCGAATCAATTTCAATTGGTCAATGATTTTTCAAATCAGTTTATTGTTACCAAAGATTACCCTAAACTCACAAAAATACTTAGAAAGATTTAGTTTAACTTATATAACGATAAGACTAGCTAACTATTCCTGATAAGATTTTGATTACCCAGTATTATTTTGTAACCACAAATACCTGAATAACGATATCCACACCGCAAACTTTAGTGGTTTGAGTTACTCTTACAAAGTATAATTTCGAAGCAAATAACAATAATACTACGCAATTCTAGTGTTGAAAAATAATAATAATATACATATAAGTTGTTTTTGAATTTAGTACCATTAAAGCCGGTTAAGGGCGAAACCTTTATTTAAAAAAGGTATTTAAGTTTGAAATTTGATATTCGCCGCTTGAGGTCAGCATCGCTCACACATCAGCTAATGATTCAGGAGCGATGGTTTACATTGCAAATAAAATTAAAACACTATACAATTTATAATAATTCGGCAAAACTTGATATTTTAAATACAGTTTAGCACAATTAAACATTTAAAAAAAAATAAAAAAACATTAAATTGTTATTTTTGCTTTTAACGTATCGAATACCCCTCCAGCAATGCCCAGTGTTCGTTTTCGGTAGCAGTCTTTTTAACCCCGTATGTAACTGAATCGATGAAAACGTAATTTTTGAAGTTGAAACGGTTACTTCCGTAATCATAAACCGTACAGTAACAAAGCCTAGGCCTTCAACGGTTGAGTGAAGCCACAGCTAGTATCATGTACTAAATACCTTGTGTACCTTCTCACTACAAACGGCATTTTGCTCCAATAAGCAATATAATGTAAGTATTTAAGAGCTCAATTGCTTATATTTCTAAAACTTTAATTAAAGTAAAGGAACAATAACAATAAACAATAGATATCTGTATCTGTTTGCAATTGCGCGACAGATATAACTTGTTTTATTATTTAATAGAGTGTAACCCTATAACTGTGGCGTTTCATTACTAAAATAATTATTAAAAACTAATCGAATCGGTTTCCCGTGGGAATGACAAGTTTTCCCGCGGTAATAAATACCCAATGAGTTATTTTGATGTGTAACCTTTATTACTGTAAAGGTTCATCCAAATCCGTCCAGTAGTTCTTACGTGAAAGAATAACAAACATCTTAGTATATCATACTTAATATTAGTAGGAAAGTTAATTACTTTAGGTTTCATTATGAAGAGTGATTAAGTTACAGTTTGGGGGAAATCTACGAATACCGAGTTAAATTTTAAAATATCTATGTATTTTTTCCAACTTCGTATAGTGCCTTTCCTATCCTACTTATATTATAAACGTGAAAGTTTGTGAGTATGTATGGATGGATGTATGGATGTTTGTTACTCGTTCATGTAAAAACTACTGGACGGATTTTGATGAAACTTTACAGTAATATAGGTTATACATTAGAATAACACATAGGGTACTTTTTACCGAGGGAAAACTTATCATTCCCACGGGAAACCGACTTCCACGCGGACGGAGTCGCGGGCGGCCACTAGTTTCCACATAAATCTGTGGTACTTAAATAAATGTATGTAAATAAATTAAATTACATACCTTGAATACAACTGCGCTTTCTTCACAATAGATCAACAAACAAATTTATCACACATACATATAAACACTAATGTCACATTATCCGTTCACTCAAAACAAACTTAATAATATTTAGCTAATCTAAACTTGAGAACCGCGGAGTGCGATAGTATTCAAAAAATGTTTTTTTTTGCATTAAAACTACCTTACTTGCATCGAAAAAATCTCGAAACTAATGAGCATTAAATCGAACTGTTTACATATACCAATAAAGAACAAAAGATCTTGATTTTCAGATGAAAATTAAAATATAATTCTTACGCATAAAGAAAAAAACATTGCAGTTTTGCAGTATCATGCTTAGTAATCGATAATCATCGTATTATATTCATGTTTTAATTTGCTAGTTCTCGTGGAATTCTCGAGCAAGCTTCAGTTTAGAGCATTAGTATGACTTTGCTAGTATGTAGGTATTTTATTAGTATAAACTGATTCTGGATACAAATCGATAAAATTCTCTACGTAAGTTAAGACAAAAGTTATTAGGGTATGTTCATACCATTGCTTTGAACATAAAATCAGCCGTCATTGTTTACATACTATGTAAAAATGTAAAAAAAAAAATTTTATTAAATTATTTCAAATTCACTTATAGAATTATAGTCTAAACACATCATTAACCCTTTTGTCAGATTTTTTAATACACCTTGTATACACAAAGTTAAGCATAGTTGTAGGTAGTCAATAGCTAAGTTGAATTATTATACTAATAACAAAATTTGCAACAAAAACAAGTAATTTAATACAGAAATGTCGAAATTGTAAATAATTATGAATTTTTTTAAGTTTACAATTTTTGATCATAACTAAATTAATTATCATAAATAACTTAATTAAGGTATTTATGATAATTAAGGTATTTAGATTTTGTTCTTATAATCTACACGTACTGAAGCAAGTACCTTTACAATTGAAAAAAATATATTTCTTCATTTCCAGTTATTCAAAATGCTATTCGACGAACTAGCGTTCGAAGCGGAACTATCACGTGAAGAGCTGTCAGACTCTGAAGAGGACGCCCGAAAACTATGCGACGAGAACGCAGCTACCAGGATCACAGGCGTCGAGGCTCTGCGTAACATCATCTACGGTATGCTTACATACTCCTGTGCTCTTCTGCGCGCTTGGTGTTTTGAGCTGCAAATAACGAAACCAAAAGGGGAGAGATAATCATAGAAAAATATTTTTATAGAGATTCGTGTTTAATTAACTTATTGGCGAAGACATTTTTTCTCTGATAGAGTAAAAAAAAACACAATATTAAAACCTGTATAGCAACTACAAGTCTAACTAGCATTGCTATGGAAAAATAGCAGGAGCCATTTTTATGTAACTCAACTCAACTGTTATTTACTTGTAAGTATTATGAATTTCCAGAGCGTGGTGAGTGTCAGCCACACAGGATGGACGACGCCTACCTCCTTCGGTTTCTGAGAGCGCGGCGGTCAGTGCCTGCGCGAGCGCATCGATTGGTGAGACCTAGATGTAGCTCAGGAGTTTACTTGAAATGAAAGTGCTAATCTTTGAAAATACTTTATTATTTAACCTATTATTTAAAGTTACTTTACGTTGGTTTTATTTGTTTGCACAGTCTCCGAGGAAAGATATTGGGCTAATGATTCTTGTTATGTTTGTTTCGAAATGACAACGGTAAGAAAACAACTCCAGTAAATCAGTCGTCTTTTCTAAACGAATTTGTTTAAACATACCTCCAATTATCCCAAAAGTTATTTCGTGTTTTGTTTAAAAGACTAATAAAAAAAAACAATTGTAAGTCATATTAATCATTAACTTGATGGAGTCAGGCGTAACTTTGCGGAAAAGCATTTAGGTGAAAATTGATATAGTTATTACTGTGCTGTGCAAAGCCGCTATTAGTTTACTAACGGCGGCAGTCCACTATTGCAGCGCCTTCATCCGACTATCCTACTAATATTATAAATGTGAAAGTTTGTGAGTATGTATGGATGTTTGTTACTCTTTCACGTTAAAACTACTGGATGGATTTGGATGAAACTTTGCAGTAATATAGGTTATACATCAGAATAACACATGGAGTACTTTTTACCGCGGGAAAACTTCTCATTCACATGGGAAACCGACTTTCACGGGAACGTAGTAGCGGGCGGCCACTAGTTATACATACGCCGGCAGACAACGCAGCAGTAGACAATTAAGAACTTGATAACTTCCGCAAAAGTAGTGATATTGTAGTGGATTTGCGCAGTCATTATCAATTTTCATAAAAATCGTACTCTGTCTACAGCTAGTTCGCTACTGCAAGTTCCGACTACAGTACCCCCATCTCTACAGAGATGTGGAGTGGCTGTCCCTCCGCCGACTCGGCCGTGTGTTCGAGGGCGTGCTGTACGACCGGCCCGATGTCGGCCGGTTGATCATTTGCAGACTAGGTGAGAAACCTACTGGGACTTATGAGTAGTGATGCAACGAATACCACTTTTACGAATACGAATAGGAATACGAATAGCATTTTCACTATTCTGCGAATACGAATACGAATAGTTACAAATATATTAAAACAACTAAGAAAAGTAACTATTTTTTTTTTTTAATAATCAAAAGCCACTACTGGCAAATTTTTATTCAAAAAACACAACTTGCGTAAATTATTAGGTGTAAAACGATTTCTTTTTTCTGTTTGTACATTTCCTGCTGTAGAAAATAGTCTTTTAGACGATACAGTAGACGGTTTTAGTGAAAAATATTTCCTGGCCAATCTTTTTTTTTAGTGTCGGAAAATGAACATCTTGTCGCCAAAAATGTAGTGGATCTTCAGATGGTAATAAATTTGGCAGTGCGTGTTTTGATACTGTATTTCTGAATTAAATATGCATTCCATTTTACATAAATTAGGTATTTGTATTGTACGAATATTGATATCATATTCGGCGAATACGAATATTCGGTTATTTTGTAATATTCGGCGAATACGAATATTCGTATTCGTATTTTTATCACTACCTACTCATAAGTAGGTAGTGGTAAAACGGTAAAGAAAAAGAAAAAAAACTTGAGAGTGATTTCAAATTAGTACGGTAGAAGGATTAACGTTGTTTGCATTTGATATCGTTTGTCCTTGATATTAAGAAATTTCTAAGTTTGAAGTAGTTCCAAATTTGAATTAGTGGCCGATACGAAACACTGCACGAGAGCCTAAGGCGCGCTCATACAACGTAGGTATCATAATGTATCAGGCGTCAGCAATTCTTTGTTCTCAGAAAGTTAGAAAACAGCCTCTCTTGAAGATTATTAACCATTAAATGCTCTTTTAGAAGCTGCTGGTCATTACTTAATGTTTCGTATCTATCTCTGTTATTGTGACGTATCATTTTTCTGATTTATTAGGTTTATGGGACCCAGACCTGATACCAGCAGATGACTTGATCCGCGGCTGTCTGCTGTTGTTAGAAATCGGGATAATGCAACCAAAACTACAGATTTTAGGTTAGTGGCAATACTACACAACTTTCTTAGCACACAGCTTGTTAAAATCTAAATTCTAAATGTACTACCCAAATGTTGTTTTGTTAACAAACAAAACCCTTGAGAAAAGATTTAAATTAAGTGACAGTTATATAGTACACTGGTCGTTATATTTTGTCTGGGTATATTGCTAATTATTCTATTGCTATGTCCTTCTAATATTATAAACGTAAAACTCTTTCACTCAAAAACTACTGGACGGATTTGGATGAAACTTTGCAGTAATTTAGGTTATACATCAAAATAATACATAGGGTACTTTTTACCGCGGGAAAACATATCATTCCTACGGGAAACCGAATTCCATGCGTACGCAGTAGCGGGCGGCCACTAGTATCAGCATATCTCATTTAATATTTTTAAAGGAGGCACTGCCATCATCGACTGCGAAGGCCTGACCCTGAGACAGATGCGGCAACTGTCGCCCTCTGTCGCCATCCAGGCTATGAACGTCATGGGGGTGAGTTTAGACAAGTGCTTGTAAAAACACTTATTTCATACCATTCAATATTAGAATGCCGTAATTCATTCAATATGTTATTTAACATTTTATTTCCATCGTCATTTATATCGTTAATATTATAGAGTAGATCCCAGGGCCCCCAGACCTTACTTATTTTCAAAGTAACGAATTTTACGGGATAGACACTCTTATAAGTGTTTAATAGTGTGTGTATAGGTACTCCTTAGCTTTCACAGGTAACAGGTAGAAAAGGTAGTAAATATTTCATGTTTAAATTTGCCTGAGGAAAAGAAATAGCAAACTTGAGTATATACTACTTTAACTTTTTATACTAATTATTTCTAGTGGGCCTTCCCGCTGCACCAGCGAGGCGTGCACATCATCAACTGCTCCCGACTCCTGGAGACGTTGTTCTACCTCTTCCGACGTCTGGCGCCTGCGGACGAAATGTGGGATAAGGTGTACTTCCATGGGTACGACTTATCCTCGCTGCACAGGTTAGTAAACGTTTATGACTTATACATTACTAGTGGCCGCCCGCGACTCCGTTCGCGTGGAAGTCGGTTTCCCGTGGGAATGAGAAGTTTTCCCGCGGTAAAAAGTACCCTATGTCCTTTCCCAAGTTCAGTTCTTTCTTCATACCAAATTTCATCAAAATCGGTTCAGTGGTTTAGGCGTGAAAGCGTAACAGACTGACAGACAGACAGACAGACCGACAGACAGACAGAGTTACTTTCGCATTTATAATATTAGTAGGGAAGTAGGGACTAGCGACCCGCCCACGCTATGCAATGGTGTAATTACTACTTGTTTCTTTTTTACTTTTTTCTAATGTTCTTTAGCTACAAATTTATATGAAAAAAATATTTATATGATGGTTAAAACCGCATTAAAATCCGTCAAGTGGTTTTGAAGGAGTTAACGGACAAATATACAAAAAGACTCGCTTCGCGTTTTACTTTTGACCTTGTATCTGTTTGCTTATCTGCAGTTTTCTGACCTCTTATAAATGTTTTTGTCAAGAGCCTTTGGTTATTGAAATCCTTCCTTTGATTGTGCTTTTACCCAATGCAAAAGTCTAATATTTTTTATTAATTTTAGGTTTTTGGATCCAGAATGTTTACCGGAGCGATACGGCGGCTATCGAAGATCGGTATCTCTGGACATGTGGCTCTCAAAGATAAACCAATATGCAGACAAGGGATTTCGGGACGAAATGAGGAACTTGGGATACGCTGACTGATGAGAGAAAGAGTCAGTTAGAACAATAAAGAAGAGAGAGAGATTATATATTATATACTAGTGGCCGCCCACGACTCCGTTCGCGAGGAAGTCGGCTTCCCGCGGGAATGAGAAGTTTTCCCGCGGTAAAAAGTACGCTATATGTTATTCTGATGTATAACCTACATTACTGTAAAGTTTCATCAAAATCCATCTAGTAGTTTTTACGTGAAAGAGTAACAAACATCCATACACCCATACTCACAAACTTTCACGTCTATAATATTTGATGGATTAGTAGGATGACTGAATCTATTTAGTAAGACTAACAGGAGATACCTTATTTACATAAATAACATTTACATTATTATACACTTTTTTGTAAAGATGGTGAAAGATTGGTCGTTAAGATGTCTATAAGCTCATGTACAGAATAGTATTACGTTGAGTTGTTCTATTTTTGTATTTTTTTGTATTTGTATGATAATTTAATTTGTATGATTTATTTTAAGTTTCCAAATCAACTCGTATCTATCTTGTAGGTAATATTGATAAGTACCTAAGTCTTTTGTGAATCACAATGTTCCTAACTTTAGATTTAAGTTTATATTTTATTAATTGGTGAAATATTTGTCTCTATTATATATTTTTTGTACTCGTTGAGTACCTACTTAAAATTAATAAATTTACCCACGAATTTATTTTATTTTTTCAAAAAAACCTTGCCAATGTAAACCAAATGAAAAACCTTCATTTAACACTTGACTCATACTATATGTCTCTTTTGTCTTTTGTTCTCGAAAGGTGATGAAATATAATGTTGTCGCTCATATATTTGCATATAAAGCCTCGTTCTCACGGTGCGCGATAGAACGCACAAAGTACCGCTTTTAGTAACCATAATAATTACTTAATATTATGTAGTACAATACGCTTACACTACAAGTTTTTTTTTAAACTTCTGAAGTAAATACCTAAAAATATGTTAATAGTCAAATGCTCGCTTTATTATTCGTCTTTAAAAAAGCATTCTTAGAATAAAAAAATATATTTTACTTAAGATAAATACAGAAAAAAAAACCTAAAAATTCTTAATGAAAAAAACTACACATTCTGCAAAAAATATTAAATCGATATCACTTTTTATCGCACCTATAATCATTGTCACCAAGCGGAATGTAAATTATATGGTGACAATAGGTACTTACCTACTTTAAACTGTAAACAATGTTACTAATAACAGTAACCACAACTTTTACCACAAGAAACAGTTGCATTACAATTATTTCTATTTTAAAAACCTCAAATAATTAGGTGGTTTCAGCTTCTTTAACAATATTTAAGTGAAGCCTTTTAACGAATAATACCTACTAATAATAAATGTTACAGTTGTATGTTTAGACATTTGTTACTCAAACATTCTTAAATGTTTTATTTTTAATTAATTTATTTATTAAAAAACGCATTTCTTTGATTCCTAGTAAAATGATAAACCTAGTATAACGGTATAGCTTGGTAGGAATCCGTTGCCGCGGGAAAATACTAATTTCCCACGGAAAACACATATAACTGCAAGATAGAAAC
Source organism: Emmelina monodactyla (assembly GCA_916618145.1). NCBI lineage: Eukaryota > Metazoa > Arthropoda > Insecta > Lepidoptera > Pterophoridae > Emmelina > Emmelina monodactyla. The sequence goes on along the minus strand of OU745314.1, from coordinate 7,426,768 downwards.
CACAGGATAGAAAGCTAATTAATTCATAAATGTTGACACAACATTAGTAACAAATGTTGTGTCAACATTTAAGAATTGAACAGTTAAAAACATTTGTTCCTATTTTAAATTTCCATGTTATGTAACACCGTTATTGAAGTGTAAATTATTTGACAAGATTATTGTTCGACCTTGCTTTTTATTACTTTCAAACTTGCATCTGACTTGGCGCCATTGGAGGACAAGGCCACTGTTTTAATTAGATTTATTTATATTTTAGACAAATTATTAAGTTAGAAGGAATCATCATCATTGCAGTTATGGTTATGATCCTGATCCTAGTACCTAAGTCAAAAGTTTACGAAGACATAATTAAACAAGAATGAAGAATATAGATGTGTACCTAAGTTTTTATGTAAGATTTTTTATTAAAAAAACCCTTTCCGTCAGAAACTTGAAATGAATTCTTACAAAAACTTTAATTCTTCGACAACTTTTTTTTGGTAAAGCCAAGAATAGTTTTTACGTTCACTGCATGCATTATAGGATGGTGCTAGTGACAGGTTATTGAAACAAAAACCTGTTACCTAAGTTTAAAATTATTATTTTTTAAGATTAAAATTAATTTTATAAAAACGACTTCATAAAATCGTAGAATCATTTATGTTTTTACAAATTATTCTTATCTTTAAATGTTATTTAAGAGTAAAATTAATTACATAACATGCCAACCGCACCATTCTATATACAATGCACAGAGTGTAGTGTTTTTTTTATGACCATTGTGCGGCATCGAATTAGCTGTAGGTACTATGTACTCGTTCATACAAGAGTGAAAAAACAGTTAGTGTACAGAGTAATGTTTGCAGAGAGAGTGTTTACCTATTGCTTTGAGTAGCTCTTCAACCACATTTGGTTTATTTAATGTTTGCAAAAAAACCAGTGCCGTGAATACCTATTTAATTAATCAATTACATTATAATAAGTGATTGCATTCTTTTTTACTTTCAACATATAAATAATAATCCTTTTAAAGATTTTCTAAGACAATCATAAATGCTTTATTAAATACTCACTCATAAAGATCGGTGGAGTCAAAACAATTTGGGAACTACTCTGTATTAGATACTTACGTCACGATCACTTGACACACAGCCTCTTATAATAATTTTACACTTCACCGTTTGGCTGTATAGCAGCCGGACCTGCGTTGAGGCCTCTGCGGGGACGGAATTAAAAAGTTACCGTTCCATTTTCAAACCATTGCTCCCGCGCGTGCAATACATGTAAACAAAAGAATTAATTGCAAAATAATAAAAGTAATTGTATTTCAAAAGAAACGTTTTTTGTGTTATTGAAATGAAAACGCGGGAAAAGTGTCGTTCCAGTGATAGATCAGCAGAAATTTAAGTTTGGAGTTTTGTGTGTCGTTGACCTCTCGAAGTTAAACCGGCAAGGAATTGTAAAATATATAAAGGTAAGTTTTCTCTTCAAATACAACAAAAAACATGACTTATTGTTTAGTGCTGATTGCTTTTTTGTTAAAGTATTTAATCTAAACAGTTTTTTACAGACTTTGCTTAAATCATTAACACAAACTGAGATCGCATTTTTTTTATTTAAAATTCGTAACATTCAACCAGTTTGTAGGTAGTTAGGTAATTTGCAAACGTTTACGCAAGTATCATTAGAGCTCCATTAAACTCGATCTCTTAGATCTACAGATCATTATAGTTATTTTCTCGTAATATCGATCATTATAGGATAGAAAAGTAAGATAAATCTTGAATTGTACAAAAGCTATAAAGGTATCTGCTATTAGGTATTTAGTAAAAAACTTGTTAATACTATTTAGGGGACCGAGCATCCAGTTAAACAGGTCCCGTTCTGCGCACTATTTCTTTATTTATCTTTTCTACTCTACAAAATATATTAAATTCATTCGTTTCGTTTAAAACTTTATCAAAACATAGAGTTTAGCGCTAATTTCCAAAGTTTTTAATGCTTTTTTTATGTTATGAAGGGACAAACAAGCAGTTATACTTTATATTAGACCTGCAACTTCAAGATAAAGACTTCAGTCGGTTCAAATGCCTTTATACTCTACCTATTCTGTCATTTTCTGTTCTTCTTTTAACCTTACAAACAAGATATTTAAATTTTTGATCAGATATTAAACTGGTTTAAAACGCTTCCATAAGAATTACAATTTGGGCATAAATAAATATAAAATGAAAATAATGTCAAATGTTAGACATTTAATTTATTTTTAATCAGTAGGTACCTATTATCATATCTTTTTGTCTATTATAAGAGACCTATTAACTTTCTTATAAATAATACAGTAAAATAACGAATAGGGCATCATTATCTGCTACAAAATTAAAGTCCCGGAACTTGTTAAAGGCCCGAATGTTAAAATCACTAATATTGTTTTTATCAAAAGACCCGCAGAGAAAAGCATGAAATGGCCAGTAAGCCATAGCCATCACAGACATTAGATAGCCAAGACATCGCATTCCATATCTGTACGATTAATATTGAGCAATGATGTTGTAGATTACCTAAGTTCATTAGATACTTAAGTGAAGTCATTTGCCTTTAATAATTAACTAGGTACTTCCTCAATTAAACATTTTGTCGATATTCGAAACCGTGGGCCCTAATTGTAATAAAAACACGTTTTCAGTAAAACAAAAGACGCGTAAGCACTACCTACTATTGTCCTTACCGCTACCAATTCATTAGACACTCAAACACAAAAGATATTACTAACTCGCTCCTTATTCACCAATTTAGTTATGGTTGTCGGCACTTTTAGTCATGTAAAAGAAGATATTGTGATACCACAGTTTCTTAACTTTAGAGGCATTATGGTAGCGGAGTTTCTAAAATTTGGTTTTCATGGACATAAAATGCCGAAATTGCAACAGTACGTCCATTTGCCTGTAATTTGGTGCGCAAGAGACCATGGCGTGTGCAGAGTGCAAATATTTAGTTAACGGGTCAAGGCACGGGTTTTTAAAAGGGTTTTAGAGGAATTTATCTGTTGCGAAACTATGCCTACTAATTTATTTTTAAACTAAATTTTTTCCATATAGAAATAAATATGTAACGTATCATTGCTGTTGGCTAAAACAACTTAATTTAATATGGACAAAGGATTACCGATATAAGTAAGTAGTTTAAAAAAGCATTTGACTTCTTTCTTTGATGATTGATTAATAATGGGTTCATTCTTACACTATAATATCCACAAACCTTAAGTTAAATAATCTAATGTACCTATAACAGCAACCAAATCTCAAACCATGCTGAGCTATTATGCCATAAATGTCGTTTATCTTCCAACGAAATCTATTTGCATGAAGTGAAGGGTCTTATGTTCTATGTAGGCCAAACAGGTTTGATCGAAATTGACAATCCGCTGTTTGCGCTTATTTGGCTTTGTCGCAACACTTGCAATCACAATAAACTAACTCAAATGTAGGTAGACTATCATAGTGCTTAGGTTTTACTATACTCACCTGATAGAAGGAGTTTAGTTTCAAGACATAAATATTTTACAAATTTAAGTGTATTAAATTATACTTTAAAATTATTGTAATATGGGAAAGATCTGGTTTAACCCGTTTTTGATAAAAGTTTAAAATAAATAATTTATCACTTTAAGCAAACAAAAAACATTAGGTAGGTTAAAACATTACAAAAGCAATAGTTAACACGTTGGGTAACAAGTAACTAATTCAAAAATTCTGTTTTTAATTTTGGAAAGTTAAAAAACTTTATATGCATAAAAATAAGTAAGCAGCCGTATACTTAATTAAGCCTTTGTTATTTTTAAGTTAAAAATTTTAACATAAAACGACTTTCTCTTCAATGGTAGATTCAAGGTTAACTCTACAAATGGGAGCGTAGCGTATGCTATGTTACGTACACACTTTTATAATCAGCAAATATTGTCGAAACCGGCTACACCGGGAAAAGTAGCCAAATAAACAAACTGACACTCCTACAGTCAAATTGCTATAATTTCTAATGACAATTAAAATAAACATTACCATTGCAGATTTTATTCCATGTAATAAAAAAAAGTTTTTCGTCTCATATTTCAGTGTTAAAATGGCGGTGTTCAAAAGCATTGCCTTTCAAGCGGAGATTAGCAGATACGAGATACCTGATCCCGACTTCGTGGAAATAGCTCGACGGAACTGCAATGAAGAGCCAAGTACCAGGAGCAAAGCAATATCAGACTTTAGAAAACTTATACAAGGTGAGTAACTCTGAACATTTCGTGATGTCCTAGTAGTTTTGGCTTCTTTAAACCGACGTTGATTTAACGTCCAGTTACGTGTTTTAACAGTGTCAATCTTTTTAAACTTAGCTTCAAATGGTTTAGTTAAAAACATGTGTTTTGATAATCAAAATGTTTTAACGAATTATAGATCTTGGAAATTGTAAACCACAGATAAGTTAACGTTACGTAATGTTGAATGCAATGGCAGTAACTGATAGATCTTACAGTTAAACTCAGGTAGCTAATCGAGTTAGGACTAAAGTGGGTTATTGAGACCGCTGAGTTAGTAGTTACATCATAGTATGGGTTATTACTCTACAATGCAACCATAATACATAGTGTTGAAACTATAATTAAAGACTCTTATGATAAAATAAGTATATCTCAGAATCACATGTAATAAAGAAATTTAAAATCGTTCTGATAATAAAAGTTACAAGGTGCGGACGTTGAACTCTTTTGTTTTAATAAGTAATCCGAGACCAGTAAATACGCAAATACATTGATTTTATTATAATATTTTTGTCTTTAACGATCCAGATTTTATAATGATATTTGCATAATAAATAATTGTATAAGTTTTAATTAAAAACATCTTTTTACGAGTTTTTATTATTGCTATATATCATAACAGGAAAACAATAGTTACAAATAAAGTTTTACGTTTATATTTTTATAGACTGTTTTATACGTTCAATTATCAATTTTAAACAACACAATTATCAGTTCATCAACATATTATGCTTTTATATTTTGTTTTTTTATTTGATAAAGTTATGTGCTATAAATAAAGTTGATGTGAATATAAGGTATCGTAATTATTATTTGCAGAGCGTGGAGAGATAGTCCCTAGAAGGAACGATGACGCATATTTACTGAGGTTCCTGCGCTGCCGTAGATTTATACCACAACTGGCACATCGACTGGTAAATTCATTTTGTTCATATATTAATTAATCAGCTTTCAAATTAAAGTGGTAAAACTGGGGTTTTACCACTAAAAAAAACATGGGTTATTCCGGGTTAAATATAGTCCATCTATCTATACATAATAATATACAAAGTTTAATTCAAATCCGTTGAGAAGTTTTGGCGTGGGAATGTAACGAACTCAATTCATTGCAGTTCTTTCAACGCCGAAAAAAAAAATTGTTTTTATATCAAAGCAGCAGATTTCTTACGGATTCGTAATAAAGTTTTTTAATCTGGCGAATTAATTTACATAGAAAATCATCTCAAGCATCTCGCATTACACATAATAAGCATTATTTTCTATAAAACGTTATCTTTAATAACAACTATAAATTAAATAATTGCTGTACAACATTTGAAATCTAACACCTCATATTTCAGAAAAGATATGAATATCTTTATAGCCAGTTATTCTCATTTCGTACCCTATACTCACATTATGAAATACTGTTAGTTAGACACTACGTGCAAATGTTCGCACCTTAACCAAAAGATTCATAATGAAGATGCAATAGTAATCTATGGAATATTCCAGTACCTTCTATTTAGACCCCAATTTCACTACGATCTCAAACAGTTAAGTTTAAACCGGTTAGTTATTTGGCTATCGGAACTTACAATTTGAATTGCAAGTACTTGCAAACGTGAGATCGATTGATGCTGATTTTATAGGTCTACTAGCTGACCCCGCAAACGTTGTTTTGCCATATAAATAATTGTATCACTTAGGGGTATAAAAAATAGATAGTAGCCGATTCTCGGACCTACTGAATATGCATATCAATTTTGGTAAAAATCGGTAAAGCCGTTTTGTAGGAGGAAGGTAAAGAATATTGTGACACGAGAATTGTCACACAATATAATATCGTGATTTAAAACAAATATTGTGGGTTCCATAGTGTACTAGATTTGAAGTAAGAAAAAAAATATATCGCTATATGTATTTATAATTTATAGCTTTTATAAATAAAGGATGATTTCTTTTTAAGTTCTTTTAAATATTCTAATAAAAACAGAGTTTTTTTATTTAAATTACTTCTATAACAAAAAAACTTAATAAAAGCAGGGTTCAAAATAATTAAAACAAAAAAATCTTTCTCAATCACTACCTAAATAAAGTAATATATCTTATCCTAGTTGGTCCGCTACGAGACCTTTCGCCGCGAGAACTCGTTCCTCTACGCCTGCGCGGCCTTCCAGCTCGACAAAGTGAAGAATGTGTACGGCGGGATGCTGCCAGACAGCCCGGTTAACGGACGGGTCACTTTCATGAGATTCGGTGAGATGTAACAATAATAATAAACTAGTGGCCGCCCGCGACTCCGTTCGCGTGGAAGTCGGTTTCCCGCGGGAATGAGATGTTTTCACGCGGTAAAAAGTACCCTATATGTTAATCAGATGTATAAGCTATATTACTGTAAAGTTTCATCAAAATCCGTCCAGTAGTTTTTACGTGAAAGAGTAACAAACATCCATCCATACATCGTCACAAACTTCCACATTTATAATATTAGTAGGATAATAATAATAAATCTCCAGACTGACACACCAATTGTGTGGCCCTAAACTAAGCAAAGCTTGTACTATTGGTCCCACACAATGGACTAGGGGAGAACCTAGTTACAGGTTTTTTTGGAGTTAGAAATAGGTATTGTTTGGTAAATGCTCGAAATCATATTTCACTATAAAAATGATAAAATAATATTACGGTTAAAGTTACAAGGTTAAAGGTCATTATTTTTGAATAACTCATTCTAAAATAGATTTTTACACGAATCTTTGATTGATATGAATATACCCTTTTACTTTACTGATTTTCATGGACGTGATAAAATTATATTTATATATGTTTAAAGTAAATTAACTTAGTGATTACTTAAAGACGAAATACATATTGTTTATATTAAATTCCAGGTCGATGGGAGCCAAATGAAGTTCCTATTATAGACGTAGTGCGTTGTGCGCTCATTATGGATGAACTAGCAGTTATACAACCTAAATTACAGGTTAGATTTAATTAAATATAAATTTTAGTCATAACAAAGGTTATTTTCAGTAAAAAAACTGTAAATATGACAAACTAAACGGTGTTTGTTTATTACTTCAATTGAATATTTTTCGTAGTTTAAATGTAGAAAGTATAAAAGTGTATAAAGACAATTGTGAACCAAAGAGTATTTGCTCTTGTAAAACAACTAAACAGTTAATTCAAGAAACATAGTAAGATGTGTTAATTAACCATACCTCACGTTTTAATAAACATTTCAAAACTATTCTTAAGGTAGCCAAAAAGTAAAAATATTTTCAATTAAGTATTTTTTGCTTCTTAATTTCAGGTTTTGGGGGTAACAATCGTAGTAGATCTACAAGGTCTAGGTATGAGACATGTGAGACATCTGACGCCCACTATAGCATACCAGATCGTCAGTTTAATGGGGGTGAGAAATAAATAAAAATACAAATGATTTCCTAGTAAAGAGCAAGAAGATATCGTTTTTATGCTTTTGAATGATTAACCTTTTGCAAAGAAACGACACTTTGATTGCAAAAATTGCATCAAAATCCGTGGCGTAGATAAAATAGTTAACAGGTGAACTTGGATATTCCAAATACAGATGGCGGATAGATTTCGTTAATTTTTTTTTATGATAGCCCGGTAGTGGTAAAAGTAAGGTAATGACAAAACTTTTCGTACCTATATAGAAAAATATATTATGGATTCCTTGTATCTTTTATGCCCCAATGGCAAGGAATAATAATAATGTAATTAATGAGAATCGCTTTAGAAAAAATATCTCTTGAAACAAAAAACATTAACTGCTGCTACCACAACTGTTCAAAAATGCAAAAAATATTTTTATTTTAAACGTGCCCCAAATCATAATTAATTAAGTGCAATTTTTATTATTAAGAAACGTTTAAGAAACAAACGAACATATAAATAACCCAATTATTAAATCTTGTTATAAAAAGTAACGATAACTCGTTTTTAATTAATTAATCTCATTAACAACAAAGTTTGCAACCGTAACTACCAGGCGATCATAAAGTGAAGCGACTACAGTCATTACCGCTGCTCAAGTACGCGTTGCATGTGATTTAACTACAGATTTTAAAATTGTTCGGAAGGTTACTACAGAGGTAGAACTCTCTTAATTCTTATGCTTATAAAAAAAAAATTAAATTGTTATTTTTAATATATGTTTCTGATGCCAAAAGATGTAATAAAAAAAGGATGTACTTTAAACGTTTTAAGAAAGCTATTTCCTTTTCAAGCGTATTTTTTAAAAACGGAACTGAATTACATGCAATGTGTATTTAATCATAATAATTTAATTGATAGCGAAAATACTTGGCACAGGAAAAGATACTAAAGTAAACTATCATTTCTTACTAATTATACGCCAATTTCTAAATTGGTATTTAAAGATGATTGACATTTTAATAATAAACTGTATATTATTGTGGTTGAAGTTGAGTCATACTTTAATACGTACTTTATTTGTATTTTATTAAGTGAATGACTCTTCTTTAAATTAAATTCAGTCAACCAAATTTTGTGGGACTTAAGATAAGCACGTACTGTATTTTATATAGGTACGGTAAATATATAAAAAAGCAGGTCGACGACATTTCGGATACAAAAAACTCGGACACCTCGGTAAAAAATAATATTAAATTTGAAAATCTATACATCGGCCAAGGTGTCCGAGTTTTTTGTGTCCGAAATGTCGTCGACCCAAAAACCCCACTTTTCCTCTCAATCTCGCTGAAATTTCCCCACTGCAAGTACCAGGCGCTCATAACCCGCAGGTGTCGTTCCCGCTGTTCAACCACTCGCTGCACGTCATCAACTACAGCTGGTTCCTGCACTCGTTCTTCTACGTGTTCAAGCAGTTCATCCCGCGCGCCGCCTGGGACCGGCTCTACTTCCACGGCTGCGACCTGAGCTCGCTCCACAAGTTCATACATCCCCAGTACCTGCCGCCGGAGTACGGGGGGACTGGAGGAGAAATTGTCACCACGGAAGAGTGGTTAAGGGAGATAAATAGATATAAAGATGACTTTCTGGTTAAGGAGCTCAGGGATTTAGGGTTTACAGTTGATGATTAGTTTTCTAGCATTTGGTTTAATGTTTTAAATTTAATATAGATAATAGGTATTTTGTAAGTATAAGCAACAATGTGATAAAAGTGATAGCAAAATAAAATTTTGATTCTGGTTTTTGGTTTTATTTCTATTTTAATAGCCTTGACAAGTTTACACAAGATAAAATATCGTATGAGTGAGTCGTATGCTTTTAATCTTTATTATTAAAAAGGAAAAAGGTGGTAGTTTGAACGATTCCAAAAATGTTTTTACAATTCAAAGTTTTGACATCGAGCAGAGTGGGCTTTGAAAAACCTTGTCCTGAATGTACTTTAGAAAACACATTAGAAAATAAATTAAATTTTTAAAAAAATGTGAAAACCTAATCACATTTTTTTTTAAATATAATTTATTTTCTAATGAGATTTAAGAGACGAAAAGTGAATTAGTTTTACTATGTTATGAAAATATGTATAATTAGGGAAAACAGCTCCTTAGGTTCATATTTCATCCATAGCTCTTTAGGTATGAACGGGCCCGGTAAGTTTTATAGAGAGAAAAGACTTTATTATGGAGGTTGTTAGTTATTAATCAGAAATAAATATAAATACAAAAGTGCGAAAAGTAAATGTTTCGATATAACTGTTTTAACGGGACTTAAACTTTTTATTCTAATCTCCAAATAAAAAAATCATATATACCTCTACTATTTAATTGTATATGAACTGTTAATGTACTTAAAATATAATATCAGAATTGAAGTGATTTGTAACTTACGAGTTCCAATGGCATTCAAAAATAGGTGAGAAAAAATGAATTACTGGAACCTTCCTGACCCCTAACCTACCCTCAGAGTTCATATAAAAGACATCAACGCAATGGTTTTTGACAAATTAGGTAAAATCACTTTAAATAATAATTGTGGAATTTAAAAATAACTACTTCATACATATGTGTATTTTGATACTTAAAATGAGCATCGTCAAAACATCTCTATTCTAAACATTAAAATCTCGACTCTGGCAATTTCCATACGCGTCGCGTGTCCTTCCTCCGTGCATTTGCATTGAATTGCTCAAAAATCTTGAACTTCTCTTACTACATAGACAGAGGTACGTTCTAATCTTACGAAACCAATCATGCTTCTTACCTACAAGCAATCAGAGACGCCAGACCCCATAGTCTATAGCTAGCCACACTGGCAGAACCGCCGCGCGCTCCGTGCCTTTCCAAATTAAAAAAAAAACGACAAAGATTTTGGCGGCAACTGCGCTATACGGCCACTCAAAAATTTACATCCTGAGGCTTATGTTGCCTGTGTAGTTTTTTGAAAATATATTAAAGTGGTTACGATAATGAATGGCGGAAGGGTTTTTGTTTTTTCCTGTTTGACGGTATTGTCGCTGTTAAACAGTATTTAACGGCGTCGTAAATATAGTGGTAAGTGTTTGTAAAAGAGGATTTTTCTAGCAATCTAGCTATTAACTGTAATTTGATAACCTATGTGACGCAGCGGCGTTTATACCGGACTGTTTAGCGGAAGCGGGTTCGATTCCCGGATCGAGCATATTGAATAGTTTTTCTAAATTGGTTCTTTCGTGTTTGGATTTAACAAGGTTTTCTCCTTGACCATGCATTGTGTTTAGTTTTATACGGCCACATAGTTGGTGTGGTAGTCTTACTATTAGTATTATTAGTTATGTCCTATATACTTAAATATATAATCGGTCACATTACTTGCTATAAAGTCTTAATTTTTAACCTCTAAAACTTTTGGATTAAGTAAATATTTTTTTATTAAAACATGGTACTTTTATAAATAAGCTTATAGCTCTTGGTATGATAACATACCATTAATCATAAGATGGTGTTGCGTGACCGGCGAACAACGGTTACCTAACCTAATGAAAATGAAAGTTGACATAAAGAGAACTAGAAAAATAAAAACATGGAATTGAAAAAAAAAATTGAATGACGTGCAAAATCGGTTTGAATGCCCTATTTTTTTTTTGTTTTTTTTAGGACCGAAAGCAAGTTTTACTTGAGTTCCTTTGTTTGAGACTTAAGTAGTTATTTATGGAACAGAAATATAATTCGTTATCGCGGCTTTTTAAGTAATCTGAGTGCAGCGTACCAGTAAGTGTTATACAATTTTTAATAAACGTTTCAATTGCATGGAAAAATAATTATATATTTGATAGCAGATTAATTACTAGAGTAGGTATTAAATAGCTCCAAAGAGCACTTCAGTGTTGCATAATACATAAAGGCAAAGTTGGTCTGTCATGTTAATAAAAAAACACTTTAATGAATTTTTAAAAGAATAAAATCGGAATGTTATAACGAAAAATCAATGGGCCTTCTGGGCAATGATCGGTCCCTCCAGAGTTTTTTAGGGAAAACACCTAGTTACAAAGTCATAAAACCTTGAAGGCATATAATATAGCTCCTTTAGGCATGTGTTTATCCATCACAAATTGTTTTGAGACTCTAAGTCATGTATATTGAGTTCAAAGTTCTTACCAATGGAAGGGTCGTAGACATTTTGGACACCTTGGCCAATGTATGGTAAAAAATAATGTTAAAATTGAAAATCCATACATTGGCCAAGGTGTCCGAGTTTTTTGTGTCCGAAATGTAGTCGACCCCAATGGAAAAGAACCCACGATGAACAACCAAAGTAGAAAAATATAAATGTTTACCTCGAACATAAATTTAAACTTATAAAAAAAAGTGAAATAAGTGTGTTGGCATGTAACATGGTAACAATGTGTGGATAGTTCCAATCTGAACCAATTTAAACATAAAATGATTTCATGAGTTCCTGGTAGCATTATAGCCGACCGACACGTGTTAAAGTGGTGACCCCGTTTAGGAAAAATAAGTGTACCTTGTGAAACTTTATCACTTATAGAAATAAATAAATATCTTTATAATTATGTATGGAATAAGATTACAAAGTTTTATGATTTTTAGTGCATAAGAAGACAAATATGAAAAAGGGTTTTTAAACAGCAGGGAATAGGATATATTGATGTTTTAATACTGATTAACTTTGGTGTTCTATGCATAATAATATCTATTTTTTATTTAAGTTTTGCTAAAGTAACGAAATGCCAAAATTAACAAATTTATTAACCTTAACATACTTTTAATTGTAATGAAACAGCTTGATCGTTTTTGATAAAATAAGTTTTGGAATATTAGATTAAAACCTCATTATGTTGCAGCGGATTGCAAAAAATGTGCAACTCTAGGCAAAATAGCAACACAGTTACTGAATATTAATAAACTAAGAGCTTGCATTATTTTATTACAAAATAACTGCATTATTCTTGCAATAAAAAATATTGTTTTTTTTTGTTTTTGATACCTTATATAAGTCAGTATAAGGTAGTTTTTTCCCAAACACAAAATAAAACTGGTGTAATTATTAACAATATATTTGTGAAAAAAAAAACTTTTACTTTTATTTGTATTTGTTTCTGCTAACTAGCTAGCTGATTTTGTATATATTTTTATTTAAATTAATCAGAATTAAGGACCGCATGATTATTACTTTCATTTCGTTTTTATTTCAAAGATAATGGGATTTTGAAACTTTATAAAAAAACGGAAATCCCCATTGATTGGGGATGTTCAATGGCGATTTGCGCAATAACCCTAAATACTTTAAGTTTAGATCAAAATAATGGTTATTTCGAATAAATATAATAATGTAGTTGAACAAAAGATATCTAAGTAGATTATATAACACATATGTAATACACGGAACTATCGTGACATTTAAAAAGCTTATTACTTGTATGTTCCGAGCGTCAAATATATCATTTCATAACACAAAAGCACGTCTTAAGTCAATCTTTAGTGTATTTTATAAGCATTACAAAAGGAAGCTATTGCAAGAAATTTATGAGCGCTATGTAGTATCCATAGAGTTATTTAGTACTTACAATTTATTTGTTAGTTTTTTATAACTATGAGTATCACAGAAACTATGTGACCCTAAAGTAGGTGCAGTAAACACTTTAGATATAAACTAGTTTTTACTCGCGCGGCTTCGCACGTGTTAAATTCGGAGTAAATCTCCTTTCCCTTTACTATGTAATTATACATGTAAACCTACCCCTTGAATCACGCTTTCTATTAAAAAAACCGCATCAAAATCCGTTGCGTACTTTCAAAGATTTAAGCATACATACGGACATAGGAACTGAGAAAGCGATTTTTATATTATATAGGTAGTGATTACACAACAAGCTAGGAGAGAACCTAGTTACACCCGGACACTTAGCATGTACCTAAGTGTATGTATAGCTTTTGATAAAACATATCTATTGAAAAGATAATAGATGATATAGCAAAACGCCACTTAACCTTGACTTACAATTATTTTATTAAAATCTTGATCATTAACCTACATTATGGAATGTATGAATACCTATTATCTAATTAATGTTATAATAATAATAGATTTAATAATCATAAAAAAAATCCTCTTAAGGTTTCCGTATTATCAAGTTTATTTCAGAATTTGTAATTTGTTTGTATGTCCGCCTTAACTTCAATAATTTTCATCATATCAATTTTTAGCCTATCAATTAATTATTTTTTTACATCACGTATAATTTGATAATTTCTTTACAGATCGCCAAAAGCCAAATCCATGAATAACAGGGCCTCATAAATCATAAGAACAATGCAGTCAATGTTTTTAAACATCGCGTTCCAAGCAGAGATCAGCCGCTATGAAGACGAAGAGTTCCAAGAGGTGGCCAAGCGAAACTGCCACGAAGATCCGAGTACCAGGGGCAAAGCGATCGAGGAGCTCAGGAATCTTATATTCGGTTTGTTTGTAAACACAACGTCACTTCACTACTTATAGTAACCTTACATATTAACTAAAATATGTTCAGGAAAATTCTTATTGATGATTTTGAAAATCAATTTTGAAAATTTAATATCCAATATATTTTTTGTAGATGTATGTTGCAATATTTTGATAATGGTCAATATGTTAAGTATAAATAATAGTGCATTTTAGTCGATTAAATATCTCTCATACATTATTAATGGATTTTGATATACAAGCGATCTCAACCATAGTAATCTTATCTTAGATCCATTATTTTTGTATGTATCGTTTATTTCCATTTTTTTTGCAATGTATTTAAAAATATTCGAATCGTGTAAGTTTTTCTTCGAGTGTAAAAGTGTTATAAGTTTCTTTTAGAGAGAGGCATCTGCAATCCTCGGCGAATCGACGACGCCTACCTCCTCCGGTTTCTGCGATGCCGGTGGTTCATACCTGCTCTTGCGCACAAATTGGTTCGTTTTCATACACAAATAAATTTAATCGCCACACTGATTTTGTATCCAATACTAATGTTCGTAAAGAGAGTCCGAAGTTAAACTGACAAACATTTTTATGCACATTAACTGTAACTTATTTATTAGATCCGTCTTTTAACAAATTGATTTAGCGTTTTTTTATTATTCTGCCATAAACATAATAGTAATTGTTTCCCAGATGTATCGTTACGAAAACTTCGCGAAGACGTATGCCTACCTCTACGACTGCGATCCCTTCAAACTAGACAAGGTCGAAGACATCTGTCTCGGCGGTCTACCGGAGTCCCCTGTTAATGGGAGGATCACTTTCATGAGACTGGGTATGATTGTATAAATACCGTGATGGTTAAATATAATTTTAAGGGCCGGTTTTTCAATAGTGAGATAAATTCTATCTGACAGAAAATCAGTATGTTTTTGTTGCACGTCGAACATAAATACTCGACATATGTATGAAGTGACTATGGAAATAGGCACCTCTTATCAGCCAGTTAGCATTTATCTGACTATTGAAAAATCAGCCCTAAGTTAAGTAAACCGTTTTGGAAAACTAAGGCGGCAAGCAATGCCTTGCTAAATATATTTTATCAAAACTTTCATACGGTGGCATCAGTGTGTATTGAAAAAAAACTTTATTGCAAAATATTCAATTAAAAGTTAATTTTAATTTTATTTACTGTGTCTGTATTTACAAAAATAACGAAATTATACCTAAATGCTGATATTAGCCGCAGTTAATACAGCAGACATAGGCATTTTTTCTTCTCAAATTACTTTATTTTTCAGGACGATGGAACATAGATGCGGTCCCAATAGTGGACGTAGTTAGATGTGCTCTGTTCATGGACGAAATGGCAGCTATGCAACCGAAACTGCAAATACTTGGAGTTACCATAATTGTGGATTTAGAGGGACTTAGCATTCGCCATATAAGGCATCTTACACCGACCATTGCTTATCAAATGGTCAGCTTAATGGGCGTAAGTAATTTTTAATGAAACTTAAGTTTACAAAATAGGTTTGTATTTTTTTTTATTATCTTGTTAAGATATTGATGTCCACAGAAGTGAGATAACTTTTCTCAAATTTTTTTAATATTGAATTTTTCCCTCTCAATTCAAAAAATATATTAGACATTTATTATTTTGCTTTTCATGTTTTTTTGGTTTGCAACACCAACTTTTTCCAACCCAACTACCAGGAGCGCATATCTTTACAGGTGTCGTTCCCGCTTCTGACGCACTGTCTACACATTATCAACTACAGCTGGTACCTCAACACGTTCTTCTACGTATTCAAACAGTTCATACCACGAGCGGCTTGGCAGAAACTATACTTTCATGGCTCTGATTTAAGTTCACTCCATGAACACATACATCCCCAGTACCTACCACCACAGTATGGGGGAACCTGTCGAAATGTAATCCTTCTAGAACAGTGGATACGCAATATTAATAAGTATAAAGATGATTATACGGTGAAGGAACTAAGGGCTCTAGGGTTTACTATCGAAAGTTGAATAAATAACTATTAAGTTGTAAAAAATGTGATAAATGATTTTAATTAAAATAAGGTTTAATAAATACTGTGACCATTCCAATGTGAAACAGAAGTACAATAAAAATAAACATATTTTTTATTACCGAAATAAAATGCTTAGATTTGATTTGTTTATTATTTTAATAAAAACCAACAAAACACAAATTGTACTAGGTATATATGTATTTCTGTAGTTTTTTCATAACATATTACTGTACGTATGTACCTGAAATCTTCAAATTCTCTATTAGCATGTTAAATTATATTAATCTTAATTTAATATACGTAGTTCATCTACAGTTATTTTTTTTTCTGGATAATTTACAACTTGACTAGATTTGTAACAGTATATACTGATACTTTAAACATATTTTTTATTATTAGATTTGACCTGTTGCAGTCTTGTAAGCTCTATGATGAAACCGTTGTAACTCTTGCTCTACTTCATCAATTACCGTCGGATTCAATTCTATGACTTCACCTCTCTCACTGTCATGCACGCCTGGTATTACATTTACATCGTCGATATCGAAATCGAACGCGTAGAAATCATCTCGATCTTCATTAAAAAAATCGTATTCGTAAGTCCTTGGACCACTCGTCATGTGATTTGGAATTTCGTTAGTACCATGAATGATCAGTGTGGTTGTTCCTATTTCTCCAAAGTTTTGTTCCGTCGTCGTCTACAACAAAAAAACATTTAGATGAAAAGATAGGTTAGATAGACGTTGTAAATCTTGAACGGTTTAAGTTGTTGCTTACCTTATCTAAAAATGTAACTTGCCAAATACCTAACGGGTTTTCACCCCACGTTGCCACGGACATGAGTGGCCAATTCATGAACCCTGCAGCAGAACTATCCAAAGGTCGAGAACTGAGTAGTTGTACTCTTGTCCCTAAAAAAATGGTTTTTCTCCTTACATTGTAAATTCAAAGGTATGTTCATAACTCAACGCAATAATTAAACGATAGTTGCTTTGAAGCGCTAAAACGGGGGAACAAGTTTTCGCGTCAACCGCATTGAGAGACTTCTTTATACTAGGAGATTATAAGTTGCAAGTAAGTACCTGACGGTGAAGTAAGGAAAATTTCCAACGCTCCCCTCCGAGTGTAGTGCACGTTGACGATAAGTTGAATGTGTTCAATGTAGTTCACCAAACAATCGTTAACATTGATATCGATATTTGCAAATGTTTCTGAACTTATTCGTTTTGCTTTATCACTGAAAAATAATGTAAAATATGAATTGAACTAAATGTTAATGTAAGATTAATTAAATTTAAAATTAATAAGTCAGTAATAATAACAAACAGTGCGATAATGTAAGCAAGTAAAACGATAATGAATGACAGCGCTGCTGTTTGTTTTGTTTGTGAACGATTACGTTGATCGCACTACGAATACGAAAGTACCAGGCTCGCATACTCACGTGGAAGCTTCCACGCGACAAACGTGTTTCTCGGGTACGTTCACCCATGTCGCTGCCTGCGCCACGAGCGCGCCAGCGTTCAAAAGGCCAAATCCAAATCGTACGTCGAACCGCAATCCCACTCTACGTGGATAACATTAGATAAACGTTAGTTGTTTTGCGATATAAAAAAAATCCTAAAAGATTGATGAACATGATTTAAAACAAAATATTAATGTGTTTGTTTTTTTCAGTTTATGAAAGGTAAAAGTTCCAAAAAAAGTTAATGAGAGGAATAAACACTTTTTTCGGCAAAAACACCATTTATGAATTTTGTAGACAGAGAGATATGTATATTATTAAATACAGTTAAAATAAATTAAACAACTTAAATTGATAAGCCCGACCTGTCATCTAACACTAATCTAATGCTTTAAAAAAACGAAAATTAAAAACAAACCCATTAATTTGCCATCCCGGATTAGCCATCAGTGGTGCATACTCCGATGTCCACACAATCAAATGTTGAACATCTCGCCACGTCAGATTTCGGCTGTAAATAAAAAAGTTTTCTATGACGCGTCCCGACGGGCATTAGAGCATGCAGTTAGAAGTACTAGAACTACATGAGTGCATAGAAATTGGTCGTCGAACTGACTTGGCCTGGAGTACTAGAGCTATGATCCCGGCGGCTAGAGGCGCGGCGGCCGACGTTCCCGTGTGGCTGAGCGTGCAAGTATTGTTGGTGTCGGTCGTTGCCTGGGACGGTAAAACTTGAATTACATACAAACATGCTACAAGAAACAAAGATTCTGCAAATAGGAACAGACTTTATAAAGAACGATAGAAGAGAAACAATAATTGTAAATATTAATGTTGTAAGACGTACACTATTAGATCGTTTTACGTAAGTAATTGCAAAAAATACACATTGGCTTAGCAGTATATTTTAAAAAATCTACCGAGTGTTAGATCTAGAATATTTTCAACGCTGCTTTACTTCAAACCGAAGATTATTATTATTATAAGAAAATATTGTGACAAGCTACATCTTTGAATATGTAGTAATTAGGAAAATGGAATTTAGGGAAAACTCACCTACTCATTTTTACACATGTAATGAAATGAGGGTTATCAAAATCAATAAGTAAATAAAAAATAATAGTCAAAACATATAGTTAAAACTGTAAATCTCGTGAGTAATTAAATAATCATGTATGAAACATAATTGAATTGAATATTGCAGCCGTTTTAGTACACCAACCAATAAGGAAGGCATGGACGATGATGTCCATAAAATACCAGGAACATAGCAAGTAGTATATAATCTAATGCATGTACCAGGGCATCATATGTATCTAAATAACTCTTTCCACGGTGTAAGTGAAATCTTACAATTTTCTGATCGGTGTAAGCACCAGAGGAGTACGCCGCCGCCAGGGTGGATGGACAAATTTCTCCGTACCAAGGAAACAGACCGTGCTGGGAAGCACTGCCTATTGATATTGTGTAAATACTTGAGGAGTACCTGAAGAATGAAAAAAATTAAGAGTTATTTTAATTAAGAGAAAAAACTCATTAAAAAAGTATGTAGCGCAGTTTTAAATTATTGTTATTTGTGTTATTTTGAATTTTAAATGTCTTCTAAAGTTTCAATGCATGTTAACAAATAAAAACTTTTTCTAGATGATTTTTGATGTTAACTTACCCATCACAGTTGCAGTTATCATGATGACTGCCGCCATTGCCGTTTGCCCAAATGTAAATGGATCCTTTACCTCCTCGGCCCTTAAATTGATGGTATCGTTGTTTTTATCTACTACATTAGGTAAACACCTCTATGCGAATTAATTTAATAATAGAATAAATATTTTTCTACCTTTAAAATTCCCCTCTTTAACGCCTGAGCTGCCATTGTACCCGGTCCTTCCACTGTTCGACCGTCATCATTAGGGCCCCATGAAGCGCTGTAGATATCCACTTTATCCCACGCATAGCCTGCGTAATTCAAACAACACGAGTTACCAATGAAAACGAAAGTAATAATTCCTTTGCCTTCATGTTCTCCCGGTAAAAAGCAACAAAATATGACTCGAATGTCGAACAAACAAAACGCCAAAAAAACAAATCGAGTTCGTTGTTGAGATTGAGAAATGGAATCTGTTTAAAACTATCAGTAATTAGATTTTATTGATTATACATTCATTTAAAAAAAATCGAAAAAAATATCAAGATGAGTTTTAAAAACGGAAACAATATAAAATACTTACTAAAAAATTCTTAATTATTAATTAAAATGACAAAAGCAGAGCAACAAACAAGCAAATGGCAAAATCGGTCGGTCGGTCGGTCGTTCGATCGATCGCTCGATTGGCCGAAAGGGTTACGCTGTTACGTCATTTTCCACCCAAAACACCAGCAAAACATAAATGTCCAGGAGATCTCCCGTTAGGTTATTATTTTCAGCAGCGCCATCTAGTTAACATGGCAGTCAACGAACTTTTGTAACTAATGTCAACTTCTGCAATTTTTTATATTATTTTTATTTCAAGTAATTTAATATATTTCATGCAGCAATCTATTTGAAGACTCCCGTCAAATATACAGTTTGGGACTTTCAAATAGGAATATGATTTTCGGTTATCTATCAAAAATAATAACTAACCTATCTCAATTTAACTATTGGATAATCCTGCTTAACTAGATACATTATTAAAGCTCATACAATAAACATTAAGCCAAATAACAAATAACTATTGGGTCAGCTTTGTTCATATGCATAGTAGTAACGCCATCTATCTTTCACCGAAGCCAAAAGTATTTCAGTACATAAGTTATTTTAACTGATAGAATTAGCTATAGAATACTTTGGGTTTCTTGGTGAAAACGCCTTAATCTTTACATTTAATAATGAGAAAAATTTAAGCATCCTCCTAAAAGATAAAAACAAATTTAAAATACAACTGTTAATGCACGTTACCTACTAAACTAACTCTAAATACTTGGCAGAAAAGACTATTTTAGCTTCTTCCTCAATAGGCACATTTTGTAAGGGCCGACCGGGGCGTCTTGACTCTATTTATACTAGGCGATCATGAATAAGAAAGAGCTCTGCTCACCTATTGCCTCGGCTTCGACGCGGTCAGTGATTCGCCCGTCGAGCATTCGAACTCCGCCCACTTTGGCACCCCACGCCACACCAACACCGCACTTCACATTATTAGCAGTCATCGCTATCTGCAATACAATGTCACGACTACTACTAAAAGTGTTTTTATATCATTTTTGTTGATAGCATTATTATTATTACCTCGCCAGCACATCGAGTACCATGTGAATTTTTATTCAGCGCATCTTTCCTAGGAGATGGATCAAAATCTCGGTCATTGCAGTCCCAGCTGATTTCGGGATCCTGTGACAAAAACAACTTTACTGCCTTAAAATAAAGGTGAAAATTAATTTAATATAGCAAAACGCACATGGGTGGGTGGGGATTACTGGGGATGGCCGTGCCCCGTTGTTCGTTTGCCGAGACCACGAAAAGCGTCCGAGGGGCCGCGAACTTACTAGGCGAGTAGAAATGCTTAAGAGAAAAACAATATTTTGTGATGATGGATTGCCGCGTAAAAATCTGAACCGCAACAGTATCGAATTCTTAAACAAGGAACATGTCTTTTAAATTATGATACTTTATTGAATATAGCGAATTGGTCTCCGACTTTATTTTTTATGATAATTATAGCAATTTAATTGTATAATGCATGATTATACACAATATTTATTGGTCGGCGAGTCGGTGTTTTAGCTAGCTAAAGTAGTTTGTTAGTTCGCGGTCACGAGTCGTTCACATTTTTCACATTTTCTCTGCGCTCCGGAAGTACTAGGATAGCATAGCACTTACATAGTTAGAACGTAGGTCCGAGTGGGTGTGTTCTATACCGTCGTCCAGTATGGAAACTCGGACACCGCTACCGTTGTATCCCATGGCGTATGCAGACAACACGTTTAAGTCTAATCTTGGGAGATGATAACGTATGCGTGTATCTTGCTAAAATAAAAAAGAAATATTTTTTTGGAATATTAGAATCGATGCGAATAACATACAAATTATTTATGAAAATTCACTTATAACTTTATATTTTTCAGAAAATCTAAAAATGCGTTGATATGCGCTCTTACCAGATACCACTGTTTGGTCCATAGTTCATCATTGAACAATAGTCTTGGTGTGTGACTTATGTACCTCTTGTAACGTTCTGTTGTACTGGTAGAAGCTTCCTCTAATCTCTTCACTCGCACTAGTTCTTTTTCATCTTCGGATGCTGGATAACGTTTCACTCTCATCTTGGTAAATAATTGCTCTGCCCATCTCACCTATATGGAAACCGTATCTCAGTGGCAACAAACACAGCAAAGCAGCGCCCGTGTCGTGCAAATAATTTGCGGAAACGACAGTTCTGACACACCTTCTCGAATATCTACTAGGAGAACATAACTGGCGTGGAGCAGCCATTATTATTGTAGGAAAATGCATGGCTGAGGAAGTAGAGTAGACAGACAGTAAAATTGATGTTAGTAAAAGTAATAATCAATAAAAATGACGACGGGCAATAATTATGCAAAAACAGCTTAAGTTCTTTTGTACAGTATTTACATGATTGGAAACTTGAACTGTGTCTATACATTTGCTCTAGAATTAGATTAAATGAGCGTTTGTTTAACAAGTTTGTAAATATCAATTTCAAATTGATTTAGTTTGACCCTTTCCACTAACAGCCCCTAAGTTAAGGGGACACCTAACACATTTAAATTTAACAATACATATAACATTTTAATAGTTTTGCTATTTTTTGATACACGTGAATATTGTACACTATACACAAAGTAAAAAGAAACATTAACATCACAAATAAAAGTGTTTGTATATTTTAAGATATTTTAAGTGTCCCCTAAATTTTAGGGATCGTTGGTGTTACCCTTTTATCTTTTTTAAGCCCAGAGTTATGCAATGACGTTCGACGTTCGATTCCATGCTCGTATTTAACAAAACTGTATGTATTTGGAAAACCAGTAACCTGAAACAAATAAATGAAATTAATTTACTTACATGTTTTAGGGCCGGTTTTTCAATAGACAAATAAATTCTATCTGACAGAAAATCAGTATGTTTTTGTTTGTTGCACGTCGAACATAAATACTTGACATGTGTATGAAGTAACAATGAAAACATACCTCTTATCAGTCAGTTAGCATTTATCTGACTATTGAAAAATCAGCCCTAAATTATTATTATTTTTTCGTGTGCAAAGTATAAGTGACCAATGGAATGAAGTTAACATTTCAAATCAATTTTAATAATAGATAATATGTAGCTGTAATGTAAGCTGGTAATTTATGAAAAATTAACCGTTTAGTCACAGTTTTGTTCTATCTATCTATTCATTCATTTTTTGTTCAAATTAAGCAAAACAACACTATGCGAGGGCGGAGTATGCTAAAATTAGTGCTGTTGCTTCCTACATTCTATCTCTCTTACACTAGCGTTAATATAGTTACGAGGAAAAGAGACGACGGATATGTCTGATTTTCAGCGGTTGCTCACCCTTTTTGAAACATTTCCCGTGTATGTGTGTATGCAGGGGTGCATCAGATTTATGTTAATTTGGTGTAAGCTCCTGCCTAATTATTTTCTCCTAGTAAAACTGTTGGAGAACAATGGAGCGTAGGCGGCGCCCTGCCTAATTTTGTAAAACAACTAATGCGAGGGGTTTGTAGGGCAGATTTATTTTTAATTAAAACACTGAAATTGTTAAGTACTTAATTAGTAGGTAAGTTTAGAAAAAGTCGTTCTGTACCTATTTAGATAAATATGTCTATACAAGCGTTTTTGTGTTATGCATTTTTGTAAAAAAACGTCTTTTTTAGAACGAACTAATAAAGTTATTTTTTATATTATAACAATTACTAACATCATAAAATTGATATAAAGTTGAATAATACTAAATTAAATTGGAGATTAGCCGAATCAAATCATTATTGCGGAACACACTTCGTTCGACACGGGGCGGCGGGCGTTCACATGTGTTGAACGCATGTGCGATTGTGATACAGAATGGGCACATGTGAGTTTTTGCTTCCACATGTGTACCAGGCGATCATAACCTGCCAGGAGTTCGAACGCACATGGCATCACTCATATGTGTGCGTATGCAATGATGCCAACGTTAGGGTAGGACGTGTACAAGGGGCGCGGTAACAACCCTTGGGGTGGGAGATATGAACGCTAAAGTTAACAGCATAGAGTTCAAATTGCATTAAGTTTGATCGCACACGTGTGCGGCCTAGTTTTGATAACGTAACACATAAACTCTTATCAATAAAATGATATTTTTGTTCTTGTTAACACACCCACGCGACTTTTGCGTTTTAAAATATAAGAATAATTTCTATAGAATATTTAATCAAAAACGTCTACGACTTTCAGTATTGAATTATTTTTGTTTTTTTTCGTAATAAATACTATTAAAAACCAACGAACTGAATATAAAATGCTCAGACAACTTATAAAAATCCTTGACAAAATGAATAAACCAACTCATAGTTGCAGTTGCTAGTCTGCGTTCGTGTTTATAGCAAAGTCAATCATGCGTAAAAATACTTCAGTCGGCGCTATATGCGTTTCATCAACACAGATTGTTTCAGGCACGAAGCGCTGAAAATCACCGCCTACACTGACATGCTCGCCTGGTACCGAACTAGCTGAAACTCCACACTAATCTGCCGCCGGCCGCGCGCTGCTCTGCTGAAACGTTGCTCCTGAAAGCCAAAAAGTTCCGTACGATGGGCTATTTTCAATGGGACTGTAAAATTCGTTATCTTCTGATAGTAAAGGTGTTTTAAAAGGTCTAGCAGTCTTTAAATATCAGAATAATAAGTTGATTAGTAGAAACTATTAAGAAAAAAGCTGTACCATCCCGCATTGCGCCAACGTGGTAGATTACGCTATACAAAATCTCTCTTGTTATCTGAAAAGCAGGCTTAAGCCCAACCAGTGATATGTATATTTGCTGTTATTATATTTATTATCATTATTATATTTTCCAAAAAATACTATTTATAAGAATTTTAATGAGAGTCTGAATTTTAAAATAATTTAATAGTCTCGGAGTAAAAGTCACAATTTGTTACTCTTTTCTAATGTAATTTGCTCGTAGAAGGCGTCTGTCACATTGGATCCGGCCTTTGTGTTCACTAAGTTAGATTAAATTACTCTGCAATGAAACTTGAGGGAAAAAATGCCTGCAATTATGCTATTTATACTCAGAAGGTAACTTACGTACAATTTGATGCAACTCAAGGCATATTTAAAACTTTACCAAACACAAACATTTTCTGATATTATGACATGTTTTTAATTTATTCAAAATCATATCTTAAACAAATGCAAAACTGTCGTTGAAGACGAAACTTTCTTCTTATTATGGTTGTTTCTTTTTGTCTTCATTATTAACTCACTGTGATTAATTAAATGCGATCAACGCTGGAATTTTCTGTCAATTTTAAAGAGTAACCTCGATATATTTTATGAATTTTCTCTAACAATTCCACTGTTCTTGCCAATGTCAGGATGTGTTATTCTAGATTTAGCTAAAGTCTAGTAACATCACATTTTAGTGCTTATTTTGGTATGTCGTTGTGTTGACAGCTTATGTGTTAGTTTTTTCACGGATATAAATATATTTGTTTTCCCAAAAAATGGAAAGCCGTAGTTGCAAACTTCTTTATGTGGTGTCTTAAGAAGAGCGAAGAACTTTAACAATATTTTCGCCGGTTGTCAACCACTTGCAAATTATGATTTACGTTTCAGTTCTATCATCATCGCCGATCCTGCATCGCACTATCAACTTTTACACCCAGCTTCCAAACACTAACCAGTGCTTTTGTCTAGGAGTCTTTGTCTCGCGAAGATCTCTCTTTTTACTGCCAAAAGTCATCTCTCTGACAAAGTGAAACATGAAGCGTCCGTTCATTTAAGAGTAAGGCATTTTTACCACACAATTTCGCATAATCAAGAAAATAATTGTTCACACAGTTTTGCTCTAAAAAATTGTAAGTTGTCCTGAACAGATACACTTGTAAATGTGGATTTCACTTAAAAACTGATCATAATAGGATGACTCCTTAACTTAAGGTAAAGAGAACTATAGGTTGTGTTTTAACACATACTCTACATATGTTTTCCAAGTCAAGCCGTAGAGGGATAGAGAGAGTTATTATCATAGATATTTTGCTGTTATTTAATCTAAGTGATGGTAAGGGGCTATGACATCTTTTGGAATATTAAACTTCCAGTTATAACAACTTTATTACTAAAATGTTTTAGCGTCACTGAGTGTTGTGTTAATTTAGCTAGCTTAAGTTTTTCCGCTTTAAGTACCAATATTACTTTGAGGAGGCTTTGCCTACTGTGAAGTGCAACATCTTGACTTAAGATGACAGTATCACTATTTTATAAATTGTATTTTTTAAATACCTAAGTTAGAAGAATATCATCCACAAAACATCATGTCACAATCCATCTCTGTATAGACAAATTCTATCCTAACCACTTTACGGATTTTAGCAAGGTTTCCACCATTGTCGCACGTGTATTCTATTTATTTTGATCCCCAAATAATTGCCCCTGAGACATGGTATCATACTACTATTCTTGAGGGACCTATAACGTGATAAACATAAAAATACGGGAGGGAAACGTAGATACTGTTGTTTTCGCCAAGATGCATAATAAAGAAAAAATATACTATCTGAAAACGACTGGTAAGTGAAGTGAAAAAAAGATATTTGTAAATTTTGTTCATTTTTTATAACTATATTTTTGTTCTCATTTTCCAGTTTTCATCAAAGGAAACAAGATGGCGCTGCTCTATTATTTGACATTCTGGATATGCACTAAAAATATATATTTTTAAAGACATTCTCATAAAATTGCTAAAATTTCGACTATCAGTGTTAATGACCCTGATCGATCTGAACCGCCTACACAACATAATCATCAAATTCAGAATTCTACGTCATTGCTATTTACCCAACGCAGGCACCCGTATTTTCTCGTGCCTTTACCCATTAGTTTTCTATATTAGCTTTGTATTTACAAACAAGAGTCAAGTTAACAATGATAAATGCGTAGAATCGTACCTCTACGACAATTTGTTTCTATTTATTCTGCCAATCAGACGTTCTTGCTGACCTTTCATTATGTCAACATGGACTGGTTAAATCTATTCTCGAATTCGGATATTTTCTAATGACCATAAGTTTAACATATTTTGAATAGTTTGTTAAAATCTACCTTCAGCTAAATATTTTTCACCCCCATATATAAGTATGCTCTTACTTAAATTTTGGACGTCACATTAACTTGGACTTGAAGCAATTTATTATTATATTTATGTTATTATTTGCCAAAAAAAAACTCCCGTTCTCACCTCTATTTAAAACCCTATTATTTAAAAAACCCTCTTCGTCCTAAACTATACAATATTATTTGAACCTAGCTATACTAAATAGCTAAGCACGAACACTTCAGAAATTAATAACGCAATCACGTAATTGGCTAAAAGCTCATGAAATCCCGACAGATAATGTGAAGTGGCTGCTGCGATATGATATCACTGATATTTGACTCTATTGACTCCATTTACGTAGGATTATAATTTGCAGCTCCATTCTTAGCGATTTAAGCTTACATGTTGTAGTGGCGCCACCAAGCGTCACCCTTGCACGTTATTTAATAGATATTTTAGTATATTTTATTTTCTGTTGGTAACACTGAAAATTAAAATTCAAAGAATCAACGGTCTCACCTATTTCGCTCCGCTCTCACTTACCTATCTTCATTACGCGTTTCCGTGCCGAACCCTTCGCACGTCAACGGAGCTCCGATAAAAAAAAAAAAAAAAAAAAAAAAGTATAAACGAGTGTGATCTCAAGATGGGAAAAAAGCGGAAGAGAGAAGAAAGCATCGAAAAGCAGATTCGAAGACTAAAAAAGAAGTTTAATAAGAGAAGAAGACGCTTGATTTCAACCTCCGAGGACGAAACAGATTGTAAGTAATATTATAACTACCTTCAGTGTTGCGATCAACTAATTTTGGGGTTGTATCCTTCACATTCTTACGAAAATCACTTTATTGTGTCACAAGGGTGTTGCGAACAACTGATTTCAGGGTTGTGTCCTCCACTTTTTAAATTTTAACCAAATATTTGTGTACCTAAGTACTATAGTGTTGCGAACAACTAATTCCAGGGTTGTGTCCTTCACGTTTGTACATGCAATTTAAATGTTTAACCTAAAACATAAAACAAAATGCGCAATTGCCATTTCCAGGGCTTTTGTCATTAAATAAATAAAAGATGTGAATAGCTGCATTATATTAAGGCTATATCCATCGTCTCATTAGAATGGCATATTTATAAAATTCCATTTCTTCTGTACAAAGGTCCACGGGACCCGATCGATGCGTCGTACTCGCCGCACGACGAGGACACGCTCGCTTTGTCTCCTGCACCGGCGCTGACGTCCTTCGCTGATACTGAAGAGCCCGCGTCACCGATCGCCGAGGTGACGCAGCAGCCAGACGCAGCACCAATCGCCATCGATGCAGACGATGTTACCAGGTCTAAGGAAGTCCCTCAAGAGGTAACCTCGAATGATACGTGTGATCTAGATTTAGATGACGAGACACTGCAACTTTTGGGCGAAGCCCCAGACCCAGAGACAATATTTGGCAAAGCTGTGCATAAAGATATTGCTGCCAGGTGGGAGGTTATACTCAAAAAAGGACTCAGCAAGGAATTTAAAGAAAAGGCATTTAAAGAATACCTTATACCTATTAACTGTCCGTTATTGGTTCCGCCAATTTTAAACCCAGAGGCGAAAGCAGCTTTAACAGAAAATTTTTTAAAGCGAGACTTTTCTATGGTGACGAGGCAAAAACACCTAGGTTTTGCTCTTGCAATCCTAACACAGACTATTGACAAGATTATTTCTAAAAAAGAACTACAAGTTTTAAAACATGAGTTTTTAAAACCGTTAAGCGATACAAGTCGCATATTGTGTGACATGTACCACTATGAGACAGAGACCAGGAGGAAATTTGTGATTTCATCAATTAATTCAGAATTGAAAGACACGTTAGTAACTTCTAAGACTGATAAATATTTATTTGGTGAAGATATGTCAGAGAAACTTAAGGTAGCGAAAACTGTGCAAAAGTCCGGAGAGTCACTTAAATCAACACAAAAATCTGCGGTTCCGAGAAATACAAGCGATCGTTTTAATAGAAACCGGGTAAACTTCAAGTCCCCGCAATCGAAGAGGCCAGATTTCGCGGGGAAATCACCAGCAGGCCCACGACACCAGGCAGCTTACGCTCGCGGCCGACCAGCCGGCCGCCCAGCGCCGAGAGCCCCGCCGCCGCCCCCGCCCCCGCCGCCGCCAGCGCCCCCGCTGTCGCAACGCAGCAAAACGTATCGCCGCTAACGGAGGTAAAATACGCAGGCCGTTTACGTTACTTTTATACACAGTGGGCAGAAATTACATCTGACACTAATATACTTTCGTGGGTTCACGGGTATAAGATACCTTTTCATTCAAAACCGACACAAGTCTACCCTTTACCACCCAATCAATTCAAACCTACTGATTACCCTGATTTCGATAGTGAAATTAATAAACTGCTTAACATTAATGCTATTCATAAATGCATTCCATGTAGTGATCAATTTTTATCACCAATTTTTTTAGTACCGAAATCTAACGGTGGTACAAGATTTATCTTGAACTTAAAACAATTAAATAAATTCATCTTAACAAAACATTTTAAAATGGAGGACTATAGGACCGCATCAAAATTAATAAGTCAGAGTTGTAACATGGCGTCAATCGATTTGAAGGATGCATATTTTTTAGTCAATATTAATGAGTCTGATCGTAAATACCTACGGTTTCAATATCGTGAATGCATTTACGAATTTACCTGCCTACCCTTTGGACTATGTACTGCCCCGTTTATGTTTACTAAGCTATTAAAACCTGTCATTGAATGTTTAAGAAGTAAGAATGTAATGTCAGTAATATACCTAGATGACTTTTTAATTTTTGGTGATTCATACAGTGCATGTGCTAAAAATATCCAAGTTACTATTGACTTATTAAAATCTTTAGGTTTTATTATTAATAATGAAAAAAGTTGCCTTGTTCCTAATAACATATGCCGATTCTTAGGTTTCATGTTCAACTCACGCGACATGATTTTAGAACTACCCTCAGACAAGAAAGATAAAATAAAAAGTAAATTGTCAATTTTTTTAAATATTAATGTTTGTAGTTTGCATGATTTTGCGAAACTCGTTGGACTTCTAGTGTCTGCTTGTCCAGCCATGGAATACTCATGGCTGTATATAAAAAGGTTCGAGGCCTTAAAATACTTATACTTAAGCCAGAACCCAAGCTATAGTCAGAAAATTTGTATAACAAAAGAAATTAAAGAAGACATGATGTGGTGGATAAACAATATAGATAGAAGTTTTTGTAAATTTAAAACTAATAAATTTAGCCTAGAGATCTTTTCTGATGCCTCTCAGACAGGTTGGGGGGCTTGCTGTAATAATAATAAATCATTTGGGTTTTGGACAAGGGAAGAATCTAAATTACATATAAATGAGTTGGAACTCAAGGCAGCTTTTTTCGGGTTAAAAATATTTACAAAAGATTTTTATGATTGCGAAATTTTGATGAGAATTGATAACACTA
This sequence comes from Emmelina monodactyla, assembly GCA_916618145.1. Classification (NCBI taxonomy): domain Eukaryota; kingdom Metazoa; phylum Arthropoda; class Insecta; order Lepidoptera; family Pterophoridae; genus Emmelina; species Emmelina monodactyla. The sequence continues at coordinate 7,396,317 of OU745314.1, read as the reverse complement.
CTGCCATATCATGTATTAATAGGATGGGTAGCGTTCAATACCAACATTTAAATGATATAACTAGATCGATATGGAAATGGTGTGAAGATAAACGGTTATTTGTTATTGCATCTTATATTAATACAAAGGCAAACGTTGAGGCTGACGCGTTATCGAGGAGGAAGTTCTCCGACACCGAATGGGAACTTGCTGACTATGCATTTGATGAAGTTAGATTAACATTTGGTGAATTTGACATTGATCTTTTTGCAAGTCGCTGTAACGCAAAATGTTCCACATATGTAACCTGGTACAGTGATCCAAATGCATGGGCAGTTGATGCGTTCACTATCTCGTGGCAGAACTTTTATTTTTATGCCTTTCCACCATTCGCGCTCATATTAAAGACTTTGAGAAAAATTGTTATAGACAAAGCAGAGGGTGTTCTTATTGTACCCTACTGGCCGACGCAACCGTGGTTTCCAATGTTTAGACGACTAATCTGTTCTACGCATATATCTTTTTCTCCCAATGTAAACTTATTAAAATCTCCTTTCAGATTGCCACACCACCTTCACCCAACTCTTCGCCTAGTTGCCGCGAAATTATCAGGGAGATCTACCTAACCAAGGGTTTGTCAGAGCCATCTGTTGAAATCATTCTTAATTCTCTTTCAAGTAATACATATAAACAATATGACAGTAGTATAAGATCTTGGTTATCATTTTGCAGAAACCACGGTTACGATAGTAAGGTTGCATCAGTACCCATTATATTAGATTTCCTTACTGAAATGTATCATAAAGGAGCCAAATATGGTACTCTAAACTGCCATAAATCTTCTTTAGCTTTACTGTTTCATGATTTATTAGATGATTTGCAAATAAAGAGGTTTATGAAAGGTGTCTACAGGATGAGGCCTACGAGACCGAAGTACGATGTTTGTTGGGATCCGAATCTAGTTCTATCACACTTATCCAATCTAGGGTCTAATGAAAGCCTCACCCTGGAGGCTCTATCAAAAAAAACATTGACCTTGTTGGCTCTTGTCACGGCGCACCGTGTACAGACCTTAAGTCTTATACAACTACATAATATTAATTTCGATAATCCTACTGAAATTGTTATTTACATCCCGGATATTATAAAAACCTCAAAACCTAATTCATATCAACCTGTACTCAAGTTGCCGTATTATTTAGAAAACCGAAGTATATGTCCCGCCACCTGTTTGAAAGAATATTTAGATAAAACTCGTATCATACGTAATAATGAAAACCATCTTTTTATTAGTTTTAAGAAACCACATCGTAAATTAACTTCACAAACCCTGAGTCAATGGATAAAAAATGTTCTGGACAGAAGCGGTGTAGATACTTCAATATTTAGTGGTCATAGCACCCGTCATGCCGCCACTACAACAGCTAACAAGGTCGGGGTTAATATTGATATTATAAGAAAAACGGCTGGATGGAGTAATTCATCTGGAACCTTTGCAAGATTTTACAATAAGGAAGTAATTGATTCAAATTTTGCTCGATCGTTACTATCAAACTACCATAACTAAGTAACTATTTTTAAGTTAATGTAGTTAATCATATGTAATTAATAATAAGGTGGTTCATCAAATAAATATGATTAAAATGTGTGTCAGTATTTTATATTTGAGGTCTCTCAACATCCTACAACATGTAAGCTTAAATCGCTAAGAATGGAGCTGCAAATTATAATTGAATATCAAACGAACTTACCTTATGTGAAGTTCGATTTCAATTATATGAGCAGCTCCATTCTTAGCGATTTACAGTAACCCACCCAGACAGTAGGTACTGGTAAACCCACCCAATTGAATCAAATATAAAATACTAATAGGTATATGCTATAAACGAAATGAAGATAGGTAAGTGAGAGCGGAGCGAAATAGGTGAGACCGTTGATTCTTTGAATTTTAATTTTCAGTGTTACCAACAGAAAATAAAATATACTAAAATATCTATTAAATAACGTGCAAGGGTGACGCTTGGTGGCGCCACTACAACATGTAAGCTTAAATCGCTAAGAATGGAGCTGCTCATATAATTGAAATCGAACTTCACATAAGGTAAGTTCGTTTGATATTCAAGTATACTTTATTAAATCCATAAGGCACAAACTCCATAGAAAGACCAGCAACATAAACGTTTTAAGTATTTTTTGATGCAGTTATTTAATTAAGGAATTGGATTATTTACCTCTATGTACTTTACGAACACAAAATACGTAAATAGCTTAAGACGCATCGCCGTTTAGTAATTTTTTATGTTAAATTAAAAAAAATGCTACTAACTATTAAAAACGGTTCAGATTTGTATTCGGTAAATAAGGAATACGATAACATGATTATAGCCATTTTACAACTGCATAATCTGTAACTCCTGCAGAAATTGATAGAAATCCTACTAATATTATAAACGTGAAAGTTTGTGAGTATGGATGTATGGATGTTTGTTACTCTTTCACGTAAAAACTACTGGACGGATTTAGATGAAATTTTGCAGTAATATAGTTTATACATCAGAATAACACATAGGGTACTTTTTACCGCGGGAAAACATCTCATTCCCACGGGAAACCGACTTTCACGCGAACGGAGTCGCGGGCGGCCACTAGTCCTTCATATTCTTCACGTCTTCTATGTCATTTTTCTTATGATTTTTAATTCCTCTTTTCAAGAAAGTTTTGACCAGCAGGTACCTATATTCCGCATTAGCACTAAATACCTTAATATTCCACAGCAAAATCCAACTGATTGTCTTTCTAATTTATTTATTATTAAGGTATGAAGACGTTCAATTATAAATTTTCTTCAAAGCCTACGGCATTACCTTTTAAGTCTCTTGTTACATATTTTAATCCCCGAATTATTAAAAATACAAAAATGTTTCGAATAAATACAGTTATTGCATAAATACCTATACATTTAAGGCATTGGCCCTGCCTGTAAAGGACATGTTTAATGGTTAACATTTTATTCTATTATTGATATACAGGGTGCCCAGGAAAGAATGGGCAGCAGACAATTTGAACAGTTGCTCTAAATTATTCCAATGTGTTTGCAATTAATATTTTTTTAAGATTTATTGTATTTTTTTAATTTTGCTTGTACTAAATATTTTTCCTATTTTACAATACCATTAGTTCAATATTTTTTCATTACAATAACGACATATTACATCTTTTTAGAAACGTCATTAAACCAGCAATATTTTGAAATCATTGGCCACTGTTGCTTTCATATTTTTTTCTTACACCAGAGTTGTTCAAAATCCACATCAAACATATTTCTTCAGAAATTTTACACAAAACAATAGTTTAACATTATTTTTTGAGAAAAATGCTCCAGTTAGCTATTTTATTTGGTAGTTATTCACTAATGCGGTTAATATTAATTATTTAAGCACAGAAATAATGAAGATATTCAGTGAGTTGACCTCGATACGAGTAAAAATATGAACACAGTCAAAAAATATGAAGTTTTTTTATAAAGCGCCAAATTTCTAGCAGTGTAAGGGTTATTATAAATAAAAATAGAAATATCAATCACATAACTAATTGCCAACTCCCATTAAATATTGTTTAATTGAATTCTGGGAAAAAATACACCTTGTCGCTTCGAATCAAATTCGAAATTCATAGATCGCTTAAAGTTTCCTTGATTAGCTTTAATTTTATATGCATATGACAAAATGTTTTGCTTAACAAACTACTATCTGAAAAAGCTGTGCCTGGAATACTAACAGTTCTTTTAATTAAATTTTCTTAATAGCAATTAAAATTACGCGAGCCTAATAGCAAAGTGCTACCTTATTTTTTTGGTACCTACTTTTAACTTACACGTTAACCAATTGAAAATTGAAAGGCATTTTATATAGGTACTAGTGACCCGCCCACGCTTCACGGTGGTATAATTTTGGCCGACCTGCTCACGAAACATTGATTTTTTTTCCTTATGTTCTTTATAAAACTAAAATGAAAAAGAAACCTAAATGATGGCAAAACCCGTAACGTAGTTTCGGAGGAGATAGCGGACAAACATACAAACGGACAGAATTAGCGACTTGGTTTTATACTATGTAATGATAATGATGTTTCTTGTTTAATACCTATTTTCATGATATTACCTTATTTTTAAAGCTTTGAGATTTTAAACGAATTTCGTAAAAGACAATTAAAAATTGGTTGAAAAGTTTAAGCTAATGGAGCCAGAACTCATTACAGCTAATACTAAAAGCCATCAAAAGTTAACTTACTGGTCCAGCATATACATATCCCAACTCTAGAGCAATCAATTGAGCCACCTCTTCACCGCCTTCCACCAGCACCGACCACTCATTCAAGAACTCCTTCCCTTGCTCCGAACCATCGTGGACTCCCAAATACTCATTATCTCCTGGTACCATCTCACCAGGATTATACCAGGACTTCACAAACGCAAAGGTAGTCGACAGTACCACTATGAGCAACATATTTTTTTTAATTCAAAATTAGAATGCAGTTTTTTTTTGTTTCAGTGTTGTTCGGTCCATAGTCTACGGTCGACTAAACAAAGTACGGGACAGCGGTACAGTGGAGACGAATTCAGGATGACATTAACTTTTTTTCTACGTGTTGGTAACTGAGTGTGACGTAGAATGTGCTCGGACTTTGGTAGAGCAAGTAAGTAGATACATAGCAAGGCTCTAAAGCTAAATAAACAGATATACAACTCATTTAAATCATTGTAATTGTAGAGATTTTGAAGACGAAATGTTTTCACTTTGTTAGTAAGTCACTTTACTTATCTAAAGATAATACTTCAGATCAGGCCCGCAAATGGTATTTGACATCAGACGGCACTTTGCTGTCTACCAATAAATAAACAAGCCTTATACATAAGTACTTACTATTTATACATACAAGTATTTATACATAAGTACTCACAGTGACGATGACAAGTTAGAAATTGTTACCCCTTCACAATTTGCACTGAGCTTTTAACACACTTCAAGTTTAGCTAAGCTACAACCGTTTAGCATTTGCATTTAATAGTTTTTGTATAGACCATATATATTTTACATAGGCCTTATTTTTTATAGATTTTACAAAGAGAAGTTTCGGAAAACCTTCCTTAATAGAATTCAGTTACGTTTCCCAAAGCTGCTTAGCCAACCATTAAAAACTCTCTATCCCAGGCCTTGCATGAGTAAGAATGTCAAATCGCCAGGTTACAATTTTAATTTTAAAAAATACCGGCCGAATTGAGAAGCTCCTCCTTTTTTCGAAGTCGGTTAAAAAGGAGAGCAAACGAGCGCTTTTCCACACGTTTTCCCAGGTTTCATATATAAAAACTTTTTATAGAGATGGGCCGAGTACTCGGTTTATACTCGGTACTCGGCGTACTCGGCGGGTTTTTTGGTACTCGGTACTCGGCCGAGTAACTCGGTATACGAATGCCGAGTACCGAGTACCGAAAAAGGAATATACTTTGTTTAAAGAAAGCAATATATTAAGGTAGATATAATTGAAACAACAGTGTTAATCAAAACGTACTGATTGAGGAAATCTTTTACAACCTCAAGTAATAGAATCAAAATTATGCTAATGCAGGAGTATTAGTGAGACAAAATTAAAGGAACAGTAATAAAAATAATCAATATTTAAAATTTAATAAATGTAAATTATGATGCCTTGTTTGGTGCCCTGTCCACCATTTGCCAACAAATTTTCTTCTAAATATACTTGTGTTGGTTTGTACTTGTTTACGCGCGCGAAATTGGGAATTTGATAGAACCGAGTTACTCGGCCGAGTACTCGGTAAAAAAAAATTGAACCGAGTAATACTCGGTACTCGGCAAAAGTGTTACTCGGCGCATCTCTAAAAAAAGGTACTTTATGGTTTCCATCGATGCCGCGGGTGCGTTTCTGGCCCTTACAGTACAACACACTTTTTTTTAATTTCTAAGGTCTCATTTTCAACAAAAAAAAAACCTCACACGTGGAAAAAAAGAACAAATATATGTGGGTGTTACTCGTAGCACGCAGTAGTTCAGCAAACTGACAGTTGACCACATCTGTACGTAATTTGTTTGTTATTCGTTTACTAAAGTGTTTACGTGATTCGTTCAGGTGATACTCTGATGTCCTTGTTTTATGTTATTGAAACTTAGTAGTAGAGTTAAGGTTACGTCAAAGGCCAATAGACTTGAGCTTGAATGACCAATTATGTAAAATTCATGTCTAATCATAGCTTAACGACTGAGTAAATATCTATCTAAATAGACAAATTGAGACAGGTACTCCCACTTCTTCGAGTTTGTGAAAAGAGGCAACTTTATTCACTTATGCCAAAGTTTTCGCAGTCACGTTGTAACCCAAAAGTTAAATTGTTATAAGACTATAAGGAATGGTTCTCAAACACCTTTTATCATTTTATCAGTATCATGAGTTTAAATTTTAACAGTATGTTACTCTTTTGTTAAAGTGCTGTAAACTCACTTCAGACGCTAAACGTTAATGAGAAAGTTTTTTTTCTCTCGGCCTACTGATGATAAGCTGATGATCGATAGTTTGACTTTAATCGAATCTAATTAAGTTACTTAATGATGAAATACGTAAATGATTTTATTTATTTACTAGTGGCCGCTCGCGACTCCGTTCGCGTAGAAGTCGGTTTCCCGTGGGAATGCGAAGTTTTCCCGCGGTAAAAAGTTTCCTTAATTCTTTCATACATATATTTTTGGTTTCTAGAAACGTTTTCGCAGCGCACACAACGGAAGCCCTCAAGGATGAACAATGTAACGTAAATGCTCCTATTACCGCCCCTTTAAGCTGTGTCAGGAATAACTTTGAGTATATAGATAGATACTGATAGGTTAGTTAAGGTGTTTTAATTTAATATCAATCTTTGTGAAGTGTTTTGTTAGATTCGGTACTTCAATTTAGTATTTTATTACACAGTAATTAATAAATAATTGTTTAATTCGAAAGAGCAATTGATTCTATTACCGACCTAAATATGTGATTTGATTCTATTACCGTTTTTTCTGATTCTATTACCGACCCCTATAAATTGCCCATTCATCTAAACGAAAAAATGAAAAAATGCTGTTAAAAGTATATTAAGACATTATTACAGTTTTGAAATCAACATCTTAATATTGCAATCCTACTTATATTATAAACGTGAAAGTTTGTGTGTATGTATGGATGTGTGGATGTATGTGAGTATGTGAGGATGTTACTTTTTCACATAAAAACTACTGGACGGGATGAAACTTAAAATTCATATAGGTTATACATTAGAATAACACATAGGGTACTTTTTACCGCGGGAAAACTTCTCATTCCCAAAGGAAACCCACTTCCACGCGAACGAAGTCGCGGGCGGCCACTAGTCGTACATACTTCCTTGCTGCCCTTTCGGACGAAAACCTGTTTTTCTTTGAGACATAAAAAAAAACCCTCATCGCAATTAAAAATCGGCTTGCAGGCTAATTCAATTCGCCTTGAAATGGTAGGATACCAAGACATAGCCTTAAGAAACAGCTGGAACACCATCATTGAAAGGATAAGAGCGCTCTAAGTTTTCCACCAATTTTGCAACTGTTTCTAACAGTTGGTCTTTTGTTACAGGAAAACCTGACTTTCCGACATAGAAAATCCAGTCCACAAGTCTTTTTTCTTCGTCCTTCGTTGAACAATATTGTTTTCCACAATGTTCATTTGTATATTTATTATTTGTCTTGTGACGGTAGTTTTTCTCGGTATGCCATAGGTCTTCAAGCTTCGTATATCCTGCTTCCTTCATTGACAGCTATCAGCTAAGCTTCTAGTTGAGCAGAGGTATACTGCTTGCATAGGCGCCTATGCAAGCAGTATACCTCTGGTTACATGTTTCTATAAAAATGGTTCTTGTTATTTCTTTTCAGCTGTGAGTCGGTAATAGAATCAAATATAAAACTTACAAACTTCTAATAACGCCACGGATCGTTAATAGAGTCAAGTTATGAAATTTGGATCCTATTACCGCCCTTAATTAAGATATGATTTTATGCCATAAAAACCAATAAAAATGATTAAATTTAATGTAATTTCGAAAACTAATATATGTATTATAGTTTTTATGTGATAGCAAGCAGATAAATCAACTTTAAGTTTGTTGTTTACCTTAAGTAATATTTCGGTGTGCTTACGAGGCTGGAGACGCGACACTATGGAAAGTGCGTCGTTATCGAGCGGCACTCAATCAATTACAAATTATTGCTAACACTGGCTATTTAGACATGACAAATTTACTCTGTTTGTTGACCAACTAATCTACCTATCTAATTTTTAAGTTAAACTTTTTATAGAATCTATATTAAGTCTAATATGACTGATTGAAAAAATAGATCGTTAATAGAGTACAAATTTTAGTAGGTCGTTAATAGGAGCATTTACGTTACCCCGTTTTTTTCCATTTTCCATTATTTCTTCGCTCCTCATAGTTGCAGCGTGATGTTATATAGCCTAAAGCCTGCCTCGATAAATGGTCTATCCAACACAAAAATATTTTTTTAATTCGAACCAGTGGTTCCTGAGATTAACGCGTTCAAACAAACAAACAAACAAACAAACAAACAAACAAACAAACAAACAAACAAACTCTTCAGCTTTATAATATTAGTATAGATTTATAGTCGATCATTAAAACAAAAACCCTTTTGCAAAGTTTTTACTCCTAATAGAAGCTGTAGTCATAGTCAGCGTCTAGATCCTCTTCATCATCATCCATGGTCTCATTAGCGAGGAGTTGGAACTCCCGGAGCTTGTCAGCGACGTCAGCTGGTAGACCGAGAGGCAGGTCCGAAGGTGTCGGTTCTGGCTCGCCTTTGACGAGAGTCCAGTCACTAGGCGAGTCGGTTTCATGGGTGATTTCGCCGGTTCTACCTGTAACATTGAATAAAGGAATAAAAATATTTATTAAAAATGCCTTAAGATAAATAAATAGTAAAAAGATTTTATACTGACCTCTTGTAGTAATATGAATTTTTTCTTCAGTAACTACGACTGGCGCTTCAGTAAATGCCTCTAAATTTTGTTCACTTTTGCTCTCCATTTCCAATTTCTCTTGCTTTCTCTGTCGTTTCCATGCTTTTTGTAAGTTAAAGCGTTCAGGGCTAAAAAAATAAACAGATAAATAATCTATTTGTTACTCTACTTTATACCTCTTAAACAAAAGTGCAATCCTAGTACTTACTGTTCCCCATCTTTGTAGACTTTGGCTTCTAAATTAGTAATGTCATGCCGGATATCCGCTAAGAGTAGCAGCATCAGATCCAGAGAACCGTGAGGCCCTCTAGGACCCCGGGGCCCTCGTGGACCGTCATTGCCTTTTGGCCCTTCCATGCCAGGGGCTCCGGGTGGTCCCTGCATTTGAAAAGAAAATAAAAACATGAGGTGACTTAAATGTAATTGGCACACTTGAATCCCGACAATATTCCTTCACGATGTCAACAAACTTATTACCAGCGCTTATTTACTTTTACATTAAGAGGAAGAAGCGTTGTAGACTCTTGAGACTTAACATGTTATTTCTTTATTTGTGCCAGTAATTACTCTGTTTGTTCTACCCTTCAAACAAATATTAAACTGGTTAACTATAGAAATAGGCAGGGCATTGGCACTAAAATCTACTCACTACCAGTGGTCCAATATAAATACGAGTATAATTTAGATAAACTAACCAACTAACATAAACAACAAATCTACTTACCCTGGGTCCCCTCTCACACCTGCAATATCCCCCCTCTAATTGTGCTGTTGAGTCCAGCACCCTGTATGCTGATGATCCTTCGGCATACCCACCATCTAGCAAAATATATGTGAATATTCAACATCGTCCCTACTTCACGTCGGTTTTCTGTGCGACGGTGGTATTTCACCGGTCGAGTCAGCCCAGTAATCGCTGCAGACAGAGCCTACAGCTAGACTCTAAAAGTTTATCCGAAACCAACATGTGAGTTTGCCATTTTTCGTTCACAAACGAATTCGTTCTGCAGTAGGTACCTTTGTAGTCTACACCACCAAGATTTAATCAACTTTTTTTTCTCATTCAGCCTCAACGCCATTTACCGTCTCCTTTAATCAGCGGATGCTCCAGGACTTTCCTCAACGTCTGCTGCGTCGCCAGCAGCTGGTCCGAGAGCTGCTTCACGCGCCGCGACAGCCAGGACACGGTGTCGCACGGGGCGAAGCAGCGGGAAGACGCGCGGATCAACGGCAGGGGTGCCTGAGGGTTAAATAGAACTGTCTTTTGTAAACAAGATGGTAAAGGTATCATGCACGCGGCTTAAAAGAGTTCTCTTTTAGGTGGAGGAGAAAAATTGGGAAAGTGTTTGGGATAAGTATTTGTGGACTTAATATGTATAGTTTGGGATAAGGCTTTGAAGGCAAAATAAAAAAAAACTATTGGTCTCGTAAGAAAAGAATCATATATGGCTGAGACAACTACAAGATCCAGGGTTCAGGATTCTCCTATTACCGTTTATCCAAATCAAAATTAGACACAATATGAACATTCCACGCAAAACGGTTCATGTTACTAATTAATAAATGTAAAAAATATATTTCTGTACCGGCAGCAACAGAGGCTGGCACCTGCGCCCGTCAGCGGCGAGGGTCATGGGCGGTGCGCACACGCAGTGGTGGCCGCCGGGGTCGTTCACGCACCGCTGCTCGCAACCACCGTTGTTGGACAAACACTCGTCTACATCTGGATTTGGGTAAATTAGATTAGGGTTTGTCAATAGTTTTTTATGTGTTTTGTGAATAAAGTAGCCTCTAATAATCAAATGCTTATGTGTACGCGATTTAGTTTCATGTGAATGTTAGAATCGACATTTGTCGCAGCCATAATTTGTCGGTAAATGGAATGACATAGCTGCTATTTTTCAAGTTGCGTAAAGAACTTAAAGAAGCCTGTTTTCAGGACCCTAATGGTTTTTAGTAAGTTCCTGCCTATATTAAAACCGCAAGTTCTAATTCACTAGTCAATTCTTTTCACCCTTTTAATTAAACCTACTTGAAAATAATATTAAGTTGATGCAAAGTCAAACAGTTCCAAATAGCCTCATCTAGGTCTATTATAACCAACTTACCAACACAATACGGCTGCGTCCGCCTCTGGTAGTGGTCCTGGTGGAAGCTGAACCCTGGATGACAGGTGCACCAGACATCGGAGCCTCGGACCTCGCAGGATTGCTCACACAGCTGCAGGCTGCAGGGGTCCACCGATGCTGGTATGCACCTGGGAACAGCATCATTGCAATAATATATGTTTTTTACTGCCAAGGTTGAAGTCAATTGCAAACCTATTGCTTGTAGGAGTATGTATATTAAAACACGCCAAATATGAATTATTATTGTTATGAAACAAATAAATTATAGCAATTCCTACATGGTACATTTTCAGGGATATTTTACGAAAGGTCCTGAAAATGTTAAAATGGAATCTATTGTTGAAAATTACGTGGATACATTGATGGTTACTTGACGAAAGGTTAACCTAAAAAGGGACTTTATTAAACTCAAATTGATGTTTTTATAATCTTCTGCTAAAGTTGCATCGGTGTGCCGCGCGACACGTTTTGAGTATTTCATTTAATTTGTACGAAAGCAACTTACTTATTAGCATACTTTAAACAATTAGAAAGCCACAAAGTTTTTTATTGATTTGAAGTGTTTGTTTAATTCTGGTATGCAAACCTTTAATATTTCGTCATTCCGAACTTATATTCAACCTTGGACGAAAGGCATTGCCATCTATCGAGTGCAGTTAAAACTACATAAAATTGGATAGCTTTCAGCTGGTACAGAGTACAGACAGCAAGCAGAGGGACACCAACGCTGGAACATTCGACCAGCAAACTGCACAAATTGTACCAGGACAATATAAACCGAAGGTGGTAGTTCGCTTTTAGGCTATGCATGCTTACTAACTTATCTTACAACACGGCAGATATCTATAGTGATTCTGTACGTAACAAAATATTAGCAATTGCGAATGACAAAAATTTGCGTTTCGTTTAAGTGATACTGTAAGTACAGCCTTTTTACAAACGATAACTTTGTTTGTAAAAATAATGCCTAATGCGTTAGAATATTGACACTAATATTAGGTATTCTCTTGAAGTTATAGACACTGGAAAAAGGAACGCGGGTCTCCTTTAAGCTGTCAGCTGCCATTATTTTACATCATTTTTTATCGAATAAGTAGGTAATGTTTTTTCTTCATTCAGAAAGCTCAAATTTTGAATAAAGAACTCAAATACTTTGTGATCTAACAATTCGTGCATAAAAAAAATACGTATTTCAAAACTCATGAGATTTACTAGGGTGTTTAAGACTTGTTCGATGCGTCTTACGCCCTTACGCGCCCATACGGTGTCAGTTGGTCGAGTCTCTTACCTTGTATAGAACTATGTATCGACCTCTCATAGTAGGAGCCTCTATAGATGATACATGTTACATGCCTATTTAAAATAATAAAAATAATCAATGTAAAAGGCCAATCCCTAAACTATGAATGGAAATTCTTTATGTTTGGTAATCTGGTGGGCAATACTGTAGGTTAGTGTTTTTGAAAAAACGCTGGTTTTTCTTGTCTGTAGAGGCCCACATTTGTGTCGTTTTTGCAATTCTTGTACAAATTGTTATCCAAAAATGGCTGACGTGTCACCATAGGCATTGTGAAAGTTACAGAATTTGGGGTTATCAAATCGTTTTTTTTTTAATTATTAACCTATATAAAATTAAAAATGCGTTAAATAGTTTGAAACTTGGGTCAACTTTCAGTTAAGCTCATTTTATAATAAAAATATTACAGGTATATTATCTTGATATGCTAAATACTTCACAGTGTTTATGTTCTCCTGGTAATGCATCTCTAGTTTGCAGGTTTTAGTGTCAGCACAGATGTCGTCCCTCCTCTCTATTTATTTATTTATTTACATTAAATACTAGTTTGATCCGGTTTTGATAGATGGCGAAGAATTTATTGTTAACGAGTGGGTACCAACTTCATCTGCGATAAAAGGGATTTTCTCGTAGGAATGAGACTAATTCCCGGGTAAAAGGTATCCTTTGTCCATCTCCTGGTTCTAAGCAACCTTTCCACCAATTTTCATCCAAATCGGTTCATCTGTTCTTGAGTTATAAATAGTGTAACTAACACCACTTTCTTTTATATATATAAAAATAAATAAATGGACCTTCACTAATAGACCTTTAGATTTGGATAAGACACCAAAATATGTAGAGCAACAAAAAATGAATGAACTATATCATAACTACGAACGCCGTCAATATTAAAGCGGCCTTTAAAGATACTTTCTTCCCTTCACGAACTTCACGTGATTCTAGTCTGATTCTGAGTTGATTCCTGCCAACGATTGTATTATAAGTCTCGTCTGAATATCCTCAACTATTTCCTTTAGGTTTATAAACAGAAGACTCACCTCCCAGCAATGAAGACGAATCCATCACAGCACCGCAGTTGTATGCACTGCACATCAGCGCCATCTACATTGCAGGTGTCGCGCGCGCGCAACAGGCGGTCCGTGGGACACAAAGCTGTTATGTTGTCTACCCTGGAATATTATATTACTCTAAGAATAGGTAGAGGGCAGGAGTAGAGGGAAACACTTAATTTACCGCCAGATATAAAAAGGTACTGTGCTCCTCGTTAGAAGAGTATTATTTTCTTTGGTACTTTGTGACCGCCAGTAAGGGCTGTGATTAAGTCGAAATCCGTTCATCGACTTTGCGAAGCGAAATTGTATGGTGGCGACTGGTGACAAACATCAAAGTGCGCGGACCAAGCGTAAATATGAGTTTAATTGCTTTAATTTGATGATTGATGACAATGTTTAAAAAAACGAACCCATACATTGATTACTTATTTAATAAACTTTAAATATCAGAAAGAAGTGAAATGATACAGGATTTAAGCGTAAAAAATGCAGCTTAAACCGCGAAATCACAGCTTACTTCGCGATTTTTTCTATCGAAGAAATTTAATCAAATTGACTTCTTATCTTGTTTTAAGTACTTAGATTTCGAATAATACAGTTAAAAATTCTAAACCTTCGCGCGATGTACTTTGGGACAGACTTCACCTTAAGGTGACCATACGTCCCAGTGTGGCCGGGATTTTCACGCTTTCTGTCCAGCTTTCCGCAGCCAGAACAAAGAAAAAACTTAGTACTTTTCGTAATTGATATAACTGTACTTTAAAGCGTTTGCGAAAGTGAAATAGTGTATATGATACAATACTTGTTCATACAATACTAGTGACCCGCACACGCTTCGTAATACTTAGTGGAATTTTGGCCGACTTGTCCACGAAACATTGAATTTTGGCAAACTTAAAAAACATTTTCTGGTTATTCTTTATTAATATATTTTTTTTAAAATCACCGCAAAGTTGTAGAAAACCTCATTCAAATCAATTAAGTGGTTTAAATGACAAACATACAAACAGACTCGATAAGCGACTTTGTTTTATGCTAAGCAGTCATTTATACCTACGAATGTAAATTGTTATCTCATCTCGTTTGCATCCTATTAGTCTGATATTAGCAGCTGCATATAAAGTTTTTTCTTTTGTTATCAATTTTAATAATTTTAAACAATAAATCCTTTTAGTAGCTGTTCGTAAAGTTCAAATAACTGTAGGTAGATATTATGTTACGGGTCACCGTTTCATTATTACTTCATTTATTTTCAAGAATGGCTAGGTTATTAGTTAGTGGCCCCGATTCTCAAAGCACTCTCTAAAACTAAATTAAAAATATCGCTGTCACTTTCTCATGCTTCGTATTAGAAAAAGACAGGTACATTGGTCTCACTAAATTTAGTCCACATCATTGTAAAATTGAACGTAAAGCGCTGAGGACTAGCCTAAAATTGACTTCGCTGTGTCATATTGCACAACGTACAAGTTTGATAGGACTAAAATTATTGCCTGTCTCTGTCTTATACTATTGAACAGTAAGTGACAGCGATAGTTTTAGTTTAGTTTAGAGAGTGTAGTCAGAATCGGGGCCAGCGTTCTCATTATAGTAAGCAGCATATAAATCTACTTATGCTTATAATCTTGAACGTTATGTACCTATAAGAAAACGATACTAAGTTGTGGATATTTCGGTTGGAAGAAACTAACTCGTAGGTATACTCCTCAGCGGTTAGGTTATGAGACTCAAATAATTATTGGGATTAGCTTTACACAATTTTATCTTATACCCGGAGTATTTGACATGTGTGTTCAATCAAACAAGAAGCCCAAAAAAACAATTTAGACTCATATTTGGACATTATTCTGCCCTTGACACACATGGGTTGTTTTTGTAAAAACAATATGGTTAATTTTTTGTGTAATTTTTATTGTATGCAACCAAAATATAGTCTGTCTTGTGTATCGACTGCGGGAACATCACACTTGAGGAAAAGATTCGCGATTTTCTTTTTTTTTATCAATTTTAAAATCATTTGTTTATTTGAAATATCCGATTGTTTAGTTAGACCATACATACGCCTCGGGTTTAAAGCCACTTGAGAAACATCATGAGTGTTGATATGATCAGGATGGACAAAGCCGAGCTCTTTGTCACACGGTATCAGAATTAGTTGCACCTTTCCCCCTCCCTAACGTGTGATTTAATTACTAAGCAAAAATATTTCATGTGTACCTATGAGCTATGTAAAATGTAAACCTTAAATCATATTGATAACCAGCAACCAACCTAAAGTGTTTCAACTAAAATGGTGTATGTTTGTACATACTGAAGATTCTGGTTAATTTATTGCTAACCTTATAATTAAAATTAAGGTGCAAATTTATAAGCCACTTCAGGCTTATCATATATTTTGATAAAGTTTAATTGAGCACTTACTCCCACGAACATTATAAAGTGAAGTCATGGTGTTAATATTTTTTTATTAGCCTCATGAACATTCCTAGTGATTTGCGAGAGCAAATTTTAGAGGCTGTCTGCTACCTGTTACAGCTAGCTTTACCAGCAACCTTATACAAGCTTTTACAGCGAGGTCTTAACAACTCTGTTCGCGTTTTTCTTACCATGACGACTGATTTTATTACGAAGCTTCTTCATAACTGCAAGGAGTCATAATGGATTCCGAAAGCTTCTGAATCTGCCTGATCTTCTGTCAACCTTACAGAAGAACGTCTTAACGTTTCCTGTCAGGTAGTAGACGTCTTACAGCTCATAATAATGATGATGAATATGAACTTCGATTAACATAACAGCTCAGTACTCTATTATATTAATTAATGCTCTTCGAAACATGTGTTAACAACGATATCTCTGTTTAGACTAATGTAACAATCAACACTACAGTTAGAAGCAATTGACCGACGAGAAGATCTTGAGTAGAATTAGATGTACTAATAATAATTAATCATACAATTTAATTCAATAATAATACATTATGTGAAATTCTCAGGTAGTAGTGTTAGTGTAGTGTAGTGTTAGTAAGTTTTTGTCTCTTTTATTTACTGTTCACTTCGAAAAATATAAACCATAATGCATTTTAATACTTAAATTGATCTCAATCTGATACCCGGGAAACGCTAAAGCTTACATAAGTTAAAGTTTTTTTTGTATCTAAATGTTGGTCACCCTCTATTTCTAATCATTAATAATACCTTAGTTATTATATTTTAATGCTTATCTAACTACTAACTTATTTCTGAGTTGGATAAAACTTCCGAGAACTTTAATGTAATCAATAGTAGTTTGCAGAATTCTGATTTGTCCAAGTTATAAGTAAATTAAAAACTGAGAAATGCGAAAGTTAAACGTAAGCACTACGAACTGATTTGGCTGAAACTTGGTTTATATAGATAGAATATATCCTGAAATACTATACGCCGTATAGTAAACGGGGTAGTTTCTCTCTGGGAAAGTACCTTATTGCCACGGTCATTGAGTTGCAAATGAAACTAACACTAGTTTATACAGGGTCTGTCGTAATGAATGGATAACCCGTTACCTACAGTTGATCCGGATGTAAGGCTATAAGAAAATGGTGTCTTCTTGCCAGGGTTGTCAACCATAAGAAAATGGCGTAGACTTTTAAACTTTTTTATAAATTTCGCTATTTTTATCATTTATTCCGCTGCCATTTCTTCACATAATACACGTCCTCAGGAGTATAATACAACAAAAAATATACAAATATATCAACATTTAAAGATTCATTACGACAGACCCTGTATATGCAAGTAAGTTTCAATAACGCAATACCTAATACTGTTGTGAATCTAAAAAGTTTTTAATTAATGAAAACATTAATGTTCTTAAACTAATTGAGTAGTTACAGTATTTCTAACCTATAGACAATACGCAATCAGTAATAAATCTTGTGATGAATGATTTTTAAATATTACTACTGCATGATATTAAATGGAAAAAAAAATAATGCTTGTTTACTTATTTTATTTTTCTGGGTAGCTAACAATCTACAGTATAACAGATAAATAGATAGTAGGTACATATAAAAGTTTAAAGTTATAGTGAAACCTAAATGAGATAACTATGGTGCATCGGAGACCCAAATGGTCAACGACCTACAGTTTTTGCTTGTTGGTTACTGATAATGCAGCTGATTGCATTTTAAATTCAAACAATTAACAAAAGCTCAAAAATAACAAATACCTATTATGATTAGTTAAATACCTAACTATTTGAAGTAATTTTACATACTTACTAATAGTTTGTTTGTCTTCGTCTCGACTTACCTTTTTCAACACAGACACATTAGAGATATTAAAAAAAACTCACTTGCAATTATTGCAACACATTTTAAAATATCTTGGACACTTGGCAACACTCACACATCAAGCACTTCCTCCTGGTACGGCGCTTCCGGTTGGTATCCCTTCTGTTGCTGTTGACAAAGTACCAGGCATCCAGAAGTTAGGAGAAGCACGCGGAGTAAAGCCGGGATGCCTGCGCGCATGGTTACAGCGATTGAGTCACTTTGCGACTGCCAGTATGCGTTAGAACGAGTCGCTCAAAGTTTAGTACAATGCCGCCATTGGTTATGAATGAAGCTTTAAACTGCAAATGCAAGCATTGTTTAAGATAACGCGTAGCTTATGATTATAAAGGCATCTGTAGCAGAACAAGGTCGTTGCCCGATTGGTTCGACCATTTGATAATGCGCGTTTTGTGTTTTTTTTAGTTGTTTTTGTGCTATCCCACAGTTTGAGTTTTACAGTCGGCCGTCTAGCACCGGATCTCGAAATAGATGTTCAGTGCGTGCGCTTCTTGTAGGAAGCACTTGAATATTTTAGATTCAGGGACGCATCTGTGCGTAACTATTAGGGTGACCATGCTAACTGAACTTCTAATACCTACTGCCTTGAAGTTTTTATTACCACTCTTATTTGTAAACGCCGGTGTCACATTTACATTATTTTAAACATGTTTTGTCTACAAAAACTGTCTTATAACTATTTACCAAAGTAGGGTTAAAATGCGTTTATAAGTACGTGTTTAAAAAAACAGATTTATTCATCGAATCATGAGCAGCCTTAACAACATCGTGTTAATTCATGGTCACCCTGGTTCATCCATAAAGTTTGTTTACGCTCAGGGTCAAATCGAGCATTAACTGACATACTGACGGTGATGAAATGCACTTTATTTATAACACTAGGTAACATGGCTGAAAAATGTTAGATACAGGGTGCAAAAAGACCATTTCCAAAGCCCAAAACCACTTATTGCTTAGCTTAAATAGTAACTGAATTCACTATCAAAATACCCATAAAGCTCAAAATAATTATTAAAAAGTAATTTTCTCCGCTTGGGGTCAACGCCAACCCAGCTGATGTTTCAGGCGCGATGATTTTCATTGCACATTAATTAAACGAATATTCGTTTCGAAACAATTTTATAACAGTCACAATAAAAAAACATTAATTAGAGACTAACTTTATTAATGTTTTTGTTTATATAAACAAATGAATATATATAATTTCACATTTCCAACAGCATCATCATTTTAAACATAAAAAATCGAAATCAATATAGTTTGGGGGTATTTCCTTAATGCAAGACATTTAGCTACTACTTTCCATGTCGAACAGACGCTACCAAAGACAGGAGTGATATGACCGATGCGTCGAGCGACCTGGTGTGTTTCGCGCCGCCGCTAGATGGCGCTGAACCAACCTTCGACTCGTCTTTCGGGAAGTAGTACGGCCCATATTGAGGAGCACACAGCACAGGAGCAGCGAGCACCATCACGGCCAGAACAACAAACACGGCTTTCATCATCTTGACTTGGATTGTCGACTGATAGCGCAAGTGACGGGACAGACGCTTTTAAAGGATGCACGATATTCATAAGTTTTTTATATAGTTATAACCGGTATTTTAGTTGCATAACATAACAAGATTATCCTTTATTTTCTAAACATTTCAAAAAATATTTATACAGACTGTCTGTATAGGTATGTGAGTAATCTACCAAGTAATGGAGAATGTTACTAGGTATGCCAAATCGCTTGAAATTTTTGTCTCAGTAAAGCCTGTATGCATACAAATACACTAGTTTTTGTTGTAATCAAAAATACCCAGTAGTTTTGATTTTATAGGCATTCAAAGTTTCGAAAAATATCGAGTCCCGCTAACAGTCACGTGACCGCTTGTGACGTCTTACCACAACGCGACAGCGGTGGCGCATATAGCTGGCACAGTATTTTATTTTATTTTTTTATTTATTTAACATTTAATGTATATTTTTTTTGTGTTTTCGGTCGCGTATTAGTAAATATAAATTTTATTCGTTATTATACGTTAATAGTAAATATTATTCTATTAATAAATTGGGTATAGGTTTCGAAAAAAGGTAATCGTGTAATCTATCTAAAATAGATGAATTAATGGCTGCGCATTATTTATCAAGAAATAGTGATTTTGTTGCCGCCGAAATGTTTGGTATGTTCTAAACTGTTTTATCAAAACAAATAACCAATATAATAAAAATACTAATGGAAGAATGCAAGTCCAATAGTAGAAGTATGTACCTACCTACCTATCATTATTTTTTTTACGTTAAAGACAACATATCATGTATCATAGTTTTGAAGCTATAGGTAGGTACGTCCTTCTAATATTATAAATGTGAAAGTTTGTGAGTATGGATGTATGAATGTTTGTTACTCTTACACGTAAAAACTACTGCCCCCCCAAGTCAAGTGGCAAGTGATATTTGCGATAGCGAGTGAATAGAAAAAATATGTATGAAACTGTCAAATTGCAAGCTTGTCAAAAACTTTTTCTATTCACTTGCTATCGCAAATATCACTTGCCACTTGACTTGGGGGGCTGGACGGATTTGGATGAAACTTTGCAGTAGGTTACACATCAGAATGACACATAGGGTACTTTTTACCGCGGAAAAACTTCTCATTCCCACGGAAACCGACTTCTACGCGAACGGAGTCGCGGGCGGCCACTAGTATGTATACAAAGATACCGCTCTTCTAAGTAAATTTAAATAAATACATGCATTGATTTAGTACTAACTAGCTTTAGTTAGCAGCTTCGCCCGCGTTTCCCTCGGGAACTGTACATTTTCCCAGGATTAAAAGAAGCCTATGGATTATTTCAGTCTTCGTCCAGATCAGTTCAGTACTTTTTGTGTGAAAGATAACAAACACAAACACAATCTTCCGCGTTTATTATATTACTAGGAAGTAGGATACCTATACGATCTAGATGTAGGTAGTTGAACGTTACAGATGCACTTTACCTTTACTATTTTATTTAAGTAATTTAATTTATTTTTTATTGCAAATGTAGATGATATGAACTAAACCTCTTTTATTTATTTGTATTTTTACTAACAAATTGTTTAATGGTATTGGTTATGTTCAAGTTAAAAGATTTGATGATGTATGCATGTATCCTTTGGAACTGTAAAAAACAACTTTTCCGGCGAATTGATTGTTGTATTTTTACATTTAGGCACAACACATGATTTCCTAGTAGTTGGATAAGTCATTTTTAAAAGTATTTAGGTTTAATTTAGATGACAAGTGCGCGCGACCGCGAGCGTACTGAGTGAGCCAGACCGAGCGAGTTGTGGTGTGACGTCACACCGCCACCGGCAGCCCGCGTCGTGCGGTAGCAACTTATTTTACTTATAAATCGGAAACTAATTGACGCATCGAAATAATTCTTTCACCAGTATTTTTTATTTTTGACAGAGAATACGAAGAGATAATAATCAAAATTTGTTAACATTCTCCATTATAGGAAGGCAACTCAAAAAAAAATACCATATATTTTGTCTTGGGTAGTTTTTCATGTAAGTAAGTAGGTAAGGACGGTTGTGAGTTTAGAAACTTGGCTCTATGTAACTCAGATTGTCAATTTGAGCCATCTAACGTAGAAAATGTTTTCCTTGGCATTTAATAGTCTCAAAAATTCCTTAATTTTTACACTATGAAACTTTTATCTAATATCTAAGTAGGGGAGCGAGGGGCTTGTTGTAACAGTTTTCATTAAAACTAGTATATCTTGAGATCTATTGATTCAATTTCTACTAAATAAAGATTGATGGATACTGTAACTCTTCCTTTACCAAATCAAGTAAAAATAATATTATAACTATCGGTCATTATTTAACAATCAATTATTTTCTAGAAGAAGTGCGGTGTTACAACTTACCTCGTGCTTGGGGCAAGTTGTAACGTCTACCGGGGCAAGTAGTAACGGCAATAAAAAACGACATTAATACCTCTAATCATTTATTCTTTATTTATTTTTAACAAAATTGACATCTTTCTAAAGTAAGTATTATGTAATTCTTATCAAAAATCAACACAAATACACTTTTTTGTGTTCAACACTTAAAAATTAAGTAATTAAGTGTTTTATTTAGTTAAACACTACTAATAATCATAATGGCACTTTTAAATCACAGTAACGAATTAAATTATTTATTTCTAATACACTCTATCCAATCTTTTTTCTTTGTATATGTGAAAACTTCACCACATACCAGACAATGCATGTTGTAACATGTTACAACAAGCCCCGGGATTTTGTTACAACTAACCCCATGGTATGATTTTTAACATTTATCAAGATTACTATTTAATCAATTTAGCAATCATAAAAACTGTTACACGTTATCAGAGATAGATAAATTTGAATGGAAATGAGATGTAGAAAATTTAAAAATAGGCGATATTAAAAACACAAACCAAAATTTTACGACAGTACAATTTTATGTTACCTGGTAGAAATGATGGGCATGCACACATTTGCTCACTGCGCCAACAGGCGGAACACTGGCTATGGCAATATGATGTGGTGCGGTTTATGGGTTAAATTGAGTCAAAGATATACGCTTATAGTGATTAAGATCCTGGTGAAAAGGGCCTGTTACTACTTACCCCTGTAACAACAAGCCCCTCGCTCCCCTACTACGTAACAAACTCATGTCATCATTTTAAAGAATCACCATGTATACCTAAGTTAGGTATGTTTTAACATTTATTTCTTAATCACAATATTCAGGTATCTGTGACATTTAAAATACGTATTTTTTATTTTATCTTTTATAATATATAATCCCTGTTTATTATATAATACTAGCTGACCCGGCGAACTTCGTACCGCCTTAGCGTTGCAATGATGCACTATTTTATATGTATATTTTTCAATATTTCTGAGAGATTTTCTTAAATTTTTTTTTCGTAAGAACCTTCTCCTAATAATAACAAATACAACAAAAAAAGAATTAGTGAAATGGGTCCAGCCATTCACGCGTGATGCCGTGACCAAGGAAAACGGGTTTCATTTTTATATACATATAGGTATATAGAAGATTAGGCACAAAAAAAAATTCAACGCCAAGGCCAGGGTCGCTAAATATTGGGCAATGCGTGGAAGAAAACAACTTACAGTAAGCCTAATCATGAATATGTGCATCTGCATTGAGTCTTATTTTTTTTTTAAATTTAGTAAAATTCTTCTAAAAAATTAATAATGTGCTAGGATGTGATCTTTAATGTCGGTTAAAATGGAACATTCAATTAATAAGTTGTCTGAACTGATTGATCAAAGAATTACATAAAGGAGAATGGTCACGGGCCATACAAAATTTACTCAGGCCCTACCTACATCATCAAGACCTATCTTAGTGTTTTTGTAGTTGTATGTGTAACAAAAATATGTAATTATTCAAAATCGGTGGCTAAAATGAAAATATTTTTTATAATGAAAAAGTTGAGATTTTACTTTAAATTTTGCATTATAAATGCTAATTTATTAATTTCGAAGTTGTAAATACTGGAAAAAGGAACGCGGGCCTCCGAGCATTACCTACCCAGTCCTAGTCGCGTAGGTAATGCTCGGAGGCCCGCGTTCCTTTTTCCAGTATTTACAACTTCGAAATGAAAAAGTTATTACACACACAACACAATTATTGTCTGCCATATCCACGAACACAAACTAATCGCAAAGCAATAGAAATAGCCAATATTGTTGTAAAATGAACTCAAGAGAAGAAACCGCATACGTCTTAACACAAGGCAAGCAAGCGCAAGACTAACTATTAAAATAAAGCTAAGAATTACAACTTTTAAATAAAGCTACTTTCGTGCAACAAAACATTTTTAAATATGAAATATTACATTGTTCTTATATTTTTAATTTTGTGATTGAACATATAAGGGACGCAATCCCACTAGTATTATAAACGTTTTTACGTAAAAGAGTAGGTAACGATGTTTGTTACTCTTTCACGTAAAAACTACTGGATTGATTTCTAAATATAGATTATACATCAGAATAACATATGGGGTACTTTTTAAAACTTCTCATTCCCACGGGAAACCGACTTCCACGCGAACGGAGTCGCGGGCGACCACTAGTTTTTTATATGTTTGAATGTAACAATAGCATATTGCTGTTCTTCTTCTTCTTCTTCAGCAGCATGTCTTAGCCCACTGCAGGGCATATGCCTCTCCAATCCTGTCACCGGCTTTTCTTGTCCACGCTGTCCCGGCGTGTGATCGAATGTCATCGGACCATCTGACTGGTGGTCTACCTGGGTTTCTATTTCCCACTCTTCTAGGTTTCCATTCGAGTACGGATTTGCTCCAGCGATCGTCCCCTCTTCGGCAAACATGTCCAGCCCATGCCCATTTCAGTTTCGCAATACGGTATCCTACGTCTGTTATTTTAGTGCGTCTTCTGATTTCAGTGTTGCGCACCTTGTCTCGCAGGGATATCCCGAGCATTGCTGTTACACAAGATATAACCAAGAAACTGAGGTAAGGTTCGTTCGTGTCGGGCCTGGGTCACAGATGACCATTCTTTGATACATTAATCTTAAAGTTTGACTCCTGAAACAAGTCGTAAAATAGAAATAAGGGCTCAAATAATTTTCGTTGAAAAATAAACGAAAGTATTTTTTTCAAAATGTTTGAACTGAGTGTTCCATTTAAACAGTTTTACAGATTAAACTTAATTTTGTGTATTAACTTAAATTTTAGAAATTTTTGAGTTAATGCTATGAGTTTTTACTATTTTTTACAAAATTCTTAAAAGTTTTACGTTTTTTACTAAAAGTTGAGAAAAAAACACTTAATGCAAATGCACATATCACGAATAACTATCAAACAGTAAGTTAAAATACTGTTGTAATCGTTCAAAAATGTATGAAATATAGGCAGCGCCTTAGTGGAAGTAAAAGTAATTAAATCTAGTGAGCATATTTTTCAAAATTCTTTTTTTTTTCTTTTGACCATTTATGAACCTCTCAATAAGACACTTCATCATCGCTTTAGTATTGACTTAACTCTGGCGGTACGAAGATCCTTCGTAATCGCTTCTTACGTCAACCTACATTTTGGTATCCCTCGCCCTCCGGAACGTTACGTCCTATTACCGGAATGTCCAGTCGGTTCATTAAGTCTACTTCCCTTAACGTCCTGTCTCCGTAAGTCCACTTCCCTGAATGTCCACTGCCTCGAAAGCCTATTTCCCTGAATGTCTACTTCCTACAATGTCTACTTCCTCGAATGTCTACTTCCCTGAATGTCTACTTCCTACAATGTCTACTTCCTCGATACCTCGCTCCCTTAATACCTGATGATGTTATTTTCTCCAAATACAAGGGATAATCGATTGATTATAATAAAAAATAAAATGTTAGAAAAACATCATTTTTTATTAGATGTGTAATAAAAATAAACTAATTTAAGACATACCTACATTAATAATAGCTTATTTATTAACTACACTACAAATCCATTGGAAGGATGAAAAAAATAATTCTTATGATTAGGGGCGGCCATACCTTAAGTGCCTTCGTGCACTGAACCACCAAATTTTAAGGAAACGAAATTAACACAATATGTATTTTAAATAATATCTTTAAAGACTAATGTAATAATAAATTGTTAATTCAGAAATTTGTGACTGCATGTACTTATTTGTCATTTAAGGAAGCAATAAATTATTGAGTATTGAGTATTGAGATTGCAAAAGATTTAATTTTTGATAAAAAATACAAAAGCTTTTTTCATGTTACTAAAAAAAAATAATTAAATGACGTTCCTCGTTCGAAAATACTGAATTAAAAATTACCTAAAGTACCTAAGTATAAAATCAACATGTTTTTAATTTTTGTTTGCATTTTAATCGTAAATAAATAATCTTTTTCAAAAAGCAGTTTGTGTCCATCTCACCATTTTGTAATGTACTTAGCAAGCTTTTGTATTTTTTATCGAAAACAATGTCTTGCAATCTTCTATTTTTTCGGGTCAATGTTTGAAATAAACTTTTATTGATGATACAATCATAATGTAAAGATTCCTTTTTTAAAGAATAGATAACTAAATATAAATTAGGCGTTTTAGGTATTCTGGAATTTAACCTACGATGCCATCCTTCCAGTGAATTCGTAGTGCGATGTTTATCTCCTGCACAACTCAAAAATGCAGGTGTTATGTTGGACCCCCATTGACGTTGGTAATACTTTATAAATTTGCTCATTTCCGGAGATCGCGGAGCGTCATTCCATATCGCATTTAAGGCTTCATCTATTTTATTACTAGGTAAAAGCGGAAGAAGGGCGACCATTCTCAAGACTTTTCTGCCTTCTCTCGTCTTGTTTACTTTCAATTCTTTGCCATTGCGCCATATAGCCTTATTAAAGTGATAAAAACACCCTGTTAATTGAACACCGGAGAAGACTGTACGCATAGCGTTCATAGGAGCTATTTCATAATCACTCTTAAATTGGCTAATTTTTATATGAAGTTTATCTTTTATCAGTTGGAATAACCTAAGGTAGGTCCCCTCTGTTTTGTTTGGCAGGAATGCATAAATAGCTGGTACAATATTAGTAGAAGTTATGGTTGATCCAAGATCAATGTGTAGAACGTACAATTGATAAAAGGGTGGAGGAGCTGCTTTGAACGTTCCGTCGGCATAATAAATGCCAATGTAACCTTTGAGAAATCTTCTTACGAGAGGCGACGCAAATATAATAATTTTTTCATCCTCACCATCTTCACAAAGTAAAAAATTGTCATTCAATGTCGATGATAATTTGATATCTCGTAAATTGTTGTAATGAAGCCTGTCCACTTTCAAAAAATCTTTTCTGGCTTTATATAATTGATTTTTTATCGAAGAAAAAGATGGCATAGCCTCTCTGTATTCCTCCCCCTTCATCTTAAACTCCACAAAATTATCATCGAAGATTTGTTGAATGGGACGTAAATCTCGACATACATTTTTTTTACATTCATTCAATATAACTTGTATTTCATTTTTTATTACATTAGCCTGACAAGTATGTTCCTTACTTTCACGAATCACTTCACTTGATTTACAAGTAACTGTTGCAGAACATTCGTCACGTTTCCAACACCTCCACAGGGTAGTACCTATCTTGTTTTTCCTACTGAAATTATATTTGAACCCATTTCTTAACAGACAAGTTTTTCCTTTTCTGCTTTTTATAAACTGTATTGTATTATTCCCGTCCATTACGTAATTTTATAATATTGAAATAAACAACGCTTTTCCTAGTTTAGAAACAAAGGAGAATAGTGTCATTGTGTCCCCTTATGTCATTACACACGCATGAATCATTAAATGTCAAGTTTAGATAAAAAAGAGGTAGCATAATTTATTTTAATTTATTCACCTACATGTGCGATTAGCGGATTGCATTGCAGAACATGGAACGCATACAGAAATAAATTAGCAATTACCATTAGAACACTTCAATTGGGATTGTATGTAAAATGTAGCGTCGGTAGCTCAGTTGGTTTGAGCGCGAGCCCACTCCCCAAGAGTCTGGGTTCGCGCCCACTCTCAAGCTATGTACCAATGAGTTTTTTCTAACTTAAGTACATTATCCGATTTTTCCTACGGTGAAGGAAAATATGATGAGGAAACCTGCACTTGGTTGGGCCTTTCCCTGTGGGGTTGTGTAGGTCAGATGGCAGTCGCTATTTTAGGGATATGACATACAGGGAAATGGACGTTCAGAGAAATGGACGTTCAGAGAAATGGACGTTCAGAGAAAAGGATGTTTAGGGAAAAGACATGCAGGGAAATGGACGTTCAGGGAAAAGGACGTTTAGGAAAAAGGACGTTTAGGAAAATGGACATTCAGGGAAGTAGACTTAATGAACCGACTGGACATTCCGGTAATAGGACGTAACGTTCCGGAGGGATCCCTCGATACGTTAACGGTGCGATTTGCAGCATACACGTGAATGAGGCAATTTTGATAACCACTCGATTAATTCGAATTTGATCTTAAATAAAGATTTCAAAAAATAGTTCGTGTAAATAAAACAAATTATTATATTTCTCTTTAATTTATTAAGTAAATACAATAATACATTTGCTGTTATATAACTCTTATTTCCATAGCCATAGAGCTGTTTTTAGCATACAGATGGTTGGTATTGCGACGTTAGGCGTTGGAATTCGTTCGTCTTAGCGATGTACTCCTTAGTGAATGGATGATTGGGATGACTGTCAAGCAATTGGGCCAGGTAGCTGGAAAATACCTGAAAACAATGAAATAAATAAGATGCGATTAAATAACAAGATGTTAATTTTGCTTTTAGTTTTGTACTAATAAATTTTGTGAAAAACTTTAATAAAAGCAGTTTTTTTTTCGTCTTTAGCATTATTAGTTCATAATCCTACTACAGTTCTCCCTTATATCCGCTCCCTATATGTTACCTAAGATTGTATAACTAATCAATATTAACAGTTGATATTTTTATACTATTCGTTATTTTTGTATATTTATTTATTTTACTTAAAATAAATGTTAAAATCGAAATGTAATTGTGGAATAAAAGGTTTATTTTATTATTATTAAATACTAGTAGGTACCCGTAGGTACTTAGTCGGCGATAGAAGTAATTTTCCCTTGGGAATGACTTATTCCCGCGGTAAAAAGTAGCCTTTTTTCATCCCAGGTTGTTGTACTATGTCTATTCGTAAATTCATTAAAATCGGTCCAACCGTTTTGACGTGAAAGCGGAACATACAAACAGACAGTCATATACATTTTCACATTTATAATATTAGTAAGGACTAAAAATATTAAAATCGAATTGTAATAGTGGAATAAATAAAGGGTTTATCCTACTTCCTTATCATTACATAGTATGAATCCAAGTCGCTAATTCTGTCTGTTTGTATGTTTGGCCGCTAACTCCTCCTAAACCAGCTGAGGGATTTTAATGCGATTTTCACCATCCTTTAGGTATTTTCTTCATTTAAATTTGTAAATAAAGAACAATCCGAAAAAGTATTTTTAAGTTAGCCAAAAATCAATGTTTCGTGAGCAAGTCGGCCAAAATTACACCATCGCGAAGCGTGGGCGGGCCGCTAGTATATTATAAACGTAAAAGTTTGTTTGTATGTATGGATGTTTGTTACTCTTTCACGTTAAAAACTACTCTACGGATTTGGATGAAACTTTACAGTAATATAGGTTACACATCAGAATAACACACAGGGTACTTTTTACCGCGGGAAAACTCCTCATTCCCACGGGAAACCGACTTCCACGCGAACGGAGTCGTGGGCGCCCACTATTTATTATATTACTAGCGACCCGCCCACGCTTCGCAATGGTGTATTTTTGGCCGAACTGATCACGAAACATTGAATTTTGGCTAACTAAAAAAACTTTTTCCGATTGTTCTTTATTTACAAATTTAAATGAATAAATTCCCTAAAGGATGGTGAAACCCGATTTAAAATCCCTCAACTGGTTTAGGAGGAGTTAGCAGCGAAACATACATACAGTCAGAATTAGTAACTATGGATTTATACTATGTAATGATGACAATGATAAAGATGTACTACGTAATAGTAGGGGAGCCCACGATGCTAAATCTGGATTTACTCGAGCGTGAAAGATACCTATTGGGTTGCAAAACTTAGATGACAAAAAGAAAAAAATGTTATATAACATATACCATTTTATCGGTGGGGGAAACGGCTATAGATTTCCAAAAAATTAAAAATCAAACATTTTGCATGGACATACTCGGGCGTGTCAGATATTGATATCATCCATGTCCTACGTACTTTTAAAACATGTACGTTTGTTAATCTGATGGTTTCCATTATGGAAATGGGCGTACGTAAGGGTTTAAAATGAAAAAAAAAACTTTTAATAGAGCACGTGCGATTTTTAAGGGGATGATTAGTAGACCTAAAACAACGCTCTTATACAATAATCTGCAGGGATTTACCTAATCTGACAATAAAATTGAACTGAATTATTTTAAATTATTGATTTAATCGTCCGGCCACTTACAAGGCTCATATTTGGTGGAAGTGCTTAACCGGGTACAAGGTATCCCCCAGTATGTTAATCTGCCGCGCTTGAGTAAAATCAGAAATCCCCTCTTGGGCTCCCCTACTATAATGATGTTGATATTTCTCACCTCGGCGCGTTTCCCCGAGTGTCTGGCGGCGACGGCCAGCCCCAGCAGCAGGTCGGGGTGCTGCGGCGACCGCAGCTGCGCCTCCGTTAGCATCTGTTCAGCCTCTTCCCACATGCCTACAGTGGACACATTATAATAATAATAAATCTCAAGACTAGCACACCTATTATGTAGCCCTAAGTGGAAAGTGCAGTAAGCGCTTGAGGTATAGGCACCACATAATGGACAAGGGGAGAACCTAGTTACATCCAGACACGAGTTAATTTCAAAATATTTTTTTTCGAAATAGTACCGATCCGCGGATTGAACCTAGAACCAACCGCGTAGCAGTCCGATACATGTTACGCTGCACCACAAAGGTCGTTAAATCTTATTGTGACAGGATGTATAAAAAAAGTCTTTGAAAATAGTGCAACTAAGAGTTTTTATATTACTTACAGTGCAAGACGGTTTCACCTGCGCTAATAGGATAAAAAACACGATTTTAGCGTAACTATAACCGTTTACGCAGGGCACGCAAGGAAAGCTCTCACTAGTTTTTCCGTTTGTAATATATTTGTCATTGCTGTTACGCTCTTATATTTCGCAGCTTGATGTTATAAAGCCTTCCCTTTTGTATGGCTTTAAAACAAAATCATTTTTCAATTCTGACCAATAGATCCTGAGATTAGCGCGATCAAATTAACAATCACACACTTATAAAACATTACTGATTTTATTTTTAAACAGTTTTTTTATTAGTTTTTCCTTGCCGCGCCGTACCAAGTACCAGGGCATCATAAACGCGTAGCTACCTCTGATGGAGGCGGCGGCGGCCCCCGCGGCGGCGGGCGGTGCCCCCAGTGCGCCGAGCCGCTCCGACAGCTCCACCACGGCGTACTGGGCGTCTTGCACGCCTGCGCCCAACTGTACATCAAGAAAAAGGTTCTTAATCTAAATAAGTTTCTGACTTCTTGTAGTATAATTTTGTGAAATGGTTTTGTCTTGTCTGTCTTTTAAAGAAATGCGCTGGCTTTTTATATCTTCATATTTTTATGAAGAATTACCTATTATAGTTTTCATCAAACAGTTCAGTTGATAAATATATATTTTTGATGGCTAAAAGCCATTCAATCAATTCAAAGCTAAAACTGTAATTTTGTCTAAAAAGGTTTAAAACCAGTTGACAAAAAGGTTTTGTTTATAATTGTAACAATAACTAAGAATAACTATAAAAATAGCTTTTACATTTTAGGTTATATTTAGTTATTGTACGGGGTATTAGATAAAAGCTTCTAAAAAAAATTTACAAGCAATTAAATTATATTTTTGTCTTAAAAGCTTTTAAAAATTACGACGGAGGCTAATAGGTGTGATGACAGTTACTAAAAATAACTCTAATTATAAAAGCTATTGCATTGTAAAAATAAGAATAAAATTATAAACATCATTTCGTAAAAGTCTTTGTTAATCAGTCAAACGAGGCGAGCGCCTTCGAGCGCGTTACAATCGTTTCAAACTTGACCAAACTAGGCTTCTGATCTGCAAAATAGGCTTATTTAAAAGTGTTCATAGCTGTCAATTCCTTCCTTAAGTAATATTTAACTTCTAACCTTGAACTAACTAATCAATGTTGGTTTCCTTGTATCATAAATTTTAAACCTAAACATAAAACAGTACACACTCAGCTCAGCGGCCAGGAATAAAGAGTGTATGGCAGGACAGCAATGTAGTACACACGCGTGAATGTAATACAGTGAGTCAAAATGTCAATGGCTATCATTTCATTTGCTTATAATACATCTACGTCATATCGTCAAACATCGGCTTTCACGTGGCTACAGTATTTGCAAAATAAAAAAACGTCACAAAAAATACTATACAGGGTCTGTCGTAATGAATGGATAACCCGTTACCTACAGTTGATCCGGATGTGAGGCTATAAGAAAATGGTGTCTTCTTGCCAGGGTTGTCAACCATAAGAAAATGGCGTAGACTTTTAAACTTTTTTATAAATTTCCCAATTTTTTTTATTTATTCTGCTGCCATTTCTTCAAATTTTGATGTATTTGTATAATTATTTTAGTATTATACTGCTGAAGACGTGTATTATGTAATTTACATACAATTTTAGGTGTTATTCACGTTGAACTTTATCAAAATACTCATTTTAAGAAAAATATTTCCAATTTTTTTTCTTTATATCAACTTTTGATCATCTCCTGTGGAAAAAAAAAGTATGACGTTATAGCTGCCCATGATCTCAATAAATGGTCTAGTATGTGTAGATTCTAAAAAGGTATAACGATGTGTACTTTACAAGCAACATTAAGTTACAGGAGCGAGAACACTAATCAAGGTCGGAATTTTTATTTTTCATGTTATGTTATAAATGGTTGTAAAACTTCGTCATAATGATTTTATTCTATCAAGATACTTTGCACAAACACTATCGGGCCACTAATAGGATATTCAGAAGAAAACCCGGTTGTTTTTGGGACAAAAATAATTTTACTTCACGATAATAATGTAAGTAATGAAAATGTACAAATGAAAATTGTTGTGCTCTAATAGTAACATGCGACAAACATGTTGCGACAAGTTTATTCGTAATTGAAACGGATTTTAAAAATCGAACAAAGACCGCATTACAAAGAAAAGGGTACTCATCACATCAGTGTGATTTTGACCATCGCATGTCCTTTTGTTCATATTAGCCCCGATTCTGAAAACTCTCTCTAAACTAAACTAAAACTATCGCTGTCACTTACACATCAATAAGACAGAGACAGGTAATCATTTTAGTCCTGTCAAACTAAAATGTACGTGCAATATGACACGGCGAAGGCAATTTTAGGCAAGTCCTCAGCGCATTTCGTTCAAGTTCACAATGATGTGGACTAAATTTAGTGAGACCAATGTACCTGTCTTGTTCTAATACGAAGCATGAGAAAGTGACAGCGATATTTTTAATTTAGTTTTACAGAGTGTTTTTGAGAATCGGGGCCACTATTTTCGTCAATTTGTTACTGCTTTCTAATATTTGACTATGATTTTCCTTGTGATTTGGACTTGATAACGTGGTGATACTGATGACTTTGCTCACATTTACGGACATTGTGTTGTGCTATCGATTGAACTTGTTGTTTTGGAAAAGTTTTTGTGTAGTTTGTGTATCATGCCGCAACAGTACATGCCGGCCGAATACGCGAACATGCATTACATTTACGGTGTACGTAATGGCAGCACCAATAGAGCTGCTAGTGTTTATAGTGTAAGATATCCAAATGTGCGACATCCTGATTACCGTGTGTTCATTAGAGTGCACAATGCATTTATGGAAGGACGATTTCCTTCTAATTTTTTCCACTTTTCTTTGTAATGCGGTCTTTGTTCGATTTTTAAAATCCGTTTCAATTTCGAATAAACTTGTCGCAATATGTTTGTCGCATGTAACAATTAGAGCACAACAATTTTCATTTGTACATTTTCATTACATTATTATCGTGAAGTAACGTTATTTTTTTCCCAAAAACAATCGGGTTTTCTTCTGAATATCCTATTAGTGGCCCGATAGTGTTTGTGCAAGGTATCTTGATAGAATAAAATCATTATAACGAAGTTTTACAACCATTTATAACATAACATGAAAAATAAAAATTCCGACCTTGATTAGTGTTCTCGCTCCTGTAACTTAATCTTGCTTGTAAAGTACACATCGTTATACCTTTTTAGAATCTACACATACTAGACCATTTATTGAGATCATGGGCAGCTATAACGTCATACTTTTTTTTTCCACAGGAGATGATCAAAAGTTGATATAAAGAAAAAAAATTGGAAATATTTTTCTTAAAATGAGTATTTTGATAAAGTTCAACGTGAATAACACCTAAAATTGTATGTAAATTACATAATACACGTCTTCAGCAGTATAATACTAAAATAATTATACAAATACATCAAAATTTGAAGAAATGGCAGCAGAATAAATAAAAAAAATTGGGAAATTTATAAAAAAGTTTAAAAGTCTACGCCATTTTCTTATGGTTGACAACCCTGGCAAGTAGACACCATTTTCTTATAGCCTCACATCCGGATCAACTGTAGGTAACGGGTTATCCATTCATTACGACAGACCCTGTATACGAATTAAAATAAATTAAATTATTGATTTAATTCATAAGTCACATACCTGTACAAGATTAACCCACACTTGAGCCAGCTGTGTCAGCGTGCCGTCGTCTTCCATATCCTGCAGGTGTTTCAGCTGCTTCCGGGCCAGGTCTGGTCGGTTCATGGCCAACAGACATTGAACGGAGTACGCTCGGAGTTCTAGGGATTCTGCTCCGTGGAGGACCCTGGAAGTTTTAGTGTTGTGATTAAGGAGGTGATAGGAAAGAGTTTTGTGATGTAAATGTTTAACTGTGTTAAATATATGAAAATTGTTAAAACATTTCACTTTTATTGGAGTGCTTTGGCCTATACATAGAACAAATATTACTATAAAAATTAATGAAAAGAATTTGATTGCTTCATGAATTAATGATTTATATGAATTCGTATTTTTTAAATTATTCCGTTGTAACATTCGAAAAGTTGGATTATTAAAGACTTTCTTTTCTCTCTAAGTTTGCATATGCATGTTAATAAAAATTTTGATTAAATTACTTCAATGCAGCTTCATAATTCTCTTCATGGTAGTATATAGTAGCAGCCACAATCAGGAATATTTCATTCACCAACTCTGTTCCTTTTGCAACCTGAAAAGTAACAATTTTATCATAAGTAAATAATAAAACCATGTAGTTTTTCTGTGGGACAACAAAATAAATTCTCAAAACTAATGAGAAGAGGTTGATTGAAATGTAATATAAATGATTTCTTATTTATAAACATACACTAGATAAATAACTAATTTAGGACTAACTAAATTTTAATGGATAAGTAAAATATCCTGATCATTCACAAATAATAAAATCTGATAAAATCATTTCACATTCAGAAGATTGCTATTCGAACTCCTGTCAGAAATCTCAGTTGTATAAGTTAAACATACCCTTGCATCAATATCAGCTACAATGACGGGTTTGTTAGCGCCGGGAGACAGGTAGTCCACAAGCGTCTTCAACGGCTGTAACATTGGGTCGGCATTCTTGAGTTCTTGTTGCACCACTCGATAGTTCCCCTGAGCTATGTATGATCTAAAAAGGAAAGCATCCTTCTGCAATGCTGTAAGAGGGGTGGTGGCCTGAAAAACAAATGTGAGATCCTTATTACATGTGTTGTAAGATAATCATAATCATCAATCAACCAAACAACTATTACTACTGTGTATAAGCAACATAAGAACTAAAACTCTCTATAAAGTAGCCTAAAGAATCACAGTTTTAAATAGTTGTACAAACAAAAAAAAAACAACTGTAGGTATACGGAATTTGTTAGTTACGTGTAATGTTTGATTCTTGCAATTATTATATTTAGTTTAACACCAAAACTTGGCGGTTCTGATAAGGATTTAGCAGAAAAGCACGGGAAATAACACCGAAAACTGAAAACATGACGTATTCTTGTGACCGCTTTAATTCATACAAAACGAAGTTCAATGTAAAAAAAATATGATCATAAGATGAGTTTAATAATACTTACGTTAAAACTAAGGGCTTCATTGATAGCTTGTTGGTAATTTCCAATATAAAATGCATTTTTCACATCGATAAGTTCATCAACATCTTGCTGCTGACGTGCCATTTTGACAACTGATGTTTTGACATTTGACACTGACAATCAGACAGTGAACACGTCAGTCATCAAAAAATTTAGTATGGCAATAGGGGATATGCATAAAATTTTAAATGGCCTAAAATATTTTTTTCTTGAATACTTATTATCGTTATAATATAATGCAAAAGTTTTTTTATTGCAAAAATTTATTTATTATTTAAACCCCTAAAATAATATTTAAAAAGTGCAAAATAAGGGCGCGAAATTCAAACTTCCAAAACGCGCCACCATTGGTCGAACGTAATGTGACGTCATCTGACACGACATTGCATTCATCAGCGTCGAAACTTATACTGTTTTACAAGTTTTTGTGATAAAAATAAATAAGTTTAATCTATATTCTTGTGCTGATTGACTGATTGTAATGAAGTTTAGTTTAGATTGGAAGTGAATCTTTGACGATGACTGAAGCTGGTTCTGTCATAGCACATTAGGACAATCTACCGAGAACAGGTGCATTTATGATAGCATATAATTTTGCATCTGTCGCGTCTCCAAGGCGCGATGTGGGTTGTGGTGGTGTAGCAAATGACAACCCCAGATTCTTCTTTGATATTCAATTTAAATGTGGTTTACAATTTGATGTTGCGTGTTCAACGGTTGGTTGGCAAGTGAAGTTATACAAAGAAAAGAAACAAAAACTAGACCAAATATGTAGTTGAGACGTATTGCTATAGAAAAGACGTAGGCGCGCAGACAGCTTCGACACCCGATTATACGAGCGCAGAGATCAGAGGATGTTTCATAGTATATTTAAGACCATAATATAGATTTTTATTCATAAACGCACACAGCAGTTTACTTAAAATACACCAAAACATTTACATATTGACACAAAAATATATGAGGCAAAACTCCTTTCTTCAACCGTAGAGTAGGTACATTTTTCTCCTTGCTCTTTTATTAAATTGTATTCAATATAATTTTCTGTATCTTCCTTTACCTGGAATAAATCAACAACCATAAAAAATTCGTAAAACCACAACAGGAATAAAGTTTTAATAGAAAGTTATAGCTACTGATCTTTTCTTATAGGGTAGGTTAATTTTATACCGAATTTTCTAATGTTCAATAGCTAATGCAAAACTTACTTTTTACTAATTCACATTAAGCTGTATATAAATAAAGTATACTTACGTTAAAATGATCTTCACAACAATATGAAAAAGATTTAGAAGATATATTATCCCTTCTCATCACCTTACACCACCGTCTTCGTATTTTCGCATCACTTGAAATACGAAAAAAACACTTTCTCGGGTGTTTTTCGAAAAGTATTTGAGCACTCCGGTACTATGCAATACTTATAAGATAATTTTTTTGCTTCTTCCATGGTTTTAACGCTATTAAAACTGTAAATATGTGTGAAATAACTGAAAAGTTCATAGTAAAGTCCCACTGGACGTGTCGTGTGACGTCACGCAAAGCGCGCGCAAAATGGCGGCGTTTCAACTGCTCTAATTTTTTCAATGTTTTAAATTTCGTTTTTAAAAATATCTAAAGTATTTTGAAGATTTTTTATATTTTTTTATATGTTATAATGTCGTAAACTTTTAATTTAAGGCAAGAAAAAAAAACATGAATATCCCCTATTCGCCATAGTTATGTTTGACACTTCAGTCATATAAATATCTGTGCTTTTTGCAAAATTCTTGTTCGAAAGTGTAAAACCGAATCTATTTCCGTATCTACATTATGTATACGTTTATTCTTAGAGGCTTACAGACTTAGATCTTTTTTTCTTGTATTTTGTAGGTATTTATTTATTATAAGTCAGCTTTGTTATGGCTCCAATTTACTTCACATGATTTAATTATAAAATAAAGTTTAATTTATTCCCAGTCCTCAACTATATCATTAAGGAAATGTTAGTTAGTACGAGTATAATGTCCTGTCTAATCGAGTTTGAAGCGTTACAACAAGACATGTATTCCTTCATGCTACAAGACCTTTGATTGACTTCAGAGGCCTAGTGGGGTTGGTTTGACCTTTACTACCTACCTAATTATTATAGACTTGTGGCTGCCCGCGACTCCGTTCGCGTTGAAGTCGGCTTCCCGTGGGAATGAGAAGTTTTCCCGCGGTAAAAATTACCCTGTGTTATTCTGATGTATAAACTACATTACTGTAAAGTTTCATCCAAATTCGTCCAGTAGTTTTTATGTGAGAGAGTAACATACATCCATACATACTCACAAACTTTCACGTTTATAATATTAGTAGGATTAGTAGGATTATTTACTGAACTAAGCATTGACAGTATAAACGTATTTCGTTTTATGATGAGAATATATTTGTCACTACTTCACAAGTGCTTATAGTGTTAGTGGAAAAATTATAGGTAGGTATAACTGTAGGAAGATAATTGCTGGATACAATACCGAACAAACATTAAGAAATTGAAACCGAAGATGCACGCTAAAATATTTAAATTTTGTAACGCCTCAACTTACTTATTTTGGCTCTAAGTACCTACCAAGTTATGTACAAGCAAACTAAATAATTTGTTGTTGTCGTACCAACACACATATAGAAAAGAAATTTGTTAGGAAAACCTTTACATTTTTAAATTTTGCGTACACGCGGTCCCGTCCAGGTGTAAGTAAACGAACGTATAGGAACGTTTCGAATTCACAATTTTACCTGAATCCAAACTTTACAATAGTGTTAAAAGACATCTCCTTTTGTTCTGTATACAATGATGGATAGAAGAAACCCACATTGATATTTCTATAGGCGAGCATCTATACACCTACATAGCATGTTTGTTAAAAAAGTGGATTATTTTGTTCAAATAGCAAGACTGAAATCCGGCTGTTGTTGCTAGTCGGCACGTTTTGTTTAGGTTTTGAATAGTCTTTTCTATGATTTAATAATAGAAGATAAAAACTGCATAACAACTACTTTCGGATTAGTGGTTAGTATTTTCATTAAAATTATAATTTTACGTCGATGTTTTACTATGTGGTACTTTATCTTCCTATGTGTAAAGTATACCTACCTTTTTAAGTAAGTCCTTTTTTTAATAAAAAAAAATGATTTACGTCGCATCTCTTTTAAGCTAATAATACAAAGATATTTAGATAACTGTTGACAACATAAAATTTGGCGAGAAGCAATTTATTGAAACAACGAAAATATCACTTTTAAAGATGGACCTACCTAACGGAAACTGCCGCCAGTGCACAATACAGACTCCAACCAAGTACCAGTACTTACCATACTTTTGGGATTACCTACCTATTTTCCAATTTAAACCAACCTTTGCGCTACGGTGCTACATTTGTTTAGTATAGGCATATGTAGGTACGAATTTAAATCTTTTATAATTACTTATCTATCTCTATGTACCTATTCGTAATTTGCCTATTTTGAATTTTAAATAAAAAAATCTAAAAGGGTTGAGTTTACTTCCGCCTTCTCAATTTACATCTTAAAGCCTTTAAAAATAATTTGCACACATTACCATACCTACATAATTAGGCACATACCCGTAACCATAGCTCTCATTTTAAACTGGAACACCGCATTCATGCTATAATTTCACTAACAATAAATAACGATATACTCACCCCTAACAAAGAATTTTTAAACACCTCAACGGCCGAATAACCGTTCTTAAGATGCATTGAATGCAATTTCATTGCAACCGGTGGCAAGACAGCTGTAGCGTTGGCACAAAAGAAAAGAAAACGGCCCAGCAGCGATCCTTGTAAGACCCTCAGACAAATTCAAAGTTTCGCAATGCGAAAACTAGTGGGGTGATTTATAATGAGCTGATGGGAAAGTTTTTTTCGTCGATATGTCCTGAATGGTTTGATCCAAATATAATTTTATGAATGGGACTACTTTTTACCCACGAGAAAGTGTGGTATGGTGTCTTGACTCTTGGCCATATTTTAAATGCAGAAGTAACTTAGTCTGTTTCTCACACCTTGTTCATCAATTTCTAAGTAAATGCTGTTCTGGGAAAGTTTGTGGGCACATTTTGCATCTTACGACAGAAAAGCCGCGACAAATTTTTTTAGTTGTAATAATAAATTAAGTGCTTGGTTATAAAATTGACTATCTATTAAATGACTCTTAAAGTCTGGACTCCTAAAGTCTGGTTCTGGTTTAGCCAGAAGTTAAAAAATAATGGACTAGAATCCAATTAAATATTAAGCCTATTTGTACCTCATAAGCTAAAATAAAGTAGCATCATTACATAGTTACCTATAAATCCAAGTCGCTAATTGTGTCTCTTTGTATGTTTGTCCTCTAACTCTTCCTAAACCACTTAACGGATTTTAATACGGGTTTCGCAATCTTTTAGGTATATTTTTCACTTAAGTTTGTAAATAAAAATCATTTAGTTAAAGTTATTTTAAATTAGCTTAAATTTGTTTTATCGTTAACAAGTCGGCCAAGATTACACCATAGCGAAGCGTGGGTGGTTCGCTAGTTCTTATACATATAAATTCAGTAGGTAGAAGTTACCTTTCTAATCGCAAAACCTTTAGAACGTGATTTCTACCCCCAAACTTCAACTTTTCTCTTATTTTCCTTAAAGGTTCATACAAAAATTCATACATATTATATGAGTGCCCAAATTAGCACAAAGTTCGTTGCCCTCTCTCGTTTGTTAAGGGTTTGTGACCCTTTCTCCAGACAGCCCTTCAAAAAGCATTGATGAAACATCCGAATTTCGCACAAAATAGCAATTTCTGTGTGAGCTAACAATTTCGGGGTTTTGAACTCGCATCGGGGTAGTTTTTTGTTTGAGATACAACGATAAATGTGTGTTTCAAGATAAGATATATTATAAACGAAAATCTTGCCGCAATCGTAAAACAAAATAAAGCTAGGATCACTAATTAAGACAGCTTATTTTATTTTCATATAAAAAACAGAACAAAAAGAAATACGTGATGGTATTCTAACTAAAGAGACCTTGAATACCTTTCCATATTTTTTTGCTCGTACCAACACTTATCATTAATCCTTAATTGTCACTAAAATAAGAATCGCCGACAAATTCTTGGTTATTTTGTCAAATTGGCTGCATCCTTTCTACCTCGCCTATAATATGAGTTGAATACTTACTTATCAAGTTAAAGGACAGTTGTTTTACTTCAGTCGACAGGTGGTGAGTTGCCTAGGCCTCTTGTATTGTGTCCCCTTTGTGTAACCATGTCATGGGAATCATTTAAGCTACGCCGGAAACATTAACTACATACCTACTCGGTTGGTATTACCCAATTCCGAAATTGAGCTTTTTAATAAGTATATAAACTTACTTTTGATTAAAAAGGTTAAAGTTATAAAGAAATGGTTTTTTCGTCTTACTCAGTAGACTTACAAAAACGATTAGTAGTATAATAGTTACTAACATTTAGACACTCATAAATAAATTATTCGTTACACTTACTTTTAAAGGTGAAATAAGGACACTACAAAACTTTACAAAACCCGGGGATGCGCTCTGCCTTTACATTAAAATCCAAAATAATTGACAAAATCCTGCTGGAACCGCGTCTATTCCGATTCTCCGTTCAAAAATCGAACCGGAAAAGACGACAAACAAAAATACACGCGCGCCGGAAATCATTTGCAATGCTCAAAACTGAGCCACTATCCTTAAAAATTGGACTCGATCTTTCTCAAAAGAGGTTTTGTGAGCAAAAAGTTTGGTTGTAAGGGAGGACAAAGACGACCCGTCTGGCATCTGCTGTACTGAGTTTTGAAGGCAGATGTTCAAAGGGCTCTGGTAAAAAAATCACTACCTGTACTCGCTTATTGTTGTCAGTACTTATTCTTGAACTTGAGACGTAATGCCGGCTTGAATGCATAAAAGTAGGGTGACACTCGATAAGGAACCAGATTTCTCATGGGTAAATAGTTAAATAAGTATTTTTATTGGTTAAATACGTGGTTATTTATCTAGACCAGTAATTTATAGAGGCCAAACAGGCTAATTGCCATAAAAATTAAAAAATAAAAATAAATAATCGCATTTAATTATACTTATATGTATAATACCACACTTTCAACTTCGAATCAAATTTGTTTTTCAAATTTTAAAAATCATCGAATTTTGTCAAATTTATATTATATGTAATAAAAATAAAAACTTCGATTTCGTATTTTATCCGGAGTATTAAATATTAATGGTCACCCTATAAGCAACGACATTGAACTAAATATACGAATGATTTAAGAAGAAATCTCAGCTTGCATCCTCAATGGGAAGGTAGGTAGGTCCCTTCTACCTTCTAGTAGAAATAATATTTGTGAGCCTACATAAAAACATTGGATTAACGAAGATTTTAATTAATGATGTCATAATTGGCTAAAGTTGGGCAAAACATTTTTATTTGGTTTTCTCACATTTATTTTATAATTACTTATACTTACCGAGAGTTTAAATAAATGTTTTTTTTGTTAAGTAGTTAATTGTTACGCATTTTGAACCTAGATTACTTAATTGATGTGAATTTTTGTCTTACCCTTGTAACAGTTTTCGAAGCTGACAGAGATAAAAACTAATTAACCAAAATGTAAGTTTAAAGAGCGTTAATGAATAGTTTCTTTTAAGAAATGGGAATTCAGTATACAGTCATCTTAAATATCAAAAATCCTAGTAAACGCTACATCCTTGCCGTGTAATGTTAAACATGCCAATTACTGAATTTTCTCAATCGATGTTAGTTTTGTATTCTCCCTAGGAGGGTAGATAGAAATTGTAAT
This sequence comes from Emmelina monodactyla, assembly GCA_916618145.1. Taxonomy (NCBI): domain Eukaryota; kingdom Metazoa; phylum Arthropoda; class Insecta; order Lepidoptera; family Pterophoridae; genus Emmelina; species Emmelina monodactyla. The sequence continues at coordinate 7,353,797 of OU745314.1, read as the reverse complement.
TGTGTCTATTTGTGAATTGGGCGAATATCGAATTCTTCCAAGGGCGTTCTGCCCCAGAATTGTCTTTAAATAAATAACAAACCTAAAACTAGGCGAGGTCTAACTGCTTTTGTAACTAGCTTTCGGGGAATTCAACAAATATCTTTCTACATTTCCATTCGTAATTTTATTACTACGATAACTGTATAAATAAGGCTTTTAGATGATAGGTATTAAAATTTTGTAAGTTTTAGATACCTTACTTTTATAATTATACTATTATTACTTTTACTTAAATAAGTTTTCTAAATGGAACCAAGACACTAAATTTGGGTTGTGGGTCAAAATAAATAAATATAAGTAAATAAAGAGAATTTGGGTTGAGACATCCATTATTTTTGACTATGAGTTGTAATTATACAAAAAAATGACTATTTGATGCAGATGCAGATAATAAGGGTAAATATAAGCAGAAAACTGTTTTAAAGACTAAAATAATGCTCTCAATTTGACAATAGACCAACGCACTGCAGATACAAGTAATAATTAGTACATACCTACTCGTTTATTTTATCCAGAGAATCGGACTAGTTAGTGCCTATACATTAAACATGACACGAAATTCTCAATTTGCACCACAAAGGCAATATAACAAGAATCTGTGTCTGTAGTTCTGTTGAACAAATTTCATCTTAAGGTAGATTCCCACGGTGCGCGATACCACGACCAATGTACCTAAAGTTTTGTACATTTTATTTAGGGGCTGCCGATCTGTGTGCGCGTTACGTAGATATTGGCACCGAAAAATAAGATTTAGAAATTTGGATACTTACTTTAATAATATAACCCATACGAAATATTGCAAATATTATGGAATATATCTTTGTAGATCTGTCAGTCTGATCCTAACTACACCTCAGAATGATTTATTAAACCACACCCTTATTGTGTTAATCAGGACATCAGGTGGGAATCTACCTCATCATATTTTTATTTCGTGCCTTATAGCTCAATCAGGGTTCAGTAGGTAAAATATCTAGGTAAGGTCATCCACCCCGCGCTAGGGGTTGCGGGGTTCATTGACCCGCGGCGACCCAGTTCAAGTTGCACGCACTATGACGTATACAACCAAAGTTGCTGTACAAACTATTGATATTCCATTTAGTTCCGATTTGAAACGTTAGCTCAATATTGAGTCAACTAACCGAAATGGTATGACTACGGTGAAGTTACTTCAGTAGGTAAGGGTAGTGTTGAGAATATTAAGGGAGAACCTTATGTGGAAAATAGGTAACGTAGCTACTAATTACTAAGAACCTGTGGGTATAAAACAAAATAAAAACAATATGGGTTAAAATACCTAGAAACCCTTCTTATAGATATATCAGGCAACGTTTTTTTTGTTAAGTCATAAATTCAATTACATAGTAGGTTAGTAGGAATAGAAAAGTAAAATATCTAGAATTAGTTTTAGTGTAGATACGTAATTTATAATAACCATATTCACTTATCACTTATCATGTGAAGATGTAATCATTTTCACTTATCATTTGCATATATTGTAGGTCGTGATTTTTGCTAGGGTGTACAATACAGTCGAAAACAAAGTTTTTGTTTTGAATTTACTTTTAGTTAACCCCCTATTGTTTATTGGTCCCCGATGATTCTCTCTGGAATAAAAAAACTAGATTATTTGATATTTCGGTAGATAAATCTTTTTTACTTTACTTTATACTTTTTTATAGGTACCTATTACAAGAACCACCGACCTTTACTTGAAAGTTGCAGACAAATGAACGTCTATATCTCACTCAGGTCGACAAACTATATATTTTCTCCTTTAGGGTTTTGGGATTTTCACTATCTACTCGTAGGTAGATTTATCTCATTCAATTTGTTTTACTACGCATTGAATGGTATTGAATACTTACCTAGGAGCTTAAAAAGTTGATAGAAATCGACGGGTCCCAAGAACAAAGTCGTATCTACCGAATGTTCAGTTTTCAGTACGCAGCTTTTTAGTTGCGAGCAAAGTAAAATGTCGATTACTCCGTTACAAAAAATATTTGAGTATGGAATTTATTCAAAGCTGATTTGTTTTATTTAATTACATTATTTTCACGTTCTTATATTTATTAATAAATATTATTTATGTAAAACTCGGTTCCTATAATAAAATCGGATTTTGTTTTATGGAATGAACTAAGCACTAACTGCACATACGACTTTGTTTAATGAAACCGCAGATGTCTTAAGTATTTTTGCGATGTTTTACTTCGTAATTGTTCCATATAATTACGTCGTATGTTGGCTTTGCCTATAAATTATATAGTAATTGAATGTCAAAAAAACTACTAAAAACTTTAATTTTTGTTTATATTGTCATTAACATAAAACTAAATAAAACTAGCAACTTAATAATATACTTTCTTGTTGTGGTATTACTATAATATTATAATAAATAATCATCACGGATTTTTAAATCAAATGTAATATTTTTTATGATGTTCAAAAGATAAATCATAAACTGTGTTTTAATTAATTAAAAGTATCTTTCTCATCGAAAACTACTTTACATTTTTGAGTAACATTATTAACCAGTTCCTATTTGTTCACACCAACATTGTCTTCTTCATAATGATTATCTTCTGAATCATAGAGTAAGACTTTAAAATATAAACCACTAGTGGCCGCCCGCGACTCCGTTCGCGAGGAAGTCGGTTTCCCGTGGGAATTAGGTGTTATTCTGATGTATAACCTATATTACTGCAAAGTTTTATCAAAATCCATCCAGTAGTTTTTACGTGAAAGAGTAACGAACATCCATCCATACATCCTCACAAACTTTCACATTTATAATATTAGTAGGATTAAGGGCCGGTTTTTCAATAGTCAGATAAATTCTATCTGACAGAAAATCAGTTTGTTTTTGTTGCACGTCGAACATAAATACTTGACATATGTATGAAGTAACAATGAAAACATACCTCTTATCAGTCAGTTAGCATTTATCTGACTATTGAAAAATCAGCCCTTAGTAAATGAAACTTATAACACCAATATCACACATGCTTACAAAATTTTTATATTTTACTTTCGTTATTGTCAAGTCAAAACTTTTTCAATTTCAGATTGTCAGAATGCAATAGATTCACTAGATTCTATTGGCCTCATGTTCAAGTTTTTTTTTCAAACCCCGTGCAATTTTCTTGGCCTTTTTACAAGGCTCTCAAAGTTCTGTATTTGATCATTGGTGAGCTTAGAGCGACGGGTCCCAAGAACAAAGTCGTATCTACCGAATGTTCAGTTTTCAGTACGCAGCTTTTTAGTTGCGAGCAAAGTAAAATGTCGTTTACTCCGTTACAAAAAATATTTGAGTATGGAATTTATTCAAAGCTGATTTGTTTTATTTAATTACATTATTTTCACGTTCTTATATTTATTAATAAATATTATTTCTGTAAAACTCGGTTCCTATAATAAAATCGGATTTTGTTTTATGGAATGAACTCAGCACTAACTGCACATACGAGTTTGTTTAATGAAACCGCAGATGTCTTAAGTATTTTTGCGATGTTTTACTTCGTAATTGTTCCATATAATTACGTCGTATGTTGGCTTTGCCTATAAATTACATAGTAATTGAATGTCAAAAAATCTACTAAAAACTTTAATTTTTGTTTATATTGTCATTAGCATAAAACAAAATAAAACTAGTAACTTAATAATATACTTTCTTGGTGTGGTATTACTATATATTATAATAAATAATTATCACGGATTTTTAAATCAAATGTAATATTTTTTATGATGTTCAAAAGGTAAATCATAAACTGTGTTTTAATTAATTAAAAAGTATCTTTCTCATCGCAAAACTACTTTACATTTTTGAGTAACATTATTAACCAGTTCCTATTTGTTCACACCAACATTGTCTTCTTCATGATGATTATCTTCTGAATCATAGAGTAAGACTTTAAAATATAAACCATTAAGTAAATGAACCTTATAACACCAATATCACACATGCTTACATTTTTTTAATATTTTACTTTCGTTATTGTCAAGTCAAAACTTTTTCAATGTCCGATACTGCGGTAGCAATAGATTCACTAGATTCTATTGCCACATGTTCAAGTTTTTGTTTAAAACCCCGTGCAATTTTCTTGGCTTTTTTGCAAGGCTCTCAAAGTTCTGTATTTGATCATTGGTGAGCTTAGAGATACTGCGATGAGCACGGCATATTTCACATTGATGTTTTGAACATATTTTGCAATATTACTCCACTGCTATTCTCGACTTCCAAGCTTTCAAAACTTCGTCAAACATTCCAATAACTTCATCCTCAATAAGTTTTCTTATTTTTGAAACAGCTCTTATCCAAATTTTCAGTTTTCATCTTTTTACGTCAGACTTATTATCCAACACTTAACATTTCCTAGTCTTTTTTTCCGAGTTGGTGATCTAGGACTTTATGATCTAGACATGAACAATGAATGGGACAAAGATCATCAGATTTTTTTTTGTGTGCATTTAGTAGAGAAGGCATAGGCGTAGCTAAAACCATATGAGAAGGGATGGAGTGGAAGCTAGAGTTCCTTTAAATTCTTCCAAGTGCATCTGGTGATTTATCAAAACTGGAGGGTATAAAAATAGGATATATTAAAGGTGTAATCCTACTAATTTCATATACGTGAATGTTTGTTAGTATGGATGGAATGGATGGATGTTTGATACTCTTTCACGTAAAAACCACTGGACGGATTTGGATGAAAGTCTACAATAATATAGTTTATACATCAGAATAAACCATAGGGAACTTTTTACCGCGGGAAAACATCTCATTCCCACGGGAAACCGACTTCCACGCGAACGGAGCCGCAGGCGGCCACTAGTAACATCATAATTTGTGAGTTGATGAAGTAAAGGAATAGGCAAAGAGGAGGAGTACTGTTATATGTTACTTTTGTTTGCTGCTGTGATATTTTGATACTATCATCACACATTTTATCTAATATTTAAGCCTAAAGCGATACTGGGGAGTTCAAGGCAGCGTTATAAGAATCTTCGGGTTCTGTCATGAACCAATACAAATTAATAATGAAATATTCAACAAACAAAATACCATACTTATAACGAAATTATCGATGTGACTTTTGTTAAAAAAAGTTTTATATTTATTAAGTTAATAGTAGAACAAAATCGTATAATAAAATTAATGCCAAGGAACAAAAACTTAAAATTACATGCGTCATTATTTTTCAATAAATTTTCCATAGTACAATGTTGGATCGGCGCAAGCGATAGTAAATTTTGAATGCATTTTAGGACAAAAAAGACGTATGTGCAAATATTTTTTAAAAAATAAAATATTTAGTATCTTAGTTGGAATTCATATTTAAATATCTTAATTATATTTAACTTCAAAATAATAATAAAATAATTGTTATAAGATTATTTAAGATTTTCTTAGAAAAACATCTAATAATCACAAACGACAGTAATTTACAGTTATTGGTACTTTCCAAGTAAATAATGTATTGAGTTGTACAAAAATATTTTAACGAATATGTATTAATTTAATGTAAATGTTTATATCATTACTCATCTAAATTTAAGTTTTCTTCATCTGTTTTCTCACTTAGAGTTGAACGAAGGTGTTTTTTTTTTCTGGATTAAGGGCTAAATTCAAAATTCTTCGGTTCGTTGATAAGGCCGTCATTGTATAAAATACAATGGACAATAAATCTTAACTTTTGATTGACTTCAATTGGAATTGTTAGAGAAACAGGCGCGCCCTGTCAAAAAAGACCCCGCCCCGAGAACAAACCCGCATCTGACGATACACTGCTGCGCGCGAGTTGCGAACTCAGAGGAACAAGCTTGTACATGTTCATACTGTATTGTTCTTTGGAGTAAAATTCAAATAGGATGATGTTCGTTTGGGTATCTACTAAAGTATAAGTTTTATAAAAAAAAAAAAAACATATTTATATAGCTAATATGATGCCAAATACAAATAAATAATAAAACTAATTTTGTTGTATATTAGTATAAGATTTTGTTCTTGGGACCCGTCGAGAGATACTGCGATGAGCATGGCATATTTCACATTGATGTTTTGAACATATTTTGCAATATTACTCCACTGCTATTCTCGACTTCCAAGCTTTCAAAACTTCGTCAAACATTCCAATAACTTCATCATCAATAAGTTTTCTTATTTTTGAAACAGCTCTTATCCGAATTTTCAGTTTTCATCCCTTTACTTCAGACTTATTATCCAACACTTAACATTTCTTAGTCTTTTTTTTCCGAGTTGGTGATCAAGGACTTTATGATCTAGACATGAACAATGAATGGGACAAAGATCATTAGATTTTTTTTTGTGTGCATTTAGTAGAGAAGGCATAGACGTAGCTAAAACCATATGAGAAGGGATGGAGTGGAAGCTAGAGTTCCTTTAAATTCTTCCAAGTGCATCTGGTGAGTTATCAAAACTGGAGGGTATAAAAATAGGATATAATAAAGGTGTAATCCTACTAATTTCATATACGTGAATGTTTGTTAGTATGGATGGAATGGATGGATGTTTGTTACTCTTTCACGTAAAAACCACTGGACGGATTTGGATAAAAGTCTACAATAATATAGGTTATACATCAGAATAAACCATAGGGTACTTTTTACCGCGGGAAAATATCTCATTCCCACGGGAAACCGACTTCCACGCGAACGGAGCCGCAGGCGGCCACTAGTAACATCATAATTTGTGAGTTGATGAAGTAAAGGAATAGGCAAAGAGGAGGAATACTGTTATATGTTACTTGTGTTTGCTGCTGTGATATTTTGATACTATCATCACACATTTTATCTAATATTTAAGCCTAAAGCGATACTGGGGAGTTCAAGGCAACGTTATAAGAATCTTCGGGTTCTGTCATGAACCAATAAAAATTAATAATGAAATATTCAACAAACAAAATACCATACTTATAAGGAAATTATCGATGTGACTTTTGTTAAAAAAAGTTTTATATTTATTAAGTTAATAGTAGAACAAAATCGTATAATAAAATTAATGCCAAGGAACAAAAACTTAAAACTACATGCGTCTTTTTTTTTCAATAAGGTTTCCATAGTACAATGTCGGATCGGCGCAAACGATAGTAAATTTTGAATGCATTTTAGGACAAAAAAGACGTATGTGCAAATATTTTTTTAAATATAAAATATTTAGTATCTTAGTTGGAATTCATATTTAAAATAACTTAATTATATTTAACTTCAAAATAATAATAAAAAAATTGTTATATGATTTTTTAAGATTTTCTTAGAAAAACATCTAATAATCACAAACGACAGTAATTTACAGTTATTGGTACTTACCAAGTAAATAATGTATTGAGTTGTACAAAAATATTTTAACGAATATGTATTAATTTAATGTGAATGTTTATATCATTACTCATCTAAATTTAAGTTTTCTTCATCTGTTTTCTCACTTAGAGTTGAACGAAGGTGTTTTTTTTTTTCTGGATTAAGGGCTAAATTCAAAATTCTTCGGTTCGTTGATAAGGCCGTCATTGTATAAAATGCAATGAACAATAAATCTTAACTTTTGATTGACATCAATTGAAATTGTTAGAGAAATAGCCGCGCCCTGTCAAAAAAGACCCCGCCCAGAGAACAAACCCGCGTCTGACGATACACTGCTGCGCGCGAGTTGCGAACTCAGAGGAACAAGCTTGTACATGTTCATACTGTATTGTTCTTTGAAGTAAAATTCAAATAGGATGATGTTCGTTTGGGTATCTACTAAAGTATAAGTTTTATAAAAAAAAATTAAACATATTTATATAGCTAATATGATGCCAAATACAAATAAATAATAAAACTAATTTTGTTGTATATTAGTATAAGATTTTGTTCTTGGGACCCGTCGAAATCATCTAAGGTGTAATCATCAACTAATTGAAATAAATGTAAATGAACAACGTTTTTATTGAAGTATGCCAACACTTAGATACGAAAGTAGTTTGGAGCAAAACAAAATGGTCGGCGTTAATGTTTCTTCTTGTCGTTGTTATACCTTTCAAGTCATAGTTAGCCTAGAGGTTTAGCACTGTGTCAAATCCGTAAACAAATGGAAAATTTCATTTGGCGAAAGACCTCAATAATAATAAATAACCAAAGAAAACCTAAAAATAGTTATGTAGGTATCATGGATGACTGATTACAGTTCAAACATGGGGTTACTTGATAACCTTTCAATCAACTATAGGTATCTAAAATACCTACAGATATAATTACTCTAGGCCTCTGTAAATTATTGATTACAATACAATGAAAAGAAAAATATTGGTTTTGTTACGATTACAAGTAAAAACAAGACATGTTTGTGAGGTACCTCTCTTACGAATAGATTATATTGTCCTGCTACTTAGATATTAAAAGCAAATCATATTGGATGGTTGTATATCTATCTACATCTATGTATTTTTCTTCGAATCATCTAGAAGCTTAAAATTGAAAATAAAGTATTTTATAAAATCCTGTGAAACTATGAGGCTTTTTGTAATATTCTTGCTGTGCCGAAGTAACTCTGAAAAAAAAAGATTTTATAGTGCCTAGGTTTCGTTCACTACTAAGTTACGTAAGTATTAACTTAAAATTTTACTTACTTACCCACTAACAAAATACATACACACACATACTACCTATACGGAGATGAGTACAATTAAAAAGTTAATGGAAATTAAAATTTTTACTCTATTTAGGGCTGATTTTTCAATAGTCAGATAAATGCTAACTGACTGATAAGAGGTATGTTTTCATTGTCACTTCATACATATGTCAAGTATTTATGTTCGACGTGCAACAAAAACATACTGATTTTCTGTCAGATAGAATTTATCTGACTATTGAAAAACCGGCCCTTAGTAGATCAAAATATTATTTTGCTTGCTGATAAAAGTATTTCAACACCAATGGGAAATCAATTACTCATAGTTTTTCTCGAAAATTGCGCCGGGTCACGTGTTATCTCAAATAAAAAATTGGCAATGCCCTTCCTTGACCCCGCTTCCGGTCCGAGTGACGTCGTCTTGAGGTCGGAGAACTAATCACTACGAGAACCTACCTACGCGACAGATATGCGCGCCTGGTATCAATCATGCTAGTTAACTGTGTTCGTTAGTTAACGCACGGTTAGTTTTAACCAGCAGAGTTAAAAGATCTTATTAAACAGCCAGTGTCTCTTGTAGGCATTTTTTTTTTACCAAGCCTATTTACCTACCTAATTAACAAGCTTTAGAAATATTTAATTTATAACCGAGTTTAGTTAGATGTATTTTGATAAAAAGCATAAATAATAAGAGTATAATTTCAGCATTTACACGAAGCAAATTACAGGAAAATTCTGCGTTTGCAATATTTTATCTCAAAACACACGCGTGAACGTGATATTGAAATAATTAACCCGATAGACGTTTCAGTAGGTAGGTAGGTCCGTAATATCTACGAGCGGTCGCTACGTAAACACTGTGGCGATAACAACCGTTGTTCAGCGTACCCGGCGTACCTACGAATCTAGCAAAGAGCTTTTACTACACATGCATTAGCGGAGTGCGAACTTTTGGTGGTGAGTGTACGGAAGGTAGGTAGGTGGGCCGGCTGGGCGGGCGGAAGCTGCGACGCATCGCTGCAGTGGCGCCCCCAGCGCGAGCACGCAGGCGCGCGCCGGCCGGCACTCAGTCAGTACAGCGCCGCGCCGCGACACGACCGCACGTGCGTTATACCGCGGACACACACGACACACACCAGTGCCCGCCGAGAGGGAAACCTCTCCGACAACAACAAAATAGCTTCACAAGTGGAAATGCCTTCGAGCCTGTTCGGAGACCTGGGAGGCGGCGGCGGGCTGGTGGGCGACCAGCGCGCGTTGGAGCTGGCGCTGGAGCTGAGCATGCTGAGCCTGGGAGACAGCCTGCCGCAGACCAACCCGCTGGCCAGCCCCCTGGGGTTCGCGCCGCCCCCGGACGACCGCGCCAAGAAATCACAGAACATGACCGAGTGCGTCCCGGTGCCGTCTTCGGAACACGTCGCAGAGATCGTTGGACGACAAGGTAATTATTTCTACCTTCATTTGTAGATTTCGCAACTGAACAGCTGAGGCAGGCCGGCTAGTTTGTCGGCGCCACCCTTACGTAAGGGCGCACGTGCCGCTTAGGTTATGTTCGATCTACCCCGTACACCCCTACAACGCTTGTTTGACGTTTTCGTTCGCGTTTTCTTGCTCACGAAATTTTGGCTTACTGTAATATTTATTTTGCGTACCGTATAAATGGGGTTAATACCAGTCAGGCATGTTAAGGCCCTATAAATGTTGTTTTAGTAGCCAGTTACAAACCTATTTTTTTTACTGCTTTACCTGTAGTTTGAATTTATCTACTTTTTATCTGCTACCCTCATTTCGCCTATCTTCGTTTGCCGTCTGATTTGACCAAGAAATAATTATTTTACTAAAAGATCAGATCTCGAACAAAAGTACGATTTAATTAAAAGGTACCGTTTCAACAAAAAAAGGTCTCGAGGGATGTTAGATTTTTTTTCTAAGTCGAGGGTTGTTTATAAAAAAAACTACCGACAAAGTAGTTTTTAGAAGTCATTTGGGGCAGGCAGAATTGCTTACCTATTTGCCTGGAAATGTTTCAAAGCGCATCCCATTCTATCCTGATTATTAACGCATTTGCGATCTTTGCCTTCGATAGGGTAAATGCACCAATTATAGTCCCCCTTCACTTTTTAACGTCTCAAATATAAACACGTTTGTAAATTTTAAAAGTGACTTAAAAACTATAGCAGATTTGATGTAGATATTTTTTAAATGATTTAAGTAAGTACGTAGTGAATGATACTTATCTGGTTAGATCTTAAATATATTTTATATAATAATATTATTATAATTTTGACTGTTTAATTTAAAGTTATACACCAACCTAGGGTAGGTTTTCAAGACTAAAAAAATCTAGAGTATAAAACTACTGTTATTTAGTTTTAAATAAAAAAACAAAAAGTTTCATAGTTAGTAGGTACCTCCTTTAATTATTAAGATGTTTATTACTAAAAACGTACCGGATTGGATTATATTGCAAATTACTTGACATTTTAGTAGGTGTTGTTGTCCGCTACGGAATTCGATATTAAACAACATACCTACAAATTGAGTCCTCATTAATATGAGAAAAAGTAAAAGACATCAAGTTCTACATAATTGGTTCACTAGATAATTTTAATAAACTTAATTTACATAAAGTTCTAATTACGAAACTATACTTTGTATTAATGTTTTAATTTATATTTTTACGGCGCTCAGTATCAGAACAGTTAATTCAGTATTATTATTTTTGGTTTGAAAGCTCGTAGTTGTTACTTCATGTAAATATTAATGCAAATATTTAAAAACATAATTAAAGTTAATAACAAACGTTTGTGTCCTGCCATATTCGTTTTATAGACAGGCACATATAAATACGGCCAGTCCCCTGCATTTCCAGACAGGAGAGCAACTCATAAAATTCAAGCAAAAAAACGCAGCTGCCGCACGAGACACTTGCAACCTTGTCTCACTAAGCCCCTTTCGAACAGCGATCGAGATACGAACGAGACGCTATGCTCGTTTTAATGCGACAAGGTGCTATCGCTAGCCATTTTATATTGTTTGGTTGGCAGTTATTTTTAAACCGTCGCTTGTATTTATTTTCTCTATTGCTTTGTATTAATTAATATATTCACGTAAAGGGCTTAGGTTTGATATTTTTTACTAGAATTAAGAGGTCTTAGGCTCATAATGGTGAAATTCAATACTTACGCGCGTTATTAAAAAATAAAGAAGTTCTATTTAGGTATCAAATTACCTACATGATAAATTTAAGCAATGGTCGGTATCACATCAAAAGCTTCGGCTCTAAATACCTACTAACTTAGTAATCGGAGCTTGTATTATTGCATTTTTTTGTATTCAAATTGTCGACTATTTGCAATCACGTCCCTCAATGTTTTCTATTTATTAGTAGTCTACTTCTGTGCCCGTTGTCCATTGTCTACATGAAATCCTGTCAAAATCTATAATATGACCTTTCAACAGCTCCTATTTAATATGACATGAATATAAAATGTGGACATCCTTTGAACATTGGTTAAAACCGAATAACGTCCTTGTTCATATAAGGATAAGTACTTTTGTAAAATATATTATTTTAACCAATGACATGTGTTGAGACAGCGCAATATACCAAAAGGAGGTTGTTTAAAATTCTCGCGTTTACGCGCGGACATAGCGTGACGTCATATCCGGTCGCGATGCGTGTTCGAGTGTCGAACTCGTGTCGATAACGTTCCTTGTCGATGTACAGATGTCGATCGAACCTCCTGTCGGGCGCTTTGTTGTTGTGATTTGTAGTTGGCACGATGTTGGCTTTTTGAATATGAGATTATTGCGTAAAAAGACAATTCCTGCATGTAAATCTTGAGTATTGCATTTTTCGATGCTTACGAAGTTGTGATTATTGCCGCTCATAAGTTTTAACGTAAGCTAGTATTTTGGTAACGGATCTAGATTTTCCATACCATTGTTGATAGTCACTATGAGTCGGATACTTTGAGTAGCAAGCGGCGCAACGTTCCCAAACCACAGCGTTTTGTGAGTAATTCATCCCCGTCAGTCAAAAGCCGGTTTCGTGACGAGTCGCTGAGACCGGTTCCATATCAATGACTGCCAACCCCTCTCTCGGCCTCTATTTACTCCATATCTAGATAGCCACGTTTTTATCAACAATAAACTCTCGATTTTAACGTCGCTCATTCGTATCCACAACGCTTCTATGTCTTACCAAACGATCCAGACATATACAAACAGTCGGCATCTTTTATTATCCTGGGAAAGTTCATACGTATCGGCTTCATTTCAACTAGATTCTATTTCGAAACAGAAAACAACAAAAGCAGCTAGTATCGTAAAGCACATAAATGCAAGGAATGTACTAAGATCACAACATTGGCGAAGCGGTGAGTGAGAATCGGCAAGATTCGCAGTGTGGCTCGGCGTGCGTTCCGGTCGACGCCACCGCGCTCAGGGTCAAGGCTTCAGCTCCTGCTCACTTCTGCATGCCTGGTATAAACACTGAATATTGCCAATCGTCTTGCTCTTTTACCATTAGCGGAAACAGTTAAAAGCGAAACTAAATTAATTCATGAGTTCTGAACAGAGTTATTAAGAGACTTTATTAAGCATTTCGCAATCTAATTCTTTAGATTGATATTTAAAAGATTTATTACGAACTTAGTGAATACTAAAAAATCAATTGCCTTTTATTAATGAAGTCAAATGTTAAAAAGCATGAAGTTTATTAATGAAAACAAGAAATCGATAAATGTCAACTTAAAGGTTTATAAGCTTTCATTGACCGCTAAATTTGTTGGTTTATAGGCCAAGTAGTAAAGCTTTTAACAAGATTACACAAATCTCTAGTCGTTGACAATTTTTGAATGAACTACTGAATACGTAAAAAATAAACGAGCATGTGTACTGGTCGCGGAGACGTCCCGAAATTCTTGGGATGTATTTTTTGTGTAACTTGACAGATGCATTCTGGGACGCCGCTAACCGCATCTTGCATCCTTATCTCACATTACGAAATGTAATCCACGGTTGTATCTAAGACAGTTTTGAAGGTTATTTTAAGGTGCATTTCTCTATCCCTTTCCCTCACCATGGCGCCATCGTTAAGGCGAGAGAGGGCTGCTTAAACCCGCTCCTGTTTGTATTGTTCACTGTAGCAGCATTCTTAAACATAGCAACTTTTTGTTTCGAACTTTGAGCAAACAGGTGCTTTGAAACTAAAAATGATAGATTTAAGAAAATATGTGACGACACATTACAACGGCACCCCCCCGTCTGCGAAACTTAGGGACCCTAATGAATGACTTCCTAATTGCCGCGTCAGTACGAATAAACCCGTAATCCGGCGCAAATATTACTGCTGCATTTAATTATGGACCTTGAGTGTTTGTGCCCGTGAGCTTGAAATCGAATGTCACTGCATCGAGTGCACGCCGCTGGTCCTCGCATGTGTACAATTGTTGGATCTTATTCATGTAGCGCTAGGAATGATTTTGTGTTGTAGTAGTTGTCAATTTGTTGGCTGTATGGTGTTATGTATGACATTATCATCAGCGCTGGATTGTCACCAGGCGCCGCGCATTAGTTTCGCTGCCATTTCGATTTGCTTCTCCTCGCCATGTAATGAACTGCCTCCAGCCAATATCCATTATTGTGCACGGTCCAGGCTATTTTCTTCGAGGACTATGCGATAGCAATTTTCTGAGGTTAATTATTTGCGTACTACATTATTGTTGGAAAAAATGCGTATTCGTTTTCTTGTGAAGGTTTAATGACAGGATACATTGTTAATGTGGTGGAGGACGCAGATGTGCGAAGCTAACGTTGTCGCCGGTTTCAACACATGTGTTTAATATCTGTGTTCCGATACGACTAATTGTTATCATACCAACTCAATTTAATCCCTTAAATTTAGCAAAAGGAACAACAGAGCAGACCCAAAATTGTTGGTTGCTATTACGTGTCTTGATCATTATCAAGAAACGGATAAGTTATATAACGTCGGTAAATATTCTACATTTTTTTTATCGTACCATTAGTGTTGTACATCTGCTTAGTAACCGTCCGCGACTCTTGCGCCGGCCGTCAACGTATTATTACAACCGACTGACACCTGCCTTACGAGCGTTTTGACTCCTTAAGAATTTATAACTGGGTAAATAATTAATACGTTACTGTCATTCGTTTACAAAAACTTAAATGTTGCTAAGTTTATCGGCATATTCCATTTATAAACTAATAATAATAAAATATAATTTTAAAAATATATAAAAAATAATCCTATCAAATTCAAAGCATCGGCTAACAGATTTTTTACAAAAAACTTAAATGATTACTACATATGAATCAAGTTTTATGAAGTACTTATAATAATTTTGTAATTATAATACGTGTATTATTACGTTTATACCGCCCTGTTTTTTGATTAAATTAGGTAAGAATCAAAATTACATACCTACAAGTGCCAAAAAGTACAAGGCTCACATAAATAATGGTTTATTGCATTGTGAAATCACTTGCAATACTCGGTAAAGTTATTGGTTTTTAATGAAAAACATGTCAATTTATATTGCAGACTGGTACTTATATAAATATTTCTTTAGGTACCCGTTTATTGGGGTGATTACCCTAAAGTTGACTTGGTTTATTTTCTTCAACTGCTTCACAGGGTGAACTCTGAACCTATTATAATAGGTGGCTTAAGGTATATTTGAAGGGTCACACGATTAGGTTGGCAGCTGTACTTTCCGTTGGTTAGTCGTTATGTGTATAGGCCGTGAGAGCGTCAACGGACTTTTTGACTTCACGTTTTTTATGTTTGTCTGGTACTTGAGCTACGGTAGCTTTCAACATTGCAAAAGTGTCGTAGTCGATTTGTTTAATGAATTTTTAGTAAAAATATATTTTATCTTGTACATCGTGAGATGGTGCTATACAAATTACTAATGATATCTAAAAAAACTTCTAACAGAGAAAACAGCTTATTACGATGTTTTTAACTAGTTGCCTTGTTTAATTCCCGTTTTGATAGGTATGTACAAGTTATTTAGTACTGCGGACGTGGGGTTATCGCGATACACATTACTCAGAATTTTATTATTCAATAAATTTATACGCCAATACATATTTACTCTCTCACTCTCGAGTGGCCGTGAGTGGGCTCAGCTACCCTACTGCGTTTCTGCGAATTCAAGGACATGAATGAAGCGTCCATTTCTATGCTCTCTTCACACTTGATGTAAAATTATCTTAAAATTACAAAAGCGGCCACTTCTTGAAAAGCATTCTTATCTGGCTTCCTCCTCAAAGGACTATAATTGTGAAATTCCCCAACAAAAGAACGAATGCATTGTCGAAAAACTAACTGTACCCAAAAAATGAGCAGTGTAAAGCGAGCGGCCCTTTGCGTGGCCCCGGGCTGCTATTAGGCCCCGGTTCCACAAATTCCCGTGAAAGACCCTACCTGCAAAGGTGCACACTACCTACCTGCGCCTCTAATCAGCTCATCCTATTGCCGATAAATTAAATGAGCATTTAGGAGTTCGAAAACTGGATTTATGGCCATCTCCGACTTCATTATTCTTACATTTGGCCTTTATCGAGGGCTTAGCAGGGTTAGTGAACTTGAGCGGTGAGAGGGTGCGCCAGTAACTGAATCTTCTGTTTACTGCAATCGTATCAGGTTACGTTTAATCGGTGCTTTTGTCACGTTTATGAGATTTCGCGTAGTACTTTTTTTTGAACGTCTCAATCGGAGTGTGAAGTCTGCGCCGGAGTACCAGGGCAGCATGGATCGCGCGGAGGTCGGCCTCGGTGGGTGGGATGCAGGTTGCCGTGTAAACCGATATTTCCCTCGTGAAAACGCGTTCAATGGCGGTGGTGTCGAGTTGCCCCCGCGTGCGTGTGTCGAACCTTTAGATTTTCGTCTCGCATGCTGGTACATTATTTCACGTCATTAATTATTGTGTACTTGCAGCTTTTTGTGTTGAAATGTTTCTATAAGCCACCTGCCGGTATTGGAGGTTGTAATTAAAGATCGCACGTAGACTCGTTCGATAAAAGAAGTCCCTCCGGTTGTTCTGGTACTGTCATGAACGCGTTCACCTTCGCGTGTACTATTTAAAACCGCTAAGTACCTGTGTTTATCATGGGCGAGGTGATTATGGGGGATTATAAGAGAGCTGCTGCGTTGTGTGTGCTGGGTGTGGTGGTTCCGCCGGCCGCGTCGACGGCAGCTGGCGGAAGGACGCCATCTGTCCAAAGGGCCCCGGAAACGCAGTCGTTTTGTTTTCGAAATCGGTAATTTAGCATAACAAACGATGCAAGTTTTACTTTTCGTTCAGCAAAAGGGAAATTTTATTATTTTTAGTATCTTTCATTACCCAACACTTTTGTTCGATTAAATTCTCAATTGATGTTATTAAGCTCTCGTTAGCTCATCTCTTTTGGATAAATAAGCGAACCGGTATTCCCAAAATCAGCCTCATATTGTTATAATTATGAAATGGTAGTGATTTCGTGTTTCCTTCGTATTCCACATCTGCCGTTGCACCTGCCGCCGACGCGACGTTCCAAAATCTGTTTTTACCATTCTTCACGCACACACACACAGGCATACTAACTTGCGCAACATCCAGATGCTGCCTTATGCCCTGGTACTCGATTTAACAGTTCGGCAAATAATGCAAAGAATTTCCAATTTCAAAAACAACTTTATTTTACAACAACCATCGCAATGGACACCAGGGGCATTTTTTTATTTATGTTTTATTTTGCCAAAAATGTGTCGGCACGCACGCGTCGCGTGGCCTGTAATTTCGATGCTTCGGAGGAATAAATGAAAACATTCCTTTGTTCTATTGCAGAATGAAAAAAAAAAACGAATTTCGCAAGGATAGCGGGCCTCCAGACGGATATTATTAAGCCCTTCAACATACAAGTTAATTCAGCTCGTTCAATTTAAAGAATCATGTACTCGATCATTCGAATGATAATGACCGTATTAAAATAAACTATAAAACGATTACCTATATCTGAAGTGGTCGTATGCGCAGTCTGAGAGCGTCTCGATCGAAAAGCGAGAGCTGCGGGGCGGCATTCCGCAGTAATAATCCATAGAATCGAGACGCGAACATCGATCCTTTTGTGACAATCGATTTTTGTTTTACCGTCGACGCGTTACTGGCCGCACATATTTTATTACTTTTTCAAAACTTTCCAGCGTTAAAAGCGCGGCAAGGCGTAGCTTCCTGCTGTGATTTTATCGAGTCGCTGCCATTACTTGGGCAAATACAGCGTGTACTTATAATTTGTCTAACGCCCATCAATGTCAATAATGACATTACCACAAACGTTAGTCGAAGGATAACGTGACGCGGTGCCCAGAGCAGATTAATAATTCCGAATCCTACACCATAACTAAATGGATGCCAAATTGTTAACCTTACCGCTGGCGGTATTGAACAACAATTTTATTATAATTGGCAACGCGGTCAACGTTTCTTGGAAATTGGCTTTTTTTCTTTTCTTCCAACCTTTAGTTGATCTTGTTTTTGTGGCGGAATGCCTCGATTGGGCCTTTGTTCTCCATAATATTGTTTTTAATGCTGAATGCGACGGGAGACTTGTCGGGCGAAAGTAAACGATATTTTAAGTTATACCTTCAATTAGATTTCAAGAAATTACTAATACCATGATTAAGGGCTAATAGGATTGGAAAAAATACTTGAAATTATTTGTTTTCTAATTAATTAAAATTTCAATATACCAAAATGCAATTTTAATAGATAGAATGAAATAAAATGCTTATTTTCAGTTTTTTTTTTAAATCTTATTTGATTTAAAAACAAACATAAAAACCGAATTCGACAAAATCCTATTCGATTAAGGCTACCCTTAGTAAATATAAATATACCAGGTATGTTTTGTTATTGACACAGAAACCCACTCCCTCTAATTAGGGGTAGGTTCGAGTTTACCCCCAGGGAACTAACACATGCCAGACCAACCGACCGTGAACCAATCGCCACGATAATTTATTCACAATTATAGAACACCCTGTATATTGCACTAGCCGACACAATGTAAGGTGAGCTTTGGAAATATACGAATTGTAATGTTTGACCAGTATTTTCATAACAGTTAATGTTTATGGATTTTTTTAAAAAGTTGGTGTCTGGCAATTTTTTTGTAAATTTATTAAGGTTTAAATCTGTATATAAGTAGTATAGGTAAGAGAAGGTAAACATTTGTTTTTTAATCTTGTTAGAATATTTAAAATGAACAAATCTTCGGTGAGGTGTATAGAACCCACATATCTAATGAACTAAGATAATAAAGTCGTTTATATTCTCTTTTTTTTACATAAATGACAACAACCTCAGCACCCGAAACGGAATGCAACATCTTTTTAGAAAAAAAAACAACATTTAAAATTAATTCTTATCGGAATTGAAAATATAATTCAAATAAAAATCGAATATCGCTAAATTGCCTGAAGACAAACACCGCTATAAATCACGTAGGTAGCTATTCATTCATATATAATTATTTAGTTTGCAACCGCATAAAGGCTATAAATAAATTATTATGTACCTATTTAAAGTATGTCCGCTTTAAAATATCTAACCGACATTATTTGACTACGATCGTGGATTCGCCAAATTTTAATGTTCTTTATCTCACGTTTCGTCAGACGCGACCAGTTTGGAAAGACCTCCGGCTAAGTTTTACCGAAGGATATGCTCGTACAAAAAAGTTTTATGATACCAATGGAAAGGTCATTTTACGTTGGTGGTCAGAATCAGAGGGCCGATACGTTTGATCTGTCCGCCGTTTTGTTTCACATAAAAATTAAGGTCAGAATAGCGATCAACAATTCATTTAGATTTTATCGTTTTCGAGAAAAACTAAAAATAAAACCACAGTCGGCTTCTATACAGCGTGTCACCAAATTATAAGTCACTAACTTGATAATGTTATTGATTTACGAGCCTTGTTAATGAACATTCTCGCATATTTTTTATGACTAGTTGTTACAAAATTCAGTAAGTCTTTCTGAGAAACACGTCTCAAGATTTAAGTTGAAATTGACTAAATAATGGGCGTGTAAAGGTCAATTGAAATTAATAAAACTTAGACTTTGACTTTGAACAAAGCTGTTACTTGTATCTATCGGCGACGTTAGCGACTGGACAACTTTCCGAAATCAAATTAGCATCTTATAAGAGTCAAATCAATCACCAATAAACACGTCAAAGTGTAACTAGTGATTAGATTAATCAATGAGAGGTCGATCACTATCTCAAACGATTTGTCTGAAACGATTATTGTTACTAAACAGCTCCTAATTAATTGGCCATAGTTTAGAAATTAAAAAATAATATATAAAAAATCCTAGTGTTTTTTTTAATGCAGAATGTGTTAGACAAACTGACAGATCAAAGAGCTGCCGCACGTTGACAGTTCAGCTAATACCCGGGTGCGGATTATTTATATCTCATTGATTGCAGTGTAGGTATACCAAGACTGTGTGGCCTGTTTTTCAACAATGTTACTTGTAAGTGACTTTGTCTCGGTCGAGTTCGATAGCACGGTGGTCTAACACCAGCCGCTGCCAAATAACCCGGAAAGTAATATGCAAATTTAATTTAGCTGATTAAAAATAAGGCAGAACTAAAACCTTTGCCATAATATTTAGGAACGCTCAATTAAAAGTGTTTGAAAACCGAAAACGATTAATCGTTTGGGGCAATTGGCAATTTTGGACCGTGGCGCGTGTGTGCCGTTCTAAATACAAATAACGTATTGAAGGTGCATTTCTGTGTTGCCAGTTACCCAAGGGTCAACATGGTCAATGATCGGTCAAACAAATCCTACTGTGAAACAAAACAACTCAATAATATCGTCATCTGAGACGAGTTTTGGTTTCGACTATTGCCACAATAATTAAAAGTGCATATCGACGAATACACATTTACATAATTTAAATGTTCAATTAAAATTAAACGAATCTAATTTATTGGCAGGGTTTATCTTTAAAACAAGCTATTTTACTTTGCTGTAGGTATATAAATATCATCTTATTTAACCTATTAAATTCTCATATCATAAAAACAATTAGGTAAGATATTGACATTCTAATTTTGAATCTTTTATAACAAGATGGCCGACACGAGTGTTCCATTTTATGGTGTTCGGGTGACACGGACGACCTAAAGACGACCTGTACAAAAAATGACCCATTCACATCACCATTTAAATACTGGCAACCTTGAACTAGTTTAACTGGGCGGGAATAAATCCGACAGACATGGCAACACTGAAGAAAAAAAGCCCGCCGTGTTTCTGAGTACCGCTTCGGCGCTAGACGTATCATTATCTAATTATTTTAATATTCTATTGGCTGAAACCGCGACTTCACTTTCGATTATTTGAAAACTATAATAACTTATTTATACATCGTGTTGCATCTTGCTTTTTTGGTTGGTGAACTATTAAAAAAGTTACTTAATAAGATGAAATTTAAACTTTCTAATTTTAAAATACTTTCAGTTAGTCCCATACATTTCATAGTCCTTGCTGTATACCGTAAAACAAAGGGATGTGGCATCATCATAAAAAGTTAACTTATATCTGTCATATTAGTAAAAAATTACAAAGTTATTTCACGAAGCTGAAAAGCAATTAGGTATGATAGAAGTTTATCTTAAAATTAGTTAGAAGTACTGAAATATATTTTTATCAATTTTTGCACAGACAAGGAATACTTTTTAAACAGAATCCATGATTCTTATAAGCTCTAGCTAGATTGTCCTCAAATTGGTTCCATAACTAACCCAGTCACCAGCGCGGAATCCTTTAGTGGCGTGTTCGACTCGCGCTTGACTATTTTTTGTCGGTCGATGGCGTCAGTGCATCGTTGCATCGCACGATTCGCACGCCATCCTTTAATACCCACAAATCATATCACAAAAAATAACCATATTAATCTTAATTTTCCGTTACCGTAAATAAATTAACTACACCCATTTTTTGTTATGCAAACTATGAGAACTTCCAAGATGAAATATAGCGTTAAAATTAACCCGAACTTTTTGCGGCGGCTCTTATTATCCAATCAATAAATAAATACCTAAACAAGGGACTATCGTGTTTAATACATACGTGGCTCATATACCAGGAGATCATTAAATAAGTAGTTATTTGAACAGCCTAATGACAGGTTAGGTGATTGCCTCTCCATAGGATTGTAATTAAGAATCATAAACAAAGCCGAGAGGTCCGGACCATGAAAAAAACTGCCAAAATCTAATCTGTCTACAGCAATTAACCTATCGTGCGTTATTTAACGATGAAGGACGATCGTAATAACATAGACTAAATGTAATAAGTGTTTCATATAATTTAAATCTAGTTTTAAACACTTCCAGTGCTCACATTAAATGTAATTCGCAATCGTTGCGTGACTTTTGAATACTCTTTTATTGATACACTCAAAATTGCATCGCCTGTTTAAAATGAGTTATTTCGACGTCCTTTGAAGCTTTCCAGTAACTATAATTTAATGTATTTTAACTTTTCAAAGCGAGTATTTTCACTCTAAAAAAGCTTATTATGCGTATCGTGATTTTTGAGTCTTTTGCAGGAGTTGGTTCACGAAGGGGAATTGGGAACATCCTTTGTTATTTAATGATTCGCGGATGAAAGAAAGAGGGGAACAAAAGGGAGCTTTTATCTGTGGGTCTGTAGATAGAACCTGCTCCGATATCGCTGTTCGTTCCCACACATAGAAGGCTTCGCGGCCGCCTGCGGTAACGATGACGGCGTGATAGACAACGACACTTGATACCGCCAACTACTTTATGCACGCCTAGTCACACAATATACTACTGCGCTTTATGTAGTAGGCGCGTGAAAGTAAAAACTCTTTGGTCTTCGTATTGTCGTTGTCCGATGCAATAAATAAAAAGGTTAAAACATCAAGCGAGGAACGACTTCCTGTGAGGATATTGTAATTTTTAAATGACCCACTGTGGAACCCACTTCCTTGCGGTTAAGTTTCCATCTGTTGTTTACGAAACCAACACACTTTCTCATATTTTGATAATGTTAAGTAGCCAGAAGATTTCGCAATTTTACAGATCCAGGATTAAGTTTCAAATTTTTTTTTATTTAGGTTGAAGTTTATAAAGAGGGTCGATTTGACTTGAAGGCAAAGCCCTTTAATGCCTCTAATAACCAATAAACACATATAAAGCGGCGTGCATGCACATCAATATCAGAATTACGTGCATCCGGCGGGCTTTCGTCCGGCGAGCGAGACGCATGCGCCATTGTCTGCCGGATGTCTTGTGGTCACACGCAATTTCACAACCTCCGCACGGCTCATGATCCCCTAGTACTCCAGATTGGCAATGAAAAAAAAAAAAAACTAGTGATGATATTTTAATAAAAGAGATATAACATAGTGATAACGAAGATGAAGTGACCTATAACGTCATCCGATCAAATAGTCGAATACAATGATCGAATTAGCAGTCTCGCTACGGTCTGGGCAGCTTAGGCTGCATTAATCAAACTTGACGCAATAATAACCCGCGTTGAGGATTACGCGTCAATTCAGACAGGCACGTCTTATTAGCCGATGTTTAATTTAGACCAACAGTTTTTATTCCCGACCTACCTCGACACTCGATAGTGGGAGGTGACCTTAAGTCTTATTTATAGCAGACTTATAAATAATATCTCATCAATCAACATTAATGTACTGCAATTATTTATCTTTTTTCTTTATTTAAAACTGTAAAGTGTAAATATTGTTGTATTGAGTCACACTCGGTATCAGTGTTTACCAACAGATATCCGTCGCATCAAGGGTTTTCTTTAATTCGTCAAGTCGACGACTCTCTGCTTTCTACGGTTCAATTATCTCATTCGATAACTATGTTATTGTACAATTTAATGTCCCACGACTGTTTGGCCCCTCTGTCTCGATTAATTAATCATAATGTTTCGATAACGCATTGTTCGAATCAATTTAGTGGAATGAAAGTTGTGAATTTGAAGCTGGGTGCATGACCGTGTCGCCCTTCGACTTGGTGTAACGGTACGTCGTCACCCGCGGTTTGGGTGCTCGCCGCTGTCATCTCGACCAACTAATTCCCCGCGCGGGCCTCATAATTTATAAGGTGGTCCAACTGACCGCTTTTTACCGCCACCGTCTGGGAATCCGTCACAAAGACCGGCGAGATTCCGTTTTGCATTCCGCGGGTATTCGTGTGCGACGACCGGCGAATTTAATGTCCCAACGAGGATTTACACCGAATCGATCGCCCGCGAGAGACGAGCATAATAAACGCGAATGACTATGATTATCGGCTTACACCTATGTGTGCTCACGTCGGTTTCAAGAGGCTCACCTTGGCTGCGTCTTTGTTTCTGAGCGGTTTGTTCTCTGAGAGGCTTGTATGACCCACTTTCTCGGCTATAAACCGCCCCATGAAACGCGCCCCATCGGCGCACACGCACCACTCTGACTACGATCGCGGTAACGCTTTGTTTTTTCGCGCAGTTCACGCCGGCCCGTTGCATTCCCTGGTTTACGACCGACTCCGCTGACCGACGCCCTGACAGTTTGATCGTAAAAGACGAGATTTTATTTCTTATTGTTCCCCTTTCGCGAAATCTAATTGAAGTCGGTAAGTCGGGTTCGAGCCCACCGCAGGCTTTACGGATTTTTAATTTTACAGCTCGGGGATGCTGAGTTATGTCCTTGCGAGCAATAATGACAAGCGGCGATGATTGGTGCATTACTTTTTATCACACATTTAAAGTTTAAATGGGTTATGTGAAATTAGCTGCACGGGCATCCTGCGTCCATGAAGTGGGATCTCGTTTCGCAGCTGCTGTCGGTTTCATTATTCTCTTTTTCCGATAATTGTCTTTAATACGTGTGCGGAACAATGACCTTTGCATAGTGGTAATAAGACACACAGGAACGTAAATGAGTCGTTTCTATTTGTTGGCCACAATACGGGTTGTTTTGGAGGCTGTCCACAATCGCTCCTCGATTTACTGGCTCGCTGAAACTCTATAATTGTTATGAATGTTGTTCAATTTGTAGTTATTTTAATCCTTTAATACCAGTTTAAGATAAACTTGGACGTACCTACTATAACTGCACAACAGTACTTTGTCATGTTCAAAACTTTTTATTGCCTACACCGTTTGACATTTAGTTTAAGTCGATAGGATAGTGTTCTAAACCTAGGATTTTTTTTTTTTACCTTGCAACACTATATAGTGTTTCTTGGTTAGCGGATGCCACCACCGTCGCTGGATGCGAATGAATCACGCATGCGCACCGCGTGCCTCCTCGTCACGCAGTACTTGAAAACACTATATACGCACTATTTCAATACAATACTTTACTAATAGTAATTAAATACAACTTATGCTTTACTAACTGCTAGTTTTCCGTCCGCGGCTTCACTCGCGGGAAAATAAAAGTAGCCATGGCACAAATATTATTTGCATAGATTTATAAATAAAAAAAAAGTTTCCAACAAAAATATTTAACTATGTCAAGGTTAACATTTTCAAAAATATTTCCACGCCAATGCTATCGCTTTTGAAGTAAAAATTGTGTTAACAAATAAGAATAGGAAAAAAATAGAAATTAATAAGTCGATTTTAAACAAGTCTTCGAAGAAAAATATGTTTATAACAACAAATACAGAATTCGCAGAAGCTGCGACATCTGTCCCTTATTACTGTAGTTTTACTTAAAAACAGATCATACCGAGATGCACAACAGTATCTGTTATGTTTCTTTTTGTTATTTTTTCTTATTGGGCCGTGTGCGTCAACCGGCCGGCGTTGTTTTCACTTGGAATTCTTCTCAACGTTTTGTGATTGTTTGCAACATTCTAACTGTAGAATCGGCGGATTTGGTAACAATGTGTAAACCAAAGGGGTGACGTACAAAAAGATCATATATAACGGGTTTATTAATATACACACGCTTGTAAACTTTTGTAAACTTACTTGAAGTTTTTTTATGCTTGATTGTTGGATGAAATATTAAAAACTGTTTTTTTTTTTATTTTTCCAGGTAATTATTGAAAACCCAACCAGCAACAGTTTTGGAATATCGTAAGTTCAAAAACGGTGTCGTAAAAGTTAGACTTTGATAAATAAAAATATATTAGTTTTTTGTTGACGGTACTCTCATAGGTGCATTGGCTTGCATCGCAGGTCATTCTTGTATGAAGTCATCTTCAAATTCAATGGCCAACCGAATCGATTGAACCTTGGAACTTTACTAAATGAATAATTAAACTGTATTTAGGTTAGTGGAGTGCATTGACTTGTAATTGTAAAAAGTTTAATTAAACTTTTGCGATTCAGATTTCAAGTTGCTTTAGTTATTTTTTTATTTGCATATTAAAGTTAGACTGGTTTTTTAACAGATGATTTGATATTTAAGTACTTATTTCCTGATGTAAAAAGTTGTCGAAAAGAAAAAAAAAAGTTGTATTTTGACTACTAGGCGGCCATAACATGATAGAGAGTTTGATAATAGTCGAGTATAGACTGGCCACAGAACTGACCTACGCGCACTTTCTTCTAAATTCAAAACGTTACCGTAACTATGAGCGCGCGATCGTTTCCGGCGCCCGTGACGTCATCGGCGTCTCGCCGGTCGCCGCCCCTACCACGAGACCTTGGCGAGACAGAGATGAGAGATTCTCGACTCGACTCGCTTTCGATTTCTTTTTTTTTCGACTATTTACAAATTCATTTTGGAACATTTACACACATAAGTGGCGTCGTTAAACATCGCATCGGCAAAACCTAATTTATATTATCGTGTTTATAGCCGATCGCTTATTTAGTTTTATGACGATATTTCTTGTTGTTATCCGATTGGTTGACGTCTGCTGACCTCACCTACGTTTTTTATTAAATAAACTTATATTTCAACTTTATATGGTAAAGAATTTAACAGCATCCGAATGTCTATAAATAAACTGGAATCATACGTCAGTGTATGCTCCTTTATTATAGTCCAATATCGAATGCCACTTATATTAAGAAATAAAAGTAAAACGTAGTGTAATTTTTCACACGATCCACAAGTGCATAGTTGCTTAGAGCGGTGCGACGCGGGGTGAGCGACCTACGCAACCTGTAATTTTGGACCGCAAAAGGAACAAAATACATCGCGATTGGTGATTAAAAACCTTTGTCGGTTCTACTAATATTTATATTTTCGCAATGCAGCCCGACATCTAATTGGCTGCCCGGTATTTTGATGTAGGTCCGAAACTTCGGCGCCCACCTAGCAAGCTCCATTAGTTTTCCTGCTTCGAATATCGTAAAGTATTTCGTTTTTATGTCCAGTCGTACACGTCAAAACGTGACCCCGTAACACGTACTCACCGACAAAAGAACCGATCGCAGTCATTCAGAGGTGTCGTAAACTCGTGTTTTGATCGCTGAGAAATGTAGTGTACACTTGTTTTGTTTGTAAAAAATGGCAATATAAAGAGATTACTAAAGATGAAGAATGAGCAGGTAACTAGTTTGCGTCGGCCTCCGCTGGTCGCGATCGGTCCAAGGTCTGGGATATTGAACCTGGTGGGTGCAACAGCACGGCAAGGTCCGCCGAGAGAGAGACCGTTGCAGTCTATCACTCATTGTCGAGACCAATCACACGACCACACACGATCCCCTTGTCTCGGTTTACAACTAAATCCTCATTTCCTAATTCGTTCCGTATGCTATACGTGTATCCTACTGTTATATAATCATCCAGTAAACGTGATTCGCACTTCCTTGACAAAGGTACGCCGTTAGACAAGGATGGGTGTTTGTCCGAGGTTTATGGCGTGAAAGGGATAGTTATAGTTCACGAGTGCGCCCGATGGGACAAGGACCGGGGTACATAACGCTGACGCATCACGCTCGGCTCAGCCACGGTCAGACATCTGAATACTTTCTTTGATTGTTTTTCCCAACGACCAAGATAGTTTTAGTTCAGTCTCGACCGATTCAAGTTGGAATGTCTTTTAGCAATAAGGATCGTGATAATTAAAATGTGCCCGTCAGACCGGTCATTTGGTTGGCATTTTTTTATTCCCACGCGGTTGATGTCATTTTAATTATGAATGGGAGGAGGAATGGCGGGTGTATATGAGCGGGACCACTGACCCACTGCCTGACCGGATTCCAGGCTGAGTCGTTTTCGCTGCGTCAGCATCCTGCCGGCTATGACGCCCGCATCACTTGAATGGATGCACTCGAAACTAAAACTCATACTCACGCTAAACCGTTCAATACACGACAAAAATAAACGGTGTTTGTTTTTGAATATTAATTGGCATGTCATCTCGCCCTCCTGCCGAGATCGCGTGAACTCCTTATCGGTTTGTTGCCCCATCCTCGAAGAAGTTACCCAGTGTTCGGCGTTTAACGTTTGACTTACGACCGCACTGTTTAACTTTGTTATAAGCTCGATCATGTTTTAATAACTTACGTTACGGACGGTTATATTGCGTAATCAACAAATAAAGCCACGTGTGTGTTATCTGGTTATAATTTGACTTAAAATAATACTAGTAAAGTTCTCACGGCGTAGGCGAGTGCGTTCACACTAGAACGTTGTTTCAATCGGATATTCGTTCGCGGCGTAGTTTTGAGCTTCTTATTTATGCTTGGCAAACAGTTAGTGAGATAAGCCGTGAACGACGTGGCTGTGCTTCCCACAGCTGCTGCGACCTTGGCTCCCTCAGCTTATTGTGTAACCTCCTTATCAGACGTACTTTCCTTGTAACCCCCCACTCACCGGCAAATCTTACTGACTTTTCCGGTCTAGATAAACCTTATCAAACAGATATCATATTCCAAATGGTAAAACGAGCCACGTGTGGTTCAAATAGAACTATCTACCAAATGTTGAGTCCCGACCGCTAACTAGGATCACTTTCATTGGAGTTTTGGACCAGTACAAGATTTGGTCGAAATCGAAAGTCAATAGCTAACTTTGGTTGCCTGAGAAACCGGTAAATCGTTTTGACATTTTTAACGATTCTACCGTTTAATTTTATATCCTAGTTATTGTTTGTATTAGTTAACTTCGTGGGTGAGACGTCAGGATCTTACAGCGCTGGCGGTCCTTCCGTAATGTTTAAATTATTCTGGTTATAAATTAAACAGAGCTCGTTAATCAGCCCTTTAATCCGTCTGGGCATTGACTCGGGCGGGAGTTTACGATGAGAGCTTTCATTATCCTCAAAACAAAATATCATCTAGCGATCGCAATGGGCTCTCGGCGTATGTTTACGGCAAGTTCACAATGCAATGACTCTGGTCCAGTGGTCGAGTCAGCGTCTCGGAATGTGGTTGCATCTCCAATAAAAGCCTACACTAAACCATCTCTCACACCGACATATACCTGCTTTATTTTATACACTCCACTAGATATCGACGCGATCTCTATAGGTTTTTTGTCAGTTATTGTTAGCCTCCAATGATACACTGTTTGAATATTTAGCTATATCTGCTGACTTCACCGCTTATAAAAAATGGCGAATAATTAGTCAATAAAAATTCCGCCGATTATATACTCGTAGTTGTTACACGGGTGTTACGTAATTGGAGTAAATGACCTAGCAGTTTAGTGGTCTCGGCGAAGGTCTTGAGGATCAAGGTTTCTCTCAAGAAATCATATCCTAATCCACCGTAAAAATCTAGCAAACGATTTAGTTTAAAAAAAGAACGTTCAAAAAGCTCGCGCTAAGTTGTATTGTATGTAGATAGCTTGACCGATATTTTCGGTTTGTACGTTACTCATTGCGTTTTTAATTGGTACGTTAAATTCGGGTGGGTGTGAAGACGGGCGTTGGACGACGCCCTTGACCGCCGCGTCGCCGGTCGGCTGCTCATCGCCGTGTAAACAAATTGAATGAATCGCGTACGTTCACGTACGTCTATGTACCATTCATGTGTGTGCGCCGTAAACGCGATAACTCAACTGTGTTCGACTAACAAGAAGGCGGGAGTCAGGCCGACACCTCGTCGCTTGTTAGGACGTTAGGACTTGTTTATGTTACGTATGCTTGATACGTTCCGTTAAAAAGGTTATAAATTCGACTGTGATGTTTCCCACTTGATGAAGTGCTAATCGTATACTGTAGTATATGTTTTTTTGCTGTTTTCCCGTGTATTTGCGAATCGCTGCACGTCGTCGGCGTCCGTCGGCGTGTGCGCAGCGGAAACGTCGCGCGGTCACGGCTGGAGAGGCGCCCCTCGCTCGCGTCTCGAAAACAAACCGACACACATACCTTAAAGGTTCCATCTCATTTGCGACCATTACCAACGTACCAGCACTTTGGTAAACAGTGTCAATTAATAAGCGTTGTCGTATTGGTAATTTGCGGAAGACGGCGCAGTGAGTGGAGCGGAGTGGCAGGGTCGATGCTCCCGCGCCGCCCGCAGAAGGTCAAGGCAACCCGACCGCGCTCGCTCGCCGCGCACCAACCAACCGCGCAACGAAAGAAAAAGTGACAGCCAAACCTGAATAGAATAGTCGCGAGGACGAATAAAAACGAAAGCACTATCACCGAAAACTAATAATTACCACTCGAACTAAGCTGAAACGATTCGGGTTCAGAGCGCGCGTGCGAAAATATCTCGATGAAGTGACGCGTAGATATCCTGGTAGTGGTTAGGTCAGGTCGTTGACCTCGCTAAATTGTCCAACTAATCTGTAAGGTCGCATTCTGCGTGCAGTCGACAAATGGTGGATTCGATATTTCGAAAAGTGAAGCTAATTGTTCGACGCGACGGACTGTGAACGACATTTGCGGCAGAAGAAAAAAAAGTGTTTTCGGCGAAGTAGTTGACGACTACATTCGGTAGGTATCGTGTGTGCCGGCGCAGCCTAATTAAAACGTTCGGAATCGGATACGTTTCGAGCATGTTCACGATCTGTATCATTTTTGTTTAATGGGTTATTTCACTCGAAGCCGCTTGCTAATTATGACTACCTGATCTGTCTCTACCTACTCTTATCTGCTTTGTAAAGCGTTTTCCATGTTCTTTACTTGAAATATCCTCAAGTGTCCTGAGATAGTCTGAAGGTACCTACATCCGTGCATGAACGTAATGGCCAAACCGTCACGTCACACTTTAATCTAATTTTCCATGCGTCGGCACATAACTTGTTTGTAGTAGGTCTCGCACGCATTCCGATTTAAAAATCCAAACGTTATTTAACGAACTTTTGAATCAATTTGTACGTAATTAGGTTTTGAAGCTTTCTAGTTCACGTGGCATCTAAGAATAGCCCCGGTAGCGAGCAGTAGCGTCTGCAGAATTCAATAGTGAGTTTAGTTAGTTACATGATGCAGTGGTGCTGCTAAATGTCACTCGGTGTGTTCGGGCCGCATTTAGTCAGCTCCGAAATAGACCGCCGTTCAACAACCCTCGCCTCGACATTCGTCATCGCTCGTCATTTATACAACGTACCCTTTACATCGACGCTCACGACCCCATACACCACCCCACCCGGCTAACAAAACCAGCAATAGTCACTTATCACAGCAAAAACACCACCGTCTGCAACCGCAAAGCTTTTTGACGCTTTGAGTACACAAAACGTATCATTACTCTATTGAAAAATTAAGTCCCGACTAAACCAATGTAATTTGGTGCTGTCAAAACGAATTTGAAATTAATTGTGTGTTCATTTGAAACTCGATCCGGTACCGTTGCAATTTGGACCTCACATCATAATGGCGTAGCAAAAAACTGAGCAAAAAACATAATCGATGATTTATTTCGAAACTTGAATCATCTGAATAAGCGTTGGTGCTTTATAAGTTGAGTTTTCTTGAATTGTAGGTGCTCAATGTAAATGCGTCTAGAATATAAAGCTCCCAAATAGTGGAGTCAAACCCCTCATTTTGTAGTTCGCTGACTTCAGTGAGAGCGCCTCAACCTACGCCTGCTATAGTAAAACGGTGTCTGGCGTGCGTTTTACAGTTTTTTCAGCCTTTCACGGAACAGCTGTTTTTGATTACGCAATTTTATTATTCTAAACTTTGTAACGTGAGGTATTTGGTTCAAATTTTTAGTAAAGTTCACGTACTAGTGAATGTTTGTGTTGATGCATTGATGTTAGTCGTGCTTGCTTGTATGTAGTTATATGCGTGTATACCGGCGCTAAGATTAGATTAGTAGCAGGGCTCATCTGCATTCACGAGAGTATTTGCGGAGCTAAATAACATTATCCTATTCAATTCTAGAACGATCTCAAACGGCGTTACTGACTTGAAATGTATTCGTTCGCGATTATTGCCCAATATTTGCGTTGCACGTTTGACAGCTTAGTTAATGAGGTTTTTTATTAAATTTGAAAATTGTTTATGTGGCTGCCGCTCGTAACGGATGGCCTTAGTTGATAATGAAGATTTTAAGGCTGAGAATTGTCGGCTGGTTTTTGGTCTCAGCGTGGGGCCAGACGTCTCACTTTCCTTCGGAACACACCCATTATAAACATACAGCTTTCTGGGTCACACACAAAGGGCTTTTGTTTACCTTGTTCCTGCGAAAAGCATCCTTGATGATGCAATCTGGGAAGGTGGAATTATAAAATGGTTGTACATTTACTTTTTTATATTGTTTTAATAAATCAACATTGCAATTTTATATGGCGATGCTAAAATCTATATTGACTGAGAATTGAGATTGAGAAACTAGCCTAGTGCAAGTATATAGTAAGTACCAGGGCGTCATAAACGCTGCAGAGCTCACATTCCTTTGCCGCTAGTTCAATTTGACCGGTATTCTCGCACAAACGCGCCAGCATGTGTGATTTTCGCTGCGGGGGCGATATCGTCTTTTGTTTCCAATTTATAATGTTTGCAAATTAGTGCCCGGCCCCTTGCTTTCTGTGAACTGCGAATGCCGTGCGCACTCGTCTGATATGATGAGTATCTTTTTGCATTTCGACATCAAACTCTGGTTCATTGTTACAAAGGACAGTTACAAGAACTTGCACTCGAATCGCGAACTTGTGTCGGAACAATGCTTTTTCGGGCTTGTTGTATTATCATGAATTCTTTAATTGACTAACGAAGTTTATTTTAGTTGTACTATTTTTTGTAACTGAACCACTTGCCACGGTCTAGTGCTCGTGTAGGTATATAACGAAAAGCAAAGGTTGATAATGAATTGACATTTTACTCTTTATAACACTTTAATATATAAATTATATACATAATGAAACTAAAGGATTTTTCTGTACCAAAGCTACGTTAGTTATATACCACATCTTGATAATAATTATTTAAATGATATATAACAGATGCGAATATACCTACTACTAGGCGATTAGCAAATGGTTGTCGGTTAGGGAAGTAACTCACACAGGGTCATTGTCGAAAACATTCAAGGCCGAGATATTATCGAGAAGTTCTTTGTACTCTACACATTTATGATTACCTAGTACGCAACGTGTTTGGGGTCTTTGAAAATACCAGTCGTTTGAATAATCTTTGCAAAACAGAATACATACCTACTATTTTTATAAATACGTATGTCTATTAAGTTGCTATGTAGGTATTTTTAACAAGTTATCAGCGAATATATACTTTAAAACATGACGTGAGAAAATGTCTTAAGTTATTTAAGTCTCAGGGTCTTCACTTTACCTATTACTGGGTAAACTTTAAGTTTAACTACAGAAATAGCTAAGTTTATCAACGTCGTGTGGTCAAATAGCTTTGATATTTCGCCGCAGTCTAACTACCTAAACAAACGTGATTCACTTACTTTTATGGCGACCGAATTAAGTCGCGGTAAGTACCTAAGGTCTATGTCACTGTAACCGAGATAATCCGGGTTGATTAACCGATAAACCGAATATTATCGTCCGAAATTATGTCGCATCCAAACTAAATTCTATACCAACCGCGTGCATGAAAAAAACGGTTAGAATGAATCAGAAGAGAGTAAATTTTGAACCGAGTGCGATGTAAATGAACTTTGACAGGTTAAGACTAGGAAAGTAGCTCGGCGTCGATCAGGAATGAGTTATCAGGTACCAGGCGTTTATGAGTAGGGCGTAGAATACTAAACGTAAGAGTAGTGATTAGAAGCGTTGCGCCGTGAGAGTTGGCAGGCGGCCAACCAGGGCAGGCGGTGCGTTCACCCAGCCATCGACGGACTACTCGTAAATATAATTACTTACCATGAAGCCCTGGGATACCCCGATTCATTGCAGCTCCAGCAGACCTGCAGGCGGGAACGTTAAAAAGAATCTACATAATTGATGTCGCTGGTTTTTGCTATATATTTTACCACACAATAAACGAGTTTTTTTTTTCGTTTTTTTGCGAGTCGTGCAAATGTTATCGGCATATAAATCTGGTGCTTCTAATCGTGTGTATTTCGTTTGCCGGTTCGACGCACTCCAGTTTTCCTTGAACGATTTAAAATAGGTACCTACTTACTGAAGGAAGCAAGAAAATAACTTTTTAAGTTACAAACTTCGTCATATTTGGTTGATGCTACATTGTAAACAGACATCCAAGGTGAGGTAAAGTCACCAGTTGTCGACCGGGTCCGCCAATTCGTTTCTCTCACAATAAATATCAATTTAAAAACGTATAACTTTGCCGATGTCATGTCATTAATTTATGAATCAATAAAAATATAAACTTTTCTCGGATTCGCTAATAATTTATTCGGCTCAATTAAGGCAGTTGTCGGATAAATTATTTCGGTAGGTAGATTCATTCACGCCCATGGTGATCTTGTTTTTTAAAAATAGTTAATTAAATTCAATGGTAATGCGAAGGAAAATTTTTGTAACAAACTTGTGTGTATTAAAATTATTTAATTACGTATTTAATTGCAAATTAAGCTTCCTCAATAGGCATAAAAAATCAAGTACGAAGTCATTTATTAGCATAGCGTTGATATGAAAATTATTCAAAAGTAATACACGTAATTTAGGCATTAAGCCGATTAGGGGGAATTTAAATATGTCTAAATCGTCTGCCGCTAAGGACGATGTGGATGACCTTATCAATATCCTTAACAACTTGCCTATCAAAGTAGTGCTTTAGCCTTGAGGATTCTAAGTACCGAATCTATTGTCTGATATAATTGGTAATTCGCGTTCTACATTGAAATCGTTTTGTATTCAAAAAAGTAACGGTCGGGAGTCGCGCGCGCAGCCTTGGGAGCTCCAACTGAAACATGAATGGGTTCCACGTGTTGTGACGTCATACCGCGTGGTGTTCCCAACGTTTGATTACGCCGGGTGTGCCCACATTTTCGGCAAATGTTATTAACACAAAGCTATTTACGGCGACATTCCGCGAACTTAGCTCATATCGAGTATTAACTGTTTTATCTTGTGTCGAATATATTTTGGGTGCACTGAATAAATTTAGGCAGGAAGCGAGTGTGTGAACCTGAATTGTCAATAGAAACTTATCAGTTTCAAGTATCGATTTCCAAGTTAGGTAGTTAAATTGGCTAACCTTTTCCAATTGAATACTTGAGAACTTGCTCTTAAATTGTATCTCTTATCGTAAAAAATATATTTGCAACTTAATGGATAACTAATAAAAGTAAAACCGAGGTAGTAACATATTCTATTAGTCGCCAGTCGTCACCACTGAACAAGTCAATTCACTTTTACTATCTATACTAACATGTTTTCATACTAAGCGTTGTCGGTTAAAATGTCTCGTAGGCAAGTTAAAAAAAAAACTTTAGGTGATTGTCTAGGGCAATAACATGGTGATTTACCTTTATTAAGGTAGAGTTAAAATGTTACAACTTTTACGTTAAAAAGTTCTTAAGTTGTGTATTTATTGCTCTTCATATTGTTTTTTAGGTGTTTTAAGGAACGATTTTGGTCGCTAGTTTTTGTATAAAGTTTTTTTTTTTGGTTGTAGTATCATTACAGTGATCTCATTAACTGTGTTAATAACCCTTAATTATTCACAACCAAATTAGAATTACACACACAGATATTCACTATAAAATATAATCATTAAATTGAATTTTATATCGAAATGACACGTGCGCAACATTGACTTTTTAATTTAAATAGAAAATGCATTAATTTTGTCAAAATTTGTTTATTCAATTACCAACCTAATTAGACATAAATATGCTAATAATGCAATGATTTAACCACTAACCTGCTTTTTATGTTAAATTTGTTTTTAATGGTAATATCTTCTTTTCCAGGTAATTATACGCGTCTATCAAGTGTGATGAGGTCCTAATAAGTCCCTTTAATAACAGGAGATATGCAGGTATTATAACAACATTCAAAGCGAGTCTTTGACACTAATTATGAACTTAGTGTGCATCATAAATCTGATAAAAAAACATAGATCTAGTCTTTGATCAATTAAAATCAAAGCGTCAAAATTAACACTTCTTTTAGCTCAACGTTGCTAAACTAATATCAACATACCTCGTGTTGTAGTATTGTGCAGTTTTATTATCTCCTGGTACTTTAGACTTGTCTCTTGAATTATAAACCGCATTAAGATGACAAAATGTCTCTATTTAACTTATGGCCGTTAAGTTTTATGCACGCCCAAGAACAAGATGGGGTGTGAATATTTAAAATGCTCATTGAATTATTTAGTCACTCCAGACAAAATTCTGACTCAGTCGGGGGAATAAGGTCACGTTGTCTGGTGCCTGAAGCTACCACACCCGCGCTAATGCACTTTGCCCTTTTCGATGCTAGAAAAACATTTACAAAAAACTAGAGTAACCATACAATGTAGAAACATTCAGCCTATAAAGGCTGCAAAAACCGTGGCACAGAAATATGTTCCATATTGTGGCAGTCAACATCACGAAAATAGCGTAGTCACCCATTTCCCTTTCGAAGGAATACTTCTATCTCGGACAAATAGAAAGAAACAACCTTAATATTGCCTTCTCCCTCACTCATTACTACAACCGGAAGGCACGTGTCAATATCACAATGTATCAAGTCGTCAACTAGATGCAAATCAAATTAAGTTTTATTATCTACACAACAGGTCTGTAATTGCTTTGGACCAGGTGGAATAGAAGACGCTTCCACCAATTACGAAACATCTCAAGTATCAATTCTATTGTTTTCAATTGTCAATCTAATTCTGATAGAAATAAGGCAGCTAATCCAGTTAACCAAAGCACTTGAAGAAACCCGAAGTAGTTTATTACTTATTTTAGTATTCAATGATTCCATTTTATAAGCAAATTCAGGCAGGTCCAACCATTTAGTAGATTATATTTTTATGAGTATCCTTTTAGTGTCGTGTTAGCCTTATTTTATTGGGATTTTATTCAGATGTAATAATAATTTGTCGTAAAAATCAATCTCATAATGAAATACGGTTTCAACAAGAGGTTAACGCTCTGTACATAGGACTTTTGTCAGCCCTGGTAATTCCCTCCCTTCACAAAAGCCAAGACGTTATTAATCATTCTGTAAACAGATCAATACTGTGTGCTTTGGTATTGGGTTCTATTGTTTGTGCAATAGGCTGTATTTTCGCGTGGAAGGTGGATGCGGTTAGGTCGTTTTGTGCCACGTGTTTGTCACGCGACTCGCGAGCCTACCTCCGTACACCTCTGTAAGCCTGGTATTATGTAAGCTGGGTGCAATGGCCGCCACGGCAAGAAGCGAGTTTTTCCTCCTCTGCGCCAAATTCCCGGGTTTTTCAATTTGGAACAATATTCTGCAATATCATAGACATATGATACAGCTTTATTAAACAAAATTTTTTTTTTTTTTCTAATATAAACTAACTTCAACGGTATACTGTTTAATTACTGAACCAGCATTAGCAGACACTTGTACTCGATTTGCCCAGCATTACAGTTTTCAAATGTGGGTTAAATTTGCGGGTAGATCGGCACTGCACCGTCCGCGGGGTCGTTGCCCGCTATCGATCCAGGGGTGCGCCACCCTCGACCCGCCGCCCCCCCCCGCGCCCCGCCGCCCGCGGGCCTCACCCCCGCACTTCCTCTACCGCATGCGACATTTCGGTCAAGACGGCATGCGTTCGAGTTATTTTTATTCGCTACGTCACGACATCAGCAGGTGAAATAGTTTCGACTGCAGCCGTTTTGTGTATGCAAGACGCGGTTTAATCGGATTGACGAAAACTAAAAGCTATAGACGCTTGTTCAAACTGAATTATGCGCAATACTTACAAGCCTTTGAAACACAATCGGAGTAAGACGATTAAACAATGAAATGTTATTATATCAAACAAGTTTTAAATATAGTAGAAAATAATCTACAAATCCATAATAAACTTTCAGCAAAATTTATGACCCCCTGATAAAAAAAACCTTTTCTTACCAATTCATCAGCCTTACACCTCATATAGTAATTATCAAATTTTAATAATCAATCGATATACCCTGCCTGGGTTCACGCCGGGTCATGCGTGTTTGACCGCGCTGCGTCGCATCTGGCGGCTTGCCAAGTATCCCTGCTGGAACTAGCCAGCACTTTAACTCATAGTCATCGGAAAACTGTAGTTCTATATCGTGGCATTTACACCTAAAATGAGCTTATTCGAAAATCCAGGTATTTTTTTGAGACAAATAAAAATATTTAGAACTTTAAAGGACAACAGCTATATTTTTTTATTTTTTTATATGTAATTCCGTTTAGGTAGTCGGAAATAAAAATTTTATTGATCGACAGGCGTATCAAACTTTTTTTTTCTGCCTTAACAAAACTTCCTTCTAAAAATAATAATTGTCTTAAATATCAGCAGTATTTTTAATGAAGAAAGATCTTATTGTTATTACGGATTCTGAAAACCTGTTGTGAAGTACCCAAGAAAAATACATCTTCTAAGCAAACGATCGATGTTATATAATAACATTTTCCTCGAACCTTTCAGCCCGGGGTTCACCACCCCTGACTTGGCCTGATTGTAGTGACGCCTTCTGATTTATGCGCGCCTAGTCATCGCCCCTAGTTTATTGAGCTGTCAAGATTCTTAAAATACCCAGGAAAGCTATTTTTTTTTATAAAATTAGAAGTAAAGATAATGCTTAAGATTAAAAACGAAATATAAAAAAGTAATAAAAATGAAGAAGGTCCTATCTTACAACATGTAACTTAATATTATTTTAATTAAATGAACGAATTTCAAATAACATCGGAGTAAGCGAAAAGAGCAGGAAAACACTTTCGAAGGAAAACGACTTGTTAATTATTCAAAATGACTCGCCTTTACCAATGGTATTGGTATTACAACGGGAGAACTTGAAACTCAAATATTTACGCTCAAAATATTTATAGATCGAGGAAATCACTGGTGTAAATCGTTTCTTTTTGATTATTTCGTGTCAAATGACTTTAGTATTAAAATAGAAATAATACTTTAGAAATTAACTTACATTAAATGTAAAAATGTAATAAAATAAGGTAGGAAATAATAGAATAGGTAGAAGTAAATAAAGGCTTATCGGCCGGGAGGCGGGCGCAGTGACCCGGTTTGCTACGCTGCTACGGCGTAGAGAGCACTGGCCGCGTAGCAGCCTCGTAGACGGCACGTAGCGTCGTACGTACGACCTTTTGTTTGCAATACACATTGACGTAGACGAAAAAAATATATTTTATAGAAAATACTTTAAATTGAATTGTAAATTAAATGCGATAAAGTAATTATGAAAACGTTTAAAGAAAATAATTCGGAACAAAAAATTTTTGATTTCAAGTTTTAATTTAGTTACCCAAAGAAACTTATATAAATTTAAGCTCGTTTCGGTTAGTAAGCTGCACTCAAGTATGCTCTTGTAAGGCTGTGGCGTTAATTTGTCAAGATACAGCCACCCTGTTGGCTTGAAGCCAAATGTAAGATATTAATTCTTATACGACCATAATACTAAATTATATACAATATATCTACGCAATTTCACATTCAAATGGGAAAATTCTGAATAAATTAGACGTTGGAGAAAATTTGCTAAATTAAAGTATCATTGTTAATTTTTAAGATAAACTTTATTTAGTCCGTTTATGTAAATTAAGTAATCTCGTCTCCTTTTTTTGCTTAGAGTTTTAAAATTTGGTTAGTTTTATTTAAATAAATAACATAACAATACATAAT
Source organism: Emmelina monodactyla (assembly GCA_916618145.1). Taxonomy (NCBI): domain Eukaryota; kingdom Metazoa; phylum Arthropoda; class Insecta; order Lepidoptera; family Pterophoridae; genus Emmelina; species Emmelina monodactyla. Next base: position 7,313,963 of record OU745314.1, on the reverse strand, counting down.
ATCAGAAAATTGCTAATTTGAATTTGAATTCTATTTACTTTAATGTAAAGTCTAATTTACTAAATTGTTTGCTTCGCGTACATACAACGCAAGCCTGATCTTACATTTGCGGCGTAAACACGTATTTGTGATACATAATTCATTGTTTGTAATCCTACTAAATTATTTAATTACACACTTAATACATAGAATACTAAATAATTCACAGATCAATACTCTACTGTGGAAGCGAATAAACAAATACGTTATTAATAAATCGTTGGAATCAAGTTAATCTACGTTATATCGGAAAACGATTCATCGTTGCTCGTTATTTCTACCAACGTCACAATTTCACCTTAACACCTTGTAAATAAGGCTTCGATTCCAACCCTTATTCATCCCTGTCGGCCTCAATACTGAGCAAACAAACTTGAACCCTAATCACATGCAATTAAGGTCACAATAGCCTGGCAGGTACGAAAGGTTAACGCCCGAGATCAATAACCTGTGATTCACAGAACTACCCTCCTTAATGTTTTGTAGATTTCCCTCATTTTTTGATGTTTTAAGGCCTTCATTTTCCGAGGCCTACTTTTCCTGCGTGGTCCGTGTTTTTTTGGGATAATATAAATGGATCTTCCTCATTCTTTTAATGGCGTGAATGAAAGTACCCAGTCACTGTTTCCGCGGTAAAATATATTCTCAATAGACACGGTTGATACATCTCGTGCTCGAGTAAGCAATTTAATAACGCGGAGGTAATACGAAACAAGATGTTGCTAAGTAGCAGTATTTTACCGCATTGGGGTAACCCGAGCGGGACGGGGCGATCTTCCGCCTGCGGGCCAGTAAGAGAAGGAAGCAAGGAGTTTGGAAACAAAGCTTGTGTTTTCTGTTACTTGTAATTTTAGGGCCCTGACAATATTGCAAGAGAATGATAGAGTTCAGGAAGCAAGTTCAGGGATTTTATGTAAGTTTGAGCAGAAAGAAGTACAGGAGTGTCTTGTGACACTGCAGGTCGCCGACTGCCATGTGCCGCCGCCACCCCGCGGGGCGAGGGACATTCATACCGCTAACAACCATCGCTACCAAATTAAACTTTCTCCGCAGGGTCAAACTGACCAAAGTTACGACCGCTTTGAATGTTGTTTCGTCAAAATAATCTAATGATGAAAATGAATGACATTCCACTTTGCGTCGGGCGCCAAGTTAGCTTATTCCGTTGATCACTCGAATGAAATGTTAATCGTCGGCCTCAATTTGTTGCAGGTTGCAAGATTAAAGCGCTCCGCGCGAAGACCAACACGTACATCAAGACGCCGGTGCGCGGCGAGGAGCCGGTGTTCGTGGTGACGGGCCGCAAGGAGGACGTGGCGCGCGCCAAGCGCGAGATCCTGTCCGCCGCCGAGCACTTCTCGCAGATCCGCGCGTCGCGCAAGTGCGGCAGCGCGCCGCCGCCGCCCGCCGGCGCGCCGGGCCACGTCACGGCGCAGGTGCGCGTGCCCTACCGCGTCGTGGGGCTCGTGGTGGGGCCCAAGGGCGCCACCATCAAGCGCATCCAGCACACCACGCACACGTACATCGTGACGCCGTCCCGCGAGCGCGAGCCCGTGTTCGAGGTCACCGGGCTGCCCGAGAGCGTGGAGGCGGCGCGCAAGGAGATCGAGGCGCACATCGCGCTGCGCACGGGGGCCGCCGGCGCCGCCGTGGCGGGCGACAGCGAGCCGCTCGCGCAGCTGTACCGCAGCGGGCTGGCGTCGCTGCTGCGGCCCGAGCAGGAGGCGGCGTTCTCGTCGGCCGGCTCGTGCTCGTCCGGCGGCTCGTCGGCGCGGCTCGGCGACCTGCTGGGCATCTGGTCGTCCACGGAGCGCGACGAGGGGCTGGGCGAGTCGCCGTCGTTCGAGTCGCCGGGCGGCGCGGCGGGCGTGTGGGCGTGGGGCCCGGCGCGGCCGTCGCCCGCGGCGTCGCCGGCGCGCGCGTGCGCCGTGTGCGCCGAGCGCTCGGTGGCGGCGGCGCTGGTGCCGTGCGGCCACAACCTGTTCTGCCTGGAGTGCGCGCAGCGGCTGGCGGCGGCGGCGGCGCCGTGCCCGGCGTGCGCGGCGCCGGCGCACCAGGCCATCCGCATCCTCTCGTAAACGCGCGCCGCTCGACCGGCCGCGCCTGCACGCGGCGGAAACTACGTTTTTTACTTAAATCGTTATAAAAAAATATTAAAAAAATAAAAAATCGCGTAATCGAAATCCTGGTGCCAAAAGTCGGCGCCCCGCCGGCACGGCCCGTCCGCCGCGCCGCACCTAACGTAAGTCGGCAGAGTTATTCACGATATATTTTCTTATTATAAACGTTTTTTATTACGTCGTCGAGTGCTGGACGCGCTCGCCGCCGCAGAGAGAATCGAGTACGTTACGATAGAATTTCGAAAAAAATGCATAAAATTTAAAAAAAGTTGTATAATTATTATTGACTAGCATAAATGAGAAATCGAAAAATTTATAAAGCTTACCTAACGTAATAGCGTAAAGTATTAAGATAATATAATGTAGTACGGTTAAGCGAGGGGGTGAGGGCGCGGGGGGTGCGCAGGCGGCGGTTAGTGAATGTGTTGTTTGTTGGAGGGGGGGTAGCGTACTGTGTTGTAGCGGGGCCCGCCGCCCGCCCCCCGCGCCCCGCCAGACCCCACTCATGCTCACTTTATTTTGACTATACGATTATTCGCTTAAATGATATTATACAGTACGTACACACACTATAATTATGATAATTAATATTAATATAATGTTTGTTTTAAGCGTGTTTTAATGTTTAGATTTTTATTCTAATGTTTTTATGAATGATTTTTATCTGTATGATTATTATTATTGATTATTATTTTATGTGTTGAAATGTTTTTTTGTGATTATGTGTGCCCGCGCTGTGGGCCGAGGCTGCGTATGTTCGTTTAGTGGTTATAATATATCAAGTAATAAATTTAAAGGAATAAATAATTAAATGATAAACAAATAATAATTCATTCATTGCTGTAAACTATTTGTAGTATGTAGGAGAACACTGACTAACCATTACCTATTGATACATAATAAGTATTATTATTATTATATTATTGAATAAATTTAAAGAATGCATAATTATATGTCATAGGAATCATTATTCTGTATAACTCTAGTTAAATATAACGATAATAAAATATTATTAATGATTGTATATGTATGGACGAGTTGTTGTGTTAATTTTACCGGGGGCCGGTTTTATGGATTGATATTTTTTTATTTTTTTACCGTTATTAGTTTTTGACTTACTCATGTAAAGAATACGCGAGAAATAACTGCCTATTAGATTATATTTTAAAAATAATGGTTGCGTAAAACCAGTCCCCGCGTGCGTATTATCCAGTGGTTTCGATAATTTTATTTTCATAATAAAATGGGTAGACGCTTTAGGTTCAAATAACGTTGTGAAAATTTGTGAAATTTTGTAGACTACATATCTTATTATAAATCTAATATAAACTATAACTTTCGATGTTTATCTTTTATTTGACACCAATTTACCTTCTTTCCTATATGCAATTCATTAAAAAATTTGATGTGTGCATTTCTGTAGTAACTACGAAATATGCTACGCTTAGCTACAAATCTAATAGTTGGAAACTAGGAAAGTAGTTAAAATAATCCTAAACTTATCCTAATTCATAAATATTATTGGTATAGTACAGAACTTTTCCACTAGGGCAGCAGCGAGTTCCAGAGTATTGATAAATGGAGGCTGAGTTCAATGACCTGCGAGTGAGTACGCGAGGTCGAATCCTGAAAATACAGTAGGCGTAGCTTCATTGATCTCATGTTGGCTTGGTACTTTGAATACGAATATTATAAAAAATATATTAATTAAAGCCGAATAAATGTAGTTTTATAAAAGTTTATTCGGTCATTTAACTTGCAGAATAGGTTTTATTTTAACAAAAGAAACGCATTTTTACATATA